>OX276407.1:0-4800000 GCA_946251805.1 Cybosia mesomella
ATCGCCTTTGGAATCAGGCTACAAAGGTCAAAAGGCACTGACATCAAGCGCACAACAAGGCTGTATAATACAAAAAAGGCTAACTGGGATCGGTTTCACAGCGAACTGGCCAAACTAAAAGCCGAAAACAGCCTAACTGTGACAGAAGTGGAGAAGATCGGGGACTGGGGAAAACTAGAAGATACCATAATCAGGTATACGGCACTGGTGACAAAAGCCTGCACCACTTCAGTACCCACAAAATGCGCAGACCAAAAGATAAAGATTCCGTGGTGGTCCGAGGAACTCACCAAATTGAAAAAGGAGGTCACCACCAGGAGGCGCAGGATTAAAGGCGCTGCACCGGCCCGACGCGACAGAGTGGTAAACGAATACCTGCAAAGCAAAGAAAACTACGAAACGGAGGCCAAAAAAGCCCAAATTCGTAGTTGGAAAGAGTTCTGCTGTAAACAGGAAAGGGAAGGGATGTGGGAGGGGATTTACAGAGTGATTGGTAGAACTGCCAAGAGAGCGGAGGACGTACTCCTGGAACTGAATGGCGTGGCCATGAACGCGGAACAGTCCGTGAGGCTTCTAGCAGACGTGTTTTATCCGGAAGACTTGGAGGAGGAGGATACAGCGGAACAGGCCCGCTTGAGGGAAAAGGCGAGGCGGGTGAGCGGGGGGCCCTGCGCAGAGCGGCGGGACCCACCGTTCACTCTCTTCGAACTTGAAAGGGCGGCCAAATCCTTCAACTCCAAGAAGGCACCAGGGGCTGACGGCCTCACGGCTGACATCTGCAGCCACGCCATCAGAAACGAACCCCAGCTGTTCCTTGCCATGGCAAACAAATGCCTGACGCTCAACCACTTTCCAAAGACCTGGAAAGAAGCAACTGTCGTCGCACTTCGGAAACCAGGTAAAGATAGCTATAGTCTTCCCAAGTCATATAGGCCCATTGGACTGCTTCCAGTCATGGGCAAGATATTTGAGAAAATGTTAATGGCAAGACTGCGGCACCATCTTCACCCAAGTATCAGCGCCCGCCAATACGGGTTCATGCCACAAAGGAGCTGTGAGGACGCCCTGTATACCCTGGTCCAGCACATAAGATCAAAGCTTGATGACAAGCAGATCGTGGTGCTGGTCTCCTTGGATATAGAGGGCGCCTTCGACAGCGCCTGGTGGCCGGCGATTAAAGTCCGACTCGTGGAGGAGAAGTGTCCGGAGGGCCTTAGAAGGCTCATAAATAGCTACCTGGAGGACAGACAGGTCAAGGTGAGGTACGCCGGCAAGGAATACAGCAAAAGCACGAGAAAGGGTTGCGTCCAAGGCTCAATTGGTGGGCCAATCCTCTGGAATCTCCTGCTGGATCCACTGTTGCGAGGTCTTGAGGATAGGGAACATTATGTTCAAGCATTTGCGGACGATGTCGTCCTGGTATTTAACGGCAACACGGCTATTGAAATAGAGAGGCGTGCCAATGCCGCTCTCGCCTATGCTCAGGAGTGGGGAGATGCAAACAAATTGAAATTTGCACCCCATAAGACCAAGGCAATGGTCATAACAAGGAAGCTGAAATATGACACCCCACGCCTGAGCATGGGCGGGACTAGCATAGGCACATCAAAGGAGATCAAGATTCTTGGTCTCACAATAGACAACAAACTTACCTTCAACCAACACATTGATAATACATGTAAAAAAGTTACTAATTTATACAAACAGCTGACCAGGGCGGCAAGGGCTAGTTGGGGATTACACCCGGAGGTGATCCATACAATCTACACTGCCACAGTCGAGCCGATAGTGTTGTATGCAGCCGGCGTATGGGCGCCAGCGGTTGGGAAGCTGGGAGTTCAGAAGAGGCTAAACTTTATACAGCGAGGATTCGCACAAAAAATATGTAAAGCATATCGCACGGTCTCCCTCCACTCGGCAGTACTCCTGGCGGGGATACTCCCTCTTGATATTCGCGTTCGCGAAGCGGCCTTGCTTTATAGGGTCAGGAGGGGGGATCCCATCCCGGATCTGGGGGGGAGGGAGATCGAGCGAATGGATTCGGTCATGGAAAACCCTCACCCTGCGGAACATATGCGTCTGGAGTTCCTAAGCCTGGAGACCAACGAGCAAGTGGACGATACTCGTGACACCACTATGCAAATTTACACGGATGGCAGCAAGATTGAGGGCAAGGTGGGAGCCGCGTTGTCCGTGTGGAGGGACGGGGCTGAAACTAAAGCCCTCAAACTTGCCTTGCCATCCTATTGTACTGTCTACCAGGCGGAACTCTTGGCCATATGCGAAGCAACGAGGGTGATCCTCAAACATGAGCCGGCCTCTTTTGGAATCTATAGTGACTCAACCGCGGCACTTCAGACGGTTACAAATCCCAGTTGTCTCCATCCCTTAGCAGTGCAAACAAGGAAAAACATTAGAACCTCTTTTCACCAGAATAAACTTATAAAGCTGTTCTGGATAAAGGCACACGCGGGGATGGAGGGAAATGAGAGGGCTGACCAACTAGCGAAAGAAGCAGCCTTGGGGCTGAGGCGGGCACCCGACTACGACCTTTGTCCGGTCTCATTCGTCAAGCGGAAAATTCGTAATGATTCGCTTGGCGAGTGGAACCGGAGGTACGCGTCGGGCATGACCGCCTCAGTCACAAAGCTCTTCTTTCCGAGCGCGGTGGATGCATATGCCACTATCAAGAAGTTCGAACCCACAAAACACACAACGCAGCTACTGACAGGGCACGGTGGATTCTCTGAGTACTTGGCCAGGTTCAAGTGCAAGGAGGATCCATCGTGCGCCTGCGAACCGGGTCAACCTGAGGACATTCCCCACTTGATCACGGAATGCCCAATTCACGCCGTGCAACGATATAATCTGGAACAAAAAATAAAAATACAGGTAAAATTAGAAAAATTGAGTCAGCTAATAAATGATAAAAACAGTAGAACACAGTTTTTAGATTTCTGTATAGAAATAGTAAAACTAGTAAATAAGAGAAACACGGTAGACTAATTATTAATATTAAGATAATCTGAGATTATCATATATATGTAATAAGAAACATTGTAAAAATAATAGTAGTAAAGTATGCAGAAATAAAAATGTAAGTAATATATAAGAAGTAAATGTAATTAGAATAGACAAAGTTGTTAGCTTAAGAATAATGTGTAAAAGAAATAAATAAACCAGTAACCTTATCCCGATATCCTAAAAGAAAGAAAGAAATAAAGATTATAAAAATGTGCACAATTACTACCCATATATATATATAGAAGTAGAATCAAGTAGAAATAAGTAGAAAAGATGAATAGCTAATAAACAGAATAGAAGTAAATTAATTGCTTTGTATGAAAGGTTGTATAAAAGAAAGATAAAGTATGAGGCATGAAAGTACGAGCAGTAGCACAAGCGAGAACTGGAATGAAAGGAATAGTTTAGCAAGAACTCCGAAATATGAATATCGGAGAACTAGGCGTAATAAAAAAAAAAAAAAAAAAAAAAAAAAAAAAAAAAAAAAAAAAACCTAACCTAACCTAACCTAACCTAACCTAACCTAACCTAACCTAACCTAACCTAACCTAACCTAACCTGGGGCGGGCCCCCGTAAGTGAGCTTTGAGTACGTCCTTGTCGTCCGGCCCTGGACCCCGACCTGACCACCGTAACGGAGTGGCAGGCGGGTGACCGAATCTCTGGCTCGATACTTGAGGGGCATTTAGAGCGATCAGTTACTTCTGAGCTTGCGGTACTTTTCAGTACCAACAAAACGGTGCTTCTCAGCGCCAATACGGTTAGTGGTCGTCTGACATCGGAAACGATGTCTGACGAGTGTTCTGGCCCTCAGGGGGCGGGGAGTGGGACTGAGAGGTCCCGCTCTCCTCTCCGAGGTGCGCGTGACCCTAAGGGGGCGGGGAAAGGGGCCGAAAGGCCCCGATCTCCCCTCCTGGGGGCTTTTAACCCTGAGGGGTCGGGGAGAGGGACCGAAAGGTCTCAATCCTCCCTCCCAGGGGTTTGCAAGGAGGCGCGCGTCCTACTGCCTCGTCTAGGCTCTAGGACGCAAACTCTGTCGGAGTCTTCCACCGACACCAGCGTCGGCACGGTGGTGTCTGTCGACTCGCGGCCGTCCTCCCCGGGCAGACTTTGGCGGAAACGCGCAAACTCTGCGTCGGACGGGGACTGCTCCGAGTCGGGAGACCGAGTGGATGCCGCTGAGGTCGGTGGCAAGAAACTGCGTGGTCGACCCCCGACCACAGGCCAGTATGTCGGCCTGGCGAAAGCCAAGGCCGAGCTCAACCTGGCCAAGGAGCGAGAGCTCCAACTTCGGGCAGAGGAGGAACTGGCGGAGGAGCTGCGGCAGCAGAAGGAGTCATTCCTTCTAAAACCGAGCAAACCGCAACAACAGGCGACCGTGTCATCTGCTCACCTACGGGCTGAGGAGTTGACACAGGCCATAGAGGCAGCTGTAGGGACCGTTCAGACGGTGGCGAAAAAGTCGTCACGTCTGAAGGGTCAATATGTGCGGGACCTCAATCTCGCGGCAAGCTCCATCCTGGAGTACGCTCGCGAGTTGAGGTCTCGCACAGAGTCGGACGAGGTGGCCAGGCTTCAGGCCGAGCTGGTCACCCTCCGAGCTGAAATAGGTGTTTTGAGGGAGCGGGCGGACTCGGCTCCCCTCACTATGAGCCGCGACGAGATCGCCTTTATGGTTGATGCGCGGCTCGAGGGGATACAGGACCGCCTGTTGCCCGAGAAACGGCTCCGTCCTCCGCTTCAGGCGGACATACGTAATGCTGCCGCAGCTGCCTCCGCGTCCTCTTCGGCCATAGGCGTCGAAGAGCCAGCGCTCCCCGCGTCGGCGCCAACCGCACCCCCCGCGTCTAAGGCCAAGGCTAAGGCCAAGGCCAAGGCCGCCCGTGGGGCGACACCTGTGGTGACCACACCTGCGGCGTCTACGCCTAAGCAGGCGCCACCTAAGGTGGCCAAACCCGCGGCGTCCGTGCCTGAGCAGGCACAACCTTCGAGGTTGCCTTCAACCTCGGAGACTGCCCCAGGCAACAAAAAAAAAAAGAAGAAAACGAGGAAGAGTGCTGCTGCCAAACAGGCAGCTGCCACTCAACAGCCTCGTCCGCTGCCACCTCCCCCCTCGTCGATGGACGAGGGATGGACTCTGGTGGCCAAGCGGGGCCCCACTAAGCCGGCAGCGAAACCCGCTCCGGCTGTGGCCTCAAAAAAGGCGAGCCCTAAACTCCGCCCCCCGCGAACGGCTGCAGTGGTCATCACCCTGCAGCCTGGCGCGGTGGAGCAGGGCGCAACATATGCGGCCGTCCTTGCGGAGGCGGAAAAATCCATCGATCTCAAAGGCCTAGGGATCGATGGTGTCCGCTTCCGCAAGGCGGCGACGGGGGCACGGATCCTCGAGGTGGCTGGCGCCGGTAACACCGAAAAGGCGAACGGGCTAGCCACCGAGCTCAAAAAAGTTTTGGGCGACGTGGTCCGCGTATCCCGACCGGAGAAATGTGCAGAACTGCGCATCTCCGGCCTGGATGATGCGGCCACTAAGGAGAAAATTGCATCGGCCATCGCAGCCGAGGGTGGGTGTGCCGTAGAGGCCGTGAAGGTTGGCGAGATTAATCGCCCAACTGGTAGGCTGGGATCGGTCTGGCTTAAGTGCCCTACCGCCGCAGCCCAAAGGGTGACCGATGGTCGCCGAATCTTGGTCGGGTGGTCGGTCGTCCGACCTACACTCTTAGAGCCCAGACAGCAGCGGTGTTTCCGCTGTCTGGAACCGGGCCACATCGGAGTGAAGTGCACTGTGGGCATTGACCGCAGCGGGCTTTGCTTCAACTGCGGCAAGCCCGGCCATGCGGCCGCAGCGTGCACTGCCGAACCCCACTGTCCGATATGCGCGGCAGGGGGCAAGGCGTCTGGTCACCGGCTGGGCAGCAAAGACTGCGCAGCGGGTGACCAGAAGCGGGGCAAGCGACCCCAGGGACGGCAGGCGGCGAAGGGTGGCCCCGTGGCGCCCTCGCAGTCTGTCGATCTCTCGCAGACCGAGGAGGCGATGGATACGGCCCACTCATAAATGGCGACTATCTCCTTCCTGCAGGCGAACATCAACCACTGCGTCGGAGCTCAGGACAATTTGTTCCAGTGCATGGCGCAGTGGCAGGCGTCGGTTACGGTGATCTCCGATCCGTACTACGTTCGCCCCCGCGACGACTGGGCGAGTGACCTCGACGGCTCAGTTGCGATCGTTACGCAACTGCACGTCCCCGGCTCCGCTCCCTTCGAGAAGGTCTTGAGGGGCCGGGGATGTGTGACGGTCACTTTAGGCGGCATCGCAGTGATCGGGGTGTACTGCCCTCCCAGCAAAACCCTCGCCGACTTCGAGCAACTGCTCTTAGAAATCGGGGGTATGGTGGAAGGGGTGCACCCTGCTCATGTCGTGATTGCCGGAGACTTCAACGCGCACTCGCGTGCTTGGGGATCACCGGACACCGACGATAGAGGAGAAGCGTTGGAAGAGTGGGCGGTGTCTACTGGCGTGGTGCTCCTCAACAGGGGGACGGTGAACACGTTCGTAGGGCCCCAAGGAGGCACATCGATTATTGACCTGACGTTCGCCAGCCCCGCGCTGGCACGCAGGGCGCGCAACTGGAGAGTCTTCGAGGGAGAGGAGAACTTGTCCGATCACCGATATATTCGGTTCGACATTTCCTCCTCGCCCGCGACGGCTGCATGGTCAAGTAATCGTCCCCTTAGCGGTGAAAATCCGCGCTGGCGAGTAGCCACGCTGGATCGGGAGCTGGCTATCGAGGCGGCCATCGTGGAACGGTGGGCTGGTGCCGGCACTACCCATCTGGACGTGGACGCAAAATCGGAGCAGCTCCAGGATTCGCTGACTCGCGTCTGTGACGCGGCTATGAGTAGGGCAAGGCCGGTTCCTCCTCGGAGACAGGTGTACTGGTGGCGCCCGCACCTCGCTGAGCTTCGGCAAGCGAGCTGGGCATCGCAACGCCGGTACACTCGTGCCCGGGGAAGACGGGTTAGGGACCTGGTCTTGGAAGCGGAGCTTCGCGCTGCGTGGCAGGCCGCCCGTGCGGTCTACAGCGCAGCGATCAAGTCGGCTAAGGAGGAGGCCTGGAGGGAGTGGCTTGAGACACTCGACAGAGATCCATGGGGGCGGCCATACAAGGTCATGAGCCACAAGCTCCGACCGTGGGCGCCCCCACTCACCAGGTCTCTGGAGCCCTCGTTCGTAGGACAAGTGGTCAGCACCCTATTTCCGGCGGCAGACGAATGGGTCCCTCCGACCATGTCGTCACGTAACCAGGAGCCAACAGCGGCGGAGGTCATTCCTCCCGTGTCCGAGGAGGAACTGGAGGTGGCCGTTCTGCGACTCAAGGCGAAGAACGGCGCCCCAGGCCCGGACGGAGTACCTGGACGGCTGATCACCTCGGTGATGCCGATTATCGGGGAGGATACGCGATCCCTCATGACGGAATGTCTGACGGGGGGGAGATTCCCGCGTACTTGGAAGATCGGGAAGCTCGTTCTTCTCGGTAAGAACGGCCGCCCAAAAGAGTCACCGTCGGCCTACCGCCCGATAGTACTGCTTGGCGAGATGAGCAAGCTGTTCGAGCGGGTGATCAGTGCTCGTCTCGTCAAGCACCTGGAGGGGGTAGGACCAGACTTGCACGACGGTCAATTTGGTTTTCGCCGCGGGAGGTCAACCCTAGATGCCATTTCGCACTTGCGGGAACGCGTGGGGGAGGCAGTCGACCAGGGAGAAGTGGTCCTTGCGGTCTCGCTGGATATCGCGAATGCGTTTAACACGCTTCCTTGGGCGACTGTCGCGGAGGCACTTAGGTACCACAAGGTTCCCGAGTACCTTAGGCAAGTGCTCGGGGACTACTTCGTCGGGCGCGCGATCGCGTATCCGTCGCGCGATCGGCTCGTCCGGCGAGAGATGTCATGCGGTGTTCCACAGGGGTCGGTCCTCGGGCCTCTCCTGTGGAACATCGGATTCGACTGGGTCCTGCGCGGTGCAAATCTCCGGGGAGTTGGTATACTTTGTTATGCCGACGATACCCTGGTCACCGCGCGGGCCCCCAATTTTCGCGATGCGGCGGTGCTGGCCACGGCTGGTGTGGCGCAAATAGTGCGCCGCATCAAGGCGTTAGGGCTCCGGGTGGCTCTCGAAAAATCTGAGGCTCTGTTTTTCCACGGGCCTCGGAGACCTCCACCTGTAGGCGCAAAAATCGTGGTAGGGGGCACCTCCATCGCTGTCGGGTCGAGGATGAAGTATTTAGGACTCGTTCTCGACAGTCGGTGGGGGTTTGTGGAGCACTTTCGGCAACTGGCTCCGAAACTTTTAGCCTACGCCGGAATGCTCGCAAGGCTCCTCCCCAACAAAGGGGGACCGGGTAGTGCGTGCCGTCGCCTGTACGACGGAGTGTTGCGTTCGAAAGCACTGTACGGTGCGCCGATATGGGCAGATGCTCTGAGCGCTCAGAATATGGTCTTGCTGCGGCGCCCGCAGCGAGCCATAGCGCAAAGAGCGGCTCGGGCGTACTGTACGGTGTCGTACGAGGCGGCTTGCGCAATCGCAGCCAGTCTACCGTGGGATCTCGAGGCGGGGGTACTGTCGCAGGTTTACCGGCGAAGTACTCTGGTACGCAGGGGCGGGGGTTGGCCAACCATGGAGGAGATCGGAACTTGGAGAGCGCAAGCTCGCGACGTTCTCTTCGAAAGGTGGTCGACCCGACTAGAGGGGTCCGCGGTGGGGAAGGAACTGGTTTCGGCCATCCAACCCATTCTGCGGCCCTACGTCGAAAGGCGGCACGGGACTCTAACGTTCCACCTTACACAACTCTTAACGGGGCACGGCTGCTTCGGGAAGTACTTGTGGGAGGTGGTCGGCATCGAGCCGGAGCCTACGTGTCGCCACTGTAGCGGTGGGGCTGTGGACACGGCGGAGCATACGCGCGTCGTGTGCACGGCTTGGAGCGGGGAGCGTTCGGCTCTAATAGGTAGTATAGGACAAGACCTCTCGCTGCCGGCCGTGGTTCGCGCCATGGTCGACAGCGAAGAGGGCTGGGCCGCCGTCGTCTCATTCGCTGAGACAGTCATGACGGCAAAACGAGAGACGCTCAGAGAGAGGGAACGTAGCGGTTTGACGCTTCCTCCTCGCAGGCCCACGGCGTCGGGGCGGCGGCGTATGCAGTACGCCAGCCGCCTGGCCTTGGAAGGAGGATCGGGGGATCCACCGACCTAATAATGGCCCCGCGATGTGGCGCCCCTAGTGTTCAGGGGGCGCTAACATGTGACGTTACAGGGGAAGGGCACTGGCCCAACCCCTGGGAGTCGAGCCCGCTCGTTGGGCAACGCCGGCCGGATCGCAGTGAGCAAACGCCTGCCTATCCTGTGATCTGACCTGAAGGCGATGAAGTGGACATCGTGAGGTTTAGTGGGTATGCCCCGAAGAGGTGAGTCCCACATACGGCCTCCAGATACCCCCCATATCGGAGGTAGCATGCCTAATAGCATTCCTCACGTAAAAAAAAAAAAAAAACCTAACCTAACCTAACCTAACCTAACCTAACCTAACCTAACCTAACCTAACCTAACCTAACCTTTTTTTTTTTTTTTTTTTTTTTTTAGGCAGGAAAAAATGTACCTTCCGCATACCGCGCAGCGCGGGGACGCCGCGCGGTTATGTGGGGCTCTCACCACACTAAAACAACCTGCCGTGTGCCATACACCGCGACTTAGTGAGTGAACCGTCGGAAATACTTCGCACTCATCGACGGAACACTCAAGCGCCGGCCCGCAAAGGTGCGGTGCGGGCCCGTCTTCTAGGCGATGTCCAGGCACACCGGGACATCACCCCTTCGCGGGGGGCTCTACTGCGGATGGAGGGCAATCCCCGGCCCATCCTCCCGCGGCCCCACTAGGGCGGCATGAGGCGCAAGAATGCGCGTGCACGCCGCCCAGTTCGCGGGCGGCGGATCGGATCTGCGAGGCCGTCTGCCTCTCTGATCCTCTCCGCCGCCTCTTCCTGCAAGATGACATTCTCGCAGGAAGACGCGACCGCGGTGCAACACCACACGACGTCGCCACGGCCGCCGGCCCTGGAGGACCCCCACGCCCATACTAGGCGTTGAAGTCCCCCATGACCAGCACGTGACCTGAGGTCACTTGCCGCATCGAGGTCTCCAGTCGTAGGATGAAGTCCCCGAAACCGCTCAACCTCCGGTTGGTCGGCAGCGACATCTCCCGGACCCTTGTCTCTTGGCGACAAGGGGGGGAAATGAAGCGCCGCGGAGGCGGCGATTGCCACGGTTCCATCGTATGATCCGACCCAATTTGGGCGGCTCAGAACGATACATGGATCCGCGGCTACGGCAAGGCCTATGGACCACTGGATGTAGAGACCGAGATCCATTAATGGAGTGCGGTCTCTACATCCTCCTCCATTTGCGACGGCGACGTCGGTGTCACGGCGCTGGTAGCGGCCTCGGTCGAGCGACCGGCCCCCAGCTTTGGCGTAGAAGCCGAGGTGCGGGGTTGTCTACAACCCTCACGGCCCAGCAAGTGATTAGCGGGCAGCTTGCCCGCAGCACATGCTGGGCAGTGAGGGGGGGCGGAGCACTCCGCCGCCTTATGCCCGGGTTGACCGCAGCGGAAACATAATCCGCTGCAGTCAAAGCAGCTGGTGCATTTAACACGAGCGTGCCCGGCCGCCATGCACTTGTAGCACCTCATGGGCCGGCTCTCCAGGACCGTGACCCTGGCTGATATCCAGCCCACGAGGAGCCTGCCTGCATCGGCCAAAACCTTGACCGAGGCGACCGGACAGCTCGCCCACACTGCACCAACGCCTCCGGGACCGGGGCGGATAGTGCCGACCTTGATTTGGTCCGGGCTGCACTTAGTAGCCGAAGCTATGGCCTCCCGGACGTCGCCGGCAGTCGTGAAGTCCGCCAGACCCGAAATGCGCACCTCGGCGCATTTGGTCGGCCTGGCGATCTTCACGCCTTCCACCCCACTGAACAAACCCCGCAGCTTCTCAGCTACGACGTCGGCTCTCCTACCGCCTTCTGCCCCCGGGAACTCGAGAATTCGAGCCCCCGTACGGGCGAGGCGCGTTCGGGCACCTACGCCTCCGAGATCGGAGACATCGATGCCCTGTTTGGCCCTCAGGAGAACCTGGCCGTAGCTGAGGCCACGCTCCACCGCCTCCGGCGCCACCGTGATCACCACGGCGGCGGATTTGGGCGGCGTGAGCTTCCTCGGCTTCTTGCCGTCCGTTTGCGGGGCTGCGGCCGCCTTTGCCGCAGCCTTCTTCCTCTTCTTCTTACCTCCCCTCTTTTTCTTCCGGCTCACCGTCTGCCAGCCCTCGATGTCCGGCTGAGCGGAAGTTGAGGGGACGGGAGCCGAGGAGGCAGGTGTAGATGCCTCGGGAGGGGGGGCACGACGAGCCTTAGCTGGGGCCCGCGAGGGCGCCTGCACCGGTCGTAGGGGTGGGAAGTCCACCCTTGGGCCGGCTGCTGCGGGGCCCGCAGGCCGCACAACCGACGCACTTTGGCTCTGAGGCGAGCGCGCAGTGGCCGCGGACGAGGGCGCCGGTGCCGCCTGCACCCGCCTCATTGCCGCCGTCGTAAGGCGGCGGGGCTCAGGAGGCAGCCTCGCCTCCAACGACTGGAGCTTCGCGTCCATCATGGAACCGACGCTCAGCATTACCTCCCTCATGAACTCCTGCGAGAGCAGGCCCGAGGGAGGTACCACGGAGGGTGAGGGCGTTGGGGCCACCTCTTCTGGCTCCGCCGCTGGCACCTCTTCGTGCGCAGCAGGCGATGAAGGCGCAGCAGGCGGCGCCATGGCCGCGGCAGGCGGAGGAACCGGCGCCAACGAAGCCTTCGATAGGCGACGAATCTCCGCCTGCATTTGCTGCATCTCCTCTTGGAGGGTTGCCAGCTCGGCGGCCTGGCGCCTGTTAGCGACTAGAAGCCGCCGCGTCTCGTCTGAGACGGTGCGGTCCGAGAGGGCCTCCACCGCCTCCCGCAGCCCCGAGGCTGCCAGCTTAAGGGCCTTCTGGTACGTCCCTTTTAAGTTTGTTGATTTGGTGGCCACATCAAGAATGATGGCCACACTCTTCATCGACCTGTCTAGCAGCTCTGCTGCCGAGTGCGGGTTTCCACCGGCACTCGAGACGAGTTCGGCAGATAACTGCTCCACCCGCTCGAGCGCGGCCTGCTCCCCATCTGCACGGCGGCGTGCGAGGTCCGCCTTGCGGGTGGCTCCGAGACCCACTGGTCCCGAGCGGCCCCTTGCCGCACTGGAGAGTTTTGCAGGAGGCTGGGTGGTCCCGCCGGACTCGACGGTGCCGTCCAGGGTCTCAACTGAACCCTCCAGTGGGCGCTTCTGCGCCTTCCAAAATTTGGACCAGAGGTTCAACGAGTTCGTTGAACCCCTCGCCGATGATACGGACTCCGTATCCGTCTCCTCCTCCTCACCAACTGAGGCGGCACGGACGCGTGGCGACCGCCGCAGCTCGACCACCGGCTGCCAGAAGGCCGCCGTCCCAATCTGACTGCTCCCAGAGACCGGAGTGGCCTCTGAAAGGTCAGCGTCGCACTGGGCGACTGTGCTCGCTGTGGAGCTCTTCTTTTTGGTTTTGTTTTGGGTTTTGAGTTTGAATAATCCATAAACTAATCCCACGAGAATGAGACGAAAGGATTACACTTCCCGGGTGACGCTCATTCCGGGAAGCGGGGTACATACTGTGGAGGTCCCCAGGTGTCCACAGGTTTTTACGACTTCGCTGTCGGGTCTTATAGACTTTTCCTTGTCGCGGGCCGGCCAATGAAGGCAAGCCCCGCGTCCTCCGAGATCACATCTTCCCGCATGTGGCTAGCATGCAGGTCCTTGACGATCACCCGGAGATTACGCGACGCGGGAGGGCAGCCACCCCTCCCATCACCGACGGCGGCACGAATGCCTGTCGGCCCCTGCGCGAGCAGTGGGCCGACCCGTCCCTCGATCCTTTCGGATCTGGGATCCTCGCGGATCCCTCGCGGGCCTAGCAGGCCCGCCATACCACGACCCCCCCGTGCAATGGGGTCAGCTAGCCCTGAAAAGGGCTGGAACGTTAGCCGTCGACGTTGACGCCAGCTACTCCAGAGGAGCAATCAATGATGCGTCATCGCCCACGTTGCCCAGGGTGCACCGCGAGGAGGTGTTCCGTCGCACCCCAACCTAACCTAACCTAACCTAACCTAACCTAACCTAACCTAACCTAACCTAACCTAACCTAACCTAACCTAACCTAACCTAACCTAACCTAACCTAACCTAACCTAACCTAACCTAACCTAACCTAACCTAACCTAACCTAACCTAACCCGTCGCCCTTCACCTCTCGCGACGACTAGCTGCGATTCCGTAGCGCTCCGTAGTAAAAAATTCAGAAAAGTGGGTTTTTCTTATCCGATTTTCACGAAACAAGTGTCAGCAGGTGCGTCTCGGTGAATTACATCCGCCGGTATATCGTGTGTGCTCCATACTCTAACCGTGCACCCGGGAAAAGCGTTTTTCCACGTTTCCGGCTCACCGAGCCACGTGTTCGTGATAAAAGTGCCAATAACTCAGTGACCTGTGAACGGATTTTCAACCAGCAAATTGCCCCGGCGGCGGGCAGCGGAGCCCCACCCCCTGCGTGCGTCAGTTTTTCCGGGAAAGCCGTGGTTTTCCCGTGAAAGGCAAAAAAACAAGTACCACGTGGGCACGTGGTACCAGAACCCGCAGTCCGAGGACCGTGAAATTTGGCAGAGAGGAGGACCCTACCAGGAGCTACACAAATCCGGTAACAGAAAAATTTTCCTCGCAGTAGAAGATTTTATATAATAGTTAGAAGTTTCGAACTTTGCACGTTAATAACGACGGAACTGGAGCAGCTAGCAAATTTCTGTAACTGCTATTAGTTGCGCGCTCATTTCTTCTACGTGCCTGACAAGTTACAGATTTTTTGGACATTCTTCCAGCTCGCAAGAATTAAAAAACTGACTTTTTTGTATTTTCGTGCAAATTTGCACGAAAACCTATATATATTGTATTTTTAAGACTGTAGACGAATAGTGCCTTATTTATAGATTATTATTGCATTTTTTCTGTATTTTTGTCACCATCCAGCTCGGAGATAGCGATTTTTTAACGTTTTTTCCAAATTAAATAAAAGGGGGTAGATTTTCCTTGTTTCTGACGACGGGGTTGGGTTTAGACAAGCCATCTACACTTGGTTAAGCCCAAACAAGCCCTTTCTAGCGGCAGAAACAACGAAAAACGTAATTTCCGGTTTTTAGTACAAAATTTGCACGAAGCTTATATTTAAGTTTTCTCCGGACTGGATAGCCGTATTGGAAAAATTTTTTCTTTGCCATACGTGTCGGAGAGTGAATTTTAGAATTAAGTACTTTTCGGGCAAATTGGAGCAATTTTCTCCAAATTGGCTTTTGAGCATTTGGGGGGACAAGAAACGTCGGGGGCGTCCCAGATATCAATTTTGGGCTCTCTGCGACGAGCCGTTTAGGAGCTACGGCCGGTCAAAGTTTGACCTTGGGCGCGTGCGGCCATTTTGGAAAAGTTAGAACACCTGTAGCTCCGCAACCGGTTGTCGTAGAGAGACCGGATCTTGACTGGGGAAGTCAGGGAGGGGCCCTCTACCATACCCCTACGTTGTTGTGGAAATTCCGGAAAAATTTTTCCGGAAAATTCTGAAAAATTCTTTTCCACCTTTAGCACTCTAGAGTGGTAGGGGGAGTCGAGCCGATCAGAGGGAAACTTTTTCGGGATCGCTGGGACACCTGGAACCCGAAATATCCGTGCTCAAAGTTAGGCAGGTCCGCCATCTTGGAAATTTTCAGAGCCGGATATCTCGGGAACCGGAGGTCGTAGCGGCCCCTGGTTTCCTCTGGGGGGCTTGGCTCTCTTCTCCGCATCCGACCAGGGGGTCTGGTGGTGGACCCCACCAAGTTGGGGGGTCACTTTTGGGGTCACCCCCTTTTTGACTCGGAAACCGTGTCAGGGGATAGATCTCGCCGGGACCTTCTCGGGGAGCCCTCTCTCGTGCGGATCGGACTGGTGGTTCTCGGGATATCGGGGTTTTAAACTTTAGTGCAAATTTTGCACGAAAACTTTGGAACCCCGCTATCTGCGAACCGGAGGACCTAGGACCCTCGAGTTTGGGGTCGTTGTGAAGGGCTCGGGGAGGCCTATCTGATAGGCTCAACAGAGTGACTCTACGTAGAGTCAGGATAGAGTTTGCTTGCAGAACCGCCGCAAACGGTGTTCCTGAGCTCAAATTTCTGTGGGGCCTTTGTCTCACGTGCCAGGACCCTATCAGAGGGCGACTTAGGTTAGGTTAGTGTGTAAGCTAGTTAATAAATAGATTTAAGACTTGGGTATATATATATGTACAAATTTTGACTCTACTGTTTTGTAGAAAGCGTTAAGTTGACTCAATTAGACCAGGGCCCTATTGGCCAAAATAAGACGAGTAGCAGGGCTACCAAAGACAGGTAGAGTGACTCTACCATATTATTATACCTGACTTAGGCCCCTATTGGCCGCACAACCTACTTTAATTTTGTTTGCCTATTAAATTAGACGTCGCGCAGCAACCGTCAGAGCTGCGCTCATTCATACTACACACAATCACACACGCACACACATAGCATTCAATCACTACATACACGAATACACACAACACTACACTACTTGCACACAACACACCACACAAACTATACCGTGCACACCAACTCTACGTGAACACACCTGGGGTACCTTTACATACCACCAGACTTTTAATTGAGGAGCCATAAACGTGTGACAATATGGCTACGCCTAGAACTCCGGTGACGAAGGATGCGGAAAGGGCTAGAGGGGAAGAGGAGGATCTAGCCAGGACTGTGGTGAAGCAGTCTGCCTTCAGGCGAAGCCTGGAGACTTTTCAGGGAGGCGAGGGAATAGATAAAACCGCACCTCGGAAGGTGGCGGTGTCCGCGGCCAGTGGGGCTGCGCCTAGATCGGGACCGGCTGGTGCCAGAGGCTCAAAAACTTCGCCTGGGTCCGGGCTCGGTGGAGTTGCGTCCGGGCAGGGGCCCCGGGGAGCTAAGTCTGCAATTAAACTCAGTGAGGCTGCACCTGGGTCGGGAACTGGCGGGGCGGTTCCCGTGGGGGAACCGACCAAGACTGCACTGGGATCGCCTATTTCCGGGCGTAGCGGGTCTGCTGGGGTCGTCACGAGGCTTCATCTTAGCCCCGAGGACATAAGCGCAAAGGTGTATACGAGCAAGCTCGAAGAGGCCAAGGCATACATGCAAAGTGGCATGAAATTTCTGGGAGAATCGCGCAACCTGAGAAGCGACATAAAAACCGGGGTCATGCAGGCTTTAAAAAGACTGTTCGCGCTGGTAAAACAGCTGGAGGCAAAACCCGAAACCCCCAAGGAGAAGCCCACAGCCGAACAGCCCAAACCCCAAAACAAGGAGTATGCCACACTCGTGGAAAAAATTGAAGAGCACAAGAAGCTCCTAAACCAAAATGCCGAGGCGATGAGAGCAGTGCAGTCGGCACTGCAGGAGAACACCGCAGCGTTAGCAAACCCCACCTATGCGTCCATGGCCGCAAAACTGCCACCTGTGCGAAGCCCAGAGAGACCTGCTCTCCACTCCATCATAGTCTCGTCGGACAAGGAGGACGAGTCAGGGGACGAGGTTCTGGAGAGGGTACGAAAGGCGGTGGACGCAAAGGAGGGCTGGGTAAAAGTGGAAAAGGTCCGACGTGCCAAGGACCGAAAAATCATCCTCGGGTGCCCGACGTCGGCGGACAGGGACAAGGCACGTGAGAGGCTTGAGTCCGGTCGGCTCATTGTCGAGGATATCAAAAACAAGGACCCATTGGTGATGCTGAAAGATGTGCTGAGTGTCAACTCGGATGAGGAGGTACTCGGCGCAATCCGAAAGCAAAACCGGGACGTTTTTGTTGGCCTCGGGAAGGAGGATGACCGGATTCAGGTACGATATAAGAAAAGAACCAGGAACCCCCACACCCACCACCTAGTCCTGGCCGTATCTCCAACTATTTGGAGAAGAGTAACGGGATTGGGTGCGTTACATGTGGATCTGCAACGGGTCCGGGTTGTGGACCAGTCACCTCTGGTGCAGTGCTCCCGGTGCTTGGCTTACGGCCACACCAGGAGATACTGCACGGAGGAAACCGACACCTGCAGCCATTGTGGGGGCCCCCATTTAAAGGCAAAGTGCGAGCTGTGGACGCTTGGCGTCACGCCGACGTGTAAAAACTGCACAAAGGCGAAAATGGCTCGCACTGATCACAACGCCTTCAGCGAGGATTGCCCTGTCCGCAGGCGATGGGATACAATAGCACGGTCCACTGTAGCATATTGCTAAGGTGGAGACGGGGAACTTGGCATACCGTGTGTTCCAGGCCAACCTCCAGAAAAAGAAAATCGCCCAGGAGGAGCTTATTATTGAGGCCTCAAAACGCAGGATTGCGGCCGCCCTAATCCAGGAACCCTACATCGGTGCGGCTCGGGGAATGAGGAACTACGCAGGCGTCCGGATATACCAAAGTAATGCCGTGGGGGAGGGCACCGTCAAAGCGGCCATCGCTGTATTTGACGGTAGCCTAGACGTGGTGCAATACCCCCATCTCACCACCGACCACATCGTGGTGGTGGGACTTTCAACCGAGGCATGGACGATTACGCTGGTTTCATATTACTTCGAGCCGAGCCGCCCTATAGGTCCCTATATCCGCGAGCTAAAAACCGTAGCCGAGACACCTGGATTGGGGATGAAAATTATTGGGGGGGACGCGAATGCATGGAACAGATGGTGGGGTAGCGTAGAGGTGGACGATCGGGGTGAGGAACTGATGGAGATGTTGGATGAACTGGGCCTCTGTGTACTAAACGAAGGTGACACCCCGACGTTCGATACCGTCAGAGGAGGTCAGCGCTACCAAAGCCATGTGGACGTAACCACCTGCTCGGCCAACGCATTAGATCTGGTAGTAGACTGGAAGGTGGAGGTGAACCTCACGAGCTCGGACCACAACGGAATCACTTTTGGAATTAGACTGCAAAGGTCAAAAGGCACGGATATCAAGCGCACAACAAGGCTGTTTAATACCAAAAAAGCCAACTGGAACCGGTTTCACAGTGAGCTAAATAAGCTGAAATCTGAAAACAGCCTAACGGTGACCGAAGTGGTAAATATCACCAATAAGGCACAACTTGAGGACGCTGTAACCAAGTATACGGCACTGGTCACAAAAGCCTGCACCACTTCCATACCCACCAAACGTACTGACCAAAAGATAAGGGTTCCGTGGTGGTTCGAGAAACTCGCCAAACTTAAAAAGGAGGTTACCACTAAAAGGCGTAGGATTAAAATTGCTGCACCCAACCGACGTGATAGAGTAGTGGGCGACTACCTACAGATAAAAGAAGCGTACGAAACGGAAGCCAAAAAAGCCCAGATCGCCAGCTGGAAAGAGTTCTGCTGTAAACAGGATAGGGAAGGAATGTGGGAGGGGATCTACAGGGTGATTGGCAGAACCGCCAAGAGAGCGGAGGACGTTCTCCTGGAACTGAATGGCGTGGCCATGAACGCGGAACAGTCCGTGAGGCTCCTAGCCGACGTGTTTTACCCGGAAGACTTGGAGGAAGAGGATACGGCAGAACAGGCCTGCTTGAGAGAAAGAGCGAGAAGAGTGAGCGGGGAGCCCTGCGCGGAACAGTGGGACCCTCCGTTCACTCTCTTCGAACTTGAAATGGCGGTTAAATCCTTTAACTCCAAGAAGGCACCAGGGGCCGACGGCCTCACGGCGGACATCTGCGACCACGCCATCAGAAACGAGCCCCAGCTGTTCCTTGCCATGGCAAACAAATGCCTCATACTTCACCACTTTCCGAACACCTGGAAAGAGGCAACCGTCATCGCGCTACGCAAACCAGGGCGGGAAAGCTACAGTCTTCCTAAATCATATAGGCCTATTGGACTGCTCCCAGTCATGGGCAAGATATTTGAAAAGATGATAATGGCAAGACTGCGGCACCATCTTCACCCAAAAATCAGCCCCCACCAATACGGATTTATGCCACAAAGGAGCTGTGAGGACGCCCTGTATACCCTGGTCCAGCACATAAGATCAAAGCTTGATGACAAGCAGATCGTGGTGCTGGTCTCCCTGGATATAGAGGGCGCCTTTGACAGCGCCTGGTGGCCGGCAATCAAAATCCGACTTGTGGAGGAGATGTGTCCGGAGGGCCTTAGAAGACTGATAAATAGCTACCTGGAAGATAGATCGGTCCGGGTGAGATACGCCGGTAAGGAACACAGAAAAAGTACAAAAAAGGGTTGCGTCCAGGGCTCAATTGGCGGGCCAATCCTCTGGAATCTCTTACTGGATCCATTGTTGCAAAGTCTCGAGGAAAGGGGTAATTATGCGCAAGCATTCGCGGATGACGTCGTCCTGGTCTTCCACGGTGACACAGCTGCTGAGATAGAGAGATGTGCCAATGCCGCTCTTGACCATGTTCAGAGGTGGGGAGATGCAAACAAGCTTAAATTTGCACCTCACAAGACCAACGCAATGGTCATGACAAGGAAGCTCAAATACGACACACCACGTCTGAGCATGGGTGGGATAAGCATTGGCACATCTGAGGAGATTAAGATTCTTGGCCTCACTATCGACAGCAAATTAACTTTTAATAAACATGTCGATAACACCTGTAAAAAAGTCACCAACATCTATAAGCAACTGACCAGGGCGGCAAAGACAAGTTGGGGTTTACACCCGGAGGTGATCCATACAATCTACACTGCCACAGTCGAGCCGATAGTGTTGTATGCAGCCGGCGTATGGGCGCCAGCGGTTGGGAAGCTGGGAGTTCAGAAGAGGCTAAACTTTATACAGCGAGGATTCGCACAAAAAATAAGTAAAGCATATCGCACGGTCTCCCTCCACTCGGCAGTACTCCTGGCGGGGATACTCCCTCTTGATATTCGCGTTCGCGAAGCGGCCTTGCTTTATAGGGTCAGGAGGGGGGATCCCATCCCGGATCTGGGGGGGAGGGAGATCGAGCGAATGGATTCGGTCATGGAAAACCCTCACCCTGCGGAACATATGCGTCTGGAGTTCCTAAGCCTGGAGACCAACGAGCAAGTGGACGATACTCGTGACACCACTATGCAAATTTACACGGATGGCAGCAAGATTGAGGGCAAGGTGGGAGCTGCGTTGTCCGTGTGGAGGGACGGGGCTGAAACCAAAGCCCTCAAACTTGCCTTGCCATCCTATTGTACTGTCTACCAGGCGGAACTCTTGGCCATATGCGAAGCAACGAGGGTGATCCTCAAACATGAGCCGGCCTCTTTTGGAATCTATAGTGACTCAACCGCGGCACTTCAGACGGTTACAAATCCCAGTTGTCTCCATCCCTTAGCAGTGCAAACAAGGAAAAACATCAGAACCTCTTTTCACCAGAATAAACTTATAAAGTTGTTCTGGATAAAGGCACACGCGGGGATGGAGGGAAATGAGAGGGCTGACCAACTAGCGAAAGAAGCAGCCTTGGGGCTGAGGCGGGCACCCGACTACGACCTTTGTCCGGTCTCATTCGTCAAGCGGAAAATTCGTAATGATTCGCTTGGCGAGTGGAACCGGAGGTACGCGTCGGGCGTGACCGCCTCAGTCACAAAGCTCTTCTTTCCGAGCGCGGTGGATGCATATGCCACTATCAAGAAGTTCGAACCCACAAAACACACAACGCAGCTACTGACAGGGCACGGTGGATTCTCTGAGTACTTGGCCAGGTTCAAGTGCAAGGAGGATCCATCGTGCGCCTGCGAACCGGGTCAACCTGAGGACATTCCCCACTTGATCACGGAATGCCCAATTCACGCCGTGCAACGGTACAATCTGGAACAAAAAATAAAAATACAGGTAAAATTAGAAAAATTGAGTCAGCTAATAAATGATAAAAACAGTAGAACACAGTTTTTAGATTTCTGTATAGAAATAGTTAAACTAGTAAATAAGAGAAACACGGTAGACTAATTATTAATATTAAGATAATCTGAGATTATCTTATATATGTAATAAAAAACATTGTAAAAATAATAGTAGTAAAGTATGCAGAAATAAAAATGTAAGTAATATATAAGAAGTAAATGTAATTAGAATAGACAAAGTTGTTAGCTTAAGAATAATGTGTAAAAGAAATAAATAAACCAGTAACCTTATCCCGATATCCTAAAAGAAAGAAAGAAATAAAGAATATAAAAATGTGTACAAGTAATACCCATATATATATATAGAAGTAGAATCAAGTAGAAATAAGTAGAAAAGATGAATAGCTAATAAACAGAATAGAAGCAAATTAATTGCTTTGTATGAAAGGTTGTATAAAAGAAAGATAAAGTATGAGGCATGAAAGTACGAGCAGTAGCACAAGCGAGAACTGGAATGAAAGGAATAGTTTAGCAAGAACTCCGAAATATGAATATCGGAGAACTAGGCGTAAAAAAAAAAAAAAAAAAAAAAAAAAAAAAAAAAAAAAAAAAAAAAAAAAAAAAAAAAACCTAACCTAACCTAACCTAACCTAACCTAACCTAACCTAACCTTTTTTTTTTTTTTTTTTTTTTTTTTTGTTCAGGCAGGAAAAAATGTACCTCATCCGCATACCGCGCGGCGCGGGGACGCCGCGCGGTTATGTGGGGCTCTCACCACACTAAAACAACCTGCCGTGTGCCATACACCGCGACTTAGTGAGTGAACCGTCGGAAATACTTCGCACTCATCGACGGAACACTCAAGCGCCGGCCCGCAAAGGTGCGGTGCGGGCCCGTCTTCTAGGCGATGTCCAGGCACACCGGGACATCACCCCTTCGCGGGGGGCTCTACTGCGGGTGGAGGGCAATCCCCGGCCCGTCCACCCGCGGCCCCACTAGGGCGGCATGAGGCGCAAGAATGCGCGCGCACGCCGCCCTGTTCGCGGGCGGCGGATCGGATCTGCGAGGCCGTCTGCCTCTTTGATCCTCTCCGCCGCTTCCTTCCGCGAGATGACTTCCTCGCAGAAGGACGCGACCGCGGTAAAACACCACACGACGTCGCAACGGCTGCCGGCCCCGGAGGACCCCCACGCCCAAACCAGGCGTTGAGGTCCCCCATGACCAGCACGTGACCTGAGGTCACTTGCCGCATCGAGGTCTCCAGTCGTAGGATGAAGTCCCCGAAACCGCTCAACCTCCGGTTGGTCGGCAGCGACATCTCCCGGACCCTTGTCTCTTGGCGACAAGGGGGGGAAATGAAGTGCCGCGGAGGCGGCGATTGCCACGGTTCCATCGTACGAACCGACCCAATTTGGGCGGCTCAGAACGATACATGGATCCGCGGCTACGGCAAGGCCTATGGACCACTGGATGTAGAGACCGAGATCCATTAATGGAGCGCGGTCTCTACATCCTCCTCCATTTGCGACGGCGACGTCGGTGTCACGGCGCTGGTAGCGGCCTCGGTCGAGCGACCGGCCCCCAGCTTTGGCGTAGAAGCCGAGGTGCGGGGTTGTCTACAACCCTCACGGCCCAGCAAGTGGTTAGCGGGCAGCTTGCCCGCGGCACATGCCGGGCAGTGAGGGGGGGCGGAGCACTCCGCCGCCTTGTGCCCGGGTTGACCGCAGCGGAAACATAATCCGCTGCAGTCAAAGCAGCTGGTGCATTTAACACGAGCGTGCCCGGCCGCCATGCATTTATAGCACCTCATGGGCCGGCTCTCCAGGACCGTGACCCTGGCTGAGATCCAGCCCACGAGGAGCCTGCCGGCATCGGCCAAAACTTTGACCGAGGCGACCGGACAGCTCGCCCACACTGCACCAACACCACCGGGACCGGGGCGGATGGTGCCGACCTTGATTTGGTCCGGGCTGCACTTAGTAGCCGAAGCTATGGCCTCCCGGACGTCGTCGGCAGTCGTGAAGTCCGCCAGACCCGAAATGCGCACCTCGGCGCATTTGGTTGGCCTGGCGATCTTCACGCCTTCCACCCCACTGAACAAACCCCGCAGCTTCTCAGCCACGACGTCGGCTCTCCTACCGCCTTCTGCCCCCGGGAACTCGAGAATCCGAGCCCCCGTACGGGCGAGGCGCGTTCGGGCACCTACGCCTCCGAGATCGGAGACGTCGATGCCCTGTTTGGCCCTCAGGAGAACCTGGCCGTAGCTGAGGCCACGCTCCACCGCCTCCGGCGCCACCGTGATCACCACGGCGGCGGATTTGGGCGGCGTGAGCTTCCTCGGCTTCTTGCCGTCCGTTTGCGGGGCTGCGGCCGCCTTTGCCGCAGCCTTCTTCCTCTTCTTCTTGCCTCCCCTCTTCCTCCGGCTCACCGTCTGCCAGCCCTCGCTGTCCGGCTGAGCGGAAGTCGAGGGGACGGGAGCCGAGGAGGCAGGTGTAAGTGCCACGGGAGGGGGGGCACGTCTAGCCTTGGCTGGGGCCCGCGAGGGCGCCTGCACCGGTCGTAGGGGTGGGAAGTCCACCCTTGGGCCAGCTGCTGCGATACCCGCAGGCCGCACAGTCGACGCACTATGCGTCGCCGCCGCGATCGAGGGCGCCGGCGCCGCCTGCACCCGCCTCATTGCCGCCGTCGTAAGGCGGCGGGGCTCAGGAGGCAGCCTCGCCTCCAACGACTGGAGCTTCGCGTCCATCATGCTCCCGACGCTCAGCATCACCTCCCTCATGAACTCCTGTGAGAGCAGGCCCGAGGGAGGTACCGAGGAGGCTGAGCTCGTTGGGGCCACCTCTTCTGGCTCCGTCGCTGGCACCTCGTTATGCGCAGATGGCGATGAAGGCGCAGCAGGCGGCGCCATTGCCGCGGCAGGCGGAGGAACCGGAGCCAACGAAGCCTTCGATAGGCGACGAAACTCCGCCTGCATTTGCCGCATCTCCTCTTGGAGAGTTTCCAGCTCAGCGGCCTGGCGCTTATTGGCGACTAAAAGCCGCCGCGTCTCGTCTGAGACGGTGCGGCCTGAGAGGGCCTCCACCGCCTCCCGCAGCCCCGAGGCTGCCAGCTTAAGGGCCTTCTGGTACGTCCCTTTTAGGTTTGTCGATTTGGTGGCCACATCAAGTATGATGGCCACACTCTTCAACGACCTATCTAGCAACTCCGCTGCCGAATGCGGGTTTCCAGTCGCACTCGAGTCGAGCTCGGCAGATAACTGCTCCACCCGCCCGAGCGCAGCCTGCTCCTCATCGGCACGCCGACGTGCCAGATCCGCCTTGCGGGTGGATCCGAGACCACCTGTCCCCGATCGGCCCCTTCCCGCGCTGGAGAGCTTAGCGGGAGGCTGAGCAGCCCCGCCGGACTCGACGGAGTCGCCCAGAGCCTCCACTGAGCCCTCCAGTGGGCGCTTTTGCGCCTTCCAAAACTTTGAAGAGAGGTTCAACGAGCTCGTTGAACCCCTCTCCGACGACGACGCGGCCTCCATATCCGCCTCTACCTCCTCGCAAACTGAGGCGGCACGGACACGGTCCGACCGCCGCAGCTCAACCAACGGCTGCCAAGAGGCCGCCGTTCCAACCTGAACGCTCCCGGAGGCCGTAGTGGCCTCTGGAAGCTCTTTGTCGCACTGGGCGACTATGCTCGCTGTGGAGCTCTGCTTTTTTGGGTTTTGGGGTTTTTTTGGTTTGAGTTTTAGACTATCCATGAAATTCCCACGAGCATGAGACGAAAGGATTACACTTCCCGGGTGACGCTCATTCCGGGAAGCGGGGTACATACTGTGGAGGTCCCCAGGTGTCCACAGGTTTTAACGACTTCGCTGTCGGGTCTTATAGACTTTTCCTTGTCGCGGGCCGGCCAATGAAGGCAAGCCCCGCGTCCTCCGAGATCACATCTTCCCGCATGTGGCTAGCATGCAGGTCCTTGACGATCACCCGGAGATTACGCGACGCGGGAGGGCAGCCACCCCTCCCATCACCGACGGCGGCACGAATGCCTGTCAGCCCCTGCGCGAGCAGAGGGCCGACCCGTCCCTGGATCCTCGCGGATCCCTCGCGGGCCTAGCAGGCCCACCATACCACGACCCCCCCGTGCAATGGGGTCAGCTAGCCCTGAAAAGGGCTGGAACGTTAGCCGTCGACGTTGACGCCAGCTACTCCAGAGGAGCAATCAATGATGCGTCATCGCCCACGTTGCCCAGGGTGCACCGCGAGGAGGTGTTCCGTCGCACCCCAACCTAACCTAACCTAACCTTTTTTTTTTTTTTTTTTTTTTTTTGTTCAGGCAGGAAAAAATGTACCTCATCCGCATACCGCGCGGCGCGGGGACGCCGCGCGGTTATGTGGGGCTCTCACCACACTAAAACAACCTGCCGTGTGCCATACACCGCGACTTAGTGAGTGAACCGTCGGAAATACTACGCACTCATCGACGGAACACTCATGCGCCGGCCCGCAAGGTGCGGTGCGGGCCCGTCTCTAGGCGATGTCCAGACACACCGGGACATCACCCCTTCGCGGGGGGCTCTACTGCGGGTGGAGGGCATACCCCGGCCCATCCACCCGCGGCCTCACTAGGGCGGCATGAGGCGCAGGAATCTGCGCGCACGCCGCCCAGCTCGCGGGCGGCGGATCGGATCCGCGAGGCCGTCTGCCTCTCTGATCCTCTCCGCCGCCTCCTTCTGCGAGATGACATCCTCGCAGAAGGACGCGACCGCGGTAAAACTCCTCTCGCTGCGTGCCATGGAGCGCAGGATGGCCGGCAGCGAGAGGTCGACTCCCACTGTTGCCACGAGATCACGGCGCTGCACCGCCCAGGCCGGACAAGCCTCGAGCGTGTGCTGCGCCGTGTCCTCGCGGCAGGGACAGTGATGACAGGCGGGACTCGATTCCCTCCTGGCGACCGAGTACAGATACTTTCCGAAGCAGCCGTGCTCGGAAAGCATCTGAGTTAGTCGGAAGGAAAGGGTCCCGTGCTGTCTCTCCGTCCACTCGACAATGACCGGCTGGAGCGCCGCCACGGTGCGATGACCTGCACTCGGGGACTCCAGCCGGGACGACCATTTAGCCATGATGGCTAGGCGGGCGGCATCTCGCCACCCGCGGACCTCTTCGGGCGGAGGCCGACTGCCACTATCCGCCCGATGCTGCGTCGTCAGTCGATAAACTTCGGCGAGCACTTCCGCCTCCAGATCCCACGGAGGAGTTCCGGCCAATGCGCCGGCCGCTTCCGTTGACACGGTGCGGTACCCGCGTATGGCCCTGACCGCCACAATACGTTGGGCCCTCAAAAGCGTGGGCCTATTGCGGGCAGTCAGGGCGTCCGCCCACACCGGTGCGCCGTACAGCGCCATTGACCGGATCACCCCGGTATACAACCGTCGGCAGCCGATACTGGCTCCACCCAGGTTTGGCAAAAGCCTCCCCAGGGCGGATGCGGCGCCGACGAGTTTCGGGGCGAGCCTACGGAAACCTAACCTAACCTAACCTAACCTAACCTAACCTAACCGGGGCGGGCCCCCGTGGGGCGGGCCCCCGTAAGTGAGCTTTGAGTACGTCCTTGTCGTCCGGCCCTGGACCCCGACCTGACCACCGTAACGGAGTGGCAGGCGGGTGACCGAATCTCTGGCTCGATACTTGAGGGGCATTTAGAGCGAGCAGTTACTTCTGCGCTTAAGGCACTTTTCAGTGCCAAACCACGGTGCTTTTCAGCGCCAACAAGGTTAGTGGACGTCAAGCATCGGAAACGATGTTTGACGGGTGTTCTGGCCCTCCGGGGGCGGGAAGTGGGACTGAGAGGTCCCGCTCTCCTCTCCGAGGTGCGTGCGACCCAAAGGGAGCGGGGAAAGGGGCCGAAAGGCCCCGATCTCCCTTCCTGGGGGCTTCTAACCCTGAGGGGTCGGGGAGAGGGACCGAAAGGTCTCAATCCTCCCTCCCAGGGGTTTGCAAGGAGGCGCGCGTCCTACTGCCTCGTCTAGGCTCTAGGACGCAAACTCTTTCCGAGTCGTCCACCGACACCAGCGTTGGCACGGTGGCGTCTGTCGACTCGCGGCCGTCCTCCCCGGGCAGACTTTGGCGGAAACGCGCAAACTCTGCATCGGACGGGGACTGCTCCGAGTCGGGAGACCGTGGGGCCGCCGCTGAGGCCGGTGGCAAAAAACTGCGTGGTCGTCCCCCGACCACAGGCCAGTATGTCGGCCTGGCGAAAGCCAAGGCCGAGCTCAACCTGGCCAAGGAGCGTGAGCTCCAACTTCGGGCGGAGGAGGAACTGGCGGAGGAGCTGCGGCAACAGAAGGAGTCATTTCTTTTGAAACCGCACAAACCGCACAACGAGGCGACCGTGTCATCTGCTCACCTTCGGGCTGAGGAGTTGACGCAAGCCATAGAGGCTGCAGTAGGGACCGTTCAGACGGTGGCGAAGAAGTCGTCCCGTCTGAAGGGTCAATATGTGCGGGACCTCAATCTCGCGGCAAGCTCTATCTTGGAGTACGCCCGCGAGCTAAGGTCTCGCACAGAGACGGACGAGGTGGCCAGGCTTCAGGCCGAGCTGGCCACCCTCCGAGTCGAGATAGGGGTTTTGAGGGAGCGGGCGGAATCGGCTCCCCTCACTATGAGCCGCGACGAGATCGCTTTTATGGTCGACGCGCGGCTCGAGGGGATACAGGACCGCCTGTTGCCCGAAAAACGGCTCCGTCCTCCGCTTCAGGCGGACATACGGAATGTTGCCGCAGCTGCCTCCGCGTCCTCTTCGGCCATAGACATCGAAGAGCCAGCGCTCCCCGCGTCTGCGCCCACCGCACCCCCCGCGTCTAAGGCCAAGGCTAAGTCCAAGGCCAAGGCCGCACGCGGGGCGACACCTGTGGTGGCCACACCTGAGGCGTCTACGCCTAAGCAGGCACCACCTAAGGTGGCCAAACCCGCGGCGTCCCTGCCTGAGCAGGCACAATCTTCGAGGTTGCCTCCAACCTCGGAGACTGCCCCAGGTGATAATAAAAAAAAGAAGCGGCAAGCGAGGAAGAGCGCTGCTGCCAAACAGGCAGCAGCCGCTCACCAACCTCGCCCGCTGCCACCTCCCCCCTCGTCGACGGATGAGGGATGGACTGTGGTAGCGAAGCGGGGCCCCACTAAGCCGGCAGCGAAACCCGCTCCAGCTGTGGCCCCAAAAAAGAAGAGCCCTAAACTCCGCCCTCCGCGTTCGGCAGCAGTGGTCATCACTCTGCAGCCTAGCGCGGTGGAGCAGGGCGCAACCTATGCGGCCGTCCTTGCGGAGGCGGCAAACTCCATCGATCTCAAAGGCCTAGGGATCGATGGTGTTCGCTTCCGCAGGGCGGCGACGGGGGCACGGATCCTCGAGGTGGCTGGCGCCGGTAACGCTGAAAAGGCGAACGGGCTAGCCACCGAGCTCAAAAAAGTTTTGGGCGACGTGGTCCGCGTGTCCCGACCGGAGAAATGCGCAGAACTGCGCATCTCCGGCCTGGATGATGCGGCCACTAAGGCGAAAGTGGCATCGGCCATTGCAGCCGAGGGAGGGTGTGCCGTAGAGGCCGTAAAGGTTGGCGAGATCAATCGCCCAACTGGTGGGCTGGGGTCGGTTTGGCTTAAGTGCCCTACCGCCGCAGCCCAAAAGGTGACCGATGGTCGCCGAATTTTGGTGGGGTGGTCGGTCGTCCGACCTACACTTTTAGAGCCCAGACAGCAGCGGTGCTTCCGCTGTCTGGAACCGGGCCATATAGGAGTTAAGTGCACTGTGGGCATCGACCGTAGCGGACTGTGTTTCAGCTGCGGGCAGCCTGGCCATAAGGCAGCAGCATGCACTGCCAAACCCCACTGTCCGCTCTGCGCGGCAGGGGGCAAGGCATCTGGTCACCGGCTGGGCAGCAAAGACTGCGCAGCGGGTGACCAGAAGCGGGGCAAGCAACCCCAGGGACGGCAGGCGGCGAAGGGTGGCCCCGTGGCGCCCTCGCAGTCTGTCGATCTCTCGCAGACAGAGGAGGCGATGGATACGGCCCATTCATAAATGGCGACTGTATCCCTCCTGCAGGCGAATATCAACCACTGCGTCGGAGTGGGTCAGCGGAGGGGAAGGAACTGGTTTCGGCCATCCAACCCATTCTGCGACGAATTCTACGTCGGAAGGCGGCACGGGACTCTAACGTTCCACCTTACACAACTTCTAACGGGGCACGGTTGCTTCGGGAAGTACTTGTGGGAGGTGGTCGGCTTCGAGCCGGAGCCTACGTGTCGCCACTGTAGCGGTGGAGCTGTGGACACGGCGGAGCATACGCACGTCGTGTGCATGGCTCGGAGCGGGGAGCGTTCGGCTCTAGTAGGTAGGATCGGACAACACCTCCCGTTGACGGCCGTGGTTCGCGCCATGGTCGACAGCGAAGAGGGCTGGGCCGCCGTCGTCTCATTCGCTGAGACAGTCATGACGGCAAAACGAGAGACGCTCAGAGAGAGGGAACGTAGCGGTTTGCGCTTCCTCCTCGCCGGCCCACAGCGTCGGGGCGGCGGCGTATGCAGTACGCCAGCCGCCTGGCCTTGGAAGGAGGATCGGGGGATCCACCGACCTAATAATGGCCACGCGATGTGGCGCCCCTAGTGTTCAGGGGGCGCTAACATGTGACGTTACAGGGGAAGGGCACTGGCCCAACCCCTGGGAGTCGAGCCCGCTCGTTGGGCAACGCCGGCCGGATCGCAGTGAGCAAACGCCTGCCTATCCTGTGATCTGACCTGAAGGCGATGAAGTGGACATCGTGAGGTTTAGTGGGTATGCCCCGAAGAGGTGAGTCCCACATACGGCCTCCAGATACCCCCCATATCGGAGGTAGCATGCCTAATAGCATTCCTCACGTAAAAAAAAAAAAAAAAAAAAAAACCTAACCTAACCTTTTTTTTTTTTTTTTTTTGTTCAGGCAGGAAAAAATGTACCTCATCCGCATACCGCGCGGCGCAGGGACGCCGCGCGGTTATGTGGGGCTCTCACCACACTAAAACAACCTGCCGTGTGCCATACACCGCGACTTAGTGAGTGAACCGTCGGAAATACTACGCACTCATCGACGGAACACTCATGCGCCGGCCCGCAAGGTGCGGTGCGGGCCCGTCTCTAGGCGATGTCCAGACACACCGGGACATCACCCCTTCGCGGGGGGCTCTACTGCGGGTGGAGGGCATACCCCGGCCCATCCACCCGCGGCCTCACTAGGGCGGCATGAGGCGCAGGAATCTGCGCGCACGCCGCCCAGCTCGCGGGCGGCGGATCGGATCCGCGAGGCCGTCTGCCTCTCTGATCCTCTCCGCCGCCTCCTTCTGCGAGATGACATCCTCGCAGAAGGACGCGACCGCGGTAAAACTCCTCTCGCTGCGTGCCATGGAGCGCAGGATGGCCGGCAGCGAGAGGTCGACTCCCACTGTTGCCACGAGATCACGGCGCTGCACCGCCCAGGCCGGACAAGCCTCGAGCGTGTGCTGCGCCGTGTCCTCGCGGCAGGGACAGTGATGACAGGCGGGACTCGATTCCCTCCTGGCGACCGAGTACAGATACTTTCCGAAGCAGCCGTGCTCGGAAAGCATCTGAGTCAGTCGGAAGGAAAGGGTCCCGTGCTGTCTCTCCGTCCACTCGACAATGACCGGCTGGAGCGCCGCCACGGTGCGATGACCTGCACTCGGGGACTTCAGCCGGGACGACCATTTAGCCATGATGGCTAGGCGGGCGGCATCTCGCCACCCGCGGACCTCTTCGGGCGGAGGCCGACTGCCACTATCCGCCCGATGCTGCGTCGTCAGTCGATAAACTTCGGCGAGCACTTCCGCCTCCAGATCCCACGGAGGAGTTCCGGCCAATGCGCCGGCCGCTTCCGTTGACACGGTGCGGTACCCGCGTATGGCCCTGACCGCCACAATACGTTGGGCCCTCAAAAGCGTGGGCCTATTGCGGGCAGTCAGGGCGTCCGCCCACACCGGTGCGCCGTACAGCGCCATTGACCGGATCACCCCGGTATACAACCGTCGGCAGCCGATACTGGCTCCACCCAGGTTTGGCAAAAGCCTCCCCAGGGCGGATGCGGCGCCGACGAGTTTCGGGGCGAGCCTACGGAAGTGCTCGTCGAAGTGCCACCTGGAGTCGATATATAGGCCCAGATACTTAATCTGGGCCGCCACCGGTACGAGGACCGAACGGATCTCGATCGAGGCGCGAGGCGGCGGGCGGCGGTAAGGCCCGTGGAAGAACACGGCCTCCGTCTTCTCAACCGCCACCCGCAGGCCCAACGCCTCGATCCGTCCGACCACCTGGGAGACTCCCACGGTGGCCAGGTGCGCCGCCTCCTCGAAGCTTTCCCCCTGGGCCGTGACGAGAGTGTCATCCGCGTAGCAGATGACACCCAGCCCGGGAGGAAAGACTCCGCGGAGGACCCAATCATAGCCGATGTTCCACAGGAGCGGCCCTAAGACCGACCCCTGAGGAACACCGCACGACACGGGTCGCTGCAGCACACGTCCGTCGCAGTCCTCGTACAACACACGCCTCTCCTGCAGATAGTCTGCCACTAGCCGCCTCAGGTAGACGGGCACCCCGTGATAGCGGAGCGCCTCCCTGATGCAGCTGAACGGCAGACTATTGAATGCGTTGGCGATGTCCAAAGACACCGCCAACATCACTCCGCCGCGGCTCACAACCTCCTCGGCAGCAGCCCTCAGATGCAGGATCGCATCGACCGTCGAACGCCCCACCCGGAAACCGAATTGAGCGTCCGACAGGTCGGGCCCCACTGTAGTGAGATGCTCGACGATGCGGGCAGCGAGAATTTTCTCGAACAACTTACCCGCCTCGTCGAGCAGCACTATGGGCCTAAAGGCTGATGCCGAATTGGCGGGCCGTCCAGGCTTCTGCAGGAGTACCAGCTTCCCGCTTTTCCAGCAATCAGGGAACCGGCCGGACGCTAGGCAGGCGTCCAGCAGTTCCCTGAGGCGGTCCTCCATGTGGTCGAGGGCCAGGGCCAACACACGGGCAGGAACCCCGTCAGGCCCGGGGGCGGTGTTCTTTGAACGAATTCCCAGAACAGCCACCCCCACCTCCGTCTCCGTGACGGGCGGAACATCCTCCCCTACAACCCCCTCGTCCTCGGCCACAGGGGCCATGGACGGGGGTGTATGCTCCGCCCGATTCGGGAAAAGGCCCTCGACCACTTCCGCCAGGAAGCTGGGCTGGAGAGTCTCCGTGAGGGGGGGGCCCTGCGCGCGGAGCTTATCACGCGCCACGCGGTACGGGCGACCCCAGGGGTCACTGTCCAGACTCTCCAGCATTTCGGCTCTGCTGCGCTCCTTGGCAGCATCTATAGCCCGCCTGAGGGTGATTTCGGCCTCTCTGGCCACATCCCTCAAGCGGACCACCTCCGGGTGTTGGGCGTCTCTGTGACGCCCACGGCTTCGGGTGACGGCCCTCTTGGCACGGTTGGATGCCGCGCGGAGGGACGCCAGCTCTTGGGACCACCAGTAGACCTCCTTCTTTGGAGGCCTACGTCCGACCCGGTGCATGGCCGCATCGCAAACCGCAGTTAGCGAGTCGCGAAAGCGGCCTGCACCGACGTCCACCCCCTCAGTCGGAGGTGGCAGAGACAGCCACGCTTGCACGATGGCTGCCTCCGCCAGTTGGTCCCTGTCGAGACTTCCCAAAGCCCACCTCTTAAAAGGTGAGATGCTGCCAACCCTGTGACCCCTACTGGCGTCCCGCGATCGAGACAACTCGAATCGGATGTACTGATGGTCCGACTCGGTCGTCTCGTCGTTCAGGACACGCCAGTTCCTCACACGTGCAGCAAGCGCGGGGGTAGCGAACGAAAGGTCCACTATCGACCGCCCCCACGGCTTGATGCACGTGGCGGTGGTGCCTCTGTTTAAAAGAGAGACACCCACCGCATCTGCCCACTCGAGCACGACGTCGCCGCGGCCGCTGGTCCCGGAGGACCCCCACGCCGTAGACCAGGCGTTGAAGTCCCCCATGACCAGCACGTGACCTGAGGCCACTTGCCGCATCGAGGTCTCCAGTCGAAAGATGAAGTCCTCGAAATCGCTCAACCTCCGGTTTGGGGAGAAGTACACACCGTAAACGGTGATATCTCCCCAGTCGGCAGCGACATATCCCGGACCCTTGTCTCTTGGCGACAAGGGGGGGAAATGAAGCGCCGTGGAGGCGACGATTGCCACGTTTCCATGAATCGAATACGAACCGACCCAATTGGGGCGGTTCGGGACGATATACGGATCCGCGGCTACGGCAAGGCCTATGGACCACTGCGCCATGTTTTGCAGGAGGAGGTCCTGCGCACCGGCGCAGTGGTTCAGGTTCACCTGGAGGATGTTGCACCCGCGATCCATTAATGGAGCGCGGTTACTACATCCTCCTCCATTTGCGACGGCGACGTCGGCGATACGGCGCTGGGAGCGGCCTCGGTCGATCGACCGGCCCCCAGGCGTGGCGTAGAAGCCGAGGCTTGGGGTTGTCTACAACCCTCACGGCCCAGCAAGTGGTTAGCGGGCAGCTTGCCCGCGGCACATGCCGGGCAGTGAGGGGGGGCGGAGCACTCCGCCGCCTTGTGCCCGGGTTGACCGCAGCGGAAACATAATCCGCTGCAGTCAAAGCAGCTGGTGCACTTCACACGAGCGTGCCCGGCCGCCATGCATTTAAAGCACCTCATGGGCCGGCTCCCCAGGACCGTAACCCTGGCTGAGATCCAGCCCACGAGGAGCCTGCCCGCATCGGCCAAAACTTTGACCGAGGCGACCGGACAGCTCGCCCACACTGCACCAACGCCTCCGGGACCGGGGCGGATAGTGCCGACCTTGACGTGGTCCGGGCTACACTTTGTAGTAGAGGCAATGGCCTCCCGGACGTCGTCGGCAGTCGTGAAGTCCGCCAGACCCGAAATGCGCACCTCGGCGCACTTGGTGGGCCTGGCGATCTTCACGCCATCGACACCCTCAAACAACCCCCGCAGCTTCTCAGCCACGACGTCGGCTCTCCTACCGCCTTCTGCCCCCGGGAACTCGAGAATTCGAGCTCCCGTCCGGGCGAGGCGCGTTCGGGCACCAACGCCTCCGAGATCGGAGACGTCGATGCCCTGTTTTGCCCTCAGGAGAACCTGGCCGTAGCTGAGGCCTCGCTCCACCGCCTCTGGCGCCACCGTGATCACCACGGCGGCGGACTTGGGCGGTGTTAGCCTCGGCTTCCTGCCACTGGTTTGTGGGGCAGCGGCGGAAGCGGTGGCAGCGGCTGCCTTTGCCGCTGCCTTCTTCCGCTTCTTTTTCCCGCCCCTCTTTTTCCTCCGGCTCACCGTCTGCCAGCCCTCGCTGTCCGGCTGAGCGGAGGTCGAGGGGACGGGAGCTGAGGAGGCAGGCGTAGGTGCCATGGGAGGGGCCCTGGCTCTGGCGGGAGCCCGCGAAGATCCCTGCACCGGTCGTAAGGGTGGGAAGGCCACCCTTGGGCCGGTCGTTGCGGGAACCGCAGGCCGCACAGTCGACGCACCTTGGCCCTGAGACGGGCGCGCAGCCGCCGCGAAGGATGGCGCCGGCGCCGCCTGCACCCGCCTCATTGCCGCCGTCGTAAGGCGGCGGGGCTCAGGAGGCAGCCTCGCCTCCAACGCCTCCAGCCTCGCGTCGAGCATGAAGCCGACGCTTAGCATCACCTCCCTCATAAACTCCTGCGAGAGCAGGCCCGAGGAAGGTAACGAGGAGGGTGGGGGCGTTGGGGCCACCTCTTCCAGCACTGGCGCTGCTGGCGGAGCAGGCGAAGCTAACTGCGCCGCAGCCGATGCAGGCGGAGGAACCGGCGCCCCCACAGCCTTTGTCAGGCGGCGCATCTCCACCTGCATCTGCCGCATCTCCTCCTGGAGAGCCAGGATCTCGGCGGCCTGCCGCTTATTGGCTACTAGAAGCCGCCTCGTCTCGTCTGAGACGGTGCGGCCTGAGAGGGCCTCCACCGCCTCCTTCAGCCCCGAGGCTGCCATCTTAAGGGCCTTTTGGTAGGTGCCCTTGAGGTGCGTCGATTTGGTGGCCACATCCAAGATGATTGCCACACTCTTTGATGACCTCTCCAGGAGCTCCGCTGCCGAGTGCGGGTTACCGTCTGCACTCGAGTCGAGCTCGGCAGACAACTGCTCCACCCGCTCGAGCGCAGCCTGCTCCTCATCGGCACGCCGACGGGCCAGATCCGCCTTGCGGGTGGAGCCGAGACCACCTGGCCCCGATCGGCCCCGTCCCGCGCTGGAGAGCTTTGCGGGTGGCTGAGCTGCCCCGCCGGACTCGACGGAGCCGTCCAGCGCTTCCACTGAGCCCTCCAACGGGCGCTTTTGCGCCTTCCAGAATTTGGAAGAGAGGTTCAACGAACTCGTTGAACCCCTCTCCGACGACGACGCGGCCTCCAGGTCCGCCTCCTCCTCCTCGCCAGCTGAAGCGGCACGGACACGGGCCGACCGCCGCAGCTCAACAATCGGCTGCCAAGAGGCAGTCGATTCCACCTGACAGCTCCCAGGGACCGGAGTGGCCTCTGGAAGCTCTTCGTCGCACTGGGCGACGGTGCTCGCTTTGGAGCTCTTCTTTTTTAGGGGGGTGTTTTTAGTTTTAAATTTCAAATCCATATACTGAACCCACGAGAATGAGACGAAATGAATACACTTCCCGGGTGACGCTCATTCCGGGAAGCGGGGTACATACTGTGGAGGTCCCCAGGTGTCCACAGGTTTTTACGACTTCTCTGTCGGGTGTTACAGACTTTTCCTTGTCGCGGGCCGGCCAATGAAGGCAAGCCCCGCGTCCTCCGAGATCACATCTTCCCGCATGTGGCTAGCATGCAGGTCCTTGACGATCACCCGGAGATTACGCGACGCGGGAGGGCAGCCACCCCTCCCATCACCAACGGCGGCACGAATGCCTGTCAGCCCCTGCGCGAGCAGAGGGCCGACCCGTCCCTGGATCCGTACGGATCCCACGCGGGCCTTGCAGGCCCGCCATACCACGACCCCCTCGTGCAATGGGGTCAGCTAGCCCTGAAAAGGGCTGGAACGTTAGCCGTCGACGTTGACGCCAGCTACTCCAGAGGAGCAATCAATGATGCGTCATCGCCCACGTTGCCCAGGGTGCACCGCGAGGAGGTGTTCCGTCGCACCCCAACCTAACCTAACCTAACCTAACCTAACCTAACCTAACCTAACCTAACCTAACCTAACCTAACCTAACCTAACCTAACCTAACCTGGGGCGGGCCCCCGTAAGTGAGCTGTGAGTACGTCCTTGTCGTCCGGCCCTGGACCCCGACCTGACCACCGTAACGGAGTGGCAGGCGGGTGACCGAATCTCTGGCTCGATACTTGAGGGGCATTTAGAGCGATCAGTTACTTCTGAGCTTGCGGTACTTTTCAGTACCAACAAAACGGTGCTTCTCAGCGCCAATACGGTTAGAGGTCGTCTGACATCGGAAACGATGTCTGACGAGTGTTCTGGCCCTCAGGGGGCGGGGAGTGGAACCGAGAGGTCCCGCTCTCCTCTCCGAGGTGCGCGTGAACCTAAGGGGGCGGGGAAAGGGGCCGAAAGGCCCCGATCTCCCCTCCTGGGGGCTTTTAACCCTGAGGGGTCGGGGAGAGGGACCGAAAGGTCTCAATCCTCCCTCCCAGGGGTTTGCAAGGAGGCGCGCGTCCTACTGCCTCGTCTAGGCTCTAGGACGCAAACTCTTTCTGAGTCGTCCACCGACACCAGCGTCGGCACGGTGGTGTCTGTCGACTCGCGGCCGTCCTCCCCGGGCAGACTTTGGCGGAAACGCTTAAACTCTGCGTCGGACGGTGATTGCTCCGAGTCGGGAGACCGTGTGGATGCCGCTGAGGTCGGTGGCAAGAAACTGCGTGGTCGTCCCGCGACCACAGGCCAGTATGTCGGCCTGGCGAAAGCCAAAGCCGAGCTCAACCTGGCCAAGGAGCGAGAGCTCCAACTTCGGGCAGAGGAGGAACTGGCGGAGGAGCTGCGGCAGCAGAAGGAGTCATTCCTTCTAAAACCGCCGCACAAACCGCAAATCGAGGCGACCGTGTCAGCTGCTCACCTTCGGGCTGAGGAGTTGACGCAAGCCATAGAGGCTGCAGTAGGGACCGTTCAGACGGTGGCGAAGAAATCGTCCCGTTTGAAGGGTCAATATGTGCGGGACCTCAATCTCGCGGCAAGCTCCATCCTGGAGTACGCTCGCGAGTTGAGGTCTCGCACAGAGTCGGACGAGGTGGCCAGGCTTCAGGCCGAGCTGGTCACCCTCCGAGCTGAAATAGGTGTTTTGAGGGAGCGGGCGGACTCGGCTCCCCTCACTATGAGCCGCGACGAGATCGCCTTTATGGTTGATGCGCGGCTCGAGGGGATACAGGACCGCCTGTTGCCCGAGAAACGGCTCCGTCCTCCGCTTCAGGCGGACATACGTAATGCTGCCGCAGCTGCCTCCGCGTCCTCTTCGGCCATAGGCGTCGAAGAGCCAGCGCTCCCCGCGTCGGCGCCCACCGCACCCCCCGCGTCTAAGGCCAAGGCTAAGGCCAAGGCCAAGGCCGCCCGCGGGACGACACCTGTGGTGACCACACCTGCGGCGTCTACGCCTAAGCAGGCGCCACCTAAGGTGGCCAAACCCGCGGCGTCCGTGCCTGAGCAGGCACAACCTTCGAGGTTGCCTTCAACCTCGGAGACTGCCCCAGGCAACAAAAAAAAGAAAACGAGGAAGAGTGCTGCTGCCAAACAGGCAGCTGCTGCTCACCAACCTCGTCCGCTGCCACCTCCCCCCTCGTCGATGGACGAGGGATGGACTCTGGTGGCCAAGCGGGGCCCCACTAAGCCGGCAGCGAAACCCGCTCCGGCTGTGGCCCCAAAAAAGGCGAGCCCTAAACTCCGCCCCCCGCGAACGGCTGCAGTGGTCATCACCCTGCAGCCTGGCGCGGTGGAGCAGGGCGCAACATATGCGGCCGTCCTTGCGGAGGCGGAAAAATCCATCGATCTCAAAGGCCTAGGGATCGATGGTGTCCGCTTCCGCAAGGCGGCGACGGGGGCACGGATCCTCGAGGTGGCTGGCGCCGGTAACGCCGAAAAGGCGAACGGGCTAGCCACCGAGCTCAAAAAAGTTTTGGGCGACGTGGTCCGCGTATCTCGACCGGAAAAATGTGCAGAACTGCGCATTTCCGGGCTGGATGACGCGGCCACTAAAGCGAAAGTGGCATCGGCCATAGCAGCCGAGGGAGGGTGTGCCACAGAGGCCGTAAAGGTTGGCGAGATCAATCGCCCACCTGGTAGGCTGGGGTCGGTCTGGGTTAAGTGCCCTACCGCCGCAGCCCAAAGGGTGACCGATGGTCGCCGAATCTTGGTCGGGTGGTCGGTCGTCCGACCTACACTCTTAGAGCCCAGACAGCAGCGGTGCTTCCGCTGTCTGGAACCGGGCCACATCGGAGTGAAGTGCACTGTGGGCATTGACCGCAGCGGGCTTTGCTTCAACTGCGGCAAGCCCGGCCATGCGGCCGCAGCGTGCACTGCCGAACCCCACTGTCCGATATGCGCGGCAGGGGGCAAGGCGTCTGGTCACCGGCTGGGCAGCAAAGACTGCGCAGCGGGTGACCAGAAGCGGGGCAAGCGACCCCAGGGACGGCAGGCGGCGAAGGGTGGCCCCGTGGCGCCCTCGCAGTCTGTCGATCTCTCGCAGACCGAGGAGGCGATGGATACGGCCCACTCATAAATGGCGACTATCTCCTTCCTGCAGGCGAACATCAACCACTGCGTCGGAGCTCAGGACAATTTGTTCCAGTGCATGGCGCAGTGGCAGGCGTCGGTTACGGTGATCTCCGATCCGTACTACGTTCGCCCCCGCGACGACTGGGCGAGTGACCTCGACGGCTCAGTTGCGATCGTTACGCAACTGCACGTCCCCGGCTCCGCTCCCTTCGAGAAGGTCTTGAGGGGCCGGGGATGTGTGACGGTCACTTTAGGCGGCATCGCAGTGATCGGGGTGTACTGCCCTCCCAGCAAAACCCTCGCCGACTTCGAGCAACTGCTCTTAGAAATCGGGGGTATGGTGGAAGGGGTGCACCCTGCTCATGTCGTGATTGCCGGAGACTTCAACGCGCACTCGCGTGCTTGGGGATCACCGGACACCGACGATAGAGGAGAAGCGTTGGAAGAGTGGGCGGTGTCTACTGGCGTGGTGCTCCTCAACAGGGGGACGGTGAACACGTTCGTAGGGCCCCAAGGAGGCACATCGATTATTGACCTGACGTTCGCCAGCCCCGCGCTGGCACGCAGGGCGCGCAACTGGAGAGTCTTCGAGGGAGAGGAGAACTTGTCCGATCACCGATATATTCGGTTCGACATTTCCTCCTCGCCCGCGACGGCTGCATGGTCAAGTAATCGTCCCCTTAGCGGTGAAAATCCGCGCTGGCGAGTAGCCACGCTGGATCGGGAGCTGGCTATCGAGGCGGCCATCGTGGAACGGTGGGCTGGTGCCGGCACTACCCATCTGGACGTGGACGCAAAATCGGAGCAGCTCCAGGATTCGCTGACTCGCGTCTGTGACGCGGCTATGAGTAGGGCAAGGCCGGTTCCTCCTCGGAGACAGGTGTACTGGTGGCGCCCGCACCTCGCTGAGCTTCGGCAAGCGAGCTGGGCATCGCAACGCCGGTACACTCGTGCCCGGGGAAGACGGGTTAGGGACCTGGTCTTGGAAGCGGAGCTTCGCGCTGCGTGGCAGGCCGCCCGTGCGGTCTACAGCGCAGCGATCAAGTCGGCTAAGGAGGAGGCCTGGAGGGAGTGGCTTGAGACACTCGACAGAGATCCATGGGGGCGGCCATACAAGGTCATGAGCCACAAGCTCCGACCGTGGGCGCCCCCACTCACCAGGTCTCTGGAGCCCTCGTTCGTAGGACAAGTGGTCAGCACCCTATTTCCGGCGGCAGACGAATGGGTCCCTCCGACCATGTCGTCACGTAACCAGGAGCCAACAGCGGCGGAGGTCATTCCTCCCGTGTCCGAGGAGGAACTGGAGGTGGCCGTTCTGCGACTCAAGGCGAAGAACGGCGCCCCAGGCCCGGACGGAGTACCTGGACGGCTGATCACCTCGGTGATGCCGATTATCGGGGAGGATACGCGATCCCTCATGACGGAATGTCTGACGGGGGGGAGATTCCCGCGTACTTGGAAGATCGGGAAGCTCGTTCTTCTCGGTAAGAACGGCCGCCCAAAAGAGTCACCGTCGGCCTACCGCCCGATAGTACTGCTTGGCGAGATGAGCAAGCTGTTCGAGCGGGTGATCAGTGCTCGTCTCGTCAAGCACCTGGAGGGGGTAGGACCAGACTTGCACGACGGTCAATTTGGTTTTCGCCGCGGGAGGTCAACCCTAGATGCCATTTCGCACTTGCGGGAACGCGTGGGGGAGGCAGTCGACCAGGGAGAAGTGGTCCTTGCGGTCTCGCTGGATATCGCGAATGCGTTTAACACGCTTCCTTGGGCGACTGTCGCGGAGGCACTTAGGTACCACAAGGTTCCCGAGTACCTTAGGCAAGTGCTCGGGGACTACTTCGTCGGGCGCGCGATCGCGTATCCGTCGCGCGATCGGCTCGTCCGGCGAGAGATGTCATGCGGTGTTCCACAGGGGTCGGTCCTCGGGCCTCTCCTGTGGAACATCGGATTCGACTGGGTCCTGCGCGGTGCAAATCTCCGGGGAGTTGGTATACTTTGTTATGCCGACGATACCCTGGTCACCGCGCGGGCCCCCAATTTTCGCGATGCGGCGGTGCTGGCCACGGCTGGTGTGGCGCAAGTAGTGCGCCGCATCAAGGCGTTAGGGCTCCGGGTGGCTCTCGAAAAATCTGAGGCTCTGTTTTTCCACGGGCCTCGGAGACCTCCACCTGTAGGCGCAAAAATCGTGGTAGGGGGCACCTCCATCGCTGTCGGGTCGAGGATGAAGTATTTAGGACTCGTTCTCGACAGTCGGTGGGGGTTTGTGGAGCACTTTCGGCAACTGGCTCCGAAACTTTTAGCCTACGCCGGAATGCTCGCAAGGCTCCTCCCCAACAAAGGGGGACCGGGTAGTGCGTGCCGTCGCCTGTACGACGGAGTGTTGCGTTCGAAAGCACTGTACGGTGCGCCGATATGGGCAGATGCTCTGAGCGCTCAGAATATGGTCTTGCTGCGGCGCCCGCAGCGAGCCATAGCGCAAAGAGCGGCTCGGGCGTACTGTACGGTGTCGTACGAGGCGGCTTGCGCAATCGCAGCCAGTCTACCGTGGGATCTCGAGGCGGGGGTACTGTCGCAGGTTTACCGGCGAAGTACTCTGGTACGCAGGGGCGGGGGTTGGCCAACCATGGAGGAGATCGGAACTTGGAGAGCGCAAGCTCGCGACGTTCTCTTCGAAAGGTGGTCGACCCGACTAGAGGGGTCCGCGGTGGGGAAGGAACTGGTTTCGGCCATCCAACCCATTCTGCGGCCCTACGTCGAAAGGCGGCACGGGACTCTAACGTTCCACCTTACACAACTCTTAACGGGGCACGGCTGCTTCGGGAAGTACTTGTGGGAGGTGGTCGGCATCGAGCCGGAGCCTACGTGTCGCCACTGTAGCGGTGGGGCTGTGGACACGGCGGAGCATACGCGCGTCGTGTGCACGGCTTGGAGCGGGGAGCGTTCGGCTCTAATAGGTAGTATAGGACAAGACCTCTCGCTGCCGGCCGTGGTTCGCGCCATGGTCGACAGCGAAGAGGGCTGGGCCGCCGTCGTCTCATTCGCTGAGACAGTCATGACGGCAAAACGAGAGACGCTCAGAGAGAGGGAACGTAGCGGTTTGACGCTTCCTCCTCGCAGGCCCACGGCGTCGGGGCGGCGGCGTATGCAGTACGCCAGCCGCCTGGCCTTGGAAGGAGGATCGGGGGATCCACCGACCTAATAATGGCCCCGCGATGTGGCGCCCCTAGTGTTCAGGGGGCGCTAACATGTGACGTTACAGGGGAAGGGCACTGGCCCAACCCCTGGGAGTCGAGCCCGCTCGTTGGGCAACGCCGGCCGGATCGCAGTGAGCAAACGCCTGCCTATCCTGTGATCTGACCTGAAGGCGATGAAGTGGACATCGTGAGGTTTAGTGGGTATGCCCCGAAGAGGTGAGTCCCACATACGGCCTCCAGATACCCCCCATATCGGAGGTAGCATGCCTAATAGCATTCCTCACGTAAAAAAAAAAAAAAAAAAAAAAAAAACCTAACCTAACCTAACCTAACCTAACCTTTTTTTTTTTTTTTTTTTTTTTGTTCAGGCAGGAAAAAATGTACCTCATCCGCATACCGCGCGGCGCGGGGACGCCGCGCGGTTATGTGGGGCTCTCACCACACTAAAACAACCTGCCGTGTGCCATACACCGCGACTTAGTGAGTGGACCGTCGGAAATACTTCGCACTCATCGACGGAACACCCAAGCGCTGGCCCGCAAAGGTGCGGTGCGGGCCCGTCTTCTAGGCGATGTCCAGGCACACCGGAACATCACCCCTTCGCGGGGGGCTCTACTGCGGGTGGAGGGCAAGCCCCGTCCCATCCACCCGCGGCCTCACTACGGCGGCATGAGGCGCAGAAATGCGCGTGCACGCCGCCCAGTTCGCCGGCGGCGGATCGGATCCGCAAGACCGTCTGCCTCTCTGATCCTCTCCGCCGCCTCTTTCTGCGAGATGACTGCCTCGCAGAAAGACGCGACCGCGGTAAAACTCCTCTCGCTGCGTGCCATGGAGCGCAGGATGGCCGGCAGCGAGAGGTCGACTCCCACTACTGCCACGAGATCACGGCGCTCCACCGCCCAGGCCGGACAAGCCTCGAGCGTGTGTTGCGCCGTGTCCTCGCGGCAGGGACAGTGATGGCAGGCGGGACTCGATTCCCTCCTAGCGACCGAGTACAGATACTTTCCGAAGCAGCCGTGCTCGGAAAGCATCTGAGTCAGTCGGAAGGAAAGGGTCCCGTGCTGCCTCTCCGTCCACTCGACAATGACCGGCTGGAGCGCCGCCACAGTGCGATGACCTGCACTCGGGGACTCCAGCCGGGACGACCACTTAGCCATGATGGCTTGGCGGGCGGCATCTCGCCACCCGCGAACGTCCTCGGGCGGAGGCCGACTGCCACTCTCCGCCCGATGTTGTGTCGTCTGCCGATACACCTCGGCGAGCACTTCCGCCTCCAAATCCCACGGAGGGGTTCCGGCCAATGCGCAGGCCGCCTCTGTCGACACAGTGCGGTACCCGCGTATGGCCCTGACCGCCACGATGCGTTGGGCCCGCAAGAGACCGGGCCTATTGCGGGCGGTCAGGGCGTCCGCCCACACTGGTGCGCCGTACAGCGCCATCGACCGGATCACCCCGGTATACAACCGTCGGCACCCGATACTGGCTCCGCCCAGGTTTGGCAAAAGCCTCCCCAGGGCGGATGCGGCGCCGACGAGTTTCGGGGCGAGCCTACGGAAGTGCTCGTCGAAGTGCCACCTTGAGTCGATATACAGGCCCAGATACTTTATCTGGGCCCCCACTGGTACGAGGACCGACCGGATCTCGATCGAGGCGCGGGGCGGCGGGCGGCGATAAGGCCCGTGGAAGAGCACGGCCTCCGTCTTCTCCACCGCCACCCGCAGGCCCAACGCCTCGATCCGTCCGACCACCTGGGAGACACCCACGGTGGCGAGGTGCGCCGCCTCCTCGAAACTTTCCCCCGGGGCCGTGACGAGAGTGTCATCCGCATAGCAGATGACACCCAGCCCGGGAGGAAAGACTCCGCGGAGGACCCAATCATAGCCGATGTTCCACAGGAGCGGCCCTAAGACCGACCCCTGAGGAACACCGCACGACACGGGTCGCTGCAGCACACGTCCGTCGCAGTCCTCGTACAACACACGCCTCTCCTGCAGATAGTCCGCCACTAGCCGCCTCAGGTAGACGGGCACCCCGTGATAGCGGAGTGCCTCCCCGATGCAGCTGAATGGCAGACTATTGAATGCGTTGGCGATGTCCAGCGACACCGCCAACAGCACTCCGCCGCGGCTCACCACCTCCTCGGAAGCAGCCCTCAGACGCAAGATTGCGTCGATCGTCGAACGCCCCACTCGAAAACCGAATTGGGCGTCCGACAGATCCGGCCCCACTGTAGTGAGGTGCTCGACGATGCGGGCAGCGAGAATTCTCTCGAATAACTTGCCCGCCTCGTCGAGCAACACTATGGGCCTGAAGGCTGCAGCCGAATTGGTGGGCCGTCCAGGCTTCTGCAGGAGCACCAGCTTCCCGCTTTTCCAGCAGTCAGGGAACCGTCCGGACGCTAGGCAGGCGTCCAGCAGTTCCCTGAGGCGGTCCTCCATGTGATCGAGGGCCAGGGCCAACACACGGGCAGGGACCCCGTCAGGCCCGGGAGCAGTGTTCTTCGAACGGATTCGAAGAACAGCCACCCCCACCTCCGCCTCCGTGACGGGCGGAACATCCTCCTGCACTACCCCCTCGTCCTCAGCAAGAACAGCCATGGACGGGGGTGTATGCTCCGCCCGATCCGGGAAAAGGCCCTCGACCACTTCCGCCAGGAAGCTGGGCTGGAGAGTCTCCGTAAGGGGGGGGCCCTGCGCGCGGAGCTTATCACGCGCCGCGCGGTACGGGCGACCCCAGGGGTCACTGTCCAGACTCTCCAGCATCTCGGCTCTGCTGCGCTCCTTGGCAGCATCTATGGCCCGCTTGAAGGTGATTTCGGCCTCCCTAGCCAACTCCCTCAAGCGGACAACCTCTGGGTGTTGGGCGTCTCTGTGACGCCCACGGCTTCGGGTGACGGCCCTCTTGGCGCGGTTAGAGGCCGCGCGGAGGCCCGCCAGCTCCTGGGACCACCAGTAGACCTCCGTCTTTGGAGGCCGACGTCCGACCCGGTGCATGGCCGCGTCGCAAACTGCGGTCAGCGACTCGCGAAAGCGGCCCGCACCGACGTCCACCCCCTCAGTCGGAGGTGGCAAAGACAGCCACGCTTGCACGATGGCTGCCTCCGCTAATTGGTCCTTGTCGAGATTACCCAAAGCCCACCGCTTAAAAGGTGAGATGCTGCCAACCCTGTGACCCCTACTGGCGTCCCGCGTTCGAGACAACTCGAATCGGATGTACTGGTGATCCGACCCGGTTGTCTCGTCGTTCAGGACACGCCAGTTCCTTACACGTGTAGCAAGCGCGGGGGTAGTGAACGAGAGGTCCACTATCGACCGCCCCCACGGCTTGATACACGTGGCGGTGGTGCCTCTGTTTAGGAGACAGAGGCCCACCGAGTCTGCCCACTCTGTTACGACGTCGCCGCGGCCGCTAGTCTCGGAGGACCCCCACGCCGTAGACCAGGCGTTGAAGTCCCCCATGACCAGCACGTGACCTGAGGTCACTTGCCGCATCGAGGTTTCCAGTCGGAAGATGAATTCCTCGAAATCGCTCAACCTCCGGTTGGGGGAGAAGTATACACCGTAAACGGTGATACCTCCCCAGTCGGCAGCGACATATCCCGGACCCTTGTCTCTTAGCGACAAGGGGGGGAAATGAAGTGCCGTGGAGGCGACGATTGCCACGTTTCCGTCCACCGAAAATGAACCGACCCAATTGGGGCGGTTCGGGACGATGTACGGATCCGCGGCTACGGCAAGGCCTATGGACCACTGCGCCATGTTCTGCAGGAGGAGGTCCTGCGCACCGGCGCTGTGGTTCAGATTCACTTGAAGGACGTTGCAGTCACGATCCATTAATGGATCTCGACTACAACGTCCTCCTCCATGCGCGACGGCGACGTCGATGGTGGCACTACACCACTGGGAGCGGGCTCGGTCGATCGACCAGCCCCCAGCCGTGGCCCGGAAGTCAGGATGCGGGGCGGTTTGCAGCCCTCACGGCCCAGCATATGGTTTGCGGGCAGGTTGCCCGCGGCACACGCCGGGCAGCGAGGGGCGGCAGAGCATTCCGCCGCTTTGTGCCCCGGTTGACCGCAGCGGAAGCACAATCCGCTGCAGTCAAAGCAGCTTGTGCACTTTGGGCGAGCGTGCCCAGGTGCCATACATTTGAAGCACCTCATGGGCCGGCTTGCCAGGACCGTGACCCTGGCTGAAATCCAGCCCACGAGGAGTCTTCCTGCGTCGGCCAAGACCTTGACCGACGCCACCGGGCAGCTCGCCCAAATCGCTCCAACGCCACCGGGACCGGGGCGGATGGGGCCCACCCTGACGTGCTCCGTGCTACAATTGGTAGCGAAGGCTATTGCCTCCCGGACATCGTCAGGTGTGGTGAAGTCTGCCAGACCCGAAATGCGCACCTCGGCGCATTTGGTGGGTCTGGCGATCCTCACGCCCTCCACCCCGTCAAAGAGACCCCGCAGTTTCTCGGCCACGACGTCGGCCCTCCTTGCACCCTCCTCGCCCGGGAACTCGAGGATACGAGCTCCCGTACGGGCGAGGCGCGTCCGAGCACCAACGCCTCCGATATCGGAGACGTCAATGCCCCGACGGGCCCGCTGGAGGACCTCGCCGTAGCTAAGGCCTCGCTCCTGCGCCTCCGGCCCCACCGTGATAACCACGGCGGCGGTTTTGGGCGGCGTCAGCTTCGGCTTCCGGGCCTTTGCGCCACCGGCTTGTGGGGCTGCGGCTGCCTCAGCCGCAGTCTTCTTTTTCTTCTTCTTTTTATTTCGCCTCTTCCTCCGCTCGACCACCTGGAAGCCCTCGTCGTCCGTCTGAGCGGAGGTAGAGGGAGCAGGAGCTGAAGAGGCTACTGTGGATGCCAAGGGAGTGGCACGTCGGCGTCGGGCAGGAGCCTGCGAGGATGCCTGCCCCACCACCGGTCTCAAGGGAGGGAAATTCTCCCTTGGACGGGCTGCCGCGGGACCCGCGGGTCGCCCAGCCCGGGCACTCTGGCCCTGAGACGGACGTGCAGCTGCTGCCACAGAGAAAGACGGCTGCGCCGCCTGCGTCCGTCTCATCGCCTCGGTTGTCAGGCGACGCGGCTCCGGAGGCAACCTCGCCTCCAGTGCCTCCAATCTGGCACCTATCATTGGGCCCACACTCAGCATTATTTCCCTCATTTGCTCCTGAGTGAACAGAGCCGAGGGAGACGCTGAGGGGGCCGTGGACCTGAATTCCATCGTCGATGGCGATGCAGGCGCCACAGGTGATGCGGGCGCCACTGTCGATGCAGGTGGTATCACCGTCGCAGATGCTGACGCAGACCCCTGCTGAGCCTTCGTAAGACGACGTATCTCCACCTGCATTTGCCGCATCTGCTCCTGCAGGTGGAGGTTCTCCGCATTTAAGCGGTTATACGCTACCCAAAGCCGCCGGTTCTCGTCATCAACCGTGCGGCCTTGGAGGACCTCCGCATTCTCAAGTAGCGCTGAGGCTGCCACCTTGAGGGCCTTTTGGTAGGTGCCCTTAAGTTGTGAAGATTTGGTGGCCACATCTAAAATGATGGCCACACTTTTCTTCGACCTCTGCAGCAATTCCGCTGCAGAGTGCGGATTACAGTCCCCGCTCGTGGTGAGTTCGGCGGTAAGTTGCTCCACCCGCCCGAGTGCGGCCTGTTCTTCTTCATGACGCCGTTGCGCCAGTTCGGCCTTGCGGGAGGAGCCGACTCTCGGCTCCGGAGTACCCGGCTTCGAGAGGCCCCTTCCCGCGCTAGAGACTTTCGCGGGAGGCGGAACGACCCCACTTAGATCGGCGAAGCCGCTCAGGCTCTCCACCGACAGCTCTAGAGGGCGCTTCTGCGCCTTCCAATACTTAGACGAGAGGTTCAACGAGGTCGTTGAACCCCTCGCCGATGAGGCAGCGCTAGCCGGCTCCGTATCCTCCACGTTAACCTCGCCACTTGAGGCAGCGCGAACGCGAGGCGACCGCCGCAACTCCACCAACGGCTGCCAGAAGGCCGCCGTCCCTATCTGACCGCTCCCAGAGGCCGGAGTGGCCACTGACAGCTCAGCGTCGCTTTTAGCGAGGTCTTCTGCTGTTGTGCTCGCTCTGGAGCTCTTCTTTTTTGTTTTGGGTTTTTGTGTTTTTGCTTTGACAATATCCATAAAAGTCCCACGAGTATGAGACGAAATAAATACACTTCCCGGGTGACGCTCATTCCGGGAAGCGGGGTACATACTGTGGAGGTCCCCAGGTGTCCACAGGTTTTTACGACTTCGCTGTCGGGTCTTATAGACTTTTCCTTGTCGCGGGCCGGCCAATGAAGGCAAGCCCCGCGTCCTCCGAGATCACATCTTCCTGCATGTGGCTAGCATGCAGGTCCTTGACGATCACCCGGAGATTACGCGACGCGGGAGGGCAGCCACCCCTCCCATCACCGACGGCGGCACGAATGCCTGTCAGCCCCTGCGCGAGCAGTGGGCCGACCCGTCCCTCGATCCTTTCGGATCTGGGATCCTCGCGGATCCCTCGCGGGCCTAGCAGGCCCGCCATACCACGACCCCCTCGTGCAATGGGGTCAGCTAGCCCTGAAAAGGGCTGGAACGTTAGCCGTCGACGTTGACGCCAGCTACTCCAGAGGAGCAATCAATGATGCGTCATCGCCCACGTTGCCCAGGGTGCACCGCGAGGAGGTGTTCCGTCGCACCCCAACCTTTTTTTTTTTTTTTTTTTTTGTTTTTTTTTTTTTTTTTTTTTTTGTTCAGGCAGGAAAAAATGTACCTCATCCGCATACCGCGCGGCGCGGGGACGCCGCGCGGTTATGTGGGGCTCTCACCACACTAAAACAACCTGCCGTGTGCCATACACCGCGACTTAGTGAGTGGACCGTCGGAAATACTTCGCACTCATCGACGGAACACCCAAGCGCTGGCCCGCAAAGGTGCGGTGCGGGCCCGTCTTCTAGGCGATGTCCAGGCACACCGGGACATCACCCCTTCGCGGGGGGCTCTACTGCGGGTGGAGGGCAAGCCCCGGCCCATCCACCCGCGGCCTCACTACGGCGGCATGAGGCGCAGAAATGCGCGTGCACGCCGCCCAGTTCGCCGGCGGCGGATCGGATCCGCAAGGCCGTCTGCCTCTCTGATCCTCTCCGCCGCCTCCTTCTGCGAGATGACTGCCTCGCAGAAAGATGCGACCGCGGTAAAACTCCTCTCGCTGCGTGCCATGGAGCGCAGGATGGCCGGCAGCGAGAGGTCGACTCCCACTACTGCCACGAGATCACGGCGCTCCACCGCCCAGGCCGGACAAGCCTCGAGCGTGTGTTGCGCCGTGTCCTCGCGGCAGGGACAGTGATGGCAGGCGGGACTCGATTCCCTCCTAGCGACCGAGTACAGATACTTTCCGAAGCAGCCGTGCTCGGAAAGCATCTGAGTCAGTCGGAAGGAAAGGGTCCCGTGCTGCCTCTCCGTCCACTCGACAATGACCGGCTGGAGCGCCGCCACAGTGCGATGACCTGCACTCGGGGACTCCAGCCGGGACGACCACTTAGCCATGATGGCTTGGCGGGCGGCATCTCGCCACCCGCGAACGTCCTCGGGCGGAGGCCGACTGCCACTCTCCGCCCGATGTTGTGTCGTCTGCCGATATACTTCGGCGAGCACTTCCGCCTCTAGATCCCACGGGGGGGTTCCGGCCAATGCGCAGGCCGCCTCTGTTGACACAGTGCGGTACCCGCGTATGGCCCTGACCGCCACGATGCGTTGGGCCCGCAAGAGTCCGGGCCTATTGCGGGCGGTCAGGGCGTCCGCCCACACCGGTGCGCCGTACAGCGCCATCGACCGGATCACCCCGGTATACAACCGTCGGCACCCGATACTGGCTCCGCCCAGGTTCGGCAAAAGCCTTCCCAGGGCGGATGCGGCGCCGACGAGTTTCGGGGCGAGCCTACGGAAGTGCTCGTCGAAGTGCCACCTTGAGTCGATAACTAGGCCCAGATACTTTATCTGGGCCGCCACTGGTACGAGGACCGACCGGATCTCGATCGAGGCGCGGGGCGGCGGGCGGCGATAAGGCCCGTGGAAGAGCACGGCCTCCGTCTTCTCCACCGCTACCCGCAGGCCCAACGCCTCGATCCGCCCGACCACCTGGGAGACACCCTCGGTGGCGAGGTGCGCCGCCTCCTCGAAACTTTCCCCCGGGGCCGTGACGAGAGTGTCATCCGCGTAGCAGATGACACCCAGCCCGGGAGGAAAGACTCCGCGGAGGACCCAATCATAGCCGATGTTCCACAGGAGCGGCCCTAAGACCGACCCCTGAGGAACACCGCACGACACGGGTCGCTGCAGCACACGTCCGTCGCAGTCCTCGTACATCACATGCCTCTCCTGCAGATAGTCCGCCACCAGCCGCCTCAGGTAGAGCGGCACCCCGTGATAGCGGAGCGCCTCCCTGATGCAGCTGAACGGCAGACTATTGAATGCGTTGGCGATGTCCAGCGACACCGCCAACAGCACTCCGCCGTGGCTCACCACCTCCTCGGAAGCAGCCCTCAGACGCAAGATTGCGTCGATCGTCGAACGCCCCACTCGAAACCCGAATTGGGCGTCCGACAGATCCGGCCCCACTGTAGTGAGGTGCTCGACGATGCGGGCAGCGAGAATTCTCTCGAATAACTTGCCCGCCTCGTCGAGCAACACTATGGGCCTGAAGGCTGCAGCCGAATTGGTGGGCCGTCCAGGCTTCTGCAGGAGCACCAGCTTCCCGCTTTTCCAGCAGTCAGGGAACCGTCCGGACGCTAGGCAGGCGTCCAGCAGTTCCCTGAGGCGGTCCTCCATGTGATCGAGGGCCAGGGCCAACACACGGGCAGGGACCCCGTCAGGCCCGGGGGCGGTGTTCTTTGAACGAATTCGCAGAACAGCCACCCCCACCTCCGTCTCCGTGACGGGCGGAACATCCTCCCCTACAACCCCCTCGTCCTCGGCCACAGGGGCCATGGACGGGGGTGTATGCTCCGCCCGATTCGGGAAAAGGCCCTCGACCACTTCCGCCAGGAAGCTGGGCTGGAGAGTCTCCGTGAGGGGGGGGCCCTGCGCGCGGAGCTTATCACGCGCCACGCGGTACGGGCGACCCCAGGGGTCACTGTCCAGACTCTCCAGCATTTCGGCTCTGCTGCGCTCCTTGGCAGCATCTATAGCCCGCCTGAGGGTGATTTCGGCCTCTCTGGCCACATCCCTCAAGCGGACCACCTCCGGGTGTTGGGCGTCTCTGTGACGCCCACGGCTTCGGGTGACGGCCCTCTTGGCACGGTTGGATGCCGCGCGGAGGGACGCCAGCTCTTGGGACCACCAGTAGACCTCCTTCTTTGGAGGCCTACGTCCGACCCGGTGCATGGCCGCGTCGCAAACCGCAGTTAGCGAGTCGCGAAAGCGGCCTGCACCGACGTCCACCCCCTCAGTCGGAGGTGGCAGAGACAGCCACGCTTGCACGATGGCTGCCTCCGCCAGTTGGTCCCTGTCGAGACTTCCCAAAGCCCACCTCTTAAAAGGTGAGATGCTGCCAACCCTGTGACCCCTACTGGCGTCCCGCGATCGAGACAACTCGAATCGGATGTACTGATGGTCCGACTCGGTCGTCTCGTCGTTCAGGACACGCCAGTTCCTCACACGTGCAGCAAGCGCGGGGGTAGCGAACGAAAGGTCCACTATCGACCGCCCCCACGGCTTGATGCACGTGGCGGTGGTGCCTCTGTTTAAAAGAGAGACACCCACCGCATCTGCCCACTCGAGCACGACGTCGCCGCGGCCGCTGGTCCCGGAGGACCCCCACGCCGTAGACCAGGCGTTGAAGTCCCCCATGACCAGCACGTGACCTGAGGCCACTTGCCGCATCGAGGTCTCCAGTCGAAAGATGAAGTCCTCGAAATCGCTCAACCTCCGGTTTGGGGAGAAGTACACACCGTAAACGGTGATATCTCCCCAGTCGGCAGCGACATATCCCGGACCCTTGTCTCTTGGCGACAAGGGGGGGAAATGAAGCGCCGTGGAGGCGACGATTGCCACGTTTCCATGAATCGAATACGAACCGACCCAATTGGGGCGGTTCGGGACGATATACGGATCCGCGGCTACGGCAAGGCCTATGGACCACTGCGCCATGTTTTGCAGGAGGAGGTCCTGCGCACCGGCGCAGTGGTTCAGGTTCACCTGGAGGATGTTGCACCCGCGATCCATTAATGGAGCGCGGTTACTACATCCTCCTCCATTTGCGACGGCGACGTCGGCGATACGGCGCTGGGAGCGGCCTCGGTCGATCGACCGGCCCCCAGGCGTGGCGTAGAAGCCGAGGCTTGGGGTTGTCTACAACCCTCACGGCCCAGCAAGTGGTTAGCGGGCAGCTTGCACGCGGCACATGCCGGGCAGTGAGGGGGGGCGGAGCACTCCGCCGCCTTGTGCCCGGGTTGACCGCAGCGGAAACATAATCCGCTGCAGTCAAAGCAACTGGGTCGCACCCCAACCTTTTTTTTTTTTTTTTTTTTTGTTCAGGCAGGAAAAAATGTACCTCATCCGCATACCGCGCGGCGCGGGGACGCCGCGCGGTTATGTGGGGCTCTCACCACACTAAAACAACCTGCCGTGTGCCATACACCGCGACTTAGTGAGTGGACCGTCGGAAATACTTCGCACTCATCGACGGAACACCCAAGCGCTGGCCCGCAAAGGTGCGGTGCGGGCCCGTCTTCTAGGCGATGTCCAGGCACACCGGGACATCACCCCTTCGCGGGGGGCTCTACTGCGGGTGGAGGGCAAGCCCCGGCCCATCCACCCGCGGCCTCACTACGGCGGCATGAGGCGCAGAAATGCGCGTGCACGCCGCCCAATTCGCCGGCGGCGGATCGGATCCGCAAGGCCGTCTGCCTCTCTGATCCTCTCCGCCGCTTCTTTCTGCGAGATGACTGCCTCGCAGAAAGACGCGACCGCGGTAAAACTCCTCTCGCTGCGTGCCATGGAGCGCAGGACGGCCGGCAGCGAGAGGTCGACTCCCACTGCTGCCACGAGATCACGGCGCTCCACCGCCCAGGCCGGACAAGCCTCGAGCGTGTGTTGCGCCGTGTCCTCGCGGCAGGGACAGTGATGGCAGGCGGGACTCGATTCCCTCCTAGCGACCGAGTACAGATACTTTCCGAAACAGCCGTGCTCGGAAAGCATCTGAGTCAGTCGGAAGGAAAGGGTCCCGTGCTGCCTCTCCGTCCACTCGACAATGACCGGCTGGAGCGCCGCCACAGTGCGATGACCAGCACTCGGGGACTCCAGCCGGGACGACCACTTAGCCATGATGGCTTGGCGGGCGGCATCTCGCCACCCGCGAACGTCCTCGGGCGGAGGTCGACTGCCACTCTCCGCCCGATGTTGTGTCGTCTGCCGATATACTTCGGCGAGCACTTCCGCCTCTAGATCCCACGGGGGGGTTCCGGCCAATGCGCAGGCCGCTTCTGTCGAAACGGTGCGGTACCCGCGTATGGCCCTGACCGCCACGATGCGTTGGGCCCGCAAGAGACCAGGCCTATTGCGGGCGGTCAGGGCGTCCGCCCACACCGGTGCGCCGTACAGCGCCATCGACCGGATCACCCCGGTATACAACCGTCGGCACCCGATACTGGCTCCGCCCAGGTTTGGCAAAAGCCTCCCCAGGGCGGATGCGGCGCCGACGAGTTTCGGGGCGAGCCTACGGAAGTGCTCGTCGAAGTGCCACCTTGAGTCGATAACTAGGCCCAGATACTTTATCTGGGCCGCCACTGGTACGAGGACCGACCGGATCTCGATCGAGGCGCGGGGCGGCGGGCGGCGATAAGGCCCGTGGAAGAGCACGGCCTCCGTCTTCTCCACCGCCACCCGCAGGCCCAACGCCTCGATCCGTCCGACCACCTGGGAGACACCCACGGTGGCGAGGTGCGCCGCCTCCTCGAAACTTTCCCCCGGGGCCGTGACGAGAGTGTCATCCGCGTAGCAGATGACACCCAGCCCGGGAGGAAAGACTCCGCGGAGGACCCAATCATAGCCGATGTTCCACAGGAGCGGCCCTAAGACCGACCCCTGAGGAACACCGCACGACACGGGTCGCTGCAGCACACGTCCGTCGCAGTCCTCGTACAACACACGCCGCTCCTGCAGATAGTCCGCCACCAGCCGCCTCAGGTAGACGGGCACCCCGTGATAGCGGAGCGCCTCCCTGATGCAGCTGAACGGCAGACTGTTGAATGCGTTGGCGATGTCCAACGACACCGCCAACATCACTCCGCCGCGGCTCACCACCTCCTCGGAAGCAGCCCTCAGACGCAAGATTGCGTCGATCGTCGAACGCCCCACTCGAAAACCGAATTGGGCGTCCGACAGATCTGGCCCCACTGTAGTGAGGTGCTCGACGATGCGGGCAGCGAGAATTCTCTCGAACAACTTACCCGCCTCGTCGAGCAACACTATGGGCCTGAAGGCTGCAGCCGAATTGGTGGGCCGTCCAGGCTTCTGCAGGAGCACCAGCTTCCCGCTTTTCCAGCAGTCAGGGAACCGTCCGGACGCTAGGCAGGCGTCCAGCAGTTCCCTGAGGCGGTCCTCCATGTGGTCGAGGGCCAGGGCCAACACACGGGCAGGGACCCCGTCAGGCCCGGGGGCGGTGTTCTTCGAACGAATTCGCAGAACAGCCACCCCCACCTCCGCCTCCGTGACGGGCGGAACATCCTCCTGCACTACCCCCTCGTCCTCGGCTAGAACAGCCATGGACGGGGGCGTATGCTCCGCCCGATCCGGAAAAAGGCCCTCGACCACTTCCGCCAGGAAGCTGGGCTGGAGAGTCTCCGTAAGGGGGGGGCCCTGCGCGCGGAGCTTATCACGCGCCGCGCGGTACGGGCGACCCCAGGGGTCACTGTCCAGACTCTCCAGCATCTCGGCTCTGCTGCGCTCCTTGGCAGCATCTATGGCCCGCTTGAAGGTGATTTCGGCCTCCCTAGCCAACTCCCTCAAGCGGACAACCTCTGGGTGTTGGGCGTCTCTGTGACGCCCACGGCTTCGGGTGACGGCCCTCTTGGCGCGGTTAGAGGCCGCGCGGAGGGCCGCCAGCTCCTGGGACCACCAGTAGACCTCCGTCTTTGGAGGCCGACGTCCGACCCGGTGCATGGCCGCGTCGCAAACTGCGGTCAGCGACTCGCGAAAGCGGCCCGCACCGACGTCCACCCCCTCAGTCGGAGGTGGCAAAGACAGCCACGCTTGCACGATGGCTGCCTCCGCTAATTGGTCCCTGTCGAGACTACCCAAAGCCCACCGCTTAAAAGGTGAGATGCTGCCAACCCTGTGACCCCTACTGGCGTCCCGCGATCGAGACAACTCGAATCGGATGTACTGGTGATCCGACCCGGTTGTCTCGTCGTTCAGGACACGCCAGTTCCTTACACGTGTAGCAAGCGCGGGGGTAGTGAACGAAAGGTCCACTATCGACCGCCCCCACGGCTTGATACACGTGGCGGTGGTGCCTCTGTTTAGGAGACAGAGGCCCACCGAGTCTGCCCACTCTACAACGACGTCGCCGCGGCCGCTAGTCTCGGAGGACCCCCACGCCGTAGACCAGGCGTTGAAGTCCCCCATGACCAGCACGTGACCTGAGGTCACTTGCCGCATCGAGGTTTCCAGTCGGAAGATGAATTCCTCGAAATCGCTCAACCTCCGGTTGGGGGAGAAGTAAACACCGTAAACGGTGATACCTCCCCAGTCGGCAGCGACATATCCCGGACCCTTGTCTCTAAGCGACAAGGGGGGGAAATGAAGCGCCGTGGAGGCGACGATTGCCACGTTTCCGTCCACCGAAAATGAACCGACCCAATTGGGGCGGTTCGGGACGATGTACGGATCCGCGGCTACGGCAAGGCCTATGGACCACTGCGCCATGTTTTGCAGGAGGAGGTCCTGCGCACCGGCGCAGTGGTTCAGGTTCACTTGAAGGATGTTGCAGTCACGATCCATTAATGGATCTCGACTACAACATCCTCCTCCATATGCAACGGCGACGACGCTGGTGGCACAGCACCACTGGGAGCGGACTCGGTCGATCGACCAGCTCCCAGTTGTGGCCCGGAAGTCGAAATGCGGGGCTGCTTGCAGCCCTCACGGCCCAGCATGTGGTTTGCGGGCAGATTGCCCGCGGCACACGCCGGGCAGCGAGGGGCGGCAGAGCATTCCGCCACTTTGTGCCCCGGTTGACCGCAGCGGAAGCACAATCCGCTGCAGTCAAAGCAGTTGGTGCACTTTGGGCGAGCGTGCCCAGGTGCCATACATTTGAAGCACCTCATGGGCCGGCTCGCCAGGACCGTGACCCTGGCTGAAATCCAGCCCACGAGGAGTCTTCCGGCGTCGGCCAAAACCTTGACCGACGCCACCGGGCAGCTCGCCCAAATCGCTCCAACGCCACCGGGACCGGGGCGGATGGGGCCCACCCTGACGTGCTCCGGGCTGCAATTGGTAGCGGAGACTATTGCCTCCCGGACATCGTCAGGCGTGGTAAAGTCCGCCAGACCCGAGATGCGCACCTCGGCGCATTTGGTGGGTCTGGCGATCCTCACGCCCTCCACCCCGTCAAACAGACCCCGCAATTTTTGGGCCACGACGTCGGCCCTCCTCGCACCCTCCTCGCCCGGGAACTCGAGGATACGAGCTCCCGTACGGGCGAGGCGCGTCCGAGCACCAACGCCTCCGATATCGGAGACGTCGATGCCGCGACGGGCCCGCTGGAGGACCTCGCCGTAGCTAAGGCCTCTTTCCACCGCCTCCGGCCCCACCGTGATAACCACGGCGGCGGTTTTGGGCGGCGTCAGCCTCGGCTTCCGGGCCCTTGTGCCACCAGCTTGTGGGGCTGCGGCTGCCTCAGCCGCAGTCCTCTTCGTCTTCTTCTTTTTCTTATTTTTCCTCTTCCTCCGCTCGACCACCTGGAAACCCTCACTATCCGGCTGAGCGGAGGTAGAGGGAATCGGTGCCGAAGAAACAGGCGCAGGTGCCGCAGGAGTGGCACGTCGGGATCGGGCAGGGGCCCGCGAGGGCGCCTGTGCCACTACCGGCCTCAAGGGAGGAAAGCTCTCCCTAGGACGAGCTGCTACTGGACCCGAGGGTCGCCCCGTCTGGGCACCTTGGCCCTGAGACGGACGCGTAACTGCAGCCGCGTAGGAAGGCGGCTGCGTCCGTCTCATCGCCGCAGTTGTGAGGCGTCGCGGTTCCGGAGGCAGCCTGGCCTCCAACGCCTCCAACCGCGCGCCTAGCATAGGGCCCACACTCAGCATAATCTCCCTCATTTGCTCCTGTGAGAACAGGGCTGAGGGAGATGCTGAGGGGGCCACAGGTGTAGGGGCCAGCCTGGGCGCCACTGGCGATGAGGGCGCCTCACTCGATGCAGCCACCGGCACAGACGCAGACACCTGCTGAGCCTGCGTTAGACGGCGGATCTCCACCTGCATTTGGCGCATCTGCTCCTGCAGGTGGAGGTTCTCTGCGTTGAGTCGGTTGTAGGCCACCCAAAGCCGCCGGTTCTCGTCGTCGACCGTGCGGCCCTGGAGGACCTCCGCATTCTCTAGCAGCGCAGAGGCCGCCACCTTGAGCGCCTTTTGGTAGGTGCCCTTTAATTGTGAAGATTTGGTGGCCACGTCCAAAATGATGGCCACACTTTTCTTCGATCTCTGCAGCAGCTCCGCTGCAGAGTGCGGATTACAGTCGGCGCTCGAGGTGAGTTCAGCAGTAAGCTGCTCAACTCGCCCCAGCGCCGCCTGCTCTTCCTCTTGGCGCCGTTGCGCCAGGTCCGCCTTGCGGGTGGAGCCGACTCTCGGTTCCGGAGTGCCCGGTTTCGAGAGGCCCCTTCCCGCACTAGAACATTTCGCAGGAGGCTGAGCTGTCGCGTCTGACGTGACGGAGTCCAGACCCTCCGTTGAGCCCTCCAGTGGGCGTTTCTGCGCCCGCCAAAACTTAGCTGAGAGGTTCAACGAAGACGTTGAACCCCTCGCCGATGAGGCAGCGCTAGTTGGCTCTGTGTCGTTCACATCGCCACCTGAAGCGGCACGGACGCGAGGCGACCGCCGCAACTCCACCAACGGCTGCCAGAAGGCCGCCGTCCCAATCTGACTGCTCCCAGAGGCCGAAGTGGCCTCTGAAAGCTCAGCGTCGCACTGGGCGACTGTGCTCGCTCTGGAGCTCTTCTTTTTTGAGGTTTTGGTTTTTAGTTTTGAAATATCCATGAACTAATCCCACGAGAATGAGACGAACTAAATACACTTCCCGGGTGACGCTCATTCCGGGAAGCGGGGTACATACTGTGGAGGTCCCCAGGTGTCCACAGGTTTTTACGACTTCGCTGTCGGGTCTTATAGACTTTTCCTTGTCGCGGGCCGGCCAATTAAGGCAAGCCCCGCGTCCTCCGAGATCACATCTTCCCGCATGTGGCTAGCATGCAGGTCCTTGACGATCACCCGGAGATTACGCGACGCGGGAGGGCAGCCACCCCTCCCATCACCGACGGCGGCACGAATGCCTGTCAGCCCCTGCGCGAGCAGTGGGCCGACCCGTCCCTCGATCCTTTCGGATCTGGGATCCTCGCGGATCCCTCGCGGGCCTAGCAGGCCCGCCATACCACGACCCCCTCGTGCAATGGGGTCAGCTAGCCCTGAAAAGGGCTGGAACGTTAGCCGTCGACGTTGACGCCAGCTACTCCAGAGGAGCAATCAATGATGCGTCATCGCCCACGTTGCCCAGGGTGCACCGCGAGGAGGTGTTCCGTCGCACCCCGGTCGCACCCCAACCTTTTTTTTTTTTTTTTTTGTTCAGGCAGGAAAAAATGTACCTTCCGCATACCGCGCAGCGCGGGGACGCCGCGCGGTTATGTGGGGCTCTCACCACACTAAAACAACCTGCCGTGTGCCATACACCGCGACTTAGTGAGTGAACCGTCGGAAATACTTCGCACTCATCGACGGAACACCCAAGCGCTGGCCCGCAAAGGTGCGGTGCGGGCCCGTCTTCTAGGCGATGTCCAGGCACACCGGGACATCACCCCTTCGCGGGGGGCTCTACTGCGGGTGGAGGGCAAGCCCCGTCCCATCCACCCGCGGCCTCACTACGGCGGCATGAGGCGCAGAAATGCGCGTGCACGCCGCCCAGTTCGCCGGCGGCGGATCGGATCCGCAAGGCCGTCTGCCTCTCTGATCCTCTCCGCCGCCTCTTTCTGCGAGATGACTGCCTCGCAGAAAGACGCGACCGCGGTAAAACTCCTCTCGCTGCGTGCCATGGAGCGCAGGATGGCCGGCAGCGAGAGGTCGACTCCCACTGCTGCCACGAGATCACGGCGCTCCACCGCCCAGGCCGGACAAGCCTCGAGCGTGTGTTGCGCCGTGTCCTCGCGGCAGGGACAGTGATGGCAGGCGGGACTCGATTCCCTCCTAGCGACCGAGTACAGATACTTTCCGAAACAGCCGTGCTCGGAAAGCATCTGAGTCAGTCGGAAGGAAAGGGTCCCGTGCTGCCTCTCCGTCCACTCGACAATGACCGGCTGGAGCGCCGCCACAGTGCGATGACCAGCACTCGGGGACTCCAGCCGGGACGACCACTTAGCCATGATGGCTTGGCGGGCGGCATCTCGCCACCCGCGAACGTCCTCGGGCGGAGGTCGACTGCCACTCTCCGCCCGATGTTGTGTCGTCTGCCGATATACTTCGGCGAGCACTTCCGCCTCTAGATCCCACGGGGGGGTTCCAGCCAATGCGCAGGCCGCTTCTGTCGAAACGGTGCGGTACCCGCGTATGGCCCTGACCGCCACGATGCGTTGGGCCCGCAAGAGACCAGGCCTATTGCGGGCGGTCAGGGCGTCCGCCCACACCGGTGCGCCGTACAGCGCCATCGACCGGATCACCCCGGTATACAACCGTCGGCACCCGATACTGGCTCCGCCCAGGTTTGGCAAAAGCCTCCCCAGGGCGGATGCGGCGCCGACGAGTTTCGGGGCGAGCCTACGGAAGTGCTCGTCGAAGTGCCACCTTGAGTCGATATACAGGCCCAGATACTTTATCTGGGCCCCCACTGGTACGAGGACCGACCGGATCTCGATCGAGGCGCGGGGCGGCGGGCGGCGATAAGGCCCGTGGAAGAGCACGGCCTCCGTCTTCTCCACCGCCACCCGCAGGCCCAACGCCTCGATCCGTCCGACCACCTGGGAGACACCCACGGTGGCGAGGTGCGCCGCCTCCTCGAAACTTTCCCCCGGGGCCGTGACGAGAGTGTCATCCGCGTAGCAGATGACACCCAGCCCGGGAGGAAAGACTCCGCGGAGGACCCAATCATAGCCGATGTTCCACAGGAGCGGCCCTAAGACCGACCCCTGAGGAACACCGCACGACACGGGTCGCTGCAGCACACGTCCGTCGCAGTCCTCGTACAACACACGCCTCTCCTGCAGATAGTCCGCCACTAGCCGCCTCAGGTAGACGGGCACCCCGTGATAGCGGAGTGCCTCCCCGATGCAGCTGAATGGCAGACTATTGAATGCGTTGGCGATGTCCAGCGACACCGCCAACAGCACTCCGCCGCGGCTCACCACCTCCTCGGAAGCAGCCCTCAGACGCAAGATTGCGTCGATCGTCGAACGCCCCACTCGAAAACCGAATTGGGCGTCCGACAGATCCGGCCCCACTGTAGTGAGGTGCTCGACGATGCGGGCAGCGAGAATTCTCTCGAATAACTTGCCCGCCTCGTCGAGCAACACTATGGGCCTGAAGGCTGCAGCCGAATTGGTGGGCCGTCCAGGCTTCTGCAGGAGCACCAGCTTCCCGCTTTTCCAGCAGTCAGGGAACCGTCCGGACGCTAGGCAGGCGTCCAGCAGTTCCCTGAGGCGGTCCTCCATGTGGTCGAGGGCCAGGGCCAACACACGGGCAGGGACCCCGTCAGGCCCGGGAGCGGTGTTCTTCGAACGGATTCGAAGAACAGCCACCCCCACCTCCGCCTCCGTGACGGGCGGAACATCCTCCTGCACTACCCCCTCGTCCTCGGCTAGAACAGCCATGGACGGGGGCGTATGCTCCGCCCGATCCGGGAAAAGGCCCTCGACCACTTCCGCCAGGAAGCTGGGCTGGAGAGTCTCCGTAAGGGGGGGGCCCTGCGCGCGGAGCTTATCACGCGCCGCGCGGTACGGGCGACCCCAGGGGTCACTGTCTAGACTCTCCAGCATCTCGGCTCTGCTGCGCTCCTTGGCAGCATCTATGGCCCGCTTGAAGGTGATTTCGGCCTCCCTGGCCAACTCCCTCAAGCGGACAACCTCTGGGTGTTGGGCGTCTCTGTGACGCCCACGGCTTCGGGTGACGGCCCTCTTGGCGCGGTTAGAGGCCGCGCGGAGGGCCGCCAGCTCCTGGGACCACCAGTAGACCTCCGTCTTGGGAGGCCGACGTCCGACCCGGTGCATGGCCGCGTCGCAAACTGCGGTCAGCGACTCGCGAAAGCGGCCCGCACCGACGTCCACCCCCTCAGTCGGAGGTGGCAAAGACAGCCACGCTTGCACGATGGCTGCCTCCGCTAATTGGTCCCTGTCGAGACTACCCAAAGCCCACCGCTTAAAAGGTGAGATGCTGCCAACCCTGTGACCCCTACTGGCGTCCCGCGATCGAGACAACTCAAATCGGATGTACTGGTGATCCGACCCGGTTGTCTCGTCGTTCAGGACACGCCAGTTCCTTACACGTGTAGCAAGCGCGGGGGTAGTGAACGAAAGGTCCACTATCGACCGCCCCCACGGCTTGATACACGTGGCGGTGGTGCCTCTGTTTAGGAGACAGAGGCCCACCGAGTCTGCCCACTCTGTTACGACGTCGCCGCGGCCGCTAGTCTCGGAGGACCCCCACGCCGTAGACCAGGCGTTGAAGTCCCCCATGACCAGCACGTGACCTGAGGTCACTTGCCGCATCGAGGTTTCCAGTCGGAAGATGAATTCCTCGAAATCGCTCAACCTCCGGTTGGGGGAGAAGTAAACACCGTAAACGGTGATACCTCCCCAGTCGGCAGCGACATATCCCGGACCCTTGTCTCTAAGCGACAAGGGGGGGAAATGAAGCGCCGTGGAGGCGACGATTGCCACGTTTCCGTCCACCGAAAATGAACCGACCCAATTGGGGCGGTTCGGGACGATGTACGGATCCGCGGCTACGGCAAGGCCTATGGACCACTGCGCCATGTTTTGCAGGAGGAGGTCCTGCGCACCGGCGCAGTGGTTCAGGTTCACCTGAAGGATGTTGCAGTCACGATCCATTAATGGATCTCGACTACAACATCCTCCTCCATGTGCAACGGCGACGTCGATGGTGGCACTACACCACTGGTAGCGGGCTCGGTCGATCGACCAGCCCCCAGCCGTGGCCCGGAAGTCAGGATGCGGGGCGGTTTGCAGCCCTCACGGCCCAGCATATGGTTTGCGGGCAGGTTGCCCGCGGCACATGCCGGGCAGCGAGGGGCGGCAGAACACTCCGCCGCTTTGTGCCCAGGTTGACCGCAGCGGAAGCACAGTCCGCTGCAGTCAAAACAGCTGGTGCACTTTGGGCGAGCGTGCCCAGGTGCCATACATTTATAACACCTCATGGGCCGGCTCGCCAGGACCGTGACCCTGGCTGAAATCCAGCCCACGAGGAGTCTTCCGGCGTCGGCCAAGACCTTGACGGACGCCACCGGGCAGCTCGCCCAAACCGCTCCAACGCCACCGGGACCGGGGCGGATGGGGCCCACCCTGACGTGTTCCGGGCTACAATTGGTAGCGGAGGCTATTGCCTCCCGGACATCGTCAGGTGTGGTGAAGTCTGCCAGACCCGAAATGCGCACCTCTGCGCATTTGGTGGGTCTGGCGATCCTTACGCCCTCCACCCCGTCGAAGAGACCCCGCAATTTCTCAGCCACGACGTCGGCCCTCCTCGCACCCTCCTCGCCCGGGAACTCGAGGATACGAGCTCCCGTACGGGCGAGGCGCGTCCGAGCACCAACGCCTCCGATATCGGAGACGTCGATGCCCCGACGGGCCCGCTGGAGGACCTCGCCGTAGCTAAGGCCTCGCTCCTGCGCCTCCGGCCCCACCGTGATTACCACGGCGGCGGTTTTAGGCGGCGTCAGTCTCGGCCTCCGGGCCTTTGTGCCACCAGCTTGTGGGACTGCGACTGCCTCAGCCGCAGTCTTCTTCTTCTTCTTCTTTTTATGCTTCCTCTTCCTCCGCTCAACCACCTGAAAGCCCTCACTGTCCGGCTGAGCGGAGGTAGAGGGAGCGGGAGCCGAAGAGGCTACTGCGGGTGCCGCAGTAGCGCTACGTCGTGCTTGGGCAGGGGCCCGCGAGGGCGCCTGTACCGCCACCGGCCTCAAGGGAGGAAAGTTCTCCCTAGGGCGAGCTGCTACGGGACCCGAGTGTCGCACCGTCTGGGCACCTTGGCCCTGAGACGAACGCGTAGCTGCTGCCACGACGGAAGGCGGCTGCGTCCGTCTCATCGCCGCAGTTGTTAATCGACGCGGCTCCGGAGGCAGCCTAGCCTCCAACGCCTCCAACCGCGCGCCTATCATAGGGCCCACACTCAACATAATCTCCCTCATTTGCTCCTGTGAGAACAGGGCCGAGGGAGAAGCTGAGGGGGCCGCAGGCGTAGGGGCCAATCTGGGTGCCACTGGCGATGATGGCGCCACACTAGATGCGGGCACCGCCACTGGCGCAGACGCAGACGGAGACGCCAGCTGAGCTTGCGACAGCCGGCGTATCTCCGCCTGCATCTGCCGCATCTCCTCCTGCAGGTGGAGGTTCTCCGCAGTGAGGCGGTTGTGAGCCACCCATAGCCGCCGGTTCTCGTCATCCACCGTGCGGCTTTGGAGGACCTCCGCATACTCGAGCAGCGCAGAAGCTGCTACCTTGAGCGCCTTTTGGTAGGTGCCCTTCAGCTGACTGGATTTGGTGGCCACATCCAAGATAATGGCCACACTTTTCTTGGATCTCTGCAGCAGCTCCGCTGCAGAGTGAGGGTTACCGTCCGCACTCGAGGTGAGTTCGGCAGTAAGCTGCTCCACTCTCCCGAGTGCGGCCTGTTCCTCTTCCTGGCGCCGCTGCGCCAGTTCGGCCTTGCGGGTTGAACCCACTCTCGGTTCCGGGGTGCCCGGTTTCGAGAGGCCTCTTCCCGCGCTGGAGAATTTCGCTGGAGGCTGAGCTGTCACGTCGGACTCGACGGAACCGTCCAGACCCTCCGTTGAACCCTCCAGTGGGCGTTTCTGCGCCCGCCAAAACTTAGCTGAGAGGTTCAACGAAGACGTCGAACCCCTCGCCGATGAGGCAGCGCTAGTCGGCTCTGTGTCGTCCACATCGCCACCTGAAGCGGCACGGACGCGAGGCGACCGCCGCAACTCCACCAACGGCTGCCAGAAGGCCGCCGTCCCAATCTGTCTGCTCCCAGAGGCCGGAGTGGCCTCTGAAAGCTCAGCGTCGCACTGGGCGACTGTGCTCGCTCTGGAGCTCTTCTTTTTTGGTTTTTTGGTTTTTAAGTTTTGAATATCCATACACTTAACCCACGAGAATGAGACGAAAGGATTACACTTCCCGGGTGACGCTCATTCCGGGAAGCGGGGTACATACTGTGGAGGTCCCCAGGTGTCCACAGGTTTTTACGACTTCGCTGTCGGGTGTTACAGACTTTTCCTTGTCGCGGGCCGGCCAATGAAGGCAAGCCCCGCGTCCTCCGAGATCACATCTTCCCGCATGTGGCTAGCATGCAGGTCCTTGACGATCACCCGGAGATTACGCGACGCGGGAGGGCAGCCACCCCTCCCATCACCGACGGCGGCACGAATGCCTGTCAGCCCCTGCGCGAGCAGTGGGCCGACCCGTCCCTCGATCCTTTCGGATCTGGGATCCTCGCGGATCCCTCGCGGGCCTAGCAGGCCCGCCATACCACGACCCCCTCGTGCAATGGGGTCAGCTAGCCCTGAAAAGGGCTGGAACGTTAGCCGTCGACGTTGACGCCAGCTACTCCAGAGGAGCAATCAATGATGCGTCATCGCCCACGTTGCCCAGGGTGCACCGCGAGGAGGTGTTCCGTCGCACCCCGTCGCACCCCAACCTTTTTTTTTTTTTTTTTTTGTTCAGGCAGGAAAAAATGTACCTCATCCGCATACCGCGCGGCGCGGGGACGCCGCGCGGTTATGTGGGGCTCTCACCACACTAAAACAACCTGCCGTGTGCCATACACCGCGACTTAGTGAGTGAACCGTCGGAAATACTTCGCACTCATCGACGGAACACTCAAGCGCCGGCCCGCAAAGGTGCGGTGCGGGCCCGTCTTCTAGGCGATGTCCAGGCACACCGGGACATCACCCCTTCGCGGGGGGCTCTACTGCGGGTGGAGGGCAATCCCCGGCCCGTCCACCCGCGGCCCCACTAGGGCGGCATGAGGCGCAAGAATGCGCGCGCACGCCGCCCTGTTCGCGGGCGGCGGATCGGATCTGCGAGGCCGTCTGCCTCTTTGATCCTCTCCGCCGCTTCCTTCCGCGAGATGACTTCCTCGCAGAAGGACGCGACCGCGGTAAAACACCACACGACGTCGCAACGGCTGCCGGCCCCGGAGGACCCCCACGCCCAAACCAGGCGTTGAGGTCCCCCATGACCAGCACGTGACCTGAGGTCACTTGCCGCATCGAGGTCTCCAGTCGTAGGATGAAGTCCCCGAAACCGCTCAACCTCCGGTTGGTCGGCAGCGACATCTCCCGGACCCTTGTCTCTTGGCGACAAGGGGGGGAAATGAAGTGCCGCGGAGGCGGCGATTGCCACGGTTCCATCGTACGAACCGACCCAATTTGGGCGGCTCAGAACGATACATGGATCCGCGGCTACGGCAAGGCCTATGGACCACTGGATGTAGAGACCGAGATCCATTAATGGAGCGCGGTCTCTACATCCTCCTCCATTTGCGACGGCGACGTCGGTGTCACGGCGCTGGTAGCGGCCTCGGTCGAGCGACCGGCCCCCAGCTTTGGCGTAGAAGCCGAGGTGCGGGGTTGTCTACAACCCTCACGGCCCAGCAAGTGGTTAGCGGGCAGCTTGCCCGCGGCACATGCCGGGCAGTGAGGGGGGGCGGAGCACTCCGCCGCCTTGTGCCCGGGTTGACCGCAGCGGAAACATAATCCGCTGCAGTCAAAGCAGCTGGTGCATTTAACACGAGCGTGCCCGGCCGCCATGCATTTATAGCACCTCATGGGCCGGCTCTCCAGGACCGTGACCCTGGCTGAGATCCAGCCCACGAGGAGCCTGCCGGCATCGGCCAAAACTTTGACCGAGGCGACCGGACAGCTCGCCCACACTGCACCAACACCACCGGGACCGGGGCGGATGGTGCCGACCTTGATTTGGTCCGGGCTGCACTTAGTAGCCGAAGCTATGGCCTCCCGGACGTCGTCGGCAGTCGTGAAGTCCGCCAGACCCGAAATGCGCACCTCGGCGCATTTGGTTGGCCTGGCGATCTTCACGCCTTCCACCCCACTGAACAAACCCCGCAGCTTCTCAGCCACGACGTCGGCTCTCCTACCGCCTTCTGCCCCCGGGAACTCGAGAATCCGAGCCCCCGTACGGGCGAGGCGCGTTCGGGCACCTACGCCTCCGAGATCGGAGACGTCGATGCCCTGTTTGGCCCTCAGGAGAACCTGGCCGTAGCTGAGGCCACGCTCCACCGCCTCCGGCGCCACCGTGATCACCACGGCGGCGGATTTGGGCGGCGTGAGCTTCCTCGGCTTCTTGCCGTCCGTTTGCGGGGCTGCGGCCGCCTTTGCCGCAGCCTTCTTCCTCTTCTTCTTGCCTCCCCTCTTCCTCCGGCTCACCGTCTGCCAGCCCTCGCTGTCCGGCTGAGCGGAAGTCGAGGGGACGGGAGCCGAGGAGGCAGGTGTAAGTGCCACGGGAGGGGGGGCACGTCTAGCCTTGGCTGGGGCCCGCGAGGGCGCCTGCACCGGTCGTAGGGGTGGGAAGTCCACCCTTGGGCCAGCTGCTGCGATACCCGCAGGCCGCACAGTCGACGCACTATGCGTCGCCGCCGCGATCGAGGGCGCCGGCGCCGCCTGCACCCGCCTCATTGCCGCCGTCGTAAGGCGGCGGGGCTCAGGAGGCAGCCTCGCCTCCAACGACTGGAGCTTCGCGTCCATCATGCTCCCGACGCTCAGCATCACCTCCCTCATGAACTCCTGTGAGAGCAGGCCCGAGGGAGGTACCGAGGAGGCTGAGCTCGTTGGGGCCACCTCTTCTGGCTCCGTCGCTGGCACCTCGTTATGCGCAGATGGCGATGAAGGCGCAGCAGGCGGCGCCATTGCCGCGGCAGGCGGAGGAACCGGAGCCAACGAAGCCTTCGATAGGCGACGAAACTCCGCCTGCATTTGCCGCATCTCCTCTTGGAGAGTTTCCAGCTCAGCGGCCTGGCGCTTATTGGCGACTAAAAGCCGCCGCGTCTCGTCTGAGACGGTGCGGCCTGAGAGGGCCTCCACCGCCTCCCGCAGCCCCGAGGCTGCCAGCTTAAGGGCCTTCTGGTACGTCCCTTTTAGGTTTGTCGATTTGGTGGCCACATCAAGTATGATGGCCACACTCTTCAACGACCTATCTAGCAACTCCGCTGCCGAATGCGGGTTTCCAGTCGCACTCGAGTCGAGCTCGGCAGATAACTGCTCCACCCGCCCGAGCGCAGCCTGCTCCTCATCGGCACGCCGACGTGCCAGATCCGCCTTGCGGGTGGATCCGAGACCACCTGTCCCCGATCGGCCCCTTCCCGCGCTGGAGAGCTTAGCGGGAGGCTGAGCAGCCCCGCCGGACTCGACGGAGTCGCCCAGAGCCTCCACTGAGCCCTCCAGTGGGCGCTTTTGCGCCTTCCAAAACTTTGAAGAGAGGTTCAACGAGCTCGTTGAACCCCTCTCCGACGACGACGCGGCCTCCATATCCGCCTCTACCTCCTCGCAAACTGAGGCGGCACGGACACGGTCCGACCGCCGCAGCTCAACCAACGGCTGCCAAGAGGCCGCCGTTCCAACCTGAACGCTCCCGGAGGCCGTAGTGGCCTCTGGAAGCTCTTTGTCGCACTGGGCGACTATGCTCGCTGTGGAGCTCTGCTTTTTTGGGTTTTGGGGTTTTTTTGGTTTGAGTTTTAGACTATCCATGAAATTCCCACGAGCATGAGACGAAAGGATTACACTTCCCGGGTGACGCTCATTCCGGGAAGCGGGGTACATACTGTGGAGGTCCCCAGGTGTCCACAGGTTTTAACGACTTCGCTGTCGGGTCTTATAGACTTTTCCTTGTCGCGGGCCGGCCAATGAAGGCAAGCCCCGCGTCCTCCGAGATCACATCTTCCCGCATGTGGCTAGCATGCAGGTCCTTGACGATCACCCGGAGATTACGCGACGCGGGAGGGCAGCCACCCCTCCCATCACCGACGGCGGCACGAATGCCTGTCAGCCCCTGCGCGAGCAGAGGGCCGACCCGTCCCTGGATCCTCGCGGATCCCTCGCGGGCCTAGCAGGCCCACCATACCACGACCCCCCCGTGCAATGGGGTCAGCTAGCCCTGAAAAGGGCTGGAACGTTAGCCGTCGACGTTGACGCCAGCTACTCCAGAGGAGCAATCAATGATGCGTCATCGCCCACGTTGCCCAGGGTGCACCGCGAGGAGGTGTTCCGTCGCACCCCAACCTAACCTAACCTAACCTAACCTTTTTTTTTTTTTTTTTTGTTCAGGCAGGAAAAAATGTACCTCATCCGCATACCGCGCGGCGCGGGGACGCCGCGCGGTTATGTGGGGCTCTCACCACACTAAAACAACCTGCCGTGTGCCATACACTGCGACTTAGTGAGTGAACCGTCGGAAATACTTCGCACTCATCGACGGAACACTCAAGCGCCGGCCCGCAAAGGTGCGGTGCGGGCCCGTCTTCTAGGCGATGTCCAGGCACACCAGGACATCACCCCTTCGCGGGGGGCTCTACTGCGGGTGGAGGGCAATCCCCGGCCCATCCACCCACGGCCCCACTAGGGCGGCATGAGGCGCAAGAATGCGCGTCCACGCCGCCCAGTTCGCGAGCGGCAGATCAGATCTGCGAGGCAGTCTGCCTCGTTGATCTTCTCCGCCGCCTCCTTCCGCGAGATGACTACCTCGCAGAAGGACGCGACCGCGGTGAAACACCTAACGACGTCGCCGCGGCAGCCGGCCCTGGAGGACCCCCACGCCCAGACCAGGCTTTGGAGTCCCCCACGACCAGCACGTGACCTAAGGTCACTTGCCGCATCGAGGTCTTCAGTCCAAGGATGAAGTCCCCGAAATCGCTCAACCTCCGGTTGGTCGGCGGCGACATCTCCCGGACCCTTGTCTCTTGGCGACAAGGGGGGGAAATGAAGCGCCGTGGAGGAGACGATTGCCACGTTTCCGTCCACCGAAAATGAACCGACCCAGCCGGGGCGGTTCGGGACGATGTACGGATCCGCGGCTACGGCAAGGCCCATCGACCACTGCGCCATGTTTTGCAGGAGAAGGTCCTGCGCACCGGCGCAGTGGCTTAGGTACACTTGAAGGATGTTGCAGTCGCGGTCCATTAATGGATCTCGACTACAACATCCTCCTCCATGTGCAACGGCGACGACGATGGTGGCAATGCACCACTGGGAGCGGGCTCGGTCGATCGACCAGCCCTTTGCCCGGAAGTCGGGATGCGGGGCTGTTTGCAGCCCTCCCGGCCCACCATGTGGTTTGCGGGCAGATTGCCCGCGGCGCACGCCGGGCAACGAGGGGCGGCAGAGCATTCCGCCACCTTATGCCCGGGCTGACCGCAGCGGAAGCACAATCCGCTGCAGTCAAAGCAACTAGTGCATTTTGGGCGAGCGTGCCCAGGTGCCATGCATTTGAAACACCTCATGGGCCGGCTCGCCAGGACCGTGACCCTGGCCGAAATCCAGCCCACGAGGAGTCTTCCGGCGTCGGCCAAGGCCTTGACCGACGCTACTGGGCAGCTCGCCCAAATCGCACCAACGCCACCGGGACCGGGGCGGATGGGGCCCACCCTGACTTGCTCCGGACCACAATTGGTGGTGGAGGCTATTGCCTCCCGGACATCGTCAGGCGTGGTAAAGTCCGCCAGACCCGAAATGCGCACCTCAGCGCATTTGGTGGGCCTGGCGATCCTCACGCCCTCCACCCCGTCGAAGAGACCCCGCAATTTTTCGGCCACGACGTCGGCCCTCCTAGCACCCTCCTCACCCGGGAACTCAAGAATACGAGCTCCCGTACGGGCGAGGCGCGTCCGGGCACCAACGCCTCCGATATCGGAGACGTCAATGCCGCGACGGGCCCGCTGGAGGACCTCGCCGTAGCTCAGGCCTCGCTCCACCGCCTCCGGCCCCACCGTGATAACCACGGCAGCGGTTTTCGGCGGCGTTAGCCTCGGCTTCCGGGCCTTTGTGCCACCGGCTTGTGGGGCTGCGGCTACCTCAGCCGCAGACGTCTTTTCCTTCTTCTTCTTCTTCTTGTTCTTCCTCTTCCTCCGCTCAACCACCTGGAAGCCCTCACTGTCCGGTTGAGCGGAGGTAGAGGGAACGGGAGTCGAGGCGGCAACTGTGGGTGCCACAGGAGTGGCGGCACGTTGGGCTCGGGCAGGGGCCCGCGAGGACGCCTGTACCGCCACAGGTCTCAGGGGAGGGAAATTCTCCCTTGGACGCGCTGCTGCAGATCCCGAGGGTCTTTCCTCCTGGGCACCTTGGCCCTGAGCCGGACGTGTAGCTGCTGCCGCTGTCCGTCTCATTGCCGCCGTTGTTAGGCGACGTGGCTCCGGAGGCAGCCTCGCTTCCAAAGCCTCCAGCCTCGCGCCTAGCATCGGGCCTATGCTCAGCATAATCTCCCTCATTTGCTCCTGTGTGAACAGGGCTGAGGAAGAAGATGCTGAGGGGACCGTAGGCTCTACGTGTGAAGCCACTCTTTGCGCCGCAGGTGATGCAGGCGCAGCCACCGTAGGGGATGCGGGCGCCGCAGGTGATGCAGGCGCAGCCACAGGTGCTGAGCCAGTTGCCAGCTGAGCTTGCGACAGTCGGTGTATCTCCGCCTCCATCTGCCGCATTTGCTCCTGCAGGTGGAGGTTTTCCGCGCTAAGGCGATTGTAGGCCACCCAGAGCCGCCGGTTCTCGTCGTCCACCGTACGACCCTGAAGGACCTCCGCGTTCTCCAGCAAGTTGGCAGCTGCCACCTTGAGCGCCTTCTGGTAAGTCCCCTTTAGCTGGGACGACTTCGTGGCCACGTCTCCAGACGAAGTACTCCAGAGGAGCAATCAATGATGCGTCATCGCCCACGTTGCCCAGGGTGCACCGCGAGGAGGTGTTCCGTCGCACCCCACCTTTTTTTTTTTTTGTTCAGGCAGGAAAAAATGTACCTTCCGCATACCGCGCAGCGCGGGGACGCCGCGCGGTTATGTGGGGCTCTCACCACACTAAAACAACCTGCCGTGTGCCGTACACCGCGACTTAGTGAGTGGACCGTCGGAAATACTTCGCACTCATCGACGGAACACCCAAGCGCTGGCCCGCAAAGGTGCGGTGCGGGCCCGTCTTCTAGGCGATGTCCAGGCACACCGGGACATCACCCCTTCGCGGGGGGCTCTACTGCGGGTGGAGGGCAAGCCCCGTCCCATCCACCCGCGGCCTCACTACGGCGGCATGAGGCGCAGAAATGCGCGTGCACGCCGCCCAGTTCGCCGGCGGCGGATCGGATCCGCAAGGCCGTCTGCCTCTCTGACCCTCTCCGCCGCCTCTTTCTGCGAGATGACTGCCTCGCAGAAAGACGCGACCGCGGTAAAACTCCTCTCGCTGCGTGCCATGGAGCGCAGGATGGCCGGCAGCGAGAGGTCGACTCCCACTGCTGCCACGAGATCACGGCGCTCCACCGCCCAGGCCGGACAAGCCTCGAGCGTGTGTTGCGCCGTGTCCTCGCGGCAGGGACAGTGATGGCAGGCGGGACTCGATTCCCTCCTAGCGACCGAGTACAGATACTTTCCGAAACAGCCGTGCTCGGAAAGCATCTGAGTCAGTCGGAAGGAAAGGGTCCCGTGCTGCCTCTCTGTCCACTCGACAATGACCGGCTGGAGCGCCGCCACGGTGCGATGACCAGCACTCGGGGACTCCAGCCGGGACGACCACTTAGCCATGATGGCTTGGCGGGCGGCATCTCGCCACCCGCGAACGTCCTCGGGCGGAGGCCGACTGCCACTCTCCGCCCGATGTTGTGTCGTCTGCCGATATACTTCGGCGAGCACTTCCGCCTCTAGATCCCACGGGGGGGTTCCGGCCAATGCGCAGGCCGCCTCTGTTGACACAGTGCGGTACCCGCGTATGGCCCTGACCGCAACGATGCGTTGGGCCCGCAAGAGACTGGGCCTATTGCGAGCGGTCAGGGCGTCCGCCCACACCGGTGCGCCGTACAGCGCCATCGACCGGATCACCCCGGTATACAACCGTCGGCACCCGATACTGGCTCCGCCCAGGTTCGGCAAAAGCCTCCCCAGGGCGGATGCGGCGCCGACGAGTTTCGGGGCGAGCCTACGGAAGTGCTCGTCGAAGTGCCACCTTGAGTCGATATACAGGCCCAGATATTTTATCTGGGCCCCCACTGGTACGAGGACCGACCGGATCTCGATCGAGGCGCGGGGCGGCGGGCGGCGATAAGGCCCGTGGAAAAGCACGGCCTCCGTCTTTTCCACCGCCACCCGCAGGCCCAACGCCTCGATCCGTCCGACCACCTGGGAAACACCCACGGTGGCGAGGTGCGCCGCCTCCTCGAAACTTTCCCCCGGGGCCGTGACAAGAGTGTCATCCGCGTAGCAGATGACACCCAGCCCGGGAGGAAAGACTCCGCGGAGGACCCAATCATAGCCGATGCTCCACAGGAGCGGCCCTAAGACCGACCCCTGAGGAACACCGCACGACACGGGTCGCTGCAGCACACGTCCGTCGCAGTCCTCGTACAACACACGCCGCTCCTGCAGATAGTCCGCCACCAGCCGCCTCAGGTAGACGGGCACCCCGTGATATCGGAGCGCCTCCCTGATGCAGCTGAACGGCAGACTGTTGAATGCGTTGGCGATGTCCAACGACACCGCCAACATCACTCCGCCGCGGCTCACCACCTCCTCGGAAGCAGCCTTCAGACGCAAGATTGCGTCGATCGTCGAACGCCCCACTCGAAAACCGAATTGGGCGTCCGACAGATCCGGCCCCACTGTAGTAAGGTGCTCGACGATGCGGGCAGCGAGAATTCTCTCGAATAACTTACCCGCCTCGTCGAGCAACACTATGGGCCTGAAGGCTGCAGCCGAATTGGTGGGCCGTCCAGGCTTCTGCAGGAGCACCAGCTTCCCGCTTTTCCAGCAGTCAGGGAACCGTCCGGACGCTAGGCAGGCGTCCAGCAGTTCCCTGAGGCGGTCCTCCATGTGGTCGAGGGCCAGGGCCAACACACGGGCGGGGACCCCGTCAGGCCCGGGGGCGGTGTTCTTCGAACGAATTCGCAGAACAGCCACCCCCACCTCCGCCTCCGTGACGGGCGGAACATCCTCCTGCACTACCCCCTCGTCCTCGGCAAGAACAGCCATGGACGGGGGCGTATGCTCCGCCCGATCCGGGAAAAGGCCCTCGACCACTTCCGCCAGGAAGCTGGGCTGGAGAGTCTCCGTAAGGGGGGGGCCCTGCGCGCGGAGCTTATCACGCGCCGCGCGGTACGGGCGACCCCAGGGGTCACTGTCTAGACTCTCCAGCATCTCGGCTCTGCTGCGCTCCTTGGCAGCATCTATGGCCCGCTTGAAGGTGATTTCGGCCTCCCTGGCCAACTCCCTCAAGCGGACAACCTCTGGGTGTTGGGCGTCTCTGTGACGCCCACGGCTTCGGGTGACGGCCCTCTTGGCGCGGTTGGAGGCCGCGCGGAGGGCCGCCAGCTCCTGGGACCACCAGTAGACCTCCGTCTTTGGAGGCCGACGTCCGACCCGGTGCATGGCCGCGTCGCAAACTGCGGTCAGCGACTCGCGAAAGCGGCCCGCACCGACGTCCACCCCCTCAGTCGGAGGTGGCAAAGACAGCCACGCTTGCACGATGGCTGCCTCCGCTAATTGGTCCCTGTCGAGACTACCCAAAGCCCACCGCTTAAAAGGTGAGATGCTGCCAACCCTGTGACCCCTACTGGCGTCCCGCGATCGAGACAACTCGAATCGGATGTACTGGTGATCCGACCCAGTTGTCTCGTCGTTCAGGACACGCCAGTTCCTTACACGTGTAGCAAGCGCGGGGGTAGTGAACGAAAGGTCCACTATCGACCGCCCCCACGGCTTGATACACGTGGCGGTGGTGCCTCTGTTTAGGAGACAGAGGCCCACCGAGTCTGCCCACTCTACAACGACGTCGCCGCGGCCGCTAGTCTCGGAGGACCCCCACGCCGTAGACCAGGCGTTGAAGTCCCCCATGACCAGCACGTGACCTGAGGTCACTTGCCGCATCGAGGTTTCCAGTCGGAAGATGAATTCCTCGGTAGTCAATCGGTACAAACCGGCTAACGTTACTTTGCCAAACAAAAAATATAAAAGTTGTTTTAATCCGTATAAGTTTGATGTGACGATAAACAGTACAGTCTAATATATGGTGCAAATTGTTCGCAAGTGTTTTTGTGCAGTGTAAACTAAGAAAACTGATAAATAGTGAACTCCTTAAATTGTTATCACTGGTCGAACTACCCTAAACCGTAAAAATATAATTTGAACTCCTCCCTAACAACTTAATCCTTATAGTGTCTATACCCCATTGTGTGATCACCCCTACTGTCACACCGCCTAAAATCTTATAGTGTATATCAGTTTATCATAACAACCATAAAAATTCCATTAATTTTAAATATTGATAACAGCGCCATCTAACTGTTCAGTTGAGAAACTGTCATAACTTATCTGGACTAATTATGTCGAAAATGTCGAACTCAAAATGCGCTGTCTGTGGTCGATTTTTACCAGGAACGGATTCAGCAATAAGCGCTAGATGTCACCAGTGTCATGGTGCTTACCATCGGCGATGCGTCGCTCTCCCACCGAGTGGCAGCATATCTCCTGCCTGGCAATGCCCTGATTGTCAGAAAAATAGACCAGCAAGGAATGAGTCAGTCTTCCTTACCGGAAATTCTGCAACTGCCCTGCCCGTGACTGACACACCTCAATGTAAATCACCTGAGACCACCGAGTTGACAAATGACATAATGGCAGAACTAAGAATATTTAGGGATACCTTGCGCTCCATTAATAAAGATCTGCAACTCTTCAGAGACGATATATCTGACATCAGAGCTTCCCTTAAAACCCAGCAAAATCATCTGGAACACCTGGAAGGCAGAGTATGCAAGCTGGAGGAGCAACCAACCAAGTGCCCATCTAAGATAGATGACATCATCGCTCAATTGAAGCAAGATCTAAATGATCACGACCAAAGCTTGTTGGACAATGATGTGGAGGTTGCAAACTTAACCGAAGCCAGCGGCGAGAACCCTATTCATCTGGTAATGGTAATTGCATCGAAACTCGGTATGAACCTCGAGGAACGAGACATTGTGAGCGCCGAACGCGTGGGTGGTCGGCACATAGCAGCCACGGAGTCATCAGGACCGGAACCCCGGCCCCGTCCCCTCTGTGTGCGCTTGGCGAGACGCCACTTGCGCGACGAAATGCTAAAAAATGCACGGATTCGTCGCGGTGCGACCTCTGCCGACCTTGGCATAACGGGTCCCCCTAAACGTTTCTATGTAAACGAGCGTCTAACCAAATGTAACAGACAGTTATTTCATATGGTGCGCGAAGCCAGTCAGCGTCTGGGGTGGAAGTTTGTTTGGTTCCGGCGTGGACGTGTACTTGCGCGGAGCAAACCTGGGGAGCAGGCATGTGTCATTCGAAGCGCAGCGGATATCGAACGTTTCTTTTGCCCTTAAATTGAAACCTATAATTCTATTACTCGTTTTATTATCTTTTTTTATTAGCATGTACTCGTATATATCTGTGTTGCATGACTATCCTGTGTTTTTATTTTTTGTTAAAGCCCTAAATTATAGCACCACTAGAGAAAACTATCATAGTTTCGTTCCTAAATATTCTAACGCATGTAACATATACTATGAGATGGTGTGTGTGACAATAAGCGGGCTATATTCAATATACTTTGTTTACCTCACGTCGTCTTACGGCGGAACTAGCGGTCCGCCTATTTGTTTCCTATATTTATATATGATTTTGTTCGCCGGCAGTCGGCTGTGTATACGTAAAGCTAAAATGTTTAACTCTGAGCATATATATTTTTTTAATATATACTGTTCATATAAATTAAATCTCATTCCATTTTACAAAGATATGCTATACTTAGCGTATCTATTGTATATAATTTTCGGATACAGTAGGTTTCACAATGTAAGTTATCAATTAATTGTGAATTCAAGTTACATTTATAATTATCATATAACTATTTATATTGCCTTAGAAGCCACTGTTATTGACTTATATACAGTTTATTACTGTCTGTTTCTATTAGTCTCCCCGCCGTCGAATGACTATTGTTTTGATACACTTTTGACATATTGTATCGAGTATGTTGTACAAAATATTCACATTACGGTTCAAATTCACACTGCTATAGATGTCAGTAATAGAGTATTCGTAATTTTAAGTTTTAGTCATATTTGTTGCATAACAAATTATACTGAACTCGCAATTATTTTTGTTGGCTTATATAAAGCGTATCACTATTGGCTTCTGTTTCTTTCTCCGCCGTCGAATGTTTGTTGTTTTGATACACTTTTAACACAAAACTGTAATTTTAACGAGCTTACTATGAAGTATTGTAATGTGTTCATTGTAAACTATATATATTACACACCTAAAACTTTCATTACACTATTAGCAATAATTGTAAAAAATACACGAAATTTTAATCAATTTTTGTGTGATCTGTATTTACATCATATCCCTTACATAACTATACAAATACATATTACAATTGAAAAATACACCTCAACAAGCCTACAGTCTAATGGACATAAAAGAATGGTTGGACAACTACAGTACTTCTTTCTCCTAGTTATTATGTTGTCAGTTTATATCTTTCGTTTAATGGATCGAGCTAACTGTGTTGATTACGTACAAAATGTTCGCAATGATCGTTGATAAGTTTTTAAAGGTTGGTTTCCATAATGCTGGATCTTTGGGAACGCATCATGACGATTTCATCGCTTTGTTCGATAGGCACCGTGTCGATGTGATGGCAGTTAATGAGACTTGGCTACGTCCAGGTGAGGAAGGCCGTGCGCCTGTCGTCCCTGGCTATCGGTTGCGCCATATACCCCGCCCGTCAAGCATTTGCAATGGAAGAGGTGGGGGTGTCGGCTTTTATGTCAGACGTGGGTTCAATGTGCGTACGTGGAGTCACCCGGTAGATCCAAGATACAATTCCATCGAACAAATGTGGTTGACATCTACTTTAAATGGAAGAAAGCTCACAATTGGTACTGCTTATCGGCCGCCTAGGCAGGACTTACAGTTGTTTCTTGATGCTATTACTGACACTATTGCCTCCCTGGGCCAGTGTGATCACTGTATTTTACTCGGGGATTTCAATACTGACATGCTAGTGGCGAGCGATAAATCTAAAAGAGTGACTGAATTCATAAACAGTCTGAGTCTTAAACAGTTTGTCACTACAGCTACCCACTTTACGGACACGAGTGCAACTCTCATAGACTTGGTGTGTACAGATCTTCGCGCGAGGCATATTTATGTTGAACCGTTCCGGAATGTCAACGGTCACTCTGTTATTACTTGTGAATTTAATATCAAAAAAGAGAAGAGTACGCCTTTCTTCATCAAATTTAGACCTTTGAAAGATGTTTGTCAAGATAGTATAACCTTCGATCTGGCAACATTAGATTGGAGTGACTTCGTTGGTGCGAGTTCTGTGAACACTATGGTTGATGCTTTTAATCAAAATGTGTTAACTGTCTTTGACTTACATGCCCCAGTTAAAGCTTGTCTTATTAAGGAACCATCGTACCCGTGGATCACGGATAACATAAAGTTCATGATGAAGTTACGTGATAAAGCGCTAGCTAAATACCGTTGCACTAAGTCAGTGTCCGGGAAGGAATATTATAAGCAATTAAAATCTTTAGTTAACACCTCTTTATATTATGAAAAAGCAGCCTATTATAAATATCATATTAATATACATATTAAGAACACTAAATTACTTTGGCAAAATTTAAAAAAGACTGTCTGTCGATTTAAACAGAATAAAGAACTTCCGTCCCATTTTTCTGACCCCACAGTAATTAATAACAGTTTTCTGGATGTACCTGGGAACTCTCTAGCTAGTATATCTCTTATGACTTATTTTGAGTTTCACAAACATATCGATGCCTCGTTCGAGATTATGCCGGTATCACTTGGCGTCATAGCCTCGACCATAGCCGAGTTGAAATCGAATGCGGAGGGCTATGATGGGGTCTCATTAAATATGATTATTTTAACGCTGCCCTACACACTGCCTTACATTACTGGCTTAATCAATCGTTCGATTGAAACATCCACATTTCCAGATGCTTGGAAGATTGCGGCTGTTAGGCCAATACCTAAGACAGCAAATCCCATAAATATAAAAGATCTCCGCCCCATTAGCATTTTGCCTTGTCTTTCAAAGGTTATGGAGAAAGTTGTGTGTAAACAACTTACTGAGTACTTAGAAAAATATAATATTTTACCTGATTTACAGTCGGGTTTCAGAAAAAGACGTGGCACTGCCACCGCACTGATAGACGTGACGGACAATATTCTAGCTGCTCAAGACAGGGGAATGTGCACGGTGTTGGTTTTGTTGGACTTTTCTCGCGCGTTTGATGGGATACATACGGGATTGCTTTTGTCTAAGCTTAGGTATTACGGTGTCGATCAAGGGGCACTCTCATGGTTTCACAGCTATCTGGATGGTCGCAAGCAGATGGTAGTACTAAAAGCAAGTGATGGAAATGATATTGCTTCACACCTTGCATCCATCGGTAGAGGCGTGCCCCAGGGCTCGATCCTAGGGCCTATTTTATTCAGTCTATACTGTGCGGACATAACAAATTGCCTTAAGAACTGTCAGTATCATATTTATGCCGATGACGTTCAGGTGTATTTGTCATTCAACCCCGGTGAACATGGAGCGGCTGTTGCAAAGTTGAATGACGATCTTAAGCGCATAACAACGTGGGCGGAAAGTAATTGCTTGTTATTAAACCCACATAAAACTAAGTATTTGCTTTTTGGTACCAAGACTCAGATCAGTCGGGTACCCACCAGCCTAAACCTAAGTCTCATGGGTGAGCTGATAGATAGGGTTACTGAAGCTCGCAACTTGGGACTATACGTGGATCCCAGCCTAAGATTTGAAAAGCATATCGCTGAGTCAGTTCGGAATTGCTTCTACCGTTTAAAAGTACTGTATAAAATGAGGCCACAGCTATCTGAGGAACTAAGGGTACATGTAACTGAGTCCCTTGTTTTATCTAAGCTCAATTACGCCGATGTAGTTTACGGCCCACGTCTGCTGGCTCGCACTGAGAGACTAGTACAGCGCGTTCAAAATGCCTGTGCTCGTTTCTGCTTCGCGATACCGCACAGAAGTCATGTCACACCTTACTTAAGCAATTATTCTCTACTAAAGATGAAAACCAGAAGAAAGATGCATATGGCATGTCTTCTGTTCGGTGTTATCAGATGCGGGGAGCCACGATATTTATTTCATAAGCTTGGCTGGGTTACTGGCAGAAGATTGTGTGCCAGAAGGCAGTGCTCCCAGCAACTATCTATACAGCAGCATCGATCTGCGTCATTCAGGGGTAGTTTTCGTTATGCAGCTTCCAAAATATGGAATAATCTTCCACCACCGTTACGTTCCATTACAACGATAACCACGTTTAGAAAACGTCTACGGCTGTTTCTCTTGGAAGCTCAAAGGGGGCTGGATAACGTAAACGCTAATATATCGCTAATTTGAGTTTATTCATGACACACATTTGATTGTATATGTTGTGTATTAACCGTATCATTATATTTATCTATACATTATACTCTATCACACTATCTATTTCACAAACACACCACTACACACGTCATTAACACACAGCATCGACGGTGGGGCGTCCGTGTGTCACTAAATAGTCGGGGTCCAGGATAAAACCAGCGCCAGGTTACTATCTGGCACATGCTGAACTGGGCACCCATTTGGTGCATTTGTGTGCCACATAACTATTATGCTCCTGTTATTTTAAAATCATTATCTTTAGTTGTTATATAATTTTATGTACTTAGTTTGTGGCCTCTTTGCACTAATAAATGTTTCTTTCTTTCTTTCTTTCTTTCTTTCTTTCGAAATCGCTCAACCTCCGGTTGGGGGAGAAGTATACACCGTAAACGGTGATACCTCCCCAGTCGGCAGCGACATATCCCGGACCCTTGTCTCTTAGCGACAAGGGGGGGAAATGAAGCGCCGTGGAGGCGACGATTGCCACGTTTCCGTCCACCGAAAATGAACCGACCCAATTGGGGCGGTTCGGGACGATGTACGGATCCGCGGCTACGGCAAGGCCTATGGACCACTGCGCCATGTTTTGCAGGAGGAGGTCCTGCGCACCGGCGCAGTGGTTCAGGTTCACTTGAAGGATGTTGCAGTCACGATCCATTAATGGATCTCGACTACAACATCCTCCTCCATATGCAACGGCGACGTCGGCGATACGGCGCTGGGAGCTGGCTCGGTCGATCGACCAGCCCCCTTCTTTGGCGTGGACGCCGAGGCGCGGGGTTGTTTACAACCCTCACGGCCCAGCAAGTGATTAGCGGGCAGCTTGCCCGCGGCACACGCCGGGCAGTGAGGGGGGGCGGAGCATTCCGCCGCTTTGTGCCCAGGTTGACCGCAGCGGAAACACAATCCGCTGCAGTCAAAGCAACTGGTGCACTTTGGGCGAGCGTGCCCAGGCGCCATGCATTTGAAACACCTCATGGGCCGGCTCTCCAGGACCGTGACCCTGGCTGAGATCCAGCCCACGAGGATTCTTCCGGCATCGGCCAAAACCTTGACCGACGCCACCGGGCAACTCGCCCAAATCGCACCAACGCCCCCGGGACCTGTGCGGATGGGGCCCACCCTGACATGCTCCGGGCTGCATCTGGTAGCGGAGGCTATTGCCTCCCGGACATCGTCAGGCGTGGTAAAATCAGCCAGACCCGAAATGCGCACCTCGGCGCATTTGGTGGGTCTGGCGATCTTCACCCCCTCCACCCCGCTGAACAACCCCCGCAGTTTTTCGGCCACGAAGTCGGCCCTCCTAGCACCCTCCTCACCCGGAAACTCCAGGATTCGAGCTCCCGTGCGGGCGAGTCGAGTTCGGGCCCCAACGCCTCCGATATCGGAGACGTCGATGCCCTGTCGGGCCCGCTGGAGGACCTCTCCGTAGCCGAGTCCTCGCTGCACCGCCTCTGGCCCCACCGTGATAACCACGGCGGCGGTTTTGGGCGGTGTTAGCCTCGGCTTCCGAGCCTTATTGCCACCGGCTTGTGGGGCTGCGACTGCCTCAGCCGCAGTCTTCTTCTTTTTCTTCTTCCGGTTTTTCTTCTTCCTCCGCTCGACCACCTGAAAGCCCTCACTATCCGGCTGAGCGGAGGTAGAGGGAATTGGAGTCGGAGAGGCAGCCGCAGGTGCCGCAGGAGTGGCACGTCGGGCTCGGACAGGCGCCCGTGAGGACGCTTGCACCGCCACCGGCCTCAAGGGAGGAAAGTTCTCCCTAGGACGAACTGCTTGTCCCGAGGGTCGCTCCGCCGGGGCACCTTGGCCTTGAGAGGGACGCGTAACTGCTGCCGCGATGGAAGGCGGCTGCGCTCGTCTCATCGCCGCAGTGGTCAAACGACGTGGCTCCGGAGGCAGCCTCGCCTCCAGTGCCTCCAACCTCGCCCCTATCATCGGGCCCACACTCAGCATAATCTCCCTCATTTGTTCCTGTGAGAACAGGGCTGAGGGAGATGCTGGGGGGCCAAGGACGTTGAGGCCCTCCTTGGCACCACAGGCGATGCGGGTGCCACTGGCGATGCAGGCAGCGCCACCGGCGCAGAAACAGACGCAGATGCCAGCTGAGCTTGCGTTAGCCGGCGTATTTCTGCCTGCATTTGCCGCATCTGCTCCTGCAAGTGGAGGTTCTCGGCGTTGAGGCGGTTGTAGGCCACCCAGAGCCGCCGGTTCTCGTCATCGACCGTGCGGCCCTGGAGAACTTCCGCATTCTCCAGCAGTGCTGAGGCTGCCACCTTGAGGGCCTTTTGATAAGTGCCCTTCAGCTGTGAAGATTTGGTGGCCACATCTAAGATGATGGCCACACTTTTCTTCGACCTCTGCAGCAGTTCCGCTGCAGAGTGCGGGTTACAGTCCGCGCTCGAGGCGAGTTCGGCAGTTAATTGCTCTACCCGCCCAAGCGCGGCCTGCTCCTCTTCTTGGCGCCGCTGCGCCAGTTCGGCTTTGCGGGTGGAGCCCACTCTCGGTTCCGGGGTGCCCGGTTTCGAGAGGCCCTTCCCGCGCTTGACACTTTCGCGGGAGGCGGAACGACCCCACTTAAATCGGCAAAGCCACTCAGGCTCTCCACCGACCGCTCTAGAGGGCGCTTCTGCGCCTTCCAATACTTTGACGAGAGGTTCAACGAGGTCGTTGAACCCCTCGCCGATGAGGCAGCGCTAGCCGGCTCCGAATCCTCTACATCCACCTCGCCACTTGAGGCAGCGCGGACGCGAGGCGACCGCCGCAACTCCACCAACGGCTGCCAGAAGGCCGCCGTTCCAATCTGACCGCTCCCAGAGGCCGGAGTGGCCTCAGAAAGCTCAGCGTCGCTTTTAGCGAGGTCTAATGCTGTTTTGCTCGCTCTGGAGCTCTTCTTTTTTGATTTTGGTTTTTGGGTTTTTAATTTCAAAGTATCCATAAAAGTCCCACGAGTAGGAGACGAACTAAATACACTTCCCGGGTGACGCTCATTCCGGGAAGCGGGGTACATACTGTGGAGGTCCCCAGGTGTCCACAGGTTTTTACGACTTCGCTGTCGGGTCTTATAGACTTTTCCTTGTCGCGGGCCGGCCAATAAAGGCAAGCCCCGCGTCCTCCGAGATCACATCTTCCCGCATGTGGCTAGCATGCAGGTCCTTGACGATCACCCGGAGATTACGCGACGCGGGAGGGCAGCCACCCCTCCCATCACCGACGGCGGCACGAATGCCTGTCAGCCCCTGCGCGAGCAGTGGGCCGACCCGTCCCTCGATCCTTTCGGATCTGGGATCCTCGCGGATCCCTCGCGGGCCTAGCAGGCCCGCCATACCACGACCCCCTCGTGCAATGGGGTCAGCTAGCCCTGAAAAGGGCTGGAACGTTAGCCGTCGACGTTGACGCCAGCTACTCCAGAGGAGCAATCAATGATGCGTCATCGCCCACGTTGCCCAGGGTGCACCGCGAGGAGGTGTTCCGTCGCACCCCCGTCGCACCCCACCTAACCTTTTTTTTTTTTTTTTTTTTGTTCAGGCAGGAAAAAATGTACCTCATCCGCATACCGCGCGGCGCGGGGACGCCGCGCGGTTATGTGGGGCTCTCACCACACTAAAACAACCTGCCGTGTGCCATACACCGCGACTTAGTGAGTGAACCGTCGGAAATACTACGCACTCATCGACGGAACACTCATGCGCCGGCCCGCAAGGTGCGGTGCGGGCCCGTCTCTAGGCGATGTCCAGACACACCGGGACATCACCCCTTCGCGGGGGGCTCTACTGCGGGTGGAGGGCATACCCCGGCCCATCCACCCGCGGCCTCACTAGGGCGGCATGAGGCGCAGGAATCTGCGCGCACGCCGCCCAGCTCGCGGGCGGCGGATCGGATCCGCGAGGCCGTCTGCCTCTCTGATCCTCTCCGCCGCCTCCTTCTGCGAGATGACATCCTCGCAGAAGGACGCGACCGCGGTAAAACTCCTCTCGCTGCGTGCCATGGAGCGCAGGATGGCCGGCAGCGAGAGGTCGACTCCCACTGTTGCCACGAGATCACGGCGCTGCACCGCCCAGGCCGGACAAGCCTCGAGCGTGTGCTGCGCCGTGTCCTCGCGGCAGGGACAGTGATGACAGGCGGGACTCGATTCCCTCCTGGCGACCGAGTACAGATACTTTCCGAAGCAGCCGTGCTCGGAAAGCATCTGAGTCAGTCGGAAGGAAAGGGTCCCGTGCTGTCTCTCCGTCCACTCGACAATGACCGGCTGGAGCGCCGCCACGGTGCGATGACCTGCACTCGGGGACTCCAGCCGGGACGACCATTTAGCCATGATGGCTAGGCGGGCGGCATCTCGCCACCCGCGGACCTCTTCGGGCGGAGGCCGACTGCCACTATCCGCCCGATGCTGCGTCGTCAGTCGATAAACTTCGGCGAGCACTTCCGCCTCCAGATCCCACGGAGGAGTTCCGGCCAATGCGCAGGCCGCTTCCGTTGACACGGTGCGGTACCCGCGTATGGCCCTGACCGCCACAATACGTTGGGCCCTCAAAAGCGTGGGCCTATTGCGGGCAGTCAGGGCGTCCGCCCACACCGGTGCGCCGTACAGCGCCATTGACCGGATCACCCCGGTATACAACCGTCGGCAGCCGATACTGGCTCCACCCAGGTTTGGCAAAAGCCTCCCCAGGGCGGACGCGGCGCCGACGAGTTTCGGGGCGAGCCTACGGAAGTGCTCGTCGAAGTGCCACCTGGAGTCGATATATAGGCCCAGATACTTAATCTGGGCCGCCACCGGTACGAGGACCGAACGGATCTCGATCGAGGCGCGAGGCGGCGGGCGGCGGTAAGGCCCGTGGAAGAACACGGCCTCCGTCTTCTCAACCGCCACCCGCAGGCCCAACGCCTCGATCCGTCCGACCACCTGGGAGACTCCCACGGTGGCCAGGTGCGCCGCCTCCTCGAAGCTTGCCCCCTGGGCCGTGACGAGAGTGTCATCCGCGTAGCAGATGACACCCAGCCCGGGAGGAAAGACTCCGCGGAGGACCCAATCATAGCCGATGTTCCACAGGAGCGGCCCTAAGACCGACCCCTGAGGAACACCGCACGACACGGGTCGCTGCAGCACACGTCCGTCGCAGTCCTCGTACAACACACGCCTCTCCTGCAGATAGTCCGCCACTAGCCGCCTCAGGTAGACGGGCACCCCGTGATAGCGGAGCGCCTCCCTGATGCAGCTGAACGGCAGACTATTGAATGCGTTGGCGATGTCCAAAGACACCGCCAACATCACTCCGCCGCGGCTCACAACCTCCTCGGCAGCAGCCCTCAGATGCAGGATCGCATCGACCGTCGAACGCCCCACCCGGAAACCGAATTGAGCGTCCGACAGGTCGGGCCCCACTGTAGTGAGATGCTCGACGATGCGGGCAGCGAGAATTTTCTCGAACAACTTACCCGCCTCGTCGAGCAGCACTATGGGCCTAAAGGCTGATGCCGAATTGGCGGGCCGTCCAGGCTTCTGCAGGAGTACCAGCTTCCCGCTTTTCCAGCAATCAGGGAACCGGCCGGACGCTAGGCAGGCGTCCAGCAGTTCCCTGAGGCGGTCCTCCATGTGGTCGAGGGCCAGGGCCAACACACGGGCAGGAACCCCGTCAGGCCCGGGGGCGGTGTTCTTTGAACGAATTCGCAGAACAGCCACCCCCACCTCCGTCTCCGTGACGGGCGGAACATCCTCCCCTACAACCCCCTCGTCCTCGGCCACAGGGGCCATGGACGGGGGTGTATGCTCCGCCCGATTCGGGAAAAGGCCCTCGACCACTTCCGCCAGGAAGCTGGGCTGGAGAGTCTCCGTGAGGGGGGGGCCCTGCGCGCGGAGCTTATCACGCGCCACGCGGTACGGGCGACCCCAGGGGTCACTGTCCAGACTCTCCAGCATTTCGGCTCTGCTGCGCTCCTTGGCAGCATCTATAGCCCGCCTGAGGGTGATTTCGGCCTCTCTGGCCACATCCCTCAAGCGGACCACCTCCGGGTGTTGGGCGTCTCTGTGACGCCCACGGCTTCGGGTGACGGCCCTCTTGGCACGGTTGGATGCCGCGCGGAGGGACGCCAGCTCTTGGGACCACCAGTAGACCTCCTTCTTTGGAGGCCTACGTCCGACCCGGTGCATGGCCGCGTCGCAAACCGCAGTTAGCGAGTCGCGAAAGCGGCCTGCACCGACGTCCACCCCCTCAGTCGGAGGTGGCAGAGACAGCCACGCTTGCACGATGGCTGCCTCCGCCAGTTGGTCCCTGTCGAGACTTCCCAAAGCCCACCTCTTAAAAGGTGAGATGCTGCCAACCCTGTGACCCCTACTGGCGTCCCGCGATCGAGACAACTCGAATCGGATGTACTGATGGTCCGACTCGGTCGTCTCGTCGTTCAGGACACGCCAGTTCCTCACACGTGCAGCAAGCGCGGGGGTAGCGAACGAAAGGTCCACTATCGACCGCCCCCACGGCTTGATGCACGTGGCGGTGGTGCCTCTGTTTAAAAGAGAGACACCCACCGCATCTGCCCACTCGAGCACGACGTCGCCGCGGCCGCTGGTCCCGGAGGACCCCCACGCCGTAGACCAGGCGTTGAAGTCCCCCATGACCAGCACGTGACCTGAGGCCACTTGCCGCATCGAGGTCTCCAGTCGAAAGATGAAGTCCTCGAAATCGCTCAACCTCCGGTTTGGGGAGAAGTACACACCGTAAACGGTGATATCTCCCCAGTCGGCAGCGACATATCCCGGACCCTTGTCTCTTGGCGACAAGGGGGGGAAATGAAGCGCCGTGGAGGCGACGATTGCCACGTTTCCATGAATCGAATACGAACCGACCCAATTGGGGCGGTTCGGGACGATATACGGATCCGCGGCTACGGCAAGGCCTATGGACCACTGCGCCATGTTTTGCAGGAGGAGGTCCTGCGCACCGGCGCAGTGGTTCAGGTTCACCTGGAGGATGTTGCACCCGCGATCCATTAATGGAGCGCGGTTACTACATCCTCCTCCATTTGCGACGGCGACGTCGGCGATACGGCGCTGGGAGCGGCCTCGGTCGATCGACCGGCCCCCAGGCGTGGCGTAGAAGCCGAGGCTTGGGGTTGTCTACAACCCTCACGGCCCAGCAAGTGGTTAGCGGGCAGCTTGCCCGCGGCACATGCCGGGCAGTGAGGGGGGGCGGAGCACTCCGCCGCCTTGTGCCCGGGTTGACCGCAGCGGAAACATAATCCGCTGCAGTCAAAGCAGCTGGTGCACTTCACACGAGCGTGCCCGGCCGCCATGCATTTAAAGCACCTCATGGGCCGGCTCCCCAGGACCGTAACCCTGGCTGAGATCCAGCCCACGAGGAGCCTGCTCGCATCGGCCAAAACTTTGACCGAGGCGACCGGACAGCTCGCCCACACTGCACCAACGCCTCCGGGACCGGGGCGGATAGTGCCGACCTTGACGTGGTCCGGGCTACACTTTGTAGTAGAGGCAATGGCCTCCCGGACGTCGTCGGCAGTCGTGAAGTCCGCCAGACCCGAAATGCGCACCTCGGCGCACTTGGTGGGCCTGGCGATCTTCACGCCATCGACACCCTCAAACAACCCCCGCAGCTTCTCAGCCACGACGTCGGCTCTCCTACCGCCTTCTGCCCCCGGGAACTCGAGAATTCGAGCTCCCGTCCGGGCGAGGCGCGTTCGGGCACCAACGCCTCCGAGATCGGAGACGTCGATGCCCTGTTTTGCCCTCAGGAGAACCTGGCCGTAGCTGAGGCCTCGCTCCACCGCCTCTGGCGCCACCGTGATCACCACGGCGGCGGACTTGGGCGGTGTTAGCCTCGGCTTCCTGCCACTGGTTTGTGGGGCAGCGGCGGAAGCGGTGGCAGCGGCTGCCTTTGCCGCTGCCTTCTTCCGCTTCTTTTTCCCGCCCCTCTTTTTCCTCCGGCTCACCGTCTGCCAGCCCTCGCTGTCCGGCTGAGCGGAGGTCGAGGGGACGGGAGCTGAGGAGGCAGGCGTAGGTGCCATGGGAGGGGCCCTGGCTCTGGCGGGAGCCCGCGAAGATCCCTGCACCGGTCGTAAGGGTGGGAAGGCCACCCTTGGGCCGGTCGTTGCGGGAACCGCAGGCCGCACAGTCGACGCACCTTGGCCCTGAGACGGGCGCGCAGCCGCCGCGAAGGATGGCGCCGGCGCCGCCTGCACCCGCCTCATTGCCGCCGTCGTAAGGCGGCGGGGCTCAGGAGGCAGCCTCGCCTCCAACGCCTCCAGCCTCGCGTCGAGCATGAAGCCGACGCTTAGCATCACCTCCCTCATAAACTCCTGCGAGAGCAGGCCCGAGGAAGGTAACGAGGAGGGTGGGGGCGTTGGGGCCACCTCTTCCAGCACTGGCGCTGCTGGCGGAGCAGGCGAAGCTAACTGCGCCGCAGCCGATGCAGGCGGAGGAACCGGCGCCCCCACAGCCTTTGTCAGGCGGCGCATCTCCACCTGCATCTGCCGCATCTCCTCCTGGAGAGCCAGGATCTCGGCGGCCTGCCGCTTATTGGCTACTAGAAGCCGCCTCGTCTCGTCTGAGACGGTGCGGCCTGAGAGGGCCTCCACCGCCTCCTTCAGCCCCGAGGCTGCCATCTTAAGGGCCTTTTGGTAGGTGCCCTTGAGGTGCGTCGATTTGGTGGCCACATCCAAGATGATTGCCACACTCTTTGATGACCTCTCCAGGAGCTCCGCTGCCGAGTGCGGGTTACCGTCTGCACTCGAGTCGAGCTCGGCAGACAACTGCTCCACCCGCTCGAGCGCAGCCTGCTCCTCATCGGCACGCCGACGGGCCAGATCCGCCTTGCGGGTGGAGCCGAGACCACCTGGCCCCGATCGGCCCCGTCCCGCGCTGGAGAGCTTTGCGGGTGGCTGAGCTGCCCCGCCGGACTCGACGGAGCCGTCCAGCGCTTCCACTGAGCCCTCCAACGGGCGCTTTTGCGCCTTCCAGAATTTGGAAGAGAGGTTCAACGAACTCGTTGAACCCCTCTCCGACGACGACGCGGCCTCCAGGTCCGCCTCCTCCTCCTCGCCAGCTGAAGCGGCACGGACACGGGCCGACCGCCGCAGCTCAACAATCGGCTGCCAAGAGGCAGTCGATTCCACCTGACAGCTCCCAGGGACCGGAGTGGCCTCTGGAAGCTCTTCGTCGCACTGGGCGACGGTGCTCGCTTTGGAGCTCTTCTTTTTTAGGGGGGTGTTTTTAGTTTTAAATTTCAAATCCATATACTGAACCCACGAGAATGAGACGAAATGAATACACTTCCCGGGTGACGCTCATTCCGGGAAGCGGGGTACATACTGTGGAGGTCCCCAGGTGTCCACAGGTTTTTACGACTTCTCTGTCGGGTGTTACAGACTTTTCCTTGTCGCGGGCCGGCCAATGAAGGCAAGCCCCGCGTCCTCCGAGATCACATCTTCCCGCATGTGGCTAGCATGCAGGTCCTTGACGATCACCCGGAGATTACGCGACGCGGGAGGGCAGCCACCCCTCCCATCACCAACGGCGGCACGAATGCCTGTCAGCCCCTGCGCGAGCAGAGGGCCGACCCGTCCCTGGATCCGTACGGATCCCACGCGGGCCTTGCAGGCCCGCCATACCACGACCCCCTCGTGCAATGGGGTCAGCTAGCCCTGAAAAGGGCTGGAACGTTAGCCGTCGACGTTGACGCCAGCTACTCCAGAGGAGCAATCAATGATGCGTCATCGCCCACGTTGCCCAGGGTGCACCGCGAGGAGGTGTTCCGTCGCACCCCAACCTAACCTAACCTAACCTAACCTAACCTAACCTAACCTAACCTAACCTAACCTAACCTAACCTAACCTAACCTAACCTAACCTGGGGCGGGCCCCCGTAAGTGAGCTGTGAGTACGTCCTTGTCGTCCGGCCCTGGACCCCGACCTGACCACCGTAACGGAGTGGCAGGCGGGTGACCGAATCTCTGGCTCGATACTTGAGGGGCATTTAGAGCGATCAGTTACTTCTGAGCTTGCGGTACTTTTCAGTACCAACAAAACGGTGCTTCTCAGCGCCAATACGGTTAGAGGTCGTCTGACATCGGAAACGATGTCTGACGAGTGTTCTGGCCCTCAGGGGGCGGGGAGTGGAACCGAGAGGTCCCGCTCTCCTCTCCGAGGTGCGCGTGAACCTAAGGGGGCGGGGAAAGGGGCCGAAAGGCCCCGATCTCCCCTCCTGGGGGCTTTTAACCCTGAGGGGTCGGGGAGAGGGACCGAAAGGTCTCAATCCTCCCTCCCAGGGGTTTGCAAGGAGGCGCGCGTCCTACTGCCTCGTCTAGGCTCTAGGACGCAAACTCTTTCTGAGTCGTCCACCGACACCAGCGTTGGCACGGTGGTGTCTGTCGACTCGCAGCCGTCCTCTTCGGGCAGACTTTGGCGGAAACGCGCAAACTCTGCGTCTGATGGGGATTGCTCCGAGTCGGGAGATGGAGTGGCTGCCGCTGAGGTCGGTGGCAAAAAACAGCGTGGTCGTCCCCCGACTACAGGCCAGTATGTCGGCCTGGCTAAAGCCAAAGCCGAGCTCAACCTGGCCAAGGAGCGAGAGCTCCAACTTCGGGCGGAAGAGGAACTTGCGGAGGAGCTACGGCGGCAGAAGGAGTCATTTCTTCTGCAACCGAGCAAACCGCAACAACAGGCGACAGTGTCATCTGCTCACCTACGGGCTGAGGAGTTGACGCAGGCCATAGAGGCAGCTGTAGGGACCGTTCAGACGGTGGCGAAAAAGTCGTCACGTCTGAAGGGTCAATATGTGCGGGACCTCAATCTCGCGGCAAGCTCCATCCTGGAGTACGCCCGCGAGTTGAGGTCTCGCACAGAGTCGGACGAGGTGGCCAGGCTTCAGGCCGAGCTGGTCACCCTCCGTGCCGAAATAGGAGTTTTGAAGGAGCGGGCGGACTCGGCTCCCCTCACTATGAGTCGCGACGAGATCGCGTTCATGGTTGACGCGCGGCTCGAGGGGATACAGGACCGCCTGTTACCCGAAAAACGGCTCCGTCCTCCGCTTCAGGCGGACATTCGGAATGCCGCCGCTGCTGCCTCCGCACCCTCTTCTGCCATAGGCGTAGAAGAGTCAGCGCTCCCCGCGTCGGCGCCCACCGCACCCCCCGCGTCTAAGGCCAAGGCTAAGGCCAAGGAAAAGGCCGCTCGCGGGGCGACTCCTGTGGTGGCCACACCTGCGGAATCTACGCCTAAGCAGGCGCCACCTAAGGTGGCCAAACCCGCGGCGTCCGTGCCTGAGCAGGCACAACCTTCGAGGTTGCCTTCAACCTCGGAGACTGCCCCAGGCAACAAAAAAAAGAAACGGCAAGCGAGGAAGAGCGCTGCTGACAAACAGGCAGCTGCCGCTCAACCACCTCGCCCGCTGCCACCTCCCCCCTCGTCGATGGACGAGGGATGGACTGTGGTGGCGAAGCGGGGCCCGACTAAGCCAGCAGCGAAACCCGCTCCGGCTGTGGCCCCAAAAAAGGCGGGCCCTAAACTCCGCCCCCCGCGTACAGCAGCAGTGGTCATTACCCTGCAGCCAGGCGCGGTGGAGCAGGGCGCAACTTATGCGGCCGTCCTTGCGGAGGCGGAAAAATCCATCGATCTCAAAGGCCTAGGGATCGATGGTGTCCGCTTCCGCAAGGCGGCGACGGGGGCACGGATCCTCGAGGTGGCTGGCGCCGGTAACACCGAAAAGGCGAACGGGCTAGCCACCGAGCTCAAAAAAGTCTTGGGCGACGTGGTCCGCGTGTCTCGACCGGAGAAATGCGCAGAACTGCGCATCTCCGGCCTGGATGACGCGGCCACTAAAACGAAAGTGGCATCGGCCATCGCAGCCGAGGGAGGGTGTGCCACAGAGGCCGTAAAGGTTGGCGAGATCAATCGCCCACCTGGTAGGCTGGGGTCGGTCTGGCTTAAGTGCCCTACCGCCGCAGCCCAAAGGGTGACCGATGGTCGCCGAATCTTGGTCGGGTGGTCGGTCGTCCGACCAACACTCTTAGAGCCCAGACAGCAGCGGTGCTTCCGTTGTCTGGAACCGGGCCACATCGGAGTGAAGTGCACTGTGGGCATTGACCGCAGCGGGCTTTGCTTCAACTGCGGCAAGCCCGGCCATGCGGCCGCAGCGTGCACTGCCGAACCCCACTGTCCGATATGCGCGGCAGGGGGCAAGGCGTCTGGTCACCGGCTGGGCAGCAAAGACTGCGCAGCGGGTGACCAGAAGCGGGGCAAGCGACCCCAGGGACGGCAGGCGGCGAAGGGTGGCCCCGTGGCGCCCTCGCAGTCTGTCGATCTCTCGCAGACCGAGGAGGCGATGGATACGGCCCACTCATAAATGGCGACTATCTCCTTCCTGCAGGCGAACATCAACCACTGCGTCGGAGCTCAGGACAATTTGTTCCAGTGCATGGCGCAGTGGCAGGCGTCGGTTACGGTGATCTCCGATCCGTACTACGTTCGCCCCCGCGACGACTGGGCGAGTGACCTCGACGGCACAGTTGCGATCGTTACGCAACTGCACGTCCCCGGCTCCGCTCCCTTCGAGAAGGTCTTGAGGGGCCGGGGATGTGTGACGGTCACCTTAGGCGGCATCGCAGTGATCGGGGTGTACTGCCCTCCCAGCAAAACCCTCGCCGACTTCGAGCAACTGCTCTTAGAAATCGGGGGTATGGTGGAAGGGGTGCACCCCGCTCATGTCGTGATTGCCGGAGATTTCAACGCACACTCGCGTGCTTGGGGATCACCGGACACCGACGATAGAGGAGAAGCGTTGGAAGAGTGGGCGGTGTCTACTGGCGTGGTGCTCCTCAACAGGGGGACGGTGAACACGTTCTTAGGGCCCCAAGGAGGCACATCGATTATAGACCTGACGTTCGCCAGCCCCGCGCTGGCACGCAGGGCGCGTAACTGGAGAGTCTTCGAGGGAGAGGAGAACTTGTCCGATCACCGATATATTCGGTTCGACATTTCCTCCTCGCCCGCGACGGCTGCATGGTCAAGTAATCGTCCCCTTAGCGGAGAGAATCCGCGCTGGCGAGTAGCCACGCTGGATCGGGAGCTGGCTATCGAGGCGGCCATCGTGGAACGGTGGGCTGGTGCCGGCACTACCCATCTGGACGTGGACGCAAAATCGGAGCAGCTCCAGGATTCGCTGACTCGCGTCTGTGACGCGGCTATGAGTAGGGCAAGGCCGGTTCCTCCTCGGAGACAGGTGTACTGGTGGCGCCCGCACCTCGCTGAGCTTCGGCAAGCGAGCTGGGCATCGCAACGCCGGTACACTCGTGCCCGGGGAAGACGGGTTAGGGACCTGGTCTTGGAAGCGGAGCTTCGCGCTGCGTGGCAGGCCGCCCGTGAGGTCTACAGCGCAGCGATCAAGTCGGCTAAGGAGGAGGCCTGGAGGGAGTGGCTTGAGACACTCGACAGAGATCCATGGGGGCGGCCATACAAGGTCATGAGCCACAAGCTCCGACCGTGGGCGCCCCCACTCACCAGGTCTCTGGAGCCCTCGTTCGTAGGACAAGTGGTCAGCACCCTATTTCCGGCGGCAGACGAATGGGTCCCTCCGACCATGTCGTCACGTAACCAGGAGCCAACAGCGGCGGAGGTCATTCCTCCCGTGTCCGAGGAGGAACTGGAGGTGGCCGTTCTGCGACTCAAGGCGAAGAACGGCGCCCCAGGCCCGGACGGAGTACCTGGACGGCTGATCACCTCGGTGATGCCGATTATCGGGGAGGATACGCGATCCCTCATGACGGAATGTCTGACGGGGGGGAGATTCCCGCGTACTTGGAAGATCGGGAAGCTCGTTCTTCTCGGTAAGAACGGCCGCCCAAAAGAGTCACCGTCGGCCTACCGCCCGATAGTACTGCTTGACGAGATGAGCAAGCTGTTCGAGCGGGTGATCAGTGCTCGTCTCGTCAAGCACCTGGAGGGGGTAGGACCAGACTTGCACGACGGTCAATTTGGTTTTCGCCGCGGGAGGTCAACCCTAGATGCCATTTCGCACTTGCGGGAACGCGTGGGGGAGGCAGTCGACCAGGGAGAAGTGGTCCTTGCGGTCTCGCTGGATATCGCGAATGCGTTTAACACGCTTCCTTGGGCGACTGTCGCGGAGGCACTTAGGTACCACAAGGTTCCCGAGTACCTTAGGCAAGTGCTCGGGGACTACTTCGTCGGGCGCGCGATCGCGTATCCGTCGCGCGATCGGCTCGTCCGGCGAGAGATGTCATGCGGTGTTCCACAGGGGTCGGTCCTCGGGCCTCTCCTGTGGAACATCGGATTCGACTGGGTCCTGCGCGGTGCAAATCTCCGGGGAGTTGGTATACTTTGTTATGCCGACGATACCCTGGTCACCGCGCGGGCCCCCAATTTTCGCGATGCGGCGGTGCTGGCCACGGCTGGTGTGGCGCAAGTAGTGCGCCGCATCAAGGCGTTAGGGCTCCGGGTGGCTCTCGAAAAATCTGAGGCTCTGTTTTTCCACGGGCCTCGGAGACCTCCACCTGTAGGCGCAAAAATCGTGGTAGGGGGCACCTCCATCGCTGTCGGGTCGAGGATGAAGTATTTAGGACTCGTTCTCGACAGTCGGTGGGGGTTTGTGGAGCACTTTCGGCAACTGGCTCCGAAACTTTTAGCCTACGCCGGAATGCTCGCAAGGCTCCTCCCCAACAAAGGGGGACCGGGTAGTGCGTGCCGTCGCCTGTACGACGGAGTGTTGCGTTCGAAAGCACTGTACGGTGCGCCGATATGGGCAGATGCTCTGAGCGCTCAGAATATGGTCTTGCTGCGGCGCCCGCAGCGAGCCATAGCGCAAAGAGCGGCTCGGGCGTACTGCACGGTGTCGTACGAGGCGGCTTGCGCAATCGCAGCCAGTCTACCGTGGGATCTCGAGGCTGGGGTACTGTCGCAGGTTTACCGGCGAAGTACTCTGGTACGCAGGGGCGGGGGTTGGCCAACCGTGGAGGAGATCGGAAGCTGGAGAGCGCAAGCTCGCGACGTTCTCTTCGACAGGTGGTCGGCCCGACTAGAGGGGTCCGCGGTGGGGAAGGAACTGGTTTCGGCCATCCAACCCATTCTGCGGCCCTACGTCGAAAGGCGGCACGGGACTCTAACGTTCCACCTTACACAACTCTTAACGGGGCACGGCTGCTTCGGGAAGTACTTGTGGGAGGTGGTCGGCATCGAGCCGGAGCCTACGTGTCGCCACTGTTGCGGTGGGGCTGTGGACACGGCGGAGCATACGCGCGTCGTGTGCACGGCTTGGAGCGGGGAGCGTTCGGCTCTAGTAGGTAGAATAGGACAAGACCTCTCGCTGCCGGCCGTGGTTCGCGCCATGGTCGACAGCGAAGAGGGCTGGGCCGCCGTCGTCTCATTCGCTGAGACAGTCATGACGGCAAAACGAGAGACGCTCAGAGAGAGGGAACGTAGCGGTTTGACGCTTCCTCCTCGCCGGCCCACAGCGTCGGGGCGGCGGCGTATGCAGTACGCCAGCCGCCTGGCCTTGGAAGGAGGATCGGGGGATCCACCGACCTAATAATGGCCCCGCGATGTGGCGCCCCTAGTGTTCAGGGGGCGCTAACATGTGACGTTACAGGGGAAGGGCACTGGCCCAACCCCTGGGAGTCGAGCCCGCTCGTTGGGCAACGCCGGCCGGATCGCAGTGAGCAAACGCCTGCCTATCCTGTGATCTGACCTGAAGGCGATGAAGTGGACATCGTGAGGTTTAGTGGGTATGCCCCGAAGAGGTGAGTCCCACATACGGCCTCCAGATACCCCCCATATCGGAGGTAGCATGCCTAATAGCATTCCTCACGTAAAAAAAAAAAAAAAAAAAAACCTAACCTAACCTGAGGCACTTAGGTATCACAAGGTTCCCGAGTACCTTAGGCAAGTGCTCGGGGACTACTTCGTCGGGCGCGCGATCACGTATACGTCACGCGATCGGCTCGTCCGGCGAGAGATGTCATGCGGTGTTCCACAGGGGTCGGTCCTCGGCCCTCTCCTGTGGAACATCGGATTCGACTGGGTCCTGCGCGGTGCAAATCTCCGGGGAGTCGGTATACTTTGTTATGCCGATGATACCCTGGTCACCGCGCGGGCCCCTAATTTTCGCGATGCGGCGGTGCTGGCCACGGCTGGTGTGGCGCAAGTAGTGCGCCGCATCAAGGCGCTCGGGCTCCGGGTGGCTCTCGAAAAATCTGAGGCTCTGTTTTTCCACGGGCCTCGGAGACCTCCACCTGTAGGCGCAAAAATCGTAGTAGGGGGCACCCCTATCGCTGTCGGGTCGAGGATGAAGTATTTAGGACTCGTTCTTGACGGTCGGTGGGGGTTTGTGGAGCACTTTCGGCAACTGGCTCCGAAACTTTTAGCCTACGCCGGAATGCTCGCAAGGCTCCTCCCCAATAAAGGGGGACCTGGTAGTGCGTGCCGTCGCCTGTACGACGGAGTGTTGCGTTCGAAAGCACTGTACGGTGCGCCGATATGGGCAGATGCTCTGAGCGCTCAGAATATGGTCTTGCTGCGGCGCCCGCAGCGAGCCATAGCGCAAAGAGCGGCTCGGGCGTACTGCACGGTGTCGTACGAGGCGGCTTGCGCAATCGCAGCCAGTCTACCGTGGGATCTCGAGGCTGGGGTACTGTCGCAGGTTTACCGGCGAAGTACTCTGGTACGCAGGGGCGGGGGTTGGCCAACCGTGGAGGAGATCGGAAGCTGGAGAGCGCAAGCTCGCGACGTTCTCTTCGACAGGTGGTCGGCCCGACTAGAGGGGTCCGCGGTGGGGAAGGAACTGGTTTCGGCCATCCAACCCATTCTGCGGCCCTACGTCGAAAGGCGGCACGGGACTCTAACGTTCCACCTTACACAACTCTTAACGGGGCACGGCTGCTTCGGGAAGTACTTGTGGGAGGTGGTCGGCATCGAGCCGGAGCCTACGTGTCGCCACTGTAGCGGTGGGGCTGTGGACACGGCGGAGCATACGCGCGTCGTGTGCACGGCTTGGAGCGGGGAGCGTTCGGCTCTAATAGGTAGTATAGGACAAGACCTCTCGCTGCCGGCCGTGGTTCGCGCCATGGTCGACAGCGAAGAGGGCTGGGCCGCCGTCGTCTCATTCGCTGAGACAGTCATGACGGCAAAACGAGAGACGCTCAGAGAGAGGGAACGTAGCGGTTTGACGCTTCCTCCTCGCCGGCCCACAGCGTCGGGGCGGCGGCGTATGCAGTACGCCAGCCGCCTGGCCTTGGAAGGAGGATCGGGGGATCCACCGACCTAATAATGGCCCCGCGATGTGGCACCCCTAGTGTTCAGGGGGCGCTAACATGTGACGTTACAGGGGAAGGGCACTGGCCCAACCCCTGGGAGTCGAGCCCGCTCGTTGGGCAACGCCGGCCGGATCGCAGTGAGCAAACGCCTGCCTATCCTGTGATCTGACCTGAAGGCGATGAAGTGGACATCGTGAGGTTTAGTGGGTATGCCCCGAAGAGGTGAGTCCCACATACGGCCTCCAGATACCCCCCATATCGGAGGTAGCATGCCTAATAGCATTCCTCACGTAAAAAAAAAAAAAAAAAAAAAAAAAAAAAAAAAAAAAAAAAAACCTTACCTAACCTAACCTAACCTAACCTGGGGCGGGCCCCCGTAAGTGAGCTTTGAGTACGTCCTTGTCGTCCGGCCCTGGACCCCGACCTGACCACCGTAACGGAGTGGCAGGCGGGTGACCGAATCTCTGGCTCGATACTTGAGGGGCATTTAGAGCGAGCAGTTACTTCTGCGCTTAAGGCACTTTTCAGTGCCAAACCACGGTGCTTTTCAGCGCCAACAAGGTTAGTGGACGTCAAGCATCGGAAACGATGTCTGACGGGTGTTCTGGCCCTCCGGGGGCGGGAAGTGGGACTGAGAGGTCCCGCTCTCCTCTCCGAGGTGCGTGCGACCCAAAGGGAGCGGGGAAAGGGGCCGAAAGGCCCCGATCTCCCTTCCTGGGGGCTTCAAACCCTGAGGGTTCGGGGAGAGGGACCGAAAGGTCTCAATCCTCCCTTCCAGGGGTTTGCAAGGAGGCGCGCGTCCTACTGCCTCGTCTAGGCTCTAGGACGCAAACTCTTTCCGAGTCGTCCACCGACACCAGCGTTGGCACGGTGGCGTCTGTCGACTCGCGGCCGTCCTCCCCGGGCAGACTTTGGCGGAAACGCGCAAACTCTGCATCGGACGGGGACTGCTCCGAGTCGGGAGACCGTGTGGCTGCCGCTGAGGCCGGTGGCAAAAAACTGCGTGGTCGTCCCCCGACCACAGGCCAGTATGTCGGCCTGGCGAAAGCCAAGGCCGAGCTCAACCTGGCCAAGGAGCGTGAGCTCCAACTTCGGGCGGAGGAGGAACTGGCGGAGGAGCTGCGGCAACAGAAGGAGTCTTTTCTTTTGAAACCGCACAAACCGCACAACGAGGCGACCGTGTCATCTGCTCACCTTCGGGCTGAGGAGTTGACGCAAGCCATAGAGGCTGCCGTAGGGACCGTTCAGACGGTGGCGAAGAAGTCGTCCCGTTTGAAGGGTCAATATGTGCGGGACCTCAATCTCGCGGCAAGCTCTATCTTGGAGTACGCCCGCGAGTTGAGGTCTCGCACAGAGACGGACGAGGTGGCCAGGCTTCAGGCCGAGCTGGCCACCCTCCGAGTCGAGATAGGGGTTTTGAGGGAGCGGGCGGAATCGGCTCCCCTCACTATGAGCCGCGACGAGATCGCGTTTATGGTCGACGCGCGGCTCGAGGGGATACAGGACCGCCTGTTGCCCGAAAAACGGCTCCGTCCTCCGCTTCAGGCGGACATACGGAATGTTGCCGCTGCTGCCTCCGCGTCCTCTTCGGCCATAGGCATCGAAGAGCCAGCGCTCCCCGCGTCTGCGCCCACCGCACCCCCCGCGTCTAAGGCCAAGGCTAAGTCCAAGGCCAAGGCCGCACGCGGGGCGACACCTGTGGTGGCCACACCTGAGGCGTCTACGCCTAAGCAGGCACCACCTAAGGTGGCCAAACCCGCGGCGTCCCTGCCTGAGCAGGCACAATCTTCGAGGTTGCCTCCAACCTCGGAGACTGCCCCAGGTGACAATAAAAAAAAGAAGCGGCAAGCGAGGAAGAGCGCTGCTGCCAAACAGGCAGCATCCGCTCACCAACCTCGCCCGCTGCCACCTCCCCCCTCGTCGACGGATGAGGGATGGACTGTGGTAGCGAAGCGGGGCCCCACTAAGCCGGCAGCGAAATCCGCTCCAGCTGTGGCCCCAAAAAAGAAAAGCCCTAAACTCCGCCCTCCGCGTTCGGCAGCAGTGGTCATCACCCTGCAGCCTAGCGCGGTGGAGCAGGGCGCAACCTATGCGGCCGTCCTTGCGGAGGCGGCAAATTCCATCGATCTCAAAGGCCTAGGGATCGATGGTGTCCGCTTCCGCAAGGCGGCGACGGGGGCACGGATCCTCGAGGTGGCTGGCGCCGGTAACGCTGAAAAGGCGAACGGGCTAGCCACCGAGCTCAAAAAAGTTTTGGGCGACGTGGTCCGCGTGTCCCGACCGGAGAAATGCGCAGAACTGCGCATCTCCGGCCTGGATGATGCGGCCACTAAGGCGAAAGTGGCATCGGCCATTGCAGCCGAGGGAGGGTGTGCCGTAGAGGCCGTAAAGGTTGGCGAGATCAATCGCCCAACTGGTGGGCTGGGGTCGGTTTGGCTTAAGTGCCCTACCGCCGCAGCCCAAAAGGTGACCGATGGTCGCCGAATTTTGGTGGGGTGGTCGGTCGTCCGACCTACACTTTTAGAGCCCAGACAGCAGCGGTGCTTCCGCTGTCTGGAACCGGGCCATATAGGAGTTAAGTGCACTGTGGGCATCGACCGTAGCGGACTGTGTTTCAGCTGCGGGCAGCCTGGCCATAAGGCAGCAGCATGCACTGCCAAACCCCACTGTCCGCTCTGCGCGGCAGGGGGCAAGGCATCTGGTCACCGGCTGGGCAGCAAAGACTGCGCAGCGGGTGACCAGAAGCGGGGCAAGCAACCCCAGGGACGGCAGGCGGCGAAGGGTGGCCCCGTGGCGCCCTCGCAGTCTGTCGATCTCTCGCAGACAGAGGAGGCGATGGATACGGCCCATTCATAAATGGCGACTGTATCCCTCCTGCAGGCGAATATCAACCACTGCGTCGGAGTGGGTCAGCGGAGGGGAAGGAACTGGTTTCGGCCATCCAACCCATTCTGCGACGAATTCTACGTCGGAAGGCGGCACGGGACTCTAACGTTCCACCTTACACAACTTCTAACGGGGCACGGTTGCTTCGGGAAGTACTTGTGGGAGGTGGTCGGCTTCGAGCCGGAGCCTACGTGTCGCCACTGTAGCGGTGGAGCTGTGGACACGGCGGAGCATACGCACGTCGTGTGCATGGCTCGGAGCGGGGAGCGTTCGGCTCTAGTAGGTAGGATCGGACAACACCTCCCGTTGACGGCCGTGGTTCGCGCCATGGTCGACAACGAAGAGGGCTGGGCCGCCGTCGTCTCATTCGCTGAGACAGTCATGACGGCAAAACGAGAGACGCTCAGAGAGAGGGAACGTAGCGGTTTGCGCTTCCTCCTCGCCGGCCCACAGCGTCGGGGCGGCGGCGTATGCAGTACGCCAGCCGCCTGGCCTTGGAAGGAGGATCGGGGGATCCACCGACCTAATAATGGCCCCGCGATGTGGCGCCCCTAGTGTTCAGGGGGCGCTAACATGTGACGTTACAGGGGAAGGGCATTAGCCCAACCCCTGGGAGTCGAGCCCGCTCGTTGGGCAACGCCGGCCGGATCGCAGTGAGCAAACGCCTGCCTATCCTGTGATCTGACCTGAAGGCGATGAAGTGGACATCGTGAGGTTTAGTGGGTATGCCCCGAAGAGGTGAGTCCCACATACGGCCTCCAGATACCCCCCATATCGGAGGTAGCATGCCTAATAGCATTCCTCACGTAAAAAAAAAAAAAAAAAAACCTAACCTAACCTGGGGCGGGCCCCCGTAAGTGAGCTGTGAGTACGTCCTTGTCGTCCGGCCCTGGACCCCGACCTGACCACCGTAACGGAGTGGCAGCCGGGTGACCGAATCTCTGGCTCGATACTTGAGGGGCATTTAGAGCGATCAGTTACTTCTGAGCTTGCGGTACTTTTCAGTACCAACAAAACGGTGCTTCTCAGCGCCAATACGGTTAGAGGTCGTCTGACATCGGAAACGATGTCTGACGAGTGTTCTGGCCCTCAGGGGGCGGGGAGTGGGACTGAGAGGTCCCGCTCTCCTCTCCGAGGTGCGCGTGACCCTAAGGGGACGGGGAAAGGGGCCGAAAGGCCCCGATCTCCCCTCCTGGGGGCTTTTAACCCTGAGGGGTCGGGGAGAGGGACCGAAAGGTCTCAATCCTCCCTCCCAGGGGTTTGCAAGGAGGCGCGCGTCCTACTGCCTCGTCTAGGCGCTAGGACGCAAACTCTGTCGGAGTCTTCTACCGACACCAGCGTCGGCACGGTGGTGTCTGTCGACTCGCGGCCGTCCTCCCCGGGCAGACTTTGGCGGAAACGCTTAAACTCTGCGTCGGACGGGGACAGCTCCGAGTCGGGAGACCGTGTGGATGCCGCTGAGGTCGGTGGCAAGAAACTGCGCGGTCGTCCCCCGACCACAGGCCAGTATGTCGGCCTGGCGAAAGCCAAGGCCGAGCTCAACCTGGCCAAGGAGCGAGAGCTCCAACTTCGGGCAGAGGAGGAACTGGCGGAGGAGCTGCGGCAGCAGAAGGAGTCATTCCTTCTAAAACCGCACAAACCGCAAACCGAGTCGACCGTGTCAGCTGCTCACCTTCGGGCTGAGGAGTTGACGCAAGCCATAGAGGCAGCCGTAGGGACCGTTCAGACGGTGGCGAAGAAATCGTCCCGTCTGAAGGGTCAATATGTGCGGGACCTCAATCTCGCGGCAAGCTCCATCCTGGAGTACGCTCGCGAGTTGAGGTCTCGCACTGAGACGGACGAGGTGGCCAGGCTTCAGGCCGAGCTGGTCACCCTCCGAGCTGAGATAGGTGTTTTGAGGGAGCGGGGGGACTCGGCTCCCCTCACTATGAGTCGCGACGAGATCGCCTTTATGGTTGATGCGCGGCTCGAGGGGATACAGGACCGCCTGTTACCCGAGAAACGGCTCCGTCCTCCGCTTCAGGCGGACATACGGAATGCTGCCGCAGCTGCCTCCGCGTCCTCTTCGGCCATAGGCGTCGAAGAGCCAGCGCTCCCCGCGTCGGCGCCCACCGCACCCCCCGCGTCTAAGGCCAAGGCTAAGGCCAAGGCCAAGGCCGCTCGCGGGGCGACACCTGTGGTGGCCACACCTGCGGCATCTACGCCTAAGCAGGCGCCACCTAAGGTGGCCAAACCCGCGGCGTCCGTGCCTGAGCAGGCACAACCTTCGAGGTTGCCTTCAACCTCGGAGACTGCCCCAGGCAACAAAAAAAAGAAAACGAGGAAGAGTGCTGCTGCCAAACAGGCAGCTGCTGCTCACCAACCTCGTCCGCTGCCACCTCCCCCCTCGTCGATGGACGAGGGATGGACTCTGGTGGCCAAGCGGGGCCCCACTAAGCCGGCAGCGAAACCCGCTCCGGCTGTGGCCCCAAAAAAGGCGAGCCCTAAACTCCGCCCCCCGCGAACGGCTGCAGTGGTCATCACCCTGCAGCCTGGCGCGGTGGAGCAGGGCGCAACATATGCGGCCGTCCTTGCGGAGGCGGAAAAATCCATCGATCTCAAAGGCCTAGGGATCGATGGTGTCCGCTTCCGCAAGGCGGCGACGGGGGCACGGATCCTCGAGGTGGCTGGCGCCGGTAACGCCGAAAAGGCGAACGGGCTAGCCACCGAGCTCAAAAAAGTCTTGGGCGACGTGGTCCGCGTGTCTCGACCGGAGAAATGCGCAGAACTGCGCATCTCCGGCCTGGATGACGCGGCCACTAAAACGAAAGTGGCATCGGCCATCGCAGCCGAGGGAGGGTGTGCCATAGAGGCCGTAAAGGTTGGCGAGATCAATCGCCCACCTGGTAGGCTGGGGTCGGTCTGGCTTAAGTGCCCTACCGCCGCAGCCCAAAGGGTGACCGATGGTCGCCGAATCTTGGTCGGGTGGTCGGTCGTCCGACCAACACTCTTAGAGCCCAGACAGCAGCGGTGCTTCCGTTGTCTGGAACCGGGCCACATCGGAGTGAAGTGCACTGTGGGCATTGACCGCAGCGGGCTTTGCTTCAACTGCGGCAAGCCCGGCCATGCGGCCGCAGCGTGCACTGCCGAACCCCACTGTCCGATATGCGCGGCAGGGGGCAAGGCGTCTGGTCACCGGCTGGGCAGCAAAGACTGCGCAGCGGGTGACCAGAAGCGGGGCAAGCGACCCCAGGGACGGCAGGCGGCGAAGGGTGGCCCCGTGGCGCCCCCGCAGTCTGTCGATCTCTCGCAGACCGAGGAGGCGATGGATACGGCCCACTCATAAATGGCGACTATCTCCTTCCTGCAGGCGAACATCAACCACTGCGTCGGAGCTCAGGACAATTTGTTCCAGTGCATGGCGCAGTGGCAGGCGTCGGTTACGGTGATCTCCGATCCGTACTACGTTCGCCCCCGCGACGACTGGGCGAGTGACCTCGACGGCTCAGTTGCGATCGTTACGCAACTGCACGTCCCCGGCTCCGCTCCCTTCGAGAAGGTCTTGAGGGGCCGGGGATGTGTGACGGTCACTTTAGGCGGCATCGCAGTGATCGGGGTGTACTGCCCTCCCAGCAAAACCCTCGCCGACTTCGAGCAACTGCTCTTAGAAATCGGGGGTATGGTGGAGGGGGTGCACCCCGCTCATGTCGTGATTGCCGGAGATTTCAACGCTCACTCGCGTGCTTGGGGATCACCGGACACCGACGATAGAGGAGAAGCGTTGGAAGAGTGGGCGGTGTCTACTGGCGTGGTGCTCCTCAACAGGGGGACGGTGAACACGTTCTTAGGGCCCCAAGGAGGCACATCGATTATTGACCTGACGTTCGCCAGCCCCGCGCTGGCGCGCAGGGCGCGTAACTGGAGAGTCTCCGAGGGAGAGGAGAACTTGTCCGATCACCGATATATTCGGTTCGACATTTCCTCCTCGCCCGCGACGGCTGCATGGTCAAGTAATCGTCCCCTTAGCGGAGAGAATCCGCGCTGGCGAGTAGCCACGCTGGATCGGGAGCTGGCTATCGAGGCGGCCATCGTGGAACGGTGGGCTGGTGCCGGCACTACCCATCTGGACGTGGACGCAAAATCGGAGCAGCTCCAGGATTCGCTGACTCGCGTCTGTGACGCGGCTATGAGTAGGGCAAGGCCGGTTCCTCCTCGGAGACAGGTGTACTGGTGGCGCCCGCACCTCGCTGAGCTTCGGCAAGCGAGCTGGGCATCGCAACGCCGGTACACTCGTGCCCGGGGAAGACGGGTTAGGGACCTGGTCTTGGAAGCGGAGCTTCGCGCTGCGTGGCAGGCCGCTCGTGCGGTCTACAGCGCAGCGATCAAGTCGGCTAAGGAGGAGGCCTGGAGGGAGTGGCTTGAGACACTCGACAGAGATCCATGGGGGCGGCCATACAAGGTCATGAGTCACAAGCTCCGACCGTGGGCGCCCCCACTCACCAGGTCTCTTGAGCCCTCGTTCGTAGGACAAGTGGTCAGCACCCTATTTCCGGCGGCAGACGAATGGGTCCCTCCGACCATGTCGTCACGTAACCAGGAGCCAACAGCGGCGGAGGTCATTCCTCCCGTGTCCGAGGAGGAACTGGAGGTGGCCGTTCTGCGACTCAAGGCGAAGAACGGCGCCCCAGGCCCGGACAGAGTACCTGGACGGCTGATCACCTCGGTGATGCCGATTATCGGGGAGGATATGCGATCCCTCATGACGGAATGTCTGACGGGGGGGAGATTCCCGCGTACTTGGAAGATCGGGAAGCTCGTTCTTCTCGGTAAGAACGGCCGCCCAAAAGAGTCACCGTCGGCCTACCGCCCGATAGTACTGCTTGGCGAGATGAGCAAGCTGTTCGAGCGGGTGATCAGTGCTCGTCTCGTCAAGCACCTGGAGGGGGTAGGACCAGACTTGCACGACGGTCAATTTGGTTTTCGCCGCGGGAGGTCAACCCTAGATGCCATTTCGCACTTGCGGGAACGCGTGGGGGAGGCAGTCGACCAGGGAGAAGTGGTCCTTGCGGTCTCGCTGGATATCGCGAATGCGTTTAACACGCTTCCTTGGGCGACTGTCGCGGAGGCACTTAGGTACCACAAGGTTCCCGAGTACCTTAGGCAAGTGCTCGGGGACTACTTCGTCGGGCGCGCGATCGCGTATCCGTCGCGCGATCGGCTCGTCCGGCGAGAGATGTCATGCGGTGTTCCACAGGGGTCGGTCCTCGGGCCTCTCCTGTGGAACATCGGATTCGACTGGGTCCTGCGCGGTGCAAATCTCCGGGGAGTTGGTATACTTTGTTATGCCGACGATACCCTGTTCTCATACACAAACATTGTAACACAGCTTCCATTACTTCTTTATACTTATTAATTATCTCAACTCAAATAATTAAATATATGCTTCTATTATAATTCGAACAACTACAATCAATATATATGTTCATAAGTATTCGTTAAGCTTTACATTCATATTATTAGCACACAAGGCATCATAATTAGATTGAGCACACAAGATATCTTAATTACATTTCGCACACAAGTCGTTTTATATTTCACACACAAGGCGTTTTACTCTTTGCACACAAGGCGTTTTATTCTTTGCACAAAAGGCGTTTTATTCATCGCACACAAGGCGCTCCATTTTTCGCACACAAGGCGTTTTATACGTCGCACACAAGGCGCTTTATTCATCGCACACAAGGCGTTACGTTATGTTTGGCGCTCACAAGGCGTCATCGTCATTCTAATACTCTGCGCACACAAGGCGTCATACGTTCTACGCACACAAGGCGTCGTTATGTTCTACGCACACAAGGCGTTGTTATGTTCAACGCGCACAAGGCGTTGTTATGTTCAACGCGCACAAGGCGTTATAATGTGTTCTGCGCACACAAGGCGTCAGGATTATCTTCTACGCACACAAGGCGTTATAATTATCTTCTACGCACACAAGGCGTTATGACACGTGAGTTCTCAAACATGTCAACCCTTTTACTGGAAATGTTAGAACAAAAGAGGGGTAAAGGGAAGGAAAAGGTTTTATATCGATTTTGGATAGGGAATGAGCCTCAATGTCTAATCACTATTAGCATATTCGCTTTCGCTATCCGTCGTTACACTGGCTGGCATATTCAATCTGATCCAGGGCTTCATACGATCGGCAGAGTATACGTTACTATATTTTCGTTTTGAAAATCCGTCAATACTACTCACTTCATAGCGGTAATTGCCTAATATAGCCGTCACCTTATATGGCCCACTATAAGGAGGTACCAACTTATTACTATCTCCTAGGTTACGAACATTTTTAAGAACCATTACTAAGTCTCCCAATTTATAAGCTACGGCGGCACATCTAGATTTATCGAATCTAGATTTCATCGTAGTCTGTTGTTGGCTAATACTCTCCGAGACTTCTTGTCGTACTTCTTGCATATTCTCATTTGAATCTAAATGCTCTGATATGTCATGAAGATGGCTCTCAGTTATATTTACAGTCTCTAATACTTGAGTAGGGGTCTTACCAATCGCTTTATTTAAAGTATTGTTAAGACTCCATTGTACGTTATTGAGGTGGGAATCCCAATTTCGATCATTGCTATCTGTACACAAGGCGGTCAGTGAGCTTAAAATGGAACGATTGTATCGCTCTATTTGCCCATTGGCGCGAGGGGTAGCAACAGAGTTTTTGACATGTTTGATTTGATTATCATTGATAAATTTGCCAAATTCAGCAGATGTGAAGCTAGTACCGCGGTCCGATATAATCACTTTGGGAGACCCAAACAGTCCGATAAAATCGTTTAATACAGCAATTGACGTACGACTTTTTTTATTCCTTACGGCACGTAGTACTATGAATTTCGTGAATGCTTCAATTATACCCAATATATAGGTGTTACCCCTTTTACTACGAACGAATGGGCCAAGGTGATCAATGTGGATGCACTTAAATGGTACGTCAGGCTTTGGCACTGGATGTAAAAATCCTTGCTGTACAGACATCAAGCCAATCCTGAGTTTGAGTTCCTATCCAAATTGTTTCCCATCCTTTTTTAAATTTACCGCCAATGGCGCCAATATCGCCGGTCGAATGGATCGACCTATGAATGAACGTTCCGCGCGCTGCTCGCGCCTCTAACGGCAAAAAAGTGTGAGTTCAAAAAGATCTTGGTAATGGACGCGTCTGAAGTCCGTATAAAATAAATAATTTAAGCTGTTCTCAGCAAAACTATACTTGTTAGAAGTTCAATGACTGTTCTAAACCTACGATCAATCTACTGATACGGTGAAAGTGCAATTTGGGTGAATTTTCGTGATAGCAGGCCGATCAATCATTACAACGGTTTCGCCGCCGGCTCCCGTCAAGGTCCATCCAAGTATCCAGGTGAGTTGTTTGTGCTTTTCCACCCTTGAAGGTAACTGAATTTCGTCTAGGTTTACTAGCAACAGGGTAATGCAGAGGCTTCTTCAACGAGTCCCATACACTTGCTTTTTACCAGAGGGTTGTTTAGCGTATGCGCATGGAATACAGGCTCGTACATACTTTTTTACGAATTGATTCATACGAGGGAACCAATAATCTCTACGCATCTTTTCGATCGTTTTATCAAAAGAGAAATGCCCAGCGTCATCATGACATAACTGACAGACCTTCCACCTAGCATCGTGAGGCACTGCCCACTTTAAATTGGAATCTACTTTCTTATAGATTTGGCCATCTTTCAGCACGTAATTATTTTTAATATCTTTGGCTTCAGAGCAATTTTTATCTAAAATGCATTTAATAAGGGTTAAGCGAGGATCACTTAATTGTACAGCCAACATGGAATGATTGTCAGCGCCTATATTTGTTATGCTCGAAACATTAAACTCTTCCGTATTATCGATCGGCAATGCATTGCGACTTAGACTATCCGCGTGTTTAAGTTGAGTTCCCGGATGGTATTCAATTACGAAATCATAATCCTGAACCAACAACCACCAGCGGGCTATTCTTGGCACAAGATCGCGCTTAGTCAAAGTGGTTCTCAATGCGTTGCAGTCCGTCACTACTTTGAAGTGAATGCCTAGTAAATAAACTCTAAAACGATTTAAGGACATAACTACTGCGAGAGTTTCGAGTTCATAGGAGTGAAAGTGCTGTTCCTCCGTAGTCGTTTGTCTGCTAAAGTATGCGATTGCACGAAGTGGTGAAGCTTCGTCTGAACGTTGTAGTAAAATACCACCTATACCTAGGGAGCTTGCGTCCGTGTGAAGCTCTGTCAAATATTTGGGGTTATATATAGCCAAAACAGGTCTCGTCACGAGTGTTTCTTTAATTTTATTGAAAGCATTGACTTGATCAGTTCCCCAAGTCCAATTCGCATCTGATTTAGTCAACATAGTTAAGGGTTTAGCAATACTCGCGAAATTGTTTACAAACCTCCTAAAAAAACTGGCTAGACCTATAAACTGCCTAACTTCATTAACGGTCCGAGGTGTAGGGAATTTAGACACAGCTTCAATCTTTTTTGATCCTGGCGCCACCCCTTGCTCAGAAATCTCGAATCCTAAGTAGTCGACGGCTTTCTTAAAGAAGTGATACTTCTTAATATTAAGTGTTAAATTTGCTTCACGTAACATTAATAGAATATCGTCCATATATGCGACCACCCCAGGAATCTTAAGTTTCCTCAACAGTGAGTGGACCATGCGCTGAAAAACTGCCGGTGCGTTGGTCAGTCCGAAAGGCATCCTATTAAATTCGTACTGACCTTCCGGAGTAACGAATGCTGTAAGGTGTTTTGAATTCTCAGACAACGGAATCTGATGATAGCCCTGGCTACGATCAAGGGTGGTATAATATCTTTGGCCTTGTAGATTATCAATTTGATCATCTATCAAGGGCATAGGGTATTTGTCTTTGATGGTCTTACGATTCAAGGCCCTATAATCAACACAGAGCCTTGATTCGCCATTCTTCTTTGCTACGAGTATAATTGGACTAGCGTAACTTGAGTTTGATTCGCGCACTATATTATTTCGCAATAGTTCATCCACTATATTATTTACCTTGCCTCTTTCCGATAGTGACAGTCTATAAGGACGGTAATTAACTGGTGTCGAATCACTTAGTACAATTTGCATTTCAGCAGCAGTAGTCTGCCCTAACTCATCTGTAGCTAATGCGAAGCAATCACGGTAGCTATTTAATAATTTATTCAGTTGAGATTGTATACCATGTTCAAGATTTTTATCAATATTCATATCATTCGTGCTGATCGGGCAGGAGTTTTCCGTTATACGCTGGACATTAAAAGAACAAGTTCGTTCATCAAAACAGAAAGGGGAAATTAACTGAGGCACTATAAGTCCACTAGTAATTATTTCGTCTTTAATTATTGTAGCATTATTTTGACATAAACCTATTGCTAGAATGTTACCACTACCATCCTTAAATGAATAAAGTCCGGGCATAATAAAATAATGACTGCCATGTCTTACTTCAGTCGTAATAGAAACTAACCCCGTATAAACTGGCTCAGAAGTTACGTCAATCACTGTGTTGCCTCGATTGAGCTCAATGGTGTCAGTGACTCTGATTTTAATGGAATTCGTTTTATTATTAATAGTTTGGTATAGAGTCAGTTCTTTGTCAGTCTTAAATACCCTGACTGATGGCAACTCGGTTAGAGTCTGGCCAATCATAATATCAGCAGGTAACAGAGATCTAGGGACTGCGTATGCTAATAATTCTACATCAACAAGATCAACTATAATATGGAGTTTAAGTCTACCCTTAGGCGTAATAGAGGAATTCCCAAACCCCTTCAATACGGGTAAACGGCTTGTATCCACATTCCGAATATCACATTTGTCGTCAGATATGAGAGTGCATTCACTACCGAAGTCTACGTAGGCCGTCATATCGGAATCATTAACCTTAACTGCTTTGAAATATTTATTGTTATTACGAGTACTTAAGGTTTCATCTATGAGTAGAATTTTTTGTGTGGCTTCCGACCTACTAATACTTTCATTAGAATTAGTTACATTAGTTGTACAAGTGTTTCCCGAATGTCCATAACGTTTACATTTACTATATTTAACTAACTCTTTTCTACATTTTCTAACGGTATGACCAATTTCGCCGCAGTTATAACAAGTCATAGTAGGTCTCTTATTCTGCAAGTTTTGTGTCAAAGTATCCAAAGTTTGCTTTCTATCTGACGAGTCGCGTGAATCCGTAATTGGTTTTCGCGAGGGTAACGAATCTGTAAATTTACTTGAAATATTTCGAAAATACGACAATACTTGCTCGGGATCATCATAATGAGCCCCCTGTACGTTCATCCTTATATTATGATCAAATATTCCATGTGCAATACAGTCAACCGCTTGACGTCCCGTCAATTCGCAACGATTCACCAACATTATTTTATCATAGTAATATTCAACGAGAGTTTCTCCTTTTCTACTTTTCCTCTGTAACATTTCCATCAATAGATCGCCATAATGTAGGTCACATGGAAACGCTCGTAACAATTTCTGTTGCCACTCCGTCCAACTATACTTGACTGTAGTTAGGCCATCGTACCATTTTTTTGCAAGGCCAGATAATTTTGGTAATGCATAGAAAATTGTTTGCCTTTCCGACCAACCGTATATGTCTGCAGTTTCATTTAATTTTGTTTCCTTTTTGTAATGCTGACACTAAGCTTTTGATAAGGGTTTTGTTTCCTTTCGACTTTTTACGACAATGGTGACTATCGCTAGAACTAGTAGATAAATTCGAGGAGCTACGTTGACGTTTGCGTTTATCTGACTGGCCCGATCGAGGGCGTGGTCGCGTGCGCGACCGTATAGTGCTACTGGAAGACGAGCTACTACTAGACGTACTAATGCGTCTTTTGCGGACCCTAATTTTCTTTTTAGGTGCCTCAATAGGTGGAGTGTAACGATCAGACATATTGTAATGGCTAGGCTAGGTAAGGGGGGAATAAGGGAAAGAAACCAGTTTCAAGACTGCAGTAACACGCAGTAACCTTACTTAGTGAGCGTAGAATTAACATCCCACTTCTGAACTATAAAAGAATAAAACATCTAGAACTCTTAACTGTATTTATTTTGTTTTCTCTCGTTACAAGTACACACTGTGCGACGTCTCGTTACAATATGGCACGCGCCATCTAGACTCGTAAGTGTCATGGCCGCCGTTTTGAAACAGGAAGTATTTAAAAAATATAGAATTACAAATATTTCTTAGTGTTTTTAAAATACAATTTTAAGCATTCCTAAAATATCAAATATTCTCAATTACGTTTTTAACACTACGTAGCCGGGCTGATTTATTTGAAAAAATTGAATCGGCACGTATCTCTAATCAAAGACTCAATTATTCAACAAATAAACCTCAGATAAAACACAAAACCATGGTTTCTGTAGAGGATAGTAAGACCACAAGTTCCACTCACCAAAACAATGTCCTATGTGTAAAAGACACGAGCATAACCTAAAAACTTGTTCACAATTCGTAGCGTTAGATAACAAATCACGGTTGAAGTTATTACCGACGTTGAAGGTTTGTTTTAATTGCTTTAGTGGTGGACACTACGCAAATCGTTGTAAACAAAAAGGCTGTGAGATTTGCAAACGTAAACATCACACGATGATCCAATCTGATTATGCAACCACACAAACCCCAATGGTAAAAAATAGTAAGTACATTGTTACAACAATCCGATAATATGGTTAGTGCCCCCACAGCCGCTCAGGTGCCCTATGCGGTCTCACCGCAATCTAACCTGACGTTAGCTGCGAACGTTGATCACACTAGTCACGGCGGCGCACGGGAGGTATTGTTATCGACTGCATTAGTTAAGATAATTGACTCGAACAATTACGAACATATTGTGCGTGCAGTGTTAGACAGCGGTAGTACATCATGTTTACTATCACATAGGATGTCTACTAAATTAAATTTGCCTGCTAAACATATTAATAAATCAGTGCTAGGGATTAATAATGTGACCTCACACATTTAAAAGATGTGTGACTTACGTATTAAGTCATTAGATGAGAAGTATTCAGATAATATTAGATGTTTTGTTCTATCGTCAATCACCGATAAACTTCCATGCGGTATTATAAATTTATCGGAGCTGAATATACCGTCTGACATTATGTTAGCGGATCCTAACTTTTACTCACCTGCTGACGTAGACTTGATTATTGGTGCAGACATTTTTTGGGACATTTTAGGGTCTCAAAAATACATTTAGGCAGAGGAAAACCTATTTTATACGAAAGCAAATTAGGGTGGTTAGTATCCGGTCCGGTAAACAGTAGTTTTATTACGTATTCCTTTAATACTATTAAATGTAATTTTGCACAAAGTGATTATAGTGATTCTTCTGTTAGTGATGTACAAACCCAATTAACGCGGTTTTGGCAGTTAAAAGAAATCTGTCCTAAGCATCATTACTCTAAAGAGGAAAGCTTGTGTAAAGAACATTTTATTGGAAACACTGTTCCGATGAAGGACGATACTAAGCTGTTAGGAAAGTCATATTTTAGAGCGAAGCATTGTTTCTTTTCCTTAGAGCGTAGAAATAAAGCCAAACCTACTTTAGGTAAATGGTATACTGACTTTATGCTGGAATATGAGTCATGGATTCATATATCAGCGTTATTAAATGTTGGGCTTGACTCACATTATATACCTCATCATGGTGGCTTGCGTGAGACCAGCACAACTTCTAAGTTGAGGTCAGTGTCTAATGCCAGTGGTCCAACGATATCAGGAGTATCATTCAACGATATTCTGATGGTGGGACCACAGGTGCAAGACGACCTACTGTATATTCTTATTCGGTTTAGACAGCATAAGTATGTTATCGCAGTCGATGCAGAAAAGATGTACCGGCAGGTGGTGGTACATCCAGATGATCGTCATTTGGTACAAATACTGTGGCGTTTTAATTCAAATGAGCCAATGATGACGTATCAGTTGAATACCGTCACCTGCTCATCTCATTGGCCTTCAAACCTTTATAAGAAGGAAGTCTTACCCGAACGCGACAAGTTGTTTTACAAGCTACGGTTTATAACCCATCATCTACAGGGTTCATTGATTTTAACAGCTTTTCTAATTTTTCAAGATTAAACCGTACTGTAACTTACGTTTTGTGATTCATTAATAGGTGTAAGGGTAACCGTATAGTTGAACCATATTTAACGCATAGTGAACTTCAACAATCGTTAAATGTAATTATAAAATTATCACAATCAGAATCTTTTCCTGAACATAATACATTAGTTAAAAAACAATTATTGAATAAGAAAAACCCATTACTTAAACTTAGTGTATTTTTAGACACAAATAATGTTAAGGACCGTGGTTCGTAACAGACTATGACCTGATAAGGTTCCAAATAGACTGCCACTACTTCGCGGTCGCCTTCAGTGGACTGTATTTGATGGATGTTGAGTCGAAGAATGAAACACTTGGATGGGTGGACTTCATTGACGTCAGTGAGGCATCGGATGTACTTGGCCCAGCACTACTCTTGATCTACTACTTCTTGTTGAGCTTCCTAGTTCCTTGAGAGACTCTTGTTGTCTACTTGTTGCCCAATGTTCAATTCCATTGTTCAATTGCCCAATTGCCCAATATTTTCCTAACAAATGGTCCCTGCTTTTATAGTCTTTTGTAGTGCTGGCCCGCGATCCAAATTACCTCACCTCTATTAGTAGACAAGGGCGTGGTTCCCGCAATGTCAAGGTTTTTGTAGCCGTATTTAGTTGTTTACCGAAGCTGTCCATTTTAGGGTTGGTGGGAGATTTGTCTAGTCAGAATTATGTGTTAGCCTTGCGACGGTTTCTGTCACGCCGTTGGTAAGCCGCAGGATATTTACTCCCATAACGGAACTTCCTTTGTAGGCGCATATAACGAGATATCTAAGTTTAAAAAGGTAATTGTAACTCGTTAGGTGGAAGTATGGCCAACGAAGGAATAAATTTCCACTTATCCCTGCGTATTCACCGCATTTCGGAGGACTCTGGAAGAATGGTGTTAAGCCATCAAAATATCATTTAATGAGAGTGTTGGGAAATTTTCACCTTGCGTATGAGGAGTTGAATACGAGCTTGACACAAATTTAGGCCACTTTATCGACAGACCCTGATAATTTGACCCCGCTCACTCACCGCCCTGCCAGAGCCACGTTCTGAAGATTGCTCCTCCAACTTATTGACACGATTTTGACGAATCGGACAACTTCGTCAGCACTTCTGGTATTGATGGAGTAAATACCATGTAACGGAATTGCAGCAGCAACCAAGTGGAGATCGCATACTGATTTCCTTGTTTTCGTCAAAGACGAACCATTGAAGTGGCGTCTTGGATGAATCATCGCCGATCATCCATCAATCGATCATCGATCAATCGTGTTGCTGACATCAGGACGAGCAGCGGAGTAACCCGAAGAGCATTTAGCAAGATCTGCCCACTGCCTGAAGTTCCGCCGTGAAGTTTTTTTGATTGTGTTTGTTTTGAAAGGCAAGCTTCCAAAGCCCGGGAGTATGTTCGCGACGCGCCTGCATTATTCCTCACGGCAAAAGTAGGATCAAATAATTTGCCCGTTGTTAATAATTTGAGTAATAATGTAACGGTACTTATATATTATGTTAATTTTGTCAAGTACCGCACTTGCTCACCATCTCTGTACGAGAGCAGATAAAAATTGTATATCAAAGCAGCTGAAGTTTTTATTCCTCAAAAGTTCCTGGAGTATCTCCCAATCACTCACCAGTAAAATCTTTCCCTACAGCACTTAACACTACGTTAGGTCGAGTTTCCGGTAACGTGGTTTCTAGTCCACTATACTTAACTTGAGAAGGCCACTCAGAAGGGTCCAGCTTTGACAATTCTGGGCCAGACCACCACAAGTCCAAATCCTGCAGAACATTAATATCCACGCCAAGAGATATTAAGTCTGCTGGGTTTTTGTCTGTTGGGATGTGCCTCCAGGTACAATTGCCGGCCTTGTCCAAAACTTCAGCAACGCGGTTGCGTACAAACGGCTGAAGTTTGGAAGGCATCACTTTGTCTAAGTCATTACCCCCGGTCAGTAAATCGTCGACTGCTTATCAGGCTCCCCTAACAACTCTAATGCTCGCAAATCTTTATTTAACTGATCAATTAAATTCTTTACTACCACATAACTTTCGTTGGAGATCGGTTCAATATCAAGTAATGAGACATGATTTTGCACCACTTACTGGTGCAAAATCATGTTGTCAATGGTGGTCATTGTCATGGTGTCAAAATCAATCATTTTGTTGTCAAATCGATCACGTACCAACTTCCATACTACAGGGTAATTGCTCGCCGAGATCTCAACAGATTTGATAACAATAGCCGCAGTTCCCTCAAGAGATGCTCTCAAGTAATGGAACTTGTTTATTTCGTCGATTTTATCGTTAGAACGAATCAGGCTAATAAAGGTGTCACGAAATTCTAACCAATTTCTATATGATCCGCTAAACTTTGGTAACTGAATCGTAGACAACTTAACTGGCTTGTGCATACTTGCAATAGTATTCTTACAACTTTCCATCGATTCTTTATTAAAATCACTCATGATATTTTGAGCCCTAGACAAGTATTTATAATAAAGAGACTCGAAATCAGAACGCTCGGAGTATTGTAATTTGAGATCATCTACAATGCATTCCAGACGTAACTGTACCTCATCATACTGTTCGTACAACGACTCCATCTTGCCCATACGCAACTGCAATTCAGACAAATCATCATTAGTTAACGTTTTGTCCTTGAGTGATTCGAGGAAGTTGACGAAAGCAGTCAACAAGAAAGAAACCAAACAATACATAAAATTTACCATACAATTATTTTTTTGTTCAATTACCTACAAAACCTTTACATTAGCTAACTACTCAATAAATAGGCATAACTAAACAGCACTACTCTACAATATTGAACACACAGATGATTCTAAATTTTACTAATTAATAACTTTAATGATTTTTTACAATGATTATCGTAAATGTATTACGTTCAACCACGAACTCACAGGTCACAACTAACGAATTTGTTAATGAAAGGACTAAATAACTACGTGAATTAGTCACAGCTTTATGTTGATAATGTTTAAATAATGTAGCAAATAGGCTAACTATACTGTAATAAGTATGATTTTAAGCTTAATCTTTGCTGATGAACAAATACTAATCACATGTCACAAGTATTTATCAAATTAATTTAACTGTAATACTGACCGTATTACATAACGTGAGCTTATAACATTACAAATAAACAGCACAATACAATTAGCTCAACTAACAGAAGTTTTTAATAATATCTAACACTGAACAGGTTAATTAGTTACAAATTATGTCAAAAGGTTTACCGACTTATATTATATCGATAGATATAATTGATATGCAGCAATACAATTGTAAATGTGGCATAAATGTAAATGCCAGCTATACTGTAGTAAGCATAATATACCTTTTTTTTTTTTTTTTATCGTGCGGAAATCCCTTCGGATACCCCCCCGCGTGCCAGCGGGGGCGGTTATGTCGGGCTTGAACCGACTAAAACCGCACGCCGTCTCGGGTCTACAGACGCCGGGGTGTAAGGTTGCCCATAGAGCATATCCCTCGCACCCCGACTGACCCTGGGCCATCTCCGGTTTCGAGATGGCCCCCTCGGGTTTGGGAACCACGGTGTCCCCGTCTTGCCCCGGTTTGGGGGAGGGGCGCTAGTCGCCCCACCGTCCCGGCCTGCTTCTGCTGGGGTGACAGGTGGCCTCACCCGCCACCCCCAGGCCTGCGCTCATGGAGGACGGAGGTCGTTAAGCGACCTCCGGCGCCTGAGTTGCTTGCGACGCGCGGCGAGCAAGTTGCGGGCTCGGCGGACCGGGAGAGTTCTAAGTCTCTCCCGGGCGCGCTCCGCCACCTCCTTCGCAAGCATTACATGCTCGCAGAAGGAGGCGGCGGCGGCCCACGCGATCGCGCTCCGCACCATTGCCGCAATCATGCTGCCGAGCGAGAGGACTCCCACCCCGATGGCTGCCACGAGGTCACGCCTCGGCGCCTCCCACGCCGGGCAGTCCGCCAGCGTGTGCAGCCCTGAGTCCTCGCTCGCGTCGCAGTGATGACACTCAGGCGTTGGCTCCTTCCTGATCCGATGCAGGTGGTCCCCGAAGCACCCCTTCCCTGAGATCACCTGCGTCAGTCGGTAGGAGAGGCTTCCGTGTCGCCTCTCCAGCCAATCCTCCATGATGGGCCTTACCGCCGCTATTGCGGCGTGCCCAAGCATAATATACCTAATCGTAACTGACGCTAATAGGATGAGTATGTGTGCATGTAGCACACGACAACTATGTACTGACTGTACCTACTTTAACATAATCATTAAAATAATGTACTAACCTTATTAATTCCTTATTTAACGTCAAGTACTGTACACTTGTGTGACCAAGTACCGTATGAGTGTTGGGTAACGATATTATTTAAGAATAAAACTTAACACCGTTGATATCCACTGCATTTGTTCCACGTGCTACCGGTACAACCTTTGGACCCGGTAAAAAATGCTGAAAATCCGTCTCGATATGGACCATGTATTGCATAAATGGGATTTTTAGAAAAAAAAACTGCAGAGGTGGAGTTAACTGTGCAGATGTAATGTTGCAATTAACACGGCAAGCTAATGAATGTCAAGTCAATGCACTGGTTCGTGCTATTTCATTTTTGCAGGCGCTCTCCAACAACTATAATAATTTTATGTTAGGCAACACAGCCCAGCATAATGGTCTAGCATTAATTTCTACACCTTGATCCTTCCATTTGCTATCCTTGCTATTTTAGTTACAAACTTTATGGTCAGCTCAGTATGCTTGCTAATTAGTGTTTTCATGCCTTGTTTGTCTATTTTTATCCCAGTGGCTATCTCCAACTCGAGCCTGTCTCGGGCGTGTATCGGGCAGACCGTCAGGAGGTGAACCACCGACCCGGAGACCCCAGGCTCACAGGCGCACGATGGGTCCGCCTTACACTTAATCGCGTCAAGTATTCGGAGAACCCACCGTGCCCTGTGAGGATTTGGGTTGTAGGACCTTCGATGGTAATCCTCCTGACCATCCTATACGCCTCTACCGCGCAAGGGAAGAACAACTTGGTGGTTGAGGCGGTAACACCTTCCCGATAGCGCCTGTTCCAAGAGAACCCTGTCTTAGGACTCTCTTGACGAACGAGACAGGACAGTAAATCGGTTTTTTCTTGAGCCTCAGGGCGGCCTCCTTGGTGAGGCAAATCGCCCTCTCGTTCTCCTCAAGACCAACATGGGCCTTGATCCAATAGAGAGAGACGCTCTTGCGCTGCTGCTTACAGCGACCAAGAGCGTCTCTAGTCTCTACTGAGAGGGGATGTATTTTTTATTTTTTAGTTCGGTTTTCTATAAAAAGTTAATAGTTTTTTAAAACTATTATTTATTTAAGTATCTTAGTTTAGTCTTTAGTTTTCATATGAATCACGGATTATTCACATCTGAAGACATGTCTTAGGTTATAGGTCAGTTGCATTACTTGACGGCAAACCGACTTTATTATGTTGGCACTGCACTAGCAATTACGGTATACATGTTGTGTAAAAACCAGTAGTGTGTGACAAACGAGAAAAAAATTACCGTTTGTCATACTGGTGTGATAATGTGGTGTGACTACGAGTCGGTAGTAGGATTGACTACGCTGAGGAGCGCCGCTCTGCTGTCACTGAACACCCTGAACGCGGCAACGTCATGTCACTCTACTCGCATATCGCTTTGCGCAACGCCAGGAGCTCCGCCTTGTAGACGGTACAGTGAGCTGCGAGAGCAAACTTGCGGGCCACTGCAAACTGTCTCGGACTGGCTGTTCCACACAGAGACAGCAGCCCCGACTCGGCCCTCAAGTTTGCTCCCGTCAGTATATATTCGGAGATCATGTGGCTGCACACTGTTATATAGCTCCTCGTCTACCACGCTGTCGAACTCCAAGCGTAAACGCTATGCAGGATGCGGTGCGGCCGAAATGGGTGCCAGCCGCTCGATCTCCCTGCCCCTAGCCATGGCTGGGATACTCCTCTCTTGGCCTCGTACAACGAGGCCACCTCCCGAACTCGAAAGTCCAGAGGGAGTATACCAGCCAGCAGCAATGCCGAGTTCAAGGAGACCGTGTGGTAGGCTTTAGTTAATTTTTGAACAAACACACGCTGCACCGCGTTCAGTTGTTTTCGGAAGCACTCTTTCCTGGTCGCATTTCGGTAATTAGTGGTACCTCGTGGGACGTGAAGCGGAATTTGTGACCTAACAGATCTAGTTGGAACTCTTAATTGTAAGGAGAATCTATTTTACTCTGTGCTATTTTCACTAAGCATGTGTGATATCAGAGCTTATCCGTTTGTCGTGAAGTGGCAGCAAATGTTGTCTTTTGCATCTCTTATAGTAGCTATCGTCGTATACAATTAGCTAATTACCTAAAATTGCACATATCTAACAAATTGGTTGCACTGATCTTTCTATGTAAACATCGTACTGTGGGTTCCAGACTTGTGAGCAATAATCAAGGATCCTGCGGACCGGCGGACGTTTGAGCAATTAAGTATTTTATCCGGCTTTACACTTGTGAACTGAGAGCAGGACCTTATCACGAAACCCGACATTCTATTAGCTCTGATGGCAATGGCATTGATATGGCTTTCATATGTTAATTTAGAATCATGTATCTCTCCTAAATTGCGGATTTCGTTACTGATCAATGGTACTACTGACATAAAGGGATTTCCTTCACTCTTGCGATAGTAAGTCTTTACCGGGAATAGTCAAATTTTGACAGATAATTGTTGAAGTTTGATTGATAGAGTTGCCAGATGATACTTCCTTGGTCTCCCAAAACTCAATTTAAAACATTAATATTTACCCGCTTAATGACTTTAAAAATAGAACACAATTAAAATTAGTACGATAAAGTGAAGATTGGTTCATCCTTTTAGTTGGTTTTTATTCAAGTTTTTGTTAAGTCGCCGATTTCGTGATTGGATCTCGACATTATGGCCTTGACTAAATGACTGAGGCGCTAATTAGCTAAGGGCTACATTGCTTGTCGATCATCGGCATGGAGCAGTTCGCAATGAAAGGCAGGTAGGTGGTAGGTGCAGTACAGTTTAATGGCGCGGCGCGGGCGCGAGCTCACGGCTTGGAGGCGGCGTCGTGCACCTTCTTCAGCATAACCTCGGCTTCCGTCACGAAGATGTCGAAGGCCTCTTTTAGCATGGGAGTCAGCTTCCGATTGCTCTGCTCCAAGTTGTTGGCCACTTCCTTGGCCAGCTTCTGAGTTTCCTGTTGATTATCAAAGGTGAACTTACGCTATGGCGAATAATAAAAAATGGTGCGTCGCCTGAGGCTAGTGAGACGGATGTGGACGAGAGCTGCCGCGGTTGCCATTGGCCGTCGGCCGCTGACGAGCCCGGCATGATATGTCTGACAACCTGTATTACTACAAACGTTTACTAGGTACTTGTTAAAAATCGGTACATAGTAGTATACGGCGGTATGCCGTGGAACATTTCCACTGAAGAAACAAAAAAAAAACAAAAGTATTCTAACCTACAAGAAACGATTTTACTTCACCTTTTGTTACGCGGGGAGGCCGCGCGGTTATATGTGGCTCTTACACACTAAAACCCCTGCGGTGTGCCATACCCAGCGCCTTGTCGGGGGGGGGGGGGGGGGAGGCTGAAACTATACAATATTTCTATGCTTCTATGGCGACCCCCCTAGCGCGTGCCCGCGATGTCACGGGCACCTACACCATGAAACTCTCATTTAGGCGACGTCCAAGCACACACAGGCTTCGCCTCAGGCTAGATCGGTGGGTGAAGGGTTAGCAGCCACACTCAGGGTGGCATAAGGCGCAAATATTCGCGACTCCACCGGTTCATTTTATTTCCTTTTTCTGGATTTTATTCCACTTACACCGACCTATATGCAACTACTAAAAACAAGTTTCAAACATTACAGTCATTATGTGCAATGGGAGCTGAGTAGAAGTCTCCCGAGCCTAGTCGGGTGGGGGCGCGGCTACCTGCACGGCGCTGTGCACGGCGGAGCGCAGGCGGTCGCGCAGCTCGTCGGACTGCTTCTCGATGTCGATTTGCGCTTGGCGCAGTTCCTCTGACTTTGTCTCCACGATCTGACGAGTCTGCTCCAGGGCCTCTTTCTCTTTACCCTCAGCGTCACTCAACTGTAACACTTCATTATGTTATACTGTGGCATACTTCATTAGTGCCATACACTCAGACGGAACGCTTAGCCTATGTGTAAGTGAAACTGACGGAAGTGTAGTTCAAAAGTTTATGGAATCGACTAACCACGCTCTGCAGCCGAGAGGAGAGCCTGGAAAGTTCTTGCAAGACGGAGTCGGTACTCTCCTTGAGTGCTTTGTCCACATCTTCACCGTTTTCAGACAAACTGCGTTCAAAAAAAGTATCTAACATTATTTTCTCACTTTAGAATACCTGGCCTTCTGTATAAAAAAGGAGCAAAAACGGACCCAGCAATGTACAGACCTTTGATAAAGGTTAGACTCGTACGACACTTTAATTTAAATATGGTATTAAATAAATAGGAGGCAGTACGGATATCAAAAGCGCGTAAATACACAAGGCGCTATAGGGACGTTAATCGAAGATATAGTGAGTCAATGGAACCAAAAGAAGAAAGAAGCTGGGCTCTTCCTAGATTTAAACGCCGCCTTTGACACCATTAATCATGAGCTGCTGTTGATTAAACTTGATCACTACGGAATTAGAGGCACAGCAGGGAATCTTTTAAAATCGTATTTATTGAATCGCAAAATGATCCTTTGACGTCCAAGCTATCACTAATAGCGAAGCCATTTATACCAAGGGAAAGTGTGAAGAGTCTCATTGGTCAAAAATGTCACAAATAAAACCTGGTGTTCCGCAAGGCTCAATTCTAGGTTCGAATCTCTTTATAATTTTCGTACATGATTTTATAAATTACTAGTTGTGCTCGCGACTTCGTCCGCGTGGATTTAGATTTTTATGGTTTTGGTTCATTTGAACCAAACTTTTAAAAAGCAAAAGCGCGGAATTTTTTTCTAAAATTAAAGTATCTTATGTTACGCCTTGTAACATTACCTATCGGCCAGTGAAAGTCCCGTCAAAATCGGTCCAGCCATTTCAAAGATTGGCCGGAACAAACAGACAGACAGACAAAAATTGTAAAAAATGTTATTACAATATTACAAACAGATACTCCAATTTTATTTATATGTATAGATGTAGCTCAAATGGTGTATTATACACTAGTGGAGTCAAGACTGAGATACAGTATTCTTTTATTTTACCAAAAGAGCTATAAGGACAATAGTACGCATTAGACAGGACGAGCCATGTAAGACCCACTTCAAAGATTTGGGCATATTCCTAATTATAGCATCTTCCCAGCCTGTGTACTTTGGTATTGTTGACCAATTTTGCGAAGCACATACAAGAATATAAATCAGACGAAGAGAGAAAGGAAAGAGAGAACTGTAGGAACGACTTCCAGAGCAAATGTGTGCCTCGTCGTGACGTTGACAAGCATAGCAAGGTTTTGCGCCGTCTGAATATTTAACACACTACCTGGGTATACACTTGAAAATTATAATTTATAAAAGAGAGTTCCAAGCCGAATTTAAAACATTTCTATTGAAAGTGTGTTGTTATTCTGTCGAAGATCTTTATTATCTCTCCCTATTTACATCTCATATGATAGATAATACAATATAAATACTAAACAAAGTACCTTACCGCATTATATTATCAAAAAAAATTATTCTAATAAACTTTTTTTCTCGGCTTTATATTGGCATCTAATTTTATATTATATTTTTTACTCTGACATTATTGTATTTGTGTTTAATATTTCCAACTGTAAATTGTGTTAAAATGTTGTAAGTACTTTTGTTTATTTTTATAATTTTTTTAAACACAATGAATACTCGTAATTTGTTCGTGAATAAAATACTGAATACCCAGCTGTCCCCCAGGCCAACCACAGGGAAGACCAGGCCAACCACAGGGAAGACGCCATTCCTCTTGTCGCAGCAAGCGTGGTGTGCCTGCATTTTTTAAATAATGGTCACGTCATTATGACTGCACCTCGCCTGATGGTAAGCTAAAGGTAAAGCCTCAGGAATGGAGGTGCACTTGGGTAACGTGCTTACTTTTGTTCCGTACATAAAGTACACCCACAGGCTACGCGCACGCGCACGGCACGTGAACGCGGGTGCGGGTCCGAGTTATGGACAGATTTAGAGCCTTCGCAAGCGTCCCTTGGCGTCACGCAGCTGTCTACGTGTACATCACGCGTGGAACAGCTATGTGACGCCTGGTGACGTTTACGAAGGCTAGTCCCGTTATCATACATTAGTGTAGTTTATAGAGTGATTCTCTGTAACTAATGCTAAATGATAGTGACACTCTCAATGTACCAGTGCGAATTCCTCGCTGAAAATGTTTTTACAGTTACTCCACAATTCACTTCAATTTGCTCGGTGACTAAAACTAGACGGGCTTAACTGAGCGGACAAATACTGCTGACAACTGGTACCAGCGCGAAAATATTATAGGTATGCCTATGTAGGGGTGCTTGGTTGGGGACCTCCACGCGGTGCACCCTGGGCAACGGAGACAGCAGCGCCTCTCTCCTAGGGCGGGAGAGACGCTGCCGCCTACGGCCAACTCCGACCGAGGCGAGGACGGCCCTGTTGAGGGCTGTTCGGAAGCTTTCCACGTGACCTTCTGATTAGCAGATGGCACAGTGGAGAGCAAGTAAGGGGACCATCTCGAAACCGGAGATGGCCCAGGGTCAGTCGGGGTGCGAGGGATATGGTCTATGGGTAACCTTACACCCCGGCGTCTTAAGACCCGAGACGGCGTGCGGTTTTAGTCGGTTCAAGCCCGACATAACCGCCCCCGCTGGCAGGCGGGGGGGTATCCGAAGGGATTTCCGCACGAAAAAAAAAAAAAAAGGTATGCTATGTATCGTATATTATTATGTATGTGTTCCATGCCAAGGAGTCTGCATATTATTCTACTCAAAAATGATGAAGCCTAATACAAGCTATCCTTATAATATAAATTGTTACGTTTTTGGGTCGTTGGTGTTATATGGATTCAATGGTTACAGTTAACGATACAGCCTCGCGTGTAATTGTGTACGAAGCTAGGTGTTAGCGTGTGTACGGGGCAGATCACGCGGAGGCACTAACAGCTGGTGAAGTTCTCTAACAGACTCGCAGCTTTAATGTATCCCCTCCATTGTGTTGGTACTAGTGATGCGTATATTTTATTATTTTTTGGATTATAGGCTCACGTTTGACCTCTATCTCATCTGGTCGTAAGTGACGATGTGGTCTACGATGGATCACGTTTGCCTAGAAGGAACCTTTTCACTCGAGACTTGAAGATTCCGAGGTTATAGCTTTCCGGAAACACAGACTCAGGCAGGCAATTCCACTCCTTAGCTGTACGCATAATAAATGTGTCACCGAAACGGTACGTGCGTATGAGTGGAATATCCACCATAATATATAGAGTTGTCCCCCAACAACTATCATTGACTTGCTCATTTGTTAGTGGAAGTGATGCTCGTTGGATCATTATAAAAATATATTCAAGATTTTTGTTATGAAGGCGAGAATCTCTGAAGTCAGGCACCTAAGTAGCTCAGTTGGACGTAACGGTGGTGCCGCAGTTCTGCACTTTGTGCGGTTTGCGCGAGTATCGGCTCTCTTTTTCCTTATTCACCTTTTTCCCTTCCCACATCCCCTCTAATAGAGGCAATGTCATAATGCTCATAGGGCACGGCCACCGTTGCACCACCAAGTGACCAGACTGCTCGTTTCTTACCTGGATATTCATATAAAATTTCATTTGAACTTATACCTAATTGTATCGTTAGCAGCAATAATATCATTTTGTGTTTTCCAAACGGCCAAATGGCTTCAGATGACAGACACAGATCAGCGGATCTAGATATCTTTGGTTGATACAGTTAAATCAGGAGTGTGAAACGTAAAAATTGCCAGCGATACAGGAGTACGATCCTTATTTTACCATCAGTACACCTCTAGACACCACTAGACCCATACGTCACCACTCTCAACCGCTGGAGCCGTGCGGAAAGGATAACAGTGCTGCGCTCTAGCTGGTGAGCAGACCCCACAGAGCGTGTAGCCTTCGGGTCGGCGACGCGCTAGTGCTCCAGATCTAAGCGGTTGCGAGCAGTTGTAGGCACCGCCAGCCGCCCGTCAACTGCCGGCAACATCTAGGAGGGATTACACGAATTAGTAATATCCCTACCTATTGTTGCGTTACGTAAATTGCAGTAATGAGTAGTTATACGTTAATAAAAAGACGTAGATAAGCGCGCTGCCGTCAGGTGCTACTTACTGCTATTTACTGGTGGTAGAAATTTGATGACACAAATTTGTCACGAAATTCGGCCGGGTGGGTACCACCGTGCACGATTGCGATAAACCCTCCATAGTAATCCAATTTCGGTTTGATTGCGTTCAGGGGTCAGCAAGTGCATAGCCGGGCAGGGGGATTGTGGTCGCAGCACTAGTTGGACCGGTGGGTGTCACGCGGGGCTGCGACGACAATCCTCTTCTGATGAGGCCGTCAAGCTGCGTGCCACCATTATTAACATGGTACGTGTATGTAATGGTGACCCTCTTTCCTGAGACTTTACTTTCAGCTTACCATCAGGGGAGGTGAAGTCAAATTGACGTGTGCTAAATATAAAAACAAAAAAGGTGCGTTTGAAGCACGTCCCTTGGTCCCTTAGTTTTGCCGCGATTCTGTACATTCAAGACTTGAACTTTCAACACAATTCACAGAATATGTTTATTTTGAACCCTTTTCCCGGGAACTACTGCCTATATCGACATCACATGTATCTACATGTATATCATCTACAAGCATTTCTAAAAGTTAATAGGTTTACAAATAATTCAAGAGCACATCCGTTACGGCAGCACTGCTCACTGATACAAGCGTCATTCTTAAGAACGAGTGTTACAATAGTAAGTATCTTTGTCATTAGCGGAGTGAGATTAAATAAAGTGATAAGTTAATGGTTGTCAATCTCATTACAAAAGCTTTATCTGCAAATGTTCGGTAAGTATGTAGGCACTGATGTGGGTCCCTACGCATTCCAGCTTGCCTGATTGTTAATGTGATGTGAACACATAGGTAAGCAACGAAACGTAATGAATTTAAACATTTTTGTTTCGATCGATATTACCGCTATGCATGTTGCCCGGGGAGATATTTCCTTACTATCTAAACGTTGCCGTGCGCAGTCGACGATATTGAACAAGCAAAGGGATCTTTCAAACGAGCACACTGTCTGCGTGATGGTATGCCGCTACCTAGAGCTACCGTGTAAGTAGGTACATTAACGCTAGCAACACCGGACATGTCCCCCGCGCGTTGCTTTGCTACCTTCACAAGAGGAAGTGGGAGGAGAAAGGGCAATAGGAATGACAACCGGAAGGCCTCCGATAGCCTCCCAATGATACTCATTTAGCACATAAGCCGACTACTTCCCCAACCGAGACTGTCCCCCCCCCCCCCGGACGGTGGGAACACTAGACCGGCGTGCACTCACTGCCAGCTGCTGGCGCCGGGGCTCGGCCCGCACGGGACGGTTCGCATTGAAAGGCGGAGTATGTGGAGTACAGTTTTATTGCGTGGTGCGTCGTGTGTGTGTGGGGAGCTCACTGCTTGGAGGCGGCCTCGTGCACCTTCTTCTGCACTTCCTCGGCCTGCTTCACGAAGTCATCGAACGCTTCCTTGATCTTGGGTCCCAGCTTCTGGTTGGTCTGCTCCATGTTGCTGGCGACTTCCTTGGCGAGCTTCTGGGTCTCCTGCGGGTGAGAAGCAGTAGATAAGCTGGGTCATGAGTTATGAGTTAGGTTGTCACTGGACGACGTGGTCGTCGCGTCGAACGAGCTCTGGGCCAGCTGGCTACCATATCTCGACCTGCGACGCGCCGCCCTGCCTGCGCACAGTCACATTCCGCTGAAGCTAATGACAACAGCCCCGGCGCGCGCCTTCTCAGTAGTGCGTGGCTATTGATTACATATTATAAAATAAAACATTCCTAATATTGTCACGTTTTTGTTACCTACATTAAAATCTCTGCGCGTAGAAGGAGGCTGGAAGCGCGGTCTGTAGGCATCGATTGCGTCAAGTTCGTTGTACGGTGTTGGTAACTATAGGCATCTCATTCTCGACGTATCAGTTATCGGCGTATGTTGTTGCCAACTTACGAGTATCATTATATTCATTTAGCACTCAATAAAGTAGATTAAGCTTCAGTCATATGTACCTACATCGCTAAGAACGTATATTCTAAATTAGAATGAAATTATCAAACGCTGTCAGTAGTTTCTTAAAAACATAATACGTAGTTCCCTAATTCCTTGAACGTCATCATCTCAGCACGGTCCCGATTGCACCCGAAGCCCAGCCCCAGAGACCACTGGCACGAACGGCATCTCTCGCGACGCGCGACGTAACAACAGCACTTCTTGGCTCTTCCCCGAGCCTAAAGTCTCGAGCGTTGCTGTCGGTGACCTCCCGAGCCCGGCCCGCGCCAGGCGGGCGGCCTCACCTGCACGGTGGACTGCACGGCGGCCTGCAGCTTCTCGCGCAGCGCCTCGGCGTTCTTCTCGATGTCGGGGTGCGAGCGGCGCAGGTCGTCGGCGGCCTTCTCCACGTTGGCGCGCGTCTGCTCCAGCGCCTCCTTCGCCTTGCCGTTGGCGTCGCTCAACTGCAACACGGCGGAACACAGGTTAGGCATTAGTGTAACAACGAGCACGGTCTCAGGTTCAATCTCAGTAGAGGCACGGAGTCAGAAAATATGTCCGGTAATGACAATAAACACAACAGTAACGAGCGAAATTGTGTAAGTACAACATAATAGACCTCTGCGGAAGGCGGAGGATACACGGGCGTGAACATATTATAAATAGAGAGAACTTACCGCGCCCTGGAGACTGGAAGAGAGCGTCGACAACTGCTTCAGAACCGCATCGGAGCCCTCCTTGATCGCCTTGTTCACTTCCTGCGCGTTCTTAGAGTTGATGAGGGCATCGAATTGTTCAGAGAACGCCTTCTGGAATTCAGCGGCGCGCTTTTCCAGGTCCTGCAGCGGGGTGGAGGCCGGCGCGTCGCGGCGAACGAGGGCCGCCTGGATCTGTGGAGACAGGGCGCGTCATTACGGGCCTTCGCACAGTAGGGCTTGGGCACTCACGGCGCGGATACTCACGAGGGCGACGCACGCGAAGAGGACGATCAGCTTGACTGCCATGGTGAAGTAAAGAGCAATGCGGGGAGACGGAGTCGGAGCGGCTGCCTACTGCCTGGAACACAGCGGTGAATGTGGCTGGAGCGCGCGCGCCGCCGTTATATAGCTGGCCGCCGGGCGATAAGGGCGGCCGCGCCGGGGGAGCCTGTGCCGCAAAACTTTCCTATCCTCCCCCGCGCCCCGGCGCCCCGGCGCCCCGGCGCCCCGGCGCCCCGGCCGGCCGCCGGCGCTTCGCCCGCCGCTGTTTACAAACAACGCGGGATCCGGGTTGCTGGTGTCCGCTATCGCGCCCGTCCGGCCCTGCACTCATGCCCTGATTCAGACGGCACATAATCCAACTTGGACGTGAATCTACATAGATGTTTAATAATTGTGCTCGCCTGATTTAATTAGGTGCTGTACCTATCATTGCCACATCGCGGTACAATGAAGAGAAGCTTTTTAGATAATGTGTGATTTCCGCTACAAAAACAGCATGCATACTTATTTAAAGTATATACAGACCAATAATGGTTTGCAACCAAACTACTAGCACAGGTCTGCGCTACTGCACTCTGCGTTGTCGGTCGATGGAACTGTGTACTCGTAGCTTGCGGTCTTGGAGCAGTGCATGACAGCAATTGGTAGCGATCGGTGGTGGAGTGGCGAAATTGTTGTGGAACGTCATGGAAACAATAGCCACACGAATTGTCTGCCCTGTACGACGCAGCCTCAGCTGCGTAGCATGATAATACAGACTAGGACCAATCCCTACATCACAAAGCGGCGGCGAACAATGTCTCATCGCGTGTGACTCATCATCAGCCCACTCGTTGTGTGGGTGTGTCGGTGTGTGGGTACCTACTGATATTACTACAGAAAAATTTATCTGATACAAATAAATACAGTTGAAGTGCCTGTATATAACGTAAAGACAACAACTTTTTCATCTCTCCTGTTCGGAAAGTTTAATTTTCATGGGTAGATAGCCGGGTGGAAAGTAGCTTTTTTCATCCTTAGGGTGGAAAGTTTTTTTTTTAATTTTAGGTTTTGCCATGGAGTCCATGATAATTTAATTACGTCATAATGCCTTGATATCATGACGCTTTTTTTACATGGCCGCCTAAATGCACATCTCGTGACCAACTCGATTGCAATGTAACCAATAGATTCGATTTTCAAAACTTTTCTAATGTTGGCAGTATGTAGGTACGTGAATTATAACTTTTTTCAGTATTAAAAAAAAAACAATTTAAGTTTGCTAAAGAATTAGCGGGAAACGAGATTCAATATAAATAAATACCTTGTGTTAATTGTGGTTCAAAATGGTTTCGGAAAGTGATTCCAGTGACATGGATATTAATTTAACTCCCGATGAGATTTAAGAACAGGCAAAAGCTGTTGTTAATAATCTATTTTCAAATTGTTCTAATTTTACTTTAAATTTTAACTGATAATCAGTATACCTGTTTCATTAACTGGCGAATCGTGGGTGTGTAATACACATCTCTGCCTACCCGTTCGGGGATACAGGCGTGAAGTTATGTTATGTTATTAAATGTGTGTGCAGTATTTTTATTTCCTCACGTAGTCGAAATGAAAAGTAGAGTTTAACTCGGGTGAACGTCACCCATTTCACCCTCGAGCTATGGCGCTCTCACTTCGTTCGAGCGAGCGAGCGCCAGAAATATCTCGGGTGAGATGGCTGACTTTCAACCCTTGTGTAACCATCTACTATTACTAAATGCATATGAGTTTAAGGACGATACTTATAACAAAATAATAATTTTTGAAATCTTTGTCCGTCTGTGTCTGTTTGTTTTGGGTAACTTGAGAAGTGGCGGAGCCGATTTAGACGGGCATTTTACTGTTAGTTGACTTTTTAAGGCGTTACTTAGGCAGCATTTTAGAAAAGGTATTAGGGTTCTGCGAAAAATATTGAAACCCAGATTTAAGTCCACGCGTACGAAGTCGCGGGCACATATTTAGACAATCGCAAGGGAATCAAACCCTACTGGGTACTTTCCGTTGAGCTAGAATAAGGTAAAAATGTAGTCACCCCCGACACGGGCCTGCGCCATAGCGACCCCAGCTACCTTGTCAGCTCGTCGGTTCACCTGGCGGGGGGTACTCCACCAATACCGTTTAACAATTCGCGGTCTCCACTGTTGTACTCATTTGCGGCTGTATTGGTCCTTAGCAACGTCAGACTACACCTAATACGTACCTATATATTCTCTAAAGTTTCGGAATTGCATTCCATTGTTACAACGGGTTGAGCCTACCTGGTTCCAGCGCGGGGCGGGCCGCGTGTCCGTCGCCTACCTGAGCCGCCCTTGTTCCCCTGGCGGCATGATGACGGTAGCACTGAACACTAGCTGAGTGAACTGCTCCGAGTCTACCTCGAGTCGACAAAACCCAATAGATGAATTCCGCTCGCGCCACGATGTCGCTCTGTCAAACTTAATCTAAGAGTCAACCGATTGAGACTTAATTTATGTTTTTCTTTGTATACTGTCGAGGTGGCTACCGCCTGCGCGCCACAGTGTTGTGAAGATGTTCAACACAGTTCGCAACGCGATGGGCTACATAAGTCATGGCTGGGAGACAATTTTTTTTTGACGTGACGTCTTATAAATCGATGGAGCCGGCTGCACGCACGAAGAAACATGACGCTACATGCGGTTACCTGACGTATGCGGCGTTACCTCGTATGCCGTTACCTCGTATGCGGCGTTACCTCGCTCTGGGCTTAAAGTGCAAGCGATGCGACCGCGTGGACAGCTGCTATACATATAGTTAGTATTTTCTTATGACGTTGTCACGTTCAACTATCGTCAGTAAACCGACTTTACAGACAACCGGTTTTTAAAGTAACCGAAATTACTAATATTTCCCTTAAACCCTCCAGCTAAGCTAAAATGCTTGTGTTAGGAGTGGATTTTAATTCGATAGTGTAATGGCCAGGATTCGAACCCGGGACCTCTCGATGGTAGGGTCGACTCCTTAACCACTAAGCTACCGACGCTACTACTAGCTACTAACTGAGCACTAAGCCACTAGCTGACATCTACTTTTAGCTTTATTTTCTGTCATAAATGTATTACATATTGGTCAAAATACTCGTACCGAATAACGAGAGAGTGCTACGCATTTCCAAACTAACGTCGTCTCTTGATTTTATAGTCTGTGGTTCACCCCGTGACTAGCTGTTACCGGAGCCTATGATTATTACAACTAAGATTGTGTTATCTGTGATCGAGGCGTGCCTAGTAGCTACTAAATGTAACGCACGGCTACATGCTGAGGTACCTACTCGTCACATCGCACGTGTGCCAATAGCGGCGAGCGACGAACCAGAGACGCTTCGCAAAGGCACCGAGTTGCTTGAACCATTCGCATTTCGGTATTGGTGTCCACGAACTGACCTCCGCACCGATAGGTACAAGTGTAAACTAATCAGCCGTAAATTGCAGTGCTGTAGAGCAGTGTAGTGGCCGTGCGTTGCTTTATCTCGACCTCGACCCTGGCGCAGATAAGGCGCGGCCGCCCCCCCCCCCACCTCCGCGCCGCGCCGCGCCGTCGGCCGCACATCCCACTCATTACTTGCTACGTGTTATGTAAGGTCTGGACGATGGGTAATCTAATACGACGAGCGTGCCTAGGAGCTATTTAGGTGTTTTTTTATACCACACAGGTGGCAGACATGCTCACGGCCCACCTGATGGGAAGCGGTTACCGCGGCCTATGGACGTGTGCAACACCAGGGGCGCCACTGCGGCGCGCTGCCATCCCTGCCGTGGTATCGTTGCAGGCAGCAGGCGGCAGTGGCGGCCGGTGGTGACCTTTGGTTTCGCAGGTTGTTTTTTAACAAAATGAGAGTTTATTGACCGACATGGCCGGACAATCGCTAGTGAAGGCCTATGACGTCACGTCACCTTTGCCCTCCGATAGGCGAGTGCGACACGTGACACGCAGTCGGTGTGGGCTGTGGGCGGCGAGCGCTTGCCGCTTGACGGACTCTGCACGATTCTGGCTGATAAAGGGGAACACGACTACTACTTTTGGACGTATTCAATTCGGTAACTTTATTTCACTTGGAATGAAGCATCAACTTTATTCAATTTAAGATTACGGTATCGAATCGATAGCGCGATACACTAGACTAACTTTTGATTACATTGAAAATTATTATTATTTTTTTATTTTAATTTAATTTTAATTAATATTTTTATCTCATACTTCCGATTAATTTGGCCTAAGACAGTTTTAATTCCCCTGGGTATGTCACGCTACACGCATGATGTTTCTCATGGTCACCGCTGTTGATCTCAGAGTGCACGATGCAGGCGGTACAGCAATGGAAGTGTGGGTGGAATAGGGCCCATTTTAAAGAAACAATGTTAGAGAGATGCTGCTCCATTGCTTCGCAATGATGAAAAATACGTCTCATGGAGGGCACCTCACGACACCGCCGCACATGTTGCAACATACCGTCCGGGTCAGCCGGCAGAGCGTCCCGATCACCCGGAGTTATGTCAACGCGGCCTCACACGGCGCCCCGGGTCACGCGGCGGCCGTATCGACTAATTAGCCGTTAGGACTAACGATGTAAACAGTCATTAGTACTAAACGCCGGGCTAGTGTCAACACGGCACGTCTAGAGGACACGTCCACACGAGGCCGCGGCGTGCCGGCGGGCGCGGGCGGGGCGGGCGGGGCGGGTCCTACCTGCGGTCGTGCTGGCGCGTATGACGGCTCGACGTCCGGCGGGCACGGTGGCGACTTGACACCACGTCGCGCGGGTGCGGACTGCGCGGTCGCGGGCCGGCCACCTGCGGCCACCTGCGGCCGCGTACGGCACGGGTACATGTGCGGCTTCGGAGCGGAGGGCTGACCCTCTAGCAGTTTTAAATTGTAACAAAAGTTTGTTCATATATTGTTTCCTGATCTAACTACATGTCTACTTATGTATATTCTATCCGATAAATGATATTTCAGGCATAGGTACATTATTTAACATGAAACGGTGAGTACCTACCGTAAAAAATATCAAGTGACAACGTGGCTTCGATTTGATGCACATATATAATTATAAGAGCTTAAAAGTTCCGTCATTCGACGCTGTCCAGTATCCAGCACGTCTTGGGCGAAATTGAGGATAATTGGAATTATTTGTATGATGTGAAAACTTCTTTGCGAGTGGCAGTTCATGCAGGAGCCTTTGTCGCCTCAGTGCATACGGGTGACGACCACCTACGATATCCGCCTCCTACGAGCCACTCGTTTATCTTCAGTGCTTTCGCAAAAGTACCCCAACGTTAAGGTGACACGAAACATAAATGAATGTAGACGTGACACTTCTGTGTTGTACAGTTCTGAAGTGCATGTGGCAACTACTCCTAAATGCCGGCTAGAGCGATGAATGAGCTGCTGTATGCCCCGCCGCGTTGCTGGCAGCTGACATTGTAACAATATTGCTCTCGACAATGTGATGGGAGTCAAGGGCTCACTTTCAGAATACCACGACGTTTTTAAATGAAGTGTGCTATATACGCGAGGGGGGCGCGAGCTAATAGCAGTTGTTCACTCTTGCTACACTGCGGGCTACATTGGCTACGTGTGCTACGTGTGCTACGAGGCTACTGCTACACTCCGGCACTGGTTTGACGGCGCAGTAGTAATCTAAAAGTAGTATTGTTAAAGTAATAGCTCAACATGACCGCATACAATGTCATACGAGTTACAAGTACCTTGTTATTGTTGTCAGATGGGGCAGCCATGGTTACTTCTTGAAACTCTGTTTAGGCGACAAATGCTACCATATTTCTCCTTCGGCGCGCGTGGCTACTGGCTGCACACGGAGACACACGGAGATGCAACGGAGTAGTGGTGGGGGTCCAATGTGCTATTTTTTTATACTTTTACTTAACAGCGTTGCTGCGTTGTGTGTTTTATTACGGTTTCGTTATGCTGTGTCACCGCCACATAATTTCTGTTGTGACATTTTGAAGTTTGTGACTTGTGTCACTTGGGAATTAATTAAAAATATTTTGTATAGCTAAGGTTTACTTTGAACTTACCAGGGAATACGAAGATTCTTTTCAAAACGATTCATCTTTGTATTGGATGCGCAGTCTTTCAACTCAAAGTGTAAGTATCATGCCGAAAGACTGGGTTCATGGGATATCCTTTTGCGAAGGAGGTAGCTTTGTAGGAAATCGGTGGCAGGTGGGAAGTTGGGGTGCTCGGCAACATCAAACCCTTCCTCCAATGACTTTCGTGTTATATATTTATTTGTTTAAATAGTTTAAATAGCTTGAGTGTTATTCCAGACCACATTATAATATCTTCCCGCACCAAATTTCAGCCAGATCTGTTCAGCCGTTTGAGAATCGTAATTAAGAAGGGTTAATAAAGTAATAATGAGTTGGTTTTAAGCCTACATCTGGGTCGAAGTCTCCGCCACTGCCACAACTACAAGAAGTGTTCCCTGCACCCTGTAGGTAGTTACCGCGCGACGGATCCGGCCGCGGGAACCCCGACCCGCGCGGTGCATTCAGGGAAAGCTGGGCAAGAGTATGGTCTCTCAGAGATGTTCTCGCTAAACGAGGCTAAAACAATATTACAAGCTGCTTATAACGAGCACAAATGAGCAAGATTAGAATAATATTTTTAAATATCACGCCATATATCCATTGATAGGAACTAATCGTTTATTTTTTCTGGTAATTATAATTACCACATTGACATTACAAAACATCTATCTTAAAGTGAAGAAATAATACGTAGTACTTATAGGGAGCAATGGGTAGTGAACATTTCATTTTTTTAAGTAGCCCACTTTGTTCCACAGATGGGCACGATGGGCACAAGTCCCCCCTAAATCTTACCACTTGTCTCTCTCCTTTGTTGTGCACCACCTCCGAGCATGCTCGATGTGACCTACCAATCTCGATCGATTATCTTTCAGATGTGATAAAATAATCGCGGCAAACATACGTACAAACATATAGGTCAAACTGTGAACCTCCTTCTGAAGTGGATTGTAAATGTTCGGTCCCTTACCGTATCTTCAGTTCTCGGCTGTCTTCTGCGCTGAGTTGAGTAGTTGGTCACTTCAACGTTCCATCTCAATTTGAGGGTATATCTGTACTGTGCGTTACCATAGTTAACGCACAATTTCAATATTGAAAGCGCGTCGCGTGTCTGCAGAAAAAGCTGTAGGTACTGCTCTGGAGGGCACGCCGCAATAGCGGCGGTAAGGCCCATCATGGAGGATTGGCTAGAGAGGCGACACGTACCTCTCGTACCGACTGACGCAGGTGATCTCCGGGAAGGGGTGCTTCGGGGACCACCTGCATCGGATCAGGAAGGAACCAACGCCTGAGTGTCATCACTGCGACGCGAGCGAAGACTTAGGGCTGCACACGCTGGCGGACTGCCCGGCGTGGGAGGCGTGACTCCCCCTCCTCCTCCCCCAAACCGGGGCAAGACGGGGACACCGTGGTTCCCAAACCCGAGGGGGCCATCTCGAAACCGGAGATGGCCCAGGGTCAGTCGGGGTGCGAGGGATATGCTCTATGGGTAACCTTACACCCCGGCGTCTGTAGACCCGAGACGGCGTGCGGTTTTAGTTGGTTCAAGTCCGACATAACCGCCCCCGCTGGCCGGCGGGGGAGTATCCGAAGGGATGTCTGCACGAAAAAAAAAAAAAAGGTACTGTTCTGGAACGTTTCGAAGATGCAGCGCAATCTGTAGGCTGGGCCAGTGTTGGTCAATCTCTAGTGGCAGACATCGTCAGGTCAGCCAATACTAACGGCACGAACACCTAAGCGGTTAGTATATTAACGTTTCATGCATGTGTTCAACACGACAACTGAACAGTAAAAGCCATCGATCCCACGAACTTGACAAATGTACTGTAAGTACTACTGCCTTTTTCAATCATTTTTCACTACAGTTAGGTAGACACCTCTGAATCTGTATCTCTATCTCTGATATCATTATAGGTACGGTCGGGACGGTGGGGCGACTAGCGCCCCTCCCCCAAACCGGGGCAAGACGGGGACACCGTGGTTTCCAAACCCGAGGGGGCCATCTCGAAACCGGAGATGGCCCAGGGTCAGTCGGGGTGCGAGGGATATGCTCTATGGGTAATCTTACACCCCGGCGTCTGAAGACCCGAGACGGCGTGCGGTTTTAGTCGGTTCAAGCCCGACATAAACGCCCCCGCTGGCTGGCGGGGGGTATCCGAAGGGATTTCCACACGAAAAAAAATAATAAAAAAAAGGTACGTATATATTCTTGTTATAAAAGAAGTTTCTTAGCTGCCAGCCCTACAGGAGTCGCTCGCTCCCAAAACGGCAGAGTGAAGGTCGCCAGCACCTTTGTATGTGTGTGCGTCGAGGCAAGGTTGAGTTCACTCGTGTGAGTGAGCGGAGCACACGAAGACATCCGGGCCCATATCGAGCGCCGGTCGTGCGTGCCCCGCTTGGCGACGGCGCTCAAGTAGCTCGTGGACCTTGTGATCTGTGGTTCATTGTTGTAGACGCTTTGTTTAGCGACTCGGCCCCAGTATGCGAGAGGCGCCTATCCTGTAGCCGGTCGACCGCTCCTAGCGTGGCGTTCCGAAGACACCCGACACCGGCCGATTGGCTGCTGGCCTGCGTAGGGGACAGTTGGCTGTGGTGGAGTGTTCGATGTTGTAGATGCGGGCAAAAATCTTGACAATGTTATACTGTTTATACTGCCACTAATATATACTGTTCACTCATGGCACTTGGTACACAATTTTTGATACAATATTTATTTATGAAACCGGTCAGGTTTGATAAATAAATATTATTCAAGTGGTTTATTTCAATATCATATAATATCAGTTGGAAAATATCGATAGCATAGTGGTTAAGGAGTCGGCCTTACGATCGAGAAGTCCCGGGTTCGAATCCTGGCTATAATACTACCGACTCCTACCACAAGTAATTTAGCTTAGCTGGAGGGGTTAGAGGGAATACTAGTAATTTCGGTTACTAACATTCTTTAAAAAAAAAATTGTTTTGCTTTTGTTACTTGCTGCTTCGGAACCCTTCATGGGCGAGTCCGAATCGCACTTGGCCGCTTTTTTTTAGTTTTATCATTCTCTTATTTTTGAAGTTACAGGGGGAGGGGGGGGGGGCACATTTTACCACTTTGGGAGTGTCTCTCTTGTAAACTATTGAGTTTAGAAAAAAATGATATAGGAAACCTCAATATCATACACGTATAGGTTTGATGAAAATAAAATTTTAGGTTTCAGTTCTAAGTATGGGGAACCCCCAAAATGTTATGTTCTTTTCTTTTTTTGTATGAAAATCTTATGCGGTTCACAGAATACATCTACTAACCAAGTTTCAACAGCATAGTTAAAAAAACGGAACGGAACGGAACCCTTAAAGATTCGCCATATCTATGACGAATCTATAAGGGTTCCGTTTTTTGCCATTTGGCTACGAAACCCCAAAAATATATGATATACATTACCATGTAAACTTCTACCGAAAATTGGTTTGAACGAGATCTAGTAAGTAGTTTTTTAATACGTCATGAATCGTAAACCACAAGTTACCTTTCATTCAATCAACTCAAATATAAAAATTTTACTTGCTGCTACGGAACCCTTCATGGGCAAGTCCGACTAGCACTTGGCCGGTTTTTTATTGTTATTTTTGGCTTCTCCTATTATCAATCTATCACTCTTATTTTTATCAGTTTTTTTTATTAAAATTTCATTAAAATAACTGACAATAACAGCTTACATAACTCTAAGAGATATACCATAAATAATACATCGGACGGTAATACATTTAACCGCGTTTAATAAATATTCTTATTACAATTAAATAAACTAACTCTTCATTCGAAGTAAGCCCAAACCATTTTTCTGTGCGAGCTATTACCCTGAAGAAGGTGCTAATCGGCTGGTACGTTCCAGATCTCAAATGGATTTACGTCGTGTCGTTAGTAGGTAACTATTTACTCATCTGTGGTCGTGTTACATACTTACGTTTCGAATCTCTGTGGTCCGTGTGTACATAAAATCTTTTAAGTACTTAATTGGAAAAAATGTACTGTTTCAATTTTCTATTAAAATTGAAACAGTACATTTTTTCAATTTATTTCAATAAATATATTATCTATTTTTAAAAGATTAAATTGCTGAAAAAATTAGCTTTCATTTCACATATTGAACTCTTGTTTTGGACCACTGTACGAGTACGTTGAACTGTAACCAGATTTTGATTTGATTTGTAATATTACTACGGTACAAATAAAACTATTGTTTTATGTTATGTTATTTTATAATTTACCGTCTCGCCGTGCGGCCCATGGCTGCTGAAAAGCAACCGAAACGTCGGGTTCAATGTAAATTATAAAATAACACCACATAAATCGCGATAGAATTCGATAAACAATAGTTTTATTTCAATAGCGGCGATAGCCCAGTGGCGTACGACTGCTGAGACGAGGTCTCGAGTTCGATCCCCAGTCGCCCCGGGCACACACCTCTGACTTTTCGTAATTATGTGTGCATTAATAAATGTTAATTATCGCTCGCTTAATAATGTGCCCGGTAGATGGCAATAGGCTCGCCCCCTATTACATTGGGACCTAAACATAACTGGCGAATCGTGGGTGTGCAATACACCCCTGCCTACCCCTTCGGGGATACAGGCGTGAAGTTATGTTATGTTATGATTTATTTCAATGTGTGACATTCGCGTAAACTTCGGCGACAATATCATACCACGTTGTCACGTTACGAGTTTGCGAATTCTAAAATCACACGTTTAAAACATTTCACTGTAGAGAATGTTAAAAAGACGAAATGTGTTTTACCACAGACTAATATTTGCCTACAGAGAAGTTATTGCTCATTGTATTACGACCTCTGTGGCGTAGCGGTAGTGTATTCGACTGCTAAGCCAAAGATTGCGGGTTCGATGCCCGCTCAGTGCAAACATGTATATTTGCATTGGTCTGGGTGTTTCTATGTATAATATGTATTTATTTACAAAAAAAAAGTATTTAAGTATGTTTATCCGCATTCTAGAAGACATATGACAAGCTCTGCTTAGTTTCGGTCTAGATGGCGTTGTGTACTTTGTCCTACAATATTTATTTATTTATTTATTTATTCAATTTTCTAATATTCTCAATGATTTCAACATCTTTGGCGCTTATGTCTTCGTGTATTCATTTTGTTGTATCTATTCAAACGACCTTTTTAATGTTTGTTTATTATCTAAGAGTACTTATTATTACTACGTACATTGTTCTCTTGTTCTTATTGTTGTTGGGTTATCGCCAGTCGGAATTGGAGGCAAGCCCTATCCCTTACCCAGTCATTACCTCGCACGGCCTTACCTGCCGAGAGGTATAAAATTTGCGTAGTCTATGTAACAGCGCATCGCTCTCATCACTTGTGAGGGGCATTCACGACACCGACGTTCAAACAAAAAGACACTTAAGAATAACTTATTTGTTATCCTGTTGACTTATTTCGTAGAAACATTTTGTTTGCTGTGAGCACATTCATTAGGTAACGAGTACACAGATTGCTCTCTGAGTCACAGCGCGGCGGCGTTATCTCCGCACGAAGTAGTAGTAAACAATGTCAATGTTTATCAGCACCCCGGGGCCCCGGCGCCCTGGCACCCCGGCGCGGCGCCCCGGTGCCCCGGAACCCCGGCACCCCGGCACCCCGGCACCCCGACACCGCGGCGCGGCGGCGGCTGCACGACGCCCCACGCGCTGCTAGGGGTGCGACAGGCTCACGGGGAGGACACTCATCTTTAGAAGTACTCACATTGTAATTTTATTGTCTTTAAGGTCTATGTATCCATATACTCCCCCAAAAGGGAGAACTAGGGAAATGGGTAAAATGGCCCACTAAGGTAAGGTCGATCACCCACTCGATGACCCGCGCGCCGTCCCAATGTAAATAATAATAATAATAAAAGGTCTATGTATTTAGGGTCAGTCATAAGGATCAAATCTCTCCAACAAACATTGTAAATTAAATAAAAGGAAATCCATGAAATCTAGACTTATAAAGTATTTATTACATTTTAGAGAAGGATTTAGTACATTGAACCGACTAAAACAGGAGGTATGTCCGCGGTTTATTAACAATCTGTCGTCGTATGGTATTCTAGTTTTCAGTGTTCAATAAACCAGTTACTTCCACTAAAAAGGGAGAAATATTTTTTTTCGATAAAAGAATAGTACGGATTTCTAAAACGTACCAGGGACTAAAAAGTGAAAAATAACCGAATTACATATTTAATTCTAAACACAAACATACTCATTAGACCTATTCTACATTTCTACCTTATAGTCTTTGGAATTAAATATGTAATTCGGTATTTTTTTAGTTTGTAGTCCCTTCTCAGTTTTTGATGTCGGTTCTATTATCTACCTTTGTAGTATCTACCTTTTAAAAAGGTGCTTCGCCCGCGAGTGTATTTTAAGTGAATGAGTGTATTAGTTAAGAGATGTTTCAAGCCTTTCGGAATTTGTCAAAATCAAATAGGTTCTATATTCCTGGCTATGAATATTATTTATTCAATGAAATTTTGAAGCAATTGGTATGCTTACTTCTCCCATAGAGTTAGTCAGGTAAAAGTGAACATCCAGGACGGGACTTGAACCCGCGAACAGCCCCTTACAGGGGGAATACTCTGACCAACTGAGCTACTGGACACGTCCTAGATATTCGAAATTCTCCGATATATTATACGTCTCGGGGCGACGCTGGAGCCATCTACCGCAATTCTTGCGAACTCACGGGAACGAAGAATGATGTTACAATCATTTTTAAACATTGTTTTTAATTTCCTCCGCCACATTTATACAAAGAAATATTGCAGCATTGGTATGCTAACTGCTCCCATTGCTAACAGCTCCCGCGGGTTCAAGTCCCGTCCTGGGTGTTCACTTTTTCCGAACTAAATAATTGGAATAACTTTTTTTTTTAAACCAATTATGTAGTTTCGAATCTGGCCATCCAGGCCCAGTTGAAAAATTCACCCTATAGGTATGCCTTTTTTTTTTGTTTTTTTTTTTTTTTATCGTGCGGAAATCCCTTCGGATACCCCCCCGCGTGCCAGCGGGGGCGGTTATGTCGGGCTTGAACCGACTAAAACCGCACGCCGTCTCGGGTCTACAGACGCCGAGGTGTAAGGTTGCCCATAGAGCATATTTCTCGCACCCCGACTGACCCTGGGCCATCTCCGGTTTCGAGATGGCCCCCTCGGGTTTGGGAACCACGGTGTCCCCGTCTTGCCCCGGTTTGGGGGAGGGGCGCTAGTCGCCCCACCGTCCCGGCCTGCTTCTGCTGGGGTGACAGGTGGCCTCACCCGCCACCCCCAGGCCTGCGCTCATGGAGGACGGAGGTCGTTAAGCGACCTCCGGCGCCTGAGTTGCCTGCGACGCGCGGCGAGCAAGTTGCGGGCTCGGCGGACCGGGAGAGTTCTAAGTCTCTCCCGGGCGCGCTCCGCCACCTCCTTCGCGAGCATTACATGCTCGCAGAAGGAGGCGGCGGCGGCCCACGCGCTCGCGCTCCGCACCATTGCCGCAATCATGCTGCCGAGCGAGAGGACTCCCACCCCGATGGCTGCCACGAGGTCACGCCTCGGCGCCTCCCACGCCGGGCAGTCCGCCAGCGTGTGCAGCCCTGAGTCCTCGCTCGCGTCGCAGTGATGACACTCAGCCTATAGGTATGCCTAATTGCAAAAATAATCATCGAAACATTTACAAATAATTAAATAAATTTGGAAAAGGTCAAAGTACGATCCTTGTTATCCCATTCTCAGTCCCTGGAGGCGGTGGAGGCGGTGGAGGACCTCAAAGTTTCATCATTTTTAGTCTTAGACTTTATTTTTATACCACTTAGGTTAAGTATAAACTTTACTAAATAAATAAAATATATGCTAGGATATTCTACACAACACTTTCTAGACCCAAAATAAGCATAGCTTAACTAGCTTATGTTATAGGTTCTAGAATGCGGATAAACATACTTAGATATATTTTTTGTAATGCATTCATATTATACATAGAAACACCCAAACCAATCCAAATATTTATATTCATACATACTAATATTTGCACTAAGCGGGCATTGAACATTGAACCCGCAGTCGAAGGCTCCACCGCCACGCCACGCCTCAGAGGTTCTTTTGTGTAATATCTGTTTGCGACACGCCTGCATTATTCCTCGCGGCAAAGTTACAATGAAATAATTTGCATGTTGTTACTTATATGTAATAGTGTACCGGTTTATGTTTTGCCAAGTGCCGCACTTGCACCATCTCCGTACGCAAGCAGATTGCAATTGTATAACGGAGCAGGTGAAGTATTTGTTAGCTAAAAGTGCCGGGAGTATCTCCCCATCAGTATCCTACTATACTGGTTGTATACTATATGTTGAGTGTGTAAAATCAATGCACAGAGGTTCCTGTAAATGTCGTGTCGTGTATGTGATAGGACAGCCTGAAATGTTTTGGTCATTATTATCATAATTTAATTCCACGCGATGAAGTTGCAGGCAACAGCAAGTGTCCGAAATATGGTTTTGTCCTTGTTTTATCGTGCTTTCAAGAAAATACTACAGCAAACTTTCCAATAACGCCATCTCTGCAGTTTACAGGGTACTATTGACAGCCTTGTGGACCAAGAAACTATTTTATAATCTGTGGTTGTGGTTTGTGTTACTCTGTTCAGGAGTCGGAGCGAACTGTCTCTTCTCTGTCGCTAATACTGTTCTGTAACTTCTGGTGCTGAGCTGCTGGCACACCGGCTGCAGTCGCGAGCGAGCACACTCGCTCTGAAGAGAACCGCCTCACGTGATATCTGTCATAGTTTGCAGAATACTAAACAATTTGTACAATACTAACATTACATAATGATTAAATTAATATTATTATGTACGATTGAGATATAATGAATGATATTAAATAATATGAATGAGATGAATGGTTAAATGTAAATTATAAATTATGTATGTGCAATTGCATTGATAAATATGTTACCGTAGTGCTTATGTGTATATAATATAACCATTTAGGGTAACGTTGCAACATGTTCCTACACTGTCTCCTCGGAATTTCCGGTGATGACGGATGTAATGTAACTGAAAACTATTGTGGCACACCGCCCTCGAGCAAAGAATAAGTGTTTGGTCGAGGGTCTCTCTGTCCCGTCGCCGCGTCGATATCGTCCCGCCAGACGTCGATGGAAATTTTGCAGTGCTTTAGTAAACGATACAAAGTGTGAGGCACGCACTTAATGTTGCCAATATTGACTAGTGTGATAACTACGAGAACACTTACTTTAGTGCTGTTCATATCACTCGCTGCCTGCAAATTGCGTGGCAGAGCGCCTGCGCGGCCCGTCGGCGCAACCTTCGTTTTAGAGGATATGAAACAGCCGAATGCAACTTACCCAGGACAGTTGGTCAGAGCCATCATCAACGTTCGTACAGCGTTCTATTGCTACGTCGGAGGTCACGGGTTCCCTTTCCGCTCAGTGTAAACATTGATCTGGGTGTTTCTTTTCAATATAACGTGTGTTTACATAAGCAAATGTATCGTAAGTATCACTAAGTACTTATGTACTTGTATATTCACACAATACATACAATCTACGAGCCATTACACAAGCTAGCTATTTGCGTACTTTGGGTCTGGATAGCGTCAAGTAGAATGTCATACAATATTTTTTTATTATTCTTTTATTTTCATTTAATAAAGATTAACTTAGGAAGTTTCAAGGAGCGCCGCTGTAGGTAGTTAGCGCCTGCGCCTCTTCGTATAGCAACAAGAGTCGGACGACTGCGATCGTTTCTCGTAGTTCGCAGCGTTCTCACAGGCGCGTCGTTTCGCCAAATAGTATTAACTACGTGACTATGGCAATTAAGTCGCGGCTATGATCGATTAATATCCACGTGCGTGGCAACTTTGGAGTGACAAAATATGTAGTGGTTTCACATATTTTCTCACTTCGAGTTCCTTTAGTCCGACTTATCTTTCCAATGAGCACTGCACGTGTATTTACTAAAGCGCTGCTTTTGTATTTCAGTAAGTTAATTATTCTTATGAAAAGTGGACCATGGCACTGAAGACAGAATGCCGGAATCGAACCGACTAAGACCACACTATGTGTTTTTATGGGTAGTAAACCCTTTTCGGTGACAACTATTCAAGTCGTTACCGATCTCAATGAAACGGGTACCATCGGGTGGGGCACTAGGTCACCCATCCAATGGTAAGGGTTTCCTGATTTCATGTCGCACAGTTTCTTTACTGTGCCTACTAAACTGCGGTTACGAGCGGTTGGGCTTCTTTTTTGTATTTTGATGGTAAATTGTATAAAACGTATGAACTACCAAAAAAAGGGGGTATATGCCTCCACTTACTCGCTACCGCTTGCATTCACTTGAATCGAAACTATTTTGTGGCAACTTTTAATAAATAGCTGACATGCTAGGTACAAAATAGTGAAATACAAAAGTACAAGTCCAACAAAAGTTACAAATTCTTATCCACAAAAGTTAACAAAAATGTTCTAAAGGAATGTGTGAGAACCCAAAACTAAAATAAGATTAAAAATGATTGAATCTATATTATGTCATATTTTTCACGATCGGTTGATCCACGATCACTTTCACATCTCACTACAGGAACAGTCAGCATCAGATTGATTTTGGCTTGCCAAGTACGTTATACTATAGTTTGTAATACCCGCTTTGTACCACATTGTTCAAATTGTTGTAAGCATCCAGACTGGTCAAAACATCTGAGCTATCAGTTTTCCATAACTATATGTAAGCTATCATCAGTGTTCATATACATTTGTGCGAATACATCGCTCAATAGAACCTAAGCAATTGTAATTATGATGATGATTGAAGTATTATTTGAGTAATTGATTTTTGTAACAAATCATATATTTGTTTCCTTTTTGTCCTGAACACATACATCCATCCCTTTCATTTCTTGCATGACGTAATTGTTGTCTTGTTTCAGAATCAAACGCAATAAGTAAAACTCGTGCACAACATTATCCAACAAACTACGGCTGGTTACACATTAATGTTGGTTTGCATTTGAGCATGATTATAAATATTTACAAAAATTACAAATTACAAACCTGTGCACATCATGCTGAATAGTTTGCAAGCCAAGATCAATCTGATGCTGTCTGTACCTACGCTTATTCAGCGTCCAGTTGAGAACTGTCGTAACTTTTACCGTATACCCCACCCCCCGCCGGCCAGCGGGGGTAGTTATGTCGGACTTGCTCGGGTCCTTAGACGTCGGGGTGTAAGGTGGCCCACAAGTCATTTCCCTCGCACCCCGACTGACCCTGGGCCATCTCAGGTTTCGAGATGGCCCCGTCGTGTCTGGGAACCACGGTGTCCCCGTCTTGCCCCCGAAAGGGAATGCCTATCTACTGCTTTATCGCTGAAAGCAATGTCTTGCAACCTCCAAGCAATCTTCAGATGGACTGATCCTATGAAATTTGCTCGGTAGTGATCAACGTGAAAGGAAAAAGGAGGGATGTGATCATTTCATTTAAACGAACTGCCGGCTAGTAGGCAGGTACATATTAGTGCAGCTAGGTAGGTAAGCAGTTACAATATCTACGCCAATGACAGTACAACTGCACCCAGGTAACCTGTGTACCGACTCCTGAAGGAATAGGTGAAGGCGTATCAATCGCCATCTTTCCGCCAATTCCGGAGTCTGAGCTGTTGCTTACAATTTGCAATAAACTCAATAAAATATTACACGACCAGGGAATCGAACCCAGGGCCGCGTGCTCTGGCTACCGTTGTGCCAGCGGGACAGCTATTAGGGAAAGTAATAAAACAATGCGAAGTGATATCGTGGTGTATTTATCAGTTTATTTGTATTCGTTATTCACACAGCAGAATTATTCAAAGGCGGAGAGAGGGAAGAGGAGGGGACGAAAGGGGGAGAGGCAAGCTGTGCTTGGACGAGCTGTCTTCCCTTGGTCCTCCGTAACGCTATACCTTTCGCTGTGTGGAAATATAACGGATTTTTTTTTAAGCGTTTGGCTTTTGATTTACAAAAACACACAAATTGTAAAAAATAAAAATAAAAATATTGGGGATTCAAAATCAATCCTGGTCATTTATTTTTTAAAGATTAATTCATGTAAATGTAGGCCACGACTACGTTTTAAGTGATCCATACGTGAAGTTCAATTTTGAGTTACTTTTTTTTTCGTGCGGAAATCCCCTCGGATACCCCCCCGCCGGCCAGTGGGGGCGGTTATGTCGCACAAGAATTAGGGGAATTAATCAAATCACTGTTCCAAAACGAGAGATGAATTGCTCGCCAATTGCTCATTGATCTGAGTGCTGTGTGACATGTGGCACCGTCTTGTTTTTTTTACAATTTTCCTTTTATTTATAAATTAAATGCCAAACGCTTTAATAATCAGCCTATGGTTGTAAGGTTTACTTATCACAAAAGTTATACCGAAGTGTCGGCTCACTGCGACACGCCGCACATCCGCACTACCGCTTGGCGGGCTCCGCGCGTAGACTGACACCTGTCACTCCGGTGACGGCCGGCGCGTCGCATGAGACGCACACACTATAATACTAAAGCCAAACAATAAATCAAATAAACAAGTCACAAAGAAATGATCGAAATGTTACGTCTATTGAACGCCAAATCGTTCAAGTCATCGTGTTTTGAACGATTTGTCGTGCAAAAACATTCACATAGAACGTATTAGTACACACTTCGGTCAATTGATCACTAGTTGAAACAAAGTTTCCTATTCAGGGCTTATAACGCAGCCCATGAAATCTTTGATCTTTGTTTGTTTGAAGTCATGCCTGTTGCTGTCCCCTGCGTCACACAAGTTCTGGGCGTTCTTGTGTTTGGCGAGCAGTCGGCAGTCATGGTGTGTGCCGTCTGCCCCGTCGCAGTCGACTGGTCCTATTACTACGTTCTCAAAGATGATCACACTGCGTTTTGGTGAACACAGCCGTCATTATACACGATGACTGGAAAACTGCGGAGTTAACCAGTCGAGTCGAGCAGGTAGGTAAGTACAACAAGGGCTTAGAACATATAAATACTATCTTCGTTCCTAAATCTGCGCTACAGTATATATTTACACTAATTTACAATAATAACGGCGGGTCGGCCCGACCGGCCGGACTGAAGTTACACTGGTATTGAATGAACGAAATCGTGCTATACATAATAAATATTTTATTTGTTCGATTTACAAACAGTATTTCTCAAAATGACTTCATTTGTACCCAAGCGTTCGGACCGCGCGCACTGCCCAGAGTCTCGGCCGACGCGCGGCGCACGACACACACACACACACAACACAGCGGCGTGGCGCGTGGCGCGCGGCGTGGCGCGTGGCGCGTGGCGCGGCGCGTCACCGGTGCGGCGGCAGGAAGCCCAGCGCGCGCAGCGCGGCGGCGGCGCGCGCCACGAGCGGCTCGCGCCAGCGCCACAGCGCCGTGTCGCGCACGGGGTCGGCGCTCAGCTCCTTGCACGTCTTGCTGAGCGCCGTGACGCAGTCGGCGCGGTAGTGCTGCAGGCGCGCGTGGCGCGTGTCCAGCGCGTAGCTGGAGCACGCGCCGCCCAGGCACGCCAGCGGGAAGTGGTTGTGCAGCGCCAGCACGCGCTCCGTCTCGTGGAACGCCTTCACGTACTGGCCGGGCTTGGTGAAGTTGCGCGTGCGGTACACGTGCTGCAGCATGTGCATGTAGTGCGGCGCGCCGTCCTCCCAGCCGTGCTGGTGGCGCAGCGCGTCCAGGAAGTACAGGTTGGAGGCGTGGTACGACGAGCGCGCCGGCCGGCCCGCGCCCGGCGCGCTCAGCGGCAGCGCGCGCCGCATGAGCGCGCTCCAGTCCGCGTCCTCCAGCGGCACGATCACCTCGTCGATGTCGAGCAGCGCGATCCAGCGGTAGCGGTACATGTTGCGGTACAGGCAATCGTTGTACGGGATCAGCTCCATCTGGCGCTTGTGCGTCGTCTTCTTCTTGAGATACATGTGCTGCAAGCCCGGCAGGTTGGGCTGGCCGCCGGGGAGCGTGATGGGCGTCACGTCGACCGCACCTTGCTTCGCGTAGTAATCTAGCACCTTCGTAATGTTGGGGTGCACCTGCAGCTCGTAAAAGAAAACTTTGTCCGCACCGAGCAATCGCACCAGCTCGATCCACTCCACTAGACGCACGGAGAGGTCCTCGTGCAGGAAGTCGAGGCCCTTGACGCAGATCGCGAAGTCCTTGCGCTGGGCGGGCGGCGGGCGGTCGTGGTGCACGCGCAGGTTGTTGGCGGCGCGGTCGCACGGCGCCTGCACCACGGACACGGACGCGGGCACCAGGTGGCGCACGTCGGCCGGCAGCACGCACGCCAGCAGGTAGGGCTGCAGCACGCGGTCGCGGTAGTTGCCCCACTTGCTGTTCCACACGTACTTGTACTCCAGGTTGCGCACCACCACGGGCGCCTCGCGCTCCTCGAACCACAGCTGGCAGTGCGTCACCACCGTGGGCTTGATGCGGTCGTGCACGGCCAGGATGCGCACGGCGGGCCCGATGCGGGACGCGTTCCGCGCGTCCATGTACGCGCCGTAGAAGTGGAACACGCCCGCGTCCGTGCGGAGCGTCTGCCAGTACGTGTTGTGGAACTCCAGCTCGTAGATGGAGGGGAAGGGCGCGCAGTCCTTCTTCTTGAAGAACTTGTTCTTGTCGTTCTGGTGCTTGTGCCAGTAGGCGAGGGGCAGCGACGGCAGGCGGCGCTCGGCGTCGGCGCGCAGCTGGTCGTCCGTGAGCACGCGCGTGTCGGTGGCGGGCGCGGGCGGCGGCGCGGGCGGCGGCGTGGACGCGGCCGCCTCGGACTGCAGCAGCAGGCGCGCCGGCGGCGCGGGCGGCGCGCGGCGCGGCGGCGCCGGCTGCAGGCGCGGCAGCGCCAGCGCCAGCAGCGCGCCCCAGCACAGCAGCGCCGCCAGCCAGCGCACGCGCGCGCGCCCCGCGCACCCCGCGCTCCCCGCGCCGCACCACCCGCGCATCACCTGCAACGCAAGCGCCGTTAGTCGCCATCGCACCACTGCACACTCCGCCACTCCGCCACTCCCCCGCGCGCAACAGCTCGCCCTCGTACCTCCAGCCTATTGCAACGGCGCCCTCATCCTGGCACGCGACACTGAAACGCTGACAATTTGTATCGCGAGTATGACGTCATGTTACGCATACCCGTTCGCGTGATCCCCGGAAGACACCTGAAGATTGCGTGCGGTCGGGACCAACGCTCACATCATATTCTGACCGACTTTATTTCTGTTGAAATTAAAACATGATCATGCTGACATTTGTCAACGTCAAAGAAACGCAGATTAAATATAATAAACTAAGAGGAGTTCGGTAGGAAGCATCTGCAATAGTCTGCAGGGTGAAAAGATTCATAGAGATCAGCATAGGCGAGACGAAAATAATAGTATGTTGTCTACCCAAGTGGACCACTGGTATAAGATAAATAAGACCGATTGTGCATAAACTAAGCATCACAACACATTGCGACTCCGCTGTAACTCCGCTCGACTGCTGTTGCTCCCTGAGACACTCTCCTAATGCAATTTTATTCTAGTACCAGACTACTTTGTGCCATGCAAGAACTGTGGTGGACTAACACTAAAATCAACTACAGACATTTAAGTAAGATAATCTTCAAATTTATAGACAAACAAATGTACATCGTAAAAAAAGGGGAGGGAGTAAATACAGAGATTTACAGGTTACCAATATTATAACTCTGATTAGATATCATAAATTGAGACAAGTACAAGGTAACTATTTTTTATGAAACCCTGTTTTTATAGTTATACCCAGAGAGAGGTGCAATCGGTTATGTTTAGTTTTAATCGTTAAGTATTTATATTTTGATATTTCACCGCGGAGCACGAGCCCTACGACGTCTGTACCAGACGAAGTGGGCGTGACCTGCCGGCGCATCGCGTGTAGTGCGCCGGGGAGTCTCTTTGAAAAGTTATCGAGGTTAGTACGTTAGTAGATCAAGTGCCCGCGCAATTTTGGTTGGCTTTGCCACGCGCTTTGAAAGAACATTGTTCTGATTTTGTTTGTTGAATGATGATTAATTGGTGAAAATTTATTATCGAGATAGTTATCTCTTTGTAAAATAAAGTTAATACGCCCATCACGTTCGTTGAACCATTGCTGCGGTGGAACACACATCCTAAAGGGAAGTGAAATCTTTTATAATTTTTGTAATCTATACATTAGACTAGGATTAGATTAGGTACATTATCACTGGTACATTGGTAACCTTCTAAAACTTCTAGGTACATTTTCATTTGTTCCTAAGGGGGCCGTCAGTAATAAGGTTAGTTAACATCCTACTTATATATTTCATTTTCTTGATATTTTATTTATTTGTTTGCTTGTGTAATCGTGGTATTTTGTTTGAAATCAATCGATCTTTTATCTCGATGGAAATACCACGCGGATTTCGGTTGTAATAATTGTACACGTTGGGATGTAGCGGGTCGTCCATTTTTGATTTACCCTCTTTGTAAAATAAATTACTATTTCATATTAAATACTTGATTAATCTGGCCTAAAAGTCGAATGTTGCCTAATCGCTTGCGATCGGAATTTATCCTTTGAATTTGCATGATTGTTTTGATTTGAGTGCCTGTTTTAATTGTTTTTGGGACTTTGTGGGATTTAATTTTGATAATATTTCCGTCTAAATATTGTTGCTTGAGATCTATATAATTAACCTAACATTTTCACATATTGTGATTTTTTGGTCAAGAGCGAGTCACTTTGGGGGGCTCAAATTAATTAATAAAATAATATTTGGATATTTATGTTAATACCTTGGGGAGCTCTCAACAACGTTTAGAAGCCTATCCTGAACATTTTTATTTATTTTTGCAAGTGGGGTCTGTTAGACCGCCAATCTAAAATTGGTCCAAAGTTTGCATTCTTGTTTCTGATTTGTGTCCGGTCGGCTTCCGGAACTTATTTGAACTGATATTTATATTTTTCCCTATTTTTTTTTTAAGGGGAATTCAGGTTTTTCAATAAGTTGGTCGGATCCCTTTTACCTAACCTAGTAATAATTGTTTGTGCCAATTTTGCAGGCCTAGTTTGGCATCGGATTTTACTAGACCCGGTTGATAACTTAATGATTAAGTTTTACGCACGTTTCCACTACGCGATTTTTTAGACTTAAGTTAATATCGTTGACTTACGACGATATCGGTGCTTCGTAACGGTTTGAAAACTACCTACTCGTAGTCGCATTTTTCGCCTTTGCTTCCTCCTGAGTGAGGAAGCTGGTAGCAGAGCTGCTTCGGAATCATTGCTCCGGCTACGTTCGCGTACAGATTACTTTTTGTAATCAGATTAATAATTTGTTTGAAAGTAATCATGATATTTTCAATCAGATTACATTCAATCAAGATTATATTTAATCATGATTGCTGTGTAGTCATATATCATGATCGAAGTAATCTGTAATCATTATTATTTTATTATAGTTTATGCCGCTATAAAACGCCACGGGAAGGGAAATGGTCGGTGGATAAGAAACGGGACACTATAAGAAAAAAGACTTGAATAATTGCAGCCCTAAAAACTTCGCCCACATTCCTATGTGATCTGGTGGGATGTGGGAGTGTAAGGGTGGAGAACCACCACGCCGCACTACCCAGGTCCCAGGACCTCGTACTTGGTGTCACCTCCATCCTTCCTTCCTTCCTCTCTCTCCAAGCAGAAAAGTACTACTATAAACCCGTGTCTTATTTCTACATATTATTTCGATCTCAATCAAGGGAGTAATCTAAAAAAGTAATTAGGATTATGATTTAAGATTAATCTCTTGTATGATAAATTTATTCATTACGTTCGATCATGATTAAAGATTCCAAAATTTAATCATAATTCTTAATCGTGAATATGATTACAATTGTAATAATCTTGATTACAGACTACTTCGGTCATGATTGATGAGTACACAGCAATCATGATCGAAGTAATCTGTAATCAAGATTTTATGATTATAGTTTATGCCGCTATCAAACGCCACGGGAAATGGTCGGTGGATACGAAAAGGGACGCTATGAAAAAAAAACTGAGAAGATTAATTTCTTGCATGATAACTTTATTCAGTAATTTCGTTAATCTGCAATCATGATTGAAGATTCCAACATTTAATCATTAATCTGATTACAATTTGCCCAAGACTGGTTGTACAAGCTTTCTGTGAAACGGTGAAAACCAGAATTACTTACGCGTGTCACTCTCAAATAGTCAATTACACTTCAGATTAGTGTTCTCATCGCAGACTGAGAACAAAAGCATACTCAGTGTACGTTTCTCACACAGGCGAGACGGTAGCGCCGCCCCGCCCGTCGGTTCACAGAATGGTTGGTACGACTATACAGACTATGCTAGTGCCAGCACGAGTTTCTTCTAAATATGAGACGCGATAGGCCGTAACCCACATAATAAACCCACTTATAGTAAACCAGTAGACGTCACAAACCATCGCGAATATGATCGCTTGGGCTGGATTTCTCACAATGCTTTCTTTCCTCGTTACGTGAAACTTAATTTCTCAAAGTAAACAATAAAATCATCTCGATAAATAATAATTCGCACATGCACCTCCAATGGTTGAGAGGCACGAAGAGCACTCACCCACGGTTTTTTTTAAATTTCAAGCGAGGCTTTAGAATAAAAATAAGGCCTGGAACTGGCATACCCATCTCACCGTTGGCTCCGGTGGGGTGAAGCCCGTGGAGGTTTCCGCACGTTAAAAAAAAAAAGGCCTGGAACTGGAATCTAAAGGCGATCCTCAAAGGGCAGAGTTCCAAACAAGCTTACCAAAGCAATATTTGCCATGTAAAAACGCCAAACTTCAAAGAAGAAGAAGAAAGTCGTGAATGTCTTTTACCAGTGCCAAATGGCCTTTAATTTTAATCGATGCATGATATATTACCTTCATAAAGGTCCCCTATCAGTTAATTTCATTGCCGACGTTTGGATTGCTAAGAAGCCATCATTCCAATTAGTAATCCAAACGTCGCGTTGCGTCGGTTGCATTACCTGCCATTATGCATACCTACTGGCAGATAGAATAGTTTACATAAACTTAGCACGTACAGCTTAGCAGGAGACATTATAGCATGTGTGTGAATTGTCGCAAGTTCGAAGTAACTGAAAGGGCACAAGGAATGTGTATGACGTTTGCTACAGTTTGCACGTCTGTGGCGATGGTGACGGCGAGGCTCCGCGCTTGCGTCTCGCGCCTGCGCCCTGATATATTAATAACACGTTGACCTATGATAACTACAGTTAGACAACATAAATGCGCCACAAAGCGCTGAATAGACTAAGAGGTCCTTGGAGTCAGAGGCCCTCAACACGCGGAGTGTGGCAGTTTATATCACTGTCAAACAACAACGAGGGGCAGTGAAATGAACTTTAAGCCACGAACGAACACAGAGAAGAGCAGTGACTACAGTGCGCTAGTTGCCGGCAGGCGGCATGTCGGCACTGGAAGTTATGCGTATGTAGGCAGGTACCTACGAAGACCCAGTTCATCAAGGTGTGGCACAAAATGTAAACAAATGACCAAAAGGATCCGCATGCAATTGATGCAACACAAATGTTAATGAAAAGCTGACATCATAAATAATTATAAAAATACCTCAGATTCACAATACTTTTGTATTTTTGTAATCTAGCTATCTAAACACGTAAATACGAGTGGGTAGTTCCTTAGCAAAGAGTGAGTTTGCACAGTCTCGCGACTGTACCCTACATTGCATGTCTGTTCTGTCTACATTCATTGCAAGTCTGATGACTTGCCAGGAGGCACATCGTTGCGGACGCGGCACCCCGGCCCCGGCCGGACCGACATCGTGCGTCATTACGTACTTCGCAACACAATTATATTATTTAAAACCAATGCACACGTAAACGAAGAGACTACCTGAGCAACCATTGCCGTAGTCGCACTAACAGGGAAAGATTGGCCAGCTTGTTCACATTGTTAGCTTTAACTACAGAATACACGTAACGTGTTGCATTCACTTTCGGCTACCTCTCCTTTGGCTCTCCAAACAACTGTAACCGCGACCATTCTCCTCCGCTGGAGCGCGTGCACGACGCGCAACGGCACCTGTCCTGTGCGCAGTTTCATTTGGACGGATTATATTCGCCATTGCAGTTTGTCAGTAAAAGTTATAGATAAGTACTACACTGGGCCTGTAGACAAACTGACATTCTACTGATGGAATCTCAAAGAAGCAAACCCTTTACTGTTGGTAGAAGTTTGATGACACAAATTTATCACAAAATTCGGCCGGGTGGGTACCACCGTGCACGATTGCGAAAAACGCAATCAAACCGAAATTGGATTACTATGGAGGACCATAGTAATCCAATTTCGGTTTGATTGCGTTCAGGGGTCAGCAAGTGTATAGCCGGGCAGGGGGATTGTGGTCGCAGCACTAGTGGGACCGGTGGGTGTCACGCGGTGCTGCGACGACAAGCCTCTTCTGATGAGGCCGTCAAGCTGAGTGCCACCATTGTTAACATGATACGTGTATGTAATGGCCTCTTTCCTGAGAGTTTACCTTCAGCTTACCATCGGGCGAGGTGAAGTCAAATTGACGTGTCCTAAATATTAAAAAAAAAAGTCAAAAGTTCGAAATTTATAGGAGTGACATTATTTAATACACGTGACATGTCGACAAATAATGTCTCTCCCCTACATTTCGGAGTTTTGAAGGTTCGCTTCGAAGCGATTCCAAAAGTAGAATGTGAGTTTGTTTGTTTACACTTCTGCAAAATTTCGGTGAAGAAGTAGGTACCTACTGTAAATAGCCTCATAGCTGACCATTATATCCATTATCAACATCAGTGAGCAGTTATCGCGATAACATAAAGGCGGGAAGATTATTTTATTGATTAAGAGTATAGGTACCTGGTAAAAATTAAAAATAAAAATTTGGTATAGATTTTAGGGATAGATTATGGTCTGGAATAACACATAGGCTACTTTTTATCCCTGGAATAGGTTCCCAGTTAGTAATTTATAATGTGCTACGTTACGGGTCGCAGGTTCCGTTCTGGCTCAGTGCTAATATAATATTATGTAGACATGAACGTGTCCATGCTATTTGCATTGGTCTGGGTACTTTGTGCATACTTGTATGCGTGTTCTAGAAACCATAGTATACAAGCGACGCTTGTCTTTTTACGCTACCGTTGTTTGATTATTCGATGATTTTGTTACTTTTTAGTTAAAATAAAGATTGTTAATGCCCGTTTCTGTGCCAACGTCGGTACCTAACGTACGTGTCGGATTAAATCGGATTAGTTTATCGATTCATGTGAGCCTACCTATAGCTCACCTCATATATATGTCGCGTAGTGGGCGCACGTCAGATAGGGCAGTTGTACATTGAGCTGTTATTACGCACTTTATATCGGTATAAATTTGGTTAGGCAGGGAGCCGGGAGGGGAACTTGGGTAGTGAGGGTGAGTGTTGATGTACATCAACAAAAGGGGCCCCTTCTAAACCTACACTTGGGTCGCAAGTCCCAGGCACTGTCCCGAGTTCCCAACTCAGCAACGAGATGGACCCGGCACCCGCACGGAGAATCCATGGATTGCTAAGAATATCGGTCTCTGTATCATATACGTCTATAAACCGTATGTGTGGGAAAGCAGGGATACCCCTGTCTGCCTGTAGTTGCACCTACTCGAGTAGGTGTTCCACCAAACACAGTAATTTATATTCGAATTTACGCGAGTGTGAACGCGTCGCGTGTCGCGTCACGCCGCGAAGGGCCGCCTGCGAGCGAGCCGGCCGCGCGGCCATGGCATGGCGACATGGCAGTAATCGCATTGCTAGTAGGGTTACCCACATTTCTTCGCCGAATATAGACTTTTTAAGAATAAGCTCTAAAGAAAATAGTACAAATAAAATAAATAAATAAACTTTTTATAAACCACGTTTTCCTTCCGAACTAAAAAGAAGAAAAAAAAATCTCAATCACTAAAAAACGTGGGACGGGCGCTTTGAAATTTTTAAATTATTGAATATTTAAGGATTCCGATACATTAAAGGATTAAAGCACCCGCCCCACGTTTTTTAGTGATTGAGAAATTTCATTTTCTTCTTGTTAGTTCCAAAGGAAAACGTGGTTTTAAAAAAAAAAAAAAATTTTATTTCTTATATTTTCATTTCTGAAAATGTAAGGTGGCATTAGCCTACATAAAAAATTTCAGAGCTTTAGGGTGATCAGAAGTGGTCTAAAATTAAGTGTCAATTTTTGGCTTCAGAGGGAAAGAAACACAGAAACAAAGAAACACAGACACGAAGTGAAACTAAGAAAAACGTGGTAAAAAGCAAAAATACATACATGCACACATACATCCACGCCTCTTTCCCATTGGGGTAGGCAGAGACCACATGATGTCAGTTGCTACGATCCTGGCGTACGCCCTTCGTTTCTTCTACTTTCATAATTGTTGCGGGGAGCAAAAATTAGGCAAATATATATTTGTAAGTTGTTTATATTTATAAAAACTATATTAGTTGCGCTTGCATTTTTTTTTATCTAATATAAAAGTTTAAGAAAATATGCTTCAACACATTCTATTTCTAAAGGAATATAAATGAAAAGCTCATTTGTTAGTAATGGGACACTACTTCTGCTCATCTTCTCGCCACTTAGAATACACGACCGCACATATCCTTTCTGAGGCTGCTGAGCTGCCGCGCGGTGGGAATGGAAAGCAGAAATAAAAGTAGGTACTTTCAATAAGTGTTGCAAGTGATTTTCAGTTTTTTGGAAAATATACTGCCATTTTTGACCTGTACGTTGTCAGTAACTCACTACTAATCTAATATATATATATATATATATATATATATATATATATATATATATATATATATATATATATATATATATATATATATATATATATATATATATATTAATTTAGTATACATACATATATATATATATATTTATATATATTTATATGAATTGCAGAAATATATGTACGCTCATAATTTACGAATGTCTGCACCAAATTGGATAATTATTTTTTTGTGTTCGTTATTGTCAGGACAAGGTAGGCAGGCAAGGCAAAAATTAGGGAAAGTCCCCGGGAAGGTGCTATTATTGCAGCGGGGCGAAGCTAGGGCGCGCAGCTAGTCTACATCTACACTTGTATAAATATTATAAAGAAGAAACAATTGTATTTTTGTGTGTAACGAATACACCTAAAAACTACTGGACCGATTTCAAAAATTCCCTTACCGTTAGAAATCCACATTATCACTGAGTAACATAGGCTATGTATTACTGGAAAACAATAACGATCCTAAGTACCTTGTAAACAAACCCAACCCAAGGTGTAAAAAAATTGCCATAAAATGCCTTTCATGCAGGCGCTGCGGAAAGTATTGATGATAGAACAAAAAAATATTCTATAATATTTATAGAACATGGAAACTATCAATATCTACAAAAAACTTCACCGCAACAGCCACGCGCTACGTCCAACTTGTAGGTGGGTGTGTCATTACAACTACTTTTGACATTTGAAAGTTGATAGAAATGCCGATGAATATCAGATCATTGTATTTATACTTTTGTATTAATTATTATCCAAACGAATGATTCCATATTCAAGAGCGTTTCAATACCGGTTGATTACTTTTTGAATGATTGAAATTGGAAGTTCCGTTCAAAAGATATTACTTTTATTTATTTATTTTTTATTTAATTTTGAAGCATGGAAGACTTACAGCTAATTACACAAGTTAAAATAATAAATTTAACATTGGTCAGCCACTTATAAGTCCTCACTTATAGACAGAATACAAGGATACTTATAAAAAGTGAGCAGAACATAATGGTCCCATCTAAAGTTAACGTAAGGAAGCGTTTGTAAACTTTTAAACGAAGAATTTGTTATTGGTGTTTGAAATATAGTATTTTTGCGTACCTACTGTATATTTCTTCCACAGTAGGTATATAGTACACTGACCCGAAGTACCTATAGTACAATACTATATGTTAGTACGGTTGGCTACCCTAAATGCAAGGAACCTGCGCGTCAGGTTCGGTTCGCGAGGGAGACAGCAATTAGCGCGAAGTGATGTCGCGAGGTCGTCGCCCGCCCCGCTGCCGGTCCCGGTCCCGGTCCCGGACCCGCCGCGTCGCCGCCCCCGGCCCGCGGGGCGCCGGTCGCCCGCAACCCCGGCCGCTCCACCAGTTTTTACGCGTCTCGCTCGACTGTGACTGGTGGGCTGTCAAGGTTGAGCGACATATCTTTGCAGCGGCACTGAATCACCGCTGCAACACGCCATCGCCGCCTCGCACTGACGCGAAAATTAATGTGGCGTTTCTATTTTTAGTCGCAACTTGCAGCGAATGATTATTTTAAGTCCCTTGTGACTCGGCTGACGCCTATCGGTCGTTTAGAAACGAGTTTAAGTCACGGAGATGTTTCTGTGCTTCACCGCGGACCATCGAGAGTAAGAAAGAGGATGTAGACGTCAGAAACTAACTAGCGGATAAGTAGCCTTCATAGGGTTGGCATTGATCGTCGGCCAATACCCAACGTGGCGGGAACATATCGCTCTCCGTACTCCTCTGCTTTCAGAGGAGACAGGATGAGCGATGCTGTTAGTGGTGAGATGGCCCAGGGTCAGCCGGGGTGCGAGGGATATGCTCTATGGGTAACCTTACACCCCGTCGTCTGAAGACGCGAGACGGCGTGCGGTTTTGGTCGGTGCAAACCCGACATAACCGCCCCCGCTGGCCGGCGGGGGGGTATCCGAGGGGATTTCCGCACGAAAAAAATAAAATAAAAAAAAGTTACGCCTGATGTGTAACAATACTATCTATCAATATCACATCAGCACTTGGCTCGTTCTCGAGCGATGTTGGTGCCCTAGGCAGGTACACGCGTAGGCACCATTCTAAATTATATACATATAGTTACTAGAGAGAGTTGATACCGGTAAGCACAAACTGATGGAAGCCGCAGTGAGGCGCGCGCGGTTGCACACCACCACACCGCGGCCGGCTCTCTAAGCATTGGCCGTATGTAATATTCGTGTGTGATCTCAGAGATGTTGATGCGCTAGTTGTGTTTTGATTATCTAGATAACAATGATTACACTAGATTATACACACGCGTATTATTCTAACCTACCTAGTGGTACAACAACATACGCGTGTGCATGCTAACAAAACATTAATGCAAAGGCCTACTAGTAGATCTTCCGTCGAAAGATGTATGCTTGTATGTATTCAAATAATATGGAAGTAATCGGAGGGGGTTTACATAAATTAGGTACACGTGAACCGCACCGCATTATCACGTGCGAACCGAGTTTTCATAAATATTACATTGACTTTCGTGGTATGGCAGGTAAGTCTTCCACGAACGCCAGCTAGACGGTTCCTACGTCCGCATTCCTTACTAATATTACTATCGAAGCTGCTACTCGAGTGTGACGTAGAACGAGAGCGAGCCGCGGCGACGCTGCGTGACGCGCGACGTCCCGCGATGCCATCGCCAATCAGCTGGGTCTGGGTGCCAGACCCGCGTCCGTCCGCCGGCGCTTGGCAGGAGAACGCGCCGAGTAGCGGCTCGGTGTCGTCCGGGATATTGCAAAGTGACGCACCGCCCACGCGCTCCGTGCTCGGGCTCCGCGGGCCGGGCGCGGCACTCGGTGCGACCGGGGCCGAAACAAAACAATTGACAGATACAGATCCAACGTTCACCCTTATTGATATTTTGGGTTTCTGATAATAAATGACGCGCAACAAGATATGTATTTGCGAAGGAATCCATAAATAAATGGAAATAGGTACTAGATATTGATATTAATCCGATTGCTGATTATTTTTTTAATGAAAAATAGCAATCTAATCTGATTAGTTACAATTTCAATTATTTTATGAGCAATTGTGATCAAATGGTCGCCGACGAAACGTCCTTACGGATCCTTATCAAATTTTCAATGAATGTATATAGACTCTGCTCAATATATAGACCAGAGCTTACTTATGAGTACCAAATAGGTTAGCTTATTGCTAACCTATTTGAGATCTTCTAATTGGCTAAGCACATCGAGTGGCTCCTCGTTGAAATCAAAGCTCCTACAGCAGGGGAAAAGCATTGTGAGCCCATTTTTAGTTGAAGCTGGAAGAAGTTCTATAGCAATGATATTATAACGAGATATCATTGTTCCATAGCCTCTCTTAATGGTTAATATTTTCTTCTTGGTCTTGGAGACCCACGTCGAAGTATAATATATTGTGAAAGCAATCACTGCTTAACTAGGAACGTGTATCATACCTGCTTTGACCCAAATACGTCCCTTACAACTTAAGGTTTGATTAGAAATGGAAGCAATATTAACATACAATACAGACACACTCCGTGGCTGGGACGCCGAGAGCACCACGGAGGTAGGCAAATGTCAAAGACGATGCGGAGTGTTTCACTATTTTATTCTTCTACTACGAAGGTAGCAAACAGCAACTGACAGTAGTAGCCTATGAGCGCTTGCGACACCAAAGGCAAAGAGAAGTATGCCAGCACTGCCACTCACTCGTTGGCTATCATACATGCAAAGGGAACTATCACATACGTGAAAAAGGATGATTAATGAAACGAGTATAGGAAGGAACGGGAGGCAAGGCAGGGCATGACAATACTCTGACGAACCAATAACCGATGCAGCTAACTACTTGGTGTTACTTGAACTCGATTGGGACAGGGCAGCTCTACCCTCCACGAATGTGTATAATGACTGTAAGTAGGAAAAAGCAGCATTAGTGCAGTTGGTGAGACATCCCTTTCCTACACACATAAGGTAGCGTAACGTATTGATTTGAATCTGTAATAATGTTAAAGAACATCGAGATCAATGGTAAGACTTGTGACGTCAAGACGCGAGCTCAGTGCTGCGTGAGGGGTGTCTTCGAGCACACGTCTCGTAGCGCGCTGTCGCTGACGCGTGACGCGTGACGCGTGACGCCCGCGGGACGCGGCCGCTGGGGAAGCAAGCTACGACCAAGTGCATTAGGAGCAAACGTTGCAAATAATGCCCACATCGAGCATTTTATATTATGAAATCCTAAATATCATGTTGTTAATATAATACAGTTATCCGTATGCCCAAGTATGGAACATCTGTTTGAAATCTCAATCAAGTTGAGATATTCTATAGACAAACAATATTGTTATAAGTGAGCAAATTGAAAAGAGAACCGGACTGGTTTCCAACCGATCTCTATAGTGGAGACCTTAATAAGGCAATGATGGCGAAACCGATTTCAGCAATTATTTCACCTTCTCATCTTAAAACTACATTGTGGAAGTTAAGAAAACGTCCAAAATAATGAACGAACGTCAGCCTCCAAGGGCAACGAGCCTTTGAAATGAAATATTTATAACAAAATAATTACGTTGTATCGTCATACGAAGATCATAATCATCACATCGTCGTACACGTGAGCAGCAATTACTGGCAGCACAAAAACTATACGCGGCCTTACGCGGCGTTCAGCGAGCCACGCGCGGTATATTTGATTGAACCAATAAACAATAACAGTAGGAGAATCGCTTTTCCTGGTTCTGACATGCGTTGCGTTGGGATGAACATAATGTCTCCAGGAAGGCATTAAGCATGGAAGTCGACGTTACAATGGGAGAGGAAAACCTAAGAGAAGATACGACTGTGTGAAAAAAGATATGACCGGGAAGGGAGCGAATGTACCTCAACATTCATTGGCTTCCTGGCCATGTCATCTTCGATCTGCAAACAGAGATGATTGGCTAAATCAATGCCGACGCAAATAAATCTGGAATAAGGGTAGGAAGATGATGATGAATTATAGGAAGAACCGGGCTCTGGTCGGCGGAATAGGCAGGTTCTTGCCCCGGCCCGGTACGATCCGACTTGTTCCTTTTTGTTTTCAATCTGATTTGAAACATTTATGCGCATCCGTGATCTGCCCACTACCGAACTAATTGTATATCTAGATACGATCGTACAAGAAACCGGCGTAGGTACTCGATTATATAACGTGCGCAAATTAATCGTTAATATCAGAAAGCGATTGATATCGTCCGCGCCGCGCACGGATAAGTTAACGCAAGTCGTTTAGCAGCGGGGCTCTTCTGCTTGCGATAACAGCGCGCTACAGCCGTGTCATGACACATAACGTCCATAAATGTTCGCAAGGCTTGCTAGGCACAGTCCCACGTCCAGTCGTCGTGCGGTTCCTACGGAGGCGATGCTCTCGAGTGAGCTGTTCGCCGGGACTAGCACACACAACTTTTACTGCGTCTGGAGTTTTGTAAATTGTCGAATGTTACTAGACAGTCCCTATACATTTAGCAGTATAATTTTGTTATCTTTAGTACTGCAGCCCATCGGCCGCACCCACACGGCCGAGGCGGGGCCGCTCCGGCGCGCTCGCCGAGCATAGTCGAGATCAGCCGCGCTATTTATGCGTAACATTATGCGCGTCCGTTTGTGCCGCGCACTATACGCTACCTGCCTATAATACAAGTTTAATAATCTTCTTCGCTTTTCGATAAATCGCTAAGAATCTGTCCGCATGACACGAGCCACGATACAAGAGTAGGAAACATTTAGAAAGTGAAGTTGTCAATAAAATACCTTCCATGTGCACGAAGCCACCGCCGCGAGCCGGCCCACCGCCCACCGCCCGCTGGCCACGGGTGTTGGACCACTCGATCGCAACGTCAGCAAATCTAAGAGAATTATTCACCGCTAGCGCAAACTGCGATTGATACCTATCAATTGTCTTTATCTTAATATGAAGGTATCATGGCTGTCATCTTCTAAGAGAACGCAAGGCAACGATCCCACTGCCGTGTCGGGGAGAACGTGTCACAGGCACTAAGCATGTCTAAAATTGTGTTTTGCTCTGCCTTGAATGTTGCAGCAACCGGCCCTAATCTTGCTACTGCCTGATGAAAGATTTAAGTGCCCATATAATTTGCAAATTTAATTTATTCAGCAATTAGCATTAGTAATTTCGGTACCGTGTACTGTGCATGTTTTGTTTCTTTTTTAAATGATACTGGTGATAGTGTTTGGGATTCTAAAAAGCGTTATACTTAGGGTATCATAGCTATATGCGTGTCGTCGCCAGTCGTGGCCTCCCAACGGTGAGCAGGCCCGCGCAGCGACACACTGCACGCTTAATGCCAATGTAAGTGGAGTACCAGCCCACACTAATTCAATTTAATTTCAATATTAATTCAATAATATATATAACGTCACTCCCTCCCACTTTAAGCTGGGCAGGATAAATGTAAAACATCTAAGAGGAGACATTGGGGAAGACCGCCACCGAACAGAATCGTGGGCAAGTCGCGAGAGGGCGGTGTGTAGGTGTCGCCTCTACAGTCCATTCAGTTATTTTACCTCTGACAGGTTGTCATTATATTTTTTTCTGTATGTTGGCTTACAGTCGTGTCGCCCTGTGTAGCTGTGAGTTGTCGTATCATGTTGTGTTATTATTCTTCTTTTTTGTAGCTAGTATCATGCCTAAGAGAATACAAAGTAGTGGAAGAAGTATTGTGTTATCAGTGCGTGATTTTTGTGAACGAGAAAAAGGCATTAATGCTCCTCTAATTCCATTTGCAAATGTTCGTCAGAGAGTTGCCGCCATGACAGGTATGTGAAATAGGGATACCAGTGTAAAACATTTTACCTAATATTAGTGGAGATTATAATAGCCAAGCAAGCACTAATAATAATTTTTTTCATGTCATAATATACTCACTTTAATAAAATATTGGTCCTGTTAGGTACTATACGATTGAACTTAAGTTTTTTTTTGAATGAAATTTTGAAGCATTTCTTATGCAAATCGAGTCCCGCCCGAGGTCGATTCTCATTTCTTTCTAAATCGATTTTTTATTTTTTATTTATAGGGATATCTGAAAAAACTGTCAGTACCATCACCAAGGAGGGCGATGTTGCTGCTTCCTCATCTCAAAAAGTTTCCACGCCCAGAAAAAAACGCCAGCAAAAGAAGAAAATAGTTTTAGATGATTTTGATTTGTGTGCAGTGCGAAATAAAATACACGAAATGTATACAGTCAGAAAGGAAGTACCAACTTTAGGGAAACTGTTATCAGAGTTGAAAGTTGACATTAATTATTGTGGAGGTCGAACCACGTTATGGAAAATTATCCGACAACTTGATTTTCGTTTTAAAAGATGTGGGTCAAGAAGGAAGCTTCTTATGGAAAGGCATGATATTGTAGCCTGGAGATATAGGTACCTAACCACTTTAATACAGAACCGTGAAGAGGGTAGACCTGTTGTGTTCCTGGATGAGACCTACATTCATGCATCATATAGTGTGAACAAATGCTGGCAAGCCGAAAATGAAGAAGGAGTTTTAAAACACGATTCTGTTGGTGCACGATTCATTATTATTCACGCTGGTGGTGAAATGGGCTTTATACCGAACGCGCTATTAATATTTAAATCTCAAACAAAATCAGGTGATTACCATGGCGACATGAATAAGACCAATTTTATGAAATGGCTTCAAGAAATGCTTATTCCCAATTTGCCACCGAATAGTCTCATAGTTATGGACAATGCACCATATCACACAGTTAAACTAAACAAGGCACCAACCCTAAGCTCTACCAAAGCAGAAATGCAAACTTGGATTACGAATAAGGGGTTATCGTATCTGCCTACCATGGTTAAAGCTCAATTATATGAAATTATGCTTCAAATGCTTGAAGCTCATGGTCACAGAGTGGCTAGGTTACCGCCATACCACTGCGAGCTTAACGCAATTGAGTTTATGTGGAGTCTTGTCAAAAGACGTGTAGCTGATAAAAATGTTGGACAAGAGGCAGCTAATATCGTGGATTTAACAAAGGAAGCTTTTCAGAGTATCACTTCAGAAGACTGGCAAAAACAGTGTGAACATGTGCGTCACATTGAAGATAGACTTTATGAAAAAGATGGTTGCATAGACGCCAAAATAGACAGGTTCATAATAGAGTTGAACAATGAGTCGGATACAGAATCTGACAGCAGTTCCGATTATTCCAATTCATCTGATTGTGAAATTTTCACATTAGCGACTCGCTTAGATCACTCCTATTCAAAATAAATGTTTATTATGCAGAATTTTTTATTGCATTTACTTCTATTTAGGTACATACATAATATATTATAGTAACACATTTCCCTCCCATAAGGCTACCTAGCATAGGCAAAGGCATATTATGCTTACGTTTACTGCATGTTATTCAAAAATTAAAGTACAACAAACTTTTGTCACTTTCCTAGCGTTATTCGCTCGCTTCGGAGCCCAAGAACCGTTTGCCAACTGAACGGTACTATAAAAATAATCCTTTTTCCATTAATTGTGTAAGTTTCGATTAGGTGTTAGAGTACATGGCATGCCAGTAACGGAAGCTTATTATGGTAACACAACAATCAGACTCGCCAACCTTACAGCTAGAGGTAAAATAACTGTGAACGGACTGTAGGGCTGCAGGCTGTGGGAGGCACCGGGAGCCGCTCACCGTCAGCTGCGGAGGGCTTGAATGTAAGTGGAGCAGAATTAGACTAAAGACCGAATTTATGAGTCGGCTTACTGCCTAATCGATTGGACTTGGCATGGCTTGAGCATGGTGCAGGCCCCTCTTAATGCTACAACTACAGCATAATATTGTAGTAGGCAACCTTTTTTTACCATATTTTAACTTTTTTAAATTATTTTAACGTTTAACTTAGGTTAAATTTTTATTTTAACTTTTGTTTTTTTTATATACCTTTATTTATCTTGACACGAGACAAAAATGTACATTCGTCCATATTTAGTCTTAAGAAATCACTATTTATAATATGACGTCTCGAAAATGCCGCAGTGGAGTTTGTTGTGCCGTTTCTTCTCCACTAGGGCCTAGGAAGCGGTGGTAAACTTAGTTTTAAGCAGATTTTGACGTCAAAAAGATGTAATTACGTTGCACTATTTTGAAAAATAAAGACTGACTTTGACTTTGACTTGGATAGGTTTCGCCGCGGACTCAAACGTTGGCTTAAGCAATTAATAATACATCAGGTTCACGAAATCTAAGGAACGCTTAGCAAAGACCCCAGTCACTATCATAATCAGATGTCCCCAGCTTCCGTTGCAAGTGCTCATTGCATGTACGGATACTGAATCAACTTCCGATCTTATAAAAGTGTAACCTGGATCTCAGATTGATTATTTCCACAGGTTTTTGTTTTTTTACCTTTTACCTGAGTTTCTCAAAACATGAATCTGTTTCGGCTCTTGATTTGTGGAGTGATTCACAATAATATATTATAATCCTAGATATGGTATCATGAATAAACTGCATGCTTATCTAATCTGTGTCCCTACAACATTTCAAATTTATTAATTGTTATCGAGAGGCCCACATTATTACAAGTGCAAAACAGGGCGCGGGGCGCTGCGGGAACACGCCGATCCGTCTCCATCGCAGCGCCATTCCCGGTGCATCCAAAGCTTACAACTTGGAGCCCGAGGTCCACTCTCCCACTGCTATCTTCCACGACTAGGTTCAATGCGACTGTTACGGGAGCGACGGCCGCCGCCTCTGACCCCGAGAGTGACGCGCGCGCCAGAGCCTCGGCCGTCGATGAACAGCAAGCGAGGTTAGCCTGGGCCCTGTACACCCCGTCCACTACTTCGTCCGGTCGAAAAATTCAAAATGGTCTAAAATAGAGATATTGCTCTTAAAATTAGGTGTGATACCTCATTGGATTCGGAATGACGCCTAGAAAAATGTGCCAAAAACTTGTATTAGCACATAAACAATTGCTAAAGTTATAAACAATTAAAGATGAAAAACAGGCATTTCATTTTTTGCTAATATTTCATAGACTATTCATATTTAAGAAATTTCAAGAAAAGATTCTTAAAGAGGAGGAAATTTCCAAGAAAAACCTTCTAGCTCTCAGAACTCTATCTTCATTATTTATAATTTAAAATTAAAATTTGAAATGAACAGATTTTGAAAATTTTGAACTATTAACTTTAAGTAAAATTTCCAGCCGGAATCAATTTTTAAAGTGTTCAGAATACACCATATTTTTTCTAATTTTTAAATAGGTATCCAATACCTTGAAGAAAACAATCAATGTGTCGCACTCGCTTCGACTCCTCCCGCAATCTAAAATCTTCTCTCATGTCTACTAATCTTATACTTAGCAGTGATCTCAACTGCGTTGATTGTACTCGTACATTTAGAATTTTCCTGTAATAATTACGGAATAACCCTACTTTAAGGGGCACGCCGCTATGACTGTATAGATGTCATTACATTACACATAACTATACAAATAAAAACCTCAGAAGACTGTTCAGTCCACCCATATTTGCATAATATCTTCCACGACTCACTTCGGTTCTTCTTATCATAAGCCTATTCAAGATCCATAACCGCGTAAGTTTTTGGACCGGATACTTTTCGGTCACGCAGCTCAAGCACATAAGTAGGTACAGCACCCACGTAGATAACATTATCCGTCTGTCAATCAAAAGGCTGTACAGTTACAGCCTTTGCTCGCTGTTGGACAGAGTCGTGATTCGGTAGATTCGGGGTTGGACAGCAGTATGTAGATAAAATTATCCGTCACGCGTACTACTCTATCAATCGAAATTTTATCACAATTGCCCAACTTACTGTTAAGTAAGCGTAGTTGAAATAAAACGACTAAAATTGTTGCTTCATGTTTACAGTTTCTGGAACAAGGTTCGCGGCTTCCGCATCCAATGATACACAGGAACGATCTCACAGTACTATTCAAAGCTCAAATGTCTGAATCACCAGACACTGGTTCGTTACAAACACTACCGCTCACTCCTAACAATATTTATTTCCATCCACAGGTTGCCGGGTAGAAATTGCCTAAAGCTCTAAGTGCAAACTTTTGGACAGGTGTACAACAAAGTATACGTGTATAATAAATAAATATAATGAGACAACATTCAAAAGTGGTGCAAACGATCTTTATCTAACAGGCAGCTCACCTCGTAGTAATGTTTGACCATCGCGTTTCAGTATCAGCGTCGACGTCGCGTCGCGTCGCGTGCGAGCGGGAAGCGCGTGGCCACTGTGGGCGGGTGCGGGCGACACTGAACCGCCACTGCGCCGCTTGTCTTATCACTTCAAATAGTTACAAGAATGAAACGATCGCTTATCGCTTGATAGACGTCTTCATATCGGCCCACAGACAACACGACCGCCAAGTAGCAAATATTTTGGAAAATAGTTTCAGCTTTAATTAGTTATTGTGGTTTCAGCTGGAGCTATAAGGCCCATCATAAATATAATAAGCGACTGATTAAATAATGAACTACCAAATGAAGTCTCTGCCGCTATTTTCGCTCGTCATTTGACAACCAACAATGTGTATCAGTGCAAATTTATGCGCAAGAACACACCGTGTTTTCATTGTCTGTAGTCGTCGATGTTAGGTTTCATGTTACTGCTTACATAGTGCGAACGCTTCTCAAACAAATGACTCATAAGGTGCTGCACTCTTTTGTTTTGATTCTGGTTTAGGTGAGGTTAGAACATCAAAGACATATAACATAACTTAACTTCACGCCTGTATCCCCGAAGGGGTAGGCAGAGGTGTATTACACACCCACGATTCGCCAGTTATGTTAAGGTCCCAATGTAATAGGGGGCGAGCCTATTGCCATCTACCGGGCACATTGTTAAGCGAGCGATAATAAACATTTATTAATACACAAATAACTACGAAAAGTCATAGTTGTGTGCCCGGGGCGACTGGGGATCGAACTCGAGGCCTCGTCTCAGCAGTCCGTTACGTACGCCACCGGGCTACCGCCGCTCTATAAGGCATATAACGCTAAACAACAAGTGGTTATCGTTATCACCAACATTCGGAAGTGTTAGACACTGCTATACGTAAGATTGTGTCGTCGCAGACTGCATCCAGTTCAGTAGCGCCACAGATTTGTGCCACTGTGTTTAATGGTGGGTATTAGTGAATAAATCAGTCGTTAAGTCAAAGTCAAAGTCTAATAAACTGACTTTTGACTGTTTTTACTATTTTTAGTAACCTGTGCTATTGAGCTTGGAGTACGTTGCGCGTTACTCTTAGACGAATGCTACGAGTGTGTAAAGGACGTTAAGCGAACACTAATACGTTATAATGAATAGTAAAAATCTATCTGTTCAAATCAAACTGATATAATCCACCCGAGTTCGCCTGGAGGGGATTACATTTAGACAGCAATTTCCGACCCTCTGTACATTAAGGCTGATTTACATTGATCCATTATCTGGGTCCAGCGCCACTTGATTCCTACGCTGGATTGGTAGTAGTTCTGGATCAGAGTGTTTACTTAAGGCCAGTAGATATTTTACTTGACTTAAGTACCAGTAACGTCAACGGCGCTCTTGGCAAAAATGAGTTAAGGAACTCACGAATTAGCTCAGGAACGTAGACTATTCCAATCTAGTGCTGGATACTGCTTACTTTATAATAACAATTTTGTAAATCGATCTAAGAAAACAGCCCGCTGAGTTTCTTGCTGGAACCTTCTCAGGACAGGGTCGCGTATCGAACCACATATGGTCCACAAAAGCAGTCTATATTCTAAAGTAAATCTTAAAACGAAATACGTTTGTACACTAAATCAATGCAAGCCAGCGCTGGAATCCAGCACTGTATCAAGTAAATCTGCCTTTACGTGTGGGACACTTGCTAAGACCTGCCTCCTATGTATATTAGTACTAATGTATATTAGTTGGGTCAAGCTCGTGAGCCAGCACTGATGTCATCAGTGTCAGGAAAACTGTCAAAGGGTAAGATGTGAAAGGATACCGAATAGGAAGCGCGCATCGCAACCACCGGCGGCATTCAATACTGCACTGAGTGTTCTAGGTTCTTGGGTTTATATTGAGATACGCTGAATGTTGCCTTTATTACTTGTGCTCGGTATGTTCGGCGTAAATTTTCATGTTCGTATTTGGCTCTATAGGCTAATAATTACTTCAATTATTATTCTGGGATTTCCGTATGTTATAGCGAATTTATTCTGAGAATCGTGCAAAGGAATTGTTTGTAAATGACACAGATGAACATGGGTAGGTAATGTAAGTTTTATTTCATGCAGTTATTAAAGTCACATGACGAAATGTTGAATCATTAACATCCAATTTTTTAATGAATGTATCCTCCATAGTTTGCTGTTTTTTTATTGGTTGTATTAAACATACACTTCAACTTCACTGTTATTGCAAGGTTCACAAAACTGTTTAGAACAGTTTGCCTGTGAACTCAGTGGAGTCGCTGTCTCAACGTATTGTTAATTCGAAACGTATTGTTGGTTGTATTATTTAATTTTGTTGAGAGCACGACGTTGATGGTTGTCGCCTTTTGTAAAGCACAGGGTGTAGTCTATCTAATTCTGCCTTGTGTTTCATTTTAAGATGATTACTTAAAGCTTAGGTACTGGTAAGAGCACATACACCTCATAACATCCACCTCATGACATAACCTCCCCCGCTGGCCGGATGGGGGTGTCCGAGGGGATTTCAGAACGAAAAAAAAGGTACTGGGAAGTGCGTCACAGTGTTTATTTTACCTTACATTTACAAATTTCCTTTTAATTACATGAAGCTCCCAAGTCATCATCCTGTATGAATCAGTGTGCTGCGCAACAATGAACCGATGGACGTCAATTTATCTAACATACCACTTTGGCCCACAGATGGGGACGTTTGGAGGGGCAAAGTGGAAGCACCCAATAATCCCACCCAATGTACTGTACAACCGTATGCGATTGAACCCATATTTAGTGCCTCTCTAGTATTTATCAGCTCGAGCGTTGCATCAGTAGTCTCTTCTAGTGCCAATATGTCGAGTGCACGCTCCACTATCTGAAACCATCTAGTGTGTTGCGTATAAGGACTTACCTTAGACATTCCACGTTAATATAACGTGTCGCGTAATGCCTAAGTAAGCATTATTGTTAGCGTAGTCTTAATTATTACTTTATGTAAACTGACGTCTTATTGATAAGACAATGTGACCTACTAAGAATCATAAGAACCCACTATTATAAGGCGACCCTGCCCTTGAAGAACCACCAAAGAAGAGCAAGATACAATTATGAAGACTTTATTATAGAAAAAAGAAGATTTTGTTACAAAAAAGAAGAAGATTTTATTATAGAAAAAAAAGAAGACAGTTGTGCAGAATGACGTCGTTGGTCAGCTCGTAGTGGCGCTGTGCGTCCACGTATCTGTTTGTGCCCCACGCCAATACTGCTAGCCACGCTTCGTGGTGACATCGCGCATCCGCGGCCTCAGCGACCCCTCGAATCTCAACGACAGCTGTACTAGTTAAGGAATGCCGTTTACTGTCGTCACATCGACAATTCTGTCTGGAGAGATTTCAAGTTATATAGGCGTGGTAGGAGGGAGACGATATCACGGTACTGGAGATGTTGCCTTGCCTTGGGCAGTCAACAGAAACTTACTGTGACCCTACTAGTCGTTCCCCGAGACAACAATTTCCGTGTGCGTGAGTAAGCAATACCGACCGATATAGATATCGGTGATGTAAGCGCTCTATCGGCGGCGATTTGAAGAGTCGCAGCACGACGGCCGCCGTGCTCTCTGCCGCCACACAGGTCGATCAGACGGCGGCGCTCTCCGCTGGCCCGCTAACACGATCCTAATACTTTTACCAACAGTTGCGTAAGGCGATTCGTTATACACAATTACAGCGCATCTCGTTCATTGTGTTGTTTCAGAGACGCCGCGGTGGCGTGTTCCGGGGCATCCGACTAGAAGTGATCAACACATCGCGGTATTAGAAAGTGTGTCGCGAATCTCGTCTCGAGAGCCGAGTCGCTTCTGTAGCGGGCGGACCTCTCGCCGGCGAGCCCGTTACGCGCGACTCCGCTCTAACCTGCTCAGACAACAACATCGTCTTATCAGGAACGGCAACGTGAGACACAGTATTGTTGAGTAATGGATCAGAGACCAGTCCACCGCTCGCCGTGCGCCACCACCGCCAGCAATGCTGATATGCGTGAATTGCGTTCTTGCACTAACAACAACCACCAATTAAACTACCCTGCGTTACATTACTTTAGTACGGACGAACTTGCTGGGTGAGCATCATTGGTTGGTACAGATATTGATATAGATAGTAGTACAGTAAAATACCGGTACCCATATGAAGCACTTCGGTTGTTGCGGTATGACAACTAAAGTCATTAAAACGCCGTAACTATTACCAACCGGTTGATTTTTTCTGTTCTTGAATTAGCTATTTTGAATATGCGAGCGACTAACTCAAATTGCTTTAGAACAAAAAATGTGATGACACGTCATATGAATCAGATCACTGCGTCAGCGGCACTGCGCCAAATCTACTGGCAAGGCTGTTCACAATTCACATTGTGCATACGCTGGTACCAGACGGATCGCGGAGGCTCCCGTTTCCCGGAATTGAATTACTTTTTTTTTAACTCTAAAACTTTGTTTTGTTGATGGGAAGCACGTTCATCGGTGTGTGACATTTGAGTGGACGTAAAACGTTCTGTTCTTAGGAAACCAGGAGCCATTCCAACTCCTGACTATTATTATATATCCCAATTCGACCCGATAGCAATAGTATGTCCCCTATGTCCAGGTGTACACGGGGGCCAGCAAGGCCTTCGGGCCGCAAGCCAACCTCACTTGCAAGGCGGCACTCCTGCTTATGGGCGGACAGCAGACCCCGCTCCAAGGGGCGAGCTCTGGGTGGACCCGGGAGTGGCGGGCGCTCGGGTGGTGACACTGATATAACAGTTTGTTGTATGTTATATGCTTGAAAATTAAATGTTTTGGGTAGCATTGCTGGCGCATGCACAGTTTTACACATATAGGTAGGCACTTGATATGGGTCCTTCAGTTATTAAAAAGATAATCCGTGTCCATGGACCATTTCATGCGCACGAGCCGTGGTCCGGATCCGTGGAGCATGTAGTGAACGTTCCTACACACTCGGCGGAGGACCCGGCGCACAGCTGCGCCAGGCGACTGCAGATGGATGCATTTGTTATTTGTAACAATCGTGTTGCGATGGTACTTATTCACTATTGAACCATTATGTTGCGACCAGCGTGTGAATGTTGCGCCGAGTGCTGCGGCGCTACAGCCGACTGTAGTTTCTCCTGCAACGCGCGGCGCGGAGACGAGTGCGCATTCCTCTGTACCATTGTTACCTGCCACCTACCTGCAGCCGCCGCACGCGGCCCGCAGCCGCGCTACCTGATCCTGTTCGAGTGCACGAGGGCGCCGTTTGTGTGAAACGACATCAATATTTAGATATTCCTTATTATTTGGTATGATAGATGGCGCTCCTCGAATTAGGGGGAAGCTTTCATTAGGACAACTATAAGCAAATGAGAATGTTGTATTTGGTCTGTTTTCTGAATAGCGAACAGTCAACATTCTTGTGCCGAGCCGAAGACGCTATTTAGAGCGAGCAAGATGATTGGCGCTGTTCGAGCACATAAGGACAAATGCATAAAAAATTGAGCAGTATTTTGCAACTGGCAGCCATATTATAAGAGCAGTTACCGTCCGCTCGCATCGCACCGTGACCGATGTTGGTGAAATAAGCGAACGAGCCGCCAAGATTGTTCGCTAACGTGCTCCACGCTTCAAGAGCTACATTGATGTAGCTCGGGGCCTGGCCTGGGTACAAATTCACATTACAATTTTACCATTTTAACGTTTGTGTGTAGTAATAATTACTGACTACGTTACGTAGAGATAACTTTCGCGACTTTAATGTCAGTCATAATTCACTTATTTGGATCTAAACATCTATACATCGGGTCTGATATCATTTCAATCTGGTTGCAATTAAATATTCATGTTTGATGTCCCAAAGGCTTCATTCTGGGCCACTATTTAACAATCTTCTCAATATGGATGATTTCAATTTTATTAGTTTTGTGTACCTAACTTATTCATGGCAACTTATGACCCACGTGGGCCTGACGTATCGTAGCAAGAGATTAAAGATACATATATCTGGAACAGTTGACCGTCAAATTAGAATTTGGAAGTGAAATAGGCTGCTTAAAATTCATTTTACATGACAAGTACTAATATACGTCATAAACTATCAAATTATGGATGTAACAAGCGCATTCAATCGATTTATCGATACTTTGATAGGCAAAGATTATTAACATTGAGGAAATCATTATAGTAAAACGTTATGAGGTAGGTACCGCTGCAGTTCGGGGTGCGAGGGATATGCTTTATGGGCAACCTTATACCCCGGCGTCTGAAGACCCGAGACGAAGGTTCAAGCCCGACATAACCGCCCCCGCTGACCGGCGGGAGGGGGGGGTTATCCGAGGTACTTTCGTTCGTCCATGAGACAGTGTAGCTACTGCGTCTGCCATTGCAAATGATTAAATAAGTGTTCTGTACCGCAAGGGTCAATACATGCTAGCACACAGTCGAAGCGCATCGAGGCGTCAATTTCTTCACAATCAGCGCTGCCACCCCACCAACCTGCTGGGTCTCTTGCAGACGCGCGTGTTCACACGTATTTTTTATCTCATTCTAGTTCAATAGTCCCTGCCTATACATTTTTTAAAGTTTTGTCGATGATTTACTCGTGATTATCAAAACACATCCTGTTAGGCTGATATTTGCCTAAGATTTACACACAAATTAATAATGAAAAAATTAAGATTTTTTCACTCCAGAGGGGTTCAATTATCCTCGGTCTGGATAATATAAGAGAGACACAATGTTATTAAATACAACTAATAGCACGTTTCACTGTGGTCCGACGCCACTAAAACACGATGTAGCGATAACGATTAACGACGGAAAGGCTACTGTAAAAGAAAGCACGGGACGTTTTTGATTTCAACGTTGTCTTTTTGAAAATACTGACCTACAGGACAAACCTCGTGCCCGACCGGAGACCCTAATAGACAATGAAGGACTAAGGGAATTGTGGAAGCGGATACATCGCAAACTGCGACTGAGTTAGCGGCAGGATTCAGAGATGCCACAGCAAAGTCCAATACTTATGACCAGGACAATATACGAGTATCGACCATGAATTGTTATATTATAATGTGAGAAAGCTTTTTACCATCATCAAATTTACAGGTAACCCTTCGTCCAACCCGTAAACCCTGACCGGCAAGGGACAAGAAAGCTGGTTCAGAGTTGCTTGATACAATATTTTAAAAACAAATTCATCTTTATCTAGATGGTCAGATGGCTGCGGGAAAAGAACTTCGTTCTGCCAACAGCGAACTGGTAACCGGAAAGATATCCACGCAGGAAAAAATGCATCCGACATCATTTAGTGGCAAAGTGTAAGCGATATAGCTCGCTGTAGTTGTTCCAATAAGACATTTCTCTAATTAACAAGTTACCCACAGGACCATGCTCGTAGGGCACGAGCACGAGAGGACGTTTTAATAAGTGCGTCCTTACATAAACATTCTCAGTTCAGAAGTAGGTTTTAAACCTACTTAACCTTCCAATTACTGCGCTGTGTGTTCTGTTCCTGATTCATTTACATAATTGTGTCGTTGACATACTTGTAAGTATATGTCAATAAAAGTATTTTAATGTCTTAAACACCCATGGCTATAGATAATATTAATATATTCGTGCTCCGGTTAGACGGTTTCTCCCTCTTGAACATATATTTTAAATACATTTATATATAATGTTGAGTAGTGGACGCATGATACCCGAAGGGAGGCAAATGTACTTTATTTACGTTATTGGTGATTATATAATATTTAGATGGCGAGGGAGACTAGCAGAGGTGTACGGAATACATCATAAATACATGTGCCAAATGGTCGTGACACTGTTGCATCATCTCAACTTTCAAATAGTGAGCGCGTTGAGCGCAGGAGCAGGTCCTTTGCCGGTCCCAAGACCACGACAATGCGGAGCATACCGCGATGGACCCCGCCGCATCCCGGACGTGAGCCATTTCGATATTTGCAACAAACTACTACTATTATCTAATTGGAACTTTGTGACTCATCCAACACATGTCTATTCCCTCACTTAAGGCTGGGCTGGAAGCTATAAGACTCTGATATGAAGGAATCCGAACTTTATATACTTAATATTAATATCTATTAATAATATTATATTAATTACCTATATTATCAAAAATATAATATAGGTAGGTAGGTACCTACATCTATTTCTTGGTATACATAAATTTCAGCTTTTACTCATTGTCTTTTCCCCTCCAATACGTAGGTATACTTGTAACTTAATGAGAGGAACAAGAGCCCTCTTGTTCCTCTCATTAAGTTTAGCTAAGTTAGTTAGTAGTTTAATTAAGACGTAATCGATCTGTCCAGTTGCAAAGAGATTTTATGTCGGGTAACCATACAAACATTCACTTAAAACCAGGCGCACCCAGGAATGTTAGGCGGCGCTGCAGTAGGCCAGTAAGAGCACCTGGAGTGACCTGGAGTTTAGATACTTTGTAGAGGTGCGCGCCCAACTTCACTCGAGGGACCGACTCAATCTCATAGGCATTAGAATAGAATGGAGGTAAATTTATAAGATAGGTATCGTTATAATTGGTTTAGTTAAGGTCCGAAAATTAAAATTAGCGAATATCCATACCTACAGGAAGGAGGGAACTAAGGAAGAACAGCGCCAGACCGCAAAGTGGCTGCTGACGAGCTAACGGCAGCTGGGATTGTTAAAGTGCGTTTTGGTGACAAATAACACAAGCCGATAATATTCACCTCACCTACTTTAGAATTTACTAATCAATCAATCAAGTAATGTGTATTAAGATATTTGATGATGGATAATAACGATAATACTTAAACTTAAAAAACTTATGGGAAGAAACAAATACGTAAGTATTGATAAAATACCAAACCCATGTGTAATTTAATATAACAACGTACAGACACTACCCAACACACCCCGGACGGTTCAAGGAAGCACAGCAAAGTGACTCATCCGAGCAAGCAGCGAGCTTATTGGAGATTGTAAGTTTAGCTTAGCAGTCATGTAGGCACTGCCTACCTGGTACATAAAAGATAAATGGCGCATTGTTTAGCTGGCGTTAGTCTTAATAAAGTTGCGATGCGCAAACTAAAGGAGTTTGAGACTGAACCAAATAGTTATCTGAGTAACTGCATTTTGATACAACCGTTACTTTCACTAGCAAAAAATGTGTTTCACACGACAATTGATCACAAGTCACAAGCATGATGTCAAGTGGCACTGTGGCGTAAGAGACGCCGAAGTATCAGCTGGAGGTAGGTACTGGCAGACTTATTCGAATTATTAAATTTATAAAGTAAAAATGAAGTTGAACGTGTTCGAGGGCTGTATTCCGTTCATAGAAACTGGCGATCTGGGCTCAGATGACAACAATAAAAGAATGAGGCGAGCGCGCTGCACTCTGCAGCGTGTGAAGTTAAATAGATTGTTCTGTCAACACAATTAAAGACCTTAGTCGATGTCAATCAGTTTGCCGCTGTTCAACCAACAGGCAACCTTCAGCTTAACCGTGACGGTTGTGTAGATGGAACCTACCTGTGAAACCACAAAATGTAGGGGAGGATTTGTATAATATTTAGTCGGGAGCGAGTAAAGTATGTCGCCGGTTACCATAGTGAGCACTGGGCGCCGGCCGCGGTCGGTCGGGCTCGGGGTCGGGGGTGCGAAGCGCTCGCTCGCTCACCTAGGCGTCGAGCTTCTCAGCGGAGTGGCGGTGCGGCGGGAGCCGGGGCGGGCGCGCGCTCATACTCGCGCGGTCGACGACCTGCTGCTTCGTGCTAACTGTACTGCACACCACACTGACACCACTGGGCACTGACGCGAGCGGACACTGCGGGAGCGCGGCCGGGACTGAGCGCGGCCGCGCGCCCGCCCCGCCGCGTGCGCCGGCGGCCTTGACCGCTCCCGCCCGCGCCCCGCCCCGCGCCCCCCGCCGCCTGCAGCGCGCCGCATCCGCACGCCGCCGTCACCGGGGCAGCCGCAGGGCGCACAGCTACAAGTTCCGCAGTACAAAGTGGTCTTGGCCTCAGGGCGAAAGTCGATACCGTTAGATCATCATTACCATTGGTTTTTGTCGTTACTCGATAGCGGTAGCCGCCCGACAGTCACCCGACGACGGCGACGCCCTATCGGAAAACCGGTACCACCAATAAACACTCAACACTGCTTCAAGTTAACAAGGATACTTAAATTGAAACGATGGAGGAGATGAGTTGCACGATCATCTAAACCCAAACGTATTCCGAGTGGTTTTGTTTGCGAAGTGTTCGCACAATTAGGTATATCGTATTGAAAAGTTCATAGATCAAAGCAATAAGCAAGCAATAGGAAATGATGTCGTAGGTCCAAAGTAATCTTCGCTGCGTGCCACGCTGCTTGCATAAAAACTACGCAACTACAGCGCAGTTCCCTCCCGCGTGCGACACCGCGGCTCCGACGAGGCGCGGTGCAATCTCGTCACTATTGTGAGCATCGCTGACTGCAACGTCGACTCTACGCTCTATATTTAGTGAGGAAGGACTTCAATTTGGGCAGCTATTCATTTCCCTGAGCCACAGTCAAATTCCACTTTTCTTGTACGCCACAAATTCGAGTGGATGTCAACATTGTCCTCACAGCGATGCCCAGCTGCACCCAAAGTTTGCACTTAGAACCCCGAGGTCCGCTTATTGTTTTTGATTGGTCCGTCGGCTGACCGGTGAGGCCCTGAGAGGTGCGCCTGCGCCAGAGCCCGTCCCTTGGTTAGCCGGTGCACCGAGTTGCAGGTGAGGGTCCTTGGGCCTCAAGGTTCATCAAATTCGACTGGATGTACCGAAAGAAATTCATAATTGATACAAAGAAAACCCTTCCAATAAATTGAACAATTAACATGATGGTGACAGCATGATCGATAGGAACACCAAGAACAGGTTGTGATAGGCCATGGCAACGCGGTGTTTATCTGAGACTTGCTGTTGCCCGCGACTTCGACCGCGTTAAGTTCGGAGTAGATCAAGGTATGTCTACTCCACAGTCTCGATCCCAACACGTATTAAGTTATTTCATCGCTATATTTGGAATTATTTCATTACATTTTTCGGGTGACTGACTCATCCACTTAGGGCTAAACTACCGAAGCCAGAACTACGAAATTAAGACCGTGGATTCCTTCTGGCTGTTTATTCACGGGCCGGATGAGGTGGTGTGGCGCACTCGTGTTATATTGACAATTCGTTCCAAATACAGGATTATATGAAAAAACGAAATTAATTGTGCCCGATTCCTTATTGCGGGATGGTATTAATTAGTAAATATTAATCAAATATCTTTTATACGTGGGTAACTCTGTGAAGTTTCGAAATTTTATATTTTACTGCTCATCACCTTTCAGATATAGCGTGATGAGCTATCGTCCGGACTTAGACTATGTCTGAATTCTGCTTAACTACAAAGTATCGTAAAGATCTTTTCTGAAAGAAAGTTTTCTGTTAGCATACCTTTTTTTTTTTTTTTTTTTTTTATCGTGCGGAAATCCCTTCGGATACCCCCCCGCGTGCCAGCGGGGGCGGTTATGTCGGGCTTGAACCGACTAAAACCGCACGCCGTCTCGGGTCTACAGACGCCGGGGTGTAAGGTTGCCCATAGAGCATATCCCTCGCACCCCGACTGACCCTGGGCCATCTCCGGTTAGCATACCTACTAATTTTATTACTTACTCTTTTTTTTTTACGTCCGGAAATTCCTTCGGATACCCCCCCGCTGGCCAGCGGGGTGGTTATGTCGTGTCTCGACTAAAACCGCACGGTGTCCTCCCCAAGTGTCCGTTGCCGGGCACCCCGGGTAAACCCTCGAAAGGATAACCCCAGGGCCCAACCTTTTTACAATCCATCGATTCAGTGAAGTACAACATATAGTTTTTTCTAATACCGAAACGGAACTTTGATTTAGGGGCGGGAAAATTCTAGAAAAATGTTTCTATGTGGTCAAAATTTACATGTAATAGTTTTCACCACATAGATAATTGTTTGTGTGGACGTTATAGCATTTAGATATGTAGGGATATAAAATGACTTTTGTTTTAATTTCTGTAAGACAAAATAATTGCCCCATATTTGCCGCCTCAAAAATCTGCCACCATGGGTTCCAGCCTTCCCAGCCTTCTGGTAACTCCGCCCTTGGTCACCTGCGGTTACCTTGAAATAGGAATTGATAGCGCACATAGCTGATTCTGTCCTTCCAGTGGCCAGTATCACAGGCGCGTAACCACCGCCGAGTGAGGGACGACTCGCGCTCACTCCGCCCCGTTCGCGTCGCACACCGGTCACATGACACATGACACATGTCGAGAACTCATTACTACTTGCCTGTTTAGAGTCACAAAGCATGTTTGTGATGCGACCTTAATTGACATTACGCACGAAAATACACGTTATTTTGACTAACGTGTAGCTATCCAGCAGATTCATTCAACAACTAATGAGTTGTTGATTATGTGACATTTCAGAATGCCACCCACGATGCCTTACGCTAACGATTCACTAATTATTATTAACATGAATCGATTCTATATCTCGATGGATGGTGCCACGAACAATGCTCTCTCCCAGCTGTGACCCGTGGCCATGGCGCCACACTGCTGGAGTACTAAAGCCATCGGTGTTTTAAGAGAACACTGTGCTTACGATATCGAAAGAAAGACTACAACAACAGTAACAGATCAGACGTGACAGAAGTGACCGAAAAATAGTTTGTAAAATCAAAATATACCTAACAATGCACAAAATGAACGCTGCTGTTTTCGACAATATTGAAGGAGAGGTGATGGCCGACAATGTATCAGCTGGCAAGCCGGTCGCAGCCGCTGTCCGTCCCAATCCAATAAGCGCATCGTATGATACGACTATGCAGCTATTTTATTTCGGTGAGGTCGAGCTCTAGTTAAACGTAAGTGGAGCACTGCTCTGCCAACCTAATTTATCCGCGCGTGTGTGTCGAAATTAATGAAGTGCGCTCGCAGACGAATACGCGGGTGATCCACGCGCACGCGCGGGATGCGCCCCCGCCAGCGGCACTCGGTCGTCAATTACCAGCAGCACCGCTTACATCTAACCAGCATTAATTCGATTTTAATCTGTGCCACAACAATTACTGCCAACGTGACGTGCAGCATTCGCTGTTTACGTTCCTTAGAACTTTCTTCTTACGTGTCTTTGATTTAATTTGTCACTGGTGTATCTATTTGAATTTCTGAACGTATACTTGAGAAAGATACCTGCCAACTAGTGTGCTCTCCGTGATGAGTTATGCGAGCCCGATGTGGTGGAACATCGCGGGGTCCCACGCCCAACCACCGACATACTGCACCGAACGCTGCAGCTGCGCGCTGCGCGCATCTGCACGACGCGGTTCATTTGGTACGCTTGTGTACGGAGTTCTGTCAAATTATACGAACAGGGTTGCCTTACCTTCAAGTTTATACCTGAACTGAAACAGTTACGAAACGTTTCAAGAAAACTGCTTCAATTTTTCGTACGCTTCCAGGGATTTGCAAATTGATTAAGATTCTATGACAACTTCAAGGATTTCTACCCATAATAACACTGACTGTCTAAACAGAATTTAATATGACTTTAGCCGAATAAAAATATTAAACGATGTACGTTGGCAACCCTGGCTTCGATAACTGAGAGCGAAGTAACCAACACCGAATCTAACATGGCAAGTGTAGCTCCATCAGTCCACGGGCCTCGAGCGTCGCCAACTGTACAGCAGCTCCGTCGGCAAGCAGAGCGCGACCGGCGAGCGCCGCTCTCACGCACGACACCTGGTGGCCAACAACTGTGAAAGAAGTTCTAAGAACGACTTCATCTAAGACGGGGAACCCGCGGTGGCTGTCAGGGGCTCAGGGCCACGACGTTAATGCTGTCTCCGAGCGTAAGTGTTTCAGTTTGCTGAATATTCCAAACTTCCTAGAACACATTAATTTTTTTGAATTTACCGTTCTTGACAAAATCTTATAGGTCAGGAGTCAGGGAGTCCAACGTTCTGAAGCCAACTTTTACCGTACACGAAGACTCGGCAACGGTTATATAATTATTTTGTTGTACAACATTATCTAAAAACTTGTTGAGTTCTGGATCATGTTCAAAATGCAGTATTCTCTCTTAACTTTGTAGTGTAGGTACAGTAGGTGGCTTATTATGGTGCGGTTGTGCATAAATTGCCACGTAATAAGACACGTTGTCGAGTTGTCAATGCTGCCATGCTTGACAATTTTGTCATATGTAAAATGTCATACGTATGCTCAGGTGGCGGCTACCACAGATAAATAATATATTTATAGCGCCTCTTGGTCAAGGTTGTACTAGCATTCGCCGCCAGAGTAGCTGCGTTTTTATTTTTGTTTTGCTATTTTGTCTTTTGTATTTGTACCTAATCCGCAATAAAACACTTTTCTTTCTTTTCTTTCTTTCTTTCTATTATATACAGAATCTTTTTTCTAGAATATCCATCATTATCCTCCGAGTCGTTTTCCAACTCAGTCCTTCGGCTTCCAGTCTTACTACGAAACGGCCAATCGTCCACATATCCCATGAAGCGACTACCATCTGACCTCCAAAGCCCACTGACGATGTCGAAGTTCTGCAGTTCGACCAGCTTGTCGGAGGGGCGCAACTACTCGTAACGTATACCGGAGATGTGTGTATGGTAACCGGGACCGACGGCTTAATGTGCTCGCCGAGGCATGAAGGGTTCTTGAGACTTAACAGTCTGAGTTGCAAGGCAAAGCAAGACCTTACAATGTGCTAATCAACTCGGTTAGCACTCGGCTACTAGCCCCTCCGAAATCAGAGGTTTTTTAGAATATTATGCTATTGATAGAAAGTACTCCAATTGATTTCAACAAAATACATGTAGACTAATATGGTGTGAGAGGTCGAAACCCATTTAATAATTAGAGTGATCTTCTCAAGCTTTCAGGGCACCCAGACCCGACTCATGCGAGAATAATTTCCTGAAACAATCGAATGGCGATTCGGTTCGGTTGGTTGCACAATAATTGATTCTTCGTTTCGCAGCCACTAGAAGACAAAAGCATCATAATTTAGTTACGACTGCTCGGAGCCGATAACGTTTTCAATTAAGAGATACGCAGATTTTTCCATTCACTTCGAAAACTACTGTTGAGATAAGGACATTGATCTGTTTGCGATTGCGAACGCTTATCAGTTGTGCTCAGTGAATGAGCGTCTTGTTACGACCTAAATACCGAATCTAATCTATCATTGCCCAGTGGCGCTGTAGGCGTTGTATGCCGCGCCGCGGTGGGGGCGACGACCCAAATGTTTACAAGACGTGTCTCGTCAACGGCTCTGTGCGCTAATTATAGCTGAATGATATCCGCGCAGCGCAGCCGCAGCACCGCTTGTCGCAGCGGCGCGTCGCGTACCCGTAGCCTACAGCTTCTGTGTTCACGTAATCCTTCTCAGAGCAGTCTTGTCATTGTTATTTTAAATATCTGTAATGCTAAAACACAGATCAGCTCTCATCATCATCATTATCATCATGTCAGCCAAACAACGCCCACTGCTGGGCATTGGCCTCCCCCAAGGATCTCCACAACGATCGGTACTGCGCTGCCCGCATCCAGCGGCTTCCCGCGACCTTGACTAGATCGTCGGTCCACCTTGTAGGGGGCCTGCCCACGGAACGTCATCCGGTACGCGGGCGCCATTCGAGAACCTTTCTGCCCCAGTGGTCACTGCCACTTCAACGATGCAATCCTTCGAGCGATGTCGGTTGTTTTAGTTCTCCTGCGGATCTCATCATTTCTGATTCGATAGCGCAGGGATTTTTCTTTTTTTTTTTCAAGATAGTCTTATCTTATGAAAAACAGCATCACATCGCTTCTGCCCCATGCCTTTAGCGTTTTGCCCTCGAGGATGACTGAATTGAAAATGTAAAAGATCAGCTCTATGGTACCATAATGATGCATTGTTATCCAAACTAATCGTGGATGCAAAATTTCATCTCAATCGGCTGCTTCAAAATACAGTACCCAAATTAATAATAAGATTTGACCCGCACTAACATATATACAGAGCAAGTTAAATAAAAGCTTGTGAAAAGTACTTTACGCCAACTTGGCATTAAGTTTTAAGGAGCGACTCTGAGCCTACTGGCTACATTTCTAAGGCTAACTATATAGAGTTTGCCTAACCCTGGAATCTACGCAAGCTTAAGCGCTAGCGGCCGCCGAGCGCCAGATCCCCTCCGTTATTGGTGAATCATGTGTGATTCACCAACATTTATGAACCAACCATAGAGGGGATCTGGCGCTCGGCGGCCGCTACAGCATGCTACTTTCGCTTATGGTCACTATTCTAACCTAACCTAATCCTAATTATTCATTAACAGATAGATATTATAAAAAAATAGATTCCTCCACGTTTACGTTTTCAGCCGTATTTACAATATTAATAACGACTTGTACTCAGTTCAAAATAAAATGTCATTGACACCACTACTGAAATATTGTAACTACCCACCACTATAGATATAAATCGTAGGCGAGTCGGCCGATAGGTATTTCAACCCGCTGGCCGCGGGGGGGTATCCGAAGGGATTTCCGCACGATAAAAAAAAAAAAAAAAAAAAAGGTATTTCAAACATAGGGGTGTGTGTTGGGTAACGGGGTGTGTGTTGGGTAACCTCCTCGAGTGTCGCTCCGATTCCGATCCCGCTGCAGTTGGGGGGGAACGGAATCGGAGCGGCCGGTACACCCTGGGCGGCGGTCAATGGCTTCCCCTTCACCCCTTCATAGGGTTGGCATTGATCGTCAGCCAATACCCAACGTGGCGGGAACACATCGCTCTCCGTACTCCTCTGCTTTCAGAGGAGACAGGATGAGCGATGCTGTTAGTGGTGAGATGGCCCAGGGTCAGTCGGGGTGCGAGGGATATGCTCTATGGGTAACCTTACACCCCGGCGTCTGGGGACCCGAGACGGCGTGCGGTTTTGGTCGGTGCAGGCCCGACATAACCGCCCCCGCTGGCCAGCGGGGGGGTATCCGAAGGGATTTCCGCACGATAAAAAAAAAAAAAAAAAAGGTATTTCAAACATAGCTTAAATATACTGTACCTCAAAAGACTATAAGATGAATCGTTCGTGAGTGCAATTGATTTTAGTTCAATCAATCTTAGGTGAACAGAACAGTAGTCGAGTCACCAATATGCATATACCATGTGTAATCAACATATATGTAAAAAAAGTTATGTTGAAAATAGTTAAAATAAGTATAGTTGTAATGATATGTAACCAAGCATACATTCTTATGATCTAGATGTAACTAAACCAGATGAATAGGTTCAGCTTCTTGCAATGAGCAAACATGCAGGTGAACACCGTGATAGTGCGGAGACTTGCAACCGTTGAGCTGTGCTTGCAACTGGCGGCCGAGGCGATTGATTTGTGTTGACATGTTCGTCAGTAGATACATGTCCACGTGTGCGTGTGTTCTTGCTCGTTGTATGAAGTCAGCCTTCTGTTTGGTGTTATATGACATGAAGGGACGAATTGTATTCCATCTCGCGTACTCCAGTGTTAAAGGTATTGTTCCCATACGCGTGCTACTATGAAATGGCGATGGCACCCGCACCCGCACCCACACGGACCAAATGATAAGGCAGTAACGCACCGTCATCGTCGCGTCACGGCGCGGCGTGGCGCATCAGAGAGCGACTCGCTCGACCTGATTACTTCTATTGAGCTAATCAAGTTGATTGGAGCGTTTAGATAGAATCAACTCGATTGGCGATCTTTTGAAGCCTTGTCATAATAACCCCCTATCTAATCATAATAGAAAATTACATTACTATTACAACACGTACTACAGTTCTTCTTCAATGTTTGGTTTGGTGTAGCGATTGAAATAGTAGATCCATAGAAGCTATAGCTGAGCGGTGAGCACCGTGCGCGTCGACGTCTGCGCGGTGCTGCCTTCAGCTCTGCCTGCGCTCGTACAGCACGCCCTGCGCGATTGGCCCCTGCATTAATTGATGGCGACAATGATACTTGATGAGCGGCGGTCGGCGGTCGGCGGTGTGGTGGTGTGGCAGTGTGGTGATGTGGCGGTGTGGCGGTGTGGCGGTGTGGCGGTGTGGCGGTGTGGCGGTGTGGCGGTGTGGCGGCGTGGCGGTGTGGCGGTGTGGCGGTGTGGCGGTGTGGCGGTGTGGCGGTATGGCGGTGTGGCGGTGTGGCGGTATGGCAGTGTGGCGGTGTGAGTTGTCGCATATTCCCCCGCGGGCTCTGTCCAAAGGTCGACCTTGGCCGCCGTGCGCTGCGGTGCGCGTCGCTCGTCGCCGGCGGCAGTAATCTTTACGTAGTTTTCAATTTGTCGACCATTAACATTTTATGAACGCTTATTAATTATCATTTCTCATTGCGTAATAGCTCGCATGAAACTATTTTGCATGTTTCTGTGTATGTTGTGAACTGTAATGCGGAGTGAAATCGCCGCGCAATTGTACAGCAGTTACCGTTACTGCACGATACTGCTTTATTGTCGATATTAAATGATCCACAAGATGACAATTAAAAAGCCACATTATGTGACTGAGAGATCCGACGGCGACGCTGAAAGGGAATGCACAAATAGTCCAGTAGGCACTGTTACTAATGCATTACGTAAACATCAGCACGTATTTACGACACTGATTTCTATGAAGATGATAAATAATGTTGAATATGGACGTGAGACGCTGTCTTGTGGCTACGTCAATACATATAATACGTCATTTCATTACTATTATCTGTTAAAAGTAGTTTAACTCGGTCCGACTTACAGATCATCGTAGCTCTAAAAACTTTCATAAAATAACAAAAATGGAACATATTACCTTTGGTTCTGCCCCCTGCCATCGTTTCTATATTCGTGAAAATAAAAACAAAATAATGACGGAATAGTTTGTTTGTTGAATGAGCTTGGCTCGTGGACGCGCGCCCTCTGCTCCGATATACTTAGCTGACAGTTCTTCGAGCCCTCGGCGAGGATACGGATGACACAGTAGGTACATTAACAAATTAATTTTGTAAACTATTTTAGCGAATTGTGTTGGTTGTCTTACTACCGTCTACTAGGAAGTGCTTCCTGTCTATAGCATTCGAGGGGTCCGGTTAGTATCATTGCCACGAACAACGACAACGACCACTCATCAGCGTAGCAGGTCGTGGAGCTGTGGACGGTGGAGCTTCACAAAGACTCGCCACATAACTATAGTTACATAGAATAGTTACTGCCTCCGTAAAGTTCTGAGGTCATCCACGATGTTCGACAATCACTATTTTTATTTTTGCTGATATCCCTGTTTGTTGCGAGCGGTGCCGAGATAGAATGTGGACGTGGGCATCATATCAAACAATTCTTCAGAACACACCCCATTATAAAGGCGGTAGAAAACGCACAGGAAGACGAAATCTCTCCTAAGGTTAAGAGGTGCTACACTGCCTGTATGTATGTGGTTGTCGACGATCCTCAGCGCCCGTCTTTGCACCGAGTCGAACGGGTCAAGTTGGTATGTAGGTGCCCCGGCAAAAAGGTGACAGCCGTACTCCATGTGGGGCCGGACTTGCAACTTATAAAGAAGAAGTCTTTGCTCCGCAGTGAAGTACTGCTTCGCACTGCAAGTTAAATAATTGGATAAATTAAAATTAAAAAGCGGCGATAGCCCAGTGACGTACGTAACGGACTGCTGAGACGAGGTCTCGAGTTCGATCCCCAGTCGCCCCGGGTACACACCTCTGACTTTTCGTAGTTATTTGTGCATTAATGATTGTTAATTATCGCTCGCTTAATAATGTTCCTGGTAGATGGCAATAGGCTCGCCCCCTATTACATTGGGACCTTAACATAACTGGCAAATCGTGGGTGTGTAATACACCTCTGCCTACCCCTTCGGGGATACAGGCGTGGAGTTCTGTTATGTTATGTTATAAATTAAAATACTCTAAGTACTTCGCTCAAGGAGAAACTCAAACAGACTGATGCCTATGAATGTATTTTCTTTTATTTTACCACATACCTACTAATATATATTTTTTTTTATAATGGTCACATCAACATGAATTCACCTCGCCTGATGATAAGCTAACGGTGAACTCTCAGGAATGAGGGTCACCATTACAGACACCGATAATGTTTACTTTAGGGACTGAATTTAGACAGTACAATACTTCGACATGTAACGAACTTCGAAAACACATATATCGACAAGTCATTGCTTCGACAGACAATTATTAGACAACGCACATCTTTGAATTAGCACTACTTCGACAGACGATTATTCGACAGACAACACTTAGACAAGACACATCTTCGAGTGACCACTAGTTTGACAGATTTTTTAAACATTCTCCCAAAATAATAATGCTAGTTGGTGCAGTATATTCAATATAGCTTCTGGGTTAGGTTAGGTTAGAACTGTGACCCCAACAGAGCGCAAGCCGAGCGAGCGGAGCGAGCGTGCCGCGGCAGCGGCTGGCGAAGCGCTAAAACCACTAGTCCGGAAAGTTGGATTTTGATAGTAAGCTAGCAGCTAGTGTTAAAAAAATCTGTCAAATTAGTGGGCATTCGAAGATGTGGCTTGTCTAAGTATTGTCTGTCGAATAATCGTCTGTCGAAGTAGTGGTAATACGAAGGTGTGCGTTGTCTAATAATTGTCTGTCGAAGCAATGACTTGTCGATATATGTGTTTTCGAAGTTCGCTACATGTCGAAGTATTGTACTGTTACAACGATCGTCGATATCTCGGAAACTACTGATCGAATCTTCTAGAAATTAAAACGCATTGTTAATGTCGAAGTACTCTATCGATCCGTTTAGAAAAATTAAGAAAAGTCAATACAAAATCACACGCCCTTTTGTCTACCTATACCAACTTTACCTACAAATCGCGATAAAAAGGGCATTCACCTCTATCGTCGGCACGACTGTGTAGGTACTTATTTTCTCGAACGCCCCAGTAAATACCTACTATTCTCGAACGCCCTAGTACCTTCCGGAATATTCTACCCCGCTTATTAAGAGCTATAAAAGGACGCCCGGCTATCGACACGAGGCAGTTAATTTTCGAAAGTGAAAGCGAACACATCTTACCGAAGTGAATCAAGAGAGTTATACCTGCGACTTAAGGAACTACTGTGGACTACTGTGAACTGCTGACCGACTGGAACTGTTGAAGAGTACTGTGTGTGCTAGTTATTTAGTTGTCTAGTTTGTGGTGAGCGAATAAACCTCTTTGTTGTGTAAACGGCATTTAATTTGTACCCCGCGCACGTAACAACTGGTGTCAGAAGTGCGATGCCGTTATTACCACGTGAAGACGAAGGGCGTACTCCACGGACCAGACGTCAAGTAGAAATGGATGCTGCACGTCAACGGAGCCTTAAAGAGGAAGGGCGTCAGGCCGATCCTGCTATCTCATCGGTAACTACGGGAGCACCAGATGGAACCTCGTCAGATACCAACATGATGACGCTGTTGGCTTCTATGCAGCAGATGATGCAGGCCTCTATGCAAGAAATGCAGGCCAATCAAGAGGCTAGTCGACAGACGATGCAGGCCTCCATGCAAGAGATGATACAGGTCAACCAAGAGGCTAGTCGGCAGATGTTACAGGCCTCCATGCAAGAGATGCAGGTCAACCAAGAGGCTAGTCGAAAGACGATGCAGGCCTCCATACAAGAGATGCAGGCCAAACAAGAGGCTAGTCAACAGATGATGCAGGCCAACCAGGAAGCTGTCATGGGTAAAATCGATGCAGGCATCCATGCACTGGGAGATAAAGTGAAGAACCTTGAAGACAGCCTGCAAATGCTGAGTAAGGAAGTGGCTTTGAAGACAGGAACCATCGACGACCGCTTTCAAGAGCTTGAAAAAGAGATCATCAGGCTAAAAACCTGTGGACCTGTTGCCGTGACCATTGACGACCGCTTGCAAGAACTGGAAAAAGAGATCGTCAGACTAAAAACCTGCGGACCTGTTGCCGCGACCTCACCCTCATCAGCGAAGTTCGACCTACCACACTTCGATGGAACCTCCTCGTGGACAGCCTTCAAGTACCAATTTGAGATATTGGTAAAAACTAAAGCCTGGAGCAACGAGGAGTCTTTTATGGCCTTGACACTTGCATTACGAGGAGATGCCTTAGTAATACTGGAAAACCTGCCACCTGAAGGAAGGACACTGGAGTCTCTGATGGAAGCGTTAGACACACGCTACGGTGACAAGCACCTGGAAAATGTCTACCGAGCGCAGCTACGCGAGAGAAAACAAAAAGCTGGTGAAAGCCTCCAGGAATGGGCTGTAGAGGTTGAAAGGCTCGTTTGTCGGGCCTACTCATCGACACCCGTGATGATCGAGACCACCCTACTGGAGGCCTTCCTAAACGGTAAACGGGACGCAGAAGTGAAAACTAGTGTACAGTTGCGTCACCACCAGACCTTAAAAGAAGCACTGGCTTATGCCCTTGAGGTGGAAACCGTACGGCAGAATGCCGGGATAAGTAAGGTCAGGGAGATCAAGGAGGTAGTTGAGGAGGAGAGGAAGCCACGGTATGTCCCAACGTGTTATTCCTGTGGAGGAAGGGGCCATATCCAGTCAGAGTGTCCTTCGAGGAAACGGAGGAGGGTCACGGACTCCGGGACCCAGGTCGATCAAGATGTTCCGTTAAACTAAATGTCGCCAGGGCCGCGAGGCGGGCGCTGGCTGGTCGACATGAGGCCCCAACCATCACAATAACTCAAGTTGTCAATGGAAATAGTCTGATCATCGAGGCCATCTTAGACAATCAACCTTGCAGTTTAACAGTGGATACTGGAGCTTCACGTACAGTTGTAAGGCCGGAATTGCTGAAACGCACCATAAGGTGGGAAAAACGATCTCCGAGGTGCCAGCTTCAGACAGCTACTGGCCAGCCAGTGACCGTCCTCGGTGAAACAGATGTGGAGGTAAGAATTGGCGACCAAATATACCACCAGTCAGTATTAATTGCTAATATTACTGATGATTGCATTTTGGGACTGGATTTCTTGACGAATCACCGATGTGTCTTGGATATACCTAGAGGAGTGCTGAGATTTCCTGATCAGGAAGTTTGTTTACAAGGATCGCACCCGTGTACTCTTTACTGTTTAACGGATACGACGTTAGCTCCTAAATCGGAAACATTAGTCAGAGTGAGGTTTCCTGCGAAGACTGAACAAAGAAGATGTCTTATTGTGGAAGATACCGGCAGTCATGAAAACTTAATAACAGCGAGAACCTTACTGATGCCGAACGGAATCGCTAGGGTGAGAATCCTCAACCTCAGTGACGAAATAGTTCTCCTGAAGAAGAATAGTGTGGTTGGAAAATGTGAAGAAGTAAAGTACCTGAGACGGCTGAACAGCACTACGACTAAACAAGGCGGTACACAAATCTCCGAAGATCGCATCCAGCAACTTCTCGAGAATTCAAAGGAAAACTTATCGGCATCAGAATTGCATCAAGCCAGAGACCTCTTGCTACGATTTAGAGACATCTTTGCAACCGGAAATGACTGTGGAAGGACTGGGCTCGTGAAACACCGGATTGACACAGGTGACTCCAGGCCTATAAAACAAAGACCTCGACGTTTACCATGGGCAAGAGAAGAGGAGGTAGCAGTTATGATTAAAGACATGGCCGATAACAAGGTGATTGAACCTTCAACGAGTCCATGGTCATCACCTGTGGTACTAGTGAAAAAGAAGGATGGCAGTACAAGGTTTTGTGTGGATTACCGAATGTTGAATAATGTCACAAAGAAAGACAGTTATCCTTTGCCTAGGATCGACGATACCCTGGACATGCTTAGTGGTATGAAATGGTTTTCAACCATCGATTTAAAAAGTGGCTACTGGCAGGTGGAGATCAGTCCAGACGATAAAGAGAAGACAGCCTTTAGTACAGGAATTGGAAACGGTTTATGGCATTTTAATGTCATGCCATTTGGTTTATGTAATGCACCGGCCACGTTTGAACGCCTCATGGAAAGAGTAATGGTGGGTCTACTTGGAGACGTATGTCTGGTTTACCTGGACGACGTTATAGTTATGGGACGCAGCTTCAAAGAAAACCTGAAGAACCTGGAAAAAGTTTTTACTCGGATTCTTGACGCTAACCTTAAACTGAGTCCAAAGAAGTGCGCTCTATTTAAAAAGGAGGTCAGCTATCTTGGACATGTGATCTCAACGGAAGGAGTTAAAACCGACCCCGAGAAGATTAAAGCTGTTCAAGAATGGCCTGTTCCAAAGAACAAAACGGAGGTTCGTGCGTTTCTGGGACTATGCGCGTATTACAGACGCTTCATTAAGCATTTCTCGGATATTGCAAAACCACTACACCGACTGACGGAAGTTAAACGAGACTTCGTTTGGGACCTGGATTGCGAGCAAGCTTTTAGTACGCTTAAACAACGATTGTACGAAGCCCCTATATTGGGTTATCCTACTAGGGAAGGTAGATTCATTGTGGACACGGACGCCAGTAACAGCGGAATAGGTGGAGTGTTGTCACAAGTGCAGGGAGATCGCCATGTTGTAATAGCATACTTCAGTAAATCGCTATCTAAACCGGAAAGGAATTACTGTGTTACTCGTCGTGAACTTCTCGGTGTGGTGAAGTCTTTACAGCATTTTAACAAGTATCTTATAGGACGAGAGTTTACACTAAGGACAGATCATGCTGCGCTACAGTGGTTGCTGCAATTCAAGAACCCGGAAGGCCAAGTAGCAAGATGGATCGAGCAACTACAGGAATTTCCCTTTGTGATAGAACACCGAAGTGGAAAAGGGCACGGCAATGCTGATGCTTTGTCACGAAGGCCGTGTGTCGAAGATTGCAAGCATTGTCAAAGAAACGAAGCCCGAGAAGAGATTAAAGTCATAAGGGTGAATGGACTTGACGACGAATGGACTGGAAGCAGTATGAAGAAGGCGCAAGAGGATGATGATGATCTGAAACCTATACTGCACTGGAAACAGCTTGGCAGCAAACCCCAATGGAGTGACGTATCTGCTTACAGTTCGACGACCAAAAGCTATTGGGCCCAGTGGGACAGCTTAGCACTGGTAGACGATGTCCTGTATAGGAAATGGGAGTCTAACGATGGTAAGGAAGTAACCATGCAAGTAGTGGTACCAAGAAGCAAGGTGGCCCCACTCTTACGGCACATCCACGATGGTGTTTCTGGCGGGCATCTCGGAGTCAAGAAAACCCTGGTTAAAGTGCGACAGCGGTTTTACTGGCTTCGTTGTCGGGAAGATGTCGAGGATTGGTGCCGTAAATGCACTGCATGTGCTTCGGTTAAAGGACCGCAGACAAGAAGCAAAGGAAAATTGAAGCTGTACAACGTTGGGGCACCGTGGGAACGTATCGCCATTGATGTTGCTGGAACTTTTCCAACGACTGATGAGGGTAACAAATACATCATAGTAGTGCAAGACTACTTCACTAAGTGGCCGGAAGTATTTGCGACACCCAACCAGGAAGCAGTCACTGTAGCCAAGAAACTAGTTCAGGAAGTGGTCAGTCGATATGGCGCACCTATGGAGATCCACTCCGACCAAGGACGGAACTTCGAGTCTGCTCTGTTTCAAGAAATGTGCAAACTCCTCGGTATAAACAAGACCCGTACGACTCCAGCGCACCCACAGTCAGACGGAATGGTCGAGAGGTTTAACCAGACGTTGGAAAATCACTTGGCTAAAGTTGTCGACGAACACCAAAAAGATTGGGACCAGTACATCCCACTGTTCCTGATGTCCTATCGATCTGCGGTGCATGACAGTACGGGACACACTCCAGCTAAAGTAAATTTTGGTCGAGAGATAAGGCTACCAGTGGATGCAATAACCGGCACGCCACCCGAAAGTCCTAAGCCCGTAACGGACTACGTGAGTGAACTTCAAAACCGGCTGGACGAGGTGCACAGAATGGTACGGGAAAACCATTTGAAGACAGGTATAAGGATGAAAACCCGGTACGATAGAAATGCAAACACCAACGGTTTTGAAGAAGGAACACTGGTATGGTTTCACAACCCGCTACGCAGAAAAGGGAAATCTCCAAAACTTCAAGCTCGCTGGGAAGGACCCTATACGGTTGTCACAAGAATCAATGACATCACCTACCGCATTAAGAAGGGTCTTAGGGGAAAACCAAAGGTAGTCCATGTGGATAGGTTGACGCGATATCATGGAACAAATGATGCTCGGGACGAGCATGATTAAGAGGGGGGTAATGTTACAACGATCGTCGATATCTCGGAAACTACTGATCGAATCTTCTAGAAATTAAAACGCATTGTTAATGTCGAAGTACTCTATCGATCCGTTTAGAAAAATTAAGAAAAGTCAATACAAAATCACACGCCCTTTTGTCTACCTATACCAACTTTACCTACAAATCGCGATAAAAAGGGCATTCACCTCTATCGTCGGCACGACTGTGTAGGTACTTATTTTCTCGAACGCCCCAGTAAATACCTACTATTCTCGAACGCCCTAGTACCTTCCGGAATATTCTACCCCGCTTATTAAGAGCTATAAAAGGACGCCTGGCTATCGACACGAGGCAGTTAATTTTCGAAAGTGAAAGCGAACACATCTTACCGAAGTGAATCAAGAGAGTTATACCTGCGACTTAAGGAACTACTGTGGACTACTGTGAACTGCTGACCGACTGGAACTGTTGAAGAGTACTGTGTGTGCTAGTTATTTAGTTGTCTAGTTTGTGGTGAGCGAATAAACCTCTTTGTTGTGTAAACGGCATTTAATTTGTACCCCGCGCACGTAACAGTACTGTCTAAACTTAGTCCGGAAGTCGATAATGCTATAGTGGTGGCCCTCAGCTTGAATGCCTCATCAGATACTGTTGCACGCCGGCTGCAAGGACCAGGGACTTTGAGTACCTACGAAGAAATAAATAAGTGTGCTGGTAAAGAATTCCAAGTGTTGGTGGTGCGGCAAGGAAAAGAGGTTTTGTATCGTGTTATACTTATTATTGATATCAACAATGAGTAGATCTCGCCACGTCTGCGCAACAGCCATTATGTTATTCGCACTCCATCACCTCCGCGAAGGTCCCACTCAGCTCCGGTCGCTCCAGGCTCGCGCTATACTTAGCTCATACTGCTAGATAAATATAAGAGCATCACGTACTAGGCTTGATGTAGGGAGGCGCTTCCCGTAGGCGATACAAAGACAGCGGTGAATCACATCACACATTTACCTCTAGTACAGTAGGAGGTAGTCTCGGCTACAGTTTCGTCGTCTCCTAAATTAAAATGGTTTTCAACAATTCATCTAATCGCGTTTTATTACGGTTTCATTTTACTATGCGGCTCGGCTGTGATTACTGACAAGTGATTGATAACACACGTAGCTACCTTAATCATTGGAATGGAAATTGTGTCTGCTGTCTATAATCGAAAACAATTTTTTTTTTGATATACCAGGGAATGTGATGGATTTTGCTTAATTTGCTATTAATATACATTCTAACGAACGAACAGACTATCAGCAAAATAACATCCGGAGTCAGATTACTGGGCACCAGTACCAACTACCAGGTAATCTGTGCTAGTACAAAGTGCTGGAAGGGATCGTAAAGCTTGAAACTAAATCGATTGCACGGCAGAACCGAAATGCAAATGCAATGTCCACGTGCATCACAGGCAGTAGGCAGAATAGTAAGTGAAGCAGATAGCAGGAAGCAGCTACTTCTGTTAGCAGACCTGATTATTATATATGACGAGGATGCTGTCGTTGACCACATTTACCATAACCATGTTTGAGTCCCCTACAGAACCATACATTTGAAAATGAGTTATGGTTTGTGATTGTTTGGGTAGTAAACCAATATCTATGATGTTTGGACCGAGCGACCGAAGCACTTCCATTTTATAAATTGCGCGATGCCGGCTTCGCACTCGCAAAAGGGTGACCCTTCGCTCTATTTACAGGTTTCCTTTGCTACCTGGACACTTGGCGACACTGGATCCATCTATTGAAATTCTTACCTTGACCGAGACAGAAATGGTCGCGGGTTCAAGTCCCGTTCTGCATGTTAACTTTTTCGATCTAAATGTCATAGAAGGTCACTGCACAAAATATGCAATTATGGTCTTGTTTCGTTTGACCTGCTCTCGTCAACGGTGCGGCCGCGCGTATTAGCTATTGATATTTTATAAGTTTGCATGTAGTCTGATGATAATACAGTTTATATTGTGTCTAAGACTTTTCCGCTTAACTTGTGTTGCAAAAATGATAAAAACAGCGTAACACTTATGTCAGCAGACACATTTAAATTAAGCGGTGTCGTGTCGCCTGATTAAAGAGCATGGCCGATATGGCTATTAAAACTCTCGATTTCAATCGCTAAGGTCCAATGTTTATGTTGACAACGGTGTCAGAATGTTTTGAATTCTGTATGTGACCGTTAGGTTGCGCAACATATTCAAGCATTCAAATTTATACATTTTAGTAGGTAAAGATTTGGAGACGTCGATAGAATGTGAAAAGGGGTACAAGCAGTATAAGTAAGTATGTACAGAAAGCTGTATTGCATTGGAACCTTACTATGAGCAAAAATATAATTAAAACCTGATATGAACTTCCGCAGCTGCTGCTGTAATTTGGACCAAGGCTTGAATTGAAAGAGCTGGCTAACCTCCTCTTGGTGCACTGAGTAACGAGAGTGGTAATAGCTGCCTAAGTTTTATAGGAGACGTCTCGTCTGTGGCGGTCTCACCTTTGGAGAATTTTTGAAATCCGACCAAGCCCTAACCTTACCAGATAAAGGACGGGAATAAGCTGAGAGGATGCAAAAAAATCCTGAGTAAAAATATTTGAAAACATAAACACACTACAAGCCGCCCACAATAAGCCAATTTTTGCCATTTTCAAGTGCCCTACCTACATAAGATGCAGGGTGGAGATCAATGTAAGAAACACAAGAACCAAATAAATTGCGCTAGAACTCGTTAAAAATAGTTTTATTTACCAACGAGGTTACTTAGTGGCTAGTTCTCGTGCGCTCGGATCAACACTGAAGGTTAATATTTATTTTAGGAGACGCATCCGCAGTCTGTAAGCATTCTCCAGCGGCCATAAATCGCTCGTTTAAAGTTTGAGTAAGTTATTAGTAGTTCAATGTATCTGTGGCGTGCCGCGTGTGTCGGCAAGTGCCTCGGCGCGCGGCGACCGTTACACTGCTCCTTTATCTGCGACTATTCTTAGATAAGCGCATACAAACACTTCATAATGATTCAGGAGCTAATACCATCCTTTGCTTTCACTGTACGGTCAGCTTCTCTTCTGAATTCGTAAATAAATTATCAAAATTATGTCATTAGAAACGATTGTTATTACTTTAGTGTCGAGTTAATGGTAAGAGCCTCACTTATCGTCGGTCAGAGAGACTGAGCCCGGCCGTAGCGCCCTCGCTGTTCGCTAACCGTCGTGAAATGAAATATCATAAACCTGGTTTCTCTTCTCTCTTCATGACCTCTTAGCAAAAAACTGTATAGTTTATAAAAGTCATTGGTCAACCGGAGGTGACCTTAACCTCAGCATGATGTAGCTTGATAGCTAAAGATGAAGTACGATATATAATGAACTGGACAGTTCAATTATGTCATCCTCCAGGTTCATGGTTCTACTGGTCTTTCGTCTTGAATTTAATCTGTATCAAGATAAAAAAAAGCTTGTAATGAGAATAAATGCGAGTGCGCAAGGTGCGCCTACACGCCAGCTGGGAACCACCAGCGATGAATGACTCGGGATCCGGCGCGTGAGATGCTTCGGCTCCGTAAGCTCTGCCCTCTGCTCCAGGTCGTTACCGCTTTGTGTTTTGAAATTTCAGATGTAATCAGCTGGACTCTTTAACGATGCGCATCATAGCTCGTTAGCATATATATAAATTTTCCTGAACTGCAAAACTGTATCTCAAAAAAGTCAGTTTACCGACACTAAAACCAAAGATGTGTAAACCAACTTAAAGTCTAAGGGTCCACCATATAGCTGAATGGCAAACTTTGTGTGGCCGCTGTGATAAATAGATGTAAAATATTTGTAACATTGTGGATTCTTTATAAATCTAATTAAAACAATATCCGTAAATTAATCGATATTTTAGTATGTTCTATAACTTATTACTAAATATCTATGGTTGTGCGAGCGAGATTGGACAGCACTAGCCCAGTCATCAACTGACGGCTCTTATATCGTTCCTTTCCTTGGTAACCTTCGCCGGGGAAAGTCACTTTGACCCCGTGGCCAACTGCTGTCGGCTCCGGGTAAGTTTTGAGATCAACATTTCCTACTTCTTTCTACAGGTGAAGACTTCCAGCGGTGCAGCTTATTGCCTGCTAAAATGCATGGCTTAATATATTTTATTTTATTCTTTGTGCTATTTCAGCCTACCTAAATAGTGCCACGAGGCCGATGACCCCTACGGTCAGAGGTCGCGGCACCAGCTTGTGCTGCCTATTATATTCTCTTTTGTTATAGCTTCTAGCTACGCTGCATTGCCGCTGGGAGATTCTCTTCACCTGCTATTTTAGCGGGTCACTTGGACGTAATCACCTAGTGACAAACTGACCCGCACTTTTTCTATTTCCAGGATCTTCGCACCGGGCTTCGCACCATCTTAGCGGTAGCGAGGCACACCAGCGGAGACCCTGGCACGCCGGCATCACCACCAGCCACGTGTCCACTAGCTAAGTGCATACTACCATCTTGCACAACGGACCGAACAACGCCACGGCAGAATATTTATTAAGAATCTATTCCCTGAGGTTCATTTACTCAAATACCAGATATAAATTTATGTAACATTCTATTCACGATTATAATCTCATACTATACATTGTAATCAACCTTTTATTTAACTCTGCTCGCCCTAGCCGGTAGTAGTCTCAATTACATCCATCACTTAATTAATTTTCACAGTGCATAAGTCACCCTTTAACTTTATGTAAACATCATATACACCCTTCTATAAAAACAATTTAATCGTTACATATTTCACTCCAAGAAGTATCATCTTGTTGTGTCGCCGAGCTCCCCAGCTCTATCCATCGTGCCACCTATCGCATACGACTGAGGTACGTGTAAAAAAGCAGAGACATCAGAAAAAGGAAAACAAAATAATATGTAAAACAGTGTTCGTATATTTTAGTGTCTGAATTTATAATCGCTGGAATGTGAACCTGTTTCACAATCTGAAATGTCTGGTTCTGTTTGTAGTTAATTGAGATGTGTTGTTTGGTTGATCACGTCACTAAATATTATATTTATTTTATTTATTTATTTATTTGCACATGGAAAACTTACAGCTAATACAGTCAAATAAAAAAGCAGATTAAACATCTGAAAGCCAATTAAAAGTTTTCACTTCTAGTATATACCATATATATACCATATACCACTATATACCAAAAACACCGCATCGCACCAAAAAACACACATTTATGAATACGCAGGTGATAAATTGATTACGACCTTCAATGACTAGTTGTGATAAGTGATAAGATTACTCACTAAAGCTGAAATATCCGGCCACATTCGGTCCAGAACGTTCGACTTCCTTTTCGGCTTATCACTTTCGTCAAACTGCTAACTAGCAACTGACAGGAGATCCATTAAATAATAAATTAATAGATATTAGAAAACGCAACAGAGTCCTAACGAGTCGGTTGTCAGACCATGAGATGTCAGCTATGAACGCAATGATGCATGAGGACAATTCGCACTATCGAACAGTTTTAGCAAGTGCTGTAATTGTTCAGTGAGGCACATTCCGCCGCTGCGCGCTGCGGGCGCCTCGGGCGTGTTGTACCTTTACAATTTACTTGCCCGTGGAGTGAACAAAAACAGATTGGTCGCACTCTGATAACTGTTACGTTTCAGAACAAAATGTAACCTACAGCATTCTTTGAATACTTAAGACTATAAGCATGTCCAAGGACTTTCAAATAGAATGTTCAAAATCGGACTTGCCACGGAGGAATGATCACTGCTCAAAATTTTCAAAATCTGGTTGCTCACTCAGCTCAACATTGCAAGCAGCGATTCGCCTTGCAGACCTAGTTATTGATTACCTGTAGGTGTCTACCACTAACTTCAACAGCAAATAGCATAATTTTGAGGATGCTGCATGGGGAACTTCTGAAATAATTTTCGTCAAGCCTCAAGGGCTGGTGTGTGAGGTAGCAGACAATAAAATCTAGAAAGCCCTGATGGTAAGCGGTTACCTTGGCCTATAAACGCTTGCAACTCACGCGTGTCTGTTACGTTGCCTTATTTTTGATTGGGATTTTTTATTATTTTGATTGAACTTATATAAGTTCGTTAGCGTTGATATAAAGGTTAATTTATTCTCGAAGTATATATTAGATACGTATTGGACACTCATTTAAAGCAGTGTGTCCTCGTGGCGGTTGACCCGCGACCTCTCGAATAATAATGTTCGTACGTCTGTGTTCGGTGCTCCGTTTGCGCAAAGCACTGCCATCTTGGACATTGAGCTACGTCCCGAAGTATTGCTTATATGATTAGATGCTAAGTCGTTTACGGAACTTGTGATACACACGAAGGGTTCAATGTAAGCGATTTGCTTGTTACTTGACTTACCTGCATATTATTAGATCAACGCCGAGTCGCTTATTCGGATCAGACGAACTGGGCCGGTGAAGATAGTTATTACCTATTATTATGTGAGTGACTAAGTGGATCATTGCACACGAAGCTACGTTGCAGTCTGATCGTCGCAGTACTGTATTAGAGGAGTTACTACTATTGTTTGAAGTCACACTAACCACGTACCGACCCTCGCCGCGCGCTAAACAAGGAATACCTAGACACTCGCTTTGTGCGTCTGAATTCTTCCACATTCACACTTTCGACATCGTATAAGAACGCTCGTGCGAACGAAGTGACAGAGACATGCACACTAATGTAATTACAGGGGCACGTTGTAAAATGTTGTTATCGTCACGCTAAGTACTACAGCCATAGGTCGGCGGTCGGCGCGGCCGGCGGCAGCTCCAGTCTTGTTCCCGGTCACGGACCTCTGGATTCTCAAAGGTCAAGTGCACTGTGCGTATTAAATATTATTTATTATGTATGACTTGAATTGGCAGACTTCGTGAGAAAGCCTGTCTTCCTGCACAGCCTGAGAGTTCACCACAAAATACTTCGTGCACTGCCTAAATGTTCATACTGTAAGGGAGGGTCCCTATTGATAGTGAGATAGTTTATATATAACGTTGCTGAAGAGCTTCTAGGCTTGACAGACAGACATTAAGATTATAGATTTTGTCATGATGTGTGTAACTACATATTTACGGTTACGGTAGTGTTTCGTGGTGCGGGCTTGTGCGAGTTAGGTGGTCTCAGGCGGGTCACGGGTGACACGTCTACTTCATAATGGTGCGTCAGTTTCAATGAGCGCCGTCGCGCCCGCGTCCAGCTGACCGCACCGCGCAAAGTGCCTGCATCCTGCAACGTTCAATATGCGTGACGTACGCACTGGCGGCCAAAGATTATTAAATAATTCGTAGTAATTTATTATTCTTATGGCACAGGCATAGGTAATGCGTGGCTCGTATTTCAACGCATCTGTTTAATGTTGCCCAACGAGGGACATCCGAAAGATTTCTTGCCAAATCCTCAGAGTGTTTACCTGGTGTGCCTCCGTATTTCCCACCACAAAACACAAATCTTCTTAACTGGAGTTTCATGTTTGGGAAAGATATCATTGAATTAAAATTAATTTGAGAGCGTGCTCGTGTCGGCATGAATGGGCCAGCTGACTCCACCCGGAAAACTACTAGCCTTGTTTAGATGTACCTACGTTAGGTTGTTGCGAACTTTCAGATGTTACGACAACCGCTTACAGTCAGATGGCACCGTACGGTTTCTTGCGGCAGAAGTTGTACAAATAAAAACGAATTACAAAAGTATCGAGCGTGCTTCTTTCCTCGGGTGCGACTACACTGTGCGAGTGAATGTTGTGCGCTTAGCCGTGACAGCGTGCTAGCACTTGAACAAAATATTGTCAGTGTAATTGATCTGATTTCATGACGATGATGTTGATCTAATTCATTTTTTTTAAAGAATATTAGTAACCGAAATCACTAATATTCCCCCTAACCCCTTCAGCTCAGCTAAATTCCTTGTGTTAGGAGTAGGTTCACGTCGGTAGTGTAATGGCCAGGATTCGAACCCGAAACCTCTCGATCGTAGGGTCGACTCCTTAACCACTAAGCTACCGACGCTTCGAATTCGAATTGATTATCAACTATTTGATGATGATAATATTTTGAGCTGTGTGCGTCAGCGCCACAACTACCGAGTCCTTCACGGCTGCTTCATTTCACGTAACACTAATAAAAGGTGTAGCATTACCATTGTCATTATTTTCTTCTTAACTAACTTCCTTCCCGCCTATCGACTCAGGCCCAGCCCTGGGGAACTGAAGATGAAGATTCGGGGGAAAGTAGAACATGCTGGTTCAAGGAATGCGCTTTTCAGATGTCCTGACCCTGAGTGAGAGCGCACCCGCGGTAGCCGCGCTCGTGGGGCGTCGCGTCCCCGGGCCCGCGCCAGGGGCGCCCTCTCAGACGCGCTGGTCCGTAACGGGCCACCACGGGCCATTAGCCGCGTTCGCGCGACCTTAGCGCCGCTGTTAGCTGCGCATGGAACGGAAATCTAATTATTTTGATCCGCACAAATGGCGTGAGTTTCATCTATTACTGCGAGCAATTTTTCGTTTTCACCAACAACTCCGTTTTTAAATACATCATCATCAGCACCTGCCTGCCCTTGTTCCGATATTCGGGGTCGGCGCTCGGTGTACCCTACTAATGGATAATAGCTAGATAGGATAGTTGGATGCTCGTTACTCTTACAAGCAATAACGTCTGAACAGATCGGTATGACATTTGGCATAGAGGTAGATCATAGTCTGTCAGCGTATATAAACTATTATCCCCGGTACTGTGGTACCGAGGGTCAGTCGGGGTGCGAGGGCCATGCTCTATGGGCAACCTTACACCCCGGCGTCTGTAGACCCGAGACGGCGTGCGGTTTTAGTCGGTTCAAGCCCGACATATCTGCCCCCGCTGGCCGGCGGGGGGGTTTCCGAAGGGATTTCCGCAGGAAGAAAAAAAAAAAGTATAGGTTCCGGAACTAATTCAGTATTTGAAGCTGGTGGACCCGCGAGTGACAGGAAATATACAATATGTTCTCTACTTCCCCTGTATCATCGGCGGCTGTACATTTTACTTCAAACCATTTTAAAGTTAGGGTAAAGCCCTAAGGGGTGCTTGGTTGGGGACCTCCACGCGGTGCACCCTGGGCAACGGAGACGGCAGCGCCTCTCTCCTAGGGCGGGAGAGACGCTGCCGCCTACGGCCAACTCCGACCGAGGCGAGGACGGCCCTCTTGAGGGCTGTTCGGAAGCTTTCCACGTGTCCCTCTGATTAGCAGATGGCACAGTGGAGAGCAAGTAAGGGGTGGCCCCCTCTCGAAACCGGAGATGGCCCAGGGTCAGTCGGGGTGCGAGGGATATGCTCTATGGGTAACCTTACACCCCGGCGTCTTAAGACCCGAGACGGCGTGCGGTTTTAGTCGGTGCAAGCCCGACATAACCGCCGCTGGCCGGCGGGGGGGTATCCGAAGGGATTTCCGCACGAAAAAAAAAAAAAAAGGCTTAAGCCCTAAGAAAACTGTCTTATTGTCCGAGGCTGTGTAGAAAATTCGATAAGCCATTTTGTGAAGAATCCTCGGTTTCTCTTTAAAAGACTAGGTGAGCAGTTAAACATTACTGCAGTGATTGATTTAGATGTGCTGGTTGAAAGTGTTTCGTGAGTGACCTTTTAAGAATTGCCCTGAGTGTGAGGCTTGCGTCGCACGCGGGCGGACGAAGAAGAAGAAAGCTTGTTTACCACATTCACGGGCTCATTATTTAATACTAGTTTGGAATCATTAAGAAGTCGATCCGAACGCGCACCCGATAGCAGATCAACGACCGAAACAGGTTTTTCTTTTTGACATTTTCTCAAACGTAGATGTTGAACGTGCTCAGTCGCCAACGGTACCGCGCGGATAGTACGATATGATCGCAGCCTTGCCATTTTGCTTCACAAGAAGACGAATGAACAGCGTTTGCAACAGAAAGCACTTACGGTAGCCACTAGCCACCGTAGCCCCTCAACAATTGATTTTACAACTATATTTATAGCGGCACGTCGGGCGTCGCCGGCGCGTCTTTGCATGCGCACCGCACCTATAAATAAAGCGTACAACAATCTGCGTAACTAATGAACGCATGTCATTGCCCTTCGCACATCATCCACCTCATCACTGTACAATCATCATTAGTGCAATGTTTTGTGTAATTAACGCTTCGGCGTGCAGCTGGCGGCGCACAGCCGCCTTGACATAAATATTGGTTGATTATTATATATTATCATTAGCCGTACCCTTACACGTTGTGCAACCCGCACCTCCTTCAATCTCATCGCCTGCACATTAATTAAGAATTAGCTTTAAAGGAGTGTCACACGCAGACCTCTAAAAAACTTGCTTATTTGGTTGAGTTTTGTCGCGTGCGAAGTTTGTCAAATCGCATGTCAATAATTTTGTATTACCTAATGTATAATTTCCGTGGAATAATGTATTATGCAAAATACTTTTACTTTTCTTATTTCTTTTTACTTTTGATGCCGTGTGCCACTCGCTAACAATAGGGACTGTCACAAAATCACCTACATTCTGGACAATTGTATGTAAATCATTCGAACAGTTGTCTTGCTATGTCAATGCAGTGGCCATATGATGACTTTAGACGCTTTAACAACATTTTCGATGCAGTATTGTCATGAATTTAACTTAAAACTATACGTTATATCTGTCAATCAATATCAATGAACTAGGTCTGTACAGTTCAAGTAATCAGCTCCACCTTAGGGCTGGCTACACTAGTAGCAATTAATTTCGTTTATTCCTTTTGGTTGCCATAGGGGTGTAGCTATTAATAAATTTCAGTTTTATTAGAAACCACTTTCAAAGACACAAACTGCAACGAATGTAGCCTGTTTATAAATACTGGTTAAGTTGAGGGAAATGTTTTATAACATGCGATACACTGTGACGAGGCGAAATGTGTCATGTAACGTAACACATTACCTAGAATTAGTGAATAGTTAGATTATATTATTTTATACTGCCTTTGGTGACGAGACGTCTTACTAACTTTGTACCATCACACTACACGTACAGGGCGCATGAGGGATCCTGTATCGTCAAGGTCACTTGGAAGTCTAACTGATTTCGACTTCAAATGTCGTTCAACGTTTGCTAATTGGAGTTCAAACTAAATCAAATATAGTGACATGACAAGGATCCTCTTCTGAGAGCGCTTCTGTAACGTTTCCAACTGATGTCATCAAAGTAAGGAGCCGCTCGGTTTATGACTAAGTGGCAAGTGTTCTGGCGTTATTATGGCTCACACTGAGCCACAAACTATTGTCTTCTGAACAAACATTTCAGAGCGCAGCGATGATATGTGGGCTCGTAAATGTAGAGTTCCTAAATGTGCAGCGCTTCCGCTGTTAAATATTAAACTACCCACTGCGATACTAAAACTGGCTGCCCAAAACATACCATGCAATGAAACACTTCCTTTAAGCAATAACTTAGAGGAATGAGTTCAGTGCTTATAGTTTCGACGAATCCTATGTCATCACATCACTGAACTGACGAGAGTTGCATAACACAATGCCCACATTATGGATGTGAATAAATTAATAAATATTAATACTTTTGTTTTTTATTTATTTTTATTAATATGTTTTTGTAAAACAAAGTTTTATAAAAAAGATTGTACTGAAACGAAAATAATAATTTTATGCAAGGGTTGTGCTGATTTCAAAAGCTTTTATCGCGCAAGTTGTTTCTCTGTGTTCTAATTATGTAAGTTTTTTAAAATAAATTTCTTTTTTTGCAACATTTTAGTTTTAGGAGAAGCGGCGATAGCCCAGTGGCGTACGTAACGGACTGCTGAGACGAGGTCTCGAGTTCGATCCCCAGTCGGGGTACACGCCTCTGACTTTTCGTAATTATGTGTGCATTAATAAATTTTAATTATCGCTGGCTTAATAATGTGCCCGGGAGATGGCAATAGGCTCGCCCCCTATTACATTGGGACCTTAACATAACTGGCGAATCGTGGGTGTGTAAATACACCTTTGCCTACCCCTTCGGGGATATAGGCGTGAAGTTATGTTATGTTATGTTTAGTTTTAATAATTTAATAGTAATTAATTTATGTAAATAAAATACACTATTGGTGATTAATAAACGAAAAAAAATAAATAAAAATTCATGTAGCACCAGAGCTAAGACCAGGTTAAGGAGCTCAACACAAAGCCACCCACTGCCTCCATCTTCAGACGTTGGCTATATTGCCATTTGGCTCCAAGACAAAACAAATGAGCCCAAATTCGCTAAATTTATTTTGTGTAGTTTAGGAGTTTCTATGGTCAATGTCCTACTTCATCGTAAGACCTTTGTACCAGGTAACACTAGAGAGTTTGTCGAGACAAAATAAATAAGCCTAAACTCGATAGCCTCATCTTATTTTGGCTCAGGACTTCCTATGACCGCCTTCCTACTCCATCTTCAGACCAGCTCCATGGTACCATATTAATGCAATGTCATCCAAACTAAACGCGTATGCCAAATTTCATCTCAATCGGTTGACGATAAATGCAAGACACGCACTAACATATAAATATAGATACAGAGCAATAATAAAAATTAAATGACTAATAAGAGAAGCTTGTACAAAAGAGCATCGACGCTAGGCAGGTTTGTCAACATAACATCATCAATTTTGCCGAAAACACTTTGTTGCATCTTCATTGTAATGTAGCTGGAAAACCTTATTTGTCGGAGTGTAACCCACACAAAAAGAGAAAGTGAAATTATGTTGGTGCCTATACTATAAGTATATACCTAATCAACGACAAAAGTGGATTAATGTTAAAATATTTACAGTAGTATTTTGCACTAGAACATTTACCAAGTCGAATTGCATATATTATTGAGGATGTTGTCGGATAAGGCGTCTAACTACGACCAATTAATATGTTATCAGCTAAAGTGTCGCCTTCACCATCCTAGGTACGCAGGCAAAGGGAGAGACTTTTTCGGTGCCATGATCCACTTTGTAACTGTGTCTAATCCCTGCTCGTTGTGTAATCTGTGTTGCACCGACATGCGACATAAAGGGACTTCTCAATCTTTCGTTTACTTTCTTTCTTTCTAAAACAAGAATGTCGCAAGCGGACGCGTGTGCGCTGGACTCTGCGTGGGATCATTATTATATTCGCACATTCTAATTTTATGTGACGATGTTTTTCGCCTCGCATATTTTTGTTATAGTTCAAAATGCGCAGAGAATGGACTGCGAATGGCGAATCACAACCGGAAATCTCTCTTCTTAATAATGTGACAATTTATCTGACTAGATAGTGTTTACTATTATAAAATTGTAAGTTAGTTGGGTCTGTACATTGGAGATATTTAAAAAAAAAACTTGGGTTATGTTAAATGAACGATTCACAAAACAAAAATATTTTTTTGGAATTCTTGTCTGCTTGTCTGTTTGATCGCGATGGCTGTGAAAACTACTGAACGAATTTTGAAGCGGTTTTTTTTATAGGAAAGGTCTTGGTCAGACTTAAAATCTGCCGTATATTTGATTGCAATTGGTTAAGTAGAACCGGAGATATGACCAGAAAACGATAACCGCCCTCCGCGCGGGCGGAGCCGCGGGCACCAGCTAGTATTATATATGCCGAATTCTTGTACGAAATCCACACCGTAAACAAACCACACTTTTGTGAGTTCAGCTTTAACATACGTATGTAGTTTAAAACCAGCTTGAATGGATGAATGATAATTTATTTGCCCGATTTATTTGCTCACCGCAACATTTCAGAAATTTCACAACCACTACGCACGTTAACATTTAGTCCCTCACAAATAGGTAACATTTGCGCTTCTCGTGGTCCTCGTGCGCACATTCCGACTCGCAAACCTCACTCTACGCAAGCAACTCGCACTCGAGTCAAACGGTCCAGTACCTCCCTTTCGTTGCACGATATAGAACTGGAACGCTTTACCGTTGATTCCTTCTTCATACAGTTCATAGGCACAATTCCGAGTCTTTAAGCGCGGCGTGGAACAGCCCCTACCAGACCTTCAAACCATAGACTACAATTTCACAGTTGATAGTATCTTGACTTCACTCAAGCGCAAATTGATGGAAAATTTGGCATCTTAAGGAAAAGTGGACAATCCTTGTCTAATTGCTAGAGGAACCTGCCCTGTAGACATCTATGGGGCACACCCTACCTCTGATGCTTTCAGAATATTGACTTTTCTAATTTTAGGAAACTTCTAGTATTTTGCAACGACGCGGGCCGTCTGTCTGATGTCAACCCGACATAGGAATGAGTAATGGTAAATACAAATAAAACTCAATAGGCAAAGAGTGTGTGTAGAGGGTGAGGATTGGAAGGGGATCTACCAAAATCTTGAAGAATCTCCTCCATGATTATGGTAGCTCGCAGGTTCGAGATTCACCTTAACCCAAATACATACATTTTTAATTTATAGGTAAAGACTTAAACGTTTAAGCATACTTAATCATGTATGATGTCGATGCTAACTGACTACACCCTGGTCCACAGTTAGTCGGTGCTGTCTGCGGAGTCTCCGAGCAGGTTCATTGTTCACTTAATTAGATCGTCACCTAATTTGTGAATGACCGTATTCACACTTGAGATAGCGGTCATTATAATGAGGCTTACTTATCTTTATGTACACACAAACCAATTACTTCCGTTGAAATCAATTTCAACATAAGTCACTTGTATATACGAGTAGTTAAAGAATGTGTTGATTAAATATTTTCTATACATGGCAGTTCGTTAATCTGCGAATATATCCATTAATTTGAGCAATCTCTTCCTAACTCAAACCAATCACTGCTGTGACAAAGCCGGCCACCTTCTTTAAGTAGCAGAATGTTGTGTCTTGCGAGAGCATAGTTTCTGAGAGGGTTTCTGTTCCTTCCCTTTGTCCTGCTCATATTGTCTCATTCCCTTCCCATTGGCAGCAACGTGCGAAGACACCCCTATGTTGCCAGAGTTTGTAGGCCTCAGTAACCATCTCGCTTCATTAGCAATAAGCAGTAGTATCTAATAAGAGTAATAATCTGTAATAAAGTACTAATCGCTGCACTGTCAAGACAGTACCTTCTACAGAAGCTCCATGGGTAACAATCACTTTGAGCAGTGTTAGCTGTTTTGTTTTGCGAAGTGGGAGCAGCAGATAGTGCGACGCGAACTTAGCGCCAAGTACATCCGAGGCCTTAGGCGGTGTGACTGGCCTCTGTCCCATTTTGATTCTGAATCATTAGCTATCGCTAACGTCAACCACGCATCGAGTCGGCGAGTAGTAAACAAACTAGGCCCGCGTGCGAAGTGCGACGAGGCGCCGCGCCGCCGTGACGTCACCGATCTACATGTCGACAGCACGCATCATCCACTTCGTACCTCGCGTTGCCAGCCGCAGAAGGTAAGGTTAGAGGCAACTCGAGGCCGAGGAGGAGAATTAGAAAAAGGAAAGAAAAGGAACGGAGGAGAGACCCTCGGCGGTCATGTCCCAACTGATTGCAATGCGAATGAGCTTGAGTCTATCATCTGTTTCTGTCTAGTTCAGCGACACTGTGCTAGATGTACTTACTACTGACACACGTACGTTGTTTACTGTGGGCACTGGTGGCCGAGTGCCCTAACCACTGCTAAACAGCTGTTCACGTTTACACGAGCAGTCTGTGTACAGGTGTATACAGTGGAGACATTTTGCGATAACGTGCCACGAATGTTTACCGGCGATACTTCATTCCACTCTCCCACGCAAGTCCACAACTAGTTCCCAACAAAAAACTTTGTAATTAGAGTAGTTAGATATAGTATTATTAATTAACTTATGCTAAATATTAAAACTATAAATTTTATACAATCAACTGTAGGTATGAACCTCAAGATAGTAACCTGCAGAGGGCGCCCAAATATGGCGTCTGGGAGCGACTGTCGTCTGACCCCCCATCCCGGAGAGGGGCGCCTGCGCTAGAGCCTCGTCCATTGTGTAGCGAGTACACCGACTAGCAAATGAGATTGGCTTGTGCCCCAGCGCTGTCGGTACTTGGTAGGGCCCTGTACAACCTAATGCACATGCCTTATCTAGTGTACTCGACGCCTGTGGTATTATTTTACACAAAGAACAGAGCGAGGGGACGCACTCTGGACGAGGAATGTTTCCAAACGTTGCCGTTGTAAGGCCATACTCACCGTCGTGGTCTAAGCGACACAAACTAAGTGACACAAAAAGAATTAACACTATTAGGAACTTGCCCATAACTGTGGAGGTGACCCCAGCGACGCCAGCGAGTAAGTAATAGAAAGGCGGACCTCAATATAGATCTACCGACATTCCCCCCACTTCTACCTACATATTATTGGTCCTTTTTGACTGACTGACTGCCTCATCAAGGTATCAATATTCAAAAGGTCAAGTTTGTAGCCCCAGCAAATGTTCGTGTGTGTACATGAATAGATCTCTGGATGGTTGATATTTATTTATTAAAGGAACCCGATAGGTGGCGGGGCGCTGATTCTACGCGTACGAATATTCGGGTGCGAAGGCGGGACAGGCCGCTAGAGTTCCTAATATTCTGACAATCAAATATTATTCGAACATTGTAGACTTAATATAGTTCTTTGTTGGTATGTCCTCTATTCGTTTGTGTCCTATTCAATGGCGACTGGTGCTCGGTACGCCGTTGTGCGCGCACCGACGAGCATAAGGACTAGGTACGAAGAAAGTAATTATAGAGGCGCGGTGAGGCACGCCGGGCATAGCACGTGTGTATTTGAGGAGGTTCTTGGATGGAAGCGAACGAAATTATACATAGCATAATGAACTTTATGTCAACTGTATAATTCACAAACTCCCCTATGTGTACTGCTTTGTGCAATTAGATTAGATGATAGCGCAATTGTCATAAAACTCATTATGCTATGCAAAAATTCTTCCATTCCAAACCGCGGCAATGTAAATTGAGCCTTAGATTCGCAACTAGACGCAGAACGCTAGTTGCCAGGTTCTAGGATTTTTTTACTATTTTTCTAAATGTGTTGGAAGAGGTTCCTGTATGGTGGTGTAATACGAGTATGTTTATATTCGGGACCGATCGGGTTCGAAGATTTAGTTTTGCTCAATGGATAACTATCCAGTAAATCTCTACAAAAACAACAATTATTTGGTTCGGCCAGAATAACGTCTTTGTCGAGTCCACCAGTAGAACTTACCTCACAATTGTAACCAACTGAGTAATTCTGTGCAGTGACTCGTCACTTTCTTTATATTTCAATCCATCTTGTTGCAAGTTTGAATGTTATGCTTTTCTAGCGGCCCCAACCGGAGTAGTTGTATCCATTCGTACATTTGTTACAAACACACGAAATCAACTCATCAGCTTACTGTTTCATGCTCTTTCCTTCAAAAGTGATGAAATTCCTTAATAAACTTTAAATCCCTTTTCTTGACTAATATCCTTGAAGGGCCTTGAAAGATGCTAATATATGTGTTTCTAAGCAGAAGTATGTAGAGGAAATTTCTTGCTTCTTTCTATGAAAGTGACAGACTTCCGTACGAACGGTTATTGCGTATTTTACGCAGTTATGGGTAAAATTTCTAAAAATCTTTCCTTGGTAGTTCCTTTCGACATACAAGCTTTTGGTTAAGACTCTGCGTGAATGCATTTGGACAAGTAATAATTATATATTTAGCTACACTTGTGTTGTTACGTAGATATCTTTAAATTTCGATGAACCGATTAAGTACAACGAACATTGTAATCCATTTAGTATTAAATAATCAGCCACGAGAATCTTTCTACTAACTCATCAGTATCAAATGTATTCTGTGAAATACCAGTTATCAATAGATTTTAATACGATATGCATTTATATAGCTACACCGCGAAGGTGACCACCGAGCTCGCGCCTGGCGACAAGCGGTCGCCGCCGTCTACAGAGAGACGAGCGACCATCAGCGACCAGAGAGTCCGAGTCATCAACAGGCCGCGGGGGGCGCAGGCCGCTGAACGTGGACACCGGGAGAGCTGAGCGCGCCGCCAGCCACCAGCCACCATGAATCGTTCAAGAAAATAAATGACGATCGCGATACACGCTATCTGATTTCTTCTTGTACAAACGGAAACATTGTGTTAAGAATGGTTGAGCAAGATAACGTGTTATTTGTCAAAAACAACAGCTGCCGACCATAACCATAGATACCTACTACCCACTTCAAAGGTGTTGACGCCAACGCTGACGGTTTCGTACAGTAGGCTCTAAATCGAGTAACTCAAAGTGCTTTTATGTATAAGGTATGTTGACGGTGGTACGATGGAATGTAAATGAAAAAACCGGCGCAGTGCGAGTCGGACTCGCACACCGAGGGTTCCGTACAAACCAGTAGGTATATAAGTAAAAGTTCACCCATCACGACAATCGAGTCATAGTTATGGTAGTAGTAACTTTAAAATTTTCAAAATTATTTTTTATTATATGATGTAACAAAAAATTTACCGTTTTCGCAATTTTTCCTTTATCTGTACTAAATATAAGACGTTACTTCGTACCAAATTTCAAGATTCTAAGTTCACGGGAAGTACCCTGTAGGTTTTGATTCCCGTGCGAATTTGTATCTTTTGATTGCTTTGGCTTAGAAGTTTGATTTTTTCACAGCTCCAAGGGACAGTAAACCTGAGTATTAGATATAAATTTCAGTTTAATACCTCGACGCGTTCCTGAGAAAAACGGTCTTGACAGACGAATGGAGGGACGGACGGACGAACAACCCTAAAAATGAGCAGTGTCAACATGTGCTGTGTTCCCACTGTAGCTCTTTGGCAAGGGTACCACGAGAGCCACACAGGCCGCTCCAACGGGCCGAATGCCAAACCGCCACATTATGGTTATGGTATGTGGTTTAAAAGCTCTACCTAAAAGCTCGAATACTATCTTTAAACTCCGACGCAAAAACAACAGGGTGTTAAATCGTAGGTCACGAACGAATGAATCGATTTTAATGCAGATTTTTTGGTCAAGATGGTTTTTAGCTATGAATAAATTTGAGTCGTGGATTTTTTATTATTATTATTAATAAAAAAAGTATGTTTACCTACATGTTAGCTCCAGTGGTTTAAGCTCTGCGGGGACGGACCAGTACGTACAAGAAGCTGGTCATGATGATGATGAACTAAAATTTATTATTAAACTTAAGTGAACAAAAATCCTCGAATTTGCTTTATAATGACAAAAGAATTGCCTAATCTGGTCATTCGTTCGAGAGATACGGAGACAGAACATACAAACAGGTATCCACTGATATTGTTTCTTTAGTCCACGGTACAGCCCCTTATTCCATTCTGACCAACTGAACTGATCAACTGAAAACTGATCAACTATTCTATTTCCTAACGACACAACTATTTGATTGGTCGGTTAGGAAATAATCGGATCAACTATTTTTATTCCTGACGGTACAACTATGGCTGTCTACGGTTTTTTCTTAATATGAAGCCCTATATTACTTTAATATGGTTTACTCGAGTAGTTGGTTCGATAGGCACAAAAACACACAATAAGTTCCGATCGGAACAACTAGTTGTTCAGTTTCGTTGGTCGGAGCGGAAAAAGGGGTACAGCCTTATTATTAATATAACCTTAAGGTTACATTAATACGGAGCTCGCGTTCTGTACACATGTTATTAACATTGAATTAATTTAGTGTAATGTGCGCGCTGTAGAATTGGTCGGTGTCCCACATTTGTAACTTCGAGGTTCAGTACATCCAAGCTGCAATGAGGCCAGCCGTCGACGGGCTTAGCGTCTAGTGGCTGTCCGCACGTACCGTTACTCTTGGCAAACCAGATTAGCTGCCTCTTTGTTGTGATTATGGTCGGTGAACAACGCGCCGCCCGCGGAGGTACCTCGCCCTACTCCACGTTACCTCCGACGCGCGGGTATAATCCTCTGACCTCATTTTGTGTTACTCAACAATATGAACTCAAGAGAAGTGATGATTCTCCTTATTTTATATGACTGGTGGAAAGAGTTTACATGCGTAATGATAATTTTATATCCATGTGATGGAAAGCGGTCATCACAGATGTATGTAGGGGCGATAATAAACTCTAGAGGCATCTCTACTAGAGGTATATCACAGAACTGCGATGTCAATAAAAATGGAATATGGTTTAATAGGATTACATGCAACGGAAGTTAAGTCATTATGGCAGTCATTTTGGGTGTTGTTAACGAGCGACTCGTTGCGAAAGTGCATATTTATTTATGGCCAAGCCAGGCTAAGACCCGCGCCTTGGACGATAGAGTAGAGGTGATGGTTCAACGTCACCATACGATATCAGGTGAAGTATTCACTTATAATGGACAAGCAATACGATACGCGTTGCTGCTTTCCAACGCTGAATTAACATAATGATAAGATAAGATATTTATTTTGCAAATATGGGTAGGTACAGTACTAGGTGGTAAATTCGTAAACTAAGAAGTTCAGACATATTTTACCATTAGGAATGGTGTCAATATACGTTACACAAAAATTATAAATTAATTAAATTCAATGACAAACAGAATTTCAAAAATACAAATAACAAAGGAAAATAGAATAACATTAAACGTACAAACAACATTCAATGTGTTACCTACACAACAGCACTTTGTTTCTCCATTAACATATCACTAACTTTAATACGCTTTATCAATTACAAATGTTCGTAGTTCCTTTATAAATAATGATAGCGTTAATTCCTTCCAATTGGTAGGTGTTTAGTTACAAATACATTAAGATATGCAGAAAACGCTTGTTCTAGCTGTATGAGGAACGAGGACACAACTTAGTATTATCTAAACGCTCAGCTTTGACTTAACCAACACAGCAACTTCCAAAATGTACAGGCAACGCAGTGTTAATATTTCATATTGCCTGAAATACGGCATGCAGCTTTCTGTGTTTTTAGGGTTCCGTTGCCAAATGGCAAAAAACGGAACCCTTATAGATTCGTCATTTTTGTCGGTCTGTCTGTCTGTCCGTCCGTATGTCACAGCCACTTTTTTCCTAAACTATAATATCTATGTTGTTGAAACTTGGTAAGTAGATGTATTCTGTGAACCGCATAAAGATTTTCATACAAAAATAGAAAAAAAACAATAAATTTTTTGGGTCCCCATACTTAGAACTGAAACTCAAAAAATTGTTTTTCATCAATCCCATACGTGTGTGGTGGTATCTATGGATAGGTTTTCAAAAATGATATTAAGGTTTCTAATATCTTTTTTTCTAAACTGAATAGTTTGCGCGAGAGACACTTCCAAAGTGGTAAAATGTATGTACCCCTTGTAACTTCTAAAATAAGAGAATGGTAAACTAAAAAAAATATATGATGTACATTACCTTGTAAACTTCCAACGAAAATTGGTTTGAACGAGATCTAGTAAGTAGTTTTTTTTAATACGTCATAAATCGTAAACCGTAATTTACCTTTCATCTTTCTCTTATATATAAAAATGAATTGCTGTTCGTTAGTCTCGCTAAAACTCGAGAACGGCTGGACCGATTTGGCTAATTTTGGTCTTGAATTATTTGTGGAGGTCCAGGGAAGGTTTAAAAGGTTTGTCATCGATTGAGGCAGTACGAAGTCTGCCGGGTCAGCTAGTTCAATATAAAAATTAAAAAATAAACATTATTATGTTACTTGCTGTTACGGAACCCTTAATGGGCGAGTCCGACTTGCACTTGGCCGCTTTTTTTAAATTAACCATTGACCGTATGCATCTCTTTTGGGAACTAAAAGTTCCTTCTCAAAACCTTCTCAGTTGAATTTCCCCAAAATGTAAGCCCATATCGTAAGTGGGATTCTACAGTGCCATAATAAGCAGTAAGGAGTGCGTCTAAGCTTATAATTGACGACAATGTCCTTAGAGATGGGTTCGCGGATCTGTGAATTTTTATTTTTTAGCATACTTAGATTGTCAATATGTGTCGTCCAGTTTAATCTCTTATCTATTTCTAGGTCCAAAAATGTTGTACACGCAACTGCCTCCAGTGTTAAGGCTCATAGGTGCTATTCGTTGATTAAAATGATTTATTCAAATTCAAATTCATTTATTGATGGCAACTGGGCCCAATTGGTTGGAAACAATTTGACTTAGACCTACTGTTAGTAACAATATTATGTCAAGTGTATTACTAAATTATAAACTGATCATTATATTATTAGATTTATCTACACCCATGCTTTAAATCCTCTTTAAAAGATTCTGAAACAGTTAGCCTATTGCCAACATTAATACATCCAATGTCCTAATAACCATAATATCATCCGAACGGGTGTTATAATGTTGTATGAAATTTCATAATAATACTCCTTTCGCTTTTTGAATCTCTTCCGCGCAAAGGGTTACTCATCAGACAGCCAAATTCTTACCACTCGATGCGTGGAATCTGTATGAGTTTCAAAAAAAGAACTGTCATTCACGCGCGTTGCATTGCACTACCACAGCGGCGGCGCGCCCTAAAAAAAAAATTAAAGCTTATTCGTTGGAATTCGAATTCCCGCTATTTTTCTTCGCTATTATTTTTGCAAATTGTTTTGTTTACTTACGAAAATGAGCGATTCAAGTTTTGATAACACACCTCCAGACATTTCGAATGCAGCAAAGGACATTTCTAACAAATTACTACCGGAAAAATCTAGAAAACAGTATGAAAAGGCGTACCAAGATTTCATGAATTGGAAAATATCAAATATTCATCATTCTCTGAAGATGTATTATTAGTTTATCATGGGTGTAGATAAAGTCTTGTATGCAACTGTATAATTAGGTATTAAAACACTCATGTGATACTATTATCACACTCAGCTTCGCTTCGTGTGATAAACCCACATTCATGTTTTAATACCCCTCATTAAACCACAGTTGCATAAATAACTATTATGTCAAATAAAATTAAAATAATATTTGTGTCATATAATTTAACCATTGACCGTTATATGACACAAATATTATTTTAATTTTCGCCGTATACGGCGATAGCCCAGTGGCGTACGTAACGGACTGCTGAGACGGGGTCTCGTGTTCGATCCCCAGTCGCCCCGGGCACACACCTCTGACTTTTCGTAGTTATGTGTGCAATAATAAATGTTAATTATCGCTCGTTCAATAATGGCAATAGGCTCGTTCTCTATTACACGGGGACCTTAACATAACTGGCGAATCGTGGGGTTGTAATAAACCTCTGCCTACCCCTTCGGGGATACAGGCGTGAAGTTATGTTATGTTTTATGTCATATAAAATTTTTTTTTTTTTTTTTTTATAAATACTAGTTCTTTTGATGGATTGAATTCAATTTTGATAAATAAAAAGTAGCATTAATAAAATAAAATGAGGCTAATGCGAATACTAACAATCAGTTCAAAAACGTACGCCATAGCACCCGATCCTCCGCCTTGCGCATCCAGTCTATCCCAGCTACCTTTTGCAGGTCGTCCGTCCATCTTGCTGGGGGACGTCCTATCTTCCGTTTACTGATTCGTGGTCTCCACTCAAGGACTCGTTTGCTCCAACGGCCATCGGTCCTTCGGCAGATGTGGCCAGCCCATTGCCACTTCAGCTTGCTTATTCTGCGAGCTAAGTCGCTGACTTTAGTTCTTTGTCGGATGGCCTCATTTCGAATTTTATCCTTCAAAGAAACCCCAAGCATAGCTCGCTGGACTTCCCTCACTGTCAATGTCCACGTTTCGGCACCGTAAGTCATGACAGGTAGGACGCAATGGTCGAACACCTTTGTTTTTTGATTTTTGTTTTATACATATAAGTACATTGATTTTTTTTTTATATTTAGGACACGTCAATTTGACTTCACCTCGCCTGATGGTAAGCTGAAGGTAAAGTCTCAGGAAAGAGGGTCACCATTACATACACGTACCATGTTAACAATGGTGGCACTCAGCTTGACGGCCTCATCAGAAGAGGATTGTCGTCGCAGCACCGCGTGACACCCACCGGTCCCACTAGTGCTGCGACCACAATCCCCCTGCCCGGCTATGCACTTGCTGACCCCTGAACGCAATCAAACCGAAATTGGATTACTATGGAGGGTTTTTCGCAATCGTGCACGGTGGTACCTACCCGGCCGAAATTTGTGTCATCAAATTTCTACCACCAGTAAAAAAAAATATATTTTTTCAAGAGTTTTTCTCTTTCACGACAATATTGTGTCAGTGTTAATGGGTACCTCGTCCCGCAGCCCGCGAGAAAGAAGGTAGCCATTCCCCCTACTATATTTTAGCACGTGTTGTGTTGTTTCCTCGTCCCCTTCCTCTTCTTCTACAAATGTTGTGTGGTAGAATGTGTGGTTGTGTGTCTGTCGTGTGATGTGTGTTTGATGCCTGTGTGCTATTGATCCTTCTTCTTCCACTTCGTCTTTCCATATCAACCGAAAGTTCTTGCATGTCTGACACTGTTCGTGAGTTGACTGTGCCTGCTGATCGTTGCGTGATTGTTGGTTGCTGTGTGAATGACGAAAGCATTGTGTCGGGTGTTGACTGTGTGTTAAATGATTCTTGCGTGGATGACTGTTCTTGTATTTGTATTGTTTGTGTGCGTGTAATACCTCTTCCTCTTGGTTTTCCTCTGCCTCTTGTTTGTAAATCTGTTGTAACTGGTAGATGCTGTGTGTTAGGTGATTGTTGTGTGGTTTGGTCTTGTGTGTTGTTTACAAAGACGGTATCTCCAAGCACTTTGCTGAGTATGACTGATGTGTGTATTACTGCTTGTTTCTGAAGGATGCCTATATCAATATTTGCGTCTAACTTATCTATGTATTTTTTAATGCTTTTGGCTACTGTTCCTGTTGCTCCTATGACTATCGGTATGACTGCTGTGTGTGTATTCCATAAACGACTGATTTCTGTTTTTAATAGGTGGTATTTGCTTAGTTTCTCTATTTCCTTGGGACCGATATTATAATCCGATGGTACTGTTATATCTATTAGGTATGTTTTGTTGTTGATTTTATCTGTGTAGATTAGGTCCGGTCTATTGTGCGTTACAGTGACATCAGTTTGAACAGGTATTTCCCATAAAATTTTCGCTGAACTGTTCTCTTTGACCTGTGGTTGCGTGAGATTTTCTTTCCACCATAAGTTAGAAACCTCCATAAGATGTTTTCGAGCCAGACACCAGTGGACGTACTGGACGAGATTATTATGTCTTTTGACATAGTACGTCCCCGCCAGTTTCTCACATCCAGCTATTATGTGCTGTGCTGTTTCATCCTTGGTCGTACATAAGCGGCACTTTCCATCTACTGGTTCTCTGAGTATGTCACGTTGATGTTGTCGTGTCATAACAGCTTGATCCTGTATGGCGAATATGGAGGATTCAATGCTTGGAGATATCTGTTGCTTTTTAATCCATTTAAAAGATAGCTCCGTGTCTATGTTGCCCTGATCTAAGACTTTCTTAGGGAATTGTCCATGTAGTGGTTTTCCTCTCCATGTTGTGTTATGTTTCTTGACTATTGCTTTTTTGATTTCTTCATCTGTATGTGTTTTTCCTCGTGGTAAGTTTAATTCTTCCTCTATTTGCTGTGCTTCTTTTATTATTGAATATTTGTCTCTACTTGTGTCATGTTGTACTATTGCTGTGACTAGATGGCTATTTGATGATGTGAGGTAATTCTGGTATTTTACCATTTGTGTTTTGTACATATACTCTACGTTCAATAGCCCCCTGCCCCCCTGGTTAACCGGTAAGTACAGTCTGATTACTTCTGCTTTTTGTTGTTGTGCTTGTTTAATTGCTAGCAGTTTTCTAGTTTTAATATCTATGTTTTTTAGATCCCTGTTTTTGTAATTGATTACACCGAACGAGTAGAGTAACACCGGAACAGCGTAAGTATTTATTCCCTTTATCAGATTTCTCGAATTTAGGTGGGTATTTATTAACTTTTTGATCCTATGGAAGTATTCTTTAGTAATTTGGTCCCTAATAACGGTATGTTCTAATTTACCTGATTCATATATTCCTAAGTATTTGTATCTGTTTGGTATGGCAAGTTCTTTGAATGTGTCTCCACTAAGTAATACGTGTCCTTCTCCTTCAACATTGCTTCGGTGTCCTGCGCTAAGATGTACAACGTTACACTTACTAAAACCAAATGCCATGCCAATGTCGTTTGTAAATATCTATGTAATAATACTTTTAGATTACTTCTGTTGTTTGCGTAGACTTTGAGATCGTCCATGTATATCAGGTGATTAACCCATATGCTGTCTTTAAGTTTGAAGCCCTTCATTTCATACTTGTTCAGAATGTAAGAAAGCGGATTTATAGCCATGCAGAAAAGTAAAGGAGACAGAGAGTCGCCCTGAAATATCCCTCGTCTAATGTAAATCGGATCAGTAGTTAATGATTCCTGGGAGCCACGAGCTGTCATGATCACTCTCCAAGACGGCATAGTCATCTGGAAGAATCTTTTGATGATTAATGGACATTTATAGATATCAAGTATTTTGAAAAGCGATTCGTGTGACACACTATCGAAGGCTTTCTGATAATCTATCCATGCCATACTGAGATTCTTTTGGGACTGGTGTGCATCCTCTAATATGGCTTAATTGACCATCAAATGATCTCCACAACCCCTAGCTCCGCGGCGGCACCCTCTTTGTTCTTCTGCCATTATGTTGTTTGTCTGACAGTGGCTATATATTATATTATATTAATATTATATTAATTAACTAGAGTGACCATGTATGGTTTCACTCTGCCGATGATATGCCTCATTACAGGTGAATCGTGCCGCGCTGCTATTACTTTTAGAATGCTGTAAGAGCTGCCACGAATACGGCTCAATAACGACGCAGATCTTTTGCTCCACACGGCATGAAAACCATCTACTCCTGCCTCAGCGACCATCGCTTATGTGCTGCAATAAGATGGCAACCCCAACAGCACCCTAAAAGCGGCTTCATGTGAAGCTCACCCACAGGCTGCCGTGGTAGAGGTTCTGGCAGTATGCCTTAAATAAGGTGATTTTAACCTCTTTGCTACAACGAGCAAACCTGCGAGCCAGTATATTACACCTCACCGCCAACGCCCTGCGCTCTCGAGCAATGTCGACATGATCCCTGAGATCTTCCGTGAGAAAGTGTCCAAGAAATTTAAACATCTTCACCCGCTTTAATTGAACACCTCCTAATGTTAATGGTGGATCATGGTCCACTCTCTTTCCGGCCAACCCGTGTACACACCATGTATTCGCTCTTGCTCATATTGTAAGACAACCCATGGTTTTGTGCATATACCTAACATATTTGCAACAGCCGTTTCAATGAACCAATTGTTGGCGTCAGTAGCACCATGTCGTCAGCGTAGCTTAGGTTGTTTACACATACATTATCAATATAATTATGTTGGTTTTATTTTATTTAGGTTCATCTTTAAGTTCCTGTCATCAAACCATTGTACCATCAAATTTATGGTAACTATGACATCACTACATTCCGAATATATCGGCGCTGATAGCAGCCATACAATGTAAACGAAAGTTTTTACAACATACTATTTTAACATTACTAAACACTGCGTTCTTAAACATTCGCGGGGCCACTTCACCACCTCCGACCTTCCACGTCACCGCCGCGCACGCATCCCCCCGCTATCACCTAAACAGTGACGTCACAATACAGGGCCTTCATCACTTAACAGAAATTACCACTTACCTGTTTCCGAGTGTGTCGCCATACAAACCAATCACCAATCACGGAGACACTCGTGAGCCGTGAAGCAACCGTAGACCTCTGTTAGAGTTCGCGGATCGACGGCGCTCAAGGACCGTCCATGTAATCAGTATTAATAGCCGGCTATTAAGCCAATATTGACTCCTGCGTGTGTCGGAAATACAAATGGTGTTGTAACGACGAGCGTCGTCGAATATGAAAAATAACTATTGTATGGCTATCCGACTTGTAACCAAGGTAACTAGTTGTCTCGTTGACTCCTCCAGCTTCCAGCTAAGCTCAATTACTATAGCTCGGTCTGGGTTCATGTCGGTAAGGGAATGGCCAAGGTTGGGGCCTGGGGGTGTTGCGGTTGACCCCAAGGCACTGCTGCAGACGACAGTACATGTATTACCAGTATTTTCCAACGCGTGCTCCGGTAGCCGGACAAACAAACAACCGCTATAATCTGCCAGCCACGTCATCCTGTTCCTTAGATCCCATGGGTCAGGCCCCGGCGAGCCTCACTGTTCTTACAGAATACGAAGTGATTAGTGATAAAGTAACGTGACACGATAATAGCGCTACTGTATTGAACTTTGTACCTTTTTTTTCGTGTGGTAATCCCCTCGGATTCATACCCCCCCGCCCCTCCGCCGGCTAGTGGGGGTCGTTATGGGTTAGAACCGAACGCCGTCTCGGGTCTTCAGACGCCGGAGTGTAAGATGGCCCATAAGGCATTTCCCTCGCACTCGACTGACCCAGTTCCATCTCCGGTTTCGAGATGGCCCCTAGGCCTAATCACAAAGCTCTTACAGCAATTCAAGAGCAATTCGGTTCGGCTAAGGGAGAAAGATGGCGCTATACACACACGGCCCCAGAGCGCGCTGAAAGTCACACGCTGTTTACTTAAAACTTTGAAGCCCTCCGATTGTTTAAGTACGAATTAGGCACACCATTACTTGTATACTTTTATGTTAATGAGGATGGGTCGACAGAGCTCAGGAGCCCAGGGGTCGACAGCAGGATTCGGGCAGTAAAGTGGAAGTATAATTTCTATCAGGCAGGGTGTCTGATAGCAACTCGCTCGAACGGCCCAGAGGAATCAGAGCAGATCAATCGTCGCTCTATATGCTACCAGCATATACATTTATAATTATTTCTTCATTTAATTCGTACGAGCGAACCACGAACTGTGTCATTACTAAGTTAAGTAGGTACCTACATTATTACTTATCTTGCGAAAGTATATTAGTTTATTATTTCCATTTCTTGGTACGTGTCAACTGATAATTATTTTAATGTATATTATGACAAATTATCAGGTTTTATTGAGGCACACGCAACGGAACGGAATAAAGCTAATGATACATTTATGTACGGTACGGTATAGGGGCTCAAGGATGGGTGATGCGCAATACATGACATTCAGCCAAATGTCACATAGCCTAGCCCCATCAACTCCACTCCCACCTGCACGCTGGTGAGCCCTGCACCAAACAGACGGGAGATCGGGGGTCCGGAACTTTCATCTTCGGATTACCACCAGGAAGTGAGTCAACCTGGCGGTGTGGTGGCTGAAGGGTGCAGTTACACAACAACATAAATACTAACCAATAAACACTAGAATCACACAGATCACTACTAAACACATAAGCTGACCAGCAGCCCACAACAATCAAGTGTAGGACCACACACAACAGGACAAGCCCAACAGCCGACTCCTACGCGAGGCCGTGCCCCCGCTGCGCCATCCGCGCAGCGAGGGCACGGCCTCTAAAATTCCGTGCGTAGTCGAACGCCGTAGGTATTACTAAGGAGTCCTGGGGGGTTGAGCTAAATGCACCCGGGTCAGATGGTCGCAGGAGGCAACACGCCCTCTTTGGCCCGGTGTTGTACCACAAACGGTGCCCGCGGCCTAGCCAGCTTCGGGTAATACGGAAAACGCATCGGCCGTCATAGGCTGATAGCGGGCGAGGGCTCTGGGCAGACGGGTAAGCAGAGGGCGGTGCACGGAGGACGGGAAAGCGACCTGGTTTTCCCGAACCGGGGATGGCACCTGCCTCTCTTTGCGCCTCACCGTCGCGTCTTGCTCCCTGCTTGCGTAGCAGCTGGCACCTGTAGGTCCCCGGACAGTACATCCGGACAGGAGCCAATCGGAGCCCTACACCCTGGCGGTAGGCCCTGGCGTTCCTCGGCCTTTTGTCTATCACCGAGGACGTCCCCACCGTTGCGGGCTCCCTGGAGGGTGGGGCGCCGCTGGGGTTGAGTACACATATCCAAACAAAACATGGAACATAGGGACAAACAGACACTACAAACACAACACACACCAAACCCACACTCACCACACACTAACACACAGACAGCACACGGGTCAGGATCAAGCAACAACACAATCCCACTAGTACCTAGTGGCCTGACACCCGCGACACCGGCACCCGGTAGGTTGCTTACAACCTCCTGGCAGCTGGTGACTCGCAAGCGACACCAAAATAACAGCGCTCTACAGCTCGCTCCTGAAGAGCGTAAGAGGGCGAAGATCGAGCGGAAGAGGCAGGCTCGAAAACTTCGCCAAAAAGAAAAACGGGCCAGCGCAAGGAGTGACGGTGCTGCCCCCCCACCCAAGGCGAAACTGGACGTGACAAGCGGTGAGGTTCTGGCTCCCAACACGGGGGTGGGACCAACATCCGTGAGTGCGGAAAGCGTAGCCAAGGGGGGGGGGGAGTTGTCGCCGCCACGACGGAAGCTGAGCCCAAAGCTGGTACCTCGCGGCAAACCGAACCCGGCGGACTGACATCCAAGGCGAAAGCTGAGGAAAGACGTCAACCGGCGGAGGCAGCCAAGAGGGAAGGCAAAATAACCAGGGCAGAGCGTGCGGTACATGCCGCTGGCGCCACCGCCCCCAGGACACATGAGGCGCCTGGGGGCGGGGACGGCAGGGGTGGGGGTCCCGCAGGCCCAGCCCTACCTAACAAGAGGGGACTAGACGCGGGCCATTCCACAAGGCCGCAGGGGAGGTCCAGAAAGACGAAACGAAATCGTCTAGACGACACCATATCCCCGAGAGGTGACACCAAGCGCGTCAAGGTCGTAACCTCGCAAGTTAGCGGACCAGGAACGTCGTACGCAGATGCAACCAAAGCGGAGCTGCGTATGGCGATCCGACTGACACCTGCGGGGTTTTTAACCCCGGATCAGGCCAGACTGGTCGAGAGGCAAATCCTTACCCGTATGGACAACATACTGGTACAGGCTCTCGACCAGAAGACAGTGATCCCCTTCCTCCCTGCCTTCAAAGGCAGGCCACTCTACGGGGACGGAGTCCTCAAACTCTGGTGCGAGGACAAGGAATCCGTGGCGTGGCTAAGGGAAGCAGCGGGATTACTAGAATCCCCTTTACCAGGCACCACACTGGAAGCAGTGAGGGCATGCGACCTGGTAACAAGGACGAAATGCGGGATTCTTCTCGAAAACGAGTTCCCGACCGACGTCCGACTGGTCCAGGCCAGACTCATGGCGCAGAATCGTGGCCTTAGCACTGAGGACTGGATCCTATATGATCTGGATCGTCAGGCTAGGGGCACGTTTCTAACGTTGGGGGTCCCAAAGCCGCAACTCGACCAGCTCAAGGAGAAAGGTCGGGCACTGCATTACGGGACGGGGCAATGCTACCTCCTCGTCCTGGAAAAAGAAAATCCACGGCCACCAACGGAGGAGCGAACGCACATTGACCAGGTAGCTACTCCAGGAGGTGGTATGGACACGGGTGAAACCGAGGCAGACCCCACTGTAACCGCCTCGACAATAACACCGAGCTCCAATATGGACCAGGGCTACCACATGAGGGACCCTGACCCAGAAATAGTTAGCTCGGACGAGGACTTGGTGAGTAGCATACAACATCTTCTCTCACCAAAGTCTGATAGCCTATAGGGCTATACAAACTAACCTCCAGCACAAACAAATCGCAACGGCTACCCTCCGAAGAGTGCTGGAGGTTAACCAGGAGACCATCGCCCTAATCCAGGAGCCGTGGATTAGGGGACACACTATATGTGGTCTCAACAACATCGGAGGTAATATATTTTTCAATAACACTGTCCGTAACCCTCGCACATGCATATACTTACCATGTAATTTAAATGCTACTTTACTCGATCAGTTTAGCACAAGAGACCTGACAGCTATAAGACTAGATCCACAAACCACCAGGAACTCTGGGACGACCGTAACCACAGTACTAGCCTCGGCGTATTTCCCGGGCGAGGAATCCATTCCTCCGAAAGAGCTGGCCGACCTGGTACAACACTGCGAGACAGCTGCCTTAGAACTCATCGTGTCAGCAGATGTAAACGCACACCACACCCTATGGGGCAGCGAATCATGTAACAATAGAGGTAAGGATCTTGTATCATATCTTTTTACCACTAATTTAAATATTCTAAACAGGGGAACGCAGCCAACCTTTGTGACCTCACGTAGTCAAACCTTAATAGACATAACTCTAGCAACGACGGGGGCAATGGAGATGATCACCGACTGGCGAGTCTCCGATGAACCATCCTTCGCTGACCACAGGCGAATATGCTACAATATAACAGCAACTGCGAAACAGATAATTCCGTATAGAAACCCAAGGAAAACCAACATAGACAAATACACGACCGAGCTGGAAGTACTTTTGTCTAACGTAACTACAAAAGATATGCGTAGACACAGGGCAAACATTGACGACAATGTGGACCTACTAACAAAAAGCATAATCACAAGCTACGAGAAGGCATGCGAGCCTATCACGCCTCACCCGAACCGTGACCGCAAGGGGTCCTGGTGGGGCCCGGAGCTAGACAGGCTGAAACATAGGATGAGGAAACTCTTCAACAGGGCCATGAACACTAGGTGCGAACTAGACTGGGCAGAATACAAGCAAGCCCAGAAAATATACAAAAAACGAATAAGATTCCGCAAGAGCGAGTCCTGGCAAAGATTCTGCTCAAGCATGGAAACCTGTAGTGCAGCAAACAGAGTGCGGAAAATTATAACGAACAGCGTAACTAGAACAATAGGATCACTGAAAAGGAGTGACAACACCTATACCAACACAGATAAAGAAACCTGTGAAGTACTACTGGAAGCACACTTTCCAGAGTGCACCCTGACGGACGACACCGCCTGGGAAGACAACACAGAAGAGACCACAACAGAACAAGACTGGAACACAGCCCACAAAATCATATCAAATGATAAGACTAGATGGGCCATAGCCAGTTTCTTACCCTATAAAGCAGCTGGCCTAGATGGAATATTCCCCGCACTGTTACAATGGGGGGGGGGAAGCTAATAAACTCCCAACTAACGGAAGTATTTACCGCATGTATAGCACACAGATACATGCCCAAACAATGGAGAGAGGTAAAAGTGATCTTCCTGCCGAAACCGGGGAGAACAGACTACACAGATCCAAAAGCGTACAGACCCATCAGTCTGACATCCTTCATGCAGAAAACGCTGGAGAGGATGTGCGATAGACATATAAGAGACACCCACTTGCGAAGCAAACCATTACATCGGAATCAACATGCCTATAGTACGGGTAAGTCTACAGATTCCGCACTACACAGCGTAGTCACCGTAATCGAAAGATCCTTATCCACGAAGGAACAGACCCTAGGGGTGTTCATCGACATAGAAGGCGCTTTCGACAAGACGAACTTCAGGAGCATAAGCAATGCTTTGACCAAATATGGGGTGGAAACAACGCTATGCGAATGGATACACAACATGCTCAAACAAAGGGCCATACGATTCACAGTGAACACTACGACACGTGCTAGAGTAGCCAAAGGCTGTCCACAAGGAGGGGTGCTGTCACCTCTCCTTTGGAACGTGGTGGTGGATGACCTGATAAGACGGCTGAACAACAGATACTTCCCAACGATAGGGTATGCGGACGACATAACCATTCTAGTTAGTGGGAAGTTTGAGAACACCCTATGCCTTCTAATGCAAAACGCCCTAAAAATAGTGGAAGGGTGGTGCACAGAACACCAACTGTCTGTGAACCCTAAGAAAACCGAAATGGTACTGTTCACGAACAAAAGGAAACTAATAAACCTGAGACCACCAAAATTATTTGGCACAACACTACAGTTCGCAACTGAGGTCAAGTATCTAGGACTGACACTAGACAGCAAACTAAACTGGGACAGACACATGGAACAAAAGACAAACAAAGCCTGTATTACCATGTGGCAATGTAAACGCATGCTGGGGAAGAGATGGGGCATACAACCTAGAATTATGCTCTGGCTTTATAAAACGGTAATCAGACCAACAATAACATACGGTTGCATAGCATGGTGGCAAAGAACAAAGTTGATTACCGCACAAAACCAGCTACAATGTCTACAAAGAATGGCATGCTTGGCCACCACAGGCTGCATGTCCACAACGCCTACAGCCGCCCTTGAAGTGATGCTGGACCTCCCACCACTCCACCTATTCATACAGCAAGAGGCAGCCATTACAGCCATTAGATTGAATAAACTCTCCCTATGGACACACGACACGAGGGTGCCGCACACCAACGCGGGTGGAAGAGGCCAAAAACGACCAACCACTCCTAATGGCCCCCTGCGACACTATGCCAAAACAATTCGTCTTTGACAAACGGTACAGAATAGAACTTAAGGAAAAAAGAACAGATTCATCCGGCACAAAGGAGGTGAGGATATACACGGACGGATCTAAAATGAAAACAGGGACAGGTGCGGGCACCTATTCCGCTGACTTAAATATTAATATATCAACAGCACTGGGCATGCACAACACAATTTTCCAAGCGGAATGCGTTGGTATAATCCAGGCCGCAGACGCGGTGTCTGCAAGAAAGATAGAGAATCAAGGCATTCGAATCCTAACGGACAGCACTGCAGTACTACACGCTCTACGCAGCAACACAATAAAATCAGGACTAGTCCTGGAGTGCCACAAGAAAATGGAGGGTATATGTGAGTCAAACGAGATTACACTCCAATGGATCAAAGGACACAGTGGTTCCCTAGGCAACGACGCGGCCGATGAACTGGCCAGAAGGGGAGCCGAAATAGAGACCTACAGGGTGGAACCCGTAATACCAATATCAGCAAACCAGCAAAGATGCTGGTTGAGACACAGAACAAGGAAACTACACGCCGAAATGTGGGCGAAGACGAAGGAATGTCGCCAATCGAGAGAGGCAATGCCATCTCTAGACAGACGACTCTCTAAAAAACTGCTGCGCTTAAATAGGGCGGACCTACGGTTTGTAGTAGGGACCATAACAGGGCACAGTAATCTTAACAAACATTTGTATGTTATAGGTCTAACGGACAGTCCATTGTGCCGGGCGTGCATGAGGACTGACGAAACACCGGCCCATGTTGTTATGAACTGCAGCGAGGTCGCGGAACAACGGGCACAACACCTGGGAACACCAAGCACTCTGCGAGAGGCCTGCAGCAGACCCGGCAGCCTGGCCGCTTTTTGGAAGGAGCTTGGATGGTTGGAGTAGGGCAGTGGATACACTAACCACATCACGCAAAAAGGCCCAACTATAAGGGACCACATGCGGAAAATGAGCCCGCGTAAAGAAGAAGAAGAAGAAGAAGATGTACGGTACGTACAGTATTGTACACAAAACGAATAATATTAACATGTTTCTAATAACAACAGACACATTATAATTGACACATTGTGTTGCTAAGGTCACAGTGACAAAACGTTTAACCTCTCGGAGGCGATTAAACGTTGCGAAACACCGCCTATAGGTGCCGAGGTAGGTACGTAATCACGTACGTTTTCAGTTAGTACCAAAGCATAATATTCTACATAGGTCATCACAGCTTTTTATTTTGTTCAGCTCGGAGGTGCTGCCGTGCATCATCATCCTCATCAGCCTCCGAGCCAACCACCAATTACCACTGCGCCGCGAGCCCCGCGGAGGTGCTACCGTGCACCTGCATGTATGTCCTGTTCACTTTGTCCTGTGCAATGTGTTAGAAAGAAAGAAAGAAAGGAAAGAAAGAAAAATCGCTTTATTTCGGCGCACAACTAAGAAGATTAGATACAATTACAAGTCGATCATGTACTCCGCATTGCATAAAAACCCACTCGGTTACAAAACAAGACTACACACAAAAATCAATACAAAACTTTACTAACTCGGATACCACTGAGCCGCGAGGAGGATGCCCAATAATCCGGATCGCAAGTCGATGCAACCTGTCGAGAGCATCTAGTAAGTACTGAGCAGAGCCATCGCAGAGATGAGAGCAGTATTCCACGGCTGAACGGATTTGTGTCTTGTATAGAACACACCGCTGCTCCGGCGTGAAAAACCGTCTCACCTTGTTCAGGACTCCAAGTTTACACGAGGCTGTTGTGATGATGCTCTCGATGTAGTTTTTGTTGTTCAGTTTGCAGCGAACATCCAAACCGAGTAAATTCAGATTGTCCTTTAATGGCAGTGGTGTTTTCCGAACAGTAGGGAGGGGAAGGAAAAGCTACTGCTGTAAACGCTCATACCTGCGTCTTCTTGGCATTGAACTCGACCAGGTTTTCACAGCCCTATTGAGAAATGTGATTCAGTACCCGGTCCACTGACTACAAGTCACTACAACTGTTACTTGTTGTCTACTACAGTTGTCACTACAAGAAGCTGCCTTTTCTCCTCAATGTCAGCCGGCCTGGCCACAGGGCGTCCGTGATAACGCCCGTGCAAGGTACTATCATCTGCATAGCAATGAATGCTGCCAGCAGGACAGCACGTCGTCGCTAATATACAGAAGACAAAACGGACCCCTGCGGTACTAGCTAGCATTTACCTGCAAGAACTCCGAAGCTCGTCCATCACAAACCACATGAATACGGCGCTCATATGTAGGCAGCTATCAACCAAGCTGCACAATCGAGGAGACCAAAGGCAGGCAGTTTGGAAAGAAGCGACCTGTGCCAAACTCTATCAAAAGCTTTGGCGATGTCAAAACTAATAGCCAATGACTTGTCATGCTTATCCATAGCCTCACCCCAAAGATACGTTACCAGTACGCCAGAAGATCACCCGATAACCGTTTCGGCCTGAAGCCATATTGACGATCATCAATTAAGGAGTGATCCTCTATCGACTATCGACTTAACAAATAAAGCTGAATATTTCTTATTGCCTCCATGCTGTTACTGAGAATTTTCTTTCAGAAAAAATATATAATATTTTACCTGACCTATCTCGAATCGAATCGAATCTGCAACCTATTCCCATTCGTCGCATTTGTTACCGCTGTGCAACCATAGATAGTTATTAGAATAATAATTTAAAAACGATTTAACGTACGAAGTAAGCGGAATGAAAAAAAAAGCGGCCAAGTGCGAGTCGGACTCGCCCATGAAGGGTTCGCTACGGAACCCTTCATGGGCGAGTCCGTAAGTAACATAATGCAATTTTTAAAATGTTATATCTGAGTTGATTGAATGAAAGGTAAATTGCGTTTTACGATTTATGACGTATTAAAAAAAACTACTTACTAGATCTTGTTCAAACCAATTTTCTGTGGAATTTTACATGTGTTATCATTCTCTTATTTTAGAAGTTACAGGCGGGGACACATTTTACCACTTTGGAAGTATCTCTCGCGCAAACTATTGAGTAGAAACAGTTTTGAGAAAAATTATTTTAGAAACCTCAATATCATTTTTGAAGACCTATCCTTAAGGATAGGTCTTCAAAAATGATATTATATATATATATCATCCGTGTGAGGTATCTATATACCTCACACGGATGGGTTAGATGAAAAAAAAATTGAGGTTCAGTTCTAAGTATTTAGCCCCCAAAATTTATTGTTTTTTTTTTCTATTTTTGTGTTAAAATCATAATGCGGTTCATAGAATACATCTACTTACCAAGTTTCAACAGCATAGTTCTTATAGTTTCGGAAAAAGTGGCTGCGACATACGGACGGACAGACAGACAGACATGACGAATCTATAAGGGTTCCGTTTTTTGCCATTTGGCAACGGAACCCTAAAAATAGAGTTATATTTAATTTATATACTCGTATGTTTTGTATTTTTGTTTAAAAAAATACGAAAAAATATTAAATTGAAATTGCGGCACCATCTGTCTTCATCCTCATACAAGCGAATCACTGTTCACTGTATCGGTGCGCCCATTTTATCAAGATTAGCATTAGAATGTTCGCAATCTGACTCCAGGTCCAATATTTGTGACGGGCGCTCGGTGCACCATTAATACAAAAATATTAATACTTCTTAGTTTTCTTCGACTCTGAGAATCGCAGCTGTGACCTTTAGTTTGTAGGTAGGTTCGTGGACTTCCGTCAATCTTTCAATGAGCGCGCCGCAGTTGCGCAGTTGCGGGCACAAGCGAGCTCTGTGCGTCGAGCTCAGGCCCATCCGAACGACTTCCTGGAGCTTACCCATCTTTATACACGCATCTTTATACATTAGTAATGACCGTAACTACAAACAATTTTATTTTCACACATTTTTTTAATATTATGCGTAGTCAGAGTCACATCATATGGGAGCGGTGCTCATCGTGATGGTACGCTATTTACTGTCAAGCCGCTAGGGAGGCTGCACGCGAGCCTATTCACTGCACTGAAACTACCACTCTATAAAGACCCCTTTTTTCGGGTGGACCGATGTTCCGTCACGGGAGCCTAATTGCGGGGACCCCGGGCATGCCCTAGGACAGAAATCCCCACAAACTGTAAAGACCCTTAGGGATCCGGCTCACCAGCAGAAGGACTGCGCGGTTATTAAGTTCAACTACTTTAGCTGGAGCTGTTCCTTTGCGATCCCCAGTCGTTGGAATATTTTTGTATGCACTTTATGTCCGTTACGTAATGTTATTATTCTAGATAAACTGTGATGTACGAGTATGTGGTGTGTAGAACATGAATATATAGCCATTATATTTTTCGTTGATCTAATATGCAAAAATTTGGCTGCTTTTCTATTAGGGACCAAAAGGCACCTGAGCACGTGATAAATCTATCATTTTCATGCCAGGAGACGAGTGGACCCCATAGAAATAAATTAATATAGGGGTCAAATCACAACTTTTATGCCGGGGGATGAATATTAGGGGACCAGTGGGTTCAGTTCTTAATATTGTCATAATAATAAACTTGTTGTGGCGCTACAGTGTATCTTAACGTACTTTTATTTTAGCTGGTACTATGTGGGTACGTGTTACGACTCTACCTTCCCCTCTGAGGGTATACAGTCGCAATGTATATGTATGTGAGCTGTGGGGAGAGAAAGCCGAGAAGACAGGTGTTTAGCTTCACGGCTCGTCTATAAATAGCCCTGACACACATGCGCACACCTCGTAAAGGTATGTGTAGACGACGAGCCAGCGAGTGAGGAGCGCGAGCTATGCAGGGTGACGGAGCTAGACTGATCGCTGATAGCACTATCAGTGCGAACGATTACACTTCTCGGGTTCATCCGCGCATACATCACTGTCACCGAATATCACAACGCCTAAGTGCTCCAAGTAAGTTGAGAGCCCTTCAACAAATTTGACAGGCAGGTCGCCCGACTGTCAGCTCCACAGATTGCAAAAGGATTTATTATTTTAATATCGTTTACATACATTTTATTCAGATTTCACCTCGGCTTAATCTGAGAAAAACTATAAGTATTTCATTGAGTTGCTATTGAGAGGTCGCGGGTTTGAATCCTTGCAATTACACGACCGAACTCAACCACTTCTAAAACAAAACATAACATAACATAACATGTAGTAACAACAGGTAGTAACTGTAATTACTACCTAGTATTTATATAAGAAGAAAAAAGTGCCCACTATAGCGATGAATTGAAAATTGGTTGACGAAATGTGGGTGGTACTACAATTTTTTAAAAGAGTTCCGCCAACCCGTCCGGAATATACAAGCGTATTATGGGTGGATTTATTGGGTGACTAAACAGTATTTACATACTGATGTAGTATGAGCCCAGCTGTGCCCAACTAAATAATATTTGCGTTGTTCTGTAAACTGTTCCTTAACTAAGTACATATAATTGGCTACGGCGGCGTTTATATTGCCGCCAACTGTGCCCACATTCAATAAAACCACGTTCCGGCGTCATCGTGTCATCATAGGCTGGCAACACACCTACTTTTATAACAAAATACTTTTCGTAGTATCATCATTATGATGATTCATACACTATATTATTAAGCTTTCCTGTATAATTTAAGCAACACCAAGTCTATTGCTAAAAGGTACAGACCCGTATACAAATATTCAAATATTTTACTCATGCCACACCAGTCTCAAGGCCATGGCTAAATCAAAAAGAAATAGGTATAGTTAACTGGTAAGGAAAAAGGAGGACCACGTTAAGGAATACACAGGACAGGAATGAAGGTAAGGACAGAGTTAGGTTGGTGGAGTAGTTAATGTCTTTTCTTTTACATATGGAAACCCCCACGGTCTCCACGCCATCGGTGCAAAAGGGGCGCTTCGCGCTGCTGGCGCCGCCCCGGCCTGCTTCTGCCAGGGTGACAGGCGGCTCCATCTGTAACCCCAGGCCTGCGCTTAGGAAGGACGGAGGTCGTTGAGCGACTTCCGACGTCTGAGTCGCCCCGCGGGCTCTGCGAATCGGAAGAGATCTGAGTGTTCCCGGACCCACGCCACCACCTCCTTCTCAATCCTTATCCCGATCCGAGCTAGAGGAATCTCACTGCGAGGGCTCCCACGACTGGCGTGCTCTCTCAGCTACACACTGGTCCCCAGCACAGCGCAAGCCGCGAGTGGCGCGTCCTCAGCGGCCGTTCGTTCCGCCTTGCTTCGTTTAATCATACTAAATAGCATTTTTATGCACACGGACATTCAAGTATCACGTTATACTTTATCATGCAACCAGTAGCAGAAGGAAACAGTACAATAGCACCATGACGCAACACTCCGGTGTTCCGCGCGCCACGCGGTGTTATTGGGGTGAACGGAACAGATTACTTCGTGGACCTAATAAAATACGATATACTTATGAAATCTTGCTTCTTGCCAAATTTCATGATTCTAGCTCAACGAGAAGTACCCTTTATGTTTTGATTCCCTTGCATGCGTGTAAATATGCTGCATAATCGGCTGTAACTTTTAATTGAGTTGACTCAAAAGTTTAATACCTCGACGCGTTCCTGAGAAAAAGGTCTTGACAGACACACGGACAACGAAGTGATCATATAAAGGGTTCGCTTTTCCCTTTTGAGGTATGGAACCCTAAAAATATCCTCTGTATATTCTTTTCTTTTAAACTTCAACGTGTTCCTTTAGCTTCGTCGGCAAGTTGCAGGGAAAACACACCATTCACCAAAATGGCTTAATTTCCCCTAAAGATTTTTAGACACGTCAATTTGACTTCACCTCGCCTGATGGTAAGCTGAAGGTAAAGTCTCAGGAAAGAGGGTTACCATTACAAACAGGTACCATGTTAACAAGGAGGCGCGGGAGCAGGGACTGAACCCCGAGCATCGAGAAATCGAGGCCATGCAGTCCCAGCTCCGCCAGGCCATCGTGGTGGAGTGGAAGGAACGACTTGGGCGACCAAGCGCAGGGCACGCCGCAATAGCGGCGGTAAGGCCCATCATGGAGGATTGGCTAGAGAGGCGACACGGAAGCCTCTCGTACCGACTGACGCAGGTGATCTCCGGGAAGGGGTGCTTCGGGGACCACCTGCATCGGATCAGGAAGGAGCCAACGCCTGAGTGTCATCACTGTGACGCGAGCGAGGACTCAGGGCTGCACACGCTGGCGGACTGCCCGGCGTGGGAGGTGCCGAGGCGTGACCTCGTGGCAGCCATCGGGGTGGGAGTCCTCTCGCTCGGCAGCATGATTGCGGCAATGGTGCGGAGCGCGAGCGCGTGGGCCGCCGCCACCTCCTTCTGCGAGCATGTGATGCTCGCGAAGGAGATGGCGGAGCGCGCCCGGGAGAGGTTCAGAACCCTCCCGGCCCGCCGAGCCCGCAACATGCTCGCCTCGCGTCGCAGGCGACTCAGGCGCCGGAGGTCGCTTAACGACCTCCGTCCTCCATGAGCGCAGGCCTGGGGGTGGCAGGTGAGGCCGCCTGTCACCCCAGCAGAAGCAGGCCGGGACGGTGGGGCGACTAGCGCCCCTCCCCCAAACCGGGGCAAGACGGGGACACCGTGGTTCCCAAACCCGAGGGGGCCATCTCGAAACCGGAGATGGCCCAGGGTCAGTCGGGGTGCGAGGGATATGCTCTATGGGCAACCTTACACCCCGGCGTCTGTAGACCCGAGACGGCGTGCGGTTTTAGTCGGTTCAAGCCCGACATAACCGCCCCCGCTGGCCGGCGGGGGGGTATCCGAGGGGATTTCCGCACGAAAAAAAAAAAAAAAAAAAAGGTACCATGTTAACAATGGTGGCACTTAGCTTGACGGCCTCATCAGAAGAAGATTGTCGTCGCAGCACCGCGTGACCCCCACCGGTCCCTCTAGTGCTGCGACCACAACCCCCCTGCCCGGCTATGCACTTGCTGACCTCTGAACGCAATCAAATCGAAATCAAACAAATCGAAATTGAATTGGATTTTTCGCAATCGTGCACGGTGGTACCCACCCGGTAGAATTTTGTGATAAATTTGTGTCATCAAATTTCTACCACCAGTATTTACTTCAAAGTATCGTCTTTAGTGCTATTACTTCATCGTACGGCAGTCATTATAATATATTTAAAATTACAGACATATCTATCTTCTCTTCAAGAAAGCTACAACTAATCCTCTAACTTGAAATGAAAGGAAGGTCACGTCTACCTACGGAGGAGCGCTGTAGCTTTAGCGCTTGAAAACAAATGTCTTATTAATTCCGTTTCTACATAGACTTGCACATACTCACGCTTACAAATACCTAAAGGGGTTGGTAGAGATATTTACCTACCTAAATTTTGTCAATCGTGTATTTCGTCCCCAGTAGCAAGGCTTTTGGTTGACTGTCGGAGCTAAACCGATCATTTGTTGATCATTTTTAATCTTTAGACTTTTAATTCTTTTAAAACAAGTAGGTGTCTGAACCTGGTGTTTATCACCAGTCACCATATCACGTGGGACCAAAATATAACTATGGGTATACAATACTCCTCGGTCAATCCCTCAGGAGACATACTTACAACCTTTTGAGATTGGACCGGATTTTTTTTCAAAGACTCGGGCTCGCACACTGCGGGACGTACAAAACCGGATTGAGGCTGAGCTGGGCTGGCTAAATCTACCGATAAATCGATGATTCCAAGGGAGTCCTAGAGTGGAGACCCCGAATCGGGACCTAGACAAAAGGTGGGACAGGACACGCCCCCGCCAGATGAGCTGACGAGCTGAAGTCCAGATATAATGGATGCCTTATAATTTAGATTTCCTTGCGTCTGAACATGGTGTATAAATAAACGTATGTTTTGATTGCGTAGAAGTTTAATTTTGTCACAGCTTCAAGGCGTTGCAGGCTTGAATATTTGGTATAAATTTCAACTTGATGCCTTTCGCGTTCCTAAGGAAAAGGTTTCGACAGACAGACAGACGGACAGCGCCCTTGCGCTCGCCGCCGCCGGGCGGACTGCGGCTCGAACGTGTAAAGTTGTCGCTCCGTAGCCCCCACAGCGCGCGCCCGGCTGCGCTGCGGCTGCGCTGCGGCTGCGCTGCGGCTGCGCTGCGGCTGCGCTGCGGCTGCGCTGCGGCTGCGCTGCGGCTGCGCTGCGGCTGCGCTGCGGCTGCCACGTGCCACTTGAGCATTGCTGGAGGCGCAGGCGCCGCGTGACTCCCCGCGACAACGCTCGTGAAATGCGACTTGTTTAACCTACATAGTGTTTACTTAACAAATTGAATAATATTTAAACTCCATTGGTAAAATCGGCGTAACAAAGTCTTTTGTTTACGTTTAGTTACCGAGTACTCGACAATCAATCTCATTAACCTTTCATGCACATCTATAAACCGAAGGGTTTCCTACTATTTAGAGTGCTTCGGACCTGCCCTTTGTTACGTGATGTCACCAGGTCCATCGGTGTATGGTACGCTCTGGTGACACCAGAGTAAAGAGACAGGGAGAAAATGGCAGTAGGAAAGAGAAAAGCGAGGGAGGAATGGCCTAGGAGCAGTGCCCACACGAACCGCACGTAAAGCAGAAGTCTGCTACACGGCGAAAACAGAAATTCAATCAAATATGCAAGTCACTACGCAATATTACGCAACCGCCGCACCCACGCCCCGTTGATTACTGGGCACATAATCTATAGGTACTTATTAATATCATGAAGTTGAAGAGATTGTCTTTAAACGCCCTAATCTCAGAAACTACCAAACCGATTTGTAAAAGTATTTTTGCTGTAGACATTGAAGTAGGTTAAGAAGCTATAAAACATCACCTAGTGAACACCACAAGAGTGGAGCGAGGAACTGCTTTAACCCGCCTTGTGGACTGAATAAATATACCTACATCATCCACATGCAGCATTCCTGGTGAAGCAGTGCTTCAAGCACGGATACAAGCAGTTTACTAAAATAAGATCGGTTGAGCTCCACGAATTCAGAGGAGGTTATCTGCCGCATGTGCACTTATTAGTGCAAAAACAAGCGTGTCATTTTGTCGCTACCGCCCAACGATTCCGTTTCCGTTTACATTATTGTTTAAATCGCAACGTGGCAACGATTCGGTTTTTCCGATTACTTATCTATCTACTACTATAGACTGATAAGGTTGAACGTAGACCAAATCTACCAACGGCGTACGACGTCCAAGCGTTAACAGGTATGCGTACGAGAATATGCTTGGCCATTTAGGTAATTACGGTAACCGATTGACAGTTTGATTGATCGGCTGACATATTTAGCTGAGTGGTACAAGTTGCTTGCGTGTGTTATTGGAACAGTGAATGTGGGGCCGTCCGGTGAAGGTTAATTCTGAGAGTGCACAAGATTACACTGCTTTTTAATACCCATACTTAATTCTGGTATTCTATTCCGTCAAGTGTACGGAGCTGCATGATGATGTGGTGGGCCCCGTACACTTGACCGAGCAAACCTCGTCCAGCCTCGCCGGGGCTCTAGCGCAGGCTTTGGGAGGTCATGTCAAGTCGCACAAGACAAATCCAAAGGCGGAGAAGGAGGAAGCAGCCCCGGGCTCCGAGGCAAGAGCCTCGGGTGCCACCGGGAAGCGTGCTGAGATGGTGATGAGCCCAGGACGACCGGCGCTGGAATGGCTCCCGGCGCAATTGCGTTGCCTTGAAGAACACCAAGCATATCTCGCTTCAGAATCCGCTGCACGAATTTTACTATCTAAACTAGCCTAGCGTTAATGTGCAAGGTTTACCATATCCACATAAACAGAACCCAAGTAAAAGATGGTTATGTACCGTAGATATTTTTCACAAGCAACATTTGCATTTAAATTACTTTGTTGAATGGTCTGAATAGGCTCGTACGCCGGTGCCGGGAGGCGGCGCATTCTTCGCCCCCCCTTTTCCGGGGGCAAGACGTGGACACCGTGGTTCCCAAACACGAGGGGCCATCTCGAAACCGGAGATGGCCCTGGGTCAGTCTGGGTGCGAGGGAAATGCCTAATGGGGCACTTCACACCCCGGCGATTAAAGAACCGAGATGACGTCCGGTATTAGTCGGTTGGAGTAAGACATTTCCGCATGGGAAAAAAAAGTGCGGTAATCGTGTTAACGAGTACTTGTTCCCTCCGCGAGTGTCGCGCAGTGGCCCACTGTCCCCCGCACCGTCCCGCGGCGGGCCTATATTTAGTCTATATTTAGAAGTCATAAATTATAAGTCTCATTATAATAATTATTTATCAACACGATAATCGAAACAAATATTAAAACTAAACTAATAATATAAATAAAACTGTTTTGGCGTATCGATAGTGAATGTGACTGTCAAGCATTCGACTCCCTGGCTGGGTAAAGTGACATTGTATCGTCTGTTAGGAAATTGTCAGAAGTAGCTGTCCGGAGTGTTAGCGAGTGCCCGGGTCACAGCCATAGGCTATCATAATGGTTCATGAAATGTGGGTCAATAAGGTAACACTACATTCCACAGTCGGTATGCTATCGAATACATTATCGCCATCACGACTTTCATTGTCTGTATTCAAATGGATTTATTCTGGTACCCTTGTACCCCTGGCGACCTACCATCGCGTCATCGTCGATTGAGTTGACGCAAAATGTCAATTCAATGAGCACACATTATACTTGAAAACAGACAGGAAGAAAACGAACTAACATTAGTGGCAAGTAAGTAAGTTTAATGTTAGCATGTCTGAGATCAGACATCAGATAGTTTGATACATTTCCATCGTATGTTCATAATCAGTATGATTCCGGCATAATTATTTCATCTCCCCATAGTCTCCAACAGGCAGCCAAGGCAGCGTCGGACCCGAGTTATCAGCAGCTGTGATAGCACGACTAGTGATGTAAGTCGGGTATTATACCGTTTGTATTGTATTGTATGAAAGGTAAAATACGGTATCATTTGGTATTATACCATTTAATACGGTATTTTTTGTATAAAATAACCGTATTATTTGTCTACATATTTCATGCTACAAATAATGAATACGATGGATTCCCATCGTGTGCGCTGGGTAATAAAACACAAAATTACATTTTAAACTCGTATCTTATTTATTTTAATTATAATCTAATACAAAAACGGTTAAAAAAATGTTAAAAAATCTTTCCATTATTTACATACTAAGAGGATCTTCTACGGCCATGTCTAAATCATTTTGGGCTACGTTTTCGGTAGTAGAAACCTCAATTATATCTACTGTACTTTCAGCGGAATCAACTTCATCGTCGCTTTGTTCTGCTTCTGTTGTACTAACGTCTCGAAGACGTAGATTCGAATAAATTGAAACTAATTTAGAGACGCGTGTTTTATCTAAACGATTTCGTGATTTTGTATGAATTTTTCCAAAGGTACTCCAATTTCTTTCACTTGCTGCAGATGACGATGGGACACTTAGAATCCTGATTGCTATAGCGCTCAGAATTTGGCCATAGGCAAAGGTTTCCCACCAAATTCTTGGCTCTACGGTATTAGCTGCCATCCAAATAGTGGCAGACTTTCCGAAATGACCGGTTTTTGTTTTAAATTCACAAACATTTCTCAAAACAGAACTGACGTTTAGTTTTAAATAACTTGCCCATTGACGTATAATATCCGATCCATTAATTACTTCTTCATCCGTTAATTCTACTCCGCGATATCTAGGGTCCAGCATATTGCATGCGAAGTGAATGGGCTGCAAGCAATAGCTACGCCTTTTTGAAATTGAAGTTAATATCAGATGCTTATCATTCGTACTGAGAGATGTATTAATTTCTATTTCGGTTGCAACTTCGTGTTTTAACGTATGAAATAAAGGTGGTATCTGTGACGAAAAACATTTATCTGATTCAGATTTTAGTATTGTGTCAGCAATTGGATTTAATACCTTTAAATTCTCATCAATTTTCATTCCCAACAACTTTTATATTACCTATAGGTACAATATTTATCATATTTTTTCCGGTTTATTACACTATTGGAAAAAAATAAAAATCAGGAATAAAATACATAACATACCAAGAATACCGTAAGTTATGGTATAATACCTGTTTAATACATACTTGATTGGTATAATACGGTATTTTTACATTACTTGCACGACCGAGCCACTAATAGGATTGCATAAAAACTGTACATTTATTCGTGAGGTACAAAAGGAGAGGCATTCGCGAGACCCCGCGGCAGATTCACATTCTAACCTTAACACCGTTACCGAGAACCGCTGCATTGGATAGCAGTGATAGGGCGAGATCGCAAGTCGTGAGGCACACATTACGCATGTGCACCGACAACACATCAGTCGCGGCAATTCGGCGGGAGCCTGTCATTGCGCGCTGTGCGCTGTTGGACACGATCTGGACAGGCCTTAGTATTTAAAACTAGTACTACATAATAAATGTTTCGCAAGATTCTAATGCTCTCACGAAGGCCAGCGACGGTAGCTACATATGCTGCTCAACACAATACAAAGTTTGGACAAAGCTTTCGAGTTCGTGAAATGCCTACCCCCAAACTACATTATCCAGTTTATATTCTTACGCCTATATAGTCCTGTAGGGGTAAGTAGAATTATTGTACTTTATACACACTCTTCGCCATTATGGTGGATTACTTTGTGTAGAGGAATTCTCTGGCTGTCATGAATGGTAAAAACTTATAGTACCAGCATAACTAGGCCTAAGCACCCCAAAGGAGGTCACCGCATCGCTCTGCGGTCGGTCCGTCGTGAAACCATCGCCTTTGAACTCCCAGACCAGTTTGGTACATCTAACTGTACTGCTCAGCCTACGCGAGACGCACCTCCTCGCCTCGAGCGAGCATTCTTGCGCCTAGTGACGGAGCCAGCGTCTGCGCCGACTTTGGTATTCTCTAATTGAAAATGGTTTCTCATTGCCGATCGAACATTGGCCATTGTGGCTAACCAGAGGTAAAGGTAGAATAATACTGATTAATTTTAATTTTTTTTTAACTTATTTCACATAAGTATATTCCCGAGTAGGATGCCTGTGCATTCGTCATTACGTCAATATAAATCATCTGAACATTCAGTAAGCGCGGTTGGTTAAACAATAGTGGTATTATAATTTACACACATTTTGATCACCACAGCCAGTATGTACAGGCCAAGGAGTGGTTCTATTGTTTCTCCTGAAATTTAGCAAATACCTGATGTACTTTTTCGTCTTGTTCGGTTGAATGAGCGATGTGAAAACCAATCGTTAGGTAATGACTGATCTATGCATCATACTTGTGACTAGGAGGTGGTTGAAAGATAAGTGGTGTCAATCAAGCATTGAGCACGGTTGAGGGGTTCAATACAATGTTAGTCCTCGGTTCGTCGGTTCGGAAGGGTTCACCGACCACCTACATCCCACATCCGACCGTAAATCCTAGTTTTCCTACGTCCTGTATAGATAGGACCAGCACTCTTGCCTGCTCCTCGTAACGTAACGTGATTTAGTACCATATTTCAATATATTTGTTAAATTGAATTGAAGAGATAATTTTTATAATAAGTAAAACAATTTAGTCTTCATTTACCCACTTGTGTTTGATTTTACAGTTTTAAATGAATCCAATGAGCTTCTGTGAAAAACATGATTTAAAAGCAAGCACATACCATAAATAGAAACAATCTATATAAAACCATCTAGACAACATTACAATATCAAAACGTAAACAAATAAACAAGCAAGGCGTGCAACACAGATACTCAAAGAGGTTTTATATGAGAAACAGCAATATATCAGTCAATCAAGTAAAATGGCGACCTCGATGTATCTCCACGTGTGCCCTAATTGTGTATACGTGTTGAGTATTGTGCAGCCGGTCAGTGAACCCGTCTGATCACGACAGCTGGCTCAGTGCATTCATGCATTGTTATTGATATTAATGTATGTACCAACCCGACAAGCCGGCGACCGGCCCGAGATGAAGCAAGGGGCTTTTATGCGTGTAATATACAGACATAGGCAGCAGGCAGACATAGGACGCAAGGACGGTACATCCGGTGCGCAGGCGCACTCACAATGGCGCTGAGCCGGAGGGCGCTTCTGAGAACAACACGCTCAAGTATCCGATTAGTTCCCCCTCGCGCTGAGCAGTAAGCGCTCACAAAGGCCTATAGTATTCAAGCTCCCATAGACTCCGTGTTGGTAGGTTTTGAACGACACATGTGTGACTAAGGGCCAGCTGGCAAATAAGGACGGTTCTCGTTCATTTTGTAGCAGTCTGACTGGGGAAGAACTTCCACCCCATATAAAACTGTGGTAAATATACAACACTAATAAATAAATTAATACAGTAATTACATAGATTCAGATCGGAAAAAGAGAACATTTAGGACGGGACTTGAACCCGCGACCAGCCTCTCACAGGGGGAATTCTCTTTATTCTTTATAAAGGCAAAGTAAGCATATTATTTGTTTAAAACTTTCATTAAAATAATACAGTAATTGTTTAGTTATTTGTATACTACAAAGTAAGGCCCGTCTGGTGGCTGGCGGTTACCGCGACTTGTGAGCACTTGTAACACTAGAAGCGACACTTGCATATCGTTCCTCGTAGAGGGGCAGTAGGAGGGGAACAGGAGAATAGGAACATGGACAGCTAGCGGGGCATGTTATGCTAATGGCGGTATACAGCTACTTGAAGTCCATAAAAAGTTTAGTGATAGTTTATTGGATTGGGAAAGTGGCTTTAACATCTACAAATAATGAATCGCAGCCTCTTAATCATCATAATATTAAACAGCGTGGCTGGTGTGCGACTGCCGCTAGATAACAACAGCGCACGATATCACAACATTGACAGAAGTTTGTAAGCAAAGTTTGTCAGCCTCACGTCGCCGTGCGTTTTAGGCTGGTACTTTGGTACTTACGCGCCACGGAGTAACTGCAGAAAAAGTAAACAATGGACCGACTGGACCATGAATATCAGTTATTCTTATTGTCTAGTGAGCGAGAATTACTTTTTTGTTCTGAACTTCACGCTACACAAAACGCTTGGAGTCGGCGAAGCGCGGAGCTGTCCCCACTTTAGTATTTTTTGCAATCTTCCCAGTTCTTACCTTCGATATGAACGCTCCTTACCACCTAAAATTCTTGGAATGCTTCAAATGTAACAACTTTATAACTATTGAAAAATAAACTTTTTCAACGGCGGCACCGCCTGAAGGGCGAGAAAGCTTGGGTACACAGAAAGGGTTTTATGCGGATTGTGGTTACAAATAGACTATAACGTCGTATGTGCATAAATAGAACTGTCCCGGCTAGCCCTCGCCTGAAAGCTCTGAGCATTCGTGCACGTGCCCGCGGGGCCGGGGCAGCAGGCGAGGCGAGGCGGCGCGGCGTAGGTCTGGCGACCACCTGAAGCCCCTCCCGCAGCCCGCGGAGCGGACCGTCGCAGCTCGCACTTGGCTTGTTCAGGGAACTTGAGCACGGCGCTCCACGCTCTGCCATTAGCTTCTTGTTAAAGCTTAATAAACATGTTGCATACCAGCTGATACCTGCGGCTCCGCCCGCGTGGAAGTCGGTAATCGTTTTTTGGTTATACTTAACCAATTGCCATCAAACATACGGCAGATTTTAAGTCAGACCAAGACTTTTCTAATAGAAAAAACCGCATTAAAATCCATTCATTCATTTTTGCGTCCATCGCGAACAAACAGACAAACAGACAGAATTCTACAAAAAATATTTTTATGTTCAGAATCGTTTAACATGGCTCAATTTTTTTTTAACTTCTCCAACGTACAGACACAATTAATTTTCAATTTTAATTTTATAATAGTATCTATATAGATAGATAGATTATTTAGAATGCACTGTACTTAATTGTATTTGAATATGCACTGCGAACTGTGAGCTTATGGCCTTCCACTTTAGATAATTGGCACGGAGTACGTGTATTTGCGTGTTTAAACGTGTGTGCCAGGCTCTGCTCCAAAACGATCTTTATGGACTGGATCAAAAGAATAGAATTGCAATAACGGCTCCTTAACTGGTAGTGTTTAAGTAGGTAGCGCCTATATTATATAGGCTATAATCTCGGCGAAAAAGATTACGTATCGGTACAAGCTCTGAACCTGTTTATGGACAGCTAATTGCCCTACCCTTCACTAGTGGGAACTCAAGAAGTACAACCAAGATAAAAATAATATCTAACGTTGCGACGAACACTCATAATTTCCAAAACTGTGTGATCCTTGTCAGGAACCGATGCTGTGTGAGAGATGTACGGAGATAAGCATATATTTGAAGAAGATCGAGTTTCCCCCGCGACCTGCAGGGATTCAATGAAATTGCTACAGGTCTCAGCAATACATATTTACCAATGAGCGCACAGTGCACAGCGAGCACTTAAAGATTTAATAGCTAATCAAAACTTAATAGCCTCCGACTGAAGCGGTACTTGAACGTAATCATATGGCTCGCCCTCGCCCTGGAGCCAGGCCCCGCGCGTGGTGGTCGCGGCTCCCGCAGACAAGCAACTTTCTGTGGCACGACATATACCTTTTTTTTTTTTTTTTTATCGTGCGGAAATGCCTTCGGATACCCCCCCGCGTGCCAGCGGGGGCGGTTATGTCGGGCTTGAACCGACTAAAACCGCACGCCGTCTCGGGTCTACAGACGCCGGGGTGTAAGGTTGCCCATAGAGCATATCACTCGCACCCCGACTGACCCTGGGCCATCTCCGGTTTCGAGATGGCCCCCTCGGGTTTGGAAACCACGAATGTATAAGCTTCAACAAATAAAAACTTTCTGTACTTGTGTATGTCCATGAAATCTATAAGGCTGAACCCATTTTGACGCAATTTCCTTTGTATATTTGAGTCGGTCCCTGCTTAGGCGAGTGGTTCCCATAAAAAAAAACGACGGGTTGCACTCTGGGAGTGCCGGTGTAAACTTGGATATTAACTTTGTGCATTTTTAATATTTTGGAATGGTTGGCGAGTAATTTTGCACGAATTGCTTTAATTATCAGTATATAAGTAGTATCATTTATGTGGTAACATACAATATTCATTTATTGCGCTATCGTACACAAACATGACAATTTATATTACATTAAAAATTTAACACTACAGAACTATTACCTACAATTATTTTACCTTAAAATGTTTATCTCTCAGAAAAATCAACTTCCATCCATAATTTCAACGACTTTTTCCACCATCATTATTACCAGAGCAATCATCGCCAATATATTTATATTAACGATGATTGTTATGTATACTCACTAATTCTCTTCGTTTAATTTCCATTTTATACCAATAGATTTATGGCACAAAATAGAATTTACAAAAAGGTAAATGGTGACAAAAAGTGTTTCTTGGGCCTCGGTCGGAATCGATCTCAGTCTTGACGAAGTTAACGACCACTCATTAGACGAACGCGCCACCAAGGTTGTTAAGTACAGTGTGAAATTAGCGCTTCTATATTTGTCTGCAAACGTCTTACGAATTTTCGATCAGGTCACGTTTCCTGACGCGAGTTTAACCTTTTTTACCCATTACAAGAAAAGTACACAACGCCGCTAAAGAAGTTTTCACTTCAATAAATTAATATTGACTGGTCTCCTACCAGGGGCTACCAATAGGCACCTGTATAGGGGTCGAATCTGCAACTTTTATGTTGGGGAACGAATATTAGGGGACCAATGGTTTCGGTCTCATAGTCACAATCGAAACCGGATATACATAAATCTAGCTTTGACAATGGTAAATCCTTTCATAAAAGCTATATCCTGGCACGAGTAGGTATATTTCGTTTGTATGCGAAGTGGAGCTGCCAAGCAAACGGTAAGCCGCGCAGAGCGGACGCGTGCTTCGCTTTAAGTTTTAGTGTAACGTGTCGACATGTTCCTACCATAAAGTACGTAACTAACAAGTAGAAGGCCTCGCCGCATCTCGTAAAGCATCACTTATTTGCTGCGAGACGATAATTACACGAACGCAACGTGCGCCAGCGCTTTTTGCGAGAATTGCCTAAAATAACGTAAACATGCTCAGATAACGATGTTTCGTTGCGACTACGAAACCTTAACTCCGATACATTCTGCTATATTACGTAGTCACTGCAGTTTGCCTACACTGTAGGTTTACCTACAATGGGTTGTAAACGTTAGGCTTGCCGCTTCTACCGACACTTACAACTTGTTCCGCAGCGACGCGACGGGATGGGGCCAAGCGCCGTCGCGCGACGCAGCGCTGATCTTTATCTTTATCAATGGTTTTCTCAGCTTGAATGCTTAGAATTCTAAGAACTTATGTTTGCATTTATTTTTAAGTTATGCTCTGTCTGATTCCTGGGTCGAGCATTTTGTTATAGGGTAAAATTAGTACTTAGAATTCTGTACCAACGCTCGTACTTCCACCCTCCTACAAACTGGTGTTCTTTAAACGGAGCTTTTGCTGCAGATTGTAGGAAAAGGAGAAGACAAGGCCAGCGAGTGGCCCGCGGGCCCCGAGGTGGGCGCCTCGGGCGCTGCAGGGGGCATGCAAGCGGGGCGTGAAAGCCATTTCGAAAGGCTAGGTTACCATCATTTTGGTATTGTTGGTATTTATAACTTGACGTGCAATTAAAGAGGCCGCGGGTTTGTTTGTCACTGTAGTGTTAAATAACGAAAGACTATATATATAGCTTTTTCATTTGCAAGTGCCTGTTATACGCATGTTGTCACAAGTAGGTGGACAAGACATTCCCCCCATTCCCCGCGCACTTGCACAACAGCCACGGTCCGCTGGAACACTAACTGGCGGGTGGGCACTCCGCCCCGCCCGGCGCTGCTGCTGACCTGGTGGTGGTGACGCAAGCGGTGTAGTCTGTCACTGCTCATTAGCCGCTAATGAGGAACTATGTAAGTACTCTGTGACGTCATGGTGAAGATGTGTCCATAACACTGTCTGTAGCAACGTGTGGTTATTAGTAGGCACCACTTTCAGAATGGACAGCTCCATCCCTTTAGCGTCTTGTAGGTCTATACTTCACCCACGGGAAGGCGAGGTGCTCTACTTCACCGAGAATCACGCGAATAAATCAATAAGTGGAAAGTTAGAGGACTTCATCTGCTGTTGCTCTTGCCGGCTACTTCACAGTATTCATTACCTATAGCTTTTCGTACACACCCAGCGTCACTCCTCTACCGAAACATAAAAGATGTTAGTATACAGCTATGCTCAGAAAAAAGGGTCACCATTCCATACACGTACCATGTTAACAATGGTGGCACTCAGCTTGACGGCCTCATCAGAAGAGGCTTGTCGTCGCAGCACCGCGTGACACCCACCGGTCCCACTAGTGCTGCGACCACAATCCCCCTGCCCGGCTATGCACTTGCTGACCCCTGAACGCAATCAAACTGAAATTGGATTACTATGGAGGGTTTTTCGCAATCGTGCACGGTGGTACCTAACCGGCCGAATTTTGTGACAAATTTGTGTCATCAAATTTCGACCACCAGTAATTCCAGGAACATAAAATTCGGATTTATATCGTAACCCTTTAAAATTGGATGTGATCGGCCGTCGTAGCCGTAGGTTGCGCCCGCGCGAGCCTGTGGAGTGGCCACACCAGGGCCGCGCGCCACCCACCCGCTAATTAAATGTAAATCATAGTTTATAATGCACTGCCTAATTCATACATTCTGATTCCACAACATATTTGACGTTGAATATAAATGCGACCTTTTATTGCCTATTTTAGAGATATTTTGATAATTAAAAGTCCGTGAAGTCTAAATTATGCGCGGTGTGTACAAATTATACCGTGCAGAGCGGAGCGAGTGATTGGCCAGCGAGCCGAACCGCGCTGCACCGGCGGCGGCCGGCCGGCCCGGCTGTGTGGTGAGTAAGGCAATGCGGTCCGACTCACGCAGCCAGACCGCTGATCCTATTGTAAGAGTGCCCGAGTGTAAACTCGCGACCTTCTCTCGAAATCAGAAAGTTCATCGTTTTGTATACCGACACTTTGTAGCCCCAATTAGACCGTAGTTACATTATTACTTGTAGAAACTAGCTGTATAAGATGGCTCCTCGAGTTGAACTTTGATACGTGCCCATACAAGGAGTACATTTTTTATTTTTTTATTTTTTCGTGCGGAAATCCCTTCGGATACCCCCCCGCCGGCCAGCGGGGGCGGTTATGTTGGACTTGAACCGACTAAAACCGCACGCCGTCTTGGGTCTACAGACGCCGGGGTCTCGGGTCTACAGACGCCGGGGTCTCGGATCTGTAGACGCCGGGGTCTCGGGTCTACAGACGCCGGGGTCTCGGGTCTACAGACGCCGGGGTCTCGGGTCTACAGACGCCGGGGTCTCGGGTCTACAGACGCCGGGGTCTCGGGTCTACACACGCCGGGGATACAAGGAGTACCTATTGTAATCATGTATGAATGAATGACATTCTTCCGAACGTACGAGGGTCTTCGTTTGACCACACTTGATACGACTCATAGGAGCTCATATCTCAATTGGAACATACTTAATACTAATTGTACAAGCTTAGCCGCCCCGGGCACATACCTCGAACTTTTCGTAGTTATGTGTGTATTAAAAATGTTCATTATCGCTTGCTTAGTAATGTGCCCGGTAGATGGCAATAGGCTCGCCCCCTATTACATCGGGACTTAAACATAACTGGCGAATCGTGGGTGTATAATACACCTCTGCCTACCCCCTTCGGGGGTACAGCCGTGAAGTTATGTCAGCCACTTGAGTTTGATAGCCGGCTCTGCTCTTTCCAGGAGTATCTATTATTATTGTCACCATTATGTCGAGTCCTTGGCCTGTTTCAGCGAAGTGCCGCACGTCACCTCGGGCACAGCTACAAGTTTAATATTCAAAGAAGCTCTGAGTGTCGTTAGTTACGGCGGTAGGCGACAAGAGTATAGTTTCTACAATTTCTGTATACTTATCTTCCTTCCTTCTGTACCTTCTTTTCTTGACGCAGCCACTTAGAGAACAATTCGCAACAACTCTACGAATTCAGTGACATGGAGCAAGTATTCAATGAAATTGTGTACAATAGCACTTCCACCTTACTGTGTTGTTGCTACTAAATGTTTAATTACTATTTTATTACATGTGTGTGTATGTGTGTATTCCAATTAAATAGACTAAGACTAGATCTAGGTAGGTACTACTTCGGTGGGGCGACTAGCGCCCCTCCCCCAAACCGGGGCAAGACGGGGACACTGTGGTTCCCAAACCCGAGGGGGCCATCTCGAAACCGGAGATGACCCAGGGTCAGTCGGGGTGCGAGGGATATGCTCTATGGGCAACCTTACACCCCGGCGTTTTAAGACCCGAGACGGCGTGCGGTTTTGTCGGTTCAAGCCCGACATAACCGCCCCCGCTGGTCGGCGGGGTGGTATCTGAAGGGATTTCCGCTCGAAAAAAAAAGGTATGTAGTTTCAATATTTTACGTTATTTGTTCTTGAGAATTATCAAGTAAAATGTACTATGAACTATAATATACGCAATAATGTATGTTTAAGTTCAGTAGCGCCAGTGACACTAGTGTCTATTGAGTCAGCGTTCCGCCGAGGCGCGGGGCCCGCAGCGGCTGCAGACAGAACGCTCCCGGCCGTGTCTCGTCCGTGATGTATGTAACTGGCTAGTGACAGGAGTGCGGTCCTCCATTGTTACATTTCGTTACAAACGGTTTGAGTTCGTGCGCACCCGCCGCCGACGGCCCATAACGTAACATGGAAGCCATTCCAACCCGCGTGCGGATCCATAGCTTATCTGTACATATAAATAAAATTGGAGTTTCTGTTCGTAATATTGAAATAACCGTTATTTACTACATAAATATGAAAATATGGTATATAATATTTGGTGTATGTACCGTATGGTACATACACCAAAATAACACTTTTTACATTTTTTGTCAGTGTGTCTGTTTGTTCCGGCTAGTCTCTGAAATGGCTGGACCGTTTTGGCAAATAGGTAATGTTACAAGGCGTAACATCGGTAACTTTAATTTCAGAAAAATAATTTTGGTTCCGCGCAAAAAAACCCCAAATATCGAAATCAAAGCGGACGAACTCGCGGGCACAGCTAGTTGTAAATACACCTAACGATACCTACTGACAGTACTATACTAGATATCATATGCATACATTATATTCACGACTGTACACCCCCGAAGTGGTAGGTAGTGGTGCATTACCATCCACATCTCATTAGCTATGTTCGTCGGCTCCACGTAAAGGGGGAAAGACTATTGCCACTAACCGGACCCTATATCAGCAAGAAAGTCTAAAAACGGTGGCTTTCAAACAACCTCCACGAAAGCGGAACTAATATTGACAGGTTACAGAAGAATTGAACATGTGATAAGGTTTGCTTAATCAAACCCCACTGCCCAGCGACTGAAGTGTTTTGAAAACTACGAACTGCTTAAATAATTATATTGGCATATTTTGTAACAACTATTGCCACACATTACACATCTGGACTATCTTAATGTTATAAGCTATTTTATATATTTTTTAATATTTATTATGTTCTATAGGTACAGATAACGCAAAAGCAGGCGGCAAAACTAAACATAATAAATTAGATTAGAATTGAATACTCAGACGGCTGATTATTTCAACGGCTTCATAACCAAAACTTAACTAAACAAACAACTGCTATGTAGACATTGATCCTTTGCGAATTCATTAGGCAAAGTTGTCCTAACTGTCGCCGTGGTGGCCGGTACCATGCAGTCAGTCAGGCCTGATCTGAGGGCCAATTCTCGTAATAAAAAGATGTTCAAAATTCAGTTACAATCTCATCTCATCAATCGCTCTCCCAAATGTCAAAAAATGTGTTCTCGTAACAAAATTTGCAATTTTGTCTGGCCCTTGAGATTCACCACCATGATCCCAGCCCTAATCCCGGTTGCACCCAAAGCTTCCACTTCAGAGCCCGAGGTCAGCACTCCTACTCCTCGCTCGGTCAGTTTGACGTCTTACCCGCATTTCATAAATCTGCTCCTCCTCCGGGTCCGACAGAGACGGCAGCGCCAGTTTGTTACCCACGAGAGTGCTGGTCGTATTTTATTATACCAGGCGGTTACCTACAGTTTGTCTGCGATACCACGGACCTGAAGGCTGCCGCGGATGCAGGAGTTACTCATGCGTTCTTTTTGCGGGACTCCGCACATCCATATTTATTTCCGTGACACGAAGTTCCTGGATGTGTCGCTCCAGCATCCGCCAGGCCTTCAAGTTTACATTGAAATACCTTTATTGATGTCTGACCACACCGCTATCACTGGGCCCCAGGGGTTAACTTAAAAAGTGCTGGGACGACAGTAGGACGAGCTGGTTCTAGCTGGTACCAGGGATGCCGAAGATCAGGGCGATTGGAGTAGAAAAAGTAGGAAATCGAGTCCTGGGCTCCGAGATCATCGCTGAGTCGACGGTGATGATGAAATATCTGTGTTGGGCTCTATGCCACATAACTAAATACCCCCCAGGTTATTGAAAATCAATAATGTTACACTTGGCTATGAATCACAACTGCTTATTGACTCGGTCTGTGATGCGGCACTTCTGGTGGTGTACAATACAGGCGACCTTCATAAACTCACATCTACCTTGAAAAATAAGCGATAACGCAGGTGCGCGGACTAAATACATAATACTTATTTTTATTAATCAACGCATTAGCGTTATCGCTTTTGTTTGGAAGTAGGTAATTAAAGGTATTCGTAGCTAGACAACAGTCAACAGGCAGTCCTGGTAATGTTCGTTTTAGATTACTTAAAACATGAACGATAAGGCTAATGTACCCTGTTCATTATATCGCATATACCTACATAGGCACAGTCGTTAACTGAATGCTAGTAAGGAACCGAAATGACTGGTATGTACGGTATGCACCCCTCCAACTAAGTTAAATTGATTTTGTTACTGGTGGGGGCAAGTCGGTAAAATAATGGCCAGGATTCGAACCCTTGGTCTCTCGATCATTAGTTCAAGGGCTTAGCCACTAGAGAAACTTATCAACTGATCTAATCTATACTTTACTAAGCTAGAAGTTTTAATCGAAGTGAATATTGCAGTGAAGTCTAAATGCGGCCTGTGACATTCGCCCAGAGCCTGTTCCCATGCAGGCGAAACGGTTCACAGTATTATTAGCAAGTGTAATCACTTGTTGTTCACGGCGTTGGGGAGTAATAACCAGTTAATTAATCATTTACCGACAATATTAGAATTGTTAAGGTACGCCCATCTGACTTCCTTACATTTTCACATCTCAAAGGCTGCCGGTATTACTATGGCTTAGTGTATCTTAAGGCTTTCACGGCCGACGTTGCATGTAGAATATACTGCTTCCGGGCTGTTTGTTATCCTAAAAGCAGAAAAGGGTAATGCCACAGCGGTTCTCAACACCAAGGATTATGAGACCAAGATCAAGGATCTTCTAGACCCGGCCACCTACAAGGAGATTCCAAAGGACCCAACGGCACGAATCTTGAGACAGGTAAACAACCTGATCAAGGGTTCGTGTATTCCAGAAGAAACGCAGCGTATTATCAAGAGGTCTGAAGTTTGTCCACCTATTCTGTATGGGTTACTAAAGATCCATAAGCCTTCAGTACCACTCTGGTCCATCGTGAGTGCTATCGGCTCACCAACCTGACTGCTTCAACAACATGTCAGATCATCCTCGTCATACATCAAGAACTCTCGCCACTTCGTGGAGAAACTCGAGAATCTCAAGCTACACCTGGATGATCTAGTCAGCTTCGATGTCGTCACTTTGTTCACGAAACTTCCAGTCAAGGAAGCTATGTCACGTATCCGACCGCTGTTCTCCAAGGACATCGCAGAATTGTGCGAGTTCGTGTTGACGGTTTCCTACCTCCAGTGGAACTACATGTTCTATGAACAAGTGGAGGGTTTAGTCATGGGAAACACCATCAGTCCTGTAGTTGCGAACTTTTACATGGAATTCTTTGTAGAAGCTGCTCTTGAAAGAGCTCCCAAGAAACCTAAGGTCTGGTTACGCTACGTAGACGATACCTTTGTGGTATGGAGTCATGGAGCCAAGGAGCTGACTAAGTTCCTGAATCACCTGAACAGCATACATCTTAACATCCAGTTCACCATGGAAGTGGAGAAGAACAGAGACCTGGTATTCCTCGATGTCCCAGTATCCAAAAAAGAAGATGGCAGCCTTGGTCATCGCGTCTATGGAAAGCCCACATACACAGACCGTTACTTACACAAGGACTCCAATCACCATCCCAAAAAGAAAATGTCAGTCATCAAGACCCTGGTCCACCGAGCTAAGAGCATCTGTGAACCTCAACACCTTCAAAACGAGTTACGCCACCTGGACTCGGCCTTCCAAGCTAATGGATTCTCTTCCCAGGAGATACGGAGAGCTCTTCATCCGAGGAAATCTTTTGTAACGAACCAGAATTAGGAGAAACCTGCCCCTCTAGGGAAGGCCTTTTTGGCATACATTCATGGCACAACGGATCGTATCGGGAGACTGTTAGAAGCTTACAACATCAATCCTATCTTCAAGCCCACGACGCAGTAACTTAATCTGCACCGTTCGGTCAAGGACCCTCGTGACCTACTATCTTCAGCTGGAGTTTATCAAATTCCCTGCTCATATGGCTCTGTATACCTGGGCACTACTCAAAGAAGCATCAAGACCCGCTTTTAGGAACATGAACGAAATTGCCGCCTCAGCCACTTCGACAAGTCAGCAGTCAGGAGGATGTTAATCATACCATCAAATTTCAGAACACGAAGGTTCTAGCCACCACTTCACATTTCTACCCACGGTTACTTTGGGAAGCCATCGAAATATTCAAGCATCCTTACAATTCTAATAGAAAAAACGAAGGTTTTCATCTCCAAAAAGCAACCCAGCACTCCAGCACCAGCAGCCGCTCGTCATCACAATTCAAACATGACGATCCCCGGTATTGGGAGGCCACGCCCACTTGCTTAGCCTCGACCAGTCAGGATTTCCCCCTTCAACTGCGCCCATAAATACGCCAGTGACTCGAGACTCTACATCTGTCGCAGAGAAGTCGCCGCCGAGGAGAGTTCTCCGCACTCGTCGGTGCCCGGACCTGACCACTGAAGATGTAGACCGCAATGATCAACGAAACTTTTGGAACACAAGTTTCCTATGGACCACGGCCAAACGGCCCGGAAGCAGTATATTCTATATACTCCCTTATGATATAAATAAATTAGAAAGAAAATATGTTTATTCAGGACACGCACACATAGGTAGTAAGAAAAAAAATACATAATAAGAAATGAAATCCTGCACTTTTTGACGCAGCAGCTCGGATTCCCAATCGCGAGCGCTTGACACAACACGTTGCCATCGATATTTGTCGGCAGCAAACCTTGTTGAGATGACTAAATACCTATGTAAGTACTTAAGTTTTGTATGAACACAACTTAACTTTAACTAAATATTTATTCTCCTATGAATAGATAGAACATTATTAGATGCCATTCACTTATGCTCATATTATATGTAAATGCATACAAATTGTAAAAATATTCTCAATGAAAAAAAAAATAGAGAAAGTTGAACAAAAACACAACATCAACATAACGTACAACCAGCACCACTTTAGTTGAGATTCGTATCTAAGTACACTTGTGTGTGTCTACGAGTCTCTAATACAATTTTTATTATCTTGTTCATCCATATTCAACTAAAAATAAATATACAGTTTTGTGTAATTCTTACTAATTGAACGAAATGTTAAATACATTCTCAGTTAATCGTATGCGCTCATTAAAGTAACTATGCACTTTTACACAACTAACTCCTACATATTACATTTCTGTAAATGAATAAAACTTTATGCAACAAGTCACAGTTTACTACAATATAAACAGACGCGGACGCCAGCGTTGCAAACCGCGGAGGCGGCCTTGCCGACATTACTTGCCTCTATTTAAATATTGTTTGCCACTGGATGTCGCTTAAATTTTAACTTAGTAACTCATACAAAAACAGACATTGAATTGACACAACTGTACGACTGTACCTTTTTTTTTTTTTTTTTTATCGTGCGGAAATCCCTTCGGGTACCCCCCGCCGGCCAGCGGGGGCGGTTATGTCGGGCTTGCACCGACTAAAACCGCACGCCGTCTCGGGTCTTCAGACGCCGGGGTGTAAGGTTACCCATAGAGCATATCCCTCGCACCCCGGCTGACCCTGGGCCATCTCACCACTAACAGCATCGCTCATCCTGTCTCCTCTGAAAGCAGAGGAGTACGGAGAGCGATGTGTTCCCGCCACGTTGGGTATTGGCCGACGATCAATGCCAACCCTATGAAGGGGTGAAGGGGAAGCCATTGACCGCCGCCCAGGGTGTACCGGCCGCTCCGATTCCGTTCCCCCCGGACTGCAGCGGGATCGGAATCGGAGCGACACTCGAGGAGGTTACCCAACACACACCCCTGTACGACTGTACCTAAGTTTTGCAAAATTATTATGTTATTATCAGATTTCCTCGTCGAGGTCAATCCAAAAATATTAAGTTTAGTCAGATTGCAATCCTACAATCCCGGTTCCTTCAAGCGGGTCTTTCAACTGAAGACCACCGTTTTAGATTGACCATTGCAGGCGCATCACCATGGTGGCCCCTTGTTCTTTGGACTTCACTTCCAGTTTCTTACCACCTGGCAGGATACAGTCATTTGGCATGCGATGTCCTACATACACAAAATACCTTAGGAGTCATCAAATGCGTTTCAAACAGTTTGCTTTATATTATCTGCCATCTCCCTCATAAATGCAGCTGCACGTTGGAGTGTGTGTGCGTCCGACCCCCGGACCCCCGGACCCCCGGCGAGCTCTTTCGGTGCTCGGTGCTCCACATGTCTGTTGTCTCGTGCCGACTAACAATCACTTGTATCCAACATGTGATTGTGGAATGAGCCTCTAATTATAATACCCACTGTTTCGTATCTACACAGCAAAAAAAGTTACATTAATTAATTTCCGTTATGACAGTGCTACACGATGCTTAATTGTACTGTTAATAAACTGTTAAATCCGTATGATTTTTTTTTGTAGTATTACTTTGATCAAGGTTTGATCCAATCAACCTATATACCAACTTAATTATTATGTATTGATTTTCGATAGCCCCTCGTGGAGGGTACGATGACGTTATTTTCAAATCACTTATACAACGTAATCCTTTTGGAGAAAGGTGAGCTCCTTCTTCAATCTAGAGAAGCACGTGCCACTGATCCGTTCCATTCCGATATTTCCACCCTCGTAGCTCCGAGGCCCTATATACGGGGCTGTCGGTAAGGTGTGTTCTAGTGATGTTAGTCACGGGTTCGCGTCGCTACGTCGATAGTTTACGCGGAAAGGTTCGAATCCGCAACCTTTTGATTGTGAATCTTCCGCCTTATCGATCACTCTACTACTGCACGACTTCCAATTGTAACCAAAAAAATGATTCCTTGGGAATTCAGAAAATGTTTACAGAATATGTTGTTAGTGCGTAGTAACAGTAAATTCTCTGAAGTAAATGAAATGAGCCGGCAGTTGGGCGCGTGCACCGCGCGGGCCAGACTGCTAATGTGGGTAGATATATATATTAGTTGAGTAAACATAATGAAGATGTAGCGCGCTGAGTGTTACCGGTTTTGTGAGCGGATTTGTTTTAAAAATGCGGAGTGAATTTATAAAACAAATCTACTCGCAAAAATGAACAAACAATATATTACATTCGGTCGCACAATGTTGTCGTTCGGTCGCATAAGCCGATGCCGGGAGCCTGCAGTGGCACATCACCGGAATGTTTTACGAGTTCGCTGAATAAGTTACAAATATGCGCTTGTTGGGCATCAGCACAGAACATGGCGGCGCGTCGCCGGCGCACCGACACGGCGACGCGACGGGGCGGGAACCGCATTTACAAGTAATGACACCGGCACGACCGGTCCTGCGAGCCAGCGCTCACCCGCGGGATATTACGAATAACCAGGTAGACGTTACATTGATTGCACCATCGATCGCCATGCAATTTTAATAACATACGGCGCTCAGCTGTCCAGTATTAGATGGAAATTGGGGCTTCTAGGAGCTAAGAGGAAGAAATTCACCTCAATTATTATTAGAATAATATTATGTAATCTGTGATATTATCTAGCAAAGGTAGCTAGGTTCGCTGCCTCTAAATTCGTTCGGAGGCGTAAATCCCTCCAGGTGGAGATTTCGTCCATAGACAGTAGAGTCAGTCTTATACAACATCATCCGGTTATACCGTAATTATGGCCGGTGATGAGCTGGAACAGGGACTCCTCAGAGTAGCGAGCAACAAGGCTTTTTTAAATCATCCTACGAGAGGCGGGCAGTTTCGTCATCCGGAAATGCTTGCAAGGGATATTGCAGCTCACACTCGATCAGTTTTTCCGCACTTAGATTTATTATTCACTGGCTATAATCACTAGAGGATAAATGAAAAAAAAAGCCATCGGTTAAAAATATGCCTATGTTATGTTCTTTCAGTAAATATTAATTTATCACCATCGTTACACACGGACATTAACCATCCATTCAATCACAATTACTTCGCATTCAATCGAATGTCCACGGTGGTGGAGCTAGTTGTCGTTGCTATGAATGTACACAAAAATGTATTATAGTTAAATGGCTATATAAATATGTATTATAGTAAAGTGGCTACGATGGGTGGCTAACAGCCGTGACGAGAGCGACACTAACAACAGCACAATGCATTTTATGATATAATAGGTACCAATTGTATTTAGATAACATTTTATTCATTTGTTGCGCACACGCTCTGCGCGGTAGCGCCCGCAGTAATCGCCCGCATGGTACGTTGACATTCGTTGTACCAGCAAGAGAGGGCCTAGACCACAAGAGAGGGGACGCAACCGTCGTACGTATACAGCCACCCTGTGAGTATTCCGGCAGTTCCTATTCATAGTGTTATTTTTGATATGGATGTACAACTTCTTGTACACACAACAAAATAAATAAAAAAGATACACAGAATATAAATGCAGCAGCTTCCTTACAAAAGAATACAAAATAAACTGTTGCGCTTCTAATTATAAATATAATGAGTAATAAAACATATTATTGTAACAAACAACACTGTTTATCTCATACTGTCCAAAACTGAAAGCGTTACAATGGTAATTATTGTACAGCTTGTTCAAGTAACTTGAGCGTAGCCAAATAAAACAAACACAGAGTAACAAAAGGCGTCGATACAATAGCCTCTACGATACTTCAGTTCAGCGTCTTTTGTCGCTACAAAAGCTTTGCGCTTCATTTAGTCATTCATTACTGGTAAATGGTATATTGCATGGCATAAAACTCAAATAGGTAAGTACCTATATGAGTTTTATGCACGCCTAATGCACTATCATCATCATCATCTGGGCGATAGTCCCGGTCGAGTCCGTCCTGTACCCCCGTTCTGAATTTTGCTTGGGTTTCCTTGGTAAGAAGATAACTGGTACGCATGTCATCGTCCAGGACGCCAAGTTAGTACTTTTTGATAGCACTCCTACCGGGGCCCGGTGCGAGTGGCATGGCCCCAGACATTTGTTACCCACGCATAGTCTGGCGATCGCCGCAAAGTGAACGCACTAGTGAAGGCGACTCTCCTTAATTTGATCTGCGATGTCACGGACATGAAGGATACCAGGGATGCGAGAGTTTGTCACGCGATCCTCGCGCGTTACTCCACACATCTACCTCAGTATATTGTTCTCCGCGACACACAGCTCCTGATTGTGTCACTCTTGCAATGGCTACGCTTATCAGCTGTGTAAAAAGACAGGCGAAATGATAATTTTATGACCTTGTCACACATAACCTGAGGTCACAAATGACATATCACGCCACTTTGCCCACGCAATCATGTCACCAGACGCGTGGAGTATACATCCTTGCACTCGGACGAGTGATAGCTTATGCGGATGGATGTGACATCTATTGGGTCACAGATTAATAAATAGTTACTAACGTAAATTGGGTTTAACGCCATATACTCAGTCTTTACCCTATTAAGCTTCAGACCGCCGTTCTCAAGCGCCTCCTTCCACATCTTCACACGTCCCACCAATCTGCCCAATCCGCATCCACCACCGCGACATCATGAGCGTACATTGGCAGCAATCGAGGCCCTCTCTCTCTCTCTCTCTTTTGTATAATATCTATAAATTATTATAATAAATGTATTTGCTCAACGATCTTAAATTAAAAAGGTGTATTTGCTGACAAAACAAAGTCCAAAGACTAAACAGACGAACAGTTCTAATGTCGAAGTTGATTAAAACAGCAAAAATTGCTTGCCCCTACTTTTTGTTATCTGTTTGAGTTGGCTATAGAAAAAGCAAAATGCGAAGTGTCCTCCAGGAGTGTCATTGGCCAGACCAGGATGAACACTTGTAGCGACTAGTGGAGTGGATATATGATAATTATATAGAACCTATTCAATTACTAATTGTAACTATTACCCCGAAGCACTAAATACCTACACGCTACGCTACAGGAATAAAATAACACGTAGGTATAGGGTAAATATTGTATTTAATAGTAAGAATAAAAATTGTAACTATTACCCCGAAGAACTTAATACCTTTTTTTTTTTTTTTTTTTCGTGCGGAAATCCCCTCGGATACCCCCCCGCCGGCCAGCGGGGGCGGTTATGTCGGGCTCGAACCGACTAAAACCGCACGCCGTCTCGGGTCTGCAGACGCCGGGGTGTAAGGTTGCCCATAGAGCATATCCCTCGCACCCCGAATGACCCTGGGCCATCTCCGGTTTCGAGATGGCCCCCTCGGGTTTGGGAACCACGGTGTCCCCGTCTTGCCCCGGTTTGGGGGAGGGGCGCTAGTCGCCCCACCGTCCCGGCCTGCTTCTGCTGGGGTGACAGGCGGCCTCACCTGCCACCCCCAGGCTTGCGCTCATGGAGGACGGAGGTCGTTAAGCGACCTCCGGCGCCTGAGTCGCCTTCGAAAGCACTTAATACCTACACGCTACTCTACAGGAATAAAAAATAATACGTAGGGATAGGGTAAAAAATGTATTTAATAGTAAGAATAAAAATTGTAACTATTACCCCGAAGTACTTAATACCTACACGCTACTCTACAGGAATAAAATAATACGTAGGGATAGGGTAAAAAAATGTATTTAATAGTAAGAATAAAAATTGTAACTATTACCCCGAAGCACTTAATACCTTTTTTTTTTTCTTTTTTTTTATCGTGCGGAAATCCCTTCGGATACCCCCCGCCGGCCAGCGGGGGCGGTTATGTCGGGCTTGCACCGACTAAAACCGCACGCCGTCTCGGGTCTTCAGACGCCGGGGTGTAAGGTTACCCATAGAGCATATCCCTCGCACCCCGGCTGACCCTGGGCCATCTCACCACTAACAGCATCGCTCATCCTGTCTCCTCTGAAAGCAGAGGAGTACGGAGAGCGATGTGTTCCCGCCACATTGGGTATTGGCCGACGATCAATGCCAACCCTATGAAGGGGTGAAGGGGAAGCCATTGACCGCCGCCCAGGGTGTACCGGCCGCTCCGATTCCGTTCCCCCCGGACTGCAGCGGGATCGGAATTGGAGCGACACTCGAGGAGGTTACCCAACACACACCCCCGAAGCACTTAATACCTACACGCTACTCTACAGGAATAAAATAATACGTAGGAATAGGGTAAAAAATGTATTTAATAGTAAGAATAAAATTTTTAACTATTACCCCGAAGCACTTAATACCTACACGCTACTCTACAGGAATAAAATAATACGTAGGGATAGGGTAAAAATTGTATTTAATAGTAAGAATAAAAATTGTAACTATTACCCCGAAGCACTTAAAACCTACACGCTACTCTACAGGAATAAAATAATACGTAGGGATAGGGTAAAAATTGTATTTAATAGTAAGAATAAAAATTGTAACTGTTAGCCCGAAGCACTTAATACCTATATGCTACTCTACAGGAATACAATAACGTAGGTATAGGGTAAATATTGTATTTAATAATAAGAATAAAAATGATCACAAAGAAATATATGTCGGAAAAGAATCGAGTCCATGAACAAAAAACCCGACGAGTTCGAGTTTGGTGAAGTGTACGAGGAAACTGTTGCTGTAGCGAAAACAACTCGGTTTGACTGGTTTTATTTGAATAACATCGAGGCACTTACATTACGCAGGCCGCGTAATGTTTTTTGTTTGAACCGTTTATTATTATTTTAAGTACTTATTCTTTGTTTACGTATGGCATGGGATCGCTCCTTGTAACTAAACCCTGCAAAGTTAAAACCAACAATTGTGTGACGCACAAGTAAACGTGTCCTCGTTAATTCCTCATTATTTCATGTCACGGTGAAAATACTTAGTGATATTTTGAAACATTGTACACAGTGCTATCTAGATCCAAGCTACACGAGCTTGTAACATCAAACAAGTTGTCAAGTTATAAATTATAATACAAATAAACACATAAACAAGGTGGCCTCGTTGGTTCCATGGCCAAAGTTTACGCTTGTGTGTACCATCAGCGGGTAGTGGCTGATTCCCTTCACGTCTTCTTCCTGCCCTTAATCCCATTTTATCTGGGGTCGGGCCTCCTTGTACACTTGCGCCAGAGTGTACGACTCTGGGTTGTCTCAGGTGTCAGGTTCAGCGTCTTCAGGTCTCTTTGTATGTTTGACCACCACGTTGCTGGGGGCCTACCTCTTCCCCGGCGCTTAGTTTCTATATTTAGCGCTGTCTTTACGGAATAGCTATCATCCCTTCTCATTATGTGCCCATACCATCGGAGCCTGTTTTCCTTTATTCACGTACTCGTTGCGTATTCGATCGAGTCTCGTTACACCACCAGCCCAGCGTAGCATCTTCATTTCTGCTGTATGCACTTGCTGTTCGTACTTTTTAAGTGTAGTCCAGCACTCCGAGCCATACGTCATTGCAGACGAAGCTGCTTCCCTTCTGCAGCTGATTCCCTTCACGTAAAATGAATAAATAATTGAATCTGCATCGGCTGCTTAATTTTTAAAAAGAATAATGAAATTGTGCGTCTGAATGCATATATGTAGTCCATTACGAATTGAGATCAATGTTTCAGTGTTACCTAACTCCGCAGTGTGTAGCGCAATTTTAGATACTTTTATTTGTGCATTAAATTTTATTTTTAATCAAATGTTACATCGCTAAGGGTTATAGCGCACGTGCTACTTTTAGCGTCAGCGATCTAAGGTTTTTACCTTTAGCCTCTTGACGTACCATGTATCAGCTGACCCTTCACACTCTGGGGCCAGTTGAACTTAGTGAACTTTTGGTATCTGCAGAATATGGGTCAAGGTTGTTTTAGATCTATAGGTTGTTACACCATGCGGCATTGATACAGTTTCAATTGAACGCAGGCAAACGTGATGCAGTATCAATATCTACCAATTCAGATTGAAATGCATCACTGGCAATTTTTTTTTATTATATAATAATTTTTTGTCTCTACCTACCCTAATGGAAAGAGGCGTGACTTTATTAAAGTAGATATATATAATGAATAAAGCCACTAAATCTCGCAATGTAGTGACCGAACTCAGAAAATACGTTGTAGTATCGACGCAGTCGCAAAATCAACGCTCACCGATGTTAAAAGTAGCGTGTGTCCTATTGTCCTATTGTCCTAATGCTATTGCATGCATAATGTATTACGTGAGTACTGTAATTCATTAAAAAGTGTTTATTTTAAGCAGCTGAAATGTATCATGAAGTATTTCAAATGTGTCAGTCACATGTAGCCTAGTTCGGGAGATCGATGGAGTGCTACACACACACTTCGGGGAACTTTCAGATATACCGGGGGGTCTCACTGCGCTAAGGGGTCAAATCTTAATGATTATTTAAAATTAAACTAAAACTATTTCACCTACTCGTCTTAGATATTTAATCAATTATTTAAAACGCCAAAAGGATATCCTTTTTCCTGTCCTTTGCATACTTCATTTTAATAAATAATTTCAATGTTAAGTTTAATTATTGTTTGCTGTTGTATTTCGTGAAGATTTTGATCAAAATTACGACTAGTATTACTGCAATAGACCAAAACAGAGAATCACCGTGAACTACTTACAGAAGTAGGCATGTAGTCCTCACGGTTCTGTTTGGTCTAGTCTAGTTCATCTCGTCTCTTCGTAATATTATGTATTGTGTGAATATTAAATATGAATGGGTGGCTCGCAACAGCCGTGTCCATCACTCGTAACATCGCCCACGGACTTTTAGAAGCATTTTAGTTCTCTTGTGTTGTGCTCTTTTATTTTACTTGACATTTGTAAAGGTCAGCGCAGTATGACACTTGGAGCTGACACGGCATAGAAACAGTGGCGAAAGAACTTAATGATCTAGTGTTGCAATATAGTCCTGCATGTGTCGGTTACATGAATAGAAAGGAGCTGGCCACAGAAGCACGCAAACAGCACTTTCCGCCGACGACGGTGTGACCTAATTGATCTGTTTCTATAATTGCTATCTTAGACTAAACTTGCGCCTATATTTACGTGCGTGGTACATGGCGTCTGGGACATAGATGACGGTGACTCACCCCCTGTTAAGCGTGAGATATCGAGAGGGCGTGAGACCGATTAGAGATGTATTATATAACGAACTAGAAGGACCGTCCCGGCTTAAGTCATATATTAACACCTCAGGGGGGAATTTCCAAAAATCATTCCTTAGCATGGGCTTGCAACATACAAGGCATCGATTGATAAAATTTTAGTTGTTTATATTATATTAGTACAAGTAATAAAATTAAGTACAAATATAGAGTGTATCAAAGTGTTGATGAAAATGTAGAGTGGAAATATTACACACATTAAGTTAATAATATTTATTTAACGCAATGTATACCAGCATACAATGTGGTGTTTTGAACAGCTGTTGATGAAAGACCCTCGGTTTGAAGAACGAGATAACGCGATAAGATTGCTCTCAAAGTGGGTGAATATATATACTATTTTAAATAAATTGAAAATTACTTGTGTCTGTACATTGGAGATATTAAAAAAAACTTAGTTTATGTTAATATAAGAAGCGTCGGTAGCTTTGTGGTTAAGGAGTCGACCCTATGATCGAGAGGTCTCGGCTTCGAATCCTGGCCTTCACACGTTTACATTACTGACGTGAACCCACTCCTAACACAAGCTATAATAGTAATTTCGGTTATTATACAACAAAAAATGTTAAATAACAGATTCTAAACATAATTTTTTTAAATCTATTTGTTTGAGATGGACGCAAAAACTATTGAATGGGTTTCGATGCGGTTTTTTCTATTATACATATCTTTGTCAGACTTAACGCACTTCATCATCAACCTATGCTAGTCCACTGCTGGACATAGGTCTCCCCCAATGAGCGCCATAGCGCCCTGTCTTCAGCTTGCCGCATCCAGCATCTGCCCGCAGTCGGCAGATCGTCATCCCACCTGGCCAGAGGCCGTCCTACACTACGTTTGCCGAGTCGCGGTCTACACTCAAGAACACGTTTACCTACCCCAGCGGTTACGTGCTAGTTTTGTTCGCACTTAGACGCTACCTAATCTGCCGTATGTTCAATTGCAATTGGTTAAGAAGAACCGGAGTTAGAACCAAAAAACGACAACCGACGTCAGCGCGGGCGCAGCCGCTGGCATCGGCTGGTAAGTTATATAAGTTTTAGCAAATACGTTCTAGTGGAGTCTCCAGGCAGACGAAAGGCCACATGCAGCTTAAGATTATGAATGTGTTGTAATGTACGTTTAAAAATAAATAAACGTCTATTTAAAGAAGTCGATTATAGTGTTAGTTACGGATTTCATAGTGCGATTACAACTGACAGTTTGTTTACATACATTTTGCACAATCCGTGACAAAACGGTCGGGTAAGCGATAATGTGCGTATTTTTTTAGGATACTCTATAAAAAGTATATAATTATGTTTATACGCATTCTGGAACCCATAACACAAGCTAGTTAAACTATGCTTACTTCGGATCTAGAAAGCGCTGTGTGGAATGCCATAACATATTTATTTATTGAGCTGAGTGAGACGAAGTCGAGCGAAAGCTCCTTATACCAGACTTAAGGATTTTCTTTGTCACAGGTCTCCTCCTAAACTACTAATCCAATCAGAACCAAATTTAGCATGATTAAAGAGGTCAATCAGAGGAAGGTTTATGGATATATTTTGAAAAAATTAATGCTACCACAGAGGAATGATCACCGTTAAAAAAAATCCAGATGGAATTACATAATAACCGCTCGAGACACTGTGACCAAACTTTACACGCTCAGAAAGCATGTCCAGAGTTGTGACTTTCAAAAAGAATTTTCAAAATCGGACTTGCCACGGAGGAATGATCACTGTTCAAAATTTTCAAAATCTGATTCACGATGTCTCACTCAGCTCAACATTGCAAGCAGCGATTCGCCTTGCAGACCTAGTTTATATATTCTACACACATTTGTACCATAACGTGCTTAAACGGTAACTCGGATCACTAGGATGGGAAATGAGGCCTCCAGCACTTTAAAAAGATAGCCATTAATCTGATTAAACCAAGCATATAGCTACTTAAGGTTGAAGTATCACTCTACCACTTAACCGCTACCTGCACTACATAGGCCACCCCGTCTCTTTCTACGAAGTATTCTACAAAGCATCAAAGAGATAGGCCTGTTTTCCAGAAAATTAAAGACATCTCATTAAAGAGTGCCCGTTTGACGAACAAGGCTCGCCGCTTTTTACCGAAAAACAGATGGCCAAATACATGTAGGTATTATAGCACCTCTACAATCCAACCCCTTCGGGGATATGTAGAAATTAACAATAAGTTGCCATCTACTACTATTGTCATAGGAGGTCGGAGGTGAGTCCTCGTAGCGCTGGCAGCAAGCGCAGATAACTTATTAGCAATCGTGCAGGGAACATTACAAGTAACGCTTGACCTCGCGTAATCTCACGTAATGATGTGATTATGATACAAATTTGTTCACGTTAATTAATTGCAGTCAATGTTATTGGTCTGTTGATTACACTTTTTCTATCCTTGTAGAGAATTAGCATATTCTCGCTTATGGATGCGCGGTGAACCTGTTTTGATGGACTCATGAAAAGAATAATGGGGATGGCTGATAGAAGGATCACGAAAGGGGTAAAATGCGCAACTACTGGAAAGAAAGATTCTCAATGAGCTAAGTTGTATCTTTAATGATCAGCTGTTTCGTGCAGGCGGGCTGTGCCGCGTTTGTACGGCGACGATACCCCAACGTTCTCTTGTTGACTGACGCTATACTGTTATGTAATGTTGTTGTTTATTTACACGAATGTATCTGGGTGGCCATCTTTTTGGCCGACAAAAAAGACTAAAGAAGGATAGGGCTTCGTTCGTGGAATTTTTGTTTGTTTGTTGAGTGCTCCGTTGAGCGATAAGTTTGTACCACTTTGTGTTGTCCGACTTAAATAATTTTTTAGGTTAGGAGTAGCTGAACTTCAAATATTTTCAAATTGTTTTTGAATAATATACGTAAATGATTAGATGCTATTTCTGAGAAACGAGCCGCTGCCCGCGATTTCAATCGCGTGGCACCTTTTCATCGTGGAATATTTTTATTTTCCAAAATAAGTATGTCTTATAATGTAAAAAAAAAGTATGTGTATAAATATGTATGTCAATGCATAATGAAACATAAGAAATGCTGTGTTAACAAAATATAACAGGTAGAGCAATTCACGAGGCTCGTACGCAGTAGGTTTCCTATGTTGGGAGTAACCGGACCCCGAGCTCCGGTGGAAGGACCCCGCCTCGGTTGCCACCGGCAGCAACGCCAACATGATTTACATGATGAGATGATAAGAAGTACGTATCCTATATTCTCCTTGAATAATAGGACACAGAATAGAATTATCTAGGCTTAAAATGGTGACAGACAAACGGAAGAAGTTACTTTCGCATTTATAATATTAAAATAGTATAGGTGTTCGCAATCCTTTCTCTTATTACAATACGCGCCACAGCGGCGCGACCCCGCGACCCCGCGCGGCGCCCCTCCCGCGCGCCCGTTGCACCGCGACACGACCCCACGCGGGGTCGCGGCGGGACGGTGCACTGCGGCGGCGCTGCTGGGGACCCATCTTGCCATGCCACACACTCGTAACTATGCTAATCTAACACGTAACCGCAGCTCCGCCTGCCGGCGACTGCACGACGGAACTACACACGGCGCGTGAATTACGTAAAATGTATCACAATATTATTATAATTAAAAAAAAGATTGCAACTCGTGGCTTAAGATAATAATAAAATGACATAATGTTTATTTAAATGTGGGCAATCTACATAAACATCTTGCAACCCTTCGTTTCCATTTATCCGGATCCCATGACACAGTTTTTAAGCGGGGTCTGAAAAGGCATCAGTTTTAGCCATTTTTACCACAAACAGTAAAGTGCAGCGTCAGATTTCCTCCCGTGAGGTTGTCCGACCTCCAGGTCAATGGTCAGAGGGCCGTTGGTCGCAAACGGCACAGCATCAGTCATTGTGTAAGTGCCTTGACCCTTAAAGCGACGAAACAAAAGCTTAGCAACACATCCGCGTTCAGTCACAGGTATTTAATTAAAGCCTCATCTACCTGCGGCTTTACTGCGGTTATTTATGGGCGCGCGGTCACTGCCCAAGGAAGCGCGCCTGGCCGTGCATAATGGCTTACTGATCCCCGCATTAATTAATGTGTGGTTGCCAGAGTTGGATAGGAAATGGTAGAAGGACAGATATTCACTGCTTCATTAAAATATACTAAATTTAGTTAATTGAGGGAGTCTGTCTGAAAGATATGCTGGTTGGTGGTTTGGACACGTGCAACCAAAGAGTACTTCTTACGTCTTCAAGCTTATGTGTGAGGACAGAAGCAAATGACGGGCGGTTGTGTCTCCTATCCCGCAGCGTCCCTGACACACTCGCTGCGGGTATCACGTGTCAGGTCCATCCTGTTGACATCAATTATCACCGCTTATCTGTCCCTGACGTGGCCTGCGCCTGCGCCTGGCCGCCAGTCGAGGCTGCGGCACATCTGCTTGTCGTTATGTACAGAGCTGGCGTGACCGCGACAGAGTCGGTCGAATTACCAACATGACTCTGTACATTACACTTTGATGTAATACCGCATATCATGTGCCTATATTATTGAAAAAAGAGAAGAAGGTGCCAGACAAGCACACGGCCCACCTGATGGTCAGTTACAGTGGCTTATGCACGTGTACAATACCTGGAGCATCACACTAGCGCTGTCGACTCTGTAAAAACCTTCAAATGCCGTTCATGACGAACCCCATGTTGTAGTCGCCATCCCTATCACCATTTACCAGACAAGTTGCCAGGTTTCATTCGGCTACAGAGAATTTTCTAATAGAAAAACCTAAATAAAATGGCGAACGGGATTTGCAGCTTATTTTAGCATAGATTATTAACAAGGTATGATGGGTGATTACTGGTATTAATGTTTCGACAGTAAATACTATGCCACAAGTCAAAATATAATTGGGATTCAAGTACTATCTAATAGGCACCACTAAGTTACCTATAAACGTATAATACTTCTGTAGGTAGGTACTTAGATCTATGGGCAACCTTACACCCCGGCGTCTGTAGACCCGAGACGGCGTGCGGTTTTAGTCGGTTCAAGCCCGACATAACCGCCCCCGCTGGCACGCGGGGGGGTATCCGAAGGGATTTCCGCACGATAAAAAATAAAAAAAAATAAAAAATAAAAGGTACTTAGAAACACCGAGAGCACATAAACTCGGAGTGCTAAACAGAGTGAGACGGTTTTCTCACGCCGGCGCCGGCGGTGTCTTCTGTATAACACACAGGTTCATCCTTACGTGGAATACCGTGCTCAAGGTTCATGAATGTAGAGGTCCTCTTGATTTAAAAATGGTGAAAATTAAGTAGGAAGATGTGTTGTGAGTCAGGGGGGGGGGGGTAGAGGCAATTTTACCCATATTAAGTAGACGACAGCGGGCCGCAGGCCTTACGCCCCTCCTCGCCTTCCTCCGCTTCTTTTTCTCGCGGGTGGTAAAACACGAGCGACACTTTTAGTCACACACGGTCACCGTGTACCATAAGGTGAGACAAAATTATTACTTTGAGGGCTGCCATTATGGTCAAGTCTACACCAACCTTGTTGTAGTCGCAGTTGGGAAGAAGACCATAATAGTAAAAAGGAAGTAAGGGAAGAAAAACACGGGCGGCGCGGATTAGATGGCGTCTACTATTGAACAGTCCCCCGGCCGAGTTCGACCGCTTAAAATTACAAATATTTGCTGTACTTTTTAAGGTTCCGTTGCCAAATGGCACAAAACGGAACCCTTATAGATTCGTCATGTCTGTCTGTCTGTCCGTCCGTATGTCACAGCCACTTCTTTCCGAAACTATAAGAACTATGCTCTTTGGTAAGTAGATGTATTCTGTGAACCGCTTTAAGATTTTCACACAAAAATAGAAAAAAAACAATAAATCTTGGGGGTTAAAGTGCACCACACTACCCAAATACGAATTCCGACTTTTTTTCTCCATCCAATGGTTGCGTGTAAGAGATTGCCACAGTGCGATTATACTTAGAACTGAAACTCAAAAATTTTTTTTTCAAGGGTCCCATACGTGTGGAGTATCTTTTTTTTTTTTTTTTTTTTTATCGTGCGGAAATCCCTTCGGATACCCCCCCGCCGGCCAGCGGGGGTGGTTATGTCGGGCTTGCACCGACTAAATCCGCACGCCGTCTCGGGTCTTCAGACGCCGGGGTGTAAGGTTACCCATAGAGCATATCCATGGATCTCAAAGGTCTTCAAGGAGGTCTTCAAAATGATATTAATATTTCTAATATCATTTTTTTCTAAACTGAATAGTTTGCGCGAGAGACACTTCCAAAGTGATAAAATGTGAACCCCCCCCCCCCCCTCCGTAACTTCTAAAATAGGAGAATGATAAAAAAAAATATATATGATGTACATACTGTAACGTTGTGGATTCTTTACAAATCAAATTAAAATTATATCCATAAATTAATCGATATTTTAGTATGTTTCGATAACTTATTACTAATTATCTATGGTTGTGCGAGCGAGATTGGACAACACTAACCCAGTTATCAACTGACGGCTCTTAAATCGTTCCTTATCCTTTCCTTGGTAACCTTCGCCGCGGAAGGTCACTTTGACCCCGTGGCTAACTGCTGTTGGCTCCGGGTAAGTTTTGACATTTCCTACTTCTTTCTACAGGTGAAGACTTTCCAGCGGTGCAGCTTATTGCCTGCTAAAATGCATGGCTTAATATATTTTATTTTATTCTGTGTGCTATTTCAGCCTACCTAATTACTGCCACGAGACTGATGACCCCTACGGTCAGAGGTCGCGGCACCAGCTTGTGCTGCCTATTTATATTCTTTTTTTATTATAGCTTCTAGCTACGCTGCATTGCCGCTAGGAGATTCTCTTCACCTGCTATTTTAGCGGGTCACTTGGACGTAATTGCCTAGTGATAAACTGACCCGCACTTTTTCTATTTCCAGGGTCTTCGCACCGGGCTTCGCACCATCATGGCGGTAGCGAGGCACACCAGCGGAGACCCTGGCACGCCGGCAACAGCTAGCCCGTGTGCACTATCTAAGTGTATACTACCATCTTTGCACAACGGACCGAACAACGCCACGGCAGAGTATTTATTACGAATGGATTCCCCTGAGGTTCATTTACTCAAATACCTAATATATAAATTTATGTAACGTTCTCTTACACCGATTATAATGACTAATATATTGTAATCGACTTTTTATTTATCTCTGCTCGCCCTAGCCGGTAGTTAGTCTCAATTACATCAATTACTTAATTAAATTTTACAGTGCATAAGTCACCTTAAATTGATGCAACTTCCATAAAAAACATTAACCGTTACAATACATACATAAAAAAAAAAAAAAAACTAAAATATCTAGTAAGTAGTTTTTTTTATATGTCAAATCGTAAACCGCAATTTACCTTTCATTCAATCAGCTCAAATATAAAAATTCAAAAAATACATTATTATGTTAGTTGTTGCTACGGAACCGTTCATGGCCGAGTCTGACTCGCACTTGGCCGCTTTTTTAAAACTATAAACCAGCGATGCATGCATGACCAAGTCTCGCACATGTGGGCGTGGGAGTGCAGTGTTACATGCACTCGTCCGCGCGTTTGTTGTTGCTCGTTAAGTGCACGTTGTGTTCTGAGATGCGGGCTCGTAGTCACCATGTCCTTCAAAGGTGCCGCCATATATTTAATTTGAATTTGACATTAACATCGGTAACCACCTGAAAATTAAAAAATATATCGTAAACTAACCTGCGCTCGCTTCGCTCTGTGGCGTAGCGGTAGTGCATTCGACTGCTACGTCAGGGGGCGCGGGTTCGATTCCCGCTCAGTGCAAATATTTGTATGCATGAATATGTCTATTTGCATTGGTCTGGGTGTTTCTGTGTATAATATGTATGTATTTACAAAAAAAAAGTATTTAAGTATGTTTATCCGCAGTCTGGAACCCATAACACAAGCTAGTTAAACTATGCTTACTTTGGGTCTAGAATGCGCTGTGTAAAATGTCGTAGAATATTTGTCGTAGAATATTTATATTCATGAGTTTTTCTTAACTCAAGCCACCGTAATTTACACATCGAGGATACTGTACGTTACAAATGGTGATTGGTGAAAGAATTTTTCCATGATATTGTCGGAAGTTTCCGCGAATGTCACGTCACACATTGAAATAAAACTATTTTTAACGGATTCTATCGCGATATATTTGATGTTATTTTATATTTTACATTGATCCCGACGCTTCAGTTGCTTTTTAGCAGCCATGGTCACGGGGAGACTCCAAGAAATGCAGTGATTTCGCAGTTTACCCCAAACATATAACCAAACTCACAAAATTCGGCCTCTCTCTCTTTATAATATTAGCACAGTTGAACGAACTCTTTCTGTGATGTTAGTATAGAGAGGCTTAAATTCATATTTATTTTCGATGACACAGTACGGTAAAAAATAATAGTATTGTATCAAATCATAACCCTTTTGCAAAGATCAAAGTCACGAGGAGCTATATATACGAGTAGCTGGTGGCGCGTTTCCGCTGGGCCCCCCTCGCCAAGGTGCACATGTGTTGCAGCTTGAGTCACGAGCCATTAACGAATGAATGACAGCGTAATATAATAAAGTGGTACAGAGAACTCGTGTATTATTCATTTTACGAACTATGCTCGGGATGCATAGACATATTTCTTGATGGGATTACTCCTATAATAAACAAAAAAAAACAAAAAAAAAAAAGTAATGTTATATCCTTTGACCTTCATGGGCGTGCAATGGCGATGCCGACTGCGCTTTTATCCCTACAGAGGGCGCACTTTGTTATTGTTTATGGCCTCCTTATTATTTGTTGTTTTGTTTGGTCATTTGCTGCTGCCATCTATAATTAGTTTTGCGTCGGCATCCCCATTATTATAAATATTTTGTGGGTGCATTGTAAAATACTGTTCTGTAGCTTTGCAATAAACTTTTTTTTTTATTTTTTTTTTATTTTTTTTAACGGCAACAAGGCGTAAAATGTATCATCAGGATGTAACTTGTATCTTCATTTTGTGGTGATTAGTTCGTTGATTTGCTTTGAATACAAGTGTCCAGTCCGACTCATCCAATACCGCGTATCACTGAAATACGGAAATCCGTTTGAATCTACTTTGTTTGATAATAATTTGACCAAATTCCAGAACACTCGGATGCCTATGTTCTTGCTCCTTATTATTTGTTACTCGATAACAAACGGCCCTCCGATATGTGGCAGCACCGTTATAAATAAACTCAGAATACAGAACAGTTCTGTATTCTGAGTAAATAAGTAAATAAATATTCTACGACATTCTACACAGCGCTTTGTAGACTCAAAGTAAGCATAGCTTAACTAGCTTGTGATATGGGTTCTGGAATGCGGATAACCATACTTATTTACTTTTTTTAAATTGTAAATACATACATATTACATATAGAAACACCCAGACCAATGCAAATAGACATATTCATAAAAGATTTGCACTGAGCAGGATGCGAACCCGTGCCCCTGTCGTAGCAGCCGAATGCACTACCGCTGCGCCACAGAGGCGTTTTTATCAATAAATGACTAATTAATTTATAAGTAACTGATTAGCTACCTTTTTTTTTCGTGTGGAAATCCCTTCGGATAACCCCCCGCCGGCCAGCGGAGGCGGTTATGTCGGGCTTGAACCGACTAAAACCGCACGCCGTCTCGAGTCTTAAGACGCCGGGGTGTAAGGTTACCCATAGAGCACATCCCTCGCACCCCGACCGACCCCGGGCCATCTCCGGTTTCGAGATGGCCCCTTACTTGCTCTCCACTGTGCCATCTGCTAATCAGAGGGACACGTGGAAAGCTTCCGAACAGCCCTCAACAGGGCCGTCCTCGCTTCGGTCGGAGTTGGCCGTAGGCGGCAGCGTCTCTCCCGCCCTAGGAGAGAGGCGCTGCTGTCTCCGTTGCCCAGAGTGCACTGCGCGGAGGTCCCCAACCAAGCACCCCAACTGATTAGCTACCTGCAAGTGTCATGGCAAAAACTAACCTAGCTAAAAGCCAGCTGTTGGGTAAAAGCCGGCTCTTACATGTAAAGCGATCCGTACCGATTACATGCTGTCGATACATCCGATCTCAACGTTACCGATATAACATTACAAGCGGTAATAGTGTTGCCAAGTGATCGGGAGAATGTTCTCCCTCGCCAGTAACGCACCGATTAGAATAATTCACCAGTAGGTGCTCGTAATAACACCGTCTTAAATACGTAGTAATATACACGTTCACTTCGTTAACTAACAGCCGTGTTGCAATTCGTGAAGTGGTATTTGAAGACCTATCGAATAAATTCATTTCGATTCGATTTGATCTAATAACTGTATATAGCTATCATTAATCTCTGCCATGGAGCGGCTTGTTGTCTGCTCGACGTGAGTACGTCATAGGCTTTGCTAGTTACGTGCGGCTGGAGACTGTATCTATCATTTCCCGTCCTCTCGAGAAAGAGTAAGGTGCGAGGCTTACCCACTGTTTGAAAGCTATCTTATGTGAAATACATTAATTAGAGTTCCGTAGGTACCTTGAAATAAAAAAAACCGAAACCTGTACCTGATAGGGTCTGTCTGTGTGGGGTGCTTGGTTGGGCACCTCCACGCGGTGCACCCTGGGCAACGGAGACGGCAGTGCCTCTCTCCTAGGGTGGGAGAGACGCTGCCGCCTACGGCCAACTCCGACCGAGGCGAGGACGGCCCTGTTGAGGGCTGTTCGGAAGCTTTCCACGTGTCCCTCTGATTAGCAGATGGCACAGTGGAGAGCAAGTAAGGGGGAGATCTCGAAACCGGAGACGGCCCAGGGTCAGTCGGGGTGCGAGGGATATGCTCTATGGGTAACCTTACACCCCGGCGTCTTAAGACCCGAGACGGCGTGCGGTTTTAGTCAGTGCAAGCCCGACATAGCCGCCCCCGCTTGCCGGCGGGGGGGTATCTGAAGGGATTTCCACAAGAAAAAAAAAATTAAAAAAAAGGGTCTGTCTGTGTGTAGATATGTATGTCTCTCTGTCACATCAAATCACTGTATTTGAACCTTTTGTGTTGGTTAAACCAGAAAAAGAGAAAGATCAATTAGAACAAAAGAAATGATTACGCTCGCTTTTAATTTACTCAATAATTCGTGAGCTGAAATAAATCAAAACAACTCTCTCATTTAAAATCGTGGGTATGTCATAATCTAGAGTTCACAGACACGAAGCGCGTGCAGCCATTAGACATTCGAATAGTTCACTCAAACATTTGTTGGTTGCTTTGGAGAATTTTGGCAGTTCGACACTCGCCACAATGAGGGGGGCGAGGTGGCCACTTAAACTATTGCGTCATAATTGCAGCCGAAATTAACTGATTACAAAATGCAACGTGAAGGAATAGGGACCAATTAAACGTTTCTGTGGTGCTTGTTAAGATGCGCGGTAGTTATGCAAACGCATGCATTGGTCACGCCGTGACGTCCAGCGCACGCGGGGCGATGCGTGGCCTCCGCGAAGAATAGCAATTAGTGAATTACACGCCTTGCCTCTTAACCTCGCCCCTTTGGAGTGCTTCCGACTGTTAGCTCAACCTCATTCGGTTCTGGATTCGAATCCAAGGTCGATTAGTTGTTAAAAACTGTGATTAAATCAGTCGTGGTTTTTCATCAAATCACTTTAACGTTTATAGGCGACTGAGAGTCATGTTGTTTCTGTACAAAAGTATTAAAAATATTATACGAGTCCATAGATACATCTTTTGAAATCCATGAGAGGGGCTAAAACTACTTAAGAACCTATATCATCATCATCATCCAAGCGTCAGTCCCGGTCGCATCCGAAGCTGTCACCGGGGACCGCTTGCCGACTTTTACTTCTCCACTCCGCCCGGTCTTGGACATCCATGGTAATGAGACCATTAGCACGCATGTCATCTTATACGATTTTAAGTCAACCCTTTTTGGTCTACCCCTCCTACCGGGGTCTGGCGCAGGCGACATGGCCAGACATTTGGTACCCTTTTTTTTTTTATTGTGCGGAAATCCCTTCGGATACCCCCCCGCCGGCTAGCGGGGGTGGTTATGTCGGGCTTGAACCGACTAAAACCGCACGCCGTCTGGGGTCTACAGACGCCGGGGTGTAAGGTTACCCATAGAGCATATCCCTCACACTCCGACTGACCCTGAGCCATTCGCAGTGTCCCCTCTGATAACAGCAGAGGGGTACCTGGAGCGACCACCCCCGCGGGCCTTGCAGGCCCGCCATACCACGACCCCCTCGTGCAATGGGGTCAGCTGGCCCTGAAAAGGGCCGGTTGGTCAGACTCTTGGCCGTTGACGTTGACGCCAGCTACTCCAGAGGAGCAATCAATGATGCGTCATCGCCCACGTTGCCCAGGGTGCACCAAACTTGGAGGTGATCCAACCAGTCGCACCCCAGACATTTGATACCCACATAGCCTGGTGGTCGCCGCAGAACGTGGCCGCACCAGCAAAGGTGACTCTCCTGCATTTTGTCCGCGATGTCACGGACATGAAGGCTGCCTCGGATGAGAGAGTTCCTCACGCGATCCTCAGGCGTTACTCCACACATAATCTCATATCATCATATTCATCTACATTCCACTTTAGAACCTACACTAGGTGGTTAAAAACGCCCCACGAAGCCCATAGCGGTTTGGTTGCGGAGTATGAGAGCAACGTCTCCACAAAACTATTCACGAAAATACAGCAAATATGGATATATGGACTAGTTTAACTGGCCCAGCTCCGCCGGGAACTCATGCAGACATAGAGGGTGCGACTTGAGCACCCAAGGTGGGGGGAATCCACCATTGCGGCGGTGAGGCCGATCATGAAGGAGTGGTTGGAGAGGAACCACGGTGATCCTTTCGAGGGCTTACCCGGGGTGCCCGGCAATGGACACTTGGGCAGGACACCGTGCGGTTTTAGTCGATGCACGACATAACCACCCTCACTGGCCGGCGGGGGGGTATCCGAAGGGATTTCCGCACGTAAAAAAAAGCCTTTAACTGGCTTTAATTTTTTTTAGCTTTAGCTTTAGTTTGGAGCTACAAGAGCCATGCTTTTCCTGGCAAGGCCGGGAAAAACCTACCTCCCTCTCACTTAATACCGAGTTTAAAAGTTGCAGTATGCGGTTTCTCTTGCGGTTGTAAAGAATGCTGGAAGTGGGGGCCTTTCTTTAATTTATTTCATTCTCCTCTTCCTGCACATGTAGTGCGCATGCACGAGTGACGTTTCGTAACGGTTCTAGTAACAGAAATGACCAGTAACCCCCCGTTACCACTCTAGCTAAGCTAAGTCGCTTATGTTAGGAGTGGGTTCACGTCGGTAGTGTAATGGCCAGAATTTGAACCCGGGACCTCTCAGTCGTAGGGTCGACTCCTTACCCACTAAGCTATCTCCTGGTTACGTCATTATTGGGAGCATCAGCAGTGACATCCACTGTGGTCGCTCCACCAACCGACCAGGTAGTGTAATGGCCAGGATTCGAACCTCTCGCTCGCAAGGCCGACTCCTTAACCACTAAGCTACCGCCGCTTCTATCTCCGAGACTGTCAGCGGTTGGGCCATTATGCTCGTATGTATGTTACCTGAATAGTATAAAAAAGTTAAAGGTAGTTTAAATACGTAACTGCATGTGACACATGGAACTACCGAAGCTTTAGATTGCGTTGACAGGTTAGATCCGATCGTGAGAGAGAGATAGTACTTAGTGACATGCAGTGTCAGAGGTTCAAAGCATTTTCATTATATAACAGTAACAATGATCAACGATCGAATGATCTAGCTCGATCACCTAGTGACAATGACTGCGCACGCGTCTTAGCTCTGTGTAATCGGTGACTCGTCGGGCCGTGGGAACTGTTTTAGCATCAGCTCTATTTACTTTCACACGTTGTGCCCCCCCCCCCCTTTGAATTTAGCGTTTACTCGCTTTGTTACATCTGGTTATATTGTTATGTCAGCTTGGCCGTAATGATCACTAATCTACAATTTTTTCCCACCGACAAATTTGTTAATAGGAAGTTACAGAAGTAGACATAATGTCAAGAGTTCGGTCATGTCAAGAGGTCGTTCCAGATCATGACTCGGCATAACGAGTCATGATCTGGAACGACCCTTCTATTCTTAATCTTCTATTCTTCTTCATTTGATTGCCATCTGTTACGAGTTGTACCGTTTGGGTTAGTTACTAATAAAAGTGCACTCAGTTCCTTTATTTTTTTATTCGTGCGGAAATCCCTTCGGATACCCCCCGACGGCCAGCGGGGGTGGTTATGCTGGGCTTGAACCGACTAAACCCGCACGGCATCTCGGGTCTACAGACCGGAGTGTAAGGTTGCCCATAGAGCACATCCCTCACACCCCGACTGACCCTGGGCCATCTCCGGTTTCGAGATGGCCCCCTTACTTGCTCTCCACTGTGCCATCTGCTAGTCAGAGGGACACGTGGAAAGCTTCCGAACAGCCCTCAACAGGGCCGTCCTCGCCTCGGTCGGAGTTGGCCGTAGGCGGCAGCGTCTCTCCCACCCTAGGAGAGAGGCGCTGCCGTCTCCGTTGCCCAGGGTGCACCGCGTGGAAGTCCCCAACCAAGCACCCCTCCCCAACTAAGCACCCCGGTGCACTCAGTACCTAAGCCACAGATTACGTAATAGTTGGTTTCAACAAGAATCTTATATCTGCAACCTTCTCGGTTAACAATAAGCACAAGTTTGTAGAATCTAGAGTTCCAACAGCCTATCAGTTATCCCACAGGAACTCGTTACTGAAATAAAGGTACAGTATCCTTTACAAACATTCACATTTTTATTTGTGATTGCGGGTTCATAAACAGTTTATCTTTTTGTGGGACTTCCCGAGTGTCATCACTACTCATTTGTAGGTCGCTGTTGTTGGTCCTGGTTTACAGAACAGAGTGGTGCGAAGTAGTCCCGTGAACAATTAGTAGGAGTAGGACAGGATAGGAGCACCTCTTGCTACACAAAGTGCGCAACTCATCACACACTGCCACCTCCCTCAGACGCACTGATCAAAGCAATTTTTTTTTTTTAGAATGAATATTAGTAACCGAAATTATTAATATTCCCCCTCTCTTCCAGCTAAGCTAAATTGCTTGTACTAGGGGTGGGTTCACGTCGGTAGTGTAATGGCCAGGATTCGAACCCGGGACCTCTCGCTCGTAGGGTCGACTCCTTAACCACTAAGCTATGTTCTGGTTACGTCATTATTGGGAGCATCAGCAGTGGCATCCACGAAACTTCAGCGCTATTATCAATATCCGATATGAAGTTATATTCAATTGTACTAAACCCTGAAGTTACGTCCTTTAATTTATACGCATAATGATGATTATATATGCATATGATATAATGATGATTAGTACATAAGGTCTTGATTACTACTAAATAAATTAACCTTCCTGATTATACCTCTGCTAATCTATGTACATATATTTTCTTGTCCACTCAAGGTTCTGAGTTGGTTAAATAATGTCACGTGCTTAATTAGTTCGCTAAATGAATACAGGTTGCAAGCCATGGCTAGCAAATGTATAAATGGCGTTGCAAATAACCGAGAAATCGGAGAAATTCGTATCACGCATGCATCCATATTGATGGCAGCTGCTAGGCAAGGCCGAGCGGCCGTGCGCTTGCAGCCGAACGCACTGTACTTGGACAACAGTTACTTTTACTGGGTCCGATTATAAAACATGTGTTCACAGTCTAGTGGGCAATTGTGTGAACACTCTCTATTATAGGCTCCTTTGCCAGAGAACGAATTGAATTTACAATAATTGCAATTACCTTCTTCTAACTGTTGAGTAGGACAAAAAGTAAGTATCTAAACATAAATTAAAAATAATGAAATAAAAAAATTGACCTTTTTTCTATACCGACTCTTCTATTAAAGTCGAGTGCTTTCTAAAAATTATGTGATGATTGAAACAAGAGAAATCTGAAAGATAGCTTTCTTCACACTCCAAATAATGCAAATAGATATGTATTTATGCGTAGAATTATTTGCACTCAGCGGGAATAGAACCCGCAACCTGTAACGTTGCTGTCGAATCCACCGCCTCACGCCGTTTGTTCCACGGCATCAAAGAAACATACACATGGGCAGTCATGTAAAAGAGGAAGCAATCTAGATGAAGCAACAAAAGTTCAGTTAACATTCCGTCCTCCCTGTTCAAGTTTTGATATAGGTCAGTATTTGCGACAGCTGGCCTTCACTCGTCAGATCTATCCCGCGATAAGACTAGCCGAACACGCGGCGCTCTGTTCGCAGTAGGACTGAGCTGTTGACTCACAGATAAAGCTCTTATCTGTAGGTAGGTGTTGTCAACAACGCAATAATTACGAAAGTTAGGTTTTGGAGAACCATTGAACATGTTCCAGATAGTGCTGTGCTACAATAAGGAAGTGACAAACTCTGATAGTTCCCTACCGTATATTAAGCTGCCTACCGTCCACATGCTTATCCTCCTAGCTGTGCCCGCGACTTCGTCCGCGTGAACTTATATCTAGGTGTTAATGTTATTTCGCGGAACCACAGTTTAAACATGGCGGCACCCTCTTCTCTTTCTAAAATAAAAGTGGCCTATATGTTAAGCGTTATAATTATGTTAAGTAAATAATAAGTCGATGATACTTGGGGTGTATGAGTTTAATCGTAAATTCTTATTAATGTACGATAATTTTGTACGCATTATCATTTCAAATATAATAAGTTATAACTTGCTACATACTAGTTTAGCGGTAGCCAGTGCTACTGCTATGCAAGAGGTCCCAGGTTCGATTCCCGTTGTGATGTTGGATTTTTCTGTCTCAGTTGCAATACGGATACACCAATCATAAATTTAAAAAATGCCTTCACCTGATGGACGCGCACGTGACATAGTTATTAAATACGAAGAATGTGAACCACGATCTTATACCAAAGTTTGATTTCATTTGTCACGAACATATTTTAATTACTCTGTGGTCACGAGTAACAAATTACTAATTACGATTATCATGACCACAGCGCTGTACATTCGTTTAGGTATTATCTACCTACATGTGATAGGAATATTCTAGAACATTAAACATAATCTAGACTCAAAGTAAGCATAGCTTAACTGGCTTGTAATTGGAATATACGGGAATTCGAAAGTGGCGATGCAATTGAGACACAGACTTTTTTTTTTTAGACCACTAACGTGGCAGACAAGCACACGGCCCACCTGATGGGAAGCGGTTACCGCGGCCTATGGACGTGTGCAACACTAGTGGCGTTAAACTCGCGCTGCCGACCCTGTAAAGGAAAGGGGATGGGAAAGGAGTTTGGGAGGGGATGGGAAAAGAGTTTGGGACGGGATGGGAAAGGAGTTTGGGCTCCGGCACTCTCACTAACCAGACGGAACGCAACAGTTGAAATACTGTTATGTACTTGGCGTCGATATTCTGTGACAGGGTGGTGCTTCCCCGGTCGAGTCGGCCCATTCGTGCAACGGCCAAAATGACTGTTGCTTGACTCTACCACCTAAACAGACTTAACAACGACTGACTTTATTATATAAGGTCGGTAGGTACATAAGATATGGGGGTGTGTGTTGGGTAACCTCCTCGAGTGTCGCTCCGATTCCGATCCCGCTGCAGTCCGGGGGGAACGGAATCGGAGCGGCCGGTACACCCTGGGCGGCGGTCAATGGCTTCCCCTTCACCCCTTCATAGGGTTGGCATTGATCGTCGGCCAATACCCAACGTGGCGGGAACACATCGCTCTCCGTACTCCTCTGCTTTCAGAGGAGACAGGATGAGCGATGCTGTTAGTGGTGAGATGGCCCAGGGTCAGCCGGGGTGCGAGGGATATGCTCTATGGGTAACCTTACACCCCGGCGTCTGAAGACCCGAGACGGCGTGCGGTTTTAGTAGGTGCAAGCCCGACATAACCGTCCCCGCTGGCCGGCGGGGGGGTATCCGAAGGGATTTCCACACGATAAAAAAAAAAAAAAGGTACATAAGATATTGTACAGGCCTACCCACATTAAATGCCTACACCCCGGCGTCTGTAGACCCGAGACGGCGTGCGGTTTTAGTCGGTTCAAGCCCGACATAACCGCCCCCGCTGGCACGCGGGGGGGTTTCCGAAGGGATTTCCGCACGATAAAAAAAAAAAAAAAGGTATATATTATACATAGAAACATTCAGATCAAGGCAAATAATATAACCCATGCGAATATTTACACTGAGCGAGAATCAAAAAACAGAAAAAACATTAAATTAAAAATTAAAAACCCCGACACAAATTTCGATTACAAAATACGATCACTAAAAAAAATTCGATTAAATCTGCTTTAGAACAAAAAATCCACACCAAAATCGGTTCATCCGTTTGGGAGCTGTGATGCCACTGACAGGCACACATACAGACTCACTAAACTTATAACACCGTCGTTTTTGCGTCGGGCGCCTATTAACAAAAATGTAGGGATTTCATAACAGAAAAATTCAATACGCAATTTGTCCGGCCCGGGAATCACTCCTGGTACCTTTTTATTTTGCATGCGAACATAGGCGTGAAATAAGTTATGACACAAGACCTAACGCAAGATGCAACATTACCTTCCATATGCACGTAGCGTTTTGTGTTTATTCAATACCTTTTTTTTTCGTGCGGAAATCGGGGTATCCGAAGGGATACCCCCCCCCCCCCCGCCGGCGAACGGGGGTGGTTATGTCGGGCTTGAACCAACTAAAACCGCACGCCATCTCGGGTCTACAGACAGGGTACTACTACAGGTGTAAGGTTGCCCATAGAGCATATCCCTCGCATCCCAACTGACCCTGGGCCATTTTCGGTTTTGTTTATACAATACCTTTTTTTTTTATTGTGCGAAAATCCCTTCGGATACCCCCCCGCCGGCCAGCGGGGGTGGTTATGTCGTTCTTGAACCGACTAAAACCGCACGCCGTCTCGGGTGTACAGACGCCGGGGTGTAAGGTTACCCATAGAGCATATCCCTCGCACTCCGACTGACCCTGGGCCATTCGCAGTGTCCCCTCTGATAACAGCGTTTATACAATACCTATACGATTAGACAGATGGCTCTGCACTCGTACTCCACACATTTCTAACAACATTACTCGTTATCTATTCTGATATTAATCTATTTTATTTTAATGTAAATTACGCCTCGACTGGACCAGCCAATCACCCTGTCGATTAAGAGATTAACACCCATATTCTTAAACGTTACTTCGAATGCTGCTCCACTCAAACTCGACTGAGTACCTTTTTTTTTTTTTTTTTTTTTTTTATCGTGCGGAAATCCCTTCGGATACCCCCCCCGCGTGCCAGCGGGGGTGGTTATGTCGGGCTTGAACCGACTAAAACCGCACGCCGTCTCGGGTCTACAGACGCCGGGGTGTAAGGTTGCCCATAGAGCATATCCCTCGCACCCCGACTGACCCTGGGCCATCTCCGGTTTCGAGATGGCCCCCTCGGGTTTGGGAACCACGGTGTCCCCGTCTTGCCCCGGTTTGGGGGAGGGGCGCTAGTCGCCCCACCGTCCCGGCCTGCTTCTGCTGGGGTGACAGGTGGCCTCACCTGCCACCCCCAGGCCTGCGCTCATGGAGGACGGAGGTCGTTAAGCGACCTCCGGCGCCTGAGTTGCCTGCGACGCGCGGCGAGCAAGTTGCGGGCTCGGCGGACCGGGAGAGTTCTAAACCTCTCCCGGGCGCGCTCCGCCACCTCCTTCGCGAGCATTACATGCTCGCAGAAGGAGGCGGCGGCGGCCCACGCGCTCGCGCTCCGCACCATTGCCGCAATCATGCTGCCGAGCGAGAGGACTCCCACCCCGATGGCTGCCACGAGGTCACGCCTCGGCGCCTCCCACGCCGGGCAGTCCGCCAGCGTGTGCAGCCCTGAGTCCTCGCTCGCGTCGCAGTGATGACACTCAGGCGTTGGCTCCTTCCTGATCCGATGCAGGTGGTCCCCGAAGCACCCCTTCCCTGAGATCACCTGTGTCAGTCGGTAGGAGAGGCTTCCGTGTCGCCTCTCCAGCCAATACTCCATGATGGGCCTTACCGCCGCTATTGCGGCGTGCCCTCGACTGAGAGTACCTCGAGTGTTCCTTCAAATATCTCTTTCAAGTTCGTTACTTTTAGTCAAACTTTTGGAGTTTTCGGTTTTACACACTTGCCCGTTTTGTTACGCCGAACTGAAGAAATAGAAAAAGACAACGAAATTATAGAACTGCAAATGCAATTCATGGTGAAATTTCAGTTGGCCATTATTTAGAAGCTTTGCGGTAAAATAGAAGGCATAAATTTTAATTTTATTGCCTTTTTTATTTTGATTCAAGAAAGCAGGTAGCGACTATTGCATACCACATTGTAACAAAACGGTCAAGTGTGTGTTTGGTGGGACCACGAAAAAGTTATGTCCTACCGGTGGGACACCACAGTGGGACCACGGATCCGGAGTGGACATGACGAATCTATAAGGGTTCCGTTTTTTGCCATTTGGCAACGGAACCCTAAAAATGATCGTCGACAAGTCTGTCTATCCTCCAACTCAATTTCTTGTATTCGGTCGTAAAGTTATTTAATATACCAATTGAGTAATGAATCTGGCCGTTTGACTGAATAAAACATTTAGGACACTGCTCGCATACAGGGGGGCCTTGACAATTGAAAGTGTCTTTGCATTTTGGTAGATCAAACGTGCTGATAGCTGACATTGAGCGCTTGAAGGAAAATGTCGCGGCGTCTGATTCGTCCGCAAAAAATACGTAACACGCATACCAAGCGCGTATTTAGCTGGAATTATATAAATACCAGTTTATATGGAGCCTGGCAAATGATTTTAATTAATTGTGTTTGGTTTAACGCCGTCGACGATGTGTGTCACATTATTTATATTGACGAGATGACGACACACATACGAGCTTGGAAGTATTTCCCGCACTCGCATTCGTCTAGTTCCTTTTTGACGTTTTGTAAGTGCCGTTTTAATAGTAGTTAAAAAGCGGCGATAGCCCAGTGGCGTACGTAACGGACTGCAGAGACGAGGTCTCGAGTTCGATACCCAGTCGCCCCGGGCACACACCTCTGACTTTTCGTAGTTATATGTGCGTTAATAAATGTTAATTATCGCTCGCTTAATAATGTGCCCGGTAGATGGCAATAGACTCGCCCCCTATTACATTGTGACCTTAACATAACTGGCGAATCGTGGGTGTGTAATACACCTCTGCCTACCCCTTCGGGGATACAGGTGTGAAGTTATGTTATTTTTTATGTTTTAGTAGTCTATGTAGAATAAATGATTTTTGACTTTGACTCTCAAGGACTTAGGTATAAAATAAGTAGGTATCTGTACTGGGTACGGAAGTAAATCTTCTGTGAGCAGCAAACTACCTCGTCTTCTCCTCTGCCATCTCTCGCGCCCCTACATGGCACAGGATCTTCACAAATTTTTGTACTAATGCTGTATCAATGAAGCTAGGCTGGTGGTAAGCTGTTTCCCTAGACCCTTTACAGCCACAACACCAGAGGCATCCGTCGTCGTGGTAATACAAGAAGTGTGGACGGGTGGAGGAGGTAGTGCTCCGAAAGTAACTGGTCTATACTTATACCAATCTTTGTCACACAGCCCCGCCGTTCCTTGCGAAGTAGAATACAAGGGTGACTCCATCTCGTCCCACGGGTATCCTCACGGAAAGAGATGGGATCACCCTAGTAGTGACAACACAACACAAAACACAAGGTCATCAAGAGTTATTCTACAGCTCACAGTGAATATACAACTCGTACAACAGTACCCGATTGACGGACACAGTCTCGTCCTGACTTACGTGGACCCAAAACACATGAAAATGTTGGTGTTAATGCACCTCTTATAACATAACATAACATAACATAAACTCACGCCTATATCCCCGAAGGGGTAGGCAGAGGTGCTAGCACCCACATTTCGCCAGTTTATGTTTAGGTCCCAATGTAATAGGTGGTGAGCCTATTGCCATTAACCGGGCACTTATAAGCTTGCGATAAATACACACATAACTTCGAAAAGCATCGAAAAGTCATTGGTGTGTGCCATGGTAAAACCTGGGATCGAACCCGAGACCTCGTCTCAGCAGTCCATTACCCATACCACTAGGCTACCGCGGCTTCACCTCTTATATTAATGAAGAATATATTATTGTTACAGTGTTCGACATATTATGTGTTTAATTTTATTGTATTTTACAACCGTGCAGTAGCCGAGGCGAATCCTCACAGCACATCGTCTGTATTGTATAATTGAGATAAACATCAGCACTCATAACAAATGATCACAGACGGAGAGTAGTACTCGGTGAGCGTACACACTTAGCACTCAAATAATAACAAAATTAGAATAACAATTGAGCTCAAGTTTTCTACTATATTTGCACTACGCTGTTTTTTCGTACGGAAATCCCCACGGCACCGCCAGCAGGGGTGCAGGTTATCTTAAACTCCCATTAACCAAAACCACACGCCCCATTTGGTAAGATAGTCTAATAATGCAATTCCCTCGTACCCCGCCTGACCCTGGGCTATCGACAGCTGAGTCCTACGGTACCCACCTTGCCCCGGAGAGGGTGGTGGTGGGGGGTGGTTATATGTTTGAGCTTCAACCGACGCCATCCTCTGTCGTTGTTACGGAGCGAATGTTTGCTTGTGTTTGGAAATTCCCCGACGCCTCAATATAGTGTTATCTAGTTCCTTTCATCAAATATTAAACAGTGAATGTGTTTTGTCACTACTTCAATGTTAATAAGATTATTCCACTGCAGATAAGTGAACAAAATGTAATAACCCGTTGATTCACACTGATTACATCGTTGCTACGTACGTAGGTATGAGATTACGATTACGTTGGACGCAAATGTGCGTCTGTTGTGAAGTCCTGGGTATGATTCTCAGGTCGGGCAGCTAATTAGTTTAGTCTATACATTGGAGATATAAACAAGAAAACTTGGGTTATGTTGAATGAACGATTCTGAATTCATAATATTTGTTCTGGAATTCTTGTCTGTTCGTCTGTTTATCTATTTGTCTCTTTATTTGCGATGGACGCAAAAACTACTGAACGGATTGTGATGCGGTTTTTCTATTAGAAAGGTTTTGGTCAGACTTAAAATCTGCCGTATGTTTGATTACAATTGGTTAAGTAGAAACGGAGGTATGACCAAAAACAGAAACTGAACTCCGTGCAATCGCAGCAGGATCCTGACGAACAGGTCTTGATGATTGACGGACGAGGCTCTGACGCAGGCTTTCATCTCAGATAGCAGTCACTCCCGTTAAAGTCAACCACGCTTAATTATGGAGAAATGGTATCGTAGAAGAGTGGGACCAGGGCTCTAACTTGCATGCTTTCGATGCAACCGGAATTGGTGAATAGTCTGCTAGCAAGAGTAGGGCTTCCCGCCCATCCTGCATGAAATCGCTTATAACTTACTTAGTGCTGAGCGATTACAGAGTGTTTTTATCGACAGCGTTGGAACAATGAAAGACAGTCATGCCTAGCCATTCGGTAAGTTCGCAGATCTCGCTGTGGACTGTAGTGAGAAAACAAACTGTAGTACATACTTACACGTGGAGAAAGTTGTGTCAAATTTCGTCACAATATGTGCGCTTGCACATCACTGGAACGCTTTGGTGCTAACAGAGTAAGATCGCACAATATTGACTGTCGACGTCACGGAGTCATAATACAATTTCACCCGAGTTAGTGTACTGTGGCCAACCGGCGCACGCGCGCGGGACTGGCGTTGGCGCAAGCGGCTGTTGGCCAACGCTTTAGTGAGACGAGCGTGGTCATGGTGCCGTGTGTGCGAGGAAACCGTGACCAACTGTCTGAAAGCGTCGCCACGCTGAATATTGATTTTCTATTTCAATAATGCAGTCCAAGTCTTACAAAATTTGTAACAAAAGCTTTTCAATTGAGCTTATTAAATCGGTAAGTTTCGGTCAGATTGGCTAGTTTCACAGTTGGCTACACACGCAGCTCCAATACATTTTCCTCCAGCTCCAATACATTTTCCTCCAGTTCCAATACATTTTCCTCCAGCTCCAATACATTTTCCTCCAGCTCCAATACATTTTCCTCCAGCTCCAATACATTTTCCTCCAGCTCCAATACATTTTCCTCCAGCTCCAATACATTTTCCTCCAGCTCCAATACATTTTCCTCCGATACTAGTACCGTTAATGATGATTATCCCAACACATATAATGTTTTCTTTCTTCACGTCTTTTATCTTAGATGAGTCATCATCACAGCGGCAGTCTCGATTGCATCTTCGGCTTGCACTTTGAAGTCAGCTCTCCGGCCCTTTCTATTGATGCGGCTGGTGTTGGCACAAAGAGGAAACCTTCGCCAGAGCTTCGTCCGTTCAGTAGCCAGGTATACCGGCTTGCAGGTCATATTGACTTAAGCCCCGAAGATTTTGCTGGGGCCCCATACACGGACTTCTTTTGTTTCAGGTGAGTAATTACAGGGAAACCCGTTAGCACATCTCAACATATTACGTTTTCAATTGTTTCCAGTAAAGAAAAAATTCATCGTAAGAAATGATGGTTCCAATGGATCCAATCACAAAAACCGTTCATGTTCACTTGCAATATTCAAATGAGTGAAGATTTACAGTAGCAAACGGTAATTTGGTACAATACCTATTTGTGTGTTAAGATAACAATGGAAGACCTCTGCGTCAGACCCGTTTAAAGGCCGTCGCTATGTCTAGGATGTCTGCCAGCGCCTCGCCTTGAGACTGCCTCACTTGTCAAGACTGTGCGAGGTATATTAGGTAGAAGACGTACGCGTGCAATAAGTCGTGTTCTTCAAATACAAGATCAGATCAGATCTATTGCTCTTTCCGAGCACTGGGTACACGTATGTGTATTTCCACGAGATGTTAACTTATTCCTTATTCAAATATAGCATGTGGCATTGCATATAAATTATGGCTTGTATGGTGATTATTGATTTCTATAACCAATTAATCATCACCAATAACGTTGGTTACTTAACATTCAAGGCATCGTCGTATTCAGACGAGTATCCAAAGTTTAATTATGTCTCAATTACCGCTTTATTCAGAAATTTTGTCAGCCAGGGTGATTTGCAAATTGTGCAATGTTCATGAACTGAACCTATGATTACTGATTGTAGTCATACATACTACGGCATGCACATACGGCTATAACTCCTATGTCCGTCTGCGTGTAATGCCTGCCTACGCACAGGAGCAAGGGACCGTGAAGGTTGTGCGTCACAGTGCCAACGCTGCCGTGACGCCGTCACAGCGGCGCACTTCTCCGAACGACCATCAAAGATTAACAAATCTTCGCTAATTAGGCACAATGCCTAAAGTTCAAATTCGGTTGTTACCAACTAGTGCTTGCCTTAGAGTAGATAACAGTAGCTACGTTAACCGTAAGTGGTGTGTTCGCTGCAAAGAGTGTCTGGAAGATATAGCTATGAGTAGTAAATGTGTCTTTAATACTTACCGGCTAGTTAAGTGTTTTTATGAGAAGTTTTAGTTGGGACTAATCCACCCACATTCCATTACTGTGACTATTCTTGTACGCTAACACCCATGAAAACACCGAGCATCACGTCGGTCGAACCCTCGGTGAGTGCCAGGATAATTGAGACTGGCTTGGAACTTAAATCCTATGCTTAAATCAGAATAATATTGATAGAGTTGACATTATAACTAATCTATTTCCCTTTTTAGAGAGACGAGATTTCCCCACGAGATAAATGGGAGGGAAAAAAAAAGAAAGGATTGCGGACACAAACGTGGCTGGGGTGGGTAATATTTTTCTCAAATGGACACTTGGGGAGGACACCGTGTGGTTTTAGTCGGTCCGATTCCGACACGCCCACCCCATCGTCAGCACCGATGTGAAGCCCGAGGGGGTTCCAACACGTAAAAAAAAAGCGCTCCCTTACTTAAAATCGACTTTCCCATCTCCTTTGTTGTTTTTCCCATTCTCCTCTCCACCATCAGATCCACTGTATTGGTGGCAACGTTCGACATACCGGATCGTGACCTTGGAACGGTTGTGCTACTGTTTACCAGCTGGTTAGGTGCACAACATGCTCGTTTGCTACCTTACAAATATATTTTTTTTAAGTCTACGGTTATACAGAACGTTAGGTGTCTCACCAGGGCCGGTACATGTGGTCACTGCAGCCGTACGTAACAATGAGAGAGTTCTTGAGAGCACAGCTGCCGTTCAACACCGCTCCCTTCCCCCACCGCCCTCCTCACTAACAACTCGTCAATCGCCAAACATCATCAAGACAATGAGGAAATCATCACAAATAAATAGTTTTGTCCACGGCCCCATTTGTAATCCGTCATTCGTCAACGACACAATTAGGATGCCGACCGCATTGCGGCTGGACGGAACGCTTCCTTGCATCACGCGGTCTGTTCGCATCACCCTGAGTGTTTTCCTGCTGCTGGCCTTTAAACAAATTCAATAACGGGGTTTCCTCGTTAGGAAGATAAACTACGATGGTCTATTTGATCAGACAATTTGTAACGCGAGCGCAGCAATGGTTTTGCGAGCAAACGCAGTGTTCCCGTTAGCTTTGGCATTGGATTTAATGACTTGTACATGTTGTTTTGTTTGAATGTTTATTAGCTAAGTAATCCAATTGTGGTACCACCTACTTGAAGAGACTAAAATAAACTTTTATATACACCATAAATTGGCTACATAACACAAGTTACTTCTTAATAAGTTGGGATTGTAGATAAATATAATAAGACACCCTCTATGAAAGAAGAAAGATTTGGCATTCTTGTTCAAGATTATGAACGAATCGGTTGACGCTCCAGAACTGGTGAGCAAAGTAAGATTGCGAATACCGTGTGCTTTTCTGCGTAGATACAATCTTCTACATGTACCCGCGGTAACTACAACGTACAGGCAGAACTCGTACTTAGTAAGAGCATGCCGTCCATATAACGCAGCGTGCCGGGATGTCGAAATCGATGTTTTCAACACTAGCGTTAGTGCACTCAAAAAGGCCACGTGCGGCGCCTTCTTCAGTTTTTATGTTTACATTATTTTTTTGCTTGTCGATGTAAATTATTTTCCAATTAGTTATTTATGTATAAGTGAAAACTTGTAATTGGCCTTGTCTATGTAACTTTTTGTTGACTATTTTTGTATCTTTTTTTTTTTTTTTTATCGTGCGGAAATCCCTTCGGATACCCCCCCGCGTGCGGGGGCGGTTATGTCGGGCTTGAACCGACTAAAACCGCACGCCGTCTCTGGTCTACAGACGCCGGGGTGTAAGGTTGCCCATAGAGCATATCCCTCGCACCCCGACTGACCCTGGGCCATCTCCGGTTTCGAGATGGAGAGAGTCCGCCAGCGTGTGCAGCCCTGAGTCCTTTGTATCTAGCTGTAAGTTTTCGAAAATTATAAAATAAAATAATAAACGGTTTCTTGAGAAAAGAGTACTTTTGAAACTTAAGACCGTAAGCAAGTTCACAGTACTACTGATATAAATTAGTTCACCTTTAAACGCTCGCAACCACCAAGTTAAGTAACAATAATGCAGGGGAGAATTAGAAACAGGAAAGGAAGGGAGGTACTTATATGATAGTGTGTGCCTAAGGGCTCCGTGGACAGCGCGCCGCGCCGTGATGCATTGCGGCTAAGCAAGGTGAAATAGGGTATTATTAGTGTTTCGTCATGCTCACCTGCCTACTAATATTCCACATTCATTTGGAATTGGTGCAACAGGAACGAATTCCGTTCATCTCTACTTGCAGTCATCTCAACATTCACGTCTTTCACACAGTCCAACTATCTTCTTGTAGGTCTTCCTCTCCCCTTGTAACCACGTCCATACTTAATGCCTTCCTTACGATATGAAAGATATGCAGCACCATCCTATTCCCTGCCCTTTCGCTTGCGAGTACAAGAGCGGCAACGCTGGTTTACAGAATAATGTAAGTTGTAAACTATGAGAACATAATGAGGTAACAGAAGCCCACTTTGTATATTTAGTGTTGCGACTAGGTGCGTGTAGGTACCTACTTGCTGAGCTGTGGCCACTTTACCAACTTATTTTATCTCCTCACTACAGCGGCTACAGCTAAAGAGAGCCCGGCTGGTGACGTCACTGGCGGATGCACATTGCACAAGATACCTACATTCCGTAAACTCACCACATATACCCGGTTGAGCCGGTATCGATTTGGTGCACTTTGCACTAACGCAAGTCGCGTTTCCGTACTTTAGGGCTACGCGGCGATAGCCCAGTTAGAGCGGCGATAGCCCAGTGGCGTGCGTAATGGACTGCTGAGACGAGGTCTCGAGTTCGATCCCCAGTCGCCCCGGGCACACACCTCTGACTTTTCGTAGTTATGTGTGCATTAATAAATGTTAATTATCGCTCGCTTAATAATGTGCCCGGTAGATGGCAATAGGCTCGCCCCCTATTACATTGGGACCTTAACATAACTGGCGAATCGTGGGTGTGTAATACACCTCTGCCTACCCCATCGGGGATACAGGCGTGAAGTTATGTTATGTTATGTAGGGCTACAGTTCATCGCTATTTTGACCTCCGAAATTCAGTATTACAGTCAGGTTTTTGAATATGAATAAGTACAGTGTACAAGCAGTGCGAAGTCTACTAAGTATTACTATAAATATTCTACGACAGTCTACACAGCACTTTCTAGACCCAAAGTAAGCATAGTTTAACTAGCTTGTGTTATGGGTTCCAGAATGCGGATAAACATATTTACATACTTTTTTTTTTGTAAAAACATACATACTATACATAGAAACACCCAGACCAATGCAAATAAACATATTCATGCAAACAAATATTTGCACTGAGCGGGAATCGAACCCGCGCCCCCTGACGTAGCAGTCGAATGCACTACCGCTACGCCACAGAGGCCTGCATAATAAAAGGAGAGTAAAATTTATACGTTACTTTTATATATGTAAATAACTTACTACATGTTTAATTGTTAGGTGCAGGTGCACAATCTCCAACGCGTAATTGTCTTCAATAATGTACATAATTAGTTAAGATAAGATAAAATTAATATTTTTTACTGTGTGCCGACGCACATGCGCAGTAACTTGGTTATTGTCATTTATCGTACACTTTTTGTGCATTAGGAGATTAGCCACTCACAACGGCAACGGTACAATTATAATCGCCTTTCTCTCTCGGGGGTGAGCAGAGACAACAGCCCGCCATTTGTTGCATCATTCATTATGCGCAAGGACAAGAGACAGTGGCGGACTATTGTACATAAGGCTTCCTCCCCTCTATGGCAGTAATAATCTAGTCATGATTAAAGTGCTAGATAAAGACAACGCTGTAAACATTTTATACTTTCCTCTCATTGACTCAGGCAGAGCTTAAAAATCCGGTCAAGTGCGAGTTAGACTCGCGCACTGAGGGTTCCGTATACAACTGGATTAAGAGACAAACTCAAACTTTCTTTTGGATAATAGGACGTGGACCGAGAAAGGGGCGGCTACAGTAAAGTGGAGAAAAAAAATGTCCACGCGAAATAAGTCGCACACAACAGCTAGTGAAGTCGCACACAGCAGCTGGAGCAGTCGCTCCGTATTCAGACACTTGCCTAAGACATTATAATGGACACTTCGACATGGTACCAGATGAGAGTGAATGTGAGTGCCAGTGACGTCACGAGTCATAACGTCACAAGAACCCTTCACTGTACTGTTGTTACACGAGCATTACAGTGTTCCGGTACTTTTCTCACGCGAATTTTCTATTTCTACGAGCTTTTATTTACCTCGCCTTGTTAGTGTGGGCAGTGGGCAGTAAAGTATAAACCTTTGAAGGTGAATTTTAACAACGTCTTATTTTTGTTTTTGTTGTATCAATTTGAACCTTTTAAGTCATCATCATAACCATAACGAATGTTTTGCACTCGCCTCTAACAAAGATTAGCACCTATTATAAATGTAATAGTTAGCAAACGGTGTCAATATTTTTTAAAGAGCTTATTGTAGGAGCACCATAGGGTAAACGAGAGCACGTTTCACGTGCGGACAGACATACCAAAATTCTAAGGGTTCCGTGTTGACTACAGAATCCTAAAAAAAGCGGCCAAGTGCGAGTCGGACTCGCCCATTAAGGGTTCCGTAGCAGCAAGTAACATAATAATGTTTATTTAAATTTTTTATATTTGAGTTGATTGAATGAAAGTTTACGATTTATGACGTATAAAAAAAAACTACTTACTAGATCTCGTTCAAACCAATTATCGGTGGAAGTTTACATGGTAATGTGCATCATATATTTTTTTTTGTTTTATCATTCTCTTATTTCAGAAGTAGCACATATTTTACCACTTTGGAAGTGTCTCTCGCGCAAACTATTCAGTTTAGAAAAAAATGATATTAGAAACCTCAATATCATTTTTGAAGATCTATCCATAGATACCGCACATGTATGTATGGGTTTGATGAAAAAAAAAATTTTTTGTTTCAGTTCTAAGTATGGGGGGGACCCCCAAAATTTATTGTTCTTTTTCTATTTTTATATGAAAATCTTAATGCGGTTCACAGAATACATCTACTTACCAAGTTTCAACAGCATAGATCTTATAGTTTAGGAAAAAGTGGCTGTGACATACGGACGGACAGACAGACAGACATGACGAATCTATAAGGGCTCCGTTTTTTGCCATTTGGCAACGGAACCCTTTTTTTTTTTTTTTTTTTTATCGTGCGGAAATCCCTTCGGATACCCCCCCGCGTGCCAGCGGGGGCGGTTATGTCGGGCTTGAACCGACTAAAACCGCACGCCGTCTCGGGTCTACAGACGCCGGGGTGTAAGGTTGCCCATAGAGCATATCCCTCGCACCCCGACTGACCCTGGGCCATCTCCGGTTTCGAGATGGCCCCCTCGGGTTTGGGAACCACGGTGTCCCCGTCTTGCCCCGGTTTGGGGGAGGGGCGCTAGTCGCCCCACCGTCCCGGCCTGCTTCTGCTGGGGTGACAGGTGGCCTCACCCGCCACCCCCAGGCCTGCGCTCATGGAGGACGGAGGTCGTTAAGCGACCTCCGGCGCCTGAGTTGCCTGCGACGCGCGGCGAGCAAGTTGCGGGCTCGGCGGACCGGGAGAGTTCTAAGTCTCTCCCGGGCGCGCTCCGCCACCTCCTTCGCGAGCATTACATGCTCGCAGAAGGAGGCGGCGGCGGCCCACGCGCTCGCGCTCCGCACCATTGCCGCAATCATGCTGCCGAGCGAGAGGACTCCCACCCCGATGGCTGCCACGAGGTCACGCCTCGGCGCCTCCCACGCCGGGCAGTCCGCCAGCGTGTGCAGCCCTGAGTCCTCGCTCGCGTCGCAGTGATGACACTCAGGCGTTGGCTCCTTCCTGATCCGATGCAGGTGGTCCCCGAAGCATCCCTTCCCGGAGATCACCTGCGTCAGTCGGTAGGAGAGGCTTCCGTGTCGCCTCTCCAGCCAATCCTCCATGATGGGCCTTACCGCCGCTATTGCGGCGTGCCCTGCGCTTGGTTGCCCAAGTCGTTCCTTCCACTCCACCACGATGGCCTGGCGGAGCTGGGACTGCACGGCCTCGATTTCTCGAGGCTCGGGGTTCCATCCCTGCTCCCGCGCCTCCTTTCGCCACTGGTACAGTTGCGAAAGGGCTCTCGCTTCCAGGTCCCATGGCGGAGTTCCGGCAAGGAGACTCGCCGCCTCGAAGGAGATCGTGCGGTACCCTCGGATGACCCTGATGGCCAGAACTCGCTGCGGAGCGCGCAGCATCTGCACAGTTCTGGTCCTCAGGGCCTCCGCCCATATTGGGCACCCATACAGGGCCATGGACCGCACGATCCCCGCGTATGGCAACGGAACCCTAAAAAGTATGTTTATTTTATTAAACCATATTAATTCGTGATCTCTTAATATTGAGATGAATACACTGGGATTTCTCCTTGATTACAGTATGCAGGAGACTATTATATCATTCGAGTAGATCTAGTTGGTTTAGCTTAAGTTTTCGTGCGATCGTGAGGTCCTTGGTTCAATTTCCGGGTCGAGCTAAGTGTTAGGTATTATGTTTTTCTGTGAGGAAGTTCCATATAGCATCACGAAATCAGGAAACACCTAAGAGACGGCAATAGGGCAGCCCCATTGAATATTTCCTTCTATAGGTGGGTTTACTTTTGAAGATATCGCACAAACACACACACCAATCAAGTCGAATCGAGAACCTTCTTCGTTTTCGTATATTAAAAAGTAAACAGACAAATTTTATTAATCACTCCATGACTTGTCGCCTCAGCCAAAATGTCATAACACAAAAAAGGTAAATACCAGCACTTACAATGAATGATACAACGTCTTTTGCAGTAACTACACAGGTAATATGGCTATTAAATATGCCTATTATGCATAAATATGTCTATTATGCATCCTGGTCGCAGCCGTGGCCAGCAGCGATGATATAACTCGAGACAGCATCGCGTGGCGTGTCGTCGCCGCCGCGTAACAGTCGTGAGCGGCGACCCGTGGCCGAGGTCGTGGGGAGGGCGCGGGGGGGAGGGGCACAAGGTCACTAGGAATGTGATGAGCACGATTTTATACTGATGACGTCACATACGCGTCTAAGGTAAAAAACCTCTTCGTGGTGCGTACGCGCATGATGAGGTAAGGCAATCACGATTACTGACCAATCGGTATGTTTGATGTATGGTTCATATAATACGAGGAAATAGTCAATAATGGTATAAAAACATTTTTTTGTAAGTATTGATAATGAGAGAAAAATGTGAATGACTAATCTTTACGTCATATAATGGGAATGTTATCGTGCGATGAGTTTTTTGTGCAAACTCCTAAACCTGGCGATTTCTCGTTCAAACCATAGACCAATAATATTGGTCTATTTCAATTAAATTTTTAAGCATTTTGTATGCTTACTTTTTCTATTTATTTAGATCGGAAAAAGAGAACATCTAGAACGGGACTTGAACCCACGACCAGTCGCTTTCAAGGGGACTGCTCTGACCAGCTGAGCTATCTAGACACGTCCCAGATATTCGAAATTCTCCGATATATTATATACGTCTTAAGGCGACGCTGGAGCCATCTACCGTAATTCTTGCGAACTAAGGCAACAATGAATTACTTTACAGTCATTTTTAAACATTGTTTTTTGATGACTCCTCCTAATTAATTCAATTAAATTTTTAAGCATTTTGTATGTTTTTTTAAATATATTTAGGACAATACGTCAATTTGACTTCACCTCGCCTGATGGTAAGCTGAAGGTAAACCACGTACCATGTTAACAATGGTGGCACTCAGCTTGACTGCCTCATCAGAAGTGGATTGTCGTCGCAGCACCGCGTGACACCCAGCGGTCCCACTAGTGCTGCGACCACAATCCCCCTGCCCGGCTATGCACTTGCTGACCCCTGAACGCAATCAAACTGAAATTGGATTACTAGGGAGAGTTTTTTGCAAACGTGCACGGTGGTACCCACCCGGCCGAATTTTGTGACAAATTTGTGTCATCAAATTTCTACCACCAGTATGCTTACTTTTTCTAAAGATTTAAGACGTATATAATATATCGGAGAATTTCGAATATCTGGGACGTGTCTAGATAGCTCAGCTGGTCAGAGCATTCCCCCTGTAAGGGACTGGTCGCGGGTTCAAGTCCCGTTCTAGATGTTCTCTTTTTCCGATCTAAATCTTTAATATTGGTCTATGTTCTATTATTATTATTATATTTTCTCTTCCCTCTGCTCTTCTTCCGCGGAAACAGTCCTGTCGGAGATGCGATGCGACGCGGAGAGAATGCGGAGGAGCACCTATCGGAGCGCGGCGTAATGGTGTGAAGTATTATAGTGGTCAAATACGATGGACTAACCGCCAGAAGGTACCGGAGGTGAGTGGCTCCGCTCCGCCACGCAGTGCCGCTGTGTATCTCCACTGTGCAACGCCGTTCGGCTCCTCTACACACAGCACCCGTTTTAGCCCTTGAACGGGGTAGAGAGGATTTTCCACGCAACGTATTTTGAGCTGGAAATAAGTTTTGCCTTTGCCATCTACAGCTATCACTTCCGCTGGCTACAAAGTTCTACTCAACCCCGTTTTCCGCTTCAATGACAATCTTCATCATTACGCGTTAGTTCCGGTTTGATCCCATGATCAAAATATGTCCTCTATCCTACTCTAACTCTTGATTGGCTTATCTTTGATTTGAAGTGGTAGAGTCAAGCAACAGTCATTTTGGCCGTTGCATGAATGGGCCGACCTGACCGCACCACCCTCTCACAGAATATCGACGCCAAGTAATAGTATTTCAACTGTTGCATTCCGTTTGGTGAGTGAGAGTGCCGGAGCCCAAACTCCTTTCCCATCCCCTCCCAAACTCCTTTTCCATCCCTTTCCAAACTCCTTTCCCATCCCCTTTCCTTTTCAGGGTCGGCAGCGCGAGTGTGACGCCACTGGTGTTGCACACGTCCATAGGCCGCGGTAACCGTTTCCCATCAGGTGGGCCGATGTGCTGGTCTGCCACCTTAGTGGTATAAAAAAAATGGCTTGGCTTTTGCGGGACCGACTGCTGTCAAATCTCCCAAAAGTCCAAGCCTGAGAGGAAAGTCTTCACCAAAACCCCACCTGCTGAAGGTGGGGTTGACCTGGGCCCCGCTCCAATGGAAACCCTTTGTTCGTATCGTTTAGCTATTTGCATGAATCATATCTATGTGTGTGTATGGATCTATTCCTTTATATGAATGTTTATCGTATATCAAGTTTAGTATGAGAAATAAACCGTACAAATCAACATCTCTTTAAATTAATAAAAGTTCTTACAAGCAAGTTTGATCCTTATCAACCCTACACAATTATGGACAGCTCCGTTTCTCACATCTTTGCTCGTTTCCGCCTAAGTGAAAACACACCCTAAGCAACGTTTGTTCCTATAGCAAGCTCCGTTACGTAAGCTTGACGAGACATAGAATGCGTTTACCGTTCAGCCAATTACATTAGAAGTATTAATGATCCTCCTCCGAGGGAACCAGTCTAACTGTACTCGCAATAGGCCCAGGCGCGGGGCCAGCTGCGAGGGCTCCATTACTTGTCTGTTTTGCCATGCGCCCGCGCCGTCCGGAACCTACCGCAGCAAAGAACATAAATTTGTCAAGACGATGCGGCTTGTGCGCTGTTGCTAGGTGATAGTGTAGTACGATGGCTTGAAAGACTAAACAATCTAAGTGACTGCAGTAATTGAAATATAATTTTTTTGACTGCAAAGTGTTTAGATGTCGTTTGGCACCTTTTCTCTTTGAAAACGCAATGTCACTTTGGTCGTTTTGTGTATTAGGTACTCAAGTGGCCGGGGTGGGAGTCCTCTCGCTCGGCAGCATGATTGCGGCAATGGTGCGGAGCGCGAGCGCGTGGAGCGCGCCCGGGAGAGACTTAGAACTCTCCCGGTCCGCCGAGCCCGCAACTTGCTCGCCGCGCGTCGCAGGCGACTCAGGCGCCGGAGGTCGCTTAACGACCTCCATCCTCCATGAGCGCAGGCCTGGGGGTGGCAGGTGAGGCCGCCTGTCACCCCAGCAGAAGTTGGCCGGGACGGTGGGGCGACTAGGGTCCCTCCCCCAAACCGGGGCAAGACCGTGGTTCCCAAACCCATCTCGAAACCGGAGATGGCCCAGGGTCAATGGGGGTGCGAGGGATATGCTCTATGGGCAACCTTACACCCCGGCGTTTTAAGACCCGAGACGGCGTGCGGTTTTAGTCGGTTCAAGCCCGACCTAACCGCCCCGCTGGTCGGCGGGGATAATGCGTACTTTTGTACAGTTATATGGCATTGTTGTGACTTGATTTAAAAAATTAATAAAATAGTAATTAACGTAGTGTCAGAGCTAGTTAAAGAAGTCTTTTGAAAAAAAATTGACCAATAGTCCACTGCTTACCCACTAGTTGGAGGATACTCAGGTGTGAGTGTATGTCTCGAATGTATTATGATGACATAGGCCCATAAAGACAGATAAATAACTAAAACAGGGATTATTGTCCAGTGATATCATATTTATGTGACGTCATAAGCATGATAATAAGTGCGATTAGGGCAGTTATCGCTTCTTTAGGGAAGTACCAGTAGGTGAATATGTAGCTACGTAGGGACATGGCTGGCTAGCCTATTGTACCTATTACGGCACATTACTATTAACCCTACAGAGTTTTTAATATGTTTTAATAAATAGGTACCATTTTTTTTAGTGCGGAAATCCCTTCGGATACCCCCCTCCCCTGCCAGCCAGCAGGGGTAACCGCCCCCGCTCGATTCGACTAAAACCGGACGCCGTCTCGGGTCTAAAGACGCCGGGGTGTAAGGTTGCCCATAGAGCATATCCCTCGCGCCCCGACTGACCCTGGGCCATTCTCCGGTTTCGAGATGGCCCCCTCGGATTTGGGAACCACGGTGTCTCCGTCTTGCCCCGGTTTGGGGGAGGGGCGCTAGTCGCTCCGCCGTCCCGACCAATGGGTACCTGCTATGGTTTTCCATCCGATACCGAACATACATTCCATGAGAAAGTGCCCGGTTCGAGTAACCGAAAAGCACAATTGTTAATACACCCTAGGTACCCTTCCGCGATTATATTGCAGTTATATATAACAACAAATACCTGAAGTTTGGGAATGCGTTGCAAAACCTTCGCAGGCTGCGTACCTAAGTTTCGTCGCTATCTAATGAATGCTATGAGAACCGGAACAATGCTTTTTCGTATAAAGTTTCCGCGTTTACAATAATATTATTCATCATGTCTGGACTAGGTACTAGAATAGTCAATAACATGACCCACCTTACGGTTATAGGTTACCGTTACTTATGTCACTCACGCGTTGCCATCTAAAGGGTAGAGGAGAGTAGAGAAAATGAGAGAATTCCATGACACTATGTAGGTATAGGATTTACTGTCGTATAGCTGTGGCCAAATTTTTGGATCGATAACACTTAGAAGATTGGTATTGTATTTTAAAAATCAGATGTTAACGCGATGAAGAAGCTATAAAAATGTAATAATATCACTATAGGACTTATCAAGAAGTGAATATTATAACTGAGAGGATCGGTCGAGTTGGACCTCGAAGAAAATGACAGAAGTGTCTGAAACCGATGGCCTTGTAAGGTGGGTGGACCATGGAAGGCCATGCTCCTTTGAAGGCCAACCATTAAAAAGTCGTATTTGTTGTCATGTGATGATAAACTTCTTCTACTAACACTAAGATCCATCAAACTAAAGGACACAGACACGGCGGCGAGTCGATCGATTTGCTATTTTATTAATGCGGTTTCCCGCTTCGTAGACTTTGGTCATCGACGTCAAAATTGTAATTCGCGCACACAGAAAAAGTAGTAGTCGTTTTTAAGTAAATAACCTATTATTGTCTTATTATTTTTGGAACGAAGTTCCTTATCGCGCGTTACGAAAGACGGAAAAAATTAAGATTGTAACGACACTTTTTGCTGTTGTAACTTCTGCGCACCGATCCGCGCATTGTTGTCACGGTACTATGGGAACGTATGGTGTCATTGTCAATATTTTGTCTTATGTAAAAATAAAGTACGATTTGATTTAAAATTTTTAATGTGTTTCCTTGAGGCGTAAAAGTGGTGACCCCGACGTGATGGATATCATTTGTGAATATAGATAAAATATAGATAATAAAAATTATCAGTTAAATTAAGTCCCGCGCATCTATGACGTGTACGAAAGAATAGACAGACAGAGTGCATATATCATCATCATCATCATCGTCAACCTATTTTAGTCCACTGCTGGACATAGGTCTCCCCTAATGAGTGTGTGTATAAGGACCCCTTGACCCTTGTCCCTTGACACCTCTCAAGTTTTTTTTACTGTGAATTGTTATATTAGGATTTGTTGTCTTACTATGCAAAAAAATTAAATTTTGCTTCGATTTTCGTTAAAATATCGGTAGTGTTCCTTTCCTAGGAAAGCCAGTGGTTCCTAATAATCTTGTAAGGAATCGCCTCTATAATGAACCGTGTTGAAATAAAACAACCATTACATTACGACGGCCTCTGTGGCGTAGCGGTATTACTTGCGGCAGATCTTTATAGCGCCATTTACAATAAGGTGCACTTAGCGCCATATAGTGATACGTAGGTCAACTAACGATTAAACACATCTCGGTAGCTTAGTGGTTAAGGAGAAAACCTTACGATCAAGAGGTCCCGGGTTCGAATCCTGGCCACTACACTACCGACGTGAACCCACTCCTAACACAAGCAATTTAGCTTAGCTGGAGGGGTTAGGAGGAATATTAGTAATTTCGGTTACTAATATTCTTTAAAAAAAAAAAAATGATAACTTCGTTTTTAGTTGTACATAAGTACCGGGAAAGTTAAACAATGTTTCATGTTTAAAATATTATTATTTTAAGCTTTTTTATATAAAAAACACGTTTTATAGATGGTAATTGTTAGCTTCCTAGGAACATTCGGCCTTACAAAGAACGGGCACATAAGTAGGCCATTCCAGTAGGAACCAGTTCAAGTAGGAACGAAGACAAAAAAGGTAATTTTTAAAATAATTTCATCCGCTTAAAACGCATTGGCATCCTATTTGATATTGTTAATCAATTCCATCAAAATATTTTAGTTACACCATGGTTTTCGTCGTATTATAAGATATTAAACATTTAACGTTTCGTTCAAATGAAAAGATTTAAGTTCAACGACTGATTTATAATATAGGCCTTGTATGGAGCCCTGTTCCATGCAAGACCGTTTAACTTAAGTTTACTAAATAGTCATTACATCTAATATACAAAGAAGCAATTTATATGTTACACTATAAAACAAAGTGTTACTTAATTATTTGTTTCTTTCATTTATTCAGTAAATAAACAATTTAGAACTGTTCATTCGTTAAAGTGGCCATCCATGGTCCACCCACCTATGTACGACATTTAGCAGTAGATGGAAAATCGTTCCTTCGGAAATTCCAAACCGTTGTCTTTGCCAAATGCAGAAAAATGTAAATAGTGCAGGATGCCTTATTTTTCGTGCGGAAATCCCCTGGGATACCCGCTTGCTTGAACCGACTAAAACCGCACGTCGTCTCGGGTCTTCAGACGTCGGGGTGTAAAGTTGCGCATAACGCATTTCCATCGCACCCCGACTGACCCTGGTCTATCTCCGGTTTGGAGATGGCCCCCTCGGGTTTGGGAACCACGGTGTCCCCGTCTTGCCCCGGTTTGGGGGCGGGGGCGCTAGTCGCCACGTCGTCCCGGCCTACTTCTGCTGGGGTGACAAGTGGCCTCACCTGCCACCCCCAGACCTGCGCTCATGGAGGACGGAGGTCGTTAAGCGACCTCCGGCGCCTGAGTTGCTGCGACGCGCGGCGAGCATGTTGCGGTCTCGGCGGGCCGGGAGAGTTCTAAACCTCTCCCGTGCGCGCTCCACCCTCCACTATAGGCGGCGGTGGCCCACGCGCTCGCGCTCTGCACCATTACCGCAATCATGCTGCCGAGCGAGAGGACTCCCACCCCGATGGCTGCCACGACGTCACGCCACGGCGCCTCCCACGCCGGGCAGTCCGCCTGCGTGTGCAGCCTCGAGTCCTCGCGCGACTCGCAGTGATGGTACTCACACGTTGGCTCCTTCCTGATTCGATGCAGGTGGTCCCCGAAGCTCCCCTTACCTGAGATCACCTGCGTCAGTCGGTACGAGAGGCTTCCGTGTCGTCTCTCTAGCCAATCCTCCATGATGGGCCTTACCACCGCTATTGCGCCGTGCCCTGCGCTTGTTTGCCCAAGTTGTTCCTTCCACTCCACCACGATGGCCTGGCGGAGCTGGGACTGCACGGCCTCGATTTCTCGAGGTCCAGGGTCCCGTCCCTGCTCCCGCGCCTCCTTTCGCCACGGGTACAGTTGCGAAAGGGGTCTCGCTTCCAGGTTCCATGGTGCAGTTTCGGCAAGGAGACTCGCCGCCTCAGGTGGGGGAAGCCTCAGGTTATACAGTGTTACCCACTACATGGGCCAATATTAAATACCATTACGTAGGTACAGTCAACGACAAAAGTTGTTTAATACTAAAATATTTACAAACATTTTTTTACATTGGAATACATATACCGACGATTGATGTATACGCAGTTTTATTATCCCCAGAGGACGAAGTTAATATCCAACGTGTTTTGTTTATTATTTAATTAAAGGTTTTGAAGCAAGGTGATCTAGAAATTGGAATTTGTTAAACCACTTTAGTCGTTGACTCTACATCATTAAATTTAAACATTCGTGATTGCGTACCGAGCGTCTCTGAGAACGCAATTAACGTGACCGCACACTGGACAAACAAAAGTTAGGTAAATTAAGAAGTTTCTAGAAATCCAGACTTCTTTGAAGAAACACTTTCTGTACGCTAGAAGTGCAAAATCTTCTTGTACGTCATTCTAGCTTCTCACAATATTAGCTACATGCGATTAAGCCAAACGCTGCCAAATGCGCAGAAAGTAAATGATATAGGATTTTCTTCACCGTTACCTTAAAGCCTAAAAACTTGTTATGACTTCCGGTGCCGTGCCGATGGTACGGAGACTGTGAGGATAGTCCACTACCGAAAAGCCGCGCAGCGGGTTATGGAGCAAGCTATATTTGGAATTTAACGGATTATTGGTAATGAGATCATCAGACAAAGAACTAAAGTTACCGACATAGCTCTAGAATAAGCAAGCAGAAGTATTAATGAGCTGGCCATAACACCGATGACCATTGCAGTAAATGCGTCCTAGAGTGGAGACCACAAAAAATGGGCACTTGGAACCTCCAGCCAGATCGACTGAACACTTCCCCACATTGAGAGAGGCCTGCATCCAGTAATGGACTGCCATAGGCTGACTGATTGATAAAGTCAACGAAAATTGTTCCCAATAACATATGTATAATGTTGGATGTTATTTTCTGTACATATTTAAAAATTGTTAGTACATCACATGTTATTATAATAATATTCGATAAAGACTTTTGGAATACAATGAGATAAAAGGATAGTAGTTTGTTTATGCAACTGTCATATAGGAAGGGGTATTAAAACACGAGAGTCTGTTTATCGCAGAATGCGATAATAGGTTGACTCGAGTGTTTTAATACCTAAGTTATATGCAGTTTCATACACTACTTTATCTTCACTCATAGGAAAAAATTAAATTAAACAAAGTAGGTAGGTTACAAGGAAGTAATTTAGCGTGCGCCATTTTTATCACAGTTCGAACTGCGCATGCGTGCGCCTTATTTTTCATATTCAGCCTAAAACCTTAGACTAGTTTAATGAATAAAAAAAGATAGCGGTACTGTAATGAGTTTTATGATACAGTTGGCGGTACTATAATAAGTTTAATTTTTAATTTTATGTATATGCGTTTATAAAGTGCATATTTATAGAATCGTCTTTGAATTCGTAATTCGAATTTTTCGATTTGAGTGTAGATAAAATAATTTATTACATTAATTGCACAACTACCAATAATGAATTACGTTAAGTAAGTCGCTAAGTATAATAAGACAGATAAGATAATAAGAAGGGGGATTGTGGCCGCAGCACTAGTGGGACTTGTAGGTGTCACGCGATGCTGCAACGACAGTCCTCTTCTGATGAGGCCGTCAAGCTGAGTGCCACTATTGTTAACATGGTACGTGTATTTAATGGTGACCCTCTTTCCTGAGACTTTACCTTCAGCTTACCATCAGGCGAGGTGAAGTCAAATTGACGTGTCCTAAATATAAAAAAATATATAAAAAAAGACACCACGATAGTAGCAATAAGACCCAACAAGGAGGATTGGCTGGAGAGACGACATGGGGCAATCCTATCAGCTGACGAAGGTGGCTACTCACTAGATACGGCTGTTTTAGGAAATATCTGCGCCGTATAGTATGGTAGACAATATCTACGACAGAACGTAACACGCGGACACGCCTTCCACACTAAGATACGGTGGAAATGGAACAGGTGTCAATTATTACTCTCCGAAACACGATGACACTCTTATAAACGAGTATTTCAACATATCCAGGATTGATTCAGGCGGTGGCTGAATAAAAATAATACATTTTGGTAACTTTAGACCTACTCCTTCAAGGATTTACAAACGTAAATCCTTGAAGGAGTAGGTGGATGTGAGTACACACCCACATTTCATCAGACATGTTTTTGAACCCACGTAATAGAAAGTGAACCTATTTGCATCTATCGGACACATTTCTAGCTTTTACTAGCGACAATTTCTGAACAGAAATATTCACTAATCATTTCTCATACCCAGGCATCGCTGCCGAGACCCCTTGTACATCAGCCACACTCTCGACCACTGCGCCCACAAATCCAGTAATTAAATCGACTGTAACAGAACATACGAAAAAATACATATCTATAGGCTTTAAATAAGGAAAACATAGGCTTTATAATGTAGACATATGAAACGTATTCAGTGAGTGAGTATATGTGACTTTGCGCATTGACCGCAAACTTAAGTACTTTAAGTGCAGATAAAAATAAAAAACATTATTGCTCGCCTCTACTTCTACAATACCGACAGGCATGAAGCATTAGCCAGTGTGCAGTGTGGCAGCCCCACTGGGCACGGCGGTGGCAATAAAACGGCTACGCAGAAGCTATTACTAGAATTTATGCGCACACGCAGAGGACTTAGACCAAAGTACGTATTTTATTAAACCTGTTAGCCGGAGCATATCTAAACGCGGTCGCGTCAAACAGTGCAGTCATGAATAAAATATAGATATTATTAGACTAGTTATAACATCCAACCAAAACCAAATACAAAGATTTAATACTGAGATAAATTTGTATTCTAAGATAGCATTGACATAAATTCCCGTTGGTTATTTTTGTCTGACCACCAATCTCATCAATGGGGAAAATCCAAACAACCAAGAGGATGTGCTCATCATGCAAACCTGATTAACTAATAGTACAATGTTATAATAAAATTTACTCCAGGATCTAGAAGTAGAAGATAGTAGGCAATCACCCGAGGTTGGCTGAGAAGGAGGAAGTGCCCACAGCTATTGCCTGCGTGCCTTTGTTTCAACATACTCGTAATTTGCAACGTGATTTGCTACTACCATTCACTTTGTGGCTAGTTCTCCGATAAAAATTAGAACAAACCACGTCACTACTATGTGTGCCGTGGTTGATCATAATGTTACGTGCGCGGGGTACAAATTAAATGCCGTTTGCACAACAAAGAGGTTTACACCACAAACTAAACAACTAAATAACTAGCACACACAGTACTCTTCAACAGTTCCAGTCGCTCAGCAGTTTACAGTAGTCCACAGTAGTTCCTTAAGTCGCAGGTATAACTCTCTTGAGTCACTTCGGTAAGATGTGTTCGCTTTCACTTTCGAAAATAAACTGACTCGTGTCGATAGCCGGGCGCCCTTTTATAACTCTTAATAAAGAGGGTAGAATGTTCCGGAATCATCTAGAGATAAGGCACTAGAGCGTTTGAGAATAGTAGGTCAAAAGTCAAAAGTCAAAAACCATTTATTCTGCATAGACCATTAATACGGCACTTACAAAACGTCATAAAAAAATAAATAATCTAATGTTTGGCAAATGGACCACCGGTTCGAAACGCGGCCCTGTCCTGAGAAGACTCCGGCAAGAAACTCAGCGGGCTGTTTTTTTTTTGGTCTATTTACAAACATATTTACTTAACCTAAGTACAATATTCCATTTGAGTAGCATAGAGAGAGAGCAAACAGTTCATATCCAAGCTTGTTTGTCGTCTAAATAGTCTTGAATTTTATAGTAGCCTTTTTGGCAGAGTTTACTTTTAATTTGGCTTTTAAATTTATGAAGAGGTAGATTCTTCATTTCACTAGGAAGCTTGTTGTAGAAGCGTATACAGTTACCCTGAAAGGAATTACTAATCTTGTGGAGTCGACTATTACAAACCACAAGATTGTTTTTATGTCTAGTATTTACGTCGTAGGTATTTACTGGGGCGTTCGAGAAAACAAGTACCTACACAGTCGTGCCGACGATAGAGGTGAATACCCTTGTTATCGCGATTTGTAGGTAAAGTAGATATAGGTAGACAAAGGGCGTGTGTTTTTGTATGGACTTTTCTGGATTTTTCTAAACGGATCGATAGAGTACTTCGACATTAACAATGCGTTTTAATTTCTAGAAGATTCGATCAGTAGTTTCCGAGATATCGACGATCGTTGTAACAATAATGTATGAAAGTTCAGCTACACTAGTTACCAAACTATCCCGTGGAAGTGCCTACCACCACTAGTGAAGACAACAGTTAAATGGATTAGCATTGTGTTTCTGCCTGTTATACTCAGAGCGCTAGGAGGAAACGTGCTACCCACAGTACAGCGAATGGTTTTATTTATAGCTCGTAAAGTTAACTTCATGCTGTCTCATTTTCACCGCTGTTTACATCAAAGCTGTTTGATCATTGAAGGGCCATCCTTCCACGATATACCGATTTATTAACAGTACTTATTTAAGATGAATAAGAATGTTGATGAGCTGATGAAGCTGAGAGGACAAGATTGCCTAAATATTGACTCTACTCGAAGGAGCGTAAGTCATCAGCCGTCACCAAACTTCTCATCGAGTCAATGGCTTCTTTTTTCTTAGCGTGTGGAAACCCCCACGTGCTTCACCCCATCGGTGCCGACGATGGGGCGGGCGTGTCGGAATCGGACCTACTAAAACCCCGGGTAAGCCCTCGAAAGGATAACCCCAGGGTTACCGGCGGACTCTGGCCGCCACCGCGGCCTCGCCTGGTGGGGTCGGTTTTTATCCCGTTTGAGTCAATGGCTAATAGAATTCCTTAGATTTTGTCTGTCCAAACCTTGACCACAGTACTGTACAGATGGAGGGGCACAGTGAACAAGAGAGGACAAGGACGGGGCACTATTATGGCTGGTCAATGTAGTCCCAGTTTACCATATTTATTTTCCTTTCAGCGGCTAACTTGGGTTGAAATGTCTGATCAAAGTCTGTGGAAAAGCCCATCAAATTTGAGCATAGTGACGACAACGGAAGGCCCTTTGAATGTAAATAGTTGTCACTTATAGGCGCACATCCTGGCACTGTGGCGTGGCCGCCTGGTATTGTTTCGTTGCCAAACATTGGACATTCTGGGACACCGAGTAAGCGTGTCGTTGACTGCAGCCGTTGTGCTGAGATGGTCTATGTCGGGGTGATGCTATTGTGTTATTAGTGGATGTGTGTGTGGTAATTCAACAATCGAGATATTATAACATACAGCCTATAAAAAAAAAATGAACCTGACTCTAACCTTCCAACTAACCTCTAATAGTTACCAAACCTTCTGTTTACCAAATCGCGGTCTCCACACTTAGACTCGTTTGCTCCAACGGCCATTAGTCCTTCGCAGGTGTGGCCAGGCCATTGCTACTTCAGCGAGCTATGTCGGTAGCTGTAGTTATCTCTCATTACGAATTGTATCCTTCAAAGAAACTCCAGGCATAGGCCCCCACCATCAGGGTGTACGTTTCGGCACCATAACAAACATCCCAACAGGCAGTATTCACTGGTAGAAGATAACGTCAGGCATTGCGCATTGTATGAAGAGCAGGCGGCCTATGAGAACAGGGCTTACGTCTATCCCTATTCTTTTCTATATTCCCCTCTATTTCTGCCCCATTCCCCTCTGTAGGTGACACTATCAGTGTCACATTACGGTGACCACTGACCATCATGTAGACTACGTAATTATTTACTACAATAGTAGTACAAAAACCAGGTCCTCAAACGCTAATCTCCGCACATACGTTGCCGTAGTGACGTAGACAGAGCCTGCTGATAGCGACAGTTGACAATGTGCAGTGAAGTAACACCATCGGACGTGTAATTCCGGGACGGACGCGCGCGTCATTCGACAGGCCTCACTAATGTGAGGGTCAAGTTCGAGCACTCGTTAACATTCCAACATTTTTATGTAGCATTGGTTTTAGGCATAAGTATTTCCAAATTACTCGACCTGTTCGGAAGCGAATGTAGTTGAATTTTAACATGCTAGAAAACTTGTTTGGATAATTAATTACTTAAGTTATGCACTGTAAACGCTAAAACTGTGTCAATCGCTTGCCTTCGATACTTAGCAACTGATAATAATAACTGGTATTGTAAGCGATATAAGTACAAAAGATAACTCAATGGTTATGTACCCACTGAGTTATCTCTCTGCTAGAAATGGAATGCCGCATGTTCAAGTACCGCCCTAGATCTTAAATTTTCAAAATGTCTCTAAAATTCATTCGATTTAGCTACCACAGTTTCGTTTTCTTGATTTAGGCCGAACGAGCTAATCCTTTCTATCAATGATCTATCTCTCTTCATCCGAGCATCAATCCCAGTCGCATCCTAAGCTGGCACTTTGCAGCCCGGGATCCGCTTTTCGGCTTTACACACGATACAATTTAATTGCCCAATCAGATTTGCAAATTTCCAATAGTCAATCTAGTCAGATTGGTCATAAAATTGTTTTGTGTGGAAGCTACTTTATTGTTTTCGCTTATGATTTCTTGTTTGAAACGTGCGTTTTTTTGACTATTATTTCTTATTTGTTTAATGTGATATACATTTATACCTAAATCTTAAATTCTGAATCTAATCTCAGTATATGTAAGTTACAGATAGCATTGGTTTTAGAAACTTACCTCGACTTTAAGTTTGCTCATAGAAGTGTTTTAAAGAAATGATTTTTATATTTTTGACCTTGCCGCCCCCATTTAACTACGCACATTGAACATTGGCCTAGGTACATCGCATTGGTCTATTTATAAATAAATATTCTACGACATTCTACACAGCGCTGTCTAGACCCAAAGTAAGCATAGTTCAACTAGCGTGTGTTATGGGTTCCACAATGCGCATAAACATACTTATATACTTTTTTTTTGTAAATACATACATATTATACATAGAAACACTCAGACCAATGCAAATAGACATATTCATACATACAAATATTTGCACTGAGCGGGAATCGAACCCGCGACCCCTGGCGTAGTAGTCGAATGCACTACCGCTACGCCATAGAGGCCGTCAAGAGATGGCCGCGAATTGAATTGAAAACATTTTCGCAGTTAAAGTATAATTAAAAAAGAAGCTTTTTACAGCTGGTGTCTATCTTCATTGAAGCCTAGTATGTCCAAAACAAAACTGGTACGGTCCAAGTTCCATCAGGTCTATTTGACCCTGGACAGTTCTTCCTTTTTTTTCTAGCGGCTTTTGTTCCTGTTGTGACTGCTTTACAGATTTTATTCATGAATTATGCAGTTGAATAAGTGATCTTTCCATCTAAGCCAATTTGACAGGTCGTATTGTCACCATTTTTTTTTTAATGCTAATATTAAAATCTGGCCTAAGCACAAGAGGTTCCCCTACTTATTGTGCATTAAGTATAAGATAATTCTCAAAAAAGAATTACTCTTTATGGTACAATAAAGCATATTTTATCTTGATCTATCTTGTCTCAAAGCTGACTTCTTTAAATACGTGATTTATACCTTGCACTCTGAAGTGCAGCGTATAAATCTCGTCCCATGTGAATGTATTAAGCCATCAACGTCGAAGTGCGGTCTATGAACCTGGGGGTCATGTGCTGTACTCACACCACACAGAGCGCACTGGGAACTCACTATAATGTTCACATTTAAATGAAAGACTCTATCTTACTGTAGTGAAATCTAAGTGTGATGTATGAATCTTGCCCTAAGCCCGAGTTAAAGCCACTAAAATATAATGTTTAGTTCGTCAGCTTTGCTCCGATATTGATGTGTTCACCAAAGGAGGAGGTGGGTCAGCAAATAGTAAGCGTTCAGGTTGCCTCCATGTTTGACTGACTTAATAGGCATAAAGATTTCAGATCGGAAAAAGAGAACATCTAGAACGGGACTTGAACCCGTGACCAGTCCCTTACAGGGGGGATGCTCTGACCACCTGAGCTAGACACGTCCGCGATTTTCGAAATTCTCCGATATATTATATACGTCTTAAGGCGACGCTGGAGCCATCTACCGTAATTCTTGCGAACTACGTAAACAATGAATAACTTTACAGTCATTTAAAAAAAATGTTTTTTGAAGACTCCGCCTAATCCAATCAATTTTTTTAAGCCATTTGTATGCTTACTTTTTCTAAAGATTTTAGATCGGAACGGATTGGATCGGAGCGTCGCCTTAAGACGTATATAATATATCGGAGAATTTCGAATATCTGGGACGTGTCTAGATAGCTCAGCTGGTCAGAGCATTCCCCCTGAAAGGGACTGGTCACGGGTTCAAGTCCCGTTCTAGATGTTCTCTTTTTCCGATCTAAAATCTTTAGAAAAAGTAAACATACAAAATAATTAAAAATTTAATTGAATTAATAGGCATAGTTAATACACGGTCGAGTGTCATGGCGACGGACCTGGTAATCCAGGTCAGTCGCCAAAACACTCGACCGACCTAATAAGATTCACAGAAGACTCTCCACTTAGGTAATTCTAAGATTTAAAATCGTAAAATTAGTACCATCAAGAAATCTCTATAGGTATTGATTTAAAGTCCGCCCTTGATATTATAACCAAGTGCCCTAGATAAACTTATTATAATGATTGTATTATATGTATTTCTTAGGATTAGCAGATCAGGAGATCAACGCGTGCGCAACCCACGCGTCCACTATAATAGCTCTTGGTGTTGGGAGGCCAGACGGCAGTCGCTTACGTAAAAGCCAATAAACCAATCGAAAATAACAAGCGGACCTCGGGCTCCAAAGGGTAAACGTTTGGGCGCAACCGGGAAATCATTAGAATGATGATAATATTATAATATCTATAGCTGGCGAAATCTAGTAGTAAGGAAATGTAAGGCAGGTGACGTAAGGTCATACACTCCTGTTCTTCTTTTTTTCACCGTACGTAGGTGCCTACTCCCTCAGGCTTCACATCACCGGAGGTGACGGTGATGTGGGTATGTCGGAATCGAACTGACTAGAACCGCACGGTGCTTCCTCACACCTGCCTGTGTTGCCGCGGAAGATACGCCCTACGTAGGATATTAATAATAGGTACTAAGCCGCTGCCTATCTCTTCACTATCGTATAACATATATTAAAGTTTGATACCTTATGAACTCTAGAATAAACTACATATTATACCCACATAACAAGGTGAGAGTTAAAGACGAGATTGATTTGCTAACGGTGACACTCTTTTTTTAATATTCAGTCCGTCAATTGACTGCACGCCGATGGATGGTGAGAAGCTGAGGTGAAGCCCAGAAGATATCGGCCACCATCCCAGAAGCTGACGATCCTAAAAAGGTGGGCCTCGCCTTTGACGGCCTCGACGGATCCTTTTTCACGCCACACTTGAAGAACCCGGGATTGTAAGAGAAGAAGAAGTAGGAAACCTAAAGTGTGTTAGCTTCAAAGACTTTATTAAAAATAAAGTTAATTGTAATGTGCGCACAATGGCGCCCGCGCCGGTCGTTGTGTAATTAATTAAGATGTTTATAAGGTTACCTACTTTTGTAATCTCTACGTTATTACGCTATTGTTTCTCATCCATTTTAATTTAATTGAACCAAGAAATAAACACTTAAGGAACCAATTTATTTTGAACATTTTGGTCGTTGTAATCGACTGAATACATGACGTCTTAAACAAACGTCGTCACAAACGCAGATTTACAATTATAGGCTAGCCACCACGAGCTGGTGCAGTGCACGTTTCTACTTTCGGCAGTGGGCAGGGCACTTAGCTCATAGAACCGATGGCCGATGGGGTAGAAAGGTTATTAAGTCGAGACCACGTGACGGCAAGGTGGACAGGCGAACTGGTAAAGAGCGCAGGGACTCGGTAGATGCAGGCCGCTACAGACCGGTCGAAATGGAAGTCAATGGGGGAGGCCTATGTTCAGCAGTGGACTTCCTACGGCTGATATAATGATGATGATGATGATGATGATAAAATGCTCGATTATGCCAACTGATATTCTGTTCTGTTTACAGTGAGGGTTATCGCCAAATGGCTCGTATGAGTCGTATCAGTGGTGGTGAAAGAATGACGCGCTTTTTCATACTCCGCGCCTAGCCTATTGGAATCGGTGCCTTCTTCCGTTTAAAGTTACAACAACTAAGCTAAGATGCTACAAACATATTTAATTAGGACCTATTTGGTCAAAAGAAGCCTGTTATAAACATTGATGTGTATATATAGTGGTAGTCCAGTCATTAAAGGAGTCGCAGAGGGCAGAGACATAAGCGATTTCTTCTGAAACTTGTTAAGGGTGCATAAGAAGTGAACATATTAAAAGTCTACGTCTTGAGGATGATATGTCAGGGTGCGCGGTGTCCACGAGCTCGCTCCGCTCGCCCAACTTGGTGTGTGTGTGCTGGGCTAAAGAAGGATATGTGGATCATTTTCACAATTTGTTTCTTTAGCCCAACACTATGCAAATACTTACCTATAGAAGCATTAATTGTAAATATGCACCCCTAAGAGCACGTAGTAGGTACAATCAACGTCACCTTAGATCCCAACATTTCCTGAAATAATATACAAAACATGAAATAAATTGTGTCCTCTGGAGGTTATAAAACTAATTATGCTTCACTATTGGTCCATGCATACCAATGTAAAAATAAAGTTTGTAAATATTTTAGTGTACATCAACCACAAGACTCAAAGATTTTTTAAATTCCATATAAGTGAAGATGAAGCTATTGCCGGGCGCATTTCTAGATTCGAAACTGCTTCTAAAATTTCCTAACAGATAAATTGAATAAGTAATAACCTTGCGATCGCATGCAAACAAAAGCTCCAAGGAGACAGTTACATAAAGGTGACTCACTGAATCCCAGAAATGGGTTACGGTATTTGTGCAAGCGATGGAGCCTACTTTTGAAAACACAATTGGCACTGTAGGTATGGATGGTCGGACATGACATGTGGCGCGTGACGCTAATACATACGTGTTGTGTCTAGTCTAGCTGCGACGCGACGGTAGCTTGACGGCTCCACAGTACAATGGTGACCGATGGTCATTGTATGTGAAACACTGTGTTATTATGGGAGATGTCGCTACCTCGTCAACTGCTACTTTGGGCCATCTGCTTATGGGTCCAACCTTTCTGGGGTTGCTAGTAAACCTCACCTACACCAGTACAAAGGTGCACAGGTTCCTCCTAACACCTTTGGGGCCCAAGGTAAGCCCACCTGCTAGTCGGTGCACCTGCTTAACCACGGACGAGGCTCTAGCGCAGGGTTTCCCCTCGGGGTTGGGTGTTCAGATGGCAGTCGCTCCCATAAAAACCAACATACCAGTGAAAAACAATAAGCGGACCCCGGGCTCCATAGTGCAATCTTTAGTCGCAACCGGGCAATCGCTATGAGGATGAGAATGAACTTTCCATATCTTTATATTTTCCGATACCGCCTTTTTTCAATAGCTGACGTAAAGTTATCTGTGTTCAGCAACACTCGGGGCAGTCGACGACTGTAGGCATCAAGGTGAGCGCGTATTGCGCAGTCGTGGTCCCAGCAGTCACGACCTCACGATGGATGACGGCGCTCGTCTGCTTGCTACCCGGTGCCTCAAGCCGTCTGCACTCGGCATATGATGTCAGCAATTACTAAACATAGTTCCTGGTAAACTAATCCTTTTACGAAATACTGAGAAAATTATATAAATAAGTCACTCAACAGAGGAGGATGGATTCATGGTTGCGATTGGTGAAATAAACAACGTTAATGATCTGTAGAATCATGTTTTTCCCTCCCACTTGACATCGACTTTAAGTAGCAATTTGCTGCACTTAGCACGGTTTGTTTTTTTTTTTTTTTTTTTTTTTTAATATTTAGGACACGTCAATTTGACTTCACCTCGCCTGATGGTAAGCTGAAGGTTTAGTCTTAGGAAAGAGGGTCACCATTACATACACGTATCATGTTAACAATGGTGGCACTCAGCTTGACGGCCTCATCAAGAGGATTGTCGTCGCAGCACCGCGTGACACCCACCGGTCCCACTAGTGCTGCGACCACAATCCCCCTGCCCGGCTATGCACTTGCTGACCCCTGAACGCAATCAAACCGAAATTTGATTACTATGGAGAGTTTTTCGCAATCGTGCACGGTGGTACCTACCCGGCCGAATTTTGTGACAAATTTGTGTCATCAAATTTCTACCACCACCAGTTGTGAGGTTGCCAGAGGTTTCATGTTCGTTCCTTCCCTTTGTTCCATTGTTCTCCTCCGCGTTTATCTCCGGCTTACCCTCTGCTTGTAGCAATGCGCCAGTAAATCACTGTTGGTGCAAGTCTTCGTAGGCTACGTAACCATTCACCATGAGGTAAGTCATTTACCAGTTTGTTACCTTATGCTAGGCTGCCCCTAACATATTATAAAGTCTTTCACTAAGTGCTAATTATTATGTCATGTCTGTGGCGGAGCGGTAGTCCATTCGACTACTCCGATAGTGGGCGCGGGTTCTATTCCCGCTTAGTGCAAATATTTGTATGCATATATATGTCTATCTGCACTGGTCTGGGTGTTTCTATGTATAATATGTTTTGTATTTACAAAAAAAAAGTATAAAAGTATATTTATCCGCATTCTGGAACAAATAACACAAGCTAGCAAACTATGCTTACTTTGGGTCTAGAAAGCGCTGTGTAGAATGTCGTAGAAATTTTTATATTTATTTTAAACGATACTTTGGTCGTGAACTTACATTCCTACCTGACCACATACACTATGACTGACGTCATAGCAAAACTGTTGATGTCATGTCATACAAAAGAAATTCCACTAACAGATTGAGGTAGTAAAAAGCCAGTTCGCCTTCAGGTTACCTGTACGTACAGACGTCAATTAGTCACTGGAACGACTGGCATTCAAAGAACTTTAAATAATATTGCTTAGTGCAAAAAAAAAAAAAAGGGTACTTTCGCGAGGAAAATTGCGGTTATAGAAACTGCTGAGACCGTCTCGCGGCAGGGGGAGGCGGGGTGCCTGCGCCGGTTGTGCGCCAGCACGACTCCACCAACATTACGCGCACGCATACCACGTGCTCGTGCGCCGGAAGTGACAACTTCACCGGCTGGTATCAGAAACAAGTCGTTCTGCTTTGACGATCAGACAAACTGCTCGACTATTTCCACAAAGCCACGTGACTTCTGTGTTACTTTACTGTGGTACATTGAACCAATTAAGTATTGTGATATACCAGTATGTACTTCAGGAGATTTATGTATAGGTACCGTAGTAAAAACTACGTTCTCGTCACGAAAACACAAAATAGTGTTAAACTTGGTCTACAAAACTCCAGAAATAGACATACGCAGCTTTTTATTAGCCTGAAGTCGAGAGGCATTGTTGTTATTACTCTCAGATACTTAACTTCCTCGAGCAGATATTTTTTGAAATCCGCCTTCCGGAAAAAAGGACTAAATTAATTTAGGATTCACAGAACGCATTAGCCAGCCACACTGTACTTAACTGCATTATAATTAGATACGTTACTAAATTCTGTGCTCTATGGATGTTACAAATGTTTACATTACAAATGTTGAGAAACTTTTTGTATCGCAATAACAAAATACCTATGTATCAGATAAAAAAAACGTAGATAGGATTATCATTATTGGTGCGGTGCATCACCCAAAAGCAATTTAACGCCACTACTTTTTTTTATTCTTACAGATATAAGAACGAATCAAGATTTCCCATAAGATGAAGTAATCTTTGTGTATTTCTACAAGTGATCACAGAAAAAAAAATTGTTGGCGAAATAACAATCTTAACAAAATCTTGTAAAAAGTGCGTAAGGTACCTATATACGTGCGCGCAGGAAGCGGAATTAATACAAGAGAACCGGTCTGGCCGCTGCGCTGTGCCGCTCGGCCGCGGAAGTTGATAGCCTTATCCCAGGCTCCTCGTGACGCTGAGCCATAAATCATACGGACAGGAGGCTGAAGCAATCTTCTTAAAGTTCACTAGACGACTTCAATTCCATATTCACAAAGCGTCATTGCTAGTATTGCTACATACATGTTGTGTACCTACTGTCTACTCTTGACGTATTGACCCATGTCTTGATAGCATTCACAATGCATTCTATTTGGCATTCGAGCGGTTAGGCAACTCAGACATAATAGGATTTAAAAAGGTCGTTTTTCTTATTTGGGGCATTTGTATCTTAAATAGGCACGACTAAGATAGCCATCAAGCACAGAGGTCAGGATCAGAGGTGTCACCCGCGCGTTAGCACCTAAATATAGAGAGATAGCAGAACAGAAAAATTAAAAGGAATATCAGGTTAGACAGGCTGACAAACGGTATGGCACGGTTTCTTGCCGCTTAGGGCCGTCAAACCGTATCCAAAGCTGTCAGTCGTGTTTGGCACCCTATGGAGATATTTCTACGATACCGACACACACGACATTGGTTCACTGCAGTATACTGTGGAGCGGATCGTGTAGAAACAACCTGAGGGTGGTACTTCTTGTTCTAGTCGAGTCGAGATAGTAATATTGAGAAAAATATGGTTCTACCACCCTCTACCTCGCCTTAACCACCCACGCTTCTGACAGACGCAGACAGTCCATAGCGCCCGAAGATCTAAGTTGATTAAGACTAGGTTACATCGTGACATTGATAACATGTTCACATTTTATTCGTAGACTAATCTGTTTGAAGGATTCTACAGGTTATGTCTGCGGACTAATGGCTAAGGCCTGCTCGGAAGCAGAAACCGTGGCGCTCCATGTCAATGATTGTCGATAACCATTTATAGATAACGATCGCGAATTTATCGTTCATCGCTTATGGACTAATTAATAGTTTATGTGTGTGGAGCAAATCGGGTCGCGGCCTTGAGCGCTCGCCGCCAGCCGCGAATGGAGCACAAACAAAGTGTAAAACTGTTAACACTGTACTGGTGAACTTGTAAGAGTGAGAAAATATTGATTGGGTGGGTACTTACAAAGGGCCCTTCTATTTTAGCAGCAAGACAGTTGGTTTGAAGGAATGGCAAAGTCAAAGTCATCCAGCATAGACACAGTGGCGATAAGAATTTTGTTACTAAGTACTTGCCAAGATATATTATGTGTGTTAATCTGCGGATAACGTACCTTTTTTTTTCGTGCAGAAATCCCGTCGGATACCCCCGCCGGCCAGCGGGGTCGGTTATGTCGGGCTTGAACCGACTAAAACCGCACGCCGTCTTGGGTCTTAACATGCCAGGCTGTAAGGTTGACCATAGAGCATATCCCTCGCAGCCCGACCGACCCTGGGCCATCTCCGGTTTCGAGATGGCCCCTTCGGGTTTGGGACCCACGGTGTCCCCGAGTGGGTTGCAATATTGCCTATAGAATAACCTAGCTGTCTACTTTAAAATTGTTGTACTACATATATATTGTAACTGTTTGTTATCCTAGAATAAATAAATAAAAAAAGAAGAACGCAAACTGTGACTGTGCAAGGACAAGGGCAAGTTGTGTCCTGATGAACAAATGCGGTATCTACATATTCTCAGCTATTTCATTTTATTGTTACAATAAAATTGGTTCCGTGTCCAAAATTAACTTGATAATTGCAATTGGTCCGCTCGATTGTGAAATGATAATTTTGACGTTAAATGTCACGTGGAAATCATCATTTCACAATTAATTTGCGAGTTTTTATAGGTACCTATTCGCTTTTAGAAACCAAGTTCCAAAAATCTGCGCTGTAATGAGAATGTCAGGCAAGGCCATCGCCCTCGCTGAAGTGGGCGTGGTAGTATTTGCACCCCGACTGCTGCCGTGAAGTCACGCCCCACTCCCACGCCGGGCTCTCAACCAGCGTGTGCAGCCCCGAGTCCTCGCTCGCGTCGCAGTGATGGCATTCAGACGTTGGCCTCTTCCTGGTCCGAAGAAGGTGGTCCTCGAAGCTCCCCTTACCGAAGATCACCTACGTCAGTGGGCACGAGAGACAACCGTGTCGCTTCTCGATCCAATCCTACATGACGGGTCTTACCGCCTCTATAACGGCGTACCCTGCGCTTGGTTGTCGTCATTTCTAATTCACCAGGATGACCTGGCGGAGCTGGGATTCGTGGGCCTCGATTTCATGAGGCTCAGGATTCCGTCCCAGCTCCAGCACCTCCTTGCGCCACTTGTAAAGGGCTGCAAGGGCTCTCACCTCCAGATCCCATGGTGAAGTTCGGGCAAGGAGACTGGCCGCTTCGAAGGAGATCGTGCGATACCCCCTTATGACCCTGTTGGCCACCACCCGCTGCGGTTCCCTGCGGTGCCCTTCAGCTTAGAAACCAGACTTCGGAGATGTTTACCGAAGTCTCACCGCCCTCGAGTAGGAGCCCCAAATACTTAGTGGTACCTTTTTTTTCTCGTTCGGAAATCCATTCCGTTACCCCCCCCCCCCCGCCCCCCGCCGGTCAGCGGGGGTGGTTATGACGGGCTTGAACCGACTAAAACCGCACACCTTCTCGGGTCTTCAGACGCCGGGGTGTAAGGTTGATACCTTTTTTTTATTTTTTTCGTGCGGAAATCCCTTCGGATACCCCCCCGCCGGCCAGCGGGGGCGGTTATGTCGGGCTTGAACCGACTACAAACTAACGTGTAGGTGACAATTTTCGAGATTCCTATTATGTAAGTTTCACAAGATTATGGGCTACTACGTGTACCTATTGGCTCCGCTCTGTTGCACAGTAATTGCACACAAGGTATATCTACAAAGGAGTTAACAGATGTGAGTAAGTGGATATAACCTATAGCTCCAATCATATGACGTCAGACCGAAGCTAGTTTATTCAGCTTCCTGAGACTCACGCCGTAGTTGTTTTGTCTACCATTTATAATGAATAGTGGCCATTTTCTGAATTGAGAAATTTAAGTTGACGCACAGTGTGTGTTAGTAAGCGTTGATGATATCAACGCTTACTAACACACAGTTTCATACCACACACTATGCGTAAGTAGCCGTAGACAAGATTCAACAATTTCTCATGTCAGAAACTGCCGTCTGACCGCCAGCCCCGAGAGCTAAGCCCGTGGCAGAGCCTCCTCCGTCAATCAGCAGGTGTACCTACCTGCTTGCAGGTGAGGTTGGCTAGACCCTGAAGATCATAGTGGGGCCCCATGCATCTTATTATATTATACATAGATATATTAATTTCCCTACATAATGTGAAGTCCAGACATGAAAACTAAACCTCCTACCATGTCAGGAGACCCTGACGTGTGGCAACCCAACTTCTAGCGAACTGTATTATTTACTAAGCCTCCCTAAAGGGAGCCTATGTTTATCAGATGCTGCTTGGTGGCACTTGTTATTGCAATCGTGTCAAGGAAAGATATATGAGGACAAATGTCATTGTGCGGTTTTATCTGAGATTACTATTACATTGCATACCTACTTATGTGCCAAATACTAATACTGATGCTGTATGGCTAGTGGCGTGGTTCGTGGCTCAGGCTTAATTGAATTTCCTTGCTTTGATCCAGTTTAACAGTTTAAGGTATCCTACTCAGTCAATCGAAATTACCGCATATTGTTTATAATCGTGGCTTTGTCATATCTGTGTAAGCTCGTAGTTCTGGCTTGGTTACTAACATACTGCCCATTGTATATTATAAGGGACACAAACAGAAACTGAACCAAGTAAGCATATTATGCGGCACGCTTACACTTCCCCTCTCGGTGTTACTGATACCCGATAGTTGTGTACTGACACCTCAGAAGAGAACAGAAGGTGTTGTAAAGACCCGCAAGTGCACATAACACACTTTCAACCAACACACGATATAAGTTAACAATGCGAGGAAAAGATCTTAGAAGTTTTAGAGATATCTACTGTCTTTTCTTCAACAGCAACCGAAAACATAGGTACTTGGGAATGAAAATAGGAGATGGTTTATCGTCTTTTTCTGAAGCTTTGCGAGAACTAATCCATTCTCCAACAAAACTTAAAACTCTTATTTCAGAAAACACCTCTGTCTGTAGGAACAGGGATAAACATATTGGCAGTAAATTTGTCGAATATAAAAAAGTCGAATTTTGATGGTTTTGCAATTACATGCATCTAATATTACATGCGTATAATGCACATCTAATCTAATCTAATCTTATACGCGGCATAGCCGTTTGTTGGTGGCTGCACTCCTCCGTAACCACTCGCCCGATCTCGACCAAATTTACCACGATGATAGTGTGTGTGGACACTGAGGAGTGTTTGAAGCGAGATGGTTCATGTCCGATGTACCATTGAGGAATAATCACCGTTAAACGGTTTCACGAGCGCGCGACCGTAGTAAGATGTCAATTTATTTCAGTCGCACCCTGCACTGAATTCCTAGTATTCCAATGTACCTATAGTAAGTATGAGCGGTAAATAAATCTGCGGATTGCTACTCAGCCGTTAACGTTACGAGGTTACGCTCACCCATCTCTCACTTGGCTGGAATTACCTACACAACGCAACTAGTTTTGCATTGAATCACATGTACCTGGGCGTATCATCGTGCTTGTCTTACTGTACAGCGCTGGGCTGTGCCATTAGCATCTGTTTATGTAAATGCTATTGATGCAATGATTCCAAACGTAGCATATTGATGCGATATTTGTCAACTGCGTACCTTTTGAATCTTCATAGGTTATACTGTTAAAACTGTAATTCACAGACAGACGAGCGCTATTATTCTATTGAAAATTAATTATCTAATACCTACCTAGACTGCATCTTGGAACAGAATTTAATGACTAATAACGCAATTGTTAGTCTTGGTTTTGCCTTGATTCAAGATGTTGTCCCAAATAGCATAGCAGTATTGTTTTGGGGTTCCGTTGCCAAATGGCAAAAAACGGGACCCTTATAGATTCGTCATGTCTGTCTGTCTGTCCGTCCGTATGTCACAGTCACTTTTTTCCAAAACTACTTATAAGAACTATGCTGTTGAAAATTGGTAAGTAGATGTATTCTGCGAACCGCATTAAGATTTCACACAAAAATAGAAGAAAAAACAATAAATTTTGGGGGTTTACCATACTTAGAACTGAAACTTAAATTTTTTTTTTTTCATCAGACGCATACTTGTGGGGGTATCTATGGATAGGTCTTCAAAAATGATATTGAGGTTTATAATATCATTTTTTTCTAAACTGAATACTTGCTGCTACGGAACCCTTCATGGGCGAGTCCGACGCGCACTTGGCCGGTTTTTTATTTGTCAAAGTCAAAGTCAAAGTCAAAAACCATTTATTCTGCATAGACCATTAATACGGCACTTTTTTTTTTTTTTTTTTTTTTTTTTTTTACTAAAAATTTGAGTGCGTTTGACTGCATCTCACCTGATGGTAAGTGATGATGCAGTCGAGGATGGTACACGCAAACTCAAATAATGCCTATTCACTCTCGCCTTGAAGGTCCCCAAATTATAAGAATCGGGGAACACAGACGCAGGCAAAGAGTTCCACTCCCTCGCTGTCCGCATAATAAATGAGGAAGCGTTGCGCTTGGTGCGGATTGGTGGAATATCAACAACGAAGGGATGAAAACGTTGCCCGCGCCTAGTTGTCCGATGGTGAAATGGAGCTGGGGGAATGAGGTCATGCAGTTCTTGAGCACATTCTCCGAAATGAATCCGATAGAACACCGATATGCAGGCAACTTTGCGGCGATGTTCAAGGCTTTGGAGCTTGTCGCTAACTAGCTCGTCGTCGCCAATGAGTCTCCTGGCGCGTCGATCGATGGTGTCCAAAGTATCCAGCTGATAGCGGGCTGATCCATCCCATAGGTGTGAACAGTACTCCATACAAGATCGGACCTGTGCTTGATATAAAATAAGAAGCTGTCCAGGTGTGAAGTACCGTCTCACCTTAGAGAGGATGCCCAGCTTCATTGCAGCAACTTTAGCCTTGGATTCTATATGTCGACCGAAATTAAGAGCAGATGTTAGGTGAACGCCGAGGAGCTCAAGATGATCGGATATTGGTATGGATTCATTTCGGAGAGTCGGAGTCAGGGCGAAAGGACTCCTTTTCGCGGAAAAAAGACACGCCTGAGTTTTAGAGGCATTGAACCTAACGAGGTTGGAGTTACCCCAGTCAGACACTGACTGAAGTGTCAGGTTCATGCGCTCTATCATGGCCTCTCTCAGAGATAGCGTTTCAGCGCCTGTAGCTCGTGAACTGGATAGGTATCTTTCCACAACTGTGCTGTCGTCCGCATACCCAATGATACCGGGTTTCAGCAGATCATTAATATGCAGCAGAAATAGAGTTGCGGAAAGAACAGACCCCTGAGGTACCCCGGCATCAATAGCCAATAGGTCCGAGGAGCAGCCATCAACGACCACTCGAATAGACCGCTCCCTCAGGAAATCAGCTACCCAGTTACACAAACTCATAGGTATCCCGTAGGATGGAAGCTTGCTAATAAGGCTAGCGTGCCAGACCCTATCGAAAGCCTTCGAGATGTCGAGAGACACAGCGAGAGCTTCGCCGTGTTTCTCGATGGCTTCGCCCCATACATGCGTGGCATACACTAGGAGATCCCCAGTGGATCGTCCTCGGCGGAACCCGTATTGTCGATCACTGAGGAGGTCATTGTCTTCTAGGTATGCCAGGATGCGGGTGTTAATTACACGTTCCATAGTCTTACAGATTATGGAGGTGATTGCTATGGGGCGGTAATTGGCGGGATCAGCACGACTACCTTTCTTGGGCACAGGCTGCACGTTAGCAAGCTTCCATGACTCAGGGACTAAACCTGTTCTAAGAGAGAGGCGGAACAGGCGTGTCAGAACAGGAGACAACTCAGGAGCGCAGTTCTTTAGCACTATAGCAGGTATACCGTCAGGTCCACTGGCTTTGTTCACGTCTAGATTACGAAGCGTTTTAAGTACCTCCTTTTGGCGGATACGAATAGCGGGCATTGTAGTACCGCAAGGAGGTAACTGGGGTGGTACATTGTTCGCTGTATCCAGACGCGATTTTTCGGCAAACATACAGGCAAGCAGGTTTGCCTTATCAGTTGCCGTGTGAGCCAGCGTTCCGTCGGGTTTGTGCAGTGGAGGCAGAGACGAGCGACAAAAGTTCGCCTCGACCGATTTTGCCAGGGACCAAAACGCCTTACTCCCAGAAGGGTAAGAGGCTAGTTTTGATCCAATTCGGCGTATATGATCAAGACGAGCCATGCGCAGCGTCTTTTTGAAGGACTTGGCGGCTTTGTTGAAGGCTTTCTTCTTATCCCGCGTGTCCGGAGCTTTACGATTCCGAGCTTCAGCCCAAGCCCGGTAAGCTGAATACTTAAGCGCCTCTGCGACTGAGCATTCAGCACCAAACCATGGGCGAGCTTTACTCTTGGATGGTAAGTCAGAAAAAGGAATAAAGTACTCCATCGCCTGACACACCACCCTTGAGATTTCTGTCGCGCAGCTCGACGGATCGCTCGAAGAAAAGCACGTTTGCCGCCAAGGATAAGATGCGAAAAAGTGGCGCATCTCATCCCAATCTGCTGACTTGTACCGCCAAACCCGTCTTGTGCCTTTAGGGCTGAGATCGGGAGGTGAACAAGACAGTACAGACTTCACCAAACTATGGTCAGACGTACCCAGTGGTGGGGATACGGACACATTATATCGGTCTGGTTCTGTTGTCAGCAGAAGGTCCAAACAATTCGGCGTATCGCCCTCACGGTCAGGTACACGCGTCGCCTGATCTACCAGCTGGGAAAGGTTAAGCGTCAAAGCAAGTCTGAGTGTTTCTCTCCCAGCATGGTCTGTCTTCTCGTACGGGAACAGCCACTCCTTATGGTGGGCGTTAAAGTCCCCGAGAAGGACCAGTTGTGCTGACGGGTACCTCAGTTGGGCCTCATCGGCGGCCTCACACAGATGTTCACATAACCTGGTTGTCTCCTGATTGCCGCTGTGTGAACGGTACACACAGGCGTAGACAATTTTGTCTACACCGGTGTCGACCAGCACCCAGAGTGTGGAGAAAGAGGAGTCTTCAAGGTTACGGAGACGCTTACAGCAGATGCCATCGCTGATATAGACACAGACGCCGGCTTGTGCCTTGAAGTTGTGCTCCAGGGTATACCCCGGGTACTGCAGATAGGACACATCAGCCGGACGTCCGATTTTCGTCTCCGTAAGAAAGAGCAGCAGCGGCTTATCGGTCTCAAGGTGGTGGTGGACCGCATCGAGATTGGAGTGCAATCCTCTGATGTTCCCGAGGTGCACTTTAAGTGGGAGGAAGTGCCGCCGCTGTAAAACTCGATTTCTTTTTATGACTTTCATGTTGTTTGTGGGGAGTGAATAGACAGGAAGGCGGAAGTTGTACGAGGCGCTGACCAGGATCCAGTGGTGAACACAGAATCGCTGCACTGAAGGTAAGACTAGCCTGGAGACCGCGGGGACGCCCGAACCCCCCCGGAGATGGCCATCGGGTCCTCCCGTCCAATCGCCAATTGGCACGATGGAGCATTCCGGGATTTTTCGTAAGATGTGTGGGGCAGCCTTTCATAGGTGGCTAACCTACTAGTTGGGCCCCCTACTATCTACGGTCGGCCAGCGGTGCACCGTGCTTCGGATCCCGCTGCCCTCCAAGACTAGCCGCCAAGTGCAGCGACACTCTGACACCGAAATGGCATACTGACTCAGCGCTACTGTACAGACCCGCCTTCCACATGGCTTCCCAAGGCTCCATGCCGGAACACGTCCAAGGACGCTTGGCGGCAAGACTTAGCCTTGAGGGTGGTGACTAGCCACGGCCGAAGCCTACCACCAGACAAAGTGCTGCTCATTTAGCACTACCCAGGGGCCACGTGTAGGGTAACTAGAGTAATGAGGCCCAAAGGGCCTCGCCTACGGACGCGAGCAACATTAGCCCCCAAAAAAACGTACCTAACGTATGGAAATAACTGAAATAAACTATTCTAGCGGTATCTATGTCTGTTAAAGTCCTAATCTTTTTCACAGCGTAGGAACCAGAACTTAATCTACTAGCTATTTTTTCAATATGTGATCCCCACTGTAATTTAGCATCGATACTTAAACCTAAGAACACGGTTGATTCCACAAGGCTCAACAACTGTCCATTAAGTTGTACATTGGTTTCCACCTATGTAACATTAGGTAAGGTGAATTTAATACATTTGGTTTTTTTTTCATTAAGGCAAAGATTATTTATATTAAACCAATGAACTACTCGTGAGATTGCGTTGTTCACTTCGTCATAATTATCTAATTGTCTTTTAATTTTAAATATTAAGGAAGTATCATCAGCAAACAAAACAATACTATTTTTATCCCTTACGTAGTAAGGGAGGTCATTTATATAAATTAAAAATAAAAATGGTCCAAGTATCGAACCTTGTGGAACGCCCATCGAAACCAAAGATCCCACCGAACGTGTCCTGTTAGTGCTAATACAAAGAGTGTACCTTTTTTTTTTTTCGTGCGGAAATCCCTTCGGATACCCCCCCGCGTGCCAGCGGGGGCGGTTATGTCGGGCTTGAACCGACTAAAACCGCACGCCGTCTCGGGTCTACAGACGCCGGGGTGTAAGGTTGCCCATAGAGCATATCCCTCGCACCCGACTGACTCTGGGCCATCTCCGGTTTCGAGATGGCCCCCTCGGGGCAAAGAGTGTACCTAGGCTCAAACGAGGCACTTTATATTTCATAATGTACCTTTTTTTTTCGTGCGGAAATACCTTCGGATACTCCCCCGCCGGCCAGCGGGGTCGGTTATGTCGGGCTTGAACCAACTAAAACCGCACGCCGTCTCGGGTCTACAGACGCCGGGGTGTAAGGTTGCCTATAGAGCATATCCCTCGCACCCCGACTGACCCTGGGCCATCTCCGGTTTCGAGATGGCCCCCTCGGGTTTGTAAACCACAGTATCCCAGTGTGTTTGGGCGAGGGGCGCTAGTCGCCCCACCGTCCCGGTCTGCTTCTGCTGGGGTGACAGGCGGCCTCACCTGCCACCCCCAGGCCTGCGCTCATGGAGAACGGAGGTCGAAATAATGTACCTACAAGTGGAATAATACTGGTAGGCCGGTAGGTACTCCTGCAGATGACAGACGAGGCTCTATCGCAGGCGCAGATTTTACTCTCGGGGTTAGACGGCAGTCGTTCCCATAAAAGCCCTATAAGCCAAACCAAAATGAGGAGAAGGAGCGAGCGAATCCGGCTCCGAGGCTAAAAGAATGATAATGTCTTATCAAGAATAGTGTGGTAATTAGAGATTGGACGGCGCGCGGCGCGGTGGCCCAATGGGAAACGCAAAATGCTATCGCAAGCTCTCGTGCTGCAATGTACGTCATTGTGAATTGCCCATACGTGAACTGCAGGCGTTAAGACGCTGGTGTTTGTGCGCGATGGCGAGCTACTGGGCTCGAATCCCGGCTATAGCAAACTTTTATTAGGTTTTCATGTCGAACAATTCTCGGTAGCTCAACAGAGTTTAGCAGTATGCCCAGTAGGTAATAGGCGCGTCAATATTAATATAGGTAATAATCGTCACTCACTCAGGGTAAAAAATATTAGTGACGAAATATGGACCTAAGTTTAAAACATCCTAAAGTTTAGGTTTAGGGTATAGAATAGGCGTGAATATACATTATAAACATAAGAAAAATGTATGTTCAAAATAAAGAGAACAACGTTGTTAAGTTTTAATATCAGCAACGTTATTATGAAGACGTTTAATTTATAAGAATAATAAGCTAGTGTTTCAAAATGCAGATAATATCTTTACGGCTATTATAAAAAAATAATACCTACACCTACACCTCGTACAAATTATGGCTTCATACATTAGTAGAATTCATGACATGAAAAAAAATAAAAAAATTCAGACGAGCAGCTGCTCGCGCTCGTTAGCACCATAGATTATTAAATATGTTAGCACAAAGCCATATAAATGATACTTAAAATTTAATCTGGTCACACTATAACTATTAGAATAATATTATGTAATCTGTGCTATAACTATGTAGCTGTCACTTCTTACTGCTGGCTGGCAGCTGATTGTCATATCAATTGTTTACATCACATTTTTTCTTTTTTGTGAAGTTTAGTTGAAGAAATATACATAAAATGCGTCTATTAACGTTTAGTTTCTTGAAAAGGTGCAATAACAAGACGACATATGATGGCGTAAGGCGTATGATCAGCGGCGGACTGTTGCAGCCCAAAGTTGTACCCAAAGCCACTGGTTAGGGTTACATCCTTATTTTCAAGTTTGCTTATAAGAATAGTCACCGGAGTAATGATTAGACACAGTGCATTTCGATCCTCCTAGTTTCCTTATCATAAGAAAACTTTAAGCTCGCCGGCGCAGTCGGGTAGTAAAAGGACAGAGGACTACCCATCGTCTCGACCGCAAAGGGAGCAAGTAAATATCGCTCCTTTAAAGCTGCTTATTTACCTTGCAATTTTTACTTAAAACCAATAGGATATACAAATATACTTAAACCTGTGATGTTTTACAAGTATAACCACCAATCCCATAGGTTTGAAATGAAATGTATGATTTAAATACAATATTTCAGCGGACCCAAGTTTGATAGACATAGCACCAACATGGAAGGATGATATGGAGCCAGAGCTACGTAAAGCTGTTCTGCAGGACATGCAAGTGATCCCTGACTTTATCACAGAAGAGGAGGAAGCTGCCATGCTTGCGGAACTTGAACCAAAATTAAAACGGATGAGATATGAGTTTGATCACTGGGACAATGTGAGTACATAGTTGCTATAGCAGTGGGGACTTATTTCGGTACGATACTACTCATATTTTCTACCAGCTTATGTCCATGCGAGGTCAGTTGTCATTTTTTGGTTCCGGTTCTACTCAACCAATTGCAATCAAAAGATTTAAAGTTTGTCCAAGACTAAAAAATTGCATCAAAATCTGTTCAGTAGTTTTTGCGTCCATCGTGAACAAACAGATAAACAGACAAGAATTCGAAAAAAAAATATGTTTGTGCTCAGAATCATTCTTTTTTTATCCTATGTACGACAATCAAGTTCCTATTGATATATATATAAATATTTGTTTAAAGTATATATATAATATTCGGGTATAGGGTGCGTAGACAGCTTGAGACTAGGATTGATACAGAAAACTATATGCTATGAGGAGAATTTGGAATCTTCAGTTAGGATGTGTAGAGTTAGAAATTTGGCTCTTTATAAGATCTGATAACTTTTTACAGTGCAAGCAATATGGACTTGTCTTGTCGTCATTTTACATGAACAAAATTAGTACTACATAGCTAGTTTTTTAATCTAAATAATGGAACGTCAAGTTCCTTGTTACATTTTCTGTGTTAAAATAATTGCATTGAATTTCCGGTAATGGTATACAATGGCAAAAAAAAAAACCATATTACATCAATGGTTCAACAGAAAATAAAAATTGCTGCAGTACTATCAATGGTACTGTTTGACGGTACCATGGTGAACAAATCTGATTTTCATTATTCTAGGCAATCCATGGTTTCCGTGAGACAGAACGCACACAGTGGTCGGAGGAGAGCGAAGCAGTGCTCACTCGCATCAAATCAGTGGCTTTTGTCCCAGGCACAGGTGCGGGGGAGCCAATGCCCTATGCTCATGTACTGGACCTGGCCCCTGCAGGACATATCAAGCCTCACGTAGATGCCGTTAGAGTGAGTAGCTACGTTATGTATTATGATGAGTAAGTATATAAAAATAAATTACTGTTTATTTCTGAATTTGGTACTTGATATTTTTTATTATTGATAGGTCAGTGTTTGACCAATATCTTACCTGTTCAGGTCGACGATGAACATGCTTGCCTAGAAGCAATTTAGGCGCCGGACAAACAGAACGGATGCGCGTCCTAGACGTTTCTTTGTAATGTAACACCCTACGAATCCCTTAATCACTCCGCACACTTCGTGGTGTGTTACAAAGACACGTCTAGGACGCGCGTCCGTTTTGTTTGTCGGGCGACTAATTCACTCGTGACTTGAAGGATTCTTAGAATATTTATAGCTTCTCGGAAACAAACTCGGGCAAGCAGTTCCACTTCTTTTCAGTACGCACAATGAATGTATTGCCGGAATGTTTTGTTGGGATTTCCGCACGATTAAAAAAAAAAAAAGGTACTTTTCAGTGACCCATATAAATCTTAAGGCTTTCACGGCCGGCGTTGAATGTAGAATGTACTGCTTCCGGGCCATTTGGCTGTTGGTCCATCGGAAACATACATTCTACATTCAGTAACCCGTTTATTCATTTTAAAAGAATCTTAAATCTAAGAATGGTCTCAAAAAATTCCCCACTCATTTGCTAACCATTAAATAAATGCCTCCATATGATACGAACTCAAAGTTCTAATTTAAACTTTAGTTGAAAGTTTAAATGACGTACCTATTATGATACAATTAGTAGGCGCTTCTAAGGTGAAAGGTTCCAGTCGGTCTGGTTCGATCCGACGTAAACGCCGCTAGTGCCGACAACGCCCTGTAGCCCGCGTACTGTGCTTTGCAGTTCTGCGGCGACACGATCGCGGGGCTGTGCCTGGCGTCGGCGGCCGTCATGCGCCTGGCGAGCTGCGCGTGCGCCGGCGCGGCGCTGGACGCGCTGCTGGCGCGCCGCGCGCTCTACGTCATGCGGTGCGGGCCTCTCCCACTCTCCCACTGCTCTCTGTTCCCGGTTGCGAGGCTTGGGGCCTTACCCCTCCTCTCGGACTCTTAAACCCGGGAGAAAAGCCTGCGGCGGAGTTTCGTTCGTCAATCATTAGGTGTACTGGTTTTGCAGCTGAGGTCGGCTCCGGTGCCGAAGGTATCAATGGAGCTCCAAGAGCGCCCCGATATGGGGGTTAGGGGTCATTCGGCCCACCGTGAAACAGAGATCAGTATTACCTTTTGAAAATGGAATTGTGACGGTAAGCCAGACTAACGTAGCCGTTGCGCGCGCAGGGGAGCAGCGCGCTACAAGTTCACGCACGCGGTGCTGGGCGGCGAGCACAGCGTGTTCCGCGCGCAGCCCGTGCCGCGCCGCCGCCGCGTGGCCGTCATCTGCCGCAGCCGCCCCCTCCCCCCGCCGCCGCCCGCGGCCTCCGCGCCCTCCGCGCCCGCCGGGAACTCGTAGTCCGCCGCGACTATCGTATAGCAGCTTACGGCGTGCCACATTTTCGTTACGACTAATTAGATAGTCTTTCACTGACAATTTGCCAGATGACGACTTCAACGTTTCCATAATTATTTATTTCTTTTGGATGGTTCTACATTGATATGACGGCCGCTAATCCTAACTAATTTGGGATTAGGGAGATCCGTAACAAAATTACGGCATTTTCGAAACAAAAAAACAATAAAAAATACTACCTACTTAATTCAATTAAAAACAGTTTGAGTCTGAAATAACACTGCAGTTTACTTTATTTACGTATCATTAGGTTATGGGCCCAGCTCTCATAACTGTTCGGAAGGTGATTGCTGGGAAAATTAGAGATTACATTGGGGACGCTGCACGCCGGGGGTTTTGTTTGTTGGTTGGAGCTAAAACAATATCTATTGTTAAGAAGCCAACATGGAACAGGCGATCGCAACTACGTCAGTGATCAAGCTAGAGGACAAGAGCAATTGGAGCGTATGGAAGTTCCAGGTGTCCGTCATGTTGAGAGGGTTAGAATTGTTCTCGCTGGTGAATGGAACGGAGATAAAAGAAGAAAATACAGCTGCTACTTGGGTTACGAAAGATGCGAAAGCTCAAACAATCATCGTGTCCAGATTATGTGAAAAGCTATGGTACACGTGCTAACCTGTGAAACTGCACCTAAACAACAAAAAATACTACCTACTTAATTAAATTCACCTCCGTTATCCGTACGGATTGTCTTAACTTTACACCCTATTTGACGCTCAGACCATGTAATGAATTGTTTAACTTTTGAGTACACCTCACTTATTCTTTTCAAAAAATATACTGTTCTGAAATTTGATCAGTCAATGTCACTTTATAACCTCTTCCAGTGACACTTGGCACAGAAAACAAATTTAATTTTAGGTCTGGTACATACAACACACCATGCAACACAGATTGAATATATTCTGTTCCATTATAAATATAAAGTTCCACTTTACCGTGCCCCACAACACTAAGTCTTCTTCCATCGCCTACTACAACCCAGCGCTTAGACAATGATGTGTAGTTTGTGAATAAAGAATGATCACAACACATATGTTGGCTAGCTCCACTGTCCACCAACCATTTATTGTTCGGTATTTCGCTATCTGTACTTTTTGTCTGAGTACTGCTTGTCATGGCTGTTACGACGAAAGCATTGACTTTCTTGTTGTTATTTTTGTTTTTGTAACAAGACTTTTAGGTGACCTTGTTTTCCATATAAATAGCACTTTCTTTTCTCCACAGTACTCGAACAGTAGATGGTGAGGAGATTTGCACTTGAAGCATCTTACATCATTTCTCCTTTTAACATAAAGCGCTGTATTCTCTTCCGCTTTATCATTTTCCCTGGTTTTTAACCTTTCTTCTTCTATTAGAAGACGTGACACCATATCATCATATTTCTGTTTACTCGGTTCCACAGACTCCCATGCTGATATGAAATGACAAAACTGAGATGGAAGTGATAATAGTACTTATGTCATGAAACTTGTCTGATATATCTTCCCCTGCTTGTTTGAGCTGACTTGACATTTGCTGAATATTAGCCAGAAAGACTGACAGCTCCCCACTCTCATATTTATACTGAAGAAACTTTTGTTGAAGCATCATGGTACTGGTGGCTGACGTGGCCTCATATACACTATGTAGTTTGCTCCACATTTGAGGTGCAGTTTCACAGGTTAGCACGTGTACCATAGCTTTTTCACTTAATCTGGACACGATGATTGTTTGAGCTTTCGCATCTTTCGTAACCCAAGTAGCAGCTGTATTTTCTTCTTTTATCTCCGTTCCATTCACCAGCGAGAACTATTCTAACCCTCTCAACATGACGGACACCTGGAACTTCCATACGCTCCAATTGCTCTTGCCCTCCAGCTTGATCGCTGACGTAGTTGCGATCGCCTGTTCCATGTTGGCTTTTGCTATAGAAAGATGTAAATAAATCTGCCATTTTTAAAGACTGGATGACTCTTGTTCATCAAACGAAAATGTCACACTGTTTCAAGACACGATACCCGCTTCTGTTTATGTAGTCGTAATGAGACCAACTATTTAGTGATACCTCATTTGTATTAAATTATTTCTTCATGATTACAAACTTTAGTACCTATTGTAATGTTATATTTAATAAAGTGTTATTGTTAGTAAGCTTTTCTTATCATTTTGGACGGTCATACCTACATGGCGTCCTGAAGTCTTCATTTGACGCATCTATTACTTTGGCCACAAGACACCGCTCCTATGTGATCTGTGGACGCAACCTGAAAATTGCTTGGATGATGCTCAAAACAAATTCTCAAGGCATTAGGTATTGAAACATCGGGGTGTGTGTTGGGTAACCTCCTCGAGTGTCGCTCCGATTCCGATCCCGCTGCAGTCCGGGGGGAACGGAATCGGAGCGGCCGGTACACCCTGGGCGGCGGTCAATGGCTTCCCCTTCACCCCTTCATAGGGTTGGCATTGATCGTCGGCCAATACCCAACGTGGCGGGAACACATCGCTCTCCGTACTCCTCTGCTTTCAGAGGAGACAGGATGAGCGATGCTGTTAGTGGTGAGATGGCCCAGGGTCAGCCGGGGTGCGAGGGATATGCTCTATGGGCAACCTTACACCCCGGCGTCTGAAGACCCGAGACGGCGTGCGGTTTTAGTCGGTGCAAGCCCGACATAACCGCCCCCGCTGGCCGGCGGGGGGGTATCCGAAGGGATTTCCGCACGATGATAAAAAAAAAAAAAAGGTATTGAAACATCAATAATGAAGTATCTTAATGTATTAACGGCCACAGCAGTAAGCCTACCATGAAACCTACATCCGCAATTGCCGACCGAAATTTCAGACATCAGTACATTTTTTTTTGCATTGAAACTTCTTTAGAATCGTTGATTTCAAACTCGATGAAACGAAAAAATAAGTCCATAGTTTTTTTTTATCAGGGACTTTTCAGAAGTTTCCAGTGATTTGCACACACACACACTATAAAAGGGTAAAAAGGGAATTGTGTAAAGGGTAAAAAGGGGAAATGTGGCAAGGGTAAAAAGGGGAAATGTGGAAAGCGTAAAAACGGGAAATATAGAAAGGGTAAAAAGGGGAAAGGTGGCAAGGGTATTTTTTTTTCGTGCGGAAATCTCTACGGATACCCCAACCCCCCCCCCCACCCGCCAGCGGGGGCGGTTATGTCGGGCTTGAACCGACTAAAACCGCACGCCGTCTCGGGTCTTACGCCAGAAACGCACTTATCCCGCAATCGAGTCTGAAAACGGCAAATGACAGTTCATTCGGCCTAAACCCTACCACGAAACGACCTGAAACCGCAAAATTCGGAATTTTGACAGCCCGCCAAAAGGAATTTTACATAAGTGTGCCCTAAGCAGTGTTTTTCAATAAGTAGTTATTAAGTTGAATTATTTTTAAAACAATATTCAAATTATATTGGTTTTCGTCTTCTTACCATGTGTTTTTCACTGTATCCCATTAACTGAGAGTTGGTCCGAAGGGCATAAAATGACATAATTTTTACGCACGGATCAAATTGGTTGGTCCGTGGGTAAGAAACGATTAAAACACGATACTATAAGACTTATTTCAAAAGGTCGAAAGATCATCACAATACAAAGAAATATATTTTTAATATGTTGGTTTATAATGATAACATAAGCATATAATGTCTGTGATAGAATTATATTAAAAACGAAAATCACCTTGATATTATTTTTGATTCACTCCGAACATACTGTAAGGTCCCGACCGAAAGAACGAAATCCGAAATGACACTTCTTTCGTTCGTGTTTCATGCAGGCTCGCAATTGCGGATTTACGTTTGATAGTAGGACTACAGAGTGTACACAAGTCTGTGTACAAACATACACAATAGTATTTAACTCTTACTTATATTTAATACACAATATTCTTGAATTAGTCACTTTCGAGTATATTCAGCGTTTTATAACAATGAATAGTTTACATCAACTAAGCTCTCCCCGGGTTAAATACTGCCCTTGACCTTGACTAACTACACCAGCTAATTCAGTCAAGTTTGACTCAATTTATATAGTGGGCAACCCCAAATGTAATACAGCCGAATACACTTTACTCCAGTAAGAAATAAATTATATGGAGACTTGACTAAAATGTTATTTCAGATATCAATATTAGTTGTTTTATTTCGCATAACATTTGTACATACGTACAATTGAGACAATGTTGTTTAACGAAGTTCGAAATAAATAACAAAGAGTTAAGTTGTTAACTCTTGCTTGACAAACGACTACAATGAACACGTTCAGTGCAAGCCGTCAGACTTGTCTTCGTCGTACTGGTCGCGGTAGTCCATGTCGTCCAGCTCCTCGACCTCCAGGTACTCGACCTCACCTTCCATATCCTCGCCCTCCTGCGACTCGGTGCCCTCCTCCTGTTATGATTATTACATTTTAGACTTGCAATAATTATTATGTGATTTAAAGCAGAAGCAAAATTTGACGAAAGCAGGAGAGTTCCAGTTCGTACCTGCGACGGCGCGAGCGCGGCGACGTGCGTCGAGCGGTGAACGCGCGCGTGACGCTTCATGGCCGCCACCGAGCCGAACCTGCGCCAACACGGCCGTGAGAGTGGGCTGCACCGGGCAGTGCCCGAGTGTGGACAGTGTGTTGTGTGCGATAAGTGTGTGGTGTGCGATAAGTGTGTAGTGTGCGATAAGTGTGTGGTGTGCGATAAGTGTGTGGTGTGCGATAAGTGTGTGGTGTGCGATAAGTGTGTAGTGTGTAGAGTGCGATAAGTGTGTGGTGTGCGATAAGTGTGTAGTGTGTAGAGTGCGATAAGTGTGTGGTGTGTAGAGTGCGATAAGTGTGTAGAGTGCGATAAGTGTGTGGTGTGCGATAAGTGTGTGGTGTGCGATAAGTGTGTAGTGTGCGATAAGTGTGTAGTGTGCGATAAGTGTGTGGTGTGCGATAAGTGTGTAGTGTGTAGAGTGCGATAAGTGTGTGGTGTGCGATAAGTGTGTAGTCTGCGATAATTGTGTAGAGTGCGATAAATGTATTGAGTACAATTAGTATGTGAATTGCGATCAGTGTGTGACGTACGAGAGCCTGAAGTGCGATCAGTTTTTCAAGTGCAATTAGTGTGTAGAGTGCGGTTAGTCTGTGAAGGGCTATCAGTGTGTGACATGCGATTAGATTGTGAAGAGTATTGCGGCGGAGTGACTCACGTGCGTCCGCACTGGTCGCACGTGGTGGCGGGCGGCGCGGGCGCGGCGGGCTCCGCCTCGCGCTCGGCCTCGCCCGCGCCCGTGTGGCACTTGCGGATGTGCGCCATCAGGTTGGCCCTGGCGCCGAAGCGCAGGATGCAGGCGTCGTAGCCGCACACGAACTGCTTGGCCTGGCGGTGGCGCAGCAGGTGCGCGCTCAGCAGCTCGGGCGTGTCGGCCGTGCGGAAGCAGGCGGGGCACACGTGCGGCGGCGGCGCGGCGCGGCCGTGCGCCTGCGCCGCGTGCGCCGCCAGCTGCGCGCGCTCCGCGAACGTGGCGCCGCACGCCGGGCAGCGCGCCGCGCACGCCGCCGCGTGGCGCCGCAGCTCCGCCGCCGACAGCGCGCCGCGCCCGCACAGCTGGCACGCCAGCGCCGCGCCGCACGCCGAGCCTGCGCACGCGCACAGCCAAGGAGTACTGCGGGCCGGCCATACTACGTACCGGAACTTCGAGCACTCGGTACCATGAAACGCAATTGTCCCGCACTCGGGCCCGAAGACGGCATGTGACAATTCATTTGACCTAAACGCTATCATGAAACGACCCAAAACCCGCAAATTTAGGAAATATAATGGATCGCCAAAGAAAACTAAAATTGAAAAATTATATTATACAAATTTCTTAATATGTTTGTTTATAATAGTATTTTTTTTTAGAGATGTAAACGAAAACGTATATATTTTATTCATATACCGAAAGAATGAAATCCGAAGTATCTTCATGATGCCTTAATGACAGTTCTTTCATTCGTGTTTCATGCAAGCCTGCAATTGCAGATGTACGTTTCATGGTAGGTCTACAGATCGACCGATGTTGCAAGCCTTTTGAGGCCATTATTACCTAGTTTAACCTGACAGAATACGCAACTTGACAAACAGTACGTACTCACAGTGCCCGGGCACCGGTTGGTCTCTTATAGGTTAAAACATATTAACTAAAAACAAAATTATATGAACTCTGGTGCTTATGATACCTTATTACGATTTGACCAATATTATATTGGTAAAAAGCTAAATACCTTTTGAAGCACTTTTGTTATCAAAACCAGTTAATGCCCTAATCATCTAATCTCACTCTATATAAAAGGAAACCAAGGTATTGGGTTGTAAACTAAAACAATATATTTAATATTGTTACCTAAATGTGCCTTCAAAGCTGATCTGGTAGCAAACTGAGCTCCACACGTCCAACAGGAATGGAGTGCATCAGCAGGATGCGTGGCAAGATGAGTACGAAATTCATTAGGTTTGGGGAAAGATGCTGGGCACACTGAACACTGGTAAACGTGATCTCCTCTTGCATTGCGACCTCGCTCTAGCTCATCATTGTCTGCCGCCGCTGCTGCCGCTAAGGTATCACGCTCCACCATGATAATATCCTCTTCACTATAAGCACCATCAGGCCCTGCACCACCCACTACGATGAAGACATCAATCTTCTGGGTTAATTCATGTAATCTGGTAACATAAAAAAGCATGTCGCATGTTAGTAACAAGCGTAACAACAACAAAAGAAAAACAAATGCTTATACTATGTCTACCAACCTCTTACGCAGAGCCCTGATCTTTTCACTGAGAGGTGGAGAACCTCTGTTAGCAAGTGCAGTACTGAACTCGTATGACTCCATAGCCCGACGTATACAGCTTCCACACAGACGACCCTCGGGCACCACCTCAACAAGTACTTTACCGCTTTAAAATACTGAATATTAATGAACACTACTAGTCCAATGATACAGATGTAAGCCTTATAAAATTCTTAGGATATATTCATATAACATAAGCGGTAAAACAATATAGTTATATCAATATATTGTGAAATTTACTACAATCATATAAGTTATGATATTGTTTGGGTTTTGCAAAGGATTGATTACTACTGAAGTAGTTCAAATACCTTGCTAGCGTTGAGATGCAGGAGCATAGCTCGTAGCGGCACCTGCATGGGAGGCGCCCCCGCGTCGTGCTCCTCCGGCGTTAACAGCTCACCACCGCCACCACATATACAACACGTCTCGGATTCGAGCTCCACTTTCATCACTTCGGCCGCCATAGTTGATATTTTATTTTTGTTAGAGCAGTTCCGAGCAGGGCCGAATTACAGTACAGGTAATGAATTAGATATTATATTCTAAATCGCGTCCTACGTACAATAATAATTCCATCTACCGTTCTGTCAGTTATCGCATAGCGCCACAATAAATTGTCACCGTCAAACAAAATCGTTCAAAAATGAAAATTTAAAACCCGTAAGTCCAACATGTAGCCAAAGAGGATTATGTACTAGATTTATTGTCTGTGGAAATGAAAGGAGTCGATATTCTTTTGCATTTAAATGTCGATGGACGAATTAACCGTTACGGAAGCCATAATAGTAAAATAAAAATGTGTGATAAAAATTTATTCATTTTAAATTATTTAAAAAACACATTTACATTTATCGCCACGACCACGAATCGCCACGACCACGCCACACTAATATAAACCACGCCACGGATGACACATACATACGGCAGGCGCATCCCCATTGGGAAAGAATATGAGTAAGTAAATAGAAGTAAATGTACAATTCTATGTATGCAATACTCAGAAAAATTCAATAAGTATTGATTTCATTTCCTATTATTATATTTCAACAGTAAATGGAAATGAGTGTACTGTACAACTAGTACAAGGCTTTAGCAATACCTTTGGGGCCAAGTCATCCAGCCAACCTGCTCCGCTAGCCTGCTAAATAAGAGACGCAACTCTGGCGCAGGCTTTCTTCATGGGGTTGGGCGGTCAGATGGTTCCAGTCACTCCCGGAAGTCAAGCCCGGAAGCCGATAATACCAATCAAAAATAATAATTGACTGAGATTCGCTATGAGGATGATGATGAGGACTTAAATGGAAAACAGTCCAAGTTCATAAAACGCCGAAAATTGAAATAATGTTGTATCCGTTTCGTTCAGTAATTCAGTTGTCAGATAAATCTCAGGCTTGGGCAGTTGGCTTGGCAACCAGCCGTAGGGGTGTCCACTGTGAAAAAACATCGATGTTTTTTTTGATTCGATACATCGCAACTATACATCGATGTCTTTCGATGTATCGAATGAAATCATCGATGTTTTTTAAACATCGGGTACTTTTTCTAAACTTTTATTACAAAACTCGAATAATGTGGAAAGTGACCCATCTCAAAAGAGGCCATCTTTTCAAAGTATTTTTTTTTACAAAAAGTTTATGAAAAGAGCTAAATCCATTATTTTATTATAGTTTAGATATTAATCTTTCATAAAATAATAGATTTAACTCCTTTCATAATTCAAAAAAAAGTAAGTAAAAGAAAATACAAGTAAAAGTCATGTGTCAGAAACATCTGTATTATATCTTACAAAAGGTCAAATTTTAAAAAAATACACTAAATAACCCGCAACATTTTTGCTAAGTCTGTCAACATGATGTATTGATTTGTTAAGAAATCTATGTATATAATGCAAGTTGACGAATGTATTGCTAACAAATATATAAGAGCTCACGAAAAGATGAGGTTTTATTGTAATGAATACGTATATTAATATGTTATTACTAATTATACACAATTCACTTCAATCTTATTTGGTTTCACAAAACCAAATGTAATTACATGTTTATAAACATAGAAACTCGCTCGCCAGCCGATATGAGAAAAGTAGTTTTTTTTTATTGTTACTGAACTGACTCTTGCGCCATGCTGCCAACATCGGGTCCATATTAGAGAATTCGGAATAATGATGCGTTCATAATAGTAATAAGTAATATTTTAGTGGTAAAACTTAAGTTTTTTTTTACTAAGCTCAAACCAAAGAGGATATAATCACTACGCGCTACGTGGCCTAACTCGTCTATCACCAATTCGATGTTTTTTTTAAAACATCGATGCATCGATTATTTTGAAAGCTTTTTAACATCGGATGGATTCGATGTTTTTCATTGCAAACACCGATGTTTCCGATGCATCGATGTATATCGAATATCCCTAACCAGCCGCATAGCCCGCATACTCTGTGGCCAGCCGCAGTTGTATTTGTGACTTGTGTTGTCTTTGGTTGTTTTGTTTTGGGTTATTCTTTTGGTCTTTGGTGGGCTGCGATATTACTTACTGAATTTAATCGCAAAACATCCTGTGGTGTCGGCGTAAATTACTGTTTTCTAATAGTTTTTGTTGAACAGTAACATTAAAAATGTCTATCGGCGTGCCTATTAAAGTACTTCACGAAGCGGAAGGCCATGTAGTGACTTGTGAAACGAACACCGGCGAAGTGTACCGCGGGAAGCTTATTGAGGCCGAAGACAATATGAATTGCCAAATGACGCTGGTAACTGTAACCTATAGAGATGGAAGGGTCGCGCAGTTAGAAAATGTATACATTAGAGGTTCAAAGATCAGATTTCTTATACTACCGGATATGTTGAAGAATGCGCCTATGTTCAAACGACAAGGCAATAAGCCGACTGCCGGTCGTGGTAAAAGTGCTATACTACGAGCGCAAGGTTAGTGCCAATGGTGTTATTTGATCAGTGTTTGCTTTTGAGGGAGATTTAACCTCATGAAGTTTTGTTTGGTGCTAGGGTTTGTTCACAGATACTGCAGTGTCATAGTTGACCTAACTTTGAGATTTCTAACAGAAATTGAAAAGAAGACCTTTTAGTAAATGTTTATTTCAGTAGTCAGATTTCCTGAACTGAAGAGTAACAAAAGTCTTATTTTTGTATACCAATTTGGTGCAGATGATGTTCTAACTACAACAACCTGTCCTCATCTTCCTTACATTCAAGCATATCTTCTGACTAATTCTTAAGATGTGTTGACTCTTTTTTATACCAGTAATAAAACTTTTTATTATAATTATGAGACCGTAATCTTAGCAATCCATGGATTCTCCGTGCGGGTGCCGGGTCCATCGCATTGCTGAGTTGGGAACTCGGGACAGTGCCTGGGACTTGCGACCCAAGTGTAGGTTTAGAAGGGGCCCCTTTTGTTGATGTACATCAACACTCACCTTCACTACCCAAGTTCCCCTCCCTGCCTAACCAAATTTGATACGAACCTACTAGTGCCGCTTTAGACATTCATCCTAGTAATGAGCTTATTGTAGCTCTCGATAGGCCTAGATCTTTAAGTAGGTTATAGAGAGATTTTGCTGGTATACCTCTCACTCCCACTTCCACTGCATACAAATTAACCACGTAACCGTTTTTGATTAATTCGTTTGTGAGATCATAGTATTTATTTTTCTTTATTGTGTGGTCCTTCGGTATATTTGTTTCCCACGGTACAGTAAGTTCCACAAGAACCACATGTTTTAACCTCTTAGAATATAGGAATATGTCAGGTCTAGATGACGAAACCCCAACATCCTCCGGAATTTTATAGTGCTTTTCATACGTGTCGATTAGGAGAGTCCAATCTGGGGCAGTATCTAAGATTGAATAAGGTTTGTTCCTGGGTGTTATGGATGAACCTTCAGACACAAAGTTGATATGACGTCTGTTAGTAGTCAATCCTTTTTGGGCTCTAGCTACTGCCAGACTCATTGCTTCACGTATGATGATAAGCACCTTATCGTGGCGGCGTGAGTAATGGCCTTTATCGAGAAGCACCCTACATCCTACTAATATGTGTCTAGCCGTCCCTATTGCCTCACCACAAGTATAACATTGTTTTTCTGTGGCCTTCCCCCACCTTACCAGATTACTCTGGTCTGGGAGGGTCATCTGAAAGGCGTTAAGATAAAATTTTAACAGGGCCGGCGACCAGTCATAGATCAAGGTGCGCCACTTTAAGGCCATCGGTATGCAGAACTCTCCCATTGTCAACCATTCATTTTGGATTTCCAAATTCATCGCGTGCACTCGATATTTATCATTTTCGTCTTGTTTTAGAAAGGACTTAAGTATATCCTGGTCCCTTTCTGGCTCTCGTACTCCCAACCCCACTCTGTTTGACTGGGCCCCTATCATAAATCGTTTATGGAATAGAAGTCTAGATTCAAGCTCGGACGCGTTATTATCTTTCGGGAGTGCCCTGATTGTGACATCTTGGGATTTTCCTAAGATGTGGGCTTTGGTAACTCTAAGATGTTTATAGAGCTCCGATGGTTTCTTAAGTTTCATCCCAAAATTATTTTGATCCCTAAATAGAGCAGAGGAATCAGCAGAGTGCGCTAGTCCAAGCCACGATTTTAGCGATTTTATGACAGTTGCATCTATTTTCGCCAGTAAGGTTTTACCGAATTCATACACCAGAAAAGGCCAAGTCAGACGTGATGTTAAGTAGTTGTCATATATCCAAGCTTTTTTGATATTGTTTTGTGGTATCTGATCTATCTTATTTAGGTCATTTATAAACGTATCGACAACTTCATCTAAGGATGGTGTGCGTCCTTTATAGTCTATCTTTCTCCCAAGAAATTTAAATGGCACCGATTCAGCGACTATGGAAACTGGTTTACCCCCAATGAAGAGTCCCGGGTCGTAAGAGGTAAATTTGGTGTCCCGTCTACCCAGACATAGACAGTGACACTTACTGGGCTTTGTCCTCAGTCCATTTGTCCACGAACAGAACTCATCGACTTCCTTTAATAGTTCCTGACATTGTTTTGGATTGCGCGTCAGTATTGCGAGATCGTCAGCAAAAGCTAAGATGGACTCTGAGTATATGTTATTTACTTTAAACCGATAACCCCATTTCTTTTCGTGACGTATTAACTTGGTAATTAAGATATTAATTACTATGTTAAATGCTATTGGTGACAAGCAGCATCCCTGAAATAGTCCCACATTATACCGTAATGGTCCTGTGTGTACTTCTTGGAAGCTTATAGCAAATTTTAGCTGGGAGTAATACGACTCGATTATCTCTATGACCACGGGCGGAAAGTTATACCATTGCAACGCGTATACCATAAGGTAATGTGGAATTGAGCCAAATGCATTTTCTAGGTCTATCCAACATACCGTTATCTGTCTTTCGTATTTTCTGGCATCTTTTAAGCTTTCCGCTAACAGACTATTGTGTTCCAGACAACCAGAAATGCCGGGTAAAAACCCTTTCTGGTGGTTAGGTCCGAAATACCTATTGTTAATTATATATATATTATAAACGTGAAAGTTTGTGAGGATGGATGTACATTTTTGAATGTGGATGCTTGTTAGTCTTATATGCAAAAATAGCTGAGCTAGAAATAGCTGAAATAATGATGAATGTATGAAAATTAAAAACAGTCAAAAACCCCACTGCGGTAACATTCCTTGTGTATTTGGTTACAGAGACTATTTAGTTATTTTATAATGTTATTAATTTAAATATACTGTAATACCCAGTGAAGCTAACACAATAAATAGAAGTATATTCAAAATAATGTTTATTTATATTTCAGCTGCTGGTCGGGGCCGGGCAGGCAGCCGCGGCGGAGGGCATAGAGGGGGCTGGCAAGGTGGATCTGGTCCCTCACGACGCTGAGTCAACTTACATAGCATACTGGAGATATCTGTGGACCTAGGCCATGCCTCAACTTCTACAAGAACTTTATAAGCAGTTGAAATTGAACAACTTATGTTGGCTTAGTTTCTATCAGAACAATATTTCAATTTTGCTGTTTTGTATTACATCAAGGAATTGACTTCAGATCCATGAAGCTTGTATTGTGAGTCTGTCTATCAGATATTTCTTGTTTTTCATTATTAAAATGTTTCTGGTAACACATCAGTGATAACTTTTGTCTAAGTAAAAACCTAGGTAGGGTAGTCTTTAAGTATATAATGCATCTGTTTGTCAAAGATAATTATAATGAAATCCACATTTGTTCATAGTTTGAGTTTGATTTGAAGAATGCGCAAATTATGCTGTCTCTGAAGTATGTAAATATTTTATGATTGGAGATTAGACTAGGCTATGCCTGTCATGGTGGTACTTTAAGTTGAATACCAATGTGCTTGGACTGCGTTATTTCACATTCAGGACAGTTAACATCAAACATTAATAGACCTATACTAGCTATAGCAAGACCAATATTTAATTTTGAAAGATACTGAAATTTTGTGTGAGCAGGCTACTATCTTGAACTTGGCAAGAGATGAAAGTGAATGGCCTGGTTTTGTTTAACTTTGAGACCAGTGTAGTGCACATACCATGCATAAAATGCTATCATTTAATAAGGTCACATCACACTTCTAAAAGTTTGTGGTCCCGCTATGTGGTTATGGTAGCCACAGTACTCGCAGCCCAGAAGTTTGAAGGTGCCCTGCATTGCATCTCGATGCTTCTGTGAAGCAATTTGTGTGTATTTCTACTATATGATGAATAGGTGCCGTATTTACATCTAAGTAATAATATATTGTAAGGAGCATGGTATTATGGAGACCTTCCGTAACATGTTGATTCTGTATGTGTGGGTTTTAACACAATAAAGCTGACAAGGACATTTTATGTATGGTTTTATTTAAAATATGTATTTACTAGATGTCCTGATTCCAACACATGAGTATTTGGTGGCTTAATCTACATAAAATCTATATTAACTGCCTCTTTTGACAGGCCACTCTGCAATATACCACAAAGTGAACGGAATACATTGTATTAAGATACCATGAAATTACTTCAGAAATACTTCATGATAAGCTTGTAATATTAACAATAAAAGATCATTTTTAGTTCAACACCTTTATTCAATGTTCACTCCAGATACTATCTAACCGTACTGTACAGGCGGGGGCGGAGCGCCCAACACAAAACTAATACATAGGTACTTAGGTACTATTACATAAACCTCTACCTCGATTATTCACCGGTCACCGAGTTTATCATATTAGCCTAGTTTAAAATATAGGAACACTTTTAACAAAGCAGCTTTTAGATCAAGCAAATAATCCTGGAGTAAAAGTGGATTGGAAGGTTCAGTCCTATGGATATTGAAGGTACAGTCATCATCGGTATTAGCTTAACAGATTCCAAGTTACCAACAACTTTAGCTTTCAAAATTTGAAAAATGTCTTATTTTTCTCTAAAGATTACAAAAATAATTTAATTATAAACAAGCACATAATTTTCAATATAAAGATTATTTGTAAATTTGTTAGTGTTCAACAACTTCTGAGGGTGACTGTACAATGGGTCATTTACTCATCAAATTGTTTATTTAAGCATTACCACGTCCTGGTCCCGAAACTGAGGGGGGCTGCGGCCGCGCTATCGCGGCTGATGCCCAACGTTAAGGGACCCAACGCCCCCACTAGGAGACTGTACCTGGGGATCGTGCGAAGCATGGCCCTATACGGGGCCCCCGTATGGGCGGAAACTCTGGCGGCCCGCAACGTGGCTGTTCTAAACAGCCCGCAACGTGGCTGTTCTAAACAGCCCGTTAAAGGCGATGGCCGTCAGAGTCATCAGGGGGTATCGCACGATCTCCGTCGAGGCGGCATGTCTCCTAGCCGGGACCCCTCCATGGGACCTGGAATCGAGAGCCCTTGCGCTGCTGTACCAGTGGCGCAAGGAGGCGCTGGAGCGGGGTCATAGGCCGGAGCCCCGAGAAATCAGGGCTCAGCGGTCCCTGCTCCGCCAGGAACTCATGGAGACATGGAGGGTGCGACTTGAGCACCCAAGGTTGGGGGAATCCACCATTGCGGCGGTGAGACCGATCATGAAGGAGTGGTTGGAGAGGGACCATGGGGACCTCTTCTACCGGATGTGCCAGATGGTTACCAGACACGGGTGTTTCGGTAAGTATCTGTGGCGCATCCACCGGGAGACAACGCCGCAGTGCCAGCACTGCGAGGATCCTGGCGAAGACACGGCGCTCCACACGTTGGTGGAGTGCCCTGCGTTGGCGAGTCAACGCCGGGATCTCGTTGCGGTCCTGGGCGTGGATGTTCTCTCGTTGGAGACCATGGTGAGGGCCGTGGTCTCCGACGGGAGCAAGTGGCACGCCGCCGCCTCTTTCTGCGAGCAGGTAATGCGCGCGAAAGAGACGGCGGAGAGGGAGCGGGAGAGAACCCTGCCCCCCGAGTTCCGCAGTCTGCGGCGGGGACGCCGCAGACTCATCTACGCCCGGGACTACCGACCTCCATGATCGGGGCCTGAGGACGGCAGTTGGCCGACTCGCCGTCCTTACAGAAGCAGGCTGTGGCGGGGGCGTGTCGTGTGTGCCCTACACGCCTGCCAACTCACCGAAGCGGGATAAAACCCGACCCCACCAGGCGAGGCCGCGGTGGCGGCCAAGGTCCGCCGGCAACCCTGGGGTTATCCTTTCGAGGGCTTACCCGGGGTGCCCGGCAACAGACACTTGGGGAGGACACCGTGCGGTTTTAGTCGAGACACGACATAACCACCCCCGCTGGCCAGCGGGGGGGTATCCGAAGGGATTTCCGCACGTAAAAAAAAAAAAAAAGCATTACCACGATATATGAACTCAAGAAAAAGCGCCCCTAAACCTCATCAGTATGGAAACCACCCTTGTGTCTGTGCAGTGGTGACTTTTTGGTAATAAAACGTATTTATAGGATTCATTCTTTCATTCTGGATAATAGGTATAATTTATAACGGAGATTAAATAAAATGTTCAAAAATCTTAAAATTCTTCCAAAAGAATTGCAGAGTAGGTATGATGTGTAGAAGTGTACTTAATATTACCCGTGAAACCAATAAAAAACGAAAATTTACAAGAAATAGGTATGCACTGCGTTCAAAAGGGAATAGTTCTACCTTCATAGGAAATAGCTACTCATAGATTTACGGTTACCGAACTTAGATGTTGGATTTGGAAATCGATTACAAAATCCAGTCTACTCAGAAAAGAATGGAGAAAAAATGATTTTTTTAGTTTACAAGAAACCTAAGACTGATTTTTTTGCTAAAAAGATAGCGGAGATAGATCGGTCTCGGCTACTCGGACAATAAAATAAAGTGGACCACGAGACACCAGCCATACTATAGCTGAATCAGCGGTGAGTATATAATTTCGTATGGCGAATATGATATCTGACGTCGGATTCAGCTGTCAAGATTTATAAACACTTACAGCATACCACCACAGAGCAAGAATACGAGCACGAGTTCGATTGGCGCTATCGAGGTGGCACAGCCCATTCTGCATTTCTGTGACAATGTTTGGATATTTTTATACATTTTCATACCTACCCACTTCGGCGAATTAGACCTACTTAAACATTTTGTCTTCGTAAATAGTATTAATGCATTAAATTACTCTTAGACACTTCCATAATATATTTTTTAATGTCGTGTAGCAGTAGTAAAATATATATGGCAAGTAAAACAATGAATTATACCAGAATCAGCGTACCTACCTATACAAATAAATCATCATCAACCAATGGTAGTCCACTACTGGACATAGGTCTCCCCTAATGAGCGCCATAGCGCCGTCTTCAGCTTGCCGCATCAAATAAATACGACGCCTTTAATATTATGCGAACGTGGCAATGTGCGCAGACAAACACCCAATTTCAGCAGCCAAAAGAAAACCTATCGCCTGGACATAATCTCCAGTGAGCAACTTGGAAGTCATTAAATCACTTGCGGACCTAAGTTGACTGTTGGCCTCTGCAAGGGAAATATAGCCAATGGGGATAAATAAACCGGGCGCAATTGTCCTGCGAATGCAGAGCCTGGATCCAGTCCATGGTCCATACTCTCTTGCCCACTGCCACCCCAACTGTCCCTACTATCGAGGACCTGGGCAAGGGCAACGGACGATGCTGTGGCTGTGGCCAAGTAACTAGGCCAAAAGTAGAGACATAATCTAGGGAATATTATTAGCTATTGATTGACTCGATGAACAGAATTATGCGAAAAAGCTTTATGACAACTAGTTGAAGACAGGAGAATATTTAAAATGTTAAGTAGGACCTACCTATCTAAATTAAATAAGTACTTAGTAAGGTTTCGCTGTACTATAATACACATTGTTTCCCTTACAACTTTATTGTCGTAGGTAGGCAGTATCCAATTATTAATCTATGATTAATATTCAAACAATTCAATCACGCTTACCTCTGTTGGGTTACCATTATCACAAATAACAACAATTGTGTACTTCGACAGTCTTCGTTGATATTCCGAAAAATCAAAGATCACACAGAAAAAATGTCATTAGACGTAGATTGTCGAAGCACACAAATGTCAAGCATTCTTTTTAAGGTCCGTAACTTAATTTCGAGAGACATATTTTAGATTATTGGAATATCGACTGAAAGATTGTGCGAATAGAGTTTATTGCGAAACAACTTTTTGTCGCCAAACGCTACTTCGACTGAACGATTCTTCGAATATTTATCAATCGATGGACTGATGTTTCGCACTTCTTGCCTCGCTCGGCTTATATTCCAAAAATAAGTAAAGTCGGTTAGGTTAGGGCCCCCAATAGAGCGCGAGCCGAGCGAGCGTAGCGAGCGTTCCGCGGCAGCGGCCGGCGAAGCGCCGGAACTACTAGTCCGAAAAGTTTATGGCAAGAAGTGCTATCTATGAAGAGAGATCTCTGTGTACAGTGCTTCCTATGTACCGAGATGTCTACAAACAATGTTTTGAATTTAACATTCGAAACATCAGTCCATCGATTGATTAATTTTCGAAGAATCGTTCAGTCGAAACAGCGTTTGGCGACAAAAAAATGTTTCACAATAAACTCTATTCGCACAATCTTTCAGTCGATACTCCAATAATCTAACATATGTCTCTCGAAATTAAGTTACGGACCCTTCTTTTTATTATACTAAGCTTAAACATAATTCTAATTGTAATTTTTCATTTCGTGAAGCTTGGACGAGGCCAAGTTTGTGATGTTAGGTTTCATCCTATCTGTAAACAGTTAGACTAAACTAAATGTTACAGGGTTTGCTGCTGCTTATGTTGTTGAATAATGATTAATTGGGAGCATGTTCACCGATAAGGTACTTCGTTGGCTGATAAACCGATCAGTTGATCGTCAGTAGTTATGAGAAAATATCAACACTGTATTTATGGCAACAGATTTAGGTACAAGTAGAGTCCTGCTATTCTCTTATAACTGTTAAACGTAATGCAACAAAGTTCTATTTAATAAATTAAGTAATAGTAGTCGGCCGCAGTCGCAGTGCGCCAATTTTGGTATTTTTGTGAAGACTTAACTATTAATTTAGCGATTTGTTCGATGTTAAAGCCGATCGCTACACTTACTAGTAGAGTCGAGTGCGCGCGCGCCGCTGGACCGATGAGTATCGACATCAATACTGCGCTCATGCATGTAATATGCTATTTCTCCAGCAAAATTTCTGGAATTTTTTAGTAAAAAAAAATTCGCAGCGTAAATATTGATTTTTAGAATTTAAATATAATTATTTTGTTAAATTTATGTAGGTATAAGATATGTACCTATGTGCTTTTTTGTAGCTGGCAACAAGGATAAAAAAATCCTCTCAGAAATAACTGAAAGAACATGAAGGAATGATCCTCACAATGTTTCCTTAGATAAAACGCCATTAATCTAGACTCATAACATCTTAAATGCAATTTTGACCTTTTGAAGTTAAGTACATTATTGTCATGCGGAGCGCTCCAATTCTATTCGAGGCTCATCGGCTCAAACCTTAGAAGAATAAGTTAATTCAGTCAAGAACGGGCTCAAAGTGAGGCGCGTCCGTGCACTCGCCTTTTGAATAATTCGGGCGGCAGACCCGCCTCCCCGCCTCCCCGCCTCGTACTAGCCCTTCAGCGGGGCGGCGGCGGGGCGCGACGGGGCGGGGCGCGGCGGGGCGGGGGCGGGCGCGGGGTTCCGGCGCAGTGCGCGCTGCAGCCGCTGCGCCGGCAGCTCCACCAGCAGCGCCAGCGGCAGCGCCGCCAGGTACGACACCGCGGCCACGCCGAACCACTCCACCAACTGCCGAGGGCCGACGTGACTATCAGTCCAAGGCTATATATTACAAATATTTGCAAGTGGCCTATAGTCTACTCGTATGGACAAAACGTCAATAGCGTACTGCTATCCAAGGAGCGAAACACCTTGCCTGAGCAGCTATTGCTACTCTTCGAAAGATATGACCTAGCCCAAGGTAGCTTCTAGGACTAGACATCGTGGACGATATAATCACTGAGCAGGTGAGCTAGTGATCAAACGTTGGACTATGAATGATAAAAAAAAACATACCTAAGTATTGAATTTATTTGGTCATAATGTTTTAATTTTGTTCATTCTTGTATGGATGCTTTTGGGGAGTGGCAATGGAGAGAGCACAAAACAACAAATGCATAATGGGTATAGTTACCACAGTGAAGCGGTCCAGCTGCATGGGCAGCAGACTGGCGCCCACCAGCGCCTTGTTGATGGGCATGTGCAGCAGCAGCGCGCCGAACGACAGGCGCGCCCAGCTCGCCCAGCGCGCCCAGCCCAGCACGCGCCGCGCCGCCGCTGCCACAGGAACAGGCCTCGCTTAGCTACCTGCACGCATACGGGCACGCCTTCCCTGTCGGGGTCGGCAGAGACCAGATCCTGACATACACCTTTCACTTCTACTGCCATACCTTACTGTTTTCATACATGCTCGTCGGCTACGGGTACTCGTGACCTGGCTTTTCTTCAAAATGCCCTAGATCTGATTCACGTACCTTTTTTTTTTGACGTGACAACGTCTTATAAATCGATGGAGCCAGCTGCACGCACGAAAAAACATGACGCAACATGCCGTTACCTGACGTATGCGGCGTTACCTCGTATGCCGTTACCTCGTATGCGGCGTTACCTCGCTCTGGGCTTGAAGTGCAAGCGATGCGTCCGCGTGGACAGCTGCTATACATATAGTTAGTATTTTCTTATGGCGTTGTCACGTTCAACTATCGTCAGTAAACCGACTTTACAGACAACCGGTTTTTTTTTCGTGCGGAAATCCCTTCGGATACCCCCCCCCCCCGCCGGCCAGCTGGGGTGGTTATGTCGGGCTTGAACCGACTAAAGCCGCACGCCGTCTCGGGTCTTAAGAGTGATTCACGTACCTAGGTCGACATTTGCCGGGATATACGCTTGCCTTGTAAACCTCATTATCTTTTACTAATTTATTTGAAACTTTACGCATAACAATATGTACAAAGGCGAACTTCTTCCTCTCGACGTGTCCGAACCATTTAAGCATCCCTTTGTCCACTTCGTTTATTGCCCATGGTCAGTTAAACAAACCACATGGGTGGATCACGGGAAAGTTTCTCGACCTTGATCACTACATCTTCTACCATACACCCTTCCCTTATGACGCTGTTCCTCACTTGGTCCATCATTCCAATTAAACTTCTCAGACCTCTTCTTCCCACAGCGTTAAGTTAAACTTAACGCATATCTACCTACCTTCCACAATATATCCTCTGACCTTTCGACTTTTCATCTCACTCCGACATTTACTGATTTCAGACTAATACTGGAGCGTTTTCGGTCGGACCAGCGAAATTGTAGATAAGAGAGTCCCACGCGATCTGTTGACGTGACTCCGCTGCAGCATATTCATCTCGGAGACACGCCATGTTTACTTGTGTCGCTCCAGCAACAGCCGCGTTTCACAGCCGTGTAAAACGACAGTTTAACTTAGTGATAGTTTCAAAGACCGCCCCTTCAACCTAACCGACGTATTGCGGTTACAAATGACATTTACAACTGAGTTTTTAACTTACACTCAACTCCATTCATAGCCCCTAAAAGCGCTAACGCAACTAAGAAAATGAAAACTGGTCGCTCGACAGCAGCGAGAGCTGCAGCAGCCAGTCTGTTCGGCGGGCCGCGCCCGAGGAGCAGCGGGGAGCCGGCCATCCACCACGCGGCTCCCGGGACCGCCAGTATTGAGAGCCAGCTGAACACCTGGAAGCGTTAAATCTGTAGTAGTACGTACATCAGGGTTATGTTAGATCTAGCAGTTATGCCCAATAATAATGTCCGACCTATATCTAAGTTGGTAGACAAAGCCATGGACGACATGAAGGTACCTTTTTTTTTTTTTTTTTTTTTTATCGTGCGGAAATCCCTTCGGATACCCTCCCGCCGGCCAGCGGGGGCGGTTATGTCGGGCTTGCACCGACTAAAACCGCACGCCGTCTCGGGTCTTCAGACGCCTGGGTGTAAGGTTACCCATAGAGCATATCCCACGCACCCCGGCTGACCCTGCGCCATCTCACCACTAACAGCATCGCTCATCCTGTCTCCTCTGAAAGCAGAGGAGTACGGAGAGCGATGTGTTCCCGCCACGTTGGGTATTGGCCGACGATCAATGCCAACCCTATGAAGGGGTGAAGGGGAAGCCATTGACCGCCGCCCAGGGTGTACCGGCCGCTCCGATTCCGTTCCCCCCGGACTGCAGCGGGATCGGAATCGGAGCGACACTCGAGGAGGTTACCCAATAACACACACCCCACATGAAGGTACCTAAGTTTTTAATGGTGTCTGCACCAGAGCAACACCATCATCATCTCCACAGTATTAGTCCCGGTTGCATCCAAAGCTTGTACCTACTTTGGAGCCCGGGCCCATTCTCCTACTCGCTACCAACAGGTGTCCCGAGAGGAAAGTGCGCCAGGGCCTCGGGCGTACCGGTCAGCAGGTGAGGTTGGCTTGGGCCCCGAAGGTCTTGGTGGGGCCCTCATACACGCGCGTCAGAGTAACAGTAATGGCACAAAACAAAACTATACAGGATTTTGGATTCTTCCCACCTTGATTTTAGTGTACCTACAAATGAAATCAGACAATCACACGACGACTGGACGGATTTGACTAAAATTTGACACACAGGATACTCTCCTAAGGAAAAAATATTAAATTTTGAACGAGAAGTGAGTTGTAGGTACCTTTTTTATTTTTTCATGCGGAACTCCCCTCGCATACCCATCCCCCCGCCGGCCAGCGAGGGTGGTTATGTCGGGCGTGAACCTACTAAAATTGCGCGCCGTCTCGGCTCTTCAGACGTCGGGTGTAAGGTTAAAGTATTTCCCTCGCACCCCGACTGACCCAAGGCAAAACCTGGTTTCGAGATGGCCCCATCGGGTTTGGGAACCACGGTGTCCCCACCTTGCACCGGAATGGGGGGGGGGGGGGCTGGTCGCCCCGCCGCTCGGGCCTGCTTCTGCTGGGGTGACAGGCGGTCTTACCTGCCACCCCCGAGCCTTAGGTACCTAAAAATTTTAACGAGGTCACGGGTACGCATAACAGCTATTTTAAAATAAATACAAGTTAATATTTTCGAAGTTAATATGCAACTTCAATCAAAATCGCAGTTTAATGTCGAGAAGCGCCAGCTTCTTGTTTTTAACCAAATTGACAACTCATTTACATATTTTCCTAGTGTGGCGCAAAATAGGCCTAATGTTATCTAATTCTAGTCCATAGTGTGTTCATTCCAGTCAGTGGTATGAGGAAGTTGAGTAAGTGGCACTTAGCTCTGCAATAAACTCAGCCCAACTTATCTAATATCGTTATGTAATAATACCTAAGCTATAATATAAATATTATTTACTGACTAATTATAATTCTTGGTGTATAAGATATGCCTTTTGTTTTGAAAGGAAAACTCCTAAAGTATCACTTTTCTAGTCCTCTATAATGATTTGAGGCGGTTGATTGTAGGTACTTATATATTATGTAGGTACAATCTGCAGAGCGCGTGGGCCGCCGCCACCTCCTTCTGCGAAGATGTAATGCTCGCGAAGGAGATGGCGGAGCGCGCCCGGGAGAGGTTTAGAACTCTCCCGGCCCGCCGAGCCCGCAACATGCTCGCCGCGCGTCGCAGTCGACACAGGCGCCGGAGGTCGCTTAACGACCTCCGTCCTCCATGAGCGCAGGCCTGGGGGTGGCAGGTGAGGCCGCCTGTCACCCTAGCAGAAGCAGGCCGGGACGGTGGAGCGACTAGCGCCCCTCCCCCAAACCGGGGCAAGACGGGACACCGTGGTTCCCAAACCCGAGGGGGCCATCTCGAAACCGGAGATTGCCCAGGGTCAGTCGGGTTGCGAGGGATATGCTCTATGGGCAAACTTACAACCGGCGCTTTAAGACCCGAGACGGCGTGCGGTTTTAGTCGGTTCAAGCCCGACATAACCGCCCCCACTGGCCGGCGAGGGGGTATCCGAAGGGATTTCCGCACGAAAAAAAAAGGTACAATCTGCAGAACAGAATGAATGTGATATACGGCGCTGTAGCTTTTTGAAACTCGACGGGCGTGGCGTGGTTTGTGGCGACTCTCGAAATCTGAGTCTCAATCTTGATAGTAAGCTGACGTTTGAGGGTGTATGGGGCACCATCATCATCGTCCAGTTCCAAGTCCACCTCACCTGCAAGCCGGTACGCCAGCTAATTGATGGATTGTCAGACAGCATTCGCTCTCGTAAAAGACAAAACAAACCAAATTACGGAAAGGAAGAGAGCGTACCGCGGGCTCCGTAATGCAAGCCTTGGATGCAAGCGGGATTGGCACTCGATGAAGAAGAGCAAGTCCATGTTTCTATCCGCGGGCGGAGCAACAACCAACAGTTAGTGTATAGACTTTTACACCGATGTGTTACTTCCCTACTAGCATTGCCTACTAGGAACTGTAGTTGTTTCTTGAGCCTGTGTACCTATCAGTAGCGATTACTTGACGTAACGAAGCTTGGTGGTTGTGATGACAATCATTTTATGGTTGCCGAACACGCAATTTTATATTTGACAATATAAGACAAGGACTAGATTTCCTACGTTTGGGGGTAAAGTGATACTTTTCCCGGAGCACAGTCAGCATCAAGTTCTTGGTGATAGTCAAAGTGATAAAATTTGAATCCACGAAGTATACCTGTCAAAAATATAGAAAGGTGTCCTGCGTGGACTAGTTACTAGGACTACTAGGACTACTAGGACCTGCGCGAATAGCTAGGAGCTCCCGGACGGGTGGTCTAGGTGAACTAATTCACATTTATTGGATAGCCAGGTGTCAACTATTTGAACATAATGAATGTGCCGATATTTTACCTTACTTTGGTAGCATCTAATGCGAATACCGCGTGTCACCACGTCCATGATGTTATCTGGCACCACTTTCTTACTTCACTTCGATTATTTTGAATATACGGTTTATAAGAGTTTGAGAGGCGCCACAAAGAGCGCTAAGTCAATTGAAGCAACTACAAAATGGAGGAGGTTCCCAATCCTTTGAATATGATTTGATAAGCAAGTCGTCCCTCCGCAAACTGTTACAGCGCATCAGCTTCTCGCGCTTTTCACGCTTCTACTTCAGTCTACGTTCGACCTTGCCGGTCGATAGTCAACATAAAAACTGGTTGAGATTGAAACGACTCTGTTTACGGTGAGCAAAAAAGCACGCTTGGTTTTCATACTTTCTAAATTATTAAATCTAATAAGTAGATATGTGAATTTGCTCGAGGTAGCGCTTTATGGCGCTTTACCGGTAGTTAAATGTCACTAACGATGTTTACTAGCTATTACGCACTTGATTGCTCTCGGTGCGCTCTTGCGCAACTTAGGGCTCCGAACTAGTCGTGTGAAAGTAGCCAGGCAACCGGCCTGTCGTTGGGCCACTAGCCTACTAGGTGACACTGTACTTAGTGTATTTACATTTCCTGAATTAAAACAAAATAAATGGCACTTCAGATAGAGAATAAGATATTGACAGTCACAATTCTTAAGTTGACCATTTTTGCATGACGGCGACGCGGCGTCCAAAAAAAGGAGTGTACCTAATGTTTGCAAGGTTACCTATGTGAGTTACTTTATTCTACCATTTTATTCCCTCATTCTTTATTGGCAATGAAAAGCCTTCGCGCGAGACAACTACCTGCACGGGCATCAAGTTTCCTCCCTCAGACGCTTGCTCAGTTTCACGAAAAGCCCTTGAGCGAAAAAAAAAACTTTTCGCGTTTGGTCGAGACTCTTGGTCCTTAGGGTCGTGGCCTAAGGACCAAGAGTCTCGACCAAACGCGAAGAGTTTTTTTATTTTTATTATATAAGTATAAATAAAGTTGTTCTTGAAAGACGCAAACTTTTAGAACAGGTTCCAAGTAAGTATTTTCTCGTAAACTCACTCCTCGCATAGTATGTAAGTTGCTTTATCCAAATGTAGAATGATCATTAATTTAGTACCTGAATACCGACTTCACCATCAACGATACCACTCTTCGAACAAGTCTCTGCGTAAATTTTCACAAATAGTCGGTACCTAAGTGGTTAAAGAGTTACGATTGAGAAATCCCAGGTTCGAATCCTGGCCATTACACTACAGACGTGAACCCACTCCTAACATAAGCAATTTAGCTTAGCTGTTGGGGTCAACGGGACTACTGGTAATTTCAGTTACTAATAATACCCTTTTTTTCGTGCGGAAATTCCTACGGATACCCTCTTCCGCTGGCCACAGGGGGGACAAAAACCGCACGACGTAAGGCAAAAAACTCACTAAAAAAAACTCGTTTAAGTACCTTGCGATGATGCAGCTGCACGTCATTGTCCAGCAGCATGTGGTGCACGTGCGCCAGCAGCAGGCCAGCCAGCGCGCCCGGCACGTTGGCCAGCGGCGACTGGTACAGCACGTTGAACGACGCCTCCCCGCGGTATGACACCCGCACGGACTCCGGCCGGTGCACCACCAGGGTGGGCACCAGGTGCCACTGGTAGGCCAGCGTGAACAGGACTGCTATTGAAGCTATAAGTAACGATAGCAGCACGCCCAGGGCCGCCCGCGGGTACCGCCATAGGGCGAGGGTTAGGATCAGCCCAAGGGCGTACAGTTGGGTGTCTGCAGCTAAGTACCTGGATAAGAAAATAATGTGAATAATAATATTCTGCGACATATACAGCGCCCAAAGTGCATAGGATGTCATTTGGGTACTAGAATGCGGATAAACACTGTGCGGATACTTTTTTATAAATCATACATAGGTATTATAAATAGAAATACCCAAGCAAATGCAAAAATTATACAAATATTTATACGGAGCGGTAATCACCATAAAGGCACTGTTTAAATGAAAATGAGAAAGGTAAGAAATAACATCGATTTTTACTAAGAAGGTAGTTGTTGAGTCGCTTCGTGTTGTGAAATGCATTATGCTCTACCATAGACCAATTGTTTATATATTGGTCTATGGTTCTACCAATAGAAATAACTATTTACACACATACATACCCCTACCATGGTGAATGTTTTGATGACCTCGTTTAATTAATCGCACCAGGGGTGTTTAATGTTAAGTCCGGCACGTGTTATTCTGGATAGAAAGGGGTCCTACCCAGAATAACACGTGCTAGCCTGAGGTGTCACCTACACACGGTACAAGCAATACCGTCTCGAACCAAACGGTTCGGTTCTTCCTTTATTGTCGCACTATGAAGAACTGCAATGCTCTACCCGAATACGTGTTTTCTTCTTACAATCCCGGATTCTTTAAGTGGGGCGTGAAAGAGCATCTGTCTAGGTCAAAGTAGGGACCACCATTTTAAGATCAACAGAATCTAGAATTGCCGGTACTTTCTGGACTTCACCCTTGTTCCTTACCATTCAGTGGGGTGCAGTCAATTGACGGACTAAATTATAAAAACAAACATACAGTCACGCTGTTTTCCCAATGGGTTAGGCAAATACCATATGTATCCACTCGCTACGAACCTGGAATACACATTTCGCTGCTTCTACTTCCACATTTGTTCAAATTACTTCGCTTAAAAACGAACATTTAACATCTGCTATTGATCATCTATACCAACCCTGACTATACCAACTACAGTATCTAACCAATTCCATCCAGGATCAAGCGGTTCAGCAACTCCTTTCTTTGCAGCACCATAAAGACTTGGAATTCTTCACCAGCACACGTGTTTCCTTCTTCCTACAATCCCGGGTCCTTTAAGCGGAGCGTGACAAAGCATTTGATGAGGCCAGTAAGCTAGGAGCCTTCATTGTAGCATTATTTTTATCTGCAATGGTGATCTTCCTGGGACTTCACCTTTAGCTTCCCATTGAAGTAAAGTCATATTGATGGGCTCTACATAGAAAAGAACTCACCAGGTCTGTACGAGGCATTTGTCGTCAGGATAAAGCACGTTGTTGAGGTACAGCAGATGAGTCCACCACTTTTGCCTGCATATGGCCGCCTCGGAGTGGACCAGCGGCTCCCACAGCGGTCCCTGGCCCAGCCGCTCCCACCACGACGCCGCGAACCATACCACTACGAAGTAGCTAGGACTCACCCTGGGGAATATGAAATATTTAATTTCTGATAAAAGGTGTTTTTAGGGTTCCGTATCCAGAGGGTAACAAACGGAACCCTAAAATGCCGCTGTCCGTCCGTCTGTCAGTACGCTGAACCACTTAAACCTTAGATAACTGTTTTTTTTACAGAAGATCACTCATCATCACCGCGGCGTCAGCACCGGTTGCAGCCAAGGCTTGTACTTCGCGGCCCGGGGTCCGCTCCTAGCGCTGTCTCGTTGTTTTGGCTTATCTTGGCTTTACGAGAGCGACTGCCTTATGACCTCACAATCCCGGGAGAAAAGTTCCGTTCGTTAATCGCTGGAGTACCGGTTAGCAGGTGAGGGTAGCTTAGGTCCCAAGGATCTTGCTTTGCGTGGCTTGGGGCTTGGGGGCCTATAGGCACACGCGATGCTATAACTTCAAATAAAAAAAAGAATACATTTGTTATAGTCTCTTTAGTATTTTTTTTACTAAAGTACTAATTTGAAAGATACACAGTCTTATATCTTGTATGAAGTTAAGGAAGTTTTCATGTATAAATCTGACTCACAATTGATCGGTTTTTGTGGTTTTTTTCTGATCTATTTAATATTACAGCACGAACCTGATAATTCTGTTCACCATAGTTTCGACGAAGGTGTTGATTGGTTGTAGTTTGTCTCCCCTCCTCCTCTGCTGGAGAAGCTTGTGTGCGAGCAGGAAAGACGACATAGTGAAGAATATTTGCACCATCAGTGTGCTGTTAGCTAGAAGTACCGCGTCCACGGTGCGCCGGAGCTGCCAACAAGACGTGATAAGGGGTGCTGTGAGTATGTTACAGTTTGGATTTCTCTTACTATCGCAGTAGCCAGTGGCGCCGAACCTGCTCGTAGGTCCGGGTGTCGCTGAGGTAGGTGTGCGTGACGATCCACGTGACGTGCTCCACGATGACCACGGCCATGGTGAGCACGCGCAGCCCGTCGAAGGCGCGCAGGTCGGTGCGCGACGCGCGCGGCGGAGTCGCCAGCAGCGCGCGCCACGAGCCCTGCAGCGACCACGATAGCGCCCACTCCACGCCTGCATGCATAGGTCTTACAGGTTACGCTTAACAGTATAATGGCTCAGAGTCAGGGACGAAGTGTGTATGAGGCCCCACAAAGACCTGCAGGGCCCAAGCTAACCTGGCCTTTGAGCCGGTACACTTGCTGCTTAAAGGGCGAGGTCCTGACACAGGGTCTTCTCGGAATTGGGGAGGACGACAGTCGCTTCGAACTAACAACAAAACTAAGAGACAATAAAGCGGACTTCGGGCTTCAAAGTACAAACTTCGGCAGCAACCGGCACTAACGCTTTGATGCCGCCTACAAACGTATATGCAAGACACTTTCATAAACCAATTCTTCCTAGCCAAATAGTTCAAAGCCCTGTTCATAGCACCGAAAAGTTCTTGGTCCTTGCCGATAACACTATTGTATGGAAGCACATACAACAATGCAAATAGACATGTTCATGCCCACAAATATTTGCACTGAGCCAAAATCGAACCCGCAAACAAAGATCACGCACTGGTCGATAAGTTCATTGACAGCCTTTCCAACTGTCCTGTGCACAGACTCATAGAAGTTTGTGATCTTATGGTCCCAGATGCCGGGCTCCCCAGAACTCACTCATTTTTACAAGGATAAAATATATGTAAGGAACCATGTTGTATGTACCTGGGGTGTATGCATACCTGATGGTTTGTCTGTGGTTCTGGTAAAAGTTATCGCCGATGGAACAATGTTGTCAGTGCTCATAATTTTTATAAACTAGGTAGGTATGTACCTTGAGTGTATGCATACCCACACTCAAGGTACATACCTACACTACATTGTCCCATACATTTTAGCCTTGTAAAAATTTGTGAGTTCTGGGGAGTCCGCGATCTTACTCTATCACAGAGACGATCAAAATAATGGAATTCGCTAATAAGTACGAGTTTAATACTCGTAATTATACGATGACAATGATTGATCTCACAGTGGTTGGAGCACGTCTGTGGGTGTGTCGTGCGTTCGTGGACTATTGTAGTGCATGCTCGCGATTATTGCAAATTAGCGCGGAGTGATTATAAATTAGTAAAACGTGAAGAGCAGATTAACTTGAATGTTACTTCGATTGTTCTTGTGAAAATCTTCTACGACCCAACTGACACTTTTGTACACTCAAAGTCCTCTAACAAACCTCTGGCCATTAATATTTACATTTCACTGACAGTTTTCTTTCATACATAATATATATTTTTACGGGTATTATTATATATTACGGGTATTTTTTTTTTCTTTAAATCGTTCTGTCAGTCACTTTATACGTGAACCTGTGGTTGCGTTCAGGCGTAGGACTTACAGTGATCTTAGAGTCCAGTAGAATAATGCGTTCAGAATGCTGATGGACTGGCCAAGGTACTGCAGTGCATCAGGCCTGTTTGATGAGGCAAATGTAGATAGCTTTGCCTCCCTGATTCGCAAGTGTGACGCAATAAATAGACGTGCACCAATAGCATCCTGCACGTGTTTTCGGATCGTTGGGACTCTCCATTTCTCAAACGATGGATAGGACAGCATGTGGAGAAATAGACATTATGATGTTTTTGTGTCTTTCTTTTTGTGAGTTTATAAATGTGTGATAAGTGATAAGTTACTAACATAGTTTGTAACCTTTTGTAATACTAACAAATATGGATCAAGTCCGAAATAAATTATTATTATTATTAACAAAAACATCCAATTACACCTTGCTCGACCCGAGAACCGAAACATTGCGCACAGTAGTGCCCAACTACCTGGCTAGTCTCGGAGCTGTTGCGAGTGGAAACGTTCATAAGAGGTACTCTTGAAGTTCATAGGTGTTACTGAGTGATGTTCATAAGTATTACCTAAATGATCGTTTTTTAATCCTTGGGGCGATTATGTCGCGATTAGCTTTAAGCTTATAAAGGCTTATTACGTAACAAGAATGCAACTTGATATGTACAATAGCCCAACCGAATTTAGTCGCGATTTTAAACGACTTGTTCGTTATTTATTTATTTATTTATTTCTGGAAGGTACGCTTACAGATTACTGCCGTTGCATGAGAATATTTGGAAATAGTTACTTATTAAATATAGACAGTAATCCAAATATAGCATACACAACGTGATAAAGTTAAAACATAGGCAAAAACAACTATTTGCCTTGTTCAAATAATTAAAACACTATGCAAATACAAAGAGATAATACCTTCTTCGGTGGGCTTGAAGCGAAATCATATTAAACTCTACTAATCTATCACTATAGTCTTGCAGTGATCTGCCATAGTTGAATTTGCGGGCGACGTATCTCAAACAACTCCGCTGGACGCTCTCTATGGCTTCCGTAGAGAGCGTCCAGCAATATTCGAGGCCACTTCGGACCAGGCTACAGAAAAGAGTCAATACACTTTTTTGCATTTTAAAATCCTTTGTTGACCTTATAATGAAACCCAGAAGTCTACGGCCTGTTTTTATTATGTGCATATAGTGAGGACGGAAAGTAAGTTGCTCATCAAAGAGCACACCCAGGTCTTTAATAACATCCTTTCTTTCTAATGTTTGACCTTCTATTAAGTATTGTGACTTAAGTATATTCCGTTTCCTAGTGAAAGAAACAAAACAGCACTTATTCACGTTAAGACTCATTTTGTTGAGCGAGCACCAGTCAGAGATAACTTCTAAATCATGCTGAAGAGCTAAACATTGTCTATGATATTAAGATCGTCGGCGTACAAAAGAGAGAGGCAGGATAACCGGCTGACAAGATCATTAATGAAAACGACAAAATGAAGCGGGCCCAGGTGTGAACCCTGCGGAACACCCGATGAGGCTGATATAGGTCAAAAAGAGTAGCCCTTTACGGTAACAAGTTGACTGCGGTGACTCAGGTAAGAAATGACCCACCTTAGCAATGAGCCATTGATGCCGTAGTGTTCAAGTGTGAGGCTCAGCAGATTGTGATTCACTTTATCGAAGGCCTTGCTAGTGGCAAACGACTGACATAGGTAATTCTTGAACTCCAACAGATTGCTTAATGTCGATCTTTTTTTTGACAAACCCGTGTTGGTTTTCCGAGATATAGTTACTAAGGTGAAGATAAAGAGGGGAATACACCAGGGCTTCGAACAATTTGGCCATACAAGACAAAATACTTATCGGCCTATAGTTAGCACACAGTGCTTTGTCGCCAGACTTAAAGATAGGGACAATGTGAGCCGTCTTCCAACGTAATGGAAATATGCCTGTCTGTAAATATTTATTAAAGATGATTGACAGTGGGAGAGACAGCTCCTCACAACACCTCTTTATAAATCCTGGCGGGATTCCATCGGGACCTGGTCCCTTTAGTGCATCTAATTGTATAATTTTTGAGCATATATCCTGTTGACTAATCCTGACCTGATACAGGGACAAATTACCGATCTGAGGCATATTATGTAGCACGGAAGATTGCCCAGCAGAAGGACTGTCATAAACTGAACCAAAATATTCGCAAATAATTCACAGATATCTTGCCCATTCGAACAAATTTTAGTATTGTGCGACATTGTGAGAGGTATGGTAGAACCACCTTTCCTATCATTAACATACCGCCAGAACATCTTAGGATCATCACTCATAGACTCCTCAACAGATGACAAAAAGTCTCTGATGAGAACTTTACATCTGCATCGAAGTAGAGAGAATGTGTCATAATCTCTTGGATTAGAAAATTTCTTAAAACGCCTATGAATTTTTTTTTTCCCTTATACAACGAATTAAAGCCTGACTGTACAAAAGTGGATATTTATTTGAAGCTATGTTTCTTACAAGTGGTGTGTTTTTTGAAAGCACCTCATTCAACTTGTTATAAAAAGCATCTACACAGTCATTGACATCGTCTGGTGAAAGTGAAACCTCCCAATTGACACAACTCAGCTCTGACTTTACATTGGCATATTGACACTTAGTGAAGTTATAACGCGCATTAAATTTGGGTTTGGTCGCCCTAACAGAACCACATGTGACTACAACGAGATACGCCAGGTGATGATTATCTGAGCGGCATTAAGGTTCAGTCTACTGTACAGTAACTAGGTTACATGGTAAAGAGGTCAATACCAGGTCCAAATACCTGTTATTTAAGTTATGAATATCGCAACACTGAATTAGACTACAGATTTCCAACGTTTCGAGTAGTAAATTCGCTCTACTATCTTGTGGATTAATTGGCAAGTTGAAAGCTAAGCCCACCTGCCTTACCCATGTTAAGTTTGCACTATTGAAATCACCCAGTACAAGAAAATCACCACCAGCAGCAGAGTTGAGTATTATATTCTGAGTGTTGTAATGAAAAGCTTCCACGTCTACCAAAGGTAAATCAGGTGGTAAATAACAAAGACAGATATGCAAAGATGTCTCACCACGATCACCCGGCAGTATAGTAACCCAAATATCCTCAACTCTACTTTCCCAGGTTGTCTGGCGGATAACACTTATATTACTTTTGACAGCAATATAGACACCTCCACCTTCATGTTTATGTGAGCATGCACTGTCTCGATCACGTCTATACACGATATACCTACCTGTTATCTATTGTCTCGTTATCAAAGACGCTGCTGTCAAAATTGGTCTCAGTCAGACAAACAATATCGTAATCAGCATTTAAAAGATTCAAGTATATTGTATTAAGCTTAGATCTAGCCCTACCCACGTTCTGATAAAAAACACTATACATTATAAAGAGAAAATATTAACCAAATAACAAAAGCCAAACAAAAACATAAAAAAATAAAATAACATTAACAAGTTTATAACTTTTCAAGGAAATTAAGGTTCCTTATAAGAACTGCGCCAGCGCTATCGTGCTTACGTATATAGATTTGATCATATTTTATCCACACATATTTAAAACCACGATCCTTGGCGAATTTTCGGACTGCCGCATGCAAGGTTTTTTGCTCCGGACTCAGGTGCTCAGCGACGAAAACTCTGCATGATTATATGTATAATAATATGTATGTAATTACAAAAAAAAAGTATATAAGTATGTTTATCCGCATTCTGGAACCCATAACACAAGCTAGTTAAACTATGCTTACTTTGTGTCTAGAAAGCGCTGTATAGAATTTTGTAGAAATAGAATTACAAGGTTAAGTAGCTATTTCGATCTTCAATTTATTATTATATTGGAGGAAAAAAATCGGAACAGCAGAAGAAGTTCTCATACATGCAAATCTGAACATGGGAGATAAATGGAAACTGTCCTGGGAAACAGTCAGTTGACATTTTTTTTTGTAAAATAAATTTCCGCATTCTAAATTTGTAACTGAGCGTGAGCTTTCCATAAACATTATAGATTGTTTTTAATGTGGATTGACTCAGTTTCATGTATGGATTATTTCATTGTACCGAAAGAAAATAATCAGAGCAGTAGTTAGTCAAATAAATAAATAAATGTTCTACGACATTCTACACAGCGCTTTCTAGACCCAAAGTAAGCATAGTTTAACTAGCTTGTGTTATGGGTTCCAGAATGCGGATAAACATACTTATATACTTTTTTTTTGTAAATACATACATAATATACATAGAAACACCCAGACCAATGCAAATAGAATATTCATGCATACAAATATTTGCACTGAGCGGGAATCGAACCCGCGCCCCCTGTCGTAGCAGTCGAATGCACTACCGCTACGCCACAAATGTTAAATTTTATTATTATACATCAGGGGCACAGCTACCTAATTGTTATATAAATAATCACACAGAACACAATACACATACCCGCATATGCACAATAAATTTGTATGCACGATATTCATGAGCAAGTTAAAAATTACCTATTTTTTTTTTCTATAATTCTATAATCCTTTACGTTTCAATCAGGCACTTCATGTTAATTTTATATTCTGTAGTAGGTAGTATACATTTAAGGTAAGATAGTGTACAATGTTAACTTTATTAAAACGTTTTTGTAGCTCACTGTACGTAAATACGTTAGATTCTTGGGATCAAACGAGTTGACGGCAGCAAAAAAAAGGAAATTAGAAGGTGCCAACTCGCTCGAATGAGCGAATTCCACTTGAGCTAGCTGAGGAATGAGCCTTTGAGCAGAAATAATGTTGCGTAACGGCTAAACAAACTGCTTTGTTGATTTGCAGTGTTTTGTGAACTGATAGCTTCTGGTTATAGTTATTACGGGATGTACCGATTTATAAAATATCACAATTGAAGAATATATGCGGTACCTTTCCTGGCATGGTCAGGCAGCGTGATCTCCAGTACCGTGGAGACCGCAGTGAGGGCCAGGATGGCGGCCACGAAGCCCGCGAAGGCTCGCTGGCTGAGGGACAGCGGTTCGCTTTCTGGCTTGCCCACCTTGCAGTAGTCCAGCTTGAAGAGGCGAGCGGACAGGTTGTACGCAGCTGTGGTGGTCGCGTTCACGCACGTTGAAAACCTGCGGGAGAGAAGAATGCACTTTAGAGTTAGGTGGTGGAGCTTTCAAACTTTCAACTTTAGAGGCGCTTGTTTCTAAGTGGTAACCGAGTAAGTTAGCCCACTCATAGGATGTGAAAAAAGTGTTCTTTACGACATCTTGTTTACGAATATGTGGTATCTCGTAGTCGTTCGACGTGTGTGCAAAAGACATCAACGCGCTCGCAATTTGGTTAAGTGTAGATTTTACTATCGACACGTGTGTTCGTTGTTGTTGTTGTCGTATGGTGTTTACATACATTCTGTAGTTGTTAGTTTACTTTATTCGACAAAACACAGTGAAAGTAGGAGATGCATCAATTACAAACGTAAATTTGGCCTCACCTCGTCTGGTAGTAAAGTCTCAGAAATGAAGGCCACTGTTACCGATACCATAATAAAGATAAGGTTAAGTAATACTAGCCAGGTATTCTTAACTGATTGAGACCCCGTCGTGCTTCAGAGAGCACGTTGCTATACGAATATCTGTTACGGGTAGTTGGAGGCCTGAAAAGTCCGACAACTGGTCTAGCCACAGAACTTCGATATCACAGGACCAGTGGGTCGTGGGGGTCAGATGGCAGTTGCTTTTCAGAAGTATTGAAGTTCGGCTGCTTCGAAGTTAGATTGAAGTCAACATCAACTGAGCTAGGAGAAGGCTCGAAGGATGATGAATAAAGATATTTGTCATCACATATGTGACATAGTCGTGACGACTCACCAGGTCTGCAGCGCCTCCTGCGCCAGCGGCTCGCGCGAATCGTGCTCAGGGGGCTGGAGGGGGGCGAAGGGCGTGCAGCGGCGTGGCAGGCAGTAGCCGCGGTGCAGCCGCGTGTGGTTGAAGTTGTCCACCCAGTTCGCAGAGTAGCGCTGCACACACATACAAACATTGTCACAAGTCTGGATCACTTCTCTTTTGGTGTCAAGCATTTAGGTGCGAACCTAACCGGGAGGAAATAGTAGCTGATGGTGGCAGGACTACTGGCACATGTGGAGTTTTGTAAGTATGTTATATAAAAATATGCATCTAAGGAGAGTTCATTAAAGGAAGGAAGTAAGGAAAACGTGTGGCTTTCATGGAGTTTCATGCAAAAATATTTAATTGTACTTTTCTGTTGGTTAGAATGGTCTGACCACTTACTCAACTGACCAACAGTAATAACCAAAAAATCTTATTTAAAAAATACATGCACACACTCAAGCTTATATTTCCTTTTCCTGGCCCCTGTCCTGACCAGTAAATACTGCGCCAGAGCCTCAACCGTAAACCATCAGCATTGGCGTACTGGCTTGCAGCTGCTACAGGTTCGGGGTCCGAGGATCTTGGTACCCGAGTGTGCTAAGGCACACATAATAAATAAGTTTATTATCTTTACTATTTATGAGTATTCATAATGATTTAATTTTTAGGTTTCCTTACCTCAAAAGAAAAAACAGATACCTTATAAGATCACTTCATAGTCCGTCTCTCTGTCTGTCTATCTGTCTGTCAAGAACTTTTTCTCAGGAATAATTCAATAATTAATATCAAATACTCAAATCTGCAACGTTTTAAAGCTGTGAGAAAATTTCTAATTTAATCTAATCTAATCTAAATAAAATAAACCGCTGTAATTCTGATAGAATCGAAAGTGAGTCTATATGTTCCGCTTTCATACCTTTGGGTTAGGTTACTCCTGCAATGATAAATATATATGGTATGTTCCTCAAGACAGCAAAAAATGGCGAGCTGTTCGCTCTGCCTACCCCTCAGGAGGGAAAAAGGCGTGAATGTATGACTGTAAGTATGTCATTACTTTACAACTAGGTCTGTTAGTTAGCATTAACTAATGAGTTATTAATACAGTTCCTTGCGACCGGTTGTAGATTGCCAAATGGTCAGAAACGGTGTGCGGTAGTGGAGACTTAGGGCCGGCGCTGACTGACGGCACGGCACGGCAAAGGAATTTTATTGGTCGAATAAGAATAGACCTTATCATCATCGACATAAAAGTGAAATTTCAATGTAGTCACAATAACAAATTTCAGCGGAATGATTGTCAGTCATATTGTTCTGGATTTATTATGACGATATTATCTAACACCAATGAAATAAAATCACATGGGATAGGTTCAAGGAGTGTTTAGTCGTTTCATACTACGAGTTATTCGGACCGCGGTAAGTGCGTTCCAATATATCGATACCCCATCTAAATCTTATTCGTTCGTATACAAATGTATGTCATAGTGTATGATGGCATACTTTTACTTCCGTAATGATCGTGATGCATAATATTCGCCACGATTTCACCTTAACCTTGTAATGTAACCTATCGGTGTCGGACTGCAGATGTCGAAGTGTTTATTTTGATAACACCACCAATCCGATCAACATATTAGTACCTTTTTTTTTTTTTTTCGTGCGGAAATCCCTTCGGATACCCCCCCGCCGGCCAGCGGGGGCGGTTATGTCGGGCTAGAACCGACTAAAACCGCACGCCGTCTCGAGTCTTCAGATGCCGGTGTGTAAGGTGACCTAATAAGGCAATTCCCTCGCACCCCGGCTGACCCTGGGCCATCTACGGCTTCGAGATGGCCCCCTCGGGTGTGGGAACCACGGTGTCCCCACCTTGCCCCGGAAAGGGGGGGCGCGCGTCGTGCCGCCGCCCCGGCCTGCTTCTGCTGGGGAGACAGACGACCTCATCTGTCACCCCCAGGCCTGCGCTCATGGAGGACGGAGGTCGTTGAGCGACCTCCTTCGTCTGAGTCGCCTGCGCCGCGCGGCGAGCATGTTGCGGGCTCGGCGGGCCGGAAGAGTTCTAAATCTCTCCCGAGCTCGCTCTGCCGCCTCCTTCTCGAGCATTACTTGCTCGCAGAAGTAGGCGGCGGCGGCCCACGCGCTTGCACTTTGCACCATGGCGGCAATCAAAGCGCCGAGCGAGAGGACTCTCACCCCAGTTGCCGCCACGAGTTCTCGCCTCGGGAACATATTAGTACCTAGATGGATAGAATACTCTTTATTTTACAAGTTATCTTAGCTCTGTTTATTAATCTTTTTTCTTGGTGGTAGAAATTTGATGACACAAATTTGTCACAAAATTCGGCCGGTTAGGTACCACCGTGCACGATTACGAAGAACCCTCCATAGTAATCCAATTTCGGTTTGATTGCGTTCAGGGGTCAGCAAGTGCATAGCCGGGCAGGGGGATTGTGGTCGCAGCACTAGTGTCACGCGGTGCTGAGACGACAATCCTCTTCTGATGAGGCCGTCAAGCTGAGTGCCACCATTGTTAACATGGTACGTGTATGTTATGGTGACCCTCTTTCCTGAGACTTTACCTTCAGCTTACCATCAGGCGAGGTGAAGTCAAATTGACGTGTCCTAAATATAAAAAAACTAGCTTTTGCCCGCGACTTCGTCCGCGTTAAATAAGCAATCCGCCCGGAATTTGTAATCTATAAGTTTATTAGGAGGTACTTTAAGTTAAACACTTTAAAAATTAATATTTAGCTCTTACATAATTATTAAAGTACCTTCTTACAAACCACGTTACAGGTTCTGCCTTCAGGTGCTAACGCGGCCAGGTTGCTTGGTGAGCTCATCCTCGAGCAGGCCACGTAGAACTGACCGTGGGAGAAGCAATTCCCTCTTAAGTCTATTCCCGCTGTTTTCAGTGACTGACCCTGAGCTTCATTAATCGTCATAGCGAAACAGATCTTAAGAGGGAACTGCAATCTCTTGAATTCGAACGGGTACTCCGTTGGTATCAGAGGTATTCGGGGAATAATTCACCTCGAGCTCAGCCGGTAAATATAATGGCCTCTACCACGATTGACACGATTAATTGTTAACCTAAAACCAAAGTTTCATGCTTGTAGCTTCAAAAATGACGGACTTCCACACAATCTTTCAACCCTCTTTTCTCCCCGTTAGGGGTTGAATTTTGCCTGCATAACCGCGCTTGCGCGTTTTAAATGTAAGGCAGCGCCATCTAGTGATGAAGTTTGAGAACTATTCGAGACGTTCGGCGCGACCAACATTAGTGCTTATATGAAATCCGCAAGACGTAATCGCTTGCGTGTTTTAAATTTAAGGCAGCGCCATCTATTGATGAAGTTTGAGAACTATTTGAGGGTTCGAAATAATCTGTCTGTCTCCGTGTCATAGATTAAAATTTTCTGCGTTAGTTATTCTTTAGAATATAAAAAAATGTGTTTGTTTATTTGTTTGTTTGTCCTCTTATGGCGCTTCAACGCCTCAACCAATCGTGATGAATTTTAGCATGCATGTAACCTATGATATGGAAATGGACATAGGCTACTTTTTATCCAGATCCCTGAAACAGTTCCCGTGGGAATCCAAAAATTGTTTGTGAGCGAAGCCGGCGAAAAGCTATTATTATTATGTTATAAAAGAACAGTACCTACATTATCACCAAATTATTATGATTATTATGATATATATGATTTTACCACGGGAACTATTTGAGAAATCGGGATAGAAAGTATCCTATGTCCTTTTCCATGTCATAGGTGACATGCATTCCAAATTTCAAAGTTTTCTCCCCGTGGCTTCGCTGGTAAACAATTTTTAATTTTCCCTCGGGAACTACTTAAGGAATCGGGATAAAAGGTAGCCTATGTTCTTTTCCATGTCACAGGCTATATGCATGCCAAATTTCATCCAAATCCGTTCAGTCGTTTTTGCGTGATTGAGTAACAAACATCCAAACATCCAAACATCCAAACATCCAAACATCCAAACATCCAAACATACAAACATACAAACTTTCACATTTATAATATTAGTTAGATTAGATTAGATGAATTTTAGCATGCATGTAACCTATGATATGGAAATGGACATAGGCTACTTTTTATCCAGATCCCTGAAACAGTTCCCGTGGGAATCCAAAAATTGTTTGTGAGCGAAGCCGGCGAAAAGCTATTATTATTATGTTATAAAAGAACAGTACCTACATTATCACCAAATTATTATGATTATTATGATATATATGATTTTACCACGGGAACTATTTGAGAAATCGGGATAGAAAGTATCCTATGTCCTTTTCCATGTCATAGGTGACATGCATTCCAAATTTCAAAGTTTTCTCCCCGTGGCTTCGCTGGTAAACAATTTTTAATTTTCCCTCGGGAACTACTTAAGGAATCGGGATAAAAGGTAGCCTATGTTCTTTTCCATGTCACAGGCTACATGCATGCCAAATTTCATCCAAATCCGTTCAGTCGTTTTTGCGTGATTGAGTAACAAACATCCAAACATCCAAACATCCAAACATCCAAACATACAAACATACAAACTTTCACATTTATAATATTAGTTAGATAAATCTGCTACATTAATTCAATAAAACTTTTTAAAGCAAATATAATGCTAACTTTTCCAATAGATTTAGATCAGAAAAAGAGAACATCTAGGACAGGAATTCAATCCGCGATCGTAACCTGCCCTATCTCAAATACTGATATTAATACCGGGGCAAGACGGGGACACCGTGGTTCCCAAACCCGAGGGGGCCATCTCGAAACCGGAGATGGCCCAGGGTCAGTCGGGGTGCGAGGGATATGCTCTATGGGCAACCTTACACCCCGGCGTCTGCAGACCCGAGACGGCGTGCGGTTTTAGTCGGTTCAAGCCCGACATAACCGCCCCCGCTGGCCGGCGGGGGGGGTATCCGAGGGGATTTCCGCACGAAAAAAAAAAAAAAAAAAAAGGTACGAATAATAGGAGCAATTATGTCTTTAAAGGTTGTGCTTTGCTCGTTTTTCCAAAGTATAACATAAGGAAAAAAACCTTTTCCAAATCCAGGCAACCAACGAGTGCAACATCTCACCTACTCTTGCATGATTTATACAATCACAAATTGTATTTGAGTGACTGGATAATAATGACGTCAGTCTTGAGCGTTCTTCTCTCAAGGCTCTACCTGTTTAAATGCGAACCAGGCATTAAATGTTATAGTTTACCCATAGATTTATATCGGAAAAAGAGAACATCTAGGAAGGGACTTAAACCCGCGACCAGTCCCTTACACTGTGTGTGGGGGACACAGTCCCTTCTCTTTATCCGATCTAAATTTATGGGAAAAGTAGGCATAAAATTTTAATTGAATTAATACGGCGGAATAATCAAGAAACACTGTTTAAAAATGATTCTAAAGTGATTCATTGTTTTCGTAGTTCGCAAAAATTACGGTAGATGGCTCCAGTGTCGCCTTGAGACGTATAATTATAATATACCTTTTTTTTTTTTTTTCGTTCGGAAATCCCTTCGGATACCCCCCCGCCGGCCAGCGGGGGCGGTTATGTTGGGCTTGCACCGACTAAAACCGCACGCCGTCTCGGGTCTTCAGACGCCGGGGTGTAAGGTTACCCATAGAGCATATCCCTCGCACCCCGACTTACCCTGGGCCATCTCACCACTAACAGCATCGCTCATCCTGTCTCCTCTGAAAGCAGAGGAGTACGGAGAATTATAATATACCTATCGGAGAATTTTGATAATTCAATATCTGGGACGTGTCTAGGTGGCTCAGTTGGTCAGAGCGTTCCCCCTGTAAGGGACTGGTCGCGGGTTCAAGTCCCGTCCTAGATGTTCTCTTTTTCCGATCTAAATCTTTAGAAAAAGTAAGCACACTAATTGCTTAAAAATTAAATTGTAATAGTTTAGTTCAAAAAACACTCCACCTAAAATATCTATGTCATTTTAAACAGCTTTCGCAGCATCCCATCGCCTCGCAATTCCTTTACATACAAACTCCTCAAGGTGAACTCCCAACCGGTAGGTAGCCCACGTGAGAGGCCATTGACCGTTCCCCCTCCCGCCGTAGGGCCACCTCCCCCCGGAACCTTTCACTAACACCTCACCTAATCTCTAGGTTTCATAGTTTCAGTAAATAGTATACGTGTTAGCGGTATACTAAATTGAAGTTTAAAGTATGAATTGTAAGGTGTTAATTTGTGTATCAAACGTTTGTGTTAGGTAAGAGTGTGGTAGGTCAGGTAGACTGGTCGTTTGGGTTAGCTGGCGGGTCGCGGTGCGTTCGATTGAATTATTTAGCGATGAAGTAATGTGCTTATTACCTTATAAATTCGAGTAATTATTGTCAGTAGACAGTACAGTGAGTACGAGCTGATGCAATGTTTCAACATTCCCAAATCATTCTGCAAATCGATCATGATCGTTCTCTTAGCGATTTCCGAGTAGCGTCCAAAGTTTGCACTGTTTCTTTTTAAATAAATATTCTACGACATTCTACACAGCGCTCTCTAGACCCAAAGTAAGCATAGTTCAACTAGCATGTGTTATGGGTTCCAGAATGCGGATAAACATACTTATACATTTCTTTTTTGTAAATACATACATATTATACATAGAAACACCCAGACCAATGCATATAGATATATTCGTAGACAGACATAGACATATTCATGCATACAAATATTTGCACTGAGCGGGAATCGAACCCGCGCCCCCTGCCGTAGCAGTCGAATGCACTACTGCTACGCCATAGAGGCAGTTCGGAGCCCAGGGTCTACTTATTGTTTTTGATTGATGTTTTGGTTTAGACTGCTAACTGCCGTCTGACGTCCCAACCCTGAGAGGTGCGCCTGCGCCAGAGTCTCGTCCGTTGTTTGCAGGTGCACCGACTTGCAGGTGAGGTTGGCTTGGGCCTCGAGGATGTTGGTAGGGACCTGCACACCCTTCTGCAAATCGATATCTCTTATGAGCGTTTCCTTCTCAATATAGAATCTTTGACAGCAATACGCTCGTTGTCTATAATGTGAGACAAAAATATACCTGAGGGTATTTCGTACGGGGGTGTGTGTTGGGTAACCTCCTCGAGTGTCGCTCCGATTCCGATCCCGCTGCAGTCCGGGGGGAACGGAATCGGAGCGGCCGGTACACCCTGGGCGGCGGTCAATGGCTTCCCCTTCACCCCTTCATAGGGTTGGCATTGATCGTCGGCCAATACCCAACGTGGCGGGAACACATCGCTCTCCGTACTCCTCTGCTTTCAGAGGAGACAGCATGAGCGATGCTGTTAGTGGTGAGATGGCCCAGGGTCAGCCGGGGTGCGAGGGATATGCTCTATGGGTAACCTTACACCCCGGCGTCTGAAGACCCGAGACGGCGTGCGGTTTTAGTCGGTGCAAGCCCGACATAACCGCCCCCGCTGGCCGGCGGGGGGGTATCCGAAGGGATTTCCGCACGATAAAAAAAAAAAGAAAAAAAAAGGGTATTTCGTACGAGATATAAAAATAATATATGTGTAGGTTTAGTATATATGTATATTTTGTATGTATATATGAATAATTTATATTATCTACAATTATGTTCGATTATATTTGTCTGTTTATGTATCATTGTATGCTTATTTGTAGGTATATGTACCTTTTTTTTTTTTTTTTTTTTTTTTTTTTCGTAGGTATATGTACCTAGTACATTGCAATCATATGTGTTTGTAATCTGGTCTGTTACATTTTATGACTACGTTACATACTCCTCTATTTATTTCCTGTTACATCAATAACTACCCAATGTACGATTTAGCTCATTTAGGATGCATGTCCATCCAAAGGTTGCCTGTAAGATATTGCTTTTAGCGATAAGGCCGCCATTTGTACATGTATTGTTTGAGTTTCCATATATGTATATTCTAATTGGTGTACAATGAAGTTTATATCTATCTATCTATCTGAGGGAACTTGCGTGTATAAATGTGTATACTGTATAACACATCTCTGATTACTCCTTCGATCATATACAGGCATAAGTATGTGTATGTATGTTCTACTTAGAATGTGTTATCTATACGCATTCGAAGCAGAAAGCTATAATGCTCGATGCTACCGTGCTTAAGAGAGATCCGATTCGACCACTGAACTGTAGGCAGACCTTGGGCCCTTGCATCTAATGCACCAGCTACCTCAGTACCTCTGCTCGTTTTTGGGTTACCATGGGTAGCGGAAATGGAATCATAATTCCACGCGGGTAGAACCGCAGGCAACAGTCAGTTTCTAGTAAATTCTCTGACAAACTGAGCTGCCTGGTCACGACCTAGATTTTTTCGAAATTCTCAGTGTCCAGGTAGCTTAGTAGATCAGAGTATTCCCCCTGTAAAGGACTGGTCGCTGGTTCAAGTCCCGGCCTGAATGTTCCCTTTTTCCGACTAAACCTAATTTCTAAGATCGTAATGGGGTTTATATTTATTTATTCCAAAAACGATTGCGTGCTGCTTGAGTATTATCGACCTGGACAATGGACAGCTCGCCAACGGGCCCATTTAGGCGGCCCGCTCGAGTCTCACACGCATCTCTATGGCGGCGGTCGAGACCTGTGAAAGACTGCTAGGCACTCCGAGGGCATACTGTCTCTTCTTACAATAGGGCTGATGTTGGATTAGTGTGGGTTCAACTCCGACATAACTGTCGTCGACACCAAAGGATTTTAAATCTTAACAGACGACCGTTAATGCCTGTTTCGCTCCCAAGTGACGGGTTCCTGCAGTGTTGTGTCGCAACCAACGTGTCGACAAGTCTTCACAGTGCTTCATATTTCACAGTGATGAATTAACTCATAAGTATTATGAGTTCATTTACTACTCGTATTAGTCAGTCTTAACGAAGTTTTATCGCGGACGTCAACTCATTTGTCAAAACTTTACAAAGATAATGACAAGAGATTGTGACGTTTGACGGTTTTTGTGGGATATGAATGGCCGTGACCTGTTTACTATATTAAATTAAAGCTGTTTGTATCTAAGAAACTTTAACGAGTGTGCTTTGACTCAGTTAATTAATATATCAACAATTTAACAAGCAATAGCTGACGTGGATCTAGGCTGATTGATGGTTAGTGATTATCTTAACCTAAGGATGCTTGCAACACTAGTTTTATCATGCATAAAAGGTTGACCCTGGAAATAGTTCAAAGCGCTTCTAAAAATATTCTGGAACTACACAGCGTCGCGTCGTCTACACCCAAACTAAGCAGAATTAGGGCTATGGGTTTTTAGGACAAAGATAAACTTACTTGTATACATCGTCAGCCAGAGTAATATAAATAGACACACTCATACATACAAAAATTTGCGCTGAGCGAGAAACGAACCCGATTCTGAGCATAGCGATCGTTTATAAATACATTTTTTTATTAGAAAGAAAGAAACGTTCATTTGATGCATGTAAGGCATATTAAACATTCCACTTAACCTAGTACATGGTTTATTAATTTATTATGTGCCTCGCGTTTGCATCAAAGGGGTGTCCAGTTCAGCATATGCCGGGCGGGCGGACCTTGGCGCTGGTTTTCAACTGGAACCCATGTATGTATTTGTGTGTTGTTTTGTGTGTAAATGTGAGAGTATTGTGTGTTATGTGATGTGTAAAAATCAATATATATATATAGTTATATAATGTATAAAGTACAGTTACTTAAATTAAATAATTTTTATTTTGACAAGTTACAATTATAATTATACATTCAAATTATAAATCAAATTTAGGATTACCCTTTTAAATTTTAATTTTTCTGTAAATCAGTTTCCAGTCTGCAAAACAAAAGAACGCAGTTCACCACAGAAATTGCACGTAAAGTGAGTTTTCGCAATTTACTCAATGATGTTAATTGGTAAAGGGTATAACGCAGTGTAGTTGGACTTGATCTCGATTCCTATCATTATTGGACGCTCTAAGTCGTTCTAAGTGTTTTTTCACTGCTGAAAACCTGTATTAGGTATCGTGGGAACATATTTAATCAAATACGTTAGTAGAGCGCCCTCAACAGGATTACATTTTTTAACGAAACTTTAATGCGTAATACTGAACTGCCAGGTAAATAAAAGAAGATTGGGGTAATATTTATTTCCAAATATTATAAACGCTTTGCATCATGCGAAGATGACGCAATCCGCTAATCCTTTTGAGTGATGAGCTAGATCACGACGCCTTATATAACAGCGTTGCTAACGAAATAGACGTATTCACTCGTTGTTTAATGTCTGTTGCCTGCGTTAGTTCGACTTAAATAACTAGGTCTGCAAGGCGAATCGCTGCTTGCAATGTTGAGCTGAGTGAGACATCGTGATTTGAATTTTCGGGAGTTTTGGACGACTGTTTTGGCGCCAAAACTTGTCCAATAGATTTGACCGCTATTGCGGAATCAGATTTAGAAAATTTTGAACAGTGATCATTCCTCCGTGGCAAGTCCGATTTTGAAAATTCTTTTTGAAAGTCACAACTCTGGACATGCTTTCTGAGCGTGTAAAGTTTGGTCACAGTGTCTCGAGCGGTTATTATGTAATTCCATCTGAATTTTTTTTAACAGTGATCATTCCTCTGTGGTAGCATTAATTTTTTCAATTCCTCCTCCTCCTCCTCTGATTGCCCTCTTTAATCATGCCAAATTTTGGTCTGATTGGATAAGTAGTTTAGTAGGAGAACTGTGAAAAAGAAAATCTTGAAGTCTGGTATGAGGAGCTTTCGCTCGACTTCGTCTCACTCAGCTCAATTACAACAACTAATTAATTCTCATGCGTCGGCAGCTTAGTGGTTAAGGAGTCGGCCTTACGAGCAAGAGGTCCCGGGTTCGAATCCTGACCATCACACTACCGACGTGAACCCACTCCTAACACAAGCAATTTAACTTAGCTGTCGGTTACTAATACCTATATTTGAAAAACAAATCTGACTGAGTTACTTTTTAACCGACTGCATCATATAGGTTAGGGGTCATGTGTTTAAAAAAATACAACATATGATAACTTCTCGCCTGTATCCCCGAAGGGGTAGGCAGAGGTGTATAACACACCCACGATTCGCTCAAAATGCTCAACTAATTTTAATGTAAATACTTTTTTTAGGATGTAAATATTTAAAGCCGCGGTAGCCTAGTGGTATGGGTAATGGACTGCTGAGACGAGGTCTCGGGTTCGATCCCAGGTTTTACCATGGCACACACCAATGACTTTTCGATGCTTTTCGAAGTTATGTGTGTATTTATCGCAGGCTTATAAGTGCCCGGTTAATGGCAATAGGCTCGCCACCTATTACATTGGGACCTAAACATAAACTGGCGAAATGTGGGTGCTAGCACCTCTGCCTACCCCTTCGGGGATATAGGCGTGAGTTTATGTTATGTATGTTATGTTATGTTATGTAAATATTTTAGTTTATATAAATTTTCTTTTTAAATTTCACAAATGTTGCTTTCAAGAAGTAAAACAAAACTATATTTTATTGAATTATATATGTCTTTGGATTCGTTTTAATTGCGCGAGGCCCTGTGAGTCAAATGAGGCAAGTATATGTAAATTATATAAAAATTAGTGGGTAATATCTGATAATACGACCTCCGTGGCGGTAGAGCGTTCGATTGCTAAGTCAGAGGTCGCTGGTTTGGTGCCCGCTTAGTGCCAATATTTGTATGAATATGAATATTTGCATTGGTTTCTATGCATAATACGTATGTATTTACAAAAAAAATGTATCTAAGTATATTTAATCAAAGTCTAGAACCCTTATGGGTTATACAAGGTAGTTAAGTTATGCTTACTTTGGGGCAAGACAGCGTTTTGTAGAATTTCGTAGAATATAGAATCTTATATATATAAAAGAACGTCGTGTTTCGGGTTAGTGATAGCCGCAGACAACTTGAGAACGGGAGAACCAATTTTCATGATATTTTAGATTTATCTCAATCTATTGGGTTCGTTTATTGTGTTCTTTTTTGCGGAACTCCCCACGGTTGCCCCCCCGCTGGCCAGTGGGGATAGTTGTGTCGGACTCAAACCGACCAAAACCGCACGCCGCACCGTCTCGGATCTCTAATGCCGGGGTGAAAGGCAATTCCCTCGCACCCCGGCGGACCCTGATCGATCTACAGCTTTGAGATGACTCCTCGGAATACTGTGCACGTTCACGAAATAAGTTCAGCTGATAAGGTAACCAACATAACTTGATTCTAAGGCGGAACGAAGTTTACCGGGTCAGCTAATATATAATAAAAAAAAGTATTCAGTTTTTAAATGCAAATTTTTAAATGTACCGTTTACTGGCTAACGACCCGCTTGAGCGAAGAAAGAAATGGATTAGGCTGTAACATTTGTAGAATACTCTGTAGTTTTTAATCCTAAGATCTCTGTTGATCCTTCATCTCAGTTGAGTACAATAAGATGTGCCGCTTATATTCTTGCCAGAAAAACCATGTTGCGTCCGCCCGAGGTCTGCTTATTGTTTTGGTAATATCGGCTCTTCTGGGACCGCCTCCCGTTTGACCTCCCAACCCCGAGAGTAATAGCTACGCCAGAACCTCGTACGTTATTAAGCAGCTTTACTGACTATCAGGGGAGGTTGGTTTGGGGTTCCTAAGTTGTTCCTACAGCTATTTACGGGTGTCAGACGTGTCACAGAGGAGTACCAGTACCTTCATCATGTCGAATAGCTGGTGGCCGTCGCTGGTGGGCTCGCTGCTGAGCTCGAAGCTGCCGACGCAGTAGGGCTCCCGCGCCGCCGTGCAGCTCGCCCAGTCGTCCAGCTCGAAAAGCGCCGGCATGGAGTAGTACTGTTCATCTGGAATTAAATTGCATCCATTCATTTCAGTTACTATCAAGACGACATATTTAAAATGTATTTGTTTATTTGTTACTTAAGCAGTACGCAAAAAAGCTAGTAGTACCTACGTAGCTGTTGCTCACGAATACAGTTCGATCAGGAATAAGACGTTGGCATTTATCTATAGGGAATTAGGTGGCAGACCCGCACACGGCCACCCTAATGGAAAATGTTACTGCGGCCTATGGACATCAGGGGCATCAGGGGCGTCACGCTCAACCCAGTAACAGTTCGCTTCCAAACCACCTTGGGGTTCAGTAGGCGGCGCGTTTTCTTTAACGTGGTTTCCCTAGTACGCCAAATGCACATCATAATCCTCGTAGAAATTTCCTATGTATTTATTATAGAATGAGTCGGAAAGTAAATATGAGCGAAAAACTGTCAAAAGACGCCATTTTTCCAACATGGCGAGAGGTAAAGATGTGGCAAATTAGAAATTCGGAAAGAGCATGTCAAAATCTATAGGATCACCAATTTTCAAGACTCCCAGAAAACATAACTTCACGCCTTTATCCCCGAAGGGGTAGGCAGATGTGTATTACACGTTAAGGTCCCAATGTAGTAGGGGGCGAGCCTATTGCCATCTACCGGGCACAATATTAAGCGAGCGATAATTTACATTTATTAATGCACACATAACTACGAAAAGTCAGAGGTGTGTGCCCGGGGCGACTGGGGATCGAACTCGAGACCTCGTCTTAGCAGTCCGTTACGTACGCCACTGGGCTACCGCCGCTTCAGCTAAACCCTTATTTTAGAACCAAATGACTGTACTAAAACCATTTAAGTTCTATATATACTCGGATATACTTTTTTTTTGTACCTACATATTTATACATCGAAACACCTACACTAATTCAAGTTGATAAGAAAATATTTGTACTGAGCGAGAATCGAACCCGCGAACAACTACCCTAGCAGACAAACGCTCTACCGCCACACCAGTCAGAGTCACAGGTCACCAGTCAGTACCTTTTTTTTTTTTCGTGCAGAAATCCCTGCGGATACCCCCCCCGCCGGCCAGCGGGGGCGGTTATGTCGGGCTTGAACCGACTAAAACCGCACGCCGTCTCGGGTCTACAGACGCCGGGGTGTAAGGTTGCCCATAGAGCATATCCCTCGCACCCCGACTGACCCTGGGCCATCTCCGGTTTCGAGATGGCCCCCTCGGTACCGGTCAGTACCTTCTCTCCAAAAATATGAATAAAATTTCGCTGTCTTGTTTACTCTACTAATGAATGATGCAAGTTATCCAACACCGGCCCCGTCTACCAGGCATCAGGCTAACAAGAGATCATTGGGCGCTCCGCACGTATGGCGGCGCGCGTCTGGTATCGAGGGCGCTCGGCTTGCCCAACACGGCCATACGTACCGCCAGTGCCGTGCAATAGCGCGGTCAGCAGGCACCGAGGAAACACTCTGTTATGCTTTATGATGCTTATTTGTTCATTGTAAATAACATTCTTTGTGAACGGATCATTGGGTGATGTAACGAAACGCCACGTAGTTTGTTAAGTCAACGTAATTTTATTGTGTACGGCGGCGGTCCAGTCGGTCAGTCGATAATGTAAATAAATATGGTTTAGTTAGCAACTAAACCGGGTCACCGAAGTAAATCATAACTAATGTTATGAATGCGAGTGTGAATTTGTTTGATGATCTCTCACGCAAAAACGGATGGATTTAGTTGAAATTTTGCACGTACTCATGTGCTGGAAATAGGATTTAGGCTATTTTTATCGTAGGGGTCTTGCGTTAGCATTTCAACGCGGATGGAGACGCATGCAAGAGCTAATCCTACTAATATTATAAACGCGAAATTTTGTAAGTATGGATGGATGGAAGTTTGTTACTCTTTCACGCAAAAACGGCTGAACGGATCTGACTGAAATTTCGCACAGGAATAGATTATAGTCCAGAATAACACATAGGGTTCCCATGGGTTGCGGGAACGGGATCAGAATTCTAGCCGCGGGCAACAGCTACTAGCTTTTTTTTTTTTTTTTTTTTTTTTACGTGCGGAAATCCCTTCGGATACCCCCCCGCTGGCCAGCGAGGGTGGTTATGTCGTGTCTCGACTAAAACCGCACGGTGTCCTCCCCAAGTGTCCGTTGCCGGGCACCCCGGGTAAGCCCTCGAAAGGATAACCCCAGGGTTGCCGGCGGACTTTGGCCGCCAACGCGGCCTCGCCTGGTGGGGTCGGGTTTTATCCCGCTTCGGTGAGTTGGCAGGCGTGTGTAGGGCACACACGACACGCCTCCGCCACGGCCTGCTTCTGTAAGGACGGCGAGTCGGCCAACTGCCGTCCTCAGGCCCCGATCATGGAGGTCGGTAGTCCCGGGCGTAGATGAGTCTGCGGCGTCCTCGCCGCAGACTGCGAAACTCGGGGGGCAGGGTTCTTTCCCGCTCCCTCTCCGCCGTCTCTTTCGCGAGCATTACCTGCTCGCAGAAAGAGGCGGCGGCGTGCCACTTGCTCCCGTCGGAGACCACGGCCCTCACCATGGTCTCCAACGAGAGAACGTCCACGCCCAGGACCGCAACGAGATCCCGGCGTTGACTCGCCCACGCAGGGCACTCCACCAACGTGTGGAGCGCCGTGTCTTCGCCAGGATCCTCGCAGTGCTGGCACTGCGGCGTTGTCTCCCGGTGGATGCGCCACAGATACTTACCGAAACACCCGTGTCCGGTAACCATCTGGCACATCCGGTAGGAGAGGTCCCCATGGTCCCTCTCCAACCACTCCTTCATGATCGGTCTCACCGCCGCAATGGTGGATTCCCCCCACCTTGGGTGCTCAAGTCGCACCCTCCATGTCTCCATGAGTTCCTGGCGGAGCAGGGACCGCTCAGCCCTGATTTCACGGGGCTCCGGCCTATGGCCCCGCTCCAGCGCCTCCTTGCGCCACTGGTACAGCAGCGCAAGGGCTCTCGCTTCCAGGTCCCATGGAGGGGTCCCAGCTAGGAGACATGCCGCCTCGACGGAACAGCTACTAGCTAGTGTAATTATATTGATCTAGCTTTTGCCCGCGGCTCCGCCCGCGTAGATGTCGGTTATCACGACAAAACATAGCCCATGTCCTTTCCCAAGGTCTAATCTACCCCTGTACCAAATTTCAGCAAAATCGGTTCAGTGGTTTAGGCGTGAAAGCGTAACAGACAGACAGACAGAGTTACTTTCACATTTATAATATTAGTAAGGATTGTTTTCTTTAAACTACTAAAGCAGCAAATAAGCATATAGCTCATCTGATGTAAGCAATTGTCTTAACGTATGAATGTAATACTAGAAAAAGGTTCTCGCGTGTTGCTACTAACGAAAAGGAGTGAAATGGCAACACTTGCACTTTAGAGCCCGGGGTCCACTACACCTCCTTTCCATAGTTTGCCATCGTCCACCAAATCTGTCAAACAGCAAGTGTGCCGACTCGCAAATGAAGTTCACTCGGGGCCGGCACATCTAAGTGGGGCTTCATACCACATCTTTTTGAACCTTCATTTTCATTCATCTGTCTTTCATTCAATCGGCAGAAAGGCAGGGAAAGTCTCCCGTACTTGCTCAAGCTTAAGCAGAATCTAATGCAATAGTTTGCTACTTTCACTTACTAAACTTAAGTGGTACTATTTTCGAATCAATCGTGCTGGATAAGCATGCCTCAACAACCTTATGGCTGCACAGGTTTTAAAATAGCGGTTTAAAATTTAATTAGAATTATGGTTACCATAACCCATTTATGGGTATTATATGGGTTAGAATTTAAATAGCGGCCAGTGGTGTACGTAATGGACTGCCGAGACGATATCTCGAGTTCGATCCCCAGTCGCCCAGGGCTCTGACTTTTCGTAATTATGTGTGAATTTAAAATGGTAATTATCGTTTGCTTAGTAATGTGCCCGGTAGATGGCAATAGGCTCGCCCCCTATTACATTTGGACCTAAACATAACTGGCGAATCGTGGGTGTGTAATACATCTCTGCCTACCTCTTCGGGGATACAGGCCTGAAAGTGCGTTATGTGTTTTGTGTTTTAAAACTTTTGTCTGTCTGTTTGACTTGACTTATCTTCGAAACGGCTTTGCTGATTTTCACGGGACTTTCACTCGTAGATAGCTGATATTATAAGGTTTAACTTAGGCTACTTTTAGTTTAAAAAAGAAATAGGGTACCGCGTAAAAAAATTTAAACGCGGATTATTTTTTAATGTATGATAGGCTCACGTTTGACCTCTATCTCACCGGTCGTAAGTGACGATGTGGTCTACGATGGATCACGTTTGCCTAGAAGGAACCTATTCACTCGAGACTTGAAGATTACGAGATAATAGCTTTCCGGAAACACAGACTCAGGCAGCAAATTCCACTCCTTAGCTGTACGCATACTAAATGTGTCGCCGAAACGTTTCGTGCGTATGAGTGGATGCGTATGTTCGTCTGGTCGTTCGCTGGTGGAAAGGGCTTGGAGGTTCTGCAATTCCAGCGCATACACTCCGAAATGCATCCGATGCATTAAAAAAACCGATAGGCCTGCAACTTTGCCTCGATTAATTATTAATTAATTATTTTTTAAGCAAATTAATATGCTTTTTTCATAGTAGTAGTATGCATTTAAATTCATAAGATATAATCTCATAACTTATAAATTTAAATGGAAAAAAGTGAACACAACAAAAACGCGGCAGTCTGTGTGTAGAGGTAATACCTACTCTGCCAACTGAGCTACCTGGAACTGTTCTTGATCTCACAAATAAACCTTGACATGCAGAGGAAGTATTCTTGTTCTTATGAGGTCATTGACCTTTGAGGAAAATATTCTTGGAAAATAGTTTTGAAGCTCCGCCATTGGTAGCTTAATGGTTAAGGAGTCAGCCTTAGAATTGAGACGTCCCTGTTTTGATTCCTGGCCAATACACTTTCGACATGAGCCCACTCCAAACACAAGTAATTTAGCTAAGGATTTAGATAGTTCTTGGCAATAATAGTGATATTGGTTACCAATATTGTTCATAAAAAAATTAACCTTACCTCTTTTCCCCTTTTCACCCTTGCCACATTTACCCTTTTTACCCCTTCCACCTTTTTCACATTTCCCGTTTTTACCCTTGCCACATTTCCCCATTTTACCCTTTACACAATTCCCCTTTTTACCCTTTTATAGTGTGTGTGTGTGTGTGTGTGTGTGTGCAAGTCACATACGCACGGTGTTTTAGGAGAGCCATTTTTCGGACATCGCATTTTTCTTGCAAAACCCTATAGACTTGATCATTATAATGCAAGATATTGTGTCCCCATTTCGCTAGCACGTCTAGTTTTCGAGAAAAAAAATCTTGAAAACGGTCATTTTTTCATCCGGATATTATTACAAAATAATATTACTCCTAAACTAACCATGATTCTTAGTAACCATGTTCAGTTCATTGAAAGCACACCCGGTAAGGCCCCTTTGGGCACTAAAATAAAAGTCGTAGCTTTGTTAGATACAGATTTATACGCTTTTTATGACTTTTAGTTTTTTTCACTTTTCTCGAAATCTCCACCGTTTTGGGAAAAGTAATTTATACTAAAAATATTCTAATTATATTGCCAGCCCACCACGTAAATTTCATATCCCAATTCCATGGAATCTAGAAGATATGTCAAATTAATTATTTTTGCTAGAGTTGCCACTTTTCTAACCGGATGTAATGTTACTGTAAGTATGTATAATTTTTAAAGATTATGTAATTAAAACGAACAGAATAATGTACGCTATCTGTTGAAATCTCCTATCGAGTGGCGTAGTTACTATGTTTCTATAGTCGCTTGATTTGCTTGTTACTATTTTTGTATGACATTTACTCGTATATACCAAACATATTGCAAAACAAATTTAGGTGGTATACTAATGATATTTAATTATTAGTTTAGGCACATATTATTAATCCCTAAATATAAGATACATACAGTATACCATCACGCCTTTACCCCCGAGGTAAAGGTGGAAAAGGCAAAGGTGAATAAATACCCACAGTTCAGGTACTCCCAGCTTATGTTATTAGTATTGCACTTTTACAGACTAAAAATATACATAGATTATACTTATTTACGGTACAACAAATATACCGAAGGACCACACAATAAAGAAAAATAAATACTATGATCTCACAAACGAATTAATCAAAAACGGTTACGTGGTTAATTTGTATGCAGTGGAAGTGGGAGCGAGAGGTATACCAGCAAAATCTCTCTATAACCTACTTAAAGATCTAGGCCTATCGAGAGCTACAATAAGCTCATTACTAGGACGAATGTCTAAAGCGGCACTAGTAGGTTCGTATCAAATTTGGTTAGGCAGGGAGGGGAACTTGGGTAGTGAAGGTGAGTGTTGATGTACATCAACAAAAGGGGCCCCTTCTAAACCTACACTTGGGTCGCAAGTCCCAGGCACTGTCCCGAGTTCCCAACTCAGCAACTCAATGGACCCGGCAGCCGCACGGAGAATCCATGGATTGCTAAAAATATCGGTCTATTCATAAAACAGCATATAACTTCGATATTTTTTGCTTTTTACGTGTCTGTAATAATAAAACAACTGGTTTCTGGGATATGTACGTTAAAAGAACTACCAGTTACGTATTGTTTTTAGTAAAGTGAAATCAGACCCGGATATAAACTTTTATCTGAACGAGTGACAACCCTATTGATGAAAAATCCGGATGAATCTTTAAAAAATTACAGCTCCGAGATTCCATGGCTTTGGGATGTGAAATTCATATGGTGTGTAGAAGAAGCAAAGAGGATTACTTCAATGCAGATAACTGAACCCAAAACGATGAAATTTTCGAGAAAAATAAGAAAAACTGAAAACCTAAAACCTTGTATATATCCGGAACTGATAATGTTACGTTGTTCAAATTAATTTTAAAATATGCAGTATCAAATTTTCTATTAATGCTTCTAATATCATTATTACGAATTGTACTTATTTTGGCTTGCATTTATTTTTTTCTAAATTTCGAGTATAAAATACTAAGAACTTTGGTTTTTTTTTTGCAAAAACTAAACATGCGGTCTAAACGGGGATTGGAAATCTATCATTTAAATGCTTATTTAATTCCGATTATTTAATAAAAACGTGACGTCCGAAAAATGGCTCTCCTAAAACACCGTGATACGGTAGAAGTGAAACTTCTGAAAAGTCCCTGATTAAAAAAAACTATAGACTTATTTTTTCGTTTCATCGAGTTTGAGATCACAACGATTCTAAAGAAGTTTCATTTCAAAAATCTGAGACAATAAATCATGAACTAAATAGAGAAATATAAATACTTCTTGGTCCCGTGACCTTTGAGGGAAAATATTCCATTTTACACGCGAAAACCACGCAAACGAAGTCACGGGTAACATCCAGCGTTCAATAACCACATTTGACTCCATCGGCACATTGGTAATGAGCGTTGCAACAATACAAGTTGCAACAGTACCTAAATTGTTTGGTTCGCTTCAAATTCAACAGTGAGCATGACGTAACACGCATGTAACTCTCCCATTGAACTTCAACTTGAACTCCGCCTGTTCTCATGCATGAATGCATGACTTGCGCATCCTGTGCGATATCCTGTCTATAATTAAAGACTTAATTAAAAATATTCAAAGCAGCTTAAGGTTACGTTGACAGTGACCTTCGGCCTGTACATTGGGAGCACGCCCCTGCTGATAATACTATCAAATTCGCTTTTTAGGGTTCTGTACTCTAGGGGTACGGACTCTAATACACCCGGGTTGTCGACTATTTTCCATGGATTTTAAAAGTTTTCTCTTTTATAAACCTCTTCGGACATAATTAAAAATAAACCTTCAACATCGGTCGAACCAATCGCTAGTTTTGCGCCTAGCAACAAAAGCATATTTAGTTATATAGATACGATTTAACATACATAATTTACGCCTATATCCCCGAAGGGGTAGGCAGAGGTGTATTATACACCCACGATTCGCCAGTTATGTTTAGGGCCCAATGTAATAGTGGTAACATTTTTAATACACACATAACTACGAAAAGTCCGAGGTGTGTGTCCGCGGCGACTGGGGATCGAACTCGAGACCTCGTCTCGGGAGTCCGTTACGTACACCACTGGGCTATCACCGCTTTTTTTACGATTTAACTGTAAGTTTTTCTGAATAAAAAGCAAAATAAGGAAGGTGTGATGTGATATTCTACTATTTAAAATTGAACGGTGCTTTCCCGAATGGTCCCAAGCGAGCGCATTCGTGCTAGAAAAGTTACGGTTGTACCCACTTCTCACAAAAGAAACGTAAATAATTCTATACGTTACGATATAGATGTCATTTAAAAAGGTAATTGTGAGTAAGTAAACGCTTACGCGTTTCATAATGGCTCACAAATTATGGCTGATGACGTTTTGGTAAAGGTGATTATAATAAAATGAGGTATTAAGTGTTTATGGCCTCGGAAATTAAGTGTTTCTGATCCAAATATTTCCCCAATTTTATATATATTGTAGTATGTATGTTGTAGAGCCATTTTTGCCGATAGAAAAGTAAAAGGAAGCACCCATCTAGTTTCTTCTCATTTTTGTCGTCTCCCACGATGGTTATTTTACAAAAAGATCCTATCCTACTTAATATTACAAATGTGAAAGTTTGTGAAGGTGTTTGTATGTTGGTTACTCAATTACGCTCTAACGGCTGAGGGATCTGGCTGAAATTTGGTACAGGGATAGTTTTTAATCTAGAATAACACTTTTCATCCCTAGAATAGGTTCCTATGGGTTGTGGAAACGAGAACCGAATTCCACGTGGGCGAAGCCGCGGGCAACCGCTAGTAGTAGATAATGACATCAAATTAGTGTACAATATATTTATTAAAAACTGTCAATGTAATTTGGCGCTCGTACATTTTGGAGTGCAAATTTGAATTTGTTATCTCACAATAATTCATTGGTAACTTATTGCGTCACTGTTGTTTGGACGGACACAACTCAATAGTTCCGGGGTATCTCCTCAATGGCGCTTTCACGCTATACGCAGAAATGATTTGCGAGATGAATGATAGCTCTTCGCGTCAGCTTGCCCGGGCAATTGCGACCAAATGCGAGTCGATGGATGTGCTAACCGCGCTATGCACTAACAACGACCCGTGATGAATTATTGGGGGTGCCGGGCCAAGTCGGAGTGACTAGAAACTCGTGTCCTCATTGAGCAGCAGACTGTTGTAACGATTGCAGCGAATGTTTATTATTAATAGCTAAGGTTAGGTATGCTAGCATGTGTCTTCAAATTGGCTGAATGTTGAATTATTAGCTTTAGCGTTTGTTAGGTAGCATTAGCAGTTGTTAGGTAATTTTGAGAAATAATGACAAGTTCCATGATAGTTGATAGGGAATTGAAGGTTTCTTGTGTACAAGTATTTTAAACTTATCCTGTTTTTATGATGTCCAGAGGTTTTTGGTATAAAAGATGAATATTCGTTTAAAATTGTTAAAAAATAATAGATTTATCTAATGCTTCAGATAAGAATCTGTTAGTAGAAACCGAAAAAAATCTTTTTTGTCACATTAAATTAACTGAGAAATGTATTTCGTTTTAAAAGCGTCACTAATATTTAGTTTAATATTTTTTTTTATATTTAGGACACGTCGATTTGACTTCACCTCGCCTGATGGTAAGCTGAAGGTAAAATCTCTGGAAAGAGGGTCACCATTACATACACGTACCATGTTAATAATGGTGGCACTCAGCTTGACGGCCTCATCAGAAGAGGATTGTCGTCGCAGCACCGCGTGACACCCACCGGTCCCACTAGTGCTGCGACCACAATCCCCCTGCCCGGCTATGCACTTGCTGACCCCTGAACGCAATCAAACCGAAGTTGGATTACTATGGAGTGGTACCCACCCGGCCGAATTTTGTGACAAATTTGTGTCATCAAATTTCTACCACTTTGTACGCTTTTGACGATGTGCACTCTTGACGTTGTGCGATTTTGAAAATTTGTACACCATTTGTCATTTCGCGCTTTTGACGTTATGCTCATCATCGTTCTAGTAAATAGTGTACTTTTTTTAATTTTTTTTTATTTTCGTGCGGAGATCCCCTCGGATACCCCCCCGCCGGCCAGCGGGGGCGGTTATGTCGGGCTTGAACCGACTAAAACCGCACGCCGTCTCGGGTCTGCAGACGCCGGGGTGTAAGGTAAATAGTGTACCTCATTCTCGTTAAAACTAGTTACTTCGAGTTAATCCCGGTTAAACAGCGACGGTGATTTTAAGCAGTACATCGCGTCACCATCTTGGGTTTGCGTTTGCTATAGCGGCAAGTTGCTCTAGTAACAGCTCCTAGGCTAGCGCACATGGTGGCCGTATATCCTTCAACGCCTTTCGGAGTTGCGGTGAGTCTGGTATGGGACATAACAGAGATTGCTGCTCCGCCGAAATCCGGCCTTAGAATCTCTGAGAAGTTGAGAAAAATTTGTGGCAATTTTCAAGGTCATTATTTTTCTATCGTCAGCAACAAAGAATACTAATAAACGTTGACGGCCTCTGTGGCGTAGCGGTGGTGCATTCGACTGCTATGAGAGGGGGCGCGGGTTCGATTTCCGCTCAGTGCAAATATTTGTATGCAAGAATATATCTATTTGGTCTGTGTATTTCTTTGTATGTATTTACAAAAAAAAAGTATATAAGTATGTTTATCCGCAGTCTGGAACCCATAACATAAGCTAGTTCAACTATGCTTACTTTGGGTCTAGAAAGCGTCGGTAAATTGTCGTAGAATATTTATTATTTATTATCAAGTCAGCATTAGATGCATTGCAATGTACATAATTGCAGTAAGAATAGTTTGAAAATTGAGTGGGCGGTTGGTGAACGAACACTTTTTTTTTTTTTTTTTTTTTTTTTTATCGTGCGGAAATCCGTTCGGATACCCCCCGCCGGCCAGCGGGGGCGGTTATGTCGGGCTTGCACCGACTAAAACCGCACGCCGTCTCGGGTCTTCAGACGCCGGGGTGTAAGGTTACCCATAGAGCATATCCCTCGCACCCCGGCTGACCCTGGGCCATCTCACCACTAACAGCATCGCTCATCCTGTCTCCTCTGAAAGCAGAGGAGTACGGAGAGCGATGTGTTCCCGCCACGTTGGGTATTGGCCGACGATCAATGCCAACCCTATGAAGGGGTGAAGGGGAAGCCATTGACCGCCGCCCAGGGTGTACCGGCCGCTCCGATTCCGTTCCCCCCGGACTCGGACCCGGATCGGAATCGGAGCGACACTCGAGGAGGTTACCCAACACACACCCCGGTGAACGAACACCTACGTACTACTCTCCGCGTTGTGTTGTTGGGGCTTTTCCCCTCGCGCCTACCAGACCGCAAACATTACTTACACTGCAACAACGTTTATGAACATTGCTTACACTCATTATAAATTCAACCCACTGCCTAATTTTGTGATGTACTCATTCGATACTTTATCAAAACGAACTAGGTATGTAAAAGACCGACTTGCTGAATGGTTCTAGTGTCTCATTTCCATACTATAATAGTTTTGATAATTGAAAAGAATTTCATTTTCCGCATCTAGATGGGTTTCAGGCATCTCTGAGGTAGAGAATCAGACCTTATTGGGACTGTCACGAGTCAAAGTCAACACTTTTGGGGGTTTTCTTGCGAAAGTCAAACCCTCTAAAAGTATTGACCGTATAAAAAAACAAAGTTAAATGTTTTTAGTTTTTCGAAACATTTTTTTATGTTCATGAACATATTTAAACATGTAATCGGATTTTAATTAGTAAGTATTACTAAAATAAGTACGTAAGAGAGAGTTTATTAGTACGAGATGCGTTCAACCAATGTTTATTTTAAGAACATGAATAACTTGATTAGTAAACTACACTGCGAATTTAGTTAGTTCGAATTTTTAAAACTGGGTCACGAGTTCAACATTATGTAAAACAATTCATAATAATAGGTAACATAATGAGTAATATATTGTAATTGTACTAACCGGAATAACAAAGTAGTATTTTGGCGTTGAACAAGAGTCCTGGTAGCGAGAATTCCCGGAAAATCTGGCCTTAGTTACTCTAGACGACAAATAAAATGTCGAGAAATCAATTTCTTGATTTATTTTTAAATCGTAATCGTAATTACCATTATACTCAATTTTCTTATACAAATCCAACGACAGACTGTTCCGTAGTTACGATTTAAGGTTAGGGCGTCTCTGTCGCGAAAAATAATACAAGCCTCAGCCTCAGCCTCGTAGGCAATGGCCAAGTCCTTCACCGTAAAACCTAACACAAACGATGTACGGTTTATTTTGGCTGTGTTTTGCCAGAGATCTGTGTTTGCCGTGTTTTGGCCATTACAGCAAGTTGTGAAAATGGGTTTTTAGAAACCTTTCTCATCATCATCATCATAAAAGCGTTGTGTCCCGATTGCATCCAAGGCCCGGGGTCCGCCTTCCGGCTTTTCCTCCGCCACTTCACATGGGCATCTCTGGTAGTGAGACCACTGGCACGCATGACACCTTCTACGAAACGTCAAGCCAGAACTTCTTAAGTTTACCTCTTCTACCGGGATGTGGAGGGATCTGCCAAACGTTTTTACCTACGTAGCCTGGCGGTTGCCGCAAAAAACTGGGCCGCACAAGCGAAGGTCACTCTCCAGCATTTTATCTGTGATGTCACAGACATGATGGCTGCTTTAGATGAGGGAGTTCCTCACGCGATCTTAATGCGTGACTCCGCACATCCACCGCAGGATTTACATCTCCGTGACACGCAGCTCCTGCCATTGTCGCTCAAGCAGCGCCCACGTTTCGCAGCTGTATAAAAGGACAGGCCTAAAAATGGCTTTATAGACCTACTCCTTCAACCTAACTGGCAATTTGGGGTCATAAATACCACCAGTCATCTCATGCCACTTGGCCGACGCGGCGCCAATACTGGCCATGACGTCGCTGTCGATGTCAACAATCACGTGAAGTACAGATCCCTGGTTAAGTACCAGGGATCTGGTCCGTGCGCTCGACCAAGTCATCGCCCATGCGGACGAGTATGTGATCTGTTCAGTTCAACGCCAGGTACTCAGTCTTCAGTGGGGTGTGTGTTGGGTAACCTCCTGGGGTGTGTGTTGGGTAACCTCCTCGAGTGTCGCTCCGATTCCAATCCCGCTGCAGTCCGGGGGGAACGGAATCGGAGCGGCCGGTACACCCTGGGCGGCGGTCAATGGCTTCCCCCTTCACCCCTTCATAGGGTTGGCATTGATCGTCGGCCAATACCCAACGTGGCGGGAACACATCGCTCTCCGTACTCCTCTGCTTTCAGAGGAGACAGGATGAGCGATGCTGTTAGTGGTGAGATGGCCCAGGGTCAGCCGGGGTGCGAGGGATATGCTCTATGGGTAACCTTACACCCCGGCGTCTGAAGACCCGAGACGGCGTGCGGTTTTAGTCGGTGCAAGCCCGACATAACCGCCCCCGCTGGCCGGCGGGGGGGTATCCGAAGGGATTTCCGCACGATAAAAAAAAAAAAAAAAAGGTACTCAGTCTTCACCCCATTAAGCCACCGACCGCCGTATACATGAGCACCCATGTAGGCTGCTCATTTGAGTTTCTGATGCTGTACGAGAAAACATCTAATACCTCGCTAAACGGAGGCCTTACCACGACGCGATTAAAACAATTCAATTTCAGGCAGCGCAGCTGAGGGAAAGAGATGTAGCTATACCCGTCGTATACCCGGTGTATAGCGCCGTGTCTCTCCCTTAGCTGAACTGTTTTTTTTTGCTTTTGAATTGCTATAAGAGCTTCGTAATAAGACCCCAGGAACGGACTAAGGACGGATCCTTGGTGTACCTCGACGGTGATGGGGAAGGGTTTCATGTCGCCAACAGTGCTCTGAACCTCGTCTGATGTCAATATAAACTTCTGGAAAAAGGCGAGGAACACAGTCGAAGGCCTGTGAATGTCCAAAAACAAGCAATGCAGAGGCATATTCTTCGTACAGTATTTTTCCGGGAGAATTCTTAGGACAAAGGCCGAATTTTATTCTTCCCCGAAAATCCTTTTTAAGTGGTCTGAATTATTGTTAACTCTATTTTTAGTTCTGTATCAATTTCATGCATTTGTTTGAATGAGTACATACAAATCTATCTAAACATAGGCTTAATAATTAGGTACCTAGAATTATGTTCAACGCACATCATGAGTACCTAAGCTAATCGAACATACTAAACATAAAACAGTTTGAAAGACTTGCCCATAAACCGGCTAGTCGACACCTAACGTTGAAGCTTAAGAATCTATTACTCAATACTAATCAAATTGCCGCAACGTGCTAGCAAACGCACTAGCGACTGTAGGTTCAAATACAACGTACAATCTATGATCGGCTATGTTAGCCATCTTCAAGCGCATCAGCGCCAAGCCGACTAGGAGTCGAAGTGGTCGCCATGGCCGAAATCGATCGGAGGCATCATCATCGTCATCATCATCATCATCACTATGTATTAATCTAGTATTATCTTACAAATATTGTCCATGTAGAACTGTGAGAGTAACTTATAAGTTAGTATGGTTGTTCCTTCTAAACGGCCGGATGGATTTTAGTAAAATTCGTAAAGAAGCTTATAAATATAGGCTACTTTTTTCTCTAAAAACCACGGATAAAACTGGAGGGTGCTATCAGTTTAAAAATAAGTCAACGTTTAAATCGAAAGAACTTCCTCGTTGGGTATGGTGGCGTTAGTTTACTTTTATGTTTTCGTGCAATCGTTCTGGGTTCGGAACTCGTGTCAAGTAATGTCATTTATTGGATTTCTGGTTATAAAACAGAAACATCCAGTAAATGCTAGTAGGCTCACTCCCTATTATGAACCAATAATTGAAATGCTAGTGTCGTACACCTCTGTTTACCCCTTAGGTAGAGGAAAATAATATAACCAAAATATTCAAACCCTTTTGGTTATATTAGAAGCCACACTTAACACTATGTTACGGATTCACAGTCACAAAATAGAAGATGGGCACTGTTACCGTACCGGTCAGATCGAACAGCACGTCGTGCGCGCCGGCGGCGGCCGCCAGCAGCGCGAGGGCGGTCAGCGCGCGCGTCGGCGTCATGGCTAGCACTGCGCCCGCGCACGCCGCCGACCACGCGGCCGCACCGCGCGCTTGCGCAACTAGGCCTCCCGCCACGCGCTAGGGATGATGCGCTGGGCATGGCGGTGCTGTACACATTACTGATAGCTTTATAACATGTTTGAGATGAGATCCGATTCTCAGCACTCCATGGATTCACCGTGCGGTCGCCGGGTCCATAGCGTGGTACAGAGAGGAACACCATGACGGCGACTGGGACTTGCGACCCAGATGTAGGTTTAGGGTGGCCACCTTGTGATGCATCAGCATTCACCTCTACCGTCAGTAGTGTTCCCCCCCCTACCTATCCAAATTTGGTACGATCCTAACAATGCCGCTTTTGATATACGTTTTAATAAAGAGCTTACTGAAGCTCTTGGCAATCCGAGGTCTTTAAGTAAGTTGTACAGGGATTTAGCTGGAATTCCCCTGGCTCCTACTTCTACGGCATAGAGTTTAACCACGTAGCCGTTTTTGGTTAACTCGTTAGTCAAATCAAAGTATTTGTTTGTCTTTATAGCGTGGTCTTTAGGTATATTAGTTTCCCACGGTACTGTGAGTTCTACAAGCACTGCACGCTTATGCGATCGTGAAAAAAGGAATATATCGGGTCTGGATGATGAGGCACAGACATCCTCCGGTATCCTATAGTGCTTCTCATACGTGTCTACGAGTATTGTCCAGTCAACGGCAGCTATCAAAATTGAATATGGCTTTTGAGGTGATTTCTTTGAGCAGCCTTCCTTTACAAACGCAATGTCATTTCTTTGGTTTGTGGTTAATCCTTTTTTCGCTCTAGCTACCGCCAAACTTACAGCCTCACGTATGATTTCTAATACCTTATCATGACGGCGCGAATAATGACCCCGGTCTAATAGCGTTTTACAACCCACTAGTAGGTGCCTGGCCGTACCAGTTGCTTCACCACATGAGTTACATGTTTTATCTGTGGCTTTTCCCATCTGACCACATTGCTTTGGTCGGGGAGGGTCAACTGGAATGCATTTAGGTAAAATTTAAGTAAGGCCGGTGACCAGTCGTATATTATGGTACGCCATTTTAAGGCTATGGGATCAACCATTCGTTTTGCATTTCTAGGTTCATTGCGTGCACCTTGTAGGTGTTGTTTTCGTCTGCTTGAAGAAAAGATTTTGTTATTTCTTTATCTGTTTGTCTCTGAATATTACCTAGACCTTACTCTACCAGTCTGCGAGCCTATCATGAATCTTTTATGGAACTGGAGGCGTGATTCGAGCTCCGATGCATTTTTATCTTTTGGAAGGACTTTTACTATTTCGTCTTTAGATTCCGATAAGACGTGCATTTTAGTTACTCTTAGGTGTTTATAGAGTTCTGATGGCTTCTTAAGCGTCATTCCAAAATTATTCGCGGATCTATATAGTGCCGACGGGTCGGCCGACTGAGCTAGCTCTAGCCACGACTTCAGTGTCTTCGTGACACTCGCATCTAGTTTTTTGAGGAGGCTCTGGTTTATATCATATATAAGAAACGGCCAGTTAAGACGCGAGGTTAAATAATTGTCATAGATCCAAGCTTTTTTAACATTACTTATTGGTTGTTGGTCTACCTTTTTTAAATCGATAATGAAACTATCAATTAATTCGTCCAAAGCTGGAGTGCAACCTCTGTTGTCAATCTTTCTTCCGAGGAATTTAAAAGGCACGGTTTCAGATATAGTTGAAACGTTTTCCCCGCCTATACTAAGCCCTGGGTCATATGAAGTATACCTGGTACCCCGCCTACCCAGACATAGACAGTAGCAGTTGCTAGGTTTTGCTCTCATTCCATCTGTCCATGTACAGAAATCGTCTACTCTACGCAGTAGGTCCTGGCACTGCTTTGGGTTACGAGTCAGTATTGCCAAATCGTCCGCGAATGCGAGGATAGACTCCGTATATTTACCGTTTAGCTTAAACCGATAGCCCCACTTCTTGTCGTGTGTGGAAATGTTGTCTATTAAAATATTTATTACTATATTGAAAGCTATAGGTGATAAACAGCAACCTTGGAACAAACCCACATTATAATTTAAAGGTTGCGTGTATCCATCTTTGGTATTAATCACAAACTTTAATTTACCATAATAAGAGGATATTATTTCCCAAATGATGGACGGAAAGTGATACCATTTTAATGCAAACAACATTAGCTCGTGTTGTACTGAGCCAAAAGCGTTTTCTAGGTCTATCCAACAAACTGTTATTTGCTTTTCATTTGATCTGGCATCTTTTAAACTTTCCGCCAGTAAAGAATTGTGTTCCAGACATCCTGAAATTCCGGGTAGGAACCCTTTTTGGTGGTTTGGTCTGAAATAGTTATTATTGATCATGAAAAAGAAAAAGAATGATTAATTATTAAGAAAATAATGTATTGAGGAAAGGGCAGGTCAAAGGCACTCATAACCGGCGGGCTTGATTGAAAGGTTTTATGATAGTAGAGGAAGATCGTGAAGTATGTAAGGATAGCAGTAGATGGCTGGCTGTTGTCTCTGCCTACCCTACAGGCAAAAAGGCTGAAGTATAAATGTATATATTAACAGATTCGATTAACAGATTTTGACCACTATCTGACCTGTTGATAAGTGATGATATGGTCGATGCTGAAACAAATTTGCCAAAGTAACCTATTCCCTGGAGACTTGAAGACGTCCAGATAAATAACCTTCTGGAACCCTCACTTAGACGAGGAGTTCTACTTCTCAGCAGCACACACAATGAATGCCAAAACATTTTGTGCGGATGAGCGAAATATCCACCATGTAGCGACTGCGTATCGCCATAAGTCTGATTGTTCATCGATGAAGAGAGCTGGGAGGATTACATTATGCAATTCCAGCAATTATCATTGCATAATGCATCGTGCGTAATAAAAGCGGTGATAGTCCAGTGGTGTACGTAACGGACTGCCGAGACGAGGTCTCGATTTCGATCCCCAGTCGCCCCGGGCACACACCTCTGACTTTTCGTAGTTATGTGTGTATTAAAAATGTTGATGATCCCTCGCTTGGTAATGTGCCCCGTAGATGGCAATAGGCTCGCCCCCTATTACATTGGGACCTAAACATAACTGAATCGTGGGTGTGTAATGCACCTCTGCCTACCCCTTCGGGGATACAGGCGTAAAGTTATGTTATGTGTATATAATGCATAGTGCAATTGCACACTCTCCAAAATTAATCCGATATAACAACGAGAGAGTATCGTCACCAAGATCTTCGGAGCTAAAGCTTTCCTCTGCAAGCCAGTACACCTGCTGATTGAGAGAAGAGGCTCTGACGCAGGGTTCCATCTGAACAAACAAACAGGGCCTACATCTCCGTGCGGTTGCCCTGGCTTGTGAAACCTTGCAATATACCTAGTTATCAATTGCGCGTTGCTATCTGCAAATAAATAAATAATAAATAAAATAAATATTTTACGACATTCTACACAGCGCTTTCTAGACCCAAGGTAAGCATAATAATATAATAATAATAATAATAATCTTTATTTCCCAGAATATGGTCGGTTACAGGTGTTGGGGTTATTTATTAGGTACAGCATATTCTGCCACTTGTGGCGTGCAAATCTTAAATATTGAACACATAATTTATAATACTAAAAAGTCTCATCTTTGACATGCAATAAATCTACGCGGTTGGATTTAACGACATTATATCATAGGGCTAGTCTAACTAGCTTGTGTTATGGTTTCCAGAATGCGGATAAACATACTTATATACTTTTGTTTTTGTAAATACATACATATTATACATAGAAACACCCAGATCAATGCAAATATACATATTCATGCATACAAATATTTGCACTGAGCGGGAATCGAACCCGCGCCCCCTGTCGTAGCAGTCGAATGCACTACCGCTACGCCACAGAGGCCGCAAATAGGTGGGTCGTGTGCTTGTCTGTCACCGGAGTGGTATAAACAATAAAATCAAACAGACATTCATTAGAATACACTGCTACTCAAGGTACTCAAGGTATTGGTTAAGGCTCAAAATTCGGATCAAGCGGAGAAATGCTCAAGCAGTATTTTAGTGGTAGTTAAATATCCTCCTTATTCCATATATACAAAGCTTCAAATAGAATTTGCCCTCTATCAATGTTGTTTCAGTCTTTTTGGGTCTAACAGAAATATAAAAATATAGGTAAAACTGCATAATAATTACGGAGAAATTGACCTTTTAGTACTAATGCACTCAATAATAACAATAACAAAAGTTTTTTTTTGCAACGGCAACAAAGTGCACAACAAACTGCCTAAAGGAATGTGAATTGCTGAGGATTTTGTAGAATTTTAAGAAAGAGCTGTCATCGTTTTTGATACAATAGCATGTAATTAAATCGCTTCAAGCGATAAGGCCGCCCATTGTTCTGCTTCCGTAGCCTCTAATTTTATAATACTTATGTACATTACGTTTACCTGGTGTACAATAAAGTGTATAATAATAAATACATAAATAATTCAATTGACAATTTGTTAGCAACGTAAATATTGTATAATATAAGTATTAATTTTATTTCAAGCTGCCCAAGCACGTTACATTGCCAATACGGGCCAGAGGAATAGCGCGCCGGTATTCATGGTCATTTCGATAACATTCCGAAATTCCGAAATGTAGACTGGTAAGGTATAATAATAAACGGATGTTTCCTTAACCATCGCTGATGACATAGTCATAATAGCCGAAACGTCTAAAGACCTAGAGGAAATAATGCGATCACTCGACGAAGAAAGCTCCCGAATTGACCTAGAAATGAAGATAAACAAACCAAAGATACTGACTAACTGTCATAAAATGCGTATAGAGATAAAAGGAAATAATATAGAATATGTTTACAACTATGTCTATTTGGTAAAGCAACTATCATTTAACAATTCCAGTGACGCAGAAGTAATAACAAGAAGAATTAACTTAGCTTGGAAGAAATTTTGGTCAATGAAAGAAATATTAAAAGGAAATTATAGTTTATCTATGAAGAAGGTTATATTTGATACAACATGTCTCCTATCAAGTCTACTATGCGGTTGCTAAACTTGTATCTTTTTTATTCCGTGCGGAAATCCCCTCGCATACCCCCCGCCGGCCAGCGGGGGAAGTTATGTCGGGCTTGAACCGACTAAAGCCGCACGCCGTCTCGGGTCTTCAGACGCCGCAGTGTAAGGTCTTTTTTATTTATTTGAGTTCGGGGGACTTTACCTCGTTATCGTTATGATAAATTAATATATTTAGCTTGAAAAAGTTATTTACCAATTTCTTAAAATTTTTTTTTTTTGGGAATTGAAATTTTTTCATTATAAATTTTTTTTTAGTATTTAAGGCAATTGTCTCGCACTCTGACTGCTCCTGGTCTCCGTCTCCATCTCCGGTTTCAAGATGATCCCCTCGGGTATGGCAACAACGGTGTCTCCGATCTATTTCTAATTGTTTCTTTTAAGAGTCACGCTAGTAGTTTATGTAACAATATCAACCATGATTTTTCAATAGGAAATATCAACTGATGAAAGAATAGTCAACAGATTATTAAAAAAAAAATTTGCAAAAATGCTTATTTTATCATAACATCACGCCTTATATTCCTCGAAGGGTTCGCATTTCGCCAGTTATATTTAAGTCCCATGTAATAGGGGACGAGCCTAATATACAGATGGGGCGCGCGGGGGGCTTGTTTTATTAAAAGTGATATTTTGGATTAATTTCAATTGAATAGCTCGTTAAAAATATGAAGATAATTCAACATTAAAATTTTAAACCTTAAAGCATCGCAAGCAATTTATATGTTGTCGTATTATGAACAATATGCAATTACCAGAATATAAGGTTTGATGGCTATACTTTGATACTGAACGGACAAAAAAAATAGATTTTCTCCCAAATTTTTTTTATTTTTAATATTTTTTTTGACGTGAAGGAGCAATTTTTTTTTAAAGTTGTAGTAATAAGTTAAATTTCCTATACGAAACAATTTTTGTTGAGTTACATATGCATTTTCGATCCTATGTCCACCTTTTTGAAAATCCGGACCACTGTGCGCCGTCCGGGCCTGCTTCTGCTGAGCTGACAGACGGCCCCACTTGCCACCCCCAGGCCTGCGCTCTTGCAGGACGATGTATGAGTCGCCTATGATGCGCGGCGGAAACCTGTGTATCTAATAATGAAATCAAACATAAAATCAAATGCACGCAAAGAGCAATGGAAAGTATTATATTAAAGATTAGGAAAATACACAATGTGAAGAGTGACACCATCAAACAAAAACAAAGTGTACACATGCACTTACTTATGCACTCACGCTCAAATGGAAATGGGTTGGACACATTTCACGTTATACGGACAAAAGGTGGACTATAGAAACTACGCGGTGGAAAGGACCATTTGGTAAAAGGATAGTTGTTAGACCTATAAAACGGGGGGCTGGTGATATAGTACAGACAGCGGGAAGCGCCTGGATTAAGGTGGGCAGGGACAGGGAGTAATGGAAAAGGCTGGAGGAGGCCTATTCCCAAAAAGTTATCCATATTTCACACAATGAAAACTAATTAAAATTAAACTAACTCTAAGCTACTATATTTTTACTAACACTTGAAATGTATTCTATTAGATAATATTCAATTATTATTATGAGTGTCATGACTCATAAGCCAAAGAGAGATTACATCGACTCCGACAGTTAGGTAACTCACAACAACAGATAAAACATATTTTTATTTAAACAACTATGCAGCGTAAATAGTACGGTAAATAACTTACATTACCAACATAATGCTATATTACTGCTAACCTGGCACTCCGTAGGAAGTGACGGATGTCCTAGATAGTTCAATTAAATTTTTAAGCATTTTGTATGCTTACTTTTTTCTAAAGATTTCGATCATCATTTTAGATCAAAAAAAAAAAATTGGTCAGAGCATTCCCCCTGTAAGGGACTGGTCGCGGGTTCAAGTCCCGTCCTAGATGTTCTTTTTTCGATCTAAATCTTTAGAAAAAAGTAAGCGTACAAAATGCTTAAAAATTTAATTGAATTAATTAGGCGGAGTCATCAAAAAAAAAAAAAAAACAATGTTTAAAAATGACTGTAAAGTTATTCATTGTTTCCGTAGTTCGCAAGAATTACGGCAGATGGCTCCAACGTCGCCTTAAGACGTATATGATATATCGGAGAATTTCAAATATCTGGGACGTGTCTGGGTGGCTCAGTTGGTCAGAGCATTCCCCCTGTAAGGGACTGGTCGCGGGTTCAAGTCCCGTCCTAGATGTCCTAGATAGGTTTGCTGAAGCAAATCAATTATTCTAGGATAATATTACCTGAAGAATTGGTAGGTGGCGAGCCTATTGCCATTAACCGGGCACTTATAAACCTGCCATAAATACACACATAACTTCGAAAAGCATCGAAAAGTCATTGGTGTGTGCTATGGTGAAACCTGGGATCGAACCCGAGACCTCGTCTCAGCAGTCCATTACCCATACCACTAGGCTACCGCGGTAGTTTTAGTAATATAGTAACAAATTGCCACCTTTGCGTAAATATTTTTTCACGTTGATTGCAAATGTCATTCGAGTTGGGTTTTTAGTTGTTTGTTGTTTGCAGGCTCTTTGTTGGTGTTACAAATTGAAAATGAAAGTTATCTCAATACAATACTTTCCATTGCCCAACGTTTTGTGCGACTTTAGTAGTCGTGGTTACGGCAGACAATGGTGCCTTCCATTCGTGACCACAAGTTTAAAATTATAACAAACTGGCTGTTGTCAGCGGCTAAGCTCGCGTGGATGTCCCTGGTGCATCCCTCTATATCATATTCCGACAGATCGAAATCAAAAATGCTCTATAGCATATTTATTATCAAGTGATTATAATAATACAAAGTTTCATGGCAATATCTTCGAAAATGACGAACTTTTTTAATCCCCTCTTTTCGCGATAAAAGGTAGCTATGCTATCACTTACTAAGCCACCATTGTTAACATGGTACGTGTATGTAATGGTGACCCTCTTTCCTGAGACTTTATGTTCAGCTTACCATCAGGCGAGGTGAAGTCAAATTGACGTGCCCTAACTATATAAAAAAGCACCTATTTGACGTTATCAACAGTGGGGGAAAAACTCGGTTTTCGTACAGAGGTGTCCACCGAGGGCACCCATCCGAATAACACCTTCAGGTATGGCACCTAGCCTAGTGCTCGAAGGGCACGTAGGTATACCTCATTATGTGTCTCAAAACAAAAATTTATTTACAAACCTGAAAATAATATTATTCAGTGACTTTAATCTTCTTTAGTAGTCATCATTGTCACTTTCGATTTAGCTCAAGTCCCGTCCTGGATGTTCGCTTTTTCCGAATTAAATCTATTGGAAAAGCTCATTACGCTTCGCGATCCATACCTCTAAGTAACCAAACGTTCAACTATTATGTCTATACAAGATTGAGACAAAATCATTTTACCTGAGAATCATAAAATCAACCCACCCATTTCGTCCCTAGATCGCCATAAAGGAACATTCCCTCCAACCTTCCCATGGTCATCCCTGCCTCACGGCGTACTGACCGAATCACGGGAGAGCGCCCGTTGCGGTCTGCTTATAGCCTTCTCCGCGGGTGCTGTCTTGACTCCCTACAAATTCTTTATCCGTCACCAGCCGAATTCTCCCCCAACGGGGCTGGCTTTCTACTGTAGAAAAGAAGCATTACCCCCCTAATGGGGCTGACAAACACAGTAACGGTACTGCGCGTCCTGCGAGCCGTCGGTACACTTACGGTGTTCCAAGAATGCGCAAACGTGAGTAGTGCCAGGAAGGCATCTCTACTGCTCACCAATTCCATAAAGGAACAAACAAACATACATAGATGGCTAAATACTGTGTAACGGTTAAGGTTTTAAGGGGGTTTTTAAAGAAGTTTACATAAAGTTAAGGGTGACTTATGCACTGTAAAATTTAATTAAGTAATTGATGTAATTGAGACTAACTTCCGGCTAGGGCGAGCAGAGATAAATAAAAAGTTGATTACAATATATTATGTCATTATAATCGGTATTAGACGTTACATAAATTTATAATGAACCTCAGGGAATGGATTCGTAATAAATATTCTGCCGTGGCGTTGTTCGGTCCGTTGTGCAAAGATGGTAGTATGCACTTAGCTAGTGGACACGTGGCTGATGGTGCCGGTGTGCCAGGGTCTCCGCTGGTGTGCCTCGCTACCGCTATGATGGTGCGAAGCCCGGTGCGAAGACCCTGGAAATAGAAAAAGTGCGGATCAGTTTCTCACTAGGTAATTACGTCCAAGTGACCTGCTAAAATAGCAGGTGAAGAGAATCTCCCAGCGGCAATGCAGCGTAGCTAGAAGCTATAACAAAAAGAATATAATAGGCGGCACAAGCTGGTACCGCGACCTCTGACCGTACGGGTCATCGGCCTCGTGGCACTATTTAGGTAGGCTGAAATAGCACACAGAATAAAATAAATGCATTTTAGCAGGCAATAACCTGCACCGCTGGAAAGTTTTTACCTGTAGAAAGAAGTAGGAAATGTTGATCTCAAAACTTACCCGGAGCCGACAGCAGTTGGCCACGGGGTCAAAGTGACCTTCCTCAGCGAAGTTTGCCAAGGAAAGGAACGATTTAAGAGCTGTCAGTTGATAACTGGGCTAGTGTTGTCCAATCTCGCTTGCACAACCATAGATAATTAATAATAAGTTATAGAAACATACTAATATATCGATTAATTTATGGATATAATTTTAATTTGATTTATAAAGAATCCACAACGTTACAACTGGAATGTACTATACAACTGGTACGGACTGGAATCGTTGGTAGCTTAGTGGTTAAGGAGCCGGCCTTACGATCGAGGTCCTGGGTTCGGATCCTGGCCATTATACTACCGACGTGAACCCACTCCTAACACAAACGATTTCTACAGGGGAACGGGGAATTAGTAGTTTTCCGGTTACTAATATTGAGTTATACTATATCTATTGGATCGAGTTCTCTTACTACTAGCCTGCAACTCAGGTTGCAGGGACGCTTGTTATGCAACAGATGGCGCAACAGACGTACTAAGATATCCCTTGTACAAAAAGAGTTGCAAACACTTATGAAATAGAGTCAGTGGTGACTTAACTGACGCGTGTAATGAAAATGAAGTTTAGCATATTTGTACAACGCAGTGGGCATTTACTGGTTATGTCACACCCATTAGCCTAGACGTCTAGTCTATGATAAACACGTGAGTAATCAAATATAATTTTTTAGGCTTTCACGTAGAATATACAGCTTCCGGGCTGTTTTGCCGTTTGGAACACAAGTTTCATATGGACCAAGTCCATATGAAACTTGTGTTCCAAACGTTTCGTCGATCACTGCGATCGACATCTTTAGTGGTATAGGTCCAGTCGGCGACGAGTGCGTAGAACTCTCGTCGGCGACGCCTTCTCTGCGACATCAGTCGCCAGAAGTCGTCAGACTACGGCCAAACAGCCGCAGGCGCAGGCGTAAGAAAGGTGACAAGATCGTGATGCTTATGGTCATTATTGCAAAAGCAGGCAGGTCACAGTCTTTGCAAGCAGCAGGAACAGATGCACAGAAATATAGATGACAAGGAAGGATTGTTCACCATGTGGTCACTGACCGCATGGCCCGCACAGGTTATTGTCCTTTTGACAAGCGTGAAGAGGGAAAGCATGCCTTGCGTATAAGCTACATAATTAAAACAAATAGATACTGCTCACGTAAAAAGCAGCATCCCAATTAGAAAACTTTGCCACGACTACAGAGGTGTAGTGTGGCATGATAACATTCTATATAATTCCAATACATGGATAAATGTTGGCAAGCCTCGTTCACGTTAAAAACGAGGCGATGCCTGGAGTAGCTTAGCATAGCAGTGAGAACCTGACGTGGCACCATTGGTGAAGATGAAGAGGCCACGGGGAACATCCCTGGCGGGCCATTGGCACCACGTCAGCCTCCAAAACTAATGAGCACTCTGTAATAAAAATGATTAGCACACAATGTATAAATTGTAAAATTCTCACCAACGGCTCAGTACCAGAGCTATGTGATTGTGGAAGCGATGCAGAAAATTAGGGGCTCGCAAAACCGCTGCACTGTCATTTATAACGTTGGCTGAAAGAAGCGACTTGGTGGGAGTTCATAGATAATATGCCACAGCCGATAGAGTTGACCACAGCTAACCCTAGACAGAGTCGATGAAAGAATACAGATAATATTAGTAGACTATGAATCGATATCAACTAAGGAATCGACTACATATTCCATCAATACTCTTAACGAACAATGTGCATTGTTACAGTATGACAGCCTCGAGTGGCTCCTGGCTAAGTGGTAACCGAATAGGTTTACACATTGCAAGATTAAGTAATACTAGCCAGGTCAGTGTTAGGATGGGTGACCATTCTAAACACATGAAGACCTCTCCGTGCCTCGGAGAGTACATAAAACCGTCGGTGCACGTTGCAATACGAACATCTGTCAGAGTCTAACTACAGAACTTCGATATCGCCTGCTGTGGGGGGGCTGCGGAGGTCGGAAGGCAGTCGGTTCACAAAAAATATCGTAGTTCAGCTGCTTCGTAGTTAGACTGAAAAGTCGACCCCATCCAAGTTGGAACAAGTTGAATTCTTGAGACGAGCTCAGCCGAATACAAGGGATTTTCGATTTTGCGGTTTTTTTTTGCGATTTTTTCTTTATCTTGCAATGGTTCACCCCAGCACGAATCTATTACCGAAAACAGCAACTCGATAGCTCATCTCCTTCATACCCAAAACCGTGACAGAAAATTGGCAACGACGTCGACGACGTCGACGACAACTCGATAGCAATAGGGCTTTTCTAAAGAAAATCGCTGAAAAAGGCACAAGGGATGAGAATGAGAGCCTTGACAAATGCATGTTCACGCCCTGGTTAAAGAATCCGGGATTGCAAGAAGAAGGAAACATTCATTATGGTGCGGCATAGTATTTTTTTTATTTCTTTATATTTTTTACGTGTGGAAATCCCTTCGGATACCCCCCCACCGGCCAGCGGGGGCGGTTATGTCGTGCATCGACAAAAACCGCACGGTGCCCTGCCCAAGTGTCCATTGCCCCGGGTAAGCCCTCGAAAGGATAACCCCAGGGGGGCGTGGCGGTCTAGATAGCACTGTATAGAATGTGCTAGAATATTGTCACATAATCATATTATTATCGAAAATTTTGACGGCCTCTGTGACGTAACGATAGTGCATTCGAATGCTGCGACAGGGGTGCGGGTACGATTTCCGCTCAGTGCAAATATTTGTATGCATGAATATGTCTATTTGCATTGGTCTGGGTGTTTCTATGTATAATATGTATGTATTTACAACCAAAAAAGTATATAAGTATGTTTATCCCATTCTGGAATCCATAACACAAGCTGGTTAAACTATGCTTACTGGTTAAACTATGTTTGGGTCTAGAAAGCGCTGTGCAGAATGTCATAGAATATTTATTTATTATTTATTAATTTGTGGAAAATATAAATTGAAGTGGGGAAAACTCAACTTCGACTCATATTTTCCTCATATTGGTACCCATGTGTGGGTAGAGTTGTTACTTCTGTAGTTAACTTCTTTTACGCAATGCATATAAAGTTAGTTGGGTGTGAATAGTTGCGAAGTGTCGTAATAGCTGATTCGCAGTTATAAAAACTTTATTGTAATGTTGCCCACTTTCGAAACTCTATCTCCGGCCAGCGTGCCAATGGGCCAATATGTATTTCTTGCATTAGTTTGCATTAGTATAATGCTATCAGATAAAAATAAAATCACACTCGTGAATTTTCATAAAACCGGTCATACTAACTACTACTAGGTACTACTCGTTGTAAAGGTGCCCCCTCCATTTGGTACTGGTAGTGACTAGGGGTTATGCGATCGACTAAAAGATAACACAGAGCACTTAGGTATATTAAAATAAAGCTTATTTTCTTGGCTCCACCTTACCACACTATCTATATCCTCCTGTAACATGTTATGATCCTCTGTCTGTGAGATTTCTTTAATTAGTTTAAGGTCATCTGCAAAAAGTAACGGTGTTGAGTTTTTAGCTACTTCAGGTAAGCTGTTTATCATTAGGATGAAGAGGAGAGGACCTAAATTGCTCCCCTGGCTCACACCTGATCTTGTGAAGTATGGTTCGGAGAGGCATCCCCCACAGTCTACGTATTGATGTCTGTCCCGTAGATAGCTCGCGAAGAACGCCAGCGCATGCGGTGTGCAGCCAACTGCAGCCAGACGCGCTAAAATAATATCGTTATCGACCATATCGAAGGCTTTCCTGAAATCGAAGTAGGCTATATCCAAATGCAGTCCGGCGTCCACCGTAGGCACCAGACACCTCATGAGATGAAGAAGATTGCCTGTAGTTCCTCGTCCAGCACAGAAGCCATGCTGTGCGTCCTATATCCTATATCGCAATGCATATCCTAAATATCATATTCATTGTAAAATAACAGGTTGACAAGCCCTGAAATATAAACAAAAACACGATTAAAATAATAATTTTATACAGTTTATTCCAAATTTTTGGTTCATCTTTCTGATTTTTTATGACTTACTCAATTGGTATGTTTACATAATGTACATACTTTATACTTCTGTATGCGCAAACTGTTTTTTTTACCGTTTATCACATCAATGTGCAGGTTTAACTCTACAATCTCTACAATACATTGGTATTGAAAATATTAAACGCCGAGAAAAAAGATATATTAGATACTAGCTTTTGCCCGCGGCTCCGCCCGCGTAGATGTCGGTTATCGCGACAAAACATAGCCTATGACCTTTCCCAAGGTCTAATCTACCCCTGTACCAAATTTTAGCAAAATCGGTTCAGTGGTTTTTGCGTGAAAGCGTAACAAACAAACTTACATTCGCATTTATAATAGTATAGGATGTTTAGACAACGACTGCGTTCCGACTGCTTGTACCAGAAGTGCTTGTACCTAAATTACAAATGTGTCCCTTTTCTGATGGGCTCTTTAGTCAACTGGGTCCACTCGAACTAAGCTGCAAAGATGTGTGGATATAAAAACTTTTTATTTACCATTATCACACAGTATCAAATGGCAGTACGTATAAATTCAGTATTCATAAAGCAATCGGCATGTGTAAGGTTAGCTAACAGTATTTGTACAGGCGTTGAGTAAATCTCTCTATTTTAAATAAATCTCGTGTCACGGTGTTTGTATTCAAACTTCTCTGAAACCGCTCGACCAATTTCAATGAGGTCTTAAAGTATTTTTCACTCTCCAACTCTACATTTTTAATCACGATTTTAGTATTTTTCAATACAATTTAACTATTGTTCATTGTCGTGAAGTCCTTTTCATAAATGGTCATGAATTATTCTTACGTTACTTTGACATTTCATTCTGCATTTTTATATTTACATTCGATTACTTTGATAATATAATTTATATGGTAGAACAACGTTTGCTGTGTAAGCGAGGTAATTATATTATCGATCAATCAAGAATGAATCGAAGAGAGCTTGGACAATAATACGCGTGGGTCGACAGTAGCTCTAGCCAGTGTAGTATGTCAATACTAATACCATAGGTTACATAATATTATTCTAATACTAATACTAATACAAACAAAACAGACAACAAAAATATGTTAGCCTCGACTTGCTGAAAAGTAATAATAACCATTTTCACCATCTCCAAGACGTACCTTTATATATTTTTTCGTGTGGAAATAACCTCGGATACCCCTCTCGCCGGCCACGCCGTCTCGTGTCTTCGGACGCCAGGTTGTAAGGTGGCCCATAAGGCATTTCCCTCGCACCCCGACTGACCCTGGGCCATCTTCGGTTTTCGAGATGGCCCCCTCGGGTCTCCAACACGTACCTCATTCGTAAGTGGCACTTCGGATGTTGCTCACGATTATGTGCCACGATGATCCCTCACTAGTTTGAAGGAGAGGGGCTCGTAGCACATTGCAATGTTAAGCAACAACATTTACATTAACACAGTGAGACCCCTTCGTGCCTCGGAGTATCTCTTACGTGTAGTTAGAGCCGTAAAAAGTTCAAAAACCTTGTGTAACTACAGAACTTCGATATCGCCAGTGGATTGACAGTCGCGTCACGGACAACATCGAATTTCAGCCGCTTCGTAGTTACGGCCCTAATGAGTTGGGAAACGATTCAGAGGATGAGTTTGCCTTATAGGGCTTGGGGGTATACTTATTCGCTACCTTAGTGTTAGATAAAAATAATTACCATGCATATTTAGGTGTTAACGTTGGTTTAAGTAAACGAAGGTTCTAATCACAACTGTTGCCAAAATTACTCGGTTAAGCAAGGATTTTTCCTGTTGCTCTAATTTGGATGGTCAAATATGGTTGCGACGCGTTTTGTTAAAGATAGGCAGAGAAGTAGGGTGCGGTGGAGTGCGTAGGATACGTAAGGTTAACTTTATTATACTGCAAGGCTTTACACCCGACTGCGGCGAAGACAAAGAAGGAAGGTAATGTGTTTGTGTATTATGTATTTATATATCTATGTTTTCTATAACTGGTAAATAGCTGAACCAGTAGCTTTTTGATGCAAAAATGCTCTATTAGTAGCTTTTTTTTTTTCGTGCGGAAATCCCTTCGGATACCCCCCCCCCCCGCCGGGCAGCGGGGGCGGTTATGTCAGGCTTGAATCGACTAAAACCGCACGCCGTCTCGGGTCTTCAGAGGCCGTGTAAGGTTACCCATAGAGCATATCCCTCGCACCCCGACTGACCCTGGGCCATCTCCGGTTTCGAGATGGCCCCCTCGGGTTTGGGAACCACGGTGTCCCCGTCTCATTTGGATTTTCAGATTTTGCAATTGTGTTAACTGAAGAGTTATTCCATTCCAATACATAGTGGAAAATTAGTATTTACATTTTGAAGTTGACATTTAATGCCAATTTTGGTCCTATTTTTATTTTATGATTTCGTAGATAAAACAGCACAGTTCGTTGATGTCTTTTCACTGTCAGAAGTAATGATTATTCTAAGTAAAGCAGAGATTTACCAAAATTTCTTCAGATATTTAGTTATTACATGTACCTGTACCTTAATTCATTCGTGGACACCTACTCCGGCCACATGGCGGTACAGCGTGTGGACTTGGTCAGTACACTTCACCTAGCATCAGTGTGATTTACATACAAAATAAAACACCAAACAAGCTCAAATCAGACTTCCACATCGCGGGTTCCGTATTCATTTTTACGTAGATAATTCTTCTGACCCCAAGCAGGTACATCAGGATGCGACAGGCTGACAGATGGCAATGCGGTATTGTCTTGGAACTAACCAAATGTAATTGATTGATCTTCATCTCAGATCACGATGGCATCCGAGGCTTTCACCTCCAGCCCGTGGTGCGGTTTCCATTTTAATTCAATTTAGCTAGTAGGTTAAGTTCTGCTTCCTACGCTGTAAAAAAGATTAGGACTTTAACAGACATAGATACCGCTAGAATAGTTTATTTCAGTTATTTCCATAGTATTATGAGCTATGGCATTCTCCTTTGGGGTAATGCCGCAGATTTAAATACAATCTTTGTGCTGCAAAAGCGGGCGGTGCGGGCAATTTATAAGTTGGGCCCAAGAGTCTCCCTCCGAGAAAAGTTCAAAGAAATAAACATTCTAACTGTAGTTTCCCAATATATTTTTGAAAATCTTTTGTATGTTAGAAGAAACATTTCCAATTTTTTAAGGCTTTGTGATATACATAACGTAAATACTAGACATAAAAACAATCTTGTGGTTTGTAATAGTCGACTCCACAAGATTAGTAATTCCTTTCAGGGTAACTGTATACGCTTCTACAACAAGCTTCCTAGTGAAATGAAGAATCTACCTCTTCATAAATTTAAAAGCCAAATTAAAAGTAAACTCTGCCAAAAAGGCTACTATAAAATTCAAGACTATTTAGACGACAAACAAGCTTGGATATGAACTGTTTGCTCTCTCTCTATGCTACTCAAATGGAATATTGTACTTAGGTTAAGTAAATATGTTTGTAAATAGACCAAAAAAAAAAACAGCCCGCTGAGTTTCTTGCCGGAGTCTTCTCAGGACAGGGCCGCGTTTCGAACCGGTGGTCCATTTGCCAAACATTAGATTATTTATTTTTTTATGACGTTTTGTAAGTGCCGTATTAATGGTCTATGCAGAATAAATGGTTTTTGACTTTGACTTTGACTATTTTTTGACCATTAGTCTTATCAATAAAAAAATCCATTGATATTTTTCCTAAATTTACGGTAAGTCTATATTAATACCCACTTCTTTTGCTATTATTACCTGCTATATTTGACTGGCTGTGCCCGGCGGCTTCGCCTGTGACGTACTTCGATCCCCCGTGGCACCTATTTGACCCATATATACCCATAATTCATTAGTCACCATAATAATATATCATAATCATCATGTATGGGAATTAGTCTGTTTTGTTGAGGTTTATGATTACTGCTGCGCTCTCCTGGGTAATAGAGTGAAAATATACAGTCTATAACCTAAATGGGCTAACCATACAAAAGTATTTTTTTAAATTCGAACCGGTAGCGCGTTTACCAGTAAAAAACAGCGGTAAGCGCGTTCAACCAAAGGAACAAACAAACAAACTCTTTAGCTTTATAATATTAAATATATACATATTGTGTAGATAACAAGCGTCGGTAGCTTAGTGGTTAAGGAGTCGACCCTACCATCGAGAGGTTCCGGGTTCGAATCCTGGCCATAACACTACCGAGGTAAACCCACTCCTAACACAAGCAATTAAGCTTAGCTGGAAGCGTTAGGCGGTATAAGTATTAGTAATTTCAGTTACCAATATTCTTTTAAAAAGAAAAATAAAGACTTATACAGTTCTAAGGCCCGTGTTCTAGAACGATACTCAGCCATGAATCTCGACTTGAAACTAGTTCCAAGTTCCAACTACAGATTGTATTCTTGAACTAAATTTGAGCGGAGGCTTCATCAACGCTTGGGTGATTTACGTTCATATAATCTCCAGGTGTAAGTCTCAAGTTTAGTCCTAAAATACAGTACTTAAAACAAGTTTAAAGTCGAGACTCATGACTGAGTAACTTTCGAGATCGGCTCTAAATGTATTAAGTTAAGATTTTTATGTTTTCGACCTTAAAGTTTAACAGTGTAGATATTTATAGACGTTGGCATTTATTGTGTGCGTCTGCGTCTGTTTACGTGCGCGGGCTGCAGTTCCGCCTTCGAGTTGATTCATTGCAGGTTCTAGACGTGACTGCGCGCACTGCACCTTCTCCTGCCATGTGGGGGTATTCAGTCCTGAGCATAGAGTGTACAGGATCCTACCAACATACTTGAGGCCACAGGCAACCTCACCTGCAAGTCGGTGGACCTGCTAATCATAGTACGAGGCTCTGGCGCAGGCTTCCGTCAGAGGTCAGTCAAAGTCAAAGTCAGAGGTGTGTGCCCGGGGCGACTGGGGATCGAACTCGTTACGTATGCCACTGGGCTATCGCCCAAACACAAATATTTGCACTGAGCGGGAATGGAACCCGCGACCTCTACTGTAGTAGTTGACTGTTTACATAGGTATATTATATCACTTTCTATATAACAGGTTTGGTTTAATTCGACGTGTGTTAACAAACTAACTTAAACTACGATTGAACTCAATGCAACATTTAATCGGTTTGCCAAACTATCGAGTTGCTGGGTTACTATAGTATTAAGTAATGTTTATAGCGACCTCTCTCGGTCTACACATGTTACAAAATGTTAAAATTAAAACACGCAGCGATGGAATGTAATTTTCTTTCACAAATCATTTTGTTAGTAGCCCGTCCTACTGTTCATATGGAATAGTGTCATATTGAACCCCCTTAGGGGTATAACCACAATACATATACCGGGACAAACTACACAGCGGTATTTAGAACCAAGTTAAGCATAGCTTCTAATATGGGGATAAATTCATATTATACTTGTTTTTTTTACAAACTCGTCAACTTGTATGAAACTCGCGTGAAAAAACCGACCAAGTGCGAGTCGGACTCGCCCATGAAGGGTTTCGTAGCAGCAAGCAACATAATATAAAAGTTCTTGTAGTTCATTCAAGCCACGCCCCGCGCGAATTATAATTATTATTTATTTAGGCACCTATTACAGTTTTATTATTCGAAAATAATGGTTCACGGTTTAGGCATTAGGTTTATGTTTATGAAATTAACTGCTTTTTAAATTTTTATATTTGATAAAATTGCGGTTTACGATTTAAGACGTATTAAAAAAAACGAATTACTAGATCTCGTTCAAATCAATTTTCGGTGGAAGTTTACATGGCAATGTACATCATATATTATTTTTAGTTTTATCATTATTTTATTTTGGAAGTTACAGGGGGACACACATTTTACCACTTTGGAAGTGTCTCTTGCGCAAACTATTCAGTTTAGATAAAAATAATATTAGAAACCTCAATATTGAAGACCTATCCATAGATATATTGCACACGTATAGTTTTGATAGTATGAGGAAACCCCCAAAATTTATTGTTTTTTTTTTGTTTTTTTGTGTGAAAATTTTAATGCGGTTCACAGCATACATCTAATTATCAAGTTTCAACAGCATAGTTCTTATAGTTTCGGAAAAAAGTGGCTGTGACATACGGACGGACAGACAGGCAGACATGATGAATCTATAAGGATTCCGTCTTTTGCCATTTGGCTACGGAACCCTAAAAATGAGGTGGCTTTGCATTTTACTTGGCCGGGAATCAACTACTACAAATAAATCTTTTTTATACTGCTAAGGTGACAAACAGGTATACGGTATATTTAATGATAAGTGGTTACCACCGTCTATGGATAACTGTTACATCCAGGGCATTACTGACGTTTCGCCGAACCTAAAAATTAACCCTAAAAGGGTTAATTTTAGGTTCGGCCTACCTCCCCTACCTTTTTACGCATAGTGCCTACCTACACATTTCCTTAACCTTGATTCATACTTTTTCCCATAATATAATTTTTAATTGGCCTGACACATATAACTAAATTGGTCAACTAGACTTATAAAGATAATTCGACACCAAAATGTACATTCAATGTCAACTTAGATGAAATAGGAAGTAGGTTTTATTGAAATCGCATCGAGCGTCATGTCACTTCGAGCTGGGGTGTTGGTCAGCGGCCTTGTGCCGGCAGTGGTGAAGTGGTCACAGTGCGGTGCAGAGCGAACAGTGAGTGGTCATGTGGTTGGTGGGCCTATTCGCCGTGGCGGCTGCCGCGCGGGAATTTACCGGTAAACGCTAAACTATTTTGAAATAGTTCTGTTTTATAATAATGTCGAAAGTTGACGTTGTCGATGAGCTACGGCATTCTCCTTTGGGGTAATGCCGCAGATTTAAATACAATATTTGTACTGCAAAAGCGGGCGGTGCGGGCAATTTATAAGTTGGGCCCAAGAGTCTCCCTCCGAGAAAAGTTCAAAGAAATAAACATTCTAACTATAGTTTCCCAATATATTTTTGAAAATCTTTTGTATGTTTCCAATTTTGCAAGGCTTTGTGGTATACATAACGTAAATACTAGACATAAAAACAATCTTGTGGTTTGTAATAGTCGACTCCACAAGATTAGTAATTCCTTTCAGGGTAACTGTATACGCTTCTACAATAAGCTTCCTAGTGAAGTGAAGAATCTGCCTCACCATAAATTTAAAAGCCAAATTAAAAGTAAACTCTGCCAAAAAGGCTATTATAAAATTCAAGACTATTTAGACGACAAACAAGCTTGGATATGCTATGCTACTCAAACGAAATATTGTACTTAGGTTAAGTAAATATGTTTGTAAATAAACCAAAAAAAAAACAGCCCGCTGAGTTTCTTGCCGGAGTCTTCTCAGGACAGGGCCGCGTTTTGAACCGGTGGTCCATTTGTCAAACATTAGATTTGTTTAACGTTTTGTAAGTGCCGCATTAATGGTCTATACAGAATAAATGGTTATTGACTTTGACGCGAATATTACTCACTGAAAGAAAAGTTATTTTAATGGCTTCTATTGCTTTACGGTGAAGAAACGCAACCGAAACGTCGGCATAGTGTAGATAATAACACCACATTAATCGTGACAGAATCCGTTACAATTAGTATAAGTTATTTTTTTGACAGTTTTTTGTTTGTTTCTGTGAGTGATTTGATTGTGATCAATATCTATTTTACTTACTATTTTTATCTATTATACCTTTTTTTCGTGCGTTTATTTCGGATTTGAACCGACTAAAACCGCACGCCGTTTTGGGTCTTCAGAAGCCGGGATGTAAAGTTTATTTATTGTACCTAATGCAATAGTAGATTGTTAGACAAGGGTTGAAAGTCACCCATTTCTCCTGAGATATTTCTAGCGCCAATAGTTTGAGGGTGAAATGGGTGACATTCACCCGAGCTAAACACTGTACTTTTCATTTCGACTACGTGAGGCAACTAAAATACACACACATTTAACGAAACAGGTATATATTGATAATCAGTTAAAATTTAAAGTAAAATTAGAACAATTTTAAATAGATTATTAACAACAGCTTTTGTCTGTTATTTAATCTCATAGGGAGTTAAATTAATACCCATGTCACTGGAATCACTTTCCGAATCTATTTTTAATCACAATTAACACAAGGTATTTATTTATATTTAATTTCGTTTTCCCGCTCTTTACAAAATTTTCATTGTTTTTTTTTAATTCTACTACATCTACAACTGCTACATACTGCCAACATTAGAAAAGTTTGAAAATCGAATCTAATGGTTACATTGTAATCGAGTTGGTCTCGAGAAATGCATCTAGGCGGCCATGTTAAAAAAAAGCGTCATGATATCAAGGCATTATGACGTAAATTAATTATCATGGACTCCATGGCAAAACGTAAAGTTAAAAAAGAAAATACTTTCCACCCTAGCGATGAAATAAGCTAGTTTCCACCCACCTATCTACCCATGAAAATTAAACTTTGCGAACAGGAGACATGAAAAATCCTTTTCTTTCAAAGTATATACAGAGTGCTTTCGTATTTGTGACATGGGATAATTTGTGTTTTTAATTAATTTGATTTGTAATTTTATAATTTAATTTGTTGAAACTCAATTTTTTTCTTCATATAACCCAGGCGTATCTATGGATAGGTATTCAAAAATGATATTGAGGTTTCTAATATCATTTTTTTCTAAACTGAATAGTTTGCGCGGGAGACACTTCCAAAGTGGTAAAATGAGTGTAGTAACTTCTGCAATAAAATAATGATAAAACTAAAAAAAATATATGATGTACATTACCATGTAAACTTTCACCGAAAATTGATTTGAACAAGATCTAGTAATTAGTTTTTTTAACACGTCATAAATCGTAAACCGCAATTTACCTTTCATTCAATCAAGTCAAATATAAAAATTTCACTCGCTGCTACGGAACCCTTCATGGGCGATTCCGACTCGCACTTGGCCGGTCTTTTTTTGTTTATGGGGGAGTTATTTATGAAAAAAACTCCTAACCACATATATTATTATATGTGTTATTAGTACTTATTGGTGACGGTTGTCTTTATTCGGTGCAAGACTGTATGTTTTGTATCCACCTTCTCTTGTTTTTCGTTTTTATATGTATCAGTATTAATTGTAATGTACCGTATACTACTTTAAACTATTATGGAAGAAGTCTATAAGTATTTTTTTTCTTCTTGATGTAAAAACTGTATATGACTGTCTGTTTCCTGAATAATATGAAAAAATAATCGACCTAATGCCCTGGCCGACTGCTGCTGCCTCGCCAGGATTATCTCGCCGCCTCTCCCTTACTCTAGGGGAGGCGTGATATCGCTCGATCTATAATAATAATAAGCGTTTTCAATAGCGGTAGTTTCGGTATTTGCTTATGATGGAATTAAAAAAAATAGTTATACTAGTTTTCAGATATTTGTTTATAAGATCTTTGATAGGGTATCAATCAGATTAATGAAGGAATGGCTGGACCGGTACCACGGTAGCCTATCCTACTGGCTGACGCTGATACTTACCGGGCGTGGCTGCCTTGGTGAGTTCCTGCATCGCATAGGCCGGAGCCGATGCTAGGTCGCCACCATTGCCGGGGCTGTTCCGTGGACACACCGCTTCACACACTGGCAGAGTGCCCAGCGTGGATGGAGCGGCGCCGTGTCCTCGTAACGGCAATCGGAGCGGGAAGCCTCACACTGCAGACCTTGGTACTAGGCAGTGATGCACGCTGAAGAAGCGGCGGAAAAGAAACGGGAGAGGGCTAGTACTCTCCCGTGCCGCAGAAGGCGCACCAAGCGGCGGAAATCGCAGAACTATCTCCGTCCTCCATGAGAACGGGCCTGGGGTGACGGTTCGAGCTAGCCAGCGCCCTAGAAAAAGCAGGTCCACAGTGGCGGCGCGTCAAGTTTCCGCGTGCGCTTCTGTATAGGGAAGGGGGAATTTTAATCCCCAACAACAATTTGGGGTCGCCTATGTTGGCGGCCAAGGCCGGTCGGGATCTCTAGGCTATCTTCTCTAAGGCACACAAGATTCTCCGGGATCGATGTGCCTGAACACCGTGCGGTTTTAGCGGGTTCGAGTTCTACATAACCTCGTCGTTAGCTCCGATGAGGTGAAGCCGGAGCTGGAAACCGCACGTTAAAAGAAGGGTGTCAGTACATTTAATTATTCCCAACTTTTAGATGTTTTGGAAATACCAAGTATAGGCTTAGATAACATAACATAACATAACATAACATAAACTCACGCCTTTATCCCCGAAGGGGTAGGCAGAGGTGCTAGCACCCACATTTCGCCAGTTTATGTTTAGGTCCCAATGTAATAGGTGGCGAGCCTATAGCCATTAACCGGGCACTTATAAACCTGCGATAAATACACACGAACTTCGAAAAGCATCGAAAAGTCATTGGTGTGTGCCATGGTAAAACCTGGGATCGAACCCGAGACCTCGTCTCAGCAGTCCATTACCCATACCACTAGGCTACCGCGGCTTAGAATACAAAATACTTATCAATACAAAATATCCCTTTTTTTTTTTTTTTTTTTTAATCGTGCGGAAATCCCTTCGGATACCCCCCCGCGTGCCAGCGGGGGCGGTTATGTCGGGCTTGAACCGACTAAAACCGCACGCCGTCTCGGGTCTACAGACGCCGGGGTGCAAGGTTGCCCATAGAGCATATCCCTCGCACCCCGACTGACCATGGGCCATCTCCGGTTTCGAGATGGCCCCCTCGGGTTTGGGAACCACGGTGTCCCCGTCTTGGCCCGGTTTGGGGGAGGGGCGCTAGTCGCCCCACCGTCCCGGCCTGCTTCTGCTGGGGTGACAGGTGGCCTCACCCGCCACCCTCAGGCCTGCGCTCATGGAGGACGGAGGTCGTTAAGCGACCTCCGGCGCCTGAGTTGCCTGCGACGCGCGGCGAGCAAGTTGCGGGCTCGGCGGACCGGGAGAGTTCTAAGTCTCTCCCGGGCGCGCTCCGCCACCTCCTTCGCGAGCATTACATGCTCGCAGAAGGAGGCGGCGATACAAAATATCCCTAACGCCTTACATACTAAGAAGATTACCGTACAACTACTTACTACTTTAATTGCCTGCGTCATGATATTCCATCGCATTAGATATCAAAAATATGATAATTATTGAATTTTTAGGGTTCCGTTGCCAGGGGTGTGTGTTGGTTAACCTCCTCGAGTGTCGCTCCGATTCCGATCCCGCTGCAGTCCGGGGGGAGCGGAATCGGAGCGGCCGGTACACCCTGGGCGGCGGTCAATGGCTTCCCCTTCACCCCTTCATAGGGTTGGCATTGATCGTCGGCCAATACCCAACGTGGCGGGAACACATCGCTCTCCGTACTCCTCTGCTTTCAAATTAGACAGGATGAGCGATGCTGTTAGTGGTGAGATGGCCCAGGGTCAGTCGAGGTGCGAGGGATTTGCTCTATGGGTAACCTTACACCCCGGCGTCTGAAGACCCGAGACGGCGTGCGGTTTTAGTCGGTGCAAGCCCGACATAACCGCCCCGCTGGCCTGCGGGGGGGTATCCTTCGGATTCGGATCGATTCGGATTTCCGCACGATAAAAAAAAAAAAAAAAGGGTTCCGTTGCCAAATGGCAAGAAAACGGAAACCTTATAGATTCGTCATGGCTGTCTGTCTGTCCGTCCGTATGTCACAGCCACTTTTTTCCGAAACTATAAGAACTATGCTGTTAAAAATTGATAAGTAGATGTATTCTGTGAACCGCATTAAGATTTCACACAAAAATAGAAGAAAAAACAATAAATTTTGGGGGTTTCCCATACTTAGAACTTCTGATCTATGGATAGGTCTTCAAAAATGATATTGAGGTTTCCAATATCAATTTTTTTCTAAACTGAATAGTTTGCGCGAGAGACACTTCCAAAGTGGTAAAATGTGTGTCCCCCCCCCTGTAACTTCTAAAATAAGAGAATGGTAAAACTAAAAAAAATATATGATGTACACTACCATATAAACTTCCACCGAAATTTGGTTTGAACGAGATCTAGTAAGTAGTTTTTTTAATACGTCATAAATCGTAAACCGCAATTTATCTTTCGTTCAATCAACTTACATATAAAAATTTCACTTGCTTCTACGGAACCTACGAATAATGTATCTTATTCGTAGTACGGAACCGTTCATGGGCGAGTCCAACTCGCACTTGGCCGATTTTGTTATTCTTACTAACCCTCCGCATCGTTAGTGTAAAATGGCCGGTGATCGAACTCGCAACCTCACGACCGCAAATCCAATACCTTAAGCGAACTAGAGTAAAAGTTATGTAGCTATATGATTGTGACCACCGCTGCGCAACGCAGCTTGACCTTCAATTGAATGATGCTGACAATAGCTTGTTAGCTGATAAATAAATGTAAAAGTGAGTTGCGTTGTAATGTCAGTTTATTTTGTGTTTACCGCCGCCCATTTCCAGGAGAATGCTCAAAGAACGGAAAGTGACTCCTCAAGGTCTCGGCTGCATTTGTGCACACGTGTGTTTATCATACAAATCGTAATTATGTGTAATGTTCTGCATCGATGAAGGGCAAAACGAAATATTCCGCAGGAATTTGAAACATCTACACTACTGAGGTAGCAAACAGCTCGCTGGTAAGCGGTTACCGAGGCTTGTGCTGACCTTTTCCAATTTTCTATTATAATTAAAAAAAAGTCGCTTTAGCCAATAAATAAATATAGTAGGACAAAGTACACAACGCCATCTAGATCCAAACTTAGCGGAGCTTGTCATATGGGATTCAGAATGCGGATAAACATACTTAAATACTTTTTTGTAAATAAATACATATTTTTTTATATATATATATACATATATACATAGAAACACCCAGCCCAATGCAAATATACATATTTGCATTGTACGGGAATCGAACCCGCGACCTCTGGCTTCGCAGTTCTACGCTACCGCTACGCCACAGGGGTCGTCAATGCATTCAGCATGAAGTCACGAAGAGACTGTCAGTCACATTAAGCCTTCTTATCGACTTATAAAAAGAAGGAAGGAGGTACTCAGCTCTCTCTTTTTATCTTCTAATATTTAACTAACGTTGTGCTGTTTGAAGAGAGCACTGGAGCACGCACGGTGCGAGCCGCGCTGCGGGCAACGGCTAGTATTTTTATAACAAGGAACGCGAAAATTTAAAAGTTAGATATTGTCGTTGTCTCCTTTCCATTTTCTGCGTTTAAAGGTCATATCCGTATCTTTAATTATTACAATTGGTCACATAGGTACCGTTGGGCTGGACAGCAAATACTTACTACTATGGCTATGACTATCCGAAGGGATATGAGCACGAAAAAAAAGGTACAAACAAAAGTATCTTCACAAGTTGATTACTTCAGCTCCTAAACCTTTCATTAAATAATTAACAAGACATGTAATATATTAATTTTATTCTTTGAGGGTTATAAAACTATTGATACATCAATTATATTATTAAATAGCATCGCCGCGTGGTTTCACCCGCGTAAGGTCTGATCCCGTTGGAATATCGGGATAGAAAGTAGCCCATGTTACTCAGGGATAATGTAACATTCTAGTAGTGAAAGAATTTTTGAAATTGGTCCAGTTGTTCATGCCTATTCAATACAAACAAACAATCAAATCTTTCCCCTTTATAATATTAGTATAGATACACGTATTCCAATGTTAAAAACGTATGTAAATGTTTTAGTGTTCAGCAACTTTTATCATTGAGTGCACTTTTATTGCTGTAACAAGTAATTGTAAACTTAGTTCATACACCTCTGCTCACCCCTTCGGGCATACAGGCGTGACGTTATGTTATGTTTTTAAGTTCAATGTTTAAAGTTCAGCGTACACATAAGTATAAACGTACAAACAACCTGTTCCATTAAACATGATTTCGATCAATTGCGTAAACAATCAATAATATTTCGAGCAACTGGTTAACCAACATTAACAGAGACTGCACTAACAGAAAGTGCATATACTGACAAATCAAATGTCATTCTAAAAATGTGCAAGTTGAAGCAATTTGATTTGTTAACTGGAATTTTGACTTAACATTGACATGTTTTTAGGGTTCCATACCTTTTTTTTTTTTTTTTTTTTTTTTTCGTGCGGAAATCCCTTCGGATACCCCCCCGCGTGCCAGCGGGGGCGGTTATGTCGGGCTTGAACCGACTAAAACCGCACGCCGTCTCGGGTCTACAGACGCCGGGGTGTAAGGTTGCCCATAGAGCATATCCCTCGCACCCCGACTGACCCTGGGCCATCTCCGGTTTCGAGATGGCCCCCTCGGGTTTGGGAACCACGGTGTCCCCGTCTTGCCCCGGTTTGGGGGAGGGGCGCTAGTCGCCCCACCGTCCCGGCCTGCTTCTGCTGGGGTGACAGGTGGCCTCACCCGCCACCCCCAGGCCTGCGCTCATGGAGGACGGAGGTCGAACCCTCAAAAGGAATAAAACGTAACCCTTCGTCCGTTCGTTAGTATCACTTCATTGTCCTTTTTCTGATGAATGCATAGAGGCATCAAATTGAAATTAATATCAAATACTCACGTCTATAATGTCTTAAAGCTGTAAAAAAAACAAACTTGTAGGTCAATGCAAACCAAAGGTACATCCATTTATGTAGCAAATTTAACCAAATGCATCGGTATCAAAACCGATAGGGTACTTCACGTTGAGCTAGAATCATGAAATTTGGCAAGAAGCAAGGTCTTATATTACAATTAAATATTACAAAAAAATATCTGTACATATGTCTATCCAGACCTATTTCTCAGGAACGCGCAAATCTGCAACCCCTTGTAGCTGCCTGTTAAACTTCTCTGTCTACACCATCACCATAAAAAAATTACGTTCATTTATGCAGCATATTTAGAAAACAGTAACTACCTTCAATACAGTTCTGTACGGAATCCTCGGTGTGCGAGGCCGACTCGCACTTTACTGGTTTTTTGTATATGTTACCGGAAATGTATGAAATCTAGGAAATGTATACAAATTAGAATTATAAACGGGATATTTACCATGTTTATTATCTTTTTCGAGAATCCGATATGTCGGCACTGTTACAAGTACCATGATCACGGATGTATTAACTTTTTCGAGAATCCGATATTTCGGCACTGTTACAAGTACTATGATCACGGATGTACTTGTAACAGTGCCGAAATATCGGATTCTCGAAAAAGATAATAAAGATAATAAACATGGTAAATATCCCGTTTATAATTCTAATTTGTATACAAATCCTAGGAAATTTATATAATTCCGAAACTATTTAGGAAATGTATAAAATATTGTTTGAAAAACTATTTAATACATAAATATCCTAGGAAATGTGCACAATTCCTAGGAATTGTATATAATTCCAATATCGTATTAGGAAATGAATACAAAAAATAACCACGAAGGCTAAGGCGGGAGCTCCGCTCCGCTTCACGCCCGCCTTAGCCTTCTAACCTTACCTATCCGAGTCGGGGTACTCTGAGTCGGGGTGTTAAACAGTTAACGCGGCACTGGCGAGATAGCCTGATCAGACCAAACAATACCCTCCTCAAATATTTACATTTCCGATTGCTATTTAGACAATGAATAGATTTCCTAGGAAATGTATCTAATATAATTTATTTTATACATTTCCGTGCGATTTTAGGAATTACATACATTTCCTAGACATTGTATACAATGACGGATTACATAAATTTCCGGTAACATATACATATAAAAACAGATCTTATGACTTGCCCGTAACTAATGCCAATGATACCAGTATGTTATTAAAAATAAATAACAAGCAACGTTTTGGGTCACTTATGTAATCTAAAGTTAACACGATGACTTCGATCCAGAGTCGCCCAACATTGCTGTGTAAACGCTTTGCCAACTGATGACTTACTCTCGACTTCATCAAAGAATATGAACGCGTTTAAGTCAATTCAAACTGAGCTATCACGTTTCACTCGATGAAATTCAATATTAGGCCATGGCGTGGCAATGAGACCATTGACACGCATCTCATCTTCAACGATGTCCAGTTAGCACTTCTTGAGCCTAACCCTACTACCAGAGCTCGGTGGAGGTAGCATGGCCTGAATTTGTTACTCCCGAAGCCAGGCAACTGCCGCAAAACGTGGCCGCACAAGCGAAGGCGACTCTTCTGCATTTTGTCAGCGATGTCACGGAGGTGAAGGCGGCCGCGAATGAGATAGTTCCTCACGCGATATTTACGCGTGACTCCAGACGTCCTTCGCTGCATATTCATACCCTAGACCCACAGCTCTTGCTTGTATCGCTCTAACAACGGTCACCCTTAAAAACCGTGTAAAAGGATTCACCTAATGATGCCTTTTTAACCTTACCAGCATTTTGGGGTCACAAATTACACCAGCCACTTCACGCCATTTGGCCCACGCGTCAGTAATACGTGTCTTGACGTGTGACAGTGATAGTGTGACCTGTAACTAACCGCATTAAGAAAATAACATAATAAAAAGGACTTTGGAACTGTTTCAGATGAAGAATACTCAAAGATGCCTCGGCTGTATCACCTGGACGATTACAGCAGTTGCCTTTCGCATTCAGATGGACTGTACTGCCTCGGCACCTTCCAGCTCGCGCCGCTCAAGGAGCCGGACCCTACGTTCACCTTGATGGAGGTTAGGCATCACAATTTTTCTTCAATTTTTTTTCAACATACTTATGATCGGCAATCATGTAGTCTTTTACTCTTACAAGTGGTTTATTCCTCATGGGTTTCGCCTCACTCACAAAATTCTTTATTCGCCTGATGTTTTGTCCCTTGTTGCTCCATTATTTATCTTTCCTCAAAACCGACATCCCATTTTACCTTTCATTTTCAATATACTCTGAACTTTTATGTCGGACTCGAACCGAATAAAATCGCACGTCGTGTCGGGACTCATTTGGGGGTGTAAAGCGGTGAAATAAGGTAATTCCCTGACACCCCTGTTGAATATCAATGTACCTACCTGATTCACGATAAAAGCATCGTTCCATGTGGGACCTAAAATACAGCTGGTATAATGTGGATGTTGTAATATACATCTGCTGACTCCTTCGTTAATATACAGGCATGAATATATGTGTGTATTCCTATTCTAATTTAATACAGAATTGTAAATAATGTAGGTCTCATAGTTTGAGTAGATTCTCCCGTTCTCAAGCACTTACTATTTACTTTATTGCAGGAATATTCCCAAGATCCCCACCATTTCAATCGGAGAGAGCTTCACCGTGGTTATTGTGTGAGCTCACGCTGCCCCGCCCTTGCTTCGGAACGCAACGCGACGCTGCGCTTCGAGCGCTGCGCAGCGCACTGGGGTCGCCGCCGCTCTCTGCGCACGAGTTTATCTAAGCTGAGTTATTGTCGGTCGTACGCCCAGGAGTACGCTAGGAAACATAGCCCGGACCCCCTCGATATAGCACAGAAGGCGTTTTTGTTTGTATCGACAGCGTTGGTAGTCCTCAACGCTCTTGGGACGATATACGATGCGTTGAAAGGAGACGATAGTAAAAGTAAGTGGATTTATACACATCTCGATACTTTTTTATTTATAGATTACATTTATAAAGTCATTACTTACTATTTATATTTGCAACTAGCTGACACCGGCGGCTTTGCCCGCGCGATGGTTGGTTATTGTTTTTAGGGTTCCGTACCTTTTTTTTTTTTTATCGTGCGGAAATCCCTTCGGATACCCCCCCGCCAGCCAGCGGGGGCGGTTATGTCGGGCTTGAACCGACTAAAACCGCACGCCGTCTCGGGTCTACAGACGCCGGGGTGTAAGGTTGCCCATAGAGCATATCCCTCGCACCCCGACTGACCCTGAGCCATCTCCAGTTTCGAGATGGCCCCCAGGGTTCCGTACCTCAAAAGGAAAAAACGGAACCCTTATAGGATCACTTTGTTGTCCGTCCGTCCGTCTGTCAAGACCGTTTTTCTCAGGAACGCGTGGAGGCATCAAACCGAAATTTATATCTAATACTCAGGTCTACTGTCCCTTGGAGCTCTGACAAAAATCAAACTTCTAAACCAAAGCAATCAAAAGATACAGCCGTTTATGCCGCAAATTTCTGCAAATTTTCGAAACTCGCACGGGAATCAAAACCTGCAGGGTACTTCCCGTGAACTTAGAATCTTGAAATTTGGTACTAAGTAACGTCTTATAGTACAGATAAAGGAAAAATTGCGAAAACCGTAAATTTTTCATATAATAAAAAAATATTTTTGAAAATTTTAAAGTCACTACTTCTTTTCTCATGAACGCGTAGAGGTATTAAATTGAAATTCATATCAAATACTCTTATATACCTACAGGTTTGTACGGAACCCTTGGTGTGCGAGTCCGACTCGCACTTGGCCGGTTTCTTTTTAGTCATATCTCCGGTTCTACTTCGATTTTAAGTCTGACCAAGACCTTTATAATGGAAAAAACCGTATCAAAATTCATCATTGCGTCCATCGCGAACAAACAGACAAAAAGATAAGAATTCCAAAAAAAAATGTACAACATACAATTTTAATAATATGTAACATAACCCAAGTATTTTTTTTAAATATCTCTAATTTACAATTTTATAATAGTACCTATAGATATAGAGATACCTCGTGTTCCCAAGGTCAAGGAAAATCTTTAAAAGCCGGTTAAAGTGGTGTCAAAATAACAGTCATCAACTTAAAATGGACATTCTAGCAACGCGTCACGCCAAACATGATTTTCATAGTTTTTAGAAGTCTACTATATAATATAAAGTAAACAGAAGGCCGGGCTTGCCGGTGAGTGTTGGTGGCATGACTGATTCCAAAAAAGATCGCTGAAATGTTTAAAAGCCATTTCACGGTAAATTCACCTTTGGGGCCATCACGGTCGGGACCTGTGGGTGTGACTCGCGGGCAGGAGCTTAGGGTAAGGTATACAGCCAAAGATTTTGGAAAGGTTATCTCTGGCAGGATGCGAGGCAAGCCTCCTGGCCACGATGACTTGAGTATCGAGCATCTTACATATGCTGGCGTCCATCTTCCGAGGGTTCTGGCTATTCCCTATGTCTAGGATATTCATATCTACCTCCAGCTATATTGCGGACCGTGGTGGTACAGATCGTGAAAAATAAAACTGGTGATATAAGCGACACTAACAACTATAGACCCATCTCTCTGGCTACAATTAAGTCTAAGGTTCTTGACAGTCTGCTTAACACGCTGATGAGTGGCTGTCTCGAGATACATGACAATCAATTCGGTTTCAAATCGGGACTCTCTACTGAGACAGCCATTCTGTGTTTGAAGCAGACTGTTAAGTACTATACTGATCGTAAAACACCAGTATATGCTTGCTTCCTGGACCTTTCGAAGGCGTTTGACCTGGTTTCCTATGATATCCTCTGGGATAAACTTAGCGACACATCCCTGCCAAGCGAATGTATTCGTATTGTTACAACGATCGTCGATATCTCGGAAACTACTGATCGAATCTTCTAGAAATTAAAACGCATTGTTAATGTCGAAGTACTCTATCGATCCGTTTAGAAAAATCCAGAAAAGTCAATACAAAATCACAAGCCCTATAAATACCTATACCTACTTTACTTACAAATCGCGATAACAAGGGCATTCACCTCTATCGTCGGCACGACTGTGTAGGTACTTGTTTTTTCGAACGCCCCAGTAAATACCTACTCTTCTCGGACGCTCTAGTGCCTTTTCTCTGGATGATTCCGGAACATTCTACCCTCTTTATTAAGAGCTATAAAAGGGCGCCCGGCGACCGACACGAGTCAGTTAATTTTCGGAAGCGAAAGTGAACACATCTTACCGAAGCGATTCAAGAGAGTTATACCTGCGACTTAAGGAACTACTGTAGACTACTGTGAACTGCTGAGCGACTGGAACTGTTGAAGAGTACTGTGTGTGCTAGTTATTTAGTTATCTAGTTTGTGGTGAGCGAATAAACCTCTTTGTTGTGTAAACGGCATTTAATTTGTACCCCGCGCACGTAACAGTATTCTCCAATATTAGTACGGGAACCCGATCAACGTAGTTCGGTGGTCGGGGACGCTGTCTGAACCATACACGTTGGAGTGCGGGGTGAGGCAGGGGGGGCTGACCTCACCAACGCTCTTCAACCTTTATGTAAACGCACTCATCGAGAGGCTGAGCAGCACCCATGTCGGATGTCACGTTGGTGGAGTTAATGTGAACAATATTAGCTATGCGGACGACATGGTGCTGCTGAGCGCCTGGGTCTGTGGTCTGACTAAGTTGCTCGGTATTTGTGAAGATTATGCTCTCAGTCATGGCCTGGTCTATAACATCAAGAAAAGCGAGTGTATGGTTTTTCCGGCCAGAGGTAAAGGTAAGTGTGCAGATAGTATCCCTAGCATAAAATTAAACAATATACCGCTAAAAAGGGTTGACACCTGTAAATACCTTGGTCATCTGGTAACCTCTGACCTGAAAGATGATACAAATATGGAGCCGGAACATAGGGCGTTGTCTGTTAGAGCGAACATGATAGCGCGCAGGTTTGCCCGATGCTCGGGGGAGGTGAAGAACACTCTTTTCAGAGCGTATTGCACCTCATTCTATTCGAGCGCACTGTGAGCTAACTATACTCAAAGGCAGTACAGCGCCCTACGAATTCAATACAACAATGCCTACAGGGTGTTGTTGGGGCTGCCGCGGTACTGCAGTGCGTCGGGGATGTTCGCCGAATCACGCATTGATTGCTTCTATGTGACGATGCGGAAACGGTGCACATCCTTGGTGCGCAGGGTCCGCGCCAGCTCCCTGACACATCATCCTAACACCATCCTGAGGATGATGGCTGAGAGGTTCGACTGTCATTACATTAACCATTGCTGTATGATTAATGTAGTGACTATAAAATAAATTGTCACAGCACAATCAACACATCCTCAAATTTTTTATTTCAATGCAAATTTTAACCATCAATTATTTTATTTTAATCTTATTTGAATATTATCATAATTACATTTATTCAACTATGTTGACATTGATGACTATTTATCATTTAAATTTTTATTTTTCTTACATATGTAATTAATTGAGATAGTGTGTTGTGTTGTATTCTAATCATTTTTTGTTTATTTTTAATTCATGTAATGATAGTGTATGATAAATTGATTGATTGATTGTAACGGTCAGATAGCATATGACAGACAGCAATGAACTCACCTCCTATTACGTACGTATATTTGCGAACAAAACGTCTTGAAATCTAAATAATTCACGTTTCAGAGAACCCTTTGTTGCTGTCGTGGTCTCTTCGCGCTAACTGGCAGCGGCTGACTGCCACCTATGAAGATGGAGACCCAAGGCTTTCTGCATTGACGCCTATACAAGGAATTAGGTAAACCTAAATGGTGGATCCGTACATCCATTCAATTCAGTCTTAAATCTTCAAATAATAATTTGTATTACAACAATAACATTGGGTTAAACCCGAACTGGTGTGATTTCTTGGCATCCGTATCGTGATCTCACTTACAAATATATTAACCATGACTCGCCCACGTAGGGCACTCCACCAATGTGTGGAGTGCCTTATCTTCACCAGGATCCTCGCAGTGCTGGCACTGCGGCGTTGTTTCCCGGTGGATGCGCCATAGATACTTACCGAAGCACCCGTATCCGGTAAATATCGGGCACATCCGGTAGGAGAGGTCACCGTGGTGCCTCTCCAACCACTCGTTCATAATCGGTCTCACCGCCGCAATGGTGGATTCCCCCCACCTTGGATGCTCAAGTCGCACCCTCCATGTCTCCATGAGTTCCCGGCGGAGCTGGGACCGCTGAGCCTTGATTTCATGAGGCTCCGGCCTATGACCCCACTCCAGCGCCTCCTTGCGCCACTGGTACAGCCACGCAAGGGCTCTCGCTTCCGGGTCCCATGGAGGGGTCCCGGCTAGGAGACATGTCACCTCGACGGAGATCGTGCGATACCCCCTGATGACTCTGACGGCAATCGCTTTTAACGGGCTGTTTAGAACAGCCACGTTGCGGGCCGCCAGAGTCTCCGCCCATACGGGGTCCCGTACAGGGCCATGCTACGCACGATCCCCAGGTACAGTATTCTAGTGGGGACGTTGGGTCCCTTAACGTTGGGCATCAGCCGCGATAGCGTGGCCGCAGCCCCCCTCAGTTTCGGGACCAGACTTCGGAGATGTGGTCCGAAGTCCCATCAGCTATCGAGTACGAGCCCAAGGTACTTCATTGTGGGCTCGATGCCGATGCTTACGCCCCCTACGGTTATGCTGGTTCCCGCTGGTGGCCCCCTCTGAGGCCCTTGAAAACACATAGCCTCGGATTTGTGGAGAGCCACCTCGAGTCCCAGCCGGAAAATAATACATAGTGAGTAAAACAGGTGAATACTCCGGAAAAGATACCTTGTTCATCATTATCACTTTAGCGCCGATGTCGGTTATATCCGAGGCTCTCACCTCGGAACCCGGGGTCCACTTGCCGTTGTTTCCTTCTACACCTCGCCAGGTCTTCAGCATTCCTGGCAGCGAGACCATGGACCATTGATAGAGACACAACTTGTTATTGTACACCATTAACTATAACTTCATATTAGGTACGACATAACCGCACCCGCTGGCCAGCGGGGGCTATCCGAAGGGATTACCGCACGAAAAAAAAAAAAAAAAAGGTATGTAACAGGTCTCGGGGTGCTAGGGATATGCTCCATGGGCAACCTTACACCCCGGCGTCTGAAGACCCGAGACGGCGTGCGGTTTTAGTCGGTTCGTAATATATAACCACCCCCACTGGCCAGCGGGGGGATATCCGAGGGGAATTCCGCACGAAAAAAAAAGTCGGTCGAGAAAGCAATAGAAAATAAAATTGTAAACGCGTTGATCCCAGTAGGCTTTTGTAATTCTCTCTCGCCATCTCAATATTTGTGATATCAGAAAAATCTTTGTATCAAAACTGTATTGCAGAGTCCTCCTGATGGTATTGATCATAGCTACACACAGCGGCTGCATCCACGACATGCTGTACCTCTACAACCCGAGGTGGGTTGAGCAGGTGGGTGTTTTGACATAGCAGTAACGCACTTTACACCAAAATACGATTTTGCACTAATATTAATTAACCGTATTGAATGTACCTTCTTTTCCACAAAAAATACACGCTTGTATAACCCCGATGGGGTAGGTACAGATATGGTTACACCCAAATTTCACTATCTACGTGGTCAATCCCAAGTTGTAAGACAACTGTTGCCATAAAAAAACCGGCTAAATGCGAGTCGGACTCGCCCATGAAGGGTTCCATAGCAGCAAGTAAAATTTTTATATTTGAGTTGTTTGAATGAAAGGTAAATTGAGATTTACGATTTATGACGTATTAAAAAAAAACTACTTACTAGATCTCGTTCTTCGAACCAATTTTCGGTAGAAGTTTACATGGTAATGTACATCATATATTTTTCTTTAGTTTTATCATTTTCTTATTGTAGAAGTTACAGGGGCCCGCCTGTAACTTCCATAATGGGGGGGACACATTTTACCACTTTGGAAGTGTCTCTCGCGCAAAACTACTAACTAACTATTCAGTTTAGAAAAAATTATATTAGAAACCTCAATATCATTTTTGAAGACCTCTCCATAGATAGATAGACACGTATGTATTTGATGAATTTTTTTTTCGAGTTACAGATCTAAGTATGGGGAACCCTCAAAATTTATTGCTTTTTTTTCTATTTTTGTGTGAAAATCATAATGCGGTTCACAGAATACATCTACTAACCAAGTTTCAACAGCATATTTCTTATAGTTTCGGAAAAAAGTGGCTGTGACATACGGACGGACAGACAGACAGACATGACGAATCTATAATTGTTCCGTTATTTGCCATTTGGCTACGGAACCCTAAAAAAGGCGCTTTTTCCTGATGCCGCCGCGCCATGCTGCTACTGAGGATTTACCAATACGACGCGTCGCCACTCTGGGTTTGTTTCTGTTAAGGCAACAGTCATAGCCCCACCAACATCACCGTTCTTATACCACTAATATATAATCTCATCGTAGGTTTCCCGCCATCCGGTGTTGATGATTTTTCTGAACGGCACTTCAGTAGTGCAGGTGTTTGTGATGCTGTCCAACTTCCTACTCGCGTATAACATGCTGCTCTTTGGCAAGAACAATACACTGAGCTTCAAGACGCTGTTGTTAATCACACTTAAAAGGATTGCGAGGTAAGGAGCACTGATTCCTATAGAATCTGAACTAATTACGACCAAAAAAAAAACAACGTTAGTGAAATGTTAACGTCAATATATATAGAGGACGTCACAAAAAGTTGTCACAGACCGCCTAAACGCTCTGCCTACCCCTGTAGGCTATCAGGGATACTGAATTTAATACATCTGCAGGGTGCACTTTTTAACGCCACCCGGAGGCAGAAGCAGGCCGGGACGGTGGGGCGACTAGCACCCCTCCCCCAAACCGGGGCAAGACGGGGACACCGTGGTTCCCAAACCCGAGGGGGCCATCTCGAAACCGGAGATGGCCCAGGGTCAGTCGGGGTGCGAGGGATATGCTCTATGGGCAACCTTACACCCCGGCGTCTGCAGACCCGAGACGGCGTGCGGTTTTAGTCGGTTCAAGCCCGACATAACCGCCCCCGCTGGCCGGCGGGGGGGGGGGGTATCCGAGGGGATTTCCGTACGAAAAAAAAAAAAAAAGGTACTCTAAATACTGGGGATAGAAAATTTCAATCAAAGAATCATTCCTTTTTTTTATTTTTAAAAAGAAATAAATCTGCACGCAAACATTTCGGAAACTCGTTTGCCACACTTGGGAATCGAGCCTGCTAAATGCCGAAAATATAAGAAATTTACTTTTATGGCATCAATCGATAGGATCATAGCAGAAAGATGTAGGTCCAGCACCCGGCGCCGGCGCTTGGGTTGGCACAACCACTCTAGCCTGGCAATTTCATTAGAAAGGTGTCAAGCTGTCAGACAGATGTACGACAGAGAGAATGCTCTACAAACCCGAAGCGAGCAGATCTTAGCTGGACTCTCACTGTTCTTCCCGACGTGCCAAAGACTATCGTGTCTAAAAATAAATCCATTTAATTGGTAAAGCAATTTTATAAAGTGTAAGCGTTTTTAACTTCCAGAATATCGCCTGTACACCTGCTGGTGGTGGGCTATGCCGCCACGTGGTGGGTGCGAGCCAATACTGGCCCGATGTGGCCCGCCATGGTGGGCGCTGAAAGTGACGCATGTCGGAAGAAATTCTGGACGCACGTGTTCTACATTAATAATCTGGTAGACCCTGACAACATTTGTCTAATTCAGACGTGGTGAGAAAATATCATTACTGATCTTGTTCGTTTTAACTTCATGAGGTATACATTTTTTTATACTCTTTTGGCGCGCGAGGGGAGTAAATTTTTACTATGCGCGTGCACGCCGTCACGAAAAGCCATCGAAAAACACCCTAAAATCTAACGAAAAAATATTTATATTTACTTGTAATGGAACGTGTCAACTAAGATTACTGCTTTTCATTTATCCAAAATCTAAATATAACTTCTTACGTGCGTACATAAGACCTGTAAATACTTAGTATTTATGTACCTACACACGAGTTTTCTTTGTTCTAAAATACCAAGCAATTAGCTGAGCGTTAAATTATCTCTCGAGGCGGGATCGAACATATTATGGCTGTAATCTAAAATTTCCTTTTGACTCTTTTGTTAAGGTTTCTGGCAGTGGATATGCAGCTATACTTAGTAGCAGCCATACTTACGATCACCTTGGCTTCATTAAGACGTCGTGCGTTACCGATCCTGGCTTGCTTTATCGTGGTATCGTCTATACTGAATGGAGTCCTCGCCTATGTCTTCAAGTGGCAGTCTCTCATGTTCTTCGCTTATCCAAGGTAAAAGAAAAATATGCAAAATTCCACAAGATGAAGGACCAACTCTGAGTTGATATACAAGTGACTGCATGCAGTCATCGGAAATTAAACCAAAGTGGACCTTGGTTTAATTTGTCTTTTTTAAAGCTTACCAGTTACGCCATATATTTTCTTGGACAGGACACTGCGCACAATGTACCACGGCATACCCTCGTTCACCAGACTCTACCAATCACCATGGGGTAGTCTCCCAGGAAGTTTTGTAGGGATATTTTGTGCGTTCCTGCACTTCGAAATGCAGGAAGCTGGAGTAAAAATGGCCTCGTATAAAGTAAGTATTATATTAAAAGTTATTTATTTTCAATGTGGCTTCTAAAATTATATTTTTAATACTTTCAGTGGTTGAAACTTCCATACCACCTGGTCCCGCCGGCAATGGTTGGCTGGATGATTTCAGGGTATTACATGAGGCAGTATACGGACCCCTGGTTCGTGGCTACATACGTGGCTATTGAGAGACCTATTCTCAGCATGCTAGGAGGGTTGGCGGTCATGGCCATGGTCAATGGTTTGGAAGGTAAGATTTCAAGTTTGAATCATATTGATCCTTGGATGTTTGTGTTAACATACTACAAAAATACATGTTTGCATATGTGGTCGCAGGTTGGCCGAAGCACATATGCGCGTGGCGCGGATGGCACGCCATGGGCCGCATGTCGCTGTCGGTGCTGGCGGTGCACTGGTGCGTCAATATGAGCATCGCCGCCGCGCGGCCGCAGCCCATCTCGAGCTCTTTACTTAATGTTGTAAGTATCAAGAACACAATCGCCCTGATCCGCGTTATGCAGGAATTTACTTATGGCTATTGTAATGGTCCGCTGCCATCGGTATTAGCTTAACAAATTCCAAGTTATCGACCACTTTAGGTTTACATTAAAGCACTCAAATTGGGATATAGATTAATAGAATTTACCCCATACACCCAAATTGTAAACCCATATCAATGATATATTCGTTTACAGCAAAGATATCTCCTTTCCGTCCTCTCCCTACTCTTCGGGACACGCCACTGCCACTGCAGGATAATTTGAATTAGCTCGGTATGGATGTTCGCTGCAAACTGAACAACAAAAACTAAATCGAGAGCATCATTAAAATGGCCTCGCGTAAACTCAGAGTCCTAAACAAGGTGAGACGGTTTTTCACGCCTGAGCAGCGATGTCTTATGTACAAGACAAATCCGTTCTGGCGTGACATACTGCTCTCATCTCTGGGATGGCTCTGCACAATACTTATTAGATGCTCTCGAAAAGTTGCAGCGAAGAATGGTCCGTATTAATAGTCAAAGTCAAAAACCATTTATTCTGTATAGACCAATAATACGGCACTTACAAAACGTCAAAAAAAATCTAATGTTTGGCAAATGGACCACCGGTTCGAAACGCGGCCCTGTCCTGAGAAGACTCCGGCAAGAAACTCAGCGGGCTGTTTTTTTTGGTCTATTTACTTAACCTAAGTACAATATTTCGTTTGAGTAGCATAGAGAGAGAGAGCCAACAGTTCATATCCAAGCTTGTTTGTCGTCCTGCGGTCACCAACACCCTCGAGCATTTGCAGTCGTCTCTTTGGCAGTATTTTGACGCCTCTACCATGTCAAGTGGTCTGACCAGCTCTTGCTACTAAACCCACCTTTCCTTTCCTATAAAGAACAACACGTGCTAGGCTGAGGTATCACCCTCACACGGTGCAAACAATTTCATTAAGAACCAGCGGTTCGGCACCTCTCTTCTAAAGGCTTAGAATTCTTTACCAGCAAACATGCTTCCTTCTTCCTACAGTCCTGGGTCCATGAAGTGGGGCGTGAAAAGCATCTGGTGAGACCGTCAAGCTGAGGGCCATCATTGTAGCATTTTCGGTGTCTGTAATGGTGACCCCCATTCCTGAAATTTTTACTTTTAGCGTACTATCAGGCGAGGTAAATTAATATGAACGAAACCATAATAAGAAGAATAAAAATATAATTACTGGTGGTAGAAATTTGATGACACAAATTTGTCACAAAATTCGGCCACGTACGTAAGTACCACCGTGCACGATTGCGAAAAACCCTCCATAGTAATCAAATTTCGGTTTGATTGCGTTCAGGGGTCAGCAAGTGCATAGCTGGGCAGGGGGATTGTGGTCGCAGCACTAGTGGGACCGGTGGGTGTCACGCGGTGCTGCGACGACAATCCTCTTCTGATGTGGCCGTCAAGCTGAGTGCCACCATTGTTAACATGGTACGTGTATGTAATGGTGACCCTCTTTCCTGAGACTTTACCTTCAGCTTACCATCAGGCGAGGTGAAGTGAAATTGACGTGTCCTAAATATAAAAAAAAAAAAATTGTCAACAATGATTAAAGACAGTTTGCCAATCAGAAAACTCAATTTGTTCTTTGTCTGTTTGCCCTGCGATTGAGTAGGTACGCCAATAGCTTACATTTGAAGAATAAGTTCACAATACATACTTTTTTGTTTAGGTAGTTGACACGATAGCGACCAGCTGGTTTTCTTACGTCATCGCGGTACCTCTCACCGTCATGGTGGAGATGCCTGTCCAGAGGACTATTACAGCACTGGTCTTCTGAGCAACTGGCCGTGACGTGACACTTCTGTCACCGGATAAAATTAAGAAATTCTACCAGTTTCAGAGCCTAGCAGGAGACTACTTCGCAAAATGTGACATTTAAGATTAAGTGATTTAAAATAGCAATTCGGCGATATGTTTCTGATTTTTTTATTGTAAACCCGACAACAGTAACAATACCTTTTTTTTTTTTGTTTCGTGTGGAAATCCCTTCGGATACCCCCCGCGTGCCAACGGGGGCGGTTATGTCGGGCTTGAACCGACTAAAACCGCACGCCGTCTCGGGTCTACTTTTAACTTAATATCAGAAAAGTTTTCATTGTATATACTTTAGGATTATTTGCAAGAGCACAAATTGCGTATTTGTTTGTATTAAACGTGTTAAATGTTAAGTTATTTTAAAAGAAACATACATGACCAATAAACCAAATAAATATTATAATCTATACTAGTATAAAATTGTAAATAAGTTGTGTTTGTACATTGAGATATAAAAAAAAACTTGCGTTTTGTTAAATGAACGATTCTTATTAAAAAAAATTTTTTTCGGAATACTTGTCTATTTGTTCGTGATAGACGCAAAAACTACTGAACGGATTTTAATGCGGTTTTTTGTATTAGAAAAGTCTTGGTCAGGCTTAAAATCTGCTCTGTTTGATTGCAACTGGTTAAGTAGAACCGGAGATATGACAAAAAACGACCGACCTCCGTGCGGGCGGAGCCGTGGTCATCAACTAGTATATAATAATAAAAACGTGATTATGTCAATTAAATTTTTAAGCATTTTGTATGCTTACTTTTTTCTAAAGATTTAGATCGGAAAAAGAGAACATCTAGGACGGGACTTGAACCCGTGACCAGTCCCTTACAGGGGGAATGCTCTGACCAACTGAGCCACGTCCCAGATATTCGAAATTCTCCGATACATTAATACGTCTTAAGGCGACGTTGGAGCCATCTACCGTAACTCTTGCGAACTACGAAAATATATTAATACGTATTAATGTATCGGAGAATTTCGAATATCTGGGACGTGGCTCAGTTGGTCAGAGCATTCCTCCTGTAAGGGACTGGTCACGGGTTCAAGTCCCGCCCTAGATGTTCTCTTTTTCCGATCTAAATCTTTAGAAAAAACGTGATTATGATTATAATGTTAACAAGTGATAGGATGTGATTGATGAAATTTAACTTAAGTATGTGAGTAAACTCATGCGCAACTAAACACGAGAGGAGATAGAAGATTGTATTTTAGGGAGTAACTAGTATTTTTAAGAATAAATAATAAGGTCTAACTTACCTTCTTTTTCTTATTTTTTATTATTTACTACATATATATGTAAGTTTAATGTAAGATTATTTTTTACTAGCTGTTGCCCGCGACTCCGCTCGCATGCTAATCCCGTTCCCGCTACCCACGGTAACATATTCCAAGGATAAAGCCTATATGTTATTTCAGATTTTAATCTATCCTTGTACTAAATTTCAGCCAGATTCATTCAACCGTAAGCGCGTGATACGAACGAGTAACAAACATACAAACATCTTCACAAACTTTGACATTTATAATATTAGTTGGAAGTTAGTAGCCTAGTGGTATGGGTAAAGGACTGCTGAGACGAGGTCTCGGGTTCGATCCCAGGTTTTACCATGGCACACACCAATGACTTTTCGATGCTTTTCGAAGTTATATGTGTATTTATCGCAGGTTTATAAGTGTCCGGTTAATGGCAATAGGCTCGCCACCTATTACATTGGGACCTAAAACATAAACTGGCGAAACGTGGGTGCTAGCACCTCTGCCTACCCCTTCGGGGATATAGGCGTGAGTTTATGTTATGTTATGTTATGTAGTATTATAAAGGAGAGGCCGGATTTCAGTTAGTTTATTTATATGTTTGGAGTCATCTTTGGAACTACTGCACTTATTAGAAAAATACTGTCACCATTTGAAAGGTACATTATCCCCCATGGATATAGGCTATATATTACGTATGATGGCTTTCTTTTACGTGTGGAAACCCCCACGGGCTTCACCCCATCGGTGCCAACGATGGGGTGGGCGTGTCGGAATCGGACCGACTAAAACCACACGGTGTCCTCCCCAAGTGTCCATTGCCATTACAAAATAAAACTCTTATATGAGAAGCGAGAATGGGTATGGAAATGCCAGTAGTTTATGAAAATAAAATACATAAATAGTAATAGATTGGTGAATGTTAAGGAAAGGTTATGTGGTGGTGGTCAGGGCCAAGCTCTGACGTAGCTGGCAATGGGGATTGCGAATAAATATTATGATGTTAGGCAGAAGTGTATGTAGGGTGTGTGTTGGGTAACCTCCTCGAGTGTCGCTCCGATCCCGATCCCGCTGCAGTCCGGGGGGAACGGAATCGGAGCGGCCGGTACACCCTGGGCGGCGGTCAATGGCTTCCCCTTCACCCCTTCATAGGGTTGGCATTGATCGTAGGCCAATACCCAACGTGGCGGGAACACATCGCTCTCCGTACTCCTTTGCTTTCAGAGAAGACAGGATGAGCGATGCTGTTAGTGGTGAGATGGCCCAGGGTCAGCCGGGGTGCGAGGGATATGCTCTATGGGTAACCTTACACCCCGGCGTCTGAAGACCCGAGACGGCGTGCGGTTTTAGTCGGTGCAAGCCCGACATAACCGCCCCGCTGGCCGGCGGGGGGTATCCGAAGGGATTTCCGCACGATAAAAAAAAAAAAAAAAAGGCAGAAGTGTATGTGTCACGTCACACCTCTGCCTACCCCTTCCAGAATACAGCACCATACCCAATTGTCTCGTATATTATGTTTTTGAGTAAATACCTACCTAGTCGTATTTTCATGCTTCTATTGCTCGGCTCGGCTCCTGAGGACCTGAGGACCTGAGGACCTGAGGACCTGAGGACCTGAGGACCTGAGACCTTTCTCATGACCGTTCTTGACTTAATAAGTCAAATAATTATTTAAATAAAGAAAATTGAATACATTATTTTAGCTTTTAATAACCCAGTGGCCAAATGGCAAAAACTGGAACCCTTATAGATTCGTCATGTCTGTCTGTCTGTCCGTATGTCACAGAAACTTTTTTCCGAAACTATAAGAACTATGCTGTTGAAACTTGGTAAGTAGATGTATTCTGTGAACCGTATTAAGATTTTTATACAAAAATATACCCCCATATTTAACTGAAACTCTAAAAATTTTTTTCGTCTAACCCATACGTAAAAAATTATATCCCCGTCTATAAATAGGTCTTCAAAATGATATTGAGGTTTCTAATAATTTTTTTATAAACTGAATAGTTTGCGCGAGAGACACTTCCAAAGTGGTAAAATGTGTCCCCCCCCCCTCCTAACTTCTAAAATAAGAGACTGGTAAAACTAAAAAAATACATGATGTACACTACCATGTAAACTTCCACCGAAAATTGGTTTGAACGAGAACTAGTAAGTAGTTTTTTTTAATACGTCATAACTCGTAAACCGCATTTTCCCTTCATTCAATCAACTCAAATATAAAAAAATTACTTGCTATTATGGAACCCTTCATGGGCGAGTCCGACTCGCACTTGGCCGGTTTTATTAAATTATCACATGTAGTTCCAGGGATTAGCGCCTTCAAATAAACAAACACAATCTTCAGCTTAATTATTACCTACTATTAGACAGATAGATATTATGTGTTGGTGAGTAGCATGCAGATTATTAATAGTTTAAATTAGTGGATATTTTACGCCAACAAAATATGTAATTGGGTAAGGCTGCAAAAATGTACATTAACAGTCGTGACTCCGTCATACACATTCTTCATTCACATTCATTTACTTCATTTACATTCACATATACATTCTTTCTTTCTTTCTTCTTTCTACACATCACGTATGGAAATAAAAGTAACACACGGGGACGTTGTAAAGTTTAGTGTTTATATGCGAGTTTCTTTTGAAAGAAAGAAAAGAAAGAAAGAAAATACATTTATTAAACACACACACTTAACAAATGCTAAACATAAGCAACTATACACATTATAAATTACCAACACGACAAGTAAGATAGGAAAAGAGGGTACCCAACAAAATTCTTGGTTCCCTTGCTTGCATCTATACTGCTAACCTTATAATAGTCAGTGTGTAATGTGTGTTTAAAAGGCCGCAGTTCAAATAGAGTCCACGTCATAATTTCGAAATAATCTGGCCGACCGATGATGAATTCAAGGAATGGTTGTATGGTCGACTGTTAAAACTCCGAATGGTCATTTCGCCGATGATCAGTTTTACGAATGATTGTATGGTCGAGTGTTAATGTAAAGGGGGTTTTCATTATTTCTTGTATGTTATTTGTATTATCTGGCACTCGGCGGCCGCTTTCGCGGCACGCTCGCTTCGTGCTTGTTAACCTAACCTAACCTAACCTTCAAGTTTTAACAGTCGACCATACAACCATTCGTAAAACTGATCATCGGCGAAATGACCATTCGGAGTTTTAACAGTCGACCATACAACCATTCGTTGAATTCATCATCGGCGGAATGAGCGATCGGAATTTTGACGGTCGGCCAGATTATTTCGAAATTATGACCTACACTGGTTCAACTAATGCTACAGATGAAGTACATCTGCAACGCTGGTTTTCACTTCCACGCACAGTAGCCTGAAGAAAAATGGTGACTGAAAAGGATGAAGCTGAGCAGGACCTATACGATAACGTAATAAGTTATACTGAAGTAAGTAAATAAATAAAAAATAAATAAGTAAACGAAATGTTTGACATTGCAAAACACAGACATAACACCAAAGGTTTCGAAACGACCAAATAGGCACCGTATATTAAAATTAGTCAGGGTACACTGCTCACAGCTGATTAGAACATACCTATGTGATAAGTAGATGGTATAAATTACAACCAACTTCTGAATGAGGTATTCCCCCGACAACCAGAGTTAGACGAACCAATGACGCAAGAATCTATCAATGAAATACACCACAAGAATTAAACAGAGCTGTCTTCAAAATGAAAAATGGCGAAGTAAGTGGTCCAGATGAAATACCGCCGAAATATGGAAGGCGCTAAAAGCTGGCGGGGAAGTATGGCTTGTTGAGTAACATGTTATAGACCGAAAAAAGTCCCTTTAGCCTGAAGAAAAGCATATATAATATTTTCCACCCATAATATTGTCGAAAGTTTACGCGAATGTCACACATTGAAATAAAATAACCGAAACGTCGGGTTCAATGTAAAGATTTATTTCAATTTTCCACCCATTTTTAAAAGCGGACCCACTTTATCAAATGTTGTTGATTCTTTACAAATCAAATTAAAATTATATCCATAAATTAATCGATATTTTAGTATGTTTCTATAACTTATTACTAATTATCTATGGTTGTGCGAGCGAGATTGGACAACACTAGCCCAGTTATCAACTGACGGCTCTTAAATCGTTCCTTTCCTTGGCAACCTTCGCCGAGGAAGGTCACTATGACCCCGTGGCCAACTGCTATCGGCTCCGGGTAAGTTTTGAGATCAACATTTCCTACTTCTTCTACAGGTGAAGACTTTCCAGCGGTGTAGCTTATTGCCTGCTAAAATCCATGGCTTAATATATTTTGTTTTATTCTGTGTGCTATTTCAGCCTACCTAATTAGTGCCACGAGGCCGATGACCCCTACGGTCAGAGGTCGCGGCACCAGCTTGTGCTGCCTATTTATATTCTTTTTGTTATAGATTCTAGCTACGCTGCATTGCCGCTGGTATATTCTCTTCACCTGCTATTTTAGCGGGTCACTTGGACGTAATTACCTTTTTTTTTTTTTTTTTTTTTATCGTGCGGAAATCCCTTCGGATACCCCCCCGCGTGCCAGCGGGGGCGGTTATGTCGGGCTTGAACCGACTAAAACCGCACGCCGTCTCGGGTCTACAGACGCCGGGGTGTAAGGTTGCCCATAGAGCATATCCCTCGCACCCCGACTGACCCTGGGCCATCTCCGGTTTCGAGATGGCCCCCTAGTGACAAACTGACGCGCACTTTTTCTATTTCCAGGGTCTTCGCACCGGGCTTCGCACCATCTTAGCGGTAGCGAGGCACACCAGCGGAGACCCTGGCACGCCGGCAACACCACTAGCCACGTGTCCACTAGCTAAGTGCATACTACCATCTTTGCACAACGGATCGAACAACGCCACGGCAGAATATTTATTACGAATCCATCCACTGAGATTCATTTACTCAAATACCTAATATAAATTTATGTAACGTTCTCTAACACCGATTATAATCTCATAATTTATTGTAATCGACTTTTTATTAATCTCTGCTCGCCCTAGCCGGTAGTTAGTCTCAATTATGTTAATTATTTAATTAAATTTTACAGTGCATAAGTCAACTTATATATATATATATATACATATATACACATATGTATACATAAATAATAATGAACATGTCAACTGGGTCCGCGGACCGAGTTCTAGTTGACCCAGCTGACAAAAAAGACATCCGGGATTGTGGAAATTTTAGAAACTCACATCGCATACGCTACGATCTCCGTGGTGTGGCGGCAGAGCTTTCGACCACTAACTACGTCGCACTATGGTCCAGAAACGGGTTCACCGTCTCAAAAATATGTATCACTTTTTCCTTCTGAGGTAATAACTTTAAAATTTGTGTAGGTATATATTCTTGAATAGATGGGCTTTTAAGTGAAATGAAAATAATTTTATTAAACTTTATACTTCATTATATAACAATGATTTAAAAATAGATTTGACGTAAATACTACACCAAAATTATAAAATTAGGAAATAATTAGTATTTAAAAAGTCAGCCTTCGTTTTTTTTTATTATTATTCAGAGAATAGTTGTATATAATTAAAATAAAAAATAAAAAATTGCATTAATCAAATTAAGAATTCCATACACAATAACATTAAAATTAGAAATGATGTGCCTTACTAACAACTACTATGGACTTTTTAGGGTTCCGTTGCCAAATGGCAAAAAACGGAACCCTTATAGATTCGTCATATCAGTCTGTCTGTCGGTCCGTATGTCACAGCCACTTTTTTTCCGAAACTATAAGGAACTATGCTGTTGAAACTTGATAAGTAGATGTATTCTGTGAACCGCATTAAGATTTTCACACAAAATTAGAAAAAGAACAATAAATTTTGAGGGTCCCTATACTTACAACTGAAACTAAAAAATTTCTTTTTCATGAAACCCAAACGTGTATGGTATCTATGGATAGGTCTTCAAAAACTATATTGAGGTTTCTTAAATATTTTTTTCTAAATGAATAGTCAGCGCGAGAGACACCTCTAAAGTGGTAAAATATGTCCCCCCCCCCTGTAACTAAATAAAAGAATGATAAAACAAAAAAAAATATATGAAATACATTACCACCGAAATTTAGTTTGGACGAGATCTAGTGAGTAGTTTTCTTTTAATACGTCATAAATCGTAAACCGCCATTTACCTTTCATTCAATCAACTCAAATATGAAAATTATAAAAAGAACATTATTATGTTACTTGCTTCTACGGAACCCTTAATGGGCGAGTCCGACTCGCACTTGGCCGCTTTTTGCCATTTGGCTATGGAATCCTAAAGACCACAGCCTAAGTTTTCATCAAAATATGTTTTTTTTTGCCGATCTTCGGTTTAATCAATTTATTTTTACCTTAATGGGGTAAATCTCACTAGCTGTTGTCCTCGACTCTGCTCTCGTGGCATACTGATCTCATTCGCTAGTATTGCTATCGCTAGGGGCAAAAAAGGGGCAAGAATTTATTTTAATCATTATTAAGAAAATTCCGTAAATACACACCGAGGACGTAGGCATTATTTATTTCATTGTACTTATTCGTTAAAGCAAAACTTGACAAGACAAATTTATTATTAACTAGCTGTTGCCCGCGGTTTCACCCGGAATTTCGATGCCGTTCCGTGAATACACAATTCCATCACACATCATTTTATTATTATTATTATATCTCAATATCCTAGGCAGCTTTTTCGTTGAAAGCGCCCAGACGGCTTATTTTTTCCAACACCTTCAACAAATATCATTATATTTTAGCCAATATTATATACATAAAATTGACAAATTATATGCTAAAACATTCCTCGAGCACCATATATCCATTGGTGAAAACAGTACAAAAATCGGTGCAGTAGTTTTTGAGATTATCGCGAAGAGACAGACAGACAGACGCGGCGGAGGATTTCATTTTATAATATGTAGTGAAACATGAGTATGGCAAGTGCAGTTAGTAGAGCCCTACCAACATCTAGGGGGCCCATGCAAACCCTCACCATTTAGGCAGTGCCCCTGCTAAACAACAGGCAGGACTCTGGCACAGGCTTTTCTCTCGGGTTTTCGAAGTCAGACGGCAGTCGCACCCGTAAAAGTCGACATACCAATCAAAAACCATAAGCGGACCCCATGCTCCAAAGTGCAAGCTTGGCTTGCAGCTGAGAAATCGCTATGAGGTTATCATCAGTAGCAGCACTGAGCATCATCAGCATAGTAGTCCCGTTTGTATCCAAAGCTGGCACTTCTGCCCCGGGGTTTACTCTCCTACGCTTTCTCTTGATTTGACTTACTTCGACTTTTACGGGAGCGACTGCCGTTTGACCTCTCAACCCTGAGAGGGAAATCTGCACCAGAGTCTCGTCCATCTGTCCGTAGGTGTACCAGCTTCCACCGAAGTTGGTTCGGTGGAAGACAAAAATTTGTGGGGCCCAAATACACCTACAGCACTAGGCATGTCACTACACCAAATGAGAATAGTTGAAATACTCGTCTATAAGTATGGTAACACAAATAAATTAAATTTCAAATAAAAAATACCCTTTTTTTTCGTGCGGAAATCCCCTCGATACCCCGCCGCCAGCGGCTTGAACAGACTGAAACCGCACGCCGTAAAAATAAAATGAAATATATATATAAAATACCTACGCATAGTAAATGTTAAAACAAGTTGAATTCCTGAGACGAGCTCAGCCGAATACAAGGGATTTTCGATTTAGCGTTTTTTTTTTTTGCGATTTTTTCTTTAAAAACCGTGACAGAAAATTGGCAACGACGACGTCGACGACGACAACTCGATAGCAATAGGGCTTTTCTAAAGAAAATAACTAAAAAGAACTTATACTTTCACAAAAGTATTTAAAACTTAAATAATGGTACGGAACGCTTCAATGGCGCGTCCAACTAGCACTTAAACAGTTTTATTTAATGTTGAGTTTTTAGGGATTTTCTTTAGAAAAGCCCTATTGCTATCGAGTTGTCGTCGTCGACGTCGTCGTTGCCCATTTTCTGTCACGGTTTTGGGTATGAAGGAGATGAGCTATCGAGTTGCTGTTTTCAGTAAGTAATTCGTGCTGGGGTGAACCATTGCAAGATAAAAAAAAATCGCAAAAAATCGCAAAAAAAAAACGCAAAATCGAAAATCCCTTGTATTCGGCTGAGCTCGTCTCAGGAATTCAACTGGTTTGTTACTATTAGCAACCACAATTACTAGTAGGTACTGTAGTGCTCCGGCCTCGTTCGATCACTACAGTTCATTGACCTGGCCATCATGTGTCAGAGTTTAAAAATAAATACTTTGTAATTCAAATTTAGCTTAGGGAAGAAAAAACAATTGCTTGGCGGTGCATTCGGCGATTCGGCTGACAGCGGGCGACTTGGGGCGCCGCCCTGGTCCGCCGGCCGAAGAGAAGATATAAGTGTATTGAATTTAGGCTCAGTCCTTGAGCTGAGACCGCGATTCCCTACAGTTCGCTTAAATATAAATATATTCGCGTAAAAACCTCCCTAAACTCGATATAGGGTTTAATAAATAAATACTCATTACTATTTATCCATTGTGTTTATCTTTTATCAACAAGAGGTATTGTGGCGTCCAAGCCCCGGACGCTACAGTACTAAGTTAAATTGCTTGAGTTAGGAGTGGGTTAACGCCGGACCCTCACCGCAGTAACAGGGAGTGACCTCTCGCTGGCGGTCATCGTACGATCCATGGCCGCCAGCGACAGGAATTTTACCGCAGTCGCATGCTTTGCGAGGTCGTCACCTCACAGACGTCGACAAATCGAGAGTTTAAAAGGTGCGGTGCCCGTGTAAGTGGGCACGAGCTAGGGGAGGGGGTTGCCATGGAAGTATTTCTGCATAGTTTCAGGCCCCCCCGACAAGGCGCAGAGTATGGCACACCGTGGGGTGTAGTGGGTATACCCATCCGATTACCAGATGGGAGATTCCCACACACGATCTCCGGCTCCGGCGGTGCCGTGAGTAGCAGCATTCCCCAGGTAAAAAAAGAGGAATGGGTTCATGTCAATAGTGTATTGGCCAGGATTAGAACCCGAGACCTCTCGATCATAAGGCGACTCTTTAATCACGAAGCTTCAAGTCTGTTTTTTGTAAAATATGTCGCTCTATGACATATAATGAAAAATTCAACAACCCAGGAAAGGTTTCGGGGCATTCCCAAGAAACCTGATGGTATTAAAAGGTCACTGGTCCTGAGTATTAAAATACATATTTCAATTTAAAATGATAAAAGATGTAATTTCAATAACTAGCGATTAGTGCTCACAAATAAGAGACCATTGATACTAAACCTGTTCTCAAAATGTCTATAAACCTATTAGGTAGATATGATAACATTCTGATCATCAAATCGAGATTCAGAATAACGTTATGGCACTCAAGCCAATATTAAAAATAATACATAAAATAATAATGTAGTTCGGTTTTGATAATGTATTTAATCTCGAACTAGCAGCTACCCGCGGCTACGCCCGCTTGGAATTCTGATCTCGTTCTCGCAACCCATGGGAACCTATACCAGTGATAAAAATATTGCCTTTATACGTCCCAGATATTCGAAATTCTCCGATATGTTATATACGTCTTAAGGCGACGCTGGAGCCATCTACCGTAATTCTTGCGAACTACGGAAAAAATGAATAACTTTACAGTCATTTTTAAACATTGTTTTTGATGACTCCGCTTAATTAATTCAATTAAATTTTTAAGCATTTTGTATGCTTACTTTTTCTTATAGATCGGAAAAAGAGAACATCTAGGACGGAACCTGAACCCGCGACCAGTCCCTTACAGGGGGAGTACTCTGACCAACTGAGCCACCTAGACACGTCCCAGATATTGGAAATTCTCCGATATGTTATATACGTCTTAAGGCGACGCTGGAGCCATCTACCGTAATTCTTGCGAACTACGGAAACAATGAATAACTTTACAGTCATTGCTTTTTTCAAAAAACATAGTTTTTTTTGTCAGAGCACTCCCCCTCTAAGGGACTGGTCGCGGGTTCAGGTCCCGTCCTAAATGTTCTCTTTTTCCGATCTAAATCTATAAGAAAAAGTAAGCATACAAGATGCTTAAAAATTTAATTGAAATATTGCCTTTATGTTATTCCGGACTATAATTTATCCCTGCACCAATTTTCATCCACATTCGTTTAGCCGTTTGAGCGTGTTTAATTAACAGACATCCAAACATCTAAACATCTTCATAAATTTTGCACATTTGTAATATTAGTGGGATAGCAAGATCATATTAGTAGAATTCAGAACACTTGCAGTTTTTCTAATGTATTAATGTATCTCAGGAATCACTGCGGTAGGGTGTGTAGGAGCGCACAACGCCAATATATCCACAATTCTGTTAAAAACGGAGATCCAGCAAAAGTTTGGAAATATCTTAGGTCACTGGGAGTAGGTAAATCTCGTCAAAGTCTATTCCTAAAAACTTAAATTTAAACTCTCTTAATTCCTTTTTCTCTGCTTCGTCAAATATTGATAGGATGACAAAAGAAACTATGCTCAAACATCATTCAACTATCCCTACTCTCAATTCTTCTTTAGTCAATTTTCTGCTTGTGATGTTAGGAAGAGCATAATGTCAATCAGTTCTAATGCGGTAGGTGCTGATTGTATAAGCCGCAATATGATTCTGCCCATCATTGATGAAATTCTTCTCATCAGCTGTCATGTTCTAAATTACTCAATAACCTGTTGTTTTTCGGCTGCTTGAAAGCCGTCTCTACCTCGCACTGCTTTATATCGTACCGTATCTCCTCCGTATAGTGGTGCATGAGTGAAGCTCTGTGGTCTTCGCCGTGTCTCGTCTAATTTGTCATTCGTGATGCCTACAGCTGTCCATAGAATTCCTGGAGAATCTCGAATTTTAAACAACGCACGTAGTCCCAAGACTAGTACCGCCAACGGTATGATGCATTACTTTAGCAATGTCCTCATACACGGCCTCAACAGATTCGTGAGGGCGTTTCGAGGTCAGCGCATATACTTTTATCACCTTCAGGGAATGCCTGTTTGATTTGTAGTATGAGGTACGCTACCCCGTTCGATACACTGTTGACTTCCAAAACCCTTCTTATGAGGTCCTTCGTGACCAGAAAACTGATGCCTCCCTGGGAGAGCTGATCACCTCCTTTGAAGTAGAGCAGGTCGCCTGATATAAGGGTTATCATATCCTCCCCCTATCTTCGGATGTCAACCTCAATATATGCCAGTTGATACAACTTAGCTCTACCTCGAGTTCGGTGAGGTGTTGGTTCAGCCGTAGGGTTTTGCTATTAAAAGTTGCCGGCTATAGTCGTTGATGGTAGCCTACCGTAGAGATTCTTACCACCCCCTGCCTCACCGTTACCACGACCGCTACCATGGCCGGAAATAGCAGGACCGCCGGGAACTAATAATATAATAATATTGTACTGTTGTACCAATCTTCGTTGGGACATCACGACACGGTACTCCTTTTTGGTTGGGTACCTATATATTGTCTGGAGTAGTGGGTATGCGGGCGCCTCTCGGCGCGGCCGGGTTCCGCCACAGTGATAAATAGGAATAATATTCTTAATAAAAACATAATAGCAGCACGCGTATGCCCAGCGAGTCGGCTCGGACAGTACTGTCGCGCGCGTGCTGTATGGTGATTCACTGTGGCGGGGCGCGACCGGGTTGATTGCGGGGGCCGCGTAACCTACGTAGGTATCCTTTGTTTTGATTCTTTTTTTATCTTGTGTTTTTATTGTTTTCCTTTATTTTTTATTTTTATTGTATTTGTTTCTTTTTTCTTTTTTTTTTTGTTGATATTTCAGTGTGTAGTGTGTGTAGAATAAACGGTTTGTTTCTTTCTTTCTTTCTAACGGGGGACCTTTTCTGTGGCTTATCTCTATTATGAGGATATTGACCTACTGTTGCCACGCTGCCAAGACGGGTAAAGGGTTTTGTTTCGAGTTTTTCTTTTCTTAGGCCATATCGACCTTGGCAGAATATCGGCCGGAAGTGGCAACTCCTCCCCCAAAAGCCGGAGGAGTAGTTACCACTTCCGTTGCCCATGGTGCATCACATGGCTTTCAGGCCTTCAGCATCACCACCTTCATTCAATTAATTAAAATAATTAATGCAATTTAAGCTTACGTTCTTTATATGTATACATATGATTATGTTCGATACTAAATAAAACATCAGTATTTTCTTTTTTGTTATATTTCGTTACCGCATTTTCAACACGTTATTGTCGTTTTACAAAAATCCGGATTCCAACCCTAAACTATACTTCTTATTATTTCTTTCCCTTATCACCTTTCGTCCCTTTCTCTTATACGTGCCGTTTTCACAAAATTAATTATCTTTTCGATATTCGACCTTTTTCAGTCAGTAACCGTATTCTGAAAAAAGAACAACATATTAATGAATGTCAACAAATCGAAAACGAAAGTAACATTCTATTAGAATAATAGAAAAAGATTAGAATCTCACTACAACAACCCACATGGACTTTTTGTTTCTACTTTTTTTTGTACTGTATGTCCAAATTTTGCAAAAAGCCACAACAATTTTAAAGTAAAGGTATATAAAAAATATATTTATTTATTACTTGCATCTTCGTATCATCTGCACAAACAAAAAGTATTGTTACTGTTTGAAGTATAGACCAACTTGCGTTTAGTTTGTATGAAAACTAACATTAGCACTATAGTAACGAATACAAGTCAAGCGAGACTTATATATTTGTTATAATTAAAAATTTAAAGTAACATTATACTATAAATAAATATATCATTATATTAGGTACCTTTTTTTTTTTTTTTTTTTCGTGCGGAAATCCCCTCGGATACCCCCCCGCCGGCCAGCGGGGGCGGTTATGTCGGGCTTGAACCGACTAAAACCGCACGCCGTCTCGGGTCTGCAGACGCCGGGGTGTAAGAGTGCCCATAGAGCATATCCCTCGCACCCCGACTGACCCTGGGCCATCTCCGGTTTGCTTCTCGTTTTATTTATCACCTGCAAAAATAGATACTGATAGATAAAATCTGACTCGCAGTAAGAGAATTTTTATCTGATTATTTTGGGTATACTGTGCGCGATCGTATTTGACAAAACAAGACGGTAGCTAAGACAACGCGCGGCGACAACGCGAATGTAGCAACATACGTATTCTTGCCGATGCAATGGACGAGAGCGGGAGGTGTGAGGCGCGCGGGTGAAATCTGATATTTTTTTAGGTTCATGCGCGCTCTTAACTTGAACGCAATTAATTTCAGTAGTGAAATACAGTCTGAGTGGGAGGAGGTCAATTATCATTCTTTAATACATTATAAAACGTTTAAAACATTAATAAATATACTTATTCATATTATTGCAATCACTCTCTCGTTACCAGCCGGATTAATTACAAAAATAATTGTAGTCTTTTTACCGTGCCAGCCTAATTGAATTATATTAGTTATTATATTATTAGTAGTAATATAAATAAATAAATAAATAAATATTGTAGTTGAAAAAATTTAGGAACATTTATCCGCTCACGCCTTGAAATAAAAAATATAGTTAAATATAGTTAACACAAGGAAAAAACGTCCAGCAACAAATTATGACTAGATCCATAAATAGCCTACACAAGTGTAAACTAAATATAGAATTTATTTTATACGATACCTATTCAGAAAGTACCCTGGTACTTTACTAAAATAAGGCAGAATGTACGTTCTTACTTCCGTATAAATATGCAGGAGACAAAAATGTGCGAAAATTCATTGTTAACGTGCTAATTGGGGGACAAATCTTCCGTAGAAACATGCGGGAGAAAAGTGTATGAAAATCCATAGTTAACGTGCTAAGCGGGAGACAAAAGTGTATGAGAATTCATTGTTATCGCCTTTTATTTTGTTTTTAGGGTTCCGTTTTTTCCTTTTGAGGTACGGTTATAGCCCCGAGGTGGCCATCTCGACCCGAGGGGGCCATCTCGAAACCAGAGATGGCCCAGGGTCAGTCGGGGTGCGAGGGATATGCTCTATGGGCAACCTTACACCCCGGCGTCTGTAGACCCGAGACGGCGTGCGGTTTTAGTCGGTTCAAGCCCGACATAACCGCCCCCGCTGGCACGCGGGGGGGTATCCGAAGGGATTTCCGCACGATAAAAAAAAAAAAAAAAAAGGTACGGTTATAGGATCACTTCGTTGTCCGTCCGTCCGTCCGTCTGTCAAGACCGTTTTTCTCAGGAACGCGTGGAGGTATCAAACTGAAATTTATTTTATTTATTAGAGATAGAGAATATAATTTATTTATTATTAATACTCAGGTCTACACTCCCTTGGAGCTGTGAAACTTCTAAGCCAAAGCAATCAAAAGATACAGCCTTTTATGCCGCAAATTTCCGCAAATTTTCGAAACTCGCACGGCAATCAAAACCTACAGGGTACTTCCCGTGAACTTAGAATCTTGAAACTTGGTACGAAGTAACGTCTTATAGTGCAGATAAAGGAAAAATTGCGAAAACCGTAAATTTTTCGTTACATCATGTAATAAAAATTATTTTTGAAAATTTTAAAGTTACTACTTCTTACTCAAATTTTGCAATAAAAATACCATAACTATGACTCGATTGTCGTGTAGGGTGAACTTTTACTTATATACCTACAGGTTTGTACGGAACCCTCGGTGTGCGAGTCCGACTCGCACTTGGCCGCTTTTTTATAGACAAGCAAACAGCCCACCTGATGTAAAGTGGTTACCGTGGCCTATGGACGTGCGTAACACCAGAGGAGTCACACTCGAATTGTTCCGAATTAAACTTTTTATTATTATTAAACACTTTCAGGAAGTTTTTTTTTTTTTTCTATATTTGTTCCGTCAATTGACCGCACCCCGCTGGATGGTGAGAAGCTAGGGTGAAGTCCAGAAGATATGGGCCACCATCCCAGATGCTGACGATCCCAAAATGGTAGCCCCTACATTGACGGCCTCAAAAGATGCTTTTTCACGCCCCACCTGAAGAACCCGGGATTGTAAGAAGAAGGAAACACGTGCGCGGGCAGAGCATTCCAGCTCTTTATCGTGCGACAAAGAAAGGAAGCACCGAACCGCTGAGTTCGGGACTGAATGGTTTCCACCGTGTGCGGATGGTATCGCAGTCCAGCACGTGTTGTTCTGGATCGAAATGGAGAAGGTGGGATCAGTTGAAAGAGCTCGTCAGAACACTCGCCGTGGTAGAGGCGGTAAAATACAGCCAGAGAGGCAATGTCTCTACGCAGCTGCAGAGGTTCCAGGCTGTTGGTAATCGCTGGACTCCCAATGATACGGATGGCACGCCGCTGCAATCTGTCGAGAGCGTCTAATAAGTACTTTGCGGAGCCGTCCCAGAGATGAGAGCAGTATTCCACGCAGGGGCGAATCCAAAAGACTTTTGGATCTTCCTGAAAGTGTTTAGGATCTCCTACTGTGATGTTTGGTGTTTTTAAGCTTGAAATATATGGATCTGATCTAAATAATAATGAATGTCGAACATCTTCATTAGTTGCTGTACGCGAACATTTCCTAGAATGATGTAGGCGATATCGTCGGTAATCTTTGTTTCGGGCCTCTTGTGCATCTTCTGATAATTGTCCTATTGGCAAAACTGCGAAATACCTAATAACACTCTCCCCATGAATGAGGACTTTATGGAGAGAGGATTTTGAGGAGGAATTATTGTCAAATATTTGAGAAGTATCCATTACGTATTGACTGAATTTTGTAGCATTTATTGCGATTCCGGATGACTTTGTTTGCAATATAATGTATAGCCGTTTTATCAAATGTTCATCAACACCAGTAATATAAGCTGTGCAATGAGAGCTAAAAAAAAATCTTCGCGCAGTATTACCAGTAGGTAGTCTTTGCTTATTTTATTTTCGGGTGTTGTTACTGACCATTTCTTAAATGCAAGATTATGTAAAATATGCAAAATGATCTCCATAAATCTAATCCAAGCATGAAGAGTAGAAAGACCATATTGGAAAGCTTCTTCATTTTGGGGTTTATAAGAAACTTTGGTGTGCATACAGAACTAGATGATGTGTCATTTAGTACGTGTGCAACTTTTCCATCTAACATGGTTAACAATAGTTCATGTTTCACTTGCTTGTCATTGAGGGAGTAAGTGCATCTATTTGTGTCTTGATATTATCAACAGTGTCTTTCGTTTGCTGTGGAGTTTCTTTAGCAAATTTTATGGAAATGGGGCGACAATACGGGGGGAGAAAGGCGTGATTATATAAGGTGTCACAAAATTAGGTCTCTGAATTTGGTGAGATGACTTGGTATCGACAAAATATTTACCAGGCCACTCAGAAAGTATTGCGAAAAAAAGTTTTTATATATGAGAGACTGGTCAGTTATAATCTATTTCTAAAATATTATTATTTATGAGTAAAAATAAGTACGTTCCAATTTCAAAATTTCTCTCTGCATTTTTTGCAAGATAATTTCAATTATTGTGTCTCATTGAAAAATGGATCTGCGTCGGGAACATTTTCGCGCTATGATTTTCTACGATTTCAAGTGTCGCCTGAAACCAGACGAATCGTACGATAAACTTCAAATGGCATTCATGGATGAAGGCCCTTCCAAGGCGACCGTGTATCGTTGGTATAACGAATTCAAGCGCGGTCGACTGACTTTGGAGGATGAAGAAAGAAGTGGTCGCCCTTTGACGGCTGTTACGGAAGAAAACGTGCTAGCAGTGAAAAATTTAATCCAAGATAATAGACGAGTCACATATCAAGTGATTCAGCACATTCTTCAGATTGGATCGGGTAGCCTTCACGAGATTCTACACGTGCATCTTCGTGTGAGAAGGATAGTTTCACGCTGGGTGCCGCACAATCTCACCGATGCTCAGAAGCAGGCCCGGGTGGAATGGTGTCGTGATATGATAAACAAGTTTGAAGCAGGCGCGTCTCGGCGTGTTTATGACATCATTACAGGTGATGAGTCGTGGATTTATCAGTATGATCCAGAAACAAAACGCCAGTCGACGGTTTGGGTGTTTCAAAACGAATCAACACCTACCAAAGTGAAGCTATCTAGAAGCGGAGGGAAGATTTTGGTCGCGAGTTTTTTCAATTTATCTGGCTACTTGTTATCAATCCCTTCACGAAATCAAAGAAGCATCAACGCTGAATGGTACACTACCAAATGCTTGGCAGAAGTTTTCTCTGTAGTGAGCTACAAGCGACCAAACACAGGGCTCCGCGGGATACTACTCCACCAGGAGAACGCGCCCGCACACACCGCGCTTAAAACGAGGGACTTCCTGGACAGCACTCCGGTTAAACTCCTAGGTCACCCTCCTTACAGCCCTGACCTTGCACCGTGCGACTTCTTTTTATTCCCGAAAATAAAAAATCAGCTCAAAGGGATACAATTTTCGTCGCCGGAAGATGCGCTGTCAACGTTTGAGCAGGCTGTAAACGAGGTATCTGCGGCGGATTGGAAAAAGTGTTTTGAAAACTGGTTCACACGCATGAAACTTTGTATAGAGGCTGGTGGAGAGTACTTTGAAAAGATTTAATAAAAAAATATTTACCTATAGAACAATTTTTTTTTATGTTAGCCAAACTTTCTGAGTGTCCCACGTATTTGTCGCCATAAAAGTATTCCTGCGTAGCTTCAGGCCCCCCCGACAAGGCGCAGAGTATGGCACACTGTGGGGTTTAGTGGGTATACCCGGTTAGCGGATGGGAGAGTCCTACACACGATCTCCGGCTAACACCTCAGCGGTGCCGTGCGTAACAGTAACCCCACGTAAAAAAAAAGGCTAGCCTATCTGTATATAAAATATATATTTCCTTATAAATATGTAGTTGATCGAACTCGTTTTACCCAGAATCTGGTGGTTTAGCCTGCTTAGGGGTTGATAGGGGTGGGTTCTAACCCTAAAAAGTGAATTTCCGCAGTGCTACAAGAAAGCAGACATAATTACGAGTATTTAAAAAAAATTGATTTCATTTGGATTAGATTTACTGCCTCGCGCGTAGTTTTGATCGTTTCCGCCCACTGTGCGGCGTTGTATGAAGGGTGACCATAGTGCGTTAGAGGTCGAGGGTTCGATTCCGGCTCATTGTAAATATTTATATGCATGAATATGTTTATTAATATTTTTCGTGGGGTTTCTATGTTTTTTTATTATATATATTTATTTATTTAACATTATTTAACATAAGATTAGACACATAAAAATAAGATCAGAGACGAAAGCAATTGATGCACTAAGTCAGGCACAAAAACTGAAGTGGAAGTGGGCGGGTCATGTAGCGCGCCTCACAGATCACAGGTGGACTAATATTGTTACCACATGGAGAGGCCCATCAGGCAAACGCTACAGAGGCAGACTGTACACTCGGTGGGATGATGATATTAAAAAAATCGGGGGTCCACAGTGGATCCAAATAGCTCAAGACAGAGAAAGATGGCAAGCCTTGGTGGGGGCCTTTACCGGAGAGGGGTCCTGATACATGCCAATATAGAAAATAACACATTACAAACACATAAAGTGAATAAATAAAAGTAATTAGGAATAGTCAAATGTATAAAGAATAAGTCGCAATGTATACTTAGGTTGTATAACAAATGTAACAGGAAATAAACAAGGGTAAAATAAAAAATAAAAATTTATTTAACATTAAAAAAATAGGCACGTCCCAGATATTCGAAATTCTCCGATACATTAATACGTCTTAAGGCGACGTTGGAGCCATCTACCGTAATTCTTGCGAACTACGGAAACAATGAATAACTTTACAGTCATTTTTAAACATAGTTTTTTGATGACTCCGCCTAATTAATTCAATTAAATTTTTAAGCATTTTGTATGCTTACTTTTTTCTAAAGATTTAGATCGGAAAAAGAGAACATCTAGGACGGGACTTGAACCCGCGACCAGTCCCCTTTATTACCCATTATTACCCTTAAGGTGAGGGTATTCGACGACTTTAGGTATTTTTGGCATAGTAAAGTTGACATTTTACGCTACAGCGAGGCGCTGGCGGTTCGCGTCCAGTGTTTCGCGTCAAAATACAGAAAAACAACGAGGGTTAACTTAAGGTGGTGTTGTAGTTGGACGGCCCGCCAATTCGGCATCAGCCTTTAGGCCCATAGTGCTGCTCGACGAGGCGGGTAAGTTGTTCGAGAAAATTCTCGCTGCCCGCATCGTCGAGCATCTCACTACAGTGGGGCCCGACCTGTCGGACGCACAGTTCGGCTTCAGAACGGGGCGTTCAACGGTCGATGCAATCCTGCATCTGAGGGCTGCTGCCGAGGAGGTTGTGAGCCGCGGCGGAGTGATGTTGGCGGTGTCTTTGGACATCGCCAACGCATTCAATAGTCTGCCGTTCAGCTGCATCGGGGAGGCGCTCCGCTATCACGGGGTGCCCGTCTACCTGAGGCGGCTAGTAGCAGACTATCTGCAGGAGAGGCGTGTATTGTACGAGGACTGCGACGGACGTGTGCTGCAACGACCCGTGTCGTGCGGTGTTCCTCAGGGGTCGGTCTTAGGGCCGCTCCTGTGGAACATCGGCTATGATTGGGTCCTCCGCGGAGTCTTTCCTCCCGGGCTGGGTGTCATCTGCTACGCGGATGACACTCTCGTCACGGCCCCGGGGGAAAGCTTCGAGGAGGCGGCGCACTTGGCCACCGGGGGAGTCTCCCAGGTGGTCGGACGTATTGAGGCGTTGGGCCTGCGGGTGGCGGTTGAGAAGACGGAGGCCGTGTTCTTTCACGGGCCTTATCGCCGCCCGCCGCCCCGCGCCTCGATCGAGATCCGTTCGGTCCTCGTACCGGTGGCGGCCCAGATTAAGTATCTGGGCCTATATATCGACTCCAGGTGGCACTTTGACGAGCACTTCCGTAGGCTCGCCCCGAGACTCGTCGGCGCTGCGTCCGCCCTGGGGAGGCTTTTGCCAAACCTGGGCGGAGCCAGTATCGGCTGCCGACGGTTGTATACCGGGGTGATCCGGTCAATGGCGCTGTACGGCGCACCGGTGTGGGCGGACGCCCTGACTGCCCGCAATAGGCCCTCGCTTTTGAGGGTCCAACGCATCGTGGCGGTCAGGGCCATACGCGGGTACCGCACCGTGTCCACGGAAGCGGCCTGCGCATTGGCCGGAACCCCTCCGTGGGATCTGGAGGCGGAAGTGCTCGCCGAAGTATATCGACTGACGACGCAGCATCGGGCGGATAGTGGCAGTCGGCCTCCGCCCGAAGAGGTCCGCGGGTGGCGAGATGCCGCCCGCCAAGCCATTATGGCTAAATGTTCGTCCCGGCTGGAGTCCCCGAGTGCAGGTCATCGCACTGTGGTGGCGCTCCAGCCGGTCATTGTCGAGTGGACGGAGAGACAGCACGGGACCCTTTACTTCCGACTGACTCAGATGCTTTCAGCACGGCTGCTTCGGAAAGTATCTGTACTCGGTCGCCAGGAGGGAATCGAGTCCCGCCTGTCATCACTGTCCCTGCCGCGAGGACATGGCGCAGCACACGCTCGAGGCTTGTCCGGCCTGGGCGGTGCAGCGCCGTGATCTCGTGGCAATAGTGGGAGTCGACCTCTCGCTGCCGGCCATCCTGCGCTCCATGACACGCAGCGAGAGGAGTTTTACCGCGGTGGCGTCCTTCTGCGAGGATGTCATCTCGCAGAAGGAGGCGGCGGAGAGGATCAGAGAGGCAGACGGCCTCGCGGATCCGATCCGCCGCCCGCGAGCTGGGCGGCGTGCGCGCAGATTCCTGCGCCTCATGCCGCCCTAGTGAGGCCGCGGGTGGATGGGCCGGGGTATGCCCTCCACCCGCAGTAGAGCCCCCCGCGAAGGGGTGATGTCCCGGTGTGTCTGGACATCGCCTAGAGACGGGCCCGCACCGCACATTGCGGGCCGGCGCATGAGTGTTCCGTCGATGAGTGCGTAGTATTTCCGACGGTTCACTCACTAAGTCGCGGTGTATGGCACACGGCAGGTTGTTTTAGTGTGGTGAGAGCCCCACATAACTACGCGGCGTCCCCGCGCCGCGCGGTATGCGGAAGGTACATTTTTTCCTGCCTGAACAAAAAAAAAAAAAAAAAAGGTGGTGTTGTAGTATCAACGCAAATAATGACAAAACTGTTATTGGCATAGAAGATCTTATAGTGTCACTTCAGATAAGGAGAATAAAGCTTATAATAATTACAGTATTGTAATATAGCTATCAGTTGTTGCTCTCTTAAAAGCTTATAAGTACCAAATTATGAAAAAGAGCAATAGAACAGTAGACCCCAGGCGCCAAGCTGATAGATCGTGATGGGGCTTTATATACCCATAGGGCCCCCTAAACTCATGAGGCCCCATACACTAATGGGGCCCCACACACCCATAGGACCCCATAAATATATGTAACCCATGGAACCCATAGGGGAGTATACACATACATCACTCATGGCGCCCACACACCCTTGGGGTGACATAGACCCATGACACCCCACATTCATATGGGGCAAATACGTTACCCATGGGGCCCTTATAGCCATGGGTCCCATACAGCTATGGGGTCCCATACACCCATGGGTCTCGTATACCCATGTCCACCATTAAGATCCATAGAGCATCTGGGCCCAAGCAAGATTTGAGACGGCAGTCGCTCCCGTAAAAGTCACAATAAACCAGGTTATGGATCGGAGAAATACAAGAGCGTACCCTGGGCTCCAAACTGTAAGCTTTGGATGAAACCAAGATTGGAGCTCGGATTCATGATGTCAATGTCAATCAGGTTAGTGCCCTCTTATTTAACACCGTCATGAGGTATCACACTGCAAACGACCAACTCCATGGAACCTTTTACACGCTTATGATATCTGATAACCTCCACGAGATACAAGAAATCCTAGAGCAATTTAGAGAGTTACTGGAACAACCGACCGAAAATATGTTCTATAATTTAACCTGAATTGAATGAAAATAACGCACAGGAGTGAACCAAATAACGTAGCATGATTGGAAGAGTCGACTCGGCGTAACGGGACAGGGCGAGGCCAAATTAGATTCCCAGGTTCCCCAGGTCCTTTAATAGGAACAGAATACTCTACCGCTTGTTAAATACACATCAAATAACTAAACTTACATTTTTTACATTAAAACGTAACGTATGCAATACGTCTACACGGTTAAACTATTATGTCATTGACTTCATTCTAAATTCGTCAAAACTTTAATCTAATTCAATTATTATTATTTATAATTCGAAATCATAGATATCTTATCTATAAGAAGTACTTATCATAATAGTCTAACGTCAGAATATGCATTTTAACTTTGTTGTATACGAGTAGGTATGTTCTCACTAAGTGAGGAGCAATGCGCGTCAATCAAACTCGTCAGTCGGTTGCGGTTTAATGAAATATTATGCTCATCAGAACAGCATCCAAATCGTAGCAATTAATAATATTTGTCCGAAATGTTTTGCTACAAAATGGACTGATGAAACCAACGGTATGTGTAGTGCGTCTGGAAATCTCCTGCATTTACTGTACGTTTATGCCAAAATGTTTAAAAAATATTTGTCCACCCGTGCGAAGCCGGGACGGGCCGCTAGTGAAATATAAAATGTCGGGTAGGCGGGACGAAGTCCGCACACCTACCTACCTATACCTATGCACTTACAACATACATAACAAATTTGAATGTCTAAAACATAGAATTTAAACTTTAAATGTATAAATGTAAACATTTAAATGTATAAATTCAGAATTATATATTTTTGTACACATGCAGTATATATTATTTCGAAACATATCCAGATTTATTTATGGTATCTGAGGTCTGTCATTGTGCCTTGGTCGACTATTCTCTAAGTCTCCTAACTTTATAAAAAAGTTGTAATGTTTCTTAATAAAAATACAGATTTCCAACAGATACAGGCGAATTCTCCCTTTTTTCCTTTCTCCCTTCCCAAGGGAGAATTTTGTATTGCCTAAATAGAGACTTAAGTAGTTGAATGCTTTTTTTGAGCCTTAAATACGTTATCAACTTCTATAGAATTACCCCATATATTAGGGCCGTAGCGAGTATGGCGGAGCGCGCCCGGGAGAGATATAAAACTCTCCCGACCCGCCGAGCCCGCAACATGCTCGCCGCGCGTCGCAGGCGACTCAGGCGTCCTCCATGGGCGCAGGCCTGGGAGTTTTAGGTGAGGCCGCCTGTCTTACAGTTTGTGATATCTTCCTCAAAACAAGCGAAACGATCGATTTATTATTATTATTTAACTAATACACTAGCAGCCTAAGCTGATGCGTGTATATCACTGCACTTGTGTTTTTAAGTTTGTACAGTGTTTGTCCAGTCCATTTTTAAAAATGTTGACGTTAGGAGCACTTATCACACTTTCCGGTAGAGAGTTCCACATTTGCACCACGCGGTTTGGCAGGAAATGGTACCTTTTTTTTTTTTATCGTGCGGAATCCCTTCGGATACCCCCCCGCCGGCCAGCGGGGGCGGTTATGTCGGGCTTGCACCGACTAAAACCGCACGCCGTCTCGGGTCTTCAGACGCCGGGGTGTAAGGTTACCCATAGAGCATATCCCTCGCACCCCGGCTGACCCTGGGCCATCTCACCACTAACAGCATCGCTCATCCTGTCTTCTCTGAAAGCAGAGGAGTACGGAGAGCGATGTGTTCCCGCCACGTTGGGTATTGGCCGACGATCAATGCCAACCCTATGAAGGGGTGAAGGGGAAGCCATTGACCGCCGCCCAGGGTGTACCGGCCGCTCCGATTCCGTTCCCCCCGGACTGCAGCGGGATCGGAATCGGAGCGACACTCGAGGAGGTTACCCAACACACACCCCGGCAGGAAATGGTACCTAGGATTGCTGGCACAGCGAGGCTTGTTTAGTTTCATTGAGTGGCCTCTTAGATGTTTGTTGGAGTTCATGGTGTAGATGTTTTCAATGTTTAATACATTGTAATGTTTGTTTAAAATTTTGTACGTTTCTATGAGGTCTCCTCTCTTCCTTCTCTCTTCCAGTGTGGTTAGGTTGAGTTCCAGGAGACGTTCTTCGTACGACATCTCTTTCAAACCAGTGACCATTTTAGTGGCTCTTCTTTGCACCCTTTCTAATAATAAGATGTCTTTTTTAAAGTATGGACTCCATGGTATGGTATGGTATGGTATGGTATGGTTTCGCGAGCTGGTATCCGCAACTCCACGACAGGGCGCGGTTTTTGCGTGAGGGTGGGCATTTCACTCGATCCACCAACTCATTGAAGAACGCCAGCAGGCTATTCACGCTGCTGGCGATCTCCCGGAGCGTACCTGTATTTCCGAAGTTCTTTACCCTGTATGTGGCGGTTACAGGGCAGTGTAGGAGCACGTGTGCCGCCGTTTCTTCCTCTTTCATGCAGGCTCTGCAGAGAGGGCTGTCGGTGATTCCTAAAATATAAAGGTGTTTATTGAAGGAGCCGTGCCACGTGATGGCAGCTGTGGCCATGCGCAGTTGCTGTTTGGTCAGTTGTCGAAGACGCCTGGTCAGTCTATTTTCAAGCACGGGGAGTGCTTCCCTCGCCTGTCTGCAAACTTCCAGATTTATCCAATAGCTGTTGTGTTGATCTCTCGTTCGTTTGTTTACCATGGTTCGTAGGTATGCAAAGGGGATCGGTATTATGGGCTCAGGTCCCATTACCATCATGTCAGATCCTCTCCTGGCAAGCTCATCCGCTGCATCATTGCCGCGCGAGCCGCTGTGGCCCTTAATCCACTGCAAGGTTATGTTATTGAAATGGCCTATTTGGTTCAGTTTACGATGGCACTCCAGTATTAGTCCCGAGTTTATAGTGTGGCTGTTTAAAGCTTGCAGCACGGCCATGCTGTCGGAGAGTATGCGTATTGAGTAACCTTCCACTCTCCTGGCCATTACCGCTGAAGCTGCCAGGGTAATCCCCATGCATTCAGCTTGAAATACTGTGTTGTGGGTCCCCAGCGGTGTTGATATGGATATATTAAGGTCTTCCGAGAAAACGCCGGCCCCGGTGCCTGTACCAGTCTTTGATCCATCTGTGAAGATGCGTAGTTCCGTTGGGCATAAAGCCTCACAGCGGTGGTCCTCATGAAGTTGGATCTTGTATTTTTTGTCGAATACGTGTTGTTTGGGCACACGATCATTCATTGCTCCTATCATGGGTATCTCCTTTATGAGATCTGTGAGCAGTGAGGTGTGTCGCGTGTTTCTCTCGCTCCATAGGTTGAGTGCCCTTAGGCGTATAGCCGCAGTTGTTGCTTCTTGGCGGATGAACAGATCCAAGGGTGGGAGTCCGAGCATGGCTTCCATTGCCGCGGTGGGGGTAGATTTCATGCATCCAGTGGTTGCCATGCAGGCTAGTCTTTGGGTCCGTTGTAGTTTAGCCGCTACTGTGCTGTTTTCGGTCCTTGGCCACCAGAGGATAGCACCATACGCTATCATAGGGCGGATTACTGTTTCGTAAAGCCATAGGATGATTTTCGGTGATAGCCCCCATTTTTTACCAATCATTCTTCTGCACTGCCAGAAGGTAATCCCAGCCTTTTGTAATTTATTGTCTAGGTGGCTACTCCATTTCAACTTGCTGTCCAGAATAACGCCAAGGTATTTGACCTCTTTCGACAGTTGGAGTTCCGTGTCAAAGAGTTTGGGTAATCGGTATTCGCCTAATACCCTTTTGTTCGTAAACATGACTAACTCGGTTTTGTTCGGATTCACCGATAGTTCGAATTCCCCGCACCATTTTTCTACGATGCGTAAGGCTTGTTGGGTTAGGTTACAGACCGTTCCCGCTACCTTCCCTGAGATGAGGATTGTTAGGTCGTCTGCGTAGCCTATTGTGTAGTCGCGGTTTTTGTTCAGCCTTGTGATTAGGTCATCTATCACTAAATTCCACAGAAGGGGAGAGATAACTCCACCCTGCGGGCAGCCTTTGGCTATCAGAGCCGTCTGATCTTCTTCCCCAAGGCGAACTACTCTTTTGCTGAGCATGTTTGTTATCCAGTCTGATAGTACCGGCTCCGCTCCATGTTTTGACAGGGCGGCCTTAATACTGGTGAAGCTGGTTTTGTCGAAAGCTCCTTCGATGTCAATGAACGTTCCTAGGCAGAAGCCTTTTTGTTCGATCGCTTCCTCTATCCGGCTGACTACCAGATGGAGGGCTGATTCCGTAGACTTACCGGAGCTGTATGCGTGCTGGTTTGCATGTAGGGGTAGCTGTTTTAGTGCACCATCTCTCAGTTCCCTCTCGCATAGGCGTTCCATGGCCTTTAGCATGAAGGAGGTCAGACTGATTGGTCGATGTGCTTTGGGATTCGTGTAATCACCCTTTCCTGGCTTCGGGATGAAAATTACTTCTACTTCCCGCCATCCCTTCGGAACGTATCTGTGTGCCAGACAGGCTTTAAAGATACGCTCCAGTCTGCTTGCGACTAATTTGTCGCCCCACTGTAGCATAGCAGGGATGATTCGGTCGGGGCCAGCTGCCTTATAAGGGTGAAAACTACTGATGGCCCACTGGACTTTTTCCAGTGTGACCACTTTGTTTGCGTACTGCCAGTCTCGGGCAGTAGGTGTTATGGTTTCATCATGCCAGTTGATTGTCGTCGTGAAGACGCATCCAGGGAAGTGGGTCTCAATGAGTACGCGTCTAGATTCTTCTGGTGATGTTGTGAGTGTGTTGTCCTGTTTTCTAAGGGCGGTCAGTGCCATCGGTTTTGTCTGTACTAGGACTTTCCTTACCCTGTTTGCTTGTTGGCATGATTCTATGTTCCCACACAATTTTCGCCATCCTTGTTTGCTTCGGTATCTAATACATTTTTTGTAGCTGGATTTGGCTGAACGATAGGCGTCCCAGTCTTCATCTGCACAAGTATTCATAGCCCTGTTGAAAGCCCTTCTAACCTTCCTTCGCTTGCGCTCTAGCTCTGGGCCCCACCATGGCTGTTTGCCTGGGGTTTTGGGAGGTAGGGTTTCTGGGCATGCTATGTGGTAGCTGTCTATTAAAGATTTGGTTAGGTGGTTTACCTGTTCCTCAATCTGTATGATGTTGTCGAGGGTCAGTGGGGAGCGCTGTTGAGCAAGTCTATTTGCTAGGTGCTGCTCAAATTTGACCTTGTCGGTTTTTCTCGGGTTGCGTTTTGGCAGAGTTTGTAGTGTCCCCGCCTGTAGATCAAAGCGAATCCACCTGTGGTCTGAGCAGGATGCCTCCTTGGAGACGTGCCAGCCCATGATGGCTTCCGCTGCATTTTCAGTAGCTAGTGTTAAATCAATAATCGTACGGCTCTTTTTGGTGACGAAGGTCGGTTCAGAGCCGGTGTTTAGTAAGGTAAGGTTAGTAGTGAAAAGATATTCAACAAGGGACTTACCTCTGTCGTTTTGAGTGCTCATGCCCCATAGCGGATGATGAGCATTGGTGTCGGCCCCAATTATGACCTCTACCCTTTCCCTTTCGCAGTGGTCCACCAGCCGGGTGAGGTCTTGCGGGGGCAGCTCCTCCTTTTCGGGCATGTAGGCTGAGGCGAGGATGACCACGTTGTTCTCGACGTCCAGCTGTGTATGCAGCCTTATGGCAGTGAGATCTCTGCAACAGAACTCTGTGAGGACCTGTGTTTTTAAGTTTTTTGTGACATATATACACGATCTGGGGAGATCATGTTCGCCAGTCACGATAAGCTTACCTCCTAAGTTGGAGAGCCCCTGGATGTGGCCCCCTCTGATCCAAGGCTCTTGGATCAGGGCAATGGCCGTTTGTTGAACCTCCAGCCATTTACGTAACTGAGCCGTCCCATCACGGCTGTGCTGGAGGTTCACTTGGAGAACTTTAGTCTTCGACGAAGGGGACGCCATCATTGGTCGTTCCCACTTCGTCCTCCCCAAGTTTAAGCCCCGCAAACAAGTCGCCCGGTTCGACGTCGTCCCCCAGGAGGCCGGAGATTGATACCAGAACGTCCTCCGCATCCTCTGCCTCCATGGGTGCGCCCTCCTGTCCGACACTGGCGGGGGATGTTGGTGGTGCCTTTGCAGGCACCTCCCCGCTTGATTCGGGGGCGTTTGGGAGAGGATTGGACTCCTCTGTCGCAGGCAGGTGCTTGAGCTCCTGGTTTATGGTGGCCGTGGTTGGGTCCCATCCCAGAGGGACGTCGGCAAACCTGCCGGACCGACCCTGGAACTTAACGTACACCATCCCCACTCCAAAAGCGAGACGGCGTCCGGCCTTCATTAGGGTCGGTACTTGGTCCTCTGGGATTCCGACCACCAGGAACCACGCGGCGTATGGACTCCAAATTTGGAAGGCGTATTCCAGCAGAGGTCGTATGTATGTTTTATAGATATTAAGAAACAATTCCTTGGTGATAACATAGAACGCTTTTCTGATCATATACATCATGGAATTTGCCTTTTTGGTTATGTTCATGATGTGCTCCTCCCACTTGAGGTTATGAGTGATGGTTACCCCTAGATCCTTCTGGCAGCTTACGGGTTGCATTACCACTGAGTCTATACTGTATTGCAATTTCGGGTTGTTACTGCCTGTTGCGTTCCTAAACGAAGTAAAAAAAAAATACCATAATTTGCGTTGACAGATCTACGACTGTCACTTGTTGTCAACTTGTTGAAAGAATTGTCTTGAGAAAACGTTTTGTTGAAATAAGTTTGTTCGAATAAGTATAATCCGTGAATATCCTATTTGGCCGGTGTTGGATTGGTTATATTTTGGACTAGTTAACGTGATCGGTTGGGAGTTGTTCGACCGCATCATATATTTGTCTTGAAGGGTTCCACTTGTACCACGCGCTCTCTGATCTGTCCACACAAACCCTCATACACCCCTACACTTCATGAACACGTAAATACAGACACAGACAGGTAAAGCGTTGTGTTTCGGGCGCCTTCTAAGTTGGTAAGTGAAACCTATTTTATTAACAATTGCTCTGTGAATCGCAGACTGCTCACTTCCCCATTGTAGCCAGGAGGGCGAACTTCCACTGCGCAATATACCTCCTGGCCCGGAATTGAACATTTTGGTAGCAAGAGCGTGGTTGTGTCGGATTCGAACCGACTAAAACCGCAGTGTCGGGTCTCATAACCTTAATTGTAATTGGTAAATTGATTTGATTGATTGATTTGTAAATTAATTTGTAATTGGTAAATTGTATTGGTAAATTGACAATATTTCAATAGTTTATTAGTTGTTCAAACAAGTTAATATCAGTTTGGTGTGCTGATTTGGAGCCATTGCTGGGGAACCATTATGACTAATTAATTGGCAATCTCTTGTTAAGGCATTTGATATAACATTCTATAATTGAATGCTTATTTGTAAGCTATATTGAATTATATTTGTATTGGTGTTTGCATCATTGTTGGATAAAATAATTATGGCTGTAGATGCCCTGTTCACCCGCTTTAGCCACATGGCTGAGGACCTCGGGTTGGATCAGCTGAGTCAGGCAGCGCGGGACAAGGTTGTTGGTGACTACGACCAGATCCTGGCGTTGGCAGACACGATTTCCCTACGTGCTAGGGAAATATTGAAGAGCCGGGAGTCTGTCCAGGTCAAGCCGGAGACCTCTGTCGCTTGCCCGGGACTTTTGAGCAAGCTGCCCACGCTTGAACTGCCACATTTTGATGGTCGGATGGACCACTGGCTGGGCTTTCAAAATTTATTTGTGAGTCTGGTCGACTCGCGCTCGGACCTTGGACCCGCCCAAAAGTTGGCCTACTTGATGTCCGTCCTCAAGGGAGAGGCCCGAGCCTTGGTGCAGCACTTACCGGTAACGGATGCGGCTTACCCTACTGCTCTGGAGCTGCTCTCCCGGCGGTACCACAATAAACGGTGTTTGGCTGACGCTCACATTAGCCATATTTTGGGGTTGCCCTTTATTACCAGAGTGTCAGCCTTGCGTACGGACCTTTTGAACCCGTTGTTGGCAGCGACCAATGCTTCGAGGCGACTGGAGTTGCCAGTCGACCATTGGTCGTACATCTTGGTGCATATAGTGCTGCAACGGCTGCCCGTGGACTTGAAGTCCCGTTTTGAGCAAAAATATGGTGGGGATAGTGCCACCCATCTCCCCCTTTTTGAGGACCTCGTCAAGTTCCTGGAGGACGAATGCCGGTTTCTAGACAACTCTAGTATTGCCATGGGGTCTCGCCCACCGTCTCCTCGGCCCAGAGGCCAGGGACTGCCTAGGGTTCGTGGGCCTGTTGAGAGTCGCCCCGCCCCCCGTTTTGACGGCACCCAGATTCGTCCTGACTGCTCTTATTGTAAGGCCACGGGGCATGGCATAGCAACTTGCGCGGCCTTTTTGGGAGAGCACGTGAGTGCCCGCCGCCGCATTGCCAGTGCACGCCGACTGTGCTACTCATGTTTGGGGGCACATTTCCAACGGGAATGCCTCAACCCCCGCCCTTGCAGAGTTTGTGGGGGACCACATCTGGACATTTTATGCGTGAACGCGAACCGCGTTGGCAGTCCAGCCTCTGTGGGGGGTTCGCGTACGGGGGGGTACGATGGAGACGGTCACGGGGTCCGCTCGCCAGTGCAGAACCGAGGCGAGATTCGCAGGTTTGAACGCCGCTCGCCACCCCCCGTGTCACGAGAGCCGCATGAGCGCCGTAGGGCTCCCTCACATGGAGACGAGTACGCAGCGGCCGCTTGCCGGCAGTGGCCGGACCAGCACCGACTGCCCTCCCCTCCGTTGGCGGAGCGTCCCCGATTGGAGTCGCGCCCCCCGCCATTCAGGCATCCGGTGGGATACGCCCCTCCAGCGATGGCACGCGGCTCGGGACATCGCGTGGACGAAGGGTTTGAACCCTATCCTCATCGCGAAAGACTACAGTCTGGATGCGGCGATCGGTCACCGCCCAGACATTAGGAAGTCGGCGCCTGCCCCACTACTGAAGCCCCCCAGATTGACACGGTTTTGTTGCCTACGGCATCGGTCAGGGTCTGGGGACCAGCGGGGGCCTCTGTTGTGGTCCGTGCCATTTTGGACACGGGTTCCCAGGGCTGCATTTTGTCGTCTTGGTTAGTGGGACAGGTAGGCCTTGATGTACGTGGCTATTCAGACACGATTAGAGGAGTGGGCAACGCAGCTGTCACCACTGTTGAGGGACAGGCTCGGTTTGGGCTCACTCCTTTGCATTCGTTGGGCCCTAAAATTGGTTCCTCGGCCATTGTTATGAAGAACATTCTGGGAAGACATCCCCGGACACAGTTGTCTTCAGATATTGTTCGGTTGACGTTGGGTATGAAGTTGGCTGACCCCCGGTTTGATTCTCCTAGTACAGCGCATTTGTTGTTGGGTGCCGATGTACTAGGGAGAATATTTTTGGGTGGTATAAGGGTCTTGCAGTCAACCGGGTTGGTGGCTGTCTCGACCATCTTTGGCTTTGCATTGATGGGACCGGTATTTAAGGAACCCCCTCCACCTGAGCTTGATTGTGCATTGGTGTCCGGCTCCGCTCTCTCTGACGCCGTTCAGAGGTTTTGGGAGGTTGAGGAGCCCCCTCAGGTGGCCCGTTTGAACCCGGAACACCAGGATTGCGAATTGTTCTATCAGAACAACACGGGTCGACTCCGTTCCGGTCGGATTGTTACCAGGTTGCCCTTTGTCGCAGTGCGACCACCTCTCGGTGAATCTAGACCTACGGCCGAGAAGAGATTGTTGGCAATGGAGCGCCGCATGGGCAGGGACCCTGTGTTGAGGCAGAAGTACTTGGATTTCATGCAGGAGTACGCGGATTTGGGACACATGTCGGTGTCAAGGTTGGATTGGCGCTCAGTTGAACATTACTTCCTGCCCCATCATGCGGTCCTCAAGCCGTCCACTGGCAAGCTGCGCACGGTGTTTGATGGGTCTGCGCGAACTTCTTCGGGTGTCTCATTGAATGATTGCTTACATTCAGGCCCCAAATTGTTAAAGGACCTTTGTGACGTCATCACGTCTTTCCGTCGACATCAGGTTGTCCTTGTGGCCGACATCAAGATGATGTTCCGACAAACGGTCATTCACCAGGATGACAGACGTTATCAGTTAATCCTGTGGCGCGAGAACCCCCAGGACCCCATGATTGTGTACGAGCTCAATACGAATACATACGGCCTTCGTTCTAGCCCCTTTGTTGCCATTCGTTCGCTTTGGGAGCTCGCGGACCGAGAGCGTTTGAAGTTCCCTCGGGCGTCCGCCATCTTGAAAACGGACCTGTACGTCGATGACGTCTGTACTGGGGCTTCCACGGTTGGGGAAGCCATTTTATTGCGTGACGAGTTGATTGGGATCCTGGCTTCCGCTGGATACGAGTTGCGTAAATGGGTGTCCAACTCTCCAGCTCTATTGGAAGGTTTGCCGGAGGATCATAGACAGGACCCGCATTTGTTTGAAGACGTTGACAACCCCGCCATGATGGCCGTCCTCGGTGTTCAGTACAGACCTGTCCAAGACATCTTTACATACGATGTCGACCTAGAGTCGCTCCACACTTGGACTAAACGACTTGTGTTGTCTACTGTTGCAAGGACTTTTGATCCTAATGGTTGGATTTGTCCGGTACTGTTTTGGGCGAAATGCTTTCTCCAGCGCCTCTGGACCGCGGGACTTGGTTGGGACGAGCCGCTTCGGGAAACCCTGTTGAAGGATTGGATCCACTTTGTGTCCACACTCCCTGCGGTCAATGAGGTCGTGTTGCCCCGCGCCATCCTCCCCCCTGGGAGTTACACTGCTACCCTCCACGGGTTTTGTGACGCGTCGTCGCACGGTTACGCAGCCGTTGTTTATCTGCGCACTGTCAGCGCGACAGGCCAGGGGAAGCTCTCGCTGGTCATGGCCAAGAGCAAGGTAGCCCCTCTTCGAACAGCATTGACCATTCCCAAATTGGAGTTGTCAGGGGCAGCTCTTCTTGTGCGTCTATTGAATCACGTTGTTAATACCTTGGGTGAAACTGTGGACATTCGATCCTCTTACGCCTGGACGGACAGTCAAATTGTTTTGTGTTGGTTGAAGACGTCCGTCCACACTTTGGAGGTCTTTGTGGCGAACCGAGTGTCACAGATACAAAATTCTGCAACACCTTTAACTTGGAGGCATGTCCCTGGGTACCTGAACCCCGGCGACGTGGCCTCACGTGGGTGCACGGCCCCTCACTTGATTGATCACCCCCTCTGGTGGGGGCCAGAATGGCTGACTCGGTCCGAGGCTGCTTGGCCTCGAATGCCAGTCTTGATGACGGATCCTTTGCCCGGGCTAAGGGTGCTCGCTGTTGAGACGAAGGACCCGCCGTTTGATCCCGACCTTTTGTTGAATCGGTACAGCTCCCTCGATAAACTGTTGAATGTCACATCTTGGATCAGGCGCTTTCGTCACAATTGTAGGAACCGTGGGGACAAACGCCTGTCGCCGGTCCTTTCTCCTCAAGAGCTCCAGGAGTCTCTCCTCCTTTGGGTCCGCTCTGTGCAGGCTGCACACTTTAAGAAGGAGATTGAAATCTTGAAGTCCGGTATGGCTAAGTTGTCGGGAGCTATCAGTAAGCTGAGCCCCTTTTTGGATGATGCGGGTTTCTTGCGTGTTGGAGGATGTTTGAGGCACTCTAGCCTCCCCTACGGAGCTCGTCACCCCCTTTTGTTGCCCAAGGAAGGCCATTTGGTCAAGTTGTTGGTGACTGATCGTCACATTAAGAACTCGCATGCCGGTTGTAATGCGCTGTTGGCCATTCTGCAGCGAGACTTTTGGATTTTGTCGGCCAATTTTGCCATGCTACCGGACTAAGGCCCCCACTATGCAGCCCATGATGGGAGACTTGCCGGCTGATCGTGTCAATGAGGCAAGGCCTTTTGCAGGCGTCGGAACGGACTTTGCCGGTCCCTTTTTGGTGAAGACGTCTACTCTTCGTAACAGTAAAATCCTTAAGGCTTATTTGTGTGTGTTTGTCTGCCTATCAACGAAGGCAGTACACTTGGAGCTGGTAACCTCGCTCTCGACGGAGGCCTTTGTGGCAACTTTGGATAGATTCGTGTCTCGCCGTGGGTTGCCTTCTTTAATTAGATCTGATTGCGGTACCAATTACAGAGATACAAGTAATTATTTGAAGGAAGTTTACGCCTTCCTTGCGGAGAACCAGGTTGACATAGGCAACACATTAGCCCGCAAGGGGGTCACTTGGGGGGGGGGGGGTATTTTTGAAGCCGCGGTGAAAGCGGCCAAGGGACTCTGGCGGAGATTATTGGGAGACACAGTTCTCACCTTTGAGGAATTAGCTACGGTATTTTGCCGCATTGAGGCCGTACTAAACTCGCGTCCATTGTGCCCGCTCTCTTCGGACCCTAATGATTTGGAGGCCCTAACTCCGGGCCATTTTTTGATTGGACAACCACTTGTCGCCCTGCCGGAGCACCCCCTTGTCGATGTGAGCCGAAATCGGCTATCGCGGTTCCAGTTAGTGCAACAGCTCGCTCAGAGCTTTTGGAAGCGTTGGAGCTTGGAGTACTTGCACATCCTCCAGCAGCGCGTCAAGTGGACGGATAAAACTCATCCTCCCAAGGTCGGAGACCTCGTCCTGATTAAGGATGCCAACCTAATGCCGTTGTATTGGCGCCGGGGGCGCATTCTCAATCTAGTGGCTGGCACCGATGGCGTTCCTCGATTTGCTGAGGTTTTGGTTGACGGATCGGTGATGAGGAGAGCGATCGCAACCTTATCAAGATTGCCAATTGATTAGCGGACGGGAAGGCCCGTCCGGAGGGGGTAGATGTTGCGTTCCTAAACGAAGTAAAAAAAAAAAAAAAAACATAATTTGCGTTGACAGATCTACGACTGTCCACTTGTACCACGCGCTCTCTGATCTGTCCACACAAACCCTCATACACCCCTACACTTCATGAACACGTAAATACAGACACAGACAGGTAAAGCGTTGTGTTTCGGGCGCCTTCTAAGTTGGTAAGTGAAACCTATTTTATTAACAATTGCTCTGTGAATCGCAGACTGCTCACTTCCCCATTGTAGCCAGGAGGGCGAACTTCCACTGCGCAATATACCTCCTGGCCCGGAATTGAACACTGCCAATGTGTAGGACTGTGCACTTTGCTGCGTTTAGTGTGATAAGCCAGTCATGTGTCCATTGTACTACGCGATCTAAGTCTTGCTGTATAATATTGTGACTGATTAGAGGATTCCCTATTATTTTGGTATCATCGGCAAATAAAAACAAGTCCGATTTGATGACGCTTCTGAGATCAGTAATGAATATACCAAACAGGATAGGTCCAATCACAGATCCTTGAGGAACGCCGCTGTGTACACTGTGAGCTTCTGAAAGTATGTCCCCCACTCTAACCTAGAATTTTCTATTTGTTAAGAAGTCAGATATCCACTTCAGGAGCTGTCCACGGATTCCAAAATGTTCAAGTTTTGTTATTAACCTTCTGATAGGCACTCGATCGAATGCTTTCTCATAGTCCAAGTAAATAGTGTCAGTCGGTTGGTTATTATTCCAATTGTACGTCCATTTGTCAAGGCAAGTAAGTAGATTTGTGACAGTGGACCTTTTAGGTACAAACCCATGCTGGGGTGTGTGTTGGGTAACCTCCTCGAGTGTCGCTCCGATTCCGATCCCGCTGCAGTCCGGGGGGAACGGAATCGGAGCGACCGGTACACCCTGGGCGGCGGTCAATGGCTTCCCCTTCACCCCTTCATAGGGTTGGCATTGATCGTCGGCCAATACCCAACGTGGCGGGAACACATCGCTCTCCGTACTCCTCTGCTTTCAGAGGAGACAGGATGAGCGATGCTGTTAGTGGTGAGATGGCCCAGGGTCAGCCGGGGTGCGAGGGATATGCTCTATGAGTAACCTTACACCCCGGCGTCTGAAGACCCGAGACGGCGTGCGGTTTTAGTCGGTGCAAGCCCGACATAACCGCCCCCGCTGGCCGGCCGAAGGGATTTCCGCACGATAAAAAAAAAAAAAAAAAAAAAAGGTACAAACCCATGCTGTTCATCTAATTCTATGATAATGTTCTCCTTACTGATGAATTGCCGTATTTCTGCCGCTAATATTTTTTCCATGGTTTTACACGCTATACTTGTTAGGCTGATGGGACGGTAGTTGACTGCCAGACACTTGTTACCCTTTTTGTATATAGGAGTGACATTAAACGAGATTTCTTCAGTTACAAGTTTATCGACGGCTATGTCTAAAAGTACGCAACTGTTACTATCATTTAGGATCTCAACTGGTGCACTATTTCTAGGTTAGATATTTTTAAATTATATGCTTGAAATTGTATATGACTGGTTTTATTAAACCTTAACTTTAGATTATTTATTTCCCGTCACTGAGTAGCTCTATCTAAACTGTTTTTAATTTCCGCTTCTAATGCTGTCTTGTTATCGCTTATGATAATAAGTGTTGTATCAGCAAATAAGATACGTTCATGATATAAAGTATTAGGTAGGTCGTGAGTTTTATTTGGCGTATTCTCGCGCAGTAGTAGGTACGATAAAAAACAACGTTTGTTGTATATAAACAGAGTCAAATTAATGAATGTTTCAATCTATTGCGTCAACTGGCGTAAACAATATGGGGTCTATAAGTAACATATTATTTTCGGTAAGCTTGCAATTTTTTTTTTACTATTATGACGCCAATTTATTGTATTTGACGGCGCCAGTGATTTTTATGTATACTAGACAAGCATTTCAGGACAAAAAACGTATCGCACATCGAGAGTGAGGCGGGAACCCCTCGTACGGAACGCCTCACCATAGATTATGAATTTTATTATAATTACACTACTTGACATGACAGGCGATGATGTCATAAAACAACTTGAATACTCTGTGGCCAAGACAGTAACAAATAGTGCCACCAAAGTTGTGTTCTGTAGCATCCATAAATCTATACCATTTTATTTATTCTGAACAGCCAGTCTAGTATGTATAGAAGTTATTGGACGACGCATCGATTTTTTTGGCGCCAGTTTACAATTCCTGAACGATGATAGCTGTTGTCAAAACACCGAGCGCTAGGGTGGCGGCATGAAAATGTTAACTGTCAGTGGTCGTAAAACTAGCCCGCAAGCACTTCAGGCGTTGTGGCGGACTGCATTAATTCGTTTAAATCATAATTAGAATTCGTTGTATTAGTATGTATCAAGTAAATAAAAGTCACATACATACATAACGACACGCCCGTATCCCTGAAGGGATAGGTAGAGGAGTATTACACACCCACGATTCGCCAGTTATGTTTAGGTCTCAATGTGATACGGGTCGAGCCTATTGCCATCTACCGGGCACATTACAAAGCGATAATTAACATTTTTAATACACACATAACTACGAAAAGTCAGAGGTGTGTGCCCGAGGCGATTGGGGATCGAACTCGAGACCTCGTCTCGGCAGTCCGATACGTACACCACTGGGCTATCGCTCACTCTTAAATAAAAGTCGTGATTGTGAATTACTAAGAACGGTTATTTTTCGTATCCTGGTCCGCTCGCCCGGCTGAGCCAAATCTACCTATCTATACTATTATAAAATTGTAAATTAGTTGTGTCTGTACATTGGAGATATAAAAAAAAACACTTGGGTTATATTAAATATACGATTCTGAAGACAAAAATAATAATAATTATATTATAGCTACGTGTGTGACGTCATTTAAACATCTTTTATTTTGATTCCCAGGTAACTCTACTGTTCCTGCTGACGACACTGGGCGTGCAGAGCACTCCTGCTGATACTCCACCTCAAAGTGTTCGCGATACTCTTATTTCTGTTAAAAATATGCTCGAACGTGGCCAGGTTCGATCCCCGCTCACTCCAAATATGCCTAATCTCGCGAATACGTAGCGTATATATGAATTAGTAATGTCGTGAAGTCGACTATGAAGCATTAAAAGGTTGTTTGTATATCTAGTATTTATTTTCCTTCCCCTGCCTAACCCCTCGGAATAGACCACGACCAAACTGAATAATAAAAAACAACAACAGAACAATTTCACGATAATTCAACAAGGATATCATAAATAAATACTCCGAAAAACATTCAAACAAACTTCATGCCCAAAACCTCCAAAACTGTACGGGTTACCGAAAATACACAAGGAAAATGCTCCCCTATGTCCTATTGTGAGACTGCCTCAGCCTCAGACTGCCACAGCACATAGCGAAGGCAGTCTCTTTGCCTATAATTTGAGATAGTGAAATTAAACACCTACATCTCACTAATAAGGAAACAATGGTCAGTTTACACAGTCAATAAGTGCATACCTGTACATGACTATGTAGACATAGGAGGAAGTTAATAGAGAACACCATGTCTGAGGAATATACAGGAAAACTCAATCAATGCTTAACGACTGGCTATCTGTTGTGGGACAACAAGTAAATACATACATACAGTGAGGAAAAAGTATGGAAACCCAGGAAAATTCGGAAAAGCGCACGTGGTTAGTCGTGAAACAAAGGTCACGAGGAATCCAACCTACCGTAATTTTTTTTAAATTGGAACCCCTATTTTTTAAACGGGAGTCGAAAGGTCACTGTTGGATTCCTCGTTGAAAGTTACGTTGGGTATGACCTTTGTTTGTTTTGTTTTACCAATAAACTAGTGAGATTTTTAAGAAGTCATACTTTGACCTTTATTTGACCTTCAGGGGTTACGTTAACCTCATACCTAAACACGTATCTGGACGTAAAATTTTACGCTCTTTTCGATTCCCGTATAAAAAATAGAGATTCCCATTTAAAAAAATAACGTTGACCTTGAAATAACCTTGAAAAATGGGTTCAAGGTCAAATCAAAGGTCACCGTTGGATTCCTCGTTGAAAGTTATCTAGCGTATGATATTTTTTCACGACTGACCTCGTGCGGTTTTCCGATTTTTCCGGGGTTTCCATACTTTTTCCTCACCCGGTATAGATGGCGTGCCAATGGGCTCCGCAGTATCGCCAGTCGTTACTAACGTATATACGGAGGCCCTCGACAAGCGGGCTCTGCATACAGCCGCCATTACACCTAGATTTTATAAATGATACGTAGATGACACCTTCTCAATACTACCAACAGATAGTGCAAATGCATTCTTAACACACTTTAATTCCATGAATAACAACATACACTTCACTATGGAATTAGAGGCAAATAATTTATTAGCTTCCCTAGATGTTCTTGTGATCAGAAATTTTAATAGTACTTGACGTGCATGGGTCAATGGATATAAATATTTTATTGACAGCCATGAGTAGAGTGATTATCATTTTGATAATATCTTAAAAAGCACCCCACGCTTTTTTTAATTTGTTTTTATTTTTATTTACACTATTATTAATTTATATTTATTGAAATTTTTAACACTATTCTTAATTTAAATTAATTAAAACTTATTTTCTATTTTTTTAGTTCGGTTTTCTATAAAAAGCGTGTTTTCGGGCTTCCGTAGCTTTTTCTTTTTTTTGACGTGACAACGTCTTATAATTCGACGGAGCCGGCTGCACGCACGAAAAAATGAGGCGCTCCATTTAAGGCTTGAAGTGCAAGCGAGAGCGCGGAACGAGCGACAAAGAGGCACAATTGGCCTCCGCGTTCGGCAGCGTTCGACATCTGTTTCTCTCCAACTTGAGTGAGCGATGCGTCCGCGTGGACAGCTACTATACAATAATACATTTACATGTTTTCGTCAAGTATGAAGTGCAGTGAATTCTTATAACCGATCTTAGTGGTTAAACAAATAAAATTAATATTTTCTTTTCAAAAATGCAACCATTCCATTAGTATTTTCTTATGACGTTGTCATGTTCAACTATCGTCAGTAAACCGACTTTACAGACAACCGAATTTATTTTTTCGTGCGGTAATCACTTTCGGATACCCCCCGCCAGCAAGCGGGGGCGGTTATGTCGAGCTTGAACCGACTAAAACCGCACGCCGTCTCGGGTCTTAAAACGCCGGGGTCTAAGGTTGCCCATAGAGCATATCCCTCGCACCCCGACTGACCCTGGGCCATCTCCGGTTTCGAGATGGCCCCCTCGGGTTTGGGAACCACGGTGTCCCCGTCTTGCTCCGGTTTGGGAGAGGGGCGCTAGTCGCCCCACCGTCCCGGCCTGCTTCTGCTGGGGTGACAGGCGGCCTCACCTGCCACCCCCAGGCCTGCGCTCATGGAGGACGGAGGTCGTCAAGCGACCTCCGGCGCCTGAGTCGCGAGCATGTTGCGGGCTCGGCAGGCCGGGATAGTCGTAAATCTCTCCCGGGTGCGCATTACATGCTCGCAGAAGGAGGTGGCGGCGGCCCACGCGCTCGCGCTCCGCACCATTGCCGCAATCATGCTGCCGAGCGAGAGGACTCCCACCCCGATGGCTGCCACGAGTTCACGCCTCGGCGCCTCTCGCGCCGGGCAGTCCGCCAGCTTGTGCAGCCCTGAGTCCTCGCTCGCATCGCAGTGATTAGGGTTCCGTTCCTCAAAAGGAAAAAACGGAACCCTTACAGGATCACTTCGTTGTCCGTCCGTCCGTTTGTCAAGACCGATTTTCTCAGGAACGCGTGGAGGTATCAAACTGAAATTTATATCTAATACTCAAGTCTACAGGCGAGGACGCCGCAGACTCATCTACGCCCGGGACTACCGACCTCCATGATCGGGGCCTGAGGACGGCAGTTGGCCGACTCGCCGTCCTTACAGAAGCAGGCCGTGGCGGAGGCGTGTTGTGTGTGCCTTACACACGCCTGCCAACTCACCGAAGCGGGTTAGAACCCGACCCCACCAGGCGAGGCCGCGGTGGCGGCCAAAGTCCGCCGGCAACCCTGGGGTTATCCTTTCGAGGGCTTACCCGGGGTGCCCGGCAACGTACACTTGGGGAGGACACCGTGCGGTTTTAGTCGATACACGACATAACCACCCCCGCTGGCCGGCGGAGGGGTATCCGAAGGGATTTCCGCACGTAAAAAAAAAAAAAAAAAAAAACCCTCGGTGTGCGAGCCCGACACGCACTTGGCCGGTTTTTTTTTGGTTTTTTAAACTATTATTTATTTCCTACTTTTTAGTTTTGTTTATTTATAAATACTATAAAAATACTATAAATAAATATAAAAACTTTTTTTTGAGTTTTTTTAAACTATCATATTATGCTTTGTTGAATTAAAAATTTCTTTTTGGTGTTAGAAAATTTGCTAATATTAGATAAATCGGCTAAAGATAATGGTTGGAAATTAAAATTTCTGCCTTATCGACTATGGATGATAATTATATGAATTAACAAAAATCTTACTTTGCAAATTGAAAAATGGAATAATATTATCAAATTAGTGTATTGTCATCGGTCTCCGATAAATCTACAAAGTTTGAACGAAATCTGGCCGTTTAAAGTGTTGGTCGGTTTTAAAGGAGTCGGTTACAAACAAACATACAGGTGAAGCTAATAAAAAGCGTATAAAAAAATCCTAATTTCAATGGAAAAGATGGTTGGAATTAACCACCAGCTTGCGACCAAGTCACTCAATTAATTAATTCCAAGAGAAATCAAAATGCAACAACTTCATGACACGGTGAGCTCATTTTGCGTAAATAGTACCTAACACCAACAATTCAGTTTGGGTACTTTGAGATAACTTACACTTCAAACTATAAGACAACCACCAACTTCAGTCTCCCTGTGACCATGGCTGCTAAAAAGCAACCGAAACGTCGGGTTCAGTGTAAATAAGAATATAACATCAAATAAATCGCCATTGAATCCATTAAAAACATTTTTATTTCAAGGAGAGACGGTTTTCTCGCGATGTCTTATGTATAAAACATAGATTACACCTACCTTGCCACCGTTGCCTTGTCGATAAAAGGGTGTGATTTTAGAATTGCTACCGTAATAGATTTAGTCCAGGACGGGAACCCGCGACCAGTCCCTTGCAGGGGAAATACTCTGACGAACTGAGTTACCTGCACTTGGGCAGGACACCGTGCGGTTTTAGTCGATGCACGACATAACCGCCCCCGCTGGCCGGCGGGGGGTATCCGAAGGGATTTCCGCACGTTAAAAAAAAAAGGGTTACAAGAGTAGTTTTTTTTTTAAATAGTTAGTTGTAAGGACCCCTCCACCTTCTTTTTTATTTATAGCAGGTCAACCACAGTCTCTTCTGTAGACTACGTAGCGATCATCAATGAACGCGCTATCAAAGATTTGCGGAGTTAACCATGTCTCAGTAAGAATCCCTATATCATAACAGTTGGCTAATATACTTTTTTTTTATATATATATTTAGTCCGTCAAATTGACTGCACCCCGCCTGATGATAAGCTGAGGTGAAGTCCAAAAAGTAGTGGCCACCATTTCCAGAGATTGTCCCTAGAATGGTGGCGCCTACCTAGACGGCCTCAACAGATGTTTTTTCACGCCCCGCTTAAAGAGCCCAGGATTGTAGGTAGAAGGGAACACGTGTGTGGGTAAAGCGTTCCAGTGCTTTAAGGTCCGACAAAAAAAGGAGTCACCAAACCGCTTGGTTTGGTGACCTCCGTCGGAGGAACCCAGTGGGGCTCGTACCGAAACACTGTACTGGGCTGGGTGGGTCGTCAGCAGAAGGTCTAGCAAAGAGGGCTCATGACTTGCTATGTCTGGTATCTGGGTGGTCTATTGTACCAGTTGAGTCAAGTCATGCGTCAGTGCGAATGCGTGGGCGGCCCGTCCCGCATGGTCAGTTTTATTCATACATTTATTTATTCATTCATTATTAGCAATATAAGCTTACAGTTTGCACCAAAGCGCTTATTTGCAGTCAGTTACATAAATATACATTACATTAAATTAATTATTTATATGGTACATTTCTTGGAATTATAAAATTATTAAAAATACGATGAAATACGTTTTACGTACATTTTAGGCATACAAATACTACAAACTATAATACACAAATATTTTCTCACAGTTGGACTAAAGACACCTGGCTAATCCGCATCTGGATTCTTTTTCAAAAAGTAATTAAGGTACTGAACAGCTCTATAAGTAGGGCTACTCCATGCCAAAAAGCGCCAAGCTGGTGGGCAAGTCTAGAGCTGATGCTGTCGCCGTCCAATGCCACGGATGTACCTTTTTTTTTTTTTTTTTTTTCGTGCGGAAATCCCTTCGGATACCCCCCGCCGGCGGGGGGGTATCCGGGGGCGGTTAAGTCGGGCTTGAACCGACTAAAACCGCACGCCGTCTCGGGTCTGCAGACGCCGGGGTGTAAGGTTGCCCATAGAGATCCGGCACATAGAAGTGAATACATTCATGCGCCGAAAGGTTGTCCACTTTAAAATTTAAAAGTAAAAAATAGTGCATGACGTGCGCTAACTCCCGCCTTAGCCACAATGTATCAAGACCGATCATCCCTGACACGAAGATGGACGGGTAAAGAAATGGATAGTATCCATAGGCGCGCTAGTACAAAGCATACAAACAAAGCAAGTTTACGCTGAACTCTCTCAACCATCAGTATGTACAGTTGTTCTGTGGGATTCCATACGATTGCGTTAAACTCCAACACACTACGAACAAAGGCAGTGTACAATAACTTTATAACTTCAATGTTGGCAAAGTGAGAAGAAGTTCTAATTATGAATCGCAGAGACCTTTTTGCCTTTTTACATACGTGTTTCATATGCTCATGAAAATTTAAGTTGCTGTCCATAATTATACCTAGGCCTCGTATTGTGGTGACACGTTCTAGTGGTGTTCCTGCCAACTCATATGTCGCCACAATTGGAGCACGGGATCTTGTAAATGTAATGCTTTTACATTTGGAGACATTAAATGAAAGTTTATTTTTTGTACTCCAAGAGACAACTGCATCGATCTCCCCTTGGAGCGTTGAACAGTCTGTCTTATCAGTGACAGTAAGGAACAGCTTTAGATCGTCAGCAAACAGAAGACGCTCAGCGTTAGTAAGAACCCCAGGCAAGTCGTTTATCATTATCAGGAACAGAGTTGGACCTAGATTTCTGCCCTTGCTTACGCCTTTATATATATATATATATATATATATTTTTTTTATTTTACCCGATTTTTTTTTGTTTCAAATACATATTTTGTCGATACCAAATCATCTCACCAAATTCAGAGACCTAATTTTGTGACACCTTATATATATATTTATGACTAGATGAATCTTTTTTTAAAGGCACATGCTTGTCGATTATACTGTTCAATTTTCTATACAGCGTATCCACAGCCACATCCGTGTCACGCTGCACCACTAAATCTGTCCAATCAATAGCAGCAATATCGGAGTATAGGCCATGGAAGTCTGCCTTTCGGAAATTCCATTCGAACACAACGCCGTGATCGTGTCTCACGTTTCGCCCACCGCAGGTCGTTGTACTTCTCGGCATGGAAAGCAACACCTCCAAGGGTGGATGGAGAGTATCAATTTTCACTAAGGGTTCAATGTCCGATGTCAGTGTCTAGAGTGGTTAGAATCAAATCCAAGATGCGTCCCTGCTTATTGCAGATGTTATTACATTGTCGCAGCTTACAAAACCTCAAAAAGTTATCAAACTGGAGTTTTAATTAAAATCGAAGAATAATATAAATTAAAATCACCAATAATTAAAAATTCGTGCTTGGAGTATGTAGAAATAGCATTCTCCATACAAGTCAAAACATCTAAATATCTTTGGTCATTATAACTAGGAGGCAAATACACAACACATACCAGCAACCTAACATTTTTCCAAGTTATTAAAGCAAACAATATTTCTTTGTCAGTATTTCAGTTAAATCATCAATATCTTCGACTAACTTTACGATATAACAATTCTTTACGGCAAGTAGGACACCACCCCATCCGGTATTGTTAGCACGATCCTTTCGCAGCACTGTGTACTCCGAAGGAAATAGTTCCGAGTCGTAAACTGAATCAATGAGGAATGTTTAATTAGGAAATCAGTAGTTCAGCTTGTGCGAAGGCCTCTGACATTCTGGTAGTAAATCAGAATTTTCTTATTATGTACTTTAATCTTGGACTTTAATGTACGTTGTTTTATAGAACTGCGACAATTCTGTATTGTCGCCAAAATATCTTTGTACATATTTTTAATTCCACTTTTATTGAGTTTACCACTATTATATGAGAACATGTCAAAAGATAAATTACGGTTTGTATCAATAAAGTATGCATGGTTGTTATTTTGCAATTCCAAATTTAATAAATTATTAAATAAGTCAATTTTATAATTATAAATCGGTGCCCCACATACATACGTGGGAGCACATAATAATATGTTTGTATGCGTTATAATATTCTAATGAATCCCTTATTTTTTTTACTAATCTAGCGTAGTCATACATATACTTAAAATCTTTTTGTCCAATTATAATAACACAGTAGTCATTTTCGTCAAAATTTAGTAATTTGGAGTCAATGTTTTTAAGCAATTGTTCTAAGTCACAGTTAGTCAAGACATATCTGCAATAATCAAACTCGCGGCCAAAGGTATCCTCGACGACCCGCAGGGTAGGTACCACAAGTGTTACTGTTCGTTAAGATACACATTTTTCCACAATTATGTGTCCTTTGTTCCATAGAAGATGTATCAGTACTGCTTTGAGGAAACGAAGATTCTTTACTTTTTGTACTTTGTAGTGCACGTGGCAGTTACTCTATTTGCGAATTTTATTTTTTTATTTCATATTTGGCCCGTTCTAGTTGGTGTTCTAGGCTATCGACATATAGTCCATTGAAAAGTTACATTTGGGGTTGCGTTTTTAGAGGACGCAATTTTATTTTTTTTGCTGTGTAGGGGGGGTCAGTGTAAAGTTAAAACCAAGTTTGTGGGGTTGCCACCCTTGTCCAACGGCCGCCATCTTGAAAATAGGGGTTGAAATGGTTTTTACGATATATCTCTTAAACTATTTATCTGATAAAAAAAAATTGTTAACATTTTTTGTTGCAAATTAAATTCTCTACAACTTTGGTCCAGTAACTTTTTGTCGTAGAACTATAAATAAAAAAGTTAAAAGCGAAAAAAGTGCAGAAACGTTTTTTAATCTCTTTATACGGTGGTAATAAAGATGATAATTCTCTTGACAGCCTAAGATACAAACAATTTGCCAAGGCAGTGACAAAAAGCACATTTAACTTATCTTCACTTCCTCCAATACAATACACAGGTCGCTTTCATACTTTCCGAGTCTACCATCAGGTCCAGTCGTGGCTTGGTAATAATAATGATCCTGAAGACTGGGGCTGGAAAAACATGTGGAAAATTATTGATGCCAGTGCAGAGCTCTAGACCTCCAGCACCCCCTGAGCTTCCAAAATTGATCTTTTGCAAATGCATAGGAAACTGTGGAGCAATGTGTGGATGTCGAAAAGCAGGGCTGAAATGTTCTGCAGTGTGCTTCCATTGTTCTGGAGAGACTTGCAGCAACGTAATGGGGCTCTCAGAATTAATAAATGAAAATGACTCTGATGATGAACCGCCGACATTAACACCCCTTCCTTCTCCAGTTCTCCCACAGATATTTAATTCAGTAAGCCGATCAGATGCTGAGCCGCAGCCTGGTCCATCGAAAAGAGCGAGGACGGAGTAGTTCAAATTTAGAAGATCACCGTGGATAATGCCTATTGGGGATACCACGTAAAAAAAACGCGCCTCCAGACTCTTCCTCGTGGGTAGTGGGGACAAGAGTCAATAATTAATTATTAATAATATTGCAAAATTAATAATTTAAAAAATTATACTAACAAAATAAAAAAAAACAAAAGTTACTGGACCAAAGTTGTAGAGAATTTAATTTGCAACAAAAATGTTTACAATTTTTTTTATCAGATAAATAGTTTAAGAGATATCTCGTAAAAACCATTTCAACCACTATTTTCAAGATGGCGGCCGTGGGACAAGGGTGGCGACCGCACAAACTTGGTTTTAGCTTTACACTGACCCCCCCTACACATCAAAAGACTAAAATTGCGTCCTCTAAAAAACGCAAGGTTAGGCCTAAAAAATGGAACATTTCAATGGACTAATATTGTTTTTGTTTATTGCTCTTCTCATTAAGTTGCATGTCTGTCTCAGCCACTCGTTTAGGAGGTGTAACAAATGTATTTATATACCCTTGGAATAAGCCTGCGCAAGAGCCTCAACCCTTGATTGGCAGGTTAACCAGCCGGTAGATGAGATGTCTTGGGTCCCAAGACGATAATGGGACTCCCTACACCTACCACAAATGTACAAAAATTGGATGGTGGAATGAATAGTACAATGGTACTGCCTATTTCTTTGAGAAATTTCTTCCAGCAGACCGGCGAGAAGAGATCGTGAAAACAAGAAAAGGGGTATATATACGTGTGCATGATAGCGGGAATGAATACATTAACACACACAAACAAAATTACGAACATATTTAAATTAAGTTACACAAATATACATATTAACATAATATAAACTAAACATGTAATATATAAACCTAAATATATTATACATACAAATACATATACATTAAATAACCAAATATGCCTTTATATGGACATGAGCAGTTGGGTCACAAGGTCGAAGAGAGATAGATAGTGTTTGCGGACTTTACTTTTGAAGAGTGATATCGAGTTGCTCGCTCGGATGTCAGACGGAAGTGAATTCCACAGTCTGACCGCTTGCACAGAAAAGGAATAAGAGTAGAAGTTAGTTTTGTGAGAAGGAAATTTGAGAATGCATCAGGATTGCGGACGAATGAGAACTGCTCCCTCAGGTAAGACGACGCTGAAGGATTGTTCAGAATATTGAAGAGAACACAGAGTATTCGAGTGTTCCTACGGAGGCGGATCGGAAGCCACTTGAGTTCTTTGCGAAAATGCGAAACGTGATCATACTTTCTTAGATTAAATATAAACTGAATGCACACGTTTTGCAACCTCTCAAGTTTGTCCAAGAGCTCCTCATTGGCATCTAAATAGCAGGCATCAGCGTAGTCAATAATGGGCTGGATAAGAGTTTGGGCAAGACTAATTCTCGATTTTAGGGGTAGAAAATTCTTAAGGCACTTCAGGAAGTGAAAGGCGTAATGAACCTTTTTATATTATTGATGGTATTCTGAGTACTAACTATAGTTTATAATAGATTTAGATCAGAAAAAGACAACGTCTAGAACGGGACTAGAACCTGCGACCAGTCCCTTACAGGGGGAATGCTCTGACCAACTGAGCTACCTAGCTCGCAGGTTCAAGTCCCGACCTAGATATTGTCTTTTTCCGATCTAAATCTATAGAAAAAGTAAGCATACTAATTGCTTAAAAATTTCATTGAATTATAGTTTTTATAAATTTTATATAGACGTTTGGATGTTTGGTACTCTATAACGCAAATGGATGAACGAAATCTATCTTCTTATCTTATTCTTATCTTATCTTATCTTTTCTTATCTTATATATATATAAAAATGAATCGCAAAATGTGTTGGTAAGCGCATAACTCAACAATGCCTGGACCAATTTGGCCAATTCTTTTTTCTAACGGTTCGTTGAAGTCCAAGGATGGTTTTTACTGGGAAAACCCTGAAAACAGCCCTTTTCTTTTTCCCATACAAACATTTTCTAACTAAAATGTAGAGTCAATTTGAACTTCATTGCTATTCAATAAAGTTCATATTAAATTACAAGCACTCACTGTTGTCTAAGCAATGTAGGTGTGTTCCTAACGTCAAAGAGTCAATTTGCACTTTATTACCGCTGCACAAAGTTCAAATTCAATCATATCTGTCAAAACAGTGTGAGTGTGCGCGTCGGAGGATCTAATGTCGTCATTACATCAGTGAAACACAAACCGCGTTACCAAAAGTGATTTATTATTTTTAATTATTAAGCGTAGCGAGCCGAAGGCGAGCGAAGCGTCTTTGGTTTCAAAGTTGCATTTCAAACAAATGATACTCCTCCGAGACCGTTTGACCGATCTCGACCAAATTTGCCACGGTGATCAAGTAGACATTACTGAGTGTCGTAAGGGGTCGAATGTCCAGATCGGTCTTACCATCGAGGAATAATCACCGAAAAACAAAATCAATGGAAAAAGTCGACCGGTCACGTTGACCTAGTGTTGGATAGGCAAATCTCGACACGCTTAAGTTTGGGTTGATTGCGAAGCTGGTAACCGTCCTAGTTAATTTAATAACTCTATCGGTGCATAATTATTTAAATATATACTAATATTATGTAACACCGCGTCTTTGCAATGGCACACAGTTAGTGATAAAAAAATTACTGAACAACGTGATAGAAGCAACTATACTGAAAGGAAAGTATAAAGGAGAAGATGTTTTGATACCACGCATCCCAATGATTCTGACTAATGTACCATTTGAGTTTAAACGGCTACAGTTTCCAGTGCAGCTTGCTTTTGCTATGACCATAAACAAGTCCCAGGGGCAATCATTAAGTGTTTGTAGTATTAATCTAAAAAACCCATGTTTCTCACATTATGGTCAATTGTATGTTGCCTGTTCCCGTGTTGGAAAACCATCAGATTTGTTTGTCTATGCGCCAGGTAATCAAACAAAAAACATCTTGGGTATATCACAAAGCACGACGGGGACACCGTGGTTTCCAAACCCGAGGGGGCCATCTCGAAACCGGAGATGGCCCAAGGTCAGTCGGGGTGCGAGGGATATGCTCTATGGGCAATCTTACACCCCGGCGTCTGAAGACCCGAAGACGGCGTGCGGTTTAAATCGGTTCAAGCCCGACATAACCGCCCCCGCTGGCTGGCGGTATCCGAAGGGATTTTCGCACGAAAAAAAAAAAGGTATATCACAAAGCACTACAACGAAAATAAAACTGATTTTTGTTAATTTTGGTAATTCACTTGATTAACAATAAAGCGATTACTTACTTTTAAATGCTTATATACGTTTTATTAAATTATTTTTTATTACAGATTCATGATTTTGTATATACATATAGTATCGCAAACTTATCTGTTCAGGTGGATTGTGCTATTGAAAATGAATAATGTCACTACAGCATGTACCCATTATGAAGTATACCATCACAAGAACATAACCAGAATACATGAGTTTGTCTGTTGTAATAAGTTGTTGATTATTGTAGGTCCCCATGACTTCCTTTGCAGATCATTATCTCCACTATCCGAGCGAGCCACCCACTTTTTAAATATTTGTCACCTTTAGGTTTCCACTGTCCCTTTAGATTATTTTCCAATCAGGTTTGAACCCTAAGTTCGCCTCTTAGTTTGAAGCCCTCTGGCAGACATCTCAGTCGGGGTTTTTTAGTGGGACCCAGAAAGGTGGCCAAAGTTCGTGGAAGCGAAGATACTTTGGTCACCCGAGCTGAACCCCACACACCGCCCATCACCAGTATCACCAGGGTGACGGTTCTGTTCAGGAGATTTTTTTGTCCCGACTATAAAATAGGTAGGAACAAAAAACTACCACATTCCATCTTTTCTTCTTTTTGAATCTTTTTGACAAAACGAAGTCTGTCGGGTCCGCTAGTATTATATAAACAAAGTCGTGTTAGTGTTGACTGTTTATAACTCGAGAACAAGTGGACCGATTTTCCTGATCTTTCATTTTTTTGTTGTCTTCGCCTATACTGTGCCATTTTGTCGGTTTTTATAACATAACATAACACAACTTCACGCCTGTATCCCCGAAGGGATAGGCAGAGGTGTATTACCCACCCACGATTCGCCAGTTATGTTTATATAGGTCGAGTTGTTGAGTGTTCGCTGCATGTATCTGACGATGCACTTACTAGGGTTGATCCGCTGCATCCCCCTCTCTTGTTTAATATTTCCCTAAACACACCTGTAAAACTCACATAACATCCATCTCGTACGAGATACAATTTTGCTAGGGCCAATTATGAACAAATTAACGAAAGCCTAAGCTCAATTAATTGGAAAACAACCTTGGACTCACAGTCTGGTGTGGATGCCATGGTGGCGAATCTCTATTCCATCTTGAAGAGTACCATAGAACAATTTGTACCAAGACAGATTGTTGGTAGGTCTAAAAACCCTCCTTGGTTCAATAAAAAACTCATAACAGCATTAAGGGAGAAGAAAAAGCTGTTTCGCAAATTTAAAAAGTATGGCAATGCGCGGGATGGTCTCGATTTGCAGATACTTAATAAGCAGTGCAAACGGCTGGCTATTGAGTCATATAATACTTATATTGCAGCAGCCGAAGATAAAATTGCACAGAATACAAAATGTTTCTGGTCTTTCATGAAAAGTAGGCGGGGTAATGTGGGTTCCTATCCGGGGACGATGACGAATGGGTCTCAAACCTCCACAGACGGTACCGATATTTGTGAAATGTTCGCTGGTTACTTCGCCTCAGTTTATGATACACAGCCAAATCCTCCTACGGGATATTTGGAAAACATCCCAGACTCTTCCCAAGTAATGTCTATCTTAGAATTGCAACCGTCAGCAGTGTACCGAAAGCTTTGCGATATAAAGGAGCAGGTCCGGATGACATACCGCCAATATTTATTAAAAACTGTGCCAAGGCACTGACACTTCCCTTGTGGATGATTTATAGCAAATCTCTACAAGTAGGACTATTTCCCACAACATGGAAACTGGCAAAGGTGGTTCCCGTGCACAAGGGCGATGAGGACAGTTTAGTCGAAAACTATCGGCCAATTTCGCTATTATCCACCATGGCCAAAATCTTCGAGTCACTTGTGTGTCCGGTTGTACTGCGGCATTTCAAATCCTTCCTTGCTGATTGCCAGCATGAGTTTGTGAGTTCCCGTTCGACATGCACTAACCTGGCGACCTTTATCGATGACGTAACTTGTACCCTCGACCGTGGAGGGCAAATGGATGTCATTTATACTGACTTCAGTAAAGACTTCGATAGAGTGCCCCATGGATCACTTTTACATAAGTTGTCAAGGTACGGTTTCACTGGCCATCTCTTATCATGGTTGGAATCGTATCTGAGCCATCGGAGGTTTTATGTAGTAGTAAATGGTTATCGATCCAAGTCATATGACATAACATCGGGTGTACCGCAGGGTTCTCATTTGGGCCCGATTTTATTTAATATTTACATCAATGATTTGCCCTCATACCTGAACTTCTCTGTGCCCTATATGTATGCTGATGATTTAAAAATTGCAAAAGTAATTTCAACATCTAATCACGTTACTGAATTGCAGAATGACCTAAATCAGGTGCTAAACTGGTGCACTATGAACGGCATGCAACTGAATCCCAAAAAATGCTGCTTTATAAGGTTCACCAGGAAACTAAAACCTACAGCATCGTCCTACTGCATACAGGGCAGTAGTATAGAGGAGGTTGAAACTGTGAGGGACCTGGGTGTTGTCATTGACAGTAAGTTAACTTTTGTGCCTCATATAGAGCAGACTATCAAGAGAGCCTCGAAAATGCTGGGTTTTGTCATTCGTAATGGAAAAGCTTTCCGAAGACCAAATACAAAGATTTTATTATATAACACCTTAGTCCGTAGCATTTTGGAGTATTGTAGTCAAATATGGAGGCCGCACTACGCTGTTCACTCTCTAAGACTGGAAAGAGTACAGAAGAGGTTCTTATGGCATTTATGCCATAGTGTAGGACTGAAATATTCCTTGACGTCGTACAATGAAAGGCAGCTACACTTCGCAGCTGCACTTATTCAAGCGCGTAGAAAGTCAACGTCGCTCAGAGAATTTGCATTTGGTGTCATCAAAAACGACTTTTTTTCATAAAAGCGTCTATGTGATGGCACCTAAGCTTTATAACAAGTTACCAGATGACATGAAGATTTGTAAGAATGTTCCTGAATTTAGGACTAAACTTGTCAAATTATTATGCACCAAAGCGTATTACTCTGTAAGTGAGTACCTAAATGATAAACTGTAGCTCTTCATAAAATAAACTTTAACCAATAAAATTTATAAAATGACCCTAAATATAACATTTGACATACCTTCTTAATATTTTGACATTTTTGCATTTGACTTGATTATTCTGACATTAATTGCTTTTACTTTACGTTCTGACCTAATTAACTTATGTATTTGAATTCTGCATGGACATGTTTATCTATTTTGTATGAATTATGATTTACCTAACTCAATATTTCGTATGCCTTTGGCGGAACATAGCTTGAACTATTATTATGATTATAACATCTTTGTGTAACCTATGCTTCATGAAATAAATAAATTTGATTTGATTTGATTTGATCTCTTGCCCAGCGTAGAGACTTCTTGGATATGTCTTTTTTGTTCAAAATTATGTGAGGGCTGATAGACTGCCCACATTTATTGAGTAAATTTAGACTGACTGTGCCTTCGAGAAACCCGAGGAAAGCGATCGCACCTCTTGCAGCCCCTCTCAGGAAAACAGAGTTTGGTAGGAATTCAGTCATTCCCCGCCTATGTCGGTTACTTAATAGTTGCAGTTCGTCAGTGGATATCTACCATGATTCATTCACCACCTTCAAAAAAATGATCAAATTAAAGTTGACCTAGAACAATGTTAGCGATTCTCAAGGCATTCCTGATTGGTCATTGAAACTAATTTTGATTTATATTTTATTATAATTTTGATTTTAATTTATGATTTTAATTTTGATTTTAATTTTGATTGTAATTTTGATTTTAACTTGATTTGACTCATAATAACTGTTTAATTGACATGATTGCATTATAATTACTTACTTGACATTAATTTACATTTAAATTTGACATTATGCACCATTGTGACAAATTAATTTATTACTATTTTAAAACTTTTCTTGTGACGTTTGTGTATTTTATGTTGTTTGTTTTTTTTGTGCCGGCCCGATTTGAGCCTTGAACTCGATCAAAATTGAGCATGCAGTGGCTGCCTTAAAAGGTTAAACAACCAAATAGATCGATCGTTTGTGTAATTATAGCATAGTATTGTTGTATTAACCAATGGCTGTCCTAGTCAATAAATATATAGGTCCCAATGTAATAGGGGGCGAGCCTTTTGTCATCTACCGTGCACACACAAAAGTCAGAGGTGTGCGCCCGGGGCGGCTGGGGATCGAACTCGATACTTCGTCTTAGCAGCCCGTTACGTACGCCGCTGGGCTATCGCCGCTTTTTGGTCGCTTGTCGGTTTTTGGTTTGCGGAAATCGCCACGGTTGCTTCACTGCCGGCCAGTGGGAGTGGTTATGTCGGACTCGAACCGACGAAAACCTCAGCCGGGGTGCAGAAGACATTCACGAAAAAAGTTCCGCTGTTAAGGTAACCAACTTAACTTGGTTCTAAGACCGATCGAAGTTTACCGGGTAAGGATCCTTATCTGAAGCTAGTTATTTATAAATACTAAACACAAATGAAAACCCTCGCGTTCTTTCATAATAAGGAAACAGGGTGAGCATACGCGGACTCATGGCCTTCGCGACTGCAGCGGCCGGTTTATAAGTAAGGCAGTATCACGCACGTGGTCAGTCTCGAGCTGTCAGTGGGCAGTGACGAGCTAACAGTGCTCAGTGTTCAGTGCGCTGCAGTGATGGTCACGTCTATGGTGGTGCTTGCGGCCGTGCTCACCGCTGCCGGCGGCTTGCAGCTTACTGGTATGATCTGGTGATGGGTTTTTATAGGAAGTAAATATGTATAGATTTAAAAATGTAGGCAGCAGCGCTAGAGAGTGCAATTGTTGTATGTGATGGGACGGGTTCGATTCCCGCGTTGAGTAAATTTATATTTTCTATGAACTGTAGCAGATGTAGCTGGTTGTAACAGAATGGAGTCTTTAAAACGTGTACAGTCGACAGCATTGGAGTCGCTCCTTAGACCATCGATAGCTTAATGGTTAAAGAGTAAGCCTAACAAGAGATGTCCCGGGTTCGAATCCTGGCCATTACAATACGTGTAGTAGTAATTACTAGAAACTAGTAATTAAACTTGTTACATCCCTTAAAAAAATTACAACATAATATAACATAACTTCACGCCTATATCCCCGAAGGGGTAGGCAGAAGTGTATTGTACACCCACGATTCGCCAGTTATGTTTAGGTCCCAATGTAATAGGGGGCGAGCCTATTGCCATCTACCGGGCACATTACTAAGCGAGCTATAATCAACATTTTTGATACACACATAACTACGAAAAGTTAGAGGTTTAAAATTAAGAATATATGAAAAAATAAAATTAAGAATAAAGAATATAAAAAACTCTTATTTCACTTTTTTCGTACCTACCGCAACTTGAGCGAAAGCCATATTTTGTGTGCTGTATGTTATGAAGCACTTAGATACGAATAAGGCTATCATTGCGACGCGAGCGAGGACTCGGGGCTGCACACGCTGGCGGACTGCCCAGCGTGGGAGACGCCGAGGCGTGACCTCGTGGCAGCCATCGGGGTCGGAGTCCTCTCGCTCGGCAGTATGATTGCGGCAATGGTGCGGAGCGCGAGCGCGTGCGCCGCCGCCACCTCCTTCTGCGAGCATGTAATGCTCGCGAAGGAGATGGCGGAACGCCCGGGAGAGATTTAGAACTCTCCCGGCCTACCGAGCCCGCAACATGGTCAGGCGCCGGAGGTCGCTTAACGACCTCCGTCCTCCATGAGCGAAGGCCTGGGGGTGGCAGGTGAGGCCGCCTGTCACCCCAGCAGAAGCAGGCCGGGACGGTGGGGTGACTAGCACCCCTCCGCCAAACCGGGGCAAGTCGGAAACACCGTGGTTCCCAAACCCGAGGGGGCCATCTCCAAACCGGAGATGGCCCAGGGTCAGTCGGGTTGCGAGGGATATGCTCTTTGAACAACCCTACACCCCGGCGTCTGTAGACCCGAGACGGCGTGCGGATTTAGTCGGTTCAAGCCCGACATAAAGATACTAATAAGGCTAATTACAGCTTTTTATTTACTTTCACCTGTCCCAATGTTTGTCATCAAATCTTGTAAATTAAATTTGATCCATTTGCCGGTTTCCGATTGAGCTAAAATTTTGCATACAATACATGTGTAAATCGCGTGACAATGCAATATTATGATGACATGGTGCTGATCTGATGATGGAGCTGGAAGGTGGCCATAAGAACTGCACAATGAAAGGACACAACCTCATCGAGTTCGGGCTCGCTTGAATCGTCTTGACGAGTAGTTTGTCTTTGGCCAGGATTGTACATCAGCAACTTGCCCTTAGATACAATCTTGTGATTTCGGAGGTGCCATACTACAAGTATGTGCCCGACCCAGTTCTTGAAAACGGTCGTGTCACATTGTACTGGGATCGATCTATTATCACTGACAGGACTATTGTTGACAATAAGCCTAATATAGTGATAATGGATCGATTAGAGCGTCGCGCGTCGTGCAATGATAGTTGATATCACTGTCCCCCATGACGAGAATCTCATGAAGGCAGAAAAAGAAAAGCAAATAAAATATTTGGACCTAGCCAATGAGATTGTCGACATGTGGGATGTGGACTCAGCTATTATTGTACCGATAGTTGTGTCAGCACATGGACTCATCGCCAAGAGCCTCGATCAACACCTTATGAGGCTCTCGTTAGGCAGCTGGCTCAAAGGCCTGATGCAGAAGGCCGTTCTGCTAGGCACGGCACGCATAGTGAGGAAGTTCCTCTCCCTGGAGCCGTAACCACCGGCAGCTTGGTCCCTGTACCCGATGCCGGTGGAGCACTGTTTTTATATTTTTAAATATATTTGTATTTTTTTTATATATATATTTAAAAATGTAATTATATGTATTTAAAAGTTAATAAAGAGGAATAATAATAATTTTACATACAATAGCATGCAGTTATTAAATGATAAAAAAACATAGGTCCATCATGTTTTGCCTCATATAGTGGCGTACAAATATTTCAGTGACGCTAGTTACATAGTTACATGCTGTGTCCAAGTCCAATTAAATTCCTGCATAAATAAAGTTTATATTTTTTCAATTCAAGAAATTATTAAAAAATGTCAAATAAATCAAAATAATGTAATGAAATTATGTCAATATACTTAATAAGAAATGTCAAGAGCTAAGGTCAATATTTTCTAATTTATGCTATCTGTCAAAAAATCTGTTATGCTATAATATGCCTTTTGCAGAAGAAGCCTTCTAAATTATTTTTTAAAAGTCGTGATACTAAGTTCCTTCCAGTATTTAGGTAACTTATTAAATATAATTGGAGCCATGCAAAAAATACTTTTGCGCATAAGTGTTGTTTTTGCTGTGTGCAGTCGAAGTCGACTGTTATCGCGTCTATTTCGTACAACCGAGTCTTGGCGACGTGGAAATAAAGCAGGATTAGTGTTAACAAATATTGCAACTTCAAAGATGTACATACTTGGTAAAGTTAAAATATTATTGTTTTTAAAATACGGTTTGCAACTGCCAGTTATTTTTAATCGAAACATAGATCGAATACATCTCTTCTGCATCTTAAAAACTACATTAAAATCTGTCGAATTTCCTCAAAAGATAATGCCATGTCGTAAGATGGATGCAGCTAATCCGTGATAGGCAGTCACCAAAGCTTTTGTGTTTACTGTGGTCGACAGTGAATGTAGCGCATATGCACATTTGGATACCCTCTTACAGAGCTTTTCTATATGTATTTTCCAGTTAAGTTTCTGATCTATGTCAAGACCAAGAAATTGGCTCGGCTGTGCTTTTTTTGGCCTTTGTTAGAATTGGAGGGGCAAGCACTCTCTTAACCAAACTCATTTAGGGATAACTTCGGTATTATCGAACTCCACCTCTGATATTTTTGTTTACAAACTAAAATTATACCATTAGGTACTTAGAGATGGTCGGCAGAACGCTATAAGGGGGACAATAACATATAATTGTTTAGCTGTTGTCTATTAGATGTAACGAATCTAATTTGCTGTTGACGTGGACATAAGTTTGCGGAAGTATCTACGCATATTATTTGTCAATAAGTGCTGCTAAAATACATAGGAAGGTACTTACTGTAAACTCGCTCGCTAATTAAATAGTTTTTTTGATAAAACAAAGAATCTATCATATAATTAAGTATTATACTAAGTATAGAACCGAAGATTTTGTTTGTTTGGAACTTCCTGTACGATTTCTATATCATTTGTATCTGATAGGAAAATTCTTGAAGTTAAACGCTTACTGAACATCATGCAACGACTCGTTTTGGAGCCAAGTGATAAGAAATTTGAATTTGAATTTGTTTTCTATTTGCCGTGATTTGCAAGGTAACTCTATTACATCGAGAAAAATCTAAACAGGATACAATGTATACAAGTATGTGCCGTATAATATAAGACAAACCTGAACTTAGTCTATTGGGACTAAATCGCTCGGCCCTGATTTTACGGAAACACAAATGAAGTATCACATTTTATTTTGTTTTATATATATATACCCAAACTAAGCAGAGCTTGTCATATGGGTTCTGGAATGCGGAAAAACATACTTAGATACTTTTATTGTTGTAAATAATACATATTATACATAGAAACTCTCAGACCAATGCAAATAAACATATTTGCAATAAGCGGGAATCGAACCCGCGAACTCTGACTTAGCAGTCGAATACCCTACCGTTGCGCCACTGAGGTCGTTATGCACATGCTAAGTATAGCTTAACAAAACATGATACATACATTTTTATTTGCCTTATGCCAGAATCTGTGATGCTAAATTCAAATCAGAAAAAGTCAACACCCAGGACGGGACCTGAACCCGCGACCAGTCCCATTCTAGAGGGCATAATGTGACCAACTGTTCCGTGCTAAATCGGTAATTTGTTAGATTAAATTAGAATATCGCTTCGATGCACTTACAGACTCTCATTACATGATCAGTAGGTATCATTTTCTTAGCGTTAGTCCCGGTCGCATCATCGCACATTATAATTACCATTACAGATAAGCAGTACCACTCAATGCCAAGACTCTTTCACCTGGATGATTTCGAAGAGTGCCTCGCGAGTCGCCGCGGCGCGTACTGCCTTGGCACCTTCGATCTGTTGAAGTACAAGAACGACAGGCTCCTTACCGTCTTGCAAGTAATTATTTTTACACATCAAGTCTATATAATTTATGTAACGAAACTAGTGTCCGATCCGTGGAGGTTTCTGTTTACGTAATTATTTTTGGGAAATAAGTTGGAAACGTTAAAAACTACAATAGAATTTAGGTCGATACAGAAACTTACATGGCAACACAGGAGGACTACTTTGTGAACAAACAGTATCTGAAAAAAATAACAGAAAAATCACTAGAGGACGCAATTATGCAGCCGGCGGGGGGCAGTGTTTTAGCCGCCGTTAATTATTATTGGATATCTACCATGGGGTATTGTCACATCCTAGATTTTGGGGAGATATTAATCATAATCATAATCATCATTTATTTGCGAACACAGGTACAATTAGATATAACATAGCTTTAAAAAGTTTGATCATTCCGTATTCCACCCACAAGGCATGCAAATTTTCAGTTTATTAAAATATAAAATCAAAGTAAACCAAGTAGCACAACTAATTAAATAATGAGGAGAAATTACAATTTAAGGTATGTCAATGTATCAAAATATGTCAAAATTAAATGAAATAATAAATAATTGCAGAATAAAGGTAAGTAGTAGTCGCATTAATTACAAATTGTCTTTAAGGTATTCGTCAATACTGTAGTACGCCTTTGTTATAAGTAAGTGAAGGATCTTTTTTCTAAATACATTTACGCGGTTACGGACACTGTTATCAGAATATCGCCTAGCAAGCCCTGCCCTAGAATTTATCGCTAAAAGTCCAATAAAGAAAAATACCTCCAGGACAATCCGAGAGGGGGGGCGAAAGAATTGTCCACCGGTGGATAAAACAAACGACAATGGCGAGAATACGGACTTAACATGTGCAACGTGCGGGAAAGTATACAAGAAGAGAGCCTGGTTTCTGAAGCACTTAAAATCACACGATGGTGTTGGAGCAAGACAGTCGTCTGTAAGTTCTTCAACTATTGCCACGGATAGAGTTGACCCTCATATATCCCAAGGTGAGCCAGAGTGTGACACAAACCAGGAGCCCATAAACATCCGGGCCCGTCTTAGCATTCCCTCTTTAAAGTCGACCACCTGGAAAGCCCACGACCAAAACTTAGCCATCCTGTTAGAGCATCCCGGAACAAAGCAGGATTTAAACAGTCAGGTAGAATCTTTCCAGGTTAGCATTTACTCATATCTACATGAGCATTACCCACCATCATTACCATACGCGCGAAAAAACCGAGAAAACGCGTTCAAAATTAAAATGAGAAAGAAAAAGCGGGACCTTATCAAACGACTACGGTTTGCTAAAGCTATGGGCGATAATCAACTTAGTCATCAACTGGCCAGAGCTTTAAGGTCCATACTGAAATTAATTCAAGGAATTTCTGTTCAAATAATAAATGAAAACAATAATTTTAATAGAGCAAAACATGAAGTAGAGTTCGATAAGGACCCGTTTAAGTACTCGAGGAATATTTTTAGCGACAGAAAGCAAGATAGGCTACTGCTAAGTAACGATCAGATCCATAGCTACTATAAAAGTAATTATGAGGTGCCTAAATACGAAAAACAATACAGTAAACCAAACGCGCAAAAACCATTAGGCCCTCATTTCACATTTGACTGTAATCCACCTAGCTTAGACGAAATAGAACACCAAATCAAAAAGAAACCAACAAAAACCGCCCCAGGGCCTGATGGCATACCTTACATTATCTATAAAAAATGCCCATCGGTACGTAAACATCTTCTAAGCATATTCAATAGGATCTGGTCGAGTAAAGAAGTCCCAGCGGCCTTCGGCAAGGCTAATTTTGTGCTCATTCCAAAGAAAGAAATAGTAACTAGTCCAAAAGACGCTAGACCAATAGCATTAACCAATACAATTTCTAAAATTTTCTTCTCATGGCTTCAATTTAAAATGACAAATTTCATGATCAATAATAACTATTTCAGACCAAACCACCAAAAAGGGTTCCTACCCGGAATTTCAGGATGTCTGGAACACAATTCTTTACTGGCGGAAAGTTTAAAAGATGCCAGATCAAATGAAAAGCAAATAACAGTTTGTTGGATAGACCTAGAAAACGCTTTTGGCTCAGTACAACACGAGCTTATGTTGTTTGCATTAAAATGGTATCACTTTCCGTCCATCATTTGGGAAATAATATCCTCTTATTATGGTAAATTAAAGTTTGTGATTAATACCAAAGATGGATACACGCAACCTTTAAATTATAATGTGGGTTTGTTCCAAGGTTGCTGTTTATCACCTATAGTTTTCAATATAGTAATAAATATTTTAATAGACAACATTTCCACACACGACAAGAAGTGGGGCTATCGGTTTAAGCTAAACGGTAAATATACGGAGTCTATCCTCGCTTTCGCGGACGATTTGGCAATACTGACTCGTAACCCAAAGCAGTGCCAGGACCTACTGCGTAGAGTAGACGATTTCTGTACATGGACAGATGGAATGAGAGCAAAACCTAGCAAATGCTACTGTCTATGTCTGGGTAGGCGGGGTACCAGGTATACTTCATATGACCCAGGGCTTAGTATAGGCGGGGAAAACGTTTCAACTATATCTGAAACCGTGCCTTTTAAATTCCTCGGAAGAAAGATTGACAACAGAGGTTGCACTCCAGCTTTGGACGAATTAATTGATAGTTTCATTATCGATTTAAAAAAGGTAGACCAACAACCAATAAGTAATGTTAAAAAAGCTTGGATCTATGACAATTATTTAACCTCGCGTCTTAACTGGCCGTTTCTTATATATGATGTAAACCAGAGCCTCCTCAAAAAACTAGATGCGAGTGTCACGAAGACACTGAAGTCGTGGCTAGGGCTAGCTCAGTCGGCCGACCCGTCGGCACTATATAGATCCGCGAATAATTTTGGAATGACGCTTAAGAAGCCATCAGAACTCTATAAACACCTAAGAGTAACTAAAATGCACGTCTTATCGGAATCTAAAGACGAAATAGTAAAAGTCCTTCCAAAAGATAAAAATGCATCGGAGCTCGAATCACGCCTCCAGTTCCATAAAAGATTCATGATAGGCTCGCAGACCGGTAGAGTAGGTCTAGGTAATATTCAGAGACAAACAGATAAAGAAATAACAAAATCTTTTCTTCAAGCAGACGAAAACAACATGCAGCGCAACGTGCAGTGCTTGTAGAACTCACAGTACCGTGGGAAACTAATATACCTAAAGACCACGCTATAAAGACAAACAAATACTTTGATTTGACTAACGAGTTAACCAAAAACGGCTACGTGGTTAAACTCTATGCCGTAGAAGTAGGAGCAAGGGGAATTCCAGCTAAATCCCTGTACAACTTACTTAAAGACCTCGGATTGCCAAGAGCTTCAGTAAGCTCTTTATTAAAACGTATATCAAAAGCGGCATTGTTAGGATCTTACCAAATTTGGATAGGTAGGGGGGGGAACACTACTGACGGTGGAGGTGAGCGCTGATGCATCACAAGGTGGCCACCCTAAACCTACATCTGGGTCGCAAGTCCCAGTCGCCGTCATGGTGTTCCTCTCTGTACCACGCTATGGACCCGGCGACCGCACGGTGAATCCATGGAGTGCTGAGAATCGGATCTCTCTAGTAAAGCGGCTCATGTTGCCCTTCACAAAATTTACAACTTCATATATATACAGACAAGGTAAAGTTAGTATTGTTAATTTAATAAAGTGTGGTTTGCAGGTGTCTGTCTGTTGTAATTTACACACGGCTCTTAGACATCTTTCCTGTGCTTTAAACATCCTTTCTCTGTCAGTTGAATTGCCCCAGAATATAATCCCATATCGCAATATTGAGGTCACGTGGGCATGGTATGCTGTTAATAACGCATCTGGATTAACTACTTTTGACATCATATAGAGCGCATACGAGAAACTATTTAATTTAGGACATATCTTATCAATGTGCGTTTTCCAATTTAAATTCGAGTCAATATGTAGCCCTAAAAATTTAGTATTAGATATGTCAATATTATTTTTATTTAAATGCTTTGTATTCATGTCACTTATATTATGTAAGAAAGAAAGAAAGAAAGAAAGAAATGTCATTATGTTTGTTTTGTCAAGATTAATTAAAAGATTATTTGATGTCAACCAATTGATTATTTTGTCCATAGTACAGTTTATAATATTAAATTCCACACTATTCATGATTTTAGGTCCTGAGTAAATTACAGTACTATCGTCCGCAAAATGGATCATGGGGTAATCTATTGACCGCGGGATATCATTTATATTAGTATAAACAACAAAGGACCAAGAATGCTTCCTTGAGGTACACCGTCTGTTATTGTTTTGATTTGATTCATTTCTGATGAATATTTTACCTCCATTTTATATTTAGGGCATATTCTGCTTATTTGAGTTAACTGTTTTCTACCTTTAAGGTCTGATTTTAATAGATTTAGAGCATTTCCTCTTATTCCATAAGTATATAGCTTCTCTAAAAGTATAGAGTGATCTACGTAATCGAATGCTCTCGTTAAATCCATGTACATAGCATATTGGGTAGGTATGGAATGGCATTAAAAATACCATTTTCAGTACTATATTATTTTTAATTTTATATATGGTTTGTATTTAGGCTACCTATGTGACCTATACATACACGGACATACATACGGTTACAGAGTTCCAATCCTTTCTACTTTCTTGATATTTTTTTATACCATGTGATGATTGTTTTTTTTTATTTTTGCCGTTATCTGGGTAGGTACTTTTCTAAACGATTTGCGTATACTGATGATTTTTAGGGTTCCGTTGCCAAATGGCAAAAAACGGAACCCTTATAGATTCGTCATGTCTGTCTGTCTGTCTGTCCGTCCGTATGTCACAGCCACTTTTCTCCGAAACTAAAAGAACTATGCAGTTGAAACTTGGTAAGTAAATGTATTCTGTGAACCGCATTAAGATTTTCACACAAAAATAGAAACATTAAATTTTGGCGGTTCCCCATGCTTAGAACTGAAACTCAAAAATATTTTTTCCATCAAACCTATACGTGTTTGATATCTATGGATAGGTCTTCAAAAATGATATTGAGGTTTCCAATATCTTTTTTTTTTAAACTGAATAGTTTGCAAGAGAGACGCTTCCAAAGTGGTAAAATGTGTCCCCCCCCCCCCTGTAACTTCTAAAATAAGAGAATGATAAAACTAAAAAAAATATATGATGTACATTACCATGTAAACTTCCACCGAAAATTGGTTTGAACGAGATCTAGTAAGTATTTTTTTTTAATACGACATAAATCGTAAACCGCAATGTACCTTTCATTCAATCAACTCAAATATAAAAAATTAAAAAAAACATTATGTTACTTGCTGCTACGGAACCCTTCATGGGCGAGTCCGACTAGCACTTGGCCGCTTTTTTAACAGAAAACCCATAAAGGAGATGCTTTGCAAACCCCGGGTAATAAAGAATAAATCAATGTTGATCTTGTTTTTTTTGGTTTTGAAGTTATCTGAAAGAATAATAATTATTTCAAAAATGCTTAAATTAAACATAATTAAGAATACATCATTCATAGTTACTTATGTAATCATGGAGAATAAGCAACTCACAGTTTTGGTCTTATTGGACTTCAGCAGTGCCTTCAATTCGGTTGATTTCGACATCCTTCTGGGAATCTCATGTCTTAATGTTTTTGCTTCTGCAACTGCATGATTCAAGTCTTATCTTCAGGGACGCTCGCAATCTGTTCGTATCAATGAGGACTCTTCCGATTGGTGTGACTTGGTGGCGGGCGTCCCTCCGGGTGGCGTTCTTTCTTCTCTTCTGTTTTACGTGTTTATAAATGCCATTACTAAGGTACTTACTTCACACCATCATCTCTATGCAGACGACTTGCAGTTTTACCGACACTTTAAAGCCGATGAATTGCCGGATCAATAGTGACCTAGCAAACATTCTTGGGCCAAATCTTTTGGATTATTAGTTAATCCAAATAAATCAGAAGCGATCATTAACGGTGGTAGTATGCTTGGCCTTCTCGATCACAATTCTATACCTCCTCCTATAATGTAATGACTCTGTAGCCATCAACTATTCGAAGAGTGCTAAAAATTTGGACGTGTTCATCGACTCTAATCTTTCTTGGGATGTTCACATTGCAGAGGTGAGCCGGAAGGTATACTACTCGTTTCAATCTCTCAACCGTCTTCAGAAGTTCCTTCCTCTTCAAACTAAAGTTACTTTTGCACAATCTCTTCTACTCCCACTACTAGACTATGCTGATGTCTGTTTTCTCGATGCTTCGGAGGATCTCCTGAACAAACTCGAATGCTTGCAGAATTTGGGGTTCGCTTTGTATTCGGTCTACGAAAATTCGATCATGTATCTGAATTTTGGAAAATACTGAACTGGCTCCCTATTCGGCAGCGTCGTAATACTCATATCTTATCTCTCCTCTATACTATCCTTCACAGCTCTTATTCTCTAAATTATCTGCGGGAACGTTTTGAGTATCTTTTTTTTTTTTTTTCGTGCGGTAATCCCTACGGATACCCCCCCGCCGCCCAGCGGGGGCGGTTATGTCGGGCTTGAACCGACTAAAACCGCACGCCGTCTCGGGTCTTAAGACGCCGGGGTGTAAGGTTACCCATAGAGCATATCCCTCGCACCCCGACTGACCCTGGGCCCATCTCCGGTTTCGAGATGGCCCCCTTACTTGCTCTCCACTGTGCCATCTGCTAATCAGAGGGACACGTGGAAAGCTTCCGAACAGCCCTCAACAGGGCCGTCCCCGCCTTGGTCGGAGTTGGCCGTAGGCGGCAGCGTCTCTGCCACCCTAGGAGAGAGGCGCTGCCGTCTCCGTTGCCCAGGGTGCACCGCGTGCAGGTCCCCAACCAAGCACCCCAACGTTTTGAGTATCTCGTACCGTACGTTTTGGTATTTTTTTTTGTACGCCTGATAGCTGTACAATCAGGTACTCCAGGATTATCCATTCATTACGGGAAACCCTGTATACCTATGTATGTATATATATGTATAGCTATGTACAAAATATACATGTATGGATGTATAATATTTTATTTTACATATAGTATAATATATTTACTTTTTGAATGTAAAATTTATGAATGTCTATTGATTTATTTTTACCATCTTTCGTTTCTGTTTTTTTTTAACCTGCGGAAATCCTTTCGGAAAACCCTCCGCCGGCCAGCGGGGCTGGTTATGTCGTGTACCGACTAAAACCGCACGGTGTCCTCCTCGCCTGCTTCTGTAAGGACGGCGAGTCGGTCAACTGCCGTCCTCAGGCCCCGATCATGGAGGTCGGTAGTCCCGGGCGTAGATGAGTCTGCGGCGTCCTCGCCGCAGACTGCGAAACTCGGGGGGCAGGGTTCTCTCCTGCTCCCTCTCCGCCGTCTCTTTGGCGCGCATTACCTGCTCCCAGAAAGAGGCGGCGGCGTGCCACTTGCTCCCGTCGGAGACCACAGCCCTCACCATCGTCTCCAACGAGAGAACGTCCACGCCCAGGACCGCAACGAGATCCCAGCGTTGACTCACCCACGCAGGGCACTCCACCAACGTGTGGAGCGCCGTGTCTTCGCCAGGATCCTCGCAGTGCTGGCACTGCGGCGTTGTCTTCCGGTGGATGTGCCACAGATACTTACCGACACGCCCGTGTCCGGTAACCACCTGGCACATCCGGTAGAAGAGGTCCCCATGGTCCCTCTCCAACCACTCCTTCATTATCGGTCTCACCGCTGCAATGGTGGATTCCCCCCACCTTGGGTGCTCAAGTCGCACCCTCCATGTCTCCATGAGTTCCCGGCGGAGCTTGGACCGCTGAGCCCTGATTTCTCGGGGTTCCGGCCTATGGCCCCGCTCCAGCGCCTCCTTGCGCCACTGATACAGCAACGCAAGGGCTCTCGCTTCCAGGTCCCATGGAGGGGTCCCGGCTAGGATACATGCCACCTCGGCGGAGATCGTGCGATACCCCCTGATGACTCTGACGGCCATCACTTTTAACGGGCTGTTTAGAACAGCCACGTTGCGGGCCGCCAGAATCTCCGCCCATACGGGGGCCCCGTACAGGGCCATGCTTCGCACGATCCCCAGGTACAGTCTCCTAGTGGGAGCGTTGGGTCCCTTGACCTTCAACCACGATAGCGTGGCCGCAGCACCCCTCAGTTTCGGGACCAGACTTCGGAGATGTGGTCCGTAGTCCCATCGACTATCGAGTACGAGCCCAAGGTACTTCATCGTGGGCTCGATGCCGATGCTTACACCCCCTACGGTTATGCTGGTTCCCGCAGGTGGCCCCCTCCGCGGCCCATCAAAACACATAGCCTCGTATTTGTGGAGAGTCACCTCGAGTCCCAGCCGCTGCTCAAGTCGTGGGTCGAATACGACCCACGACTTGAGCAACCCCTGCCGTGGCCTTTATTGCCGCTCTTCAGTGCGTTGCTCCCCACGCCATAACGAGGGTGTCGTCAGTATAACATGTTATGCTGACGCCCTCGAGCAACGAACCGCGCAGCACCCAATCGTATCCATGTGATGTTCCACAGGAGTGGCCCTAGTACCGAGCCTTGCGGAACACCGCATGACACTTCTCGCCGCCCTGGCCCTAGCCAGCTCGGGTAAAATATGGCCCTCTCGGATAGGTATGCCTCGACAATACGGCGGAGGTAGGGAGGCACTCCGTGATACGCGAGAGCCTCCCTAACGCAGCTCCAGGGTAGGGTGTTGAAGGCGTTGGCGATGCCGAGAGACACTGCCACCACCCCACCCCGCGAGACTACTTCCTCTGCCAGGCGCCTAACCCGCATGATCGCTTCCACGGTGGAGCGCCCCCGGCGGAAACCGAACTAGTTGGCCGCCAGATCTGGCTCCGATTATGTTCCTCCGCTCTCGCTGGGAACAGGGAGCCCAGGATCCCCTCCAGCCGCTCTGGCTGGAGGCTCTGGGTCAGTAGGGGCGCCCTTGGATGGATTTTGCCCCTGACTGCAAGGTAGGGGCGCCCCCATGGGTTCTGCTCCAGAGACTCCAGCAGCTCTTCGCGGGCCCGCCGTTTGGCCTGTTTAATGGCTTCCTGGAGGGTCCTCTTGGCCCCCTTGTACGCCGCATATAGCTCCGCCTCTCGGGCTGCCGCATCGCTTCGTTTATGTTTACTTTGTATTTGTACACTTTGCTTCCCTCTGTTATTTTTTTTCTGCCTCTACTGCTCAAAGATTTGCTGTTAGAGAGCTCTTTTAAAGTTAAGCTCGCCTTTGTATATAATTGATTTTAATTGTAATACATTTTTATATATTTTTTTGTGTACTATAAAGAATTAATTAAGGAATTAATTGGCAAATCATTCAAATGTCACAAAAATACGCTAACAATTTTGGTGCGAATACAGATTGTATGTGAATGTTCCGGGTGGGTGACTGTTGTTTGTGGTAGGGTAGTTTTGGCCTTGGGTTCGGTAATTCGCAGTTGAAGCCTGCTTTTAATAGTAATATACTTATTTGTGAATAAGGTCCTAAAGTTCTTCTCTCCCTTATCTACTGGTATTTATAAAGCTCGTGGAAAGTCCCTTGGAACTAACACCTCATTCATGACATCATCACCATCTTCATACCTTTATTCAATATTTACCTGTGGTTGGTGCAACATATGTGCTTTGTCCATTCATCTCAGCGTTTCCACATACACTCGTTCCCGGCCATAAATAATCTTTCACACAGTGTATAAGCCATCTTCTCCTATCGCTTTCTCTCCGTCTATAACCGTCTACTTCCATACTTAACGCCTTCTTGAATACATTACCTTCATCCCTACGCACCACATACCGAACCAGGACAAGTGGTCACATCGTAACTTCCTCTATTGTAGTCATTCCTAATCTTATCCATTCTTGTCACACCACTCATCCATCTCAGCATTCGCATCTCAGCTGCCTGCAGCCTTCTTTCATCCGTCGCCTTTATGGGCCAGCTCTCCGATCCATACAGGACAGTAGGTCGGATCCTCTATTCTCAAACTTATGGGTGTTCTGTGTCTTCTGCCAGGGGTCGAAACCTGGTGAAACGGGGCAGTTTCTCATGGGTTGTACAATCATTTTTCGATGGAAGGACCCGTATCCGTTTGTCATATTGTATGACACTGTACGACACCCACGTGTAGGGATGGGGTGACCCTTGTACTCTACTAAAAAAAGTGAGGTGAATGCGGATAACATAGAAAGTCATGCTTAAAATTGTGACGTATACAATATAAGTGTTAATTATTATTATTCTACGACATTCTACAAAGAGTTTTCTAGACCCAAAGGAACCATAGTTTAGCTAGCTTATGTTATGGGTTCCAGAAGGCGGATAAACATACTTATATACTTTTTTTTGTAATTATATACATACTATACATAGCTATATAGCTATATGCGTATGCGCAAGCTTTCTCACATTTGTTCGAGATTTTCGCAAGCTAAAATAAGATAATACTGTTAATTTAGTAATTGTTTTCTGTATTCACAATTTTTTTTATTATATTTTTCCGCTTGTCTATTGGCATCAAATTGTAACTTCTAAAGAGGTGAAGGCACTGGTCCCTGAAATACAGTTCACACTAGTTTGGGGATCAGGGAATTCATATTTACTGTCGACTGTATTTTTGTGTCAATAAAGAAATTATTATTATTATATCTTAGCTACTAATTAAACTCTAAATAAGAAGGTAGGTACTCCCGAGTCAAACCATACGTTATGTCAAAAGCAATTAATAAACGCTCATTTCCCAGGAGTACTCCTTGGATAGCTTCCATTTCAACCATACCAAAATCCACCGAGGACACTGCCTTTCCACCACCTGCTCCAACGCCGAAGGTTCCTCTTTGAGGTTACGCTTCCAAAAATGCGTGAACAACATGACAATGGCCCAGTATGGGCTGGAGGCCAACCTCACCGAGCTGCAGTACTGCCGAACTACGAAGACTCGGAGACAGGTGGACGCTTGGGACCTGGCATTCGCTTACATTGTTGGGGTTTTGTTACTGTTAAATGTAGTGGGCACTGTCTATGACGTCCTCAGAAGTCAGGACCAAAAACGTAAGCAAATGTAATATTTATTATTATAATACTCTCATTTTATGTTGTCAGAAATGTTCATGAATGTACAGATCATTAGGAGTTAAGGTCCAAAAAAAGATGTGTGGAACTGGATCATTATCACACAATAGCGATCAAATCACGCTAGCTGTAGTTAGTAGTTAGTTGAATTAGTAAATATTGCTTTTATTTAATTGTATTGATCAATCACTTATTTACATAGGTCGATCTATAAATAAGTCGAAGCTTAGCAGCACTTCTGGTGTGTAATATCGTAACTATGTTAATAAACAAATAATTTATTAAATTAAATAAACAAAAAAGCATTTCATTGTTATGTGTCGAAATAAAAATCACTCAGATTTCATTTTATCGTCAGCACTATCGCCTGTCTTCGTTTCCGAGAGCGTTTCGCTAACACCCGGTATGTTAATTTTGCAGCAATTCAGCAACTAGTAGCGTGGTCTTTGGTGGTGAATTGGCAGCGTCTGACTGCAGACCATAGTGACAACGATCCAAGGTTCGCAGCGCTCAAGCCAGTTCAGGGGATGAAGTGAGTTTTCCATAGTTGTGTAACCATCAACAATAGTTATTTGCTCAACAAGTGAGCTGCGAGTGCCGGCTTTAAATTACGAACTAGCGAAGTAGTCTAGAATTGAATCATGGACGTAGTCAATTAGCCTATTGCAGTCCACTACTGGACATAGGCCTCTCCCATTATACGCCATAGCACCCGATTCTCCGCCTTGCGCATCTATCTTGCTGGGGGACGTCCTACCGTCCGTTTGCCGATTCGTGGTCTCCACTCAAGGACTCGTTTGCTCCATCGGCCATCTCCTTCGGCAGATGTTGAAAAGGTTATGTTCAACGATCATGTCACGCCGAGACCGATTGCCATCGAATGGTCGACACTCGAAGTTGTTCAACAGTATGTCTACCTTGGGCAGGTTATCCAGCTCGGTAGAAACCACTTCGAGAAAGAAGTCACCAAAAGGATATAGTTAGGTTGGGCAACATTTGGCAAACTGCATCGGGTTTTTTCCTCCCCTGTACCGCAATGCCTAAAGACAAAGGTGTTCGACCAGTGCGTCTTACCTGTCATGACTTACGGTGCCGAAACGTGGACATTGACAGTGAGGCTAGTCCACGACTTAAAAGTTGCGCAGCGGGCTATGGAGCGAGCTATGCTTGGGGTTTCTTTGAAGGATAAAATTTGAAATGAGGCCATCCGACAAAGAACTAAAGTCACCGACATAGCTCGCAGAATAAGCAAGCTGAAGTGGCAATGGGCTGGCCACATCTGCCTAAGGACCGATGGTCAATGGAGCACAGGCGTAGCGAGTGATTCAATTCTAGACTATTAAGCACAGCTAGTTGAACTATAATAACTACTATAGCGACCGTTAATCTTACAGAACATTGACGTTGATGCTGGTGATGCTGGCGCACTCGGTCCTGGCGTTTCACCTCACCTATACCTACAACCCTCAGTACTTGGAAATAGTAAGTATTAACCGCTGAGAAGAGTTTTCAAATTATAACAACGAATGCGGCTTTTGTCTCTAGTGCGCGAAGTCCGGGTTTGATTCTCGGATCATCAAAACTTTGAAACATGGCTGCGTGCCTATTGATGGCTTAAACCCATATATCCCTAACGCGGGCATGAGTGTATATAAAAACCTAGCTCATGTCCGCGGCTCCACCCGCGTGGAAATCAGTTATCTTGACTTTTGTTCATATCTCCGATTCTATTCAACCAATTGCAATCAAACACACCACAGATTTTAAGTCTGACCAAGAACTTTTTAATTATTTAACGGAATCTAAATTCGTTTACTATCCGTTGTTGCTTCCATCGCCAACAAACAGAGAGACAAGAACTCCGAAAAAAAAATTGAGTTCGGATCGTTAATTCAACATAACCCAATTTTTTTTTTAGTATCCTTAATGTTCAGACAACTAATTTACAATTTTATAGTAGTACCTCTTTTTTCGTGCGGAAATCCCCTCGGATACCCACCCGCCGGCCAGCGGGGGTGGTTATGTAGGGCTTGAACCGACTAAAACCGCACGCCGTCTCGGGTCCATAGAATACCCCTCGCACCCCGACTGACCCTGGGCCATCTCCGGTTTCGAGATGGCCCCCTCCTCCCTCCCGCCGTCCCGGCCTACTTCTGCTGGGCTGAGAGGCGGCCTCACCTGCCACCCCCAGGCCTGTGCTCATGAAGTACGGAGGGCGTTAAGCGACCTCCGGCGCATGAGTGACCTACGACGCGCGGCGAGCATGTTGCGGGCCGGGAGAGTTCTAAATCTCTCCTGGGCGCTCCGCCATCTGCCGCAGAAGGGGGTGGCGGTGGCCCACGCGCTCACGCTCCGCACCATTGCCGCAATCATGCTGCCGAGCGAGAGGACTGCCACTCCGATTGCTGCCACGAGATCACGCCTCGGCGCCTCCCACGCCGGCAGTAGTATATAGATAGATAGATTCATTACTAACGACCTGTCCTTCCTCCACCAACAGACCAGCCAGAGAGTCCTAACAGCGTACCTTCAGAACGGCTCGTCGATAGTCCAGTCGTTTATTATGGTGTCCAGCTTCCTCTTGGCTTACAATGTACTTGTACAAGCTGGTGACAATCCGAAGAAGTCGTACGGGATCAGCATGCTGCCGCAGTACTTGTTGCACAGGATCTCCAGGCAAGTTGGAAGAAATAACCTGTTACAGTTAAAAATACGTCAGAGAGCACAGTATCTTAGGGTGCTTTTAAACGGACAACACTTTTACTGCAATATGTGGCTACAATATAAGTTATTTAACTATGCCGCGGCTCTCGGTTATCACAAAAATATTTTAATGCAGAATATGTCGGAAAAGTATCTACACACAAGGCTAACCAGGCCAGTCTTTGGATGGATGACCATTCTTAGCATGTTATGCCGTCGGTCTCGGAGACCCTAGCTTGTAGGTTCTACTTTAAGCGTGGGGGCTTACAATAATCATCCTACGAAATAGATTCGTTCCAACTGTATTGAAAAACGCACACAACAAATAAAAACCTACCGCGTATGAAAAATCCCCTGAATGATCGCGGATCACGGAATAACCGGTTTATAATGGTCCTTCAGTGTGGACCTGGCTATTAACACACCAAGTGTGTAACTAAGCCACGTGTAGTTAAGTAGGCCGGTAAGCCGGGGTCGACCTCGAAGTAAATATATTGATCAAATTGATGATATATTTAAAATGGCAGGTCAGATAATCTCTGAACCGGCCTTACATAAAAGACTGTGTAAAGGAAGCTCGTGTGCTCAAGTGTGTAAGGACAGCTGCCATCCAGGAGGGAGAAAGGCGTCGGTATGTGTATGTATTTACTAAATCATTGACTAAGTTCTGAGATCCATTGTTAGACAAAGTATCAGGTTATCAGAATAAATTGGTCGGTAAACACCAATAATACGAAGTACGTCTGCCTGGCTCTTCTGGAAAAACACTTTTTGTTTTTTTTTTTTTATACCACTAAGGTGGCAGACAAGCACACGGCCCACCTGATGGGAAGCGGTTACCGCGGCCTATGGACGTGTGCAACACCAGTGGCGTCACACTCGCGCTGCCGACCCTGTAAAGCAAAGGGGATGGGAAAGGAGTTTGGGAGGGGATGGGAAAGGAGTTTGGGAGGGGATGGGAAAGGAGTTTGGGCTCCGGCACTCTCACTCACCAAACGGAACGCAACAGTTCAAGTACTGTTACTTGGCGTCGATATTCTGTGAGAGGTTGGTGCTTCCCCGGTCGAGTCGGCCCATTCATGCAACGGCCAAAATTTAATGACTGTTGCTTGACTCTACCACTCACCTCACCACTACCACAACACGCCTGAGTGTATAAAAAATAAGCAAATCACATAAATTAATTGCAGGATATCACCCCTGTACCTCTTTATCCTCGGGCTTGCGACGAGCTGGTGGGCGCAAGCCAGCGACGGGCCGCTTTGGGCGCCGCTGATAGCGGCTGAAGCCTCGAGGTGTAGGAACAAGTGGTGGGCGCAGGCGCTGTACATCAACAACTTCGTGAAGGTTGACGAGAAGTGTCTTATACATACCTGGTAAGTGGTACATTCTTATTTACATTTTACTTTATTTGATTTTGTTTTTAGGTAGATTTCGATGAAATCGATCTACCTATTGGTTTTAGGTAGATTTCGATGAAGGGCACGCCGCAATAGCGGCGGTAAGGCCCATCATGGAGGATTGGCTGGAGAGGCGACACGGAAGCCTCTCCTACCGACTGACGCAGGTGATCTCAGGGAAGGGGTGCTTCGGGGATCACCTGCATCGGATCAGGAAGGAGCCAACGCCTGAGTGTCATCACTGCGACGCGAGCGAGGACTCAGGGCTGCACACGCTGGCGGACTGCGCGGCGTGGGAGGCGCCGAGGCGTGACCTCGTGGCAGCCATCGGGGTGGGAGTCCTCTCGCTCGGCAGCATGATTGCGGCAATGGTGCGGAGCGCGAGCGCGTGGGCCGCCGCCGCCTCCTTCTGCGAGCATGTAATGCTCGCGAAAGAGGTGGCGGAGCGCGCCCGGGAGAGACTTAGAACTCTCCCGGTCCGCCGAGCCCGCAACTTGCTCGCCGCGCGTCGCAGGCAACTCAGGCGCCGGAGGTCGCTTAACGACCTCCGTCCTCCATGAGCGCAGGCCTGGGGGTGGCAGGTGAGGCCGCCTGTCACCCCAGCAGAAGCAGGCCGGGACGGTGGGGCGACTAGCGCCCCTCCCCCAAACCGGGGCAAGACGGGGACACCGTGGTTCCCAAACCCGAGGGGGCCATCTCGAAACCGGAGATGGCCCAGGGTCAGTCGGGGTGCGAGGGATATGCTCTATGGGCAACCTTACACCCCGGCGTCTGCAGACCCGAGACGGCGTGCGGTTTTAGTCGGTTCAAGCCCGACATAACCGCCCCCGCTGGCCGGCGGGGGGGTATCCGAGGGGATTTCCGCACGAAAAAAAAAAAAAAAAAAAAAGGTAGATTTCGATGAAATCGATCTACCTATTGGTTTCTTGACTACTGTCGAATTTTAAAAAAAAAATTCATAGGAGGTCTGGTCTAGTTATGACCCCCTGAGACCGAAATGACCACTGGTCAAAAAGTTTATAAATATATATATATGTATGTATGGTTCCACTTCCCAAAATTTGCGGCACTCTCACGGTCGCATTTTTGCCCCGATTACTTTCAAACTGCGGTCAAAAATTGCTTGGGTGTAAACTTAGTTTAAGTTCGTGAACGGGTGGAATCCGGCCTAAGGGGACGGTATTGCCTCACTTTTTGTGAAATCAGTTTTTCCTCAAAATTTCACGTTCCATGAAAGATATTCGAACCGTTCTAATTTTATCCCATAGTATACATGAATACCAAAAACTTTTAAGTATAAACCTATAAGATTACTTTAACTAAAAGTGGAGGGGGGAAAAACCAAAATTTTTCGGGAAAAAAATCATAACTTCTAACCGGTGAACATTCTTGCCGTCGGAAACATTTTTAATCGATAGGCCATTTTTAAGTCTAAAATAAATGTTTGAAAAGTTTTTCGCTAAAAGTTACCGTTTTCGAGAAAAAAAATATTAAAAATGTTAATAAAATAATATTAATTGCTTCACGAAATCTACCTGTGCGTTCCCCCTGCGGGAACGGATTTTTTTATTATTGAAGTAAAAACTTCTTTAGCGGCGTTGTGCACTTCTTTTTTAATGTTACCCATTACCAAAGAAGTGCGAAACTCGCGTCAGCAAACACGTGACCTGAACGTAAGACAACAAACTAATTTCTACTACTAATTTCACACTGTACTTAACAACCTCGGTGGCGCGTTCGTCTAATGAGTGGTCGTTGACTTCGTTAAGACTGAGATCGATTCCGACCGAGGCCCAAGAAACACTTTTTGTCGTCATATAACTTTTTGTAATATTTATTCTATTTCGTGCCATAAATCTATTGATATAAAATTGAAATTAAACAAAGTGCATCTATTAATGAAAAAAGTGACGAAGAAATAGGGAGAGAAAATGAGTGAGTACTGTATAAATATATTGGCGATGATGGTTCTGGTAATAATGATGGTGAAAATGTCGTTGAAATTATTGATGGAAGCTGATTTTTCTGAGAGATAAACTTTTTTTTAATGTAAAATTATTGTAATAGTTCTGAAGTGTTAAATTTATAATGTAATATAAATTGTCATGTTTATGTACGATAGCGCAATAAATGAATATTCTATGTTACCACATGAATGAGAGTACTTTTATACTGAAAATTAAAGCAATTCGTGCAAAATTATTCCATTTCAAAATACCATTCCAAAATATCAAAAATGCACAACGTTAATATTCTAGTTTTCACTTCTGCCGGCACTCCCGGAGTTCAATCCGTCGTTTTTATTCTTCTATTCCGTTTAAATCATATGGCCATTTAAACGTATTTTTCATAAGCCTATAGGGGAAGCATAGAAGAGCATATTTCTTTTTTTTAATGTTACACCTTTATACTACCTATTTTTACGAAATAAACTGATTACTGATTACCTACTGGTTACTGAAGTGACATAAATACCTATATATGTAACACACTTACATCGTGTTATTAATAATATTCTAGATACATTACATTAATTACAACGCTTTCAAGGCTCAAAATACTAGCACCTAAGCACGTGTCCGTTATGCTAGCGTACACAAGAGCTATATCGAGTTGGTTACTATGCCATTAAACTCTGTGTAAATACTGCCTAATTAGTGTAAAAATAAAAAAACTCTTCCTCTTTAGTCTAGGAAATAAACACCAATTTCACTGTGTACGCTGGCGTCACGATCAAGCTAGCGTACACATGGCCGAACTCGAAAACTGCTAATTGTAAAGCAACAGCGTTTACACACAAAAATAGTGCTCTAATACTTCTCCCACTATGCAAAATTTCATAACGATTGCTCTTGTAGGAACAGAGATATTGAACAAGACTTTTCAATGACATTCGGAGCTGGCGTTATGGCAGCGTACACATAATAGTTCTCATAGAAAGGGAACTTTTCTTTTAATAAATGCTATATGTATAAATAGTGCGTGAAATTCTGCCTCTATTAGTGTAAATGCTTTATGCGAATTTGCAGTGGAATAATAAAAAAATCTATGTTAAGTTCTAGGAACAAATGTATTGACGTACAGTCGCAAACAAAATGAATTATTAGTGAAATTATAAACTGAGATATAGAGTTATTTTCTAATATAAGTTAAAACGGTAATAATAATGGTTATACTGTGATAAAAAATAATTGTTTTTGGCAAAATAAATGATATTTTTCTGATAAAGCTATTTATTTGAATTTTTCCAATTATTTCATTTTCACTCAGAACTATATCTACAAATTAATGAAGTGAATATCCTCGTAGTTCAGTATTTCATCACGTTTCAGTATTAGTTCTGTATTTTAAAAAACTTGACAAATCACTTTAGAGCACATCTGTACCTGTACTATGAACAGAAATAAACATGGATTTTTTAATTATTCCACTGCGAATTCGTATAAAGTATTTACACTAATAGAGGCAGAATTTCACGCACTATTTATACATATAGCATTTATTAAAAGAAAAGTTCCCTTTCTATGAGAACTATTATGTGTGCGCTGCCATAACGCCAGCTCCGAATGTCATTGAAAAGTCTTGTTCAATATCTCTGTTCCTACAAGAGCAATCGTTATGAAATTTTGCATAGTGGAAGAAGTATTAGAGCACTATTTTTGTGTGTAAACGCTGTTGCTTTACAATTAGCAGTTTTCGAGTACGGCCATGTGTACGGTAGCTTGATCGTGACGCCAGCGTACACAGTGAAATTGGTGTTTATTTCCTAGACTAAAGAGGAAGAGTTTTTTTTATTTTTACACTAATTAGGCAGTATTTATACAGAGTTTAATGGCATAGTAACGAACTCGATATAGCTCTTGTGTACGCTAACATAACGGACACCCTAAGCACAGCTAAAAATTTTGAAGGAATTAGTGTAACTAACTGTTCAAGCCCCCTCTTGCGACCCCGACTTTTTCGATTTAACTAGAGTAGAGTAGGGTAGGAAATAAAAGCATAACTATGGGTTCTAGATCTCTGATTAAAATACTATTTGTTGTAAATACATACAAACCTACATAAAAACACCCAGACTAGTGTGCGGTGGTGCGTTCGACTTCTATGTCAGAGTTCGCGGGTTCGATTCCCGCTCGATATTTGCATTGGTCTGGGAGGTTTTCTTTGCATCTGGATAGCGCTGTGTACTGTGTATTTTCCTACAATATTTATTAAAATTCTTTAATACACATTCATGCATTCTTATATTTGTACTGAGCAAGCATCAAACCCGCCACCTCTGAAGTAGCATTGGAATGCTGTACCGCCCCTCTACACAGCTCTCTTACAATAGTCTTGATGTCTCTTCAGGTTCCTAGCAGTCGACATGCAGCTGTACGTCGTCTCCGCTGTCCTGACGCTGGTCCTCTACAGCAGACCACGCGCCGCCGTAAAGATCCTTGCCGGTGTGCTGCTTGTAACCACAGTGATGAACTTTGCGGCTATTTGTCATTTTGAGCTCATGCCGATGGTCAAAATTAAGATACCAGAGTGAGTAACTACCTTTTGAATATCTATATAAGGTGTCACAAAATTAGGTCTCTGAATTTGGTGAGATGACTTGGTATCAACAAAATATGTATTTGAAACAAAAAAAAAATATCGGGTAAAGTAAAATAAAAAAATAAAAAAATAAAAAAATAAATATAAATATATTAAAAAAAATGAAACAAGTTGAATTCCTGAGACGAGCTCAGCCGAATACAAGGGATTTTCGATTTTGCGTTTTTTTTTTTTTGCGATTTTTTGCGTTTTTTTCTTTATCTTGCAATAGTTCACCCCAGCACGAATCTATTACCGAAAACAGCAACTCGATAGCTCATCTCCTTCATACCCAAAACCGTGACAGAAAATTGGCAACGAGGACGTCGACGACGACAACTCGATAGCAATAGGGCTTTTCTAAAGAAAATCCCTAAAAAATACACCACCAGCGACCAGCGTCACCTGACGCGACGAGCCCGTGAGTCCCGTGACGCACGTGGTAGGCGTGCAGTCCTCCTCGCAGTATTCTCCAAGCGGATGTGTGGGAAATACCTAAATCGCGACCAGCGTCACGTGTGCTCGTCGCGTCACGTGACGCTAGTCGCTGGTGGTGTTTTTTTTTCATTTTTTTTTTTTTTTTACCCGAAATTTTTTTTTTCAAATACATATTTTGTCGATACCAAGTCATCTCACCAAATTCAGAGACCTAATTTTGTGACACCTTATATATATATATATTATTATGACCACGCAACCTAGTGGACCCTGGGTCATCCACGACTTTGAGATGGCTTCCTCGGCACGAAATAAATTCAGCATGAGCTGAATTTCTGTCAACCAACATAACCTTTTTTTGTATTCAGCCCGTCAGTAGCTAGGGTGAAGTCCAGAAGATCCACCATCAAAGATGCTGACGATCCTAAAATGGTGGTCCTCACCTAGTCGGCCTCAACTTGATTCTAAGGCGGAACGAAGTCCAGCTAGTAATGATTAGAAAAACACGTGTCGCTGAGTGCGGACTACGGAATATAAATTCAAGAGGAAATGGCTCGTAGCTTTCGCCAACAAGCCAAGTCTATGAAGATGTTCAACCTACAGTCAGTGTCAAAAGTAATTGGTGATAGCACAGATTTGAAAATTAAAAACCTAGATGATAATTATTACTAAAAACACGTAGTTGAACAGCATTTTCATATGAATTATAAATGAACTACTTTAGGAAAATGAGTTTTTTATATCTGGAATTGTTCATCTTATTTTGACGCTGTCTTTACGTAATTCGCAACACAGTTGGCTATTATTGACATTCACTTTTAGGCGTGTTCTCTAAAAGTTATGGCAGGTTATGACCAACTACGTCACACGAAACAGTCACGTGATTGGTCAGAATTTTCATTAGTGAACAAATCCCGTGGTCCACCCAGGTGGACAACGCAGGGCAAAGGCCTTAGAGTAAGTTTCAGTCAGCGTTACCAATTATGCTGAACATCATCACAATAATATGGCCCATAAGCGATAGTTGAAGAACACTTCCTGTTGATTTTATGTTTCGTGACTACAGCTATGAACATTATCGGAAGTAAACAATAAAAACACTCGATACAAACGATTCTGTACTCCTACGATTGTATTTGCGAACGCTTACTGTCATAATGTGTTCATTTAATAGCCTCACGTCCCTGTCTATAGACTTAGTGTGTGGTCCTAAAGGACAGCACAATATGACAATATGACGTATATAGAAAAGATTAAAGATCATAACTCATTAAAGCCAGCCACCCAACCAGCATTGCCTTGCCTCGAGCGGTTAATAGGTATTCTTTGCATGGAATAGGTATTATAAGTAGCTATACGCTCACTACATCAACTCCGGAGCGCTTCGCTGGTGCCGACCGGTGCTACTCGGGAACCAGGTGGCTCTAATGAGCTTTGACGTTATATCAGTACACATTATAAGCTACTCCGATGTCACCAACGCCCTTGAGTTATTGCAGTGGCATAAAGAAGTCGCGTTTTTGGCGATGTACCGCCTATACCATGGCGAGTGTTCTGTTTTTTTTTTCAAACCAAAACACGCGTTTCTCAGGTCTTCTGAAAATGAAAAATGATTTATTTGACCCTTACTTAGGTAAACACAATTATTCCTTATAATGTAAAAAGACCAGGGCTGAAAAACATCTACGACGCCTGAAGATTGTCTATATATTCAGAATACACTTGCCGTTTTCCATCACGCAGGGAAATAATATTGAAGTGTGCCAAAAAACTGACAACATCCCGATGGTGCACCACGATGTCCAATCGTGCACCACTGTATACCATTGCCCTGTACACACTGGTGATGGCTTACTGTGGCTCATCATGGTCTCTTGTGTGCTGGACACATGATCTTTTACCTACCTCTTCATTTCATTTCAGGCTTATGAGAACGCAATTTGTCGGAAACCATTCATTTGCGTGGCTATACTCTGCGCCTTGGGACAGTCTGCCATCAGCGCTGGTGGGGCTAATCGTCGCTTTCGTCCACTACAACCAACAAACTGATGGGGTCAGACCAGCGGAAAGCATGGTATAGTGTCTATTGACTATTTTAGCTGTAGGTAATAATACCTGGGGTGCCTGGTGGTGCCTCTCTCCTAGGGCGGGGGAGACGCTGCCGCCTACGGCCAACTCCGACCGAGGCGAGGACGGCCCTGTTGAGGGCTGTTCGGAAGCTTTCCACGTGTCCCTCTGATTAGCAGATGGCACAGTGGAGAGCAAGTAAGGGGGCCATCTCGAAACCGGAGATGGCCCACGGTCAGTCGGGGTGCAAGGGATATGCTCTATGGGTAACCTTACACCCCGGCGTCTTAAGACCCGAGACGGCGTGCGGTTTTAGTCGGTTCAAGCCCGACATAACCGCCCCCGCTGGAGACCCCCCGCTCTCCAGCGGGGGTGGTATACGAAGGGATTTCCGCACGAAAAAAAAAAAAAAAAAAAGGTAATAATACCTACCTACCCCTGTCTAAAATTACGATTTTGATAACAAAAAAAGACCATCCTCGGAACACCGCCTACAAAATAATCCAGAAATAGTAATGGTCAATCCACGCTCGTACGGTGCAAACAATTCTATTAAAAACTAAGCGGTAGGGCACCGCTTTGCTTTGCCGCACCATAAAGACTTGGAATTTTCTATCAGCACACGAGTTTCCTACTTATTACAGTCCCAGGTTCTTGAGCAGGGTGTTAACAAGCATCTGATTAGGCTGTCAAGCTCAGTGCCACTATTTTAATAATATTAGTATCTGTAATGGTGACCCTCATTCCTGAGACCTTATCTTTAGCTAACCAACAGGCGAAGTGGAAGTTCTAAAAAAACCACTGCTGTGATGCAGGTTCCACTACAAGACGATTTTCAAACCCATCGTCTATAGGTAAATGATTGCCCCATTATCCGATGTTAAATATGTACCTACTCTTGCCACATATGTATTTATTCCAGCTTGTGCGCATTATGTACCGTACATCAGTGCCCGCCATGTTCCTGTGGGTCGCCAGCGGTTACTTCGCGAAGAACTTCACGGAGCCGCTCTGGATATATCTTTACGCTGCTCTAGACAGGCTGGTGTTCGTTGCGCTGACGGCCGTTGCGATGTATGGATTCTTCAATAAGATTGATAGTGAGTATTGGCCATAAGATACCTGATTGATTGATGATTGTCACCATGAAACATTTACAAAGTATGTGTATAGTCCAAAAATACTTGTTTAAGGCTCTTTGAAGAAGAGCAGAACCTCTGAACACGGTAAGTAGCACGACTAGATATCGTGAATGTTACTCAATTATTCAATTCACATCTCAATTCAATACTAATAAAACTTTTTTATACATTTGGAAATACCCATGGGTACCACTTCATCTGAAGGTAGTGTTGAAATAACTATGGCGGAATCGAACCGACGAAAACCACACGGTGTTCCGTCTAGCGAGTCTCATTACCAGGTGTGCCCTGGGCAAGAAGTACCCACCTAAAAAAACATTTCTTTCTCAAAGAATTCTACATTTGAAGTCAAACTTGATTTGATGTAGAGGTTACCTACTGAAGTTAAACGTGAAATATAACATGGAGTTTTAATTTTTCGTATCTTCCTCAGTGATATGGTGGAAACTAATGTCCTGGCGAGCTTGGGAGATCCTGGGTCGCATGTCACTGTCCATCTACTTGGTACATTGGCTTATCTCATTGCTGCTTATGGGAACCAGGACTACTACCTCAAGAGCTTCGTTTTTTGAAGTTGTGAGTATTACAATGTCAAAGTCAAAGTCAGTCTTTATTTTTCAAAATAGTGCAACGTAATTACATCTTTTTGACGTCAATAATTGCTTAATACTAAGTTTACCACCGCTTCCTAGGCGCTAGTGGAGAAGAAACGGCGCAACAAACTCCACTGCGGCATTTTCGAGACGTCAGCTTATAATAGTGATTTCTTAAGACTAAATATGGACGAATGTACATTTTTGTCTCGTGTCAAGATAAATAAAGGTATATAAAAAAAAACGTTATAATAAAATTTTACCCAAGTTAATCGTTCAAATAATTGAAAAAAGTTAAAATATGGTAAAAAGGTCGCGTGCTTACTACAATATTATGCTGTAGTTGTAACATTTTAGCATTTTAGGAGGAGCCTGCACCATGCTCAAACCAGACATTTTTGTCTTTAAGGTAATCATCTGTCCTATAGTATGCTTTTTTACATAAGGTGGTCTTAACAAAGGTTTTAAATTTATTGTCAGGCATACCAAGGACCGATTCAGACAATTTGTTATAAAAGCGTATACCTTCCCCCCTAAAAGAATCACTAACTTTGCTAAGCCGATAACATGGAAGGATCAGTTTATTTTTATTACGCAGATTTCTGTCTGTAATGTCACTTACTTTTGTAAAATTGGATATATTTTTCCTGACATACAGTATGTTTTCGAATATATATTGGGAAGCTACAGTTAAAATATTAGTCTTTTTAAATCGTTCCCTTAGAGAATCTCTCTTGCCTAAACAATAAATGGCACGAACTGCCCTCTTTTGTAGTATAAATATAGTTTCTAAATCTGCTGCATTCCCCCAAAGTAGTATTCCATAAGACATCAGACTATGAAAATAACTAAAATATACCAGCCTAGCAGTAGGTTCATCTGTCAATCAATACCAATAAGAGTGTCGTTACGTGATCTAGAAAGCACTGCACAATAGTTCACAAAGGAGAAACCCGGTAACTATGCGGTTATATCGCGAGAATCGATCCTGTCACTATCGAGTAGGTATTTAAAAGTATAAATAAATAGTAATAACTAGAGCGGCGGTAGCCCAGTGGCGTACGTAACTGACTGCCGAGACGAGGTCTCGAGTTCGATCCCCAGTCGCCCCGGGCACACACCTCTGACTTTTCGTAGTAATGTGTGTAAAAAAATGTTAATTATCGCTCGCTTACTAATGTGCCCGGTAGATGGCAATAGGGTCGCCCTCTATTACATTCGGACCTAAACATAACCGGCGAATCGTGGGCGTATAATACACCTCTGCCTACCCCTTCGGGGTTAGAGGCGTGAAGTTACGATGAAATAAATAATAAAAAGAAACATCAAAACAAAGTTCTTGTAACATCAAAAGCTGCGCCATCAGGTCTCCTTTTTAACCCAAGATCAGATCACGGTATCTTTTGGTGGGTTCGTTTAGGAACTACTGACGATTTTGGAGAAGGAATTAAATCAACACTAGTATTTTTGTGTTGAAACCTCTGCGCATCAACTTAGTGAATACATGCCTTCAGGCTGTAGATATTTCAAAATTCTATAAATGCTCTGCCAGACTTACTTCATAACGCGTAAGATAAATATAAGCTTCTTGGTCAAAATTATATTATTTAATCTGTGCTTACGTTCATGGTTCGGTATGATTTGGTATGATTACGCCATGATTCCATTTTCAAAAGTCAAACTCGTTCACAGGGCCAAGTATTAATTTTTTTTTTTATTTCGTTACAGAGCGGGCATTGGCTCACAACAATGTTCCTGACATATTGCGCTGCGCTACCACTCCACTTGCTGGTGGAGCTTCCAACGACGAGGTTCCTGCAGTCAATATCATGAAGATAGACTAATAACTTTTACTTAGCCACATTTCGAATTGGTTTTTCAGGGTATAAGAAGCACATATCTGTCGCTAATCTCGTCATACAAAACAGTGACAAATTTGGGTATTATTTTCGACAGAGAACAAGCGTAAAGGTTAGACATTAACCAAGTAGCCAGTAGCCAATTGCGTTATGAATTATTTTAACATCATAGCATGTATGCATAGTACACAAGTAATGCTGGACCACCGGCCAGTGGGGGCGGTTATGTTAGGCTTGAACCGACTAAAACCGCACGCCGTCTCGGCCCTACCCTATCCCTATATCCCTCGCACTCCGACTGACCCTGGGCCATTCGCAGTGTCCCCTCTGATAACAGCAGAGGGGTACCTGGAGCGGCCCCCACCCACGCGGGCATTGCAGGCCCGCCATACCCCGACCCCCTCGTGCAATGGGGTCAGCTGGCCCTGAAAAGGGCCGGTTGGTCAGACTCTTGGCCGTTGACGTTGACGCCAGCTACTCCAGAGAAGCAATCAATGAAGCGTCATCGCCCACGTTGCCCAGGGTGCACCAAACTTGGAGGTGATCCAACCAGTCGCACCCCAGTGTAGGTACCTACCTAATTGTTAAGGATATGCTAGATTGAATGGTCTTTTTTTTTTTTTTTTTTTTATTTTTTTACGTGCGGAAATCCCTTCGGATACCCCCCCGCTGGCCAGCGGGGGTGGTTATGTCGTGTCTCGACTAAAACCGCACGGTGTCCTCCCCAAGTGTCCGTTGCCGGGCACCCCGGGTAAGCCCTCGAAAAGATTGAATGGTCTGTGATATTTTTATTTCTTATAAAATATAAAATTAAAAAAGTGTTGTGTGTTTTATTTCATTGTTAAGTATATATACTGCCAGTGGGGACGCCGTTTGACCTGACGGGTGATCAGCCCTTCTATGTGGGGCCATTTAACCCATTTCCCCTATAACGACTGTCATACATATTCGTATGGCAACCGGGACCGACATCTTAACGTGCTCTCCGAGGCACGACCAGACCAATGCAAATACTCATATTCATGCATACAAATATTTGCACTGAGCGGGGATCGAACCCGCGCCTCCTGCGTAGCGGCCGCTTTCAATACCGCCACGCCACGGAGGCTTCATTGTTAAGTAAATACCTACAATATTATGTTTCATCCTATATAGACGACATCGTATCGATAATCGTTAGGTCGTTACCCATATTCTAATCAACAGGTACCTGCCCAATCAAAATAAAAAATCCGCCTAAGGCCGCTTAATATTTAAATAAAGTAAATTCAACAGAAAAATCACTAAAAGTTAGGTATAAAATTAAAAAACAGAAAACAATTCCTAGAGTAAAGTAGTTAAAACGGCAACATTGCGATTTGCGACGCTTATAAATTATCCACTATATGGTATTATCTATAGTATACATATATAATTACTTGACCCGAGTACTCCCGACTGACTGCTAACTGAGAGACTGATTGACTGATTCATCAACGCAGTGCCTAAACCACTAGGCCTATAAATTTGAAATTTCGGCAGTAGAAGATTTTTGGAAATTTCATTTTTAGGGTGGCAAAATAAGTGCTGAACGTTTGTGTGGAAGTCCATCATTTTCAAAGTAAAAAGCACAATATTTAATAAAACTGCTTTTCTGGTTAAAAATAATTACTTACTGGTGGTAGAAATTTGATGACTGATGATTTGATGTCACAAAATTCGGCCGGGTGGGTACCACCGTGCACGATTGCGAAAAACCCTCCATAGTAATCCAATTTCGGTTTGATTGCGTTCAGGGGTCAGCAAGTGCATAGCCGCGCAGAGGGATTGTGGTCGCAGCACTAGTGGGACCGGTGGGTGTCACGCCCACGCAGTGCTGCGACGACAATGCGACATCTTCTGATGAGGCAGTCAAGCTGAGTGCCACCATTGTTAATATGGTACGTGTATTTAATGGTGACCCTCTTTCCTGAGACTTTACCTTCAGCTTACTATTAGGCGAGGTGAAGTCAAATTGACGTATCCTAAATATTAAAAAAAATGAACACGTAAAATTGTGTTTTTCAATATCTCATCCTTAGGGGGGGAAATAAGGTAGGTATGAGTGACTGTATGGAAGTCCGCTATATGGAATGTGCTTAAGTTTTGAAATAAGAATCATGAAATTCAATAAAAAATCTTACTTTACATTTACTATTGGACCCTGGTTATTTAGTTGGTGGCCGGCGCGGCGGTGCAATCGGGTTTTAGAATTTTTTAAGAATATATTATTATTTTTTATGTGTAAATTGAGTATTATATTACCGGGCGAAGCCGGCTCACAGGCCACTAGTCGTACGATATGTCATGATTGTCGTGAATAATAAAAAGCGTCTAATAAACGTTTCAAGCAAAACGTCGATTGGATACTCCAAGCTCCAAGCAAAACGTCCACTGGACGCTTTTATATTATCCACGACATTATCGTACGAAATTTCGTGGGTCGTGTCGTGCTAATACATAAGCAGTATATTTGATTTGAATTTTGTAGACGTCCACGGTTATGCCGTACCGTTGCCTACCAATAAATACAGATTCGGTCATTGTTAAACAGTAAATCCGAACGCACTCTCAGATGACAACATGAAAGTTTTTGGCGCCAACACGGGAAAAGACGCATCACCAAAAAATTTAATTGAATTGAGGCAGTGTTTCATTTTCTAAAATATGTGTATTTTAGAAAATGAAACACTGCCTCTGCAATTTTGAGCTTTTAAGTGTAAAAATGTAGGGATTTTTAGACATAACGTCTTCGATGACATGCACAATTGTAACAAAGTCGCGAACACAAATGACGAAAACGCTGCATTAAATTCATAATATATGCAAATTACTGTATTTATCAATTTACTTGACACTGGCAGTCATTAAAATATTTCTCAAGTTTCTATGTTTAGAATTAGGCTGATGGCTTTGCTCCAAAGCCCTATTAAAAAATAACATGACATTGACAACTGACGTCAGCTGGCTGTCATGACGTCTGGTCACTAAGTTTTGTGATCATTGTAATTTGTTTTTAAGTTATTATTGCAACCTCCACTCGAATTCCTTAATTACGTAATTAAAGCTTTGTGGCAGTGTTGTGTACAGTGAAACAGTGATGGGAAATCATCATAGCCATGACTCTAAAACTGGAGGTGAACAGGGCAGCAGTGGTACTAGCACGCCGCGAGGATCGCAACGCGGTGCTGGCTCACGCTCAGGGTCTGGTGGAGACCTGCAGGGATTGGCGGAAAAGTCTGAAAAGGCGCCACCATCAATGATTCCTATCGAAAAACTTGGCAAGGTAAGACTTGTGTGCAATGACGAGGCCACTGTCGTCAGGGTTCATTTGACGTTTCCGATTCATTATGTTTGTTTTGATTCACGCTGATAGCGCGGCTATCGGTAAATTATCGTATTTGACAAGTTTTTGGAATTGAGTTGGAATGGAATCATGAAACGTTTCGTAAAGATGTGTAAAAATGTTAGATAGCATACATATTATGTTAATATGTGATGGTTGGTAACAATTGGAATTTAAAAAGTTTTGACATTAGTACAGCATTACTATTCAAGTTGATTAAATACTTACATTCCTTAATTAGGAAATATAATATTAAATTGGAAAGGTAATATTAAATTAAAAATAAATTAATACAAAAATAAATTCTACAAAAAATCTTTTAGGAATATCAGCAATTTTGCAAATAACGTTTGATTTCTTAAACTCATCCATAACTGTACTTCAAACATCCAATAATCACATATAACTTTTTTTTTCTTTTTTTTTTATATTCAGGACACGTCATTTTGACTTCACCTCGCCTGATGTTAAGCTGAAGGTCTTCAGGCTTCATTTCTGAACTGTTTGAAATAGACAATAATTCTGAAGTACAGTAAGAAGATGCCTAAACTAATAAAATCCACAGTTCACTTTATGGCAATGGCCTCATAGTCCTGATTATGTGATTATTTGCCCATGAACTTGACATTGAGAGTTAGCCTAGAGACCGCCTGACAACTGACCTTACCACATCCACTCAAGGTTCTCTTGTATGTTTCCTACTATATAAATTAATTTCTTTTACAATTGAATAATACTTTTGACACAAATAATAATGAATAAGTGTTAGTACATTCACTTGAAATGCCTTTGAAGCTTTCAAATTGATATAATCAGGCACTAACATTAGTATACTACAAATGTATATTTTAATAACTAAATTATGGTTTAAGGTGCTATGAGGCATTTTGTTTTGTTGCTTGCAGTGCTAGAGACCAAAGGTCTTTTCTTTATATTGATTCATTGCCATATTTTCCCTTCCCTTCTAAACTATCATTGACAATGCACAAGTACTATTCTCTGATGTTGCAAGTATTCACAAGCTGCGGTTACTGGTTCACCATTCGGTGTATTTTATACCTTTCTAGCATCAAAAATTACTCTACAATCTGAATTCTATTAACTTTCAAGTAACTAATACTAGCTATCTCTTACTGACTGTCACTTTCCAGCAGTGATTCCTATTACACTAATTATTACTTAGGCAATGCCCTAATAACAATAATTAAAAATTTTATTCCATATTCTGTCATGTGTCAAAGATCTTGATTACAAAGAGTCATAAACTATATCTTTGGATGTAGAATATACACTGCGGTGATCGACGAAACGTCTGGAATACATGTTTCCGATGGACCACCAGCCAGACAGCCCGGAAGCAGTATATTCTACATGCAACGCCGGCCGTGAAAGCCTTAAGATTTATATATTTTTGGAGTTGACTACTTCCCTGGTGCAGCATACCCAGTACTTGGGTACTAGGTATGCTGCTAGTGTCTGCTGTGGAGGTTTTAGATTCAGGCCTTTGAATTACTTTCTTTATTCTTTTTCTTTTTTTTATGTTTAGGACACGTCAATTTGACTTCACCTCGCCTGAAGGTAAGCTGAAGGTAAAGTCTCAGGAAAGAGGGTCACCATTACATACATGTACCATGTTAACAATGGTGGCACTCAGCTTGACGGCCTCATCAGAAAAGGATTGTCGTCGCAGCACCGCGTGACACCCACCGGTCCCACTAATGCCACGACCACAATCCCCCTGTCCGGCTATGCACTTGCTGACCCCTGAACGCAATCAAACCGAAATTGGATTACTATGGAGGGTTTTTCGCAATCGTGCACGGTGGTACCCACCCGGCCGAATTTTGTGACAAAATTGTGTCATCAAATTTCTACCACCAGTAATAATTCTTTCAATTCCCAAGTCACCCAAAGGATTATATCGGGTTTTTCTATTAGGAAATTAATTGCAGCCTGCTAATCGGAAAAATTGCCTGTTTGCAATAAGCTCAACTTGTGGATCCAAAAGCAATGGACTAAATATGGGTATTAATAAACTTTGGTGTTCCAGTACTTTAACAATATTCAGGCATAAGTGCATATCTCGAGAATCTTGATAGACTGCCAAACAGTGAGATCTGTTAACATTTCTTCAAATCACAACATAACCAATAGATTTCTTATCTTAAGTGGCTCTCAGCTTTTACAACTAAAATATGATATGTAGTGTGGATTAACAGGACACTCATCCTGAGTTTCTCTACCAGAGATAAGGTACTGATTACTAAAGTACATTCCTCAAGGTTGTCTACCACGGATAAGAGCAAACACTGTTTTTGGTATAAATCTCTCATAGAATCTCACTGTGACACATACAATCTTAGTACTGTACTGCTGGTAAGTACATGTTCTTGATTTTGCCAGGAACAGTGATCCTGGAATCCTAAGAAAAGTTGATTTGTCTTGGAATACAGCCTTTCCAACCATTCCAGTCCATTGGCGACCAGAGTTTTGGGTTGACCGGTCAGAGTTTACCAGGCTTGCGCACCAAAGGCCTAAACCGCTCGCCTTCTCATCGTATTTCCTTTGTGCTCTGCACTGTTCAGAGAAACGCACCGACAAAATAATCCATCTCCATCTCAGTAGACCTATATTCGGAAGACCTTTATCCAGAAGCAGAGCTCCAATCCCCATATAATAAAATAGAGTCGTTACGTCATTACCTAAGATACAGCACGAGGTGATTCTAGAGAATCACCCATGAATGGTGGTAAAAACATGGCAGACTCGAGGAACAGCTGCCTGATAGACAATTGTTTTTATTTGTAGCCACTTCACTAATAAGTGAGAAATAATAGCGCTTACGTCACAACTTTAGTACTTCAGAGCAAACACTCATGGCGCGATTCAATCAATTCAATTGAGCTCTTGTGAAATCGCGTTCTGATAAATTTTAACATAACATAACATCACGCCTGTGTCCCCGAAGGGGTAGGCAGAGGTGCATTACACACCCACGATTCGCCAGTTATGTTTAGGTCCCAATGTAATAGGGGGCGATCCTATTGCCATCTTCCGGGCACATTACTAAGCGAGCGATGATTAACATTTTTTTTTAAACCTAACTTTATTTATATATCTCGCTACTTGGAAGCTGTGCCAATCGATACAATAGCTATAAATATTTTGACATTACTGCCTCATTGGTCTTCTGGAAAAGTTTGCGTGCAAACGTCAGGTCTTGGGTTCGATTTTCAAGAAAGTGCTTATACGTACCAAGTAGACGATAATAGACAATTTCAGTCTCTTAACCCGACCGGCAGCTCATCACAATCACGAAATAGGAAACTTCTATAATTCGACGAGCCTGATGGAGGTGGACTGGGCAACGTCACATGATTAACAGATCGGGGAAAGCGGCGCGTTTGTGCTGTCCAAAAAGCGATGGTTTAGCTCACCTCCAAAAGGGGTCTCCAGTATCAGTAGCCAAGATCTACCGAGATCTAGTCGCTAACTTGCTCGACAGACATACCGCTCCTTGGAGATAGGGCTACGTTGTCGAGTCCCGGGATCGGGAATTCCCGGGACAACGTCGTTCTGGTCGGGCGCTTCTTTATGTAAAATTAATGGGAAGTCCTGAAACAGAAATAAATTCATAAACCATTACTCAGCTCACCAATATTTCGTAACGCCGCATTCGTGATAAATTCTAGAATTTTATTTTTCGTGTCTTTATCTCCTTGCAGCTGCAGGGCAAACCTGAATAATCTGGGCTGTTCCAGTAGTCCGTGAAGTAGTATTTATTTTCACTCATAGCTATCCCTTTGTTCTATTCATTGCCACGCGTATTGTAACTTCTATCCCCGTGAATTCCAGTGTAGCCAGATGTCACCTGAAACTTCGGTCCGTAGCTTTTGACGTAGGTACGTGTCATGGTGGCCTATGGTTGCCATAACGAACATTTCCTAATGTTTTCGAATGTAGTCAAATGTTCTTGAATGAAGTAGACGCAGATAGGCTCATGTATTCGTTAGTCAAATGTAGTCAATTAAATAGCTACCGTGAGTTCTATTAGAAACGAAACGGTGAACGGATCATGAATTAGTTATAAAATATAGTTCACGTTTTATTGTCTCCGTAAACACACTTTAATGTTTTAATTAGTATTTCGGTGAATAAGTAACAGCAACTCGCAACAATAAAGTTCAATTTGCGTTGATAGATACGATTGACCCACCAATTATAGTGCGTTTACATCACACAACAAGTCTGAAGAATATGACTGGAAATGTATTTATATCCTACACCATTCTATTCTCAAAAAGCGGCCAAGTGCGAGTCGGTCTCGCCCATTAAGGGTTCCGTAGCAGCAAGTAACATAATAATGCTTTTTTTTTAATTTTTATATTTGACTTGATTGAATGAAAGGTAAATTGCGGTTTACGATAATGACGTATTAAAAAAAACTACTTGCTAAATCTCGTTCAAACCAATTATCGTTGGAAGTTTACATGGTAATGTACATCATAAATTTTTTTTAGTTTTATCATTCTCTTATTTTACAAGTTACAGGGGGGGGGGACACACATTTTACCACTTTGGGAGTGTCCCCGCGCAAACTATTCAGTTTAGAAAAAAAATGAAATTAGAAACCTCAATATCATTTTTGAAGAGCTATCCATAGATACCTCACACATATGGCTTCGATGAAAAAAAAATTTCTAAGTATGGGGACCCCCAAAAAATATTGTTTTTTTTTTCTATTTCTGTGTGAAAATCTTAATGCGCTTCACAGAATACATCTACTTACCAAGTTTCAACAGCATAGTTCTTATAGTTTCGGAAAAAAGTGGCTGTGACATACGGACGGACAGACAGACAGACATGACGAATCTATAAGGGTTCCGTTTTTTGCCATTTGGCAACGGAACCCTAATAAATCTCTTTTCTCATCAAACTGCAATGAATCACGCGTGAGTACCTACACAGACAACTATTGTCCCCAACAAGGTACATCCACGTATATTAATATGTAACAGGATGATGATGATGATGTTGGCTATATATATATATAGCGTATCTATCAGAATAAACATACATACAGTTAGGCCTCTCGCATATATACAGCCATACCTTTGGAAAAGTGGTCTAATGTGAATTTTGTATAACTTAGAGCGACGTCAAGATTATTTTGATCTCTAGTTGCGACAGTTACTTTTGGTAGGTTAAAATGTTCAGATGTTTTGTAAATTTCTATGTGTATAACTATTGAGGCTGACTAAATCTCCATAATTATTTTGATTCATGCGCGCTGCCTGCTGGTACTCTTGCGCTGGCCTTGAAATATTCTCGGTCTGATGAAAATATTAGGTCGACCCTTACCGGGTAACCCATTCACACTATCCTCATGAATGTGTTTCGTCAATCTTCTCTCATCCATCCTCTCTACGTGTCCGCCACTTCTTAGCCGCAACCTTCTACCAAACCACAACGTTCTCTTATCATGCTGTTCCTCACGTAGTTCATTAACAACATTTGGCATAGTAATCCGTGACAGAATTTCACACATACCAGTCTCTCACAAAGGATTAAAATTGATGTTATATATAGTTCAAATTGATCTTGTGTACCATTGTGTAAGAGAAATAAAAAAATATTTTTAAAAAATCTAAAAAATATTAATAACAACTTTCCTCAATAAATGTTGCATTTAGTAGCGACGACCCCTAGCACCCATACGTGCGGCCTGTTTCGTATGCAAGCAATGTACATGGCATTAAGTTGAGAAACTCCAATCTGTGCTTGGCCTGCTAAATGTTAACATAGTTTTAAGAATAACGGTATTAATTCGAATATATCTGAATACGTACTTCTGAGAATTGAATGGATTCTACCAATAAGAACTCAAATGCGTTAAAGCATTATTTACGGCCTCTGTGGCGTAGCGGTAGTGCATTCGACTGCTACGACAGGGGGCGCGGGTTCGATTCCCGCTCAGTGCAAATATTTGTATGCATGAATATGTCTATTTGCATTGGTCTGGGTGTTTCTATGTATAATGTGTATGTATTTACAAAAAAAAAGTATATAAGTATGTTTATCCGCATTCTGGAAGCCATAACACAAGCTAGTTAAACTATGCTTACTTGGGTCTAGAAAGCGCTGTGTAGAATGTTGTAGAATATTTATTTATTTAATATATTTCATTGAGTAAAGGTGGGAACCCAGCTTAGTTGTAGGTACGGATTTTAGCTCCGCCTGTCACGCCAGCAGAAGCAGGCCGGGACAGTGGGGAGACTAGCGCCCCTCCCCCAAACCGGGGCAAGACGGGGACACCGTGGTTCCCAAACCCGAGGGGGCCATCTCGAAACCGGAGATGGCCCAGGGTCAGTCGGGGTGCGAGGGATATGCTCTATGGGCAACCTTACACCCCGGCGTCTTTAGACCCTAGATGGCGTGCGGTTTTAAATGATTCAAGCACGACATAACCGCCCCCGCTGCCCGGCGGCGGGAGGGTATCCGAAGGGATTTCCGCACGAAAAAAAAAGGTACGGATTTTAACTGGTGAAATCAGGCCTAATTCGACAAACGAGATCAAGCCGAGATAAACGGTTAGGCACTAGTACCCTGGGGTGTGTGTTGGATAACCTCCTCGAGTGTCGCTCCGATTCCGATCCCGCTGCAGTCCGGGGGGAACGGAATCGGAGCGGCCGGTACACCCTGGGCGGCGGTCAATGGCTTCCCCTTCACCCCTTCATAGCGTTGGCATTGATCGTCGGCCAATACCCAACGTGGCGGGAACACATCGCTCTCCGTACTCCTCTGCTTTCAGAGGAGACAGGATGAGCGATGCTGTTAGTGGTGAGATGGCCCAGGGTCAGTCGGGGTGCGAGGAATTTTGCTCTATGGGCAACCATACCCCGTCTTTAGACCCGAGATGGCGTGCGGTTTTAGTCGGTTCAAGCACGACATAACCGCCCCCGCTGCCCAGCGGCGGGGGGGTATCCGAAGGGATTTCCGCACGAAAAAAAAAAGGTACGGATTTTAAAACTGGTGAAATCAGGCCTAATTCGACAAACGAGATCAAGCCGAGATAAACGGTTAGGCACTAGTACCTTGTAAGGCTCCAGGCTTCACCACCATAAAGGGCGGAAATTTACGAACATGAAAGCTCAAAAACTTTGCTCCACCAGGGAAACAAGTCCTCACGATTTTATTTACCCTTCATTGTGTATTATAAGTTTGATGGGGAATTACCTAGCTGGGTTTTATATCGTAGGTATGTGCGCGATGGTGACCTCATGAGCCCCAGAGAGTCCCACATATACCAACCCGAAATGGTGCAGTACAAAAGCTTTGCACGCCGAATTAACGTTCACCCTTGCCAGCCGATGGTTAGCATAAAATGTGAAACTAATGTTCTGGCTTCATTTTTAGGGTTCCGTTGCCAAATGGCAAAAAACTGAACCCTTATAGATTCGTCATGTCTGTCTGTCCGTCCGTCACAGCCACTTTTTTACGAATCTATAAGAACTATGCTGGTGAAACTTGGTAAGTAGATGTATTCTGTGAACCGCATTAAGATTTTCACACAAAAATAGAAAAATACAACAAATTTTGGGCGTCCCCATACTTAGAACTGAAACTCAAAAATTTTTTTTTTCATCATACCCATACATGGATAGGTCTTCAAAAATGATATTGAGGGTTCTAATATCTTTTTTTTTTGCGCGAGAGACACTTCCAAAGTGGTAAAATGTGTCCCCCCCTCCTGTAACTTCTAAAATAAGAGAATGATAAATCTAAAAAAAATATATGATGTACATTACCATGTAAACTTCCACCGAAAATTGGTTTGAACGAGATCTAGTAAGTAGTTTTTTTTAATACGTCATAAATCCTAAACTGCAACTTATCTTTCATTCAATCAACTCAAATATAAAAATGTTACTTGCTGCTACGGAACCCTTAATGGGCGAGTCCGACTCGAACTTGGCCGGCTTATATTTTTTATATTATATTTATAATGGTCACTTATCGCACACACGACCATTGCCTATTCGTCGAATACTGAGTAAGATATGGACTGGGGGAGAATGGGTGTCTACGCCGCATGCATATATTTTATTATAATAATTTATTATGAATGATGAAGCCGCGGTAGCCTAGTGGTATGGGTAATGGTCTGCTGAGACGAGGTCTCGGGTTCGATCCCAGGTTTTACCATGGCACACACCAATGACTTTTCGATGCTTTTCGAAGTTATGTGTGTATTTATCGCAGGTTTATAAGTGCCCGGTTAATGGCAATAGGCTCGCCACCTATTACATTGGGACCTAAACATAAACTGGCGAAATGTGGGTGCTAGCACCTCTGCCTACTCCTTCGGGGATATAGGCGTGAGTTTATGTTATGTTATGTTATGTGAATTTATTCCTAATTAGCTAAATATTTAATTCAAATAAACACCTATTAGTTTTACATAATATTTTTGATAAATAGTGGGATATGCTCTATGGGCAACCTTACACCCCGGCGTCTGTAGACCCGAGACGGCGTGCGGTTTTAGTCGGTTCAAGCCCGACATAACCGCCCCCGCTGGCACGCGGGGGGGTATCCGAAGGGATTTCCGCACGAAAAAAAAAAAAAAAAAAAAAAAAAGGTATTCTATTCTATAACGCGATCTGTGAACGACACGCAATTAGGTATTGCTAACTCATCATTATCATTAATTTCGATATATTAGAACGTTACATATGAAATTGCCGTTTTTCTTGAAGAAATTGGAGGAAACCCAATTTTCAGGACTAACATTTTTGCATTTTTTTTAGGAATGACAAATCCAAATTTTATGATTTTTTTTGTGTATGAATGAGACAACATTAGGCTAACAAACAGCAACTTTTATTACCTTTTCGAAAAGTAACAGCTGTTAAGTAATACGAAATTTATCATCAAAGTGGATAGCATTTAGGAAGTACTGTTTTTGAAGATCGAATTAATTTATCAAGCGGCCAATAAAAACAAAATTTAATACAGAGTTGTAAAATCTTGAAATCAACTTTCAAACAAAATATAAATAATGGTAATAGCTATTAAATTACAGGAATAACGAACTCATGAAATAAATGATATTATATTTCAAGTATTCAAGAACTTATTTTATTTTGTTTTTGGTCTGCATTGAACGATGGGGTCGAATTAACATATTCGGTGTCCAAACCAACCTCCCTTGCTAGCTGGTACACCTGGGGTCAAAAGGGGGCTTGAGTCCGGAAAGTCATGGTGTGGCTCCATATACTTGTCGGTTATTAATGAATTCTATTTCCTAACATCTTGTTCGCTGTTCTCAAGAGCGAAAAACAGCCTGAGCTTGTCCAGTGGCATTTTATATAAAGTCACCTCAACCAATCGTTGAACGACCGCGCACGCAAACGTTGACCTTTTACATGCCTTCTGCTACATATTTTAATACTAGCTGTTCCTCGCGGCTTCGCCCGTGATATGCTTCGATCCTCGTGGCACCTATTTAATCCATACATGCGTTAGTTTTGCAATAATGTATGGAAATTTGTCTGATTTGTGAACTTATATGATAACTGCTCCGCTCCTTTGGGTAATAGCGTGATGATATATATAGCCTATAACCTTCCTTGATAAATAGGCTATCCAACACGAAAAGAATTATTCAATTCGAACCAGTAGTTCCTGAGATTAGCGCGTTCAAACAAACTCTTCAGCTTTATAATAATAATATATACAGCATCCCCGCGCTGTTTTCCCCGCGTCGGTCCTAATCCCTAGGGAATATCAGGATAAAAAATACCCTATGTTACTCAGGGATAATGTAGCAAGTTTTTTTTTGAGATCGGTCCAGTATTTTTAGAACCTATTCAATACAAAGAAACAAACAAACTTTATAATATTATTAAAATAGATGAACCCCTTTTTGTTAAATAAACGTCGTCACAAATTTCTCACCTGTGTCAACACTATCACTCCGACACTTCGTGAAGTTTCTCATCATGTGACCAACTCCAATCACATGATGTGGTCGCGAAAATTACCACACTAATGAACTAATTCGGGAGCTTGATTGGAACAACTAGGGTTGTGCAGCGACAAAGTTTGTGCGATTAAATTAGAATACGAATTTATCGATCCGATTTCAATAAAATATCGAGAAGTAGTAAGGGAAGTTAATGCTATTGTGGAAACGGTGATACTGGGCTATAATAGACCCAGTGGGGATCAGGTTCCCCTTGTCATCTGTAAGTATCTTCACAAGGTGTTCCTCGAGGGGGTTCAGCTGTCAACTGACGTGACACTTCTGAATTACTGAATATTTGCGACGGATTTTGAACTTCAGGTCAAACCAGTGCTGAAATGAAGGGATTATACACATTCGTAGACAACAGTACAGATGTATGAGGGTATGGTCTAACTCCTGACTCCTGGAGGTGTTCTCCGAGACGGAAGGCGAGATTCTCTCTAATTAGCAAAGAGTACGGTATATGGTAATAAGGGGACGAACGTTCCCCGTTTATGGATCCTTTCGTTCTTGGGTAACATAGCCTGATGCTGTCTCTCACACGGTTATGCTCCACCCGTAACTTACTCCGTCAAAGAATAGGAACGAGGTCTCGGTTGGACTCTGACATAATCACTTCACCATATTTCTACATGGAACGAATAAAAACGGAAACGAGTAGTAGAAAATTGACCATTGATTTGCAAATTGAAATATTCTCACTAAACCTTAGTGTTGACCGTGATCAAATGGAAACCAACATTGATCAATCGTTCTCCTGAAGCGATATGACGCCGTAATGGACCGTCACATAATCAATCGTTCACTAACGTGCCAGTTGCGCAAAAACAATAATCTCTTTTGATGAGGCCGCCAAGCTGAGTGCCACCATTGTTAACATGGTACGTGTGTGTAATGGTGACCCTCTTTCCTGAGACTTTACGTTCAGCTTACCATCAGGCGGGGTGAAGTCAAATTGACGTGTCCTAAATAAAAAAAAAAAGAAATCTATTAGATATTCAGCCTCAGACATTTCTATATGAATGTATTTGAATCCCTTCGGCCGTTTAATACCTATAACCAGAGTATCGTAACTGGTACCGTACGAGACTTTTAATTTACTTATACGGAACTCCCACGGGCCTTTTTTTTTCGTGCGGAAATCCCTTCGGATACCCCCCGCTGGCTAGCGGGGGCGGTTGTCGGGCTTGAACCGACTAAAACCGCACGCCATCTCGGGTCTACAGACGCCGGGATGTAAGGTTGCCCATAGAGCATATCCCTCGCACCCCGACTGACCCTGGGCCATCTCCGGTTTCGAGATGGCCCCCTCCGGTTTGGGAACCACGGTGTCCCCGTCTTGCCCCGGTTTGGGGCAGGGGCGCTAGTCTCCCCACTGTCCCGCCGAGCGAGAGGACTCCCACTCCGATGGCTGCCACTAGGTCACGCCTCGGCGAGAACTCCGACGGGCCTGGATCGGAACCAGTTCCGTATAAGTAAATTAAAAGCCTCGTATGGAACCAGTTTCGAAACTCTGATTCTATAACCGGCCGAAGGGGATTGAATTTTAAGGTCGATATTTGATAAACTAATATTCAGTCAAATCGATGGTCATTGGAGTCAGTTTTAAAGTACTAGGTTCGAAGTTTAACCGAATACTAGATTCCAGGGTTAATCTAGAAGCAGCCTAAATAGGGGAATACCATATTAAATCATTTTGAATGTCTTTCTATCGTGGTAGTAGATAGTGAGTTTACAAACACCGAGATAATATTTGCAAGGTCAGCAACGTGCGAGTCAGGTCGCTTAGTGTTGTCATCGTCCTTAAGGCTGTGAGAATCTCTTATTATGTTGCTATCTGTTGGCTAAGCGGCGATAGCCCAGTGGCGTACGTAACGGACTGCTGAGACGAAGTCTCGAGTTCGATCCCCAGTCGCCCCGGGCACAAACCTCTGACTTTTCGTAGTTATGTGTGCATGAATAAATGTTAGTTATCGCTCGCTTAATAATGTGCCCGGTAGATGGCAATAGGCTCGCCCCTATTACATTGGGACCTTAACATAACTGGCGAATCGTGGGTGTGTAATACACCTCTGCGTACCCCTTCGGGGATACAGGCGTGAAGTTATGTTATGTTATCTGTTGGGAGGTTGTTTAGTGACTGAGTACTGATGCATACTTCTAATTCATCATCCCCCAAAGGATTTCCCGGTTGCGTCCAAGCCCGAGGACCGCTCATTATTTTTGATTTGTTTGTTGACTTTTACGAGAGCGACTGCTATGCAACCTTCACAGCCCGAGAGGTGCGCCTGCGCAGGGCCTCGTCCGTTGTTCATGAGGTGCGCTGACGTACAGGTGAGTTTGACTTGGCCCTCGGAGGTGTTAGTCGGGGCCTGTACACCTGGAAAACAGACTTATAATTTCACTACGGTTTATGAATATGAAAGTTTGGTTGGAGAAATATTTGTTATTCATTCATCAATCATTTCCAAAAATGACCACACAAACTCGATTATAGTTATTCGATTCTAGTGAATCATTAAAAACACTAGTCTCTTATAATAATTGACATTAAACTGAGTTGTTTTCATTATCAAATAAATTGCGTTCTCCAAATCTTATCGGGCATCCGATAGCACTGATTCCGTAAATAATCTGAACAGTTTGATACAGTGGATTTAATAAAATAACTTATGTTTAGATAGTGTTCAAAATAAATAAAGAAACTGAGAAATACGACCGTAAACTAAATTGGCATTAAATCACAGCAATTTGACTTTATTTGAATAGATTTAGCTCTTTAAAAGACATTTTAGTGGAGCATTGACTCCACTAAAATGAGAATATGTTAAACGAAATATATTTCAATATAATCCAGTGAATTACTTTAGTGGCATAACGTAACGTTAAAAGTGCTGTCAAATATGGAACGTTGGCTGGTAAGAGCTAAAAGCCTGCGCTTCTCAATGGTGGGCATTCAAGTGGACAAGATGAAAAAGAAGAAAACAGCAGCATCCGCCTGTAAGGTGCGTCCACACAACTGCCAGTTGTTACGTGAAAAAATGTAGCTATCGAAATCGTTTTTCTATATAATAATATCTAGCTATGTATCGAAGGTACAGTGTACATAAGCGCGAGTGAGACACCCCTGGTGTTGCACACGTCATAGGCCGCGGTAACCGCTTCCCAACAGGTAGCTCGTGTGCTTATCTGCCACCTAAGTGGTATAAAGAATTAAATAAATTTAATTGTGATCGTGTCACACAAGACTCTGACTGGTCACAATTTTATTATTATCGACAGAGAACAAGATTAAAAGTAAATGTCAGTTAGGTTAGACCAGGCTTGGTAGGTATATGCGCAGGCCTGGGGGTGGCAGGTGAGGCCGCCTGTCACCCCAGCAGAAGCAGGCCAGGACGGTGGGGCGACTAGCGCCCCTCCCCCAAACCGGGGCAAGACGGGGACACCGTGATTCCCAAACCCGAGGGGGCCATCTCGAAACCAGAAATGGCCCAGGGTCAGTCGGGGTGGGTCTATGGGCAACCTTACACCCTGGCGTCTGTAGACCCGAGACGGCGTGCGGTTTTAGTCGGTTCAAGCCCGACATAACAGCCCCCGTAGCCGGCGGAGGGTATCCGAAGGGATTTCCGCACGAAAAAAAAATAAAATAAAGGTATATTGCATGTGGCTATTCATTAGGTCAAGGTTGAGACACCACTTGATTGCAAACCAATGCACACCGTACTGGTTCTCAGTCAATTCTATATGTTAAAATTCACACTGCTTCAGGTTTATGGTTTGTAAAATCCGAGGACCGGTAACTGACCGGATTCCTATTCCGGAGACCCCAAATAACTACGAAACGCATCTTGCCGCCAGGTGAGATGGTCCCTTTCAGCCTATTGTAAATTGGACATGTTGTAGCTTAGTTACCTGTAAGTTTAAATGAAATCGATCCATAACTTTTCGCGTAACGCAGGCAAAAGTAAAAAATTACTATTGTGAAATGCCCAAAAAAAGTTCGCTGATTTTTCAAACGGTTTCATATTTATGAAGAGATTATCTGCAACTTTCTTTATTGTCGTTTTCATAGACCAATCGTAAGTATTAAATAAAAAAGCGGCCAAGTGCGAGTCGGACTCGCCCATGAAGGGTTCCGTAGCAGCAAGTAACATAATAATGCTTTTCTTTAAATTTTATATTTGAGTTAATTGAATGAAAAGTATTTACTTTTTATTAAAGCGGTTTACGGTTTATGACGTATTAAAAAAACTACGTTCAAACCTAATTTCGGTGGAAGTTTACATGGTAATTTTTTTAGATTTATCATTCTCTTAGTTTAGAAGTTACAGGGGGGGGGGCATATTTTACCACTTTAGAAGTGTCTCTCGCGCAAACTATTCAGTTTAGAGAAAAATGATTTTAGAAACCTCAATATCATTTTTGAAGACCTATCCATAGATACCCTACACGTATGCGTTTAATAAAAAAAAAATTGAGTTTTAGTTCTAAGTATGGGGAGCTCCCAAAATTTATTGTTTTTCTATCTTTGTGTGAAAATCTTAATGCGGTTCACAGAATACACCTACTTACCAAGTTTCAACAGCATAGTTCTTATAGTTTCGAAAAAAAGTGGCTGTTACATACGGACGGACAGATAGACACACATGACGAATCTATAAGGATTCCGTTTTTTTGCCATTTGGCAACAGAACCCTAAAAATAGGCGATAATCTATGTGATCGCGGCCGATTCCTGCACATTTACCCTCTGCTTCGAGTCTGTGAGCAAGTACACTAGTGGAGGCATCCCATGCCATTGCATCAGCCTGAACAATAAGTAATTACACAGAAACAATTATATTGCGAAAAACCCTCCATAGTAACACAATTTCGGTTTGATTGCGTTCAGGGGTCAGCAAGTGCATAGCCGGGCAGGGGGATTGTGGTCGCAGCACTAGTGGGACCGGTGGGTGTCACGCGGTGCTGCGACGACAATCCTCTTCTGATGAGGCCGTCAAGCTGAGTGCCACCATTGTTAACATGGTACATGTATGTAATGGTGACACACTTTCCTGAGACTTTACCTTCAGCTTACCATCAGGCGAGGTGAAGTCAAATTGACGTGTCCTAAATATAAAAAAAAAAAAAATTGCGGATAATTGTGTATGACGTCATCTGAATTCATGTGTATCAATGAACTTGACTTGCTCAATCATTTTTATCTTCATTTTAATTACAAAGCCATTGTTTAACTGTTCCAAATCAAATAATTTATTTTACCTAATGTACTCATGTTCGCAGCATCTTGTTCTTGTTACATCGTACCGCCAGTCTGCAAATGATCAAAGGCAGAGTTTTTTTTTTTTTTTTTTTTATATTTAGGACACGTCAATTTGACTTCACCTCGCCTGATGGTAAGCTGAAGGTAAAGTCTCAGGAAATAGGGTCACCATTACATACACGTACCATGGTAACAATGGTGGCACTCAGCATGACGGCCTCATCAGAAGAGGATTGTCGTCGCAGCACCGCGTGACACCCACCGGTCCCACTAGTGCTGCGACCACAACCCCCTTGCCCGGCTATGCACTTGCTGACCCCTGAACGCAATCAAATCGAAATTGGATTACTATGGAGGGTTTTTCGCAATCGTGCACGGTGGTACCTACCCGGCCGAAATTTGTGACAAATTTGTGTCATCAAATTTCTACCACCAGTAAATCTCTATTGAACAAATTACTGCGTCATCTACATCAATAGTCTAGTGGTGTACGTAATGGACTGCCGAGACGAGGTCTCGAGTTCGATCCCCAGTCGCCCCGGGCACACACCTCTGGCTTTTCGTAGTTATGTGCGTATTAAAAATGTTGATTATCGCTCGCTTAGTAATGTGCCCGGTAGATGGCAATAGGCTCGCCACCTATTACATTGGGACGTAAACATAACTGGCGAATCGTGGGTGTGTAATACACCTCTGCCTACCCCTTCGGGGATACAGGCGTGAAGTTATGTTTATGTTTGTCTACATCACGGTACACACCGCGTATTCCTGGTAGGCAAATTTTCGGAAAATGTAGAATAGCATTATTTGTTATTCCCAAAAAAAAACATTTAAAGCTGTATAGAGCTATACTTCCCCAACACGAATAGGTTCTGACGACCGTGGATGTACCTACCATTTTTTTTGTTTTTCGTGCGTTTTCGTCCCTTCAGAAACCCCCCCCCCCCTCCTCCGCCGGCAAGCGGGGGTGGTTATGTCGGGTTTGAACCGGCTAAAACTGCACGCTGTCTCGGGTTTGTAAGGTTACCCATAGAGCATATCCCTCGCACCCCGACTGACCCCGGGCCATCTCCGGTTTCGAGATGGCCCCCTCGGGTTTGGGAACCACTGTGTTCCCGTCTTGCCCCGGTTTGGGGGAGGTGCGCTATAGTCGCCCCACCGTCCCGGCCTGCTTCTGCAGGGGTGACAGGCGGATGTACCACACTCATTCAACAACAACGGCAAGCTTAGTGACACTGGCCTTTCTCATCCCCTCCTACTTTTGTCCCTGCCCTGTCCCCTCCGCTTGGATGTTTTTGGGGCCCAGCAAGATCTTTGGAGCCGAAACCAACCTCACCTACAAGACGGCTCGTCAGTTGATTGACGGATGAGACGCAAGCTTTCCTCTCCTGATCAGGCGGCAGTCGCTCTCACAGACTCTTACAAGCGTCGGTAGCTTAGTGGTTAAGGAGTCTACCCTACGATGGACAGGTCCCGGGTTCGAATCCTGGCCAGTACACTACCGACGTGATACAACCAATTAAGCTTAGCTGGAGGGGTTAAGGGAAATATTAGTAATTTCGGTAAAAAACAAATCAAGAGACATAGTAGGAGAGTGTACCTCGGAGAGAGCAAGGTTTGGATGTGGAGGCAACCGGGACTAATGCTGCGATGATCCTCTCCGCAGCTACACGCGTACACTTGCGTGCTACAAGCGTGCATAGGCCACGGTAACCCTTCCGTCAGGTGATCCATTTGCTTGTTTGCATCCTTAGTAGTATCCATACATATACTCACGCCTCTTTCCCTCCGGGGTAGGCAGAGACAACAGCCCGCCATCTGCTTCTGTCCTTACACACCTACTTCACGAGCTTCCTTCACTGTTTCATGCAAGCCCGCCGGTCTCCAGTGCTTTTGACCTGCCCTTAGTAGTATAAAAAAGATCATTACTCGAGTGGCGCTCTCTATCTGGTACCTGTGATAAGACGCGGATTGAACTGCAACCGGTAACTAATCATTGATACCAATGATTGATAGCGCGTAATCGCGGGCTAATTTGATTTTGCTTTGTTCGTCACTGTTTGTATCTATTCCTTTGACCATGGCAAAACAATTTCGGCGCTTTAGCCTATAATCTCCTCGTAAAATATTCTCGAATGAAATTGCCATCATTCAGTTGATGAGAGAGTGAATTCCAAAATACTTGTCGTCACCTATATTGCGTTGTTATCAATCTAAAAAAAAAATACGTATATATGTATAGGCACACCTGTTATGACAAAAGGGTTAGGCAGAGGTGAATAAACACCAATATTTCGCCAATCTCTGTATTCAATCCCACGTAAAATAGGAGTTATGCCTATTGCCGCCGAAGCTAAGTCGTGAAATGAGCCGAGCCGATGTGTGTACGACAGAAAGACGCTACTAAATTTAAAAAAAAATAAGCTAGAAACCTATGGCCGATGGACAAGGAGACCCTGCAGTGACTCTTTGAAAAAAAAAGAGATTATGGGCACAATGGGGTTGGCATATTCTGTCAGATATAAAACACTTAAATCTATCTACAAAAAGAAAACACGACGGCCATATGTTATACTTATATCCAGTGTCACTCATGCATGACGATGTGAAGAGGTTTATGATGTTCAGGCATTTAAAAATTATGGTGGACTAGCTGTCGCCCGTGGCAGCTTTTTTTTTATTTTTTTTTTTCGTGCGGAAATCCCTTCGGATACCCCCTCGCTGCCAGCGGGGGCGGTTATGTCGGGCTTGAACCGACTAAAACCGCACGCCGTCTCGGGTCTTCAGACGCCGGGGTGTAAGGTTGCCCATAGAGCATATCCCTCGCACCCCGACTGACCCTGGGCCATCTCCGGTTTCGAGATGGCCCCCTCGGGTTTGGAAACCACGGTGTCCCCGTCGTGCCCCGGTTTGGGGGAGGGGTGCTAGTCGCCCCACTGTCCCGGCCTGCTTCTGCTGGGGTGACAGGCGGCCTCACCTGCCACCCCAGGCCTGCGCTATTCAACCCACGCATGCCCGTAATTCCTTTGTTTTTCCAATAATGTATGCAAATTTGTCTGAGTTGTTGACATGTATGTATATGGCTATCCAACACAAAAAGATTTTTTCTATTCGAACCAGGGGCCTTTACGATTCGATTAGTAAGAAAATCTGTAAAAAATATTTTAGTATTCAGTATGATCTGTCAAAACAAAACCTACCTTCACTTTAGTGAGGTTATTAGACATTTAGAACCAGTCATAGTTGATTTCGTTTTCAATTAGATTTTGAGATTTTAATGTTCGTTAGTGTTGAAATCACACGTTTAAAAATAGTAATTTCACTGAATCGAGCCCCAATAGTTCCTGAGATTAGCGCCTCTTCAAACAAACAAGCTCTTCAGTTTATTAAGTTATATATTCTTCGTCTTTGGTTTCAAAGTTGCATTTCAAACAAATGATACTCCTCCGAGACCGTTTGACCGATCTCGACCAAATTTGCCACGGTGATCAAGTAGACATTACTGAGTGTCGTAAGGGGTCGAATGTCCAGATCGGTCTTACCATCGAGGAATAATCACCGAAAAACCTGATTTCTATTGAAATCAATGGAAAAAGTCGACCGGTCACGTTGACCTATTGTTGGATAGGCAAATCTCGCTACGCTTAAGTTTGGGTTGATTGCGAAGTTGGTAACCGTCCTAGTAATATGTAGCAGTATAGATTGAAGAACAAAACGTACATACATGAACTCTGAAAACACCTATTTGTGGGCAGTCGTGTGAAAAGAAACAATTTTGCATGAAGCTCATACATAAGATACTCGTAAATCTTTCCACAGTGATGACGCAATGTAAACGGTCATATCCCTCTCAGTTTTTATATCATTAACGTCATCTTTATCTGATGCACTTATCTCACGTATAGCCGGCTGAATTTAGATCCGTTTACTACTATAGTAAACAATATGAAAATACTTACGCACTTGTATAAAAGATTAATTAGTATCTATAAACATAAGTTTCTCGTACACACACCTTCGACCTTGAACTGCCTTGAACGATATGAAGTGCATTATCTTTCTTCTTCTTGGTTAAATAGGTTGCTTTCTGAACTGATATAATTATTATCAGCCAATAATTGTATACTATTTCATACAAACTCATGGGCATAGGGTTACCATCTGGTACCATCTTCCATCTGGAAGGGCACGCCGCCGTAGTAGCGATGGTAAGACCCATCATGGAGGACTGGCTAGAGAGGCGACAAGGGAGTCTCGCACTGGTTGACGCAGTTGATCTCTGAAAAGGGGTACTTCGGGGACCATCGTGTCGGATCAGAAAGCAGCTAACATCTGACTGCCTCAGGACTGCACACGCTGGCGGAGTGCCCGACGTGGGAGATGCCCTGATATCACGGAGCGCGAGCGCGTGGGCTGCCACTGCCTCCTGCGAGCAAGAAGAACGAGGCGGCGGAGCGAATTCGGGAGAGTCTCAGATCTCTTCTAAGCCGCATAACGTGTTCCATTGTAACTTACAATCAGCCAAGAAATTACGCGAGTAATTCGCACAGGCTGTTCTAGAAAAAGCTTTTACAGCAGACGAAATTCTTAGTTGTATGGTACAGGTACAATGTATGGTAATCTCACAAGTTGAAAACGCAAACAAGCAGGATGAGATGTGCCCAACAAACCGACCACACAATATGTGTGAGTAAGGTATTAACACACGCATATTATATACGCATGTTTACTTGAGCCAATTGTGGCCGTCTGTCGATATAAATGGCCGCAGCGGAAGGCTGTTGCACTCTATTGTTTGCTAACATAACTTTATAAAAGCCAGACCACCCAATATTGCTTGCCAATAAATAATCTATTTAAAGATTTTGTTTATTTAATTACTAGCTTTTATCAACGCTTCTATAGCACCCTTTTTTTATCCGTGCGGAAATTCTCTCGTATAAAGCCCCCCCCCCCCTCCGCCGATCAGCGGGGCTGGTTATGTCAGACTCGAACCGGCAGACCGTCTCGGGTCTTCATATGCCCGCGTTGTAAGGTGAACCATAAGGCAATTCCCTAGCATCCCGATACAGGTTTCGGCCTAGTTTTGGAGACGACAGTCCATTTAATCATGAGATTCTTGCTTTATTATGGTGTAAATTGTCTATAAAGTTTGTACATGTAATAACCAGACATGTAAAAAATATTGTACTGCATATCATTTGGTAAAATTTTCGGACAAATTCAAACTTCTAAATATAACTTACCCTTATAAATTATGTTCTTTGTTCCAGTTGCTGGCGCAGAGGTCACAAAAAGAAGATGGAGTTAACGGAGTCACTGAGAAGTCGTTCACAGTGAGTATTTAAACATGTAATCGACGAAGCAAAATCCTCTCTTAAATTAGATCTTATAACTGAAGGAGTACAGTAGTTAAACTGTGGTTAGTTGAAGTACTCTAAAATAATAAAATAAAAATTAGTTTAAAAATTAGTTTATTTCCATTACATTAGGCAAGCCTGTCCCTTGGGTACCTAGCCCGATTTACATTAAACAAAACTACTAATCTCCCACATCGAAAATTCTATCCCGCTTTACGGAAATGGCCGATAGAAGAGAGTTTCTACTCCGTCAACGAATTTTTAAAAAAGTTCGCCTCTCGCTCTTATCATTTTAAAAATGCATTATAATATAATAAGTACTGGCAACTGGAGAATTTATAATTATGCATGTGTGTCAATTTTAATTTATGTCTCATTTTATAATTAATTGTCACAATAATTCAATTTCATTTAATTTGATTTGATTTGGTTTTATTTGATTTGATTTAATTTAATTTGGTTTAATTTGATTTGATTTAAATTGATTTGATTTGGTTTGATTTAATTTGACTTAATATGATTTAATTTAGTTTAATTTAATTTAATTAATTTGATTTGGTTTGATTTGATTTAATTTGATATTATATGTACCTGTTTAATGTTTGCATGTCACGACAAGTGGCAAAATGTGTCTTTAGCTCATACATTTTTTGTCATCTTTGTACTTACCACATTTTATTCAAATAAATCTATTCTATTCTATTCTAAAAATTAACAACACTGTCCAACAGCTTATCATACAAATACAAAACAAATAGAAATAGAAATAAAGTGCTTAACTAAACATGCATATTGAAAAATGAACAAAATAATAATATAACCAACATAAGTATGAGAAGTGATGTGCCTAATTGTTAATTTAGTCTACCTACTTTTTCCCTTGATCACAATAAGTGCAAGAGAAGGTCCTCAGTACAATCGTAGGTCAAAGAGGTTAGCCATCCCACGATTTTTGATGTTGCTTCCTTCAGTGAGGACTGCTTTATATCACACCAATGAACCGATTTGTTATAGGTATAATTGTCCTGGGGTGCGACTAGTTGGATCACCTCCAAGTTTGGTGCACCCTGGGCAACGTGGGCGATGACGCATCATCGATTGCTCCTCTGGAGTAGCTGGCGTCAACGTCAACGGCCAAGAGTCTGACCAACCGGCCCTTTTCAGGGCCAGCTGACCCCATTGCACGAGGGGGTCGGGGTATGGCGGGCCTGCAAGGCCCGCGGGGGGGCGTGGTCGCTCCAGGTACCCCTCTGCTCTTATCCGAGGGGACACTGCGAATGGCCCAGGGTCAGTCGGAGTGCGAGGGATATGCTCTATGGGTAACCTTACACCCCGGCGTCTGTAGACCCGAGACTGCGTGCGGTTTTAGTCGGTTCAAGCCCGACATAACCGCCCCCGCTGGCCGGTGGGGGGTATCCGAAGGGATTTCCGCACAAAAAAAAAAGGTATAATTGTCCTTATATGGACTAAAGCGTCCAGCAAAGGTCGTCCTAATCTTAGGTAAGGGGAGTCTAAACATACGTATGCAACCCCAGGTTTCACTGTTACCTTGGACACCAGAGCCTAGTAGAATGGCGCAAATTTATTTTATGTCCAGGCCAACGAATTGATCGCTCGTAACAAAAGCCCTTTCGGCTTCAAGGGCACACCAAATCTCTCTACTGATATACTTAATACTGATATCTCCAAAGGCCCACTAGTGGATCCACTCTAGAGATTGATGGACCATTATATTAAAACAAATATCTTTGAAGACCCACTAATAACCCCTTCGTTTTCGAGGCCCATCAAGCAGACCCACCGGTAGGTTTTTGAACTGTCATGACTAAAGAAATTAAAAAAAAAACATTTTTTTTATTTGAAATCTAATTTGGATGTTTCTGGTGAACGTAAGACCGTCCCAGTCAACAATACTGTCTTAACCATTCCACTTCTAGTTCTTATTAGATGTTACGCTACTTGCCAACAATTATTTTATACATTGAAGACCTCAGACCTCAACTAAAATTGACGTGTAGGCAACACGTCAATTTTAGTTGAGGTCATGAGATTTACCGGCCTTGAAATTATTACATTTATTTTCAGAAATACCTCTTCGGAATGTATCCGGAACTTGCTCGCCAGTTTTACAAATACGTACATAAAGCGGGCAAGTGCAAAAACAAACACATTCCGATAGCCACCTTCAGACAGCAATGCGAGAAGATCCTTGCTATGCTGGATGATAGTGTGATCATTGAAACTTATGTGAGGTAAGGACAATACTGTTTCGATTAGAAATATCCGTAATTCTTAAGAATTCTTCGCTCAAATAAAGTTCACAATGTTCACTGCTTTCTAATTTTTATACTAGCTCACGGCCCATCCGGCCGCATATCCATGATATGCGGCCATGAAGGATTTTGCCTGACATTTGCGAATTTTCCAATTCACTCGCTACGTAGCTGGCTAATTATTTATCTAAGTAATCTAAAGAAACTTGGCATCAGGTAAAAGGCAATAAAATTATGGTCTATAAGTTCGTGCGTTACTACCCTGTTAAAAATTATTTGCAGCTGACTGTTACCGGTATCCGTACTAGTAGACGTTGACGACACGTCGTCGCTTACCGAATCTAAGACTCTCCGGACCAAACCCTCTTCTCCAGGGGCCTTACCACGATGCGTTAATAACAATTCAGTTTCGGGGTGTCGAGGTAAGGCCCCTGTATATGTTCAACTATCTGTTCAATCAATTGAACATATTGGAAGTCTTTGTCTATTTTTTTCAAAACAGCTGCCAAATTGCAAATATACTTATTTTGAAAAAAATATCTTGTTCTTTTAGGATGTTTAGTTCAGATACAGATGAGAACACAGTCACGCCAGATGATCTACGCAGTTTACTGTATACAAGCTACAAACTTTCCATGGACCATTATCCTGAGGGGCCGCAAACATGTCTAATGGTAAGCACAGACAATATTTTTTGAGCCATGCGATATATGCGCATACACTGATGATTTTCTTCTCTGTTTATAGATCAACAAGACGTTATCGGCAGTAGTGAACGGATGCTTTAATAAAAAAGATACTCACAGTGTCGGTTTCGTGGTGCGTTGGCTGGAAGAACATTGTCACAGATTAATTTTTCCAGTTCACAGGTATGGTTTACCGGCTTAGGTACATCTGTGACGGATCCACTGTCATTTCCCAGTAGTAACACTACTGCCCATGGTCTTTCCAGCTTCGTGGCTTCTGAGATCGAATCACAGGGGTTGTGTGCCTTATCTGATGGCTTTTCGGCACTTTCTTGACTCCCTATAAGTTCTGTCTTAGCTCTGTCCCTACTCGTGGCGGCTATACGTCAAGTGCGCACAGCGCGCAACACAACACCAGCTTCCCCGTTAGCTCGAGTCCGAAGTTCTTCTTCATCCGAGGGCTAATCTCAGTTGCATTCAAAGCTTGCACTCTCGAGGCCGTTGTCTGCTCCTCTGCTCCTACTTTTATAGGAGTCAATTGTATGGGAGTGACTGCCGTCTGACCTCCATGCCCTGAGAGGTGCGCCTACGCAGCAGCCGTCCCCGTCGATCGGCAGGCGCACCGGCTGTCTGATGGAGTCGAGTGAGCAGGAGCTAACGGCGGGTCGCGCGGCGCAGGTACTGCGTGCACATGCTGGCCACGCGGCACCGCGACATGGAGGCGCACGTGGAGTCGTGCGCGCTGGGCGCGGGGCTGGAGCTGGCCACGCCGGTGCTGGAGCGCGGCGCGTGGCAGGCCGCCAGCGCGCTCATGCCCGTGTCGCGCGCCTGGCTGCTGGCCGGCACCGCGCCGCCGCTGTACTCGCGCCCCACGCAGCCGCCCACGCAGCCCGCAGGTACCTAGCCACCTATCCACCTGCCCACCTGCCCACCTACTGCTCGCGGCCCGGCACCGCGGCCGTGGCCACCACTTATTGCTACCATTTAGTCGACTTTGTACACGCCTGAAGAAACTTACCTTATCCCACGAACGTTTGCAACGCCAGACTTACCCCTTGTGGGGCTTCCACTTTACATATCCAAAAAATGTAACGAGTGGAGAGCGACAATGAAGACGGCGACGATTTAACGAAGATGCCCACGATTTAAGGAAAATGTTTCGTCGAGAACTGTGGGCATTGCAACGTAAATACTAAAAGTGCAGACACATCCCTGAATGAGCGAAAATCCGGTTATACCAAAGGGTATAACCCTTTCGTTTTAGTAAAACACTTGCACAAACTATCTTGAAAAAATTTAACCGACAATTTGTTTTAAAAAAATATATTAACGTATGTCATTTTATTTCTCGCGGGCATCCAACCCGACGACCGACACTCGCAGACGATGGTATGTTAAATTTTAGTGACGTTTGATATGAATCTTAGTAAGCAACTTAAGGAAACATTTAATACCATATACTGGCGGCACTGCACGATAGGGTTGTAGACGTTTACCTCCTCATGAAAATCTTTCAATATAAATATCTGAACTTCTAAAGGAACAATTTTCGTATTGTCTCCGCATCAGTAACGTACTGTTACTTTATATTTGATGTGTTTTGTTACCGCCGCCGTATCGTTGTCAATACGACGCAATTGAGTTAAATGGACCTAAATCAAAAGGTATGCTGCAAGGAACAATACCTACAGAACCTTCATTTACCTGAACAAAAATTTAAATTTATTAGAAGTAACTTGCGATCGTGTGATTGATGAAGACTGGGCAAGCATAATAAAGAGATCTGTTTAACGAATCCTGACAGATTATGAAAGAGATCTGATTAAACAAAAAGTTAAAGACATAGTTAGTTAAAGAAAAAAAAACTTTGAGAAATGTGCTTTATTAAAAGTAAAATGTAACTTAATTAAAGTTTTCCCGTCGTGTGATGTCAAAAACCGATCGCACCGTGCCGCTAGTATGGACATGGCATGATTTTTAACATGTATCGCCGTGTCATCTACTGTGTAAGTAGTGACATGCTGTATCCACAATATAAACTCGTTTTTGCTTCCTCTTGCTAATACTATTGTTATCAGTCATATTGACGCTGTATGTCTGTTCGTAATGTTTGGTATGAAAATAAGTGTCGATTCTAACAATGTTATAACAACTAATCTTGTGAGTCAGGAAATGAGTAAATTTCGCCTTTACGCTCTATTTAGATGACGTCGTCAAGAAGCAAGATTTAGCTATTTTAAATTTAGTAGATCATAGTTTGAAAATTATGTCATAAATTATGTAAGTATAAGAATAAATTAGTGGTATTCATTTACACTAAGGTACCTATCAAGCTATAAATTCTGTAAGTTTAACGTGCAACATTGAAACGATAATTTTTTTGTCCTAATCTTTATTAACCTAAAACCATACAAATTTATTACTTGTTAGTTCATTTTTAACACATATCTCACAGTCGCTCACATATCTTAATATTGTTAAAAAAAAATAAGTTGTGAAATAACATAGGTCAAAAATAGTTCCTTGTGGTACTCCCAAGAAATACATACAATTGAATCAGAAAATAATTTATTTCATTTGCATTTCGCCTTGTGATGTGCTATATCATTATAATTATGGAAAGGTGCAGTTGCAGTGCATATTTTCATAATATGTACTTAGTTTTTACTGTAGTATTTATGCTAAACGCAATCAAAGGCTTCAGAAAGATCGCCAAGGCACGCCACTGAAGTGGCATGACTCCTATGTCGATGAAAGCACAAACGTTCCTCCCGCCACGAGCCATGCTGCAACAGTTGAGTAGCTCCCCGCTCCGCAGGCGGCGGGCTGGCGAGCGCGGCGTGGCTGGCGCGGCTGGTGTGCGCGGTGCCGTCGCACTGGGTGCCGCTGTACGCGGCGCGCGACCACGGGCTCGGCGCCAACCGCTTCCTGCACCACACGCTCGCCTACCGGTACGTGCCGCTCGTGTGTCACATGACACATACCACCGCATCGTCACCGGCTATGTTGAACATTTGTATAGGGAACAAGCCGGAAAGTTGCCCCACTTTTCAAAGAAGCTTGCCATTAGAGCGCTCTAGAGGTAACTATCTGCAAAAGTAACTGGCTCTACTATCCTTTTTGATACGGATAGTTGCCCTTTCTTAGTAGCAAAATAAATAAAAACTATTCAACGATAAAACGTGATAAACCGTGTAATATAAACTGTAATGCATGCAAAGAAACAAAAAGTTGACTAATACAACAATCGGTAATAATAATATGCAATACTTGCCAATATAATTTTAACCTCTGAGGTTTCGACGCGGCAGATTCTCGCTCACATGATCGAATCGATCGATAAAGATTTACATGACACTCAGGTCTACAGGAGGGGGAACTTACAATCATAGTAAAATCTTCTAAGTAAATTTTCAATTGATTCTGATTTTTTTATTGATTTGATCCAGTATTTACGTAAACTCGTATCATACAGCCGTCCAGTTACCACATCCCGCACGAACGCTTCACCTCCGTCCCCCCCTCCCCTGCCTGACGCCCCTAATCCCGTGCTAACCATGGGAGTGTCACGCATAAATTTACTAAGCAATAGTAGCGTAATTCTGAGTCGACCTATCCAATTATTTTTTAATTTTCATTATCTTCAGATTACTTGGTCTATGAGCTATGGGTCTATCAATGTACTACTAAATGAAACAAATCTGTATTTTTTAATTGCGCATTAACTTCCAGAGGCCCAACTCTAGTCCTTATCCAGGCCGAGGAGACGGTGATTGTGGTGTGCAGCTCGCAAGAATGGCGAGAAACGCACCAGTACTGGGGCGGACCCGACTGCGCACTCATACAAGTGCACCCTACGTGAGTTTGCTTTTGGTAAAGCCTTGGATACAGTTGACCATGACGCTTGGTTATTTGAAACTGACTTTTGTTTGTAATTTGGTGTAGGGGAATAATAAAGTAGTAGTAATATTAGTTTAATTGATAGAATGAAGAATGCGGGTAGGTAAAAAAAAACAAAATATTAGATTTTGAATAAGTAGTTTTCCGTTTAAACAAATCGTAGTCCTTTCGGCACCGGACCTCTAACCATACTGTCATCTGTCATTCAATAGCATATGTCATCTGACTCATCTGTCATACGATGACCGTACACATAATTTTAGTAATAATTAAAGTTACCATACATAAAAATATACTGAAATTAAAACAATTATTAGCCATTTGGCATTCATATTATCGCAATGTTCAGATACTGTATTCTCCGACAAATTTAATAAATGTAATATAAAATGAACATTCGCTGACAAATATAATAAATATAATGTATACTGTACAAACACTTTATTATTGTTTTTATACAGTTTTACCGTCGTAGAACGCGCTCCAAAGATGTTGTACCTGAACACTTCGATCCGCGGCTACCCGAAGGGCCTCCGAGCGGGGTCCGACCCTCGGAAGCCTCTGTTGATCATTCCAGAAGACTTCGATTCAGTAACGTTTAATGGTGTGCCTTATCCGATGCAGAATATTGAAGTGAGTTTAATTCAATCTTGTATTTTTATAATTTTTATTATGTTATGTAAGTATATTACCTGAAGCCCGCGGTTCCGCCCGCGCGGAGGTCGTTTTTTGGTCATATCTCCGGTTACACTTAACCAATTGCAATTAAACATACGGCAGATTTTAAGTCTGACCAAGACTTTTATAATAGAAATAACCGCATCAAAATGTGTCGATCACGAAAAAACAGACAAGAATTGATAAAAAAATATGTGTTCAGAATCGTTCATTTAACAGAACCTATGTAATTTTTAGGGATTTTCTTTAGAAAAGCCCTATTGCTACCGAGTTGTCGTCGTTGCCAATTTTCTGGCACGGTTTTGGGTATGAAGGAGATGAGCTATCGAGTTGCTGTATTCGGTAATAGATTCGTGCTGGGGTGAACCATTACAAGATAAAGAAAAATTCCTGAGACGAACTCAGCCGAATACAAGGGATTTTCTTTTATTTTATCTTTTATCCTTTTTTATCTTTTTTTTTTTTTTTTAAAGAATATTAGTAACTGAAATTACTAATATTCCCCCTAACCCCTCCAGCTAAGCTAAATTGCTTGTGTTAGGAGTGGGTTCACGTCGCTAGTGTAATGGCCAGGATTCGAACCCGGGACCTCTCGATCCTAGAGTCGACTCCTTAACCACTAAGCTACCGACGTTTTTTTTATCTTGCAATGGTTCACCCCAGCACGAATCTATTACCGAAAACAGCAACTCGATAGCTCATCTCCTTCATACCCAAAACCGTGACAGAAAATTGGCAACCACGACGTCGACAGGGATTTTCTTTAGGAAAACCCTATTGCTATCGAGCTAAAAAAAAAAGATAAAATAAAAGAAAATCCCTTGTATTCGGCTGAGCTCGTCTCAGGAATTCAACTTGTTTCAAATACCTCCGATGTACAGACGTAACTACAATATTTTTCACGTAGCATGGGTACGGTGACGTTTGGGATTTGAAGTTACTAGAGATGTAGTCAAGATAAAATCGCATGAAATAAAATCGATTATATATCTTATCGAGATCATTTATTAATGAAGAAGAAATCGATTCTATTAACTAATAATTTTGAAGAAAAAAAGTAAAACAAAATTGATAACCTGTTTAATTATTTATTAAAAATCAAACATGTTCATCATCTTCATCATCATCATCATCATCATCATCGTCATCTGACTCGTCGACGTGAATAATTATTTGGGAATCAATTATGCAGTCTATTCTAATGTCTCGCTCCCAGTCATGTAAGATTAGATTTTTGGTTTTCTCCACTACTTTCTTCCAGTCATCGCCAGTGACATTTTTGCATCCCTCTTTCAATAACCCCATCATTTTTGTGGCTGTAAAAGGGGGAGCTGTATTTTTTCGTGCAGCGTATCCTGAAACAAGATAAAAAACAAATTGAGTCATAGAATTCAAGTAATAAACATAATCATATTTTTGTCAGTATGTAAATAGACTATGGTTAAACAAGTTACCTTTGATTTGGGCCCAAATTAATTCAATGGCATTGTACTGACAGTGGTACGGTGGAAGCCTCAGGACTTCGTGACCATATTCGTTTGCCATCATATCTAATTTGTATGTCGTTTGGGGCTTGTGCATTTTTACGAGCTTCACTAGCTCCACCTTTAATTTCGTCTCATCGGCTTCCACATTATTGGCTTGGAGCCACTCGATCAACTCGCTCTTCTTATTGGAAGAATTCGCGGTTTATTCAATTGCACGGAGTGATATGGGGCATTGTCCATAATAATTGTGCTGGGTTCTTCTAAATTGCTAAGCATATTTTGAAACCACTCCGTGAATACTTCCGCATTCATATCTTCGTGATACTCTCCCGTCTTTTTCGATTTAAAAGCAAGTAGCCCATTTTCTACAAATCCTTTCGATGTGCCTGCGTGACAAATAATCAATCTCTCCCCTTTTCCTTCTGGCACTTTGGTCGAGGCATGAGGTGTATCGTCAGTCCACATTTTACCGACCGTATGATTGGCATTCAGCCAAGTTTCATCCAGGAAGACGACATTGCTCCAATCGGTAATCGCTTTAGCCTTTTTCAAAAAGGTAACCCGCGCAAGTGCTATATCGCCCCTCTCCATGACAATTTTTCTTTTGTTTACTTTTTTGAATTGGAAACCAATGTCCTTCAATACGCGCCACAAGGATGTAGGACTTCCAGTAAACAAATCAGCATCTTTTAAAGACTTGACCAGCTTTAGAAGCGTCGGTAATTCTTTATTCTGGTAATAGTTATAAATGTGGCTCCGTATAGCATCGGCCGCAAAACTGTCTACATCTGTTACAGATGCCTTTTTGGTTCGCTTTTTATTAGGGGTGGACAACTTATTTTCTTCTGTATCGTGAGCACCATATTTTTCTCGAGTGATTCGAGAAACCGTGTTCCGCCCAATGTCTAACGCATCTGCCACTCGATCCAAAACGTTGGACACAGGCAATAGCGTTCCGCCATTCTCACGTTCCCGCTCAAAGTAATCCCGCAATCGAACTACAAATTCACGGGCTTGACTACCAAGCACAGTCTTTTTCGTTCTTTTTGGCATTTTGCCAAAAAAAAACAACAAAACAAAAGTCAATAACAAAAAACGGTAACGAAAACAACAAAGCACAACGATAGTCAATAACAAAAACAAGTAACAAAAACACCACGCAAGCTCAAAACAAAGAAAACAGACCGCATACAAGGCAGACGCACTCGTACTGAGTTGATATAACAAGATGGCTGCCAGCTCATGCTTAAGCAGTGTTGCTATATTATAATAAAGCTCCACAAAGACAAAAATGCTTTGTTTAAAGTTTATTATTACATAATTATATTTTATAATCGTATTTTAGTTAAAAATACAACTAACGATTTATGATACTTTATTCGACAATTTATCGATTATAACGATTTTACTATGTCAATCTCTAACGCAACCTGTTCCGATTCACGCATTAAGAATTATGTATTTGGAATGTTTATATTTAAAGTTTAAATAATTACGGAGAAATAAAAATAGTTTTAAGTTAAAAATGCAGAATAAAACAGTTTTCTTTTTATCTTCGTATTAAGTGTTGTTTCCTGTATTCCGCGTTAGGTAAATTGTTTCGAAATGAATCATGCATGAAATGGAATTAGTCAAATGTCACCGTACCCATGCTACGTGAAAAATATAATAGTTTACAATTTTATAATAGTATGTTCGTATCCGGCTACACCCGGCTCCTGACTTTTCCAAAAATGTCTTTCAAATTATCCTTCAGTCAGTAATTATCAGGACATAATCCTAATTTTTCTAAATATAAATTGTATAAATATAAGATCCAGGACGGGAGATAAACAACTTATGTCGTTCTATCACGTATGTTGATTTTCAATTGATGTATTGGTAGAAAATTCCCTCTACAAAGTTTGATATTTTAAAATGTCTTCCATGAAAATAATGTGAAACTATTTGAATACATCAGGTATGGGGTTGTGGCGACCAGGCGTCCCGTGAAACGCAGCTAGAAATCAAAAAATGGCAAGTCAAGGAAGCGGAGAGACAACGAAACGTAAGTTATCCAAATAATTCAGGCTAGGTTGCTTTTGACCCGTTTTTACTTGGCACCAATTTTCACCAATTTCATTCTGTACTCATTCATTCTACATGTACAAATCACATCAGCGGATATTTTTCAATTGTAGCCACTACATCTTCAAACCACACAACCTATTTATAATACCTTTCTTTTTTTTTCGTGCGGAAATCCCTTCGGATACCTCCCCGCCGGCCAGCGTGGGCGATTATGTCGGGCTTGAACCGACTAAAACCGCACGCCGTCTCGGGTCTTAACACGCCGGGGTGTAAGGTTGCCCATAGAGCATATCCCTCGCACCTGTTTATAATACCTATGTATTACCATGTTTATCCGCATTCTAGAACCCATAACACAAGCTAGTTAAGCTATACTTACTTTGGGTCTAAATAGCGAAATAGCGCTGTGTAGAATGTTGTAGAATATTATTTTATTTGTTTTATAATTAACTAACGCACCCGGTAAACTTCGTTCCGTTTAGGATCAAGTTGCATTAGTGAGGTTTTGGTCGGTTCGAGCCCGACATAACCATTACAGCTAGCCGGAGGGGGGGGGGGTGTCACCGTGGCGATTTCCGTATTATATCTGGCGCAAGCAGATTTTGTTGTGGTTAGCTTGGTCCCCGGAGATTTTGGTGGGGCCCTTGTGTTGGGGGAGCATCACACCTCGTGCCTCCACAGTTGCATTATGAACCACTGTTGTCTCTGGAATAAATAATTGATTTATTCCATAATTAATTATCCCTTTCCAGGTGAAACTGTCCGCCGCCGACTGGATCGAGCATCCAGACAGATACTTGCTAGAGCTGGCCGGCCGACCGCAGTACAACAACTCGGCCAGCTAGTCTCCCACCTCGCCCGGGGGACTCCCCACGCGCTAGTGAGGGGCCCCGCAGTGGGCATTGGATAACTGCCAAATGTTCGGCGGAGGGGATCAATTACAAATATTTTATTAAACACCTTATTCATTAATAAATCAAGGGAAGCAGAAATTATTTTGTTAAATACTAGTGCCCGGCTTTGCCCGGGAATACATTCGTAAAAAAGTCCTGTAACCCGTTTTCTGCGCCATCACCAGACGCGAAAAATACATGCCATCTTTGAAGCGGTTTGGGTATTTTGTCAAAGTTTGAACCCAATCGATGATCGATCGATCGAGAACTTTCTGAAATTTAAAAGCGTACACAAATCAACCTAACATAAATAGATTTGATATAACAAAACTTTGTCCGCGGTTTCGCTCACGTTTTCTACAGGACCTTTACATGTTTTTGAGGTAAACGGATCGTGAAAAGAAATCCGTGTTCGCCTTGAAAGTAAAGACCAAAATTGTAGCATTCCTCTGGAACGGTGGACTTTGGGAAGAAGGCACCTTACCGCGGCATAAATAAATGATAAATGGAATATTAATACTGTGCAGAAGTAACTAATATACTACTATTCCTTTCGACTATAATTATAGCAATATAAACTGTATTTAAAACTATACCACATTGAAATATAACTATTTTTAACGGATTTCATCGCGGTTTATTTGATGTTAGTTTATTTACACTGAAATTCACTTAAATAATTACAAGGACGTAACGGACTGCTGAGACGAGGACTCTAGTTCGCTCCGGGCACAAACCTCTGACTTTTCGTAGTTATGTGTGCATTAAGAAATGTTAATTATCACTCGCTTAATAATGTGCCCGGTAGATGGCAATAGGCTCGCCCCCTATTACATTGGGACCTTAACATAACTGGCGAATCGTGGGTGTGTAAGACACATTTGCCTACCCCTTCGGGGATACAGGCGTGAAGTTATGTAATTACAAGGTAAATCAAAACACAAAAAGACTTCATGACACTGTGAGCTCATTCTGCGTTAATAGTAACAACAACAATTCAACATAGTTCGGGTACTTTGAGATAACTTACACTTCAAACTATAAGAAGTCTACCTAAGTATGTCTCCCCGTGAGCAAGGCTTTTTTTTTTTTTTTTTTTTTAACGTGCGGAAATCCCTTCGGATACCCCCCCGCCGGCCAGCGGGGGTGGTTATGTCGTGTCTCGACTAAAACCGCACGGTGTCCTCCCCAAGTGTCCGTTGCCGGGCACCCCGGGTAAGCCCTCGAAAGGATAACCCCAGGGTTGCCGGCGGACTTTGGCCGCCACCGCGGCCTCGCCTGGTGGGGTCGGGTTTTATCCCGCTTCGGTGAGTTGGCAGGCGTGTGTAGGGCACACACGACACGCCTCCGCCACGGCCTGCTTCTGTAAGGACGGTTTTGCTTTTGAGCAGGGCTGCTGAAAAGCAACCGAAACGTCGGGTTCTGTGTAAATAATAAAATAACATCAAATAAGTCGCGATGGAATCCGTTAAAAGTATTCTAATTTCTATGTGTGATATTCGCGTAAACTTCGACAATATTATATAGGTACAAATTTCTTTTTTCACTTGAATGACTGTATGCAAGCAAATAACACGATCTATTATACTATTCCAATCGGCTTTACATATCAATAAGCTCTATCTACATATTTTGCCTCACTTATCATATCAAACCTTACTTTTAGCTGTTAACTGCACAACATTTTACATTTATGAAAAATAAAATGATCCGCTAAAAATAGTTTTATTTCAATGTGTGACATTCGCGTAAACTTCCGACAGTATCATATCAAACGATTGGCTTACAGATACGCTATGCTTTGAATTAAATTCGACATTTACAAAAATTTAGGCATAATTAAGAAAATAGCAGTAATCCCATTTATTCATGAAACATTTGTTTAAATTTTAGGTTTTTTCAAAGATATTTTTACATAAAATATTACTGTTGTCAACTGTTGCGTAACAGTTGCGCAATTTTTATATACTACCATAATATAATTTGTTTTTATTTACTTTTTATCAATCTGTCTATGGATATAATGAATCTCGGAATTTGTTGCTTAGCTCAAAACTTGAGAACGACTCAACCGATTTGGATGATTTCGTTTTTGTTGTATTTGTAATTGTCAGGTCAGGTCTAATGTCGTCACACAGGTGACAGGCATGAACAACGAGTTATTCTAATATATTCTTGTAATAAAACTATATTGAGCTGATAGAATTAATTTACCGCCGTTAGCAACTGTGTCTGCTGGCCATAAACGTCAATTTCCATATAATTATGCGAGCGAGAGAGACAGATAATCAAAATAATTTAACCAGACGAGACAGATGACGGCAGTACTTGTTGTAAGTCATACGTCTGGTCTGAAGTTGTCACGCACATATTGATAATCAAATAATAAAAGTCATTAAGTGTTATTCTATAATATTGTGTACTTTTATAAGTAGTAATATATAGGATAGTGATATTTGAATTCACAATTTTTATATTTAGGTATACTGACTTCAATGAGAATAATCCTACTTTTTATTACGTGTTTATACTGTCCATAAACGTCAATATATAACTTTTAACCGACCATACAAAGATCTACTAAATATTAACTCAAGGTGACATGTAAAAATTCCAAGTGAAACATATTTGTTCGATTCTCTCTTATTAAATGGTAAAGATATATTCCTATAGCTGTTTGAGTTACTAGGAATGATCGCGAATCGCTTTTTGTACGTGCCTATTCCTTCACAAAAAATATTGCAAAATGACAGACAAACTCTATATTCTCGTTGGTCAGACTGCTGTCATCCAGTAACGCTTCGCCTAAATATATTAGCCTATGATTAGCTACCATTTATGTTTTAACAAATGTTATTGACATTTGGCAAGTTAGTAGGTACTTATTTTGTACTAATAAAATCTTAGTTAAGTATTAAAACTGTATATACTTCTCTTTTATTTTTCGTGAAATTAGTTCATTTCTTTTGCGTGCCAAGTTCTTGTGCAAAAAAATATTATCCACTTAATAACTTTTTTGTTATTATAATAAGATACCTCTTCGTAATCTATTAGCATAGACAAGCAAAAGCAGAAGCGTTTCTCTTGCGAAAGAAAAAATTAAGGCTTCAGTTATTTGCGTCTCATCTTTGGTCTATTCGGTGGCATACTATGATGTCCCTTTTTTTTTTTTTTTCACTATGAAGTACCTGTTTTGGACTTGGACTATGTAGTATTCCTAAATTGATTTCACTAGTATTAGCTTGTTAACTACTTACACTAGGGTGGAGTGAACTTGGAAAAAAAAAACTTTTTTTGGAATTTCAATTTTCCTGTATCATTAACCGATGACCATATATAAAAGCTTTATTCATGCTAAAAATCAAAACGCTACGACTTTATTTTGAGGTGGCGCGCTACGAGGGTAATTTGAAAACTAAATCAATTTTTACGTCTATCGTGTACCTGCACGTCAATGTTATTTTGTATCTATATGTAATAAAACTTATATTTCACATTACTTTAAAGGGTTAACTTGTTCGCCTTTGCATAATTTTCTTAAACTTTCCCATTTAAGTGGTAACGACAAGTGTAAAAAAAAGTCAGATTATTCGTCAATAAAATGCCAAAAACTCGAAAAGACTTGCGGTGCCCCTTGTTTGGCGAACCAATAAAACTAAGTGATAGTGTCTAACCAACTTATTGTGATATTATAAAATATTACTTGTGGTTAAGAAATGACTTACTGGAACTGAATAATGGTAAAGATCCTGCAGTGAAGGATTTGTGTGAAATGATAGCCGCTGATATTGAAAAAATTTGGAACAAGGCCTCTATTCCCATTATAAGCCATCAACAAATAGTTGCCAGATTGACTTCCTATTATAATAAATACAAGAATGTGAAGAAATTACGTAATGAAAAGAAAAAGCAAATGTTTTATGAAGAATCTGAATCAAAATTATTTGATATCGCTACTTGTAAATGTGAATCCAGAGGAGTTTGTAAGTGTGTGATTAAAGTCCCTATTGCGGAAGAAACCTTTTTGAAAGACCAAAGAAATGAACGAAAAATGTATATTGGGGCTGTCGATAAAGTGTCTACTAAATCTATCTGCCGTAAAGAGACAAGGAAGAGAAAGTATGATGAGTTTTTAAAAATAGCCAGTAGTATCCCAAGTACTTCTTCTGAGCCAGTTCTTAATTTGTCTTCTAGTAGTTCGTCCATTGCAGCATCAGACGAGGATGAAGATGTGATTTTTAGAACAGAAATAACGACTCAATCAACCAGAGAAACTGAACAAATGAGAAGTAAATTGCAAAACTTAGCTACTACTTGTGACCGAACTGGAGTTTCTGACCGATCTGCTGCATTAATCGTAAATGCTGCATTGTTGGATCTAAACGTTATCAGCACTGGAAACTCGTCAAAAGTAATAGATCGAAGTAAAATACGTAGAGAGCGGAAAAAGGCACGTAAAGATTTACAAAGTTTTGAGAGCAAACAAATTTTGACGGCTATTTACTTTGATGGTCGTAAAGATAAAACTTTAATCATGACTAAAAGTGGCAGTATCTCACAAAGGAAGAATATTACTGAAGAACATATTTCAATTATTTCGGAGCCTGGTTCTGAATATATCGGTCATCTTTCTGTTGATTCTGGGAAAGCAACCACTATTGTGAAACACATAATTGAGTTTCTTGAGTCAAAGTTTGAATATCGGCCATATTTGGTAGCTATTGGATGTGACGGTACCGCTGTAAATACGGGACATAAAAATGGAGTCATAACTTTATTAGAAAAACATCTGCAAAGACCTTTGCAATGGTTTGTGTGCTTGTTACATGCAAATGAACTTCCACTTCGTCATTTATTTACCAGCCTTGATGGTACAACTACAGGACCAAACAGTTTTTCTGGGAGCATAGGGAAAATGTTAGAAAAATGCCAAAATTGTCAAATACAGGTTTTCGAACGCATTCCCATAGAACTACCGGATTTGAATACTAATACCCTTAGCACTGATCAAAAATATTTATATGAGATATGCTCTGCCATTTCGACAGGTACGGTCCCACAAAACTTAGCCAGCAAAAACCCTGGTAAACTCGCACATTCACGGTGGTTGATTTGCGCTAATAGAATTCTTCGTTTATATGTTGGAACAACGAAACCTTCTAAATCTTTAAAAGATCTTGCAACTTTCATAATTAAAGTCTATGCACTAACTTGGTTTGACATTAAAACAAAACCTTCTTGCAAATATGGTGCAGTTCATATCTTTAACATGATTCAAAGATGTTTGTATCTACCAGATGACCAAAAAAGCGTTGTTATAAAAACTATTCAGAGAAATTCCTTCTTTGCACATCCAGAAAACATACTATTAGCAATGTTACAAGATGATGAGTCTCACATAAGGGAACTAGGACTTCGTAGAGTTTTAAAGGCAAGAAAAGAGTTTAAAGGAAAGAAAGTAAGAGAATTTCAACTACCAAATCTTAAAGCCGATGCATCAAATTATTATGATTTGATTGACTGGTCGAATGAAAAAATAACAGAACCTCCGATGACCATGAAATATAGTGACGAAGAAATTTCAAGCGTGATTTCCTCAGGTGGCAAATTATTTGAAATTGAAAAGTATCCTTGCCACACTCAGGCAGTAGAACGGTGCGTCAAGCTCGTTACTGAGGCTTCTTCATCTGTTTGTGGGCCAGAGGTAAGAGATGGATTCATTCGCACGAGGATAAAGGCAAGGCAAGACGTACCAGTATTTGATACAAAATCACAATTTTTTAAGCAAAAAGTAGAGTCTTTAGCTTCAGCTTCTGAATGATAAAAGGCTTTTATATAATATATTTTATATATTTATAAGTACTTACTTATACTTAATTTCAATTTCAAGCTTCAATATTTTTATTTTGATAAATAGTCTGTCTCAAATAAAAACTTTATATAAAACAAATTTTGGTTATTTTATTTAACTTTTAAATTTGATGCGACACCTTAAGATGTAAACCTAGGCACTTGAAATTTTATTTTTATATCTCTAAGAATGTCGATCATCCATTGGTGATACAGGAGTAACATAGTTTAATTTGTTTTTTTTTCACTCCACCCTAACTTACACGGTTTTGCTCAATCTAACAATTCCAAGCGAGCATTCAGTTTATTATTATATTAAAAAATATATTGTTTCATAGAAATTGATATAAATTGATGTGTGATGATATACTCACTAAAAGTTCTGAGTAGTACATAATAATGTAAAATTATTCTACTAAAAATGAAGCTTAACCAAATTTGGTACAACACATGATACGTTTTACCAAATACTTATAATTTATTATCATATAATATAATAATAATAATTTCCTTATATTAAACGAAAGCTTGTTGAGGCTTCGCTGAGTAAGAGCACAATATTGTAGTGCTAGCATTATTTAAGTAGCCATATTAGCGAGTCACGTAATAATTAAAGTACGCTTCTAGGTGGAGTTATTTTTTAAACAAAAAGACCAAAACGTTGATAATATACTGTACTAGAATAAGGTCGAGAAGTTTTGTACCTTTTTTTTCGTGCGGAAATCCCTTCGGATACACCCCCCCCCCCTTCCCCCCGCCGGGCAGCGGGGGCGGTTATGTCGGGCTCGAACCGACTAAAACCGCTCGTCGTCTCGGGTCTACAGACGCCGGGGTGTAAGGTTGCCCATAGAGCATATCCCTCGCACCCCGACTGACCCTGGGCCATCTCCGGTTTCGAGATGGCCCCCTCGGGAGAAGTTTTGTACCTACAATAGAAATGTTCCAGGTGCGTGGTCACAGTATGTAGCTTGTGTGCAACGTGAACTTTCTTTGAACGTGTAACTCAGTTTTATAACCGTTGCATATACACTGTTACTATAATATTATGAAGTTTATATGCTGACATGATGCAAATGGACTTTAAACTCGTAGGTATAAACTATGAATATATCAATTCTCTTATTGTGACCTTTTAGAATTGTATAGGTTGAATTTTCTAGACCCTAAATGACAAAAAGCGTGTTAAAACATCTCAGCTTTAAGCTGGAAAAGTGAAAACAATATGACTGTCGTGTTGTGTACGAGTTGTTGTAATTAATTTTACGTAAAATCAGCTCAAACCGCGCATCGTTACTGATATAGATTAACTACTGGAGTAAAGTAGGTGCTAATTTTGGAACTACTACTACTAGACCTAGAGTACCTGACTAGTACTACTACTGAGACCTACTAGTACTACTACTGAGACCTACTAGTACTACTACTAGAACTATGGCTTGTTTCACGGAAAAGTCTACGCAAAATTCTAAAACAAAGGGATCGGAATAGGGAGCATGTTTGGGCAGTAACAGCAGGCTATTGTCCAATCACGAATCGCCGACCGAGGCAAATGTCTTTCGTGATTGGGCAAAAACGCGCTGGTAGCACTAAAAGCGTACTCTATGGATTTACCCAATAGGTAATTTTATCTATGGTTATGGGTAGGCCGATAAAAAACCTGTTGGTTATAACTTCATAGTCCTTGTAAGTTAAATCTTTCGTTAGATTGCGATTACGATGTATTGTGTTCATGATAACAATTATTTACTTGCAATTAATACCATTAGTATAGATTTATTTTTCACATCACATCCAAAAGCTTGACGGAGCAGTGCGCAGTCAGTAACATGCGCTTCGTAATGTATTATAAGGTGCTATATTATCGCTTTGTAGTTTTTTTTGTGTTATAAATTAAATGGTAATTCTAATTATGAATAAAGTATTTTACTAAGTGTGATATTTTATTTCATCGTGTAGCGACCTATTAGTATGGGAACCTGCTTTACGTTGGACAGTGTTGTACCTAGAACAAAGCTAATAAAAAAAAATATCTTACTAAAAATAAGATAACTTCACGCCTGTATCCCCGAAGGGGTAGGCAGAGGTGTATAAAGTAAATGAAGCTTAACCAAATTTGGTAGAACATCACAATACGTTCTACGAAATATGTATAAATATTATAAATTATTATTCTCAACTATCCCACACCTAACTCAAAGGAAGTGAAGAGGTGAAAGAAATGGAAATAGGCTAGAAATGGCCGGCTGGTATAGTCGCTTTGTAAATATTTTTTTGAAAATTAGTAAACCATTATGTAAATTAACGTCTAAAAATGTAAACTTTGTATGGACGCCAGAAGCTGAGGAGGCTTTTAACCTTCTCAAATCAGCTTTGGTCTCTGCTCCTATTTGCGTCTGCTTACTCCGTTGCTACTGTACCTCAGATTTTAAAATTGGAAGCTGGTGGTACCCCAAGAGGACAGATTATCTCTCCTCGCCAAGTATCATGATGACACGCTCAGTGCCTATGGTGGTGCCTGGAAGACCCATAAAAGGCTGGCTCTTAATTATTACTGGCCCAAAATGTATGAGAGCGTTAAGGAATATGTGGGGAACTGTGAGATCTGTAAGCAGTACAAACCTAGCAGCACAACACAAGAAGTGGGATGAGCACCTCGTTGAATTACAGTGCGCTTTGAACACTGCAGTAAGTGAAGCCAATCCCAACCAAAACCAAACCCTATACTTTTTAGTGCATGGTAGGGAATTTATAGGCGATGGTGTTCTATACATATAGACAGTCAGACATTACTTGTCATCCTGACTCTGTATCCATTGACGATCCCACGGCCTTTGGTGTTAAGCTGAAAGAAATGCAACGCATTTACGATCAGGTTAAGAAACATTTGAATGTTGCACACCGTCGTAATTTTTTTTTTTTTATATAAACACGCCTATATCCCCGAAGGGGTAGGCAGAGGTGCTAGCACCCACATTTCGCCAGTTTATGTTTAGGTCCCAATGTAATAGGTGGCGAGCCTATTGCCATTAAACGGGCACTTATAAACCTGCGATAAATACACACATAACTTCGAAAAGCATCGAAAAGTCATTGGTGTGTGCCATGGTAAAACCTGGGATCGAACCTGAGACCTCGTCTCAGCAGTCCATTACCCATACCACTAGGCTACCGCGGCTACTACCGTCGTCGTAATGAAAAGTACTACAATCTCAGAAAACGGCATATAGTCCAGTCAAAATAGACAAAAATAAGTCATAACTAAGGCATAATTCGCATAGAGCTGAAAATTGGCAGAGACGTTAAATACATCGTTATAAATAAAATGTCAAAAATTCCCATCGATCCTACTTCTGCAAAAAAAATTATTCAAGGTCAAACGTACAAAATTAGGGGTTTTTCCATTTTTCTCGAAAACGGTAAGTTTTATCGTGAAAATAGGTCAGACAAAGTTGTAGATCATACAATTCTCTACAAAAATGGTCCAGTCACCTTTTCTCTTACGACTCACCATTCGTGAGATATCGCGGTTTTAATAATTAGAAAATAATATTGTACATACGAGTAATATGCACTAAAACGCAGCCTGTAAATGAAAATAAGAAACTATTGGTTTGTGTTACTTACACAATAAAACTTGTATAAATTGAATGAGTATTTTAAAATAAACTAATGAATTTTCTATCGCGACATCTCACGAATGGTGAGTCGTAAGAGAAAAAAGACGGACCATTTTTGTAGAGAATTGTATGATCTATAACTTTGTCTGACCTATTTTCACGATAAAACTTACCGTTTTCGAGGAAAAATTGAAAAAAATTTAATTTTTACGTTTGACCTTGAATATTTTTTTTTGCAGAAGTAGGATCGATGGGGATTTTTGACATTTTATTTATAACGATGTATTTAACGTCTCTGCCAATTTTCATCTCTATGCGAATTATTCCTTAGTCAAATGTCTATTTTGACTGGACTAATATAGAGCTGAAAGTGGGACAGGTCGAACATAAGCATACATTCTACTTGTCCAACAGAGCAAAGAACTTTACCGCTAAATTAGCTCCTAAGTTTGTGAAATGTGTAGTGACCGCTAAACGTTCTCCCTTAGTATATAGGTTGGCGGACTTGAGTGATAAGGACCTAGGAGACTATTATATTAAGGACATTCTGAAATACTGTGAAAAGAAACCGCCTATGGTGTCTCCACTGCCGGGTCAGTGCAGTTTCCGTTCAGTAACACTGCATCTCGCGGTGTTTACACAACGGTATGTCCATGAGAAATATCCGTATGTGCGGACGCTAGTATGGCTAAAGTTCCACGACGAGTCAATATATGTCACTAAACTAAATAACAATAATTATACGAAACTTAAAAACTGGTACTCCTTAATAGTATTTCTTGCGGTCATGAAACGCAAGAAATACAAGCAAAAAGAACAAATAGGTCTGACTAATAACAAGCTACAAAACAGCTATGTACTTTAACCTCAACATAAAATACTCTATCATACACCGCAATAGGCACCGACTCTCTAAAAGCATCTTCTGAGTATTAAAGTCGGGATGCCCTGACTAACCAAGACTATTACTCTCTTCAACCACGAAATTTTTGCAAACAACTACTGAGCACTGAGACGCCGATGATAAGAGCCATCGATACCGTCTGTAGTAAGGTTGGTGATATGTTCCATACTGAGGACATACTCACGCCAAAATAAAAACCTAAAACTTATTTACAATTTTCCTATAATAATTACTTCCAGAAGTACTATCGATGTGGACTTTTTGGTTTCGCTTGTGGACGCGAGATGGCGCCAGATATGGTTTTGTCATCTGTTCGGGTGGAGGATTCGAGAATCCCCACCCGAAGTATTATTGCAATAAACTGCCGACCAGCATCTTAGCTGTTCTGAAAGGGAGCTCAAGAGTTTAATAAGGTTATTAGTTTCCTCAATAACGATAACCTAAAGCAATTTAGGAAAATAAGTTACTATGTTGTGGTAATAGATTCAGCACTGGAGTTCTGTTTTGTTCTGTTAGTGTATGTGTATTTGCCAAATATATGTATGAAACTACTTCTTTCTTTTCATTAAAGGTGTCCCATTAAAATGCACTATATACTTTAACCCATAGATTTTAACCCGATTGCTCTGTCATAGCAGGCGCCCTGGGATTTGTGAGTAACTGCTTCCTTCTCGACTGGGTCAGCCAAAGTTTCACGGTAGGCCTCCCGCAAGGTGGACAGACGACCTGGTAAAGAGCGCAGGGACTCGGTGGATGCAGGCCGCTACAGACCGGTCAAAATGGAAGTCAATGGGGGAGGCCTATGTTCAGCAGTGGACTTCCTACGGCTGATATGATGATGATGATGATGGCAGTAAAAGCATCTTTTGTCAACTCTAACGTGAAGTTAGTTGAAATTCGCCGGTGCCGCGTGAGTGCAGATAAAAAAGGGAATTTATGATTTCTTGCTCAAAAAGTTCGTTTTTGGACTGTACTTATTGCTATTTTTTATTTTTTTATAACACTCGGTAGCAGACAAGCCCACCCGATGGGGAGCGGTTACCGCGGCCTATGGACGTGTGTAACACCAGGGGCGCCACACTCGCGCTGCTGACCCTGTAAAAACCTTCTACTGCCCTTGTTGAAGCATAGAGATGATTCCACAGCCTGAGGGTGCGCGGAATAAAGTGCCTTTCATACCTCACTGTACGCACCGTTTCCGGTCGCAACGTGTGAGGATGAATTCCCTCAGGCAGGGGCGAGCGGCGCGATGATAAAATGTAGTCGTGGGCATCATATCAAACAATTCTTCTGAACATACCCCTATTATATAGGCAATAGACAACGCACAGAGAGTCAAAATCTCTATGAAGTGTCATCCCAGGCCTGACTTCACCGAAATGAAAGAAGCTCTTCAATATCTTCAGTTTATTGAAATAATTAAATAAAAATATAGACCGCCATGGTACAAGAAAAAGCGAAGCAAAAATGTAATTGTATCTCTATGACATCTGTCAAATAGGGTTGTACTGATAATACCGATACATAACACTCTACTAAGGCTGAGAAGTTCTACACTGCCTATAAGTACCTACCTATGGAGTTGTCGACGATCCTCAGCCCGTCTTTGTAGGTGCTCCGGCAAAAAGGTGATAGTTAATTTCATCTGGGGCCGGAATTGTGACTTATAAAGAAGTATAGAAGAAGAAAGATTTACTGGTGGTAGAAATTTGATGACACAAATTTGTCACAAAATTCGGCCGGGTGGGTACCACTGTGCACGATTGCGAAAAACCCTCCATAGTAATCAAATTTCGGTTTGATTGCGTTCAGGGGTCAGCAAGTGCATAGCCGGGCAGGAGGATTGTGGTCGCAGCACTAGTGGGACCGGTGGGTGTCACGCGGTGCTGCGACGACAATCCTCTTCTGATGAGGCCGTCAAGCTGAGTGCCACCATTGTTAACATGGTACGTGTATGTAATGGTGACCCTCTTTCCTGAGACTTTACCTTCAGCTTACCATCAGGTGAGGTGAAGTCAAATTGACGTGTCCTAAATACAAAAAAAAAGTCTTTGTTCCGCAGTGAAGAACTGCTGCGCCCTGTTGAACACTCCAAGTTTCTTAGATGCCAACTTGATCTTGTCTTCCAGGGTGCCTGCGGTACTGGACTTCGCTGAAGATATCGACACCGAGGATCCCTGGACTTTTAAAGATGGTAAGTGATGTGTCCAGGAATTGTGCTGCTAATTTATTTAACGTGATATACCCACATATATAATTACTTGTCCCAACTGACTGATTCATCAACGCAGAGCCCAAACCGCTGGACGTACAAACTTGAAATTTCGGCAGTAGATGCTAATAAACCAATCAGTTTAACAGCACGTAGTTTGCATGTCATTTACATCAATCAATACAATTAAACAATCATTCGTATTGCACGTAATAAATTTCATGCGGCATGACTGTCTTAGGACCGATATAGGGTCAATTCAATTCTTTACTCGACCAAAAACAAAACGTTTTTGATAGATGAGTTTGACAACAGCCTAAAATTTGACAATTTGACGATTTGACATCTAGACCGTCATCGTATTCATGATAATGATAAACAAACTGCTGTCTGATAGCTAAAAAAACCAATTTTTCATTAAACTTAAGTAGAAATGGCTGTTTACGCGGCACATTTGACGAGGACACTACAAGGAACGCCTTCTATATTTCAAGTAACAGCTCAAGAAGCTCTCGGAGCGACAGTGAAGCCCGCATTACAGAAAGTTGTCGAGGTAACTTTGCCTAGAAACACTAGCCGTAAAAAGTTTTATTCGCAATTTAATTACATTACATAAAGACTATTTCTTTCTCTCATAACTAATTTACTACATTGATCAGTGTCTAGTATGACTATGATGAACTGTCGTTCACCTTCAGGAGCGCCGGGTGAATTAATATATTGTCGTAAATTATATCCGGCGCTACAAATTTTGAAGGTGACGTACTTACACTCCTTGGATTAACCTTGCGGGTAACGGGTCCATAATGTGGCAGACTGTAACTCCGAGCATATCCCGTATTTATGTTCCCATTTACTTGTGATATGGGTGTAGGCTGAATGGATATATCAACACTCACCTTCACTGCTCATGTTAAACCCTTTGCCCATCTAATTTGGTAGGAACCTGATAGTGTAGCTTTAGATGCTTGTATTTCGTTTGTGTCCATCTAGACCCTTCGACCGATTTTAATGATTTTTAGCATAATCATAGATGATAGTGATGTGACAAACATAGACTACCTATACAAATCTAAGTTATGAAGTACCACGTAGGAATAATCACCGAACAAAAAATTCAAAAGCTGAATTCTCAAAAACCACAATTAGTAAAATCTAAGTTTTGGCGCCAAAACGTTGCCTATAACCATAAATATCGATTAAAAAAGAAAACTGAAAATCGGACAAGACACGGAGGAATAATCACTGAACAAAAAATTCTAAAGCTGATTTCTCAAAAACGACAATTTGCAAAACCTGAATTTTGTGAATTGTAGGTAATCATGTAGTGCCCTCTCAGCTCAACATTGCAACAGCAGAATGCATTGCGCCCCTAGTGTAACATTGTTTATTATTTAAATAAACATAATTATGACTTTGGAAGTTTAAATCATGAACCATGAAATCAGTGTGCTGTACATTTTTTTGTACTTTTGTAAACCATCTCAGGGTTCACCCGAGCCTAGCTATCAGTGGGGTGGATGTGTCGGACTTGAACCGACTAAAACCGCATGGTGTCTCTCGCGTCAGTCATATCGAATAGGGAATCTGTTGTGGCCTAGAGAGAAAATCCCAGAGACCCCAACCGGTTCTGGTCACCAGTACTGGCGACTCCAACGCATTGTTGGAGTTGTAATCCCCATTCTCTAAAACAGAGAAACACTTCTCAACTTCCCAAAAAATTCTACCTCCTACTGTATAAAAAAAAAAGCATTCTTGCTGTAGAACAACATGAATCTTAGCTTATTTGTGCCAAATGTGCATGCAAAATCTAAATGTGTACTTATTACAATTCATATGTTATTTGAATTTTGTAGTCAAGTGTGGCGTTCAGTCCCCATATGAGACAACGTGTAATGAGCTTCTCATAACCTTTCTTTTTTATGTATGCTATATAAATAGCATACATAAAAAAGTTTATAAATTATTGTAAAGTGTGATCATTTTCAACATTACATGCCTTACCTATGCTATTGTCTTGTTCCTTGCGTATAAAGTTTAACTATTTCTTTATTAAAAGCTATTGCTGGTGACATCATTTGCATAGTGCAAGCATGTGTTGCATACCTGTTTAAGAAATAATATTTATGCAAAGTTCACAAAGTGAAGCCTCTCAACTCAATGGAAATAATGGTAGGAATGTATATGTTACAATGAAACTTTTTTTATTTGTTTATAAATATACTATGTAGAAAATATATTATGTAAAAATTACTGATTAAGTGAACTTATATAACGTCTCGGGACCTATCGCGATAAATAAGGAACTTACTTTTGCTGACGTTTCGGATGCGTTGCAGTGCCCGTGGTCACGGCTTGTCAAGCCGTGAACGGGTTATAAAAACGAGACGTTATAAAAAGTATGAATTTACACCGCGATAGTTTAAAAATGAACTTATATAAGTTATTTATCTTTGTGAAAAATAAAAGGGTTTTACATGAACTGTGGCACCGCCGGGCACTTTTTGTATCCAAACAACCATACGACCTATAAGACCTGCTTCGCTCCACTAGGCGTCTGTAACAATTACCAATTTATTTTAAAACAATTCTTGCAGTTACTTGGATATAATTATTATGATCCTGAAGTGAGTGTTAATTAAATCCAGACCAGACCAATCCAGATCTTTTGTTGATGGCGTGTGTTACTTGCGTCTATATTGTATAATGCCTAGTATTTTTCTAACCACCATTTTTATTGTTATTATCATGAAAATTATTGTAATCATTACAATTCAGGTCAGTTATACATTCATAAATATCTAGTAACATGGAACAATATTTTTGATTTTGATTGTAATTATTATGTCAAATCAGTCAGAGAACATCAGAGGCTTAACTGCTTGTAATACTTTATTTCTGTTTTTTAATTGTATATTACTCATTTATTTATTTTTGGTATGACCAGCTCGACTGTGAAGGTACCATCCTCGCCTTTTATTTGGTACATTGTGATTGTATGCTCCGTTTCATATGATTATGAGGGAAACAATTGTGGACCTGTCAATCTCACCTCACCTCACTTCCTTTCCATTCCATTTATCCTTAGTCCTTTTCACTTTGCTATTCCTTCTGCAGGGTAACACAGAATTTGAACCTTTAGTGTAACAAGCAGTAATAGACTTTACCCTTTTTAGCCCATTGTTTAACTTAAATAAGTATTTTAAAATATTTTTTTATTATATTACCAGCTGATCCGGTAAACTTCGTTCCGCATTTGAATCAAGTTATGTTGGTTACCTTGACAGCTGAATTTATTGCATGAATGTCTCATATTTTTAATTATCCTAATTGCTAGTATAGGCACAGTATCCCGAGGGGGTCATCTTGAAGCTGTAGATGGCCCCGGCTGAGCCGGGGTGCGGAGGAATTGCCTTATTTGGCCCTCTTACACCCCGCCATTAGAGACCCGAGACCCCCCACTCTGGCCGGCGTCGTCGGTGTGATGGTAACCGTGGAGATTACCGCAAAAAAAGAAAACTACAAATAGGCGTAGTAGTAGGAGACAAATCTAAAAATTAAAGATCGTGAAAATCGGTCCACCCGTTCTCGAGTTACAAGCGGTAATCACTAACACGACTTTGTTTTATATATAAAATAAGTCAACTATGTTTTCAGTTCCTCGCGGCCAATTACCCCAACAAGTGTGGTTGGTGTGTAAAGTGGTACGATGAGATCTATCTGCTGTTCGATTGCTGTCTACAATACTACTATCTAAAACATTATGGTACGTAACACTTGATTGGTGACTCTGCTCAGTGACCTGGGGGCTAACCACTATAGTCCATTAAAATGTTACAATTTAAGGATATAATAATGCATTTTTTAGAGGATGCAATTTTATTTTTGGGACATGTGTCCATATTTGTTTGTATGAACATATATGTAGGCAAAGCGATTTGCTACAAATTATGTCTTTTCGAATATTTTGTAGGACGCATAGTTTCCTAGATATCGCGAAAATGGTGTTTTTCCAATATGGCCGCCGGGGGCCAAGGTCGGCAACCCCACAAACTTGGGGTTAAGCTTGACACATGTCCCAAAAATAAAATTGCGTCCTCTAACAAATGTAAAGCTCATGTAACATTTCAATGGACTACTATGCGCTATAGGAATTCAGTTTTGGGCGCGGTGTGGAGGGATAAAGATGGAGCTATACACGGTCTATAGCCCCATCTCACTCCCTCAGCGCTGTTGAATTGAACTGAATGACTATAAGCACGTCGTGTTCAGCCCGCTATCCTTGTAGCATACCTTTTTTTTTTTGTGCGGAAATCCCTTCGGATACCCCCCGCCGGCTAGCGGGGGCTGTTATGTCGGGCTTGAACCGACTAAAACCGCATGTCGTCTCGGGTCTACAGACGCCGGGGTGTAAGGTTACTCATAGAGCATATCCCTCGCGCTCCGACTGACCCTGGGCCATTCGCAGTGTCCCCTCTGATAACAGCAGAGGGGTACCTGGAGCGACCACGCCCCCCCGCGGGCCTTGCAGGCCCGCCATACCCCGACCCCCTTGTGCAATGGGGTCAGCTGGCCCTGAAAAGGGCTGGTTGGTCAGACTCTTGGCCGTTGGCGTTGACGCCAGCTACTCCAGAGGAGCAATCAATGATGCGTCATCGCCCACGTTGCCCAGGGTGCACCAAACTTGGAGGTGATCCAACCAGTCGCACCCCCCTTGTAGCATACCTATCTGTAACAGCCATACTGTCTCTGCTCTCTCGGACCGATGAAATCTGTCATGTGACAAAACATAATTTCGTTAGGCCGCGGTGGCGGCCAAGGTCCGCCGGTAACCCTGGGGTTATCCTTTCGAGGGCTTACCCGGGGTGCCCGGCAATGGACACTTGGGCAGGACACCGTACGGTTTTAATCAGTTCATGCACGACTTAACCGAATCCGAAGAGATTTCCGCACGTAAAAAAAAAAAGCTGAAGAGGCTTGAGACACATGAGTTTATCCTACAGAGCCATGCTATAGGGGCTGGTGTAGGCGTTCAGTTATTGATCAATGTATATTTTTTTGATATTCTAGCTGCATCGTTCTCAGAGAGTTTCTACGATCTTGTTCGTGTACCAACTAAAACCAGTAGTGAGTTCAATTTAGGCCAGCACTTACCTATATACTTGGAGAGAGCTTCGTTGGCCGCACTGGTCTTGTTACCGTATATGAAGGACAAATTAGAAAGTATAGTCGAGAAATGGAGAGAGGATGACGAAGACGGAAAGCTTGGCAAGGTAAGCTCTAATTTTACGCCTTGTAGAATTGTGTTCTTTTCGGTCTGGCGGTCGAGCCATGCTTTGATGCCAGCTCAGTGCAGATATATATGTATTAATGCTGGATTTTTTTTGCATAAATAGACTCTTTTCATAACATAAAGAGATGAATGGAGTAATGCGGAGACATACCACTACCGACTCGTAGTCACACCACATTATCACACCAGTATGACAAACGGTAATTTTTTTCTCGTTTGTCACACTACTGGTTTATACACAACATGTATACCGTAATTGCTAGTGCAGTGCCAACATAATAAAGTCGGTTTGCCGACAAGTAATGCAACTGACCCCCCGGACTCGTGGTCCCCCTGTGATGTTCCCCTGGGGGGACCACGAGTAAATCGCATTCGCTCGTGGTCCCTCCGATTCACTCTTGACCAATATAACGGATAAGAAGTAATATGGTATGTTACCGGCAGACTTATTAAACTTTTTCCCTCCAGACTCGTGGTTCCCACTGTTAATGAGAATACATTTCTTGAAATCTACGTCTCGTTTCCGCTTCGTTTCAATGGAAACAGTCATAGCGGAGAGGAGATGCGTTGCAGCGTAGGGGTGTATTGTAAAGTGTGCGAGACTGATAGACTCGCCGGGCAACGCGAGTGGAGTGAACAGCTATGGAATACATTGGTGCTAGTTCTGATAGATACTGCTGCAGTAACATGGGGTGTTTTAGAGGCTCCACCAAGATCTTCTGGGCCCAACATCGTCTGCAAGTTGATACACCTGCTGATTGATTGACGAGGCTCTGGCGCAGGCTTTCTTAAAGTTGGCAGGTAGGACGGCAGTCGTTCCCTTAAAAGTCGTAGAAGTCAAACCTTAAGAGGGAGAAGAACCCAGGGCTCCGAGTTCAAAGTCTCGGATGCAACCGTGAGCAACGCTAAAACGAGGATGATGTAGGTATACTGCACCAATATGTGGAGTAGACTTATTTGAACATTTTCATTCTGCTCGATCACGATGCACGTCTCCACTCGTTGCAGCTACACAGCACCTCTCTTCGCTTTGCCGGGAACACCAACCATGCATTTTCCATACGCACTTCTCTCGTCTGAATGGAACCAGTCGCCTGTAAAAAGCATGTTTCTTTAGAGTTCTGCAGACAGACTGAGGCTGGCGGCCATCCGCACGTACAGCGTGGTGTACACGGTGTCGGCGCTGGCGCGGCTGGCGCAGCTGGCGCGCTACGTGGCGGGCGGGGCGCACTCGCACGCGCCGGGGCTGGCGCTGCTGGGGCTGGCGCTCCGCCCGGCGCCGCCCCGCGCGCCCCAGGAGAACTCCTGGGGCGATCTCTTCAGGAGTCTACTGACTGGGCAGTTTGGGTCAGTACAGTCACTTTAAACTGTCGTTCTTTCCACTTCTTTCGTTTTTCCGAAATTGTAGCCCTCTATTGTCCCCAAAAATCTTTTCCCCGCGGTCTTTTTCAGGGTGATGATATCAATTTATCCACGAAAAACGTAAAAAGTTAAAGTCGTTATTCGTACACTATATTTTTCATTAGAAGATTGTTGATTTAGTGAAACGGAACAAATGTTAGTATAGGTAACGTTTTGAGAAATATTGTTGTCGCGATTGTCCAGGAGCGCAGTGGTGACGTTCCCGATGCTGGGCAGCCTGGCGCTGGGCGCCATGGAGTACGGCGCCTTCGGCGTGCAGTTCCTGCGCTGGTGGGACGCGCGCGCCCTGCAGAGCGCCGGCCTGCCGCCGCCCGAGCCTCCGCAGGTAACGCTCAGCGTGCTCCGCCAAAAGTATCGATGACAGACGTTCTGGTGGCCATTTTCTTGAACTGTAGTAAGGCATTTGATAATATACAGTCCCTCTGTCCTTTGATAATGTAGATAGAAAAATACTACTCAACAAGCTGGATAAACATATAAAAGGCAACGCATTCGATCAACTTAATCGTACTTAATAGGCGTATTAACAACTCACACGGATTGATAAATAACGTCTGTATTGTATATATCTTAAGGCTTTCACGGCCGGCGTTGCATGTAGAATATACTGCTTCGGGGCTGTTCGGCCGTGGTCCATAGGAAACTTGTGTTCCAAACGTTTCGTTGATCCCTGCGGTCGACATCTTCAGTGGTAAAGGTCCGGGCTCCGACGAATGCGGAGAACTCTCCTCGGCAGCGACTTCTCGAGTGATGCGAGTGATGCGAGTGATGTAGAGGCCCGAGTCACTGGCGTATTTATAGGCGCAGTTGGAGGAGGGAAACGACGTGATCGATCCTGATTGGCAAGAGCTGCGGAACGATGCGCTTGATCCAGATTGGTCCAGGCTAAGCAAGGGAGCGTGGCCTCCCGATACCGGGGACGGCGTTGGCTTCGTCATGTTTGAATTGTGATGACGAGCGGCTCTCAGTGCTGGGTACCAATCTTTTTGGAAATAAAAACCTTCGTTTTTCTATTAAAATTGTTGGGATGCTTGAATATTTCGATGGCTTCTCGAAGTAGTGAAAGTGAAGTGGTGGCTAGAACCTTCGTGTTCTGAAATTTGATGGTGTGATTACCATCCTCCTGGGTGTGTTTTGCAACCGCTGTCTTGTCGAAGTGGCTGAGGCAGCAATTTCGTTCATGTTCCGAAAGGCGGGTCTTGATGCTTCTTTGAGTAGTGCCCACGTATACAGAGCCCCACGAGCAGGGGATTCGGTAAACTTCAGCTGAAGATAGTGGATCACGAGGCTCCTTGACCGAACAGTGAAGATAACGTAACTGCGTCGTGGGCTTGAAAATAGGCTTGATGTTGTAAGCTTCTAGCAGTCTCTCGATACGATCCGTTGTGCCACGAATATATGGCAAAAAGACCTCTTAGGTAAGGTCGGTTGAGTTCCACACACCCAGTAGCTCCATGGAGGACCATTGGCCTTTATTCCACTAATCATAAATGTGAAGGTTTGGATGGATGGATGGATGGATGTTTGGTACTCAATCACGCTCTAACGGTTGAACGAATCTGGCTGAAATTTGGTATAGGGATAGATTATAATCTGGAATAACACATAGTCTTTTTATGCCTGGAACAGGTTCCCATGGGAAGCGGGAACAGGATCAGAACTCCACGCGGGTGGGGCCGCGGGCAATAGCTAGTAAATAAAATTTGAATTGACCTGTGTACTGTGTAGCGCGACGAGCGGGCAGCCCGCTGGCGCAACAAGTGCCCGCTGTGCCTGCAGTGGTGGAAGGTGCCGACGGTGCTGCCGGTGTCGGGCTACATCTTCTGCTACGCGTGCATCGCGCGCCACGTGCGCGCCGCCGCCGCCTGCCCCGTCACGCGCGCGCCCGCCTCCGAGCGCCAGCTCGTGCGCCTCTACATCGACTGAGCCCCGCCCGGCTCGGCGGGCCATGGCGCACCGGGGCGCCTTCAACCGACTGATTAGTTGGACACCGGCTCGAAGGACCACAAACTTGTACGGTGACACACTTTTAACTGACTGATCATTGAATATTCCTGGCTACTGGGATATGAATCTTGCAAACTGAGGTTCCTTTAGTTGGAACGACGTTTACGGTTTGGTAGTTTTATTGGTATTGACGTTAATGTAATATAAAATGTACAGTGTAAATGTAGTTATCACACTACGCGCTTATTGCTAGGGCAGCATAAATTATATACGATTGAAAGGTACGAGTTTGCTCGTACATATACTGCTACATAAACCAGACTGGATTTGTACACACGCATGACGAGGGTCGTTTGAGCTAACTGCGGCTATGAGTTCACACAACTACTAAAGCACTGTGGTTGGTTTAAGACAAGGGGGGAAAAGGAGAGGGGGTAAGGAGATAAATATTCTGAGAGTAAACACCTGCCTGACTCTTCCTGTATGTTCTACAATGATAACTATGCTCCAGATTTTTTGTTTGTTCGAAGGAGTGCTAGCTCTTTAGTAAGTATTTTAACATTTCACATGATTACAGGGTAATGGGGAAATGTGCTTTAGAAATGCATCAAAATTTTAATTATGGGTTATGGATAGCGGCTTAGTATTAATGGTTGTAATGTACATTTATAAATCATGTTTAAAGGAATATTGTTACGGTTCGTGGATGCTAGCCATCCATAGCGAAAAGACTAATTAAATTATAGGGATTTGGTAAGGTTTGCCTTATTACAGGAATCATTTCTTCATATTATTCTTGGGGGCTTAAGGAGGTTTTAGGGCCAACTTTATGAATAAGGCTTGACTTATAGAAGCCTTCAGATAATGTTCTTACCATTTGAATTATTATAAATTATATACCTGGTTCAGACCACAGGGTTAGGTAAGTGCTACAATAATGTACTAAATAAAATTGTCATTGGTCTTAGATATTTATCATATTATATTTCAAGTCTGAAATTATTCGATTGCTGACATTCCTTACTGTGTAAGGACTGTAGTTACCTAATTGTATGTGTATTATTACTTTTACAATAAAATGTTGTTGTTGAAATACAACCTTTTATTTATTACCCTTTTACTTCTTTTTCTTCTTCACCCAATACCCTTCCCAATGTAATAGGGGGCGAGCCTATTGCCATCTACCGGGCACATTACTAAACGAGCGATAATTAACATTTTTAATACACAAATATACATAACTACGTACTAACTACTATATATATATATATAACTACGAAAAGTCAGAGGTATGTGCCTAGGGTGACTGGGGATCAAACTCGAGACCTCGTCTCGGCAATCCGTTACGTACGCCACAGGGCTATCGCCGTTATATAGCTTTTTACTTAGCCATATAATTATAACAGGAAGATAACAATAATTTCGTTTATGATGTTTAAGAACAATATTAGAAGGAGTGCATATTATAAATTTAAAGTCAAAAAATTATAATTGAACAATAAGTTAATTATTAGATTTTAATTCATGAGGTCGCATCATTGCTTCAAATACCCCTACTATCATCTGTACCGCTGCGTCAGAGACTATGCATCACAGAATTATCACCATTACGTTCAGCTTCCCGTTTAAGATTCTTTGAATTCATATCTTTATAACTATTTTGAATATCATTTGTAAGTATTAATTTTATCTGTTGGTAGAGGTGGTCCAGGTGGATTGTCACTTACCAGCCGTTGAACGACAGTTTCAAATGATTTTATCTCGTTCGCTTTTTGCTTATTATTCAATTTTAAATAAAAAGAATAGCGCTCTTCTTTGAAATTTGCGCGATAGTCTATAGGGTTCTCGGCATCTTCATTTTTTGGGGTTCCGTTGCCGAATGGCAAAAAACGGAACCCTTATAGATTCGTCATGTCTGTCTGTCTGTCCGTCCGTATGTCAGTCACTTTTTCCCGAAACTATAAGATCTATGCTGTTGAAACTTGGTAGGTAGATGTATTCTATGAACCGCATTAAGATTTTCACACAAAAATAGAAAAAAGACTAAATTTTAGGGGTTCCCCTACTTAGAACTGAAACCCAAACATTTTTTTTCATCAAACCCATACGTGTGAGGTATCTATGGATAGGTCTTCAAAAATGATATTGAGGTTTCTAATATCATCTTTTTCTAAACTGAATAGTTTCCGCGACAGACACTTCCAAAGTGGTAAATCCCCCCATATAACTTTTAAAATAAGAGAATGATAAAACCTAAAAAAAAATATGATGTACTTTACCATGTAAACTTCCAACGAAAATTGGTTTGAACGAGATCTAGTAAGTAGTTTTTTTTAATACGTCATAAATCGTAAACTGCAATTTACCTTTCTTTCAATCAACTCAAATATAAAAATAAAAAAGAAACATTATTATGTTACTTGCTGCTACGGAACCCTTAATGGGCGAGTCCGACTCGCATTTGGCCGCTTTTTTTATTATATTCTCTTTCTTAATGTAACAATGACTTGAAACTATCAGAGTTGATCAGGTTTTGTATAACAACGTCTTCTAGGCCATTAGAGTAAGTATTCGCTTTTATCATCGTTCATTTCATTTCTTTCATTTTGTAAACAATCAACTTGGATAATGGCGAATATTAATACATGATTGTATTTGAGGGACAAATAGTAGGTATTGTGGCATCGAAAATGTAAATTTTATCGAATGGATATCGGTGAAAACAGCAGTTAGGGGCTATTCATTAATTACGTAAGACGATTTAGGGGGGGGGGGGTCGACCATGTCTTATTTTTTCTTACAAGGGGTGGGAGGGAGTCTTGATAGTTCTTACGTAAGATCACAAAAATGGGAAAAGTTAAAATTATACCTACTTTGAAAAAGCGCGGGCATCCGCGCGAGTGCCGAAGTGAGCTCGGATGTGTTTAGCTATGTACAAATAAACATTCCTAAAAATTGTTAATTTGAAAAAAAAACCATTACAATAAACCAAACGTGTATTCATTTTATCCTTTAGATTCTTACGTAATAAATATTACACAGGGGGGTGGGGGTCAGCTTATTCTTTTTTTTTTTCTTTTTTCCTTCTTTTTTTTTATTTTACCCGATATTATTATTTTTTGTTTCAAATATATTATATTTTATCGATACCAAGTCATCTCACCAAATTCAGAGACCTAATTTTGTGACACCTTATATAGGGGGGGGGGAGTCAAAAACTAGCAAAAATAGTCTTACGTAATAAATGAATGGCCCCTTATTGTAATTGCTTTGGGCTGGTTTATGCAATGGTGATATTACAGATATGAAAACGTAACAAAAAGGAAATGGTAATTACTGTAAATTATTATTAACTCGCCGTTGTCTACGGCTCCGCCCGCGTAGATGTCGGTTATCGCGACCAACGAATTATCATCCCCACACAGGTCGAAATTTCAAATAAACCTTTTTTTTTATATTTTCAATTTCGAAATTTCTTTTGAATGGAATGTCCGATTTCAATATGTAATTCAAAAAATATTCAATAAATTGAAACAGTCTTGAATACGAAATCATTTATTTGTATAAGAATGAATACAAAGGTATGTATGGATAACATGGTCTGCATTTCTATCAACTTTAAAAATGTATAAAAGTAATTGTAGTGACAACTATAATAGTTGGACATTTGGTCTCGCGAAGTTTTTTGTAGATATTTATATGTAGGTACTATAATATTATAGAACATTTTTCTGTTTGCACCTCGGGTTGGTTATAACAGTGGTTTCTAAGGTTGTCAATTTTTTTTTAGTAATAAATATAGCCTATGTCAGTGATAATGTATTTTTTAACGGTAAAATAATTAACATACAAAAATACAAAAATCCAAACATACAAATCTTCCCTATTTATAATATTAGTGTAAATATAGATATAGAAAAGAACTGGTGAATGCCAAGAATTTATGTAAATATGTTTAACTGTTATTAGCTTGAAGATACAAGGTCTAAAACTTCTCTATAGATATAACAAACTGTCAGTTCGATGTGCTACAAAGAGAAGGCTGTACAAAATTGAATCCAGCCGATCTTGGCCGGACTCATTCTGCTCACTCTACTTCCCGACGCGTTATGACGGCTTTTGGCTAGGCACGTCGCGACCGACGTGACTAATTCAGTTGTGCGCGGCCGAGCGGAGGTAAAGAGATCGAGCTATAGACGGTTATGGCAGCCATGAACAAGCACCAAATAAGAAATCACGTCCGCTGCCATAGCAACAAAGGAAGGCGTCAGCAGAAAGCAGCTACAAGCACCAGCCCCTCTCTAACTAATGGCAAAACAACTAGTATATAAGCGTATGTAAATAATAAATAAATCAATGAGTCCTAACGAGTAAACATTTTTATTAATCCGCAATAACGGTCTATAGCTCATCTCTGCCGGCTGCTGAAGTGAACTAAATTGCTATAAGCGCGTCGATGTTAGCTCGCAAGCGCTAGTGAGCATTCTTAAAGAAAACAACTTAAATAGGTATCTAGAACAGTTTATTAAAAAAATAGAAAACAAAATATTACAATATCAACACGGCCTATCATTATATAGCTACAAACATTTTGGGGCAAAACTTCGTGTTATGGTACAGCGAAACTTCATTCATCGATAAACATGTATTTTTAATGATATAATACTGCAGGATAATCATAAAAGAACCATTTAATATTAACGATGTATAACTGAACGGATATTAAGTTTACGTCGAGGCAAAAATCTTGAATTTCCCCGCGCTTACCGCCAGAGACCTAAGAACTCGCTACTGCGCAATTAGATTAACTAAATTGTCAAGATTTTTGTCCCTACCTATATACCTAATAATAATAACGTCTCAATGATTGCCATTCTTAAACGCGCGGTAGGCAGAAGCAGCACAGAATATAAAATCAAGAGAAAGTGCCCCACAGCTATCGTTTGTGTGCCACAATACTATACAGATGTTCAACAATTCGCAACGCGATCGTCTCCTAACTGACACTATTTTTAGGCTGGTTTCTTGTTAAAAATTAGAACCAACCAAGTTATCATTTTGTGTGATGTGATTGGCCATAATTTTTGACAGTTTGGCGACACTAGTATCTATTACTCACGAGGTTTTGGCGCAGTTCTTCTTGTCTTGATTTTCCGTGAGTTGTCACGTACCCACCAAACTGGCATTTAAAACTATAACTTCACTATTATAGTACACAGGGTTTTTTCTAGTATCGTCGAGTCTAGTGTCATAAACGTCTATAGCAGTCAATTGTTGCGCTGAGGATAAATACCTTCAACTTTACAAATATTCTACATCAGCTGTAATAACTCCATGCAAATATTGGTGGGAGATCTGTCTGCCGTTTTTCGCGGTGAGAACGATCCTGGGGCTGTTGCCTCTGTGTAGCACGGGGATGGAGGGGCTGCTGGATGACACCTCCGGTGGGGGGAGGCTTACAAAGTAGTCTCTGAGGTCGTCCCGCGTGGCGAATGTCTTGTCACCGTAGATGTTGGCGCCGTCGGGTGTGTCTAGGATTCGCCAGGGTTCTGAGGTGTCGAAGTAACCGCCCTCTCCCTGTGAATGCAGTTACAATTATAATGGATGAATTATAAACAATTAACTTATGAACAGCTAGGTGACGTCACTACATTGTAGGTACTCAGTACCATCTAGCGACGTCAAGCTGAATTACTTCGGTACTACTGATTACCTACTGCAAGCGCAATTTGTAAGAGATCCTACATCGGACTTCAACTGCTACTCGGCAAGTAGAAACATAACTTGTCAAAACATGTCGATTTTACCTACTTATCTACGTTTTTATAAGTTATAAGTTAATAATTTATCGATCACAATTCACACTACAGGTAATGATAATTACATTTGTAATAGTCAACAGTGAGGGATGGCGTCACGCCTTGTGATCTGATACTACGAGTAATGTCTGTAGCACTTACTGTTTTGAAGTTTGATAAAAAGGGTCTCATTTGACTTAATAGTTAATATTTGTCTGTTAGGGACCTATACAAGGTACCTTTTTATTGTGTTTTTGTCTCAACTCGTCTTGACTCTCTCTTCATCTGTAAGGTATCCATACTAGGCAGGTCGCGAATTCTACATTTTGGTCCTTAGAGCTGGATCTGAACCAGTGACCCATGGCTTTAAGATCGCCAATACGTTAAATAATTAATAAATGGTTAGAGCACGTAGTCCGCTGTTGCATTTTGAGAGGCAGCCATCACGAGTTATGAGATTTTTACAATTAAGAAACCCTCGCAAAAGAAACCTCTTCTTTACCGATGGGCTGGCTTATGCCAACACAGCCCAGGGACCAAACTTCGCTTAAATCGGTATATCTGCTGATTCCTTCCGGGGTTGGGGTCAGATGGCCATCGCTTCCATAAAAGCTAAGTACCAAAACTAAATTATGGAGGAGTAGCAGGCTAATTACAAGCTTTGCATGCAACAATGTGTAATGTAGGTATCTTATTCTTTATTTTTTTTTTCGTACGGAAATCCCTTTGGATACCCCCCCCCCCCCACTGGCCAGCGGGGGCGGTTATGTCGGGCTTGAACCTACCTCAAAAGTGGAGACGGCGTAGTGGTTGCCCCGGCGCGCCGTGACCACGGACACGAGCTCGCCGTCCTTGCTGACGATGGGCGCGCCCGCCACGTAGCGGTTGGCCGACTCGAACGTGGGCGCGCAGCGCCACTGCGCCAGCGCGCCGTCGCTCGACACCAGCAGGATGCGTTTGCTGCGGTTGATGAACACCTAAGGGAGGATCAGCCAGGATATGTATTATCTACACACATTAGAATAATGGACCTCATCTGCCAGCTGGTACCCCTGTCGATCAAAGGATATGGCTCTAGTGCAGGGTGTTTTCTCGGGGTTGGGAGGTTCCCAAATATGTATAGGAGAAAAATGCGAAGTCTGAGGTTAAAAGTCGAATACAAGCAGGGTCACCGGTGACATGATGATCATGATGGTGACATTCGAACCCCAAATAGTGGTGGACATCGCATCTAAGTGGTTGACGTCAGCTCCTGTACTCCTATTCTAGGCCCTCCTTAAACTAATCGGCAACAGTTTCTAAACGAATCCTTATTAGTAGTACCTTTAAAAACAGTATGAGCACTGTTACTTAAAGTCGATGTTAAAGTTGGGGATGACATACCGCAAGTGTGCCATTCATCCTGGTAAAGCATCTACTTCTTATGGGTGTTGGAGGCACCATATGCTTTGAGTCAGTTCGGTACTGATTCCCGGCAGTCGTAATATTATTTACAATTCAACTCACCTTCTCAGCCTTGGTCTCGTCCAGCCTGACGTAGACGAGCTCGCCCAGAGGCGCCAGCACCTGCTCTGTGAACACGTCGCAGTAATGATGCGTTTTGTTCGCGAAGTCTTTGATCTGCAAACATTATGTTAGTGAATTTATTATTTAAGTACTAGCTGTTGCCCGTGACTCAGCTTAGAGTTCTGATCCCGTTCCTGCTTCCCATGGGAACCCAGTCCAGTTATAAATAGCCTATGTGTTATTCCAGACTATAATCTATCCCAGTACTTGAAATTCAGCCAGATACAATAAGCCGTTTTTGCGTGCAAGAGTAACAAATATCAATGCATCCTTACAAACTTTCCCGATTACGCAGTCACGTAAAAAAATCCGTTCCCGCAGGGGGAACGCACAAGTAGATTTCGTGAAGCAATTAATATTATTTTTAACATGTTTAATTGTTTTTTCTCGAAAACGGTAACTTTTAGCGAAAAAGTGTTCAGACATTTACTTTGGACTTAAAAATGGCCTATCGATTAAAAATGTTTCCGACGGCAAGAATGTTCACCGGTTAGAAGTTATGATTTTTTTCCCGAAGGCCCTATCGTCCCCTTAGGCCGGATTCCACCCGTTCACGAACTTAAACTAAGTTTACACCAAAGCAATTTTTGACGGCAGTTTGAAAGCGATCGGGGCAAAAATGCGACCGTGAGAGTGCCGCAAATTTTGGGAATTGGAACCATACATACATATATATATATATAAAATTTTTGACCAGTGGTCATTTCGGACTCAGGGGGTCATAACTAGACCTCCTATGAAGATTTTTTTTTTAAATTCGACAGTAGTCAAGAAACCAATAGGTAGATCGATTTCATCGAAATCTACCTAAAAGCGGCATCCTTTTTTCAAAGCAGTTAAGGCCATTATCGACCCTCTATAACGTCGTTGTGGATAAAATCAGAAGAATCACTCATGACTGACTGACCTGACCGATCATCAAAACTCTAAGACACTTCTAGCAGATATTCAAATTTAGAAAACAATTAGTGTTTAAGAGTTTGGCTTCTGTTCGTGGGTGGCGTCGTTGTTATTGTTCGTTGTTTTATTCTCAATTTAACTCAGTATAGGTATGTAAGTAACAAATAGTATTGATGTTCTAAACTGACCTCAATTTAGGTGGTTTATAAAAGCTGTTTAAATAATAATAATAATGATGATAGGTTTCACACATACCAGTATAAAAAACTGAGAAAGTGAATGCTTTATAAACCACAATAATAACAATATATTTAAAGAAATGGTTCCTTCGTTGTACTTTGGCTCCCCAATTATTTACGCACATTGATCATTGGTCAAGGTACCTTTTTTTTTTCGTGCGGAAATCCCTTCGGATACCCCCCCGCCGGCCAGCGGGGGCGGTTATGTCGCGCTTGCACCGACTAAAACCGCACGCCGTTTCGGGTCTTCAGACACCGGGGTGTAAGGTTACCCATAGAGCATATCCCTCGCACCCCGACTGACCCTGGGCCATCTCACCACTAACAGCATCGCTCATCCTGTCTCCTCTAAAAGCAGAGGAGTACGGAGAGCGATGTGTTCCCACCACGTTGGGTATTGGCCGACGATCAATGCCAACCCTATGAAGGGGAAGCCATTGACCGCCGCCCAGGGTGTACCGGCCGCTCCGATTCCGTTCCCCCCGGACTGCAGCGGGATCGGAATCGGAGCGACACTCGAGGAGGTTACCCAACACACACCCCTGGTCAAGGTACCTACATCATATTGTGCTAATTGAATTTGAAACGTGGTCGTAGACATTAATATAATTAAAAGCTAAACTTTCTATAGCCCATCTTTATTTAACCCTAGTATGTCCAACAAAGGCCTAGACAGTTTTCCCCTTTTTTTCTAGAAGCTTTTGTGCCCTGTTAATAAATAAAATCCAAAGGTTTTTTCATGACTTATGTAGTTGAATAACTGATCTTTCGATCTAGGTATGCCTATTTGACAAGTATTATTCTCACCATTTATTTTAAAAAAATACGAATGTAAAGAAGTGTCCTAAGTTCAACAGGTTCCCCATACTTATTATGCCCTTGGCCGGTTTACAGTGATTCTGCAAATGAAAGAAGTTTTGAATTTTATTCCATTACCTGTTCTGGCGTGCAGCTATGGATCGGTATGGTGGAGCCAAAGCTGGCGTACCGTTTACCATTCCTCTCGTGCAGCTCTGCGGGGATGGAGAGCTCTTCCACCAGCCCCTTGTAGTTCTCGTTCAGTGCCGTGCGTTTCATCATTTTGTCCTGAACACTGAGCTGTAGAAGAGAAATTGTAATCTACAGTTCTATTGGTTCAAAATAGAGTTATTTTAGCACGTATGGGTTGATTCGACCGGGAAAGTACCGCCCTACCACATCCTTCCGGCCCGTTAGTTCCAGTTCGCGGTTCAGCTACCAATTTCCTACGTCAATTCCCTGTTAGTTTACAACTCCATTCATGTCAACTTAACAAAACAACTTTTCCTCAAGTCACATGCTTCAGATAAAGATAATAATTATTACTAAATATTATCAAAGGTGATATTTGTTTGTTTCTCATAATCATAAGACACTCCCGATTGCACTGTTACCTAACTGATAGAAAAATAATTTATCGCGCAAATCAGATTGTTGTCGCCGCGCGTCGCAGGCGACTCAGGCGCTGGAGGTCGCTTAACGACCTCCGTCCTCCATGAGCGCAGGCCTGGGGGTGGCGGGTGAGGCCACCTGTCACCCCAGCAGAAGCAGGCCGGGACGTTGGGGCGACTAGCGCCCCTCCCCCAAACCGGGGCAAGACGGGGACACCGTGGTTCCCAAATCCGAGGGGGCCATCTCGAAACCGGAGATGGCCCAGGGTCAGTCGGAGTCCGAGGGATATGCTCTATTTGTAACCTTACACCCCAGCGTCTGTAGACCCGATACGGCGTGCGGTTTTAGTCGGTTCAAGCCCGACATAACCGCCCCCGCTAGCCGGCGGGGGGGTATCCGAACGGATTTCCGCATAAAAAAAAAGGGACTAAACGTGCCGCTATCAAAAGTGTCCCAAGCGTGGACAAATTTTATAGAACAACGGGCCATAGCCCGAAATAAATGTTTCGACACGACCTCTTTTAAAAAATATCTACCTAGTTAGTAGTATATTGGAAGTTAGAACACAACGAAATCACTGTGCACTACGCACTTCACTAAATTTTCAACGAATAAATCGTATCATACACGATACGTTGATTTCGGCAGAAAACTTTTCAGTTCCTGGAAATGAAATTTTGAATGACTTGCACCGATCATGATCACGTGCGACTGACTGACTGATTGACTCACAAAATAGGGAATACCTACAAAGGTAGTTCCCTGATCTGTTGACTGACTCATTTGTCAGTAAGTCATGGTGATTAATTATCCATTGTCTAAGGGGAAGTTTGCATTTATTGTCACAATCACAACAGAGGACAATCAAACGCGTGTATGTATGTATGTAAGAGTTTATGTCACAAAGGGTATGGGAATTAATATTGCCATGCGCATAGGGCGGTTATCGGTTTTTTGGTCATTTCTCCGGTTCTACTAAACCAATTGCAACCAAACTTACGGCAGATTTTAAGTCTGAACAAGACCTTTCAAACTGAAAAATTCGCTTCATAATCCGTTCAATAGTTTTTGCGTCCACCGCGAAGAAACAGACAAGACAAAAAAAAATTGTGCTCAGAATCGTTCATTTAACATAACCCAAGTACTTTTTTAGTACTTTGTTTAAAAAAATTATTATAATAGTATAGATATGCTTAGGCAGGTATAGTTGAGTCGTCTGGGGTGGTGCCATATTCATATCGCCTACGTATCTTTTTTTTTTTTTTTCGTGTGGAAATCCCTTCGGATACCCCCCCGCCGGCCAGCGGGGGCGGTTATGTCGGGCTTGAACCGACTAAAACCGTACCTACGAGGATATCAGATTAAGCCAGCCGCACTACTAATCGGGGGTGTCTATGGTTTGCCACTATACCTTTACAAATTACTTACCCAAATTTTGAATCAAGATATTAATAAACCATTATCGCACACAAACAAACACATTATATACTTAATAAAACCAAATTGTTAAATCTGTCGCAACTATACACATATAACACCTGTTTACTAATAGAAAATATCACTACAAATTCTATGCAATCGAATATACAGTTAGATAAAAAAGAAATAACCTATAATCTAAGAAACAAAAACCAACTACAACATAAGACTCCTCGGACCAATTATGGCAAAAAAACACTATTGTTTGAAGGTGCACAGCTATACAATACCTAAATTACCTAATGATATTAAAACCTGCGAAAATATAAATGTATTCAAAAGTAAACTTAAAAATGTAAATACATACAGTGTGAGATGGCTCGAATCTAAATTTGTAAGCGAAAAAGAAATATTTGTTAAAGATATCCCAACTCGCCACAGACAAATGTTTTTTACCATTTTATAATAATATTTTACTATGTATCTCATTTTAAGTGAACTGATTTTGTTCTTATGAGAAATAAAGTTCTTTAAACCTAATAAACAGCTTCTAAAATGTGGTTGTTTGTTTCAATATTAAATAAAATCACAACGAATTGACGTGTTATCAATTAGTGATAGGTAAAGGTAAGTATAATCCTACTATGAATAGCGATATTACTATGAGTGTTGGAGAACAACAGCCAGTTCACAGGTACAGGCACGCAACCCTGACTTGCTTAAGATATTGCTTATACTCTTAAATTTTTCCGTCAGTTCTAAAGTTAACAATCATTTATACAGCAATTAAAAATTGTACTGTGCAAAGTCTTAAATATGTGATTACGCATCAACGTTTAAGTATTTCAGTTTTAAAATTCCCTACTTTATCAATTTTTTTATAACTGCCTCAAAACAACTTACGCAACAATGTTTATGATAACAGAACAAAATAATTCGGAGCAATCAATCACTATCCATAACTAGCATTTCTTGCTTGTTAACACAGTTTCTTTCAACAAAAAATATCTACTTACTGGCAATGACCAACATTAAATGTACAACAACAAAAGTATTCCACATACCTAGTGTCCCGATCCGTCTGTAAGCCACAACTGTCCACACTACACCCTATTCATGAGCCTCGTATCCACGATATGTGTGAAACCATCAGACACATCACAGAATGAACCGTTGTACGATAACAGTATCTCACTTTGATAACAGGTGCCTACGTAATTTTACATTTTATAGGCCACCTATTACATCCGAAACGTAATGACTTCAAAATATACATACGCACAGATGCTAAGCGGTTAACGCTGGAGAGAGATAAAAACGCAATTATTATAATAATTACTGTCTTTAGATTTCTCTAATTTATCATTTTACTTTACAAAGCGTCTCAAATACTTTAGTGCCTACCTAACATTATATACATCAATCAACATTAATGGTGTCAGAAGAATTCGGGCGAAGTATTTGGGAATTCTTGAAATGACATATTTTTCTTTTAAATAAGTAGCGAAAAGGTTTCGTAATACGAAAAACTTATTATTTTTCACGAATACTTTTTCCATTATTTGCTCATAAATTAAATAAATCCACTAAACTGTTAAATGGTCTTAGATTTGTCTGCAGCTGCACCTTTCCTTGATCAATTCTATAATTGTTTTCTTCGCCCCTTCCTCTCTCCCACTTCATCCTCCACGCTACGATACATTGCCAGCTCATATTCTCGAGTATTTCCAGTTTCTTCGTTCCAGTGTTAATCCCGGTTGTATTCAAAGCTTTCTTTTCCCCGGGGTCCACTCTCCTCCTAAATAGTTTGTATTTATTTTGACGATAACAGGAATGACTGCCCTCTCGTCTCCCGCCTCCGAGAGATAAGCCTCGTCGTCCGTTAGCAGATCTGCCGGCTGGCAGGTGAGGTTGGTTTGGGCCCTAGATCTTTTGGAGGGGTTATATAGCTATTTTCAAATGCTTTCTTCTAAGCTCTCATTTGTTTATCAATAAAATTTTCATCCGTAGTGGTAGTGGAGTTACTCTGATACATTTTGCTCCTTGTCTCTTCCTCAACTGAACTGTATTGCTTTTGAATTGCTGTAAGAACGTCATAGTAAGGTCCCTGAACCCGTTTTGGTCGTCCCCACCACTTTATCTACATATAAAGGAATTAAATATAATCACAGTTAAGGTGCTAATACTAATCTACTGTTATCGTAATACCATTTTAATGTAATTTTATTACATATTTCTGAGATTTGTAAATAACTTTAATTAAAAACTGTATTTCTTGTCTTAATCTTTTGCTGGCGAGTTTTTCAAATCTTGGAATGATGTTTTCGTTTTTAATTCATGTAAGTACTAATAAAAAAGTAGATCCAAGTTCTGCATTATTATAAGTTTTCAGACATAATACGTACCTATATTGTAATTGCAATGCAGTTTCCGTATCAATGTATACCGTGTGTGTGTGTGTGTGTGTTGTTTGTGGGGTCGCCACCCTTGTGTGGGACAAGGGTGGTGACCCCACAAACTGAAAATAGGGGCCGTCATCTTGAAAATAGGGGTTGAAATGATTTTTACGATATATCTCTCAAACTATTTATCTGATAAAAAAAAATTGTTAACATTTTTTGTTGCAAATTAAATTCTCTACAACTTTGGTCGGATAATTAATTATTGACTCTTTTGCCCACCACCCACGAGGAAGAGTCTGGAGACGCGGTTTTTACACATCAAAAGAATAAAATTGCGTCCACGTCCTCTAAAAAACGCAAGGTTAAGCCTAAAAAATGTAACATTTCAGTGGACTAATTTTGATACAAAAAAAATCCCTGCGTGAAAAACCGCTATAGTGCATTTATTTATCCGCTGCGCATGCAAGTTTGTAATCTATACAAATAAGTAAAATTGAAGTGTCTGTTTGTAATATTAAAATGACAGATTTTTTATGATTGCACAAGAATGTATGCCTACACGATTACTTATAATATAACAAAAATACATTTTTTGTTATATTATATTATATGGCCTGTCTTTCTGTCTGTTTAAGAATAAGAACTATAATTAGGTCGACAAGGGCCTGTAGACAAAGTGACATTCTACTAGTGGAATCGCTTCGAAGCGAACCTTCAAAAGTTCAAAATGTATGGGAGTGACATATTTGTTACACGTGACATGTCGACCAATAATGTCTCTCCAATACATTTTGGACTTTTGAAGGTTCGCTTCGAAGCGATTCCACTAGTAGAATATCACTTTGTCTAGGCCCCAAGTAACCGAAACGTCGGGATCAGTGTAAATAATAAAAACAACTCCAAATAAATCGCAATAGAATCCCTTAGAGATAATAGGATATGAATCATGCGCAATTTATTGGTATCGCAGTTGAAGAAACCAGATCTTGGACTAACTAGTTTAAAAGGAAGGAATATCTTGTTGAATCGAGAGGTTATTTAGGAATTCCAAATTCAGGCAGTTTACTTATGATATTAGTTACTGGCCGGACCTCAGAAGTACCTACCCATAACCGGCGTGCATGTATGAAAACAATATTATGAAAGTGGTAGAAGCGAAAGGCGTATGCCAAGATCGTGGCAAGTGGAAAGATGTTGTCTCTGCCTACCCCTATGGAAAAGATGCGTGACTATATGTATGTATGTATGTATTAGTTACTGACCTCAATGTCTCCTAGGTTCCTTTGCTAGTAGATGAACTATATCTAAGTAAAAACTGTGAGAGAATAGATCGCTTAAGCAACTCAATCATACATAACAACTGAACGTGATTATAAAATTGAACAAAAACAGTAGATAACACTTTAACATTGAATAACAGAATACACTATAGTAAGTACTACGTAGTTTGATCACAAATCACCATTAAATTGATTTGTACGTCAATAAAAACACACCATTAGAAACTGAATTTAACACAGAGTTGAGACATGCGTCACATGTGTGCGCGTGACATTACTACAAGATCTTACATCAGATGAAGTCTTACGTAATATTAAATATATATACCTACTTATACTAATATTATGTAGAGGAAAGTTTTGTTTGTTTGTAATCTATAACCTCTGAAATTACTGAACCAATTTCATTATTCTTTCACGATTAGAAAGTTACATTATATCTAAGTAACATAGGCTTGTTATCCCGATATTCCCACGGGATCAGGACTTACGCCGGTGAAACCGCATGGCGATGCTAGTGTTTAATTACAGTCAACGACAAAAGTGGCTACCTGGAAGCGAGAGCCCTTGCGCTGCTGTACCAGTGGCGCAAGGAGGCGCTGGAGCGGGGCCATAGGCCGGAGCCCCGAGAAATCAGGGCTCAGCGGTCCCAGCTCCACCGGGAACTCATGGAAACATGGAGGATGCGACTTGAGCACCCAAGGTGGGGGGAATCCACCATTGCGGCGGTGAGACCGATCATGAAGGAGTGGTTGGAGAGGGACTATGGGGACCTCTCCTACCGGATGTGCCAGATGGTTACCGGACACGGGTGTGACAACGCCGCAGTGCCAGCACTGCGAGGATCCTAGCGAAGACACGGCGCTCCTCACGTTGGTGGAATGCCCTGCGTGGGCGAGTCAATGCCGGGATCTCGTTGCGGTCCTGGGCGTGTCAAGTGGCACGCCGCCGCCTCTTTCTGCGAGCAGGTAATGCGCGCGAAACAGACAGCGGAGAGGGAGCGGGAGAGAACCCTGCCCCCCGAGTTTCGCAGTCTGCGGCGAGGACGCCGCAGACTCATCTACGCCCGGGACTACCGACCTCCATGATCGGGGCCTGAGGACGGCGGTTGGCCGACTCGCCGTCCTTACAGAAGCAGGCCGTGGCGGAGGCGTGTCCGTGTGTGCCCTACACACGCCTGCCAACTCACCGAAGCGGGATAAAACCCGACCCTGCCAGGCGAGGCCGCGGCGGCGGCCAAAGTCCGCCGGCAACCCTGGGGTTATCCTTTCGAGGGCTTACCCGGGGTGCCCGGCAACGGACACTTGGGGAGGACACCGTGCGGTTTTAGCCGAGACACGACATAACCACCCCCGCTGGCCGGCGGGGGGGTATCCGAAGGGATTTCCGCACGTAAAAAAAAAAACGACAAAAGTGGCTTATCGCATTTTTATGAATTAATCACTTTAGCTCTTAAACCTTTCATTTAATATTAAACAAAACATTAAACATTTTAACTTTGTCTTTTGGACATTCATTATAAGGTATTTAAATTCCAATGTAAAAAATGTTCTTAAAAATTTAAGCGTTTATCCACTTATGTCGTTGATTGTACCTACAAGTATCTATCCTATATACCATATTGTATAGTCATTGAAAAATTTTGCTTAATAATGCTTGTGTGCATACTATGAACGACTTTTGTACGATCCTTTGAGTTGTGGAGGCTAACAACGTGTGTGGTACTGGTTTTACTGGTGGTAGAAATTTGATGACACAAATTTGTCACAAAATTCGGCCGGGTGGGTACCACCGTGCACGATTGCGAAAAACCCTCCATAGTAATCCAATTTCGGTTTGATTGCGTTCAGGGGTCAGCAAGTGCATAGCCGGGCAGGGGGATTGTGGTCGCAGCACTAGTGCTGCGACGACAATCCTCTTCTGATGAGGCCGTCAAGCTGAGTGCCACCATTGTTAACATGGTACGTGTATGTAATGGTGACCCTCTTTCCTGAGACTTTACCTTCAGCTTACCATCAGGCGAGGTGAAGTCGAAGTGACGGGTCCTAAATATTAAAAAAAAAATGATAGGACAAAGGCATGTGATTGAGTCTATCACAAAACACTGTTAAGTTTCTTAGTTTCGGCAAATAAGGGGTTCCTTGTTTGCCCTATCTGAAAAGTTTATTTAATAGAATAGTGTTTGGTTGGTAATGATTCATATGTATTAAAATTACTTCGAGAAAAGTTTATACTAGGTATATTGGTATGGGACTACCGACCTCCATGATCGGAGCCTGAGGACGGCAGTTGGCCGACTCACAGTCTTTACAGAAGCAGGTCGTGGCGGAGGCGTGTCGTGTGTGCCCTACACACGCCTGCCAACTCACCGAAGCGGGATAAAACCCGACCCCACCAGGCGAGGCCGCGGTGGCGGCCAAAGTCCGCCGGCAACCCTGGGGTTATCCTTTCGAGGGCCTTCCCGGGGTGTCCGACAACGGACACTTGGGGAGGACACCGTGCGGGTTTAGTCGAGACACGACACAACCACCCCCGCTGGCCGGCGGGGGGTATCCGAAGGGATTTCCGCGCACGTAAAAAAGACGAGTATGTATGAAAATGTGGAATGTGAATCGTAGCTTGTGAAAAGATATTATTATCTCTGTCTTCACCGATGGGAAAGGGGCGTGATCGTATGTATTTAATAACTTACGCTGTAACTTTCAACAAACAGTTTTCCCCGAACCACGAATAAAACAAATAAAACTAAGAACTTGGCCATTTTTTTATGAAACACTACGAAATGACGCAGATCCATACCGCACTGCTACATTAACACTAATCGCGGACACATTTACTATTGTTTATATACTTGTTCCACGTATAATAAATATAATTTATCTCAGAAGTCAATGAATAACAACAATATCGCTGAAATCTTACCAGAAATATATTTTAGGGGCTTCCCACGAACTTGAGTTTAATTTCTTAACAGATAACACACGTATTCCACAGATGAAGATTGAAAAATGAAAAGAACGGAGTCAAAGCGCTAAAGCTATTTTGAGGTGTTTTGTATTTAGGTTATTTGAATTTTCCACATATTTGGGGATTTGGATGAAGAACCGTAAAGCTGTCGGACCCGTTTCAGTCCTGAGGCCTGGAAGGCGATGGATCTCCGTGGTGTGGGCAACGTATATAATCACGTACTCCTCACCGGTAAGGTTCTAATGAGACAGAGCTAGACCGCTCTCGTTCCTTTTCCGTTGCCTCTTTGGCGCGCGTCACTGTTTTGCAAAAGAAGGCGGCGGCATTTCCCACACTCTCGATGCAAGCCATGGCCAGCACCATGGTCTGCAGCGTTAGGTTTTCCGCTCCGACTGCTATTATGAAGATACGGCGCCACTCCGTCCACGCTGGGCATTCTGCCCGTTTTGCTGCTGTGCCATTCTGCTGTATATGTAGCGGTGTGTCCTCAGAACAACCTCAGAAGCGGTGGCACTCAGGCGTTGGCTCCCGGCCTATACGATGCAGGAACCCACCAAAGCAGCCCGGAAGGCTACCGTTGCGCCTCCAGCCGTTCCTCCAAGTCGGGTGGCACGCGCCTGCGCTTTGTTACCCAAGTTGTTCTTTCTCGTGGGGCAGGTCTAAGATCCCGCGCCTGTGCTGTAAATAGACAAAAAAAAAAACAGCCCGCTGAGTTTCTTGCCGGAGTCTTCTCAGGACACGGCCGCGTTTCGAACCGGTGGTCCATTTGCCAAACATTCGTTTAATTTTTTTGACGTTTTGTAAGTTCCGTATTAATGGTCTATACAGAATAAATTATTTTTGACTTTGACTTTGACTTTGCCTCCAGGGCCCTCGCTTCCAGTTCCCATGTAGACATCCCGGCTAGGAGCTTCACTGCCTTATAGGAGACCGTGCGGTGTCCCCTTATGATCCTGATGGCCAGCACCCACAAAGGGGATCGCAGTATTGTGACGTTGCTGGCCGTCATTCAGGTTCGCCGCCCATACTGGAGCCCCGTAAAGGGCCATGGACTGTACGGTCCTGGCATAGAGTCTCCTGCAGGAGCCGTTGGGTCCCTTCATATAGTGCAGCAGTTGCGAGACTCCGAGAATGATATCAGAACTGGAATCGATGGCGATGCTTGTCCCTATAATTATTTTTGTGATCTTCAGTGTACAATATTTTACTATTTATATTGATGTATTATTTCTATGTTAAGTTTTAGAGCTAAAGTCGTGGGTAACTTAGAATGTGTTAAGCTTAGACAGATGGCGGCTGTACCTACCTTTTTTTCCGGGGGACAGCGGGGGCGGCTATGTCGGGCTTGAACCGACTAAAACGCACGCCGTCTCGGGTCTTACGCCGGGTCTAAGGTTGCCCATAAGGTATTTCTGGGTTAACCCCTCGGGTTTGGGAACTACGATGTCCCCTTCTTGCCCTGGTTTGGGGGTTCGGGTGCTAATAGTCGCCCCGCCGTCCCGGCCTGCTTCTGATGGGGTGACAGGCAGCCTCACCTGCCACCCCCAGGCCTGCGCTCACGGAGGACGGAGGTCGTTAAGCGACCTCCGGCGGCGCCTGAGTCGCCTGCGACGCGAAGCGAGCATGTTGTAGTAGGTATGTGAACATAAGAACAAACAAAAGCACTCACTACAAAATAAAAACCAATTTAAATTTCAGCTACCCAGTCGAACCGTGAAATTGGTAATGCAATCGAACATTCGTTGTATGCACATTTATCTCTTTAACAATCAATTGACTCACACGCAAATTTCGCAAGTTACAGTACAACATTGTGTTGAGCAGAGTGGGGAACCCCTGACCACCACCAATGATAAGATTTATTAAGTAAGATTTGATTTTATTTTGTTATAACAATGACACAAAATTTGAAATTGTGGTCAGTAAATTGCAATTGTACATTATAATTTTATACTGTTAAAGATAGCCGTACAGTGAGGTGGATTTGTAATAACGGAGCATTAGTCAAAATTAATTTTAATTTAAAAAATACATACATGAAACGCTTAATCAATCAATTTCAATCAATTAGCCTATTGCAGTCCACTGCTGGACATAGGCCTCTTCCATTTTACGCCATAGCACCCGATCCTCCGCCTTGCGCATCCAGTCTATCCCAGCTACCATTTTCAGGTCGTCCGTCCATCTTGCTGGGGGACGTCCCACCTTCCGTTTACCGATTCGTGGTCTCCACTCTAGGATTCGTTTGCTCCATCGGCCATCGGTCCTTCGGCAGATGTGACCAGCCCATTGCCACTTCAGCTTGCTTATTCTGCGAGCTATGTCGGTGACTTTGGTTCTTTGTCGGATGGCCTCATTTCGAATTTTATCCTTCAAAGAAACCCCGAGCATAGCTCGCTCCATAGCCCGCTGCGCTACATTTAAGTCGTGGACTAGCCTCACTGTCAATGTCCACGTTTCGGCACCGTAAGTCATGACAGGTAGGACGCACTGGTCGAACACCTTTGTTTTAAGGCATAAGGCAAACGCTTAATACACATAGTAATTTTTGATTTTATAAGCTGAAGGTAAAGTCTCAGGAAAGAGGGTCACCATTACATACACGTACCATGTTAACAATGGTGGCGCTCAGCTTGACGGCCTCATCAGAAGAGGATTGTCGTCGCAGCACCGCGTGACACCCACCGGTCCCACTAGTGCTGCGACCACAATCCCCCGCCCGGCTATGCACTTGCTGACCCCTGAACGCAATCAAACCGAAATTGGATTACTATGGAGAGTTTTTCGCAATCGTGCACGGTGGTACCCACCCGGCCTGGAAGTGTCTCTCGCGCAAACTACTCCGTTTAGAAAAAAAATATATTAGAAACCTCAATATCATTTTTGAAGACCTATCCATAGATACCACACACGTATGGGTTTGATGAAATAAAAAAAATTTAGAGTTGAAACTCTAAATAACTGAAGAAGAAGAATAACTGAAGTTCTGAGTATGGGGAACCCCCAAAATTTATTGTTTTTTTTTTCTATTTTTGTGTGAAAATCTTAATGCGGTTCACATAATACTTACCAAGTTTCAACAGCATAGTTCTTATAGTTTCGGAAAAAAGTGGCTGTGACATACGGACGGACAGACAGACAGACATGACAAATCTATAAGGGTTCCGTTTTTTGCCATTTGGCAACGGAACCCTAAAAAAGATGTCTACGGTTAAATACCTATGTCATTTTAGTTTTAGTACAGTCGCCATCCGAAGTTGCTGAACACTGATAAATTTACAAACGATCTTCACAGTGAAATAAATAAGTCGATATATAGTTATATTTGTAATCTACAGAGTACAATTTTATCATTTTTAAATTATTTTTTATTGTCTTATGTAAATTTTTGTAGTTAACTTAGAATGTGTTAAGCTAATAAGCATGCCGACAGTACTCGCATTTAACAAACCTGACCCTAATAGTGAAGAATCAAAAGAAATTAATACTAATAAACTTACAATATTAAACTCGTAACAGTGATCGCACACAAGTCACACAGCACAGAAATCACCTCACTGAACAAGCACCCTTATAGCGAAGAATGTTCTCTGCTCTGTCCCGTCCGGTTCTTTTATACTGAATGGGGCACGTTTTCTATATAACGCACTCGACAAAACAAAGGCGCTTACCATCGACCAAAGAGTAGAACTGTGACAGATTTATATAGAATACAATATTACATATTTTATCTGTAGTTCACGACGGATGCTCCTGTAGCCGCCTCTGGCCGCCTCCACACAAAGAGGTTAACATTCATACTGCCGGTTTCTGGTAAACTCTAAGATCAAATACCTAGTGAACGGTGAATGTCCTGCTCATTTCCAAACACGTTTCTGGTTAGTGCCTATTAGGTGGGGTAAAGCGAATGAAAATCTTTGGTATTGCATAGTACTGTATAGTACGCTTATTTGGGAACAACTGTTAAATTCAATTTTTCATTGTGTCCGTCAATTTTATCAGTATGCACGTCGAATTGTTTTTGCAGCCATATGAGATGCTAGTCTACAGTTGCTATTCTTTCGTATAAGCTAAAATAAACCAAAACAAATGGGGTTGTAGGAGAACTGGCTCCGTGCTTCAAAGTGGACGGAGCAAAGTATATGGAGCAAAGTATATGCAGCAAATTATATGCAGTAAAGTATATGGAGCAAATTATATGCAGCAAAGTATATGGAGCAAATTATATGCAGCAAAGTATATTGAGCCGGGATGACGCTCGGATGAACAATAAAAGCCTTTTGAATTCCATGTGCGTAGTTGTGTGTCACTTTGAACGAATAAATACTATCCGAGTAATTCTTGATAGTCACTCTATTTAGTTTATTATACACAGACGGATAATTTGATTGTCATCATAGCATCTGTACTTTTAAGGACAATTTACATGTAGGTAAATACGCAGGAAGTATAAAGCATTGAGCCCACTGAGATTTTACACAATTAAAGTGTTCGCAGGATATATGTAGTTAACTGGACCATGTACCTTTTTTATTTCTTTTTCGTGCGGAAGTCCCTTCGGATACACCCCCGCCGGCTAGCGGGGGCGGTTACCGGCTTCAACCGACTATAACCGCACGCCATCTCGGGTCTAAAGATGCCGGGGCCGCGTAAATTATATCGAATATAATAAACAAAAGTACCTGTTTTTTTTTTTTTTCGTGCGGAAATCCCCTCGGATACCCCTTGAACTGACTAAAACCGCACGCCATCTCGGGTCTACAGACAGGTGTAAGGTTGCCCATAGAGCATATCCCTCGCACCCCGACTGACCCTGGGCCATCTCCGATTTCGAGATGGCCCTCTCGGGTTTGGGAACCACGGTGTCCCCGTCTGTGTACCTATATGCCATTGAACTCCTCCTAAACAGAAAATTTCGGTCTCTAGATGGTTTAGATTTACAATTGGACCCGGTAGATGGCGCTGCAGTCGGTTTCTAAAGAATTCTTATTAGGTATATTTTTGTGGTGAATCGTGGGTGTGTGATACACCTGTGCCTACCCCTTCGGGGACACAGGCGTAAAGTTATATTACGTTATGTTATATTTATTTTAAGACATTTCGGAAGTTTTAGTTCTACAAATTTATTGAGCTGAGAGAGACGAAGTCGAGCGAAAGCTCCTCATACCAGACTTCAGGATTTTCTTTGTCACAGGTCTCCTCCTACACTACTAATACAATCAGAACCAAATTTGGCATGATTAAAGAGGTCAATCAGAGGAAGGTTTATGGATATATTTTGAAAAAATTAATGCTACCACAGAGGAATGATCACCGTTAAAAAAATTCCAGATGGAATTACATAATAACCGCTCGAGACACTGTGACCAAACTTTACACGCTCAGAAAGCATGTCCAGAGTTGTGACTTTCAAAAATAATTTTCAAAATCGGACTTGCCACGGAGGTATGATCACTGTTCAAAATTTTCAAAATCTGATTCACGATGTCTCACTCAGCTCAACATTGCAAGCAGCGATTCGCCTTGCAGACCTAGTATAATACTTTAGTGAGTCGATTTCGCAACATGCTAACCTGAAAATCAAATTCATGCGTATTTCAAATTATCCTTGGAGTTCGATATAGATATTTAGTCATATGCGTCCATGCTCATATGAGCAAAGTCCAACAATATCAGGAGTGCAAACGAGTTCATCAGTCTGTTAGTCATTTGGCTGGTTGCATTGCGCCGACGCAATATATGCAAACGATTCGATGGCTTTTTATTGTGTGTTATGCGCGCCTGTATGTCCCCCAAGGGGTGGGTAGAGGTGTATTAATAATCATATTAATGTATCAAAAGTGGTGTACCACAGGGTAGTAATCTGTGACAGGGTTACGTAGTAACTATTTAGTAATCTGTGACAGGGTTACGTAGTAACTATTTAGTAATCTGTGACAGGGTTACGTATTAACTATTTAGTAATCTGTGACAGGGTGCTTATTCAGCCCTATTCTGCGCGAATGTTGCCGTACGTCGGTATATTACTACATATTATAAAACAATGTCTTCCGCCGTCTCTGTATGTCTATCTGTTCGCGATAAATTCAAAAACTACTGCACCTATTTTCATTCTGTTTTCACCAATCTATAAAGTCGTTCTCAAGGAAGGTTTTAGTATATATAATCTATCAAGGTTTTGCATACATTGGCTAAAATATAATGATAATTGTTGTAGGTGTCTGAAAAAAAATCAGTCAGAGAGCTTTCAACGAAAACGCTGCCTAAACCCTTTGAGATATAACAAAATGATATATGGTGGAATTGTGTATCTTATATAGGTTGTGGTGGTGGAATAGGGTCTCATGGGTAACGGAAACGGGATCAGAATTCCACGCAGCAGCTAGCAACTAAATAGCCTATTGTAACAGTCAATTATAAAAAGAGTGTAATTGTAGTTAGCGCCATCTGTGGACCCAGTAGCAACTACTGCGAATGCCTCGATGTGGCTGACTGTAGTCGTGATTCGGCTAATCCATGTCAGGTGGCGTGAGTTATGCGTTATACTCATTTATCGAAGTTTCCAGCTGATTATTAGTATGGGGACGATTCTAGCAATATCCAGAATTAATTTCATATATAAGGATGTTCGCAGTGGCCCTATGATTCATTTTTCAGTCTTTTGTTCGAGAGGCCACTGGTAGTGTCCATACTCCATATTTATTGTGTTATAAGTATTCTATTACCTTGACGCTCGAAAAGTGAGGTTAACTTGTGTGTTTGTACCCAGCTTTGAACTGGTAAGTGATTTTATTCCATTAATAATAATAATATTCTCATAATGGGGATTTGTTATTGATAAAAGTTGTATATCTTGATCGCAGGGTCGTTTGGTCTAGTTACGAACCTTGGAAATCGATTCAGACGGCATTGACTCTGAGGCTGTCAATATCTGAGTTCTGGGCGTATATATATATTGAGGACGCAGATCACAAGGGACGCTCCGGGATCTGTTCTGCCGGAGCACAACCACTGGGGCCACGCGGAGTCTCTGGATCAATAAGGTCAAGCAATCTTTTATTGTAATTGTATTGTATCACTGCTCACCGGTGCAAAGCTGATTTGTTGTTACTGAGCGGGACCACTAGGGACTGGCACCGGATGAGAACCACTCCGTGACTAGTTCCTGTGTACTGAATTGGTCAGCTATCTACATATGAGTGTACCTGTACCTGTGTATTCTATGTTGTATCCTTCTGTGTAACGTATTACTATATATCTGTCTGTGTGCTGTAACCTGTCACTACTCTCAAGCTTATCTCTGTGTACCTAAACTTATATTTATCCTTTATTACTATTCTCTATGTATCTCAGCTTCCTCTGAATGTATATATCTGTGTTGTCTCTGTATCGTGGCTTCTAAATATATGTATGCCAACCTGTGAGTGTTTTTTTTCATTGGAGATCAGCTGACCCATGCACCACCTAGAAGCTCTGAGACAAGGCGCCTTGGGATTAAGACCTCATCTGCTCATCTGGTCTAGCCGGTGAGTAACCAGGACAGGAAAATTGGTTACATTATATCTGCACTTTGTAATTATTTTATTATTGTTCTTATCTTTTTTTGTTTTTAGAATATAAGTAATATTCCGCTAAAGAATTCAAATTATTTTTCTTTTTCTTTTTTATTTCTTTCTTTCGTGTTGGCTGAAACAAAAACGTTGAGCGGAGTTCAACGTAGCATTGCATTGGGACAATCGAGGCACGAATTCTAAATTGGTATAGTGTACAGGACTGTTCAACGATATGGAGGCTCCTGGATGCTCTGGATCTGGCGCTAGACATCTCTATCCCATCCCCATCGGTGGCCAGACTGACGAATGTTATTACGAGGCTTTGGATCCTCACGACTTAGAGGCGCCTGTTTTAAAATAATTGCGATAGTGTTACTGGAAAGAATGCTGTAACAATTTTACCAGGCATACTAACGTTTTGGTAAATCGTGAAAGCTTTTGCGTTTGAATTTGAATCTACTAGCAGTTCCGTCTTACCGTACGAGGTACGCCTGTGGGAGGTCGTTGAGCGACCTCCGGTGCCTGAGTCGCCTGCGACGCGCGGCGAGCATGTTGCGGGCGTCCTCCATGAGCGCAGGCCTGGGGGTTGCAAGTGAGGCCGCCTGTCACCCCAGCACAAGCAGGCGGGACGGTGGGGCGACTAGCGCCTCTCCCCCAAACCGGGGCAAGACGGGGACACCGTGGTTCCCAAACCCGAGGGGGCCATCTCGAAACCAGAGATGGGCCAGGGTCAGTCGGGGTGCGAGGGATATGCTCTATGGGCAACCTCTGATTTCCGCAAGAAAAAAAAAAAAAAGGTACGCCTGTGGGCCACGGAATGGCGACATATACAAAAATAATTTTTTTTTGACGTTTTGTAAGTGACGTATTAATGGTCTATACTATACAGAATAAATGGTTTTTGACTTTGACTATATTCGTTTGCGCAGGATTGGGTGTAGCCGTACCAACATCTTTGAGGCCTAAGGCAACCCCACCTGCTCAAAAATGGACGAGACTCTGGCGCAGGCTGTCAGACGGCAGTCGCTCGCGGAAAAGCCGATATACCAATAAGCGGACCACGGGCTCCAAAGTTTTGACTTTGGACTATACTGTGAATTGCTATGGTAATGATGATGATTTCACAGGATGAAAGAAACTCTCTAACCATAGAATATACTTGCCACTAACTTTACCATGAATTGTCCATACAAAATTTGTTCAAACCAATTCTGGCTTCTAAATATTGTTAAATAGAAAGCCTTTTTTATCTACATACCTTTGTTTTACTTTTTAAAAGAACCCATTATTGGACACCTCGCCCTGGCCAACAAACTGGCAAGTACCTTTTCTTTTTGTTTTCGTGTGGAAATCCCTTCGGATACCCCCACCGCCGGCCAGCGGGGGCGGTTATGTCGGGCTTGAACCGACTAAAACCGCACACCGTCTCGGGTCTACAGACGCCGGGATGTAAGGTTGCCCATAGAGCATATCCCTCGCAAACCGAAAACTGGCAAGTACCTTGTTGAAAACACAACACTAAGTGTATGTGGAGATATTGCCTCTTTGACAATATTCTAAGGCCACCATGGAGAGTGTTCCGATTAGCTCTTCCAATTAGTTCCACAATCTCCTTTCCTAAACAGGACAACACGTCATCACAATCACCCTCACACGGTGCAAACTATTCCATCAAGTACCAAGCGGTTCGGCACCTCTTCTCTTTGCCGCACCTTCAAGACACGGAATCCTTTACCAGCACACGTGTTTCCTTCTTCCAACAGTCCCGGGTCCTTTAAGCGGGGCGTGAATAAGCATTTGATGAGGCCGTCAAGCTGAGAGCCACCATTGTAACATTATCCGTGTCTGTAATGGTGACCCTCATTCCTGAGACTTTACCTTTAGATTACCATCAGGCGAAGTGAAGTCATATTGAAGTGAACAGCACTACATATAACTAGGAATTCAGGGCAGGAAAAAAAAACGTGTGCGACTGAAATAAATTGAGCTGAGCGAGCAGGACTCTTACTGAAAATAGGACATCTTACTACAGCCGCGCGCCCGTGAAACTGTTTTTCGGTGATTATTCCTCAATGGTACATCAGACATGAACCATCTCGCTTCAAAACACTCCTCAGTGTCCACACTTTCACCGTGGTAAATTTGGTCAAGATCGCGAGAGTGGTTACGAGGAGTTCAGCCACCAACAAACGGCTATGCCGGGTATAAAAGCTTCGCTCGCTCAGCTCAATAAAACAAGGTCCTCCGCCGCGTCTGTCTGGTCTGTCTGTTTGCGATAAACTCAAAAACTACTGCACCTATTTTCATGCGGTTTTCACTAATGAATAGAGTGGCTTGTCGAGGAAGGTTTTAGTATATAATTTGTCAAGTTTTTGTAACATTGGATATTTGTTGTTGGAGGTGTAGGAAAAAAATAAGCCGTCTGGGAGCTTTCAACGAAAACACTGCCTAAATCCTTTGACATCTAACTAAATGATGTATGGTGGAATTGTGTATCTTATGTAGGTTGTGATGGCGGAATTCTGAGCCCGTTCGACTCAGAATCCCACGCGAGTGAAGCTGCGGCCAACAGCTATTTATATAAAAAAAATATATTGCTGCTTCCCTCTAGTGAATAGGGTCAATAGAGATCCTTGGGAAGATCGATAAAGTAACGAATAAGGACAATGGTTCTGATGTTACAAGCAATTGCAATGGCTTAAGGGCACTCGCAAAACCAGACCTTTCTTACGTCACAGCTTTAGTGTTGCAAGCATAGATAAAAACAAGAAAAGGAAGGTGTCTAGGTTTCTCAGAAACTGCATTTAATGCAGCAGACTATTGTTATATCATGCAGGCATGCTATTCCAGCTTAACTTATACCAACTATTACGTAATCTGTGCTGAGGTATACTGCCGCCGCGCCGCTTCGATAGAAACTTATTCTATTTTCTAAACTGATAAGCAAAGATTTCTGAGCGCGACTGTACATATTGTTATACCTACTTAAAACTATTATGGGTTGACCCTGCCCCATTTATGCAATAGTCTGATACGCAAGATTGGCCTTCTTCCCATGATAATAAGAAATAATGCGCATGCAGATTTATTCTTGTCTATTGCCTACTAAGTAGGGACAGCCCCTGCCATAGACAAAATTATTTCGTTGAATCTGCTCTATGATACCAACCATAGTGACCTTTTAGAAAGCCTTTGTGATTAATAGAAATTCAGTAAAAATTCATAAGCTGATCCCATTCACCCTGTGAAATATGTTATACAGAGTTCCGCCTGAATTACTGCTTAATAAATCTTATAACTAAAAAGTTGTCTCTGGATTGGTTTTGAAACGTAATGTGAGAAAAAGACCACTCTATGGAAATTGGGAATATCTTAATAATATGCTTTATCTCTTTTACTCGTGGTTTGCGTTACACAGTCTGGGTAAACTCAAATAGAAAAATATGGAATCACTTGTATATTTGGTCATGGAATATTTAGATATGGAAAAATGTAAAATGTGTTTATTTATTTTAATTCGACGTTTATTTATACTGAGGGACAATACAACTTTAATGTAATGGAAGCCCGCGATTTTCATTTGTTTTATAAGTGCCTAAGTTATTTTTTTCTAAACTTTAGTTTCATTTGAAGAATACATTATTACCTAAGCATTTCAAACATAACATATATACATATATTTTTAGAGGATTAGGCCTCTAAAAATTTATGTATCTGACAGATAACATGTCATAGTTGAATTAGGTAGTTTGAGGTTAGGTATTCAGTGAAAGGTTTCTGTGTTAGTAATTACATCAAAAGAGTATTTTATGTGTTTAGCGAAAGTGCTATGTACCTACGTAGAGCACTGAATCTTTTCATCGTGGAGATACATGTGGTTGTAGGGCCGCCTAACTTTCCTTTGTGTGCGTGGTAGGTACATGGATTCCATCGATACGCAATTCTGTAATTCTAAAATACATAAGCAATAAAGGGTATTAGATTGTATGATGTTTCGCGGCAGCTGCAGAAAATATTTTTACTCGGTCGCCAGGAGGCGAGTCCAACTTGCTACCACTGCTCCTTCGAAGAGGAATCGATGCGGCATACGCTTTAGGGCCGCGACCGCAGTGAATGCTAGTTTATCATGGCCGCAGCTTTTTACGAGGCTGTTATTTCGTACCAGGAGGTGGCAGAACGGATCAGGCAGGTACCTAGGTAGCCTAACAAGGCGGCATGCGCGGAACTATTTGCGCCTTATGTCGCCTCGGCAACGAAAGCCTGCTGCTCTGGATGGTTTTCATTAAATTGTACTGCTGATTTATATGCCGAATAAAAAGTAGTGGGATGCAATTTGCGTCGCTACAACACCCTCGCCCCACACCATTCGCATTTCCAGCTTTTACAGGTTACCTTGAAACCTGTAAAACTCGATCCTTATTGGGGATTTGGTTTTTCTGCCGTTTGTATTCGAAATTTAAAGATGTAAAAAAGTATAACGCGTTGCTTTCTCAGGTACAAATACTAGTTCACCTTGCTTTACCTTATACGCTTAATAATGAGAAAATAAATACAGATGTCACCTGCATTTGTCATTTACGCAAGCTGTTACAGATTAGGGATGCCCGATCTTTCACTTGGAATCGATCTTTTGAATCGTAATGGATCGTAACCCCGTGAATCGATCTACGATCTGAATCGTATTGCTTTGAATCGATTTTCTTCGATCTTCGAAGATCGTATCATAATTTAAGAACAATGCAATGCACTGCAACTGCACTGCAATGCTGCACCTTCTCCACCTTTGTTTAAATCAGAGTAAGTATTTTGATGATGTCGTTTGAGATGATTTTTTAAATTCGTAGTATTGCCTTTGGTTTTAACATTATGTTTACATAATTTGCACTCTCCGCCAGAGTCATTTCTAAAAAAAACGTCCAAACACTTGATTTTACTGGTGGAGCCATATTAAAAACAATATTAAAAAATAATAAGCCACACTGACAAAATAAAATCCGTCGTATTCAATCGTATTACTTACTATCTACAATGAACAAAGTATCTGGCCTACCTATGAATTACGATGATCTTGTGGCGGTATAAAATAAACGGCGGATAAAATAAACAAATTTTTATACTACCTTCATATTATTGTCATTTCATATTTCATACTCACGGCAGTTTTACTCAGGTACGTAACTCAGGGCAACGGAGACGGCAGCGCCTCTCTCCTAGGGTGGGAGAGACGCTGCCGCCTACGGCCAACTCCGACCGAGGCGATGACGGCCCTGTCGAGGGCTGTTCGGAAGCTTTCCACGTGTCCCTCTGTGTAGCAGATGGCACAGTGGAGAGCAAGTAAGGGGGCCATCTCGAAACCGGAGATGGCCCAGGGTCAGTCGGGGTGCGAGGGATATGCTCTATTGGTAACCTTACACCCCGGCGTCTTAAGACCCGAGACGGCGTGCGGTTTTAGTCGGTGCAAGCCCGACATAACCGCCCCCGCTGGCGGCGGGGGGGTATCCGAAGGGATTTCCGCACGAAAAAAAAAAAAAAGTACGTAACTCAAGACTATATCAACAAATAGATGTTACTTTGTTTTTGTTGTACCCGCTAAAGATCGCGCGTAAAGATCTTAAACAAATACAATGTAATGTGTATTATTTTCGTTTTTGAATGATACAATTTTTTCCTACGATCCTCAAAGCATACGATTCGATCTGAGCAAAGATCGTATCCTGTTGAATCGATTCAAAAATCGACAGATCGTATTGCCTGTGAATCGATCTTCTAAAAGATCGATTCAGATCGGGCAACCCTATTACAGATATTAGACAGGCTTACGTTGCCTAGAGCAATAGGGGAAGTTGTTCACTTGTGAATGGTTAGTAGGTATATACTTTGTATAAATATAGTAATTACTTATTTACTGTGCCCGCGACGTTATCCGTGTGGATTTAGATCTTTAGAGTTTTAGGTCTTTGGAGAGGAAAAGAGGAAATAATAGTAGCCTATGTTATGCCATATAATATTACCTATTTGACAGTGAAAGTCCCGTTAAAATCGGCCGTTCTAGAGATTTACGTAAATAAATAATTATATTCCTCTGGCAATGATGGGTGATGGCTACTACCAGTCACATATTTAAATGAATGGTTTCAGAGCTTTAAGGGCCTGTGCTGCATCGTACTTGTGCAATCATGCGGGCGCCCGTTGAGTACAAATAATACTGAGCTAATTTCGTGCAGATAATATGCACAATATCGTGCAAGAATTTCATATTCAGATTTGCCCAAAGTCGTACTAGTAAAAATTCATACTATTTGCACAAACTCGTGTCAAGAAATTCGTATTACTTTCACGACGCGGACGTATGGGCGGTCGCATGGGATCGCTCGCTTGTAAAAATGAAATTTTTAACTATGCGCTGCCACTAAACAGTATTGGACTCTACTCACACTACACATTTGAAGTTATCACTTACAATCTCTAATCACCTGCATCGCACTTATCAAAGTGGATAGTAGCCCAGTAGTAGCAGCTCGAAATAAATAGGTAACCGATGTTTTCTCTGTTCCGGTATGAAAACCGTCACTCCTAGTTCAGGATTTCTAGTTGTACGTACAACCGTTTTGTTGTAGTTTTTATTGTTCAGTTAGTCCTGCAGTGGTGGTGGTCTATTCTGTGAGTAGGAAGGAAAATAAATGCCCGACGTCAAGAATCAAAGAATCAATTTCGTTTATTCAGTTTTGGCACATAAAGAGCACATATGAATGTCAAAGTTTTACAATTATCAAAAACATGTCAATAAATGATTTGAAAATGATTCTTCCGCTGGTTCGGTAGTTGGATCTACTGAGAAGAGCAGCAAGAAACTCAGGTAGATCATCGTTATGCTTCGTCGTCGTCGTCGTAGGCAATCGTACGTAAAAACAACTTTGTATTTCTTTATATTCGAGATTAGTAATTTACTCCAAGGGTCTTAAGGCGAGGGTATTGCACGACTTTAGGTATTTTTGGAATAGTAAAGTTACCCTTTACGCCACAGCGAGGCCCTGGCGCGTGGCGTCCGCGTCCAGTATTTCTGGTCAATATACAGAAAAACGACGAAGGTTAACTTAAGGTGGTGTCGTAGTATCAACACAAATAATGACGCAATTGTTATTTACACAGATCTTCTAGTTGCACCTTACATAAATGGAATAAAGCTTATAATAATTATAATATTGTAATATAGCTATCAGACAATCGCTCCCGTAAAAGCTTATATGAACCAAACTGTCAAAAAGAGCAATAGAATCTTGATAGGGCCCCATAAAGCCATAGGGCCCCCTAAACCCATGTTTAATATCATGGTCATACACTAATGGGCCCCCACACATGTATAGGGCCCGTACACCCATGGGGGTCTATACATATATGTAACCCATGGGGCCCCATACATATATGTAACCCATGGGGCGCTATTCAGTTATGAGGCCCCATACACATACATCACCTATGGGGCCCATACACCTATGGGGTGAGATAGACCCATGACACCCCATACACCTATACGTAACCCATATGGCACACACCCCACCCTATATGGCACATATACGTAACTCATGGGACCCAAATACCCATGGGTCCCATATCTCCGTCCATATAAGTGGGGAACATCATCATCTAACCCTCACGCAAAAACCGCGCCCTGTCGTGGAGTTGCGGATACCAGCTCGCGAAACCATACCAATACCATACCAAGTGGGGAACATTAAGATCCGTAGAGCACCTGAGCTCAAGCAAGATGTGAAATGGCAGTCGCTCCCGTAAAAGTCACAATAAACCAGGTTATGGAATGGAGAAGTAGAAGAGCGTACCCCGGGCTCCAAACTGTAAGCTTTGGATGCAACCGGGAGGTTCATGTCAGTTTAAATTTGTCGCTGGTTTTAGTCGTTTCAAGCCCGACATAACCACCCCCGGTGGCCGGCGGGGGGTATCAGAAAGGAATTCCGCACGAAAAAAAAAATCCTTCATTTGGTATCATTTTTATTTTTCTAATCTGAGCACAACTCAAATAAAACTGAAATGCGTTTGTAGGTATACCAATCTTTGAGAGCAAATTCTATCGAGGAAAGTAAAAGTTATCGTGTATCGGATAACCGAAAATACTTGTTTGAATAGCCTAATATAACATACATATAAGATTTTCAGAATACAGGGACGTCACATTTTCGAAAATCTTAATTTGATAACACCCTTCCTTAGGGACCCTCGCCTTAAGCTCTCTAATGAAATGAAAATGAAGTTAGAAATCTAATAAAAGTTACTTGTGTCGCAGTGTTTATGGTCGCACTTCCCGAATTCGAATTTTTGATAGCTCATACCTATCAAAAATTCGAATTCGGGAAGTGCGACCATAAACACTGCGACACAAGTAAAACCGTACGTAATGCTCGCGAAGGAGATGGCGGAGCGCGCCCGGGAGAGATTTAGACTCTCCCGGCCCGCTGAGCCCGCAACATGCTCGCATCGCAGGTGACTCAGGCGCCGGAGGTCGCTTAACGACCTCCGTCCTCCATGAGCGCAGGTCTGGGGGTGGCAGGTGAGGCCGCCTGGCACGCCAGCAGAAGCAGGCCGGGACGGTGGGGCGACTAGTGACCCTCCCCCAAACCGGGGCAAGACGGGGTCACCGTGGTTCCCAAACCTGAGGGGGCCGACTGACCAAGGGCCATCTCCGGTTTCGAGATGGCCCTGGGTCAGTCGGGGAGCGAGGGATATGCTCTATGGGCAACCTTACACCCCGGCGTTTTAAGACCCGAGACGGCTTTTGTTCTTAGTCAGGTTTTAGTCAGTTCAAGCCCGACATAACCGCCCCCGCTGGCCGGCGGGGGGGTATCCGAAGGGATTTCCGCACGAAAAAAAAATGGTATGAGACAGGTCATAAAGTATTTTTTACCACCCTACCCCTTACCCCCATACTTAAACATGATTTTAGTATTTTTAAGTGAAGTTCATTGACGTCGTTTACATAAAGTGTTGGGTTACTTTGACATTTTATTCTGCATTTTCTTTGATAATTTTACGGCAGAACAACGTTTGCCCTCTTTTTTTTTTTTTTTTTTTTTTATCGTGCGGAAATCCCTTCGAATACCCCCCCGCGTGCCAGCGGGGGCGGTTATGTCGGGCTTGAACCGACTAAAACCGCACGCCGTCTCGGGTCTACAGACGCCGGGGTGTAAGGTTGCCCATAGAGCATATCCCTCGCACCCCGAGTGACCCTGGGCCATCTCCGGTTTCGAGATGGCCCCCTCGGGTTTGGGAACCACGGTGTCCCCGTCTTGCCCCGGTTTGGGGGAGGGGCGCTAGTCGCCCCACCGTCCCGGCCTGCTTCTGCTGGGGTGACAGGTGGCCTCACCCGCCACCCCCAGGCCTGCGCTCATGGAGGACGGAGGTCGTTAAGCGACCTCCGGCGCCTGAGTTGCCTGCGACGCGCGGCGAGCAAGTTGCGGGCTCGGCGGACGTCAACTAATTTATCTTTAAATAAATTAAAAAGTTGAATTATAACAAAACTGCTAAAGAACTATTACACTAATGTGTGTAGCCCCATAGAGCCAGCTGTTCTAATGTAATCATTAGAACCGCTTGATCTATGAGGCTACTCAACCAAAAATATTTTAATTACCTATGGTACAAGAACTCGTGACCGCTGACCCACGTCTTAATATGAAGCTTTATACCTACTCTTTGATAAAAGTGGTAAACAAACTGAATGTTGTACATTGTTTCGGGTAAGACATTTGGTTAGTATGAACAGTAGGTCGTGGTCACTTCGGTTTTAGTTTTGATGTAAACTCACTCACAAATAAATTCAGACTATGCAATTTAATATGTTTGGAGTTATCTTCAGAGCTACGGACTGACTGGAAAAATTCTTTCACTACATATTTGAAAGGTATTGCTAAATGAAACGATAATTTCACAAAATATATATCACTTTATTAAAAAAAAATAATAGGGTCGACATCCGGTTTCATCTAGTTACTCGATGAATAACGATAATAAAACGTCGTAAAACCATGATTCCAAAAGTTTTAAACTGCAATTTTTTTATTATCTTCATTACTATCGCCCGTCTTGGGTTTTGGGAGTGTTTACCTAACATCCTGTATAATTAGTTGATTGGCGGCCCTCCAAAGAGACCTAAAAAATCGACAGCGCAATTGTCAAGATTTTTGACACCAATTAATACAAGAGTTAGTAATAATAACTAAAGGAAATTAAAAATATTCACAAACATGTGATAACTTTAACAAACAACGGATTTTGACATTCTTTACCTAACAGTATCGGTAGTGAATTTTACTAAAATCCTATGAAATCAAAGAACTCGCTGATGACTTCAGTAGGATTAAAAGGAGGATTGGAAGGCTTATTACAAGGAGGATCACAAGAAGGTTCACAAGGTTTAGAAGTAGGATTGGAAGGTGGATTAGAAGGCGGATTAGAAGTTGAATTATTAGGAGGGCAGGCTGCGCAACCGGAGCATGGTGGGCTACATGGACATGGCTTCTGGCAAGAAGGTGGATCACAAGGCGACGGGCAAGTGCCCTGCACGCCCAGAGTCGTCAGCAGGAACAGTAGAGATACCTGGAAATAAAATTAAAAGACGTTTAAGACTAAGCATAGTATAGGAGCGTACGCAACGTAAGAGCAATATGACGTAGGTACAGTCGCCCGGGGGTGTGTGTTGGGTAACCTCCTCGAGTGTCGTTCCGATTCCGATCCCGCTGCAGTCCGGGGGGAACGGAATCGGAGCGGCCGGTACACCCTGGGCGGCGGTCAATGGCATCCCCTTCATGGGGTTGGCATTGATCGTCGGCTAATACCCATCGTGGCGGGAACACATCGCTCTCCGTACTCCTCTGCTTTCAGAGGAGACAGGATGAGCGATGGTGTTTGTGGCTGAGGCCACCATAGGGTCCTGGGGGATCCAGGGGCGGGTTGGCCCACTGCTAACGCAGTGGCCGACGGGCACTTGTGCCGCCGCCGGTGTGAGAGAGGACTAGCCACCCTCTCGCGTTCCGTAATCGGCAGGTGATCAGCAACGACTTGACTGGTGGCTCCAAAAGGGTACGCCGTGAACTTGCTGACCGGAGGGCTTGCCTTTATTGGCCGGCCCACGACAAGGAAAAGTCTATAACACCCGACAGCGAAGTCGTAAAAACCTATGGATACCAGCCGACCTCCATAGTATATAGGCTTATCCAGGTGCAGGGGGCTCCGCCTGGATGGACCACCTTTCCCCCATACTCGTGGGATATGACATGGACACAAATCTGTATATCAACAAGAAAAAACCGGACAGGAAACTAAACAAAATTCGACGCCGCCAACGAGAGAAGCAGGGCGAGCAGCGCGGCGGGTCTAGGCGTGCAGCGGACCCGTAAGCGCAGGAGGCGCGCAAAGGCTCGGGCGGGGGGGGACGTGTCGGATGAGGACTTTACCCTCATCGGGACGACCTCCTCCTCCAGCAGCGACAAGGCAAAGCCGGCGTCCAAGGTGGCTGCTGGCCGCCGAGGGCCGCGTGGTGGCGTGAGGGCCGGGCAATCCACCCGAGCCCCCTCTGCTCTTGGAAGGGCCGCGGGAATGTCACCGCCGAGGCTTTCCACCTCAGCAGTGTCGGTGGCGAAGCCATTCGGGAGGACGCGGTCACTCATGGAGAGACTCCAGAAGGTGACTGCGTCCTTCCAGGGGTCCCCAAACCTTGAGCAGGAGCCGATGTTGCGCATTGTGCTCGACATCGCCTCCGAGAATGAGGGCCTGGCGGCGCAGCTGGCCGAGTCCCGTCGGGAGACGGCTCGACTAGCTGCAGCCGTCGAGGAGCTCAAGAAGGGGACGGCGAGCTCGGCTCAAACAACTCGGCTCGTCGGAGATCGCGCAGCTCAGACGGGCCTGCGTGATCACGCACCGCCGGTGGGCCCGATGCCGTAGGAGGCGTCGCCGCCCCGCAGATGCGGAGGCCCGAGAGGCGGAGTTGTACGAGGGATACAGGGAGGCCAGAGGAGCCCTCCGAGCGGAGATAAGGCGGGCCAAACAGGCCTCCTTCCGCGAGCTGCTGGAGACGCTGGAGCGGGACCCTTGGGGGCGGCCCTACCGGATGGTGAGGCAAGCTGCGCCCCAAGGCCCCGCCGTTAACCCGGTGTCTACAGCCGGATCTGCTCGGAGGAGTTGTTGGCTCCCTGTTCCCAGCGCGAGCGGTGGAACATGTTCCACCGCAGATGACTCCGCCTCGGTTGCCCATGGCACCCGATGTGGAAGACGGCGACGTGCCCGAGGTCACTTGGGTAGAACTAGAGCTGGCGGTGAGAAGGCTAAGAGCCAAACACACCGCCCCGGGACCCGACGGCATTCCAGGCCGAGCGTGGGTCCTAGCTCTAGTCGAAGACGCTCTCGAGCCCCGACTGAGAGGGCTTCTCAGCGCATGTTTGGAGCGGGGCCAGTTTCCGAAATTGTGGAAGACGGGAAAACTGGTCCTCATCCGAAAGGAGGGGCGCCCGGCGGACTCGCCGTCCGCCTACCGGCCCATAGTGTTGCTCGACGAGGTGTGCAAGCTCTTTGAAAGAGTAATTGCGAAGCGCCTCGTCGAGCACCTCTCAAGAGTGGGGCCGGACCTGGCGGATGGCCAATATGGCTTCCGCCAGAGGCGCTCCACCGTGGATGCCATCATGCGCGTGAGGGCTCTGGCGGAGGATGCAGTAGCCCGGGGTGAGGTGATGTTGGCGGTGTCCCTGGACATCGCCAACGCGTTCAACACCTTGCCCTGGAGTTGCATTAGGGAGGCGCTCGTGTATCACGAAGTGCCTCTCTACCTCCGCCGCATAGTCGGGGCGTATTTGACGGAGAGAGCCGTCATCTACCCATCCGTGACCGGTCTCGGTCGGCGTGAAATGTCGTGCGGTGTTCCACAGGGATCGGTCCTGGGGCCGCTCCTATGGAACATCGGATACGACTGGGTGCTTCGCGGTGAGCTCGTAGGCGGTGCCGCCGTCACGTGCTACGCGGACGACACGCTCGTGACGGCGTGCGGGGCGACGTAAGTCAACCGACCCAAGTCGTTGAGCGGATCCGGCGGCTGGGTCTCGAGGTGGCTCTGCATAAAACCGAGGCCCTGTTCTTTCATGGGCCTCGGAGCAAGCCACCCGAGGGATCCAGTCTCATCGTGGGAGGAAATCGCATCGGCATCAAGCCCCAAATGAAATATTTGGGGCTCGTGCTCGACGGCCGATGGGACTTCGGAGAGCACATCCGAAGTCTGGCCCCCAAATTGAAGGGCACAGCTCTTGCTCTGGCTCGGCTGTTGCCCAACATGAGGGGGCCCGATGACTCCTGCAGGAGACTCTACGCGGGGATCGTGCGGTCCATGGCCCTGTATGGGTGCCCAATATGGGCGGAGGCCCTGAGGACCAGAACTGTGCGGATGCTGCGCGCTCCGCAGCGAGTTGTGGCCATCAGGGTCATCCGCGGGTACCGCACGATCTCCTTCGAGGCGGCGAGTCTCCTTGCCGGAACTCCGCCATGGGACCTGGATGCGAAAGCCCTTTCGCAACTGTACCAGTGGCGAAAGGAAGCGCGGGAGCAGGGATGGAACCCCGAGCCTCGAGAAATCGAGGCCGTGCAGTCCCAGCTCCGCCAGGCCATCGGGGTGGAGTGGAAGGAACGACTTGGGCGACCAAGCGCAGGGCACGCCGCAATAGCGGCGGTAAGGCCCATCATGGAGGATTGGCTGGAGAGGCGACACGGAAGCCTCTCGTACCGACTGTCGCAGGTGATCTCCGGGAAGGGGTGCTTCGGGGACCACCTGCATCGGATCAGGAAGGAGCCAACGCCTGAGTGTCATCACTGCGACGCGAGCGAGGACTCAGGGCTGCACACGCTGACGGACTGCCCGGCGTGGGAGGCGCCGAGGCGTGACCTCGTGGCAGCCATCGGGGTGGGAGTCCTCTCGCTCGGCAACATGATTGCGGCAATGGTGCGGAGCGCGAGCGCGTGGGCCGCCGCCACCTCCTTTTGCGAGCATATAATGCTCGCGAAGGAGATGGCGGAGCGCGCCCGGGAGAGATTTAGAACTCTCCCGGACCGCCGAGCCCGCAACTTGCTCGCCGCGCGTCGCAGGCGACTCAGGCGCCGGAGGTCGCTTAACGACCTCCGTCCTCCATGAGCGCAGGCCTGGGGGTGGCGGGTGAGGCCACCTGTCACCCCAGCAGAAGCAGGCCGGAACGGTGGGGCGACTAGCGCCCCTCCCCCAAACCGGGGCGTAAGACGGGGACACCGTGGTTCACAAACCCGAGGGGGCCATCTCGAAACCGGAGATGGCCCAGGGTCAGTCGGGGTGCGAGGGATATGCTCTATGGGTAACCTTACACCCCGGCGTCTTAAGACCTGGAAGGCGTGCGGTTTTCGTCGGTTCAAGCCCGACATAACCGCCCCCGCTGGCCGGCGGGGAGGTATCCAAAGGGATTTCCGCACGAAAAAAAAAAAAGGTACAGTCGCCCTCAGAAGTAGCTGAACACTAACTTTAGAAACGAAATTTACATTGAAATAAATCAATAAATAAGTTGATGTATAATTATTTTTGTAATCTTCAGAGGATCAATTTTACATTTTATATTTTATTATTCCATGTTAAGTTTTAGACCAAAGAGGGTCCGTGCCTTGGAATGTGTTAAGTTAATGCCAAAGGGCGACTGCACTCGGCAGTGGCTAATGTTTCCAGGTCAGTATTAGGATGGGTGACCATTCTTTTTTTTTTTATAGTCAATAGGCTCACGTTTTCCGCTATTGGTGAGTGCTCCCTGATGGTGAGTGATGATGTGGTAGACGTTGGCGCACGCTTGCCTAGAAGCAACCTTTTCACTCGAGACTTGAAGAGTCCTAGATTATGTCTTTCCGAAAACACAGACTCAGGCAGGGCATTCCACTCCAAACTTTCCTTTGCATAGCCTTTCTTAACACACTTAGACCCATTCGTGCCTCGGAGCGCACGTCAAGCCGACGATTCCGGTTGCCATATCAACATATGTGGTATTCATTATGTGAAGTTACCCTAGAAGGTCCGACGACCTTGCATAACTACAGAACTTTGACATCGCCGGCCATTCTACTCCTATTGATAAATCCATCCAAAGGTTGTCTGGTAGAGATCGCTCTTAGCGATAAGACCGCCCATTGTACCTACAGACTTAAGTTATTTTATATATGGTGTACAATAATAGTAGTTTATGCAACTGTCATTTAGGAAGGGGTATTAAAACACGAGAGTCTGTCGATAATAGGTTGACTCGAGTGTTTTAATACCTTTTTTTTTTTTTTTTTTTTTTTTATCGTGCGGAAATCCCTTCGGATACCCCCCCGCCGGCCAGCGGGGGCGGTTATGTCGGGCTTGCACCGACTAAAACCGCACGCCGTCTCGGGTCCTCAGACGCCGGGGTGTAAGGTTACCCATAGAGCATATCCCTCGCAACCCGGCTGACCCTGGGCCATCTCACCACTAACAGCATCGCTCATCCTGTCTCCTCTGAAAGCAGAGGAGTACGGAGAGCGATGAGTTCCCGCCACGTTGGGTATTGGCCGACGATCAATGCCAACCCTATGAAGGGGTGAAGGGGAAGCCATTGACCGCCGCCCAGGGTGTACCGGCCGCTCCGATTCCGTTCCCCCCGGACTGCAGCGGGATCGGAATCGGAGCGACACTCGAGGAGGTTACCCAACACACACCCCAGTGTTTTAATACCTTTTTTTTTTTTTTTTTTTTTTTTATCGTGCGGAAATCCCTTCGGATACCCCCCCGCGTGCCAGCGGGGGCGGTTATGTCGGGCTTGAACCGACTAAAACCGCACGCCGTCTCGGGTCTACAGACGCCGGGGTGTAAGGTTGCCCATAGAGCATATCCCTCGCACCCCGACTGACCCTGGGCCATCTCCGGTTTCGAAATGGCCCCCTCGGGTTTGGGAACCACGGTGTTCCCGTCTTGCCCCGGTTTGGGGGAGGGGCGCTAGTCGCCCCACCGTCCCGGCCTGCTTCTGCTGGGGTGACAGGTGGCCTCACCCGCCACTCCCAGGCCTGCGCTCATGGAGGACGGAGGTCGTTAAGCGACCTCCGGCGCCTGAGTTGCCTGCGACGCGCGGCGAGCAAGTTGCGGGCTCGGCGGACCGGGAGAGTTCTAAGTCTCTCCCGGGCGCGCTCCGCCACCTCCTTCGCGAGCATTACATGCTCGCAGAAGGAGGCGGCGGCGGCCCACGCGCTCGCGCTCCGCACCATTGCCGCAATCATGCTGCCGAGCGAGAGGACTCCCACCCCGATGGCTGCCACGAGGTCACGCCTCGGCGCCTCCCACGCCGGGCAGTCCGCCAGCGTGTGCAGCCCTGAGTCCTCGCTCGCGTCGCAGTGATGACACTCAGGCGTTGGCTCCTTCCTGATCCGATGCAGGTGGTCCCCGAAGCACCCCTTCCCTGAGATCACCTGCGTCAGTCGGTAGGAGAGGTTTCCGTGTCGCCTCTCCAGCCAATCCTCCATGATGGGCCTTACCAGTGTTTTAATACCTAAGTTATATGCAGTTTCATACACTACTTTATCTTCACTCATAGGAAAAATTGAAATTAAACAAAGTAGGTAGGTTACAAGGGCGCCATTTTTTTCACAGTTCGAACTGCGCATGCGTGCGCGTTTTTTTTCATATTCAGCCTAAAACCTTAGACTAGTTTAATGAATACTCGTAAAAACAGGTAGCGATACTATAATGAGTTTTATGATACAGTTGGCGGTACTATAATAAGTTTTATCTACACCCATGCTTTAAATCCTCTATAAAAGATTCTGAAACAGTTAGCTTATTGCCAACATTAATACATCCAATGTCCTAATAACCATATTATCATCCGAACGGGTGTTATTATGTTGTATGAAATTTCATAATAACACTCCTTTCGCTTTTTCAATCTCTTCCGCGCAAAGGGTTACTCATCAGACAGCCAAATTCTTACCGCTCGATGCGTGGAATCTGTATGAGTTTCAAAAAAAGAATTGTCATTCACGCGCGTTGCATTGCACTACGACAGCGGCGGCGCGCCGTAAAAAAAAATTAAAGCTTATTCGTTCGAATTCGAATTCCCGCTATTTTTCTTCGCTATTATTTTTGCAAATTGTTTTGTTTACTTACGAAAATGAGCGATTCAAGTTTTGATAACACACCTCCAGACATTTCAAATGCAGCAAAGGACATTTCTAACAAATTACTACCGGAAAAATCTAGAAAACAGTATGAAAAGGCGTACCAAGATTTCATGAATTGGAAAATTCAGAATATTTTATAGAGGACACATCATGGGTGTAGTTAAAGTCTTGTATGCAACTGTATAATTAGGTATTAAAACACTCATGTGATACTATTATCACACTCAGCTTCGCTTCGTGTGATAAACCCACATTCATGTTTTAATACCCCTCATTATACCATAGTTGCATAAATAACTATTATTTTTAATTTTATTTATATGCGTTTATAAAGTGCGTATGTATAGAATCGTCTTTGAATTCGTAATTCGAATTTTTCGATTTGAGTGTAGATAAAGAGTATTCTATTTATCTATCGCCAGTGGGTTGTGTACAGCGTCAGGCGCCTTTGACTTTTGCCCTAAAGTAAGTAGTTAGTTTCTCAAGAGGACGCCTGAAGCTCCATCGGAATCTATCAGCATTTTGTGGTTTTATATTCAGTAAGTGATCCTAAACAGTACAAAAAAATATAAGGGCGGTAGATTAGTGCAGTTGACAAAAAAAAGCGGCGATAGCCCAGTGGTGTACGCAACGGACTGCCGAGACGAGGTCTCGAATTCGATCCCCAGTCGCCCCGGGCACACCTCTGACTTTTCGTAGTTATGTGTGTATTAAAAATGTTGATTATCGCTCGCTTACTAACGTGCCCGTTAGATGGCAATAGGCTCGCCCCCTATTACATTGAGACCTAAACATAACTGGCGAATCGTGGGTGTGTAATACACCTCTGCCTACCCCTTCGGGAATACAGGCGTGAAGTTATGTTATAACAAAAAAAAATATTTTGCTAACCTACATGGGGAGTTTTTGTAAATGAAAATAAATATTATAATGTTATCGATAAAATCGGCACTTATATGTAATTGTTTTTAATAATTTTAACTTAGTATGTAAATTCATAGTAAACGCCATTTTGGTTGGCACATCAGAAGCAGAGAGAGTGTCCGCGTGCTTCGATTTATTAAGATATTTGGTCATATGACCAAAGTCCAAGAATTCATCAGTCTGTCGGTCATTTGGCTGGTTGCATTTCGGCGACGCAATACACGCAAACGATTGGATGGCTTTTTCTATTGTGTGTTATGCGCGCCTCTATGTCCCTCAAGGGGTGGGTAGAGGTGTTTTAATAATCATATTAAGTTATCAAAAGTGGTGTACCACAGTGTGCTAATTCAGCCCTATTCTGCGCGGATGTGGCCGTGCGTCGGCCACATATTATGCATAATTCAGTCAGCTTTTATTTTATTTTAGTTTCGTGTCCATATTTATTCTCTGTCTACAACTGTCAGAATAATGTGGCACAGAGAGAACGCTTCACAAGACCGAAGCACGCCGATCTCAGCTGGATTAAGCGTCGGGACGTGTAACTTTAATTCAACAAATTCTTATTTTTCTTCCTTTCTTTTTTTTTTATATATAGGACACGTCAATTTGACTTCACCTCGCCTGATGGTAAGCTGAAGGTATAGTCTCAGGAAAGAGGGTTACCATTAAATACACGTACCATGTTAACAATGGTGGCACTCAGCTTGACGGCCTCACAGAAGAGGATTGTCGACGCAGCACCGCGTGACACCCACCGGTCCCACTAGTGCTGTGACCACAATCCCCCTGCCCGGCTACGCTGACCCCTGAACGCAATCAAACCGAAATTGGATTACTATGGAGGGTTTTTCGCAATCGTGCACGGTGGTACCCACCCGGCCGAATTTTGTGACAAATTTGTGTCATCAAATTTCTACCACCAGTAAGGAAGATGGAGATTTTTTTTGTTAGTCTTACACACACATATCCATTTCCGTAAATAAATTAATTGATTGATTGACCCATCACTCCATTATACCCTTGATAAATATCATCAATTAAAACTATTATATATAATATATATAATTAATACTTTTTGATAAACGTCGGTACCTTAGTGGTTAAGGAGTCGGCTTTACGATCGTGAGGTCGCAGGTTCGAATCCGGGCCATTACACTACTGACGTGAACCCACTCCTAACACAAGCAATTAAGCTTAGCTGGGTTACGGGGAATATTAGTAATTTCAGTTACTAATCTTCCTTAAAAAAAAAACTACAAAATTAATTGATTGAATGACCCAACTCTACATATATACCCATATACGTATTAAAAATTGAAGAACATAACCAGCATTATAATCTTCTTCTTCTTCTTCTCTTATATATAAAAATGAATTGCTGTTCGTTAGTCTCGCTAAAACTCGAGAACGGCTGGACCGATTTGGCTAATTTTGGTCTTGAATTATTTTGCTATCGATTGAGGCAGTACGAAGTCTGCCGGGTCAGCTAGTAATAAAATAAAATGAAAGTTGCAAACTCACCGAGAGTAATATATAAGTTATTGAGCCCATGTCTGCTAAGCCAGTTGAAGTGACAAATTGATGCCTCCATCCCCTGTTTATATACAAAACGTTTAAATAAAACTATTCTCGTACTCGCTGCTTTGTCCGCGTGAATACGTAAAATAAAACTCGCACCTTACTACCGTTTTAGTCATCAAACTTTTTGTAAGTTTAAGTTTACCTAAATTAGCATGATATTTAATCAATTAGCCTAATGCAGTGCGGACGCCATAGATCCCAATCCTCCACCTTCCGCATCCAGTCTATCCTAGCGACCTTTTTCAGGTCCTCAGTCCATCTGGCTGGATGTTCGTAATTACTTATCACAATGAGAATTAATAATTAAGTACGTATTTCATGAAAAGTCAGAAATTATTTAAAACTTTTAATATTTCCTATTACCAAAGGTACAGATCAAATGCGCAATACAATATGGCGTTAACTATTTGTTTAAAATTGAGCGTGTGAACCTGGGAACATTATATTTCCAGAGTTAAATGTCTATAATAATCTCCAATAATTTCCTGATTAAGTAAGTTTGTACAAACAGACATCTTTTAATTTTACAACTGAGAAGTTAAAAACACCTGTTTAATTAAAATGGAGCATGTTTTATTGCAATAAAATATCTACTTTGTTAGAATAATACACCTGTTTTATTTAAAAGAATAATAAAGCTTCATTATTTTACTGTACACACAAAATGTTTGTTATAATGCACAGTATATTGAACTACATTTATTTGCAGAACGTGTGGTATACAAACAACAATATAAACGTACATTTTCCAAAGACATTTTCATAGTAATTATATTAATTAGAGGGCATAGTGCATTGGCTTTTTAACTTACACCAACCTTCTCTTAATTACAAATATACTACTTACTATATACTTATATAGAAGTTATCTTTATTTTTCTTATTGCAAAGCGACAGACAGTAGGCAATGGATAGAAATAGAGGAGATCCTACAAAAGGGTTCTCAGTAGTAAAAAATTTAATCGAATATTAATAATTGAAATTAAAATGATGTAAGTGCGGTAAGTTGAAAATTACAGCCGAGGCGATATTGTATCCAGAGCCGTAGGCGAGGGCGGGGCTACAAACAAGAAAACAGAGGCTTTTTTTTTACGTGCGGAAATCCCTTCGGATACCTACCCCCCTGCCGGCCAGCGGGGGTGGTTATGTCGTGTATCGTAATTATTACGGCGAAGAGCCCGCCACGATACTAACTAGGTACTTCTGTTCTCACATACTCCACATGAAGCTGACTCCACTGTCAATCTACTTGACTTTATAGGTACTTACCTATCAAAGCCGTAGATGGCCCAGGGTCAGCCGTGGTGCAAGGGAATTGCCTTATTGGGGCTACCTTACACTCGGCATATGAAACCAGAGACGGCGTGCGGTTTCAGACAGTTCAAGTACGACAAAACAACCGCTGGCCGGCGGAGGGATATCCGTAGGAATTGCCGGACGAAAACAATTTATACCTTTTAGGTAGATTTCGATGAAATCGATCTACCTATTGGTTGACTACTGTCGAATTTAAAAAAAAAATCTTCATAGGAGGTCTAGTTAGGACCCCCTGAGTCCGAAATGACCACTGGTCAAAAAGTTTATATATATATGTATGTATGGTTCCACTTCCCAAAATTTGCGGCACTCTCACGGTCGCATTTTTGCCCCGATCGCTTTCGAACTGCGGTCAAAAATTGCTTGGGTGTAAACTTAGTTTAAGTTCGTGAACGGGTGGAATCCGGCCTAAGGGGACGGAGGGATTTCCGCACGAAAAAAAAAAAAAAAAAAGGGCCTCACTTTTGTGAAATCAGTTTTTCCTCAAAATTTCACGTTCCATGAAAGATATTCGAACCGTTCTAATTTTATCCCATAGTATACATGAATACCAACAACTTTTACTTATAAACCTATGAGATTAAAACGTTAACTAAAAGTGGAGGGGGGAAAAACCAAAATTTTTCGGGAAAAAATCATAACTTCTAACCGGTGAACATTCTTGCCGTCGGAAACATTTTTAATCGATAGGCCATTTTTAAGTCTAAAATAAATGTCTGAAAAGTTTTTCGTTAAAAGTTACCGTTTTCGAGAAAAAAAAAACTTAAACTGTTTAAAGTCCGTAGTTCTCTATATAAAATAATATTAATTGCTTCACGAAATCTACCTGTGCGTTCCCCCTGCGGGGACGGATTTTTTTTTTTTTCGTGCGGAAATCCCTTCGGAATCGGGAATTCCCTACCCCCCCGCCGGCCAGCGGGGGCAGTTATGTCGGGCTTGAACCGACCAATACCGCACGCCGTCTCGGGTCTTCAGACGCCGGGGTGTAAGGTTACCCATAGAGCATATCCCTCGCACCCCGGATGACCCTGGGCCATCTCACCACTAACAGCATCGCTCATCCTGTCTCCTCTGAAAGCAGAGGAGTACAGAGAGCGATGTGTTCCCGCCACGTTCGGTAACAATTTGTACCTAGCAACTTAAATATTTGTAAATAACTGTTTTACATTAAATAATGGTCGAATGATGAAAATGGCAAACTTGTAATTATTCAGCGAATTGACCGATTATTCCGAACCTGACCCGGTCACGAGTTAGGTTAGAAACTTGAAAAAAAAAAAGTAATATTTGTTCCGAACGTAACCCTCTTCCTAACCTAGACCCGACGTCTCGTTTCTATCATAACCCGATTTTATTATTTAAGCTGTCATTATTTTGTACAGATTACGTTCAGCACTTCAATTTGATTTGATTTCATAGCTACTTATTCGGTATGAAAATCCCAGTAATCGAAGCAAGTAAAAAGCGTGGCTCAATTATATTTAGCACTAGTTGTGCCCGTGACTTCGTTTGCTTGGATTTAGATTTTTAAGGCTTTAATTTTTTGCGCGGAAACCTAAGTCTTTAAAAAAAAAGAGTAGCCTAAGTTACGTATCATAATATTAACTATCTGCTAGTGGAAGTTCCATCAAAATCGGCCCAGCCGTTCTAGAGATTACCTAGAGTCTAGATAATCTCTAGACCGGAACTTTTGTCTGTCTAAGTTCTAGAATCTAGACAGACAAAAGTTTTAAAAATTGATTTTGGTGTAAGTAGGTACATACCTTGTATATACTCATACGCAATAATTAAAAACTGTTCTATATTTGTGTACCTACATAATTAAAATTGCGGTAACTATAAAACTTCATCATCAACCTATTCTAGTCCACTGCTGGACATAGGTCTCCCCCAATGAGCGCCATAGCGCCCTGTCTTCAGCTTGCCGCATCCAGCATCTGCCCGCAGTCTTTCGCAGATCGTCATCCCACCTGGCCGGAGGGCGTCCTACACTACGTTTGCCGAGTCGCGGTCTCCACTTTAGAACACGTTTACCCCAGCGGTTGTCAGTTCTTCGCGAGATATGGCCGGCCCACTGCCACGTCAGCTTGCTAATTCTTTGAGTTATGTCCCTAACCTTGGTTCTCTGTTGGACGTATTCGTTACGAATCCTATCCTTCAGAGAAACTCCGAGCATAGCTAAAGAGCAGGTAAGCCATAGCTCGCTGAGCGACTTCGAACTGGTGACCAGCCCTACCTTGAGTGTCCACGTTTCAGCTCCGTAGGTCATTACGGGTAGGACGCACTGATTGAAATCTTTCGTTTTCAAACACTGCGGTATGGATGACGAGAACTTAAACTTAAAAGCTAGTAATAAAAATTGCTTGAAGTCAAATTAAACTGAATAGGAGGCGTCGACCAAAGGTGCATAGACCACGGGGGCGTAAATCACGTCAAGAGGTCATCGGCGAGGGCTCAATGTAAACCGATTACTTACGGCTTCCCTTTAGGCTTCACCTAGGAACCGTGACACAATTTTCGTTCTAAACAGTTCATCTATAGTTTCTAGTACAAGACATAGAAATTATAGAAAGGAAACAATAAAATAAAACGAAGGCACATATATAAATAAAGATTTTTATTGAGTATAAAGTGGTCCGGTCGGCGCGGGCGGTCGGCGCGCGGCGGCGGCAGCAAGTGGCGCCTACCAGGCTACCTGTAGTCGTTGAAGACGAGGATGACGTCACGGTCGGTGCCGACGGCGCGGCTGGCGCGGGCCACGCGCGCGGCCGACGCGGCACACAGGCGCGCGCGCAGCGCCGGGTCGCGGTACAGCAGGCGGCCGCGCGCCTGCCCCACCACCACGATGTAGTGGCCCGAGTACGAGCCGCCGAAGCAGCGCCTGCGGTACAACTTATTCTTTGCATGTTGTGGGTGCAGGGCCCTATCGACCCCTAAGGCTTTCGGTACCTACTCCGCTGATTAACGGATGAGGCTCTGGCGCGAACGCACCTCTCGAGCCAATTCATTTTTTTTTCGTGTGGAGACCCCATCGGCGCCAAGGATGAGATGGGTGTGTCGGAATCGGACCGAATAAAACCACACGGCCAATCCATAGACTACCTTTTGAGGTTTATAGCCACAACATACGAGTGGTGCATTTATGTGTAAGTTGCTGATGCCGGCGGCTGCGCCCGCGCGGAGGTCGGTTATCGCTTCTTGGCTATCGTTTCATATCTTCGATTCTACTTAACCAATTGCAATCAGACATACAGCAGATGACAGATTTAAGTCCAGACCTTCTAATAAAAAAAACCGCTTTAGAATTCGTGCAGTAGTTTTTGCGTCCATCGCGAACAAACAGATAAACATACAAGAATTCAAAAAAAAATATGATCATATATTATTATGATTTTTTCAAGTGATCTTTTAAATAAGCTTAAGTTAGGTACCTCCTTAAAGTAAGGCCAAAATAATAGGCCACATTTGACATTTTATCAAAATTCGACAACGTAACCTTGTAACGGAGGAACAAAATTTTTCAAAGTTAGAATTGCAAAATTGCTTAACTATTTACAGTTTAAAATCCATATTTATTGCAATAATGACAAAATAAGGCAATTTTACGATTTACTTTGACTAATAAACCATTTTAAACAAATTAAACAATTCTTGTTCTAAAAAAAACTGAACGTCATTACAAGGTTACGTCGCTGAACCCTTTTTCTTTTTAAACACTAGGGATGTTACCCAATACATTAAATGAATGAAAGCATTTATTCATTTATAAAATCACAAACTAATAATTTTAACTCCGCCAAACTGCATTGCAGTTTGTTGTATATTATAATTTAACAAAAGATTAATAAGTCGTTAATTTAAATTGAATGCAATGATTACTCGCAAAGAAATGTTTAGCCATAAATAATAACGGCATTGTGATTATAACAAAATGTATTATTATTTTAATAAACTAAAAAAATACACAAGTAATTAAATTTAATTAAAAAAAATATCTTAAAAAAAACTCATGGGATTTATTTATATTACGATAGAAAATAATAACAAGACAGGAATTTGACTTGATTTTTTTTGTTTTATTTTCAATGAAACTCAATTAAAATTGTAGTACATAATCTATAAAATACTTTTTTACAATAAATTCATTCAATTCAGTTCCCTATCGATTTATCCAATTTTTAAGCATGTCACCTCACTATGAAGTTTATGTCAAATGTGCCTATTAATTTGGCCTTACTTTAAGTTTACCGTATGTTATTACTTCCTAGGATTTGTGCCTTATTAGCACAGCAGCGACACTATCAAATGGTGGTTTTCAAAATCAAGGGGTTCAATTTCTGGCTAAGCCTATTGATTTTTTTAAATCCAATGAACCAGTTTTAGATTTCATCAAATTGGTTGCTATTTCTCATAGTCCAGACTTGGCCATCCACGCCCATTTGAAAAATTCTCGTCTGTATAAGAGGAAGCTAACATGTACCTATTTAAACTGTAGTCCAGGCAAACAGAATCTTGGGCACATCTAGTTAATTCATGAAACACGCAACAATAATGACTATATGGACTAAGACGAGCTCGTTCACTATAATCCGCACGCTGAATGATGATCCCTATGACAGTTCGTTAGCGCTTAACATTGTACTGACGTCCTATCACATCAAATCCTTTAGAGGTCCATTAAAAAGTCGAAAAAATCATAATTGTGTACAATTGTAAATTATAAAAATGAATATTAAGAAATTATTACGTAATGTTCGGAAATAATAGAAAAAAAACTCAATGCAAATGTACATGGTACGTGCTGCAAAAGTTACGTCGTCAAGCTGTTATCGACTAAGAAGGGACACATCGATAAACAAAATATCGATAATTTGTTGGAAAAATAAAACAAATGCTTTGAGTTTGTATTTTATTTATATCAATCTGAATCTGATACAGGGTCAATCGGATCTTCAAAATCTGAGTCTGAACTGCAGCTATCCGTGACGTTTATTATTAACGGTTGGTCAATGATATTGTCGTATTGTACATCTCGATCCCAGTCTTGTAAGCAAATTTTCTTCGTTCTTTCGACCACTTTTCGCCAATCGTCAGCTGTCACTTGAGCGCAAGCTTCTTCCAATAAAACCATCATTTTATTTGCCGTGAATGGCGGAGTTGTGTTATGCCTAGCTGCATGACCTGAAAATATTTGTACATTTAGTAATTATTTTTAGAAATATATGCATATACATAATATTATATAAATAAAAAATATAGATACCTTTGATCTGCGCCCATATCAACTCGATTGCATTATATTGGCAGTGATAGGGCGGTAACTGAATTACCGTGTGTCCATTTGATTTGGCCAATTCATCCAAAAAATATGATGGGTACTCACTGTTGTTTGTGAAAGTTCAACAGTCTAACCAACTCTTTTTTTAACATCTGACTGTCAGTTTCCACACCATTGCGTTGTAACCACTCTATAATTTCAGCTTTTTTGTTATTGCTGCTGGGGGGTTTGTTAATTTGAACTGAGTGATATGAAGCATTGTCCATTAAAATATAGTGAGGCTCATTCAAATTTTCTAATAGTTTTATAAACCATGTCTTAAAGTTTTCGAAATTAATTTCCTCGTGGTACTCCGTTGTTTTCACTGACTTAAAAGCCCACAGGCAATTCGGCACAAAACCTGTAGCTGTGCCAGCGTGGCAAATGATTAAGCGCTGGCCCTTTCCTTCAGGAGTTTTTGTGCTGGATTTGGCTGTGTCATCCGTCCATGCCTTACCTACAGTATGATTGGCGTTCAGCCATGTCTCATCAAGGTATACTACCTTCTCCCAGTTATCAATTTGTTTGATTTTGCGAAGAAAATCGCATCGTAGTAAAGCTATGTCAGTACGCTCCATTAATATTTTTCTCTTGTCACATTTTTTATAGCGGAATCCACATTTTTTCAAAACAATTCTAAGAGAAGTAGCACCGCACCGCCTTTGAAGAGTTCTGCAGCTTTTAATGAAGATAATAACTTCTGGCAGGTCGGTAGTTCACCTCGTAGGTAGTAACCATAAATATGATTGCGTATAGCATCTAAATCAAAATCATCAGGTTCTGTTATATAACATAACCTTTTCTTTTTCTTCTTTGGTGTTAATAGTTTATTGTCCTCCATGGACGACTCCCCAAATTTTTCCTTTGTTATTCGAGAAACAGTAGCCTTTCCGATTCCTAGAGCATCGGCTACACGATCGCGAACATTGTCAAGAGGTAACAAGGGTCCGCCATTTTGTTGTTCACGAGCAAAATAGTCTCGCAAACGAACTACAAACTCGCGAACTTCACTGTTGAGAACAGTTTTCCGCTGTCTTTTCGGCATTTTGCAAAACCGAAAATCAACAAACAGGTAACAGAAAATCAACAAATAAGACAAAACAGCGAAAACAGAAACAAAACTCAGCTAACAAAGAAAGACGTGGCGCATACAAGGCGTTAGAGCACTCGTATGACGCGATGTGATGCGGTGTGACAAGAAGACAAAACAGACTGACAAGACATGACATGACTGAATTAAAAAAATACGGTAGGTCTATGGCCTCCTTTTAAATACTTTTCCATGTAATCCATAATTGCCAGCTAAAATTCTTTAAAATTCAATTCAAAAAGAATTTTAAATTCTTTAAATTATGCAATTTGAATAAAAATTAAAGTATGGTAAAATAAAATATAATAAGGCTGTTACTTTTTTATCTAGTGTTTTATGTCCATCAATGCGCGTAGTCTTTTTTTCAAAATAAATAAATATTGCTTATTATGTTGAATGACCTGGCTGAATGACATGACATTTGCCTGAAAAAACAGTATTTTATCGAAATTGTTTCGCATAACTAATACAACTGTCAGTTGAAACGTCATAGGGATCATCATTCGGCGTGCGGAGTATAGTAGCAAATTTTTTTTTTATACCACTCAGGTGGCAGACATGCTCACGGCCCACCTAATGGGAAGCGGTTACCGTGGCCTATGGACGTGTGCAACATCACACTCGCGCTGCCGACCCTGTCAAAACCTTCTAAATAAGAAACATATTGTGTCACCTAAACTCGGCTTTCATCTTGTTGTGCTTGCACAGGTCACAGACCAGCAGCCCCGAGTCCACCAGCAGCACGGCCGGCCCGTGGCGCGCCAGGTGGCAGGCCAGCTCGTCGGGGGACAGCGAGTGGCGCTTCACCTCGATGCCCACCGCCCCGGCTGCTTCGAAGCGATGGAGGACACGCTCGCGGTCCTAGGGCACGAAGAACGACCTGTCTACACTGGCTTTTCTACAGCTTCTACTACATTCAAAAACATTTAATTGCTGTTGTTGCAGTTGTTTCTGTACTCGACAAATTGTCAGTTCATCTATTTAGCTTTACCTATAGGCCCGTTCCACTCTTCGTCAATAGTATTATAGTATTTGTATGCAAAGGGTTCCCCCCTAGCAAACTGTATTCGATCATCGGTAGTGTATGCCATTTTCATGCTGTCACTAACAGCTGTACACTACAGTACACAGTCAACACCCTGAAACCGGGCCCCGTAGAAACTTTTATTATTATTTCAAATCAAGGACAATCCACCCACGAAGTTTGCCCAAAAGTAGATACTAAAACTATTGTTACAACGATCGTCGATATCTCGGAAACTACTGATCGAATCTTCTAGAAATTAAAACGCATTGTTAATGTCGAAGTACTCTATCGATCCGTTTAGAAAAATCCAGAAAAGTCAATAAGAAATCACAAGCCCTTTTTAATGCCTATACCTACTTTACCTACAAATCGCGATAACAAGGGCATTCACCTCTATCGTCGGCACGACTGTGTAGGTACTTGTTTTCTCGAACGCCCCAGTAAATACCTACTGTTCTCGAACGCTCTAGTGCCTTATGTCTAGATGATTCCGGAATATTCTACCCCGCTATAAAAGGACGCCCGGCTATCGACACGAGTCAGTTTATTTTCGAAAGTGAAAGCGAACACATCTTACCGAAGTGAACCAAGAGAGTTATACCTGCGACTTAAGCAACGACTGTGGACTACTGTGAACTGCTGAGCGACTTGAACTGTTGAAGAGTACTGTGTGTGCTAGTTATTTAGTTGTCTAGTTTGTGGTGAGCGAATAAACCTCTTTGTTGTGTAAACAGCATTTAATTTGTACCCCGCACACATAACACTATTATTACTTACGATGTTGATAATTTTGTTGTAGTAGCCATGTTTCTTGTAGCTCTCATTGACACCCAGCAACGTTGTGTACATGATATGTTGTATACCGAACCTGTTGAATATATACATCTGTATCGAAATTCTGCAGTTTATAATGTTATTTGAACTTGTGTTAGTGCCATGTTTCAGGCAGGTGAAACTATGTTACAAAGCTAGGGAATATCTTTACACTTTTAGGAACAAACTTAGAAAACAATACATCATATACAAATCAAAGTCAATGGAAGTAATGAAATTAAATATCTAGGGCATTTACTTGAGGAAACCTGCACTAGTAGCGAGTTAAACTGCCGTGGATCACCCACCTCTTCAATAAATAACACAGGTCAATTGTCCAGGTGGACTGCTTGAACCCCTCCTCCTGGCAGATTTGGTCGAAGTTGTCTATCATGTCTCTTCTCTGCTGGTCCGACAGTAACATGATGATACATGACACTCCACAATCCCAATTGTATTTCTGTTGGTAGTGTTCAAGTCTGTGTTCCAGATAACCTGCAAGATTGAATGTCACACATATTAGCATACGGTGTACTAGTTAGTAATGAAGAGTAAGAGAGAGAGCCATCTGATCAGATTGCGGGGCCTTGGGCACTAGCCCTTCAGGATGCCCGATGGCAAAGAGGGCTTTTATTTTTAAAGAATAAACTAAAGTGTGTCAACAATGATAGCCAAATATTCCAATGGTCCATACTCCATTACTGAAGATAATATTTTTCTTTTTCTTCTGGCAGACTTTATATTTATGGGAACATAGGTAACATTTGTATAAAGCTTCAATTAAATTTTATTAGGAATTATGGCCTATAGGTAGACACAATAGGTATTTTGACCATCAGATAATCCCTAATTGTCTTTGACTTTGAGCACTGGTAATTACATATTTAGATAGGTACTAATTTCGGGGTGCGAGGGATATGCTCTATGGGCAACCTTACGCCCCGGCGTCTTTAGACCCGAGACGGCGTGCGGTTTTAGTCGGTTCAAGCCCAACATAACCGCCCCCGCTGGCCGGCGGGGGATATCCGAAGGGATTTCCGCACGAAAGGAAAAAAAAGGTACTTATTTCATTGGTTTTTAGAGTATACAATCCAATGAAATTAAAGGTAACTGAATACATTATTATAGTTTTTACGTCGCCTAGGCCTTCAATAGTATATACTTAAATAAGTGCTTTATTTCCTAATAAATTAAAGTGCCTTTAAATAAGTATACAGGCAATATGATTATTAAAATATTTGCCAAAAAGGTGATATAGTTAAATTACGTACCGTCGCTTTGGGCTGACATGATGTTAATAAAAATGGGGCTTATTTATTGTAACTATTATCTAATCATGGTTGTACATAGTTATGTGGTTCAATACATTTCTTATTTATAGTTTATCAACATTTTATGTAAAAGTTTGTGTGGATCAAAAAACTTTTGTTAATGTTGACGTTTGATTTTGCTTAGCTGTCACACTGCTGTCAGTGAACCAACTTCTATCTAGCTAGCGATGTGTCATCTCGATTTACTGTCTCGAGTTGAATTTAGCTCGAATTAACTTGGGATGGATTCTTTGCTGAATATGAACGAATTAAGCTAAAGAGCAAGAGCACGAATTGTTCGGTCATTGTGCGTGCACTTATTCAAATGAAACTGACGATGACATGAAATTTGCCGATCATATGCAATCACCAATCACTAGTACCTATTACAAATTGCAGATGTTAGCAGAGGTTATCATTAAATTAGCGGTTACCTATCAGTTGTTAGTTTACTTTGTTGATTTTGCATATTTTTATTGACTCAAATGACATATTTTTATATACAATTCAAAATACTGGAACCCATGGGCGAAGCCAGGATATTTTGAGGGTTGAAACCCTTTGAAATTCAAAATATTATCTACAAATCAAGTTTGTATTATTTTTAACACGAATAGTAATATCATTATTGATGAGTAGGAAGGTGGTTTAAGGCTACCCTTTATCGTAAAACACAATCCTCAATGCGCAGTGTTGTAATCACTAGATATGACTTTAAAACACAATTTAAATAAAGTTATTTATTTAAAAATACATACTCTGTTTAGATATTACATTTTCACTACATGTTTATATCTTGACACAGTTTTCATATATCTCATATATAATTCAAACATACATCAATACTTTCATACCTGCCAGTCAGATTGACACGAATGCAATCTCCTTTCTGTTCTAACACTCCTCCTCATTCGTTTCCATCTGACATATTCACTGAAGCATACTTTCTACACTCTACACTATATCAGCCTAATCTAATAATCCCATCTCTCTTACACAAAACTCAAACTTACCCCTTGATAAAGCCTTAGTCAAAACATCCGCAACCATTCTCTGTGTCTCCATGTACTTTAGCCTAATCACTCCATTTGCCAGTGTCTCTCTGACAAAATGATATCGAACATCTACATGTTTTGTCTGTTGGTGATGTACAGGATTCTGTGCTATCGCCATCGCAGATTGACTATCTGTGTAAATCATCACAGGATTCACGTCAGTGCCATTTAGCTCCTCTAAAAATCTTTTAAGGAACACTGCTTCTTTACTGGCCTCACTTAGGCTGACATATTCAGCTTCAGCTGTTGATATGGCTACCGTTCTTTGCTTTGAACTGAGCCATGACACAGCTCCTTGTGCCATTATAAAAGCATTGCCTGAATAGGACTTCCTATCCACAATATTTCCAGCGTGATCAGCATCTGCAAATCCGTGTATAAGATCTCTTGACGTATCTCTACGGAACGTGAGACTCATTCTCTTCGTGCCTTTAAGATATCGTAAAATTCTCTTTACAGCAATCCAATGCACTTCCTCATAGCAGGTACAAAATTGACTCATAAAATTTACCAAATGAGCTATGTCCGGTCTTGTACATACTGACAAGTACATTAAGCTACCTATCAGCTCTCTGTATGGAATTGTTTCATTTGGTTTCCTTTCTGACTTGGCAAAACGCTGGCCTGGTACAGCTGGAGTGCTGACTGGTTTGCAGTCTACCATTTTAAAACGTCTCAGTAGTTTTTCAATGTACTCCTCCTGATCCAGCTTAATCTCACCATTCACTTGCCTAAGTTTCATTCCTAAAAACAATTCAGCTCTTCCTAGATCTTTCATTTCAAATTTCACCATGAGTTCTTTCTTCACTTTCTGCATTTCAGTTTTATTGTGATAAAAAATAAGAATGTCATCAACATAAACTGCCAAAATTATCATTTCCCTTCCATTGGTTCGTGTATAAACACATGGTTCATTTGCAGATCTTTTGAAATTCAAACTCATCAACTCTGTATGAAGTTTGATGTTCCAGGAACGTGGTGCTTGCTTTAATCCATATAAAGATTTCTTTAGTAAACATACATGGTCTTCCTTCCCTTTAACTTCAAAAGAGTCTGGCTGCTTCATATAAACCTCTTCATCAAGGTTTCCATTTAAGAATGCAGTCTTGACATCCATGTGGTCTATCTTCATACTATTATTTGCAGCAAGAGCTATCAGCATCCTCAGTGAACTATGTCTGATAACTGGAGCAAATGTCTCATCGTAGTCAATTCCTCTTCTTTGACTAAAACCTCTCGCAACCAAGCGTGCCTTGTTCCTAATTTTATTTCCCCCCTCTTTTTTAATTCGAAATAACCATTTCGAATCTACCACATTGCACGCTTGATTAGGTTGTACCAAAATCCAGGTACCATTCTTGTGTAGAGAGTCTAACTCCTCCTGAATTGCTATTCAGGAGGAGTTAGACTCTCTCCACATTTTGGCATCCTTCCTGGATAGTGCCTCTTGCACTGTGAATGGATCAGTCTCTTCTGATACTACATTGAAACTCACGTAGTCATTGAATTTGACAGGTGGTCTCCTTTCTCTCATTGGATAACGCCTTTCATCCACTGTAGATTCCACTGTGTCACGTTCAGTCTCTGGTATCTCTTCAGAATTATACCATAGTTCATCTTCAGTTTCGATTTCCGAACGTACCTCACTGTGATCTCCACTACTTGATTGTACATGTTCCACCTGGTCTATCTCTTCTACAGTTTCTGTTTCTTGTATGAAGTTTTCTTGAATAGCTTCTTCAAGATCTACTGTAACCGGTTCTCTATCCTGCGTCTCTACAGTATCGGTCACATTGTTAATAAATTGATTCTCGAAGAATACCACATCTCTTGCTCTGTGCAAATCTCCATTTGCAGGATCAATCAATCTATATCCTTTAGATTCTTCGCAGTATCCAACAAAAATGAGTTCTTTACTCTTTGAATCCCATTTAGTTCTTTTTTGGTCTGAAATGTGCATATATGCTTTACAACCAAAAACTTTAAGGTTACTCAAGTCAACTTTTCTGCCAGTCCAAACCTCCTCTGGGGTCTTATGCTTTACCGCCACAGTAGGGCTTCTATTCTTCAAATAGATGGCTGTATTGACAGCTTCAGCCCAGAAACGAATGGGAAGTTTCGCTTCTTGTAACATCGCTCGAGCTTTCTCTGTGATTGTACGATTTGCACGTTCAGAAACACCGTTCTGTTCAGGTGTATACGCAATCGTTAACTGTCGCTTGATACCATGACTCTTCAGATAATCATCGACTTTCTTGTTCACGTATTCTCGATCGTTGTCCGTTCTCAAAATTTTTAGTTTCTTGCCAGTTTGAGTTTCAGCAAAACACTTAAATTCTTTAATTTTTTCAAAAGCTTCACTCTTTTGCTTTAAAAAATATATAAATGTTCTACGAGAAAAATCATCTGTAAAGGTAATAAAATATCTAAAACCTGACATAGATGTCTCACTCATTGGACCGCTTATATCAGAGTGTACTAGCTCCAGTAACTCCTTGGCTCTCGTAGCCTTTCCACGCGTAAAAGGTAGTCTCGTTTGCTTGCCGAATAGACATGATACGCAATCTAGTCTACAATTAGAAGATTTGGGAAAACTCACCCCAGTCGCCATCTTATCTCTAAGTAGGGTTAAATTACGTACTCCCAGATATGCCATCCGTTTATGCCAAAGATCCATGTCACCACTCGTTGTAGATACTAAGGCACTTCCCTGTGAAGCGAATTTAAGTTTATAGACACCTCTATCAAGTACCCCTTTTACACAAGGCTTGCCTTTCACCCAACATTTGTGCTTATTAAAAATCTCACAACCTTTATCTGAAAAGACGACAGTTTTATCCCTTTTAACTATACTACTTATACTTAAAAGATTAGTAGATAAATTTGGTACATACATTACATTGAATATGTTTACATCCAAAGCCTCATTCTCTACAGTACCAAATCCTTCACCAAATACCTTACCGCCGTTCGCACATGAAACCTCAACCTTGTCATGTTCAACAAAATCTTTCATCCAATCCTTCCTAAAACTCATATGAGACGATGCACCGGAGTCCAGGATCCATTCATTACTTGAAGCTTGATCCATCGTAGCAAGTGCTGTTGCCATGTGACTTGACTTCATCTCGTTCTTGCTCCTTGGATTGTCTGGACAGTCATACGCCTTATGTGATCCTTCACAAATAAAACACTTGATCTTCTTAAGATTCTTGTTATTTCTCTTAACATTCTTTTTCTTTGCGTTGGATTTGATCATCAATGCTGAGTTTCCAGGCTCTGAAGTACTCGTACTTGGACTTGGATGCGATTGTAATTGCAGCAATTTCATTTTAACATAATCGGTAGTTAACGTTATATTAGTATTTTCCATGGCTAGTCGCATCGGTGTGTACTCATCAGGCAGTCCTTGTAACATTAGTGCTGCGAGAAGCTCATCATCTATTTCCTTCCCGAGGTCAGCTAGCTGATTGGAAATTCGCATTTGTTCCGTGACATATTCTGATATAGAGTTGAATTGTGATAATTTCAAACTCACTAGCCGAGAAAGTAACCTGCACCGATTATTTACTCCTTTATCTTCGAAAGCTGCTTTTAAACTGTTCCATGCTTCATAAGCCGTTTTTGCTTTTCTCACATGAACTTTACAGTGGTTGTTAATCAACAAACAAATTTTTGTTCGAGCTTTTTGATCTGCTTTCATCATCACTACATCATCTGAATTCGGGGGATTCTCTACATATTGCCATAAATTTTCATGAACAAGTATGCATTCCATGTCAAATTTCCAAGAATCATAGTTACTACTACCATCTAACTTCATAATGGAAAATAGTGATCCCGACCCCGAATCCATGTTTCTCTCACTTGATGTAATCTTGTTTTCTTCGTACATACCTAGTTTACGGCGTACGTAACTCCATAACCTGATGAGTAGGAAGGTGGTTTAAGGCTACCCTTTATCGTAAAACACAATCCTCAATGCGCAGTGTTGTAATCACTAGATATGACTTTAAAACACAATTTAAATAAAGTTATTTATTTAAAAATACATACTCTGTTTAGATATTACATTTTCACTACATGTTTATATCTTGACACAGTTTTCATATATCTCATATATAATTCAAACATACATCAATACTTTCATACCTGCCAGTCAGATTGACACGAATGCAATCTCCTTTCTGTTCTAACAATTATAAGTACATTTTTATTATTTCATTTTCTTACATGAAACCCTCTCTCCTGAAGAAACTAAAAGCTAACTACGCTCGTGGACCTACTCTGGCGTCGTCGTCTTGAAAACACGAGTTCAGTTCAGGTTAATTGCAAGGAATTTTTATATAAACTTAACTCGAGTTGTGTTTTTCAGAGTTGGCACATCACCGAAACCTCAGTGACTGACACTGACTTGCCGTTGATATTGACAATCAGCTGATGGCATTTTCAAGCGAAATACGAATTATTTGCTGAAATTACGATTATCTCTGTAATAATTTATTCATAGAAACTAATTATGGCGCTAAGAACAGCATCATTTAAATTGATTAACGTAAGAGGCGTTGCTGCATTTAGGCGGCACGCGCTCGCAACACAAGCCACGAAACCTCAAGACATAAGACCCGGTCAGACACACTTCGGGTACCAAGTTGTTGATGAGGAAGAAAAGAAAAGTAAAGGTTAGATGGTGAACGACAACTCAATTGAAAACACATTTACCATTTTTAGTATCCACGTTCAATGTCCGTGATAAATGTTTTTAGATGATGAATAAACAACAGACTTGTGAATAGTCTACTGTCGGAGAATGGCGTCCAGCCGTTCGCACTTTGTTTATTCATATTATGTATTCATGGTATGTGTTGTTCAGAACACAGATTATAAATCTATGCGAGGTGCCTTTAGGCCGTCCGCTGCTTCATGCATTCGGGCGCCTGCATGAGGTAGTGGATGGCCTGAAACCTCATTAGTATGAAAGTAAGTCACCCTAAGACTTGTGTATGAGAATTTCAGCTGTAGGTATCCATAACAGGTGTAGGTAGCTCGGTTGGTCAGGGTATTCCTCCTAAAAGGGACTGGTTACAGATTCAAGTCCAGTCCCGACTGTTGACTTTCTTATTTCAATTTATATGGAAACTAGTGTTGCCAAAATCTATACTATGACTTATCATATCACAAAACAGTGATGTATTGGTGATATTTTTAACAGAGGACAATCCTAAAGTTTCTATAGTAAAATCCTGAAATCCTGAAAAATTATGTTATGCTGAGTGTCTTCACAGCACTCTGGCATACAAGCGAGGTCTCGTGATTTCATATTCAGTGGTTCAGACATAACTTTGTACTTCCTATGTGTTTCAGTTCATAAAGTATTTGAGACGGTAGCCGAGAAGTATGATCTGATGAATGATGTTATGTCTATGGGTGTCCACCGGCTGTGGAAGGATATCTTTATTCAGCGGCTTGCACCTATGCCGGAGACCAAACTACTTGATATGGCTGGAGGTACAGGTAAGCCATTAAAACCCATTTAGACTGATAATTATTTAGGTTTAAAATTGTGTTTTTAACCAAATTGTATTAAAATTATCTTGAATATACTAGAAAAATTTGCTAAATATATATTGAAGAAAACTAGCTGGCCAGTTAGGGCTTCACATGGGAAGGTCCTTAAACCCAATAGTAGTATCACCTGCTGTGTCCAAACGTTGCCTTTAACCTTCAAGTCTATATCCTCCCCAAAAGGGAGGATCAGGGGAAATGGGTGAAATGACGCACTAAGGTAAGGTTGATCACCCGCCAGGTCACCGGCGTCCCCGTTGGAAATAATAATAATAATTAACCTTCAAGTGTAAGCCGTAAGTTGATAAAGTTTATTATTATTATTATTATTATTATTTGGTTTATGAACGAGCAGCAAACTGCTGATGTGTCCACGTCACTGGTGTTGGAGTATAGTTCGATCATTGTTAACAGTCCATAACACTTTTATTGTTTTTGATTCACCAAAAGCCACTTATCCAGGCGACACTTAAAAGAGTTTAGCGTTGCAGCTGACACTACCTCTTCAGGCAACTTGTTCCACAGTTGCACAACTCGGTTGTTGAGGGAATGGTAAGCTGTCAAGGAATGTGCGCGTGAGCGTGCTAGAGTGAGGCTGCCGAACAAAAATGTCACCAATATTGGGTAGATTATACTTATTGGTTAAGATTTTGAAGCATTCAGCATGAGGTCACCCCTCGCCCTTCGATCCTTGAGCGTTGGTAATTTCAATAGTCTCAGCCGTTCCTCATACGTCTTCCGCCGGAAACCATACGGTATTTTTGTGGCTTTTCGTTGTACACTTTCCAACAGATCAATGTCTTTAATAAAGTATGGGCTCCATATTTGGTAACCATATTCCAGAAGCGGTCTTATGTATGTTTTATAGATCTTCACGAAAACATCAGGTGACAAGAACTGAAAGGACCTGCGTATGACGTATATGAAAGAGTTCGCTTTCTTAACTATATTGTTTATGTGTTCCGCCCACTTCAGGTCACTGGTCATTGTTACTCCCAGGTCCCTTTGTGTAGTCACAGTAGTAATTGTTGTGGTTCCTATGGTGTATTGTGTGTTGGGATTATTTCTGCCCAAGCGCAGAATCGTACATTTATCAGCATTTAGTTTAGCAATCCAGTCTGTAGTCCAGGCTTGTAACCTATCCAGATCAGATTGCAGCCGTCCCGACTGAGTCAGTGGATCGCCGAAGAACTTGCCATCGTCGGCAAAGAAACATGATTCTGACTCTATCACCGCTATAAGGTCAGTGGTGTATATATTAAACAGAGTTGGAGAAAGCACCGAACCTTGAGGAACACCACTCAGTACATCTTGTTTGTCTGACAGTGCACTTCCCATCCTAACCTGATACGTTCTATTAAGTAGATAGTTTTCAAGCCACTTCAGTAATTTGCCTCGAATACCAAAATGTTCCAGCTTCAGTAGAAGGCGACCATGTGGGACCTTATCAAAAGCACGCTCAAAATCAAGGTAGATGATGTCCAGAGGTTGTTTACTGTCCAGTTGCTTTGACCACTCAGGCACTGAAGACAGCAAGTTTGTGACAGTTGATCTTTTCTCAACAAATCCATGCTGTCTTATGGGGATAATGTTGTGTCGATTCAGAAACTGCTTGATATGCTGGCATATAATTTTCTCCATGCATTTTCCTATAGTACTGGTGAGACTGATCGGCCTAAATCTGGATGGGTCTGTCTTATCGCCACTTTTGTAAACTGGTGTCACAATGGCATGTTTCCAATCATGGGGAAGTAGACTATTTGTAAATGATGATTGCATAAGATTCGCTAACACAGGTGCCAGGGTTTCTGTGCTGTTCCTTAATACTATATTGGGTATGTCATCTGGTCCAGCCGATGAATTCACATTAAGACTCTTAAGGATTTTCGTTATGTCGTCTGTAGAGAATTTTACGTCGCATAAGGATTCATTGATACGAGGACTACAGATATGTGGTGAGTAGTTTAATGGTGGCTCTGTGGTGTAAGCCTTATGAAACTCTTCTGCAAATGCATTAGGAATATCAGCTGGGTCTGTTATTAGATCACCCTTTGAATTCCTAATAGCAGGTGGGATTGTAACTTTGGATGATATACAGCTTCGGATGTAGGAATAGAACGATTTATCTCCACCATTTAATATGTTTGATTCATATTGTCTTCTTAGTCTTCTGGATTCATCCACACATTTGTTACTAATTATCCTGTATCTCTGGTATGCATCATCCGTTTTACTAGACTTGTAAAGATCCCATAGTTTCCTTTTCTCCAAGGATAATTTTATCAGGTTTCCTTTAATCCAGGGTTTATTTTTAATATTCCTCTTGATGTTCTTGTATGGTGCATGTTTATCAATAACCCCATTCATTATATCTTTAAAGTTATTCCAAAGAGGTACTGTTTCCACAGCACAACTTAGTTTCTCTAGTGCATCGTTAAGATCTATATCAAAAACCCTGTAGTGAATGTGCCGATAGTGCCGCTTCAGTTGAGGCTGAGAAGTGGAGTTTGCTGTAGTACATTGAATTTGGAACTGTAGAACACAGTGGTCACTTTTGCCTACAGGAGGCCGGTATTCAATATCTGATATAGGTGCAGTGTCATTCACCATTATTAGATCGAGTAATGATGGTGTTTGGTTGGTACGGAATCTTGTTGGGCTAGACACTAGTTGGAATAGATTACTTTGTAAAAACATATTTTTGAATAACTCTGAAGTCTCACTCAACTTTTGTTCTGGTCTGAGAGGCCATGAGATATCAGGGTAATTAAAGTCACCTATTATAATGACATTGTTGCCTTCCGACGCCAATGACAACTTACTCAACAAGACTTTGTCAATATCTGTGTTTGCATCAGTCCGATAGACACCCACAAGTAGAAAATGGTGTATGCCAAATTGAATGTCTAGGTAAAGCGATTCAATATTGTCCTGCATGTAATGCTTGTTTCTTTTTGCGGTAATAGGAATGCCATTGACGTACTTTTTGACGTATATAGCAACCCCTCCCCCTCCAGACTTCCCGCCTTCCGTCTTTGAGCCTATCTTACGTTCTTTTCTAAACAAGGTATAGTTAGGTATGGAATAAGTACCGTGTCTATCGTTTCTCTTAAGCCAAGTTTCTGTGATGATTATGAATGCTGGCTCATTAATTTTTATGTCTAGTAATAGGAGATCAAATTTGGCCGACAAGGAGCATAGGTTGGTGTAGTAAAATATTAGGTTGGTGTAAGGAGGGTTGCAGTGGGTCAGTTTTTTAACTTTAAAATCTTTGGAACTCCACTAATATATTTTATAGTAAGGTTAGTCGTCTCACCTTTAGACGGTCCTTCAGGTTCTCACGGAGTTGGTTGAGCTCTTCTCGTGGCTGGGGTGTTTGATCATTATAAATTCTTACCTCCTTGCAAGCTTTTTTCTTATTCTTAAGTATGTTCACAGCATCCGAGCGATTGCTGAGGATGACCTTAATAGGTCTTGGCCTAGTATCACTCTTTTGCCCCAGTCTGAGCACATTTACTACATTGGGGATGTTAGCCCCCACAATTTGTTCCAAGACCCCCACTATAGCAGCCTCATCACTGGATTTTCGGATTTCAGCATTATCTGAGGTGGATTCCTTTATACCCACTAGAATGAGATTGCTGGCACGTCGTTCACGCTCTGCCATCTCTTCGATAATTGCATTGGTGTTGGTGAGAGTGCTAGAGGTTGGTTGGTTGGTTTAAGAGCTGGGGTTATTCGGGGCTTTGGTGGTAACTAGTAACAGTTTAATGTCATTCAAATCTTCACGTACCGCATCATAGCATTTTATAAGCTTCGGTATTTGGAATAGTGCTTCCCGACACGGGCTGCACAGAAACACCAGGGTTCGTTTAGATTTCAACCCCATCACTCTGGCCTCACTACTCGTTAAGTTGCTACACGTCATGCACACATTCCGCTTACACCCATCGCATTGTATTACGTTATCGTCTTGAAAGTCGTTTACACACTGATAACACTTCATTTTGCTACTGGGAATTTTTTTGGTTAACAAAATTTGTTTATTATGGACTTTGGGTAAGAAATATTATGTTATTCCATCAATAGGTCACTTATTCTTGGATATAAACACAATTTCACTTGTATTTGACTTTAACAATTAAATAAAAGCACAATTTTAAATCGCAAGCTAATTCCAACACTGTTTACTTTACTGAGGGTATTTCGAAAAAAAAAAGAGTTTGGCAGCAATTGCATTTGGGCAAACAGCAAGATACCATATATGCATAGGAGTCAAATCTTTTTTTTTTAAACCCGTCCCCTCCTTTCGTAAACTTAACCTACTACTGAAATCCCATGCCACTATCCTTTGAAATATGTACATATTAATATTGTGTTTATTTTCAGGAGATATAGCCTTCAGATATATTAAGTACATGCAGAACCTAAAGGCTTCGGAGGCTAGGCGTAGCAGCGTCACCATCTGTGACATCAACCAAAACATGTTAGATGTGGGAAAAGTCAGAGCACAGAGGTAAAGTTAATATTTTATATTTCACTTTTTATGTCACTAAGGCAAAACTAGCATACAGGCCACTTTTTGATGAGCAGCCAGTTTGTGGCAGTTGGTAGAGGAATATTATATACAGGGTGGAAACATTCAGTGTGTCCAGCTGAAAAAACAATAACCAACGTCCGCGCGGGAGGAGCTGTGAGCTAGTTAGTGCTAGCTAGTTAAAATCAAATGTAGACCAGCCACACAGTACATACAGACAGGAGGCGGCCTTAGTAACTATTAGCTAGAGTAGTGCTAGCTAGTTAAAATCAAATGTAGACCAGCCACACAGTACATACAGACAGGAGGCGGCCTTAGTAACTATACACTGTGACTTTCGGCAAGGGCATTCTGTCATTGTTGTTAGTGTTCTGCCATTTTTTTTAACATAGCTACGCTTCTTGGTTAAAATTCAGTATATCGTAGTATAGGCAGAAACTTTGGGCTTTTTCTTTGAAAATAAATATTGTAGGACAAAGTACACAACGCCATCTAGGCCCAAGCTAAGCAGAGCTTGTCATATGGGTTCTAGAATGCGGATTTTTATTTATTTTAAACCTTTAAACGATAATTTACAAATCTATTACTTTATTTTATTCTATTGTACACATCGTGTACATCATGTACATCGACATCATCGTCTTGCCTCCCGGCATAGGCCTCCTCCAAGTTTCGCCAAATTTTTCTATCTTTGGCTTTGTTTCGCCAAGTGGCTCCTGCCACTTGTTTCAAGTCGTCTCCCCATCTACGAACCTGTCCTCCTTTTCTTCTCTTCCCATCTCTTGGGTACCATTCTTCTATTTCTTTGCTCCATTTTTCTACTTGGCTTCTCATCAAGTTCTTATTGTTTTCATAACATCATTAATTCTTTCAATTAAATTCTTAAGCATTTTGTATGCTTACTTTTTTCTAAAGATTTAGATCGGAAAAAGAGAACATCTAGGACGGGTCATCAAAAAACAATGTTTAAAAATGACTGTAAAGTTATTCATTGTTTCCGTAGTTCGCAAGAATTACGGTATATGGCTCCAACGTCGCCTTAAGGTGTATATGATATATCGGAGAATTTCGAATATCTGTGACGTGTCTAGGTGGCTCAGTTGGTCAGAGCATTCCCCCTGTAAGGGACTGGTCGCGGGTTCAAGTCCCGTCCTAGATGTTCTCTTTTTCCGATCTAAATCTTTAGATCATTAATTCTTGTTTTTTCTCTTATGTTTTGTAATCTTATTTTTTCTATTTTCTTCATATTAAGGTTGCTTCTTTCCATGCTGTGCTGGCAGGTTTTTAAATTATTGGTTAGTTTTTGTGTCAAGGCCCAAGTTTGGCACCCATATGTCAGGCAGGGAAGTATAGATACAGGTATTGAATATTTTCTTCTTTTCTTTAAGTCTTATTCCTGGATTTTTCATGATTTCTTTTAATGACCAGTATCTTTTCCATGAGGCACATATTCCCCTTTCCATTTCTTTTTGTATTTGATTTTGAGGTGATATGATCTGCCCTAAGTATATGTACTCTTCTACATATTCTATTGTACTCTTGTTTATTTTTACGTCTTGTTTCAGGTGGTTTGTCATTATTTTGGTTTTTCAGTGTTCATTAGCAAGCCTACCCTTTCGCTTTCATTTGCGAGTTGCTGTAGCATCATCTGTAGTTTTGTTGGGTCGTCACTGATTATGATGAGATCGTCAGCAAACCTTAGGTGATGCAGTAGTATTCCATTTTTGTTGACTCCTTGATCAATGCGGATAAACATACTTGAATACTTTTTGTTTGTAAATAAATACATATTATACATAGAAACACTCAGACCAATGCAAGCATGGTCATAGGCAATATTAGCACTGAGCGGGAATCGAAACCGCGACCTCTGGCGTAGCAATGTACAGAAGTATTATACGAAAAACACCAATATTGGAGCCAATCACTCCAATTACTACTATTATTACTCGTTTGAATTCTCAAAAATGCGTTTAATGATTTTTATGCGAATTTTCTAACGATCCAATTGATTCATGATAATAAGCACAAGCAATTGTTTTCTTAATGTTTAATAATTTACATACCTCGGTCATAGTACTGGAGATGAATTCAGTTCCCCTGTCCGTTGCAATTTCAAGTGGGATACCAAAACTTTTTTTTTTTTTCGTGCGGCAATCCCTTCGGATACCCCCCCGCTGGCCAGCGGGGGTGGTTATGTCGGGCTTGCACCGACTAAAACCTCACGCAGTCTCGGGTCTTAAGACCGGGGTGTAAGGTTACCCATAGAGCATATCCCTCGCACCCCGACTGACCCTGGGCCATCTCCGGTTTCGAGATGGCCCCCTTACTTGCTCTCCACTGTGCCATCTGCTAATCGGAGGGACACGTGGAAAGCTTCCGAACAGTCCTTAACAGGGCCGTTATCGCCTCGGTCGGAGTTGGCCGTAGGCGGCAGCGTCTCTCCCGCCCTAGGAGAGAGGCGCTGCCGTCTCCGTTGCCCAGGGTGCACCGCGTGGAGGTCCCCAACCAAGCACCCCTGGGATACCATACCTTAATATGAAATCGTTGACGAATGCTCGAGCAACACTTACGCTATCTTTCCTAACTAATGCACATGCTTCTACATACTTACTTAATTTGCATCGCAATGTGAGTATATAAGAGGAACTATAATAATCCTTATCTAAGGGCCCAACTATATCTAAAAATATTTCAAAAGCCGACTGCGCAGTCGTTGTAATAACCATGGGTTGTTTAGTATGTAACAAATGTCAGAAACAAAAGTTTCTGACATTTGTCACATTTCTTAACAAATTCTGCCACGTCCTGAGACATTTTTGGCCTAAAGTAGTACTTCTTTATATTATTTATCATACCCCTAGTACCTTTTTTTTTCGTGCGGAAATCCCTTCGGATACCCCCTCGCTGCCAGCGGGGGCGGTTATGTCGGGCTTGAACCGACTAAAACCGCACGCCGTCTCGGGTCTTTAGACGCCGGGGTGTAAGGTTGCCCATAGAGCATATCCCTCGCACCCCGACTGACCCTTTTCATTTTTACTATTCTTCATAATATAAATCTCTTTAACTGAATTTTTTTTTTTATTTAGGACACGTCTTTTTTTTTTTTATACCACTAAGGTGGCAGACAAGCACACGGCCCACCTGATGGGAAGCGGTTACCACGGCCTATGGACGTGTGCAACACCAGACACCCCGGCGTCTGTAGACCCGAGACGGCGTGCGGTTTTAGTCGGTTTAGTGGTGTCACACTCGCGCCGACCCTGTAAAGGACAGGGGATGGGAAAGGAGTTTTGGAAGGGATGGGAAAGGAGTTTGGGAGGGGATGGGAAAAGAGTTTGGGCTCCGGCACTAACTTACCAAACGGAACGCAACAGTTCAAATACTGTTACTTGGCGTCGATATTCTGTGAGAGGGTGGTGCTTCCCCGGTCGAGTCGGCCCATTCATGCAACGGCCAAAATGACTGTTGCTTGACTCTACCTTCACCTCGCCTGATGGTAAGCTGAAGGTAAAGTCTCAGGAAAGAGGGTCACCATTACATAGGTACACGTACCATGTTAACAATGGTGGCACCCAGCTTGACGGCCTCATCAGAAGAGGATTGTCGTCGCACCACCGCGTGACCCCCACCGGTCCCACTAGTGCTGCGACCACAATCCCCTTGCCCGGCTATGCACTTGCTGACCCCTGAACGCAATCAAACCGAAATTGGATTACTATGGAGGGTTTTTCGCAATCGTGCACGGTGGTACCTACCCGGCCAAGTTTTGTGACAAATTTGTGTCATCAAATTTCTACCACCAGTAGAAGTTTTTTATCACCACTTTTACAGATAGATTCCAAACCCCTCACGAAAGCGTCTCGCGCAGTGCATGATCGAGAATTTGGGTCTATTTAAAATTGAAATCTAAGATGGTACACAAGTATAATCATTTACTTGAAAATATTTAGTGGGAGATGTTAATGTGTACGTAGAGATTGTTAATTCCGTACAATTATTCGGCTTTCTAAGAAGTTCAACGACTCTCGGTTGCTCAGGCCGATCATCTGTTTTGTTCTTATCGACCGAAGTATTGTTACTCAATTGATTTCTCGCCATACTCATAGTCATAACATTCAACCTATTTTGGTTAATACTCTTTAATTCATCAGATGTAATAATGATGCGAGATAACGCGTCTGCAGCCACGTTATTTACACCGTTAACATATTCAACCACGTATCGAATCATATTCATCTAAAATTAAGCGAAACTTTAGCAATCTACTTGATAGATTATTGAAACTGAACAGATAAAGTAATGGCTTAGATCCGTTTTTATTTTGAACTTTTTACCGAACAAATAAAATAAAAAATAGGGTCTGAAATATACCTAACTGACCAAACAATAGCCAGAAGTTCCTTTTCAATCGTAGGAAATTTAATTCTGATTTATTTAATGACCGACTTGCATAAGCAATTGGCAAGTCATTTTTGTTACATAATACGGATCCTATGGCCAATCCTGAAGCATCTGTATGCAATATAAACTCATTTTAAGAACATAGTGGATGCCTATATTCCTATCTGTCCTGTTGAGTTGTTCTGTTGACAGGACTAGTGGGACTTTTTATTCCCATTAGTTCTGTTTGACATTGATTGACAAGTCATTTTTGTTACATAATACGGATCCTACGGCCAATCCTGAAGCATCTGTATGCAATATAAACTCATTTTAAGAACATAGTGGATGCCTATATTCCTATCTGTCCTGTTGAGTTGTTCTGTTGACAGGACTAGTGGGACTTTTTATTCCCATTAGTTCAGTTTGACATTGATTGACAAGTCATTTTTGTTACATAATACATAATACGGATCCTATGGCCAATCCTGAAGCATCTGTATGCAATATAAACTCATTTTCTTCATCAAAGTTTGGATATTGCAGTATTGGTGGATTAACCAGCGACTGCTTTAATAACTGAAAAGAATGGTCACATTCTGTGTTCCAAATGAATTGAGCACCTTTTCTACAAAGTTTATTTAAAGGGATTTTAATTTCAGCAAAACGCGGAATAAATTTACGGTAGTAATTAACAAAAGCGACAAATCGCCTAACTTCGTCACTGCTTTTTGGCACAGGATAATTTCGTATTACAAGTGTTTTTGCAGGATCAGGTGATACTCCACTAGCAAAAACGACGTGTCCTAAATACAATAATTCTTTCTTTCAAAATTGGCATTTTTCAGGATTAATTTTTAATTTACACTTCTAAGTCTTTCAAAAATATCAATTAAATTCTTATTATGACTATATAAATTTCTCCTTATACTTACAGACCAAACCGTCCAAATAAATAAGGCACCTAACATGGTTTAAACCAGACATTGCTACAGTCATTAGACGACTGAAAGCGCTAGGGCTGATTTTTAAACCCATTGGGAGTCGTTTCATTTGATATTGCTTGCTAGTAGTAAATGCTGTGTACTTTCTGCTCTTAGGACTTAATTCTAATTGAAAATAGCCTTGGCTCAGATCTAAATGGCTAAAATATAGTGCTCCCGACGCCGGCGTTTTTCTCGGAGGACCTTAATATATCCATATCAACACCGCTGGGGACCCACAACACAGTATTTCAAGCTGAATGCATGGGGATTACCCTGGCAGCTTCAGCGGTAATGACCAGGAGAGTGGAAGGCCACTCAATACGCATACTCTCCGACAGCATGGCCGTGCTGCAAGCTTTAAACAGCCACACTATAAACTCGGGACTAATACTAGAGTGCCATCGTAAACTGAACCAAATAGGCCATTTCAATAACATAACCTTGCAATGGATTAAGGGCCACAGCGGCTCGCGCGGCAATGATGCAGCGGATGAGCTTGCCAGGAGAGGATCTGACATGGTGGTAATGGGACCTGAGCCCATAATACCGATCCCCTTTGCATACCTACGAACCATGGTAAACAAACGAACGAGAGATCAACACAACAGCTATTGGATAAATCTGGAAGTTTGCAGACAGGCGAGGGAAGCACTCCCCGTGCTTGAAAATAGACTGACCAGGCGTCTTCGACAACTGACCAAACAGCAACTGCGCACGGCCACAGCTGCCATCACGGGGCACGGCTCCTTCAATAAACACCTTTATATTTTAGGAATCACCGACAGCCCTCTCTGCAGAGCCTGCATGAAAGAGGAAGAAACAGCGGCACACGTGCTCCTACACTGCCCTGTAACCGCCACATACAGGGTAAAGTACTTCGGAAATACAGGTACGCTCCGGGAGATCGCCAGCAGCGTGAATAGCCTGCTGGCGTTCTTCAAAGAGTTGGGGTGGATCGAGTGAAATGCCCACCCTCACGCAAAAACCGCGCCCTGTCGTGGAGTTACGGATACCAGCTCGCGAAACCATACCATACCATACCATAGTGCTCCCGACAAAGAATCGAGAATATCACAGATGGCAAGGGAAACTTGTCATCCTTGAGACTGTCATTTAATTTCCTATAATCAATAACAACACGCCATTTCTTAGTACCAGTGCTACCGGTCTTCTTTGGAACCAGTAGAACTGGACTGGACCACTCACTTCTACTTTCTTCTACGATATCATTACGTAACATTTCTCTAATTTGCCTATCGATATCAGTTTTTTGACCATTAGGAAGTTTGTATGGTTTAGTGTACACAGGACTAGTGTTGTCTTTTAAATGTATTGACTGTTGGTATAAATTTGTTACACCTAACTTGTCACCTGGCAGCAAAAATACATCCGAGTATTTTGCGCAAATGTTTTCAACTTCAAAAATTTAAAATGGAAAATAAATGCTTTTACAAACAGCATTTAAATTATTACTACCAAAAGAACACAAAAATAATCATTTAAATTTATCTACTATATCTGGTGTAAAATAACTTAAATTAATGTCTGTCTCTCTTGTATTCAGAAACTTAAGCGGTATTTTACGATCCTTAGGCTTACTACGATGGAAGCTAAAAATAATCCCTCGCATAATTGTTGAGGCATAATAACACATTCATCTTGTAAGTTTGTCTTATGAACAAACTTACAAGATGAATGACTTCATGGTTTGTCTGCACTAAATATGTAACTTCACATCTGGCCGGTATTGTCATATAATTGTTTTTGCCAAGTTGCCCTATTTGAACGGTATACTAATGGGCACATTATGGTTAACTATTAGAACATTTCGTTCAAAATGTAAAATACAATTAAATTTACTTAAAAAATCTTGTCCTAGAATGCCATCGGTTCTACGAGAAAAGTTTTTAAATACATAAAACTTATGTTCAAACTCATAACTATCGTAATTTTATTTCAGAATGAACTGAATGTTTAATAATAATAATTTATTTATTAAAAGTAACAATGACTCATTTTGGTTAGTTATAAAAATCTTATCCTATGTTAGTAAAATGTATTCATCATAATTATATTATTTAGCCCTCACAACTCCGGCAGAAATCATGCAACAACCTAACCTAACCTAACCTAACCGACAGCGCCCTGCGTTCCCTTTCAACATCATCCCCATCCCTGAGGTTGGGAGTCAACAAGTGACCTAAATATTTAATTTTGTTCACCCGCTGCAATGCGCAACCATTTAAAAAGATATTTGGTACCATATTAGGCCGCCCGCGCCCCTTCACAAAGATCATAAGCTGGCTCTTCTGCACGTTATATTTCAGTCCGTGAGACTTGACTAAGACCATCGAATGCTCGATGACTAAGACTAACAAACTTGACTAACAATGCTCCCGCCTCATACTCAAAGAACACGCGCGGGGATTGTGTGAGCTATGCTACTTTAGTTACAGTTTTGGCAATAGATGGCGCTGTTCGATTTAAATTCCAGCTGTCGTTTACTTCTTTAGGAACTTTTAAGTAGATAGACCAAATGCTTTTGAATTTGAATTTGGAATTTTGACTGTCTAGTTTTTATATTGCCTACAATACAAACTAACGTACTTTTTGTAAGTGAAGTACCTTGTTCTGAGGTATTTCACTACAGTTATTGAAATATAAATACTGAAATACATTCTACGACTCTACACAATGCGCGTGATTTCGTCGCTTGACAAACGTTTTTATTCAAAATGATAGGTTAACCAATCGAAAATAAACGTAGCCTTAGCTACCTGCCAATAAAAGTCCCGTCAAAATCGGTCCAGCCATTTCAGAGATTATCCGGAATAAACAGACAGACAGACAAAAATTGTCAAAAATGTTATTTTGGTGTATGTATATTCCTGTACATGTAGTAAAAAACGGTTATTTCAATATTACAAACAGACACTCCAATTTTATTTATATGTGTAGATTCATGGAACTATGAAGAGGCCTTGTTGAACTTTTCAGACCAGAATATTAATGTAAATGAGCACTAGCTGTACCAGCCGCTTCTACATTCTATCTGCAGTAAAAACCCCGTCAAAATCTTCCCAGCGCTTTTCAGCGTTGCGTTTTTTTGAGATTACCCGGAAAAAACAGATAGACAAAAAATAAAAATTGCTTCTTGTTATAGAACATACCGTACCGTGGGGTGGGAGTCCTCTCGCTCGTCAGCATGATTGCGGCAATGGTGCGGAGCGCGAGCGCGTGGGCCGCCGCCACCTCCTTCTGCGAGCATGTAATGCTCGCGAAGGAGATGGCGGAGCGCGCCCGGGAGAGGTTTAGAACTCTCCCGGCCCGCCGAGCCCGCAAAAAGCTCGCCGCGCGTCGCAGGCGACTCAGGCGCCGGAGGTCGCTTAACGACCTCCGTCCTCCATGAGTGCAGGCCTGGGGGTGGCAGGTGAGGTCGCCTGTCACCCCAGCAGAAGCAGGCCGGGACGGTGGGGCGACTAGCGCCCCTCCCACAAACCGGGGCAAGACGGGGACACCGTGGTTCCCAAACCCGAGGGGGCCATCTCGAAACCGGAGATGGCCCAGGGTCAGTCGGGGTGCAAGGGATATGCTCCATGGGCAACCTTACACCCCGGCGTCTGAAGACCCGAGACGGCGTGCGGTTTTAGTCGGTTCAAGCCCGACATAACCGCCCCCGCTGGCCGGCGGTGGGGTGTCCGAAGGGATATCCGCACAAAAAAATAGGTATCTTAAAGGAACATTTTTGCACGAAGAAGGGATTTCCGCACGAAAAAAGACCGTGTAATTTTATTTATTGAACTGAGAGTGAGACGAAGTTGAGTGAAAGCTCTTTTCACTCCACGCGATGTATTTCGTTTGTGTCCCTCTAGCGCCTAGACCCTTCGACGATTTGTTTTCAGAATTAGGAATCGAAATATCTATTAAATGTGTGATTTTTTCAGCTTTTAGTGTAAGTGTTATATCTGGTCTATTATTCGTAGTCGTTTTATCTGTTATGATATCTCGGTCCTAGTAGAGTTATGTGGTTTCGCTATTTTATTATTTGATCTTGAATTGCGACCATAAACCCTTCTGTTTCTTTGTATATATTTCCTGTAAACAACCATGCGTTTGAAGCCTCTTTATCTATATGGTCTTGTTGCAATTGATTAGGGTATTTACCATGAAGGGATTTTTGTTTCCAGCTTGTTATTTTGTGTTCTTCTGTACTGGGTTCGTGTATAGTGTAAATGTTTCCGTCGTTTAATTTTAATGGTGTACCTGAAGTGGTTATTTGGGTAAGAGCTTTATGAATAGGGCTAACGGTTATTTTACTATGCATATATGTGCGTATGTCATGTATCTGTTTGTTGTGTAAATTCTTAATGTCTATAAAACCTTCTACCTCCTAACTGCCTCTCTAGATTAAACGTTTCCGTAGCCGAGTGAATATGGTGTATACTAGGTCTGCAAGGCGAATCGCTGCTTGCAATGTTGAGTTGAGTGAGACATCGTGAATCAGATTTTGAAAATTTTGAACAGTGATCATTCAATACTCAATACTCAATACATTTATTGCGTTCCATAATGTGATACAGATGTCTTGTTATTATTAATTAGTTACAATTATGGACCCTGTCGGGCACAGCACAATGTTTGGAGAGAGGGAGAATTTTCTGTTGTACACAGTTTCGCATCCATAATTTAATTTTGGATATTATTATTATTTATCTATTTGTTTTCATTAATTAATTGTAACAATCTTAATTTTATTCCTATATATTATATCCTGTATGATGTGATGATGTGAGTAGATGATTTAGTGTTTTATAAAATATTATTTGACAATAGTATTCAAATAAACGAAATATTAATAACAAATTATTGTTCTATGTCCATTTATATCATTCATGCAGATACATATTTGTTATACATAGTCATTAACGAATACATAGTTTTTTATTACATTTTAGTTCCCATTTTTTATTAATATTTTTAACAAAGACAAAAAATATACAAAATGTCAATACTATTATAGATGTCGATACAGAATACAAAAATGTCAATATTAGATGTCAATACGAAAACAAAAATCTCAACATTAGATGTCAAATACAAAACACTAAAATGTCATTATTAGATGTGAACGTTTAATCCATTACATACTCCGTTTTTAGTAGGTATATAGACATGAATTGTCTCCATCCAATGTCAATGGTTTATCAATCATTAATAATTCTATGTCCTAGTAATAATAAATTGGCGTCCATGTAAGTTATTTAATGTCATTATGAATTGATTATATTATTCATTTTATTTATTAGGTGTATTTTGTGTAGATATTATTTCAGATGTCTTATTAAACATTCAATAATTTTATATAATTTTATGTAAATTAATTTCAACTTTTATCATCAAAGTATTCTTGTATACTGTAATAGCTTTTAATTAGTAGAAAGTTTTTTAATTTGTTAACAAAACTGCAAAACTTTTCTTCATTTTTTATGGGCTCGGGTAACTTATTATAAATTTTTATTGACATGACCAAAGGACCAGAAGAATGCATTTCGAGTTTGGAGGTAGGTAGGTTTAGTCTATTTTTGTGTCTCAGTGTATACCTAGTTTGTATGTTTTCGCGTGTAGTGTAGTGTTCTGGGTATTTACGGACAAATTTACATACTTCCAAAATATAAATGCATGGCAATGTTAATATTTTTAGTTTCTGGAAATGGGGTTTGCAAGTGTCTGTTTGTTCTATATTTACTAATATTCTTATGAGTTTTTTTTGTTGAGTAAATATAGTAGGCGCATCTTTACTGTTTCCCCACAAAATGATACCATAGGTCAGCCAAGAGTATGCATAGGCATAGTAGGTAACCAAAGCAGTCGCCAAGTCAGTTGTCTTTTTGACTTCCCGTAGGGCATAAGAAAACCTTGCTATTTTGGCTCTCACCTTTTTGACATGCGGCTTCCAAGTTATATGAGTATCTATGGTTAAACCAAGCAAGTTGAATTCCCTAACAGCTTCTAATTTTATGTTCTCATAATTGAAATTTATATCTATTGGTGGCTTTTGGTGAGGGTGGAAGGTTATTATTTTTGTCTTTGTATAGTTAATCTCTAAATTATGCTCAGCCATCCAAGATGATGTTTTCTTCAAAATAGCATTTAATTTCTCTTTTAGGTTTAAGTTACTTTCACATGTGATAAGCAAAGAAATGTCATCCGCAAACAGTACACATGGTCCCTCAATAGCTTTAGGCAAATCGTTGATGTAGATGAGGAATAGTAAGCACCCTATCACGCTACCCTGCGGTATTGAGGCCTTTACTTCTAGTTCGCTGGAACAATTTTTTTCTATTTGGTTAGTATTCTCGTTAAAGGATTCAATCTCTACCAGTTGTTTCCTGTCTGTTAGATATGATGTGAGCCACTTGTGAGCTTGTCCCCTTATACCTATTCCGTATAGTTTACCCAGTAGAATATTAAACTGTACTTTGTCGTAGGCCTTAGTCATATCAAGTAGTACTCCTACTGCATATTTTTTGTTATTTATAATATTTAGAGCCTCCTGTATGTACTTATAGACAGCTAAGGTTGTTGATCTATTTTTACGGAAGCCGTTTTGGCTTTCGTCGAATATCTGGAATTTCTCACAGAAGGAATATATCCTATTACACATCGCCTTTTCGAAGATCTTCGAGGCAGTTGGCAGTAGAGCAATCGGTCGATAATTGCTAGGCTGGGTTTTCGAGTCTTTTTTGTGAACCGGTTTTATGACAGCGAGTTTTAGTTGGTCAGGAACAGTGCCCTCTTCAAACGACTGGTTCACCAATATGTAGAATGGCAATGTTAGCTCTTTAGCACAGAATCTATAGAGGCTGGGTGGAAACTCGTCGAAGCCATGGCTCATCTTATTACTTAAGTTTCTCAGAATTGTAATGATTTCGTAAGGCTCTACAGGACTGAGAAACATAGTGTTTTCAGTGGAGTAAAGTACTGATGTTCTATTTGACTCTCTACCTGATCTAAGGGTGGCTGTATTCCCAATTGACGCAAAAAAATAATTAAAGTACTCAGCTATCTGTTTGGGCTCACATGTAAGGCTATTGTGAATTTTTAATTGTATATTCTGATTTTGTTTTTTTGTTTTTTTGTTGGTTCGCTCATTTATCATACTCCACATTGCTTTAGTTTTATTATTAGATTTTATTATTTTATTTTTATAGTGAAGTTTTTTCGATGTTATGACTACTTTTTTTAATATTTTTTCATAGTTTTTATAATAAGATTTTAGTATTGGATTATTTGTTTGTTGTGTGAGCAATTTGAGGAGTCGTTTATTTCTACAAGAAAGCCTAATACCCACTGTTAGCCAATATTTTCTAAATCGTTTTTTTAGCTTCATTTTTTGTACTGGCATACATATGTTAAGTATACTTGTTAGCGTGTCTTTGAATGCATTATAGTTCTCATTAATATCTCTGTTATTTGACAAAATGCTGTGCCAGTTTTGCTCATTAAGTTTATTTTTGAATTTTTCCATATTTGCCTCACTAAATATTCTCATTTTTGTATACCATCTAATTTGTTTTGTTTGCTGTGGTAGTTCAAGATTAATGCTAGTTCCATTGTGGTCAGAAAAGCCTAATTTTTCTACAGTTGTATAAAATTTAATGCTGTTAAAATTTGTGAAAATTAGGTCTATACATTTTGAAGTAGTTTGCGTGATGCGTGTGGGGTGGTTTATGTGTTGTGTGAAATTATATTCTAGCATGAGGTCGAAAAAGATATTAATTTTTGTCGTTTTTTCTAAATAATTAATATTGAAATCTCCACCTATAATTACATTTGATGTCGAGTATTTATTGTTTATATATTTTAATATTTCTTTTAGTTTACTTGTAAACGTTTCTTCCTCTCGTCCATTCCAATACAAAGACAACAACAATAAATTTTCTAGTGGTAACTCGCATGCACACACCTCTATAACATACTCTACAGACATATTAGTAATAGATTGGATATTTTCATACTGTATGTGTTCGCGAAGTAGAATGCACACTCCTCCGCCATTGTGGTTGGTCCGGGTATATGAGGATGCCATCTTGTAATCGGTGATTTGGATAGTTTCTATCTTTTCATGCGTTAACCAGGATTCTGATATGCATATAGCCGCATTGATCGGGTGGTCTGTTATAAAGGCTTCTAAAGTATGTTGTTTGTTGCAGATACTTTGCATATTTTGAAAAAGTATTTTAAATTGTAGGTCTGTTTTTACGAAAGGAATGATTTGTAACCTCGAGATTGGATTCTGTTTGGAAGGTTTGATTAATTTGTTTTTTTTGTATATCATTAATTTGCTTTCCCTCTATAAAAAGTTTGTTGTTACGTATTATCGCATGTTTGCCCTCCTTTCGGGCTTTCATCATTTCTTGTCGTAGTATGTATCGCTCTTTACGGTCGTTTTCGCTCAAAAATTCTGACACATAAATGTTTGTTCCTTGGAAACAGTGACTATTTTTTATTATATATCTGGTCAATCTTTTACTTAAAAATTCTAAAACCAGCGGTCGGTTATATTTGGTTTGTCTACCTACTCTATACATTTCTTCTATATAGCCAGTTAGGTCTAGTTGCATTGTTTCATTAAAGAGGTGTATGAGTCGTTCGTGCAGATCGTATTCCGGCTCTCTATTGTATTCCGCAAAGCCGTATATCACAATCTTCTTGGTATTATTATCTGTATATGGTGTTGCGGATGACGTCGCTTTCTGTGATGGTAAGTCTTCTATTTCTCTTTTTAAAGATTCGTTCTCAGTCTTTAATTTGTTTATTTCGTCTTTTAATAACTCCATATCTTTTATTCTTTGCTCGTTTTGTCCAGATAAATACTTAATTTTTTTTTTTTTTTCTACGTCTTCTCTTAATTGACTGACGGCCTTTTTGATCTCAGTTTGTATTGTATATTGAAGTTCTGTTATTATTATATTATTGTTTTCCTTCAGGCGTTGTACAATGATCTTATTCAAATTTTGAAGCATGAGTGTTGGTTGTGCATTTGTTTCCGAAGTCATGTCTCTTTCTTCAGTCTGTAATGTGTCTCCCAATATACTTAGGTCGTCAGAGTCCATACTAATGCATTTTGTGTTCGTGACTCTTTTCCTTAAAGTGATATTATTTCTTTCCTCTGTGGGTGTGTTTAGTATTAGAGACGTCTCAGGTTCTTGTTGTCGTATAGGTGTATTTGCATTATTTACCTTAGGCATTTTACAGCGGCAGGCTTGGCATTTCCATGCCTTTTTGAGCTCAATTGTCATTGTAGTGAAGCGCTCTTTGGTGACATTCGCACACTCCAAGTCGTACGCGCTCTTACAGAATGCGCAGACTAAGCATCCTTTGCCTTGTAGATGTTGTTTGCATCCTGCGCATATAGCCATTTTTAAGTTTAGAGGTAAAGATTCTCGATATCACCTATCAATGTTTGTTTTAATAAATTGAGACAAACTCAAAAAGAGATTTCTTCAAGTAACCCAGGATCGATCTTATGACCTCACCAAACAAGCGGAGGTAGTGCTGATCGGCACTACGCCACCAAGACAGTCGAATTATTTGTTGAAATACGTGAATAGTATTTTTATGAGCTTATGTAGTTAGGTATATAATAGAGATTTATTTTGAGCTCGACTGTTTCTTTTGTTCGTGTAATGGGTTTAAAGTCCAATTCGGATAAATTTTTTGATTTTTGTTCGACCGTTTTAATTTTATTTATGCTATTTTACGAGTTTTACACGTTTTTTCCACTGTAAACTTGTACTGTTTTTTCACTTGTGCACTTAGGTTTAGGTGTATATACTTTTATTCACTGTAACACCACTTTTTGCACTGTATATGAATAAAAATATCAATAAAGATTTGTAGCACGTCCACTCACATCAACGCCGCAGAGGGTATTTTTTGTATTCCTCCGTGGCAAGTCCGATTTTGAAAATTCTTTTTGAAAGTCACAACTCTGGACATGCTTTCTGAGCGTGTAAAGTTTGGTCACAGTGTCTCGAGCGGTTATTATGTAATTCCATCTGGAATTTTTTTAACGGTGATCATTCCTCTGTGGTAGCATTAATTTTTTCAAAATATATCCATAAACCTTCCTCTGATTGACCTCTTTAATCATGCCAAATTTGGGTCTGATTGGATTAAGTAGTAGTTTAGGAGGAGACATGTGACAAAGAAAATCCTGAAGTCTGGTATGGTTTCGCTCGACTTCGTCTCACTCAGCTCAATGATGTTTATTGCATGTGGTTCGTGTAAGCCTATTGAGTTTATCTAAATCTGTAGTCGTCCATTTGATGATCCCGAAAGAGTATGTCAACTCAGGAACTGCGTATGTATTATTTATTATTATTATTAATTCAAAAGCTGATTTCTCAAAAATCACAATTCAAATCAAATCAATCAAAAAGCCTTTATTTATTCCATTAGCAAGTACAATGGTATGAAAAGTATATAAGGTTTTAGTTTGTTTTGCATGCCATCTGGACCCCTAATTGGGTAAAGGCCTCCTCCAGAGATTGCCACTCGTGGCGATTTTTTGCCAGGTTGGACCAATTACTTGTTCCGATAGATTCTAATTCGTCCTTCCACCTTGCTTTTGGTCGACCTCTGCCTCTGTGCCTAAGTTTTAGCGCCAAAACGTAGCCTATAACCATAAATACCGATTAAAAAAAGAAATCTGAAAATCGGACAAGACACGGAGGAATAATCACCGAACAAAAAATTCTAAAGCTGATTTCTCAAAAACTACGATATTCTATGCTCCTTTCCAAATCACTCAGATCTGGGCACTCTCAGCTCAACATTGCAAGAGCTACTGCCTTGCGGACCTAGTTTGCATAGATGTGCCGTGATAATGGAACGAATATCGGTTCAATTCAACGACACAACGCATAAGTAATCGGATTGCGTATACCTTTTTTTTTTTTGTGCGGAAATCCCTTCGGATTGTAGGAAGAAGGGAATACGTGTGTGGGTAAAGCATTCCAGTTCTTTGCCGTAGGACAAAGTAAGGAATCGCGAAACCACTTGGTTTGCGACGATATCGATAGCACTGTATGAGGTAGTATTATAGTTGCTTCGATTATTAGGTAATATTCTTTTGCTAAAAATATATCTACCTGGCAACTTTTGGCAAACCCACTGATAGTGTGCCTATTATGCATGCATTATTTGCTTTATGGGTACATTTCCAAAAACGCACCAAACATCTGTGTTTGTAAGTACGCTGCGCGCTGACGCGTGTATCGTCACACACAAGGAAACAAGTTATTAAAATAGTAGGTAGGTAGGTAGGTACCTTTTTTTTCGTGTGGAAATCCCTTCGGATACCCCCCCGCCGGCTAGCGGGGGCGGTGATGTCGGGCTTGAACCGACTAAAACCGCACGCCGTCTCGGGTCTACAGACACCGGGGTGTAACGCCCATAGAGCATATCCCTCGCACTCCGACTGACCCTGTGCCATTCGCAGTGTCCCCTCTGAACAGCAGAGGGGTACCTGGAGCGACCAGCACCGCGGGCCTTGCAGGCCCGCCATACCCCGATTCCCTCGTGCAATGGGGTCAGCTGGCCCTGAAAAGGGCCGGTTGGTCAGACTCTTGGCCGCTGACGTTGACGCCAGCTACTCCAGAGGAGCAATCAATGATGCGTCATCGCCCACGTTGCCCAGGGTGCACCAAACTTGGAGCACGCAAACCCGCGACATTTGACTTGGCAGTCGAACGCTCTACCGCTACGCCACAGAGATCGTCATTGTTTGACATTCGTCTCAACCAATGGCAATATTCAATTGTAAATTGTAATAATAATAATAATAATAATAATAATAATTTATTCATCAAAAATGAGGGCTGTACATTGTACTAATACTAGTTTTACAATTATGGTCTTAATAGCTAAGTCATATAAGTAAGTACTATAATAATGTCTACATTAGAAGTAGCATATTATAAATGTGCCATACAATAGTTTTTATTGGTAAAAATAGAATTTAAATTAATAATCTTACTTTATTTACATTTTTCGACCTACCTGATCTAGGTTTTTATAAACCTGTGCTTCAGGTTATGTCTGTTCTATAATTTAAAGTGCCTATTGCAAAAGTTATACAACATAATGTAAAAGTATCTATGTTTACAGCTTATCGCTACCTATTTTAATATTTCTAACAGTTTCTCCGTGTCTGCGTAATCTAGTTTTTCTAAATATTCTGTAGTTAAAACCTTACAGTTCCAATAACTTAGATTATATATGGCTAGTATTTTGTTTAATTTATTATACAGAAAAGGCCCTAAAAACATATAAAATTTATTTACAAACTCATGCTTAGCTTGTGGATTTTCACAAACTATGTCTTTTCTTCTCTTATCTGAAGGTACTGCGGGTGTAGGGAGTTTGGTATGTTGGAGTAGTATGATGTTCAGAATAAATAATTGGCGAACTGTTAACACCTTACAGGCCCTGTAGAGTTGTTCTGTAGGAAACCTAAAAGGGCGAAAAGTGGCTACTTTTAAAATAGCTCTTTGGGCACGCTCTAGTGGAAGTAAGATTGAGGATCCAGCCCCACCCCAGGACGTTATACAATACGTAAGAATGGACTGACACAACGCCAAATATACCTGCTTAATTAATTTATAGCCTGATATTGCACGTAAATTCTTAAATATGTACATTAATTTTCGTACTCTTGCACATAGCAATTCAATATGTTTACGGAAATTCAGATTTGTGTCAATCGTTACTCCAAGATATTTTATATTGTCAGTTTTTGTTAATGTAGGGCAAGCACATGCAAGGTCAGCGGTTGTACAATAATGTGCATACATGTTTATGTTAGTCACAGGTTTATTAGTATTTCTCATTGTAAACATTATATATTTTGTTTTATCGGTATTTAGTGATAAAAGATTTCGTTGGAGCCATTTCGTCACATAATTAAAACCCTTTTGAGCGTGTTTAAATAACTCATCTCTGGATTTAGCTGAGAACAAAAGAGCCGTATCATCAGCATATGATATAATATAGCCATTTTGAAGTTTTGAGTTGCAAAGGTCATTGATATAAATTAAAAATAAAGTTGTCCCTAATACACTCCCTTGTGGGATTCCGTATCCACTATTTTGGAGTTCTGAGCTCACTTTCTGTCCAATTTTCACACATTGTTGACGATCCCTCAGATAATCTCTCAATAATAGTAGTTGCGTTCCTCTTACTCCAAGAGCTTCCAGTTTTTTTAATAATATAGAACATGATATGGAATCAAATGCCTTGGCTAGATCCAGGAAAATCCCCATAGTTTTCATGCCTTTATCCAGATTGTTAGTTATGTAGTCTGTCAGTGTGTGTACAGCTTGGCTAGTTGACCTATTCGGCCTGAAACCAAATTGATAGTCCGAGAGTAAGTTATTGTCTTCCAGATATTTTGTTAATCTGGTGTGTATAATTTTTTCTAATATTTTAGAGAGGCCTGTTAATACCGAGATAGGTCTGTAGTTATTGACACATGATTTATCACCAGATTTAAATATCGGGGTAACGACTGCTCGTTTAAGTGATTTCGGGAAAATACCGTTAGTCAAGCACAGTTCGTAAATATGGGTTAAAGGGGGTGCAAAGATGGATTTGAACTTTTTTAGTATGTTATTAGGAATGTTGTCCCACCCAGTAGAACAATTATCCTTCAGCCCCGCTATTATTCTAGTTATTTCCTCAGCGTCTGTATTTAATAAAACAAAGGAGTTTAGGTTAGAATATGTTGAGCGTACATTTTGGGATTTCAAAGTAGTGGAGCTATCACTAGAGCAGGCTGGGTTGTGAATTTTTTCTGCGAGACTTTTGCCAACATTTACAAAGTAGGCGTTAATGTCATCCATTGTGTTGAGTGGGTTCCCATTAGAATTAGATAATAAATCGAGTGGTGGTTCGTGTGGTTTTGACCTGAACGTATTCTTTTTGATGAATTTCCAAATTTGCTGAGTATTGTTGCCAGCCTTTTGCAGTTCATTCCTGTAGTGTTGCAACTTTAGTTTTTTAAGTAGGTTATTGCAAAAATTCCTATACCTTCTATATGTCAGTGTTAGTATTTCGTTATCAGGCGCATGCGTCGCCTTAAAATGTAGTCTATCTCTATGCCTTATACATCGGATGAGGCCTGGAGTAATCCATGGCTTAATGTTATTGTATTTTCTAGGTAATATTTTATAGCATGTATTTCGTAATATTGCTGATTGAACAGATTCTATAAAGTAGTCTAATGAGGTATTTGGATCGCTTGAGGTGTAAACGGGGTCAAAATCAATGCTGCGTATATCATTTTCTAGGTTGCACATGTTGACCTTAGTAATGTTGTGTGTGCAAGTTTTTCTAGGTGAATATGTTTCTAATGCCAATAAAATTGCTCGATGATCAGTAAGCCAGGAGTTAGTTATGAATGTTTTGGTGAGTACTTTAGATTTTATAATAAAATGATCCATGCATGAACCAGTCTTAAATGTTGGACAATAGTGGGTGGGTAGCAGACCATGAGATGCGCACATATTCAGGTACCTATGTGCGTCAGCCTTGGCTTCCTCATGGACTATATTGATGTTTATATCCCCAATAATTATGATATTTTTATAAGATGTTAGCCTTTTTAAAGTCATATCAAGTGATTCCAAAAATATGTCTATACTTTGTGAAGGGGGCCGATAGATTGCGATGACTACTGTATCATCTTTTATTTCAATTATGAGACAGCTACATCCATGAAACAACGGTTCCTCCACTACAGTATTTAGGTTATTCTTAACATATACCACCAATCCATCGTTTTGGTTAATGAAGTTACCGGATGCGTATGACGAGTAGTTATCAAGAGGTGGTATGTTATTTCCTTGGCCCTCCAGCCAACACTCTGTAAGAACTACGACATCACAACTTACGTTTAGATCGTGCAGCAAAACCTCTAGTGCACTCATGTTGCAGTTTATACTACGAATGTTTTGTGTTAGTAGTGTTAGTAATTTGCCTCCCGTGGGTAGGAATTGTTTACAGTCTTCAACATTACAAATATTCATTTCCGACACGGAAAAACTATCTAGATCACATACCAGTTGATTTGCTGTCATTATTTAACTCTAACACTAATACAAATAAATTAGTTTACTAATGTGCTTAAAATATACTTGGTTTGGTGACGCTCTTAGGCGCCCTCATAGTCTATTGAGTTGATATAATTAGCCTCCGCGTATTTACGAGCCGGGCAACTGTCATCACCTGTTTGATGGTCGCACTTCCTCTTAAAACGTTTGCACGTCGCACATACTGGGGGAGAAGTTTTCTTAGTGCACTGCTTGTGGGAATGACCTACTTCTCCACAGTGGTTGCAAGTGTCGGTTTCTTCACGGCAGAACTTAGCGGCGTGTCCAAACATCTGACATTTAAAACATCTGGTCACAATAGTGAAGTCCCTCACCGGACACGAAGTCCAGTTAATGAAGATGCGCCCTTGGTTTATAAGTACCTTTCTGATGGCAGGAGGTACCTCGAAGATGTAGTTACAGGTAGGAAGGTTTTTCTTACCTGATTTGTGGCTCAACTTTACTGCTGCGAAGGACTCCCGTGTGTAGTTTGGTACTTTATCTGCTAGGTTCTGCTCATAAATGCACTCACGCACCTCTTCGTCGGTTAGAGTTATGGGGACACCAACAATTACAATTCTTGGTCTGCGCTTGGAAGGTTCTTCAATTATAAGGCCTGATGTTACAAATTTGTCGAAGTTCTTTATTTTTTCGACATCTCCTCTCCCTTCCGTGCTTATTATGACGCCCCCATTTCTGACTTTCCTGAGGCCACGGACTTGGAGTTTCAGTTCCTCCGGTGAAAATAATGTAATGTATAATGTATGTAAATAATGTATGTAATGTAATGGGTAATGTGTCATATCCAAATTGGACTACATTGACTTGACAGCCACCGCCTCGTTCAGATTCTCAATTGTGCAGATGTTGGGGCCACAGCGGGCACGATAGTAGGTGGTCCATCATTTGCACAGGTGCACCAAATCGTAGTGGTTTTGTTACTTAACCAGTGTAAGATGGCAAGAGCAGCCAAGTGTTGGTTCTAAAACAAGTACAAATGAAAAATTACAAGAATAGATCAACCTGTACATAGAGATGGGCACTGTATGTAGTGCGCAGACGCAAGTACGTGCTTATAGATCACGATGCGATCACTCGATCCAAATTCTATCGATCAATGTCAAGTCAAATATTTTATTAAAACTTACTACTATTATATTATAGTTATTTATGCAACTGTGGTATAATGAGGGGTATTAAAACATGAATGTGGGTTTATCACACGAAGCGAAGCTGAGTGTGATAATAGTATCACATGAGTGTTTTAATACCTTTTTTTTTTTTTTTTTTTTTTTTTTTTCGTGCGGAAATCCCTTCGGATACCCCCCCGCGTGCCAGCGGGGGCGGTTATGTCGGGCTTGAACCGACTAAAACCGCACGCCGTCTCGGGTCTACAGACGCCGGGGTGTAAGGTTGCCCATAGAGCATATCCCTCGCACCCCGACTGACCCTGGGCCATCTCCGGTTTCGAGATGGCCCCCTCGGGTTTGGGAACCACGGTGTCCCCGTCTTGCCCCGGTTTGGGGGAGGGGCGTTAGTCGCCCCACCGTCCCGGCCTGCTTCTGCTGGGGTGACAGGTGGCCTCACCCGCCACCCCCAGGCCTGCGCTCATGGAGGACGGAGGTCGTTAAGCGACCTCCGGCGCCTGAGTTGCCTGCGACGCGCGGCGAGCAAGTTGCGGGCTCGGCGGACCGGGAGAGTTCTAAGTCTCTCCCGGGCGCGCTCCGCCACCTCCTTCGCGAGCATTACATGCTCGCAGAAGGAGGCGGCGGCGGCCCACGCGCTCGCGCTCCGCACCATTGCCGCAATCATGCTGCCGAGCGAGAGGACTCCCACCCCGATGGCTGCCACGAGGTCACGCCTCGGCGCCTCCCACGCCGGGCAGTCCGCCAGCGTGTGCAGCCCTGAGTCCTCGCTCGCGTCGCAGTGATGACACTCAGGCGTTGGCTCCTTCCTGATCCGATGCAGGTGGTCCCCGAAGCACCCCTTCCCTGAGATCACCTGCGTCAGTCGGTAGGAGAGGCTTCCGTGTCGCCTCTCCAGCCAATCCTCCATGATGGGCCTTACCGCAACCTAATTATACAGTTGCATACAAGACTTTATCTACACCCATGATTTGTCCTCTATAAAATAGTAAGTAAACAAAACAATTTGCAAAAATAATAGCGAAGAAAAATAGCGGGAATTCGAATTCGAACGAATAAGCTTTAATTTTTTTTACGGCGCGCCGCCGCCGCTGTGGTAGTGCAATGCAACGCGCGTGAATGACAGTTCTTTTTTTGAAACTCATACAGATTCCACGCTTCGGGCGGTAAGAATTTGGCTGTCTGATGAGTAACCCTTTGCGCGGAAGAGATTGAAAAAGCGAAAGGAGTGTTATTATGAAATTTCATACAACATTATAAGACCCGTTCGGATGATATTAAGGTTATTATGACATTGGATGTATTAATGTTGGCAATAAGCTAACTGTTTCAGAATCTTTAATAGAGGATTTATAGCATGGGTGTAGATAAAGAAATTTATAGCAATCATTGATGGCGAAGTGTTATGATTGTGTATCACGCAATGATATCATATAAACAAGAAGTCACGACTATCTACAGTATCTTCATCTATACTAATAATAAACCTAAAGAGTTTGTATGTTCGTTTGATCTCTAAAACTAGCTGAGCGATTTAATAATATAATAATAATAAATATTCTACGACATTCAACACAGCGCTTTCTAGTCCCAAAGTAAGCATAGTTTACTAGCTTGTGAAATGGGATCCAGAATGCGGATAAACATACTTAAATACTTTTTTTTTGTAAATACATACATATTATACTTACATAGAAATAGGTATATAAAAAAAACACCCAGACCAATGCAAATAGACATATTCATGCATACAAATATTTGCACTGAGCGGGAATCGAACCCGCGCCTCCTGTCGTAGCAGTCGAATGCACTACCGCTACGCCACAGAGGCCGTCAAACATTATTTTTATTGATTGAAACATTTTTTTTTGCATTTCATGGGCAAGTTCCTGGGGAAGGTTATAGGGTGAAATTTTGAACCAATTTCAAGCAAAGTAACGTCTCCTATACAAAATACACTCGGGTGCAATGAAATCGCACATGTGTTTTTTTTTTGCAATATATTAATTCTATTCTTTTATTAAGGAAATTCAATTATTTTTTAATATGGAATTAAAGCCTGTTTCAATACCTATTCAATGATGACGTTATAAGTTTACCCTACTTAAAAAAAAACATCAACACCAATTTCAACTTTATTAAAAGATGTGGCAATAATGATTAATTTAAAAAAATACAAATTTTACTCAAAATATCATTATTAATAAGAAGTGTTATCCCCTCTGGCCCGAATTATTGCTCGGCACCAGTTTTCCATCGACTCTGTCAAGTCCTTGATAGAGTCTTGTGGGATAGCATCCCATTCCTACTTGAGCGCAGTTTGTAGCTCCAACACTGGGTAAATCTCTCGTAGGCCTTCTGTAGACCCGTGCTCATCCCTCATTACCATAAAGACACATCCTGGACTCGTCTGGAAACAGTACTGCTCTCCATTGGTCGACTGTCCAGTCCACATGTTCCTGTGCATATCGAAGACGGGCCTGGCGGTGAGCTGGTGTCAATTTAGGGCCGTTTGCAGGCTTATGCCCAGTTAGGCCGCCACCTTCAGCAAGTCTTCTTCGGACCATCCACCGGCTGACTTCCACTTCACGCACCTCTTGGAGATGATGTGCAAGATCAACGGCAGTCGCACGGCGATTTCGTAAAGCTGCCGTAACGAGAAATCGGTTGTCGCACTGAGATGTAGCTCTGGCTCGACCAGATCGTCCTCGTCGTCGTTCAAAGCCACCAGTCTCCCGATAGCGCTGGTACACACGACGAACTGAATATCGGCTGATATACGCTTTCGAGACACAGCACTGTGGTTCTGGCCCGCTTCAATTAGAGCAACGACTTGAGCGGCTTTTTCCGTAGTATCCATTTTCTTCTGATAAATGCAGCTGTATTCACTGGACGTCCTTTCCTGCTTCCTATTCCTGATGAGTTTTGCCTCAAAACATGCCTTTTTATACCTGCAATTAATCTGACAAACTGCTGCGGGAGTAATTTTCGGGTTTTTTTGTTGTCATTACTTTTAGGCAATAGGATAAACTTATAACGGCTTATTTTGGTATCATTGAATCACCCCGGCGTCTGCAGACCCGAGACGGCGTGCGGTTTTAGTCGGTCCAAGCCCGACATAACCGCCCCCGCTGGCCGGCGGGGGGGTATCCGAGGGGATTTCCGCACGAAAAAAAAAAATAAAAAAAAAAAAGGTATTGAAACAAGCTTTAATTCCATATTAAAAAATAATAGAATTTCCTTATTAAAAGAATAATAATTAATATTTTGCAAAAAAAGTCACATGTGCGATTTCATTGCACCCGAGTGTATAAATATGTAAATCGGAAAATCAACATCCACAACGGGACTTGAACCTGCGACCAGTGCTTTTCTAGGAGAAAACTGAACTACCTAGACACATCCTGAAAATTCGAAATTCTCCAACGCTGGTGCCATCTACCGGAAATTCTTACGAACTAACAAAAACAATGATTCATGTCAACACATAGAGGCCGAGAAGTAACCTGCCGGTCTAAAAAGGCCACTTGATTGGAATCGTAATCGAAAATAATATGGGTCATAAAATCGTAAAATGGTCACACATTGATCTGTTATAATTATGAACTACGCTCAATTCGAATGCCGCAATTCTTGTGGTTGACAGTTTTGTATGGAAAATCGTAAAATGGTCCACAAAGTAAGAATTCGTTTGACGTCATTTCGCAGAATCAAACGATGTTACCCAAGGATTAGAATAATAGTATGTAATCAGTCCATCAACATAGAATGGCTTGAAGTAGTTTTGCTATTGACCAGTAGATGGAAAATAAAGAACTGGGCCCCCTCACCCCTGCAAGGTGTCACGCGTTGTTTCATAGGGAAATCAAATTACAACACCTGCAGAGAGCAGGGCTCTTAAAAATAAGGTTAATTTTCCAGGCTTGGGTACACGGACCGGTCGTGCGGGGTGGACGTGGACTGGGTGTGCGGCGACGCGGAGAAGCTGGCCTTCCCCGACGAGAGCTACACCGCCTACACCATCGCGTTCGGCATCAGGAACTGCACGCGGATAGACAAAGTAAGATTGTAAATCTTGTGTGGAAAGGCTTGTAGGTACAGTCGGCCTCCGCCTGTCACCCCAACTCCGCCTGTCACCCCAGCAGAAGCAGGCCGGGACGGTGGGGCGACTAGCGCCCCTCCCCCAAACCAGGGCAAGGCGGGGACACCGTGGTTCCCAAACCCGAGGGGGCCATCTCGAAACCGGAGATGGCCCAGGGTCAGTCGGGGTGCGAGAGATATGCTCTATGGGCAACCTTACACCCGGCGTCTGCAGACCCGAGACGGCGTGCGGTTTTAGTCGATTCAAGCCCGACATAACCGCCCCCGCTGGCCAGCGGGGGGGGGGGGTATCCGAGGGGATTTCCGCACGAAAAAAAAAAAGTACAGTCGGCCTCAGAAGTCGCTGAACATTTAAGAAATTTACAAACGATTTTTACACACTTTATGGCAGTATTATAATAACGTTTTTCACGTTTAAAAAGAAAAATAGGGGTCGTACAAAAAAGTGCCTCATATAAATGCTCATTTTTAGGGATTTTCTTTAGAAAAGCCCTATTGCTATCGAGTTGTCGTCGTTGCCAATTTTCTGTCACGGTTTTGGGTATGAAGGAGATGAGCTATCGAGTTGCTGTTTTCGGTACCTAATAGATTCGTGCTGAGGTGAACCATTGCAAGATAAAGAAAAATTCCTGAGACGAGCTCAGCCGAATACAAGGGATTTTCTTTTATTTTATCTTTTTTCTTTATCTTGCAATGGTTCACCCCAGCAAGAATCTATTACCGAAAACAGCAACTCGATAGCTCATCTCCTTCATACCCAAAACCGTGACAGAAAATTGGCAACGACGACGTCGACGACAACTCGATAGCAATAGGGCTTTTCTAAAGAAAATCCCTGTCGACGTCGTCGTTGCCAATTTTCTGTTTCCGCACGGAAAAAAAAAGGGACCGCCCCCGCCGGCCAGCGGGGGCGGTTATGTCGGGCAGTCGGCCGGCCGGCCTACTTCTGCTGGGGTGACAGGCGACCTCACCTGCCACCCCCAGGCCTGCGCTCATAGAGGACGGAGGTCGTTGAGCGACCTCCGGCGCCTGAGTCGCCTGCGACGCGCGGCGAGCATGTTGCGGGCTCGGCGGGCCGGGAGTTCTGAACCTCTCCCGGGCGCGCTCCGCCATCTCCTTCGCGAGCATCACATGCTCGCAGAAGGAGGTGGCGGCGGCCCACGCGCTCGCGCTCCGCACCATTGCCGCAATCATGCTGCCGAGCGAGAGGACCCCCACCCCGATGGCTGCCACGAGGTCACGCCTCGGCACCTCCCACGCCGGGCAGTCCGCCAGCGTGTGCAGCCCTGAGTCCTCGCTCGCGTCGCAGTGATGACACTCAGGCGTTGGCTCCTTCCTGATCCGATGCAGGTGGTCCCCGAAGCACCCCTTCCCGAAGATCACCTGCGTCAGTCGGTACGAGAGGCTTCCGTGTCGCCTCTCTAGCCAAGTACTGTGTAAGTACCTACTTTCCGCGGAATTTTGAAAGTCCTATAAAAACATGTTGTAGTTTTTGTGGGCTTAAAAGTTTCCTAAGTTTTAATAAAATCCATCCAGAAGTTTTCGCGTAATGCAGGCGTAAAGTAAAGAAAATTACTTCTGTTAAATGATCGAAAACGTTTTCTAACCTATGATGACTTTTTCAAAAGGTTTCATATTTGTGAAGAGATTATGTACAACTTGGTATACTTATTGTCGTTGTCGTGGACCAATCACAAGTAGGTAGTCAACGACAAAAGTGGTTTAAAAATTCTAATTTATTGATCACTATAATATTCTATTTTACTATTACTATGAATTTCGTGCAGTTAAAAGCAAAAATGAAAACTACTATACCTACCGAAATGGACGCTGAGGGTTTCACCGACTGGTTTACTCGACTACTTCAAAGCCTCGAAGAGCCTTCAATATTAATCATGGGTAACGCCAGTTACCATTCCAAACAAATAGAGTTCCGACAACTCAATCGACAAAAGCAGAAATTCAAGAATGGTTACGGCAGCAAAATATACCTTTTTCAGAATCTGCTTTTAAAGATGAACCTCTTCTAAAGATAAAAGCAAATCGAGGAGAAAAGACTTATCATTTGGACCAGTTAGCAAAGGAATACGCTCACGAAGTTACCACCATATCATTGCCAATACAATCCGATCGACCTAATTTGGGCGCAGGTAAAAGGAGAATTCGCAGAAAAAAAATAAAACGTTTAAAATAGCTGATGTGGAAAAATTAACAAATGTAGCTATCGGAAACGTAACTGTAGAAAATTGGCAAAAATGTGTGCGTCACGCTGAAACTATGCAAGAACAGGTCTTGAAGAAGTCATTTTTATACGAACGGCTAATAATAAATGTCAATGATAGCGACACAGACGATGATGATGACGATTAGACTTTTTTTTTTGTGCGGAAATCCCTTCGGATACCCCCCCGCCGGCCAGCGGGGGTGGTTATGTCGGGCTTGAACCGACTAAAACCGCACGCCGTCTCGGGTCTACAGACGCTGGAGTGTAAGGTTACCCATAGAGTATATCCCTCGCACTCCGACTGACCCTGGGCCATTCGCAGTGTCCCCTCTGATAAAAGCAGAGGGGTACCTGGAGCGACCATCCCGGCGGGTCTTGCAGGCCCGCCATACCCCGACCCCCTCGTGCAATGGGGTCAGCTGGCCCTGAAAAGAGCCGGTTGGTCAGACGCTTGGCCGTTGACGTTGACGCCAGCTACTCCAGAGGAGCAATCAATGATGCGTCATCGCCCACGTTGCCCAGGGTGCACCAAACTTGGAGGTGATCCAACCAGTCGCACCCCAATGACGATTAGCCTCAAATAATTTTGTAAGAATAAATTAATAATACCAATAAACAGTTTTATTTATCACATTTCAAATACCCCATTTCAGATCTGTTGTCATCGATAAACGCACGTACACAAACAACGCGCAGCTCCGTGTTGTGTGACGTGGATGCCCAACTAGCACAAACTAGTTGCTTAAGAGCTTTGGAGCTAATCCGATTATTCCCAAAGGCGCAAGCGTCAGAGCGTGCACTGCAGACCTTATGCAGCCGGTTGCAGCCAAAGGGGCACAACTTTTTGCAACCTACAGTTCCATTAGAACTTCATAATAGTGGCATAAAAGCGCTACAGGAGCTGCAACTAATAATTAACATCACACTAAAGCTATTGTGGCGCTTATTGAATGAATGACAGGTTTAACTGAACGAATGAATTATCACTGATCAATACATCTGTTGTTCAGTCAGACATTTTGAATACAAATAAATATAAGTGAAGTTAATTAAGTATTTTTGAGCTATATTTTGTATTCAATTGGCTAAAATCGCAGATCAGTTTATCGTGCATATAGTTCATACTATTGGAGTATTTTTAACGCTCCTCAATAATTACCTCAGAATGACGTAATGACGTCACACAGACACGGAGCTGCGCGTTAAACAGTGCAAGTGTGAGAGAGAAAATGGTGTGCGCTTTTTATTGATTCGCCTGCCACGAGTCTGCGTTTAGTATAGGTAGCTCTTTTACCTTTCATAAAATAATAATCTAGGGATGCGATGCAGTTAGCCGATCGCAAGAAAATTGAGCTGAGCGAGCATTTATTTCTTTATTTCAAAATCTGAAAATTCAATTTTTGCGCGCGCGAACTTTTTCCATTACTTAGTTTCAATGGTAAATTTGTTTTTCGGTGATAATTCCTCAATGGTAGGTATGTCCGATTTTTAATTTTATGGTCTCAAAACATGCCCCTAGATTGTCGTTATGACCATGCCAAATTTGATTGAAATCAGATTTGTGGTTGCAAAGGAGTATCCGAGTTTATAAGCGGCTATCCCGCAACGCTAACATGAAACATTTTAACTGACCTCTGGTTAAATAAAAATATTTATATTGTTACGTGCGCGGGGTACAAATTAAATGCCGTTTACACAACAAAGAGGTTTATTCGCTCACCACAAACTAGACAACTAAATAACTAGCACACACAGTACTCTTCAACAGTTCAGGTCGCTCAGCAGTTCACAGTAGTCCACAATCGTTGCTTAAGTCGCAGGTATAACTCTCTTGGTTCACTTCGGTAAGATGTGTTCACTTTCGCTTTCGAAAATTAACTGACTCGTGTCGATAGCCGGGCGTCCTTTTATAGCGGGGTAGAATATTCCGGTATCATCTAGAGGTAAGGCACTAGAGCGTTCGAGAATAGTAGGTATTTACTGGGGCGTTCGAGAAAACAAGTACCTACACAGTCGTGCCGACGATAGAGGTGAATGCCCTTGTTATCGCGATTTGTAGGTAAAGTAGGTATAGGCATTAAAAAGGGCTTGTGATTTCTTATTGACTTTTCTGGATTTTTCTAAACGGATCGATAGAGTACTTCGACATTAACAATGCGTTTTAATTTCTAGAAGATTCGATCAGTAGTTTCCGAGATATCGACGATCGTTGTAACATTACCCCCCTCTTAATCATGCTCGTCCCGAGCATCATTTGTTCCATGATATCGCGTCAACCTATCCACATGAACTACCTTTGGTTTTCCCCTAAGCCCCTTCTTAATGCGGTAGGTGATGTCATTGATTCTTGTAACAACCGTATAGGGTCCTTCCCAGCGAGCTTGAAGTTTCGGAGATTTTCCCTTTCTGCGTAGCGGATTGTGAAACCATACCAGGGTTCCTTCTTCAAAACCGTTGGTGTTTGCGTTTCTATCGTACCGGGTTTTCATCCTTATACCTGTCTTCAAATTGTTTTCCCGTACCATTCTGTGCACCTCGTCCAGCCGGTTTTGAAGTTCACTCACGTAATCCGTTACGGGCTTAGGACTTTCGGGTGGCGTGCCGGTTATTGCATCCACTGGTAGCCTTATCTCTCGACCAAAATTTACTTTAGCTGGGGTGTGTCCCGTACTGTCATGCACCGCAGATCGATAGGACATCAGGAACAGTGGGATGTACTGGTCCCAATCTCTTTGGTGTTCGTCGACAACTTTAGCCAAGTGATTTTCCAACGTCTGGTTAAACCTCTCGACCATTCCGTCTGACTGCGGGTGCGCTGGAGTCGTACGGGTCTTGTTTATACCGAGGAGTTTGCACATTTCTTGAAACAGAGCAGACTCGAAGTTCCGTCCTTGGTCGGAGTGGATCTCCATAGGTGCGCCGTATCGACTGACTACTTCCTGAACCAGTTTCTTGGCTACAGTGACTGCTTCCTGGTTGGGTGTCGCAAATACTTCCGGCCACTTAGTGAAGTAGTCTTGCACTACTACGATGTATTTGTTACCCTCATCAGTCGTTGGAAAAGGTCCAGCAACATCAATGGCGATACGTTCCCACGGTGCTCCAACGTTGTACAGCTTCAATTTTCCTTTGCTTCTTGTCGGCGGTCCTTTAACCGAAGCACATGCAGTGCATTTACGGCACCAATCCTCGACATCTTCCCGACAACGAAGCCAGTAAAACCGCTGTCGCACTTTAACCAGGGTTTTCTTGACTCCGAGATGCCCGCCAGAAACACCATCGTGGATGTGCCGTAAGAGTGGGGCCACCTTGCTTCGTGGTATCACTACTTGCATGGTTACTTCCTTACCATCGTTAGACTCCCATTTCCTATACAGGACATCTTCTACCAGAGCCAAGCTGTCCCACTGGGCCGAATAGCTTTTGGTAGTTGAACTGTAAGCAGATACATCACTCCATCGGGGTTTGCTTCCAAGTTGTTTCCAGTGCAGTATAGGTTGTAGATCATCATCATCTTCTTGCGCCTTCTTCATACTGCTTCCACTCCATTCGTCGTCAAGTCCATTCACCTTTATGACTTTAATCTCTTCTCGGGCTTCGTTCCTCTGACAATGCTTGCAATCTTCGACACACGGCCTTCGTGACAAAGCATCAGCATTGCCGTGCCCTTTTCCACTTCGGTGTTCTATCACAAAGGGAAATTCCTGTAGTTGCTCGATCCATCTTGCTACTTGGCCTTCCGGATTCTTGAATTGCAGCAACCATTGTAGCGCAGCATGATCTGTCCTTAGTGTAAACTCTCGTCCTATAAGGTACTTATTAAAATGCTGTAAAGACTTCACCACAGCGAGAAGTTCACGACGAGTTACACAGTAATTCCTTTCCGGTTTAGATAGCGATTTACTGAAGTACGCTATTACAACATGGCGATCTCCCTGCACTTGTGACAACACTCCACCTATTCCGGTGTTACTGGCGTCCGTGTCCACAATGAATCTACCTTCCCTAGTAGGATAACCCAATATAGGGGATTCGCACAATCGTTGTTTAAGCGTACTAAAAGCTTGCTCGCAATCCAGGTCCCAAACGAAGTCTCGTTTATCTTCCGTCAGTCGGTGTAGTGGTTTAGCAATATCCGAGAAATGCTTAATGAAGCGTCTGTAATATGCGCATAGTCCCAGAAACGAGCGAACCTCCGTTTTGTTCTTTGGAACAGGCCATTCTTGAACGGCTTTTATCTTCTCGGGGTCGGTTTTGACTCCTTCCGTTGAGATGACATGTCCAAGATAGCTGACCTCCCTTTTAAATAGAGCGCACTTCTTTGGACTCAGTTTAAGGTTAGCCTCACGAATCCGCGTAAAAACTTTTTCCAGGTTCTTCAGGTTTTCTTTGAAGCTGCGTCCCATAACTATAACATCGTCCAGGTAAACCAGACAGACGTCTCCGAGTAGACCCACCATTACTTTTTCCATGAGGCGTTCAAACGTGGCCGGTGCATTACATAAACCAAATGGCATGACATTAAAATGCCATAAACCGTTTCCAATTCCTGTACTAAAGGCTGTCTTCTCTTTATCGTCCGGACTGATCTCCACCTGCCAGTAGCCACTTTTTAAATCGACGGTTGAAAACCATTTTATACCACTGAGCATGTCCAGGGTATCGTCGATCCTAGGCAAAGGATAACTGTCTTTCTTCGTGACATTATTCAACATTCGGTAATCCACACAAAACCTTGTACTGCCATCCTTCTTTTTCACTAGTACCACGGGTGATGACCATGGACTCGTTGAAGGTTCAATCACCTTGTTATCGGCCATGTCTTTAATCATAACTGCTACCTCCTCTTCTCTTGCCCATGGTAAACGTCGAGGTCTTTGTTTTATAGGCCTGGAGTCACCTGTGTCAATCCGGTGTTTCACGAGCCCAGTCCTTCCACAGTCATTTCCGGTTGCAAAGATGTCTCTAAATCGTAGCAAGAGGTCTCTGGCTTGATGCAATTCTGATGCTGATAAGTTTTCCTTGGAATTATCGAGAAGTTGCTGAATGTGATCTTCGGGGATTTGTGTACCGCCTTGTTTAGTCGAAGTGCTGTCCAGCCGTCTCAGGTACTTTACTTCCTCACATTTTCCGACCACACTATTCTTCTTCAGGAGAACCATTTCGTCACTGAGGTTGAGGATTCTCACCCTAGCGATTCCGTTCGGCATCAGTAAGGTTCTCGCTGTTATTAAGTTTTGATGACTGCCGGTATCTTCGACAATAAGACATCTTCTTTGTTCAGTCTTCGCAGGAAACCTCACTCTGACCAATGTTTCCGATTTAGGAGCTAGTGTCGTATCCATTAAACAGTAAAGAGTGCACGGGTGCGATCCTTGTAAACAAACCTCCTGATCAGGAAATCTCAGCACCCCTCTAGGTATATCCAAGACACATCGGTAGTTCTTCAAGAAATCCAGTCCCAAAATGCAATCATCAGTAATATTAGCAATTAATACTGACTGGTGAAATATTTGGTCGCCAATTCTTACCTCTACATCTGTTTCACCGAGGACGGTCACTGGCTGGCCAGTAGCAGTCTGAAGCTGGCACCTCGGAAATCGTTTTTCCCACCTTATGGTGCGTTTCAGCAATTCCGGCCTAACAACTGTACGTGAAGCTCCAGTATCCACTGTTAAATTGCAAGGTTGGTTGTCCAAGGTGGCCTCGATGATCAGACTATTTCCGTTGCTAATTTGAGTTATTGTGATGGTTGGGGCTTCATATCGACCAGCCAGCGCCCGCCCCGCGGCCCTGGCGACGTTTAGTTTAACGGAACATCTTGATCCACTTGGGTCCCGGAGTCCGTGACCCTCCTCCGTTTCCTCGAAGGACACTCTGACTGGATATGGCCCCTGCCTCTACAAGAATAACACGTTGGGACATACCGCGGCTTCCTCTCCTCTGCAACTACCTCCTTGACCTCCCTGATCTTCCCTATCCCGGCATTCTGCCGTACGGTTTCCACCTCAAGGGCATAAGCCAGTGCTTCTTTTAAGGTCTGGTGGTGACGCAACTGTACATTAGTTTTCACTTCTGCGTCCCGTATACCGTTTAGGAAGGCCTCCAGTAGGGTGGTCTCGATCATCACGGGTGTCGATGAGTAGGCCCGACGAACGAGTCTTTCAACCTCTACAGCCCATTCCTGGAGGCTTTCACCAGCTTTTTGTTTCCTCTCGCGTAGCTGCGCTCGGTAGACATTTTCCAGGTGCTTGTCACCGTAGCGTGTGTCTAACGCTTCCATCAGAGATTCCAGTGTCCTTCCTTCAGGTGGCAGGTTTTCCAGTATTACTAAGGCATCTCCTCGTAATGCAAGTGTCAAGGCCATAAAAGACTCCTCGTTGCTACAGGCTTTAGTTTTTACCAATATCTCAAATTGGTACTTGAAGGCTGTCCACGAGGAGGTTCCATCGAAGTGTGGTAGGTCGAACTTCGCTGATGATGGTGAGGTCGCGACAACAGGTCCGCAGGTTTTTAGCCTGACAATCTCTCTTTCAAGCTCTTGTAAGCGGCCGTCCATGGTCCCAGTCTTCAAAGCCACTTCCTTACTGAGCATTTGCAAGCAGTCGTCAATGGTCCCAGTCTTCGAAGCCACTTCCTTACTCAGCATTTGCAAGCCGTCTTCGAGGTTCTTCACTTTATCTCCCAGTGCATGGATGCCTGCATCGATTTTACCCATGACAGCTTCCTGGTTGGCCTGTATCATCTGTCGGCTAGCCTCTTGGTTGGCCTGTATCATCTCTTGCATGGAGGCCTGCATCGTCTGTCGACTAGCATCTTGGTTGGCCTGCATTTCTTGCAAGGAGGCTTGCATCGTCTGTCGACTAGCATCTTGGTTGGCCTGCATTTCTTGCAAGGAGGCTTGCATCGTCTGTCGACTAGCATCTTGGTTGGCCTGCATTTCTTGCAAGGAGGCTTGCATCGTCTGTCGACTAGCCTCTTGGTTGGCCTGCATCATCTGCTGTATAGAAGCCAATAGCGTCATCATGTTGATATCGGACGAGGTTCCATCTGGTGCTGCCGTAGTTACCGCTGAGATAGCAGGATCGGCCTGACGCCCTTCCTCTTCAAGGCTCCGTTGACGTGCAGCATCCATTTCCACTTGACGTCTGGTCCGTGGAGTACGCCCTTCGTCTTCACGTGGTAATAACGGCATCGCACTTCTGACACCAGTTGTTACGTGCGCGGGGTACAAATTAAATGCCGTTTACACAACAAAGAGGTTTATTCGCTCACCACAAACTAGACAACTAAATAACTAGCACACACAGTACTCTTCAACAGTTCAGGTCGCTCAGCAGTTCACAGTAGTCCACAATCGTTGCTTAAGTCGCAGGTATAACTCTCTTGGTTCACTTCGGTAAGATGTGTTCACTTTCGCTTTCGAAAATTAACTGACTCGTGTCGATAGCCGGGCGTCCTTTTATAGCGGGGTAGAATATTCCGGTATCTAGAGGTAAGGCACTAGAGCGTTCGAGAATAGTAGGTATTTACTGGGGCGTTCGAGAAAACAAGTACCTACACAGTCGTGCCGACGATAGAGGTGAATGCCCTTGTTATCGCGATTTGTAGGTAAAGTAGGTATAGGCATTAAAAAGGGCTTGTGATTTCTTATTGACTTTTCTGGATTTTTCTAAACGGATCGATAGAGTACTTCGACATTAACAATGCGTTTTAATTTCTAGAAGATTCGATCAGTAGTTTCCGAGATATCGACAATCGTTGTAACAATATATTCATAATTAGGTACACATTAGGTTGGGGTGCTTGGTTGGGGACCTCCACGCGGTGCACCCTGGGCAACGGAGGCGGCAGCGCCTCTCTCCTAGGGCGGGGGAGACGCTGCCGCCTACGGCCAACTCCGACCGAGGCGAGGACGGCCCTGTTGAGGGCTGTTCGGAAGCTTTCCACGTGTCCCTCTGATTAGCAGATGGCACAGTGGAGAGCAAGTAAGGGGGCCATCTCGAAACCGGAGATGGCCCAGGGTCAGTCGGGGTGCGAGGGATATGCTCTATGGGTAACCTTACACCCCGGCGTCTTAAGACCCGAGACGGCGTGTGGTTTTAGTCGGTTCAAGCCCGACATAACCGCCCCCGCTGGAGACACCCCGCTCTCCAGCGGGGGCGGTATCCGAAGGGATTTCCGCACGAAAAAAAAAAAAAAAAAAAAAAGGTACACATTAGGTTGTAGACTGTAGGTATGTATTGAAAAAGTTGAGAGAAAAGAATAGGCGGACCATCACACCTGGCAGCAAGATGTTTTGTAGTTATTTGGGGTCTCCTGGAATAGGAATTTGATCACACATCCGGTCCTTGGATTTTGCAAACTCATAAACCTGCAGTAGCGCCTGCTCTAAACCACCTTTTGGAACCACTTATCGTTGAAAAAATACGTGCCATGGTTTGCTTAGAATCTTATTATAGAAGGCCACGGTGTGTATTGAACTAGAAGCAGTTTATGTTGGAACTCTTTAAGTAGGTAGGTACTTAGTAAGTTCTCTGGTAGACATCACTTCAAGCGATAAGGCCCCATTGTGCTACTTCGGTAGCCTTTATGATTTTAATGAAGTACCTATATTTACTTACCTGGAGTACAATACCTGGCAGGTACTGGAGGAGGCGTACCGGGTCCTCTCGCCGGGCGGCCGATTCCTGTGCCTGGAGTTCAGCGCGCTTCCCAACGCGCAGCTGCAATGGTCTGTATCTGTACTGTGTAACCTGTTGCTCCTGACCTACTCTTCTGTTGTCTACTACTTCTGATCTGTTCTTGTGTAGCCTACTACTTCTAACCTGTTCTTTTGCAGCCTTCTACTTCTGACCAAGAGTAGGTCAGAAGCAGTAGGCTAGTAGTGTAGAACTACTACTTGTCTACTAATGACCTACTTTTGTATTAGTCTTGTACTTTGGACTTACTTTTGAGAACCCTACTTCTGACCTATCTTGTTTAGCCTACCTCTGACCTACTCTTGTAACTCTAACGACTTATTCTTGTATAACCTACTGTCATGTCGCTGTACAGTAACATGCATTTGTGGATAGTTGAAAGAGAAATGAAGAAATACGAGAACAATGCGACTTGAATGGAGGACAAAAATGGCCGCTTTCGTTCCCGTTAGATACATTATTGTCTGGCGTCAATACTCTTACTATAAATTAAACAAAATCTACAAGCTATAAGTGGGAGTGGTGATTCGTTGATTTTTTTACAGGTTGTACGATCAGTATTCATTCCAAGTGATCCCAGTGCTCGGCCAGCTGGTCGCCGGACAATGGAAACCCTACCAGTATTTAGTAGAGAGCATCAGGCAGTTTCCTAATCAGGTATTTGACTAAGGCACTATCTTATTTTGTTATATCCGAAACCCTCTAGTTTTACCTCATTGAGGCTGCTGGTGAGGGCGTATGTCTCGAGTCATATAGATTGAAATCGCAGGATGTTGCTAGGGAACCTCTGCTTGTGTTGCTGGAGAACTGGTTACGCCCTAGATCCTGAACGAGTTTGGCCGCCAGCTACGCGTTGTGGGGTATCCCCCGCCCATATATACAGAAACTTTTTTATTGGTAATAGGCTCGCGTTTGACCACTATCTCAACTGTTGGTAAGTGATGATGTGGTGAAAGGTGGACGCCTGCCTAGAACTCCTAGAGGTAACCTGTTCACTCTAGACTTGCAGACTCCCAGGTTATAGCTCTCCGGAAACACAGACACAGGCAGGGCATTCCACTTTTTAGCAGTACGCATGATGAATGTGTTGCCAAAGAGTTTTGTGCGTATGAGTGTAATTTCCACCATGTATCGGTGGCGCATCGCCGTACGTCTAGTCTTTCGGTGGTGGAAGGAGCTTGGACGAATTAGGTTATGCAACTCCAGTGCACACTCCCCGAAGTGTATCCGATAAAAATCCGAAAGACTAGTAACTCTACGCCGATGTTCCAAGCTCTGAAACCTAGTCAACTAGCGCATCGCTGTTGATGAGCTTCTAGGCCCGTTCCTCTATCGACTCAAGCGCTTCAAGTTGGTATTTAACTGAGCCGTCAGAGGTGCGAGCAGTACTCCATACACAATCGAACTTGCGCATTATAGAGGTTGAGCTGTTCCAGTGTGAAGAACCGTCAAACTTTCGACAGAATACGCACCTTTTTCTCAGCTACTAGAAGCCTTTACCTCAATATATGGGCCAAAGTGAGTTACGCCAAGAAGCTCAAGGTAGTCCGTAATAGGCACGGGTACACCGCGGAAAGTAGGGTTTGGCTGGAATTCACTCCGCTTTGCAGAGAAGAGACATGCCTTGCGTTGAAGTTGACCAATTTAGCTTCAAAGTACAAACGCTCAATCATGGCCACTCGAAGAGATTGGATGTGTGCCATAGTGGTCTGCGTACCCAAATGTACCGGGTTTAAGCAGATCGATCGTTAATATGCAGCAGAAAAAGCGCGGTAGAGTACTGACCCTGTGGGAACCCAGCGTTTATTTGTAATTAGTCCGACGAGCAGCCGCTAATAACCACTTCGATTGATCGATATTCTAGATATTCGGTACCCAGGCATACAAGCCAGCAGGCAGACCGTATGATGGATGCTTGTTGATTAGGATTTCGTGCCAGAGCCTGTCAAAGGCCTTCGAGGTGTAGAGGGATATGGGAAGCGCATCTCATGTCGCCCGCGTGAAATACTGATCCCGTTACCGCGACCCACAAGAAGATATTCCTATATAATGCTATTCCAGACCATAATCTACTCTATACGACATTTCATCCAGATCCGTTTACCTTTTTTTTGTGTGAGAGTAAAAAACATCTTCACACACACATACATCCTTATAAAATTTTACATTTATAGGTAGTATTAGTAGGATTGCGCGTTCTCTTGCATTACAAATGTCTACTTATATTTTACACCTAACACTTTCCAGGAGAAATTCAAATCGATGATCGAGGACGCAGGCTTCAGGCAAGTGACTTACGAGAACCTCATGTTCGGCACGTGCGCCATACATTCGGGGTTCAAGATATAATAGCATATTTTTGTGTGAGGCGACTGACTGCTCGTGTGAATTGTTACATTTGACGTGTACTAGCAAGTTACTGATGTAAATATAGTTGTTATTAATAAACCTTGTTTAATTTGATGCTTTAGTCTCGTTACTGGATGCAGGGAGTGATAGGTATTAACCTAATCTTCATTTTAAGAACATAGTGGATGCAGTGAGTGATAGGTATTAACCTAATGCCCTCCGGAACCGTGGTCCCACTGTGGTGTCCCACCGGTGGGACAAAACTTTTTCATGATCCCACCAAACACACACTTGACCAATATAAACGGGGATTTTTGCCATACATTTATGGTACAACGGATCGTATCGGGAGACTGCTAGAAACTTACAACATTAAGCCTATTTTCAAGCCCACGACGCAGTTACGTAATCTTCACCGTTCAGTCAAGGACCCTCGTCACCCACTATCTTCGGCTGGAGTTTACCGAATCCCCTGCTCGTGTGGCTCGGGCACTACTCAAGGCACTACCCGCCTTGCAGAACATGAACGAAATTGCCGCCTCGGCCACTTCGACAAGTCAGCGGTTGCGGAACACACCCAGGAGGATGGTAATCATACCATCAAATTTCAGAACACGAAGGTTCTACCACCACTTCACAATTCTTCCGACGGCTATGTCGAGAAGCCATCGAAATATTCAAGCATCCCAATAATTTTAATAGAAAAAACGAAGGTTTTCATCTCCAAAAAGATTGGTATCCAGCACTGAGAGCCGCGCGTCATCACAATTCAAACATGACGAAGCCACCACCATCCCCGGTATCCCCCTTGCTTAGCCTCGACCAATCAGTATCGAGCGCATCGGTTGCGCAGCTCTCAACCAATCAGGAGCGATCACGTTGTTTGCCCCCTCCCATTGCGCCTATAAATACGCCAGTGACTCGGGCCTTTACATCAGTCGCACCGAGTTCGCCGCCGAGGAAGGTTCTCCGCACTCGACGGCGTCCCGACGTGTACCACTGAAGATGTCGACCGCAGTGATCGACGAAACGTCTGGAATACAAGTTTCCGATGGACCACCTTCATTTTAAGAACATAGTGGATGAAGGGAGTGATAGGTATTAACCTAATCTTCATTTTAAGAACATCTAATCTTCGTTTTAAGAACATAGTGGATGCAGGTAGCCTTCCGGACCGCAATGTTGAATTTGCAAAATATTGAATTCCCAAAATGTTGAATTACCAAAATGTTGAATCTCAAATTGTTTAAAGTGTTTCAAGGAAAAAAGGGAATTCTCTTGTAATAACTTAATCTTAATTTTAAGAACATAGTGGATGCAGGGAGTGATAGGTATTAACCTAATCTTCATTTTAAGAACATAGTGGATGCAGGGAGTGATAGGTATTAACCTAATCTTCGTTTTAAGAACATAGTGGATGCAGGTAGCCTTCCGGACCGCAATGTTGAATTTGCAAAATGTTAATTTGCTAAATATTGAATTCCCAAAATGTTGAATCTCAAATTGTTTAAAGTGTTTCAAGGAAAAAAGGGAATTCTCTTGTAGTTCAGATTAAAAACAAAAACTTTTTAACATAAATTTATTTGTGAACCTCATAAAAACAAAACTCATAACTACTGCCTCGTCTTGAATTATTTGTGAAGGTCCAGAGAAGGTTTAAAAGGTGAATAAATATGGAAGTTGTTATCGATTGAGGCAGTACGAAGTCTGCCGGGTCAGCTAGTCAAATAATAAATCTGTCTTCTATTTTTCATGAAGGGGAAAAAGTCAATATCTAGAAAGTTTACGGTCATAATAAGAAGCTTCATTTAGTAATGTTTTAAAAACCAAAAATATATTTGGAGTTTTTGGCAGTCTTAAATTACACGTACACGTAGAGGTACACGTCCGCGGTAGCCTAGTGGTATGGGTAATGGACTGCTGAGACGAGGTCTCGGGTTCGATCCCAGGTTTTACCATGGCACACACCAATGACTTTTCGAAGTTATGTGAGTATTTATCGCAGGTTTATAAGTGCCCGGTTAATGGCAATAGGCTCGCCACCTATTACATTGGGACCTATACATAAACTGGCGAAATGTGGGTGCTAGCACCTCTGCCTACCCCTTCGGGGATATAGGCGTGAGTATATGTTATGTTATGTAAATTAATTCTTCGGTGATCTCTCACAGGAATTAGTTGTTCTGTGGTTATCACTTGCACAGCTAATCAACTTGTGATCCATACTGAACCACTGTTCTTCAAAATACTTAAGAAAACTTTGCAAATTTTCTGAGTCACTGGATACAGCAGCCACAATATCCCGCCAGGCTTCTGTCATATGCGTCGGAGGAAGTAAAACAAAATAAGAGCATATTCGTACGATATTTTCTATCATGTTTATGGTTGTTAAAGACTTAGTGTTTTTCTTTTTGCATTGCAAATTGCATTTCTTTGCCCTTTTCCAAACAGCCTTGTTGAAATGCTGAAAGCATCCTGTCAGTTTCACTTCTGCATAAACCTTCCTTATCGCATTTAGTTGAGCTGTTTCATAATCGCATTTAAATTTAGCAATACGAACTCCAAGCTGATCCTTAATTAATTTAAATAACCGTGTATATGTTTGCTCTGTTTTATTCGGTAAAAAAGCATAAATTACGGGACAAATATTTATGGTACATATTCTCATCCATAAACATCGAGGTGTAATGGTATAATGTATAACTGGTAGAACGGCTGGGGACATGATCTAAAAGTACCGTCTCCGTAATATGAAACACTTTTATCAGATTTCAGTAATTTCAGCGTCTTCCTAGAACATATTAATACAATAATTTTTTCCTTGTTTCCATTTTCAATCAGCTTAAAAGTTTCTTACACACCGTTTGGAATTATGACATCTTCAATTTTTTTTTAAATCTGTTTATCAGATCCTAAATTTTTTTCCGTGCCCCGAAGAAAATGTTGGTAGCTGGTGTGCAGGTACATTAGGGTTTCGGTCAAAAAACTTAGCATGTCTTCAAAAATTTGCTGTATTGGTTTTAAATTTGGGTACACTTCTTCCTTGATTGCATTTATTAACTCGTTTTAATTTTATTCTGATCGGTCAAGCACTTATGGCTAGTTTGACGAATTATTTTACTTTTATCCGTGCTTAAAGATACAGTAGCTGTACAAATCTCTCGTGTACACTTCCAGCGTGTCGTACCATTATTATTGTTCGCCTTACCATCTCTAGTCAGTCTCCACTTCCCTTCTAATATTAAAATATCTTTATTTTTATGGTTTTTTGAAAACACAATATGAGACCTGGTAGTATAGTTATTTACAAACAAGGAAATTATGGACGTATATAACAATATAAAAGGAAAATGACAAGTCGATTATCATTTTATTAAAAGTGGTCAGCAATCAGCATTAGTAATTGAATCGATGCAGAGGTTGCACTTATTACAATAAAATGAGTTTTAATTACAGAGTTATATAAGTAAATACCTACTACTAATATTATTGAAGGCGAACATTTAACATTTACTACAAGTTATAACAACTCATCGAGTGTTCATTCAGAACTTACCTCCTACAACTTTCTGATGTCCTAGTTCATTATTTTAGTATGTATATCATGACTTTGTCCAGTTGCGAATCAAATTTTTGGGAATATATTTGGTAATTCGACATTTGGTAATTCAACATTTTGGGAATTCAACATTATGGGTTCAACATTTTGCAAATTCAACATTGCGGTCCGGAAGGGCAGGGAGTGATAGGTATTAACCTAATCTTCATTTTAAGAACATAGTGGATGCCTATATTCCCATCTGTCTTGTTGAGTTGTTCTGTTGACAGGACTAGTGGGACTTTTTATTCCCATTAGTTCTGTTGATAAATAAACACACCATATATAACTAAATAGTGATGGCATCGAATTTCTGGGAAAATAAGTAGGTAGTCATTTTGGTATAGTAAACATTTAACGAAAGTAGTCATTTCGAAAAAGTGGCCATTAGAATGGCCACTTGTTGATATGCATACTTATTGAAACCTATTTAAATATGTTCCGAATTATTATATCACAGATCCCACCGTGGAATCCAAAGTTTTCACTACTGATTTTGAAGAAGCAGCAATCCAAGCTATTCAGTTTTTTTTTCCACAAGCCAAACACCAAGGTTGTTATTATCATTATTATTAGAATAGACGTCCGTAGGTTGGAAGAAAATAGACCAAAAAAACCGCACAAAAAAGCAAATTGAAAATGGCTTTATCTGAATTTGTCAAATACAACTCAACAGTGGAGATATTAGCGTCCCTTTATTTTTGAAAAAAACTTGGCTTAAGTATATGCACATTTATTATTTCAGTATCATTTCAGTAACACTTGCATAGTTACTTGTAATATGTGATGTAATACGTGATCGGGAGAAATAATACAACAGTATTTTTTGCAAGGAATTTATTTAAGTCCATCAAACTGTGTTGGTCTTTGGAATGCCGATCCAGTGTCTAAATTACAATGTCCACACATTACATCTATGATATCGTCACAATACAATACGCGGGGGCCCGTCGCTTACAATATCCGAGTCCGACCGGGAACACTAACTAACGATCACCTCTTGCCATCCATCTCGCTCGCTCACTCTCATCCGTCTCGCTCGCACGCAGGTAGGTTGTATAAAAGCTCATAAAGCATGCTAATTATTTATATATGACACTGAACTGTTAGGTCTAACACACTAATGAGCAAAGCTAATAGAAAATCTCATCGTACAATCGTCACTGACCGACGTCCTACGTCTAGGAAATAAACGGCAGACATCGAGAAGCAAATAAAGTGTGAGTTAAGGATATCCAAACAAACATTAATACTCTGTACCGAGCGTGCACTCAACATAAGTTATTTTGCAATTAATTAGAATAGTCATACCCAAGGGTCCGTGATCCTGTCCAGTCGGCGCGGAGCTGGTGCAGCGGAGTATCGTCAACGATCTGATCCGATCCGATCCGTTCCGATACGAACCTCCAAAAGGAACATTACATCCGCAAGAGAAAAGTCAACAGTTCCGTCCGTCCAATCCTACCCGCGACCATTACGGCATCCTGACTCACACCTCCAGCCAAGCACATCCAACGATCCCAATCCACAGTGGATGAAACAAAAGAAAATGCTTTTAATTATAAACAGTTATCGTGGCAGAGTTACTCGAGGGGCGCGGCCGCCATACCCCGGCCGGCCGCCGGGCCTGGGCCCTTGGGACCTCGGGCCTGGGCCCTTGGGCCTCGGGCGGGGGATCGCGGCCGAGCGAGCTGTCGCGGACAGCAACCTTACCGACTAGTGCATATGAGAGCTAGAGATGCGCCCGCATCATGTTGCCTAGGACACGAGACCAATTAAAGCGCCTCTAATATTTAAAAAGAAAATGTAACAGAATTCTAGTGCGTGATAAAATATATAAAAAGTAGATAAATATCTTGATCATAAAATGTAATTTTACTTAAATAATTAAATTCTCTAAGCAATAATTATTTGTTAAAGTATCTTAATTTAGCGTACGAACACGATGCAAAATATCCGCAAATAATATACCGAGTAGGGCGCACCCCTAGCGGGCGGTGCCGGGCGGTGCCGGGCGCTAGCCTAGTACAAGACACTTAAGCCTAGGGTGGTGCGGCGCCGACGCGCTGGCCCCGTCGCTCGCCGGCCGCAGCTGTCGAACATACACACACGTCACCTTCAGTCCATTCGTCCGAACGTTAACATATCGATAGCCGGTATCGATACACCGTCACGTCTCTAACAACATGTATTTTATCTCAAATTCAAAATTCAATAATATTTTTGGTACATATTATTCATAATTTAAATATACATTTCTGATTATTTCTAACAACTGTAAATCGTTTATTTCAAAATTACATTCCACGTTTATTTTTCATATTTTATTGAAACATTATTCGGTATTCTTTTTACACAATGGATCATGGCTCAATTTAAGATATCAGTTTAGTTATTAAAATATTGATAAGTCATTTGTTGTTTCTTAATATTGAACTTTAGTGAAAGCATGGGTATCGCAATCCCACAAACCTGAATGGGGTCCTGTCCTTAGATATTGTCCAACTAGGGGGTCCATAAGTCCATTGAATATTCCAGACGTAGAATTTTTCCAAAGTGTGTCCTTCCATTCCATTATGAATATATCAAAAAATTCAAAATTATAACATAAATAAATTCGTACATTCTTTCAAGATTTAAAATTATCCGTTCTCAATAAAATACATCAGACTAAGCAAAAAAATATTACCTTAAGACACCGAGTAATTATTTATGTGCAATTATTACTTTTATTTATATAATTACAACTTACGTCTAATAAAATGAAGTGTTCGGCAAAAGAACTTGGGAAATCACATCTCAATAATATATCTAAGGTGTCAAATTGATCAAATACTTATTTGTCTAGTCGTTTAATATATAGGACGATTCAAAGAACATTAACATGATACGATATATCCCTTCGCACAGTTGTCAAAAGCAAAACTGCCAATGTAAGTGTCAGTAATGACTTGGGAAATAGCTTAAACAGATCATAAGATTACCGAAACCGGTTCAGAAATAACGCGCTTTTTTGAAGGATGTAGGTTAAAGTCTATGTTTTATAATGCATTGAATTTTAGTGAGCATTGTTGAGTGCATTTTTACTTGGATTGTGCACATTTGAAGGAATTATATACTTACTACATGTTTATGTCAATTCTGTAAAATCTTTTTTTAAACAGAATGACGTGAGAACGGAATGGACATATTATTTCTCCGACAGTTTTGGACAAACATTTACACATACCGGGTGAGGAGAAAGTATGGAAACCTCGGAAATTCGGAAACCGCACGAGGTTAGTCGTGAAACAAAAGGTCATATTCATATCCTAGGTAACTTTCAACGAGGAATCCAACGGTGACCTTGAACTTCATTTTCAAGGTCAACCTCATTTTTTTAAATGGGAACGCCTATTTTTAATACCGGAATCGAAAAGAGCGGGAAATTTTACGTCCGGATAAGTGTTTAGGTATAAGGTTAACGTAACCCCTGACGGTCAAATGCAGGTCAAATTGGTAAAGAGAACTCACTTTCAAAAAGCACCCCGAAGTGAGAGGTAAAGGGAACTCACTTTTAAAAAGCACCCCGAAGTGAGAGGTAAAGGGAATTCACTTTCCAAAAGCACCCCGAAGTGAGAGGCTATGGGAACTCACTTTCAAAAAGCACCCCGAAGTGAGAGGCTCTCGGAACTCACTTTCAAAAAGCACCCCGACGTGAGAGGTTGGGGAAGTCACTTTCAAAATGCACCCTGAAGTGAAGAAGCTATGGGAAGTCACTTTCAAAAAGCACCCCGAAGTGAAGAGGCTATGGGAACTCACTTTCAAAAAGCACCCCGAAGGGAACAGATTCTTTTTACGTCCATATCGTTGTTCCTGGGTAGCGCTAAAAGGAGGCGCGGTATGTTTTTTTTATATGGGAATATATATGTATATGTACACCGCAAACTGCCCTAGTTCTGTTCACTGTTTCTCTCCATCCAATGGTTGCCTGTAAGAGATTGCCTTGTGCGATAAGGCCGCCAATTGTATATGCCGCAAAACTATGCCAACTATGTGTCTGTAATACTGTTCTTGTGTACATACAATAAAGAGATATATTATTATTATTATTAAATCCTAATTAGGTTAACCTTGAAAGTGAGGTTCAAGGTCAAATCAGAGGTCACCGATGAATTCCTCGTTGAAAGTTACCTAGGATATGACCTTTGTTTTACGACTAATCGCGCGCGGTTTACTGATTTTTCCGGGGTTTCCATACTTTTTCCTCACCACCGATGCATGTCCGTCTGCAAATTTAAAAACTTGCGTCAAAAGTTTAGATATCCCTAATCGTTTGTCAACGTTTTTAAATTCAATTCGATAGCTTCATATCGTAGTAAAATTGATAAGCTTCACTTACTCTTCGTCGTCACTTTATTACTAAGCAAAGCAAAGTCTAATAACTTTGTTGCAGTCCATTTTGTTATCAAGCAAGCCCCCTTACCCATCCCAATCCTTCCACTTCATTTTCTATAAAGTATTTAACGCAAATTTTTATGACATTGGCTAAAGTTTTGCTCGTTATTTCTGGATGAATGTGACGGGACATGGAATGGAGTGCGAGCGGTGCGAAGGGACAGTGCGGGTGGTGGGGGTGGGGGTGGTGGGGCGCGGGCGGTACGCACCTGGCGCGGGGCGCTCAGTAGTTGTGGTCGCGGGAGCGCGAGCGCTCGCGCGAGTACGAGCGCCGCACCGGCGAGTAGGTGGGCGAGCCGCGCCGCCGCGGGGAGTACGAGCGCGACCTGCGGGCAAGCACCACGTCAACTGGCACGCGAGGCTTCACTGAAGCAGCAGCGGCTTTTTGAAGCTAAATACGACGAACCCTTTTGGATCTTATCTACTGCCTACCACGATTCCCGCAACTCCTTCAAGTTACAAATTCCGGCCGCTGCTCTTTCAGTAGGAATTAACACCTGTGCGTGTGTACGCATGCGGGCGCCCGCACTGAGTACTGTTTCGTACAAATACATAGAGCAGCATGTTTCGCACAGCATTATTTGCACGACACAGGCGCCCGCATGTGAACACGCGCACGTCAAACTTATTCCACAGATTAAAATTGCTATAGTACGGCCGTTATTATCAGTCATCCTATCAATTTATCTGTTTCGCTCGTTCAATTGCTGTTAGGAAGCGCCACAACAATGTGCACTGTGACGTCTACGACAAAACGACTCAGATGCTAACGACCGTACTATAATATTCAAGAAATATAAAAACAAATAACAAAATACTCTATAAGTATGTAGATACTCAACATAATTCGCACGCGAATTATTACTATTTGACATTTGCTTTTACTGCGTCCGCTGCCTTGTACGTGTCACTCATACGTCCGCCAACACTTCGTACTATTTCGTGCAAATATACTTTTTTTTTGAACAAAATAGTCGCCCACATGCATAATGTAGCGGACGGCCTTAGGCTTGATCTATCGCTGTTCTGTGTGACTCACTTAACCAATCAATCAAACAATCAATCAAAACACTCGAAAAACGTGTACCATATTTATTAAATAGTTTACCTGCCGATATCAGAAAAGAAACTAATAAAAATAAATTTGGTAAACTACTCAAGGAGTATCTGCTAAACGCGCTGGACGATCAATCGTCTAGTAGTGACTTAAAATAAAATTTTGGTACTTCATTATTTATGTAGATATTAAATTTGTTAGCTGTAAGTACTCTGTGACTCACTAGCTCCCACAGACAAAGCGCGAAAGCGAATTTGTGGGGCATTGTTATATGTATTTTATCAAAATGTGAATAAATAAATAAAAAAAAAAAAAAAACAATGTATGCGAAATTTTGGCAACTTACTACATACTAGATTTAAGAGTACTTTCCTATCGTAAAAAAATCTTTTTTTATATTCCGTAACAGTGCCCTAGCCCAAGTAGCAGTAATAAACAGTATTGACCTGTCGCGGTCGCCGCTGTACCTGTCGCCGCCGCCCCCGCCGCCGCCGCCACCACCGCCACCGCCGTAGTCCTCCTTCACGCGGATGTACGACACCTCGCCCTGCAACACAAGGACATTGTATACTACACAGCGCTGAGTAGGCTGCATATCACAAACTTGCGTTCACTGTGACCTATGGATATTGAGACACACCCTATAACATCTTAGCATTGTTGCCTTCACCTCACCTTCCACTTCTCGTTCCTCTCATTTGGTTCCGTCTGACCTCCAAGCCCCTCTAGAGGAAACCCTACGCCAGAGCTCGTCCATCATTCAGCAGGTGTACCGGCTTGCAGATGAGGTTGGTATAGGCCCCAACAAACCCTACGAGTGGATTGACCTATTGCCTTTCCAAACTCAATGCCGCTTATTACCAAGGTTGAAATATTTTTATTGTCCAGCATACTTTGCAGTGTTTCTAACATCGTACGTCACTATAGAAATAATAGAAAGTGCCGTAACTACACACACCTAAACAATGTATTTTACCTACATACATTAGTATAATTATCCATTCTTCCATTCTATACGTAAAATATTTTACACGACCTTCAATTTTATACGTTGCCTTGTCATTAAAATACATGTTACTAAGTTTTACAACTACAATGGAATTGTGGAAACTTGAATATTGACCTCAGTGCCTCAGTCATACGTATTCTTTACCATAATTTGGTTGGTATTAATGGTAATTAAGATCATTAACAGGCATTGCAACCCATGACACAAAGTACAGACTATCTGTCGACGTATCTACCTAAAAGATTACTCTTCCTACCAGTTCCTTGCCTTCATATTTATGAGATGTGCCTGTTTGTAAAAAAATATCCAAAAATGTTTCCGCTGCATGACGAAATGTTAAAAAAGACAAATAGTAGAGATCCTTATAAGATTTTAGTACCGCGGCAAAGATTACGTCTATATTCCGCAAATCCATACTGTATGGCCATTAAAATCTACAATAAACTACCAGTTGTTATGACAGCGTTACCTTTGAATAAATTTAAATGCAATATATTTAGTTTCCTAATAGATATAAGTGTTTTTATTCGGTGGGGGAATTTTTGAATAGCAATTTCAATATTAAAGATATAAGGATTGATGTTTAATAATAGGCCTCTGTGGCGTAGCGGTAGTGCATTCGACTGCTACGACAGGGGGTGCGGGTTCGATTCCCGCTCAGTGCAAATATTTGTATGCATGAATATGTCTATTTGCATTGGTCTGGGTGTTTCTATGTATAATATTATGTATGTATTTACAAAAAAAAAGTATATAAGTATGTTTATCCGCATTCTGGAACTCATAACACAAGCTAGTTTACCTATGCTTACTTTGGGTCTAGAAAGCGCTGTGGAGAATGTCGTAGAATATTTATTTATGATTTATTTAATTTATTACAATGATATGACTAATTAAATAATAAATTGACTGCATGTGACCTTAGCTGTATTGACACTTATTGTTATTATTGTAAAACTTCAATATTCCAACGCCTAATACGGCAGAATATGTATGAACACATAACATAATATAAGATCTCGAACTTACCATATTCATAGAAATAAATCGCTCGACGACAGTTTTCCTAACAAAAAAATGTTCACATAATTCAATTAAGCAGATTTTTGACTGTCTGGATGACTCACGAAACCAAATAGGCCGGTTTATCAAGCTTCCGCTGTATATTCTTATTAAATCAATACTCGAAGCAGTAATTTTAGAAACCGTGTTTTCCCCTCCGTGGTTACCTTGACGCCTCCCCGGCGTGTCATCGCCTCCGATCGATGCTTGCATGTCTATCCTTCATATTACTAGACATAGATACATATAGCTATACTCGCATCCACTGGCGACCCCCGTAATGGTACCGATCAATTTATGACATAGCATGTTTGTGGAGTTTTTGAATAGTTTTACGCGGTTTTGTTAATAGCTTCGAAGTTTTATCATTTTAGAAGTTAATGGAACTATTTATAATTTGACTAATGTTCGCTTATTGTGGTCGAAATTAGAACTCAGTATTGAAATATTTGAAACAGATTATAATGAATTCGAAACGGTATAAACTGTATTGAGTATAGACTAACTATTGTAAATTATTTCAGACGAAGCGTAGAGCGTGAAGTACATCGAAGATTAGTATTTGTTATCATGAACAATAAAACTCGTCAATAGTTACTAAATGAAAAAAAGAAAGTTGGTTGGAATGAGCTGCTTCGACCAGAAAGTCAAACTTTTAGAAGCAGTGTGCTAATTACGGAGTTCGGTTTATGGTTTCGCCACTCTCCTATTGTGTCGTGCTACATAATGCACAAGTAACACTCGTGTTTTAAACAATTCATTAGAGTATGATATCCAATATAGCATCGAGGGAGCAGAAGGAAGAGTGAAAGAGAATGGAAAAGGCAAGAGGAAGAGGAGAAGAGGGAGGATTAAAAAAAACTCAGGTTCTTACGGCCCGAGTGCTCATATTACTTTTCTATGCAAAGCGAATGGTAGGCATTTTAAATGACGTTAGGGCTAGCCTCCTCCCTGCTCACAGAATTGGCTGGCCATTTCACATGGCATTGCAGACAGTATTTTGAGTCTACTGGTCGATAGAGTAAGGACGATTGGGGGAGGAATTCTTCAGCACCGAAACCTTGTCTCTTACATTTAAATATAAACCTGTGAATGTAAATGAAACTAAATATTTTATTAACAATTGCACTGACCTCATGACTTCTGAATCTCGAGTCGTCAAGTTTTTTAACAGCATACTTCATATCTTCGTGGCGCAAGAACTCCACGACCCCAGTGCCATCCTTAAACGTATCAGCGAAGCAAACATCTCCGGCTTCTCTCATGTGATCTTTCAGATCTTGCCAAGAACCGGAGGGCGGAAGGCCGGTGACTAGTACGCGGTACTCGGAGCGTCGGGCAGGAGGGCCGCGGGTCGCAGTGCGGGTTCCGAAGCGTTCTGCTCCCCCCCTGCCACCTCGGCCACCGCCTCCACCACCGCCGCGCGGGAATTCGACACGTAGTCGATAGCCATCGTAGTCGTACCCGTCGCGTGCTCGAACTGCGTCATCGGCGTCTCTGTGAAGATTAAAACGGAGGGTTTAATGGTTGTAGGGTACCCTCAGGGGCTGGAGGGCATAAATCCAGAAATGGCCACTAAGGCCGTCCGCTGCCTCCTGCGTGTCACGCATGCGGGCGCCCGCACTTCGTGCAAATCATTTTTTTTACACGAAATTTGAAAATTTGCACGCAGGAGTCACCCAAATTTGCATGCGTGCAAATGATACAAGAATATTAAGGTAAATTAACATAAACTGATTAAATTGGTTAGAAGTACCTATACAATATCAATGGGCCAATATGAAATTTTATCTTTAAATACAGAACTACATAACTGCTTGAAAGTTCAATAATCCATTTTGAGAATAAGAAGGATGAACAATTGAAATCTACCGAAGTCACACTCAATAACATTTTTGACTGATGTTATTTATACTATTTCCATTTCTTTATTTTCTCGATGACAGTTCTAATTTGATAGTTGCAGTGTTGTGACCAAATAAGTAATGATATCAATCGCATATATTTATTATGTTTTGAACAAAGACAAATACAACAAAAACATTTTAACATATTTTTTCAAGGTGGAAACACATAATGGCCCACCGCCATGTTGTGTTTGTTTTAATCTGTCACTCACAACAAGACGGTGCTATATAGTCACTACATTTCTGTTTGCTGAGTTTTTTCACATTATTACGTTACGTTGTGTATACATATAACTGCCGAACACTGGGAAAAAATTGTGAGAAGAACCCAAAACATTATAGCGTTGGATTGGGAAATTTATGTGGCATTTGATAATGTAGAAGTGGGAACGATACTGAATGTCGAAGTTTAAAATGTCGACGTATGTTAGTTCTAAAGTACAGGATCTCGATGTACGCCAGTTCGAAAGTTCACTGCAGCGAAGTATGCAAGGCCGATTGTTAACACCCCGACTAAGAGTACCCCGACTCGGATAGGTTAGGTTAGAAGGCTAAGGCGGGAGCGAAGCGGAGCGGAGCTCCCGCCTTAGCCTTCGTGGTTATTTTTTTTTGGTTGTGTCTCGTGATATTGTTTTATCAAATTTTCATACGTCGGCCTTGCATACTTCGCTGCAGTGAACTTTCGAACTGGCGTACATCGAGATCTTGTACTTTAGAACTAACATACGTCGACATTTTAAACTTCGACATTCAGTAGCGGAGTCTATAGAAGTACAGGAACTTTTAATAAATGTTGCGGAGAGCTCATCGAGTGACAGTGACGATTCATCAGATTTTGTTTAAAATAAATAAATAATTAATCAATATGATATAATTACATCTTGTAATGAAATGTAATACTAGTAATAAATTTATACAAAATTATCTGGCAATAGTTTAGTTTCTTACATTTTGTAAAAAAATATTGGATCTGTTATCGTATTACGTATATCGATAGCTCCATCCCTATCAGTTTCTCCGACTATGCTATGACGTTGTACGTGCGTAAGCGTCATATTTTTATTAAATAATGTAATGTCGAGAAAATAAAGAAATGGAAATAGTATAGCTCTTTTTAATTACTAGCGCCTGTATATGCCTGTCTACCCTACAAGAGGTATAGTAACATCTACATTTTGCCCATTGTTATAAAATAGACACTTTTGCCACTCTGTGCTGCTACTGTTATTTAATTAAATAAGAAACCCTGACTCAGACCTGTCAACTGCGTTATCTTGACTAGCCTACTAGCATACCAAGGCTTTCTATAGTCCAGAGTGGACTGTTCTATTGTGGTTTGTTGAATTAGGCTCCTTGGGACTACATTTAAACAAATACAAAATTAACATCTAGTTTGTGTACCATTATCATTAAATTGTGGTGAAGACTTTACTAGCACAATTTCAATAAAGTGTTAAAAATGTCAGCGAAGTGTCAATAGTCTTTATTAAAAAAAAAAAACAACTAAAATTAATTTATTTTTCAGTAAACATCAAATTGATTTTAAAGACCGAGTTGTTTCGGCTGCAATTCGTTTTTTTTATGTTAGGAGCCTTCACGGATATGTGCACATGTGTTAGAATTCAAAGTGAAAAAAAAAAAACATTTTTATAATAAAGACTATTATGCCACTGCGTTTTATTTTATTGGATGGAAAGTAGCCTCTTTGCCCAGGATATACCTAAGCATCTCTATTTAAAACTGACTGTAAATATTTAAGATGTTACAACTTAAAGAAGTAACATATAGAACATTCAGGGGAAATGGGTGAAATGACCCACTGAAGAAGGGTTGATCACCCGTCAGGTCATCGGCGTCCCCGTTGGAATATAATAATAACATATAGAACATGCATGACAGTGTTCAGTCAGAGTAAACTTGGACTTTTTTTAGATTTGATAGCTGACAGAGTATGACAATAAGAAACACAGAATTAAAGTAAGAACTTCAATCAGAGGCAATTCTGTTGTTACCTAACTAAAAAGTTTGAAATTTCTAAAATGTACAAGTTTATGTAAAAGTATCAGCACCTTTGAGGCTATGGGTAAACATCTCTAGCAAAACAGATCTATATGATGCTAGTTATAGAGGTAAATAATCTGCACAAGGCAATGTATTTGTTAGAAAATCGTAAAGTTCATTATGTATAAACCAGTTTTGTATTGGAAGACGTGTAGAACATGACAATGTCGCCACAACTTGCTATCAGCTTTAATTCTCTTATCAGCACACTATTTGCTACTCAGTTGTCGCTGATAACACAAACATAATGCTTCATAAATGTTTGTACAGTATTCTGCATATTTGTTTTTATTTATAAGTTTTTTTTTAGCCTAGTAGTAGTAGGACTGCTGAGACGAGGTCTCGGGTTCGATCCCAGGTATTACCATGGCACACACCAATGACTTTTCGATGCTTTTCGAAGTTATGTGTGTATTTATCGCAGGTTTATAAGTGCCCGGTTAATGGCAATAGGCTCGCCACCTATTACATTGGGACCTAAAACATAAACTGGCGAAACGAGGGTGCTAGCACTCTGCCTACCCCTTCGGGGATATAGGCGTGAGTTTATGTTTTTTTAAGAAGAGACAGCTTGTCTATTGCTGTAAACTAGCTACTAAAACATATCTTAATGAGTGCTTCTATTTTATGTAGAATTTGATGAAATAACATCATACTTATCCTCTAGTTTTCCCCAACTCAGTTGGGGTCAGCTTTCACAATAACTATGAAGCTACAATTATTTGTAAAAAAAAATATATCACTTTTTTTATTGTTAGGCATTGAATGACTTGAACATTATATTTTATTTTAACTGATATTATTTATGAATTATTTTATAAAATTTGGTTAACTAATAAAATTGTCCAGAAATTTCATCAGTTTTAATGTTGAATGTCATATCCACTTAAATTTTCCGCGCTTAAGTTTCGAATTGCTGTTTTATTTGAGAACTATTCAAGAAAATGATCTTTGTCTACCTTTATATAGCATTGTTTCGCAAGGTTTCTAAATAATTCATTTCAATAATGAACAAGGAACACAGCACATATTTAATTTGATTCATACAATGTGTCTTATACATAAATTAAAATACTAATAACACATTAGCATGAAATGGTTTACACAATTAATTATGTAAACAGTCGAAAAGTTCCAAGAGAAATCAATATTGATAGGAATGCCTATACTATGAAATATTTATGTCATTGTAGTCTTTCTACATTATAGTTCACTGTTGATTTTTGAACATAGTAATCAAAAACAATAATTGTTTAGAATAAAACGAGCATGCAACTTTTGCACATAAATCTCAAGTCAATTGTAATAAAGCATCTAGAGGAAGATCATGAAATCTTAAAATTATAAAGGACTCAAGTTTTAAGATTTCATCATATAACAAAAAAACACAAGGTGTTTACATAATATTTACATGGCTCTACAAAGTCCAACTTCCAAGGACTAACCCTCTGCTTAACATCCTATCCAGATTTTATAAAAAAGCTTTGAATGGCATTTAAAGGAAACAGAAATTCTATCATACTATTAAAATGATTGTGTTGATGTAAAGTATAATTTGTTAGGACTCAAGGATGGCAAGGCAACAAATCATAACATATAGATGGAAAATATGTACATAACACATTTAACAATCATAACCTAAAACCTTATATGAAAAGCTCATGATATTGATTACTAGATTATTTTGAAATTTTGACTATCTAGGGAATGAATCCTCTATTGGGTATAATAGTGATGATTTTTTCTTGGATAGGTAATTATTGAAAAACACCAAAACCTAGTGGATACTATGTTAATAACAAACACATAATGGCCGCATTGTTTGCGGTTCCCAAGGCCAAAGAAATACGAATACTTTTGCTCAATTAGTGTCATACTACAGGTACTAATATGAAATAGAGGGCAACTGCTCTTTAGAGTGCTGAATACATAAAAAAAGATAATAATCGTCTACGGGTCAAATGACTTGAATGAATTCAATAATAATAAAAATTTCTTACCTTGGGTCCTCGAATTCTACGAATGCGAAGGGGGGTCCTTTTCTGTTTTTTAGATCAACGAAAGTAACTTTGCCGAATTTGTAAAATAGATCTTGAATATCCTTTGTCCTAATATCGGGAGGTAGGTTACCGACGTATATTCTGCACTCGTTTCTGTTGCTGCTGCTTCCTCCAGACATTTTGTGAGGACGGTGACAAATTTATCTTAATTTTATTTGGAATCTTGGATCTCGGATAACGCTTCGCTACTTCGCATCGGCGTTAGTCCATATTAATAAGCAAAAATGGCGACTGACAGACAACAACGTAGGAAACGGAAATGATGTTAACTGACAATTTGCACCTCTGTCGGATTATGTATAGTCTATGGTCAGAGTGCAGAGTTCGTTTCATTTTAAGATTTTAGCGGTGTGCGTTCGATAAGGTAGAATCACACAACAACCTATTTTAAGTTACCATAAAAATAATTACCCCACTGCAGTTTAATTACTAAAAAGGATAATATTATAAACTAAAACGAAAACATAGATTTCTAGTATCCCTTAGTAGTCTGTGTATATTATTTTCAATCGAAGTAGACACGGATGATTGGTTTATTGTATTGATGCACATCATTTCAAATGATTTTCTATTTACTGTTATAATACTTCCTGATTTTCAAAACTTAATTTATAGCGGTATTGGCCAGAAAAGAAAAGATTTTTTTAAATGTACCATAGTTTAATTTTCGAATGCGTTCAAATTTAGAACGCCCTCTACCGTAATTTAAAGTAATCTTTACTGAAAGAAGCCTGTGAAAGAATCCTCTGGAAGTAGGCATTGAATCTCCGGTTATCAAAATCTTTACGTGAGAATTTGTTCTTATCCCGAAGCAAAAGTGAGTATTTCTTTATTTCTGTGATTATTAATTCATATTGTCCATTATATTAATTTTTATATTGCTAGTTTTTTCAAATTTTCGATATTCACAAAATGGTGTGCGATATATTATAGGACAAAACGTTTTTATCGGCAAATATTCGCAAATATGTGCAACAGAATGGGATTTATTGATTAAACTATGTGGTTCCTATAGTGATAATCAGCATAATGGGGGATTATCTCTATCAAATTGAGCCGTGAGCCGAATTACATATCGGCACCTCATTTTTAAGTTTCTCTTCGTTTGATGACGGGCATTAGTGCTAGTGCTACCATTAGAATTACCACGAAAAGACCTTCGCAAACGGTAGAAGAGGTCAGGTAAAGTTAATCCAAGTTATTCAATTAATCAATGGCTGAAAGGAATCATTAGGTTCTTCATAATGCGATATTTCAATGCGGGTGATATTGCTCTAATTTTTTTTGTAAAAGGGCGCGCGCTAAATCCTGGGTTTCGCGCTTGACCTTTCCAGGAGTTTATTTATAGAACACTATGAAACAAAAATATTGAATAGAAATTTTCTCATCCTTTTGTTATATGGAAGTCTGATTATGTTAATAAGAATATCGAAAGGAACCGATAACCTTTTCTCTTCACGCTATCAGTCATCGATTGCAACAAGTGCTGCCTTTAATTAATTACATTATTATTGTTTTCGAATGAAATTGCGCCGTGGAAACCTTTATCAGTATTTTCTCAAACTTCCATGTAGACTAGATCTTTGTTCTAAAATTTGGGTACCTATGTGGCAAATCATTAGTCAAATTTAAAAACTGCTTGGGAATAATGGCTGTGATTGATTCCTTCAATGTCCCTACTTGCAGTTCCGGTCAACTTTCAAATCAACATTTCTCATCTATAGGATCATCTATTTAGTATTGAGGTTTTACATGTTGGCAGTTGTATATAATATGCATTGAAATACAATAAAAGATACTCAATTTGTTGTGAAGAGCGAAAATGCTTTTTACTTAGTAACTTGGTACATAAAATATCTATTTATTATATTTCAATGTGTATATTATAGAATTACACATGTAACTTGGCAGATGGCAGAAATTTGAAAGTACCTAATTGAAAATGTATAGTCAATGTGGAGAAGTCCGCCTCCATGGCAAGCCATTACCCCCAGCTCTTTGGCCGCATGTGTAAGTCTATTCAGTCAACTGGTTAGTTAGAGCAGACAAGCCAAAATTATATTTAAGTTTTGTCCCGAGACCTTGTCTTTATACTTGATCTTGATAAGGCCTTAAAATAATAAGTATTTAATAACAATGGGTAATAGCAAAGTCCTTTTTTAAACACTGCCTTTATCAGGTGCTAGATAAATGCTATTGTGTAATATCACATACCTTTATACAGACACATAGCTGACAAGATGTGCGACCGCAAAGCGGTGATCAAGAATGCTGACATGAGCGAGGAGATGCAGCAGGATGCAGTGGACTGCGCAACACAAGCTCTAGAGAAGTTCAATATTGAAAAGGTATTATTTTGTTGTGAATTTACTTGTCCTCTTCCTTTTTCCTTTAAGCGAGACGTGGAAAAGCATCTGATGAGGCCGTCAAGCTGAGGGACACTATTGCAGCATTATCCCCCCCCCACCACATTCCTGAGACTTTACCTTTAGCTTACCATCAGGCGAGGTGAATTCATATTGATGTGAACATTAAAAAATAAAAGTAAATATTTGTGTGATAAGTTTAAGTCAGTTGCAGATATGAGGTGGCGTTCTATGAGTTTAATACTATTCTAAGTGTGAATGGCTATAATTTATTGTAGTAGGTATTTCCACCATTGATAGCTTTGAGGTTTGTGGTTTTCCTGTTTGGTTTGTAGCATTATATATAAATATTAATTTGGAAGTCTTATCCACTGTTACAACAATGTATAACAATTCACACATTTCATTTAATGTTTCTAGCAGTGCTACCACTTAGTGCCCCCAACTACAGGTATGCAATTGATGTAGTTGCATCAATTTCTTATAGCCAACATAAGATGAATCACATGTGGAGGCTCCAAGAGAAGTCTGATGGTGTTCAGGTTCTTTTCATCTTCAGTATCTACATTGGTCTCATTTAATGCAATGATTCATTTGGAGCATTAACTGTGCCCAGATTAATTAGTATGTGCTTTATAATCCTGATTTATTCCAACTTGGAGAAGCCTGTGTAGAGCATGGGAGTCATTTCAATTTATTTTATTAGTACTCATTGATAAAATAAAATCTTGTTCAGTTTTTTTACTTATTTCCATTTTTAGCAGGTCCAGTGATGTAAAGGAGAGTTTTTGGTGTTCCCTAAGCAAAGTCTAGTTCTGCTCAGCATTCCTGTTTAGCCTTTTTTTTTTTGCCCCTTCGGCCAGATTGGAAACCGGTTTCCTTAACAGAATTATTTTTCTTTTAACAAAACCTTGGTTTCCAATCTGGCCGAAGGGTTTTTAGCATTGCCTGATAGGTACTCTCCTGTCTGAATCCTTTTTGAAGACCTCTCTCGTGTCTGAATACTTTTTGAAGACAGGAAATTGTTGAAATTGTTTAGGAAGGTGGTACATTCCCTTTGAAGTGGTTCACCCAGGCATGTCCAAGGCCTATTCGACATATTGACTGGTTCATCAATGTCCTATTGGTTGAAGGCGTCTTGCTGTAAATGTATTTACCTATGTCCCATTTTGATGTTTCCGTCTGTAAGTCAACACACTTCAGGCCGTTTGTTAAGGCAACTGTCCTATTTGGTGATCTCCAGCAGAGCTTGTAGATCGTTCAACTATCTAAATTTTTTCATCAACTAATTGGAAACATGGGAAATAGGCCCCTATTTGGGCTCGAGCTTAATCTTCTAGGACCTCTCCTCTTCTAGCTAAGAGTACTGATGTACAACCTTGTTGCAGGACATCGCCGCCTTCATAAAGAAAGAGTTCGACAAGAAGTACAACCCCACGTGGCACTGCATCGTGGGCCGCAACTTCGGCTCGTACGTGACGCATGAGACCCGCCACTTCATCTACTTCTACCTCGGCCAGGTGGCCATCCTCCTGTTCAAGAGCGGCTAGGCGGCGGCCACATGCCCCCTTCCAAATTTTATGTTGGTTAGCACAGACGCAGTAATATCGGGGTGGTCGGCGGGCCCCCGTGTTGTATTGACGGAGCGAGCGACGTGTGTGTGTGTGACTGAGCGACTGCGAGTATGTTGTGGCGCCCATACCGGACTAGCCTAAAGCCCACGGTTATTATTTAACGATGCTGGACATTGTGTCACTCCTCACTTCTTGTACCCGGCGCACTCGATGTATGTTTGTACTGTGTTAGCTATACTTAAGAATCGTTATTGACTCGGTAAAACATTCACTTCTAGTGTATTTATATTAAAAATTTTAGTTAATTATTCCTAGACTTATTACCCTAGCATAGCGTAAAAGTCATATGTTAGTATATAACTAAATTTATTGTTTAATTCTTTTGTTAATACACCCTGTGAAAATATTTTTCAATACTTCTTTATTAAACTTTCTTACAAACCAAATTTTTGCTTTTGAGTTACAACCTGTACACACCCCCATTACACACATTGTCTAGGTATTTACCATTTAATGACTTCATAGGACACTGAAATTTGGCCCTGTTTAGGTGGCGCATTCTGACAAGACACGCAGATGCATGTGAACTGAGGAACCGCGCAACATTGCATCTATAGCTGGCACTTGGAGCCTGGGAATCTCTTCTCTCCTACTTCTAAATTCGGTTCATCTTGATTTATCAATTCAATGCACGTTTTATCGTCTTAACCCCGAGAGGAAAGCATGCGCCTCTTTTTTCTTTTTTTTCTTGCGGAAATCCCTTCGGATACCCCCCCGCCGGCCAGCGTGGGTGGTTATGTCGGGCTTGAACCGACTAAAACCGCACGCCGTCTCGGGTCTTAAGACGCCGGGGAGCATATCCCTCGCAACCCGACTGACCCTGGGCCATCTCCGGTTTCGAGATGGCCCCCTCGGGTCGCCATCTCCGGTTTCGAGATGGCCCCCTCGGGGACCAAGCATGCGCCTCTGTTGGCTAGAGCTCGTAAGATTGGAGGTTCACACCCGCAGTCTTTCCGTTATGCTCAGACGGACTGCGTTTCAACTGCACTCTGTCTGCAGATACGCAGTTTGTATGTAGCTAACGACTGCAATAAATCTGCAATTTTGTGCTTAACCGTGCAGTTGCAACTGGATGACGTGCAGTTCAAATGTTAATCGAACGTCGTCGTACTAACTGGATTCAAACTGCAAATTTGCAGTCGGGAGTGCATTATTTTGAAATGCAGTCCGTTTCGTAACGCAACAAAGGACACAATTTATTTAAACAAGGGGTGAGTGTGAAGTTAAACCCAAGTTTGTTGGGTTGTAACCAATATAAACTTCGGTTGCAAGTTTTGCAACATTTGTCCCTCGGCCGCTATTTTGACAAAAGGGATTAGGATATTTCAGCATCTTCGGTTCTGTTCTGCTACTTCTAGAACCAAAAATAACGAAGTTATTAACGAGAATCGAAAATAGGATATGAACCACGACCAAGACCGTAATAATGGAAATCGAATAGGTGAAACCCCTGTTCGATTTACAGATAGATTGACTATGGTCGTTCTCATAAAAGTTGTATAAGTCAAACTGAGTTCGGACCCTGGGCTCCGAGGTCAAGCCTCGAATGCAACTGTGAACAACGTTAAGATGATAATGATGGTGACATAAATGACTTCTCATAATAATATGCCCGGTAGATGGCAATAGGCTCGCCTCCAATTGCATTGGGACCTTAACATAACTGGCGAATCGTGGGTTTGTAATACACCTCTGCCTATCCCTTCGGGGATACAGGCGTGAAGTTATGTTAAGTTATTCTCGGTCGTCCCCACCCTGTCGTCCCCACTGGGTGGGTACGAATGGGAAAAAAAAGTTTCGTTCATCCCCAGTGGTAACGATTGGAACTTTTTATTTCCCACTCGTTCGACTGTCGACGACAGGGTGGGGACGACCGGGAATAAAGTTTTCTTCCGAGTACAACTAGTAGGACAATTTATAGTTCTACTAGTAGGTACATCTGTAGTTCGATATTCGAACTGTTTGTAATTTATTTTTCTAAATTGTAAGACTGGTGGATGACAAGTGCAGGTATCGGATAAAATGGAGTGAATAGAGATCATGGGGTGAATAAAAAAAAATCCGTTCCCGCAGGGGGAACGCACAGGTAGATTTCGTGAAGCAATTAATATTATTTTATATAGAGAACTACGGACTTACACACACAAGTAAACACAGTAACATTTTTAACATGTTTAATTTTTTTTCTCGAAAACGGGTACTTTTAGCGAAAAACTTTTCAGACATTTATTTTAGACTTAAAAATGGCCTATCGATTAAAAATGTTTCCGACAGCAAGAATGTTCACCGGTTGAAGTTATGATTTTTTCCCCGAAAAATTTTAGTTTTTCCCCCCTCCACTTTTAGTTAAAGTTTTAATCTTATAGGTAAAGTATAAGTAAAAGTAAAGTAGTTGGTATTCATGTATACTATGGGATAAAATTAGAACGGTTCGAATATCTTTCATGGAACGTGAAATTTTGAGGAAAAACTGATTTCACAAAAAGTGAGGCCCTACCGTCCCCTTAGTCCGGATTCCACCCGTTCACGAACTTAAACTAAGTTTACACCCAAGCAATTTTTGACCGCAGTTTGAAAGCGATCGGGGCAAAAATGCGACCGTGAGAGTGCCGCAAATTTTGGGAAGTGGAACCATACATACATATATATATAAATAAACTTTTTGACCAGTGGTCATTTCGGACTCAGGGGGTCATAATTAGACCTCCTATGAAGAATTTTTTTTTTAAATTCGACACTAGTCAAGAAACCAATAGGTAGATCGATTTCATCGAAATCTACCTAAAAACGGTCAGATAAATTGTACAGTCATTTTCTTTTTAAATAAAACTATAGAATATTTCAATGTTATAATGAACAGAATAATCAGATATTTCGTTCGGTACCTATTTGAAATTTTGCAGAAGAAAATATTCAAAACATTTCCAGTGACCATTTTATTTCTCTTCAGCCTTTGATCCCGTGAAACGGGGTGATCTAGATTACATAGGTAGATCACCCCCGTTTTATGGTAGCTTGTAGGCAGGTACTTGATTACTAGATTTGTTAATTAGTTTCACTTAGCTAATGCGTTGTACGAATGTGGAGAATGTAATGTTAATTTCTCATGCCATGTTTGTGTTACACGTTTCAAATAATACACCCAAGAAATGTTTAAAATAATTTAATTTCAAGGTCAGATTTTTTGCTTTTTAAAAATAAAACCTTAGCGAAGACTGGAATGAAGGTACCTACATAGTTAAGTAGCCTATATTAAAGCTTGATGCGGTAGCTAGTTGACTTTCCGAGGTCCCGGGTTCGAATCCTGACCATGACCTACTATACGGATGTGGACCCACTCCTAACACACGCAGTTTAGGTAAGTTAAAGCGGTTTTTTAATATTTAGTCCGTCATATTGACTGCACCCCGCCTGAAGGTTAGCTGAGGTCTAAAAAAGTGGTGGCCGCCATTTCGAGCAGTTGTCCCTAGAATGGTGGCCCTTGCCTAAACAGGCTTTTTCAAGCCCTGCTTAAAGAGCCCAGTATTGTAGGAAGAAGGGAATACGTGTGTGGGTAAAGCATTCCAGTTCTTTGCCGTAGGACAAAGTAAGGAATCGCGAAACCACTTGGTTTGCGACGATATCGATAGCACTGTATGAGGTAGTATTATAGTTGCTTCGATTATTAGGTAATATTCTTTTGCTTAAAATATATCTACCTGGCAACTTTTGGCAAACCCACTGATAGTGTGCCTATTATGCATGCATTATTTCCTTTATGGGTACATTTCCAAAAACGCACCAAACATCTGTGTTTGTAAGTACGCTGCGCGCTGACGCGACGTGTATCGTCACACACAAGGAAACAAGTTATTAAAATAGTAGGTAGGTAGGTAGGTACCTTTTTTCTTTCGTGTGGAAATCCCTTCGGATACCCACCCCCCCGCCGTCAAGCGGGGGCGGTTATGTCGGGCTTGAACCGACTAAAACCGCACGCCGTCTCGGGTCAAAAGACGCCGGGGTGTAAGGTTGCCCATAGAGCATATCCCTCGCACCCCGACTGACCCTGGGCCATCTCCGGTATCGAGATGGCCTCCTCGGGTTTGGGAACCACGGTGTCCCCGTCTTACCCCGGTTTGGTCCCGGCCTGCTTCTGCTGGGGTGACAGGCGTCCCCAGGCCTGCGCTCATGGAAGACGGAGGTCGTTAAGCGACCTCCGGCGCCTGAGATGCGCGACGAGCGTGTTGCGAGCTCGGCGGACCGGGAGAGTTCTAAACCTCTCCCGGGCGCGCTCCGCCATCTCCCTCACGAGCATTACGTGCTCGCAGAAGGAGGTGGCGAGCGCGTGGGAGGCGGCCCACGCGCTCGCGCTCCGACCATTGCCGCAATCATGCTGCCGAGCGAGAGGACTCCCACCCCGATGGCTGCCACGAAGTCACGCTTCAGCGCCTCCCACGCCGGACAGTCCGCCAGCGTATGCAACCCCGAGTCCTCGCTAGCGTCACAGTGATGGCATTCAGGCGTTGGCTCTTTCCTGATCCGATGCAGGTGGTCCCCGAAACTCCTAAGGTAGGTAGGTACTTATCACCATGTATAGTAGCGGGAGACGTAATCACACTTGCAAGTAATAACATTCGGTTCTTAGCTTATAGTGGATAAGGCGTCGGCCTTACGATCGAGAGGTCCCGGGTTTGAATCCTGATCACCATCACCAGGTCCCCAGGAGGATCATAGTGCATTTGCTATTTCACTAAGAGTCCCTGAGGGTGTCAGTTACGCGTTATCAAAAGTGATTCTTTGACAATTACACGAGTATTTACACGGGGGATTCTGTAGCCCAACCAATAGAACTTTGGAGCCCAAGCCAACCACACCTGCTGATTGACGGACGAGGCTCTGGCCCAGGTTTTCCTCTCGGTTTTGTGAGGCCAGACGGCAGTCGCACCCAAAAGCCGTATAAAAGTTAGGAGAATCGGAGAACAGTCGAACAAGGCACAAAGACCGACTCCAGATACCAAAAACAAGTCTGGAAATGTTCCGAAATAATATACAGGGCGTCCCACGGCAATGCCACATGGAGGGAAAGTACCTACCTTAATTATTGTAGATGGTACATTTTACCAAAAGAAATTAATTTAAAAACTATTTTAACTGCATCCATACATTTTTAATTATTGCCTCGTTGAACCGGGAATCGAACCCGGTTCACGAGAAAAAAAAATCGGTCTGTAGTTTTATGATACCAATCGGAAGGCATCATCGTAAGGGTTATTATTTGCTAAATAAATTAGTATAAGAAATAAAGGGAAACCATGAATTTTATCATTTGATGTGAAATTTTGTTCAGAAAAAAGGAAAAGCTGACATTGCCGTAAGGACATACAAGTACCTATTACTAATAAATGTACCTACCCACTTGAGAAATACGCCTCATTTCCCTATTATAATTTAAGTGCATGATAAAATGATAAAGACACGTAATTAGTAAAATCGAGCCGTCCCCTAGGCCGAAAGACGCGTAACCTATTTTGTCCATCACAAAGCGCCTGGCTGATTATAAAGAAATAATTCAAAAACGTGTTCTATTTTCAAACTTTTATTCTTTTGTTTCTGTGAGCTACAAAGAGAAATTAGACGTATTATTCTAAATATCCACCACAACAAGATTAAAAAATCGACAGGGAGAGAAATAATCCAAAGAGTGCGACTTTAAATTCATGGTCTCCCCTCTATTTCTGATACTAATTTATTTAGCAAAAAATAACCCTTACGATGATGCCTTCCGATCGGTATCATAAAACTACAGACCGATTTTTTTTCTTGTGAACCGGGTTCGATTCCCGGTTCAACGAGGCAATTATTAAAAATGTATGAATGCAGTTCAAATGTTTTTTAAAATTAAAATAAAGTCTTATTTGAGTAAAATGTCCCATCTTCAATAATTAAGGTACTTTCCCTCCATGTGGCATTGCCGTGGGACGCCCTGTATAACACATGTGTATTAAAATATATAATCATTTACCTACCTGATACTCGTAGTCTCAAAAAGTTACCTATAAGCCTGTTCCGCAACGAATTTCGTAAAATTCTATGTAACAAAAACTATAACCATATTAATGATTATTTCGAATACAAATTTTTAAATTTAAAAATTCTATCGTTTAGGCATCCAAGCAGCAATACATATTCTGACATTAGAGTATTATGATAATTCCTTGATCTTACAGTATAATAAGTATAAATAAATTAAATTACAGTTTGACGAATTAGCCCTTTTTTACGTGTGGAACCACCTGGTGTCCTCCCCAAGTGTCCATTGCCGGGCACCCCGGGTAAGCCCTCGAAAGGATAACCCAAGGGTTACCGGCGGATTTTGGCCGCCACCGCGGCCGTGCCTGGTGGGGTCGGGTTTTATCCCGCGTCGGTGAGTTGGGAGGCGTGTGTAGGACACACACGACACGCCTCCGCCACGGCCTACTTCTGTAAGGACGGCGAGTCAGCCAACTGCCGTCCTCAGGTGTCGGTCATGGAGGTCGGTAGTCTCCAGCGAGAGAACGTCCACGCCCCGGAACGCAACGAGATCCCGGCGTTGACTCGCTCAGGCAGGGCACTCCACCAACGTGTGGAATTATGAACGAATTAGCCCTATAATAATGTCGTTAAATCCAACCGCGTAGATTTATTGCCTGCTTCAGTAAAAGCAGAACCTGGGCAACGAATATAAGACTATTTATATTGTTGACTGATGGCACTTGGTGGAACTTGCCACACATATTGAACAATTACCTAAGTCAATTGTACTTTTCACAATATTTATTGGCCTGTTTCACCTCACGCCATTGCAAACGTACAAATGAATTACTATTATAACTATTAACGGAATGTTTACCATGTTTACTTATTCATCTTTTCGGCACTGTTGCAAGTGCCATGGTAAATATCCCGTTTATTCTAATAGTAATGTAAATTACCATGTCTATTAATGAAGGACTGTATACTGTTGCAATGAAGCTGATTATATCAAATATTGAACGCAAGAAACGCAAGGAACATAAAAAAACCACATTAGCTCACGAATTTTTATAATGAACTAGCTGTCTCCCGCGGCTTCGCCCAGTGGCACCTATTTATCCCAAACATGCCTGTAGGTTAACTTTTTTTTCAGACAATTTTTAAAAAATTTCTCTCCGTAATCTCGTCCTCGTACTTCAAGATAAGAAAATAATTAGAGCAATCGGTTCCGCTGCTCTCAATATTTGCTCTTAGCAACACATTCAGCGATTCATTTTTATATTATAGATAACAGACAAACGAAAAATACCTAACATACTTGTACAAAAGAGACAAAAAAATAAATATGAATTAAACAAAAAGGTGGCCGTGCACAATGTCAATCTAAAATCATATCAGTAGGTATTACAAGTGAATTAATTCATTTAATATCCGAAGTAGGTATAAGTTGATTTGATTCTTGTACATTTTCACATTTGTCTTATAATATCATATTATCTTTACATTTAACCCTTTATAAACGAATTATCCAACGAAGCATGGCTTGTAAGGTCGTTCTTACCTACAGCAATCGATACAGAACAAGGTTACATGTGACGTGCCTAGGACACAAAAAGATTGTAGCAGTATTATCGTAAGTAAATATGTCGTTAAGAATTCTGTTTCGTGTGTAGATAACCCTATGGAGCGGAGACCGGAGACTACTAGCGTCAATTGAGATTTTATAGCGTATTTTATTTAAATATGCCCGCCAATTAAACTACGATTGCTTGTTATGGTTAGGTGACTAAGTAAGTAAGTAAGAACCTCGAGTGTAATACAAACCTACACTATTACAAAATTGTAAATTAGTTGTGTCTGCACATTGCAGATTGTAAAAAAAAACTTGGGTTATGTTAAATGAACGATTCTGAACACAAAAATATTTTTTTTTTAGAATTCTTGTCTGTTTGTTCACGATGGACGCAAAAAGTACTGAACGGAGTTTGATGTGGTCTTTTTCTTCAATTAGAAAGGTCTTGGTCAGATTAACAATCTGCCGTATGTTTGATTGCAATTGGTTAAGTAGAACCAGAAATATGACTTAAAAACGTTAACCGACTTCAGCGCGGAGCCGCGGGCATCGGTTAGAATTATAAAAAGATACAAAAATAATGAATATATTTTTACAGTGAATCATTAAAACTGTAAACCACGTTTAATTTCCGCAGCTCGGTTCAGTATTATCTGAATATTTTCTTGAAATAAAATCAATATGTGTAGCGGAGGCTGCTATGGAGGATACTGCAGGGGGTTCTGCTGCCCTGCATAACGATTCATGCGTCTTGCTCCAAGATCTTCTAGTTTCTGCGACAGAAGTGCTGGTAAGCCTGGTGTCCATCGGCGCCGACGATGTTTGCACGGAATCCTAGCTGTACCTGTGCCGTTTTGTGGAAATGTACCTTTTTTTTTTTTTTTTTTTATCGTGCGGAAATCCCTTCGGATACCCCCCCGCCGGCCAGCGGGGGCGGTTATGTCGGGCTTGCACCGACTAAAACCGCACGCCGTCTCGGGTCTCCAGACGCCGGGGTGTAAGGTTACCCATAGAGCATATCCCTCGCACCCCGGCTGACCCTGGGCCATCTCACCACTAACAGCATCGCTCATCCTGTCTCCTCTGAAAGCAGAGGAGTACGGAGAGCGATGTGTTCCCGCCACGTTGGGTATTGGCCGACGATCAATGCCAACCCTATGAAGGGGTGAAGGGGAAGCCATTGACCGCCGCCCAGGGTGTACCGGCCGCTCCGATTCCGTTCCCCCCGGACTGCAGCGGGATCGGAATCGGAGCGACACTCGAGGAGGTTACCCAACACACACCCCTGTGGAAATGTACCTACTAATTAAATTAATATAGCTACTAATTAAGGTCCGGGACGGTGGGGCGATTAGCGCCTCTCCCCCAAACCAAAAAAAAAAACTTATTTGCAATGAGCGGGAATCGAACCCGCGACATCTGATTAGCAGTCCAACGCACTACCGCTACGCCACAGAGGAGGAGGGGAGAGGATATAAGACGAAATTTTTGAAGAAATTAGTTACCTGAATTATCCTATAAATTTAAATCAGAAAAAGTCAATATTCAAGACAGCACTTGAACTCGCGACACGTTGCTTTCTAGGGGAATACTCCGATCAACTGAGCTACCCGGACACGTCGAGGATATTCGTAATTCTCCTATACATACAGATTGTGGCGACGCGGTAGCCTAGTGGTATGGGTAATGGACTGCTGAGACGAGGTCTCGGGTTCGATCCCAGGTTTTACCATGGCACACACCAATGACTTTTCGATGCTTTTCGAAGTTATGTGTGTATTTATCGCAGGTTTATAAGTGCCCGGTTAATGGCAATAGGCTCGCCACCTATTACATTGGGACCTAAACATAAACTGGCGAAATGTGGGTGCTAGCACCGCTGCCTACCCCTTCGGGGATATAGGCGTGAGTTTATGAGTTTATGTTATGTTATGTGGCGACGTTTCTGGTCAGAGTATCCCCTAGAAAGGGACTGGTCGCAGGTCAAGTCCCGTCCCGGATATTGACTTCGTCTGGAATTTATTACACACTAAGTAGACACTATTATCTGATGACCTCTTGGCTTACTAGTTGAACGTTCGACTGCTAAGGTAAAGGTCACAGGATCGTTTCCCGCTCAGTGCAAATATTTGTATGCACTATAATTGCATTGGTCTGGGTGTTTCTATGTATAATATGTAGGTTATATGTATTAAAAAAGCATATAAATATGTTTATCTGCATTCTAGAACCCATAACACATGTTACTTATACTATTAACTATAATATTACAAGAGTGAAAGCATGTTACTCACCCTCTAAAGGCTGAACGGATCTGGCTGAAATTTGGTACATTTTGAACCCTCGACGCAAAACCGACGGGGCGTTATAAGTTTGACGTGCCTGTGTGTGTGTCTGTCTGTGGCATCGTAGCTCCCGAACGGATGAATCAATTTTGATGCGGATTTTTGGTTCGGACGCTGATATGATCGAGACGGTTCTTAGCCATAAATAAATTTGTGTCAGGGGTTTTTAATTATTAAATTATAATCTGGCTTATTTTCGCTTGCAAGTTTAATGTGACGTGTGGACACGCAAAAGGGCTATCTCATCCCTTCCCATGGGTGTCTTACAAAAGACCTAAAGGGTGGGACCATGCGAGCTGGTAAATGTATAATTCCACCACCTCGGATGCATCTAAAGCCGGCTCTTTGGATCTCGAGGTCCGCCGTCCTACTCTTGCTCTTGGCTTATCTTGGTTTTCGCGGGAGCACCTTCCATCTGCCCCTAAAACCCCGACAGGAAAACCTTGGCCAGAGCCTCTCATCTGCCAGCCGGTACACCTTCTGATTACAGCAGGTGTACCGGCTGGCAGATGAGGTTGGCTTGGGGTCCGAAGATCTTGGGGGAGACCTCATACATCCGACTCCATCTCCTACATAGATATCTAACTAATATTTTATTCCCACAACTTTTGCATAGTTTCACGACATTGTAAGGACAATTGATAACCTAACCATGAATATCCTCTCTTATCTAACGTTAGGTAGTCTGCCATCTACATTCTACACTAGGGTAACCATGGGTTCTGGATAATACAGGACGTCCCATACTGTCTGTTTCTAATATAATGTAATTATTCTTGTAGTCTTATTTCAGCGTTGTTTTTTGGGTGCATCTAACGCTTTCAGTTTAGAACCCGCGGTTCGCTTAATCTTTTTCTCTTTTTGATTTGGTTTATACGGCTTTTATGCGAGCGACTACTATCTAACTTCACTAGAGCCTAATCCGTCAATCAGCAGGTGTACCGGCTTGCGTTGAGGTTGATTTGGCACCAAAGGTCGTGGTGACGTGGCACCATACACCTTTTTATTTATCGTAATTAAGAAGTACTATAAAATTAATTGATTCTGTCAAAATATGTACATGAACCTAATGCATAGTGAATTTTATTAACGTTTATCATAAGAGAACATCTAGGACGGGACTTGAACCCGTGACCAGTCCCTTACAGGGGGAATGCTCTGACCAACTGAGCCACCTAGACACGTCCCAGATATTCGAAATTCTCCGATACATTAATACGTCTTAAGGCGACCAAGGGGTTCAAGTCCTGTCCTAGATGTTCCCTTTTTCGATCTAAATCTTTAGAAAAAAGTAAGCATAAAAAATGCTTAAAAATTTAATTGAAACGTTCATCATGTTTTTTGCTTTGCTATCGCTATTAAACATTCGATCTTTTGAGAAAAGAACAGATCAAAAAGATATATTTATGTAAAATGTATGTATGTATGTATGTCAAATCTACAGCAAACTGTATTTTCATACACTTTTTATTAGCTTCACCTGTATGTTTGTTTGTAACCGACTCCTATGGGCGCGATTTTGACCCACTTTAAACGGCCAAATTTAGTTCAAACTTTGTAGATGTATCGAGGACCGATGACAATACACTAATTTGATAAAATTATTCCATACAGATTTACGCGACGTGTCTAGGTAGCTCAGTCGGTCAGAGCATTCCCCCTGTAAGGGATTGGTCGCGGGTTCAAGTCCCGTCCTAGATGTTCTCTTTTTCCGATCTAAATCTAAAAAGAAAAAAAAAACCATTTTTCAATTTGCAAAATAAGATTTTTATGAATTTATATAATTTTCACCACGCTTTTTTTTAAAATGAAATACATTTTATTAATTTATATTTATTGAAATTTTTAACACTATTCTTAATTTAAATTTATTAAAACTTATTTTCCATTTTTTAGTTCGGTTTTCTATAAAAAGCGTGTTTTTTAGTTTTTTTAAACTACTATTTATTAAACTTAATTACCGATTGTCCCTAGAAGCTCAAAAAGGTTGGATTTCCTACTTTACATCCATGCTTTGTGCTATAAATACTGCGTGGTGAGGGGATCCTGATCATTCCCGAGTCGTGGCAACACGACTTGATTGAAAAGTTTCCTTTTATTTTGTAGAGGAACATAAGGGTGAGTTAATAATTATTATTGGAAAATTTAGATGTTTGTTTGACTTGTATTAAAATAAATTCTGGCAAAAATATGTTATGCTATGCTATTTCGTCTAGTAGTTTCTGCCCGTTCGCGGGTCACGCACAGTTGAAAAATAATATGTTTTCATTTTGTTAATTTGTAAAAAATACCACATTGTAGAAAAGATGCAAATTGCGATTAATACCAATGCTATTTGTTCAATGTTTTTGCAAACGCTTTTGCATATTGTGTAAATCTATACGAATACATAAAATTGAAGTATTTATTAGTAATTTTAAAATAATAACTTTTAGTAAATGCATATATTAATAGTATACATAGGTACCTATGCACGATATTGATAGCAGCAATTTCAAAAAAATTTCGTCTATTTGTTACGAATAATGTCCGAAGCGGCTGAGCCCATATTGACGGGATTTAACTGATGTTATAAAGCGTAACTTAGGCTACTTTTATTAAACCAAAGTATTAGTGTTCCGCGTAAAAAAAAAACTGAAACCCAGATCTAAATCCACGTGGACCCACATAAATATAAGTTTGTGTATACTGCGGTTACAGGTGTAAAAGATGGCTGACGGGAAAAAGAACCTGTTGTTGTTCTTCGATCGGCCGGCGGAGCCATGCTTCATGCAGAAGGGGGAGGAAAAAGCAGTGTTCGAGCTGCCTGATAACTATTACGTATGTTTATAATTCTTTAGGCTTTCACGGCCGGCGTTGCAAGTAGAAAATACTGCTTCCGGGCTGTTTAACCGTGGTCCATATGAAACTTACCATATGGGGATTTGTTATGCAAATAATGTGTTGCAATGCCAAGCTTTAGCACTTACCATTTTTAGTTTAGTAAATAGGCTCTTGATCCGAATTGAACACCTGACTTAAGTGAGGCGCGGACTCGTGATTTTATAAACCAACCTTGATCGGAATGTGTTCAGGATTCAGCAATTGCATAGCCGGGGATGACGAGGAAGCCAAGCGCTTTTTGAGTTCATCTAAATTCATGATTGACGCTCAAAGTGATGGGTAATATATTCTTTAAGAAACGAGCTCAATATGGCAGCGATGGTCAATGTCCATTTAACTTAATGAATTCTTTGACCATTTTGCTATCGATTGCTGTACTTAATTGGATTTTCGATGAAGCCAATAGTTATGTAGCTGCGACATCAAACGGTATCCACCAAATTTGTTATCTTCAAGTTTTTTGAATTGCCTCCTAATAAAATTGAAGCAGGCATTCACATCAAAAAGGACCTAAAATACATAAAAAATGTTCATGTCTCAAGAATACATTAAATATGATGTTGAGAACGCTAAAGTCAAGCAGAAAGGAACACGGAACCTATGAAACTGTATACCATACTGCGTGTTAGGCGTAATACGCTAAATATAAATACGTTACTATAAATTTCTAGAGTTCGTGACTTGTATTGCTTTCACATTTACTTTTAAACTAGCTTTTCACACGGAGCTGGCATTTAAATGTTAATTAGCGTTACCATTGCTCACATGAGAATCAACACATTGTAGCAAGTGTTACAACTCCATAAATCTATGAACTTTGGAAGTCAAATGGGAATCTAGCATCGAGCCATCCTACCTTACGTCAGCGCCTGTTACGAGTACACGTACGATTTATAAATAGTCATTGCAAAGTTTACGTTGGAATTACAGTCGCTTGAAGTTCAAAGTTAGGGTATTAGACTACTATACTCTAATAGAGTCACTGCTTTAGACACCATTGAAGATTGTAGGTCGTAGGTGTAACCGATAACTGGTGACAATAAATGTTAAGGTTCACTGACGACCTGCGTGGTGTGGCGGCAGAGCGTAAGCGTCTGCGTCAGAAGTCGGGGGCTTTATTCGGGGGCAATTTTGCGTTTCCATTTTTATATATTCCTCATGTTCTACCAATAATTATTTTTTGTACCTGTCTTTTAGCCTGACAAATACAAGTCAGTAACGAACCAGCTCTCAGATCGCTTTGGCGACAACGCTGGTCGGACCATCCCTGTGCGCAACATCGCACTACCGAACTTGTCCAAACCGCTGCAGCTGCAGTACAACGCTCAGTTCTCGCTGTGGGTTCCGGAGCACCGCGTTATGGCGGGAAAGCTCATCGACGTATTTATGGGTAAGCACTTTTTTAATGGGAAGACCGACATCTGGGCGATAAAGGGGAGTCCGGACACTTTTCCTGCCTTTATCCCATATTTATTGGTTGGCGCACTATGTGTGCTTGTTCTATTCATCTCTGCTTATAGTCATCTGAAGGCTATACGTAAAAGTTTTCACACAATCTATAGTTTCTCTAAGGTCTTCTTCTCCCCTTGTGTCCATGTCCACTTCCACATTTAATGCCTTTGTTAAGATCACGAAGTTTGATATCTTACCAGCATAAAAATATACCACTAGTTTCCATATTTGGTAGGAGTTGGTGATCCTGGTTACTTTTTACTGAATTCTCTTACAATACTTGACAGGTATGCGTGATGTTGAAGACCTGACAGCAGTCTGTACTTACTGCCAGCTGCGTATCAACCCCTACATGTTCAACTACTGCCTATCGGTCGCTATACTGCACAGGTAACATCAGGATACACATAACTGGATAAAGATACGCTAATCCTTGTTTTTATTTTTAACTGGCAAGGCATCTACCACATCCGCATACCGTGCGATACAAGGAAATGGCTATGTGCGACCACACTAAATTAGCCCAATGTTCTGTCTTCGATGTCAAATCGAAGATTCAAGAAGCACTGGCTCGCAAGTCGGCATGCAGGCTCCATCTTCTGACCAGGTGATACCCAGACACATATAGACATCATCACGGAGCTACTATTGCGGAAAGATGGCCAGAGACGCTAAACCTAATTACTAAATCCCAATCACATTTCTTACCTCGTTCAAATAATCAAAGAGGAATGGCGACAAGAATCAATACCATTGTTATATTGTATTTTTGTAATGAGTAGTTAACAATGTTACTCTGCGCCTACGCTATTGAATACCTTTTCAGGTAGGTACATTCTTATGCGCTTAACGACCTCAGTCCTCCATGAGCGCAGGCCTGGGGGTGGCAGTTAAGGCCGCCTGTCACCCCAGCAGAAGCAGGTGGGACGGTGGTGCGACTAGCGCCCCTCTCCCAAACCGGGGCAAGACGGGGACACCGTGGTTCTCAAACCCGAGGGGGCCATCTCGAAACCGGAAATGGCCCAGGGTCAGTCGGGGTGCGAGGGATATGCTTTATGGGCAACCTTACACCCCGGCGTCTGTAACACCCGAGACGGCGTGTGGTTTTAGTCGGTTCAAGCCCGACATAACCGCCCCCGCTGGCACGCGGGGGGGTATCCGAAGGGATTTCCGCACGATAAAAAAAAAAAAAAAAGTAAGAAGGGGTGCGAGGGATATGCTCTATGGGCAACCTTACACCCCGGCGTTTTAAGACCCGAGACGGCGTGCGGTTTTAGTCAGTTCAAGCCCGACATAACCGCCCCCACTGGCCGGCGGGAGGGTATCCGAAGGGATTTTCGCACGAAAAAAAAAACCCGACATAACCGCCCCTGCTGGCCGGCGGGGGGTATCCGCAGGTATTTCCGCACGAAAAAAAAAGAAAGTACATGCTTATGACCAGAGGGTGCCATCTCGAAACCAGAGATGGTCCAGGGTCAGTCGGGGTGCGAAGGATATGCTCTATGGGCAACCTTACACCCCGGCGTTTTAAGACCCGAGACGGCGTGCGGTTTTAGTCGGTTCAAGCCCGACATAACCACCCCCGCTGGTCGATGGGGGGGGGGGGGTATCCGAAGGGGAAGGAATTTCCGCACGAAAAAAGGTACCTATTTATAATTTTCACAAAATATGTAAATGATACTGCTGGTGTTTATTAAATCACAATTTCATTAGGAAAGCTGTGCCTGTGTCTTATGATCGCACACCACACCTGAGGTGTCATTTACGCGTTGTCATCTGTACGTAACGAGAATAGGAATTGGGAAATGCTGGTACTCGGAGTCGGTATTAAGCAAGAGAGTAGCACTTCTACGCTTCGATCCATTCTTGATGTCAAGAGCAGTTCTACCATTATTAGAGAGAGAAATTAATAATCACAAATTATGTACAGATTTCTTCTCTTTCAGGGAAGATTGCAAAGGTTTAGGAATACCAACTTTCGCAGAATGTTTTCCGGACAAGTTTATGGACCCCAAGGTATTCCGTAAGGCCAGGGAGGTGACTAGCATTAATCCCACCGGAGAAAGGGTAAGTGAATAGTCATCCCAACTAAGGTTTAGAGTCATAAGCATCTGCCTGTACTCGTCCCTGTTATTTGGAGTCGGTGCAACATGTCCTTTCAGAGTAGAAAGTATAAAAAAAAAAGAAAACAATCTTTAAAAATGACTGTATAGTTATTTTTAGTTCTATAATTATATAGTATTATTAGTTCGCAAGAATTACGGTAGATGGCTCCAGCGTCGCCTTAAGACGTATATAATATATCGGTGAATTTCGAATATCTGGGACGTGTCTAGATAGCTCAGCTGGTCAGAGCACTCCCCCTGTAAGGGACTGATCGCGGGTTCAAGTCCCGTTCTAGATGTTCTCTTTTTCCGATCTAAATCTTTACAAAAAGTATTAAGGAGTCGGACTTACGATCGGAAGACCCCGGGTTCGAATCCTGGCCATTACACAAGCAATTTAGCTTACCTGGAGGGTTTGACGGGAATAATAGAAATTTCGGTTCCTAGTCCTCTTTAAAAAAAAGTGATATCGTTTCGCATGTACTCTATAAGAATCTGGATGAGAATTGACTTTGGTGAATTTGTTTTATTTTCAGATGCCAGTATTACTCAATCCAAACTACACAGCATCGGATAAAGAACCTGAACAGCGCGTGGCCTACTTCCGAGAAGACATCGGCATCAACCTCCACCACTGGCACTGGCATCTGGTGTACCCTTTCTCAGCTAGTGACAGAAGCATTGTCGACAAGGATCGTCGAGGAGAATTGTTTTATTATATGCATCAGCAGATTATTGCCAGGTAAGCCAGTGCTTACTCCTATTTAGACTTTTTGAAGAATAGCTCTTGCAGCTTCTGCACGGAAAAACTTCGTGCAAAAAGTACTGCGTCTACCGGATGGCGCTGCAATATGGGTTATAGAACTTTTTTTGACTTGGTGGCTTAAGAAGTCGGTGCAAGTGCAAGCAATAAATTTACCAAAGTTTTGTCCCAAAACGGATGAACGGTAGGGTAGCGAATAAACTACGAACAAAAAAACCTCTTAGAAGATTTATTTTTCAACTTCATGAGTCTAATATTATGTTTACCATATTACCAAAAATGCCCAAAATAATCACACTACTATATACTATAATATACTAATATGACCAAAATTTAAGGGAACATTTCGAAGTAATTCGTATGTTAACTTTTTCTCCAAATTAAAATCAGAAATAATCAACATCCAGGAATATTGGTAAATGAATTCTACGTCACCCAAAGATATAATGTGGACGATATTCTAGTCTCAGTAGTTCAGTTAGAAGAGTATGTTCCCATTTAAGGGACTGTTGTGGGTTTGAAATCTGAGTTCACGAAATATGGAAAGAAATATAATATTAAATAAATTTAATTTAGCTGCTCAATAAACGGCTTCTTATTCACCTTTATTTCAGGTATGACGCAGAACGTTTTTGCAACGGATTGAGTCGTGTGCGGCGACTCAACGATTTCCGTAAACCGATCGAAGAGGCGTACTTTCCCAAACTGGACTCGCAGGTCGCCAGCAGAGCCTGGCCGCCTAGGTAAACATATCCTTCTCTATAGATACTATGTTATAGACACTATGTTATAGACTCTATATTCTTAGAGCTTACTAATTGTAAGGCGGGTTTCTCATTGGAGTCCATGGTGAGGGCCGTGGTCTCCGACGGGAGCAAGTGGCACGCCGTCGCCGCCTCTTTCTGCGAGCAAGTAATGCGCGCGAAAGAGACGGCGGAGAGAGACCGGGAGAGAACCCTGCCCCCCGAGTTCCCCAGTCTGCGGCGAGGACGCCGCAAACTCGTCTACGCCCGGGGCTACCGATCTCCATGAGCGGGGCCGGGGGCCCGGCAATGGACACTTGGGAAGGAGACCGTGTGGTTTTAGTCTGTCCGATTTCGACACGCCCACCCCATCGTCGGTACCGATGGGGTGAAGCCCGTGGGGGTTTTCACACGTAAAAAAAGGCGGGTTTTAGAAAAAAAGAAAACTTATTGAAGTACGTCCGCAGTGTAGAGCGAAGTAAATAAGACGAAGCTGGAAAGCCAGCTTCGGGCTCCGTGGAGATTCGGATGCAATCTGGAGGCACGCTAGGTAGTTTGACGCTTATATAGAACTATCCATATATGCATGCACTCAACCATATATTACACGATGTTATTATGTGTGGTGGTGGATATTTCATGACGTTTCGTATACAAACAGATCAGTAATTTTCAAGTCTTTTGTTTAATAATTACAGTTGCTTAAATTGTGTGTATAGCGTGGTATTTGTCTAAAATGTGCATCCTGCAGTCAAATTGTGTAAACAGTTTTGTAGGACCAATATTTACACATGTGTATACATTGTAAGAGTAATAATAAATAAATAAAAAAAATATATTTAAGGTTTAAGGATACACTTATCCGCGACATGGAGCGCCCAGTAGATCAGATTAGAATTGAGGTGTCCCAGGTGGAAATTTGGAGGGATCGACTCATACAAGCAATTCAGAAACGGACTGTTATGCTGGTAAGTGACGTTTGATAATTGTCAGCTTTCTTTCAAATCATCATCAGCCATTCTCTCATCAATATTTGCTTACTCTTGTCCTAATTATTTGGGATCGATGCAACATGTCATTGGTTTCCACACATTCCTGTCATACGTCATCTCCTCAACAGGGTGTATATGGGGTCCCACACACTATCCACACTTGCTGATTGACGGACGAGGCTCTGGTGTAGACCATCCTTTCGGCGTTGGGAGGTCAGATAGCGGTTGCTCCCATTATTTTCAAAACAAAGCGATAAAAGGAGGCGCAGAAGAGAGGACCCCCGGGTTCCTAAGTGCGAGTTTTCGATGTGACTGGGATTTGCGTTCAGATGAAGGAGAAACATCATCTCTTCAGTTCGAATTGTTTTCACTAGTTCGATTCATTAGTTCGACCGTCGAACTATTGAGAATTATTTTTCTCATTAGTTCGACCGTCGAACCATTGAGAATTATTTTTCTCAATAATTCGACCGTCGAACTACTAAGACTTACTTTACCACGTTTTTCTTAGTTTCACTTCGTGTCTGTGTTTCTGTGTTTCTTTCCCTCTGAAGCCAAAAATTGACACTTAATTTTCGACCACTTCTGATCACCCTAAAACTCTGAAATTTTTTATGTAGGCTAATGCCACCTCACATTTTCATATTTAATCATCAGAAATACTTAGTCAGTAGTTAATAAAAAATAAAAAATAAAAAACTTTTTATAAACCACGTTTTCAACACTAAAAGGCGGGCGCTTTAATCCTCTAATGTATCGTTTTCCTTAGATATTCAATAATTTAAAAATTTCAAAGCGCCCGCCCCACATGTTTTTGAGTTGAAAACGTGGTTTTTAAAAAGTTTTTTTTTTCTCATTTGTTCGATCTTAGTTATTAGTTAATGATTTCGACGAAGTCCCGCGAAGTATAGCAATAATGCACAAAAGAAATAATGCATTCATCTTTTCTTGGGCCTACCATGACTAACTCCATTTATGTTTTTCTCAGCCCAATGGTCGTCAAGTTAAGCTGGACGATGAGACCGGTGTAAACACTCTGGGCAACATGATAGAGTCATCCATATTGAGTCCTAACCGCGATTACTACGGGGACTTCCATAATATCGGTCACGTGTTTATCTCCTATGCGCATGATCCCGATAATAGACATTTGGTATGTATTTTTTTTTTATATTTAGGACACGTCAATTTGACTTCACCTCGCCTGATGGTAAGCTGAAGGTAAAGTCTCAGGAAAGAGGGTCACCATTACATACACGTACCATGTTAACAATGGTGGCACTCAGCTTGACGGCCTCATCAGAAGAGGATTGTCGTCACAGCACCGCGTGACACCCACCGGTCCCACTAGTGCTGCGACCACAATCCCCCTGCCCGGCTATGCACTTGCTGACCCCTGAACGCAATAAAACCGAAATTGGATTACTTTGGAGGGCTTTTCGCAATCATGCACGGTGGTACACACCCGGCCGAATTTTGTGACAAATTTGTGTCATCAAATTTCTACCACCAGTTATTATTTATATTATTGACATATTGTAAACCGAGGGCCCTACCGAAAGCTTTGGGGCCAAACCAACCACAGATGAGACTCTGGTGCAGGTTTTTCTCTCGGGGTATAGAGGTCAGATGGCAGTCGCTCCCGGAAAAGCCAACATACCAATCAAAAACAAAAAGCGGACCCCGGGCTCCAAAGTGTGTACTTTGGACATAACCGCGAAGTCACCATGAGGATGATGATGACGACCTATTGTAATACGAGGAGTTTGACATGGAAGCCAGCAGCATCTTTTGATTTAAAACAGCTTTTCAGTTGTCAGCTGTGACAGGCCTATTCGATGTCTGAAATTCGTATAGGCGAAGCGCAGTTTGCGCAACACTACAGTCACTTGACGTTCAGAAAGTCAGTGACTCTGACGGTATTCCAGCAGTAGTCTTCGAAAAAGCTCATCGGGTTTGAAACCAACGCTTGCGCAAATTCTCCAGAGAGGAGATCAACCCATAGCAGTTACCTCAAGGTGTTTAAGCACATGAAAATATGCAACTTATCTGCAATTTTTTTTATTGATTTAAATTTGTACATGCAATTTTTACTTCAAAAAGGCAAAAGAAAATACAAAGAAATAATTCAAACAATAAAATTAACACGTTCGCTGACAGTAAGCACTTACCCTAATATCACAATATACCTAACAGTAGAATTTTCCATACCAAATGATAAACGCCCTACGACGTAGTGACATGTCGAACATATGTTCGTCTGTCTAAATGTGACACTACGTCTCTCGACTATATACTTATATATATATATATATATATTTATTTACAAAAATACTCGTGCCCATAATAATAAATCATAAAAAACGAAACTTTTAAAGTTTATAGTAAAATATTAATTGAGTTGAGGTAAATCGTAGGTACGTTTGTAACCTTGTCAGGTTACAATTTACCTTCACTCAAGTCCACTCAAATTTACCTCCACTCATGTGCATTCATTGTGAGACTGGTCAAAGTAATAGTAATAATACTTTAAGCAGTCTCTGAATGCACGTTATTTACTAGAAATAACTAGTAAATAACGTGCATTCTTTACTAGAATAAGTATTATAGGATATTCTAAAATAGTATAAATGCACCATAATCATGATAAATTTACTTATGTTTTGAGCGGCGTAAACACGTGGTAGTTCGCAAAATGGCACTGGCCGCACTAATTGTTCTAGAAACTAAGCGCGCGCTCACGCTTGTCGACGTAGTACTCGTGCGCGAACGGTTTTCGTATGTGTGCATGAGCGACTGAGAGAGCAATATGAAACTACCTATAAAATACAAGTGTTACGACAGTAAGAGATATGAGTTGCTCACAATATGACAGTGGATACTCTTCTTTATACTACTTATATGGAAAATTGGCGTCGAGCGACGTAGTGTCGATACTCCTATAAAACAATAGCCCGTCCTTCGACGTACTGTCATATTGCACCATTTTAAATTCCCGCCAAACGACGTACTGTCAGCGAACGTGTTAAGCTAAGTTGTACTTTGTCAAATGATGTCTGTTTTAATAAAATAAATAAATTAAAACAATTTGAGAATCACTCCTTAATTTATGGATCGGCAAATGTCAGAGACGGTCAACGGGCGATCTCCTTGCATATGGAGCACAACATCTATCGAGGCTGTCAAACAAAACACGACCCTATTAGAATAAAAAGCATTTAGAATGAGGGTCCTTATTTTTTGGACTTTACTCGATCTTACCATCAGATGGACCAGACAATAAAACATATTAAATTCTGTTTATGGACATTTTTTTACCGTTTGCATTGCTAACATCAAGACGTTATTTCAGGAATCATTCGGAGTAATGGGTGACTCCGCGACCGCCATGCGCGATCCCGTATTCTACCGCTGGCATTCTTATATCGATGACTTGTTCGTTACGTTGAAGAACCAACTCACTCCTTACGGGAATGATAAGGTAAACTTAACCAGTTTTTACAAGACAGCCCAAAAAAGGCGCTAAATAAATAAATAAATAATAAATATTCTACGACATTCTACACAGCGCTTTCTAAACCCAAAGTAAGCATAATTTCACTGGCTTGTGTTATGGGTTCCAGAATGCGGATATATACATATTATACGTAGAAACACCCAGACCAATGCAAATAGACATATTCATTCATACAAATATTTGCACTGAGCGGGAATCGAACCCGCGCCCCCTGTCGTAGCAGTCGAATGCACTACCGCTACGCCACAGAAGCCGTCAAAGTTAAATGTTTTCAGGGTTCGTGTATTGTGAGTTTCGTGATTATACTATAATTTTCGATGCCTGAACAGAGGGAGATATGAGTTCGTTCCGAGTGACCATGGCTATACCTCAATGTTTACTTTTTAATTCGTTTTTTGGCAGGGCAGATGTGTTGTTTTAACTATTTGAATTATTTACTGGTAAATAGAAATAAAATATTTTGTAACGAATTCTATCGCGATTTATTTGATGTTATTTTATAATTTACAATAAACCCGACGTTCCGTTTGATTTTCAGCAGCCATGGGCCCATGACAACGTCGGGTTCAATGTAAATCGCGATAGAATCCGTTAAAATTGTTTTGTTTCATTCTGTAACATTCGTGTAAACTTCCGACAGTATCATATTTACTGTTAAGTCAATATTATACGTGCATATAAGTTGGTACCTATTAGTTCCAAGGTTTATGTAAAGTTACATCTGCAATCTTGAAATTTATTTATATGTAATTGTTATTATTCTGACAGTCAACTGTAACAACTGTAAGAACTAGGCAGGTTTTATCCAACAATACGCAAAAAAGTAGAGAGGGCTTAAAAGTATAGCTTTTCAATTTTATTTCTTATATATTCTATTTTATTTATTTCTAAAAACATAACATAAACATAACTTCACGCCTGTATCCCCGAAGGGGTAGGTAGAGGTATATTACACACCCACGATTCGCCAGTTATGTTAAGGTCCCAATGTAATAGGGGGCGAGCCTATTGCCATCTATTGGGCACATTAAAAAGCAATAAATGAGAATTTGGCTAGACCCCCCAACTAGAGAGTTCAGTTTTGATAACTTTATTAGTTTAAGCATATTTTAAGTATATATAATATTTATGTCTTTACGTAATAATATAAAGATGAAATTTTAGTTTGTAAAGATAAAACCCAAAACTACTGAACCGATTTCAAAAATTCCACTGACTTAATTTCACCATTACAATGCTATATTGCCACTAAGTAACATAGGCTATATATTATCCCGATGTTCCCACGGGATCAGGACTTACGCGGGTAAAACTGCGTGGCGATGCTATTAATGGATAAAAATAATAATTTCCTTCCCACAAAAACTCCACTGCACGTCTGACATTGGCAGAATTGTCGACATATACGTCGACTTCAGTTGCCATATATAAAAATTGAATTGAATAATTTCCTTCTTCAGTTGGACTTTCCTGGGATCCAAGTATCAGGGATCAAGGTAGAAGGTCTCGCTGGCAACAACACATTCGGAACGCGTTGGGAGACAAGCTCGATAGAACTAAGTAGGGGTCTAGACTTCACGCCGCGAGGCTCTGTGCTGGCCAAGTTCACGCATCTGCAGCACGAGGAGTTCAACTACGTGTTAGTATTGGTTCTTTTTTGTTAGTTATTAAATATATGGTTATTAGATATGCGAGGTGTAAAGCGTATTTTTAACCTCTGACGCGAAAATTAGGTGTGTAATAAGTTAAACGTGTATATCTGTATATTTATTTCTTCATCTTGCTTAAAACTACCATTACAGGTTACCCCAATGCGATAGCTAGTACTTAATATAACTAATTACATATAATGATGCCTTCGTGAACTCACTCAGAGAAACCGTAAACACATCTATAATTTCTACAATCTTGTCGAGGGCGCGAAGAGCGCTAATGAGCTGCGCGCGCGGTGTCGCCAGCAGTGGGCCGGCGCCGGCGCACAGGGACAACGCACCCAGTACCGCCGGGTTATGCGGCTTACCCCTCAGTATCCCGAAAATATACGGTACCAGCGCGAGTTCCCGCCTAACTTTTAACTCGTTGTATCCCATCATTCTCAATACAACCAAGGTGGGATAATTTAGGGGATAAAAGATGTTAATTTGAGTGCACCCGGACTGTTGATAAGCTAAGGTCGTCATCGTCTTCTTAGCGAGGACCTCGGTTGCTTCGCTTATTCCTTCATCTCCTTTAGATTTGGCTTACGTGGCTTTTATGGGAGCGATTGCCGTCTGATCTCCCAACCCCGAGAGTAAAACCTGCACCGGAATCTCATCCGTCCATCAGTAGGTGTATCGGCTTGCAGGTAAGGTATTATAAAAATATGAAGATCACCAGTTAAAATTGATAGCCAATTCTAAAACTGTGGTTCTTAGTTTGAAGGATTCGACAAATGCTTTTTCACGGTCCGCTTGAAGAAGCCGGGATTGAGGAATAAAATGCTCACGCGTGTGTGTAAAGTATTCCAGTTCTACGTCGTGCGACAAACAAATAAATTTACGATATTTTTACTTTATTTGTAATCACGTACAAAAACCGGCTTCAGAGCCTTGAACATCGATGCAAAGTTACAGGCCTATCGGTTTTTTATTGGATGCATTTCGGAGAGAATGCACTGGAATTGCAGAACCTCCAAACCCTTTCCACCAGCGAACGACCAGACGCACAGCGACGCGTCACCGCTACATGGTGGATATTCCACTCATACGCACGAAACGTTTCGGCGACACATTTATTATGCGTACAGCTAAGGAGTGGAATTGCCTGCCTGAGTCTGTGTTTCCGGAAAGCTATAACCTTGGAATCTTCAAGTCTCGAGTGAATAAGTTCCTTCTAGGCAAACGTGATCCATCGTAGACCACATCGTCACTTACGACCAGGTGAGATAGAGGCCAAACGTGAGCCTATCATACATTAAAAAAAAGAATTTTGGTTTTCAGTATTGAGGTCAACAACACATCTGGTAAGAACGCTATGGGAACGATTCGTATCTTCTTGGGGCCCATACAAGACGAAACCGGCACACCCTTGCCGTTCAATGCGCAGCGGCGAGGAATGATCGAGCTTGACAAGTTCACTTCTGCACGTGAGTTTGTTATTTCTTCTATTCTTTTTTTTTATACCATTCAGGTGGCAGACAAGCTCACGGCCCAACTGATGGGAAGCGGTCACCGTGGCCTATGGACGTGTGCAACACCAGGGGCGTCACACTCGCGCTGCCGACCCTAAAAAAAAGAAATTGCAAAGCAGGAATAGCCTTTATTCTTACGGGAAGACCAAAGGCTACTCCCGCCTCTCCCTTCTTTTTTAGTTTTTTTGCTGTCAGAAGTAAGACTCTTCCCTCTGACAGCACAAAAACTCTCAGTGAGCTCTGGCTACCCTAATCACCGCCGGGAACACAACACGAGGTTATTATGGCCGCCGTATTCTGTAGGGCGGAGGTACTTCCCCAGTCGGACTGCTCAGTTGGACGGGAATACCGTCATGTCCTACCTCTCTTAAATTTCTATTCTATTTCTTTTTCTTTTCTTTCTATTTCTTCTATTCTTAGCAATTACCTGTACATAATAAAATAAATAAAACTAATATACTAATAGCCCAGTGGTGTACGTAACGGACTGCCGAGACGAGGTCTCGAGTTCGATCCCCAGTCGCCCCGGGCACACACCTCTGACTTTTCGTAGTTACGTGTGTATTAAAAATGTTGATTATCGCTCGCTTAGTAATTTGCCCGGTAGATGTCAATAGACTCGCCCCCTGTTACATTGGGACCTAAACATAACTGGCGAATCGTGGGTGTGCAATACACCTCTGCCTACCCCTTCGGGGATACAGGCGTGGAGTTATGTTTATGTGTTTATGTGTAAAACTAATATATATATCCATGGAGGAAGCAAAATAACTATCAGTAACTGGCTATTGGAGATGAGCTATGATCAAACGGAAAACTTCATACAAACACTATCATAATTCGTAAAACATGCATAAGCTGCCAACTCTCGCAACTTATACCACACAACACATACACTATATCACTCACACAGAATTGCATACATAGTCTCTTAATGGTATTATTATTAACTTGCACTACACTTTTTAGGGTTCCGTTGCCAAATGGCAAAAAACGGAACCCTTATAGATTCGTCATGTCTGTCTGTCTGTCCGTCCGTATGTCACAGCCACTTTTCTCCGAGACTATAAGAACTATGCTGTTGAAACTTGGTAAGTACATGTATTCTGTGAACCACATTTAGATTTTCACACAAAAATAGAAAAAAGCTTCCATTCCATCAAACCTATACGTGTGTGGTCTATGGATAGGTCTTCCAAAATTATATTGAGGTTTCTAAGATTATTTTTTCTAAACTGAATAGTTTGCAAGAGAGACACTTCCAAAGTGGTAAAATGTGTCCCCCCCCCTGTAACTTCTAAAATAAGAGAATGATAAAACTAAAAAAAATATATGATGTACATTAGCATGTAAACTTCCACCGAAAATTGGTTTGAACGAGATCTAGTAAGTAGTTTTTTTTTAATACGACATAAATCGTAAACCGCAATTTACCTTTCATTCAAACAACTCAAATATAAAAATTAAAAAAAACATTATATTACTTGCTGCTACGGAACCCTTCATGGGCGAGTCCGACTCGCACTTGGCCGCTTTTTCTTACCTGCAGAACACACACACACACACACACACACACACACACACAAACCCATTACTTACACAAAGCGCACATCTTTACGCACTTATACTCACAGTAACATTTAACACTTGAGTTTATTTGTTTATTTTCTAAAAGTACCCACAACGTTACTAATTTAATTTGCTTATCAGGAAATATAGCACAAATGTACCTGTAACAAAACTTGGGGCCTGGAGATCTGTAATACAGGTTTCGTACCTATTACAGACTCCAGCTCTCGCTAAGGTACAAAGTAACACACAAATGTTGGATTGTAACCGTTGTACCTTGTGAGAGAAATAAATAACTAGGTCTGCAAGGCAAATCGCTGCTTGCAATGTTGAGCTGAGTGAGACATCGTGAATCAGATTTTGAAAATTTTGAACAGTGATCATTCCTCCGTGGCAAGTCCGATTTTGAAAATTCTTTTTGAAAGTCACAACTCTGGACATGCTTTCTGAGCGTGTAAAGTTTGGTCGAAGTGTCTCGAGCGGTTATTATGTAATTCCATCTGGAATTTTTTTAACGGTGATCATTCCTCTGTGGTAGCATTAATTTTTTCAAAATATATCCATAAACCTTCCTCTGATTGGCCTTTTTAATCATGCCAAATTTGGTACTGATTGGATTAGTAGTTTAGGAGGAGACCTGTGACAAAGAAAATCCTGAAGTCTGGTATGAGGAGCTTTCGCTCGACTTCGTCTCACTCAGCTCAAACATTATTATTATTTTGGTGCTGTAGGAGAAGACGACGGGGCTCGCGGTTAAGTGGTAACGGAGTTAACCTACTCCGTTACACTAGAAAATGTATTATGTAATTTATGCTTGGTAACACATTGCACCGTAAGCACTGACTGCCTCTGTGGCGTAGCGGTAGTGCATTCGACTGCTACGACAAAGGGCGCGGGTTCGATTCCCGGTCATTGCAAATATTTGTATGCATGAATGTCTATTCGCATTGGTCTGGGTGTTTCTATGTATAATATGTATGTATTTACAAAAAACAAGTTGAATTCCTGAGACGAGCTCAGCCGAATACAAGGGATTTTCGATTTTGCGATTATCAAATCAAATCTATTACCGAAAACAGCAACTCGATAGCTCATCTCCTTCATACCCAAAACCGTGACAGAAAATTGGCAACGACGACGACGTCGACGACAACTCCATAGCAATAGGGCTTTTCTAAAGAAAATCCCTAAAAAAGTATATAAGTATGTTTGTCCGCATTCTGGAAGCCATAACACAAGCTAGTTAAACTATGCTTACTTTGGGTCTAGTAAGCGCTGTGTAGAATGTCGTTATTTATTTAAATTTTAAAGTTATGGCGCTTATGAGACAGTCACCTCACAGTAAATATCGAGATTCAGCCGTTTCGTAGTTAAGCTGTAAGCAGACCCCAAGTAAGTTGGGAAAAGTCTCGGAGGACGATAAAAGGCATTGCTTTTATTGACGTTGTTACTTCAACAATCAATTGTTGAAATCGTTTTTAGGGTTCCGTAGCCAAATGGCAAAAAACGGAAAACTTATAGATTCGTCATGTCTGTCTGTCTGTCCGCCCGTATGTCACAGCCACTTTTGTCCGAAACTCTAAGAACTATGCTGTTGAAACTTGGGAAGTAGATGTATTCTGTGAACCGAATTAAGATTTTCAGACAAAAATAGAAAAATACAAAATTCAAAAATTTTTTTTTCATCAATCGCATATACCCATAGATATATACCTATCTATGGATAGGTCTTCAAAAATTATATTGAGGTTTCTAATAATATTTTTTTTTAAATTGAATAGTTTGCGTGAGAGACACTTCCAAAGTGGTAAAATGTGCCCCTCCACTGTAACCTCTAAAATAAGAGCATGATAAAACTATAAAAAAATACATGATGTACATTACCATGTGAACTTCCACCGAAAATTGGTTTGAACGAGATCTAGAAAGTAGTTTTTTTTAATACGTCATAAATAATAAACCGTAATATACCTATCATTCAATCAACTCAAATATAAAAATTAATAAAAACCATTTAATTTCTGTAATAGGTGCCCGAGTAACTACTTTTATATTATGTTGCTTGCTCCTACGGAACCCTTCATGGGCGAGTCCGAGTCGCACTTGGCCGGTATTTTTGAGTTCCGTGCGCGAACGCAATCAACTGAAGCCTATTACTAAGACTCAGCGGTATATTTGTCTGTCAGTGGGCTGAATTTCATGAACCCGTAATAGCTAGACTACTTATTATAGTTATTGTCTGGTATCAACTTTGTGACGAGGTTACTTTAGCCGTAGTTCCAGGGTGGCCGCTATTTACACATACTGGTTCCTTTTTTTCACTCTCTCTACACCTGATTGTATTTATCGCAACGTTAAATGATATTGTGAACGATATGTTTGACTGTTGTACAGTGAAGGTTGGCAACAACGTCATCCGTCGTCGCAGCATCGACTCATCCGTCACCATCCCATACGAGAGGACCTTCAGGGACCAGGTTTGTGTTTCGACAGTTTGATACATCTACGCTTGAATTCATATACATAGTATATTTATTAGTACATAACTACTTGTTCTGACTGATTGATTGATAAACGTAGAGCCTATACCGCTGACGCCTAACCTAACACTTTGACATGTGATTCCTTGTATATTAAAACCATGGATGCTTGTTGAGCCAAGGAAAGATTTTCTGAAATTTTTACGACTCTATGAAAGTCCGTCATTTAAATAAATCAAGGGAGAAGCACGCACTTACCTGTTTCTGATTCTATCCTACTAATGCACTGTCATACTTAATTTCGAAGTTCAAAATAGCGATGAACTGTAGCCCTAAAGTACCGAAACGCGACTCACGGTAGTGCGAAAGTGCGCCACATCGATACCCATAATTTCGAATCTTTTCCACCGCGAAGCACGGTAGTGCGAAAGTATTCCACATCGAGTCGCGATTCACCAGGGCTACAGTTCATTGCTATTTTGCATCAAAGCACAGATGAAATTTTTGAATTTACATACTTTTAGTGGTTTTACATCACTGAAATCGGCAGGGTTAGGTTAGGTTAGAACTGTGACCACAACAAGCACGAGGCAGGCGTGCCGCGGCAGCGGCCGCCGAGTGCCAGGTAAATAACATGAATAACATAAAAAAAACTTACATTTGCAAAAAAATATGTTCTGTGGACTTTTAACGGACTGTCATACTGAATTTCGAAGTTCAAATTAGCGATGAACTGTAGCCCTAAAGTACCGAAACGCAACTCGATGTGGAATACTTTCGCTCTACCTTGCTTCGCGGTGGAAAACATTCGAAATTACGGGTATCGATGTGACGCACTTTCGCACTACCGTGAGTCACGTTTCGGTACTTTAGGGCTACAGTTCATCGCTATTTTGAACTTCGAAATTCAGTATGACAGTCCTACTAATGTTATAAATGTGAAAGTTTGTGAAGATGTTCGGATGCTTGTTACTCAACCACGCTCATCTGGCTAAACGGATCCGACTGCAATTTGGTAGCATCAGAAATGTTATACAGTCTGGAATAACACATAGGCTACTTAGGCACTTTTTATCACCTGGAAAAGGTTAGTTGGGTTGCGGGAATGGAATCATAATTCCACGCAGGCGGAGTAATGTTAGAAATCACTTGTTTTATGTTCTCAGACGTTGCGTCCCAACGATCCGGGCACTACTGAAGCCGCTGCGTTCGACTTCTGTGGCTGTGGGTGGCCGCACCACATGCTCCTGCCCAAGGGCACCACGCAGGGCTACCCCATGACGCTGTTTGTTATGGTCTCCAACTGGGCTGAGGATCGGGTGAGAATTCTTGATAGTACCTCTCTTTCCTTTGTATATACGTAGGTATTTACAAAAAAAGTTTATATTTAAGTGTATTTTTCTGCATTCGAAGCTATGCTTGGCTTGGGTCTAGATGGCGCTGTTTAGTATGTCTTAGATTTTTTTTTGGGTCCTAAGGCAACTTCACTGACATTCCAGTACACCTGGGGGTAAGCCTTCTTCTTGGACTCAAACGGCAGTCGCTTCCGAAAAAGCTAAGATAAACCTTCCCAAAGAGTAGTATGAGAGAGGACCCCAGGCTCTAAACAACTAGCTTTAGATGCAACCGGGACTAACGCTGTGATCATGTTGATGAACCATAATAATATTTGTATTTCAGATCCAACAAGATCTTGTGGGATCTTGCAACGACGCAGCCTCGTACTGCGGCATTCGTGACCGCAAGTACCCAGACCGACGTGCCATGGGCTTCCCCTTCGACCGCCCCATCACCGCCAACTCGCTCGAAGCGTTCCTCAAGCCTAACATGAAGACTACGCCGTGCATTATACGGCACAACAACATTACTCTTCCAAGGGGACAGAAGGAGAAGGCGTAGGGTACTTGTGTAATGGGAGGTGGTAAAGGAACAGGGGGGGGGGGGCTTCAAAACTACAGACATGATGAATACATAAGTATAGGTAAAGATCGAAAAAAAGTAAACGTCCAGGACAGGACTTGAACCCGCGACCAGTCTTTATAGGGCGAATATTCTGACCAATTGAGTTGCCTGAACACGTTCTGGATATTCGAAATTCTCCTACATGTAATACTTGCCAATATAAAGCTAAAAGAAAAATTAGCATATTGATTACTTCAAAATTACATTAAGTACATAACTGTAGTTTCAAAGGCTAGCAAGAAAATGAATAGATTACTATTTACTGATTCAAAATGCATATAAATGCCTTACATTTAATAGATGCCAAAAGAATCTGTTCAATCTCTATATGTACTTCAGGAAAAAATTTAATAAAGCTGGATAGTTTGAAAATCAACAGCAGCATCAGCAAAATTCAAATCTTTTACATGTCAAATCGTTTTACAAGATCAATTTGATAACAAAATCAAATAGAGATTAGTTTGATATCAATTTATGTATGTTTTATGTATACTGTAATAATTCTGAATGAATGAATGATTGAATGAAATGATTTCAGAATTAGCTCACTTTATTTGAGTACTCGTAATTCTTCTTCTACTGTTTCTGCTCCGACCTTAGCTTCGATTAATGGACACCGATATGAAATCATTCAGATTAAATTTTAGCTGTAAGTAAACGGGTCTGTATATAGTTTGTAAATATTATGTACATAAACTAGGTAACACTTCATTCTTAAGACTAAATATATTTGCCTTTCACCAAATATCAGCTTTAATTTATTTGTCCTGTACGTAACTTACCTATTTCATAAATATAAGTTTTTTTTTCATGTAGGGTACGCCGATATGACTAGACCCACTCTCTTCCTCGATTGCTATTGCTTTTTTTTACACGCAGATGATAACCATCTGCTAGGCGCTGGGCGTCTTGCAGCCAAGCAAGCGAATATGAAATAAAAATGGAATTTGCCACTGAGCTTGAACTAGTTTTGAAGTTTTACTAACCGAACCGTCAATTACCAAGAAACATAGTCGTGCGGTTAACTACCAATGCGTTTGCATGCTTCCTTCCTTCATCAGAATATACCATCTTCGTTGCACACTGCAGATACTTAAACATCAATATACTCGGGATGTAAGAGTCAACATCCAGAATGGGACTTTACCACACGGCAATTATTTTCTAAGGTGCATACTCTAACTACTAATTGAGCTAACTGGACTGAAATTCTCGTTTTAGGCTCTTAGGGCGACGTACAATGAATGATATTGTGGGTATAGGAAGGGACTGCTTGACGAAAACCTCCTTGATATGTTTAATTCAGTCCCGAACATACTTTATGGTCCTGACCGAAAGAACGGAATCCGAAGTAACTTCATGGTACCTTTTTTTTTTTCGTGCGGAAATCCCTTCGGATACCCCCCCCGCGTGCCAGCGGGGGTGGTTATGTCGGGCTTGAACCGACTAAAACCGCACGCTGTCTCGGGTCTACAGACGTCGGGGTGTAAGGTTGCCCATAGAGCATATCCTTCGCACCCCGAAACTTCATGGTACCTAAATGACATTCTTTGATGATGGCACAGAGGTACAAAACGCAGATCTCGTCTGATCAATGTACTGCAATCTGAAAGAGCCCAGGGTGTAGAATAGAAAAACGAACATTTGGTTATAAGCTAATTTATTCAGTCTTAAATCTAGTGTTTTCTAAGTGACCAAACATATTAATTTGCAACTGCTAATGAAACCGTTTTCTTGTATCTAGAGTCGAACAAAAGTCTTAGGGTACTATATATTATATCTAAATAGGCACAATATTAAAAATCATACAGTCTCGCTTTCATACGTAGGCGGATCAAAATATGGAAGTGAATGAAAAACTTGCCTCTAAGACTTGATGACGGATGTCGGACATCGCCGAGCCAGTCAGTCTGTGACTATAGGCAGTATAACTTGGTCGAAACGTCAGGCATTTGAATTGCAGATACTTAACTACATCAAATTATCGAAAAAATTGTAATTTTCGGTATATTTCTTGAGGTCTAATACTACTGGGTTGTTGCACCTATATATTCAATTTTAATAATTTTATTTTCATATCCTACAAGCGCTATATAAGGTGTCACAAAATTAGGTCTCTGAATTTGGTGAGATGACTTGGTATCGACAAAATATGTAGGTATTTGAAAAAAAAAAAACGATTATTTATATTTTTTTTTTATTTTACGATAATTTTTTTGTTTCAAATGCATATTTTGTCGATAGCAAGTCATCTCACCAAATTCAGAGACCTAATTTTGTGACACCTTATATAGAGCACAGTTTCACTGTTTCAAGAAATTGTAAGCTATCTACTGTTGTTTGGGGATGATAATATCATTGAATCGGATCTTGCACTGTGTCACGTTCATGTTGGGCTTGAGGAATTCACTGAGCGAGTTGAGGGGAATGGGGCGGTCGAAGGGGAAGCCCATGTGCTGCCGGTCGGGGTACTTGCGGTCGCGGATGCCGCAGTATGATGCTGCGTCGTTGCAAGATCCTATTTCATCTTGATCGATCTGTGGATAAAAATTCAGAACCATTTAGTTCAGAGATATCATAAAATGTTAGGCAGGTGGTACAACAATTTGATAAATTTGGAAAGATACTCTAGGAATTTAAAATTTAATAAAAATTACAGATAGCTATATCAATGTTTGTGAACCTGGAATTGAAAGACGTAGATTTGCAGAGCTGAGTATACTGTGGAACTAATAAGATTTGTCAAAAAAATACTAGTAAATATTTTTGAACACTTATGAATAATATTGACGTGACAACGTCTTATAAATCGATGAGCCGGCTGCACGCACGAAAAAGCATGACGCTACATGCCGTTACCTGACGTATGCGGCGTTACCTCGTATGCCGTTACCTGACGTGTGCGGCGTTACCTCGTATGCCGTTACCTTTTTTTTTTTTTTTTTTTTTATCGTGCGGAAATCCCTTCGGATACCCCCCCGCCGGCCAGCGGGGGCGGTTATGTCGGGCTTGCACCGACTAAAACCGCACGCCATCTCGGGTCTTCAGACGCCGGGGTGTAAGGTTACCCATAGAGCATATCCCTCGCACCCCGGCTGACCCTGGGCCATCTCACCACTAACAGCATCGCTCATCCTGTCTCCTCTGAAAGCAGAGGAGTACGGAGAGCGATGTGTTCCCGCCACGTTGGGTATTGGCCGACGATCAATGCCAACCCTATGAAGGGGTGAAGGGGAAGCCATTGACCGCCGCCCAGGGTGTACCGGCCGCTCCGATTCCGTTCCCCCCGGACTGCAGCGGGATCGGAATCGGAGCGACACTCGAGGAGGTTACCCAACAGACACCCCTCGTATGCCGTTACCTGACGTATGCGGCGTTACCTCGCTCTGGGGTTGAAGTGCAAGCGATGCGTCCGCGTGGACAGCTGCTATACATATAGTTAGTATTTTCTTATGACGTTGTCACGTTCAACTATCGTCAGTAAACCGACATTACAGACAACCGGTATCTTTTTTTAGTTTAGCATATTATAGCAAGATGCTTTATGTTCGTAAGGTACGATCAAATTTCCCCGAATGGGACGCTTATAAATATGTCGTTAAGGTACTAATAGGTACCGGGACGGTGGGGCGACTAGCGCCCCTCCCCCAAACCAGGGCAAGACGGGGACACCGTGGTTCCCAAACCCGAGGGGGCCATCTCGAAACCGGAGATGGCCCAGGGTCAGTCGGGGTGCGAGTGATATGCTCTATGGGCAACCTTACACCCTTACCCCTGTAGACCCGAGACGGCGTGCGGTTTTAGTCGGTTCAAGCCCGACATAACCGCCCCCGCTGGCACGCGGGGGGGGGGGGGGTATCCGAAGGGATTTACGCACGAAAAAAAAAAGGTACTAATAGGTAAGCTAGTGCGAGAGTTGCAATATGTTAATATTTAATAAGATAACAGAACAGACATCTAATTGATAAGACTTTAACACTATTATTTATTGAAATAAAACAATTTTATTAAAAATATAATAAGATAATTTCATAAAACTTACCTTGTCATCGAGCCAGTTGGAGATCATAACGAAAACCACGATAGGGAAGCCCTGCTTGGTTCCTTTGGGAATGAGCATGTGATGCGGCCACCCACAGCGGCAAAAGTCAAACTCGGCAGATTCGAACGAAGATGGATTTCCAGGTCGAGATTGCTGCGAAAAACCAATTTGAGATAAACAATAAAGATCTCTATACATTTTTGCTAATTGAAACCCGTTTCAGTAGTCATTTAAGCTATCTTTGAAATGGGCTGTTGAAACGAGGTCTTGAATTCGATCCCCAATCGCCCCAGGCACACACCTCTGACTTTTCGTAGTTATGTGTGCATTCGCTCGCGTAATAATGTGCCCTACATTGGGACCTTAACATAACTGGCGAATCGTGGGTGTGTAATGCACCTTTTGCCTACAGGCGTGAAGTTATGTTATGTTATGTAGAACACTATTGTACGTCACTTATTATATTATAGATTATCTTACGAGGTACAATGGCGTCCTATCGCTAAGAGCGATCTCTATCAGACATCCTTAAGTATATCAAAAAGAGTGTGCTTAAGACCGCACGGCAGAAGTGAAAACTTCATTGGCAATCGCAAAATAATTCAAATTAAAAATTCAAAGTCAAAATAATTTTTATTACGTACCAATAATAACTATTACATTAATAAAGACAATTTTACGTATGAATTAAATATACTAAACACAGCGACACAACAGCGAAGAGCAGGTGACTGTATCTTGTTCGCTCGGGTACACTCGGTGGTCCCGAGTTCACCCGATCGAGCCTTTCACCTCAGAGCGTGACGGATCAGCCTAACTTACTACCTACGGAAAAATCTGTGTGCGGTGCGCCAAAAGAAGTTTTCATTTTTTTTCATTTGACGGCCTCTGTGGCGTAGCGGTAGTGCATTCGACTGCTACGACAGGGGGCGCGGGTTCGATTCCCGCTCAGTGCAAATATTTGTATGCATGAATATATCTATTTGCATTTGGCTGGATGTTTCTATGTATATTATGTATGTATTTACAAAAAAAAAAGTATCTAAGTATGTTTATCCGCATTCTGGAACCCATAACACCATAGTTAAACTATGCTTGCTTTGCGTCTAGAAAGCGCTGTGTAGAATGTCGTAGAATATTATTTTATTTATTTATTATTTATTTATTTGAAAAATATTCATAGTAATTATTATTATAATTAAAGTATTTGGACTTGGCTCACGGGGTTGTCGACACTCGGTGTTTATTTATTTCTCCACAAGACTATTCAGCTATTGTTGTTCCGATAGTGGTATTGCTTCACGGACCGATTGCCAAAAGCCGAATCAGAAACTCAAGACGATCGCGTTAGGCACTTGGCCTTGACCCAACTGTCTGATACAGAAAGCAGTTCTCCTCAACACGGCACGTATTGTGAGGAGGTTTCTTTCTTTGGAGCCCTAACCACCGGTAACTTCAAAATTTGATAAATGTTCAGATATATGACATTTCAGTTAACAGTTCAGATAACCGCCGTAGCCTAGTGGTATGGGTAATGGACTGCTGAGACGAGGTCTCGGGTTCGATCCCAGGTTTTACCATGGCACACACCAATGACTTTTCGATGCTTTTCGAAGTTATGTGTGTATTTATCACAGGTTTATAAGTGCCCAGTTAATGGCAATAGGCTCGCCACCTATTACATTGGGACCTAAACATAAACTGGCGAAATGTGGGTGCTAGCACCTCTGCCTACCCCTTCGGGGATATAGGCGTGAGTTTATGTTATGTTATGTTATGATTCGCGGATGAAGCCGCAACTAAAATTAAATGACACTGATGAAATGAGTAGTGTCACATACCTGGTCCGTGAAGGTCCTTTCGAAAGGAACGGTGACAGATGAGTCGACGCTACTGCGACGAATGATATTATTGCCAGTGTTTACTGAAACAATTAGGTTTTATTTAATTTCTCATTTTAGTATTTTGGTGTCCAATCTTGCAACTGAATTATAAAACAGCTAACCCAAAAAAATTCAGCTGACGCATTCTTGGTCATGATGGTAATGCAGAGCTAAGTTCACGTATACTTTTTTTTTTTTTTTTTTTTAAGAATATTAGTAACCAAAATTACTAATATCCCCCCTAACCCCTCCAGCTAAGCTAAATTGCTTGTGTTAGGAGTGGGTTCACGTCGGTAGTGTAATGGCCAGGATTCGAACCCGGGACCTCTCGATCGTAACGTTGACTCCTTAACCACTAAGCTACCGACGCTTTCAATCTTATATTTAATGTGATGGAATCGCAAACATGGCGTACCAATCATTCAATTTCGATTATGGGTATCAAAGGAAAGGTTTTGCACTTTGCACAGTGTTCACATTTTATTTATTTATGTAAGAAGGGATTCTGGGATGTTTATCTATTTGTATATACGTACATGCATACATAGAATCGCGCCTCTTTTCCAATAGGGTAGGCAGAGACCATATATTATGCTTCTTCCTTTCTTTTCCTTCATTTGCTTCTTCAACTTTTATAGTTCTTTTCATACATTTTCGTCGGTTGCGGGAACTCTTACCCTGGTCTTTCTTTAAAATGTCCTCGATCTGATGTATATGTCTGTCACACATTTTTATCTTTTTAGGGATTTTCTTTAGAAAAGCCCTATTGCTAAGGAGTTGTCGTCGACGTCGTCGTCGTTGCCAATTTTCTGTCACGGTTTTGGGTATGAAGGAGATGAGCTATCGAGTTGCTGTTTTCGGTAATAGATTCGTGCTGGGGTGAACCATTGCAAGATAAAAAAAAAATCGCAAAAAATCGCAAAATCGAAAATCCCTTGTATTCGTATTAGCCCTGAGCTCGTCTCAGGAATTCAACTTGTTTTGTATATGTTACAAAAGTTTTACAAAACACTCTTAGTGCAAAAGTAAATGTTTACTCATCCATCTATATGTTCGTCATAAATATTTTGTTCATTAAGTTCAGTCAGTAAGTCAGTCAGTCCGGGCAGGGGGATTGTGGTCGCAGCACTAGTGGGACCGGTGGGTGTCACGCGGTGCTGCGACGACAATTCTCTTCTGATGAGGCCGTCAAGCTGAGTGCCACCATTGTTAACATGGTACGTGTATATAATGGTGACCCTCTTTCCTGAGACTTTACCTTCAGCTTACCATCAGGCGAGGTGAAGTCAAATAGACGTGTCCTAAATATAAAAAAAAAAAAAATATATATATATATATATTAACTTACTTGTAGCAGTGAACTTGTCTAACTCGATCATCGACCTCCTCTGCTCATCAAAGGGCAGGGGCTCTTTCTTTTCGTTATGAACGGCCGCCATGAAGATACGGACTGTTCCCATCACGCCTTTACCCGTCGTGTTGTTCACTTCAATACTGGAATATCAATAAAAATTTATATGAAAGTTAACTGCTTCTAAATTTCATTAATTTATGTGACCGAGTAATTCAAAAACAATGTATTAAATAAGTTGTTCTTGTAGTTTGTTTTTCCTATACAGAGAGAACCAAATTAAGAATAGTTTAACTAGTTTGTGTTATGGGTTCTAGAATTCGAATAAATACTACTTTTTTTTAAACATACATGTATACGTACATGCAATTTGTATACATTCATACAAATTGCACTGAGCGGGAAACGAACCCGCGAGCACAGGAAACTCCATCGTAGCCGGGCGTAGCCATCGAACACGCCACAGAGAAAAATCGTAACGAACGTGATTCTTTGGACGAAAGAGTGACGCAAGTAGATATAGTGATATGAACTTTTATTTTTCGTGTTGAAATCCCCCTGTATACCCCCCCACTAGCCAGCGGGGGTGGTTATGACGAGTTCGAAACGACTAAAGCCGTCTCGGGTCTTAAGACGCCGTGATGTGGTGATGTAACCTCATAACTGTAGTTGTTACCGCTGTCGAGTCGTCTTTGCTATCGCTTATCATTGATTCTAAATTAAATCATAATTATTAGGTATTAAACTCAACGGCCAAGAGTCTGACCAACCGGCCCTTTTCAGGGCCAGCTGACCCCATTGCACGAGGGGGTCGGGGTATAGCGGGCCTGCAAGGCCCGCGGGGTGGCGTGGTCGTTCCAGGTACGAGGGGTACCTGGAACCTGCTGTTATCAGAGGGGACACTGCGAATGCCCCAGGGTCAGTCGGAGTGCGAGGGATATGCTCTATGAGTAACCTTACACCCCGGCGTCCGTAGACCCGAGACGGCGTGCGGTTTTAGTCGGTTCAAGCCCGACATAACCACCCCCGCTAGCCGGCGGGGGGATATCCGAAGGGATTTCCGCACAAAAAAAGAAAAAAAAAGATATTAAACTCACATTTTTTTCAGGTACATTTTATTAAGAGCCATTGTTTGCCCACTCTCCCCTTTAAACCTAATAGATACAAAGCTCACAAGTAATGTACTTACACATAGGTGAACTCCTCATGCTGTAGGTGAGTGAATTTGACCAGAACAGATCCTCGGGGCGTAAAGTCCAGGCCTCTGCCCAACTCCACCATACTTTGCTGCCAATGAGTACCCATTGTGTTATCGCCTGCAGGACCCTCAATGCTGATTCCTGCTACGTGGATGCCCGGGAACTCCAGCTGCAATATTTTTTTATGTGTTTAGGTGTATAATTCAATACTATTAGATATTTCTTTTTGTTTTTTGAGCTGAGCGAACGAAGCGAGCGAAACTCTTATACGCGGCATAACCATTTGTTGGTGGCTGAACTCCTCCGTAACCACTCACGCGATATTGATTAAATTTACCACGGTGATAGTGTGGACACTGAGGAGTGTTTTGAAGCGAGATGGTTCATGTCCGATGTACCATTGAGGAATAATCACCTAAAAACAGTTTCACGAGTGCAGTAAGATGTCTTATTTGCAAGTAAGAGTCCTGCTCGCTCAGCTCAATTTATTTCAGTCGCACCCTGCACTGAATTCCTAGTTTATCTAACGTCAAAATGACTTCACCTCGCCTGATGGCAAGCTAAAGCTAAAGTCTCAGGAATGAGGGTCACCATTACAGATACCGATAGTGTTACAATGGTGGGTCTCAGCTTGACGGCCTCATCAGATGCTTTTTCACACCCCGCTTAAAGGACCCGGGACTGTAGGAATTAGGAAACACGTGTCCTGTATATAAATGTCAAGTCTTTATGGTGCGGCAAAGAAAAGAGGCACCGTATGAGCGTCATTACGTCGGACTCGAATCGACCAAACGGCGTCTCTAATGCCGGGGTACCTTTCTTGAGCTAATGTAGGACGGAGGTCGTTGACCGATGAGTGTGATCCTCAACCTTGCATATGTTGCTCTGTATAAGAAAGGAGAAGTACTGAAATATTGCCGGTCCAAAGTCAGAAGTATTGACTTAACTCTAAGTCGTCATCATCCCAACGCGAAGTTCAAAGTCCCCCTTCTAAAGTATCCCTTCCCCCACATGTATGAAAGGCATAGAATGAAAGTACGAGAGGGATAAATGCGAGATATGGTATGGTAATAAAGGACAGGAATGAAATCGTGAATAACCTTAGATTTAAAAGAGAAAATAGATAATCTAGTAAGCTAGAGATTTGAACCCTGAGTGGGTTACTTTTAAAAATAGGCAGACATATTAGAAGAAAGTAGACTTTGATTCAGTCAAAGGTGTTATTAAAAAAAAAAGTTGTCATCATCAAGCATCATCATCTTCATAGCGATCTCCCAGTTGGAGCCGACGGCGGACCTTATGGTTTTTGAATGGTATGTCGACTTTATCGTCAGCGACTGCCGTCTGACGTCCTAACCCTGAGAGGCAAGGGTCCTGTACACCCAAGTCATCATCAATGTTGATGATAAAGTCTCTGATAAAGTCGACATACCATTCAAAAACCATAAGGTCCGCCGTCGGCTCCAACTGGGAGATCGCTATGAAGATGATGATGCTTGATGATGACGACATTTTTTAACGTTAAGATGATGTCATCTTAACGTTATTCCCGGTTGAAGGCAAGGTTTTCACCTCGGAGTTCGGGGTCCGCTTGGATTCGATATGACTTATTTTGGCTTTCATGGGAGCGACTGCCCTCTGATCTCACCCAACCCCGAGTGGAATGCCTGCACCAAAATATCATCCGTTAATCATCAAATGAGCTTGGCTTGGGTACCCGATTTTAGTGTAAGTAACGATTTTTGAAGTTTACCCGGCGGCGATAGCCCAGTGGCGTACGTAAAGGACTGCTGAGACGTGGTCTCGAGCTCGATCCCCAGTGGCCCCGGGCACACACCTCCGATTTTTCGTAGTCATGTGTGTATTAATAAATGTTAATTATCACTCGCTTAATAATGTGCCCGGTACATACTATTACACTGGGACCTTAACATAACTGGCGAATCGTGGGTGTGTAATACACATCTGCCTACCCCTTCGGGGATACAGGCGTGAAGTTATGTTATGTTATCCATCTTCGCACCGCCGATATATTAACCTTGTCATCAGCATAAGGAGTCAGATTATACTTGTATAACTGGAACAGGTCATCGATGTACGCATGCCAGCGGTAGAATATGGGGTCTCGCATAGCCACCGCTGAGTCCACCATTACTGCGTATGGTTCCTGAAGAAATAATTTTACAAATGTTAAATGGTACTTAATAAGCACTGGAGGCCTATTGCAACAACTCAGCGCCAAAGAAACAAAAAAAAAAGGAAATTCATTTTGAGGTTTCTAGGATATAAGTAATCTGTAATATAAAAACCGGCCAAGTGCGAGTCGGACTCAATCAAATCTCAATAAGCATAACAGCAGCCTGTAGCAATATGACGTATTAAAAAGAAACTACTTACTAGAACTCGTTCAAACCAATTTTTGGTGGAAGTTTACATGGTAATGTACATCATATATTTTCTTAGTTTTATCATTCTCTTGTGTTATAAGTTACGGGGGGGGGGGAGGACACACATTTTACCACTATAGAAGTGTCTCTCGCGCAAAGTAATCAGTTTAAAAAAATGATGTTAGAAACTTCAATATTTTTTTGAGTTTATGTTCTAAGTATGGGGAACCCCCAAAATTTATTGTTCTTTTTCTATTTTTGTGTGAAAAACTTAATGTGGTTCACAGAACACATCAAGTTTCAACACCATAATTCTTATAGTTTCGGAAAAAAGTGGCTGTGACATACGAACGGACAGACAGACAGACATGACGAATCTATAAGGATTCCGTTTTTTGCTTTTTGGCAACGGAACCCTATAAAATGAGGCGCTGAATGTGTTGCTAAGCGCAAATCTCGAGAGCAGCTGAACCGATTTCGCTAATTCTTATTTTATAATATTCCTTGAAGCACGAGGATGGTTCTTACAGAGAGAAATTTAAAAAAAACCTTTTTTTTCTTTAGGCAACTAAAGAAAAAAGTTTACAGGCATGTTTGGGAGGGGACATCGTGGTTCCCAAACCCGAGGGGGCCATCTCGAAACCGGAGATGGCCCAGGGTCAGTCGGGGTGCGAGGGATATGCTCTATGGGCTACCTTACACCCCGGCGTCTGTAGACCCGAGACGACGTGCGGTTTTAGTCGGTTCAAGCCCGACATAACCGCCCCCGCTAGCCGGCGGGGGGGTTTCCCAAGGGATTTCCGAACGATAAAAAAAAAAAAAGACATGTTTGGGATAAATAGGTGCCACGGGGCAAAGTATGCCACGGGCGAAGCCGCGGGGGACAGCTAGTAATAATAATAAATAAATTTGTAAATATACTACGACATTCTACACAGCGCTTTCTAGATCCAAAGTAAGCATAGTTTAACTAGCTTGTAGGTTCCAAAATGCGGATAAACATACTTATATACTTTTTTTTGTAAATACATACATATTGTACATAGGAATACCCAGACCAATGCAAATAGACATATTCATGCACACAAATATTTACACTGAACGGGAATCGAACCCGAAATGATTAAAACACTAAGCACAAACTGATGGAAAGACGTCTAATGGCCGAAGTGATCTAATGTACCAAAACCCACTTGAATCCCACTACACACGATCCTAAATATATAAAAAAAAATAAAACTATCCTACTAATATTATAAAAAAAAAAAAAAAAAAATTGTGAAGTGTTTGTAAGTTTGAGTGTTTGTTACTCTATCACGCTCTATCACGCTCTATCAGCTGAACCGATCTGGCTGAAATTTGGTACACGGTTAGACTATAGTCTAAACTAACAACATATCCCTGAAATAGGTTTCCATGGAAAGCGGGAACGGAATCAAAACTCCAAGCGGGGGAAGCGGCGGGCATCACCAGTATATTATAAACTTGCTGATGCCCTCGGCTTCGCCCACGTGGAGGTTGGATATCTTTTTTAGTCATATCTCCGGTATATTCATATCCTATTTAACCAATTACAATCAAACATACGTCCGATTTTAAGTCTGACCAAGACCTTTCTAATAGAAAAAATAAAGACATCAAAATCTGTTCAGTAGTTTTTGCGTCCATCGCGAACAAATAGATAAACAGATAAGTACTCCGAAAAAAAAAATTTTGTGTTTTGAATCGTTCATTAAACATAATCCAAGTCCTTTTTTATCATTGGTGTACAGATACAACTAATTTACAATTTTATAATAGTACAGATGTGAAAGCTTGCGAAGATATTTGGATGTTTGTAGTTAATCATGAGTAAACCGCTGAACACATTTGGAAGAAAATTGGCACATAGATAGACCAATTCCGGGAATAACATAAATAGAATTCTCTACCTTATGGAAACAGGTCATTGGGAGGAAAGACAACAGGAAAACTACACAATGCAGTGCTATAAGGTAGTTTCTACTTATTGTTTCAAGTTTAGGTTATGTGGTACGCATCATGATGTTGTGATTAATACTTACCAGGTGTCTATGGTCAGGGTCGTGCACGATGGATATGAAGAGATGTCCCATGTTGTGCAAGTTGCCATAATAGTCACGGTTCGGGCTGATGATGGAGGACTCCATCATGTTGCCGAGTATGTCTATACCTGTCTCCTCTTCTAGTGGCACTCGTGTACCATCAGGCTGAAAGGAACAGACAGTTGATCAGGAAAGTATGTGATGTTCCATCAACAAAAATGAGGATCTTCCGACCAGGCAAGGTGATCTCGAATGGCGGGCCGCGGCCCAACGGTTTTCTTTCGGATGTTGTATATATAATGTGCCAGCGCGAGAACTTCACTTTCGCGATTCAGGATCGGTATTTCTGTAGTAGTATTGAAGTAGTTCAGCTTGCTGCCGTTAGGTGGAGCTGGGTACGACAATTGTCCGACATGACAATTCATCGACATAAAATTGGTCGAAAATCCCATTGAGCGACAGGGATAATTAGTCGACATACAATTGGTCGAAAAGTCTTGAACGACAACGATTACTAGTCGACAACTCGTGGACACCGCGCGCTCCGACACGGGTAGGTATAGGTTAGAACGGTTATTGCACCCTTCGTGTTGGTTCACTTGTGATAATGCACGTAGAAATTGGAGCCCCGCGTGGCGGGGCTTCGTCGAAATCATTAACTAATAACTAAGATATAACAGAAAACTAATTTACTTACCTAACCAAAACGACATCAACGAATTTAATAATGAGAACAATTTTTTAGGGATTTTCTTTAGAAAAGCCCTATTGCTATCGAGTTGTCGTCGTCGTCGTCGTTGCCAATTTTCTGTCACGGTTTTGGGTATGAAGGAGATGAGCTATCGAGTTGCTGTTTTCGGTAATAGATTCGTGCTGGGGTGAACCATTGCAAGATAAAAAAGAAATCGCAAAATCGAAAATCCCTTGTATTCGGCTGAGCTCGTCTCAGGAATTCAACTTGTTTTTTGATAAGACAAGAATGCTAAGATCGACAATGACATCAACGACAGAGTTTAAACATTTAAAATAATATATATTGGTATTTACATTTTTTTTTTAAAGAATATTAGTAACCGAAATTACTAATATCCCCCCTAACCCCTCCAGCTAAGCTAAATTGCTTGTGTTAGGAGTGGGTTCACGTCGGTAGTGTAATGGCCAGGATTCGAACCCGGGACCTCTCGATCGTAACGTTGACTCCTTAACCACTAAGCTACCGACGCTTTGATAATTTTGATTTGATAAAGTAGAGTAAACCACTATTTTTCGATCAATAATATGTCGACCAATTGACTTGTCGGTTAATTGTCATTGTCGACCTATGCTCATCTCGACCAAAAGTGTGTCGACTAATTATAATATCGATCAATCGTCTGTCGACCAATTGTCGTAAACCCGTATCGCCACATTAGTCGTTGATAAGTAGGTCATTGACACGTTTTACACGTAGCTTACTACTCTAGACCTGAAAGTTTGACTCGATAGTCTCCACTGCTTTGATGGTTTTTCTTCCAAAACGGTGGGTTACAGCCAATGCATATCGGGGCGTAGGGTGTACATGGGGCGTCATCAAGAACTTCGCTGTTCCAGTCAAGCTCACTTGCAAGCCGGTACAGCGCTGATTGATGGGCGAGGCTCTGGGGCAGGATTTCCTCGGGGGAGGTAAGACAGTAGTAGCTCCCATGAAAGTAAAAACAAACCAATAAAATTAAGATTAAGCGGACCACAGGTATCATGTACATACTACCTTTCGATGCGACTGGATTTAGCACATGGATGAATAGAAGATTGTGCAAACTTGAAAATTTGTAGCCAAAGTAATCTAAAACTATGTTTCTTGTGTCTAGGTGAGTCTTAAAGCTTGTCCTATCTGTGCGAAATGGAGGAGTGGAGCCTAGTAGAAGTTTATTAAAATTGACTTGAATGAGTAAACTGTTCTATTTCTTCACTAACCAGATATATAGAGAGTGTCTCAATAGCCTCTATGAAGCGCATCCGCCAGGTCTCCAGTTGAGAGATATCCAGCCTGATCAAGTCCACCGGACGGTGCACGTCACTGACTCTGCTGTTCGCAAACCTGTAATATTAGATGTGATGGAATATAAGTCAAAATATTTAAAAAATCCGCCGTTTTGTATTTATTTAATTTTGATATACCCAGTAGCACTCTCACAATAAATACGGTTCTAACAACACCTCTCAAGCTAAAATCCATCGAGCCGTTCAGGCCGCAGAGCGTGCCAAACAATTTTACATACATACTCTCAATGAACATAACCCTCGACGTGGCGCAGTCGGGTAATACAACCATGCCTGAGAGGTAGAGGCTCTGAACTTAGCAGGTTGATTTTGTATTGTTGTGATTGACAAGATATGTAGAATATACTGCTTCGGGGCTGTTTGGCCGTGGTCCATATGAAACTTGTATTCCAAAGGTTTCGTCGATCACTGCGGTCGACCATTCCAGTGGTTCAGGTCCGGGTGGCAACGAGTGCGTAGAGCTCTCGTTTCTGCGACTGATGACATCAGTAAAGTCACCACCACAACGTTTGGAACACAAGTACCAAATGAACTACGGCCAAACAGCTCGGAAGCAGTATATTCTACTTGCAACGCCGGCCATGAAAGCCTAAAGATTTATATTGACAACTTAATTTTTCATTACCATATCGTTGTTTCACCTTTCTTTAGACCCGCTGAAGGTGCGCCAAGACATTGCCTCTCTAGCTATATTTTACAACCTGTACCACGGTGAGTCTTCTAATGAGCTCTTTAAACTTATCTCACCGTCTCCCTTCCTATCAAGATCGACACGAGCTTGACTGCGGTGTCACCCACATACCTTAGAACAATACCGTCTCAAATAAAGCCGTTCGGAAATTCATTTCTTTGTCGCACGGTGAAGAACAGTAACTGGAATCACGGTAAAGAGCTCAACCCGCACACGTGTTTCATTCTTCTTACATTAGCGAGTCGTTGGTCAAAAGAAGAAGCGATAAACGATTCGCCTGAAACGGGTACGAAAGCCTACTGATCTTTCTTCTCTCCCAGATATTCGCAGATACGGGTATCTGGCACAACCCTAGATGGGAATGTACAAAGTAATTTACCTTGGTGGCCAAATCCTTCCAGCGACATGGGAGTCTAGCTTTGGAAAGTAGGCTTCTACAATGGGCTCATGAAAATCGTGGTAGCGAACGGTACGGCTCAAGTCGTTGCAATAACGCTCAGTGTTGTATCTACGAAAATAAAAATAATTATAATAAGTTCTTTTATTATGACAAACTTCAGATCTGTCTGATGACAAACAATAGGCCTGTCATAAGGCCTAAAGCCGTCTTCATAACTTTAATTTCTCGCTAAGTATATTACTTATCTAAAATTATAACAAAATAAAATGAGCTTGATCCACAATTTGGTCGACTACTGCCATTGCCGTCTTTTTGTCATTAAATTGGATGCTCTTTTTCATTTTGACAACACTGATTCATGTAATAATCCAATATTCATTTATGTATTGACTAGCTGACCCGGCAAACTTCGTTCTGCTCTTAGAATCCAGTTATGTTGGTTACCTCATAAGCTGAACTTATTTCTTGAATGTCTCCTGGCACCGCGGCATTAAAGACTCAAGACCTCGTGAGGTTTAGGTCGTTTCGAGTCCCACATAAATACCTCCGCTGGCCGACGTGAGGAGGGGGTGGTACTCATGGCAAAACACAAAAAGGCACAAATAGGCGGAGACAAATCCAAAAAATCAAAGATCATGAAAATCGATTCACCCGTTTATGAGTTTATCCCGTTCATCATTAACACGACTTCGTTTTATTAATATATATATAGCTGCTCGTGCTGATTCACTGACTGACTCACTCACTCACTCACTCATTGATCACCTCTCCTGAACAATTTTGTATGAAATTTTTTTTTTCACTGATGGTTTCGTATAGAGGATAAAAATTCATTCGGAGGAAAAATATGGAGAGAGCTGATGATTGAGGATTTCGGAGACGGGTGAAGAGCACGCTTAAGGTATTGAAGATAGGTTGGGGGTGCTTTTTTTTTTTTTTTTAACGTGCGGAAATCCCTTCGGATACCCCCCCGCTGGCCAGCGGGGGTGGTTATGTCGTGTCTCAACTAAAACCGCACGGTGTCCTCCCCAAGTGTCCGTTGCCGGGCACCCCGGGTAAGCCCTCGAAAGGATAACCCCAGGGTTGCCGGCGGACTTTGGCCGCCACCGCGGCCTCGCCTGGTGGGGTCGGGTTTTATCCCGCTTCGGTGAGTTGGCAGGCGTGTGTAGGGCACACACGACACGCCTCCGCCACGGCCTGCTTCTGTAAGGACGGCGAGTCGGCCAACGGCCGTCCTCAGGCCCCGATCATGGAGGTCGGTAGTCCCGGACGTAGATGAGTCTGCGGCGTCCTCACCGCAGACTGCGAAACTCGGGGGGCAGGGTTCTCTCCCACTCCCTCTCCACCGTCTCTTTCGCACGCATTACCTGCTCGCAGAAAGAGGCGGCGGCGTGCCACTTGCTCCCGTCGGAGACCACGGCCGTCAGCATGGTCTCCAACGAGAGAACGTCCACGCCCAGGACCGCAACGAGATCCCGGCGTTGACTCGTCCACGCAGGGCACTCAACCAACGTGTGGAGCGCCGTGTCTTCGCCAGGATCCTCGCAGTGCTGGCACTGCGGCGTTGTCTCCCGGAGTTTGCGCCACAGATACTTACCGAAACACCCGTGTCCGGTAACTATCTGGCACATCCGGTAGGAGAGGTCCCCATGGTCCCTCTCCAACCACTCCTTCATGATCGGTCTCACCGCCGCAATGGTGGATTCCCCCCACCTTGGGTGCTCAAGTCGCACCCTCCATGTCTCCATGAGTTTCTGGCGGAGCAGGGACCGCTGAGCCCTGATTTCTCGGGGCTCCGGCCTATGGCCCCGCTCCAGCGCCTCCTTGCGCCACTGGTACAGCAGCGCAAGGGCAGGTTGGGGGTGCTTGAGCAAATGTCACTCGAAACGTCATTCAATTGCCAGTGACCTGAAAAAAAATTCAAAATGGCGAAAAAAAAATAGCCGCCATACAAATTTCGTCGGTGTCCATCTCGGAGAGTATAATGATCAGGATCCAAAGGTCTACTCGATGTATAGAAAAAAAAATACAAGATGGCGGAATTAATTTTTTCTATAGAAAATGTATGGCGAATATTGAATAGACTACAAGTTTTGAACTATGCAAGACTTTGATTTATGGTTTCTTTTTAAAATGTTTTTGTGGACGAACTCTTAGTCAGAAATATGTAGATAGATGATGATCGAGGGTTTGTAAGATGGGTGAGGAGCACGGCCAGGGTATTAAACATAGGTGAGGGCTGCTTAAACAAAAAATACTTGGAACCTCATCCAATTGGCAGTGAGTTGAAAAAAAATTCAAAATGGAGAAAAAAAGATGGCCGCCATACAAATTTTGTCGATGTCTATCTCGGAGAGTATAAAAGATAGAAGAGTGGTTTCTTAGCAAAAGATGATCAGGACTTGAAGGTCTACTCAATGAACAGAAACAAAATTCAAGATGGCGGAATTCATTTTTCCATACAATATGGAGAATATTGAAGAGACTGCAAGTTGGGAACTATGCAAGACTTTGATATGGTTCCTTTTCAGAATGTTTTATGGAAGAACTCTCAGTCAGAAATATGGAGATAGATGATGATCGAGGGTTTGGAAGATGGGTGAGGAGCATGGCCAGGGTATTAAAGAAAGGTGAGGGCTGCTCAAACAAAAAATACTCGGAACCGCATCCAATTGGCAGGGAGATGAAAACAAATCCAAAATGGCGGATTCAAGATGGCGTCAACACAAATGTCATGGGTGTCTCTCTTAGCCGGGACCCCTCCATGGGACCTGGAAGGGAGAGCCCTTGCGCTGCTGTACCAGTGGCGCAAGGAGGCGCTGGAGCGGGGTCATAGGCCGGAGCCCCGAGAAATCAGGGCTCAGCGGTCCCTGCTCCGCCAGAAACTCATGGAGACATGGAGGGTGCGACTTGAGCACCCAAGGTGGGGGGAATCCACCATTGCGGCGGTGAGACCGATCATAAAGGAGTGGTTGGAGAGGGACCATGGGGACCTCTCCTACCGGATGTGCCAGATGGTTACCGGACACGGGTGTTTCGGTAAGTATCTGTGGCGCATCCACCGGGAGACAACGCCGCAGTGCCAGCACTGCGAGGATCCTGGCGAAGACACGGCGCTCCACACGTTGGTGGAGTGCCCTGCGTGGGCGAGTCAACGCCAGGATCTCGTTGCGGTGATGGGCGCGGACGTTCTCTCGTTGGAGACCATGGTGAGGGCTGTGGTCTCCGACGGGAGCAAGTGGCACGCCGCCGCCTCTTTCTGCGAGCAGGTAATGCACGCGAAAGAGACGGCGGAGAGGGAGCGGGAGAGAACCCTGCCCCCCGAGTTTCGCAGTCTGGTCAGTCAGGTCCGCCGGCAACCCTGGGGTTATCCTTTCGAGGGCTTACCCGGGGTGCCAGGCAACGGACACTTGGGGAGGACACCGTGCGGTTTTAGTCGAGACACGACATAACCACCCCCGCTGGCTAGCGGGGGGTATCCGAAGGGATATCCGCACGTAAAAAAAAAAAGAAAAAATGGGTGTCTCTCTCAGAAAGTATTAAAGATGGATGAATTGTGTTTCGGTTCACCTCTGCTGTAATTTTTTTTCCCTGATGCTTTCGTATAAAGGACGAAAATTCATTCGGGGGAAAAATATGGAGGGAGCTGATGATTGAGGATTTTGGAGACGGGTGAAGAGCACGGCCAAGATATTGAAGAGAGGTAGGGGATGCTCATATTATATATAGCTCGATTACCACTCACTCACTCACTGACAAAATTGTTCTCCTAGAAGGAGTATTGGGGGATATGGATGATGTATGGGAAAAATGTAGAGAGAGCTGAGGTGACTATGGGAAAAATCCGAAATGTCAAATATTCAAGATGGCGGCCAACATGGTGGTCGTTTCTCCGCCATTTTTTATGACCTGGCAACATGGGGGTCATTTTTGAGTAAATCGAGGCTTCTGATATTGAATTTTTGAAAAAAAAAGTTGAAAAATCGAAGATGGCGGATCGATTTTTTTATTTAACACTCGCGAGCTGCTCGTAGCTCGCGCACCGCGTAAAATACTAGTATATATATATATCTAGATTAAAGATATTGTGTTCTCTTCAGTTTGACGTGGTACTCTGCGCTAATTCTCTAATTACCTGCATACAACTTGCTGATGCATGTAATAGAATATTTCTCCTCTGCGATCCTTGTTCACAATAGTTATTTCATTATCATAAGGGTACACCAGATGCCAGTGCCAGTGGTGGAGGCTGAGGCCTATGTCTTCGCGGAAGTACGCTAAGCGCTGTTCAGGCTCGGCGTCCGATGATGCGTAGTTTAGGTTGAATACAATGGGCTTCTGTGAAAGGAAATTTATCTAATTTTAAGGAGCGTGGGTGTACAGGGTCCTACCAAGGGGCTCAAGTCAACTTCATTTGCTACTTAGTGCACAATGATATGAGCAATGATATGAGCAATGATAATTATGAGCAACGATATGAGCAATGGTATGAGCAATGGTATAAGCAATAATATGATCAATGATATGAGCAATGATATGAGCAATGATATGAGCAATGATTTAAACTAACAAAGATAGTTGATAAGCTGCAGAGAGTAATGTAATATATCGGAGAATTTCGAATATCTGGGACGTGTCTAGGTAGCTCAGTTTGCAGAGCATTCCCCCTGTAAGGGACTGGTCGCGGGTTCAAGTTCCGCCCTAGATTTTCTCTTTTTTCGATCTACATCTATAGGAAAGGCTAGCATACCGATTGCTTAAAAATTTCATTGAATTAATGTGGCGGAGTAATCAAAAAACAATGTTTAAAAATGATTGTAACATCATTCATTGTTTCCGTAGTTCGCAGTAATTACGGTAGATGGTTTCAGCGTTGCCCCGAGACGTAAATAATATATCAGAGGATTTCGAACATCTGGGACGTGTCTGGGAATGCTTTGACCAAGTGAGCTCTCACTTGGTCAAGGCATTCCCCTGTAAGGGACTGGTCGCGGGTTCAAGTCCCGTCCTAGATGTTCTCCTTCTCGATCTAAATATATAGTAACTTGAAAGTTATAAGATGTGAAGATACCTAGATGGACGCCCGACCTGGATCATATTCTCATAGAGATGACATTTTAAGTTGTATACACCCGTATGTAGCTCCATCAACACCTTCGACTGCAACTCAGTGCTGACTGACGGATGAGGACCCAATACAGGCTTTCCTGTCACTTCTTGCATAGTTTCAGCCCCCCCCCCCCGATAAGGCGCAGAGCATAGCGCACCATGGGGTTTAGTGGATATACCCATCCGGCTGCTGGATAGGAGAGTCCTACACACGATCTCCGGCTATTGCACCTTAACCGGAGGTGCAGTGCGTAACAGCATTCCCCACGTAAGAAAAGGTTTTTCTCCCACGATTGGAGAAGTCAGACTCTATCTCTAAGATAAGCCAAGTGTAGAAAAAGAGTGGGAGAGCGATCCCAGGGCTCCAAAGTGCAAAAAGATGAGTTTTCGTAGGTATCAGTCGAAGCAGTCAGTCAGGCAGTCAGTCGGAAGCCGGATCCCGTGCTCCGAGATGAAGGTCACGGATGCAATTGAGACAGAACGCTGTTATGATGATGATGATGAGTCGAAGCAGACACTTACCCTAGATCCATTGGGCACTACGTTGGACACCTCTCTAGCGCGTCGGAAGACCTTCGAGTCGATAAACTTGGTCGGAAACGTCTGTGCGTACGTTGGGATGTTCAAACCCTTGGTGTCCGGCCTGTTAATTGTAATTTTTGTTTCTTATAGGTAAGTATATGATATGATGACATGGTTGTATGGTTGATCCATCAAGATCCAAGCCAACCTCCACTTTAAAACGGTACAACTGCTGAGTAACGGACGAGGCTCCGGCGCAGGCATTTCTTTTGGGGCTGGGAAGCTAGATGGCACTTCGACGGCCAGAAGAACCAACATACTAATCAAAAAGAATAAGTGGACCCCATGCTGCACTTGATAAATTTTTCAGATGTATAACTAGCCTAGTTTTACAACCTCTGTCGGGTGAATATGGTCCCAACATTTGATCAAAGGTCATAATTCACCTGCGGCCAAGACTTCGAGAGCCGTTTCTTTTTAGGGTTCCGTTGCCAAATGGCAAAAAACGGAACCCTTATAGATTCGTCATGTCTATCTGTCTGTCCGTCCGTATGTCACAGCCACTTTTTTCCGAAACTATAAGAACTATGCTGTTGAAACTTGGTAAGTAGATGTATTCTGTGAACCGGATTAAGATTTTCACATAAAAATAGAAAAAAGACAGTAAATTTGAAACTAAACTGAAACTCAAAAAAATGTTTTTCATCAAACCCATACGTGTCTATGGATAGGTTTTCAAAAATGATATTGAGGTTTCTAATAGCATTTTTTTCTAAACTGAATATTTTGCGCGAGAGACACTTCCAAATTGGTAAAATGTGCCCCAATTAATAATATTCCAATGTGAATATATGATGTACATTAAACTACCCATGTAAACTACCACCAAAAATTGGTTTGAACGAGATGTGGTAAGTAGTTTTTTTTTAATACGTCATAAATATTTCATTCAATCAACTCAAGTATAAAAATTAAAAAAAAACATTATTATGTTACTTGCTGCTACGGAACCCTTAATGGGCGAGTCCGACTCGCACTTGGCCGCTTTTGTCATCTGTGTAATAGAGCAGGGGCTACAGGTTTTTGAGATTGCAAAATCCGAGGACCGGCAACTATAACCGGATTCCTATTCCTGAGCTCCCAAATAACTACAAAACACATCTTGCCGCCAGGTGTGTAGGTCCCTTTCCGATCAATTTTTCTTTTCGACTTATTCGACACTTGCGATTGGTCTACAACAACGACAATATACCATGTTTTAGATAATCTCTTCAAAAATATTAAAAAGCCCGGAAGCAGTATATTCTATATACAAATATTAAAACCGTTTGAAAAATCATCGTAGTTAAAATACATATTGGTTTCTTGACTACTGTCGAATTCAAAAAAAAATTCTTCATAGGAGGTCTAGTTATGACCCCCTGAGTCCGAAATGACCACTGGTCAATAAGTTTATATTTATATATATATGTATGTATGGTTCCACTTCCCAAAATTTGCGGCACTCTCACGGTCGCATTTTTGCCCCGATCGCTTTCAAACTGCGGTCAAAAATTGCTTGGGTGTAAACTTAGTTTAAGTTCGTGAACGGGTGGAATCCGGCCTAAGGGGACGGTAGGGCCTCACTTTTTGTAAAATCAGTTTTTCCTAAAAAATTCACGTACCATGAAAGATATTCGAACCGTTCTAATTTTATCCCATAGTATACATGAGTACCAACAACTTTTAATTATAAACCTATAAGATTAAAACTTTAACAAAAAGTGGAGGGCGGAAAAACCAAAATTTTTCGGGAAAAAAATCATAACTTCTAACCGGTAAACATTCTTGCAGTCGGAAACATTTTTAATCGATAGGCCAAGTTTTTCGCTAAAAGTCACCGTTTTCGAGAAAAAAAAATTAAACTGTTAAGTCCGTAGTTCTCTATATAAAATAATATTAATTGCATCACGAAATCTACCTGTGCGTTCCCCCTGCGGGAACGGATTTTTTTATAAGAGGCACTTTAAAAGTCCCTCATATAAAAAATGTGTATTTAAAAAAAAAAAAAGATTAGCTCCGGAATTCTTTTTCGCACGAAATTTTGAAAGTCTACTACTTACGTTTTGATTAATATGAAGACTTAAAACTTGGACATGTTGAAGGTTTTTTGAGTCTAAAACGTTTTTGTGCGTTTTGATAAAATTGATCCATAAAGTTTTTCGCGTAACGCGGGCAAAAGTAAAGAAAATGGTTTTAATAAACGGCCAAAAAAATTGTTTATAACTTACGAAGTTTTTACTAATGGTTTCATATTTGTGAAGAGATTATCTACAATTTGGTATATTGTCGTTGTCGTAGACCAATAGCAAGTATTGGGAAACTTGGTAGCAATATATGTTTTATCGTTATTTGGGGTCTCAGGAATATGAATCCGGTCACAGTGGTCAGTCCTCGGAGTTTGTAAACTTATAAACCTATAGCGCCTGCTCTATAAATTAATTTATCATTGATATCAGATTATATGTATTTTATAGATACCTGTGCAATAAAGTCACGGAGAGGCAGTAGTTGAACATGTAAGGATTAATGTGCAGCTGGCAGTACGCGCAGAGAGATTTCAAATCTTCGAGATCTTGCGTATCTGCAAATATTATTTATATTTTCATAGACCTATTCAAACTACGTTACTCGGTTTCGAAATTTTTTACTAAACAATGATGTAAAGTCCAACCAGTCACCACAAGTAACACCAGCACGAGACCACATGGACCAGTGATCAGCTGTCTAGTCAGGCAGTTCAAAACTTTCCCATCAAAACATGTTACACTTTTACCGGTCACTCTACCTATTTATGTCATCATAATCCTCATGGTGATTTCCACTCATTATTTCCATCGGTGGTCCACTCATCATTTTTGATTGGAATATCGGCTCTTGCGGAAGCGACTGTTATTGAGCTGAACGAGCGAAGCTCTTTTACCCGGCATAGCCGTTTGTTGGTGGCTGAACTCTCCGTAACCACTCGCGCGATCTTGACCAAATTTACCACGGTGATAGTGTGGACACTGAGGAGTGTTTTGAAGCGAGATGGTTCATGTCCGATGTACCATTGAGGAATAATCACCGAAAAGCAGTTTCACGAGCGCGCGGCCTTAGCTAAGCGCGCGACCGTAGTAAGATGTCTTATTTTCAAGTAAGAGTCCTGCTCGCTCAGCTCAATTTATTTCAGTCGTACCCAGCACTGAAGTCCTAGCTTTATTTGGGCTTCAAAGATGTTACTAGGACTCTGGGGACATTTTTGTATATTTTAGCAGAAATATGAAAACGATGAACGCTTCTACTTCAACCGAACACCAATTCTGGTTACATCCAAAACCTGCACAGAGACTGGGGTCTGCTCTTCTTCTTCTCCATGCCATGATTTGGTTAATTTTGGCTTTTACTGGAGCTTCTGCCACTCCAAGAACGCTTACACTAGAGTTTTGTCCATCAACAAGAGGGTGTATCAGCCTGCAGGTGAGTTAGACTTGCTACTCCATAACAATGAATGCTTACTCATGAATATTTCGATTAGCTTCGACGACATCACACGGTGCTTTGGTATCCACAACGAGAACTGCGAGTGGTAAGGTAGCTCCTTCGGCACTGATAGGTCCGGTAGCGTAATCTCGCGGACCGGGATGGTCCGGCCGGCTCCGGTGGTGAATCGGTTGGCGATCGCGCTCTTTGCGTGCTTGTATGCATCAGGCTGAAAGATAAACCATGGAAAGATCTTTTAGGTTAATTCAGTGAGGAATAAATAAATAGGACTGAACGAAACTAAGCAGATTGTATAGGTTTTGGTTTTATATTATAAGGTATGGGTATTAGGGTCCAACGAGACCTTTGGGGCCAAGCCAATTTCACCTGCAAGCCGGTCCACCTGCTGATAGACGGACGGGGCTCTGGCGCAGGTTTACCTCTAGGGGTTCAGAAGGCACATAAGTCAAGTCTAAAGGAGGAGACGGAGTCAGTTTACCCCAAGCTAAGATGACGATGCAACTGGAAACCTCGCTAAGATGACGACATACTATACATTGAAGCATCCAGACCAATGTAAACAGTCATATGCATAGGTACATACAAATATTTGCACTGAGAGAAGTGCACCCGCGACTTCTAACGTATCAGTCAAATGCTCTACGCCTACTAATAGGAAGAAGAAAGAAAATAAGTTTATCTACACTCAAATCGAAAAATTCGAATTACGAATTCAAAGACGATTCTATACATACGCACTTTATAAACGCATATACATAAAATTAAAAATAAAACTTATTATAGTACCGCCAACTGTATCATAATAGTTATTTATCTACGCCCATGCTTTAAATCCTCTATAAAAGATTCTGCAACAGTTAGCTTATTGCCAACATTAATACATCCAATGTCCTAATAACCATAATAACATCCGAACGGGTGTTATAATGTTGTATGAAATTTCATAATAACACTCCTTTCGCTTTTTCAATGTCTTCCGCGCAAAGGGTTACTCATAAGACAGCCAAATTCTTACCACTCGATGCGTGGAATCTGCATATGAGTTTCAAAAAAAGAACTATCATTCACGCGCGTTGCATTGCACTACCACAGCGGCGGCGCGCCGTAAAAAAAAAATTAAACCTTATTCGTTCGAATTCGAATTCCCGCTATTTTTCTTCGCTATTATTTTTGCAAATTGTTTTGTTTAGGTACTTACGAAAATGAGCAATTTAAGTTTTGATAACACACCTCCAGACATTTCGAATGCAGCAAAGGACATTTCTAACATATTACTACCGGAAAAATCTAGAAAACAGTATGAAAAGGCGCACCAAGATTTCATGAATTGGAAAATATCAAAGGAAAATATCATTCTCTGAAGATGTATTATTAGTTTATCATGGGTGTAGATAAAGTCTTGTATCCAACTGTATAATTAGGTATTAAAACACTCATGTGATACTATTATCACACTCAGCTTCGCTTCGTGTGATAAACCCACATTCATGTCTTAATACCCCTCATTATACCACAGTTGCATAAATAACTAATAAGGATGCCGTGAACAATTGTGACATTATCATGAATAACGTACGTAATAACTTTCTGGCACCTCGAACACGGCCTGCTCCTCACCCTTCTGCATGAAGCAAGGCTCCGAGGGCCGGTGGAAGAACAACAACAGGTCATTTAGTGTCTCGTTCATCTTTCTAGATGTGAAATAATATTGTCATTTATAATGATACTTTTAAATAATACAAGCTATTGGAGACGTTTATAACATAACATAACATAACATAAACTTGCAGTGTTAGCACCCACATTTCGCCAGTTTATGTTTAGGTCCCAATGGTTTAGGTGGCGAGCCTATTGCCATTAACCGGGCACTTATAAACCTGCGATCAATACACACATAACTTCTAAAAGCATCGAAAAGTCATTGGTGTGTGCCATGGTAAAACCTGGGATCGAACCCGAGACCTCGTCTCAGCAGTCCATTACCCATACCACTAGGCTACCGCGGCTTACGTTTATAAATTATAATAAGAACACGTAGCATCTATTGAGACGCGCTGGATGTGTGACGTCGCGCGTAAGGATCATGTCAGGCACTCTGGCATCTACGGCAGCCTTCGTATCCGTGCCATCGCGGATAAAACTGCACTTGTTTAAAACAAAAATTAAGACATTTCTAATCAGTAATTATTGCTTTTATTCACTGGAAGAATTTATTGCAATGAGTAATAATATCTAAATGACTTTCATTTATTAGAAAAAAAAAATATATATATTACAGATTATATTATTTTACATCGTAATGAATTTTTTATCGTGACTTCTCTTTATGTTTTTATCTTATTTTACAATTTTATTGATTAACTGATTATGAGTTATTGATTGACTTGTTGTGAATGCTATTATTGGACATTGCATTGAGTTTATCTAGTTTGACGAACAAACGAGCTATACGAGCAATCTATAGCCTCGGACCCCGTGACTCGCTGAGGGAACTATTTCAAGAAATTTGTATTGTAACTGTTGCTTCCCAATATGTGTACGACAACATCTTATATGTACGGATAAACCTAGATCTGTTAAAAAAAATCGGACGAACATAATTTTAAAAATAAGCTTGCAGCGCCTAAACTCAGACTTCATAAAGTTGGTAATTCGTTTGTAGGCAAATGTATAAAAATATTTAATAAAATCCTTCAGGATTTGGTTGACCTGCCACTTAATCAATTTAAAATAGAAGTGAAAAAAGGTTTAATGAAAAAGGTTATTATAAAGTAGATGAATATCTTAATGATAAAAATGCATGGTCAACCTAATTAACTCTTAACTCTTGCTCTCGCACATATTTATTATAAATAAAACAAAACTTAAAAATAAATAAAAAAGAAAGCATAACGATGATCCACCTGAGTTTCTTGCTGGTCTCTTCTCAGTAGATCCAACTACCGAACCAGCGAAAGAATCATTTTCAAATGATTTATTGACATGTTTTTCATAATTGTAAAACTTTGACATTCATATGGGCTCTTTATGTGCCTAAACTGAATAAACGAAATTGATTCTTTGATTCTTTAATTTTATTGTATTTCTTGACTATATTGATGTAATTTGTGATCTGAATAGGTACGCAAATTTTAGTCGGTTCAAGCCCGACATAACCGCCCCCGCACAAAAAAAAAAGGTACGCAGATTTATGAATTTGTTAATCTACAATAATTTACTGTGTTTAATATTATTAATACTCTGTACTTCAGACACAATATTACAAATTGTTAATGAATAAATAAATAATAATAATTATAAGAACACGATGGGAAGTCGGCCGAGATGCAGAAAACGGTCTTGCTCGACAATGCCCGAATAGTCCGGCGGTGCTTCTGTCAATCGCCCTAACGCCTCAGCCGACTGTTGCCCACCTCGCCGGGGTTATCTTGCTGCCTCTCCCAAACTACGGGGGAGGCGTGAAGTAGTTGAATGAGGATAATAATAATAATAAAAATGCAGGATTAATGCCCCAGCTGGTTCGACCATATTATGCGGCGAACACTTGACTAAGTGGGTAACAAGTTTTTTGTTATGCTGTCTCCCCCAGAGGAAGGGTAGACTCAAGAAGCGATGGTCTGACGTCGTAGCAGATGGCATGCGTACCAATGTTCTCACAACCATAGATCTGAGGTGATGATGCGACCGGGACTAACGCGAAGATTATGATGATCTATACGGGTGTAGGTAGGAGTATATTCTATAGGTACCTACATCAAGGTTCACTGATAAATAAAAAGATTAGGTGACATGCTTAGGTCAAAATATTGTGGTTACCTAATATGTATCTGTCTGAATAAAAATATAATAAGAGTTTTTTTATACCACCCAGGTGGCAGACAAGTTCACGGCCCACCTGATGGAAAGCGGCAACTTTGATTACAAAGCCAACTTTCCACAAACTCTGGCGCAGACTTCCCACTCGGGGCGCGTGGTCAGATGCCAGCCGCTCCCATAAAAAGTTAAGATGAACCAAAGAAGTAGATGTGGCTGCGATTGAGTCGGGACGTCAGTATTTATATAAATGTTCGATATCTTGGATTTCCAAATATGTTTTGTTTTTTTTTTAACGTGTGGAATCCCCCACGGGCTTCACCCCATCGGTGCCGACGATGGGGTGGGCATGTCGGAATCGGACCGACTAAAACCACACGGTGTCCTCCCTAAGTGTCCATTGCCGCGCACCCTGGGTAAGCCCTCGACATGATAACCCCAGGGTTACCAGCGGACTTTGGCCGCCACCGCGGCCTCGCCTGGTGTGAAATATGTAGGTATTCCTAATATTTCTTATTGGTAATTTCACTGACTTTATATTTATAATTCAGAATTCAGGATTAATTTATATTTATAGAATGTTGTATACATTCTAGACATATTCAATAAAATGTACTCACCACAAGATTTTTTTTAAAATATTTAAACTACCACACCGTGTAGTTTCACGATTAGAATGACCACTGTACCACTTCGAACAGTTTATATACCCGGGAAATATTGGCGGAAACATTTACAATTTTGTGTGTGACTGAATACGCCATAGATAGGAAAAACAGGATGCCCGCGGTTATGGTCTATTAGTGGTTACCAAAAAAATGGGTGAGAGGTAAACGGTCAACTAGAATTGATAACCGTTATCAGCGCAGTTCGTTGTAGACATACATCGTATTTTATGCATTTGATGAGTAGAACTTTACCATTAAACTAAATAAAAGACTTAAAAATAATAAGCGAAAATGAATGCAAACTTTGATACATAAATATATCTGAATTATTCGTCAACTGGCGCGCGTGGAACTTGCTCGTTCGCGCGAGTTGGCACGTTTCGATTTTACCTATGTTTTTGTCTTCAACTCGACTGTCAGGATCCTTGGGATCTTAAAATAGTTCAATTAGCTTGCTAGTGCCAAGTACCTGTGTTGGGACAAAATACGCCTGCGTGTGAGTGACATGCATGTGCCTGCATGTCTTTGCGCTCACTGTATGAATCCAAGTTTTCGTACAAACACAATGAAAACATATACATACATATGTGTTCAGAAGAATTGTTTGATATGATTTCTACGGCCACATTCTTTCATCGCACCGCTCACTACAGACAGGGAATTCATCCTCACAAGTTTCGACCGGAAACGGTGCGTACAGTTAGGTATGAAATGCACTTTATTCCGAGCACCCTTAGGCTGTGGAATGATCTCCCTGCTGTGTTTTTCCCAAGCGACTTCAATATGGGGTTCTTCAAGAAGGGCATTAGAAGGTTTTTACAGGGTCGGCAGCGCGAGTGTGACGCCCCTGGTGTTGCGCACGTCCATAGGCCGCGGCAACCGCTTCTCATCAGGTGGGCTGTGAGCTTGTCTGCCATCTGAGTGGTATAAAAAATATATACTTTTTGAAATTTATGACAGCTATGTAGCGGTAGCTTGTGTGCTTGACACAGGCCTCCTAGTAATACATACCTACTAGTACTATTTATGTTGTTTAGTGTCCATAAGTGGTTACAATATCAGAAGTGTAATTGCATTTGCCAACATTTCAGCATACCAAATACGCCTAAAAAGCTTAACGTGGCGAAGACCAAATAATAAGAACTACAGTTTCGACATACCACGTACCTGGGATCCTGTACTTCACAGAGGTGGTTACTAGTGTCATTAATCAACCCAAAATGCTGGTTAGGTTAAGGGGCAAATGTAAAACTATCACTAGGCCTTTCCTTTATTACGGCGGTGAAGGATCACCGGTGCTAGAGCGACACAAACACTACACAGGAGCTGCATTGCCCCAGGGTTGCCGGCGGACTTTGGCCGGCACCCCGGCCTCGCCTGGTGGGGTCGGGTTTTATCCCGCTTCGGTGAGTTGGCAGGCGGCTGTTTCTGTAAGGACGGCGAGTCGGCCAACTGCCGTCCTCAGGCCCCGATCATGGAGGTCGGTTGTCCCGGGCGTAGATGAGTCTGCGTCGTCCTCGCCGCAGACTGCTTCATCATTCAGTCTAGTTTAGCTAAATGAATACATGATGTTCACTAGTTCTTCAGCCAATTGATTGTATACCGGCGCTTAATCGACGGTCTGATTGGCTCATTGAACTAGATGACTACGAGTAGACTGCTACGAAAGCAATCTAGGGATTTGATCGTAATCTCATCTGCTCAAGAAATTTAAATCAATGTTTCTTGCAATTGATAGTACACAATTAAAACACACGCCAGTACTGGCAAGACTTCGGTACTGGCTATCGTATGCCTTGCACAGGACTATCAGTGACCGACCAACAGTTGACCTTGCAGTAATTATTTTAATATACTATTGCCTTATCGCACCAGACTGGTGCACCGTATCACTTAGATCTTCAGTAAGCAGCTCAATAATTTATGTTCTACAAAGTAGGCATTATATGAAAGACGTAGATCGGAAGAAGTAAACATCCAGGACGGGACTTTAACCTGTCCTTTTCTAGGGATACTCTGACCAACCGAGGGACACATCCTGAAAATTTGAAATTCTCCTGTACATACGTCTCTACTGATTGCTTCAAAATTTCATTAAATATATAAAAGACTCAAGATGCAGTCTTTTATCAAATCGTAAAAGTTATTTTTGGATTTTTCACTCACTCTTATATTCTGTTCGATAAACAAGAAAGGTCACTCCAAAACTAGGAAATTAATTAACTAACTCGTTTTGCTTTTGATAGTCACTCCATTGAGTAATACCAATTAAATAGTGAATACATCAATGGTCACATCATTCAGTTTTAGTCGGTCCGATTCCGATACGCCCAACCCATCGTCGGGACCTTTTTTTTTTTTTTTTTTTTTTTTTTCGTGCGGAAATCCCCTCGGATACCCCCCCGCCGGCCAGCGGGGGCGGTATAGGGTGAAGCCCGTGGGGGTATCCACACGCTTAAAAAAAATGGCGGTAATGTAATGTATCCATGTTTAGCAAAATAAATGATTGATTGATTGATTGAAATGTATGGCCGCAGTTCGAATCGGGAAGTTTTCAATTATAAGTTCAATACTTTTTTTTTTACCGACTAAAACCGCACGCCGTCTCGGGTCTGCAGACGCCGGGGTGTAAGGTTGCCCATAGAGCATATCCCTCGCACCACGACTGACCCTGGGCCATCTCCGGTTTCGAGATGGCCCCCTCGGGTTTGGGAACCACGGTGTCCCCGTCTTGCCCCGGGTTGGGGGAGGGGCGCTAGTCGCCCCACCGTCCCGGCCTGCTTCTGCTGGGGTGACAGGCGGCCTCACCTGTCACCCCCAGGCCTGCGCTCATGGACGGAGGTCGTTAAGCGACCTCCGGCACCTGAGTCGCCTGCGACGCACGGCGAGCATGTTGCGGGCTCGGCGGGCCGGGAGAGTTCTGAACCTCTCCCGGGCGCGCTCCGCCATCTCCTTCGCGAGCATCACATGCTCGCAGAAGGAGGTGGCGGCGGCCCACGCGCTAGCGCTCCACACCATTGCCGCAATAATGCTGCCGAGCGAGAGGACTCCCACCCCGATGGCTGCCACGAGGTCACGCCTCGGCACCTCCCACGCCGGGCAGTCCGCCAGCGTATGCAGCCCTGAGTCCTCGCTCGCCTCACAGTGATGACACTCAGACGTTGGCTCCTTCCTGATCCGATGCAGGTGGTCCCCGAAGCACCCCTTCCCGGAGATCACCTGCGTCAGTCGGTACGAGAGGCTTCCGTGTCGCCTCTCTAGCTAATCCTCCATGATGGGCCTTACCGCCGCTATTGCGGCATACTGCGCTTGGATAAGTTCAATACCTAAGCTATAATTAGTGCATTTAACAATTTGAACCCCTGCAGTGTGTTTGGTAAACTGTGTTCGGGATATGGTACGCTGCGCTTGTAGCAAGTCTCCTTAATCTAGCTACGGTACTAGCAGTATGACATGCATACTTTATTCTCGTTCACACTCACTTATAAGTGCATAGCCTGTTGCACTCGTGCATGCGTAGAAGTAGGTTAATGAGCCTAGTTTCAGTGCCGTATCTACCTACAAGTTCACTGGCGTAGGTACTATAACTCACAGTCGGCGTGCGAGGGAAACGCTTTATGGGCAACCTTACACTCTGGGCGTTTGTAGACCCGAGACGGCGTGCGGTTTTAGTCGGTTCAAGCCTGATATAACCGCCCCTGCTGGCCGGCGGGGGGGGGGGGTATCCGAGGGGATTTCCGCACGAAAGAAAAAAAGGTACTATAACTCAATGTTTTCAACTAAGTGTACAAGGCCCTGCCAACATCCTCGAAGCCCAAGTCAACCTCTGCTGCAAGTCGGTGTTGCAGGGTTGGGAGCCGAGACGACAGTCGCTTCCGGAAAAGCCGACATACCAATCAAAAACAATAAGGGGACGTCGGGCTCTGAACTTTAGACGCTGCCTGCTAGGAAAACGCTATTGGGACGATGCAGATGATGTTTTTCAATTGTTTTATTGTTTAGGCAAATAAATGGTAATATTCTGTTTTGTGTAGGTATCTCTCGTGTCGTGTTTAAAGCATTTGGAATATATAGAAAAACAGACATTTGGCGAAAGGCTAATTTTATTTGGTTTTAACATACAAATACTTATCTATATGTAGGTACATAACATTTGCAATTATACATAGACTCGTTTAGATACAGCTAAATAATACCAAAATATTAATGATTGTAAAACTGGTGTCCATTGAACAATGTAAGTGTCAGTCTACAAAACCTAACCTCATTCTACAAAAACTAACAAAAGAGTACTTATTATTTATTTATTTTATATTTAGGACACGTCAATTTGACTTCACCTCGCCTGATGGTAAGCTGAAGGTAAAGTCTCAGGAAAGAGGGTCACCATTACATACACGTACCATGTTAACCATGGTGGTACTCAGCTTGACGGCCTCATCAGAAGAGGATTGTCGTCGCAGCACCGCGTGACACCCACCGGTCCGACTAGTCCCACAATCCCCCTGCCCGGTTATGCACTTGCTGACCCCTGAACGCAATCAAACCGAAATTGGATTACTATGGAGGGTTTTTCGCAATCGTGCACGGTGGTACCTTTTTTTTTTTTTTTATCGTGCGGAAATCCCTTCGGATACCCCCCCGCGTGCCAGCGGGGGCGGTTATGTCGGGCTTGAACCGACTAAAACCGCACGCCGTCTCGGGTCTACAGACGCCGGGGTGTAAGGTTGCCCATAGAGCATATCCCTCGCACCCCGAGGCTGCACGGTGGTACCTACCCGGCCATATTTTGTGACAAATTTGTGTCATCAAATTTCTACCACCAGTAAGAAAATAGTAAATTTTTAAATAATTGCAGAATAAAGATACATATTTTATTTTACATCACATACCCATATTTCCATTGATTCTAGTTACTGTTGGATAACTAACTGAATTGCGCATTTATCTCAGAATTCTGATTGAAACGAACGATGAGAACAGTTTACATTAACTTTTCGGATATAAGTCCTTCAAACCATAGCTCAAGGGACCAATAGGGAGCTAAATATAGAAAATGAAAGTATCGAGATTGTGGACCGACAAAGAAACAGATTTACATATCTTTTTTATTAGAATTCTTTAAACGTTTAAATGCATTAAGGTATAAACTTCTGATCTCATTCCATCTGATTGTTCCTTTACCTTTTTGTAATGATTAGCATTAAATTTCAATTTACAGATGATATTAGATATTAATGTTTACACGGAAAATAAAAGATATATTAAAGATATAAGACTCATATTTTTGGATATAGTAAGTTGATTTGCAGTTTTAAGTACACACGGCCAACCAAATGAGTATACACCTTCACGTGTAAAGGTGTATTCTTATTTCCTTGGCCGTGAGCACTACTTGAACGTGTTTATTGGTCAGTTGTTGTATAAACCTCTGCACTATCACCCTCACTAATTACCCTACGTGAACAGCACGATCCTTCGACACACATGACACAAGTACACTCGTTCGCTACACTGACACTGATGTTGCTAGCGGCTGGCTGCAGAGCTACAGGATCCTCCACCTCCACACTGGTGGTAGCCTCACTCGAGCTCGCCCTCGATCTAGGCCCAAAAGGTTATAGCTAAATTTACAAGTGATATAAAAGAAAAGTAGCAAATTGTATTCAATTGGCGCTAACGATAATCTAGTTTTGGGTTTGTGTCAAAGTGGTATTCTATTAGCGGAATCGTTTCGAAGCGATTCCGTTTCTATTTGTTATCAATATAGGTACACTTTAATTATTATGATAATAATGTCATATTAAACAGTTTATGTCGAGTTATAAAGACTCACGTAAATTTCCATATATTTTTATGGGGATATTAATGATTGTTAATCGCATACATTACTGATTCGTTTGGCGTTATCGCTGATAGAATGTAACTTCGTCTAGAAGCCCTGGTAGGAGAGGGTTCAGAAGAAATAGAAAAAACAGACATTTGGTGAAAGGCTAATTTATTCAGTCTTAAGATTCAAGTGCTTAACTATACATATATAATATTTACAACTATATACAGACCCGTTTACTTACAACTAGAATATAATTAAAATAATAATGTATCGTAATATCGGTGTCCATTAATCGAAGCGGGTGAAAACAGTGACAATGTATCATTACCATCTATTACGGAACTGTCTTATGAAATTACTAATTTAGAACGAAAATATAATTGAAAATAAATGTGTATGCAAGTTTTTGCGAATCAACTGTTTCTGCATAATGTATAAAGCGGACTTATCTTTTACGGCGTGTAGGTACAATTTTTTTTGTATGATTTCATTCAATCCGTTTATGAAGTCTGTTTCGAAATTATAACTTGAATAGATTTATAGTTGATATTGAACACTAAAGGAATCGAAAATGAAGATTTTTGGAATATATATTGATGAATGGGGAATTCGGTTTTGTTTTAAAAGATATGATGTTTGGAATGATTACATTTAACGTAATAGTAAGGTTTTCGGATAAGGCCGTCAATCTCGGCTGGTGTGTATGATTCACCACATGTGCACCCTCGAGGTCGCGGCGGCAGACACCTATACACCGAAGTTCTAGGTTATTCACGAAAAATATACAAGAGTCTAGATTGCTACATAAAAATAACCATAGAATAAGGACTAGTGAATATTATGTCCGGCTCGAGGGACCAAATAGCCACTGAAAAAACTATCGAAAAATTCTACGAGAAAGATGTACAAGTTATTTTACATCGAGAAGATTTTTTGTTCGAATAGTAGAAAGTTTCGTGATATCACAATGAATTGTCACAATTTTTTTGAAATTTTTATTACTAGTAGGTTTTACCGATTTTGTGTGTTTACTATTGATTGAAGGTATAATTGAATGTGAGGTTACAGAAGTTTAGTACATGTACATTGTACATGACAAGCCTAAGCCATTTAGTTACGATATTTATTGTACGCGTATCTTTACAATATGGGCCGGGCCAGTTATGGTTGGAATGTGAAATCATAAAATGGTTGTGTACTAAAATGTAAAATGTAATAACGTATATGTCTCATGGAACTAGTTTTTAATAGGTATACGTTGGATACTGTAAAAAATATTGCCCCCTTTTACCAGAAATGATAAGTAACCTACCGCTGCCTGGGGAGGGTAATATCGTTGAATCGAATTGTGCACTGTCTAATGTTCATGTTGGCCCTGAGGAAGTCGCCAAGCGAATTGGCGCCGATGGGGCGGTCGAACGGGAAGCCCATGGCGCGCCGGTCTGGGTACTTGCGGTCACGGATACCACAGTATGAGGCTGCGTCGTTGCAAGATCCTTCTGTGGTTTGCTCTACCTGTAGAGAAAAAATACAGCTATTATTTTGTTCAACAAATTTTTATTTTCCGTGCGGAAATCCCCTCCAATTTCCCGTCACCGGCCAGCGGGGTAGCTTATGTCGGACTCGAACTGACTAAAACCGCAGACTTCAGATAAGTGGGTGTAAGGTGGCCCATTAATTAAAAAATTGTCCTGGTTCGGATATGTGAATGTATTGTCGTATGAAAGGGGATGTGGGTGGCTACTAGAGCAGAGCAAGATCTAAGAGAACTGTATGTAAGATGACATAGGAAGGGAGTAAATGTGGCGATGACTGTCAGCAGAGATGAACCTCAAATAGATAAGGGCTTAGAGCAGGAGGATGTTGAAAGTTTTTTTTAAAGAAAATAACTTTAAAAACGTACCCTATCCTGAGCCCAGTTGGATACCATAACGAACAGTATAACAGGGAAGCCCTGCGGAGTTCCCTTAGGAATGAGCATGTGATGGGGCCATCCACAGCCGCAGAAGTCGAACTGGGCTGCCTCAGCTGTACCTGGGTCTCCAGGGCGACTGGTCTGCAAAACAAAACGTAAAAGAATTTAAATAAGGGCCGCTTCCCAAGTATTTTGGGTCGGCGCAACATATCATCGTCCTTTATGCATTTCTGTCAATTGACATCTCCTCTCAGTCACTCCCTTCCTTGTCATATCCTCTTGTACGCATTCCATCCACGTTGTCTTGTGCCTACCCCTGGTCTTAAAGCCCTCTACATTCATATTTTGAACCTTTATAACAACATTACATTCATCTCTTCTCATGACATATCTATACTACGATAGTCGCTCGCTTCTCAATTTTTCATTCGCTGGTGCAACTTTTAAACTCCCTCTATTAAGTATACTTATTCCTTATTCTGTCCATTGTCGTCACACCACACATTCGTCTTAACATTCGCATCTTCTGTACATGCAGTTGCCTTCCTTCTGTCACTTTCAAGGTGAAACATGACGCTGAAATGATACAGATACAAATTAAATTAAACATTCCTTTGTCAATTTTTTCATCTAATGCAAAGGTAAAAAAAAACTAAATAAATCTGTATGGTTTCAACATACATGCTTAATATGTTTTACCCAATCGGCAACCTAATTGAGCTGCGCGCAGCAATTGTTATTAATTAGTCATATAAATAATTCCTTTACAATAATTAAAGTAGTACGTAACGAACAGTGACTCAGTACACTATACAAAGAAAGACTTGCCAATAGAACTCTGTGTCTAAACTTAACTTAATACAAATAAACATTACAATAGTGAATCTTCTTTTTCGTGCTCCACCACTTCAACTTCTCAACATCTACTTCAACCACAGTTCATGTAAAGACCAACTGGACTTTAAAAAATCTAAAGGATGATGTGTTTCTCTGCTTTTTTTACAAAATTAAATGGATGGAATTTTACGTTTTGCCACATTGCATTACCTACGCACATTATATATTATCCTCCCTTTAAAGTACCTGCTTACCATACCTATTGTACGTGTTGTAATTGTAGTTTCTATACTTATTTTATTATATACCTTACGAGCTTCCTCTGGTTTCATAGATTACCTTTCATTCAAGCCTGTTCGCTTCTAATCTAGAAGACGACGTCAGCTGACGTGCTCACTGTTATAATTCGTTCCGTGTTTCTTGTTCAACAATATATTTATGTTTTAAAACATAATGCGTAACATAATAATATTTTTTTGAATGGTACCTAAGTAATGTGGTTAAAAACAATATCACTCAATACGAGTGGCCTTGAACAATAAGTCTAGGCAGGTCCATAAGTATCTTGTTCTATAACCACTTTGCGGTTGATACTTTGGTAAGTTATCTCTAGAGAAATTTCACATACCTGGTCCATGAAGGTCCTATCGTAAGGGATGGTGACAGATGAGTCGATGCTGCGGCGACGGATTACGTTGTTGCCAGCGTTCACTGGAAATTTTTAGGTATTTTATTTCACTTGCTGTCTCAAAGTTCTTAGGTAAGAACCGCGTTTCAAAATTTAACTTTATGCCAGTGAGTTATCTATTACCTCTGGTAACCCGTCAAATAGCCATCAATTTTTACTCACTGAGGGGTTTGGTTTGTATACATGTCCATCACAGTATTTTGAGTGTTGACATAGGTATACCGCAAGAATATATTCAAACTTAATAATATTGGATTTAAGATTTAACATTCTAGGCAAGTTTATCGTCATCGAATCATTTGAAGTTTTGTTGTTGTGTAAGTATTGTTGTATTTTCAGTTTGGAGTGCCTAATGCACTTCTTTATCTGCAGATATCTTATCAAATTCGATCTAAACTTACATGTAGCTGTGAACTTGTCCAACTCGATCATCGATTTCCTCTGTTCATCAAACGGCAGGGGCTCTCCCTTTTCGTTATGAACGGCCGCCATGAAAATACGGACCGTTCCCATTGCGCCTTGACCTGTCGTATTGTTCACTTCAATACTAGAAAAAGGCATATTAAGAGCTTGATTAGTTTAGATGTCTAACTTGAATAATCCTTATGATTACAAAAGGACAGATTGAAGACCCTATACAATATTTTGCAAAAGGGTATGAAAAGTATAAGGTTTCATTGGTTTCTATTAATTTCATTTTAATATTTATAAGGTCAATAACAACAATTCGGCCCACCGGTAAGTGGTTATCATGGATAATGCATGCTTATAACACTTGTGCTATAAATGACGTGTTTCTGCCTGCATAGATCTGGTCCCCCAGTCTGCACATATCTTTCTCAATTTGCATCGTTAATTTCAATTGCGACTTTTTTTTATTTTTTTTTATTTATATATTCTGCGTGTCAAAGTTAAAGTATACCTTCTAAAACTTTTGTTTCTAAATCTTCATCTATGCAACACATTTCAAGTAGCACATCACTGTAATTTTTAATAACTTAGAGACATAAGTGACACAAATAATTACAAACTGTACAAATAAAATGCTTACACATAGTTGAACTCGTCATGCTGTAGATGAGTGAACCTGGCCAGCACAGAGCCTCGCGGGGTGAAGTCCAGGCCTCGAGCCAGCTCCACCGTGCTCTGCTCCCAACGAGTGCTGAATGTATTTTGTCCTCCGGTACCTTCAACGCTGATGCCTGCTACGCGGATGCCTGGGAAGTCGAGCTAAAAATATTTTGTATTGTTGTACCTTGCTTAGAATCACACTATTATTGTAACTTTGACGATGCACGAAATACAATAACATATACAAATACATACATACATAAACTCACGCCGTTTTCTCTCTTTCTTTCCCTCCGGGGTAAGCAGATACATTAACTCTGCACCATTCAACTATGTATACGAGAATTCACGCAGTCTTTGTATTTTTTATCTTTTATCTTGTATCTTTTACCGTTTAGCCGGCATCAATGATTGACTAGTTCAGCGGTATCCACCCTTTTACTGCTTCTTGCCTGTACCTCAGATGCCAGTCCACCCATAGCCAGTGAACCTAAACTTTTCCTCTTGTACTTAGAAACAAGATTCTTCCTAATTTTTGCAGTACAGATTTATTAACCTGGTCGTCACCGTAAGGCGACAGTTTGTACTTGTACATCTGGAAGAGGTTATCGATGTGGGAATGCCAGCGGTAGAACACGGGGTCGCGCATGGCAGTTGCTGAGTCACCCATTACTCCGAATTGTTCCTGAAAAAAGTATAATATATTTTTGATGCCAAACAACAGTGTTGGGAAGATTGTCCTGAAATTTTCTTTTCCAGGAGCGTTCTAGACCGATATTCTTGGCAATCCATAGATTCTCCGTGCGGGTGCCGGGTCCATCGCGTTGCTAGTTGGGAACTCGGGACAGTGCTTGGGACTTGCGACCCAAGAGTAGGTTTAGAAGGGGCCCCTTTTGTTGATGTACATCAACACTCACCTTCACTACCTAAATTCCCCTCCCTGCCTAACCAAAATCTGATGCGAACCTACTAGTGCCGCTTTAGACATTCGACGTATTAGACATATTTCGTAGGAAAGTATAAACTCTAAAGAAACATAAATAAGTAAGAACTAGTAGATACCAGATGTCTGTGATCAGGATCGTGCGAGTAGGATATGAACACGTGCCCCAAGTTGTGGTAGTTTCCATAATAGTCACGGTTGGGGCTTAGAAGAGAAGACTCCATCATGTTTCCTAGCGTGTCGATACCAGTGTCCTCGGTTAATGGTACGCGACGATTGTTGGGCTGAAAAGAAGGACAGTTGGTTAGTTATAATGTGACATACAGTACAGTCCAATGTGTTACAAATGAGCTTTATTATAATAATATTAACGTAGTTAATCCCATCTTCATCATCTTCCTAGCGTTGTTGCCGGTTGCATCCGAACCTTTCACCTCGAAGCACGGGATCCGTTCATTTTCCTCCTCTTGGGTTGACTTATATGCCTTTTATGGGTGCGACAGCCGTCTGACCTCCCACCCTGGGAGAAAAGCCGTAGGGTCTCGTCCATCAATCAGCGGGTGTACCAAGCCAACTTCACCTAGGAGCTAGGTTGGCACCAAAGGTCCTGGTGGATCCCCAAATACCCTTCATCTATATACTATCATAAAATTCAAAATTAGTTGTGTCTGTAAATTGAAGATATTTAAAAAAAATACTCGGGTTATAAAGATTTTAGATCGGAAAAAGAGAACATCTAGGACGGGACTTGAACCCGCGACCAGTCCCTTACAGGGGGAATGCTCTGACCAACTGAGCCACCTAGACACGTCCCAGATATTCGAAATTCTCCGATAAATTATACGTCTTAAGGCGACGTTGGAGCCATCTACCGTAATTCTTGCGAACTACGGAAACAATGAATAACTTTACAGTCTTTTTTAAACATTATTTTTTGATGACTCCGCCTAATTAATTCAATTAAATTTTTAAGCATTTTGTATGCTTACTTTTTTCTAAAGATTTTAGATCGGAAAAAGAGAACATCTAGGACGGGACTTGAACCCGCGACCAGTCCCTTACAGGGGGAATGCTCTGACTAACTGAGCCACCTAGACACGTCCCAGATATTCGAAATTCTCCGATACATTATACGTCTTAAAGTTCAAGTCCCTTCCTAGATGTTCTCTTTTTCCGATCTAAAATCTTTAGAAACAAGTAAGCATACAAAATGCTTAAAAATTTAATTGTACTCGGGTTATGTTAAATAAATTATTCAGAAGAGAACAATGTTTTTTTGGAATTTTTGTCTGATTGTTCACGATGGACGCAAAAAGTACTAAACGGATTTTGATGCGGTTTTTTTATTAGAGAGGTCTTGAGCAGAGTTAAAATCTGCCGTATGTTTGATTGCAACTAGTTAAGTACCGAAGATATGACAAAAAACGATAACCGACCTCCGCGCGGGCGGAGCTAGTAAATAGATAATGATAAAAATTACTAACCAACATTATTGAAAGACTCTCAATAGCCTGCTTGAAGCGTTCCCCCCAGGCTTCAACTTGAGATACGTCGATCCTGATCAGGTCCACTGGACGGTCCAGGTCTCGCACCGTGGTGCCAGAAAACCTGGTATATTAGATGTTATAAATGTAGAGTCAAAATGGTAAAACTGAATTAAGTGTTTGCGGTCATCCTGTTGGTTGAACGCTGCTTTAAAGGGCCCTGTCGGATAACGCTTCAGCTATCGCCGGTGAGGTCAGTTTAGGGATGGAATACTATATCCCTTACTACCTAATGAGTATTGTTTTTCAGTTAAGTTGGTAGGCAATTGTACAGTTTAACTGCCTGGTATGATGCATCATGTTGGACAACATTTAATGTGGGAAGCAATTGGTAATGGTGGTAGAAATTTGATGACACAAATTTGTCACAAAATTCGGCCGGGTGGGTACCACCGTGCACGATGGCGACCCTCCATAGTAATTCAATTTCGGTTTGATTGCGTTCAGGGGTCAGCAAGTGCATAGCCGGGCAGGGGGATTGTGGTCGCAGCACTAGTGGGACCGGTGGGTGTCACGCGGTGCTGCGACGACAATCCTCTTCTGATGAGGCCATCAAGCTGAGTGCCACCATTGTTAACATGGCACGTGTATGTAATGGTGATCCTCTTTCCTGAGACTTTACCTTCAGCTTACCATCAGGCGAGGTGAAGTCAAATTGACGTGTCCTGTACATAAAAAAAGGCAGTCAACAGTACATTTCGCCGTGTGCTAATTCTTAATTCTATTTCATTTGCCGTTTCAAATTTATGAATATTTTAGGACTGATTGCTTAAAACAATACATATGTAAAACCTACGAACAGTGAGTATCGTTAATTTTTTGAAATATTCTCTTCAGGTCTTCCATTGTGGAATGCGAACGATAATCCTAATGGCCCTTTTTTGTAGAATAAAGGCTCGATTACAATTATATTGGTAACCTTTCCCCCAAAACTGAATTCTGCAGTGCAATCTAGGTTCTAGTGAAAAATAAACGGTCTTTAAATTTTTGATGTCCACTTCATCTCATAAATTTCGCAAGCCGTAACAAGGGGATTATATTGATGCATCGATAGCATCCAATTCCTTTGTCCAGTTGAGATCGGCATCAATATGGACACCAAATAACTTTACTGAGCTCACAAGATTTATTTAGTCTCCTTAAACTTTATATCTAAAGTATCAGTACCTTGTGCAATGGTTTGGAATAATATAATATTTGTCTTTTTTGAGTTTCCAATTAATTTATTTGCAGTGAACCATTCTTGAAATATATCTAGTGTCTTCTTTACTTTAGTGTTCAATAGCTGAATATCTCTAGCACTGACTACTGCGTTAGTATCGTCATCAAATAAAACCAAGTCATTATCTCTAGCACTGACTACTGCGTTAGTATCGTCAGCAAATAGAACCAAATCATTATCAGGATTCTTATGTGCAGCACAGTTAATTAAATCATTTGTAAATAGAATATCATATCGTAGAGATAAGTATTGCCTCTTTGGCAGTATGTTACCGGCTCTATTATGGCGTGTGTTTCGAAGAGCTCTTCCAACTGGTCCCACCATGATAGCATTATTGGTATCTGTGACGGTGACCCTGAAGCCTGAGACTTTACTTTTAGGTTAATATCAAAAGAAAAGAAAATCTCATAAATGAAAGAATAATGTTTACCGAGGTGGCCAAGCTCTGCTGGCAACTTGAGAGTCCAGCTTGGGGAAGTAGCCTTCTTCGATGGGTGCACGGAAATCGTTGTAGGGACGCACGCGAGCCAATCGGTTGCAGTAGCGGTCAGTGTTGTATCTGGGAAAAGAAATGTTCTGTTTATTTACAGTCTTTTTTTTTTTTTTTTTTACGTGCGGAAATCCCTTCGGATACCCCCCCGCTGGCCAGCGGGGGTGGTTATGTCGTGTCTCGACTAAAACCGCACGGTGTCCTCCCCAAGTGTCCGTTGCCGGGCACCCCGGGTAAGCCCTCGAAAGGATAACCCCAGGGTTGCCGGCGGACTTTGGCCGCCACCGCGGCCTCGCCTGGTGGGGTCGGGTTTTATCCCGCTGATGTAACTTATCTATTTAATACGACACATACATAATGAAGGTATTTAAACTATCATGAGTGACCATGATCATGACACTTGCAACAGTGGCGAAATATCTGACACTCAAAGCAACACTTGGTAGATATCCCGTTGACTCTGATACATACATTGCTTGGTTTCCTGCCAATGGTCTCAAAACCATGGATGCCCAAGACTGTGCGAAATAGAAACGTAAACGCTGGAAGGCGGACCTGGGACTCAAGCGTGAGGGCCTCGGATGCGACTGGGACTAACGATGAGATTCAAGTTTAGAAATGGGACGAAAATAAAAACTGATACCTGAAACTATAGTGATACGGAATAATAAAACATTAGAAAAATGAAACTGCCAAGAAGCGGACTCCTAAGACGAGTTTGTATTTTTCGAAAGCTAAACGCAAACGCAAAAAGCTCTAACGGTTTGATTATTCTTCTCGATCCTCGTGTTAGCCCCGGCCCTCTCCCTGTTTAGTTTTCTATTAACCATTCCTTTTTTATTATTATTTCATTTAACCTTTATTATTCAGCGTATTGACTAATACTCATGTAGATTGTCTTTATTGTCTTGTCCAAATTATTTGGGGTCGGCGCAACATGTCATCCTCCTCCATACATTCTTGTCAAATGTAATCTCCTCAGTCTCCCCCTTCTTACCTCCCTCCACTAGGATCCACAGTCTAGATCCACATGTGGATCATTGGATACTTTTATATCCGCACCGATCCACATATGGATCTTTGGATACTTTTCACTATTTAACTACAAAGTCACTAAAAAGCTACTAGCTTGCTATCGAGTTTCGGCGCTTCTGGGTTAGGTTAGGTTAGAACTGTGACCTCAACAGCTAGACCGGAACCAGCTAGTAGCTTTTTAGTGGCTTTGTAGTTAAATAGTGAAAAGTATCCATAGTTCCATATGTGGATCGGAGCGGATATAAAAGTATCCAATGATCCACATGTGGATCTAAACTGTGGATCCTAGTGGAGGGAGGCCCCTTCTTTACCATATCCTCTTTCACGCATGTCATCCACCTTGTCTTGGGCCTACTTCTGCTCCTAAAGCCCTCTACATTCACACTTTGAACCTTTCTGACAACATTACTTTTATCTCTTCTCATGACGTGTCCATACCATGACAGTCTCTCGCTACTCAATTTTTCATTCACTGTTGCATCTTTCAAACTTCGTCTAATATACTCATTCCTTATTCTGTCCATTCTCGTCACACCACATATCCGGGTGCTGTCCCTGCGCGTCGCCTGTGGGGTACGCCCTAGGACTATCGCAATATTTACCTTGTATTGACAAAAGTTAAATTGAAAGTGAGTTTTGGCATAGTTTTATAACCGGCCAGTTATAAATAAATAAATAAAACATGACGTTATCCTTTGGAATGTTATTGTAGCTGATTTAGCCTCCGCCTATTGGGTGCCTTAAAGCGCTGCTTATCATGCACCAGGCCAGCTCCCATAGTCGACTACTACGACACCCAAGGGTAGAGTTGGGGCTGGCTCATTCTAAGTTTTTCTTTCCTTACCAGGCCAGTATGGAAGCATTGCTAATTAAATTAAATTAAATTACAGTTCTCACGAATCGAATAAATATCGAATAAATGGAATAGAATAAGCCCTATGATATAATGTCGTTAAATCCAATCGTGTAGATTTATTGCATGTCAAAAATGTAAGACTACTTAGTTTTATAAATTACCTGATCAATATTTAAGATTTTCACGCCACAAGTGGCAGAATATGTTGTACCTAATAAGTAATCCTAACATCTGTAACCGATCATATTCTGGGAAATAATGATTATTATTATTAATACTCGAGCGACTGCGGCGGCTTAATCATTACCTGCAGATAATCTGCTGATGCATGTAATAAAACAGTTCTCCTCTACGATCCTTGTTGACGATGGATTGGTCAGCAGCTTCGTAAGGGTACACCAGATGCCAGTGCCAGTGGTGGAGGTTGATGCCGATGTCTTCGCGGAAGTAGGCCATACGCTGTTCAGGTTCTCCGTTCGATGCTGTATAGTTTGGATTTAGTACTACTGGCATCTTTGAAAAGAAAATATATTGTATGTTTACGAGACAGAGATTTTGACATAATTTATTTTATGTATTGTAAATACTGTGAATATAGGCTATGAATAAGAAACGATTTTCAACTTTGATACTTACAGTAACAGTTTAGTCCTGTCTAGTTCGTACATACATCCAAAGTTGCAGACGGTAGTTTCGGGCAATCCGTATTTAACGTTTGAAATTTCGGATGTATGTTAGTACCCTGTTTCTAGGGAGATTATACTACATTTTTTCTAAAGATTTAGATCGGAAAAAGAGAACATCTAGGACGGGACTTGAACCCGCGACCAGTCCCTTACAGGGGGAATGCTCTGACCAACTGAGCCACCTAAACACGTCCCAGATATTCGAAATTCTCCGATACATTAATACGTCTTAAGGCGACGTTGGAGCCATCTACCGTAATTCTTGCGAACTACGGAAACAATGAATAACTTTACAGTCATTTTTAAACATTGTTTTTTAGTCCATCCTAGATGTTCTCTTTTTCCGATCTAAATCTTTAGAAAAAAGTAAGCATACAAAATGCTTAATAATTTAATTGAGATTATGCTACATGTTTAGCTTTGACTAGTAGGAAGGTCACTCTTTAAGCTGCACTTACCCTAGATCCATTAGGTACCACGTTGGTGAGCTCCCTAGCTTGCCGGAAGACCTTAGGGTCCACGAACTTATCAGGGAAGGTCTGTACGAAGGTTGGGATATTCACATTCTTGGTATCAGGCCTGCAAAGAGTAATATTGGGTTTATAACGTCCTAGGATTTTCATGTAACCCATGATTCATGATCTTTCATTAAAATCAGGTAAATATGTTATCTCAGTACTATTGTGATGTCAAACGTGTACCGTGTTGTATGATAAAGTCATACTTTTTTCTATTTCGTAATCACTGATTGGTACATATCCTATTGCACTCGTACTTGCGTTTAGGTAGGCAAATTAGCTTAGTTTTTAGTGACCATTTTTAAGTACCAGCGCCGTATATACGTCTTTTTAATATGAGTTCATTGGCTTCATCTCATTATAATAAGAAGTAGGTCACAGTCTATTTTGAAAAGGTGGACAGACTTTACAATCTTCTGAAATCATGGTCATTATGGTGATATAATTGTTTCACAGGTTTCCTCAAGGGCACGGAAAATGTCAAGTGATTTCTCAGAGTTGATAGAATAGAAGAAGAAGAAGAAGATAGAAAAGCCCTATTGCTATCGAGTTGTCGACGTCGTCGTTGCCAATTTTCTGTCACGGTTTTGGGTATGAAGGAGATGAGCTATCGAGTTGCTGTTTTCGGTAATAGATTCGTGCTGGGGTGAACCATTGCAAGATAAAGAAAAAAAAACCCTTGTATTCGGCTGATCTCGTCTCAGGAATTCAACTTGTTTGTAGGTGTACCTGTGCAGTAAGGCGACCGAGAGGCAGTAGTTGAACATGTAGGGGTTGATGCGTAGTTGGCAGAATGTGCACACCGATTTTAAATCTTCAACATCACGCATACCTGAAAAATTAAATATGAAATAATATATTATGTAGTGATGAGAATTGAGAGAGGTAGGTATGTTAAGATGCTTCGGTCATGTTCAGAGAATGAATGAAAGAAGACTAACGAAACAGGTGTATGAGGCGAGTGTGGATGGTACTGTCGGAAGGGGAAGACCTAGGCGCACATACCTGGACCAAATCGGGGAAGTGTTAGAAAAGGGGCAGGTCAGGAGTACCCTAAACCGACGAGCATGCATGAAGAATGTAATGAGAGTGAATGAAGCGAGAGTAGTATGTCAGGATCGTGGCAAATGGAGAGCTGTGATCTCTGTCTACCCCTATGGGAAACAGGCGTGATCTTATGTATGTATGTATGTATATTATGTCAAGTCTAACTGTAGCGAACATTATGGTTGAAATACCCTTCAACATTCCAAACATACACATGGTCTTTTTTTAGGGTTCCGTTGCCAAACGGCAAAAAACGGTACCCTTATAGATACGTCATGTCTGTCTGTCTGTCCGTCCGTATGTCACAGCCACTTTTTTCCGCAACTGTAAGAACTATGCTGGTGAAATTTGGTAAGTAGATGTATTCTGTGAACCGCATTAAGATTTTCCCACAAAAATAGAAAAAATACAATAAATTTTGGGAGTCCCCATACTCAGAACTGAAACTCAAATTTTTTTTTATCAAATCCATACGGTTATCTATGAATAGGTCTTCAAAAATGATATTGAGGTTTCTAATATAATTTTTTTCTAAACAGAATAGTTTGCGCGAGAGACACTTGCACAGTGGTAAAAAGTGTGTAACTTCTCAAATAAGAGAATGATAAAACTAAAAAATTTGATGTACATTATAATGTAAAGATCCACCGAAAATTGGTTTGAACAAGAACTAGTAAGTAGTTTTTTTTAATACGTCATAAATCGTAAACCGCAATTTACCTTCCATTCAATCAAGTCAAATATAAACATTTTACTTGCTGCTACGGAACCCTTCGTGAGCGAGTCCGACTCGCACTTGCCCGGTTTTTTTCTTTATGGTTGGATACTATAAGTTAAGGAAGTAAGGAGAAATTTTGCCTTAACTAAATACGTAGTTTTATTGTTTCGTGGTAAGGTAAATAATTCTCAAGTATTGGAAACGTTGAAGCTGCTTGTCCCAAACACAAGACTGCGGCATGTGCCACGGCTGAAGGTGTTTGAGGTGCCCACATCTCGCACTAATATCCAAAAGTTTGCTCGAATTACTCGGGCTTTACATTTTTTAAATCTTGTCTCGAAGCGGTTGGACATTTTTTAGGGATTTTCTTTAGAAAAGCCCTATTGCTATCGAGTTGTCGTCGACGTCGACGTTGCCAATTTTCTGTCACGGTTTTGGGTATGAAAGAGATGAGCTATCGAGTTGCTGTTTTCGGTAATAGATTCGTGCTGGGGTGAACCATTGCAAGATAAAGAAAAAATCGCAAAAAAAAAAAACGCAAAATCGAAAATCCCTTGTATTCGGCTGAGCTCGTCTCAGGAATTCAACTTGTTTTTCTTACTTTGGCGGAATTTGACTGAGTGGCATTGGATTGCCTCACCCGCCTTTAGTTTAGGATGTTATGGTTGTTTTTGCAATTTTATTTTTTGTGATTGTGTTTCTCTTATTTCTACATTGCTGTATTAGGTTTTGTAACCTGTAATATCAATGTATGTGGATAAATAAATAAATAAATTATGGCGGCATAATGGGTATGGGTAGTGAAAAGAGTTGGGGTTGCCTTGTATTATGGTTGACTCTACACAACTCTCAACTCTTGGTTTGTTTGATATATATTGGTATAAAAGGTATTGGTAAAACAAGAATAAGATTAAGGAAAGTATTTATATTCACTCACTAGTAGTTTACACTAAAAAACCGGGTGTTTTTTCATGATTTAAGGTAGCACATGAGCCCACAGCGTCATTGTCGTATTACATAAGTAAAGGTGGAATTCCGGAGTTGCAGACGTGTATGTCGGAATCGCTCTTATACCAAAAGCGGCAGACTGCGATTGCAGAAATCATTATTTAACAGCATTAGTTAGCCGTTGCATCCATAGCTGCCATCGCAGTCTGCCGCTGCCGTGTGCGGTCTGTCATTGCCTACCAATCACACCATTTTTTTTTTTTTTTATTGTGCGGAAATCCCTTCGGATACCCCCCCGCCGGCCAGCGGGGGCGGTTATGTCGGGCTTGCACCGACTAAAACCGCACGCCGTCTCGGGTCTTCAGACGCCGGGGTGTAAGGTTACCCATAGAGCATATCCCTCGCACCCCGGCTGACCCTGGGCCATCATACCACTAACAGCATCGCTTATCCTGTCTCCTCTGAAAGCAGAGGAGTACGGAGAGCGATGTGTTCCCGCCACGTTGGGTATTGGCCGACGATCAATGCCAACCCTATGAAGGGGTGAAGGGGAAGCCATTGACCGCCGCCTAGGGTGTACCTGCCTACCAATCACACCTAGAGTGTAAGTAGTTACTTAAACGTTCCAGCCTTATCTGTATATACTTACCCATGAATATGTCGATGAGCTTGCCCGCCATTTCGCGGTGCTTGGGTACCCACAGCGAGAACTGAGCGTTGTACGACAGCTGCATCGGCTCTGACAAGTTCGGCAGCGGGATGTTGCGGATTGGGATGGTGCGGAGGGCGCTGTTGCCGAAACGGGTGGCGATCGTGTTCGAGGCATACTTGTACTTATCAGGCTGAAAGATGGAGAAATAAGTTGAAGCGTCGGTAGCTTAGTGGTTAAGGAGTCGACCCTACGATCGAGAGGTCCCGGGTTCGAATCCTGGTCATTACACTAGCGACGTGAACCCAATCCTAACACAAGCAATTTAGCTTACCTGGAGGGGTTAGGGGGAATATTAGTAATTTTGGTTACTAATATTCTTAAAAAAAAAGTTTTAATAAACAGAGGCATACGCGCAATGCCTAGTTAAGCGTACTTGATACTCTGAGCAATCCACGCCTGTGGGAATCCTATCCATTAGGTAACTAATCAATCAATCTATCAATCAATTAGCCTATTGCAGTCCACTGCTGGACATAGGCCTCTCCCAATGTACGCCATATCACTCGATCCGCCTTGCGCATTCAGTCTATACCAACTACCTTTTTCAGATAGTCCGTCCATCTTGCTGAGGAACGTCCTACCTGCCATTTACCGTTGGTCTTCACTCTAGGACTCGTTTGCTCCATCTGCCGAAAGGCCATCGGCCCTTCGGCAGATGTGGCCAGCCCATTGGCACTTCAGCTTGCTTATTCTGCGAGCTATGTCAGTGACTTTAGTTCTTTGTCGGATGACCTCTTTTCGAATTTTATCCTTCAAAGAAACCCCAAGCATAGCTCGTTTCATAGACCGCTGCGCGACTTTTAAGTCGTGGACTAGCCTCACTGTCAATGTCCACGTTTCGGCACCGTAAGTCATGACAAGTAGGACGCACTGGTCGAACACCTTTGTTTTTAGGCATTGCGGTAAAGGGAAGGAGAAAACCCGACGTAGTTTGTCAAATGCTGCCCAACCTAATTGGATTCTTTTGGTGACTTATTTCTCGAAGTTGTTTCTACCGAGCTGGATAACCTTATATGCAGATAAGTTAACTAATATCGGTCTATAAAAATGTTTGGTGCGTAAACGGCAGATCTTAAGATGGACCTGGCTAGGATTGCTCTACTTTGCAATGTATTAACCCAGTGGTTTGGCACTTGGATGAATAAGCTATGCCTAATAATAATTACTTAGGTAATATCACATTATCATGAACTTACGTAGTAATTTTCTGGTAGCTCGAACACGGCCTGCTCCTCGCCCTTCTGCATGAAGCAGGGCTCCGAGGGCCGGTGGAAGAACAACAACAGGTCGTTGGTCGACGTCATCTTGTTTTATCTAAACAATATTCAGATGCAATATATTTTATTTTATCTTATATATAGTTAAGTTATCCAAAATCTAAAATAATTTCGGTTTGATTGCGTTCAGGGGTCAGCAAATGCATAGCCGGGCAGGGGGGTTGTGGTCGCAGCACTAGTGGGACCGGTGGGTGTCACGCGGTGCTGCGACGACAATCCTCTTCTGATGAGGCCGTCAAGCTGAGTGCCACCATTGTTAAAATGGTACGTGTATGTAATGGTGACCCTCTTTCCTGAGACTTTACCTTCAGCTTACCATCAGGCGAGGTGAAGTCAAATTGACGTTTCCTAAATATATATAAAAAAAACATTGGCGACTATAAATAGTAATATGATAATTTTTTGTTTTTTCGTCGCAGTACCGCGTGACACCCACCGGTCCCACTAGTGCTGCGACCACAATCCCCCTGCCCGGCTATGCACTTGCTGACCCCTGAACGCAATCAAACCAAATTTGGATTACTATGGAGGGTTTTTCGCAATCGTGCACCCACCCGTACCGGTACCCACCCGGCCGAATTTTGTGACAAATTTGTGTCATCAAATTTCTACCACCAGTAAAACTGATGATAAACATGGCAACAAAAATATCTTCCCGTACGTACAAAGCCCTACATATTTAGCCCCAAATTGTAGCATGTAAATTTTCAACTAGTGTTGGCAAGTCTACTCATAAATTGTAACATAATTTAGTAGGAATATTTCATGTCAACAATTTGATTAATCCCATACACAGTGATTACATTAATTGTTTGATTTCATGAGTTAAATAAGAAATATTTAACATCAATCATTTTATTCGAATGTCAACACTACAAAATAGAAAGTATCTTTAACGTGCAATTTATGATTTAAATAATTTACATGCGGGTTCAGTTCCCAGTCAGTGTTACTATCAATATGAGTGAATACAATATATATATCTATTTATATTAACCTGACTGCGTAGGACCAAGAACAGAAATGTGGGTGAAAAAACACTCCTCCTATCCCTTTGGGAATACACAGAAAAATAAGTGTTGCAAATGTAAAATAATGATTTAAAATAAAATGTACTCACCACAAGATATATTATTACAAACAAGAATAAAACTAAAATATTAAATAAATATTTTTCTACCAAACCGTGTGGACCACGGCTTGAGAATGACCATTAGGGCCCCTCACCCAGTATTTATACCCAAGAAATGTTGACCAAAATTGGTTCGGAATATCGTGTGCAGTTGCAATAGCAGTACCTAAGTAAGGGCAGGATATCTGCGGTCATCCTATCAGTGGTTGCCAAAAGTGTATGAAAGAAAATATAAGTAACGAAATTGATAAGCGGTATCGACGAATAAAAGTACCTAATTACACGACTCGGTACATTATGACCTCACCAAGATGTTCGGAGCCAAGACAATCTCACCTGGAAGCCGGTACAGCTGCTGATTGACGGTAGGCCACCACACCAAGATCATTGGGGTCCAAATCACTGCAAACCGGTACTAAAACTCATTGACGATTGAGACTCTGGTGGTATTGGGGGTAGGGGTGGGGGGTCTTAGACGGCAGTCGTTCCTGTAACAGCTAAGATCATGGAAAGGAGGAGAGGCTCTAGCGCAGGCTTTCGTCTCAGGGTCAGGTTAGGTCAGACGGCAGACGCTACCGTTAAAGCGAACTTAACCAAATAATAGTGAAATAGATATTTTCAGGGTTCATACATGTAATATGTGTGTTTTGTTATCATTATCCTCATAGCGATTTCCCAGCAGATTTCGAAGCGTCCGTAGCTTAGTGGTTAAGGAGTCGACCTTACGATCGAGAGGTCCCGGGTTCGAATCCTGGCCATTACACTACCGACGTGAACCCACTGCTAACACAAGCAATTTAGCTTAGCTGGAGGGGTTAGGGGGAATATTAGTAATATCGGTTACTAATATTCTTTTATAAAAAAAATAAGTAGAGCCCGGGGTTCATTACAGGGGTATGTATGTCGGCTTCTCTGGAAGCGACTGCCTCGTCCGTTATTCAACAGGTGTTCCGAGTAGCAAGTGGGTTTGGCTTGGGTCTCCAGGATGTTACATCCAGTACAAAAGCAATGTATTTTACACAATAATGTAAGCATACCTTTGGATTGCCTGACGTTTCGACTGTGTTTTTTTTATACTACTGAGGGGGCAGACAAGCACACGGACAACCTGATGGAAAGTGGTTACCGTGGCCTATGGACGTGTGCAACACCAGGGGAGTCACACTCGCGCTGCCGACCCTGTAAACACAGAGTTTCTGTGCCGTCAGTATACAAGACAAATTGGGAAATAGCCTTTGGTCTTCCCTCTGACAGCACATAAACTCTCCAGTGAGCTCTGGCTGACTGACGGCTGACCACGGCCAGTGTAGCCTGGTCGAAACGGCCGGCAATCCAAAAGTATGTATATACCTATACATGATCGCGTTAATTCCCGTTAACCTTATTGTATACCATGGAACGCGAAATTTTAAAAATCAGTATGTATCGTACAGTTGTAGGTAGATTTACCAAACATAAACTTAGACCAAAATACTGTTTACCACAATATCACTCAGTCACCCACACAAGTGGCCTTATCAGTCCTGAAATAAATCACCGCAAATTGAAACCATATAGTAGATAAAAACGTATTCACACAGATAATAATGGACGACGTTGCTTCACGGTCCCCGGCGAAGTTGAATGTACTACTCTTCCCGGGTCTCCCCATCTCTTCCTATTGATGTTTCATCCTTCTAGTAATTTCCCGGTGGCGTCTTAAATTTACACTTTGGTGTCCAGGGTCCGCTTCTTATTTTTTAAATTTGTTTGTAGACTTTTACGAGAGCGACTGCAGCAGAATCTCGTCCGTTGTTCAGTAGATGCACCGACTAACAGGTGAGGTTGACTTGGGCCCCGAAGGTGTTGGTAGGACCCTGTACTGTATACCAATTGTTCCTGTTGATGTCTGACAAGTCGATTGAGAGATAGGAATTTTCTCTAGGTGATGGTAAACATACCTACAGTCATTAAAAAAGTGTCACGTAGAGCCTAATAGGCGGCCTGGGATTGGCCTCCATGTAATACCTGAGCCTGTCCGAAGCTGGCCGTATCGCTTCGGACGGGACAGTCTTAAAAATATGTAAATATATGTTGCTCTCATAAAACAAATGTGCTGGCACAGGCTTTCCTCTCGGGATAAGGAGGAGAATAATGGAAAAAATATCTAAAGGTCAACTCACCTACGGTCAACTCACCTACGGTCAACTCACCTACGGTTTATTCAACTATGGTTAACTAGCTTTTGCCCGCGGCTCCGCCCGCTTAGATGTCGGTTATCGCGACAAAACATAGCCTATGTCCTTTCCCAAGGTCTAATCTACCCCTGTACCAAATTTCAGCAAAATCGGTTCAGTGGTTTAGGCGTGAAAGCGTAACAGACAGACAGACAGACAGAGTTACTTTCACATTTATAATATTATAAGTAAGGATTACTATACTAATGGGTCATTCTTCGAGAGGTGGATATCGTCTTAACTATTACTGACAAAGTATTGAAATATTTTTTATATTTTTTTTTGCTTTACTAATTTCTAAAAATCTACACAAAGATACTCATCATAGTTATTGTTTTAGCTTGAGGGAAACATGTAAGCCGCAGGCGAATTTAATCATAAATATTCGACGAAGACTCAATATAATATAGATACTTATAACTTATAAAACTCATTAAACGAAATATTGATCTGTTAAAGGAGAAATTGGAACCGGAACCCGCGACCAGTCCCTTAAGGGGGGAATACTCTGACTCCTGGAAAAGTAAGTATACTAATTGCTTAACAATTTCATTGAAGCGTCGGTAGCTTAGTGGTTAAGGAGTCGACCCTACGATCGAGAGATCCCAGGTTCGAACCCTGGGCATTACACTACCGACGTGAACCCACTCCTAACACAAGTAATTTAGCTTAGCTGGAGGGGTTAGGGGGAATATTAGTAATTTCGGTTACTAATATTCTTAAAAAAAAAAAGTAAAACAAAAAAAAATTACAATATATAATATTATTAGTTTAGTAAATTCTTTAAAGGATTTAGAGCGGGTGGAGCCGCAGGCAAAAACAGCTAGTTTATAATAAATAGAAAAACACACATTTGACGAAAGGCTAATTTATTTGGTTTCAAGAGTCACATACTTATCTATATGTACATAACGTTTACAAATATATTATATAGACCCGTTTATATAGATACAGCTAAAATATTATTCATTGTCAAGGTGTCCATTAATCGAAGCAAGCATGGAACACTTCAAAACCTAACCTCATTCTACAAAACTAACAATAGAGTCTTTACGTAAGAAAATTTAACAGAGCTTTTGGAATGAATAATTTTTGGATTATTGTAGATCAAAGATAGTATTTTATTTTACATCACATATTAATATTGCCTCTTATTCTAATTACTCACAAATAACTAACTGAATTGTGCCTTCCGTCTCAGAATTCTAATTAAAACCGATGCCGTGGCTCCAGGGACCAATAAGCAGCTAAATATAAATTATAAGACTCATGTTTTTCGATATAGTAAGTAGATTAGCAGTTTTGAGTACACACGGCCAAGGAGATGAGTAAGTATTTACCTTTAAAATCTTTAGACTAAAAAAAGAAGGTAGGAGGGTCCACGCATCACTACGAGTAATACCTGTTTTTATTTATTTTAAAATTATATTCATCGTATTTGTCAAGTTTTTGCAACACGATTGAAGAAATATAAACACATCTCGCGTGCTCCTTTATTACACTATAATGCTTTAAGCGTTGGTTGCTTAGTGGTTAAGGAGTCGACCCTACGATCGAGAGGTCCAGGGTTCGAATCCTGGTCATTACACTACCGAGGTGAACCCACTCCTAACACAAGCAATTAAGCTTAGCTGGAGGGGTTAGGGGGAATGATAGTAATTTCGGTTACTAATATTCTTTAAAAAAAAAAAAGTATCGAGCGAAGAAACAAACGAACAATCAGAATTGTGCTGGCAGGATTGGAAACAAACATAGTGCCGTGCCCACTGTGACTTTCTTGAGGCGAACACCGGCTGTGGTCTAAGGAAAAACAGTACGTATTCAGTGTTGCAGTTGTGCGGGGATAAGTAAATAATATTTTTTTATCGTTACCTCTAAAAAACGGTCAGCAGCGCCATCTAGTTGCCTGGTGCTGTACTTTGCTGGTAGATCGCACAGAACGCTTCAAAGGCTGGTTCAGCGTCTAACTATTTACTTCCAACTAATCATCACAGAGGACGTGCATCTCCAGATCCTAGACTTAGTTTATTTCTTATATTTTTAACTTTTGTTTGTTTCTATAAATTGACTTGAGTTTGTTTTTGATATTGGCCCATATTTTAATGATCTTTTGACAAATAATACTTTTATTATAGTTATATTGTAATTTACTTATTGACATTGTCATAACTGTAACCCATAACAGTCTTGTGAATTATCATTTTATTTTGATATATTTGAGCCAATTTTTATATTATTCTTTTTTCTCTGTTACTTGTATCAATTGGTACCTACTGTATTAGTGATACCTTCTTATTAAAACGAGGTCCTCAACTACACCAATGCAGTGCCACTGCCCAGAGTCTTTACGCACTTTTAGTGTGCATGGACTTAAGGTCCTCATAGGCCGCAAGCATAAAAATCTAAACCAAATGGCGGTCGTGTTGTCTGGCTCAGATCCAAAGCTGTCTAGTCAGCTTAGACAGGTGCCTAGCTCCTGTCCGCTTGACAGGGTTGCTGCTTTTAGGGCGCATACGGCAGTACTGAAACATGTTTCCAAAGGCGTTCGGAACCAGGCGGCGGGTAAATTGTGCGAGGTCATTGACAGGTGTGTCAGCAGCAATGTCGTGGAGGACCGGGGGGCGCTTCTCATTTTTGCCTATGGTGCTCTGCGAGTCCCTTCGAAGGATGCACCGGGCAACGTGACAACAAAGGTGAAGGCAAACATCTAGTCTTGCGGGTCGGATCAATTCAGGGTCTGGGTTTTCTGGGGAAGTCGTAAAGCCATTGCGACAAAGGTATACGAGGGTGACCTATCTGGAGCTATCCGGATATTGGTCTCTGATGACTCGTTTGCACGGCACGACCCTGACACACTTGATGTACTTCGCGCTAAGCATCCGAGCCCATCACGTCCACTCAGCTTTCCGCGCTGGCGTTGAGCACTTTTTATAGCGGCTCTGCGGTGGGCCTCAACGGTTTACGTCTTGGACATTTGAAGGAGCTCACATCTGGTTATGCAGGGGAGAATGGGCAGCGGCTATTGAAATGCTATTGAAATGCAGCTGAATCGCGCCACCCCTTCCTGTCCCTTACTGTATGGGGTATCCCTGTGTGCGCTCGCGAAGAAAGATGGCGTGATGGCGGTGATGGCGGGAGTGTACTCCGTAGATTGACTTCCAAGCTAGCGTGCCGATTCGTGAGAGAAGCGATGGTGGAATATTTACTGCCACACCGGATGGGCGCGTTCCTCGTGGACCCTAACCATTCCGACTGCGTACGAAACGCTTTTAACACGTTGGAGAGAGACGTTCTTCTGAGTGAAGTCAAGGATCAGATTCCCTCTCTCTACCCTTTCCTTAAAAGTATACTATCATCCCTCTAATGTCTTCATCAATAACAGCTTAATTTCTTCACAGGTAGGAGCGCAACTTGGAGATCCTCTGGGGCCCCTCATTTTCAATCTGGCGTTCCATAAAATCATCAAAGAGCTTAAGTCTGGTCTGAATTTATGGTATCTAGACGATGGGATCCTTGGGGTTCATCGGAAGACGTCTACCAGGAACTAATCGCTCTGATTCCTTGTCTGATGGAACTGGGCCTGGAGGTGAATTCCTCTAAATACGAATTATTCCCCTGCGGCACTGAAACTCGTGCTTGTCTTCCAAACTTCAGTGCCCTGTTACCTGGCCTCAAGGAACTTACTCTTCACTCTTTCACCCTTTTAGGGTCTCCTATTTTCTCTGATGGAGTGCCGGATGCAATCTCTTCTCATAGGAAGCTTCTCTTGACCACTCGAGAGCGTCTCAAAGATCTTTCAGCTCATGTGGCGATTGTATTGTTGCGTATGTGCTTCGCCCTCCTTAAGTGGACGTATCTTTTGCGAACTACGCCTACCTGGGTGTGTCCTGTACTAGGATGAGGGCATCGTTGGGAAGGTTAGAGAACAGTTGGTGGAGGGTGCTTCGGGAGCCGATCTGGCTAGGCTCCGGGCGGTGTCACAACCAGAATCAGGAGCATGGTTAAACTCTCTGCCTCCGCCTCACCTGGGCACTTTGTTGGACGACAATTCTTTGCTGGTGGCTGTTGCCCTCAGCCTGGGCTGCGGAGTGTGTACACCCCATAGATGCAACTGGTGTTCCATGGTGGGGGGTGACAGCCATCACGCACTGAGTTGTCGTAGAAGCACAGGTAGGTTTCCGCGCCACCATGTTCTCAATGACATACTCCGGAGAGCCTTTGTATCGGCAGATGTCTCGTGCCTGTTGGAGCCGCTTGGCTTTAGCAGATCCGACGACAAAAGGCCGGACAGTATGAGTCTATGCCGTGGAAAAATGGCTGGTGCCTCCTGTGGGATGCCACGTGCGTCAGCACTGGCGCTCCCAGTCACCTGAGTCGTACTGTAAAGGTGTATACTTATTTCTTTAACCGTGTGTACCTATTTGAGAAGTGTGTTTGGTCAGTCAGTTGTTGTATAAACCTCTGCACTATCACCCTCACTAATTACCCTACGTGAACAGCACGATCCTTCGACACACATGACACAAGTACACTCGTTCGGTACACTGACACTGATGTTGCTAGCAGCTGGCTGCAGAGCTACAGGATCCTCCACCTCCGCACTCTTGGTGGCCTTACTCGAGCTCGCCTTCGCCCTAGGCCCAAAAGGTTATAACATTAGTAGTTTGGCACTGACGGTATTCTGGTTCTGGTAGGAGGGTTCAGAAGAAGTAGAAAAAAAAAAAACAGACAATTCATGAAAGGCTAATTTATTCTGTCTTAAGATTCAAGTTATTTACTACACTAGTTAGTTATTATATGTACATAATATTTACAACTATATACAGACCCGTTTAATTACAACTAGAATATAATTAAAATAATAATGTATCGTAATATCGGTGTCCATTAATCGATGCGGGTGAAAACAGTGACAATGCGTCATTACCATCTATAACAGAAGTGTACTAGAACGAAAATATAATTGAAAATAAATGTTTATGCAACTTTTTGAGAATAAAATATGAAAAACTATGTCTTTATGTAGTATCTGCGCTGTGGTTAACGTATTACGTAGGTAGGTACCTCTCCCCATAAGAAGCTCAAATTAATTTGTGAACCCGAGATTTTCGAATGTATCGATTTAAAAGATATGGTGTTTAGAATGATTGCATTTAACGTCATAGTAAAGTTTTCGGATAAGGGCATCAATCTCGGCTGGTGTGTATGATTCACCACATGAGTACGCAGATACCTATACATTGAAGTTCTAGGTTATTCATGAAAAATATACAAGAGTCTAGATTGCTACACAAAAATAACCATAGAATAAGGATAAGTGAATATTTATCAGTAGTTATAATACTATGTCCGGCTCGAGGGACCAGAAAGCCATTGAAAAAAACTAACGAAAAGTTCTACGAGAAAGAAAAGAAATTCTTCTGCAAAGAGGAGAATTGTTGGTTCGAAAAGTGGAAACTTTCATGTTACTAGTATGTATAATGAATTGTCACTTTTTTTTTTAATTTTAATTACTCAGGTATCAGGGGTTCTATGAGTTTACTATTTATTGTATATATAATTGAATGGAAGGTTTGTGAAGTTTTGTACATTTATCATATCGTAATTATTATTTATTTATTTTACGCATCTTATATAGTTAATATCTTTACAGAATTGGTTAGTTATGGTTGGAGTATGAAATAATTGTAAGCTCAAATAATCGATTCTGCTTGACAGTCGTATGTGTCTTGATAGAACTAAATGTTTTATATACTGTGGGTACTGTAAAAAAACCATTACCCCTTTTACAACTATTGAGAAGTGACCTACCGCTGCCTGGGGAGGGTAATATCGTTGAATCGAATTGTGCACTGTCTAATGTTCATGTTGGGCCTGAGGAAGTCGCCAAGTGAATTGGCGCCGATGGGGCGGTCGAAGGGGAAGCCCATTGCGCGCCGGTCTGGGTACTTGCGGTCACGGATGCCGCAGTACGAGGCTGCGTCGTTGCAAATTCCATCTGTGTTTTGGTCAACCTGTAGAGAAAATAATAAGACTATTATTTGTTCAAATTTATTTATAAAGTTTAAATATTTTCCACCTAATTAAAAAATTGTCCTGGTTTGGCTATGTGAAAGTAATGTCTATAGGGGAGAGAAAGACCTAAGAGAAGATAGATGGTCTGTGTGAAAGAGACATAGTCAGGAAGGGAGACTGTCAGCAGAGACAAACCCCTAATAAATATGGAATTAGGGCAGGGAAATAGAAGATGATGGTTTTTTACTAAGAAAATAAGTATAAAAAACTTACCCTATCCTGAGCCCAGTTGGAGACCATAACGAACAGTGTCATAGGGAAGCCCTGCGGAGTTCCCTTGGGAATGAGCATGTGATGGGGCCATCCGCAGCCGCAGAAGTCGAACTGGGCTGCCTCAGGTGAACCTGGGTTTCCAGGACGACTGGTCTGCAAAACAGAACATAAAACAATTCAAATAAGGGCCGCTGAAATAGATACAAATTAAATGATACACTCCTCAGTCGATTTTTACAGACACTTCGAAGGTTATAAAAAAAAAATTAAAAATCTAAAGAAATATTTTTTTCCCTGTAACTTTTGGCCCAAAATTGCATGATATAAAATTAATGTATCACCACATGGCATTACCTACCCACGTATGTACGATATACTATCCTCTCGCCTAAGTACCTACCTACCATACCCCACTGTACGTGCACATACTAACGGCTTTCATCTCTTTGTTATCCATTAGCTTTCATTCAAGTCTGTTAGCTTCTTACCTCGAAGGCGACGTCAGCTGACTTGCACCTTTTTGTCATTCGTTCCGTATTCCCATGTTTGTTGCTCAACAAGATATTTTTATTTCAAAACATAATGTGAAAGATAATAATAATAATTCAAATTTTAAGTAATGTGATTAAAATAACGACTAAATCATCGCACATTAAAAGCGTCTTTAACCTGGTAAACGATATATAATGAATAACCTGACTAAAATTGTAGGTCGATAAGTAATTTTTTGTATGACCGCTTTGCAGTTGTTGACCGAGTACCGTGACCGTTTAATTTGATAATTTATCTGTAGAGAAGCGGCTTATACCTGATCCATGAAAGTCCTCTCGTAAGGGATGGTGACAGATGAGTCGATGCTGCGGCGACGGATCACGTTGTTGCCAGCGTTCACTGGAAATTTTTAGGTATTTTATTTCATTGTCTGCCTCAAGGTGCTTAGATATCTAAACGACGTGGCAAAACGCGTTTTAAAGTGTAACTCTTCCTATGACCCCCGGTATCACCTATGATACTTGAAGAAGAAAAAAAATGTTTGTGCCAACTAATGTACGATGTAAGTGAAACCTTTGTACTGAATTATAAATCAGAACAATTAAAATACAGTGTCCATATTTAAAATCAATCAATAAAATCGCTAATAAAAATAAATAACAACAGTAAATAAAATACCAATAACAATGTATGAATGACAGTTGTGTAGTTGCATCCATTTAATTATGAACGGACAAGCTGCGTCCATTCTTTCCGCAATGAGCTGCATGTGACTGTTGGTGCTGTCACGCACTCGCCATAAAGACACAGTTTTGCGTATTGCGCTAAAGCTATTCATCCCCGCATCCGCAATCATCTCTGATGCGTTACAAAAGCGCGGCAGCCCCATCAGCGCTCTGTACCCATAATTATACTCAACCCTCAGGGCATCATACATCATAAGCAGTTTGTGTATGCTTAACCCAGAGCCTGCAGATACAAAATGACTGGCAGTATGCTTTAAATTAGGTCACCTTGACCTGCACAGTACAACGTGCAGCACTACGAGTCAGCATGTTAGCTCTAACTGATAATGCCCTGCATTCCCTTGCCATATCCAGGTCATCCTTAAGAAGCTCGGTGTCCCAGTGGCCCAGGTACTTCACCCGATCAACCCTTTTGTGAGCGCTATTATCTAGAGTGACTATGTTAATAGAAACTGCTTTTACGAGTTTCACACTATTAAATATAGTTCCGAATAAATGGCAGGAGAGGCCATGATTTGGTTTCATTCAGACCCATAGTACCAGCTGTGATACCCCCTATACGGTACTCTGATATGGTAAGGACTTTTTTCACCATTTTTTACCTAATATTAATGTTAAAAATAACTCTTATACCAAAAATCAACTTGATACTAAAAAATGGTATACCCTGGGTCTCAAGCGGCCAGTGAAAGAACGCAAATGGAGGGCGTGGAGGTATCTGCAACCTCTCATAACCAAATTTTCACTCACTGAGGGGTTTAGTTTGCATATCTTTTCAAAAAATTTGATGAGAGTAGACATATAGAGTGTGGAACCTTAGATAGAAACAGCACTGTACACAGAGATCTCTCTTCATAGATAGCACTTCTTGATGTAAATTTTTCGGACTAGTGGTCCCGGCGCTGTTGGGGTCACTCTAACCTAACCTAACCCGCTTTACTTATTTTTGGAATATAATTTTTTACCGGCAAGAAGTGCTATCTATGAGGAGAGATCTTTGTGTACAGTGCTTCCTATGTACCGAGATGTCTACAAACAATGTTTTCTATCAACAAAATTTTCGGCACAAAGTGCTGTCTAGGAATAGAGATTTCTATTAGCTGTGCTTCCTGTATGTAGTCGTATCGTAGAAGCGTGTTTCTATCTTAGTTTCCACATCGAGACATATATTATTCATTATTATATTCGATATTCAAATCAATAAAGAATGAATTAAGTTTGTGTTCAATAATATTAAATTTAAGATTTAACATCCTATGCAAGTTTATCGTCATCGAATCATTTGACAAGTATAAAAAGTACCTAATGCCCTTCTTAATCTGTAAATATCTTATCAAATTTATTACAAACATCCAGCTGAACTAAACATCTAAACTTACATGTAGCAGTGAACTTGTCTAACTCGATCATCGACTTCCTCTGCTCATCCAGCGGCAGGGGCTCTCCCTTTTCGTTATGAACGGCCGCCATGAAAATACGGACTGTTCCCATTGCGCCTTGACCTGTCGTATTGTTCACTTCAATGCTAGAAAAGGACATATTAAAGTTTGATTAAGTAGTTCAGTTGTCTACCTTAAAACAATAGTACTGTAATATTTGACACGTGACTCCGGAAGGGCAGATTGAAGACTCTTGTTTAAATTATATGGATGAAACTGGAGGAAATAGAAATAATAACGCGTCATTGGATTAGTTTCTTTTTAGTACTTATAAGATTACAAGCATCTATCTGATGGTAAGTGGTTACTATGGTCTATATACGCTTTTAATACTATGTACGCTTGTAATACTTGCGGGGTGCAAGGGAAATGCCCCATGGGCAACCTTACACCCCGGCGTCTGAAGATCCGAAACGGCGTGCGGGTTTAGTCGTCTCAAGCCCGGAGGGGATTTCCGCACGAAAAAAAAAAAAAAAAAGATACCTGTTAATAACTGAATCCAACTTCGACTTCTTGTTTCCTCCGTCTACACAAATCTTTTTACATTTGCATCATTAATTTATTTAGCCAGCCTTGAGACGTAAATTCCACGTGATCAAAATATTAAAGTATTCCTTCTTTATCTTTTATTTCTCTTCTACTATCTTCTTTCATGCTACTTTTTAAATTAGTACTCTCATTGTTAATAACGTTCAAAAGAAAAAAGAAAAACAAATAAACTTAATATACAGAAACTGCTTACACATAGTTGAACTCGTCGTGCTGTAAGTGAGTGAACTTGACCAGCACAGAGCCTCGCGGGGTGAAGTCGAGGCCTCTGCCTAGCTCCACTGTGCTCTGCTCCCAACGAGTGCTGAATGTATTTTGTCCTCCGGCACCTTCGACACTGATGCCTGCTACGCGGATGCCCGGGAAGTCCAACTAAAATGTTTTGTAATGTTGTTACACTATACAGGTGGGTTAGACACTTAGCTTAGGATGAAATTATTATCGGAACTTTGAGGATCCACGAAATACAATAATATATCAGTACACACATAAACTCACGCCTTTCTCTCTCTGTCTTTCCCTCCAGGGTAAGCAGATACATTAAAGCTGCACAATTTGAATATTCAACTATGTTTACGAGAATTCACGCAGTCTTTGTAAAGTCATCTACCGTCTAGCCGGCATCAAAGATTGACTAGTTCAGAGATAACTTCCCTGTTACTGCTTTTCACCAGTACCTCAGATGCCAGTCAATCCTAGCCAGTGCAAATAAACCATTCCTTTTGTGCTTAGAAATACGACACTTTAAATATTTTGCAATACTGATTTATTTACCTGGTCATTGCCATAAGGGGACAGCTTGTATTTGTACGTCTGGAATAGGTCATCAATGTGCGAATGCCAGCGGTAGAACGAGGGGTCTCGCATGGTAGTTGCTGTATCACCCATTACTCCGAATTGTTCCTGAAGTAAGAATAATATACTTATTAACTAATAACAGTGTTGTGAAGTGTATCCCGGAATATTTTTTTCCAGGATCGTTTTATTACATAGTTCGTAGAAAGGTATGAACACTAAAGGAACATAATTAAGTACTGCTAGTCCATACCAGATGTCTGTGATCAGGATCGTGCGCGTAGGATATGAACACGTGTCCAAAGTTGTGGTAGTCTCCATAATAGTCTCGGTTGAGGCTTAGAAGAGAAGACTCAACCAAGTTTCCTAGCGTGTCGATACCAGTGTCCTCGGTTATTGGTACGCGACGACCGGTGGGCTGAAAGCAACGATAGTCAGTTAGTTATTAGATCACAACGTAACGCAGTCCAATGTATGAAGAGTGAAGCCATTGTCTTTTTCTGAAAGATATATTAATGAAGATATCTTTGTTTTCCGTCCAGACTTATAACCATAAATGCTCATAAAAAATCGGATCTCACGTTGAATAAAGGAATTTAGTAAAATAAATTAACACTCTCATGGTAGTATATGTCTAAACCCAATGATATTAACAAAATTAAATTCAAAACTGTAGAAGATATACTACATACATACATACTCACGCCTTTTTCTCTTCAGGGTAGGCAGAGACAACTGCCCGCCATCTGCTTCTGTCCTTACATACTTCACGAGCTTCCTTCACTGTCATTAAAACTTTCATGCAAGCCCATCGGTTTCGAGTGCTTTTGACCTGCCCTTTTTCAATACCTTATTTGTTCAGATATACTAGTATAACAATTAATAATAAATCTGTAACGGATCCTAGTGCAATATATAGTGTGTTTAATCATTATTTTATAAATAGAATAGTCCCAAATATTCCTAAAAATAAATTGCCGTTTTCCAAATATGTGTCCTCTTGACAGAATCTATGGTTTGAAACCTTGCTAGCCCCTTGATATATTGCATACCGTAAAAAACTTAAAGAATACTAACAGTGTAAGATATGATGAAATATGTACTACATACATACATAAAGTCACACCTGTTTCCCATTGGGATAAGCAGAGACAATATCTTTCCACTTGCTACGATCTTGGCATACGCTTTTCGATTCTTCTAATTTCATAATTGTTTTCATACATGCGCGCCGGTTGCATGCATGCATGCATGTACTCTTGACCTGGCCTTTCTCTAAAACGTCCTCGATCTGATCAGCCTTTACCGGGTTGCTCGTTCACCCTCGCCTCATAAATCTGCTTCATCAATCTTCTTTCGCCCACCCTCTCTACTTGCACGAACCTTCTTATCATTCTTTTCACTATCTTAGTCACGACATTCTCAACGACTCTACAATGTTCCCTTATCACACTGTTCCTCACTCGGTCTGTCAACTTCACTACAATTATACTTCTCAGACTTCTCATTTCCACAGCATTCAGTTTACTTTCATGCTCCTTCGGCCACACCCAACATTCACTACCATACATAACTGTGGGGAGGAGCACTTATCTATGTATATATATATATGCCGGGGGGTGGCAGGTGAGGCCGCCTGTCACCCCAGCAGAAGCAGGCTGACCGGCGGGGCGACTTGCGCCCCTCCCCCAAACCGGGGCAATACGGGTACACCGTGGTTCCCAAACCCGAGGGGGCCATCTCGAAACTGGAGATGGCATCAGGGTCAGTCGGGGTGCGAGGGATATGCTCTATGGGCAACATTACACCACGGCGTCTTTAGACCCGAGACGGCGTGCGGTTTTAGTCGGTTCAAGCCCGACATAACCGCTAGCCGGCGGGGGGGTATCCGAAGGGATTTCCGCACGAAAAAAAAGGTATATTATTAATTAATGTGTAGCAGCTGGAGCTATCCCAGACAAACTTAGAACAGTGATCATAAAACATATATTTAAAAAAGAAAATAGAGATAATATAGAAAAATACAGAACTATAGCCTTCATACTTATTTTTCCGAAGCTGAAGGTGGCTAAAGAACAGAAGTGTATTAGGTGTTGGCTTGCTCTCAAAGGTCTTGGGGGGTCCCGACATACCCATTCACCTATTTATAAATGAATGAATCCCTATTTCCCTTGGTCATGGCATCACGCGTGAACTGTTGGACCGATCTCGCTAATTCTGTTTTTGTTGTGTCTGTTATTGTCAAAGAAAAATTTCAGAGAGTTACGGTGAAAATTAAAAAAATTGAAAAAATTAACGACGATATTAACTTTTATAATGTAACCTTATCACGTTTGACATACCCGTCAGTCGTTTGTAATTTGTCAACCTTTTTTTTTCATAGACAAGGCAGGACAACGTCTGTCGGCTGGCTAGTAAAGATAATAATAGAAATTACTAACCAACATTATTGCAAGGCTCTCAATAGCCTGCTTTAGGCGTTCCACCCAGGTTTCAACTTGAGACACGTCAATCCTGATCTGGTCAACTGGACGGTCCAGGTCTCGCAACGTGGTGCCAGCAAACCTTGAATATTAAATTTAAATATAAATGTAGAGACAGAATGGTTAAACTTAACTAAGTGTTAAGGGAGTTAAGTTAAGTTTAAAGATTTATCATATTTACTATGCCTTTCAAGTTTTAATCGAGAGGCTATAGTTTGATCCACAGGGGTTAAATATTTCTCTGTTTTCTTAGCCGCACCATAAAAACTTGGATTTATATATCAGCATATGTCTTTCCATCTTCCTGTAATCACGATTCCTTTAAGCGGGGCTTGGATAAGCTTCTGATGAGGCCGTCCAGATGAGAACCACCATGATAAATTCCTGAGACTTCACTTTCAGCTTACCAGGCGATGGTAGAAATTTGGCACAAAATTCGGCCGGGTAGATACCACCGTGCACGATTGCGAAAAGCCCTCCATAGTAATCCAATTGAATTTTTTGAATGCGTTCAGGGGTCAGCAAGTGCATAGCCGGGCAGGTGGATTGTGGTCGCAGCACTAGTGGGACCGGTGGGTGTCACGCGGTGCTGCGACGACAAGCCTCTTTTGATGAGGCCGTCAAGCTGAGTGCCACCATTGTTAACATGGTACGTGTATGTAATGGTGACCCTCTTTCCTGAGACTTTAACTTCAGCTTACCATCAGGCGAGGTGAAGTCAAATTGACGTGTCCTAAATATTAAAAAAAATGTGAAGTCATATTGACATGCCCTACATAAAAAAAGAAAAATCGAATAATTGAAAGAATAATGTTTACCGAGGTGGCCAAGTCCTGCTGGCAACTTGAGAGTCCAGCTTGGGGAAGTAGCCTTCTTCGATGGGCACTCGCCAACCATCGAAGGGACGTACGCGAGCCAATCCGTTGCAGTAGCGGTCAGTGTTGTATCTGGGAAAAGAAATGTTCTGTTTATTTACAGTCTGATGTAACTTATCTATTTAATACGACACATATTTATTATAGGTATTTAAACTATCATCATTGCGCTTGCAACAGAGCCGAAATAATGTAATAATAATGTATGTATTTACATAAATATGTATTTATTTATTTATAATAAATAATAAAAAATAAATACATATTCTATGACATTCTATACAGCGCTATCTAGATTCAAAGTAAGCATAGTTTAACTAGCTTGTGTTATGGGTTCCAGAATGCGGATAAACATACTTATATGCTTTTTTTTTGTAAATAAATACGTATTATACATAGTAACACCCAGACCAATGCAAATAGACATATTCATGCATACAAATATTTGCACTGAGCGGGAATCGAACCCGCGCCCCCTGTCGTAGCAGTCGGGTGTACTACCGCTACGCCACAGAGGCCGTCATTACCAATATCGGACTCTCAAAACGACATTATAGTTTATATCCAGTGGACTCTGACACACACATAGCTTGGTTTCTTGCCAATATTTTCACTACTATGGATGTCCAAGACTGTGTGAAATAGGGGAGTAAAAGCTGGAAGGCGGACTTCGGACTCAAGTGTGAGGGTCTCGGATGCGACTGGAACTAACGCAGAGAATCAAGTCTGAAAAGGGGTGAAACTAAATACTGATCCCTAAAACTATATGTCACCAAAAAATTCAAAACATTACTAAAAAATAAAACAGAAAAACTGGCCAAGTGCGAGTCGGACTCACGCCCGTAGGTTTCTCTACCATTATCTATAAAAACGGCAAAAAAATTACGTTTGTTGTACGGGAGCCCTCCTTAAATGTTTGTTTTATTGTAATTTAATTATTTATTAAATATTTAGATCGCAGAAAGAGAACATCTAGAACGCAACTTGAACTCGAGTCTTGTCTTTTTCCGATCTAAATCTTTTGGAAAAAGTAAGCATACAAAATGCTTAAAAAATTTAATTGAATTAATTATTTATTTTTTAAGTGAATAAATAACTAAATATTCCGTGTTTATTTAAAGCGTCTTCCTGTTGCCGTACAGTATCGAGTAAAAACGAGCAAAAACATCACGTTTGTTGTATGGGAGCCTCCTTAATCATTTATTTCATTGTGTTTTTTAGTATTTATTGTTAAAGCGGCAATAGAAATATTTTATCTGTGGAAATTTAAACTTTCTAACTATCACGGTTTCTAAGATACAGCGTGGTGACAGACGGACGGATAGCGGAGTCTTAGTAAATGGAGTCCCGTTTTCCCCTTGGGTACGGTACTTTCGCAGGCGACTCAGGCGCCGGAGGTCGCTTAACGACCTTTGTCCTCCTGGGGGTGGCAGGTGAGGCCGCCTGTCACCCCAGCAGAAGCAGGCCGGGACGGTGGGGCGACTAGCACCCCTCCCCAAAACCGGGGCAAGACGGGGACACCGTGGTTCCCAAACCCGAGGGGGCCATCTCGAAACCGGAGATGGCCCAGGGTCAGTCGGGGTGCGAGGGATATGCTCTATGGACAACCTTACACCTCGGCGTCTGAAGACCCGAGGAGGCGTGCGGTTTTAGACGGTTCAAGCCCAGGGGGGGGGGGGGGGGGGTATCCGAGGGAATTTCCGCACGAAAAAAAAAAGGGTACGGTACTCTAAAAATGAAACTGCCAAGAAGCGGAACTCCAAGGCTGAGTCCCTATTTTCTGAAAGCTAAATGCAAACGCGAAAAGCTCTAACGGTTTGATTATTCTTTTTCATCCTCGTGTAACCCCCGTTCCCTCCCTTCCCAGGCTGGGAAGCTTCTATTTTTGGGTCCAGGGTTTACTTTCTACGCCTTGTAACCATTTTTATTCGGCGTATTGAGTGATACCCATGGAGATTGTCATTGCTAATACTCGACGGCTTAATCATTACCTGCCGATGATCTGATGATGCATGTAATAAAACAATTCTCCTCTACGATCCTTGTTGACGATGGATAGGTCAGTAGCTTCGAAGGGGTACACCAGATGCCAGTGCCAGTGGTGGAGGTTGATGCCGATGTCTTCGCGGAAGTAGGCCACGCGCTGTTCAGGTTCTTTGTTCGATGCTGTATAGTTTGGATTCAGTAATACTGGCATCTTTGAAAAAAAAAACATTTGTAAGTGTACGAGAAAAGCACATCATTATAGTTTTATGCTGATATAGTTTTTTTTTAAATATTGCAAATGCCGTGGTTAGTCCATACAGAAGAAACAATCTTCAAAAAAAAACGCCACTTTTCAGGTCATCCGAATTGCAGACCGTAGTTTCGGGCAGTTGGTACCATAAAACGCATTTATTTTGCAATGGAAGCGTCGGTAGCTTAGTGGTTACGGAGGCGACCCTACGATCGAGAGGTCCCGGGTTCGAATCCTGGCCAATGCATTACCGACGTGAACCCACTCCTAACACAAGCAATTTAGCTTAGCTGGAGGGGTTAGGGGGAATATTAGTAATTTCGGTTAACATAAAAAAAAAAATGGGATCTGAACACAGCACTTTGCACTTCACTAGGCCTAAACTCCAAATTCCAAAGCAACTTTATGTTACGTAAATGCTACGCCCTTCATTCGTATTTATGCGGGACGAAATTTCGAATGAATGTCGATCCTGTTTCTATGGAGATATTGTTTTTTTTACGTGTGGAATCTCCCGGGCTTCACCCCATCGGTTCCAACGATGGAATGGGCGTGTCGGAATCGGACCGACTAAAACCACACGGTGTCCTCCCCAAGTGTTCATTACCGGGCACCCTGGATAAGCCTTCGACAGGATAACCCCAGGGCTACCGGCGGACTTTGGCCGCCACCACGGCCTTGCCTGGTGGGGTCCGGTTTTATATAGGGAGATAATAACTTCATGACTAGCTTTGACTAGTAGGAAGACCTCTTATTAAGCTTCACTTACCCTAGACCCAGTAGGTACCACGTTGGTGAGCTCCCTGGCTTGACGGAAGACCTTGGGATCCACGAACTTATCTGGGAAGGTCTGTGCAAAGGTTGGGATGTTTACATTCTTGGTATCTGGCCTGCAAAGAGTAATATGTGTTTATATTGTCCTAGGTTATACATACTGTTGATTGGTGAAACTTGGTGGAACTTGGTGGAACTTGGTGGAACTTGGTGGAACTTGTTACTTCGATACTTATTTATTAAATAAAATAAATGGTTTCTAGACCCAAAGTAATCATAGTTTAACTAGCTGTTATGGATTCCAGAATGCGGATAAACATACTTATTTACAATATCTTTTTTTGTAAATACATACATATTATACATAGAAACACCCAGACCAATGCAAATAGACATATTCACGCATACAAATATTTGCACTGAGCGGGAATCGAACCCGCGCCCCCTGTCGTAGCAGTCTAATTGCACTACCGCTACGCCACAGAGGCCCTCTACAATTACACCTCACCGGTTTCACCTCACGGCATTACCAAAGGTTTTTTATGACTATTTATATATCCTTTGGTTATAATTACGAAAATTTGGATATACGAGAATTGAAGAGCGTATGCTAAGCCTATTTGGGCATGTAGAACGAAAAAGACAGGTCAAAAACCCTCCAAACCGGCAGGCTTGCATGAAAGGTTTAATGACTGTGAAGGAAGCTCGTGAAGTATGTAAGGATAGCCGCAGATGGCGTTGTCTTTGCCTTCCCCGGAGGGAAAAAGTTGTGAGTAATGTGCATAGATGTAGGTTAGACTAAAATTCAATGTACCAGATAATAATAAAGTTCATTAATATCAGCGCTTTGGCTTCAACCAATGATACTACTGGTGGTAGAAATTTGATGACACAAATTTGTCACAAAATTCGACCGGGTGGGTACCACCGTGTACGATTGCGAAAAACCCTCCATAGTAATCCAATTTCGGTTTGATTGCGTTCAGGGGTCAGCAAGTGCATTGCAGGGGGATTGTGGTCGCAGCACTAATGGGACCGGTGGGTGTCACGTGGTGCTGCGACGACAATCCTCTTCTGATGAGGCCGTCAAGCTGAGTGCCACCATTGTTAACATGGTACGTGTATGTAATGTTGACCCTCTTTCCTGAGACTTTACCTTCAGCTTACCATCAGGCGAGGTGAAGTCAAATTGACGTGTCCTAAATATTACCGATCAGGTAGATATGTTACATACTATTGTGATGTCAAACGTGTACCGCGTTGTATGACAGAAGTCATACTTTTTTCTCTTTCGTAATCACTGGTTATTATATATTCTATTGAACTAGTACTTGCGTTTAGGCAGGCAAATCGGCCTAGTTTTTAGTGACCATTTTAAAGCACCAGCGCCGTATCTACTTCTTTTTACTTGCCGTATCTTCTGAGATCATTATAGAGATATATTATTAGGTAGTTACATATGAAATTGCCGTTTTTCTTGAAGAAATTGGAGGAGACCCAATTTTCAGTACTAACATTTTTGCATTTTTTTTAGGAATGACAAATCCAAATTTTATGTTTTTTTTTGTGTATGAATGAGATAACATTAAGCTAACAAACAGCAACTTTTATTACATTTTTGAAAAGTGACAGCTGTTAATTAATACGAAATTTATCATCAAAATGGATAGCATTTGGGAATATGGAACTACCGACCTCTATGATCGGGGCCTGAAGACGGCAGTTGGCCGACTCGTCGTCCTTACAGAAGCAGGCCGTGGCGGAGGCGTGTCGTGTGTGTCCTACACACGCCTGCCAACTCACCGACGCGGGATAAAACCCGATCCCACCAGGCGAGGCTGCGCTGGCGGTCAAGGTCTGCCGGTAGCCCTGGGGTTATCCTTTCGAGGGCTTACCCGGGGTACCCGGCAATGGACACTTGGGCAGGAAACCGTGCGGTTTTAGTCGGTTCCTGCCCGTCATAACCACCCCCGCTGGCTGGCGGTGAAAGGGGGGGGGGGGTGACCGAAGGGATTTCCGCACGTAAAAAAAAAGGTTAGGGGGAATATTCTTATCAGGTACATAGCTTTCCTGGGGTGTGTGTTGGGTAACCTCCTCGAGTGTCGCTCCGATTCCGATCCCGCTGCAGTCCGGGGGGAACGGAATCGGAGCGGCCGGTACACCCTGGGCGGCGGTCAATGGCTTCCCCTTCACCCCTTCATAGGGTTGGCATTGATCGTCGGCCAATACCCAACGTGGCGGGAACACATCGCTCTCCGTACTCCTCTGCTTTCAGAGGAGACAGGATGAGCGATGCTGTTAGTGGTGAGATGGCCCAGGGTCAGCCGGGGTGCGAGGGATATGCTCTATGGGTAACCTTACACCTCGGCGTCTGAAGACCCGAGACGGCGTGCGGTTTTAGTCGGTGCAAGCCCGACATAACCGCCCCCGCTGGCAGGCGGGGGGGTATCCGAAGGGATTTCCGCACGATAAAAAACAAAAAAAAAAAAAGGTACATAGCTTTCCTCAACATTTAAGGGTACAGAAAATGACAAGTGATTTTAAGATTCTGTACGTTGTGTTTATTTTTTGCAGTTTGTAGGTGTACCTGTGCAATAAGGCGACCGAGAGGCAGTAGTTGAACATGTAGGGGTTGATGCGTAGCTGGCAGTACGTGCACACCGATTTTAAATCTTCAACATCACGCATACCTGAAAATTTTAATAATTATGACATAATTATTACTGAATATTATGGTTGAAATACGTTATAACATGGTATGTACAACATACATATTATACAATAATGTTAACGGGAATTAACGCGTTCATGTATAGGTATACATAGCTCTCGCAGGCGACTCAGGCGCCGGAGGTCGCTTAACGACCTCCGTCCTCCATGAGCGCAGGCCTGGGGGTGGCAGGTGAGGCCGCCTGTCACCCCAGCAACAGCAGGCCGGGACGGTGGGGCGCCTAGCGCCCCTCCCCCAAACCGGGGCAAGACGGGGACACCGTGGTTCCCAAACCCGAGGGGGCCATCTCGAATCCGGAGATGGTCCAGGGTCAGTCGGGGTGCGAGGGATATGCTCTATGGGCAACCTTACACCCCGGCGTCTGTAGACCCGAGACGGCGTGCGGTTTTAGTCAGTTCAAGCCCGACATAACCGCCCCCGCTGGCCGGCGGGGGGGTATCCGAAGGGATTTCCGCACGATAAAAAAAAAAAAAAGGTATACATATCTCTGAATTGCCTGAAGTTTCGACCAGGTTATACTGGAGGTGATCGCAGGCTGACCGGCTCAGTGGTGCACGTCCTCCGTAGTCGAGTCCGTGAGGTACAAAGTTCTTCATCCCTCCGAACTGACCCTGGGTCATCTCCGGTTTCGAGATGGCCCCTCGGGTACTTACAGTATCCCTATTCTCTAAGCAAACTGACTGGTGTCTATCCGACTGCGCAGAAAAGCGAGGTAGCAAGTTTTTTTATCACTGGATTCCATGTTGCAGATAATTTAAACCCATCTTCCCGATTGAAATTTTTATGTTTCTTAATTTTAATGGCTTCAAGTACAACTCTTGAATACGTTCGGTGGTCGAGAGGACATGCGTATGAGTCGAAACGTCAGGTAATCTAAAGGTTTGTATATACCTAAAAGTAGTATGTACATTTAGGGGCTAATTCCCCTTATGTAAGAGTATGTAAGATTGTCAACAGTAGGAGTGACATAATTGATCTGCATGTTGACTCAGTGGCTATCCAAAAAAGAAAAACTTTAGATCGCCTAGGCACTTAAAACATAAAGTTGTTTTCTTTATCTCTTTTATTTTCTCTTTCTTTGTGATGTAGTTCTTAATATTTCTAATTTTTATTTTTTAGTTTTAATGTCTAAATTGTTTATGTAAGGTTTTATTAAATATATTTAGTACTTAAGTATCCTCCACTAAATATAAATCCCCCAGTCAAACCATCAACTCGGTTTTGGGGGACAAAGAATATAGCACATGTACACAAAGTTGTTGCATGATTACCTTTAAGTAGTTGTTACATTGTCTGAAGTTTTTTCTGTTATTTTTTATGTATGTCGTGTATGTATTAATGTAAACAACTGTTGGTAGACCTATTAAATAAAAAAGTAAAAAAAATAGGCCGTGTGCAGTCTGTCATGGCCTACCAATCACACCTAGTGTGTTAGTAGTTACTTAAGCGTTGCAACCTTGTGTGTAAATACTTACCCATGAATATGTCGATGAGCTTGCCCGCCATTTCGCGGTGCTTGGGTATCCACAGCGAGAACTGAGCGTTGTACGACAGCTGCATCGGCACCGACAAGTTCGGCAGCGCGATGTTGCGGATTGGGATGGTGCGGCCGGCGCTGTTGCCGAAACGGGTGGCGATCGTGTTCGAGGCATACTTGTACCTATCAGGCTGAAAGATGGAGAACCAATTAAGTGTGTAGCTGGTGGCTAACGCGCTAAGTCCACGCCAGTGGGGGGGGGGGGGAGGTTGTGGCTAGGAGGCGAGCCACTAGTTAACTAATATAGGTCTTTAAAAATCCTCCGAGATAAAAAAATCTTTTAAATCTATAGTTGAATTCAATTTAAAAAATCAAATTGATCATAAAAATTGTACGAATAATGTACGACAAAGTACACAACGCCATCTAGACCCAAACTAAGCAGAGCTTGTCATATGGGTTCTAGAATGCGGATAAACATACTTAAATACTTTTTTTTGTAAATAAATACATATTATACATAGAAACATCCAGGTCAATGCAAATATACATATTTGCAATGGGCGGGAATCGAACCCGCGACCTTTGGCTTAGCAGTCGAATGCACTACTGCTACGCCACAGAGGTTGTCCTATGTCGTATCCTGTCGTATCATGTCGTATCTTATTGAATATAATTTTATTCATATAACAGCTATTGCCCGCAGCTCCACCCGCTTGAAATACTGAACTAGTCTTTTTTTTTCTTTGTATTCCACTCACGTGGCAGACAAGCTCACGGCCCACCTGATGGGAAGCGGTTACCGCGGCCTATGGACGTGCGCAACACCAGGGGCGTCACACTCGCGCTGCCGACCCTGTAAAAACCTTCTAATGCCCTTCTTGAAGAACCCCATATTGTAGTTGCTTGGGAAAACCACAGCAGGGAGATCATTCCACAGCCTGAGGGTGCGCGGAATAAAGTGCCTTTCATATCTAACTGTACACACCGTTTCCGGTCGCAACGTATGAGGATGAATTTCCTGTCTGTGGCGAGCAGTGCGATGATAGAATGTGGCCGTGGGCATCATATCATACAAATAAGTCAAGTAAGTTAATTACATTAAGTCATCATCATCATCATCACCCTATGCTAGTCCACTGCTGGACATAGGTCTCCCCTAATGAACGCCATAGCGCCTTGTCTTCAGCTTGCCGAATCCAGTCATTAAGTAATTTTTCTTTTCGAAAGTACATTCGAATAGATGGCGGTCGGGCCCGTAAAAGTCAAAATAAACCAAATTGTGGAAAGGTGAATTGAACCAGTATGTTTTTTATTATTCCACTTAGCTGGCAGACGTGTGCGGTGCGGAGTGACAAAGAGAGATCTACATAATGAATATCACATTATCATGAACTTACGTAAAAATTTTCTGGTAGCTCGAACACGGCCTGCTCCTCGCCCTTCTGCATGAAGCAGGGCTCCGTGGGCCGATCGAAGAACAACAACAGGTCGTTGGTCGACGTCATCTTGGTTTATCTGAAAAATGTTTATATATTGCTATGTGATCCAAACATTTTTGCTCATACACACGGTAAGTTCTCTTACCGTACCTAAAACCGCAAGCCGTCTCGGGTCTTCAGACGCCGGGGTGTAAGGTTGCCCATAGAGCATATCCCTCGCACCCCGACTGCCCTATCTCCCGTCTTGCCCCGGTTTGGGGGAGGGGCGCTAGTCGCCCCACCGTCCCGGCCTGCTTCTGCTGGGGTGACCGGCGGCCTCACCTGCCACCCCCAGGCCTGAGCTCATGGAGGACGGAGGTCGTTAAGCGACCTCCGGCGCCTGAGTCGCCTGCGATGCGCGGCGAGCATGTTGCGGGCTCGGCGGGCCGGGAGAGTTCTAAACCTCTCCCGGGCGCGCTCCTCCATCTCCTTCGCGAGCATTACATGCTCGCGGAAGGAGGTGGCGGCGGCCCACGCGCTCGCGCTCCGCACCATTGCCGCAATCGTGCTGATGAGCGAGAGGACTCTGGTCTCTTACCGTACCTACGTTGAAAGAACTTAATATTTAGCCACAAACTGTAGCATGTAATATTTTAAGTAAACATTATTGAATTACATTAATTGATTGAGCCGATGAAATCAATACATGATAATATTTAACGATATTCTTTTGAATATCAACGGAACTACAAAGTTTAAAGTATCTTTACATAAAATACATAACTTCACGCCTGTATCCCCGTAGGGGTAGGCAGAGGTGTGTTACACACCCACGATTTGCCAGTTATGTTTAGGTCCCAATGTAATAGGGGGCGAGCCTATTGTCATCTACCGGGCACATTGCTAAGCGAGCGATAATTAACATTTTTAAAACACACATAACTACGAAAAGTCAGAGGTGTATACCCTTTTTTTTTTTTTTTTTTTTTTTATCGTGCGGAAATCCCTTCGGATACCCCCCCGCCGGCCAGCGGGGGCGGTTATGTCGGGCTTGCACCGACTAAAACCGCACGCCGTCTCGGGTCTTCAGACGCCGGGGTGTAAGGTTACCCATAGAGCATATCCCTCGCACCCCGGCTGACCCTGGGCCATCTCACCACTAACAGCATCGCTCATCCTGTCTCCTCTGAAAGCAGAGGAGTACGGAGAGCGATGTATTCCCGCCACGTTGGGTATTGGCCGACGATCAATGCCAACCCTATGAAGGGGTGAAGGGGAAGCCATTGACCGCCGCCCAGGGTGTACCGGCCGCTCCGATTCCGTTCCCCCTGGACTGCAGCGGGATCGGAATCGGAGCGACACTCGAGGAGGTTACCCAACACACACCCCAGAGGTGTATACCCGGGGCGACTGGGGATCGAACTCGAGACCTCATCTCGGTAGTCCGTTACGTACGCCACTGGGCTACCGCCGCTTTTAACGTGCCATTTATGATTTTAATATATTTACATGAACGCGGGTTCAGTTCCCACTCAGTGCCAATATTTATATGAGTGAATACAATATAATATTTATGTCTATTTACATTAGCCTGGTCACGTAGAGGCGGCATGTCTCCTAGCCGGAACCCCTCCATGGGACCTGGAAGCGAGAGCCCTTGCACTGCTGTACCAGTGGCGTAAGGAGGCGCTGGAGCGGCCATAGGCCGGAGCCCAGAGAAATCAGGGCTCAGCGGTCCCTGCTCCGCCAGGAACTCATGGAGATATGGAGGGTGCGACGTGAGCATCCAAGGTGGGGGGAATCTACCATTGTGGCGGTGAGACCGATTATGAAGGAGTGGTTGGAGAGGGACCATGGGGACCTCTCCTACCGAATGTGTCAGATATTTATCGGACACGGATGTTTCGGTAAGTATCTATGGCGCATCCACCGGGAGACAACTTCGCAGTGCCAGCACTGCGAGGATCCTGGCGAAGACACGGCGCTCCACACGTTGGTGGAGTGACCTGCGTTGGCGAGTCAACGCCGGGATCTCGTTGCGGTCCTGGGCTTGGACGTTCTCTCGTTGGAGACCATGACCATGGGCGTGGTCTCCGACGGGAGCAGGTGATGAGCGCGAAAGAGACGGCGGAGAGGGAGCGGGAGAGAACACTGCCCCTCGAGTTTCGCAGTCTGGGGCGAGTACGCCGCAGACTCATCTACGCCCGGGACTACCACCCTCCATGATCGGGGCCTGAGGACGGCAGTTGGCCGACTCGCTGTCCTTACAGAAGCAGGCCGTGGCGGATGCGTGTCGTGTGTGCCCTACACACGCCTGCCTACTCACCGACGCGGGATAAAACCTGACCCCACCAGGCGAGGCCGCGTAGGCGGCCAACGTCCGCCGGTAACCCTGTGGTTATCCTTTCGAGGGCTTACCCGGGGTGACCGGCAATGAACTCTTGGGCAGGACACCGTGCGGTTTTAGTCTATGCACGACATAACCGTCCCCGCTGGCCGGCGGGGGGTATCCGAAGGGATTTCCACACGAAAAAAAAAATGCCTGGTCACGTAGAACCAAAACCAGAAATGTTGGAAAAAATCACCACAAATCACCTCCTATCCCTTTGCGAATACACAGGTAAAAAAGTGATGCAAAATAAAATGATTATTTAAAATAAAATGTACTCACCAAGATATTACCAACAAGAAAAAAACTAAAATATAAAATAAATATTTTTCTACCAAACCGTGTGGACCACGGCTTGAGAATGACCATTGGGGCCCCTCGCCCAGTATTTATACCCAAGAAATGTTGACGAAAATTGGTTGGAAATGTCGTGTGCAGATGAAATAACAGTACCTAAGTAAGGGCAGGATATCTGCGGTCATCCTATCAGTGGTTGCCAAAAATTTATTAGAGGAAATGTAAGTAACAAAATTGATAAGCGGTATCAGCGAATCAACAAATTGAACTAAAAGTACCTTTTTACATGACTAGGTGCATAGCGCCTCATCAAGATGTTCGGAGCCCAAGATAACCTCATCTGCAAGCAGTACACCTGTTGATTCCAAAGAATTGAGAACCAACCTCCTTTGGAAGTCGTTTAAAAATACTCTTTACCACAATATTTTTGTGAAGGAAGTCTTATCAGTCAACTGACATTGACATTGAGAAGCCACAAATTGAAACCATGAAGTAGATAAAAATGTATTCACAGAGATAACGTAGGATGGTGTTGCCATCACTGTGTTCCAGACGAAGTAGAAATACCTAGTCTCCCCAGCTCTTTCTATAGATATCATAACCCATAACCCTTCCAGTGATTTTCCAGGTGTATCTAACATTTACACTTTGGAACCTAGGATCCGATCACTACTTTCGATTGGTTTGTTGACTTTTACAAGAGCAACTGTCGTCTGACCTCCCAACCCCAAAAGGAAATGTTAGCAGGTGCACCGAGTAGCAGGTGAGGTGACTTGGGCTGCAAAGGTGTTGACAAGTCAGTGTGATGTCTGACAAGTCGATTAAGAGATGGAGATTTTCTCCAGCTGATACTATCCATACAATCAAATGTCAAATTGTACAAATGTCACGTAGGGCGCAATAGGCAACCCTGTTGTAGCCTATTTTACGGGTGGTAGAAATTTGATGACACAAATTTGTCACAAAGTTCGGCCGGTTGGGTACCACCGTGCTCGATTGCGAAAAACCTTCCATAGTAATCCAATTTCGGTTTGATTGCGTTCAGGGGTCAGCAAGTGCATAGCCGGGTAGGGGGATTGTGGTCGCAGCACAAGTGGGACCGGTGGGTGTCACGCGGTGCTGCGACGACAATCCTCTTCTGATAAGGCCGTCAAGCCGAGTGCCACCATTGTTAACATGGTATGTGTATGTAATGGTGACCCTCTTTCTTGAGACTTTACCTTCAGCTTACCATCAGGCGAGGTGAAGTCAAATAGACCTGTCCTAAATATATTTAAAAAAAATAAAGCCTGGGTTAGGCCTCGAATGGTCTCCATGTATAACATGAGCATACGTCCAGCTTGGTGCAAGACAGTCTTAAAAATACGTAAACATGTCTTGTTCTTAAAACAGATATGCAATAAAATATGCAACAAATAAACCTTTTGTTGCAGCTGCAAATAGTTAAAGACATTATCTTCAGAATACTGGATGAGCTCTTGTAATAAAATACACATGCTTTCCTCTCGGGATAGGGGCGAAGGGTGTGGGGGTATCAAACGGCAGTGTTGCTCCCGTAAAGTCAAGATAATAAAACAAGATAAACCAAATCATGATAAGCAGAAGACCGCTACTTCGTATCCCAGGAATAGGTACGGACCCAGCAGAAGCAGGCCGGGACGGTGGGGCGACTAGCGCCCTCCCCCAAACCGGGGCAAGACGGGGACACCGTGGTTCCTAAACCCGAGGGGGCCATCTCGAAACCGGAGATGGCCCAGGGTCAGTCGGGGTGCGAGGGATATGCTCTATGGGTAACCTTATTCCCCGGCGTCTGTAGACCCGAGACGGCGTGCGGTTTTAGTCGGTTCAAGCCCGACATAACCGCCCCCGCTGGCCGGCGGGGAGGTATTCGAAGGGATTTCCGCACCAAAAAATAAAAAAAAAGGTACGGACGGCAGTACTTCACATGGGCAAAGCCGCGGGCAGCAGCTAGTCGTGTATACTACAATAATAGATTCGAATCCATTAAAAACCCATATGCGAGAATTATGTACAACACGGCAAAGAGGTTTTAAAAAGTCATTCAGCATTTTAGGTCTTGGTGCGGAGATGTGAATTTACATCTCTCACTGTCTACGTCACCTGTGCTCCCACGGAAAATCCTGTGGAAATGTGTGGGATGTCTCCAGACTATCATCAGCAGTCACATGATCCTTAAAAAACTCATATAAACCGAAGTAAAGCGAGGGCGGGTTGCTGGTCTATATATCTATTCATATAAAAAAAGCGGCGATAGCCCAGTGGCGTACGTAACGGATTGCTGAGACGAGGTCTCGAGTTCGATCCCCAGTCGCACCGGACATACACCTCTGAGTTTTCGTAGTTAAGTGTGCATTAATAAAATGTTAATTATCGCTCGCTTAATAATGTACCCGGTAGATGGCAATAGGCTCGCCCTTTATTACATTGGAAACTTAATATAATAGGCGAATCGTGGGTGTGTAATACACCACTGTCTACCCCTTCGGGGATACAGAAGTTAAAGAAATTATGTAAAATCGTAACGAGGTGAAAACTGTACATTGAATATTTAAAAAGTACTTGTTATGTGTTCGAGGAACGATTGTCTGTTTATCTGCTTTTTATTATCGATATCCGATCATCCCTTGAAAACCGCTAAACAGATTCAGCTGAAATTTGGCATAAACATTCTTCTAGAGTATAGACATAAACTGCTCTAAATATCATCACGCTATTATAGGTGCGCTATGAGCAACCGGGAAAAATCGACCAAATCTATTATTGATCATTCCTTTCTTATTACAAAGCAGATCATCACGAAATTCTGCAGTTCGATAGAACTCGGACATGGTCAACGTTCGGACTATAAATCATAACATTCATAACGCTATAGCCGAAAGGTGATGAGCAGTAAAATATGAAATCTCGAAACTACCGAATTACCTACGTGTAAAAGATAGTTGGTTGAAAACTCAACCTTTGATAATAAATATCATCACGCTATTATGTTAGGAAACTTGGTAGAATTTATTTCGATGTTCCATTAAAACATCTATGAATAACGATGAAATGGGTAATTGAAGCGAGCGAATTGAGCGAACCTCTGAAAGAGTGAAGCTCTGTCTTAGACGACTCATGTATTTCGGTTATTCGCTAACTCCTCTTAAACCACTCAACCGATTTAGATCTAATTTAGCATATATACACAACGTATCAGTATGGAGGTTATAGGGTAGGAAAATCAAAAATCAGAAGTACCACGGAGGAATAATCACCGGAAAAAAAAAACTGATATCCCATATTTTTTTTTTTTTATATTTAGGACACATCAATTTGACTTCACCTCGCCTGATGGTAAGCTGAAGGTAAAGTCTTAGGACAGAGGGTCACCATTACATACACGTACCATGTTAACAATGGTGGCACTCTGCTTGACGGCCTCATCAGAAGAGGATTGTCGTCGCAGCACCGCGTGACACCCACCGGCCCCACTAGTGCTGCGACCACCAAAAAACAAAAAAAAAACAAAAAACCCTCATTCACGCGATTGGTATTATTAAATTAAGTAATTTGTTCATATACAATATAAAAAAAGCGGCCAAGTGCGAGTTGGAGTCGCCCATTAAGGGGAACCCAGCAGCAAGTAACATAATATTTTTTTTTTTTTTATTTTTATATTTGAGTTGATTGAATGAAAGGTAAATGGCGGTTTGCGGTTTACGATTTATGACATATTAAAAAAGACTACTTACTAGATGTCGTTCAAACCAATTTTCGTTGGAAGTTTACGTGATAATGTATACATCATATTTTTTTTAGTTTAATCATTCCTTTATTTTAGAAGTTACAGGGGGGGGGGACACATTTTACCACTTTGGAAGTGTCTCTCGCGCAAACTATTCTGTTAAGAATAAAAATGATATTAGAAACCTCAATATCATTTTTGAAGAGCTATCCATAGATACCTCATACATATGGCTTCGATTAAAAAAAAAATTTTGAGTTTCAGTTCTAAGTTCTAAGTATACCCCCAAAACTTTGTTTTTTTTTTCTATTTCTCTCTGAAAATCTTAATGTGGTTCACAGAATACATCTACTTACCAAGTTACAACAGCATAATTCTTATAGTTTCGAAAAAAAGTGGCTGTGACATACCTACGGACGGACAGACAGACAGACCTGACAAATCTATAAGTGTTCCGTTTTTTGCCATTTGCCAACGGAACCCTAAAAATAAAACGAAAATCGAACTAGCCATTGAGGAATTATCACCGTTAGAAAACGTCCTGGTAAAATTGCTTCTCTCAAGTTTTGCAACAGCAGAATGAATTGCAGACTTAGTCTAATATAATGTTGGGTTCGACACTGCAGTAGAAGACATACCTCGATCGATTCCAAATTCAACGCGGACGAAGTCGCGGGTAACAACTGGTATCAAATTCTCTACTATCTGTTTCTCCGCTAAGGCGCAAACTTCTAAACTGTGAAACGGATTTTACCTGCCAATTTAATAAAGAATTTTACGGAAGGTTTAATTAAATGCATAATTCATTCGAAATAAACATGATGACCGGCGCCTCGCTTATCTATACAAATAAACTAGGACGGTTACCAGCTTCGCAATCAACCCAAACTTAAGCGTAGCGAGATTTGCCTATCCAACAATAGGTCAACGTGACCGGTGGACTGTTTCCATTGATTTGGTTTTTCGGTGATTATTCCTCGATGGTAAGACCGATCTGGACATTCGACTTACCCCTTACGACACTCAGTAATGTCTACTTGATCACCGTGGCAAATTTGGTCGAGACCGGTCCAACGGTCTCGGAGGAGTATCATTTGTTTGAAATGCAACTTTGAAACTAAAGACATCGGCTCGCTACGCTTAATAAAATTGGAGTTTTTTTTTTTTCTTTAACCACTATGGTGGCAGACAAGCGCACGGCCCACCTGATGGGAAGCGGTTACCGTGGTCTATGGACGTGTGCAACTCCAGTGGTGTCACACTCGCGCTGCCGACCCTGTAAAGGAAAGGGGATGGGAAAGGAGTTTGGGAGGGGATGGAAAAGGAGTTTGGTAGGGGATGGGAAAGGAGCTTGGGCTCCGGCACTCTCACTCACCAAACGGAACGCAACAGTTCAAATACTGTTACTTGGCGTCGGTATTCTGTGAGAGGGTGGTGCTTCCCCGGTCGAGTCGGCCCATTCATGCAACATGCAACATAACATAACATAAACTCACGCCTATATCCCCGAAGGGGTAGGCAGAGGTGCTGGCACCCACATTTCGCCAGTTTATGTTTAGGTCCCAATGTAATAGGTGGCGAGCCTATTGCCATTAACCGGGCACTTACAAACCTGCGATAAATACACACATAACTTCGAAAAGCATCGAAAAGTCATTGGTGTGTGCCATGGTAAACCCTGGGATCGAACCCGAGACCTCGTCTCAGCAGTCCATTACCCATACCACTAGGCTACCGCGGAAATTGGAGTGTCTGTTTGTAATATTGAAATGACCGTTTTTTACTACATGTATATAAAATAAATGTGTCACTTGTACTTTTCCACTATTATATTCAATAAATTACACCTGACCAGTTTCGCCTCACTGCACTTTCAAAGGTTTTTTATATTTATTTATACATTACAGTCACCCAGTATAGTAAAACTCAGATGTAAGAACTTTCAAAACATATATACGGTACATACACCAAAATATATTTTTTTACAATTTTTGTCTGCCTGCCTGTCGGTCTGTCTGTTTGTTCCGGCTAATCTCTGAAATGGCTGGACCGATTTTGACGGAACTTTCACTGGCAGATAGATAATGTTACAAGGCGTAACATAAGGTACTTTAATTTTCGAAAAAACATTGGGGTTCCGCGCAAACGAACAAAAACCATAAAAATCTAAATCCACGCGGACGAAGTCGCGGGCACAGCTAGTCATTTATAAAATTGGCCCCAGATTTGATTCCAAATCGGGCAAAAAATTATCGGGTGTTTTGTTAAACAATCTCAAAAGTGCCCAGGTGACCGCGATAAGTAGTTGTATTCACTTTTACATGAGCCTATATTTGGCAAAATATAGATGTCAATAAAACTCGGCCTATCCTATCGAGTACTAACAGGCTACATGTTATATATCACCTTAAACTGAACAATGTAGGCGAGAATTTTGAATAATACATATCCCCTTTTGCGGGTTAAGTGTGATGTGAGTTTGCATTTCGCACTGCATCCGTCCGCTCCCGTGGGAAATCATGTGGGAATGTGCGGGATATCTCGAGGCAGCCATCAGCAGTCATAATATCCCACAACGTAATTACCATGACCTGACCAGGACATATTCCGATATACGTGACGGTAGGGTAAAATCACCTTGAAAATTTCAACACCTTAATATTTTTATAACTTTCTCTCACTTACTAAGAATAAAAAAACTTATCTACCTCTGGTACCTATAATAGTAACTTAAGGTACTCTTTATTCCCGACCTCCGTCCTCCATGAGCGCAGGCCTGGGGGTGACAGGTGCTGTGCAAAGCTGCCGGAGAGAAATGCAGCTATACACCTTGTCCGAAACTGAATTGTTTTGAGCGCGTCGTGGCAAGACCCCTGGATGTTGAATTTTAAGATTTAAATAAAGGTAAACAAATACTTCGACTAAAATGAAGATGCTATCCAAAATGTAGGTACGAATATAACAGCGCTGATAGCTTATCACGGTTACGTAGCCACTGTTTCATAGTATGGATCCTTATTATAAGACACCTCGGACTAATGTAGGCAAGTACTAACCCGCGTAGTTCCCGGGTGCATCCGAGGTTTTCATCTCGGAGCCCGAGGCCCACTTACTCCTTATGCTGTTTTTATGGAAGCGATTGTGATGATTGTGTGATGTTTTATGGATGCTGTCTGAGTTCCCGAACCCGAGAACCCGGGGTAGTACCCGTAAGGCTGGCATGGCCTCGAGGTTCTCGGTGGGGCCTCATATACGCTAGTCTTCTAGTTCTAGTTTTCTGGTGGTAGAAATTTGATGACACAAATTTGTCACAAAATTCGGCCGGGTGGGTACCACCGTGTACGATTCCGAAAAACCCTTCATAGTAATCTAATTTTGGTTGGATTGCGTTCAGGGGTCAGCAAGTGCATAGCCGGGCAGGGGGATTGTGGTCGCAGCACTAGTGGGACCGGTGGGTGACACGCGGTGCTGCGACGACAATCCTCTTCTGATGAGGCCGTCAAGCTGAGTGCCACCATTGTTAACATGGTACGTGTATTTATTGGTGACCCTCTTCCCCGATACTTTATCATCAGCTTACCACCAGGCGAGGTGAAGTCAAATTGACGTGTCCTAAATATATATAAAACAAAGAAAAAGTAACGTAATTCAAAATTCGAAGAAATTAAAAAAAAGGTCAAAATTCATTATCTCTAATAGGAATATTTCTATGAGACAAGTTTCTTCTCTTTGTATTATGTAATATAATGATAATAGCATAATTAAATATAAATTAGAAATACCGGCGTCATTACGCAATGGTTTGCCCATTAAAGAAATCATCCAAATGAACAATTCCTTTAAATGACTTATTTTTTTATTTTAAATCAGTTGATATCTGGCCATGGCGTCTTACATACAGGTACAGTGACTTTTATATTTTATCTTTGATTCTTTATTTATATATCTATTTTTTTTTGTTCATATTTTTCATTTAGTGAGCGTGTGAAAGAAACTATGAAAGTGTCAGTGCGTACGTATTTCCGTTCCGCTAAAATAAAGTTTAAGTTTTTATAGTGAAAAATTGGTTACCAAGTTTATTATGGTTTTAGGATATTGCTTTTCCAGGACTCAGGTGCTAATATGGTAGTTTAGTGGTTAAGGAGTCGGCCTTACGGTCGAGAGTTTCCGGGTTCGAATCCTGGCTATTACACTGTCGGCGTGAACCCACTCCTAACACAAGTAATTTAGCTTAGTTGCTTGGTACGAGGGGTTAGAGGGAATATTCGTTATTTCGTTTACTAATAATACATAAACATAACTTCACGCCTGTATTCCCGAAGGGGTAGGCAGAGGTGTATTACACACCCACGATTCGTCAGTTATGTTAAGGTCCCAATGTAATAGGGGGCGAGCCTATTGCCATCTACCGGGCACATTATTAAGCGAGCGATAATTAACATTTATTAATGCAGACATAACTATGAAAAGTCAGAGGTGTGTGCCCGGGGCGAATGGGGATCGAACTCGAGACCTCGTCTCAGCAGTCCGTTGCGTACGCCACTGGGCTATGGCCCTTTCACTATGATTTAAAAAAAAAAGCTAATTTACTGATGTCTACTTTATTTTAATGCTAACGTTAAAATAATACATTTACCGAATATTGAATTACATCTTTAATAATAATCTTATTGAAATAAAACTGTTTTTAACGGATTCTATCACGATTTATTTGATGTGATATGATTTTATGTTACATTGAACCCGACGCGTCGAAATCGCGATAGAATCCGTTAAAAATAGTTTTATTTCAATGTGTGACATTCGCGTAAAGTTCCGACAATATCAGATAATCTTATTGTTTATTTAATACGAGTGTTTGTTAACCTCTAAATATTTAAATAATTTATAATAATCTTTCTGTTTTTTTACATCCTATATTAGGTACGCAAAACTGTAGTACTTAGTCTCATTTTATTTATTGGAATTGCAATAGTAGGTAATGTGAATTAGGACCGGAATCTTTCAATGTAATTTTCACCGACTTCAACATATTATTTTAACAGAAAAAAACTAAGAAATAACTCGGGATCAATATAAAATATAAAATTACATCAAAATAAATCGCGATAGAATCCGTTAAAAATAGTTTCATTTCAATAAGAAATAACTTTTGAAATAAGCATGGGACGGGATGCTTTTCATCGTATTTTCCTTGGTAACAGAAAATTCTTAGTAGTTACTCCCGTAAACCCAACCAACTCAGCTAAATTATTACTGTAAGAATTGGGTACACGTCGATAATTTCATGGCCAAGATTCGAACTCGGCACCTCTCGATCGTAAGCCAACTCCTTAACAACTAAAAAAACTCACCAAAACTATTATATAGGCTTTTCAAATAATTATAATGTCTTGTACGAATAACAGTTTGTTTTGTTTCAGATATTACTAACGTTTTTCTGCGTGGTTTTTGTAGAAGCGCGCTATGGGGGTCCGTTTAATTTCCAGTTTGATTTAAATAACAATTTTCCAATGGGAGGCAACGTCAACCAACATCCTGTGAACGTAAGACCTAACAATGATGACATTCTCACCATATTCAAAAAAAGTTTTGACAATATGTACCATCAACCATTCAACTTACCCTTGGACCCACTTTATGTACGTAAACCAAATTTCGATAATATGCCCTTGCCAAATTCTCAGAATAATTTCCACGTCCCGGGAAATGTCCCCTTAAATCAGTTTGGTAAAGAATTAAGTGATGTTCAAGATGAAAAAACTGAAGATAATCATGCAGATCCTAATACTGAAAACAGTGATTATAAAAACGACAATCCAGAAAATAATATCGAAACTCCTACTACTGAAAGTAATAATGATAAAAAAGTAAACATCGAAAGCAGTAATGGAACTTCTTCTGAAGTCAACTCATTGCCTACTTGTAATCCCGAATGTGAAGAACAGAAAGATAAATTCAGTCAATCAAATGAAGATAAGCCTCCAAAAACGAATGAAGTAAAAAATGAGACAGATCAGAAAGTTGCGTTGAATGCGAATAAAGACTATATTATGTTTGATAACACTGGAAGCGCTTATCTTTTATACGAAAATACTCCTAACAGAGGTTTACCAAATATTAATCAACCAACTGGCAATAGCATAGCACACGTACCTGTTACAGCAAATAAAAATGTAGTACAACCACCTAGTAACCAAATATATCAAGTAGTTAATGGGCAACCTGCAATATCAACAATTATGCCATATACAACAGGCACTTCTAATAATGGTCAACCTATCAATTATCAACTGCCTGCAAATAATGTAATTTATTTACCCATATCAAATACCAATAACCAGCAGCAACCTGGTAATCAAATTTATCAAGTGGTTAACAAACAACCATTTTCTTCATATGTTCCAAATTCTAATAACCAGCAGCAACCTAGTAACCAGATATATCAAGCGGTTAACGGACAGCCAATTTCTACAAATATACCAAGTGTTTATAACCAGCAGCAACCTGGTAATCAGAATTATCACGCGGTTAACGGACAGCCAATTTATGCATATATACCAAGTACCAATAACCAACAGCAACCTAGTAATCAGATTTATGAAGCGGCTGGTGGACAGCCAATTTCTACAAATGTACCAAATATTAATAACCCTCAGCAATCTGGTAATCAGAATTACCAAGGGATTAACAGACAGCCAATTACTACAAATACACCAAATACTTATAATCAGCAGCAACCTGGTAATCAGAATTATCAAGCGGTTAACGGACAGATAATTTCTACAAATTTACCCAATACCAATAACCAACAGCAACCCGGAAATCAGATTTATCAAGTAGTTAACGGACAGCCAATTTCTTCAAATTTAGCAAATACGAATAACCCTCAGCAATCTGGTAATCAAAATTATCAAGTGGTGAGTGGGCAGCCAATTTCTACCAATTTACCAAGTACAAATAACGCACAGCAACCTGGTAATCAGTATTATCAAGCAGCTAATGGACAGCCAACATCCACAAATATTCCATTCGTTATAAATAGACCTAACTCGAACGGCTATGGTAATACTATAGTGAGTCCTGTTCAAAGTATTTCTCCAACAAATAATTATAATCCAAGTTCCATTTTGATTTATGCCAACGGGCAATGGATTCAAATTCCGGGTATTGTAGTTAACCCACAACAAAATAATGTACCAACACAGAATGGATACGTTATCGCTCAACCAGTACCAAACAATAACGTACAAAACGGAAACAGTCTACAAGGATTGTATAATACACCTAACAACTTTGTACAGGCTAATGGGGTACCGAATTACAATAACCAGAATCAAAATTCAGCCAATGGAAAGCCAGTATATTCAGCAGGCAATAATGGGAATATAAATCAACAACCCTTGACCTCTCCACAAAAAGATGATAGTATAGTTTTTCCTAATCCAGATAATAGTCGCACTACCCAAGATCAATCTAAAACTTCGCAAGCACAACCACAATCTTCTGGTGGAGGTAATAATTACATTGTAGCACAACCAGCAATCATGTTATCTAGTTTCAAAGAGAAGAATAGAGAAAATTACAAAAAAACAAATGAGGGTAATATTAACTTCAAAGATACATCGAATGACAAAGATGATAAAGAAGAAGTCAAGGAAAAAGAAAAGAAAGATAGTTAAGAAATAGATATTTTATGTTTCAGAATATCGTATGTGTTGTTGTCAAGATATATTTTTATTAAATGTATAAAAATAAATGTTTATTATTACGCAACTGAGAAGCCTCTCCGAGAATGTGTTTCCTCCGTTAATGGTTATTTAAAAGAACATTTTGTGTTCCTCAATGGCACACATATAAAATCGAGGTCGTCAGAATCATTGGTATTAGCAGTACCTAGGCATTCTACGATTTTTTATGGTAAATCTTTCACTGTATAGGTTGTACGGTTATGGAATGCACTGCCATTGTCGATTAGGCACAATCACTTGTTATCTTCAAAAGGATGGTGAAAGAGCACATCCTGGGCCTATAGTCTCCCCCATTCCTTGTTTGCGGTATGTGTTGTCTAACTTTCGTGCGAGATATCAAAATAATATATAAGTAGGTTTAGTATGTATATATGAATGATTTATATTATGTACGATTATATATAGGTGTTATATATATATTGTATGCTTATTTGTAGGAAGATATATGTTCCTACCACATCGCAATAATAAGTGTTTGTAATCTAATCTGTTATATTATATAACTATGCTAGTCCTCTCGGGGTGCCCGGCAATGGACACTTGGGGAGGACACCGTGTGGTTTTAGTCGGTCCGATTCCGACACGCCCACCGCATCGTCGGCACCGATGGGCTGAAGCCCGAGGGGGTTTCCACACGCTAAAAAAAAGTCCTCTTTTCTTTCCTATTACACCAATAACCACCCAATATACGATTAGGCTCATTTAGGATCATATCCATCCAAAGGTTGCCTGTAAGATATTACTTTTAGCGAAACGGCCGCCATTTGTACATATTTTAATTGAAATTATCTTTATCATATATTAAAATTTTCCATATATGCATATTCTGATAGGTGGACAATAACGTTTATATCTATCTAAAGATCGTAAGTCTGTTCGACTTAAGGACTGAATTTAGACAGTACAATACTTCGACATGTAGCGAACTTCGAAAACACATAGATCGACAAGTCATTGCTTCGACAGACAACTATTAGACGACACACCTTCGAATTACCACCACTTCGACAGATGATTATTCGACAGACAATACTTAGACAAGACACATCTCCGAATGACCACTAGTTTGACAGATTTTTTTAACACTAGCTACTAGCTCTCTATCGAAATCCAACTTTCCGGACTAGTGGTTCCGGCTCTGTTGGGGTCACATTTCTAACCTAACCTAACCCAGAAGCTATATTGTATATAATGCACCAACTAGCATTATTATTTTGGGAGAATGTTATGAAGGCGATGGAGACGGCGTGCGGTTTTAGTCGGACATAACCGCCCCCGTTGGCCGGCGGTCGGGTATCCGAGGGGATTTCCACACGAAAAAAAAAGGTACGTCAAGGGTATTCAGGGCCCTCCCAACATCTAAGAGGTCCAGCCAACCTTACCAGCGAGTCGGTACACCTGCCAAAATAGCGAACGAGCTCTAGCGCAGGCTTCCTCTCTAGGTTGGGAAGTCAGATGGCAGTAGCTCCCGGAAAAGCCAACATACTAATCAAAAACAATAAACGGACATCGGGCTCTAAAGTGCGATTTATATATATGCGGTCCTGGCTTCGAATCCCAGACATTGTTGCGTTACCCTTACGTTCACTGGCTCAAAGCAGATTATACTGGTTAATTTCTTCGAACCTAAGTCCTAAATTGACGATTTTGGTTCGCAGTATCCAGAATCATCAATTGTGTAATTATGTGGTTATACTTTATTTCAATAAACCCATCAGAAAACAAAAGTTCCTGCCACTATTTGTTAAGTGCACTTTTTCCCAAAATCAGCATAAAAAAACCTACACAGCAAACAAAAGCTGGAAATCTAATAGTCTGTTAGACTCAGCCGACATTTTCATACTGAGGTAATGCCTATAGCGGCGATAGCCCAGTGGCGTACGTAACGGACTGCTGAGACGAGGTCTCGAGTTCGATCCCCAGTCGCCCCGGGCACACACCTCTGACTTTTCGTAGTTATGTGTGCATTAACAAATGTTAATTGTCGCTCGCTTAATAATGCCCGGTAGATGGCAATAGGCTCGCCCCCTATTACATTGGGACCTTAACATAACTGGCGAATCGTGGGTGTGTAATACACCTCTGCCTACCCCTTCGGGGATACAGGCGTGAAGTTATGTTATGTTATGTAATGCCTATTAAAATGATAGGAGAAGCAAGGGAGGCAACAAACGTTTACAGATGGCACTGTAAAAGTGGACACGTTCTTAGCAACCTAAGATCAGGTTTGAAAAAGTTCAAACTCTTGTTGCTAGATGGCGTTATTTCTATACGAAATATGTGACGTTACTGACGCATTTGTGCATTGTATCTTGCAGTTTTATTATTTTTATATATTTAATTCAACAGTGATGAACAGTGTATATTTTAGAAACAATTTGCCCGGCTAATAAAAGTTATCAATATGGAAGAGACCGTTCGGGTGTATGGAACTCCAACAAGAGTTTTGGGCCCATGCCGAACTCACTTGGGCCTCAACTCTGCTAGTCAAAGCAAACCACTGTCATACCACTGTCAGTCTCATGCTCTAAATGCCAATTAATTTCAGACTTACATTATAAATGAAACAGTGTATAAATATAACAAAACACCTGAGTTATTTCAATTAAATTTTTAAGCAATTTGTATACTTAGTTTTCCTATACATTTAAATCGGAAAAAGAGAACATCTAGGACGGAACTTGACCCCCGACCAGTTCCTTATTAGAGGGAACACTCTGACTAACTGAGTCACCTAGACACGTTTCAGTTATGCGAAATTTTCCGATATATTATATACGTTTAAAGGCGACGCTGGAGCCGTCTACCGTAATTCTTGCGAACTACGGAAACAATGAACCTGAGTTATGTTCATTTACTTATAAATGAGGCAGAATCGGATTCAATGCGAATATTCATTATTGATTAAGTACTTGAAACAAGTTGAATTCCTGAGACGAGCTCAGCCGAATACAAGGGATTTTCGATTTTGCGATTTTTAGGGATTTTCTTTAGAAAAGCCCTATTGCTATTGAGTTGTCGTTGACGTCGTCGTTGCCAATTTTCTGTCACGGTTTTGGGTATGAAGGAGATGAACTATTGAGTTGCTGTTTTCGGTAATAGATTCGTGCTAACCATTGCAAGATAAAAAAAGAAAGAAAAAACAGATAAAATAAAAGAAAATCCCTTATATTCGTCTCAGGAATTCAACTTGTTTCTTTATCTTGCAATGGTTCACCCCAGCACGAATCTATTACCGAAAACAGCAACTCGATAGCAGGCTCATCTCCTTCATACCCAAAACCGTGACAGAAAATTGGCAACGACGTCGACGACAACTCGATAGCAAGAGGGCTATTCTAAAGAAAATCACATTGTTTTAAAATAAATAAATATGTTTTGTTTATAAATAAACAGTGCTCTTATTTGCGTATTTTGCGATATGGGGAACAGGGCCCTTCCAACACTAATATAAAGGTTGGGAAATCCTGCCATATCCTCATAGGAAAGAGGCATTAGTGTGTATTAGTAATTTGTGGTAAAGATTGTCAGTTGTGAACCTAAGTTCGGCTCCTTCTGAGCTAAATTACATAAGTGATAAATTTGGCTCCAAAATAAACCCGTAATGTTCAGTCTATTATGTCTGTGGGTTATTTATAAGTAGTTTGAAGCGTCGGTAGCTACGATCGAGAGGTCCCGGGTTCGAACCCTGGGCATTACACTACCGACGTTAACCCACTCCTAACACAAGCAATTTAGCTTAGCTGGAGGGGTTAGGGGGAATATTAGTAATTTCGGTTACTAATATTCCTTAAAAAAAAGAATATTAGTAACGAACGTTTAAAAAAAAATAAACACAATCATAACTGGTGTAACAACAATTTGTGTGATTGTTCGACTATATAGCAATAAACACACGGTTAAGTCAAAAAAAAACAAGTTGAATTCCTGAGACGAGCTCAGCCGAATACAAGGGATTTTCGATTTTGCGTTTTTTTTTTGCGACTTTTGCGATTTTTTCTTTATCTTGCAATGGTTCACCCCAGCACGAATCTATTACAGAAAACAGCAACTCGATAGCTCATCTCCTTCATACCCAAAGCCGTGACAGAAAATTGGCAACGACGACGTCCACGACGACGACAACTCGATAGCAATAGGGCTTTTCTAAAGAAAATCCCTAAAAAATTATTCATTTGTTCAAATATTTACCAATCCTCACTCGTTTAGTATTTACCTAGATTGTTCTTCCATACTCATACATGCGCAGAAGTCCGTGAATAAAATGAGGTTTTATTACCTATATTATGGGAAATTTTCATAGCCTGACAATAAGAAAAAACTATCGCTAAGGACGCTAATAACCAGTTTATAGCTTAACTTCTATTCTCAGTCTACGGATTTCTTTGATATTTTTTCCCGATCTATCCTATTAGTTTTTTTAAACATTTTAAACATCAAATAAATGGTAAGTACTCAGCTATCGAATTGTGGTTAATCAAATTATGTCTTACTAATTCACTATATTACTTAATTCAGTTGGTTGTTTAATGACGCATCAATCAAATGTTGACCACATTAAATATGAATTAAAGCCACATCATCATTGGGTTTACCACCAAGAAAGTACTTTAATTAATTTACTTCATATCTTTATTATTTATCACTTGGTATTCCGCCATGGCGTCTAACGTACAGGTATTTTAAATGTTATATTTCTTTTCTCTAAAGTGTATTAGGTCGTATGTTGTTATTGGATTATACTTTTTATTCGTTCTTTCAGTAATAAACTATAAGTGATTTTATTGTGAATGTTGTTTGTCCTAATGTAGTTCCTGAAATAAAATTTGTTTCTAATATTATATTGCTGCTAGATGTACAGTCACTATCGGTATTAGCTTAACAAATTTCAAATTACCAGTGGTCAGTTGTAAAACTTTACAGTACAATTAGTTGTTCTAAAACTTTACATAAAATGATAAACAAAACTTGGAATATGTTAGGTTTGCTCTCTGAAGATTACATACATAATTACAGATGAATTATTTATTCATTTCAATGTAAAGATCATTTGTAATTTTGTTAGTGTTCTCAGCAGCTTCTACTGCCCTTGATATTTATTGTAACTACTCTTGTATTTCAGATATTATTGCTTCTTATGTTCATGGTTTTAGTAGAGGGATATTATATAGATTCTTATGGACTAGATATTGATGAACCTGATCACAAGTCATCAGTTTGGCCGAAAGGACCGTCGGAGCATAATGAGCGTTATTCATATTCTAGTCCATCTGCATCTATGAGGCAGCCTACAAACTACAGACCAAGAAATAGTGACATCTATTCTTATTATTCAAAAGGAATTTACGACAGTTTTAGCCCGTATTTTGATTATTTGAAACTACGCCGTAATCAAAACTTTGACAACATGCCCCATGTAACAAATGTTTGGCCAAGTATTCGAAATAAATTCAATTATCCCGGTCAGTTTTCGCGCAATTCACTAATAAACATAAATGAAAATGATGAAAATCCTTCTGTGCAATTTAAATACAGTGACGAAAACCAAGATCCGGAAATTTCACCACTTACTTACCAGGATCCTGGAAAACAAAAAGATAATTTCACATCACTCACAGATAACCCAGAATTCCAGAATGTAAGTTCGAAAACAAATGAAGAAAAATACAGGAACGATTCAAAAGAAGAATCAGGCAACAAAATGAACATAGATGCTAAAAAGGAGGCTTTTATGGTAGATAACAAAAGAGATAATGCATTCTTATCACATCAAAACGTTCCTAGTAGTGTTGTACTTAGTAATAATCAACTAGAAGGTAATGACGTAGTGAATATACCTGTTACATCCAATAGTAATATACCACAGCAACTTGAAAACCATTATAATCAAGCGGTTAAAGAACAACCCACAGGAAATGCCTTATATGTATCAATTGTAGCAAATATTCCCAGCAGCGCTGTACCAATCAGCAATCAACCAATTCCGAATAATGTAATGTATGTACCTGTCCTAACTAACAATAATAACCAACAGCAACCTATTAACTCAGTCTATCAAATGGTTAACGAACAACACCCAAGTATTCCACTCACTGCTGACAAGTTTGATTCAATCGGTTATGACCGAGCTATGATAAATTCTGTTCAAAGTAACCGTCCGTGGAATAATTATAGTCCCATCTACATTTATGTCAACGGGCAACTAATTCTAATCCCAGGCTACGCAATAAACCCACAGCAAAATAATGCGTATCAAGGATTGAATGCTCCTGGTAATACTATATATGCCAGTCTACCAAATCAAGGCAACCCAACATTGTTACCAGTTACTACTACTGGCGCTCCAGTAACCAATGATGGTTTAAAAACTTCAGTAAATTGGCAAAATGTGCAAACTGTACCAAATCCTAGTAATACAAACAATTTGGAATTTTATAACATGCCCGATAGAAATAGCCATCCAAATATGACACCAAAAGATAAAGCAATTGAAAATTCTCTGAATCAACAACCAACAGGCGGTATTACCAATCCTGCTACACCATCAACTGCAGCATGGGAGGTTAATAACAACAACAACAACGACCAACAGCCTTCATCAACGAAAGACAAAGTAGTAGACGATGAAGAAAACTGGTAAAGCAAAGACACCTTAGTTGCTACGCATCGAAATGATATATGATCTGGCAATAAAAAAATCTCTTACACAAAAATGATACCAATGCCCTGATACTGTCGGAAGTTTACGCGAATATCACACATTGAAACTAGGTCTGCAAGGCGAATCGCTGCTTGCAATGTTGAGTTGAGTGAGACATCCTGAATCAGATTTTGAAAATTTTGAACAGTGATCATTCCTCCGTGGCAAGTCCGATTTTGAAAGTCACAACTCTGGACATGCTTTCTGAGCGTGTAAAGTTTTTCACAGTGTCTCGAGCGGTTATTATGTAATTCCACCTGGAATTTTTTTAACGGTGATCATTCCTCTGTGGTAGCATTAATTTTTATAAAATATATTCATAAACCTTCCTCTGACTGACCTCTTTAATCATGCCAAATTTGGTTCTGATTGGATTAGTAGTTTAGGAGGAGACCTGTGACAAAGAAAATCCTGAAGTCTGGTATGAGGAGCTTTCGCTCGACTTCGTCTCACTCAGCTCAATAAAACAATTTTTAACGGATTCTATCGCGATTTATTTGATGTTATTTTATATTTTGCATTGATCCCGACGTTTCGGTTGCTTTTCAGCAGCCATGGTCACGGGGAGACTAAAGATGGTTGTTCTCTTGTAGTTTGAAGTGTCAAATCAATGGAAACTATAAAATAACATCAAATAAGTGGCGATAGAATCCGTTAAAAATATTTTTTTTATTTCAACGAATGCCCTGAATTTGGAGAATAGTGCATAATTTGATAAAAGCTATAAAGCAATTAGTTATAGTATGGACTTAAAGAAACAGATAACAATGAAAAATATAATCGGAAGGAGCAAGAAGAAGAGTGGAGAAATATGGAACACTTGATACTATTTGAAAAGGACACATTAATAAGGAACATGATACAAGGAAACTATTTATTTAAGTGTGATTAGTTGTCTTTCATTGTAAGTGTGAAAAGTGTTTTTGCTGTGTATTTAAGACACTTACCTCTTTCGCTTGGATCTTAGCAAATAAAGAAGATATTGTAGAAAGATTATGGATCATTATTGTATGCTATTAACATTAAACGTGGCTTTTATCCTTAAAATAACTTTTATCTACACTCAAATCGAAAAATTCAAATTACAAATTCAAAGACGATTCTATACATACGCACTTTATAAACGCACATACATAAAATTAAAAAGAAAACTTATTATAGTACCGCCAACTGTATCATAAAACTCATTATAGCACCGCTATCTTTTTTATTCATTAAACTAGTCTAAGGTTTTAGGCAGAATATGAAAAAAAAGGCGCACTCATGCGCAGTTCGAACTGTGAAAAAAATCGCGCACGCTAAATTACTTCCTTGTAACCTACCTACTTTGTTTAATTTCAATTTTTCCTATGAGTGAAGATAAAGTAGTGTATGAAACTGCATATAACTTAGGTATTAAAACACTCGAGTCAACCTTTATCATTAAACAGACTCTCGTGTTTTAATACCCCTTCTTATATGACAGTTGCATTAACTACTATTTATATACAATAAGAACTTATCTTTACACGAATTCATACATCTATACTATTATAAAATTGTAAATTAGGTGTGTCTGTAATTTAGAGATATTAAAAAAAAAATCTTGCATTATTTTAAATGAACTATTCTGAACACAAAAATATTTTGTCGAATTCTTCTCTGTTTGTCTGTTTATCTGTTTGTTCATGATGGATGCAAAAACTATTAAACGGATTTTCATATATTTTTAATTAGAAAGGTCTTGGTCTGACTTAAAATCTGCCGCATGTTTCATTGCAATTGGTTAAGTAGAACCGGAGATATGAACAGAAAAAGATAACCGACCTCCGCGCAGGCGGAGCCACGGGCATCTGCTAGTTTCATATATAAGTATATCGTTTGATGTGCAACTACAATACTAAGTAATATCAGTAGTTCCGTTTTGACTTTAGGGAAATACTGAGGCCTTGATCGTGTAGGAGCCTCAAAATGTTGTATAGGTATGACTAATAGGGGGTGGGAGGAAGTCCTCTCGCTCGGCAGCATGATTGCGGCAATGGTGCGGAGCGCGAGCGCGCCCGGGAGAGGTTTAGAACTCTCCCGGCCCGCCGAGCCCGCAACATGCTCGCCGCGCGTCGCAGGCGACTCAGGCGCCGGAGGTCGCTTAGCGACCACCGTCCTCCATGAGCGCAGGCCTGGGGGTGGCAGGTGAGGCTGCCTGTCACCCCAGCAGAAGCAGGCCGGGACGGTGGGGCGACTAGCACCCCTCCCCCAAACCGGGGCAAGACGGGGACACCGTGGGGGTGAGGGGGCCATTCGAAACCGGAGATGGCCCAGGGTCAGTCGGGGTCGAGAGAAATGCCTTGTGGGCCACGTTAGACCCCTGCATCTGAAGACCCGAGACGGCGTGCAGTGTTAGTCGGTTCAAATCCGACATAACCACCCCCGCTGGCCGGTTGGGGGTATCCGGGAGGATTTACGCACGAAAAAAATTGATATAACTACAAGGTAATACAAGGTGAAGCAGTGATGACACTTAAATGAATGTTACCCTAAATCTTTTCAACTGACAACCGAACCTTAAAGTAAATGTCAGATACTAGCAAATCGTGTAGCAAATTATGTTGAACATCTCTACAGAAATTGTGGGCATTTTGTGCCACGAAAGCGACAGATATTCAATGGCCTAATTCTTCCGAAAAATTGATTTCCCCTATTCACTCAACATCTTCCCGATTTTTTGATCTTGAAGAACCCGGAAATAGATTTACTCCTTAATAGGGGCCGAAAATATGCTTGGCCAAATGCGGGTGTTAAGTATATCCTTGCTTACTCGCGCCTGACGTTCCAAGTTCCGCATGGTAATTATTTCCACTTCAATTGCTCGTTAACTGCTTAAAGCAAATATTTTTTAGTTTGTACACCATTACAACTAGCACATTGTCTGTTTACATTCAAAGATTTCACATAAACTCCATTATACAGGATACACAGCCAGCGGCACGCGATCGATTTCTTAATTGTTTTGATCGTTCGACTGTACACGGTTTACAAGGAAGCCAGCTTATTGAATTCACAAGACTGCGAACGCTGACGTCGTCGCCAACACATCTTGAAAATTTAAGGGGATACCTAGAAATTCTTGTGGTGTGTCTTGCATCTGGCAATCTTTTTAAACTTTCGTATTTACAGTTGATGTATTTGGAGCTCAATCAAGCTAGAACGGATGAACGAAACTGGATGAAATTTGGCACTGAGAGATATGGAATAGCACATGGGTTATTTTTTTTTTATCCCGAGAATGGGATCAGTATTGCATGAGAGTGGAACCGCGGGCAACAGCTAGTAAATTAATATAGGTCAATTATGAGATGGTATTACATTAAGTCTGTATTGTGATCGGAAATGCACGATGAATTCTCCAATGAATATTTTTTTATTAATACTATGGACTGACGGTTAATGAAGATATTTTGCAGGAATTTATAACTAATATGGTATAAAGAATTAATATGGTTAGGTACTTGCTATATACCCGGGACGGTGGGGCAACTAGCGCCCCTCCCCCAAACCGGGGCAAGACGGGGACACCGTGGTTCCCAAACCCGAGGGGGCCATCTCGAAACCGGAGATGGCCCAGGGTCAGTCGGGGTGCGAGGGATATGCTCTATGGGCAACCTTACACCCCGGCGTCTGCAGACCCAAGACGGCGTGCGGTTTTAGTCGGTTCGAGCCCGACATAACCGCCCCCGCTGGCCGGCGGGGGGGTATCCGAGGGGATTTCCGCACGAAAAAAAAAAAAAAAAAAAAAAAGGTACTTGCTATATAGGGTGCTTGGTTGGGGACCTCCACGCGGTGCACCCTGGGCAACGGAGACAGCAGCGCCTCTCTCCTAGGGCGGGAGAGACGCGGCCGCCTACGGCCAACTCCGACCGAGGCGAGGACGGCCCTGTTGAGAGCTGTTCGGAAGCTTTCCGCGTGTCCCTCTGATTAGCAGATGGCACAGTGGAGAGCAAGTAAGGGGGCCATCTCTAAACCGGAGATAGCTCGGGGTCAGTCGGGGTGCGAGGGATATGCTCTATGAGTAACCTTACACCCCGGCGTCTTAAGACCCGAGACGGCGTGCGGTTTTAGTCGGTTCAAGCCCGACATAACCGCCCCCGCTGGCCGCTGCTTTCCGAAAGGAAAGAAGAAAAGAAAAAAAAAATCCGTTCCCGCAGGGGGAACGCACAAGTAGATTTCGTGAAGCAATTAATATTGTTTTATATAGAGAACTACGGACTTTAAACAGTTTAATTTTTTATCTCGAAAACGGTAACTTTTAGCGAAAAACTTTTCAGACATTTATTTTAGACTTAAAAATGGCCTATCGATTAAAAATGTTTCCGACATCAAGAATGTTCACCGGTTAGAAGTTATGATTTTTTGCCCCAAAAATTTTGGTTTTTCCCCCCTCCACTTTTAGTTAAAGTTCTAATCTTATAGGTTTATAATTAAAAGTTGTTGGTATTCATGTATACTATGGGATACAATTAGAACGGTTCGAATATCTTTCATGGAACGTGAAATTTTGAGGAAAAACTGATTTCTCAAAAAGTGAGGCCCTACCGTCCCCTTAGGCCGGATTCCACCAATTCATTAACTTAAACTAAGTTTACACCCAAGCAATTTTTGACCGCAGTTTGAAAGCGATCGGGGCAAAAATGCGACCGTGAGAGTGCCGCAAATTTTGGGAAGTGGAACCATACATACACATATATATATATATACATAAACTTTTTGACCAGTGGTCATTTCGGGCTCAGGGGGTCATAACTAGACCTATGAAGATTTTTTTTTTAAATTCGACAGTAGTCAAGAAACCAATAGGTAGATCGATTTCATCGAAATCTACCTAAAAGGTACTTGCTATATTTAGAACCGATACCCGAACGCGTAAAACTATCTTATAACATATTCCAGGTTTAGTTTTCTTTTCATTTATTTATAATTAGTTGTACATAATCATTTTAAGTAATTGTTGTAAATAATTTATGAATAAAACATATTATATAAGGGGAAAAACAGTCCAGTAATAAAAATAGCCTTTGTGATTCCATACCATAATCTATCCCCGAACCAAATTTCAGTCAGATCCGTTCAGCCACTTAAGTGTGATTAAGTAATAAACATCCAAACATTAACAAACTTCCACATTTATAATATTTGTAGGATACGATGGACTGACGGTTTATGAAAATGTTCTACAGGCATTTAGATATAGTTTTTTTTTTTTTACCACCCCCGCTTCCAGCGGTTATGTCGTGTATCAACTAAAACCGCACGGTGTCCTCCCCAAGTGTCCGTTGCCGGGCACCCCGGGTAAGCCCTCGAAAGGATAACCCCAGGGATGCCGGCGGACTTTGGCCGCCACCGCGGCCTCGCCTGGTGGGGTCGGGTTTTATCCCGTTTCGGTGAGATGGCAGGCGTGTTGCTTAACTGCTATGTTTAGAAAACATCTTAAAGTTATAGAACCACTAGATGTTGCCCGCGGCTCCGCGTGGAATTCTGATCCAGTTCCCGCTACCCATGGGAAGCTATTCCCGGAATGAAAAGTAACACATGTGTTATTTCGGACTATAGTCTATCCCTGTACCAAATTTCAGCCAGATCCGTTCAGCCGTTCTTGCGTGACTCACAAACTCACAAACTTTCACGTTTATAATGTTAGTAGGATGCAAATTAGAAATTTTCCAAAACTTCTGGGGTAGGCGTTAATAGGTCTGTATTAAAGTGAAGTTAAAGAAAAAACTTGATATCAAACGTTTATGTAAACTAAGTATAGGGGTAGTACCTTCCAGGGTTAGGTTATCGGTCGCTCATATTAAAAATACCGGTTTGTGTTCCGTCGGCATATTAAAGTACATCTGATCTTTGGCTCTGCTGTTGAGCCTGGAATCGATTACTCGTTCCCTTGGAACGTGACTGAGTACGTTCATATTATAACGAGGTTTATCCGTGTTTCTCCGCAGCAGTATTGATAATATTAAATAAAAGATAATGTTTTCACACATATACTCTCGCCTTTTTCCCTCCGGAGTAGGCAGAGACAACATTCCGCCATCTGCTTCTGTCCTTACATACTTCGCGAGCTTCCTTCACTGTCATTAAACCTTTCATGCAAGCCCGCCGGTTTCGAGTGCTTATGACCTAATTTGATCAGTGGATGTTCTGCGCGGTCGACACCGGCTTGCCTGCCCACTTACATCTGCCTTATACATGTGGTGTGTCATTCGTTCAGTACTCATTTGTTCCAAGCGCAAACCACCTTAGCATACCCTTTTCATATGGTGAACAATAAAATTATAAGCTAATTCACGTTGAATACAGAATACGGGGCCTTACCAAGACCTTTGGGTCCAAGTCAACCTCACCCGCTTGTTGGTACACCTGCTGGGCAGCGGATGAGGCTCTGACGTCTTCTTACCGTTCGGGGTTCGATGATCAGAAGTCAGGTGCTCCAGTAATAGCCACAACATACCAGTCAACAATCGCAAGCAGATCCCGGGTACTAAATTGACAACCTTGGATGCTACCGTGACCATTCCTAAGACATAACATAACTTCACGCCTGTATCCCCTAAGGGGTAGGTAGAGGTGTATTACACACCCACAACGTCAGATATTTTAGATATGTATCATAATCTAAGGAATGATAGCGGCGACAGCCCAGTGGTGTAAAAAGCAGCGATAGCCCAGTGGCATACGTAACGGACTGCTGAGACGAGGTCTCGAGTTCGATCTCCAGTTGCCCGGGCACACACCTCTGACTTTTCGTAGTTATGTGTGCATTAATAAATGATAATTATCGCTCGCTTAATAATGTGCCCGGTAGATGGCAATAGGCTCGCCCCCTATTACATTGGGACCTCAACATAACTGGCGAATCGTGGGTGTGTAATACACCTCTGCCTACCCCTTCGGGGATACAGGCGTGAAGTTATGTTATGTTTGTTTTGTTAAAAAAAATATGAAAAATAATTCAACAAACAACAAATGGAATGCAGGGTAACCTTTACGAACTCACTCAGTGAACACCAGACCACATCTACTTTTTCTGCCACTATATTGGCATTTGAATAGCCTATGTATTCCTGTAAACACACAAGATCCACGATGTAGAAATTATTAGAATTGAGTTCAAATTTTGATAGCATGGAGTTCAAATCGTTTTCAAATTGAATTTGAATTGAGATCGTAATGAGTTAAAATGTAATTCAAATGTAATTTCGGTTTTAACAATAAAATAAATAAATAAGTTTTCATATTGAGTTGGAATTGAGTTCAAATTGAATATGCAAAATTCAAAATATCTTGACTTTTTTGTCGTATAAATGCTTTCCAGTTTGTAATCCCTTATGTAGTAACTACATTTAGGTAGACTTCGATGAAATCGATCTACCTATTGGTTTCTTGACTACTGTCGAATTTTAAAAAAAATTCTTCATAGGAGGTCTAGTTATGACCCCCTGAGTCCGAAATGACCACTGGTCAAAAAGTTTATATGAGACCGTAATCTTAGCAATCCATGGATTCGCCGTGCGGGTGCCGGGTCCATCGCGTTGCTGAGTTGGGAACTCGGGACAGTGCCTGGGACTTGCGACCCAAGTGTAGGTTTAGAAGGGGCCCCTTTTGTTGATGTACATCAACACTCACCTTCACTACCCAAGTTCCCCTCCCTGCCTAACCAAATTTGATACGAACCTACTAGTGCCGCTTTAGACATTCGTCCTAGTAATGAGCTTATTGTAGCTCTCGATAGGCCTAGATCTTTAAGTAGGTTATAGAGAGATTTTGCTGGTATACCTCTCGCTCCCACTTCCACTGCATACAAATTAACCACGTAACCGTTTTTGATTAATTCGTTTGTGAGATCATAGTATTTATTTTTCTTTATTGTGTGGTCCTTCGGTATATTTGTTTCCCACGGTACAGTAAGTTCCACAAGAACCACATGTTTTAATCTCTTAGAATATAGGAATATGTCAGGTCTAGATGACGAAACCCCAACATCCTCCGGAATTTTGTAGTGCTTTTCATACGTGTCGATTAGGAGAGTCCAATCTGGGGCAGTATCTAAGATTGAATAAGGTTTGTTCCTGGGTGTTATGGATGAACCTTCAGACACAAAGTTGATATGACGTCTGTTAGTAGTCAATCCTTTTTGGGCTCTAGCTACTGCCAGACTCATTGCTTCACGTATGATGATAAGCACCTTATCGTGGCGGCGTGAGTATTGGCCTCTATCGAGAAGCACCCTACATCCTACTAATATGTGTCTAGCCGTCCCTATTGCCTCACCACAAGTATAACATTGTTTTTCTGTGGCCTTCCCCCACCTTACCAGATTACTCTGGTCTGGGAGGGTCATCTGAAAGGCGTTAAGATAAAATTTTAACAGGGCCGGCGACCAGTCATAGATCAAGGTGCGCCACTTTAAGGCCATCGGTATGCAGAACTCTCCCATTGTCAACCATTCATTTTGGATTTCCAAATTCATCGCGTGCACTCGATATTTATCATTTTCGTCTTGTTTTAGAAAGGACTTAAGTATATCCTGGTCCCTTTCTGGCTCTCGTACTCCCAACCCCACTCTGTTTGACTGGGCCCCTATCATAAATCGTTTATGGAATAGAAGTCTAGATTCAAGCTCGGACGCGTTATTATCTTTCGGGAGTGCCCTGATTGTGACATCTTGGGATTTTCCTAAGATGTGGGCTTTGGTAACTCTAAGATGTTTATAGAGCTCCGATGGTTTCTTAAGTTTCATCCCAAAATTATTTTGATCCCTAAATAGAGCAGAGGAATCAGCAGAGTGCGCTAGTCCAAGCCACGATTTTAGCGATATATATATATATATGTATGTATTTTTTTTTTTTTTTATTTATTTATTTATTCATTTCTCTCTCAATACAGCTTTTAGCATTGTATATAAGTAATAAATACACATTGAGAGAGCTGGAGTCCGTAGTAGGTATGATACCTGTATGACAGATCTCCAAATGTATGGTTCCACTTCCCAAAATTTGCGGCACTCTCACGGTCGCATTTTTGCCCCGATCGCTTTCAAACTGCGGTCAAAAATTGCTTGGGTGTAAACTTAGTTTAAGTTCGTGAACGGGTGAAATCCGGCCTAAGGGGACGGTAGGGCCTCACTTTTTGTGAAATCAGTTTTTCCTCAAAATTTCACGTTCCATGAAAGATATTCGAACCGTTCTAATTTTATCCCATAGTATACATAAATACCAACAACTTGTAATTTAAACCTACAAGATTAAAACTTTAACTAAAAGTGGAGGGGGGAAAAACCAAAACTTTTCGGGAAAAATATCATAACTTCTAACCGGTGAACATTCTTGTCGTCGGAAACATTTTTAATCGATAGGCCATTTTTAAGTCTAAAATAAATGTCTGAAAAGTTTTTCGCTAAAAGTTACCGTTCTCGAGAAAAAAAAATTAAACATGTTAAAAAATAATATTAATTGCTTCACGAAATCTACCTGTGCGTCCCCCCTGCGGGAACGGATTTTTTTATAAGAATACTTTTTTTTTTTTTTTTCGTGCGGAAATCCCTTAATAGTTATCTAATTAAGGGCCCAATTGAGTAAAATTGCGTTTTTAAAACGTGTCATTTCAAAACTTGTAAAAACTGATAATTGATGTTTCCAAATTATATCAAAAACACAATCTAACCGTGAGTGATTCCTGACGTGGATTTTATAACCTCACAAATACGTTTAGATAGAAAGTTATTTATTGGTCCAAAAGTGGACGTATACCTACAACGTAACATTGGAGATTAGATTGGATCGATCAGACCAAATAACATAACATAACATAACTTCACGCCTGTATCCCCGAAGGGGTAGGCAGAGGTGTATTACACACCCACGATTCGCCAGTTATGTTGAGGTCCCAATGTAATAGGGGGCGAGCCTATTGCCATCTACCGGGCACATTATTAAGTGAGCGATAATTAACATTACATGGTTTTAGAAAATACAATATATTCTATCGTATTTAGTCATAGCGGCGATAGCCCGGTGGCGTACGTAACGGACTGCTGAGACGAGGTCTCGAGTTCGATCCCCAGTCGCCCCGGGCACACACCTCTGACTTTTCGTAGTTATGTGTGCATTAATAAATTTTATTAATGCACACATAACTATTATTAAGTGAGCGATAATTAACATTACATGGTTTTAGAAAATACAATATATTCTATCGTATTTAGTCATAGCGGCGATAGCCCGGTGGCGTACGTAACGGACTGCTGAGACGAGGTCTCGAGTTCGATCCCCAGTCGCCCCGGGCACACACCTCTGACTTTTCGTAGTTATGTGTGCATTAATAAAATTTATTAATGAATTTTAGTTTACAGAATTCTATAGATAAATAATTTCCTTAGTCCGTCAAGTAAAGGCCTCCATACCAAATCAATCGCGTAAATTATATATTATTATTGAATGAGTACATATGGCCATCATTCGATTATACTGCGCACGTACTGCTCAGCGGAATAATAAACTGATTTGCGTTCCTACAGGATGAAAAGCGACAAGGACGTCAATACCCTCTGTCGCTGTCAGTTCTGGAATCAGAGGTGTTATTCTGTTATATAGAAATTCAATTTCGAGTATCACTCAGATTTCAAACTTCAAACTCAAGCTTATTTTGACCATTATTAGTAGGCTATTGCCCAATTCAGCTGGCTGAGACCCTTTAGTCTACCAAGATCGTTCACGATCCATCAGTGGAGTAAACAACACTTTGTGGACCATTGTGTTCCACCGTCGGTCTAGTGGACTCTCCGTCCACCCACCGTCTATTACACCAGTGGATAGGACAGCACTCAAGGGGTTTGGGAAGAACCACCACTAACCCAGTGGTGAACAGTTAACAAAAAACATTTAAAAAGACCTTTAAAACAGCGGCCATGTGCGATCGGACTCGCCCATTAAGGGTTCCGTAGCAACAAGTAACACAATAATGTTTTTTTTTTGAGTTGATTGAATGAAAGGTATAACCGCGGTAGCCTAGTGGTATGGGTAATGGACTGCTGAGACCATGTCTCAGGTTCGATTCCAGGTTGTACCATGGCACACACCAATGACTTTTCGATGCTTTTCGAAGTTATGTGTGTACTTATCGCAGGTTTATAAGTGCCCGGTTAGTGGCAATAGGCTCGTCACCTATTACATTGGGACCTACTCGTAAACATAAACTGGCGAAATGTGGGTGCTAGCACCTCTGCCTACCCCTTCGGGGACATAGGCGTGAGTTTATGTTATGTTATGTTATATGCTATGTTATGTTTGAATGAAAGGTAAATTGCGGTTTTCGATTTATCACGTATTAAAGAAAAACTACTTACTAGATCTCGTTCAAACCAATTTTCGGTTGAAGTTTACATGGTAATGTACATCATATACTTTTTTTTAGTTTTATCATTCTCCTATTTCAGAAGTCACAGGGGGGGGGAGGGGACACATTTTACCACTTTGAAAGTGTCTCTCGCGCAAACTATTCAGTTTAGAAAAAAATGATATTTAGAAACCTCAATATCATTTTTCAAGACCTATCCATAAATACCACACAAGAAAGGGATTGATGAAAAGCAAATTTGAGTTTTAGTTCTAAGTATGGGGAACCCCCAAAATTTATTGTTTTTTTTGAGTAGATTTCGATGAAATCGATCTACCTATTGGTTTCTTGACTACTGTCGAATTTAAAAAAAAAAAATCCATAGGAGGTCTAGTTATGACCCCCTGAGTCCGAAATGACCACTGCTCAAAAAGTTTATATATATATATATGTATGTACCTATGGTTCCACTTCCCAAAATTTGCGGCACTCTCACGGTCGCATTTTTGCCCCGATCGCTTTCAAACTGCGGTCAAAAATTGCTTGGGTGTAAACTTAGTTTAAGTTCGTGAATGGGTGGAATCCGGACTAAGAGGACGGTAGGGCCTCACTTTTTGTGAAATCAGTTTTTCCTCAAAATTTCACGTTCCATGAAAGATATTCTCGACCCGTTAAAAGTGGAGGGGGGAAAAATCAAAATTTTGGTTTCCCCCCCCCCTCCACTTTTAGTTAAAGTTTTAATCTTATAGGTTTATAATTAAAAGTTGTTGGTATTCATGTATACTATGGGATAAAATTAGAACGGTTCGAATATCTTTCAGGGAACGTGAAATTTTGAGGAAAAACTGATTTCACAAAAAGTGAGGCCCTACCGTCGCCTTAGGCCGGATTCCACCCATTCACGAACTTAAACTAAGTTTACACCCAAACAATTTTTGACCGCAGTTTGAAAGCGATCGGGGCAAAAATGCGACCGTGAGAGTGCCGCAAATTTTGGGAAGTGGAACCATACATACATATATATATATATAAACTTTTTGACCAATGGTCATTTCGGACTCAGGGGGTCATAACTAGACCTCATGAAGAAATTTTTTTAAAATTCGATAGTAGTCAAGAAACCAATAGGTAGATCGATTCTACCTAAAATAATATTAATTGCTTCACGAAATCTACCTGTGCGTTCCCCCTGCGGGAACGGATTTTTTTCTATTGTTGTGTGAAAATCATAATGCGGTTCACAGAATACATCTACTTACCAAGTTTCAACACCATACTTCTTATAGTTTCGGAAAAAATGTCTGTGACATACGGACGGACAGACAGACAGACATGACGAAACTATAAGGGTTCCTTTTTTTAGCATTTGGCAACGGAACCCTAAAAAACCGTTAAAGAAAACCTTTTTTTATCTTGAAACAAACTTTTTTTCTGCTGAAATAAATATTAATTGAAATAAAACAATAGGTATCTTGTTTCTAAAGTGTTTTATTAAATTTTAAAATTGGAAATGTTGGAATCAGTAACAGATTGTAATATCAGTTCAAAACTTTAATTATAGCTGTATTGTTTTTGTGAAAACATCGATAGGTATTGTGCGACTTAATGCTATTAGTTAGGTATTTGAGGGCTGTATACTTTGTGTCAACAAAAAGCTATTTAAGTTTTTTTTTATTTGCTCATAAATATACATAATGGTACATTCTCTGTCCCCCAAAACAGAGGCGATGGTTTGACTGGGGGACTATGGTTTAACAATACTTCACTTTTACCTACCTAGGAGCAAAGAGAAGACCAAGCAAGAAGGATGAATTGCGTGGTAGAGGACATGCCAAAGAAAGGAGTATGGTAGAGTACAAAATGTTGTTGTTTGGGTCGACCCATTTGATGACGCAAATTTGTCACAAAATTCGGCCGGGTGGATACCACCGTGCATAGGGCGGAGGCCCTGAAGGCCAGAAGTGTGCGGATGCTGCGCGCTCCGCAGCGGGTGATGGCCATCAGGGTCATCCGCGGGTACCACACGATCTCCTTCGAGGCGGCGAGTCTCCTTGCCGGAACTCCGCCATGGGACATGGAGGCGCGGGAGCAGGGACGTAACCCCGAGCCTCGAGAAATCAAGGCCGTGCAGTCCCAGCTCCGCCAGGCCATCGTGGTGGAGTGGAAGGAACGACTTGGGCGACCAAGCGCAGGCTAGAGAGGCGACACGGAAGCCTCTCGTACCGACTGACGCAGGTGATCTCCGGGAATGGGTGTTCCGGGGACCACCTGCATCGGATCAGGAAGTAGCCAACGCCTGAGTGTCATCACTGCGACGCGAGCGAGGACTCAGGGCTGCACACGCTGGCGGACTGCCCGGCGTGGGAGGTGCCGAGGCTTGACCTCGTGGCAGCCATCAGGGTGGGAGTCCTCTCGCTCGGCAGCTCGGCGCCCGGGAGAGGTTCAGAACTCTCCTGGCTCGCCGAGCCCTCAACATGCTCGCCGCGCGTCGTAGGCGACTCAGGCGCCGGAGGCGCCGTCGCTTAACCACCTCCATCCTCCATGAGCGCAGGCCTGGGGGTGGCAGGTGAGGCCGCCTGTCACCCCAGCAGAAGCAGGTCGGGACGGTGGGGCGACTAGCACCCCTCCCCCAAACCGGGGCAAGACGGGTACACCGTGGTTCTCAAACCCGAGGGAGCCATCTCGAAACCGGAGATGGCCCAGGGTCAGTCGAGGTGCGAGGGATATGCTCTATGGGCAACCTTACACCCCGGCTGTAGTAGTAGACCCGAGACGGCGTGCGGTTTCAGTCGGTTCAAGCCCGACATAACCGCTCCCGCTGGCCGGCGGGGGGTACCCGAAGGGATTTCTTCCGCGCGAATAAAAAATATAAAGGGTACCACTGTGCACGATTGCGAAATACCCTCCATCCAATTTCGGTTTCATTGCGTTCAGGGGTCAGCAAGTGCATAGCCGGGCAGGGGGATTGTGGTCGCAGCACTAGTGGGACCGCGTGACACCCTCACGCGGTGCTGCGACGACAATCCTCTTCTGATGAGGCCGTCAAGCTGAGTGCCACCATTATTAACATGGTAAGTGTATGTAATGGTGAGCTTCTTTCCTGAGACTTTACCTTCAGCTTACCATCAGGCGAGGTGAAGTCAACTTGGCGTGTCCTATATATAAAAAAAAAAATTGGGACCATGGTAAGCAGATTAAGAAATACTTACCTACTAACCGTTATATCTGTCGAAGATCAAAATATAAATAACCAGCTGCCTGCGACTTCTTCTGCGTTAAATTCGGAATAGACCAAGGTATGTTTACTTCTGCAGTTTCGAACCCAACATGTATTAGATTACCTATTTCATCGTTACATTTTCAATCATTTTTCATGAAAAAATAGATGTTTAAATGTAATATCGAAAACTAGTGGGGCGGAAATCACACAGTGATTATCAAAATTCGGGCCAAACTTAGATATTTTTGTTGCAGTATTTTCATTCAAAATTACAGACCTTAGGCTTTATGCATATTATTCGACGCGTCTTTATATATTGAGCAATAAATATGAAGAAAATCAAATCAAATCAAACGTCTTAGACGTCAAAACACAAAAAAAAGATTTTATATTTCAGTTTCTTTCAGAGTCTGGTTGTTTTATGTAAATATACAATATACGTATTGTCATTGTCACTCAAATGTCAAAGTCAAATACGCGTTACTCTGATAACTTGAAAAAAACTAACTTGTAAAAGTTTATTTAGGGACAATTTGTATGGTAGGTACCCGAAACCTTGAACGTACAAACCCCAAAATCTTTTTTTTTTTTTTTTTTTATATTTGTTCCGTCAATTGACCGCACCCCGCTGGATGGTGAGAAGCTAGGGTGAAGTCCAGAAGATATGGGCCACCATCCCAGATGCTGACGATCCCAAAATGGTAGCCCCTACCTTGACGGCAAATCTAATCAGTTCTTCCTATTAACCAAACAAGATGATTGGCGAAAGATTTTTTTTTAATCGGATAAGTGGTTCTTGAGTTATTGCGTAAACAGACATCCAGACATCCAGACATCCAGACATCCAGACCAACAGACAGACCGACACAAAAATTATTTTTGCTTAATTAGACTTAGAATCATGTGAAACGTCGAGAAAAGTGATAAAAAGTGGGTGTAAGATTTTGTTTTTAATTTGCGTGATTTTAAGACTTCGGTGTCCACCTGGTTGGTGGCCCGAAGTAATAAATTCTACCCGGTTCCCTAATATAATAGCGCGATGATATTTATTATCAACGGTTGAGTTTTTAATCAACTATCTTTTACACGTAGATAACTCTGTAGTTTCGAGATTTCATAATTTACTGCTCATCACCTTTTAGCTATAGCGTGATGATTTATAGACTGAACGTTGACCATGTCCGAGTACTATCGAAATACAGAATTTCATGGTGATCTGTTTTGTGATAATAAAGGAATTATAAATAATAGATTTGGTCGATTTAACCCTGCTGCTTCTATCACACTTATAGCGTGATGATATATAGCGGAGTTTATGACCAAACCGTAGAAGAATGTTCTTGAGAAATTCCAGCTTTATCTGTTCAGCGGTTTTCAAGTTATGTTCGAAAATCGATAATAAATAGCAGACACACAGACAGAAATTTAAAAAAAAGTGGCCAATTGCGAGTCGGACTCGCCCATGAAGGGTTCCGTAGCAGTAAGTAAAATTTTTATATTTGAGTTGATTGAATGAAAGGTAAATTGCAGTTTACGACGTAAAAAAAAACTACTTACTAGATCTCGTTCAAACCAATTTTCGGTGGAAGTTTACATGATAATGTACATCATATATTTGTTTGGTATTATCATTCTCTTAGTTTAGAAGTTACAGGGGGACACACACATATTACCACTTTGGAAGTGTCTCTCGCGCAAACTATTCAGTTTAGAAAAAAAAGATATGATTAGAAACCTCAATATCATTTTTGAAGACCTATCTATAGATACGTATGGGTTCGATGAAAAAAAAAATTGAGTTTCAGTTTTAAGTATGGGGAACCCCAATTTATTTAATTTTTTTCTATTTTTGTGTGAAAATCTTAATGCGGGTCGTCACACATTACTGGTGGCAGAAATTTGAGGACACAAATTTGTCACAAAATTCGGCCGGGTAGGTACCACCGTGCACGATTGCGAAAAACCCTCCATAGTAATCCAATTTCGGTTTGATTGCGTTCAGGGGTCAGCAAGTGCATAGCCGCGCAGGAGGGTTGTGGTCGCAGCACTAGTGGGACCGGTGGGTGTCACGCGGTTCTGCGACGACAATCCTCTTCTGATGAGGCCGTCAAGCTGAGTGCCACCATTGTTAACATGATACGTGTATGTAATGGTGACCCTCTTTCCTAAGACTTTACCTTCAGCTTACCATCAGGCGAGGTGAAGTCAAATTGACGTGTCTTAAATATTAAAAAAAAAAAAAAGAATACATCTACTTACCAAGTTTCAACAGCATAGCACTTATAGTTTCGGAAAAAAGAGGCTGTGACATACGGACGGACAGACAGACAGACATGCCGAATTTATAGATTCGTTTTTTGCCATTTGGCAACGGAACGCTAAAAACACGTTTTTGGCATCGGTATCGTTCCTAGAACACATAGCTGCTATTTTTGTGAAAAAAAAAAGAAACAATGTACAGTTTTCAATTCGTTAAGACTTTATTAAATGTATAGAATACAGCGAAATAGTTGTTAAATACATCTTTCCATTCTTATAACCATAAGGTTACATATCCTCCATACCTTTCTCCATTTAGAGTAGGCAGAGATCATATTTGCTTCAGTTCTTATACATTTCACGGGCTTACACTTCCTCTATTACATGCAACTCTGTCAGGCAAGCCCGCCGCTTACGGGTGCTTCTGAACCCCCATTGTTTCCAGATATTACCAATTTGATTGGTGCTTTATTTTAACTTTATCACGTTGTATATGCTATATTTGGATTACTGTCTAGATTTAATAAGTAACTGTTTTCAAATATTTTCTTATGCAACGGTAGTAATCTGTAAGCGTACCTTCCAGAAATAAATAAATAAAGAGAGAATTGCAGTACTTAAAAAGTACCCTAACCACTTCAGTATGCCTTGTTAAAACCTCGTCACGACGTCCTCTTGCTACACCGCTCGCGTGCCTATAATTAGATATTTCCTTTTTGAGGATATTTTGTAATTATAGCAGATTTATCCTTTCATGAAAAGTTCAATCCCACGACAGGAAGACCACAGGTTGTTTCCTATTACGCCGGGAAACACGCGTCAATATTAATTAAAAATCCTATATTTTTTAGAAAGGCTGTTTTCAACCACCATTTTATTATAAACCAGTGTACTATACATCCCTTTGTATAAATGATTGTCGGGGTTTGAAACCCAATTTCCTTTGTGTGAGGATAAATAAAAGCACAGCATCGGTAAATAATAGGAAAATTTCCCTAATGGGTGTAAAAATATACTATACATTTCTAATACATACATAAATTAGAGAACAATTGAGAGGCCTTCCATACAGAATTGGGAGGGAGATATAATTGTACAGTATTCAATAGGTTCTATTCATACCCTCTGAGTTCTCATCCTGGCCAAAATTGATTGCTATCTACCTGAATATGTTTGTTTCCTGTACTGCGCCATCAATAACTCTCTTGACACAACGTATACAAAGCCTTTGAGTAGATATCACAGTTAAACGCTGTCCTACTAAATATATTATGTATTATATTATAAGATGTATCAGATACAATGTAAACTTGTTCAATGGCAGGTCAGCTAAGAGTAGAATGTGTGTGGGAAAGTACCAGGTTACACGAAATATGACTGAAACTAAAAAGCAAATGATATAACTGTCATTTATTCGTCTCTCGTGATAGATTATCTTATAATTTGACTCGCATTCTTATACTTACACATTTTTTGGACAGAATAATACGACAGTTTACCAGTCAGGGGAATATGTACATTATGTAAGTATTTAATCTCACATAAAGATGAATTATCATCACCTTTGTATGAACTTAAATGAAGTTAAATCACCAATGAATAAATAAACGTACGATTGAATGAACGAACGAATGAATGAATTATCGAATGAATGCTTACCAATGAGATTTAATAACTGTTAGGGCTGTGCTCTCATTAGCAAACCCTTTTAATAAAATACCAAAGAAAACGCTATCTGATAAATACATTTTTTTTTTATATTTAGGACACGTCAATTTGACTTCACCTCGCCTGATGGTAAGCTAAAGTTAAGTCTCAGGAAAGAGGGTCACCATTACATACACGTACCATGTTAGCAATGGTGGCACTCAGCTTGACGGCCTCATCAGAAGAGGATTGTCGTCGCAGCACCGCGTGACACCCACCGGTCCCACTAGTGCTGCGACCACAATCCCCCTGCCAGGCTATGCACTTGCTGGCCCCTGAACGCAATCAAACCGAAATTGGATTACTATGGAGGGTTTTTCCCAATCGTGCACGGTGGTACTCACCCGGCCGAACTTTGTGACAAATTTGTGTCATCAAATTTCTACCACCAGTGAACATTATTTAAGTTTAGCGTTTACCTTTAAAAATATATTTGTAAGCCAGGTGACAATAATATGGTTTCATGCCATTCAATAGGGATGTGGACTGTACTCAAATAAGTATACAATTTTACCACGAAAAGGTAGTTTCTATAATAGAAATAATAAAAAACACAATATTTTCTTCAATAAACAAGGGATTAATTTTTTATTTAATAAAATGTAATTAAATATTTCACCCTCAAGTCACGTGACAATGAACACCAATCAAAATGAGTGACGTCACCTGTTGCCAAACAAGAATTTTTGCTGTCAAGTACTATGATGTTTGTTGATATTTGGATAATATTATTACTGTGATTCCCGTGATATTTCTTCGAAATTTGCTCAATTGTCTTTTTGGATCAATTTTTAAAGGTTTTCCCAAAATGGAAAGTGGATATATTAAGGCAGATAGTTCAAATGTGCCAAGAATTGATTGCTTTACGGTGGCTAATTTCTTGGCAACAAATAGTAACTTCTGCTCTGGTGAATTTAGAAATGTGAAGACCTCCATGTAAGTAATATACTCAGGATACATTATAATAGTAATCGTAGGTATTTATGAACTCGAAAAGTTAAATTGAATATAATAAAATAAAATAATATGATTTAGAGGTTATGTTTTATCTTTTTAACAAATTGTTTCATTTCTTTTTAGTTCCTCGAGGCAGAAAAAAAAATGTATTAAAAATTCTTTTAATACAAGGAAATCTAACAAATACTATCAAACTTACATCAAAATGATCCTCACAAAAATCATTTTACTTTGTGTAGATACAAGTGCCGGATCCCGACGGGCTAGTTGTTGAAGCCACATTTTCCGCATCGTTTTTGTACGTGGAACGTGAATAAATAGTTTTTCAGGTGTTTTAATAGTAACACTTTCACACTGCGGCACCGCACAACATTTATAAAACGTAGAATCCATCTTATTAACACAAAAGTACGAAATAACTTTCTTTTACATACAACTTCGACAATGTGTAGGAACATGTGACGTCACAGCGGGCGTTTGACAGGTATCCACGTTTTGGCGCGAAATTTGAAATGGAATTTTAAATAACTTATTTTAAAGGTATTAGTTGTATTAAAAAAATAATAATAAATAGTTTGGGCTATATTTGGTACTTATGCATGGTTTTAAACACTTTCCCAAAAATAGTCCACATCCCTATTGGTATGATGTGACAGGTGGTTTGTCAAAATTTTCTTAATTCTCTGATAAGCTTAACGAGTGACCTCACTAGGGCTATTTCATATAAATATTATACTTGGTTACAACTGTGTATATAATAAATATTGTAGGACAAAGTACACAACGCTATCTAGACCCAAACTAAGCAGAGCGTGTCATATAGGTTCTAGAATGCGGATAAACGTACTTAAATACTTTTATTTTGTAAATAAATACATATTATACATAGAAACACCCAGACCAATGTAAACATACATGTTTGCACTGAGCGGGAATCGAATCCGAGACCTCTTGCTTACCAGTCGAACGCTCTACAGCTACGCCACAGAGGTCGTCGATGATACAGTCACATGATGGAATTGTTCAATTCCATCATGTGACCGGATGGAGTCGGCCTTATGATACGAAAGGTTCCGGGTTTGAACCCTGACCATTACACTACTGACGACGTAAACCCACTCTTTTTACCTACAATTTAGCTTAGCTGGAGCGGTTAGGGGAAATACTAGAAATTTTGCGTACTAGTATTCTTAAGAAAAGTCATATTAGGTTTACAGACAGCGTTTAACATCCTTTACAAATTATTTCACAACAAAAATTTAACATTTTGAGCTTCTAGGATATGCGAGATAAAATAAATATATGGCTATTGTGTGAAATTAAATTAAATTAAACACGTTATTAAAATCTACTCCTAATCTTAAGATAAATTAAAAAAATCTCATTTACATTTAATTTTTTAAATCTAAGAGATAATAGTTTTAAATGTTTTAAAATCCCTATTTACATAAGAGCTATGTTAGAAAATAAGCATACTCTCCACCTAGTCTATCACAACATTCAAAGGCATTATGAATTTGGACCATCGCTTGCAAAGGATAAAGGTACTTCTCCGATATTGAAGCGAACTAACTGTAAGGTACTCTGCACACTCAACGACTTTTAACGACAATCAGCACAAGTGTCGTCTTACAAATATATACAAAAAAAGATGTTTACAATTTAAAACGGGACGTTGGTAAGTCATACATATGGACAGTCAATATAATAGCTCCTCATACCAGACTACAGGATTTTCTTTGTCACAGGTCTCCTCCTAAACTACTAATCCAATCAGAACCAAATTTGGCATAATTAAAGAGGTCAATCAGAGGAAGGTTTATGGATATATTTTGAAAAAATTAATGCTACTACAGAGGAATGATTACCGTTAAAAAAATTCCATATGGAATTACATAATAACCGCTCGAGACACTGTGACCAAACTTTACACGCTCAGAAAGCATGTCCAGAGTTGTGACTTTCAAAAAGAATTTTCAAAATCGGACTTGCCACGGAGGAATGATCACTGTTCAAAATTTTCAAAATCTGATTCCGCAATAGCGGTCAAATCACGATGTCTCACTCAGCTCAACATTGCAAGCAGCGATTCGCCTTGCAGACCTAGTTTTAAAATACTATTTCATATACATTCTTGAGAATTTATATTTATTTAGAAACGGATAATTATTTAAGAGCATAACATTTATTTTCTATTTACGACTCACAGTCATTATTAATATAATATTACATTATGATATTGTCGGAAGTTTAATGAAATTGAAATCGAATTGAATCCGTTAAAAATAGTTTTATTTCCATAATATTACATTTTCAAATATAATGAATTGAAAAATTTCATAGCACGATTTATTTATTGGGACTGTACGCACCGTCATTCCCACCACTGTAACTTCTATATACCAGGATCAACAGCAGTGACCCACGATCACATCGAGTGACGACACTCGGACGAATCCCAGGGAAAGTTAAATTGTCTTGGAACTCGCATCGAAATTAATTAGAGGTAAATTGGAGGAGTTTGAAATTTAACAAATCCACTCTTGCATTATTTTCGTCACTTACTTAAGCTAAAGTTAGTTGCTAAGCGTGCAGAATCCTTAATTCATTTGCTAACATTGATATAATTAAATAAATTGAAATATTAAATACTTCTATAAAATTTAACATTATAATATAATTTATGACAAAGACAACTCCAAAAAGAACAAGAACCTCCGAAGTAAAAATTTGTAACTGTGTAGTAACTTACCAGTAATTAATAATAACTTGACAACATTTAAGTCAATAACTTAAAGTGTTACCAACTAATAAATGCAGCTTTATAAAATGATCATATTTTGAGTTGTATTTTACGACATTTTTGAGTTGTAGGTACTTGTACAGTGACTTTCCTGTAGGATTTAAATAATTCGTAAAAAAATATAACTCGTATTTTCAACCAAACACATCATTATAAGTAAACCTTACTAAATATATTGACAAAAGTTAAAATAAGTGACAGTCACTTTAAGAATAAAGTAACTAAAGAATGACAATAACGTGCGAATTTAAGTCGCATTTCAACCGCTCACGAAGCCACTTGCATAGAGAAGAATTTTACTCTTCTGCGTGATGTTATCCTATGTTCCGACTGCTGCAGCTGTATTACAAGCTGCTCCGTTTTTATGTATCCTGACAGTTTTCATTATTCGATAGGGAAATTTGTAAAGGTGAAGTTTGTAATTTTATTCTACAGTTACAGCCAAAAAGTAAAAATAGAAAAAATCTTACAATACATAATAGTCTAGAAAAAAGCTCTAGCAGGATTACTCTTGTTATTGTGTACTATCATCTTCTAAATAAATACTCTAGGCATCAGAGAACATTGCAGCAGAAGGTGGACAATGAAATATCTTCGCACCTAACTTCTAAGCTTGGACAAAATTTTATATTACAAATATTATATAATAAAAATTTCTTTAAATTTACTTAAATTACGCGAAAGTCGTAAGTACTTCGGTGATCGGGACCCTGTACACTAACATGCACCTAATCAATCATTTTTATATACTCTGTGCATCGTTTGATCGTCTGCAGATAAGAAAATTTTGTTTAAAAGAAAGGTTGAATAACAAAATAAGAAAAACTTAATTATTTAATGAGTTCACTTGTCATGTCATGACCCACCTTAATCTAGACACGCGGCAATTGGCTAGCTTTAACCAACAAACCAACAAAACAAATTTCAGAATAGTAACAAACCTATCCACAGTACAAACAGGATGTACACTAACGGCCGGTTTCAATAATCCATCTATCCTTTACCAGCAGTTAAAATAGGTACCATTAGTATCTATCGGGGATTTTTTCTGTTTCAATAAACAAAGATAAGCAGAAAATGACTTTGATAATATTGAAACCGCAGTTACAGAGAGATTAATGTTGACTGTTTATCTGGGATAGCTATCTACCTTTAACTGTAGGTAGATTATTGAGACTGGCCGTAACTTGCGTATGACTAAACGAAGATAAGTTAATTGATAAATATAATTTAGCTTACACCTATGTGATAACTAGCCAAGTCGAATGTAGACCTTGAATTACATCCTAAGTGAAATAATGGCATTTCCTAAATAATTGTCTGTTAAAATTTAAATTAAAATAAAATTTTATATTACCTATTATGTAGATAATATTGTGGTAGCATCAAGAAACAAGAAATTGTTGTATAAATTTATTTTAGATTATTTTAGGTTCTTGTAACTAATATTTTAGGATTATCTGCACAGAACTAGGCATCTATATAGATCTCAATTCATTTATCGGCGAGGTCACCAACGATGCATATTCTTAATATTGAACTTGGTTCTCATTTCACATTTATTTTTTGATGGGTTACATATACCTATGCATATTTGTGGTGAGGAAATTTACTGCAGCTTGTTCACAAAGTTAAAGTAAAAAAATAACTTAACTAATATTATTAAATTATATGGCATAGGATTTTTGCAGTTAATAAAAAAAATTTAAAAGCCCCGACACCAATCCGATTCAAAATCGGTTCATTCATTCGGGAGCTACGATCCTTTTAGCATCGGGGGTTAAAAATACATGAAATGTATTAATTAAGAATACATTAAAATTTCCAATAAACGGTTAAATAAGTCAGAAATATATTCAATAATATATTATTTTCCACTAATTCCATTACCAGTGTTACTAAGCGTTACTCACTTTGTTTTCGCGCCATTACAAAAGGACACCTGTCAAACTCTTACTACAGACGATCATGACACAATATGGCCCTTATTCGAAATAATTTGACAATGAAAATTGGTCAATCTCTTAACGTAGCTGTTTGCTATTTACATACGCTTAAAACCTGTAAACAGGGCAAAAATATCTAGAGGTCTAGGCTGTACCTTAATTGGGCAATAGTTAGGCAGAATAAAACATAATTGTATTGGTTTATCTTAAGGATATGTTATATAAGGTGTCACAAAATTAGGTCTCTGAATTTGGTGAGATGACTTGGTATCGACAAAATTATTGGGCAATGTCGCTTGTCATGCATTTCACGAAGCCCATCGTCACTGGAATATAGGCCTCCATTTTGTGATGAAATATTTCCATTATGATTGAAATTTACCAACATAAAAAATTATACCGATACAATTTGTTCAGAATTTATTAATACGTGCTTCACAATCAATTCAAATAAACAAATTACGCTCATCGGAGCACGAGACATTAATAATTCATATTTGGATTCAGTCATTAGACATTTTTTTTATAACAGAAATATGATAAAGAAAGGAAACCTATTCTGATGTAGGTATGCTTAATGAGGGGTGCGACTGGTCGGATCACCTCCAAGTTTGGTGCACCCTGGGCAACGTGGGCGATGACTCATCATTGATTGCTCCTCTGAAGTAGCTGGCGTCAACGTCAACGGCCAAGAGTCTGACCAACCGGCCCTTTTCAGGGCCAGCTGACCCCATTGCACGAGGGGGTCGGCGTATGGCGGGTCTGCAAGGCCCGCGGGGGGGCGTTGTCGCTCGGGTACCCCTCTGCTGTTATCAGAGGGGACACTGCGAATGGCCCAGGGTCAGTCGGAGTGCGAGGGATATGCTCTATGGGTAACCTTACACCCCGGCGTCTGTAGACCCGAGACGTCGTGCGGTTTTAGTCGGTTCAAGCCCGACATAACCGCCCCCGCTGGCCGGTGGGGGGTACCCGAAGGGATTTCAGCACAAAAAAAAAAAAAAGGTATGCTTAATGACCTCTAGATTTACAATATTAGTTAAAAAAAATAGTTTTATAAAAATACAAAATATTTATTACAGTACCTCAATCAGTGCGATTATGTAAGTGATTTGTATAATATTTTTGTATAAACGATCACTGGAGACTAATATTATTGAGGTTTAAGAGGACATAAATTATATTACTGGGAAAATTTCAATGAAATGCCAAACTAAAGTGTTTAAACATAATTTTGTATTTTTATAAAACCTTATTATCACCTAAAAGCTATACACAATGACATAAAATAAGCATTGAGCAATTTTTTATGAATTAATAATAAAATATAGGTACTAAAATATTTACATTATAATGGCCCTTGTAAAACTTTCTCAATTTGAGGCTGCCTCGCGTGGCAAACATTATATGAAAGCACATTAAATGTAAAACTAGATAACCTTTGACAGTAAAGTGCCAGTTGCAAAAGGTTATTATTTCAATCCATGAATCCTTTTATTATTCTTGGGAATAATTTAGTATAACACCACCGTAGGTGAGATTTAGAGTACATACAAGCGAAAAAAGAGCCTTTAATTTCTAGACTTTATCCGAAATGACTAACAGGCTGGGCACAGTCAAATTCACAGTAAAAAAAAATACAAATTTGAAACCAATAACAGCCCGCAGTCCGCCGTGTTTTGCAAGAAAAAGTGAAAGTTTGCTTCAGGCTCTTAGTATTTTTTATAGCGAGGTAGCCTTTTAGGCCTAATTAATTCTATTGAAATATTAAGTGCTTATTAAGTCGAAGGAGGCAAATGCTATTAATAAAATATTTACATACATTAAGTGAATACGACTAGCGGATGAATGAATTTAATAATATTAAGTAAAATTTTTATAATTTTTATCATAATATAGGTATAGCCTATAGTTGTCGTCAAGGTTACATAGGTCAATATATTTTCCTCACTTATATTTAATGAATTTCTATGTTATTACTGTAAGAAAATATTGACGACAACATTTTTATTAAAATGTAAAAAAATAGCAATTCTTCACTACAATAAAATGCTGACAACACTCCTTTATTTTTTTCATCTAGCTACACTTGATATTGTTACTGGCTAGTCAAATTCGAACACAATTTGAATTCTGAGCAGCCATTGGTCGGGGGCGGCGGCGTCGTGTGACGCCGCTCGTGTGGAGTATCACCGTGCAGAGCCCTCATTGACATTAGGAGGTGCCTTTTCCTTCGCAGGTATGTCTTGGCTCTGATCCCTGCTCTCCTGGACTGATTCCAGTGCGATGTCAAACGAGGTTTGCTTGCTGAAAGTAAGATTATGTTTTATTAAGATGCAGAAGAGGTTTACGAGGCAGTTAACACTTAGACAATAAGGGGCCGTTTACATGGAGAGAGTTTCTTACCTCGAAGATAAGATTATCGTCAGCAAGAAATAAAAATATGATATTCGCCTTTCTACATCTATATATCGTACATGGAACGGCCTTTATCGCTTTTTCATTAAATATTGGACGTCCATGCGTAAACAAGACAATATCAAGTCAAGTCAAGGCGAGTCTATCATTTTAATCGGTTAAAAACCGATTTGTACGATTCCCGCATGAACTAGCAAAAATGTCATACGAGATTGAGTTTAGATACGTCGAGAAATCGTAGTCAAATATCGCATTGCGATTTTTGTCGTAGTGGAAACAGACGTTGGACGATAATCGCTTTACGAATATCGTATGATATACTCGTAGGCGATTTTTATTTTTGGCTCAATGTAAACATGTGAATGCGAAGATCGTCTGAAGATTATCTCCTGCGACTTCTCGCCCTAATACGTGGGAGTAATTCTCTCCATGTAAATGAAAAAACTCAAATCATCATCATCAACATCATCAACCTATGCTAGTCCACTGCTGGACATAGGTCTCCCCTAACCAATACCAGATTCTAAATATAACTAAATTACTCATTATGTACTCATATAAGGACATCTGATGCGTCGTGCGTGTGCATGAATGTGGGCGCCATATTCGTGCAAACAGTACTGAGCTAATTTCGTGCAGATAATTGGCACAAAATCGGGCAAAAAAATCGATACAAACCTGTCAGTCAGATAGTTCCCAGGAGCGGAGAGCGATCTGCCTGCTCGCGCCAGGCCAGCCCGTTTGGTGCTGGCAGTAGGCTTTTCAGGCTCGCCGCGTGAACTGGTTGACTCCCTGCGGGAAGTACTGCCTTCTCGACTTCGGAGGAATGGGTTCTGCAATCAAAGGGGGAATTAGGTTTGTAGGTAGGCTTAAAAAAATTAGGTTTGTGCATTAATGGGTATGAAGTGTAATGTTAGAGGAGGATAAATATTTTTTAGAGATATTAAGCATATAAGAAGCTTCGGTAGATTATCAGCCTTAAGATCAAGAGGTCCCGGCTTCAAATCCTGGCCATAACACTACCGATGTGAACCCACTTCTAACACAAGCAATTTAGCTATGGACCTTCGCCCGACTACTAATAATTTCGGTTATTAGTAACCGAAATTATTAGATTTGCAAATCATGAACCGAAGAAAATTAATGGCTCCCGCCTGCTATCAAACTTGTTTGGGTATTTTCAGCGGCAATCGGGTTTTCAATTTCTCTTATCATTTATTTTATTTCATAATTTTTGGTTACGATATATATATATAATAGGTCTTTACCTATGAAATTATCGAAATTTTCTTACAAATTCATGAGTTCGTTATTCCTGTAATTTAATAGCTATTTCCATTATTTATATTTTGTTTGAAAGTTGATTTCAAGATTTTACAACTCTGTATTAAATTTTGTTTTTATTGGCCGCTTGATAAATTAATTCGATCTTCAAAAACAGTTCTTCCTAAATGCTATTCATTTTGATGATAAATTTCGTATTACTTAACAGCTGTCACTTTTCAAAAATGTAATAAAAGTTGCTGTTTGTTAGCTTAATGTTGTCTCATTCATACACAAAAAAAATCATAAAATTTGGATTTGTCATTCCTAAAAAAATTTGAAAATTGGGTTTCCTCCAATTTCTTCAAGAAAAACGGCAATTTCATATGTAACGACCTAATATATATATATTTGTTGTCTCCTTCTAATTTCCTGCATTTTCAAACCCCACTCAATAGGTTTGAGCGAAAATATTTTTTACAACATATAATTTAGCGCCAAAAATCCACATTTTTTCGTTTTTTCTCAAATGTTATGTATCGTATAAAACTCAGGAGATGAATAACTTTAATTTGAAACTTCATTCATCCAAGTCTAGGATCCAAGTTTAGACCTATAGAGGGGAATAAAGAAAATACATATATACGCGAAAAAAAACATTACCCTCGCTGGCGCAGTCGTGTAAAAAGAAACTGTTCATAATATTAAAAAAGAAGTGCGTCCGAGGTTGCGAGCTAGTATATTATATGAAGGATCAAGTTTCAAATCTATGCTAGTTAATGCGATTACCAAAGGAGACAAAGTGATTGGTGTCTGACCTTCCGAATAAATCTCCACGAATAAACAAAGGTTACACCCTTCGGGCCTTCGTTCATCGCTAATCTAAAAGACTGATAAATAATTCAACATAAATAATATACTGTTACGAGTATTAATTGGTTGCTTGGAGTTGTAGAATACAGTGATTATCATCATATCATCATCATAATATATCAAACCGAAACTATAAGACTACTAGAAAACTAGAAAACTAGAAAACTAGAAAACTAGAAAACTATAAGAACTATGCTTTTGAAACTTGGTAAGTAGATGTATTCTGTAAAACGCATTAAGAATTTCACACAAAATAGAAAAATAACAATAAATTTTGGGGGTCCCCCATACTTAGACCTGAAACTCAAAAAATTTTTTTTATCAAACCCATAAGTGTGGGGTATCAATGGATAGGTTTTCAAAAATGATATTGAAGTTGGTAATTTCATTTTTTTCTAAACTGAATAGTTTGCGCGAGAGACACTTCCAAAGTGGTAAAACGTGTCCCCCCCTGTAACTTCTAAAATAAGAGAATGATAAAAACTAAAAAAATTACATGATGTACATTACCATGTAAACTTCCACCGAAAATTGGTTTTAACGAGATCTATTATAGTAAGTACTTTTTTTTTTACGTCATAAATCGTAAACCGCAATTTATCTTTCATTTAATCAACTCAAATAAAAAGATAAAAAAAACATTATTATGTTACTTGCTGCTACGGAACCCTTCTTGGGCGAGTTAGACTCGCACTTGGCCGCTTTTTTTAAGGGAGCGGCTGCCGTCTGGCCTTCCAGTTCCGAGAGGAAGTCCTTCGCCAGAACGTCGTCCGTCAATCAGCAGGTGTACCAGCTTGCAGGTGACGTTGCCTTAGCTCCGAATATCCTGGTCCCTAAGCTGAACTTCAAAAGCATTTACTGTTAAATATACTGACCTGAAAACTATGCTTCTTCAGCATAGTCTTGATGAGTATGAGAGTGGAGAGGTTGGGTATAGAGGTCACCACTTGTGCCATGTCTTCGTCCGTCACCTCCACGAGCCTGCAGTTCTCCTGTTCTGACGGTAACGGGTCTTTTCCACCCGCCGTCACCCATTCATGTTCCTGAGGGACATATTAAAGGATAAGTTATTTAATCGATTGTTTTCCTAATATTCAAATCAATTAACTCAATTAATTCAAAGCCTAGGGGTATGGGTAATGGACTGCTGAGACGAGGTCTCGGGTTCGATCCCAGGTTTTACCATGGCACACACCAATGACTTTTCGATGCTTTTCGAAGTTATGTGTGTATTTATCGCAGGTTTATAAGTGCCCGGTTAATGGCAATAGGCTCGCCACCTATTACATTGGGACCTAAACATAAACTGGCGAAATGTGGGTGCTAGCACCTCTGCCTACCCCTTCGGGGATATAGGCGTGAGTTTATGTTATATGTTAATTAACTGTCTAAAAGAATCCGCTCACTGCTTCTTCTCTTTTTGGTAAGGTTTATTCGACTTTTATGGGAGCGACTGGCATCTGACCTTTTAAATCCAAGAGGAAAGTCTGCACTAGAGCAGATGTAGCGGCTTGCAGGCTTAGGGCTCAAAGTTTTTTTTTTTTTTAAAAGAATATTAATAACCGAAATTACTAATATTCCCCTAACCCCTCCAGCTAAGCTAAATTGCTTGTGTTAGGAGTGGGTTCACGTCGGTAGTGTAATGACCAGGATTCGAACCCGGGACCTTTCGATCGTAGGGTCGACTCCTTAAGCACTAAGCTACCGACGCTTTGCTTAGTTTTGGTGGGTGTCTATCTAAAAGTGTCTTCAATTATCTTGCTGGAACAATTAAATTTTTATTAAAAATGTTAATTATCACTCGCTTAGTAATGACGTAAAGACGGTAATAGGCTCGCCCCCTATTACATTGGGACCTAAACATAACCGGCGAATCGTGTGTGTGTAATATACCTCTGTCTTCCCCTTCCGGGATACAGGCGTGAAGTTATATTATGTTTACAAGGATTACTGAATTAATTAGACAGTTAAAATGTTTTTTTTTAATATTTAGTCCGTCAATTGACTGAACCCTGCTGGATGGTGAGTAGCTAGGGTGAAGTCCAGAAGATACGGGTCACCATTCCAGATGCTGATGATCCGAAAATGGTGGTCTGTACCATAACGGCCTCATCAGATGCAAGAAAGGCATGCTTGTAAGATAAAGCAAAATTTAGACTCACTGCACAGCAGCTTTTAAGAACATACTCTTACAAAAGTTTATTATATAAATCATAAAGTTTCAAAAAGAAATGTTACGATGTTGTAAATTCTGTTGTCACGACTAAGTAATAATGTACAGTCGACACAAATTCTTATGCGCTATATTTTTATGCGCGTTATAGATTCATGTGGTAGAGTCAAGCAACAGTCATTATTGCCGTTGCATGAACGGGCCTACTCGACCGGGGAAGCACCACCCTCTCACAGAATATCGACGCCAAGTAACAGTATTTGAACTGTTGCGTTCCGTTTGGTGAGTGAGAGTGCCGGAGCCCAAACTTCTTTCCGATCCCCTCCTAAACTCCTTTCCCATCCCCTTTCCTTTACAGGGTCGGCAGCGCGAGTGTGACGCCACTGGTGTTGCACACGTCCATAGGCCGCGGTAACCGCTTCCCATCAGGTGGGCCGTATGCTTGTCTGCCACCTTAGTGGTATAAAAAAAACATGTGGCTGCGGAAATGGAATTAGTAGTCCACACAAGCGAATTTGCGGCCATAGGCTAGTCAATATTATCTTCTGTTCATACGCTTTTTAATGATTGCATATGAACATAACACGGTACAAATAGAAAAAAAACATTTTTTGAATTTTTGTCTGTCTGTGTCTTTCTGTTGGTTTGTTTTGAGTAATCTCCGAAGTGGCTGAGCCGATTTTTACGAGATTTTACTGCAGATAGCTGATGTTAGATGTTATAAGGTGTAACTTAGGCTACATACGGACGAAGTCGCGGGCACACCTATTAATATTATAAACGCGAGAGTTTGTGAGTATGAATGTATGTATGTTTGTTAGTCTTTCACGCAAAAATGGCTGAACGGAGCTGGCTGAAATTTGGTACAGGGATAGATTATTGTCTGGAATAACACATAGGCTATTGTTTTTGCGAGAACGGGAACAGATTTCCACGTGCGCGAAATCACGGGCAAAAGCTAGTAAAATACAAAACCTAAATTATAATTTTACCTTAATCTCTTGCATCGTGGCCCTAGTTGCAGGATCTTTGTCCAGCATCCTACTGAAGAGATGCCGCAGCTGCTTCGAAAGCTGGATCTTGCCAGGGTATGTGAGTGGCTCGTTAAGGACTTTGCGCTGGAGCTCCACTGGTGAGTTGCCCACCCAGGGTACCTTGCCTGTCACCATGGCGTATAGCGTCACTCCTAAGGACCAGATGTCAGCTGCCTAGGGAAAAAATATAATGACCATTATTATGATGCTGTCTTATGGGTACAGAAGTATTAAGGGTAACTGTGTACATCTCGAAACCGAAGATGGCCCAGGGTCAGTCGGGGTGCGAGGGATATGCTCTATGGGCAACCTTACACCCCGGCGTCTGTAGACCCAGAGACGGCGTGCGGTTTAAGTCGGTTCAAGCCTGACTTAACCGCCCCGCTGGCCGGCGGGGGGGGGGGGGGTATCCGAAGGGATTTCCGCACGAAAAAAAAAAAAGTACTAGGTTTGATTTCTGGGGTGGGCCAAGTGTGTTGTTGGGTGTATTTTAAACAGATATTTTTTATAAATATTCTGGGATACTAAGCAGAACTTATCATATGGTTTCTAGAGTACGTTTAAATAGATACTTTTTTTCGTAAATAAATACATATTTAATTGAGCTGCGTGAGACGAAGTCGAGCGATAGCTCCTCATACCAGACTTCAGGATTTTCTTTGCCACAGGTCTCCTCCTAAACTACTAATCCAATCAGAACCAAATTTGGCATGATTAAAGAGGTCAATCAGAGGAAGGTTTATGGATATATTTTGAAAAAAATAATGCTACCCTGTGGTAGCATTATTTTTTATTCGCCTAGCAGACCTAGTATAGAAACACCCGACATAGAATCGAATCCGCGACCGCTGACTGACTGTGGGGAGCCGCTGGCTATGACCGTGTCCTACGTGTGTCATATATACCTATACCATGAATACTCGTAAAACATGATTGGAAATATAGTTGCTGAAATATACACGTTAATACTCCTCTGCCTATCCCTTTGGTGATACAGCTGTTACGGGATATATGTGTGTACTACAGAGATAGTCCACTGAACTTCCAAAAAATGTCATTTTATTATCAGTTAACTATCACTTTTCAAACTCATAAGTTGAACACAAGACGACCAGGCAATATCTCGTATTACTTGCCACAATTAATATTGTTTTTCATGTAGCCACCCACCTCTCCACTATATTTATCAGCTGGTGCGGCTGCCTCAGGAGCCCTGAACGCTGGTGTTCCAACAGTCCCTGAGACCCTACCAGCAGCTGCCAGTTCCCCACAGGCTCCTAAATCTGCAACCTGGACTCTATCCTCGCCGAGGAGCAGGTTGGCAGGCTTGATATCGCGATGGGCGATGCGTTGGTAATGTACTGTTGGGATACAAAAAGAATCATATTAGTCTTGTAGTACACTCGTAGCAAACTCGTAGATGCGCTACGAGTGTAGACGTTCGAAGCTTTACTTAAAAAATATTGCCCAAGTTTCGACTCGCGCAAGAAGGGTTCCGTACCATTATTTATAAAAAAATAAATAAGAACGAACAATTCCAAATAACAACTTTTTTATTGTGTGGAATTTTTCCTTTATTCGTGCTGTAAGACCTTGCTTTTTGTCAAATTTCGTGATTCTAGGTCAACGGGAATCACGATATAGGTTTTTGACAACAAACTTATAGGGTACTTCCGGTTGATCTAGAATTGTCAATGTTTAAATTTGAAAAGATCTTACAGTACGAGTAAAAGGAAAATTCCGAAAAATAAAAAAGTTGAAAATAAAGGTAAATGTTGGTACTTACGAGTTTTCGCGTAAATCTATATAAGCCCATACACCTAATACGGACTATTAGACCTCAGTATGTGGTATAAAATACCTGTTATCTGGTATATGTAAAACCTCGTTCCTGAGAAAATCGGTGGTGACACACGGATAGACAGATGGACAAGAGAGTGATCTTATTAGGGTTACTTTTTAGCTTTTGAGATACGGAACCCTAAAAACGAGGTTCAGGCTATTCGTATATTCAATCAATTAGTCAATTGTCCTATTGCAGTCCACTGTTGGACATAGGCCTCTCCCAATGTACGCCATAGCACCCAATCCTCCGCCTTGCGCATCAAGTCTATTCCAGCTACCTTTTTCAGGTCGTCCGTCCATCTTGCTGAGGGACGTCCTACCTTCCGTTTGCCGATTCGCGTTTTCCACTCTAGAACTCGTTTGTCTTATCGGCTATCGGTCTTTCGGCAGATGTGGTCAGCCCATTGCCACTTCAGCTTGCTTATTCTGCGAGCTATGTCGGTGACTTTAGTTCTTTATCGGATGACGTCTTTTCGAATTTTCTCCTTCAAAGAAACCTCAAGCATAGCTCGCTCCATAGCCCGCTGCGCGACTGTTAAGTCGTGGACTAGCCTCACTGTCAATGTCCACGTTTCGGCCCGTAAGTCATGACAGCTAGGATGCACTGGTCGAACACCTTTGTTTTAAGGCTTTGCGGTAAAGGGGAGGAGAAAACCCGACGTAGTTTGCCAAATACTGCCCAACCTAATTGGATCCCTTTGGTGACTTCTTTCTCGAAGTTGTTTCTAACGAGCTGAATAACCTGCCCAAGGTAGACATACTGTTGAACAACTTCGAGTGTCGACCCTATCTCGGTGTGACATGTGGGTCTGCAAACGTTCACCGACAGTCGTTTCTCCTTTGGACTGATCACCGACAGGACGTTTCGTTTTTGAGAGATTCGTCGATAGAATGTTTCACCTTTGGATGTTTCGCCGACAGAATGGTTCGCATTTGTTTGTTTCGACGACAGTACTTTTCAATTATGGAATATTCGCCGTCAGATCATTTTGTCTACGATGTTGTCTGGGTTAGGTTAGGTTAGAACTGTGACCCTAACAGTACCAACTTTCCGGAACCACTAGTCCGGAAAGTTGGATTTCGATAGCAAGCTAGTAGCTTTTTGGGCGCTTTGTATTTTGGTATCGTATCGTATCGTCGTGTCGGTGAAACACTTAGTAGCTGAAAAGGGCTGTCGTCGAAAGTGACGCATATGAAAGGTTCTGTCGATGAAATATCCACAGGTGAAAGACCCTGCTGGGGAAACGGAAATAAATGAATCATCTTGTTGACGAATAGTCCAATGGCGAATCGGTCTTAGGAGAACGGTTGCAGAATCGTGTCCATTAATAAATGTTAATTATGGCTCGCTTAATATGTGCCCGGTAGATGGCAATAGGCTGGGCGAGCCTACATTGGGACCTTTACATAACTGGCGAATCGTGGGTGTGTAATACACCCTTCGGGGATACAGGCGTGAAGTTATGTTATGTTATTAATAATTCTCGACATATTTTTACCCACATAATTCCCTGTTTTTTTTTCTATTATTTATTTCCAATTATTTATTTTCAATTATGAAGAGATTTCCAATATAAATTTAGTCAATGGAGTAATTTGAGAAAACGGCTTTACTTAACCTTTATTCCCAATCATAGTTTCATTCGTTTTCAATTTAATCTTGTAGTTGTAATGTTAAAACTTGTCATAAGTTTAGAAATCACACGTTAAAATTACGCTTTTGTAAAGCGTATTTTACTGAATTGGGCTCGGTCAAGCTTGCCATAAAAATGCATTTCATCGCCACTGAACCAACATGGAAAAGTTACTTCCGTAGAATAAGAGGTTCCAATTCAACTTGCGAATTTCGACCTTCACCTACTTAATCTAATAAAAGCTTGTAATTAGTAAATACGAAACATTGCAATGCATGTTGGGTATGTAAGTATTGGCGCTTACACCCAATAAGGATAGCCGCAACAAGAACTAATTCACTTAATACATAAATGTAATTTTGGAATAAGCATAACAAAGATATCTCCTCAGTGATGTAGGAATCTGCGCACGTCTCCTTTGTCATGTTAATCTCCGCGTGGAGGAAAATGTCGAGATGTGAACCAACGTCTTAGTACGAATAAAGATTGACGTTTAATCAATATATGTCGCTATCGAAGAGATTTGCTGTGTCCTATTATGAGAGAATAAAATCTGAAGGAAAAAGTAGTAAAAGCTGGAAAGCGGGTTATGAGGTGAGAGCCTCGTAGGCAACCAGGCCTCAACGCTGAGATGATGACCATTAAGGTAGAGAAGTATAGCGCTGACAATGAAATAGGAACGAGAAGAATGGGATACAAAATTCAGAAAGAAGAAAGAAAATAAGTTTGTTAGGGTCACGCACAAATAGGTTACAACAAAAAAATATATACATATAGTACACATATAGATAATAGGTGTGCGAGCCTCAACAGGTCGCCATCTCAGCATAAATGCTGTCCATCAAATGCTAAACATATGATGAGCAGCGCTGATATTCCGATGGCGCCTTTGCAATGACGCGACGCCACGCACGTGTGCACAAGTACACAAGGATTCACATTTACAAGATAATTTACTTATTGTTACTACACACATTTACTATTATTTATCTACACTCAAATCGAAAAATTCGAAAAAGCCGATTCTATACATACGCACTATATAAACGCATATACATAAAATTAAAAATAAAACTTATTATAGTACCGCCAACTATATCCTAAAACTCATTATAGCACCGCTATCTTTTTTTATTCATTAAAATAGTCTAAGGCTGAATATGAAAAAAAAGCGCACGGATGCGCAGTTCGAACTGTGAAAAAAATGGCGCACGTCAAATTACTTCCTTGTAACCTACCTACTTTGTTTAATTTCAATTTTTCCTATGAGTGAAGATAAAGTAGTGTATGAAACTGCATATAACTTAGGTATTAAAACACTCGAGTCAACCTATTATCGATAAACAGACTCTCGTGTTTTAATACCCCTACTTATATGACAGTTGCATAAACTACTATTATTACACACATGATACTAAAAAAAGACAAAGAATAAGGTATTCCTTATTCTTCTAATTAGAAGTATTTCTTATTGAAATCAAATAATTTAACACATTTAACACACCCAAAAAGCGGCGATAGCCCAGTGGCGTACGTAACGGACTGCTGACATGAGGTCTCGAGTTCGATCCCCAGTCGCCCCGGGCACACACCTCTGACTTTTCGTAGTTATGTGTGCATTAATAAATGTTAATTATCGCTCGCTTAATAATGTGCCCGGTAGATGGCAATAGGCTCGCCCCCTATTACATTGGGAGTGGGTGTGTAATACACCTCTGCCTACCCCTTCGGGGATACAGGCGTGAAGTTATGTTATGTTTATGAGTTATGTTAACACACAGGATAATATCAAAATAACTAAACAAAACACATCTAAAATTGACAGTTGGTTTCTGTGCGTATTTTTCTTATATCTATGATGTACTCCCGCGCCGCATAAGCGACGCTATATCCAACTGCAACTGTCATCATTTTTCATCAAATTTCTTCCAGGATTTCAAGTTGCCTTTGTTCACCTAGGTGAATCAATTTCCGAGGTGAACAAATGACACCAAATATGTCAAGGTGTTGTTGGGAAATATCACCTGAGTAAAAGAAGTAGAATAAACCATAATATACTAGGTCTGCAAGGCGAATCGCTGCTTGCAATGTTAAGCTGAGTGAGACATCGTGATTTGGAGATTTTGAAAATTTTGAACAGTGATCATTCCTCCGTGGCAAGTCCGATTTTGAAAATTCTTTTTGAAAGTCACAACTCAGGACATGCTTTCTGAGCGTGTGAAGTTTGGTCACAGTGTCGAGCGGTTATTATGTAATTCCATCTGGATTTTTTTTAACGGTGATCATTCCTCTGTGGTAGCATTAATTTTTTCAAAATATATCCATAAACCTTCCTCTGATTGACCTCTTTAATCATGCCAAATTTGGTTCTGATTGGATTAGTAATTTAGGAGGAGACCTGTGACAAAGAAAATCCTGAAGTCTGGTATGAGGAGCTTTTGCTCGACTTCACTCAGCTCAATAAATACTTGTGAGTATATATAAAAGTACATTTTTGACCTGTTTGTGGTGGAGATGGGCTAAGTCTCTGCTCCGTAAGGATTTAATCGTCATTTCACGTGGCGAAACAGCTCATTAATTTTTACGCCAAAAAACTGCAAGTAATACACTATTTCCTTGGTACTTCCAGCTTTTGTAAAATGCCAAGCGTTTGAACTTGGGTGCTAAGCTACTAATCCTCCTCGAGTGCATCTAGGTTTAGACAACAGAAGTGTGTTAAAGGTTGTGCATTGCTGCTTATGATGGTTTATACATAGTTATCTGTTTCTTCATGAGTCCTTTTGAGAAGCAAAGTATACGTTGGAGAGCGTGTGGGCCACCGCCACCTCCTTCTACAAGCATATAACGCTAGCGAAGGAGGTGGCGGAGCGCACCCACCGAGCCCGCAACATGCTCGCCGCGCGTCGCAGGCAACTCAGGCGCCGGAGGTCGCTTAACGACCTCCGTCCTCCATGAGCGCAGGCCTGGGGGTGGCAGGTGAGGCCGCCTGTCACCCCAGCAGAAGCAGGTCGGGACGGTGGGACGAGTAGCGCCCCTCCCCCAAACCGGGGCAATACGGGGACACCGTGGTTCCCAAACCGGAGGGGGCCATCTCGAAACCGGATATGGCCCAGGGTCAGTCGGGGTGCGAGGGATATGCTCTATGGGCAACCTTACACCCCGGTGTCTGTAGACCCGAGACGGCGTGCGGTTTTGGTCGGTTCAAGCCCGACATAACCACCCCCGCTGGCCGGCGGGGTGGTATCCGAGGGGATTTCTGCACAGAAAAAAAAGGGTACGTTGGAGAAACATCAAAACGGTAGAAATATTTACCGCTTCTAAATTCCTTTGGATAGGTGACCATGATGGGTTATAGACTGCTACTCTGCTGAGCTTGATAACCTATTTTCTGTTTTTATATTTGGTTCGTGAATTAATGTCACCCTGCTGGATGGTAAGAAGTTAGGTTGAAGTCCAGAAGATATGGGCTACCATTTCAGATACTATCGATCCTTGTGGTGGTCCTTACCTTAACAGCCCAGACAGATGCTTTTTCACGGCCCGCTTAAAGAACCCGGGATTGTAAGAAGAAGGAAACACGTGCGCGGGTAAAGCATTTCATTTCTTTGTCGTGCGACTAACAAAGGCAGTACAAAACCGCTTGTTTCGCGACGGTATTGTACTCTATGTGAGTGACACCGCGTTTGTGGTGGTACTTCGAATAATAGAAGGGGCAATATCTCTTTTTCTTTTTCTTTAAGCAAGATCATCGGTGGCACAGACTGGTGTTTTACCGAGATGGATGTGGTTCTCGATACCTGTCACTACATTTTTCTATTAAGAGATTGGAGAAATGGCAAGGAGGGTCCATTGAAGTACTACTCATGGCCTGGTGTAGACCACCGATAGGCCGAACCTGTAATTCTATTCAGTAACAGATAGTCGTTAAGAAAAAGTTTGAACATATAAATCTACTTAGATAAAAAACTAATCTGTTAAAATTTAAAATTATTACAGTACAATTCAATTACAATAAATATAGTACACCAGGCGTAAACAACAATCATTACAATAATACAGGACTAAAATAATAGATTTATTTTAGCGTTTGGGCAATTGGTTGATAAGTTTGAATTTGATGACAAGGGTAATCAAATTTAAATCGATCGACACAAATATCAAACTGAACGTTTCTATAAAATAAGAAATAAACAGTTTATTAACAGCTCGTGTCATTGCGATACTCTAACTCAAAACATATTTATAGCTTAGTAGTTAAGGAGTCGGCCTTAAGTTTTAGAGGTCCCGGGTTTCAAACCTGGTCATTATAGACCTGGTGGTAGAAATTTGATGACACAATTTTGTCACAAAATTCGGCCGGGTAGGTACCACCGTGCACGATTGCGAAAAACCCTCCATAGTAATCCAATTTCGGTTTCATTGCGTTCAGGGGTCAGCAAGTGCATAGCCGGGCAGGGGGGTTGTGGTCGCAGCACTAGTGGGACCGGTGGGTGTCACGCGGTGCTGCGGCGACAATCCCCTTCTGATGAGGCCGTCAAGCTGAGTGCCATCATTGTTAACATGGTACGTGTATGTAATGGTGGCCCTCTTTCCTGAGACTTTACCTTCAGTTTACCATCAGGCGAGGTGAAGTCAAATTGACGTGTCCTAAGTATAAAAAAAAACTAATCACGTGAACCCACTCACACACATCACACATTTAGCTTTGCTGGAGAAGTTAGGTGGAATATTAGTAATTTTAATTGCTAATACTCTTTAAAAAAAAACAAAATTAACTTACAAAGCATTCACGATCTTTTCTATTTAATAGAATAATTTTGCAATATAAGTGAATATAAGTGAAAGAAGAAGTTCCGTGGCAACAAACTTAAAAAAATGCAACCTAATTGAGAACTTCATCCTTTTTGGAAGTTCCTTAATTTAATAATTAATTTTTTTTAAAGCCGCGGTAGCCTAGTGGTATGGGTAATGGACTGCTGAGACGAGGTCTCGGGTTCGATCCCAGGTTTTACCATGGCACACACCAATTACTTTTCGATGCTTTTCGAAGTTATGTGTGTATTTATCGCAGGTTTATAAGTGCCCGGTTAATGGCAATAGGCTCGCCACCTATTACATTGGGACCTAAACATAAACTGGCGAAATGTGGGTGCTGCACCTCTGCCTACCCCTTCGGGGGTATAGGCGTGAGGTTATAAAATAAAAATAATTTTAAAACGTTCTTAATACTTACGATACTCGACTCCTAGCAACGCGTCTCTGAAGTACTTCCTCGAGAGGTGTTCACTAAGCGGATTCTCCGTAGGGATGTCGATGACTGGACCACCTTCCAGTAACTGGAATACCAGGTACAGATGATCTTCAGCTGGGTCATCCAGTACCTGTGACCGGAAAAGACTATTTACAAGACTGCGAGTATTTCTTAAATGTAATAAAATGTAATGAATAAAACTAAAAAATCTTTAGTACCAATTTTTTTAATCAAAAAAGCTTCGTTGATCAGAATATATTAGATAACTGTAATATACAATAATTTAACGGGAATTAACGCGATCATAGCCTATGGATTGCCTGACGTTTCGACCAGGTTACACTGACTGTAATATACAATAATTTAACGGGAATTAACGCGATCATAGCCTTTGGATTGCCTGACGTTTCGACCAGGTTACACTGACTGTAATATACAATAATTTACCGGGAATTAACGCGATCATAGCCTTTGTATTGTCTGACGTTTCGACCAGGTTACACTGGCCGTGGTCACAGGCTGACTGGCGAAGTGGTGCACGTCCTCCGTGGTCGAGTCCGTGAGGTACAAAGTTCTTCTTCAACCCGCACATTCTCGATATTATTCATATTTACGTTTCGCCATGTACCGTCACATACTACACTTACAGTGTCCCTATTCGCTAAGCAAACAGAACGGTGTCTATTCGACTGCACAGAAAAGCATGGTAGCATGTTTTTTACCATCGGATTCCATGTTGCAGATAATTTAAACCCATCTTCCCGATTGAAATTTTTATGTTTCGTAATTTCAATGGCTTCATATACAACTCTCGAATAGAAGTGACGTTCGGTGTAGAGGACTTGCGTTTGGTGGAATTCAATTGAGTGATTGGTGCCTGCTTCCAGAAGATGTTCTGCAATCGCTGATTTGCTCGTCTGACGGTTCTTTACAGCTGCAATGTATTCCTTGACCCTCTCAATAATAGTCCGCTTTGTTTGGCATATATATGAACTGCCGCAGCTCTTCTCGTTCCCGTTAAATTATTGTATATCATGGAATAATGGAAAACTGTAATATCATATTATACCAAAATATTGCGTCTTATAGTCCAATACGAGTACTTTGACCTTTAAGCGGCTGTCAAAGATAATGACGCAATTTTCCTGATGTTCCTAAATTAATAAGAGAACATTTTGGTCCAGTACATATTTGTCTTCATTCTTTGATATTTATATTTTTTTCCTGAAAGACTGTAGTGGATTATATCACGATTTATTACTTGTTAGTTATTTATTTATAGCTTCCCGACGTTTTGGTTGATTTTCAGCAGTTATAGTCACGGAGTGCTGGCCTGGAAAACCTCCTCCTGGCGTGCTTTGGGCTACGGAAGCGGCAATGCCTCTCTATCTTCCTTGGGCGTTACTGTTTACAGCTAATGTTCTGCGAAAATTTCTTCGCATGTCTTAGTGATTCTGAACCAACAGTACGCAATAAGATTTTCGTTACTTTTAAAAAGTTGAATATTTCTCTGTGTAACGATTCCCGACTATTAAGTTTAAATGATTGTTACTTTGCCAGGTAACAAAACTACTAAACGGATTTTGATGATGTAGTTCGTCTATTAGAAATATCTTGGTCAGAATTAAAATCTGCCGTTTGTTTGATTGCAATTGGTTAAGTAGAACCGAAAATATGACCAAGAATTGATAACGGACCTTCGCGCGGGCGAGGCTACGGGCATCAGCTAGTATGATATATAATTTTCTCTAAATCTATGGTCAGCCCCATGTTCAAAGTGTTCACAGACTTCATCATACGTTCTGTTTCTAACACAAACATTCAAAAACACTACCCTACCCAGGAAATTTCACAGTTAAATTTCTTACCACTGCACTACTACAGCAGTCATTCATCATTCAGTATTTCATTCAATAAAAATTGCCAGGTAAGTATTTCAGTTTGTGAATTGTAATTTGCTGAATATTTTATCACTGTCACCATACAGATGGCGTTGCAACCAGTTCGCAGGCTCCACCGCCGCTGGGGATTATACGGACGTGTTTGATTGATTAATCTTCTGCACTTTGTCTGCTCTTTTATAACGAAATAGTGCCTAACAATATGTGATTCAACATTGTGTCCATGTTTATGGAGAGAATATGCTATATTTATGTGTGAATGCCTGAATGAATGCATTAGTTCTAACTGTTTTAAGGTATAATTTAGCTCCACAGTCTCATTGCCAGAAACTGAAAACATGGTACTCACCTCAACTAATTTGACTACATTTGGGTGATCCAGTTTCTTCAGCACTGCTATTTCTCTATAAACCCGTTGGAGAGGGTCCGGTGGTGGTCCAGGCCCTGGTCTTCTGGGAGGTGCCCGGCCAAAAAGACCGGCTCGCCGCATCAGCTTGCGTTTTGACAGAATCTTCATTGCCTGCGGGATTTTGAAAACATTGTTACTCAATTCGAAATTTGATCAGTCACTGTGTTATCCACCTTTCTTATATTAATTAATAATTAGATTAATAATTAGTACTTAATGCAAGAAAATACATTTATATGCAGCTGCGAAGAGTGGCCGATGCTAGAGCGACACAAAGGGAGCTACATGTCTAGGAGATAAGTATGCTGCTGTGGATTGGTGGAGTTAGAATATGTGAGATGGGTCCTGACTCCATACATAAGAAGAGTTACGGACTGAATTTAGACAGTACAATATTTCGTCATGTAGCGAACTTCGAAAACACATAGATCGACAAGTCATTGCTTCGACAGACGACTTTTAGACAATACACCCCTTCGAATTACCACTACTTCGACAGACGATTATTCGACAGACAATACTTAGACAAGACACATCTTCGAATGACCACTAGTTTGACAGATACTTACGAAGTAATACGTATAAATAGGAAAAAATAATAAAGGAAACAGTAAGTTAAAACCGACTTCAAAGTTTTTGTTATATATAAGATTACAGAAGCGAGTGCTAATTCTTGCTGGTACTTACATAGTGAGTGTCATCTTCCTCGTTGTAGGCTAGCTTAACAATACCGTACGAACCCTGTAAATGATAAATACCATTAATCAAAATATTCAACTAGTGCGTTACTTGAACGGTAAACATTTCTCTGTATGTTTTTATTTTATTTCACAAATTTATTGATTAATTGATTATGAATTATTGATTGACTTGTTATGAATGATTTTATTGGACATTGCATTAATACTATTGCATTATTACATTAATAACACAAATCAAAATGGATATACTAGCAGAAAACCACAAGTCTAAAAAAATTCTCAAAATTCTGGAAAAACACTAACAAGTTGAGCCCCAGGCCGCGCCTTCCGGTTAGCGTGGGGGGTGAATGCGATCCCACGTCTATAGCAAATATGTTTATGGACCACTTCAAAGTGGAACCACCGCCTACGCCAGCGGTGCATGCGTCACCGTTGATGCTTGACGCTGTGAGGATCACTCCGGAGCTTAAGGTTAAATTTTGTGCGAAAGAGGTTGCGACCGTAATTAAAAACATGGTTAGAGGGAAGTCTCCGGGTCACGATCACCTCAGCGTGGAGCATTTGCGGTACGCAGGTGTTCATCTACCGAGAGTGTTGGCTATGTTTTTGACCTTATGTATGAGTCATTCTCATTTGCCGAATGATTTAATGCGAACAATAGTCGTGCCGATTGTCAAAAATAAAACAGGTAATACTTCTGATCCCGCTAACTACAGACCCATTTCCCTCGCCACCATAACAGCTAAGGTGCTGGACAGTCTGCTTGATTCACATATGGCTACACGTGTAAGTATACATGATGCACAATTTGGCTTTAGATCAGGGCTCTCTACGGAAAGTGCTATATTGTGTCTGAAGCAGATTGTTCAATACTATGTGGACAGGAAGACACCAGTCAACGCTTGCTTCCTTGACTTGGCCAAGGCATTCGACCTGGTGTCTTATGACATCCTATGGGAGAAGCTTTACAAACAAAGTACTGTGGAAAATGAAGTCATATCTCTGCTTAAGTACTGGTACAATAACCAGACGAATTATGTTAAATGGGCTGGCTCATTCTCTCGTATGTACAGGTTGGAATGCGGGGTGAGGCAGGGGGGTATATCCTCTCCACGCCTATTCAATCTGTACATTAATCAGTTGATCGTTGAGCTTAGCAGCGCCAACATTGGTTGTCACATAGACGGGATATGCGTCAACAATATCAGCTACGCAGATGATATGGTGCTGCTAAGCCCTTCGATCAGCGCACTAAGGCGGTTGTTGCAGGTCTGTGAGGGTTATGCGGTGGCCCATGGACTCAGGTATAGTGCTAAAAAGAGTGAGTTACTAGTCTTTAAGGCGGGCACCAAATGTTACTCGAACGTGCCACCCGTCTCGCTGTGCCATACTCCTCTAACAAGAGTCACTAAGGTCAAGTACTTGGGTCACTGGGTCACTGATGATCTGAGCGACAATCTCGATATCGAGAGAGAGCGCAGAGCGTTGGCAGTCCGATGTAATATGCTGGCCCGCAGATTTGTAAGGTGTTCAAAGCAGTCTAAAGTGACACTGTTTCGAGCATACTGTCAGTCATTTTACACCTGCAGTCTGTGGGTTAGTTATACACAAAAGGCTTTCTGCGCTTTGCGCGTTCAGTATAATAATGCGTTCAGGGTATTGTTGGGGCTACCACGCTACTGCAGTGCATCTGGGATGTTCGCGGAGGCGAGGGTTGATGGTTTTAATGCCTTCATCCGAAAGCGATGCGCGTCTGTTCTCCGTAGGACGCGAGAGAGCTCCCACAGTATCCTGAGCGCATTATCAGATAAGTGGGACGGTCCGATGCTGGGGCACTGGGTACGAGTGCATACTGTGACGTAGACAGTGTCCTGGTGTCGCAACAATACCTACTTTGTGTTCTGTGATGTGTATTTACTAACAATAGGATACGATTGTTTTTGTTACTAACACTATATGGACTCCCTTGGTCCGAAATAAAGATTTTATTATTATATTAAGTTTATCTAGTTTTAAATTTATTGAATTTCTTGACTATATTGACGTAATTTGTGATCTGAATAGGTACGCAGATTTACTGTAGACGGCGTCTGTAGACCCGAGACGGCGTGCGGTTTTAGTCGGTTCAAGCCCGACATAACCACCCTCGCTGGTCGGCGGGGGGGTATCCGAAGGGATTTCCGCACAAGAAAAAGAAAAAAAAAAGGTACCTACACAGATTTTTGAATTTGGTAATCTACAATAATTTACTGTGTTTTATATTATTAATACTTTGTACTTCAGACACAATTGTATGTGACAAATTTAATGAATAAATAAATAAAACAAAATAAAATAAGTCTGTTAACAATTTGACAGTAACATGCATAAGCATGTGATATGTTGCCGTCCATTAAGTGTTACAGAGAGATGTTAATGCTTTTGCTGGAGCAGTGATAAAGTAAACTATCTCGTGTTAAAATGAACCGCGGCTATATCCACCTTATACAATGCACTGGTGAGAAGTCAGTTAGACTGTAACGCAATCATCTGGGCTCCACATGAAGCTAAGTATATATTATATATATATATATTACTAGGTTCTTGTACCTAAGGCTGGGGTATACCCATTTTATCCATTGATTTATCCGACTTTGTTTATTATACGCATGGTTGGATACAATAAATTGGAGACATGGAGAGGCATAGCTCTTACCACGTATATATTTAAATTATTGCGTGGTGGGACGTCGAATCAAGGTGCCTTGTAGAAAATCAACCTAGGTGTGCCCAACAATTGTGTATAGCGTAAGCAGCGTCCCCGTCTACTAGTAGTGCTCAGTGGCCGAACTAATTTGTTAGCTAAAGCGCCAATAACGGTTTATTCCGCCCTGTGCCACTGGATTGCCCCTGGGGTCACAAAACGGAAAAAATCTTCCGGTTTGTGCCACTGTTCTAAAAATAGAGCATAATCTAATTACGTATGATGCATTGGCCACTTATGTTTTGTTGAATAAATAAATATTTGAACCATTAATATTTGAAGATATAAAAATAAATTTGAAGCGTCGGTAGCTTAGTGGTTAAGGAGTCGAGCCTACGATCGAGAGGTCCCAGGTTCGAATCCTGGTCATTACACAAGCGACGTGAACCCACTCCTAACACAAGCAATTTAGCTTAGCTGGAGGGGTTAGGGATAAAATTAGTAATTTCGGTTACTAATATTCTTTAAAAAAAAAAAAATGTTTAAAAAAAAAATATTATATATAAATATTGTATTTCAACGTAAGTATCGTTAGAATCATTCGTTATCCATACATAAAACATCTTTTTAACAATAAAGGGTTGGTAGTTAAATACATAGGAATCTTCATAAGTCGGCACTGCCGTTTTACCTGTATTGAATGTTACACAAGTTGCAAATTCAAAGTGTATAACAGGAGTATGTTTGTACAAACAGTGGCACAAACCGGAAGATTTTTTCCGTTTTGTGACCCCAGTGGCAAATCCAGTGGCACAGGGCGGAATAAAGGCCAATAACGCGCACCTTACAAATACTCAATGAAGTGGTATACAGCATAGATCATTTTAACTTGTTCTCTGAATGAGTTCACGAAAATAGTAACGCATAATATCAATCAATCAATTAGCCTATTGCAGTCCACTGCTGGACATAGGCCTCTCTCATTGTACGCCATAGCACCCGATCCTCCGCCTCGCGCATCCAGTCTATCCCAGCTGCCTTTTTCAGATCGTCCGTATAATGTATGTATTATAATATGTAAGGATCACATTATTGTGTTAGGTTAAGCATATAAAAATAGTGCTTTGGAGAAATAAATAATTATTTTCTGTCGCCTATAGTTGACGGTAACGTGTAGGGCATCACTCTAAATGTCCAAAATGTTAACTAGTAAGATATTATTTATCGACTGTTGTCAATTTAACATCAGATAATTTACTCTTATATGGGTGTTTTTGGGGCTAAGAACTTCGGGGCCAACCACAACAGCAGCCAGTTTTCCTCTCGGAGTTGGGAGCTTAAACGGTGAAGCGGCGATAGCCCAATGGCGTACGTAACAGACTGCTGAGACGAGGTCTCGAGTTCGATCCCCAGTCGCCCCGGGCTCACACCTCTGACTTTTCGCAGTTATGTGTCCATTCATAAATGGTTATTATCGCTCGCTTAATAATGTGCCCGGTAGATGGCAATAGGCTCGCCCCCTATTACATTGGGACCTTAACATAACTGGCGAATCGTGGGTGTAAAATACACCTCTGTCTACCCCTTCGGGGATACAGGTGTGAAGTTATGTTATGTTAATCTTATAAAAGCCGTATAAGCTGAACCAATACCTGCGCAGACCCTCATTCGTCAACCAACAGGTGCGCCGGATTGCAGACGAGGTTAATTGGTAGGTCTTGGTAGAATCTCTATACACTCTGTGACGGCCTCTGTGGCGTAGCGGACTGTACCGTCAGGGGGCGCGGGTTCGATTCCCGCTTAGTGCTAATATTTGTATGCATGAATATGTCTATTTGCATTGGTCTGGGTGTTTCTATGTATAATATGTATGTATTTACAAAAAGAAAGAAATATTTAAGTATAGAAAGCGCTGTGTAGAATGTCGTAGAATATTTATTTATTTATTATTATTAATTATTTATTTATTACTCGTAGCAGATTTGGGTAAAATAAAAAAAAAACTTAACTCCTGTCGAGGACGCATATTATTATAGTGATCGTACGACGCCAACTTTCATTATATTGAAGCTTCTCAAATTCTCAGAAAGATTTTATTTCTCGTCATGACTTCATCGCTATTTTTAATACTTATTAAGGAAACATTTTACGAATTTTCTAAATTAAACGTGTTTCAGACAATGTTTCAAATTACTTTACTAATGAGAGTCATGCTGTTATCTACTTCCTACAAATAAGGGCCTGAGTACACGCGGGAATAAATAATTATAATCTATACAAATATATAAAATTGAAGTGTCTGTATGTAACGTTAAAATGACAGCTTTTCAATAAATGCATTACACGGTACTTACAACAAAACACAATTTTTTTCAACCTTTGATTGTCTGTCTTCCTGTCTGTTTGAATTAGGTAATCTCTGGAATAGCTAGGCGGATTTTGTCGGGACTTTGACTGGCAGATAGCTTATATTATAAGGCGTAATATAACAACCATGCCGATTCCATAAGCTTTCAATGGGTATGGTGGTATGAATGAGTGGAGGTACATGTGGAGGGTTGAGCTTAGGCTCCGCTCAAGAGTTCAGCGACTAGAGCGGAATAGTTGGCATATAGAAAGTTAACAGTAGTATTACTGCAGACCCACTCGGTTTTGTCTACCGCAGACGGTAGCGAATACTGTTTCGGTGTGAATATGCCTTAATAAATGTAATATGCAATTCTATCCAGCTTGCACGACCCCAAGGGGAACACATAGTTCGTCTCCTTCGGGGTTATGCAGGTAGGATACATTTCAAAGTACATTATTTTGTAGGAATACGTTTACAAAGTCCTATACAAGGTTTTTATACTACTGGAAATATGTAACTGTCTTTTTGTAAATTGTAATGTAAATTTGTTTGTGTCAGTGTGAGAGTTGATGAAATTTGACAGAGATATAAATTTGACAGAGATATAAATTTGACAGAGATATAAATTTGAGATATAAATTTGACAGAGATATAAATTTGACAGAGACATAAATTTGACAGAGATATAAATTTGACAGAGATATAAATTTGACAGAGATATAAATTTGACAGAGATATAAATTTGACAGAGATATAAATTTGACAGAGATATACATTTGACAGAGATATACATTTGACAGAGATATACATTTGCCAGAGATATAAATTTGACAGAGATATAAATTTGACAGAGATATAAATTTGACAGAGATATAAATTTGACAGAGATATACATTTGACAGAGATATAAATTTGACAGGGATATAAATTATAGTCTGTGATAGTACATCACCTACTATTATATCGGAAATATGTATCTGTGGGTCGCAAGAACGGAGTAAGTATTTCATTTTCATTTGACGGCCTCTGTGGCGTAGCGGTTGTGCATTCGACTGCTACGACAGGAAGCGCGGGTTCGATTCCCGCTCAGTGCAAATATGTCTATTTGCATTGGTTGGCATCTGGTTGTTTATATGTATAATATGTATGTATTTAAAAGAAAAAATATAAGCATGTTTATCCTCATTCAACCCATAACACAAGCTAGTTAAACTAGGCTTACTTTGGGCCTAGAAAGCGCTATGTCGAATGTCGTAGAATATTTATTTTTTTGCATGATTTTCATGCGGGCGGAGAAGTGGGCAATAGTAAACTATTTATAAATTTCGCATAAATGTGGATGCAACAGAGGTTTTTTAGTTTTAACGGTTTGCAAAGATTTCAAAGGATATAAATTTAAATGAAAAAAAAAACAATCGTTTCAGTTACTCTGAAAAAGCACCCAGTTGTCCGTAGACCCGGAAGACCTATCCATAGATACCTTACACGTATGGGTTTGAGGAAAAATTTTTTAGCTTAGCTGGAGGGGTTAGGGGGAATATTAGTAATTTCAGTTACTAATATTCTTTTTAAAAAAAAATTGTCCTTATTGGGGCCCATACTCACAAACAATTTTGTGAGTGGTAGAGTCAAGCAACAGTCATTTTGGCCGTTGCATGAATGGGCCGACTCGACCGGGGAAGCACCACCCTCTCACAGAATATCGACGCCAAGTAACAGTATTTGAACTGTTGCGTTCCGTTTGGTGAGTGAGAGTGCCGGAAGAGCCCAAACTCCTTTCCCATCCCCTCTCAAACTCCTTTCCCATCCCTTCCCAAACTCTTTTCCCATCCCCTTTCCTTTACAGGGTCGGCTGCGCGAGTGTGACACCACTGGTGTTGCACACGTCCATAGGATGCGGTAACCGCTTCCCATCAGGTGGGCCGTGTTCTTGTCTCCCACCTTGGTGGTATAAAAAAAAAAAACACGCGTCGCTTTTTCGGCTATATTTAGGTAGATTTCGATGAATTCGATCTACCTATTGGTTTCTTGACTACTGTCGAATTTAAAAAAAAATCTTCATAGGAGGTCTAGTTATGACCCCCTGAGTCCGAAATGACCACTGGTCAAAAAGTTTATATTTATATAAACCCAAAATTTGCGGCACTCTCACGGTCGCATTTTAGCCCCGATCGCTTTCAAACTGCGGTCAAAAATTGCTTGGGTGTAAACTTAGTTTAAGTTCGTGAACGGGTGGAATCCGGCCTAAGGGGACGGTAGGGCCTCACTTTTTGTGAAATCAGTTTTTCCTCAAAATTTCACGTTCCATGAAAGACATTCGAACCATTCTAATTTTATCCCATACTATACATGAATACCAACAACTTTTAATTATAAACCTATAAGATTAAAACTTTAACTAAAAGTGTAGGGGGGAAAAACCAATATTTTTCGGGAAAAAAATCATAACTTCTAACCGGCGAACATTCTTGCAGTCGGAAACATTTTTAATCGATAGGCCATTTTTAAGTCTAAAATAAATGTTTGAAAAGTTTTTCGCTAAAAGTTACCGTTTTCGAGAAAAAAAAATGAATCATGTTAATAAAATAATATTAATTGCTTCACGAAATCTACCTGTGCGTTCCCCCTGCGGGAACGGATTTTTTTTATAGTCTTTCTTAGAACCGTTTATTAGCATTATTCACACTCAATCGTGTTAATAAATAAAGTATAATCGTATAAAAAAAGCAACACTTTACCTAAAAAAATGTATGCCTCAATGAATATCGGTATGACGTCTACGGTCGTTGACCCCGGGGTTAACGACCAGTTTCGTTAAGCTGTAGCTCAATAATGCTAATAAACGGTTCTAAGAAAGACTATAAAAAATACGGATCGAAAAAAAAACATCCTGTATTGGTTTTCGGGAGCGTTCCGGGGAAGTACTGTGGTTAAGCTGTTAAGAAATTCTCAATAACAGCACAGGCAAACTTGCCCGTTATCAATCAATCAATCAATTAGCCTATTGCAGTCCACTGCTGGACATAGGCCTCTCTCATTGTACGCCATAGCACCCGATCCTCCGCCTTGCGCATCCAGTCTATCCCAGCTACCTTTTTCAGGTAGTCCGTCCATCTTGCTGGAGGACGTCCTACCTTCCGTTTACCGTTAGACCGAGAACTATTATTTCGACCCAATTTCTACCTTGTTTGAATATATACATTTTTTGTTTTATTTTTTAAAGAATATTAGTAACCGAAACTACTAATATTCCCCCTAACCCCTCCATCTAAGCTAAATTGCTTGTGTTAGGAGTGGGTTCAAGCCGGTAGTGTAATGGCCAGGGTTCAAACCCGGAACCTCTCGATCGTAGGGTCAACTCCTTAACCACTAAGCCACCGACGCTTATACTGACTTGGGTATACACATGTAGGGCTCGTCGCTAAGCGGTAATGGAGTAGGTTTACACATTGCAAGGTTGCAATACTAGCCAGGTCAATTGCTGGTCCCGGTTGGGAGTCCTAAAAATTTTTTTTTATACCACTCAGGTGACAGACAAACTCACGGCCCACCTGATGGGAAGCGGTTACCGTGGCCTATGGACGTGCGCAACACCAGGGGCGTCACACTCGCGCTGCCGACCCTGTGAAAACCTTCTAATGCCCTTCTTGAAGAACGCCATATTGTAGTCGCTTGGGAAAACCAAAGCAGGGAGATTATTCCACAGCCTGAGGGTGCGCGGAATAAAGTGCCTTTCATACCTAACTGTACGCACCGTTTCCGGTCGCAAAGTGTGAGGATGAATTCCCTGTCTGTGGCGAGCGGTGCGATGATAGAATGTGGCCGTGGGCATCATATCATATAATTCTTCAGTAATTTCTGCTTCTTCGATTATCCGGTTAGTGGGTTGGGAAAGTCAGATAGTAGTCGCTTCACGAAAAATATTCAAAATCAGCCATTTTGTAGTCAGATTAAAAGCTGACACCAGTTGAATTGGGAACAGGCTCGGAAAATGATGAAAGAAAAGTGCTTATACGAACCTGTCCAATCGGCTCCAGCAACCGATACTGGTTAAGCTGCACGTATCCTGATGCCTGAGCGAGGGACACGCGTCTTGACTCTCTCGGGCCTCGCCTCGGCCGCGGGGAGCCCTGCCCGCTGCACTCGGCGGACTTGGCCGCGTGCGACCGCAGCAGTGTCGACCGATCGCCAGTCGCTGGATATGTCGTGAGCCTAAGAAAGAAAGGACATAATTTTAGTAGGATATTATATGGAGTCTCACTAAGGTCTGTGGAGGAACAGGGTGTCACTTTCCTCCAACACAAAGGGAGGATTCTCCAACCAGGCAAGGTGATCATGCCTGGCGGGCCGCAGACCAACGGTTGTCGTTGGCATGTTGTATTTATGTTATGCCAGCTCGCGAACTTCACTTTCGCGATTCAGGATTGGTAGTGACGTAGTAGTATCGAAGTAGTTCAACTTGTTGTCGCTAGATGGCACAGTATGTATGTGGTATCGCCACAAGTCTTTGGGGCACAAGCCAACCTCACTTGCAAGCCGGTTCATCAGCTGATTGGCGAGCGGTGCCGGCTTACTTATCAGGGTTGGTAGGTCGAAAGGTAGTTGGTCCCGTGAAAGCTAAAACAAACCGATAAAAAGAGGAGCACAGAGAAGAGAAAAAGAAAGGGCCCAGAGCTCCAAAATGCGAGCCTGGGATTCGACTGGTATGGATAGGAAGAAATATTGAAGTGAGATATAATAACTATATGACGACTAGTGTGGTGTGACCGTATAAGTCGATGGATCATCGAAGATCGAGGGTTCAATACCTGCAGTTCCCGCTTACTGCAAATATTTATGCATTGGTCTGGATATTCATATGTACCTACCTGATGATGACATAATATGATATACGATTTGTAATAGAAATAAAAGCGGCCAAGTGCGAGTTGGACTCGCCCATGAAGGGTTCCGTAGCAGCAAGTAACATAATATAGTTTTTATTATTTTTATATTTGAGTTGATCGAATGAAATGTAAATTGCGGTTTACGATGTATGACGTATTAAAAAAAAACTACTTACTAGATCTTGTTCAAACCAATTTTCGGTTGAAGTTTACATGTGTAATGTACATCATATACTTTTTTAGTATTATCATTCTCTTATTTTAGAAGTTACAGGGGGGTGGGGGTGGCGGGACACATATTACCTAATAAGTGTTGGAAGTGTAGAAAAAAAATGATACTAGAAACCTCAATATCATTTTTGAACCTATCCATAGATGGACACGTATCGGTTTGATGAAAAACAAAATTTTTGAGTTTCTCTTCTAAGTATGGGGAACTCCAAAAATTTATTGTTTTTTTTTCCTATTTTTGTGTGAAAATCTTAATGCGGTTAACAGAATACATCTACTTACCAAGTTTCAACAGCATAGTTCTTATAGTTTCGAAAAAAAGAGGCTGTGACATACGTGGACGGACAGACAGACAGACATGACGAATCTATAAGGGTTCCGTTTTTTGCCATTTTGTCTACGGAACATTACAAAGCGTGCTATAATGTAATCAAATCAAATCAATCAATTAGCCTATTGCAGCCCACTGCTGGACATAGGCCTCTCCCATTTTACGCCATAGCACCCGTAGGTCCAAGGCGGAAGCTTGCGCATCCAGTCTATCCCAGCTACCTTTTTCAGGTCGTCCGTCCATCTTGCTGGGAGACGTCCCACCTTCCTTTTACCGATTCGTGATCTCCACTCTAAGACTCGTTTGCTCCATCGGCCATCGGTCCTTCGGCAGATGTGGCCAGCCCATTGCCAAATCAGCTTGCTTATTCTGCGAGCTATGTCGGTGACTTTGGTTCTTTTTCGGATGGCCTCATTTCGAATTTTATCCTTCAAAGAAACCCCAAGCATAACTCGCTCCATAGCCCGCTGCGCGACTTTTAAGTCGTGGACTAGCCTCACTGTCAATGTCCACGTTTCGGCACCGTAAGTCATGACAGGTAGGACGCACTGGTCGAACACCTTTGTTTTAAGGCATTGCGGTAAAGGGGAGGAGAAAACCCGACGTAGTTTGCCAAATGCTGCCCAACCTAATTGGATCCGTTTGGTGACTTCTTTCTCGAAGTTGTTTCTACCGAGCTGGATAACCTGCCCAAGGTAGACATACTGTTGAACCACTTCGAGTGTCGACCCTTCGATCGCAATCGGCCTCGGCGTGACATGTTCGTTGAACATAACCTTGGTGTTGTCAAAGTTCACACCAAGACCGACACGTCGAGAGACTCCATTTAGGCTGTGCAGCATCTCGCCCAGCTGCTCTAGCGACTCCGCAACTATGATGATGTCGTCGGCTAACCGAAGATGCGAGATGTACTCGCCATTAATGTTTATAGCCCGCCCAGTCCAATCCAGAGTCTTGAAGACGTCCTCCAGCGCGTTGGTAATTAGTTTAAGGGGATATAACATCCCCCTGTCTCACTCCAAGCTGTAGGCTTATGGGGTTCGTCTTCTGGTCTTGGAGCTGGACGGACATAGTGGCGGTCTCATACCTATATCTTGTTCTCATGCCTACATCTCAGCACTTCGATGTATCGCCAATCAACACATCCAGAACTGCCCAGGTCTCGATGGAGTCGAAGGCTTTCTCGTAGTCCACAATGTGTATGGCTTACACAGATATGTAATGTTTATTCATATTCTAAAACCCATATTACAAGGGCACTTCCTTTTAATTTTATGTTGCGTGAATTATTCTTTAGTGACATCAGACAAGTCTCCTGACCTTTGAAATGTTCAGCAATGAATACAATTGTATTTTCTTTGTTCCGAACCCATTAATCTTTGCAACGCCTAAGGGAAATAAATATATTATCATTTCATTTCATTGTTAGGCTATGATGATTATAAAGAAAGTTATTTTATCAAATCGTACGCCGATGTCTGTTCCTCAGTTAAACACGCGCGTGACAAAATTGTGAAAAATATAAATTATCTATATATTATACTAGCTGTGCCCGCGACTTCGTCTGGATTAAGGTTTTTATGGCTTTAGTTTTTTTGCGCGGAACCCTAATTATTTTTTCTAAAATTAAAGTAGCCTATATTACTCCTTGTTATATTACCTATCTGCCAGTGAAAGTCCCGTCAAAATCGGTCCAGCCATTGCAGAGATTAGCCGGAACAAACAGTCAGATAGACAGACAGACAAAAATTGTAAAAAATGTTATTTTGGTGTATATATATTCATAATATACATGTAGTAAAAAACGGTTATTTCAATATTACAAACAGACACTCCAATTTTATTTATATGTATAGATATATAAAGAAGTTGTGTTAGTGATGACGGCGATGAACTCGAGAACGGGTAGACTGATTTTCATGATCTTTGATTTTTAGATTTGTCTCCGCCTGTACTGTGTCTTTTTGTGGTTTTTTTTGTGGAACTCGCCACGGTATCTCGACACGCCCCAGATATTCGAAATTCTCCGATATATTATATACGTCTTAAGGCGACGCTGTAGCCATCTACCGTATATTTATTATTATTTTTGACTGCATCGTCACTTACCATCAGGTGAGATGCAGTCAAACGCACTCAAATTTTTAATAATAAAAAAAAAAAAAAAATTTACTTTTTCTAAAGATTATTATTTAAGATACGGTAGATGGCTCCAGCGTCGCCTTAAGACGTATATATAATATATCGGAGAATTTCGAATATCTGGGACGTGTCTAGATAGCTCAGCTGGTCAGAGCATTCCCCCTGTAAGGGACTGGTCGCGGGTTCAAGTGCCGTTCTAGATATTCTCTTTTCCGATTTAAATCTTTAGAAAAAGTAAGCATACAAAATGCTTAAAAATTTAATTGAATTATTTATGTATAATTTGAAATATTCGTGTAAACTTTTATATGATATGATAATTAAACTACGGTGGATAGAGCTACACTTTTCTCGAATAGGCCGGTCCGACTACGTAAATACTACCGCAATTGTATCAAAAATCGTACCCACCCAATTACATATGCAAAGAAAAACAAAGTAAGTTGGCAGGCACCATCCGTACGACATCAAATTAACCTATAAACATGCCAGACTACAGAGAGCCTTCTAACAAATGTAATAATGTCTAAATGGAACAATTATGGAGCACACTGCAGTGCTGTTTGACCCAAATAGTGCAGGAAATAGAATAATGTAGAACTTGGGATCGCGAAGTGCCTATATATTTCGTATTAGCTGCAGACGTGCTAAGATTCTCAAACTGAGGACGCTGACCCCTCGTAAGAACCCTAATACTTAGATAAAATACATGCAGTTGTTTAAAAAAAACAATATAAGGATTGTTATTTAAGTTTTCAGTATTTTTATATTCAAGCGCTCTAATATCATTTTCGGCTAGCTGACTTGCGACGTTTTAATTTTATTTATTTATTTATTTATTTATTTAAACCACTATCATTAGTATTATATTTAGTATTAATTTACTGACAATTCGGCCACCATCAAACATTATAGCTATTTAGTACTATGCTAACTGTACAAAAAGCTTTAATATTTTGATAGTGTCTGCATAGTCAGGAAAATATCATCCCTAGAAATTTATTGCTCGTCGGCTAGCCTAATTTTCACAATTTCTGAGGTATCCCAATCAATTAATGCACTTATTAATGCACACTCTCAAAAACCCTGCTGTTTCTCTCTTAAGAATTTTTGGCGGTCCTACTTACCAATAAGATAATAAAAGATAAAAAAATAAGGCGTGAGCCTATTGACCGCACTCAAACACTTTATACGCATATGTTGTTGAGAAACAGTTGCTGTCGAGACTACCCTACAAAGTCTAGATGTTTATTTATGTATCAGAGCCCCAAATTTAAGGCATCCTTGTAGATGGTCTGTAGCTAGAATATTTAAACAGAAAACACTGGGATGAATGTACATTTTTAAACTTACAGGCCGTAAATTTCGCTCTGGCTACATTATTAAGTCGAAGCCTATTTAGAAACTATTTTATTATGTAAGATAGGTACCTTCTTTTATGGTTTAGTTTATAAAATACTTTAATGCATTTATGAAATAAAATACGTTTATAAGTGTTTAATACATCGCCTGTTTGCCAGTAGTGGTAGGCAGAGGAACGCCCATGTTTAGGTCTCACGTAATAGGGGGAGAGACTATTGGCATCAACTGGGCATTTTTTTAGGGCTGTTGAGAACAGCCCTCATCTTTAGTCGCTTTGTACGACATAGAGTATCGAAATAAAATAATCTCTATTTTTTTCTTAAGCCACAGTATTATAGCAAGGCATTAGAAAGTTTTGAATTCATATTTGGTGTAAATAGTTGTATATATGAGTATCATGTATAGCTGCTGTGGTCTGAGTGTTGTGTGAATGTAATTATTTACCTGTATTCTAGATTCCATATATGACAAGCTATGTTCTAAAATATTTATTCAATTCCACCCGAAATGTGAACAAGGACACCTCTTAAGTAAAATTACTGCTTTGTTTATGTTTAATCAAATAAAAAGCATCTTCCAGGAACATTTTAGAGCATTATTTGTTGCGGTCAATTTAAATAAATATGTTTATTTAGTGGACCGCACCCCTGTTGGACCCTACCGAAAGCTCGGGAGACACGCGGGGGTTATAATGAGGCGCGAGGCCAGCCGCATCGGCACAATTCAAAATCATAAACAACACCTATTCGAAATGAAATTGGATTTTAACATTTGTTTGAAAACCTATATAAACGTTTAATGTCCGAATGTAAATTTGTTTCTATAGTGCGAGATGGACCAGAAAATTTAGTGATAACAAAATTTAGTGATAAAAAAATTGAGTGATAACAAAATGTAGTGATAACAAAATCGGGGGACTTGGTTTGGTGTTGCAGCCATTATATCTATCATCTACACTCAACATGCAGCATATTTAGATAATTGTAAGAAATCAAATTGCAAGAAATATTCCCCGTTGAGTTAGAAACATAAAATTTTGCAGGAAGCAGGGTCTTATAGCACACGTAAAGGGAAAATCCGTAAACTATGTAGCTACTTATATCTCAAAACAAGTTGAATTCCTGAGACGAGCTCAGCCGAATACAAGGGATTTTCGATTTTGCGTTTTTTTTTTTGCGATTTTTTTTTTATCTTGCAATGGTTCACCCCAGCACGAATCTATTACCGAAAACAGCAACTCGATAGCTCATCTCCTTCATACCTAAAACCGTGATAGAAAATTGGCAACGACGATGACGTCGTCGACGACAACTCCTTAGCAATAGGGCTTTTCTAAAGAAAATCCCAAACAAATTGCGATCAAAATCTTATTTCAATTACCATAAGTAAAATTTTTATTAAAAAAATAAAACCAACTTCAAAAATAAAAAAAAACACTCAAACAGGCATAGAAAAAATAAAAATAACTGAATTACACATTTAATTTAGGAGACAAAAATACGCGTAACAGTTTTCTGTTGAAAAAGCAATGTTAAGTTTGTCCCTTATCCAGTTGTGTACGAAACCCATAGTACACAAATCCGACTCGCACTTGACTAGTTCTTTTTTGTTATTCTAGAACAAATTTCATCGCCTATATTTTTGGTCCCACATAATAGAGAGTGCGACTAGTGTTGACTAGGAAAATGTCCAAGCCACTCAGAATTTCTTGACATAAAACCTAATAAGCTTCCCGGGCATGTAACGCAAAACCTGATGCCCAATAACTCCTCATGTCAAATAAGTATTTCCTTACTTAAAACGTCCTAGGCTCTAGACTTAAGTGAAGACATTTATATGCGATAAGACAACCTATAACTTCTGTTGTAGTTATTAAGGGTCATATTTCCGTGTATCCCGAGTGGAGCACAAATCCAGTTATCACGAGGATCACACACATCGCCGGAGACTCTGTATCCGTTTTTATAAGGTAGAACCTTTGTATTTAGGACATTATATAGACCTCGCCATGAAGATTGGAAGTAATGTTCTAATATGGAAGTAAATTTTAGAATAATTGATATTGTCGGAAGTTTACGCGAATGTTACGCATTGAAATAAAACTATTTTTTACGGATTCTATCGCGGCCCCGTGACCATGGCTGCTGAAAAGCAACCGAAACGTCGGGATCAATGTAAAATATAAAATAACATCAAATAAACCGCGTTAGAATCCGTTAAAAATAGTTTTATTTCAATTTAGAATAGTTTTCTTTTTTGTAGTTTTATTCGTAAAGGGAGGGGTTGAAAAGGTATTAGGAGGAAAGATATATGTAAATCTAGCTGATGTCTGCGACTCCGCTCGCGTGGTTGTTCGTTATCGCGTTTTTTGCCCATATCTCCGGTTCTACTCAATCAATTGCAATCAAATTTAGAGAAATTTAGAGAATTTAAAGCACATTTTAAATCTGTCCAAGACCTTTTTATTACAAAAAACTGAATTAAAAACAGTTCAGTAGTTTTTGCGTCCATCGCTAACAAACAAAAAATTAAATATTTTTATGTTCAGAATCGTTTGTTTAACAAAAACTAAGTATTCTTTATAAATATCTCCAATGTACAGATCCGGCTAATTTACAATTTTATAATGGTATAGAAATACGGAAGAAATGTTCCCTCTGTAGTTCTAGAGAACATTAAGATTTTGGGGCAAAATTAAGATCTTCGTGGCCAAGTAAACCTGACTTGCAAACCGGCATACCAGCTGTGTGTTGGATAAGACTGTGGCGCAGGATTTCCTCTAGGGGTTCCGTATTATTAAAATGATTAAAAAAGTTTTTACCTGTTGCCTTCTGGGTTCTGCCAGCGGCTACTTCTCTCAATGTCCCTGGCGCTGCCATTTGACACATCCACTGCTGAATGCCTGTAACAATTTAACATAAGGTTATTTATACTGTAAAAGATACTAGAAAATAAATTGAACCAGGCAGGACATGGTAGAATTTCATTGCTCAATCGCTTTCTAAACGATTCTGATGATGTCTCATGTAGCGGTGAAACAGGTGTCAAGTTTCAAAAAGATTGCCAGGCTTTGCTGCTATTATAGAAACTGACAAACCGAGTAAGCGGGGTTGACGTGATGAGTTGGACCGACTCGACTAACCACCCTCTCACATAATATTGAATATCAAAAATATAGTTCAGTGCAAACAGATTTGGATAGCTACATACGCTTGTAATATCCAATCGACTGCTACGACAGGGGGCGCCGATTCGATTCCCTTGTATGCATGATTTGTATGCATGAATATGTCTACTTGCATTGGTCTGGGTGTTTCTATATATAATATGTATGTATTTACAAAAATATACATACATACATTGTTTCCGTAGTTCGCAAGAATTACGGTTGATGGGTCCAGCGTCGCCTTAAGGCGTATATAATGTATCGGAGAATTTCGAATATCTGGGATGTGTCTAGATAGCTCAGTTGGTTAGAGCATTCACCCTGTAAGGTATTAGTCACGGGTTCAAGTATCGTCCTAGATGTTCTCTTTTTCCGATCTAAATAAAAAAAAAACATTTGTTTAGAGCCTCATACGTCACATAACATTTCCTCTAAGTCAAACAAATTCCATGGCTTAGAAGGCTGAGGCGCACATAAGCAGTACGGTTTGTTCCCACAATATTTTTGCGGGAATATTGTCACACATATATCGTAATGTATCCTTGTAGGCGTATTATATTCACTTAGGAGCTTCTGTGTATAAGGTAGCCATGTAGGTGGGGTAATACGTGACCGTACTGTTAAGCACTCCGGACATATTTTGGTACAATGTAGTGACTGTTTTATTTTATTATACTATGCAATGATATTTGTTTTCGTTAAGCCTAAAATGATTAGGGTTTATGAGAGCTTTCAATTAAATTTTTAAGCATTTTGTATGCTTACTTTTTCTAAAGATTTAGATCGGAAAAAGAGAACATCTAGAACGGGGCTTGAACCCGCGACCAGTCCCTTACAGGGGGAACGCTCTGACCAGCTGACTGAGTCAGAGACAGTGAGTCATCAAAAAACAATTTTTACAATGACTGTAAAGTTATTCATTGTTTCCGTAGTTCGCAAGAATTACGGTAGATGGCTCCAGCGTCGCCTTAAGACGTATATATAATATTTCGGAAAATTTCTTATATCTGGGACGTGTCTAGATAGCTCAGCTGGCCAGAGCATTCCCCCTGTAAGGGACTGGTCGCGGGTTCAAGTCCCGTTCTAGATGTTCTCATTTTCCGATCTAAATCTTTATCAGAGCTTTGTCTACAATATATGGACGTGTGTGCTTAAATAGCTACTGTGGAGAGTTCGAAGGATGTAATAATCATTTTAAAAGTTAAGGGATATGAATAATAATGAATAAATAATAAATATTGCAGGGCAAAGTACACAACGCCATCTAGACCCAAACTAAGCAGAGCTAGTTAATGGGTTCTAGAATGCGGATAAACATACTTAGGGCGGCTTGCGCATCCTCGTTAAATACAGTTTAAGAGCGACGTAAACGCATTTAGTCTGCTAATTATAATTAGCGTCTTGCACAACAAAAATTTAGGCACTAATCACGTTTAACGAACTGTCAAAGTTAAATACCCAAAGATGGCTATTTAGCGTCGCTAAATACGTTTAGTAGCAATCGCGCGTCATCATTTTGAGGTTAGCAACAAGTAAGGAAATGTATTCATTATTAATGAATATTCAATAAATAGATAGGTAGCTAATTAGCTATTTTTGTTTATTTTGCATGATCAAATCAGTCACTCATATGAACCAACTTTTATGTACGCTGAGATTTTATGCGACAGGAATTCAGCTAATAACTTGTGGTGACATGATTGGTGTACATGAAAGCACAGCTTGTAGAATAGTGCATCGTGTTACTCATGCCATTGCATTATTGTATAAGATGTATATAAAATTTCCAAGCACAACAGAAGAGCAAAATAAAACAGCGTATGACAGTTGAAAGCTCGTCGGTCCATTTCACGCATTTTTTTTTAAGAAATGCCACCATTTTGCTCTAATTCAAGTGTACAACACACGAAAACGTAAAAAGGAACGCAAGACACTGCTTTACCGACTCCCTAACTACGATTAGTTAAATTACCATCCAAACGGACGTGAGCAAGACCTTTTTAATTGTATTTAGGCTAAACATATTTAGCAAGATAAACACATTTAACTAAATTCTGTTTAGACCAAATGTTGCGCAAGCCGCCCTTAAATACTTTTTTCTTGTAAATAAATACACATTATACATAGAAACAGCCAGACAATGCAAATATACATATTTGCACTAAGCGGGAAGCTAACCCGCGACATCGGGTTTAGCAATCGAACGCACTACCACTACGCCACAAAGTTCGTCAATGTGAATTCAATGACTGAATGAATAATTTATACTTATAATTTACGATACCGGGATCTTTTAGGCTATTTATAAAATTTGTTGGGTGGCCTTATTGCACCAAACCAGAAAGAGCCTCGGGGTCCAAGCCAAACTACTCCCGCTGTTAACTAGACGAGGCTCTGGCAAGCTTAGCAGTGCAAAGTTTTTACTCTGGGGGGTTCGGTCTGGCATTCCTCTCTATGGCAATTCCATTAAGGTTTCATTACCTGTTACTGTCGTGGTGACTGAATTAGTCGTTACACACGACTAGTTCAATTAGCAGTTTCATAGTTTCATTGATCTATCATCATCAACCTATTCTAGTCCACTGCTGGACATAGGTCTCCCCCAATGAGCGCCATAGCGCCCTGTCTTCAGCTTGCCGCATCCAGCATCTGCCCGCAGTCTTTCGCAGATCGTCATCCCACCTGGCCGGAGGGCGTCCTACACTACGTTTGCCGAGTCGCGGTCTCCACTCAAGAACACGTTTACCCCAGCGGTTGTCGGTTCTTCGCGAGATATGGCCGGCCCACTGCCACTTCAGCTGGCTAATTCTTTTTTAAGCACGTTTTTTTTAAAGAATACTAATAACCGAAATTACTAGTATTCCCCCTCACCCCTCCAGCTAAGCTAGATTGCTTGTATTAGGAGTGGGTTCACGTCAGTAGTGTAATGGCCAGGACTCGAACCTGGGACCTTTCGATCGTAAGGCCGACTCCTTAACCACTAAGCTACCAATGCTTTCTAAACTTATATTATGATTCATGATTATAGAGGTATGACGTAGTAGGTACCTTATTATTTCATACCTGGTTTTGGAGAATGATTTGATGCGACAGTCGCCTTACAAACCTATTATAATATGTTAAATTATACAAATAAATACAGAGCCTTCGCGTCTAACTCGCTGCTCCACAAATAACGTTATCTTGTAAACCTTGTTAATATTCTTTTGATTGTGCCCCTACTCGTATAAAATATTAATTGAAATATATTATGCTGTTTACATTAATTTATACACGGTTTAGTGTTTTTCTAGCATTTTGAAAGCACTTTTTTTTTCCAATTTAATTTTAAAAGAATCCTTAGCGTAGCATATGCTTCAACATTCATTCGTTACGAAGCAAATTTTAAAAATGCGACGCGGGTAGGTCTGTCTTCACACCAAAGCCACCGGGTCCAACGGCTTAACGCGCCGGGCACGGCCTACACGAAAGCCGCCGGCCCGGAAGTGGAACCCGCCGGCTTGAGCCACCGGGCTTGTATTACTTTTTTTTTCCAGGAAGATTAAACGCAAAACAAGCCCGGGGGCCAAACAAATGTCTGGCCATGCCACTTCCACCGGGTCCCGATAGGAGGGTGAGACCCGAGAAGTACTGGTTTGACGTTGTAAGGGATGCCGTACGTGAAAACAGTCTGACTAGTATAGATGCTCAAGATCGTTCGAAGTCGAGAAGTATAAGCCGGAAAACGGACGCCGGGCTTGGACGCAATGGTTAAGATAATAGATAGATAGCGTTGTGAAAAAAATCTGGGAATGTCCACGGAAAGTCCACGGGTAGGGTGCTATAATTGTACTGGGGCGAAGCCAGGGAACGCAGCTAGTTAAATATAAATTAAAGATAACTCCATAATTATACAAAACTAATTGAACTTAGTAGAATGGTATGCCGCTCATAATGGTAGTCAATATCTTATAAATTTAAAATTAGGCTTTCTGATAATAATTTTAGTTTGAGTTTGAGGTAATTTTAGTTTGAGGTGCTTGGTTGGGGACCTCCACGCGGTGCACCCTGGGCAACGGAGACAGCAGCGCCTCTCTCCTAGGGCGGGGGAGACGCTGCCGCCTACGGCCAACTCCGACCGAGGCGAGGACAGCCCTGTTGAGGGCTGTTCGGAAGCTTTCCACGTGTCCCTCTGATTAGCAGATGGCACAGTAGAGAGCAAGTAAGGGGGCCATCTCAAAACCGGAGATGGCCCGAAGTCAGTCGGGGTGCGAGGGATATGCTCTATGAGTAACCTTACACCCCGGCGTCTTAAGACCCGAGACGGCGTGCGGTTTTAGTCGGTTTAAGCCCGACATAACCGCCCCCGCTCTCTAGCGGGGGCGGTATCCGAAGGGATTTCCGCACGAAAAAAAAAAAAAAAAATGTATCTTTGTTCCAAATCCTAATCTTAAACCGTTCATGTAGACCTACGAGCTCTGGTTTATTTGATAACCTTAAGGTTACTTTGCAAACAGTATGTTTCATTATCTTAATTGCTGAAACATTATGGTTGTTAAATTAGTGTAGGTATAAGGTTTAAGGATAGACAAGAAGGCTGTGCTTCAAGTTCACAAACAAGGGAAGGTGTAACTATATTGTTACGTGCGCGGGGTACAAATTAAATGCCGTTTACACAACAAAGAGGTTTATTCGCTCACCACAAACTAGACAACTAAATAACTAGCACACACAGTACTCTTCAACAGTTCAAGTCGCTCAGCAGTTCACAGTAGTCCACAATCGTTGCTTCTTCATAGGGTTGGCATTGATCGTCGGCCAATACCCAACGTGGCGGGAACACATCGCTCTCCGTACTCCTCTGCTTTCAGAGGAGACAGGATGAGCGATGCTGTTAGTGGTGAGATGGCCCAGGGTCAGCCGGGGTGCGAGGGATATGCTCTATGGGTAACCTTACACCCCGGCGTCTGAAGACCCGAGACGGCGTTTAAATAAAAAAAAAAAAAAGGTATCTCTTGGTTCACTTCGGTAAGATGTGTTCACTTTCGCTTTCGAAAATTAACTGACTCGTGTCGATAGCCGGGCGTCCTTTTATATCGGGGTAGAATATTCCGGAATCATCTAGAGCACTAGAGCGTTCGAGAATAGTAGGTATTTACTGGGACGTTCGAGAAAACAGGTACCTACACAGTCGTGCCGACGATAGAGGTGAATGCCCTTGTTATCGCGATTTGTAGGTAAAGTAGTTATAGGTAGACAAAGGGCTTGTGATTTTGTATTGACTTTTCTGGATTTTTCTACACGGATCGATAGAGTACTTCGACATTAATAATGCGTTTTAATTTCTAGAAGATTCGATCAGTAGTTTTCGAGATATCGACGACCGTTGTAACATTACCCCCCTCTTAGTCATGCTCGTCCCGAGCATCATTTGTTCCATGATATCGCGTCAACCTATCCACATGGACTACCTTTGGTTTTCCCCTAAGCCCCTTCTTAATGCGGTAGGTGATGTCATTGATTTTTGTAACAACCGTATAGGGTCCTTCCCAGCGAGCTTGAAGTTTTGGAGATTTTCCTTTTCTGCGTAGCGGATTGTGAAACCATACCAGTGTTCCTTCTTCAAAACCGTTGGTGTTTGCATTTCTATCGTACCGGGTTTTCATCCTTATACCTGTCTTCAAATTGTTTTCCCGTACCATTCTGTGCACCTCGTCCAGCCGGTTTTGAAGTTTACTCACGTAATCCGTTACGGGCTTAGGACTTTCGGGTGGCGTGCCGGTTATTGCATCCACTGGTAGCCTTATCTCTCGACCAAAATTTACTTTAGCTGGGGTGTGTCCCGTACTGTCATGCACCGCAGATCGATAGGACATCAGGAACAGTGGGATGTACTGGTCCCAATCTCTTTGGTGTTCGTCGACAACTTTAGCCAAGTGATTTTCCAACGTCTGGTTAAACCTCTCGACCATTCCGTCTGACTGCGGGTGCGCTGGAGTCGTACGGGTCTTGTTTATACCGAGGAGTTTGCACATTTCTTGAAACAGAGCAGACTCGAAGTTCCGTCCTTGGTCGGAGTGGATCTCCATAGGTGCGCCGTATCGACTGACTACTTCCTGAACCAGTTTCTTGGCTACAGTGACTGCTTCCTGGTTGGGTGTCGCAAATACTTACGGCCACTTAGTGAAGTAGTCTTGCACTACTACGATGTATTTGTTACCCTCATCAGTCGTTGGAAAAGGTCCAGCAACATCAATGGCGATACGTTCCCACGGTGCTCCAACGTTGTACAGCTTCAATTTTCCTTTGCTTCTTGTCGGCAGTCCTTTAACCGAAGCACATGCAGTGCATTTACGGCACCAATCCTCGACATCTTCCCGACAACGAAGCCAGTAAAACCGCTGTCGCACTTTAACCAGGGTTTTCTTGACTCCGAGATGCCCGCCAGAAACACCATCGTGGAGACACACCACTGTAGTTGCTCGATCCATCTTGCTACTTGGCCTTCCGGATTCTTGAATTGCAGCAACCATTGTAGCGCAGCATGATCTGTCCTTAGTGTAAACTCTCGTCCTATAAGGTACTTATTAAAATGCTGTAAAGACTTCACCACAGCGAGAAGTTCACGACGAGTTACACAGTAATTCCTTTCCGGTTTAGATAGCGATTTTATGAAGTACGCTATTACAACATGGCGATCTCCCTGCACTTGTGACAACACTCCACCTATTCCGGTGTTACTGGCGTCCGTGTCCACAATGAATCTACTTTCCCTAGTAGGATAACCCAATATAGGGGATTCGCACAACCGTTGTTTAAGCGTACTAAAAGCTTGCTCGCAATCCAGGTCCCAAACGAAGTCTCGTTTATCTTCCGTCAGTCGGTGTAGTGGTTTAGCAATATCCGAGAAATGCTTAATGAAGCGTCTGTAATATGCGCATAGTCCCAGAAACGCGCGAACCTCCGTTTTGTTCTTTGGAACAGGCCATTCTTGAACGGCTCTTATCTTCTCGGGGTCGGTTTTGACTCCTTCCGTTGAGATGACATGTCCGAGATAGCTGACTTCCCTTTTAAATAGAGCGCACTTCTTTGGACTCAGTTTAAGGTTAGCCTCACGAATCCGAGTAAAAACTTTTTCCAGGTTCTTCAGGTTTTCTTTGAAGCTGCGTCCCATAACTATAACATCGTCCAGGTAAACCAGACAGACGTCTCCGAGTAGACTCACCATTACTTTTTCCATGAGGCGTTCAAACGTGGCCGGTGCATTACATAAACCAAATGGCATGACATTAAAATGCCATAAACCGTTTCCAATTCCTGTACTAAAGGCTGTCTTCTCTTTATCGTCCGGACTGATCTCCACCTGCCAGTAGCCACTTTTTAAATCGACGGTTGAAAACCATTTCATACCACTGAGCATGTCCAGGGTATCGTCGATCCTAGGCAAAGGATAACTGTCTTTCTTCGTGACATTATTCAACATTCGGTAATCCACACAAAACCTTGTACTGCCATCCTTCTTTTTCACTAGTACCACAGGTGATGACCATGGACTCGTTGAAGGTTCAATCACCTTGTTATCGGCCATGTCTTTAATCATAACTGCTACCTCCTCTTCTCTTGCCCATGGTAAACGTCGAGGTCTTTGTTTTATAGGCCTGGAGTCACCTGTGTCAATCCGGTGTTTCACGAGCCCAGTCCTTCCACAGTCATTTCCGGTTGCAAAGATGTCTCTAAATCGTAGCAAGAGGTCTCTGGCTTGATGCAATTCTGATGCTGATAAGTTTTCCTTGGAATTCTCGAGAAGTTGCTGAATGTGATCTTCGGGGATTTGTGTACCGCCTTGTTTAGTCGAAGTGCTGTCCAACCGTCTCAGGTACTTTACTTCCTCACATTTTCCGACCACACTATTCTTCTTCAGGAGAACCATTTCGTCACTGAGGTTGAGGATTCTCACCCTAGCGATTCCGTTCGGCATCAGTAAGGTTCTCACTGTTATTAAGTTTTGATGACTGCCGGTATCTTCGACAATAAGACATCTTCTTTGTTCAGTCTTCGCAGGAAACCTCACTCTGACTAATGTTTCCGATTTAGGAGCTAGTGTCGTATCCATTAAACAGTAAAGAGTGCACGGGTGCAATCCTTGTAAACAAACCTCCTGATCAGGAAATCTCAGCACCCCTCTAGGTATATCCAAGACACATCGGTAGTTCTTCAAGAAATCCAGTCCCAAAATGCAATCATCAGTAATATTAGCAATTAATACTGACTGGTGAAATATTTGGTCGCCAATTCTTACCTCTACATCTGTTTCACCGAGGACGGTCACTGGCTGGCCAGTAGCAGTCTGAAGCTGGCACCTCGGAAATCGTTTTTCCCACCTTATGGTGCGTTTCAGCAATTCCGGCCTAACAACTGTACGTGAAGCTCCAGTATCCACTGTTAAATTGCAAGGTTGGTTGTCCAAGGTGGCCTCGATGATCAGACTATTTCCGTTGCTAACTTGAGTTATTGTGATGGTTGGGGCTTCATATCGACCAGCCAGCGCCCGCCCCGCGGCCCTGGCGACGTTTAGTTTAACGGAACATCTTGATCCACTTGGGTCCCGGAGTCCGTGACCCTCCTCCGTTTCCTCGAAGGACACTCTGACTGGATATGGCCCCTGCCTCTACAAGAATAACACGTTGGGACATACCGCGGCTTCCTCTCCTCTGCAACTACCTCCTTGACCTCACTGATCTTCCCTATCCCGGCATTCTGCCGTACGGTTTCCACCTCAAGGGCATAAGCCAGTGCTTCTTTTAAGGTCTGGTGGTGACGCAACTGTACATTAGTTTTCACTTCTGCGTCCCGTATACCGTTTAGGAAGGCCTCCAGTAGGGTGGTCTCGATCATCACGGGTGTCGATGAGTAGGCCCGACGAACGAGTCTTTCAACCTCTACAGCCCATTCCTGGAGGCTTTCACCAGCTTTTTGTTTCCTCTCGCGTAGCTGCGCTCGGTAGACATTTTCCAGGTGCTTGTCACCGTAGCGTGTGTCTAACGCTTCCATCAGAGATTCCAGTGTCCTTCCTTCAGGTGGCAGGTTTTCCAGTATTACTAAGGCATCTCCTCGTAATGCAAGTGTCAAGGCCATAAAAGACTCCTCGTTGCTCCAGGCTTTAGTTTTTACCAATATCTCAAATTGGTACTTGAAGGCTGTCCACGAGGAGGTTCCATCGAAGTGTGGTAGGTCGAACTTCGCTGATGATGGTGAGGTCGCGGCAACAGGTCCGCAGGATTTAGCCTGACAATCTCTTTTTCAAGCTCTTGTAAGCGGCCGTCCATGGACCCAGTCTTCAAAGCCACTTCCTTACTCAGTATTTGCAAGCAGTCGTCAATGGTCCCAGTCTTCCAAGCCACTTCCTTAGTGAGCATTTGCAAGCCGTCTTCGAGGTTCTTCACTTTATCTCCCAGTGCATGGATGCCTGCATCGATTTTACCCATAACAGCTCCCTGGTTGGCCTGAATCTCTTGAATGGAGCCCTGCATCTCTTGCATGGAGGCCTGCATCGTCTGTTGACTAGCCTTTTGATTGGCCTGCATTTCTTGCATGGAGGCCTGCATCGTCTGTCGACTAGCCTCTTGGTTGGCTTGCATCATCTGTTGACTAGCCTCTTGTTTGGCCTGCATGTCTTGCAAGGAGGCCTGCATCATCTGCTGCATAGAAGCCAACAGCGTCATCATGTTGGTATCTGACGAGGTTCCATCAGGTGCTGACGTAGTTCCCGTCGAGATAGCAGAATCGGCCTGACGCCCTTCCTCTTCAAGGTTCCGTTGACGTGCAGCATCCATTTCCACTTGACGTCTTGTCTGTGGAGTACGCCCTTCGTCTTCACGTGGTAATATCGGCATCGCACTTCTGACACCAGTTGTTACGTGCGCGGGGTACAAATTAAATGCCGTTTACACAACAAAGAGGTTTATTCGCTCACCACAAACTAGACAACTAAATAACTAGCACACACAGTACTCTTCAACAGTTCAAGTCGCTCAGCAGTTCACAGTAGTCCACAATCGTTGCTTAAGTCGCAGGTATAACTCTCTTGGTTCACTTCGGTAAGATGTGTTCACTTTCGCTTTCGAAAATTAACTGACTCGTGTCGATAGCCGGGCGTCCTTTTATATCGGGGTAGAATATTCCGGAATCATCTAGAGCACTAGAGCGTTCGAGAATAGTAGGTATTTACTGGGACGTTCGAGAAAACAGGTACCTACACAGTCGTGCCGACGATAGAGGTGAATGCCCTTGTTATCGCGATTTGTAGGTAAAGTAGTTATAGGTAGACAAAGGGCTTGTGATTTTGTATTGACTTTTCTGGATTTTTCTACACGGATCGATAGAGTACTTCGACATTAATAATGCGTTTTAATTTCTAGAAGATTCGATCAGTAGTTTTCGAGATATCGACGACCGTTGTAACAATATAATAGTATCGGTAGCTTAAAGAATAAGGACTCAGCCTCGAGATCGAGACGTCCCAGGTTCGAATTCAGGAATTACCGATGTAAACCCAATTTAGCTCGGCTGGCTCTACCATTATTTTTATTACTATTCCCGCTACTAGAGTCATTTGTAACGTTGAAGTTAGTTTAGAAAGTATGAACTAAAAATTGTAATTAAATTGTGACTGTAAGCAGTCAAAAATGTGAGAATTATGGTTACCGAGTTATCTACTGGTCTAGCTCTGGAGATGAGAAATAAAATTCAGGATTGATCTTCAATCATCATCATCATCATCATTAACCTATTCTAGTCCACAGCTGGACATAGGTGTCCATAGGTGGTTGACGATCTACGAAAGACTGCGGGCAGATGCTGGATGCGGCAGGCTGAAGACAGGGCGCTATGGCGCTCATCTTCAATACGTATTCATGTTTTTTTTTTTTCATTTTTGTATAAGGTATAATCGTTACAAAATTGATTACTTAATTGTAGAAGTAAGATTAATTTTAAAAAAAAAACATAACATAACATAAACTCACGCCTATATCCCCGAAGGGGTAGGCAGAGGTGCTAGCACCCACATTTCGCCAGTTTATGTTTAGGTCCCATTGTAATAGGTGGCGAGCCTATTATAACCGGGCACTTATAAACCTGCGATAAATACACACATAACTTCGAAAAGCATCGAAAAGTCATTGGTGGGTGCCATGGTAAAACCTGGGATCGAACCCGAGACCCCGTCTCAGCAGTCCATTACCCATACCACTAGGCTACCGCGGCGGCTAGCTAGATTAATTTAAATTAGATAGAAATCCCAGGAATGGGTTGTATTACATTTTCTTCAGTCGTGAAGGATGTAAGGAGTAAGAAGCGAGAAGTAGAAGTAAGGGTGCTTCCTCAAGGTCATTTCGGTTACTAATACTCTCGATAAAAAAGCGGCCAAGTGCGAGGAAGGCTTCCGTAGCAGCAAGTAACATAGTAATGTTTTTTTTTTATATTTTATATTCGAGTTGATTAAATGAAAGGTAAATTGCGGTTTACGATTCATGACGTATTAAAACTTTTAAAATTACTTACTAGATCTCGTTCAAACCAATTTTCGGTAATGGTATGGTAATGGTAATGTACATCATATAAATATTTTTTAATTTTATCATTTTCTTATTTTAGAAGTTATTTTCTTATTTTAAAGTTACAGGGGGGGGGGGGGACACTTTTTACCACTTTGGAAGTGTCTCTCGCGCAAACTATTCAGTTTAGAAAAAAAATATTTTGGTAATCTCAATATCATTTTTGAAGACCTATCCATAGATACACGTATGGGTTTGATGAAAAAAATTTTTTTGAGTTTCTAAGTATGGGGAGCCCCCAAAATTTATTGTTTTTTTTACTTTTTTGTTAAAAATCTTAATGCGGTTCACAGAATACGTCTACTTACCAAGTTTCAATAGCATACATCTTATACTTTCGGAAAAAGTGGTTGTGACATACGGACGGACAGACAGACAGACATGATGAATCTATAAAGGTGCCGTTTTTTGCCATTTGGCAACGGAACCCTAAAAAAAGCGTTCAATAAGCTGGTCTACAGTAATTTTAAAAATCACAAATGCAACTATTATGTATATTATATTTACCTGGTGTACAATAAAGTGTATAATAAATAAATAAAGAAATAAATATTATTATATGCATACAGATCATAAAGTAATATTAAAGAAATTTTTAAGTTTCATTCATTAGAAGACTCAGGCCTCGAAGGCCGTCCTTACAGAAGCTGGCCGTGGCGGAGGCGTGTCGTGTGTGTCCTACACACGCCTGCCTACTCACCGACGCGGGATAAAACCCGACCCCACCAGGCGAGGCCGCGCTGGCGGCCACGGTCCGCCGGTAACCCTGGGGTTATCCTTTCGAGGGCTTACCCGGGGTGCCCGGCAATGGATACTTGGGCAGGACAACGTGCGGTTTTAGTCCGTTCATGCACGACATAACCGCCCCCGCTGGCCGACGGCTGGCATGCAAAGGGATTTACGCACGTAAAAAAAAAAAAATAAGGCCTCGAAGGATGCTAAACAATATGCCGATTTCATAATTACTACCTCGATAATATTACCTTTCAACCTAGTAGAAGTGAACCGAAGGTGTTACTTTCCTTGGAAGTTGGGATTAATTTTGTAGTAGAAAGAATTAAGTTTTTTTTTCAATATAGTTCAATTGACTGCAGCCCGCTGGATGATAAGACGCTATGGTAAAGTTTAGAAGGTGCGAGCCACCATTCCAGATTCCACAAATCTAATTCTTTAGTAGGCATAGAAACCCATTTGCTCACCAACTCTGTAAAAAAGAATTGAAAATTTCAATACACCTCCATAAAAAGCAGTAAGTGTTATAAAAAAGACAGATTATTTAGAAGGAAGCAGCCTTAAGCCTCGTTGATACGATCAAAGTGTGCTTTGACAAAGTAGAATTGGCAGTTAGTAGACGTTATTTGTGGCAACACTGATGAAAGTGTAATCATACGCCGGTGTCCGATAAAAAGGTACGAGGACTGCGTTCCAGTTTCGTGAATTTTGTATTTACGTAGTAGATTTGATGGCTACTTTGATGCTATTTTGATTGTGGTAACACTGGGCAAAGTATATTTTGACGATGATTTCTTATGAAATGGTATCAAAGTGAAACCTAAACATTAAGCAATTAGGTAATAGTTTACCTAAAGTTTTTTTACTGCGAATACATAATATTATCAGAGCTGTATCAACAGTTGATTTTATCTGAAGCATCGGAACTGGCCTGTATGTAGAAATAAAATCAAGTTCATGAAAAAGAGGACATGGTTCTAAATCAGCTTGCAACTTTGATTTTCACAAACAAGCAACGTTTATCATACATTCATACAAACATTGTAGTTGATTGTAAAACTAAACTGACCTTTTTTATGGTTCCGTTGCCGAATGGCAAAAAACGGAACCCTTTTAGATTTTTCTAAACTGAATAGTTTGCGCGAGAGATACTTCCTAAGAGGTAAAATGTGTCCCCCCCCCTGTAACGTCTAAAATAAGAGAATGATAAAACTAAAAAAATATATGATGTACACTTCCAACGAAAATTGGTTCGAACGAGATCTAGTAAGTAGTTTTTTTTGAATACGTCATAAATCGTAAACCGCAATTTACCTTTCATTTAATCAACTCAAACATAAAAAAAAAAAAAAAAAAATATGTTACTTGCTGCTACGGAACCCTTAATGGGCGAGTCCGACTCGCACTTGGCCGCTTTTTTTAATGTAGGGAGTGTTAATAATAATAATATGGTATGGTCACCTCGCCTGACGGTAAACTAAAAAGGTAGTCCCATGAATGAGGGCCGCCATTGCAGATACATTACAGACGCATGTACCCGAGGTTGCAGGAAGAAGGAAACACGTACTAAAATGACATTATAAACTTTACTTTGTTCAAGTAGACTTTGATGTGTCAACGCGACTTCATACAGAGCCTCAATACATTTAGTTTATCAGACAGTTAAATCTTAACCTGCAGCCGTTGAACGCGTTTACGGGATTTTTTACGAGCGCTATGTGTGCTCTCGCCTCACCAGTTAATATATTGATGTGATGCCGTTTTATCGTTCAAATGAGTAATTTTTATCGGCGATTCTGTACTTTATACGTTAATTTCCTACGTTTTGTTGACTTGAAATAGGAAAACTGGGATATAAGGTGATTTAATAAGGTAGAATAAGGCACACATCATCAGTGGTGGCTATCTTGACCTTACAACGCCTAAAGGCTGGGATTAGACAGTTGAAAGATTGATATCGCGATTCAATAACGTTATCCGTGTCCATTGTCAATTGCTCATCAATAATATCAATATTATATAAGGTGTCACAAAATTAGGTCTCTGGATTTGGTGAGATGACTTGGTATCTACAAAATATGTATTTGAAACAAACAAAATAATATCGGGTAAAAAAAAATATGTTAATAAAATATTAAAAAGAAAAACAAGTTGAATTCCTGAGACGAGCTCAGCCGAATACAAGGGATTTTCGATTTTGCGTTATTTTTTATTTTTTTTGCGATTTTTTGTGATTTTTTCTATATCTTGCAATGGTTCACCCCAGCACGAATCTATTACCGAAAACAGCAACTCGATAGCTCATCTCCTTCATACCCAAAACCGTGACAAAAAATTGGCAACGACGACGTCGACGACGTCGAAGACACCGACGACGTCGACGACAACTCGATAGCAATAGGGCTTTTCTAAAGAAAATCCCTAAAAACATCACCAGCGACGAGCACACGTGACGCTGGTCGCGATTTAGTATCGCGGATTGGTATCGCGGATAGAGTATCCTCGCAGTATTCTCCAAGCGGATGTGTGGGAAATACCTAAATCGCGACCAGCGTCACGTGTGCTCGTCGCTGGTGGTGTTTTTTTTTCATTTTTTTATATTTTATTTGAATGTATTTTTTTTACCAGATATTTTTTTTTTGTTTCAAATACATATTTTGTCGATACCAAGTCATCTCACCAAATTCAGAGACCTAATTTTGTGACACCTTATATACCTATTGAGACGATCGTGATAGGTAGGTAACTAATAGTTCTTTCGATATTTGTCCTATTGTTGGACTATCGATACCTTAGTGAGTGAGACGAAGTCGAGCGAAAGCTCCTCATACCAGACTACAGGATTTTCTTTGTCACAGGTCTCCTCCTAAACTACTAATCCAATCAGAACCAAATTTGGCATGATTAAAGAGGTCAATCAGAGGAAGGTTTATGGATATATTTTGAAAAAATTAATGCTACCACAGAGGAATGATCACCGTTAAAAAAATTCCAGATGGAGTTACATAATAACCGCTCGAGACACTGTGACCAAGCTTTACACGCTCAGAAAGCATGTGCAGAGTTGTGACTTTCAAAAAGAATTTTCAAAATCGCACTTGCCACGGAGGAATGATCACACAAAATTTTCAAAATCTGATTCACGATGTCTCACTCAGCTCAATATTGCAAGCAGCGATTGGCCTTGCAGACCTAGTCGATATTCTGCTTTGGTGGTGTCATAATATTAGTTTGAGCTGATGTACACATGTGGTCTTGAAATTCGGAATGACTGAAAGAGGTTTTCTATTTTGGAAGGTATAGTCGGGTCCATTTTGAAAAAATACAGAGAATAAGATCTAATTGTATTACTACATTACATACTACATTGCTGCGGACTGGCGGCCTAAAAAGTCCGAAAACTTGTCTACCTACAGAGCTTCGATATCGCCAATGGGTTGTTGAGGTCAGATGGAGTCGCTGCACGAAAAATATTGAAATTTGCTGCGTAGTCAGTACTGGAACGGCTGACCCCTATTGAGCTGGGACAAGGCTCGAACGAGCCATCAGCGTGGGTCCTACACGAGCTCCTGGATTTCATTCTCGCGTTGGGAAATGTAACATAGGAAATTCATGAAAGCAGAGCAGGAACTGAAGGCCATACATACACGTTTATCGCAATATACGTAAACAAAATCTTTTTAAACATAGATTGATAAAGAGCAACAGACAGTTGAAGCACAAAGCGCCTTTGAACCGACACGACACGTGCATGAGCTCACAATGAACGTCTCTGTAAATTGATCATCCATTTCACACCGATGTTCACGCATATTTAGGTCAATGCGAACTACTATCGCCGTGATTGTGAGATAACTTTGAGAACTTGAGCCTCTATGAAACACTAAATACTTTACCACTTGTTCTGAAATTTTAAAAATGTAAATACACTTGTAGAAATATCAAAATGCACCTTAATTTAAATGATCTTTCAACAAATATTGTGTACGTCTAAAAGTTAGATAGCTTGCTTGATTAGTTTTGTTTTTTTTATATATTTAGGACACGTCAATTTGACTTCACCGCGCCTGATGGTAAGCTGAGGGTAAAGTCTCAGGAAAGAGGATCACCATTAAATGGTGGCACTCAGCTTGACGGCCTCATCAGAAGAGGATTGTTGTCGCAGCAGCGCATGACACACACCAGTCCCACTAGTGCTGCGACCACAATTCCCATGCCCGGCTATGCACTTGCTGACCCCTGAACGCAATCAAACCGAAATTGGATTACCATGGAGGATTTTTCGCAATCGTGCACGGTGGTACCCACCCGGCCGAATTTCGTGACAAATTTGTGTCATCAAATTTCTACTACCAGTAAGATTAACAGACCAGAGACCAGTAAGTCTATTTAAATTTGTTACTATGTTACGGTTTCCCCAGCAGAAGGGGGCCGGGACGGCGGGGCAAATGGCGCCCATTCCTCAAACCGGGGCAAACTATTTATTAATCTGTGGCAAGACGGGGACACCGTTGTTCCCAAACCCGAGGGGACCATCTCCGTGCGGTTTTAGTCGGTTCAAGCCCGACATAACCGCTCCCGCTGGCCGGCGGGGGGGTATCCGAAGGGATTTCCGCACGAAAAAAAAAAGGTACGAAGGGACTGGCATATTATGTTTGTATAAAAGTCCCGCATAATAAATAAAGAGAGAAAAATTGCACCTAGGTGAATTAGCTCAGGTGAAATGAGTTTACGCAGCCAAATGAGTTTAATGTTAACCGCTGGAGTTACAAACGAGACAATTTGGCAAGTGATGTTTTTTATATTATTGCAAACAACCATTATGAAAGGATTTTTTGAAGTTTACTCCCTTGGGGGATCCAAGGGTGTAAAATAGTAGATGAAGGGTTGCGCACAAGTCCATCATTTTCAAATTAAGAAGCACGATTTTTTTAAATAATCCTAACTATTTCTGGTAAGAAATAAATGTATAGGAATATCGGCGTTTTTTAAATTGAGAGCTTGAAAATGTATATATATGGGAAATTTGTCACTTTTGAAGTTTGAAGAATTAAGCATGAAATATAAAATTGAAGCTGACGAAAAGTTATAGTAGGTATGTAGTTTGGATTCGTAATTGAACCTATCGGATCGATAGATGGCGCTGCAACAAAATTCTAGAAATCACTTAATCCGTTACTACTTAGTTAATCACTTAGTTCGTAGTTTTTAATGAGTCATTGGATGGTTGATATTCGCTATTTAATCTGGTAGGTGGTACTACAATCGGGATATAAAATGATTTTTACGAATTTTTCCATGCGAAGCCGGGATATAAAAAGGATGAAAAAAATATGTGTACGTGTACTAGTGTACACAGGTAAGAAGTGAAACTTCTTTATGACCTTATTTTTCGAAAAATTATCTACTATATGCAACTTTACAGAAATTGGTTAAATAAAGTTAAATTAGATAAAGTTTAACAAAAGGCTTTTATCATCATAGACATTAATACAAATAATACAATCATTTCATTTTACCTTATTACCACTAAGATTATTACAGCATTTCATTAAAGTACAAAACAGTGGTATTAGTTAATAATAACTACTTTTAATGGAATTATATACATTGACCGATAGTTACCCTCAATAACTGAGGTTAACCTTAAATAACTTGAAAAAAATAAATACCATAATCACACCCACGTGTTAGAAAAAGAGATACAATTACTTACTTTTTTTAGAAATTCACTGGAATTAGAATTAAAATAAACCCTTTGATTTTGCTGATCAGTATCAGTCGAATAAATCAACTTTTTTTTAAAAGATGGCGCGTAACGGAAAATTGTGACGGTAATATTTTTTCCAACGCCGATGAATAAGTTTCACTTCAAAAATCGAAGCGTATACTAATATTATTTATACCATACCTACTCTAAAAAGCTTATTTTATTCACGCAAAATAGTGAATAAAAAGGCCTTTTATTCACTGTTTTGTTTTTATTCACTATTTTGGTGTTTGAATTTGGAACACAAAAATATATCCGGTCTCTATTTCAATGCTTACACAAACTCCTTGCGCTAAGATTCGAAATTCAAAACTCATTGGTGCAAATAAATTCTCGAGATTTGATTGGTCGATATTTGCGACAAGGAGTTTGGCATTGGAATAAATATTGTTTCACAAGTTGACCACTCTAATGATAATAATAAGAAAATTACGCTTAATTTCAGTCATTGCTCTAATTTTAATGTCCATTTCAATAAATGTCACAATTCTTATTTCTTGATTAAATTTCTATTTTCGCTTAAATTATGTTTTTTCTCGTAGTCATGGTATAAAGTATAGTATGCAACTCCTGAATAAAGTACGAATTTATATCGAGGGCCATGAATCACTCGCGTCGTTCAGGATTCTAACAGTTGAATCACTCGCTGCGCTCGTGATTCAATCATTAGAATCCTTCACTTGCTCGTGACTCATCTACGGCCCTCGCTTTAAATCCGTCCTTTATTCACTAGTTGCATAATATACTATTATACCATACCTACTCTAAAAAGCTTATTTTATTCACGCAAAACAGTGAATAAAAAGGCCTTTTATTCACTGTTTTGTTTTTATTCACTATTTTGGTGTTTGAATTTGGAACACAAAAATATATCCGGTCTCTATTTCAATGCTTACACAAACTCCTTGCGCTAAGATTCGAAATTCAAAACTCTTTGGTGCAAATAAATTCTCGAGATTTGATTGGTCGATATTTGCGACAAGGAGTTTGGCATTAGATTAAAAACTGTTTTGTGTTTGCTGCCTTTATAGAAAAAAAATAGTGAATTAGCGCCATTTATAATACTTACTGTGAATTGTATGATGTCTTTTCTCGTAGTCATGGTATAAAGTATAGTATGCAACTCCTGAATAAAGTACGAATTTATATCGAGGGCCATGAATCACTCGCGTCGTTCAGGATTCTAACAGTTGAATCACTCGCTGCGCTCGTGATTCAATCATTATAATCCTTCACTTGCTCGTGACTCATCTACGGCCCTCGCTTTAAATCCGTCCTTTATTCACTAGTTGTATAATATACTATTTCACTCCTCTTGCTCAAAAAGACCGTCATTGTGGCGTACCAGAGCGAAGAAAAAATAGCAATTCTTCCCCTAGGGGAAAAAGTTTTTTATTTTTTTATTTTTGTGTGTCAAATGACAATGAGCCTACAAAAACGAAAAAGTCTTTAGTCATAAGTAGAATAATCATAAATAAAGACTCGACTTATTACTGTTTCATTAAAAATAACTTCATTTTATTTTTGTAAATGGAACTAAAATCGGCGATCTCTGGTAGATCATGCAATGTGTTGCGGCTACAGAAGAAACAAAAAAAAGACATTGGCGCGAAATCTTTATAATTTTTCTCTAATTGCAAATTGAATTCGTAGTGACCGTAAATTGGATTGTTTTATAGTCTCGCAATCGTAGTGAAAGCATAGTGTAACACACGGCGCTAAAACCCATTAAAACTCGGTTTCTATTTACTCCCTCGCTAAAGCTCGGGAGTAAAACTACCTCGTATATAATGGGTCATTTTAGCACCTTGTATAACAATCTACTATATAATGTTGTAATTCTTTGAGGATTCAAAAATTGAACGCAAGAGCTTCGTAGTCATGAAACCCCCAAAAAACTTTGTTCATTTATTCGCAGGATTCAGGGCAGAAAAAGGTGAATTATGAATTGATCTCATCTCAGGTGATGTTCATGTATGAATATGTTAAGATATTCCGAGAACGAACATATGTGGGTTAATCAATTCCATAAAATTTACGAGATTGCCACTTTATGATGCTTTTAAGGTCCAATATCTTGAAATTCCTTTGGATTGTGCATATTTCTCATTTTGGTGAAGCGTCGCTCGTCGATTTCGACTCGTTTACAAAGAAGACCTGTGGCAAGTTCTTGTGCTGTATTTATTATAAAGAGCCTTGTAGTTACTAGCTTCTTTGAGTTTTTTTTTTATATATAGAACACGTCAATTTGACTTCACCTCGCCTGACGGTAAGCTGAAGGTAAAGTCTCAGGAAAAAGGGTCACCATTACACACACGTACCATGTTAACAATGGTGACACTCAGCTTGACGGCCTCATCAGAGGATTGTCGTCGCAGCACCGCGTGACACCCACCGGTTCCACTAGTGCTTCGACCACAATCCCCCTGCCCGGAACGCAATCAAACCGAAATTGGATTACTATAATAATAATAATAATAATAATAACCTGGCAACACTACGTCAACAAGGCCATTTTTATCTTGCTCCGTACCTAAATTCATTTTTTTCACGTTTTTAATAAATACACTACTACAATAAAAAGACCCAAATATACCATTTACCGTTTAATCAAGAAAATAAAATGTTTAAGTCTAATATTACACACAATACCAAAAAATCAAGAATATACGCTTCTGACAGCTAGGCAAACAAGATAAAATTATGTTGACCAGATCCAGGGCACGAGAAGCACAAATTACACCTCCGGACTCGTCGCCCAGCTCCGCCTCCCATCCCCGTGCAGCGGCATCTCCGACAACGGGTATTGCAGAGCCGTCGAGCTCTAGTTCAAGCGACGAGTTCTTCTCTCCGCCGACGTCGCCAACACCTGAACGTCGGCCGAGGAGAGGCCGGCCACCGAATGGCTTAGGACCCCGACGCCCACCGGCTTCGAATAGGGCCCCCGCTACCGGTGGTGATGTGCACCGCATGCGATGGACTAACTCCATAAATGAAAATGTCATGCGGGCATATTTTGTGGCTACAGAGGGAGGAATTAACCTCACTGCGTACCGTGTTCGTATGTTGCCTCTGTTTCAGGAACTGGAACCATCTATCAACGTTTCGGCACAACGCCTGTCGGATCAGGTGCGGGCCATACAACGCTGTCGCTTGTTGGATGACGCCGTACTTGAGAGACTTCGCTCAGACGTGCAGTGTAGCCTCGTCACCCCTTCTTCGTCACGACCTGTGGGTCATACTAATACTAGTGAAACACCACAGGCTACCCCTGATGATGAAGTAACGGATGACGGATCTATAACCGTAAGTACTCAGTATAATGATAAATTAAGGAGCGCTTTGGAGCTTGCGATTCATGAATTTCGATCCACTTGTAGCAGTAACAGACCGCGGCTACCGCGTTTGCCTACGCATAGAAAAAACATAGCGCTAGTGTGTGCCCTAGACTCGATGTTACCAAAATATTTCGAGTCCAGTGTCGATCTTACTGATACACATTCAATTCTGTATTGTGCGGCGGTCACGGTATGTCGAGTAGCTGGCGTGAAATTCTCAGGTACTGAGACAGCTACTCGACCTAAATCCACCGTGCCTGGCTGGCAATGCAGAATTGAGCGTCGTATCGCCGAGACTAGGGCACTCATTGGCAAGCTGTGCTGCTTCAGGTCTGGCAATACACGCCCGAGAGTAATGCGCTTTGTAACTCGAGCATTTTCAGGGACTAATGTTAGTCCTCGTGAATATTTGCTACGAGTCACAGAGCGCATTGACTTCCTGAAGCAGAAAGTTTATGCGTGGGCAAACTGTATACGACGTTACAAGAAGAGAGTGGATAGATACACCTTGAATCGTTCGTTCCAAAAAGATGAGAGGTGGGTTTATAGAAGATGGGAGCAACCTAATTCAGATGTGGCTAATATGTGCCGACCCAATGCTAAAGACACCAGTTCATTCTGGCGTAGCATTTGGTCGGTGCCTGTTAGTCATACAGAGGGTGAATGGATACGGGATGTCAGGCAGTCATGTGAGTCAATACAAGCAATGGAGCCAATAGTTATTAGTGAAAATGATGTCGCCAGTGCAGTCCGTTCGTTATCAAACTGGAAATCAGCGGGACCGGACGGACTGCACAATTTCTGGCTAAAATGGCTCCACAGCTCACATGCCTGTTTGGCATCACAGTTCCAGTGATCACTCGAATCAGGATCGCTCCCAGCTTTTATGACTACAGGCATAACCCACCTACTCTACAAATCAGGTAGTACCACGGACCCCAAAAATTATAGACCAATTACCTGTTTACCAACAATATATAAACTTCTTACATCCATTCTGACAGCTAAATTGTCAGCTCACATAGAGAGTAACTCTATAATGTCTATCTCTCAGAATGGATGTAGAAGTGGGGCACGTGGTACGAAGGAGCTCCTTATTTTTGATATGGCCATTAGCCAACAGGTCCGCCGTAACCGAAAGAATCTGACGACATGCTGGATTGACTACAAGAAAGCCTACGATTCCGTGCCACATACATGGCTGTTGAGGGTGCTGGAGTTGTATAAAATTGATACAACTCTATGCACCTTCTTAAAGGAATGTATGAGGCAATGGAGGACGGTTCTTCTTTCTCCAGGGTGTGGTCAGGTCCTGGGGGATGGTGTACCGATAAAGATCGAGAGGGGTATATTCCAGGGTGATAGCCTGAGTCCGTTATGGTTTTGCCTAGCACTGAATCCTCTCAGTACAATACTGGAGAATTCAGGACTAGGCTATCAGTTGCGGAGAGGAGGTCAAGTTATATCCCATCTTCTTTACATGGATGACTTGAAATTATTTGCCCCCACCGACTCCCAGCTGGTAGAATTACTTAAGGTAACTGAAGCCTTTAGTAATTCTATCAGAATGGAGTTTGGTGTAGACAAATGTGCAGTCATGCATGTTAAGAAGGGTGGGGTTGTGGAATCTGAAAGAATTGAACTTTCAGATTACACACAACTGAAATCTCTCTCGGCAACTGAAACCTATAAATATCTTGGTATGTCACAAGCGCTAGGTATTACTGAGACTGCCATGAAACAGACGTTGCGGGATCGTTTCTTTGGGCGCCTGAAAAAAGTACTTCAGAGTCTTTTATCGGGCGGTAACAAAGTGCGAGCCTACAACGGCTGGGTCATGCCAGTCTTAGTATACTCCTTTGGCATACTAAGATGGACTCAGACCAAATTAGATACCCTGGATAGGAAAGTCCGTACGTTGCTAACTGCAAATCGTATGCACCACCCACGCTCGTCAGTAATGAGGTTGTATATCCCACGGAAATGTGGGGGTCGTGGTTTTTTAAACGCCAAGACTCGCCACAACCGTGAGATATGCAACCTTAGGGAATATTTCCTACACGTTGACGTGGGTGTGCACCGAGATGTAGTGGCAATAGACAACGGACTAACCCCTCTCGCTCTGGCAAAAGAGAACTGGCACAAACCGGTAATACTTAGCATCGCTGATCGCAAGGAAATATGGAAGAGCAAAGAGCTGCATGGACGTTTTTATCGGGCCTTAAATGGGCCCGACGTAGATATAAAAGCATCAGTGTTCTGGCTACGCTTCGGTGATCTCTTTGGAGAAACCGAAGGTTTTGTCTGTGCAATTACAGATGAAGTTGTCATGACGAATAATTATCGGAGGTATATCCTTAAGGACGGCACGATTGACATATGTCGGGCGTGTCACCGTCCCGGAGAATCCCTAAGACATATTATCTCTGGTTGTTCTCGTCTTGCCAACGGAGAATATTTGCATAGACACAACCAAGTGGCCAGAATCGTTCATCAACAACTTGCTCTAAAGTATGATCTTGTAGATTCGGAGGTACCGTATTACAGGTATGTGCCCGACCCAGTTCTTGAAAATGGTCGTGTCACGTTGTACTGGGATCGATCAATCATCACTGACAGGACTATTGTAGCCAATAAGCCTGATATAGTGGTGATTGATCGATCAGAGCGTCTCGCAATAATTGTTGACATCACCATCCCCCATGATGACAATCTCGTGAAAGCCGAAAAAGACAAACAAATAAAATATTTGGACTTGGCTCACGAGATTGTCGACATGTGGGATGTGGATTCAGCAATTATTGTTCCGATAGTCGTATCGGTTCACGGACTGATTGCCAAGAGCCTCGATAAACATCTCCAGAGGCTCGCGTTAGGCAGTTGGGTCAAGGGCTTGATGCAGAAGGCAGTGCTCCTCGATACGGCACGTATTGTGAGGAGGTTCCTCTCCCTGGAGCCCTAACCACCGGTAGCTTGGTCCCTGTACCCGATGCCGGTGGGCCACTATTTATTATATTTTTAAATATATTTGTTTTTTATTTATATAGAATGTATTTAAAAATATAATTTATATGTATTTTAATTGTAATAAAGAGAATAATAATAATATTTATTTACCAAAAATAGTACAACACTTTATATAACTATAGAGGTTACATAGATAAAATAATATGCCACAAAACAAATCAATACCCTGGTTCCCACTATAAGATTTAACTTGAGTTGTGGGTAACCAGGCCCCGCTAGTATGTTTACAAAAATTATGAGTTTCCCAGATTAAATAGGTACATCATTTTTATATTTAGTAAGTGTGTATTTGTGTATGTGTGAAAAAATGGGTGTATGTGTAATGTATGAGAAGAGAGAGTGTGTGTATGATTGTGTGTATGTATGTATATGTGAGTGGAGGTATGCATTATGCAATAATATGCATGTAGGATGTACGATTACAAAACTGAAACCTTGAGAAGGTTTTCTATATCATCATAGGTTTTGTCCATAAGCCAATTTGATACTTTTTTTCTGCAATGCGATCTGAGGAGTTCGTAGATGTTGCAAAGTTTATTTACCATATTGTATAAATGGCCACCCAACACCTTATAGTGCCGAGCAGCTAAAGAAGTTCGGTAATGTTGAGTAACACATACTTTGGACCAGCGGCAGTGGCGCCTTTTTTTGAAAATAGTGTTAAATTCCAGTGAGATGTGCTTTCTAATAACGGTTTCTAGCACAAATAGTTTCCTAACCGACAGCACTTTACAGTCATCATACAGCTGGATAGTGGGGTACCGAAAAGGCTTACAGGTCATCACCTTCAGGACAGCCTTCTGTGCCAGTTCCACCTCAAACAAAAGCGTTTTGGCCGCACCTCCCCACACACAAATACAATAGCTTAAGATGGACTGACCCAAAGCAAGATAAACGATCCTTAGGGTATCAGGATCAGCGGAGTGTCTCAGTTTTTTAAAGATATATATCAGCTTGCACACTCGAGCAGTCAGGTTTTCTAAATGATATTTCCAATTCAGATGATTATCTATATACACACCAAGGTATTTTATTTGGGTGGACCTATTCAAAGTGGCACAAGCACAGTCTGCCGCTGTCTCCGGATTGTAGGAGCAAGTATGGGCCTTAAGGGTGCAAGTATCGAGAGCAGGTTGGGTTATACTTGTATGCGAGAATGTCAAATAGGTAGTTTTGTCTGAGTTGAGGGTCAGAAGGTTATTATTTAACCACTGCATTACTCTACAAAGACACAGTTCCGCGCGCTCAAAAGTATCGTGCCAATTTTTGCCCCGAATAAGTAAGGCGGTATCGTCCGCGTAAGTTACTATGGAACAGTTGGGAAGGGTGAGTCTGCACAACGAGTTAATATAGATTAAAAACAGCGTTGGACCAAGGATTGAGCCCTGGGGTACACCAAATTTTATATCTAAGCTGTCACTAACAGACGAATCAATTCTTACGCACTGCGACCTGTCAGTAAGATAATCAGTAAAGATTCCCAGCGCCTGTCCCCGGATTCCATATCTCTCCATCTTAGCCAAGAGGCTGGAGACAGAGACAGTGTCAAAAGCTTTTTTAAGGTCCAGAAAAATGCCTAAACATTTTTGACTAGCATCAAGACTATCAATTATCTGGTCAACTAGAGAGGCTATTGCATCCTGTGTAGATTTTCCCTCCCTGAAACCAAACTGATTCGCAGCAAGAATGTTGTTTCTGTTCAAAAAACCAACAAGACGTGTGTTTAATAGCTTCTCTAGGACTTTGGACAGTGCAGGGAGTACCGAAATTGGTCTGTAGTTGTTGACACTATCTCTGCTCCCGCCCTTATATATAGGGTGAACAATAGCCTGTTTAAAGGATTTGGGAAACACACCATTCAACATAGAAATGTAACAAATATGTGTGATAACAGGAACCAAAGTATTTGCGCATCTCTGTAACAAACGAGTTGAAATCTTATCCCATCCAGCAGCACTATCACCCCGCAGTCCTCTGATAACTCGTGCGACTTCATCCTCGTCAGTTGGCAGCAGCACAAACGATTCAAGGGATGGAATATCATTTGGCGAGAGTTTATAATTTAGTGTCACTGGGCCGAATTTTTGTGCTAAGTCACTGCCAATATTTGTGAAATATTCATTTACATTATTCAACGATTCTATTGGATTTGGTTTCAATCCTAGTAATTCCCGGGGTGAAGATTTTAGGTTGCCAGTATTAGTTATATTTTTGATAACTTTCCAGGTGGCCTTGGGGTTATTTTGTGCTTTTAGTAATTCAAATTTTTCATGTGCATGTTTTAATCTTTTCAGTAGCTTGTTGCAGAAGTTACGGTATCTGATGTAAGTCACTTGAAGAGTAAGGTTAGTAGGGTCCTTCTTTAACCGTCGGCTCATGGAGTCTCGATTGCGGATACATCGCAACAAACCTTTTGTTATCCAAGGTTTATAGATTTTTTGTTTGGATGGAAGGCATCTAGTAACCGAAAAACTTTCAATGACTGAACCGATAGTTGAAACCAACCTTTCTGCAGCCAGACTAGGATCCAAAGTGTTCATTACTAACGTGAAGTCGGTATTTTTGATAGCCTGAAAAACCGATTCGTAGTTTACCCTTACAAAGTTATTTTGGGTCCTAGGATGATTCAAAGAGAGCTCAATATTAATCATGTTTGCAGAATGATCGGTTATTAACGAGTCAAATATTAAGGTCGTAGTTTTTAGGTCTGATTTCAGGAGAGTGTGGTCCAAACAGTTCCCACCTCGTGTGGGATGGTAGTGAGTTAGTAGGAGACCATGCGAGGACGTCAGGCTTAGATATTTGTTAGATTCTTGTAGAATTTTTATATTTATGTTAATATCACCTATAAGAAGGATATTTTTATATTTTGATAAGGATGTTAGAGCGGTATCTAGGTCGCTCAAAAAAGAATCAACAGTAGCCAGACTAGGAGAACGATACAGGGCAATAATAGTTATATCACTTGTTTCCAAATTACAGATTAAGCAGTTTGAACCCAAGAAATAACGCTCCTCGACTATGTGTGTAAGAGTCGATGTAATGAAGAGGATGAGACCTGCATTTTGGTTCATATTGTTTTGAGTATTATAGGTCACATATCCATCAATCGCAGGAGTAGTTACAGTTTTGTTGAGCCAACATTCAGATAGAACGATTATATCTGGTCGTGTTTGAATCCTCTGCAAGAAGACCAACAATTCATCAAAATTTCGATTTACGCTGCGTATATTGACATGTAAAACGTTTATTGTGTTGATTCTATCATTCAAAAGACCCGCACACTGTTCTGGTCTACAAACAAAAGACTGGGCTATACCATATCCATCTATCTCGTCCGATAAATTAGTTATATCCTGCACATTTAATAATTTTCTAAGAAACTGCAATAGTTGTACACATTCATCAATTGATCCTGTAAATCCCCTCGGTCCAGACATTGTGAAGCATGCGCCAAGATGACAACGCCGATCTCCATGCATGAACAAAGTTCACAGAACAATACCATGTGCAACGGTTGCAAGGGCACACCGTGTACCTTGAAAAAATGATAGAGATGTACAGAAGATGGTTCCAACAAAGACCATGATGCATGTGTGTAGCAGTAGTGTGATATGAAGAAATGCCAATACCAATCTATAATTTGTAAGATTTTGTGAATGTATGTGTGAGTTGTGTGTTTAGAATTGAAATGATTTGGTGAAAATGTGAGTTTAAAACTAATAGATAAAAACTTAGCAATTACAGACTTAAAAATAATCGATACGAAATTAGTTACACTGCGGTTTACATAGCTGATTAAGTCACGACATAGTTTTGACTTGGATGGCATCAGCTCCCTCTCTTTCACGTAGAAATAACCTGCCGTTGCGTATCCAGCAAAATTTATACTGGTTATTCCTGGCAAAATTTCGTACTTCATAGTATAGCTGTCTTAATGTACCAGGCAGATGTTCAGCGATAAAAATGGGACTGCGGGGTCCACTGATTCCCAAGTGCTCAGTGCTGAGTTTTTCGTTAGGTGGTCTTTGTCTATTGAAATTTAGTGACGCTTGCAGCACCCTATGCTTCAAGGTAACCGATGTAAATTCACAGACAATAGGCCTACTGGCACCCTTTTTTCCAGGCATTCGATAGACATCACGTAGTTCAGATGCAGCTACTGTTGTTTGAACAATTTTGCAGGCCTGGAGTACTGTAGACGTGAGCTCTTCCATAGTTTCATTTTCGTTACGAGGAACATTTCGTAATTCAATAGTCGAAGAACGCGTATTGTGCTGCAGGTCTTCAATCTTTTTTTCCAGCACTGTAATATAATCGCGCTGATCTCTTCGTTCTTTTTCTAATTTTTCAATTAAGAGTCTCATGCTCTCGTAGCTATTATTAATGAATTCTATTGACTTCTCAATTTCATTGTTAGTGTTTTTTATTTCAACATTCTGCTGTTTGACTTCGGCGATATCAGAAGTAAGCCTTTTTAGAACAACATCTTGATCCTTCTTCCATGCGTTTAATAGACTCATAAAACAAACTCACAAACTGGCCACCGTGCCTCTGTTTCTAATTGGTGAAATTAAGTATTCCTTTTCAATGTAGTGTGATCTTAGAAGAAATATTAATAAGATTTTGTATTCATCCGTCACACCTGATAAGATTGTAACACAATTCAATACACTATTAATACATTTTAAGACGGCAGTTCGTAAAAAGTTTTTAATGAATCGCACTGTATTTAAGTGATTTAAGTACACAAATCAGTTTTAAACAGCAGTAAATGGTCCTTTTGGGAGTGGTGCGCACTATATACACTTTCTTCTAAAAGTTCTATTATTATTTACAGCTGATTTGATTTATTTATCACGACACACTCAAACACACGTCCGTTCACGATGACGTCCGGGGTGGGACTATGGAGGATTACTATTTTTTACCTAAATATCAATCTATTGATAGTACAACAAAGCAAAATATTCTGGACATTAACAACAGATGAATAGCTTTAATGGACCACACTATAAAATGGTTTGTAAATACATGATAGGCTCCCCTTTTGTTAGGCTGGACCAATAACCAAAGTTGGTCAAAAGTATGTGTCATGTACGTCTTCCTACCCCTTCGGACATACAAGCATACATACATATATATTTTTGTATTAGCTTATGCCCACGATTCCGCCCGCGCGGCGGTCGGTAATTTTTCTTTTTTTTTTATACCACTCAGGTGGCAGACAAGCTCACGGCCCACCTGATGGGAAGCGGTTACCGCGGCCTATGGACGTGTGCAACACCAGGGGCGTCACACTCGCGCTGTCGACCCTGTACAAACCTTCTAATGCTCTTCTTGAAGAACCCCATATTGTAGTCGCTTGGGAAAACCACAGCAGGGAGATCATTCCACAGCCTGAGGGTGCGCGGAATGAAGTGCCTTTCATATCTGACTGTACGCACCGTTTCCATTCGCAACGTGTGAGGATGAATTCCCTGTCTGTGGCGAGCGGTGCGATGATAGAATGTGGCCGTGGGCATCATATCAAACAATTCTTCTGAACACACCCCGTTATAAAGGCGGTAGAAAACGCACAGGGAGGCGAAATCTCTCCTAAGGTTAAGCGGTTCCACACTGCCTGTAAGTATGGGATCGTCGACGATCCTCAGCGCCCGTCTTTGCACCGAGTCGAACGGGTCAAGTTCGTATCTAGGTGCTCCGGCAAAAAGGTGACAGCAGTACTTTCTAATCTATTAATAACAGTCAGTACCTGCCAGTATAGTGTTATTTCTACTTTTCACCTACTATTCACAGTATTACACTGATTACTGATCACACACTATGCCTGAATCACTTCAAGAGTCATTGAGCAGTATGAAGGAGATGTTTCTCAAACGAATGGCCAATTTTGAGGCGGAACTTCCAAAAGCACAGGACACTCCTTCACTGGGAACCTTGGCAGCCGAATATGCCTCGTTCAAGACCTTCATCACAACGGCCATGTGTAACCTTCAACAGCAAATTGAGCTTCTTGCAAGATCAGTGGACACTATGGAGATGAGATCTCGGCGAAAAATGTTGCTGTTACATGGTGTACCCGAGGAGCAAAAAGAGGAGACAGCTGAAGTGGTAGTCAAGGTTATCCAAACACATCTTGAGTCAACTGTAGCAGTCGGTGATATTCGACGCTGTCATAGAATGGGGCGCCCATCAACGGAGCACAAACCCAGGCCCATTGTAGTGAAGTTTATAAGTACTGCAGTTCGTGACAGATTATGGTTTGAGAAAACTAAGTTCAAGAATACAGGTATAACAATTTCAGAATTTCTGACCAAAGAGCGCCATCGGGCGGACATGAAGGTCTCTTCATGTCCGCCCGTCAAAAATACGGTATATCCCAATGCTGGACTAAGGAGGGCTTCATCCATATTGTTGCACCCGATGGAGTACGGAATCGTATAGTCAGTCTCAGTGAGCTGCATAGGATTGGGCCTCAAGATATAGAAAAGGCGAATCCTGAAGTAAAGACGACTGTAAAAGCCAAGAGGATCGCCTCTAAGAAGAAATAGGTTATTTCCATAGTCCGGGTAATATGTATTTACATGTTGTTCTTGTTACTATACCCTCACTCCATTTCATATTTGCTATTACCTTCTTCACTTAATTTTACTCTACACTTCATATTACCGTCTTTAATCTTATTTGCAAATTCAGTAATAATTTTTCGAAACACTTGAATCTGTCATTTGTCACTGTGTTGATGTCAGCTGTCATCACGGCAGGATAATTGTCAAGTGCGTTACTGGGTATAAGTCTTTTAGCACATTCTTTCCTTGTGAAAAAATGATTTTCACTCTTCATTACTTCAATTTTCAGCTATTATTATTTACTCTTAATGATTTATTGAGACAAAATTTAATTTATAAAAATATTCTTTTAAATGCCGAATTATTAGTATTTTTTGTTTTATTGCATTTGCAAATAATATTAACCAACTTAATAAATAATTGTTTTCTTTGGTAATGGCATACCGTATGTGTACTGCCCGGACTTGGTTATTATTTGGTGATTATTTTTGGTTTTCTCTTTTTTTTTCTTTTTTTTTTTTTTTTTCTTTTATATACTGTTGATGTTTTTGCTTGTTCTTTTTTATTGTAGAATTTATAGTGCAACTGGCAGGTGGTGAATATGTACTGGTAGATTGAAAAATTTTGACTAGTAACAATTAAGGTATTTTATTGATAATATTATTTATATATTGGTATTCTATTTATTTATATTATTTTAGTATATTTTAGCATATTTATATATGAGTAATTTTGATAATGTCGATAGTGATTCAGAGAGTTTTTACTCGGCATGTAGTACTGATGACAGCTTTACTAGCCTTCCTTCCAATCCATCGTTAGCTGACAGCTTAGAATATCAGTTTTCTGATGTACCTAGGAATTTCAATGTAGTACACCTCAATGCCCAAAGTATTCCGGCCCATTTCCCAGATATGCTGGCGAATTTTGACTGTAAGAATATCCATGCTATTCTTGTTTCTGAGTCGTGGCTTCGGCCCTGTCTCCCTTCTACTTTATACTCTCTTTCTGGTTTTCAGCTTATCAGAAATGATCGTTCGGACCGTACTGGTGGTGGTGTAGCTATATACTTGCGAACATATATTCCTTATACTATTATTAGCATGTCTGTGCAACCACCACCAGCCAATGCTGGTGAACATCTATTTCTCGAAGTTGAACTCAATCATAACAAGCTCCTTCTAGGCGTTTACTATTGTCCTTCGTCAGGTATAAACTTCTTCTCCTCTTTCGAAGCCTTGTTGGTTAACTTCATACCCTCTTACAGTCACACTATTATAATGGGTGATTTTAACGCTTGTTTACTTAAAAATAACTCTCGCACTTCATCCTTCCACGCTGTTTCCAATTCTTGTAACTTAGCTATTCTACCTTCTAAAGCAACTCATCATGCTCCTAACTGTACTCCTTCGTTAATTGACCTTATCTTGGTCTCTTCAAGAGAATGCGTTGCTAAACATGGTCAATATCCAGCTACCGCATTTTCTTATCACGACTTACTTTACCTATCTTTTAAAGTTCGCATCCCCAAGGCAAAGCATAAAATTCTTATGCAGCGAAATTTTGGTAGCATGAACGTTGAGAGCCTTCGTCAGGATGCTGGCAACATTGATTGGACTCCACTTGTCACTTCTGATTCAGTTCACGAACAAGTTCGAATATTTACGTCGAACATCATTTCGTTGTACGACATGCATGCGCCCATTCGAGCAGTTAGAATTAAGCATCCACCATCGCCATGGCTTACAGCGGATATCAAACACCTTATAGCTAAAAAAGCTGCTGTTAAATTTAAATATAAAATCAAGCCCAATGAAGCTATCAATTACTCCATATCCAGCTGCTCTTTTCCATCCATATGGAAGGATAGCCTAGTAGTTCCTTTGCTTAAAAAACATAAGCCGCAGTCTTTCACTGACTATCGTCCCATATCCATACTCCCATTCCTCTCCAAGGTCCTTGAGCGTCTCGTACACAATCAAATTAGTGTATTCATCACTAAAAATGATATCCTTAATCCTTTCCAATCAGGTTTCCGATCTGGCCACAGCACCGTTACAGCCTTAGTCAATATTACGGATGGCATCAGGTCTGGAATGGAAGGCGGAAAGCTGACAGTCATAGCCCTACTTGACTTCAGCAATGCCTTCAATACGGTTGATTTTGATATTTTGCTTTGCCTGTTGCAGTCTCTTAACATATCTCCAACGGTGACTGATTGGCTTCGCAGTTACCTGTGTGGTCGCCGACAGCGTATACGCACTGAACATTCAATGTCCAGCTGGTGTAGTACTACTGTTGGTGTACCCCAGGGTGGCGTTTTATCTCCTTTACTCTTCGCCATTTTTATAAATTCTATCTCAAATCACCTTCGTTCTTCCTACCACCTTTATGCAGACGATCTGCAAATCTACTCACAGGCGCCACTTGGGCATTTGGCGCAGGCTGTAGAGACTGTCAACGAAGACTTGGCTCGTATAGGCACTTGGAGTAAAACTTATGGCCTTAAAATTAACCCTGTGAAAACCCAAGTAGCCATTGTAGGCAGTCCCATGACTATAGCAAAAGTTGTGACTTCGCGGCTTCCGCCGGTTGTTTTTGATGGTACAGTGATCCCTATTACTGACACAGTTAAGAATTTGGGAATTTACTTGGATTCTAAACTGTCATGGGGCCCGCAACTCCAAGAAGTGAGCCGTAGGATGTTTGCGTCGATGGGATCACTACGAAGATTGCAAAACTTCCTTCCAATTGCAACCAAAATTTCGCTTGCAAACACATTGCTACTACCTATTCTTGATTATGCAGACGTCAGCTATCTTGATTTAACCGAAAACCAGTTGGATAAGCTTGAGCGTCTCCAAAATGTCTGTATAAGATTTATATTTGGTTTACGCAAATATGATCATATTTCTCAGTTTCGAACAGAGCTTAAGTGGTTACCTATCCGACTTCGCCGGAATGCTCACATCCTTTGTTTTCTATATAAGATATTATTTAACCCTTCAACCCCTTCCTATCTCAAAGAACGCTTCGAGTTCCTTCACGATACTCATACGAGATGTTTAAGGTCATCAGAAAACTTAAGACTGAAGATGCCGTTGCATTCAACAGCTTTTTACGACAACTCCTTCACAGTTACAGCCATTCGTCTATGGAATAAGCTGCCAGTGGAATTAAGAAAAGCTCAGAATTTAGCCAATTTTAAGTTTATGGTGAGGGAACACTATTTATCGCTGTAAACATGTCGTTCTACTGCAAGTTAAAGTTTAAAATGCGTTTAATTATTTTTTTTTGGTAACTATGTGTAGTATATTTTATATATAAGTATATGTTATAATATATGTAGGTATATATGTATATATATATATATATATATATATTTATATATAAATGATATAATTTAGGTAATTACATTTATGTGTATATTATGTACCTATTATACTTAACTACAATTATAAGTACGCCAAACAACTACCGCGCAATCCTACCGACACATTACCATCCAAAGGTTGCCTGGTAGAAATCGCTTCAAGCGATAAGGCCGCCCATTGTACTGCTTCCTCCTCTAATTTTATAATACTTGTAATAATGTATATTATGTTCACCTGGTGTACAATAAAGTGTATAATAAATAAAAAATAAAATAAATAAATACTGCTTCGCCCTGTTGAGCACTCCAAGTTTCTTAGATGCCAACTTGACCCTGTCTTTCAGGTGACTACGGTACTGTACCTCGCTGGAGATGTCGACACCGAGGATCCCGATACTTTTAGAGATATTAAGTGGTGTGTCCAGGAATTGTGGCGCTACAATAAATGGGGTTTTCTTAGCGGTGAATGCACATACTTGTGTCTTAGTGGGGTTGAATTGGACCAGGTTATAATTTTTTATAGATTTAGATCGGAAAAAGAGAACATCTAGGACGGGACTTGAACCCGCGATCAGTCCCTTACATGGGGAATGCTCTGATCAACTGTGCTAGACACGAACCTAGACACGTCCCGGATATCGAAATTCTCCGATATATTACGCTGGAGCTACGTGGAGCCATCTACCGTAATTCTTGCGAACTACGGAAACAATTAATGACTTTACAATCATTTTTAAACAATGTTTTTAGATTACTCCACCACTATTTCTATAGATAATTTTTTGGTTATATCTCCGGTTCTACTTAACCAATTGCAATCAAACATACGACATATTTTAAGCCTACCCAAGACCTATCTAATAGAAAAAACCGCATCGAAATCCGTTCAGTAGTTTTAGCGTCCATCGCGAACAAACAGACAAAGAATAAATAAAGAAAATTATTTTTTTCAGAATATTGTTCATTTAACATAACCCAAGTTTTTTTTAAATATATCCAATGGACAGACACAACTAATTTACAATTTTATAATAGTATAGATAAACATATACAACGGCCCGCTATCTGCTTGTGTCCTTATACACTTCACGACCTTTCACTATTATCATTAAATTATGCAAGCCTACATTTAAAATGCTTCTGACCTACCTGTCTACCTTGTATAGAAGCGTGAACATATGCATATAAAGCACCTTAACCACTTAACTTATAATTATCTAAAACATAACATTTATCTGAACTGGGTCAAAGAATAATAATGCTTCAATGTTATAAATAGTCGTTTATTTTTAAAATAGGGTGGGAGTGTCTGTTGTCGGCACTCTAATTACTTTTTATTATAAAATGGGGGGCATACAAAGAGGCTGAGAGATTTATTAATGTTCATATTTCACACTAACGGAGCATGCAGTTAATTATTGCGATAATGAGCCAATGCCGTCAATGGGACACTTTTTGCCATTATTGAGAATTAGCTATTTCCCGCGGTTTCGCCCGCGTGAATGTCGGTTATCGCGAACAAACATAGCCATGTCATTTTCCAAGCTCTAGTCCATCTCAATACCGAATTTCATCAAAATCTATTGAAGATCTATTGATCGTCCATAGGCCGCGGTAACCGCTTCCCATCAGGTGGGCCGTGAGCTTGTCTGCCACCTGAGTGGTATAAAAAAAAAAACGATTCAGTGGTTTCAGACAGACAAACCGACAAAAAGGCAGAGTTATTTTCGCATTTATAATATTAGTATGGAGTTGTATTTTGCAACATAAAACCTAATTACATTACCAAATCTGTAAATCGAGCCGTAGGCATTTGAAAATGACGCAAGAGTGTCAAAAACAGAAATGTATATCAACATTGTAACATAAATATTTAATAATCAATCAATCAATAAATTAGCCTATTGTACTCAACTACTGGACATATATTGTATCAATCAGTCAATCAATCAGCCTATTGCAGTTCACTGCTGGACATAGGCCTCTCCCATTGTACGCCATAGCACCCAATCCTCCGCACTGCGCATCCAGTCTATCCCAGTTACCTTTTTCAGGTCGTCCGTCCATCTTGCTGGGGGACGTCCTACCTTCCGTTTACCGATTCGTGGTCTCCACTCTAGGACTCATTTGCTCCTTCGGCCATCGGTCCTTCGGCAGATGTGGCCAGCCCATTACCACTTCAGCTTGCTTATTCTGCGAGCTATGTCGGTGACTTTAGTTCTTTGTCGGATGGCCTCATTTCGAATTTTATCCTTCAAAGAAACCCCAAGCATAGCTCGCTCCATAGCCCAATATGTTCCATGTTACTCGATTTCCCACCTGTCGCATTCTGTCTATTGCAGCTACCTTTTTCAGGTCGTCAGTGCATCCGGCTGAGGATATAAGAATTTTCATTCATATAAATGCAAAAGTAAGTTTTTTTATTTGTTTGTTACTCAATGACGCAAAAACAGCTGGACGGATTTAGTTAAAAGTTTGCGCACAGGTAGAGTACGATCGTGAATATGACATAGGCTACTATTTATCCTGAGACTAGGTGAAATCATTTTTGTAATCGGTTCAGTAGTTTCAGAGTATCTATTACAAACATTCCTCATTATTATTTTAGTATAGATTTAGAAATAAACATAATCTAGTAGGAACAGATTCAATCCCAGATCCCTAATTACCTGCGCACATTCCAATTTCCTCCTTTTTAAGTATTCATGTACGGGTGCTGTTAATTGTTATTAGGGTCGCAAATGCGATAAGGTTTGGCTATTGTAATTGGCGTAAGTGGTAAATTGGGTATATATCCTAATTAGGGTTGTGTAACCACAGAATAGTGTTTAAACTAAGGTTGAAGCTTACCATGGAACGTAACGCAAAGGCCCAAAAATGAACCGCAAAACCAAAAACTTCATTTTGCGACGGACATTGGCATCTCTGAAAATAAGATCATTAGCACATAACATACGAGTAATATAACTTCACGCCTGTATCCCCGAAGGTGTAGGTAAAGGATGTGTTACATACCCACGGTTCGCCATTTATGTTTAGGTTCCAATATATTCCATATCAACTTCTTGCTCCAACTCAGACTTTTATCATAACACATAAAACATAACTTCACGCCTGTATCCCCGAAGGGGTAGGCAGAGGTGTATTGCACACCCACGATTCGCAAATTATGTTTAGGTCCCAATGTAATAGGGGCGAGTCTATTGCCATCTACCAGGCACATTAATAAGCGAGCGATAATCAACATTTTTAATACACACATAACTACGAAAAGTCAGAGGTGTGTGCCCGGGGCGACTGGGGATCGAACTCGAGACCTCGTCTCGGCAGTCCGTTACGTACACCACTAGGCTATCGCCGCTTTTTTTTTGACTTTTATCATAATATTATTAATAAAAAAAACATTAATTAAAAACCCGACTAACATAAAAAGATTTTTTGATTTTTTAATTACTAATTTTATTGTTTATTTTATAGTTCTGATATATAGTTGTGATATCACCCTTTAAAGCTCTTCATTTTGATACCCTACTCGATAAGTATTAGTGATTTGTTTTAACAAAGTACATGTTAGCGGCAAGAATCCGCCATTTTGTTAGATTTTATTTTGATATACCCAGTAGCACTCTCACAGTAAATCTAACGACACCTTACAAGCTAAAATCCATCGAGCCGTTCAGGCTGCAGAGCGTGTTAAGGCACTAACTTGAATTATTTATGAATTAGAAGTTTTTTATTTTCAGAACTAGCAACAATATATTTAACCCTATACTCCTATTTACATCGTACATAATATACACTCGTCGACAAAGGCAGTAACAAATTTAATTACATTATAATATACGGGCATTGTAACAATAACAAAGTGTCATTCCATCATAATAGATACAATAAGAAAAGTGCCAATGGACACATGCTTAACCTTGTAAGGTTTCAGCAAATTAAGTTATATTTAAATGACTGGTGGTAGAAATTTGATGACACAAATTTGTCACAAAATTCGGCCGGGTAGGTATCACCGTGCACGATTGCGAAAAACCCGCCATAGTAATCCAAGTGCATAGCCGGGTAGGGGGGTTGTGGTCGCAGCACTAGTGGGACCGGTGGGTGTCACGCGGTGCTGCGACGGCAATCCTCTTCTGATGAGGCCGTCAAGCTGAGTGCCACCATTGTTAACATGATACGTGTATGTAATGGTGACCCTCTTTCCTGAGACTTTACCTTCAGCTTACCATCAGGCGAGGTGAAGTCAAATTGACGTGACCTAAATATAAAAAAATTATAATAATTAAAAAATCAAAAAATCTTTTTAAGTTAGTCAGGTTTTAAATTAATGATTTTTTTTATTATTAATATTATGATAAAAGTCTAAAAAAAGCGCCGATAGCCTAGTGGCGTACGTAATGGACTGCTGAGACGAGATCTCGAGTTCGATCCTCAGTCGCCCCAGGCACACACCTCTGACTTTTCGTAGTTATGTGTGCATTAATAAATGTTAATTATCGCTCGCTTAACTCGGCGTTCATCGCGCTCCTGAAAGCAACACTGTTGCTCGCTACGGGTGAAAGATACCCATATCTTTAATCGTGTACCTAGTGTTTGTTTTGTATTATAAATATTTTTAATGTGTTTATACCTAAATCATGTTTAGTTAAATGTTAAATAAAAGTGAGTAATCATCGGTAACTGTATTTATTAAACTTTCAGATAAAAGCTACAATGATATGGCAAAAAGTAACATTTTTATGACTACTAAACTACAAACATAAAAAATATACGTTTATTATTAAAATATTTCAATCTTATAGGTTTTTTTTTAATAAAAATAGTCTTAGTTTTCACTTATGAATATAAATTACAAACATTTATTATATTTTACTTCTCAAAATCACCTTTTGAAATAACAAAATAAAATTACAATAATAGTAACAATCAGTCTAATAGTTTTAGGAACCATCGTTTTTTTATTATAATTATTGAATTTTCTGTATGCATTCCGAGCATACAGGCAATGAATGCTCTCTGCATAGCATTTTCTGGCAGCTTTGACAACACGAATTTGTTTTTCTATCCTTTTTGGGTGGACAAACTTGGCATCTTGACGTGGCACACCTTTTTCATTTGTGGGTCGATAGTGACCTGATCATGCACAGAATAATATAATTTTATTCTCGTACAAAAAATGTTAAATCTTCTCGAATTGCCGTTAGCTTGTCGTGCTCCCGTCTTTGCAATCTTGTGTCCATTTTATCAAACCTTACACAAGCAAGAAGGAAATGGAAACGTGTCCGAGACATTGTTGCTAAGCAAATATCAGATCCAGTACCATCCATAGCCCATAGATCTTCAGTATTCAAATGGGCTTCACGAAGTCTGCCAATAAATATAATAACCAAACAGGGCTCTCATTTCAAATAAATCAGTATGTTTATAGTCTCTAGTTCTTTGGTATTTCTCTTTACGTTTATCAATATACATATTAGTACAGTCAGCAATCAACTGTAAGTCATCGTCGGGAAAAAGTAGATTCCATGCATCAAATTGAAACATTGTCTAGCATCTCCTTTTGGCCCTGATGCTTCCAGCACGCTGTTATGTGAACGAGTTCGAACACGCTGAGATGGTTCCTTTATTATCCACTGGGTTGTGCCATCCCTGCCTAAATATTAACCACGTCGTATGGTACCTACAGGGACATCTAAATATTCTGGAATAATATCCAGTGGCGGTGAACTTGGTGCACATTAGCGCCTGCAGCTTCCGGTGGAAGTTCGTGAAAAGGTTCATCTTTTTGTTCTGAGTCCCTATTATGTTCGCTAAACTCTTCAAAATCTTCAATTTCAGAACAACTACCATCACTTTGTTCCATATACTGTTGGATTTGTTCGTCATCCACTCCACGGCGCGCCATAATAAGGTCTAGTTACAAAAAAAATAAGTATGAATTTCCTAAAATTGTGTATCACTATTAATCGCTACGGGTGAAAAATACCCATACTCACTTTACACGTCCACCATACGAAAACGCGTCGCGCGAACTAACTGTCAAGTCGCGAGCCTCAAGTCAAACGCACAACTTGAAGCTACCTAAAAGCACGGCGCGCTGTGATTGGCTAATCAAAAAATATAGACAAAAATTTATACGCCTGGGTAAATTTCACCCATAGCGAGCAGCGCCGAGTTAATAATGTGCCCGGTAGATGGCAATAGGCTCGCCCCCTATTACATTGGGACCTAAACATAACTGGCGAATCGTAGCTGTGTAATACACCTCTGCCTAACCCTTCGGGGATACAGGTGTGAAGTTATGTTATGTTTTTTTATCTAGCCTTATAGATTAGTTTATAAGTTTAATTCCTATGTATAAGTGACCAAATTACCCCTACATTTTGCAAAAATAAAGAAAAAAAAAACACATTTAAGGTGATCTATTAATTGGAAATTGTTAGCTACAATTTTGTCACTGACTGTACGCGTCAGTGCAGATATTTATAATAATTTGCATGAACATGTTCTGTTTTCATAATCATACACTTAGTGAGAAGAAAGCGGCCATGAACATTTGCATATGTAGTTCACATGAGGGTGAACTTAATACTCGTAGTCTTTTGCTGAGAGTTAATAAGGCGAATGTATTAGCAAAATATTATACTTACATACTGTTTTGTTCATACTGTTTGTAGATATACTGACTGTGGGGAAACGTGGTACGATGTTCATTCGACATAAAGGAGTATCTTCTGAGCAGGTTATATAATCACTACCAGTTATAAAACAAAGTCCTCCGCCGCATCTGTCGGCTGTCTGTCTGTTCGCGATAAACTCAAAAACTACTGCACCGATTTTCATACTGTTTTCACTAATGGATAGAGTGGTTCTCGGGAGAGGCTTCATTATATATATATATATCAAGTTTCTAAAATATAATGATATTTGTTTGAGGTATCGGAAAAACATAAGCTGTCGCGGTGGTATCAACAAAACATTGCCTAAACCCTTTGAGATATAGGAAAATGATGTACGTTGGATTTGTATATCTTATATAGGTTTTGGTGGTGGAACAGGGCCTCACGGGTAGCGGGAACGGGATCAGAAATTCACGCGGGTGAAGCTGCGGGCAACAGCTAGTTATAAGTCAATTGACTGCACCCCGCTGGATAGTAAGAACCTAGACTGAAATTCTTTATTCCAGATGCTGCCGATCCTAAACTAGTGGTCCCTACCTTGATGGCTTATGTTTAATCACTCCGGACCCAACTCAAGAAATGACTGCAAAAATTATCCAGATGGGTATAGAATAAGTATGCTGTTAACTGTTTTGACAGGTTTATTTATATAAAATAAGTAACAAACAATTATGATCGTAATAATTAAAATCCGCGTCTTGTGCTTTACTCTTGAGTCGTCCAGAGTGCCAGCCTGTGTTGCCAGACCGATTGACCCATGGTTCAGGATGTGACACCCTTTTATTAACAGCAACACCGGATACTATTAATATCTTACATCCCCCTTTTTCTAAATTTCAAAATCTTCTAGATGTTTTGGTCTCTTAACTAATCTTCCATACCTTGTCTGATACTCCGAACTATTTCCACTTAAATCTATATTAGCCTCGCTTGGACTCTTATCATTACTATCATTAACAGTCATATTACAATCAGTATTGTTGTCTATCTTCTGTGACTTATTCTCAATAATACTATTATCTACTTCCCTTTCTATCTCAAAGCTACTTTGATCTTTGCAATTGCTTAAATATTTTCTATTTCTGATAAATTCTTGCCCTTTTTCAGTAACAATTTTATATGAATTTGGTCTTACATCCCTAGACTTAACATAGGCATACATATGTGGCTTGGTGCCCTGATTTAATATCACTTTGTCTCCCTCCTTAATGTGATGTGGTGATCTAGTACATTTGTCATAATATTCTTTTTGTTTTTGTGCATTATTATATAGTGTTCCTTGTATTTCACAGTTAAATTTATTATTTTTTTCGAAACAGGGCAACAACCCTTGTATTTTCCTACCCATCAATAATTCAGAAGGTGACTTGTCATGAAAATCACTAGATATAGGAGTATTCCTATACTCTAAAAGGGCTAAGCACTTGTCTTTATTATCATGATCAGCTTTCTTGAATATATTTTTGACAGTTTGAATATATCTTTCTGCTAAACCATTTGATTGCGGATATGTTGGGCTGCTTGTTCTATGTTCAAAATTCCAAAGTTTAGCAAATTCACTAAAAAGACAGCTAGAATAATTAGTTCCATTATCAGAAATTAATACATCAGGTATCCCAAATCTACTAAAAATAAATTTTAAGTTTTTTATAGTTGTAAGAGCTGACAAATCCTTTAGTTTTACAACTTCTAAATATTTACTAAAATAATCTACAACAATGAGATAATATTCATCTCTATACTGAAACACATCACAACCTAACATAGACCAGGGTTTATTAGGCATTTCTCTTATCATCATTGGCTCTTTACAGTTTTGTTTCCTAAATCTATCACAAACATTACAATTATTTACTTTATTTTCAATATCTTTAGACATGAGCGGCCAGAAGACACTCAGTCTAGCTCTTGCTTTAGTTTTTTCTAATGCTAAGTGATTGTAATGTATATATTCTAACATTTTCTGTCTTAAGCTTTGGGGAATAACAACACAATTATTCTTAAAAACTAACCCTTTAAAAATAGACAGTTCCTCTTTAAACTTATAGTATACTTGTAGCTCAGGCTCAATTTTATGAATATTGGGCCACCCTTGGTTTATATATTTTATTAATAATTTAAGCACAGGATCCTTATATGTTTCTATTTTTAGTTCCTTGATCTTAACTTCTGATATTGGTAAGTATGAACTAAGCATGCCTATCTGTGCCTCAACCTGTAAATCCAACATGTCCTCTTCTGAACCTAATTTATTTCTAGACAAACTATCAGCAAGTAGTAACTCCTTGCCTGGTTTATAGCATACATTTAAGTCATACTTTTGTAGATATAACCTCATTCTTTGTAATCTTAATGGTATATCACACAAAGGTCTTTTAAATATTAATTCAAGGGGCTTATGATCAGTTTCAACTGTGATTTCTTTGCCGTAGATATACTGATGGAATCTGGTACACCCAAAGACAATCGCTAACATTTCTTTTTCAATTTGTGCATACATTTTTTGTGTATCATTCATACTTTTTGAGGCATAAGCAACAGGAAGATTATTCTGTAAAGCTACTGCTCCCAGGGAGTCCTTGGATGCATCTACTGATAAAACACATGTTAAATTTGGATTATAAAATTGAAGAACAGGTTCAGTAGTCAAAATCATTTTTAATTCTGAAAAAGCCTCTTCCTGTTCCTTACAGACCCAGGTTGCACCTTTTCTTATTAAAGCTCGCAATGGGATACAGACCTGCGACAGCTTTGGAATAAATTTTGAAACATATGTTATCATACCTAGAGCTCTCTGAAGCTCTACTACGTTTTTTGGTATTTCAAGCTTCTCTATTGCCAACACCTTTTTTGGGTCTGGTTTTATACCTTCCTTAGAAAGAACATGACCCAAATAACTTATTTCTGGCACCCCAAATAAACATTTATCTAAATTAAATTTAATACCATTTTCTAGGGCTTTTTGTAAGACCTGAATTAAGATTTTGTCATGATCTTCCTTGGATTTAGCATAGATACATATATCATCAATGAAGACTTCACAGCCTTCAATTGACTCGAAGATCTGACTAAACTGACGATGAAAGATTTCCGGAGCAGATGATATTCCATAAGGTAACCTCTTGAAGCAGTATCTGCCAATTGGTGTGGTAAATGTACATAGCTTTGCACTACGATCAGATAAAACAATATGATAGAAAGCTGTTGAAGCATCTAATTTGCTAAATATTTGCGCTCCAGCCATTTTGGCTGATACTTCTTCAAAGGTTGGTAACTTAAAATGTTCTCTTTTAATACACTTATTTAAATTAACAGGATCAAGACAGACTCTTATTTTTCCATTAGGCTTTTTCACTATGACTAAATTGCTAACAAAATCTGTAGGTTCGGTAATTTTCTCGATCACCCCTAAAGCCTCCATCTTACTTAATTCTTGTTTCAGGCTGTCATGCATTGAAACTGGTACGCCTCTACAATATTCTATTTTCGGAGCTACATTATCCTTCAATTTTATATCATACACAACATTTTTCAGAGTGCCAAGTTTAGAGCTATCGAATAAATCACTGTACTTACTCTGAATCTCCTTACTATAATTTGTTATTTTGGACTCCACTGACCTGAGACTGAGATATTTCCTTTCTAGTAGATTGAGTGCTTTTATAGTTTTGTAACCTAAAACTGGAACAGATTTGTTAGATGTTACAACATGAAAATTAAGGTACAGCCTCTTATTATTCATTAATTGGCATTCAATAGTGACAGTGCCGGCTGAGCAGATTGGGGATCCGTCGAAATTGTGCAATTTAATCTTATTATGTTTAATCTTATTTTTTAATTTAACATAACATAACATAACATAAACTCACGCCTATATCCCCGAAGGGGTAGGCAGAGGTGCTAGCACCCACATTTCGCCAGTTTATGTTTAGGTCCCAATGTAATAGGTGGCGAGCCTATTGCCATTAACCGGGCACTTATAAACCTGCGGTAAATACACACATAACTTCGAAAAGCATCGAAAAGTCATTGGTGTGTGTCATGGTAAAACCTGGGATCGAACCCGAGACCTCGTCTCAGCAGTCCATTACCCATACCACTAGGCTACCGCGGCTTTTTAATTTAAGATTTTCTATTATCTGCAGGGGGAGTACGTCACAGTCCGCACCTGTGTCTAACTTGAACTCTATTATCTTATTGTTAATTTGTAATGACTCATACAACCCCGACCTAGAAATAACACTAATTTGATTTTTAATTACCTCACAGTCACTATTTGTTTCTGCACTGTCATTTTCTTCTTTTATCTGTTGTACCCTGTTTTTATTACGGCACATCTTAGCATAGTGATTAGGTTTTTTACAATAGCTGCACATTTGACCATATGCAGGACACTTGAACCCATGACTGTAACCACACCTAGTACATTTTCTTGACTGCTGTTGCACTTGTTTCTTATCATTAACAGCATCAACCCTTATAAGTTTTTCTGGCTGGAACTTTTGCAGTTGCTTATGAGTTATTTCATAGCTTTTACAAATTCTAGTGCACTCTTCTAGAGTGAGGTTTGTTTCTTTCAACAGTCTTTCTTTGAGTTTACTATCCTTTGTTCCTCTTATAATTTGATCCCTTATGAGACTATCTTTCAACTGTTTGAAATTACAGTCTACACTTAATTTTCTTAACTGTGTGATATAGTTGTCAAAACTTTCATTCTCTTTTATCTCTCTTGTGAAAAATAAGTGTCTGGACACAGTTTCATTGACTTGTGGCAAGTAATAGCCATCAAGTTTGCCCCACAGCTCCGTCAGGGTCGTCTCGTTTGAGCATTCAAGGGTATTATACACCTCTAGCAGCTCCTCACCAGCTATGTGTAGCAATAATGCTACTTTCTTCTTCAGTTCCCAATTTCTCTACTACTTTAGCAGCTTTAAAGTACAATTGGAACTTTTGTTTCCATTTTTTATAATCCTCTCCTGGATTACCCGAGATACAAAGCGGCGGCGGCGGTTTCAGCAAATCCATTTTAATCACTAACGATCCTAAGTATATTGAATCTTTATACGTTTCTTGACTGCGCCATATAGAATAAGTATGCTGTTAACTGTTTTGACAGGTTTATTTATATAAAATAAGTAACAAACAATTATGATCCTAATAATTAAAATCCGCGTCTTGTGCTTTACTCTTCAGTCGTCCAGAGTGCCAGCCTGTGTTGCCAGACCGATTGACCCATGGTTCAGGATGTGACACCCTTTTATTAACAGCAACACCGGATACTATTAATATAAATATAATGATATTTGTTTGAGGTATCGGAAAAACATAAGCTGTCGAGGTGGTATCAACAAAACATTGCCTAAACCCTTTGAGATATAAGAAAATGATGTACGTTGGATTTGTATATCTTATATAGGTTTTGGTGGTGGAACAGGGCCTCACGGGTAGCGGGAACGGGATCAGAAATTCACGCGGGTGAAGCTGCGGGCAACAGCTAGTTATAAGTCAATTGACTGCACCCCGCTGGATAGTAAGAACCTAGACTGAAATTCTTTATTCCAGATGCTGCCGATCCTAAACTAGTGGTCCCTACCTTGATGGCTTATGTTTAATCACTCCGGACCCAACTCAAGAAATGACTGCAAAAATTATCCAGATGGGTTAAGCCGTTTCGCCAAAATGTTTGTAACTATATATACGGAGGCGCCCACGAACTGACAGACAACAGAAAGGAAATTATTTTCAGCCATGTACTAAACGTGGGGCGCTTCAAACCACTGTGATTTAATCGCCTACGCTTTGTACATTAATTGAAATTGTATTTAGAAAGATTTAATTTTTTTTTTGTTTTTTATTTTAATTCAAAAATAAATACTGAGACACTACAGTTAGAATGTTGATTTCTTCAAACTTTTCTCGGAGGGAGACTCTTTTGCCCAAATTATAACTTGCCCGCACAGCCCGCTTTTGCAAAACAAAGATTGTTTTTAAATCTGCGGCATTACCCCAAAGGAGAATACCGTAGCTCATAATACTATGAAAATAACTGAAATTAACTATTCTAGCCGTATCTGCGTCTGATCCTAATCTTTCTTACAACGTACGAAGCAAAACTTAACCTAGAAGCTACTTTTTCAATATTAGTCCATTGAAATGTAACATTTTTTAGGCCTTACCTTGCGTTTTTTAGATAACGCAATTTTATTTTTTTGATGTGTAGGGGGGGCGGGGGTCAGTGTAAAGCTAAAACCAAGTTTGTGGGGTCGCCACCTTTGTCCCACGGCCGCCATCTTGAAAATAGGGGTTGAAATGGTTTTTACGATACATCTCTTAAACTATTAATCTAAAAAAAAAAATTGTTAACATTTTTGTTGCAAATAATTTTGAATTCTCTACAACTTTGGTCCAGTAACTTTTTGTCGTATAAGCGTTAAGCGAAAATTTTCAGAATAGTTTCTTTATCTCTTTATACGGTGGTAATAAAGATGATAATTCTCTTGACAGCCTAAGATACAAACAATTCGCCAAGGCAGTAACAAAAAGTACATTTAACTTATCTTCACTTCCACCAACACAAGACACAGCTCGCTGTACGCCCCCCCAATACATCAAAAAAATAAAATTGCGTCCTCTAAAAAACGCAACCCCAAATGTAACTTTTCAATGGACTATATGTGGGATCACATATTGAAAAAGTAGTGTAAAGCATTGTAATTTAGCATCAATACATATACCTAAAAACATAGTCGATCCCACAAGGCTCAGGTTCGAAAATATCAATATATCTTATATGCATATTTATATCATAATATATCGCAATAGTTTCTTAACACGCTTGCAACATTTAAATCAATCAAAAGTTACAAGTTAGGGAATACTATTGGAGTACCAGTGATCTTCAAGTACTTTAGCTAAAATAGAACAAAATAATATTATCCAAAGTTTATACGAATATTATAACACCTTTAAATTTAATATATTATTTATTGTTTGGAAGCCTTAATAGATTATCATATTTAAGTGAATAAAGTAGTCAGAATCAAAAGTCTAGAAGGTAGCAAAAAAGAAACTGTAAGAATCTGATTAATCACAAAAGGTCAAGATAATATGTAAGATATAAAACAATTTCTAATCTTCCTTTTATTACGAAAGCACCCGAAAAACATGTTGCTTTGTTCTCCGTGAAAGGCAAAGTAAATTGTTTATGCTCTAATACCCACCGCGGCGGTTACTTTATAAAAGGTACGGAACAGCCGGATTACCTCTGCAATTTGTGGCCAACTTATAAAATAATTATGAACTTTTAAACAGCCCCGTAGGATTATGAGGTAGGTAAATGATTTTAGAGTATTGTTATATAAACCATAACTACATACCCGGAGAAAGGAGTACGTATATGTGCTTATGCCATTCTCCGGGTATACGGGACCCTTTTATTAGACGAGTCTCTGGGGGGTGTGGGATTTGTAGAGACGCCAAGTACTTGGCCACCACATTGAGCTTCAGACTAGAATTATAATAAAAAGTATACTTTGGGTTAATCCAGTTTATGTACTATCAAAGTCGTATCAAAGCGTCGTCGGTAGCTTAGTGGTCAAGGAGTCGACCCTACGATCAAGAGGTCTGGGGTTCGATTCCTGGCCATTACACTACCGACATGAACCCACTCCTAACACAAGCAGTTTAGCTTAACTGGAGGGGTTAGGGGGAATATTAGTAATCTCGGTTACTAATTTTCTAGTAAATATTTCAGTGCCCGCGCTAAACTGAACACGTTTAAAAAGGGTTAGCTATTGGGTATATTTATCTTCGTAAAGAGTGACATGGGTACATTAGGTGAAGAATTCGTCAATATTACTCTTGGGCCTACAATAATACTTTTAAGAACGCCAGTTAAGTATATGTAGGCACTACCAGTGTGGAGAGGTGCAAACTCCGAATATGTGCATTATTATGTGGAATACTAAATTGCTCCAATTAAATAAGTGTTCATTCGATGCCTGGGTCAGATAAATAAGTAATGGGATAGAGCCGCGGTAGCCTAGTGGTATGGGTAATGGACTGCTGAGACGAGGTCTCGGGTTCGATCCCAGGTTTTACCATGGCACACACCAATGACTTTTCGATGCTTTTCGAAGTTATGTGTGTATTTATCGCAGGCTTATAAGTGCCCGGTTAATGGCAATAGGCTCGCCACCTATTACATTGGGACCTAAACATAAACTGGCGAAATGTGGGTGCTAGCACCTCTGCCTAACACTTCGGGGTTTTAGGCGTGAGTTTATGTATTTACAGAATTTCGAAGAAAACATGCGAGACAGCAGAAGGGCACTAAAGGGGTATATAGATATTCCACTCATACGCACAAAACGTTTTGGTAATACATTCATCATGCGTATTGGTAAAAAGTATAAGCCCTGCCTGAGTCTGTGTTTCTGGAGAGCTTATAACCTGGGAGTCTTCAAGTCTAGAGTGAACAGGTTATTTCTAGGCAAGCGTGCTCCACCTTAGACCACATTGTCACTTACCAACAGGTGAGATAGTGGCTAAACGCGAGCCTATTACCAATAAAAAAAAATTATATATTATATGGGGTGTCATCAAAATGATCGGTGCCGAATCGAACCTCAACTGGAAGCCGGTATACACCTGTTGTGATAATTATGATGATTGAGCTGAGAGTGAGACGAAGTCGAGCGAAAAGCTCTCTATACTCCACTCGGTGTATTTCGGTTGTGACGCTACTCCTCCTAAACTAATCGACCAATTTTGACCAAACTTGGCATGTAAATACAACTTGATACCCGGAAGGTTTAGAAAAAATAAAATAGAAAATCGAACATACCATGGAGGAGTAATCACCCTTAAAAAAATTCAAAATCTGATTGATACAAAATGATCAATGTTGAGACCACAATTTTGGCGCCAAAATGTGCAACTTAACTAATTGGCTTAAGACAGAAAATAAACATTGAAAATCGGTCTAGCAACGGAGGAAAAATCACCGAAAAAACAATTCAATGGTATTCAATTGAAAAAAAAATGCGCGTGAATTGTAGGTAATCATGTAGTGCACTCTCGGCTCAACATTGCAACTGCAGAATGCATTGCGCCCCTAGTATTTGTAAATTTGGAAGCTCCCTATGACTATATTTCTTTCCCTGTAAAACCGGAGATGGCCCAGGGTCAGTCGGGGTGCGAGGGATATGCTCTATGGGCAACCTTACACCCCGGCGTCTGAAGACCCGAGATGGCGTGCGGTTTTAGTCGGTTCAAGCCCGACATAACCGCCCCCGCCGGCCAACGGGGGGGGGGGGGTATCCGAAGGGATTTCCGCACGAAAAAAACAAAGGTACGTTATAACGCATGTTGAACAATTTCCATCTTTTACTTTACTTTGAAGATAACAAATGGTTTTTAAACGAGTGCAAAATCATATCTCTAAGAAGTACAAACTTCAAAGAGCCTCCTCAAAACCTCTCGACATGATTAAAGGTGTAACAAGGATGTACCCTGAAGCGCACGAACAAGTCCTTCATTTAATTTTAGAGATATTTAATCAAGTTATTCGGCGTTCTGATTTAAGGGTACAAAGGATAATTGCCTACTTCGCATTCCGGTACAGACACTGAACAATTATGAAGATGTAATGTAATGTTCTTAGCGGACATTGTAAAAGAGAATCTGACTTCTTAAGTACTACTACTACAATTATAAACTAACTGATGCAGCTGCGCCCGCGCCGACGTTGTCTATCGTTTTTTGGTCATATCTACGGTGCTACTTAACTAATAGCAATCAAACATATGGCAGATATTAAGTCTGACCAAGATCTTTCTAATAGAAAAGATTTCATCAATATCCGTTTAGTAGTTCTTGGGCCCATTGCGAACGAACAGATAAACAGACAAACCGATAAGAAATCCTAAAAAAATATTTTTGTGTTCTGAATCGTTCATTAATACAACCGAATTATTTTTTTAAATCTCCAATGTACAAACGCAAGTAGTTTATAATTTTATAATAGTACTAGCGATTAGCCCTGGCTTCGCACGGGTGCAATGCTGCGGGATCCACTGCCGTCTGACCTCCCACACCCGAGAGGAAATCCTGCGCCAGAGCATCATCGGTCAATCAGCAGCTGTATCGGCTTGCAGGTGATAGGTGTAGGGTTCCAAATATTATGTACATTAGAGTGTAGATGTTAATGCACCACTGCCTACCCCTTTGAGTATATACAATTGTAAAGCATCATCGTCAGCTTAGCAGTCATCCTGCTTGCAACCACCTTTCTTCAGGGTGTCCTTCTCCGAGGTGAACCTACAGAGTGCGCACCGGACGTCGGAGAGCGTTGAAGGATACTATACTATACTCCATGAATACGGGTCTGGGGATCAAAGGGAAGAGTTGCAGGGTTGCTACCCTAGTAGGCTAGAGACGAAGGCACCTTGTGATCCACGCATTCCTTACCCTTCTCAACAATAAAAAACAAGGTTGTGCACTTAGCGATGAGGTCGCGTGTTAAACGATAGGTGGCCAATGCCCAACGGGGTTCCCAGGGAATCCCGTTTTTTAGGATATACCGAGTTCCCCCCATGCTTGATATCCATGAAGAACACCGTGTGTGTTTTAGTCGTGTCGATTCCGACATAGATACTTTACCGCTAGTCCTCAATGAGGTTTTACCCGTTAGGGTTTCCATACGAAAAAAAGCCTCTGAGGTTGCCTTTTGTCCTTTTTTGTTCGGTTTACCCATCCATCTGCAGGTGTACTTGCTTCCAGGTGTAGGTGGCTTAGAGTGATCGCAGATTGGAGACAAAACAGTCTTAAGACAGACTTGTCGCCGTGCAGATCTTATTGGTATTTGACAGCTTTGTTCATGAAACAGGTTTGTTTGAAGTGTGCGCACTTTCGTATGTTTCTGTAGAGCGATAGTCTGTCTTAAGACTGTCTTGTCTCAAATGAGCACTCAGCGTTAGGTTCCAAAGACGTTGGTTGGGCCGTACGCCCTTATATGTATACACAGGCGTGAGTATATGTTTGTGTAAATATACAGCCTGACTTCATAGACAAATGATTTTTCCTACAGATATAGATCGGAAAAAGAGAACATCTAGGACGGGACTTGAACCCGCGACCAGTCCCTTACAGGGGGAACGCTCTGACCAACTGAGCCACCTAGACACGTCCTAAATATTCGAAACTCTCCGATATATTATATACGTCTTAAGGCGACGCTGCAGCCATCTACCGTAATTCTTGCGAACTACGGAAACAATGAATGACTGTACAGTCATATTTAAACATTGCTTTTTTATGACTCCGCCTAATTAATTCAATTAAGTATCAATGTAAGGGACTGGTCGCGGGTTCAAATCCCGTCCTAGATGTTCTCTTTTTTCAATCTAAATCTATAGGCAAAAGTAATCATACAAAATGCTTAAAAATTTAATTAAATAAATGATTTCATTTCATTTCAAACTAGCTGACCGGGCAAACTTCATTCTGCCTTAGAATCCAATTATATTGGTTACCTTATCAGCTGAATTTATTTCGTGAGTGTCTCCTTGCACCCCGGCATAAAAGTTTCGGGTGCAATATAACCATCCCCGCGGGCTGGCGGGGGGGGGGGGGTGTAATCGTGGTAAAAAATTAAAAAGAACCACAAAAAGGCACAGAACAGGCGGAGACAAATCTAAGATCATGAAAATCGGTTCACCCGTTCTTGAGTTTATCGTCATCTAACACGACTTTGTTTTATAAATTACGTATACATTAATTTATCTCAGCGAGTATTTTATAATACGGGCACGAACAAAATGACTATTAAATTGCTCTATTTACTTTTGAAACAACGCTTGTTTCAAACATTACTGCAAATATTAACTGAAGTGTTGGGAGAAAGGTGGGCTGAAAAAGGGGGAGAGCCGGCTTGTGTCAGATAAAATGTTAAACCTTGGATTTTAAGGGGATCTGTTTTGGACAATTGTGGCATTTTTATGTGAAACATAAGCCTTTGGATGAAAGTGTATGAGCTTTTAAATAATTTAAGTGGATTAAAATGTCGCATTAAAAACACTATTTTATGTTTAATATACTTACGCCGCGGTAGCTTAGTGGTATGGGTAATGGACTGCTGAGACGAGGTCTCGGGTTCGATCCCAGGTTTTACCATGGCACACACCAATGACTTTTCGATGCTTTTCGAAGTTATGTGTGTATTTATCGCAGGCTTATAAGTGCCCGGTTAATGGCAATAGGCTCGCCACCTATTACATTGGGACCTAAACATAAACTGGCGAAATGTGGGTGCTAGCACCTCTGCCTACCCCTTCGGGGATATAGGCGTGAGTTTATGTTATGTTATGTAATATACTTAATTGTTGTTTTTTTATGGCTTTAAGGCAGCAAGCGGTTACTGGGGGGCGGTTACTCTCGTAACTGTAAGGCGTGGCGGTAAAGCGGTCAACTGCTAAATCAGAGGTCATAGGTTCGCTTAGTACAAATATTATTATTGAAATTATTATTTTTGCATTAATAATATGACTTATTGTGGGTTTTATTATCAAGATTTATAATTACAGTACCACTGAATTGTTCAATTCCTATAATCATAGATAACCTAAAGATAAGTTTATAAGAAGTACTAGATATTATCTATCTATCAATACTATAAGCGTCGGTAGCTTAGAGGTTAAGGAGTCGACCTTATGATCGAAAGGTCCCGGGTTCGAATCCTGGCCATTACACTACCGATGTGAACCCACTCCTAACACAAGCAATTAAGCTTAGCTGGAGGGGTTAAGGGGAATATTAGTAATTTCGGTTACTAATATTCTTTAAAAAAAAAACTATTATAAAGTTGTAAATTTGTTGTGTCTGTACATTGGAGATACAACAAAAAACTTGGGTTAAGTTAAATGAATGATTGTCAACAGATTTTTTTTCCTTTAATTCTTGTCTAAGCGGTAGCCTAGTGGTATGGGTAATGGACTGCTGAGACGAGGTCTCGGGTTCGATCCCTGGTTTTACATGGCACACACCAATGACTTTTCGATGCTTTTCGAAGTTATAAGTGTATTTATCGCAGGTTTATAAGTGCCCGGTTAATGGCAATAAGCTCGCCACTTATTATATTGGGACCTAAACATAAACTGGCGAAATGTGGGTGCTAGCACCTCTGTGTAGCCCTTCGGGGATATAGGCGTGAGTTTATGTTATGTTATGTTATTCTTGTCTATTTATAGAGAGTCTGAGTCTGAGAGATGTCTGTATAGAGGTCTTAATGAGACTAAACTGGTTAAATAGAACTGGAGATATAACCAGAAAACTAGTTTATCTGTTTGTTTGTTTTTCCACAATGAATGCAAATACTACTGAAGTGATTTGAATCCGTTTTTTTCTACTATAAAGGTTTTGGTCAGACCTAAAATCTGCTGTAGATATGTTTCATTGCAATTGGTTCAGTAGAATCAGTAGATAAGGTTCCGATCGGAATGGAAAAGGCGCCTGTGGTGATTCAATAAAACACTAGATTGACGATATTAAACCACTGTTAATTTAATTCACTTGCTGATTATTAGTACAAATGACCCGCTAGTGCTTTTCTCATCGTCATACATAAATTTAGACTCGGTATATATAGTGGCTGTTGTAACAAAACCATAGCGCGATTTAAATTTGTGGTACAACGCCATCTATCGAGCTTGATGCAACTTACATATAACCTATTACTATGTAAATCTTGGACAATCAGAGATATGACCAAAACAAGATAACCAATATCGCCCGCAGGCATCAGGTAGTGTAGACCCGAGACGGCGTGCGGTTTTAGTCGGTTCAAGCCCGACATAACCACCCCCGCTGGCACGAGGGGGGTTACCGAAGGGATTTCCGCACGAAAAAAAAAAAAAAGCATCAGTTAGTAATTGATATAATTGAAATGCAGATAGCACTTTAAAAATATGTGTATGTATGTGTATAAATGTTGATTATCGCTCGCTTAGTAATGTGCCCGGTAGATGGCAATAGGCTCGCCCCCTATTACATTGGGACCTAAACATAACTGGCGAATCGTGGGTGTGCAATACACCTCTACCTACCCCTTCGGGGATACAGGCGTGAAGTTATGTTATGTTATGTTACTTTAAAAAAAAAAGTTTACAAGATTTCTCAAAATAATACACATAAGTTAGTATTAAGAACGAGATAAAGTACCTAAGTATATTTTGTAACTTTATTCACGTTTCTATATGTCAGAGCATGATAATAGATGGCGCCATACCTGACACTTTTATTTTGATAAAACCCACATCAAGCTATCACTCAAATCTTATTTTAAAATTAGGTAGACCGCTCGCGTTCGGAAAGGTCAAGCAAGGCTTGAGTGGGGGTCATTGCTCAAATGGTGTAACATCAGTTTGACACTTGTGACCTTTTCAATGATATTAGCTGTCATCGGGGAGCAAATAGATCGTGGTAACTAACGACTCGTTTCGGATGCCACAATCCCCACGAATTACACCTATTTTAAATATAGAGATTTTTAGCAATTGCCCGTGTCTCCGCCCACATGAAATACGGATCCCATTCTCGCAAGTTACAGGAACCAATATCGGGATGAAAAGCCTTTGTGCTATTCTAGACTATATTATATCTGTGCCAAATTGCATTTAGATTCGTTCAGATTTGTGGGTGATTAAGTATCAAACATCAATTTAAATCTTGTACTTAAAATATGTATGGGTAGATAGGACCTCACCGCTACTTTTAAGGCCAACCTAACCTTACCTGTAAGCTGATACATGTGCTGATTGACGGACGAGGTTCTGATGTAGGCTTTCCTTTCAGGGCTGGGAGGACCCCGGCGTCTGAAGACCCGAGACGGCGTGCGGTTTTAGTCTGTTCGAATCCAACATAACCATCCCCGTTGGCCGGTGGGGTGGTATCCGGGGGGCTTTCCGCAAGAAAAAAAAAGGGTGTTAGGAGGACTTACTGCTGTCGCTCCCGTAAAAGCCGAACAGGCAAAACCAAAAGGAGGAGAAGGAGTAAGCGGACCACGGGTTCCAAGGTAAAAGCCTCAGATGCAACCGAAACATTAAGACGATGATGACTTATAAGATATAGAGAAGCTGTTCAGAAAACTTGTGTTTAATTTTGGTAAAAGTTAATACTAAACTGCAGTGCTACATACAAAATATTGCATACAAAACATTGCATACAAAACATTGCATACAAAACATTGCATACAAAACATTGCATACAAAACATTGCATACAAAACATTGCATGCAATATTTTGTATGTAAGCTGCAAGCAAGCGTACACAAAGCGTGCAATGACGAATACGCGTCTATCAAGCTACGCCCCCGTGGACAGTAGGCCTTCGTCATCCGATAGCATTGGTACAAATGAATGAAAATGTACGCGTGCAATAGTCTTCGTAGACAGTGTTCAGTACGCTGGGCTGCCAGCAGGCGTACACAAAGCGTTCAATGACGAATACGCGTTTATGAAGCTACGCCTCCGTGGACATTAGGCCTCCGTCATCCGACGGCATTGCCACAAATGAATGAAAATGTACGCGTGCAATACTCTTCGTAGACAGTGTTCAGTGCGCTGGGCTGCAAGCAAGCGTACAATAACGGATACGCGTCTATGAAGCTACGCCTCCGTGGACATTAGGCCTCCGTCATCCGACGGCATTGCCACAAGTGAATGAAAATGTACGCGTGCAATACTCTTCGTAGACAGTGTTCAGTGCGCTGGGCTGCAAGCAAGCGTACAATGACGGATACGCGTCTATGAAGCTACGCCTCCGTGGACATTAGGCCTCCGTCATCCGACGGCATTGCCACAAGCGAATGAAAATGTACGCGTGCAATACTCTTCGTAGACAGTGTTCTGTGCGCTGGGCTGCAAGCAAGCGTACAATGACGGATACGCGTCTATGAAGCTACGCCTCCGTGGACAGGGGCCAAAGTCCTTTAGCGTATATAGAACCACTATCAGAACCCGGTACTCCTTTTACATGAGACCGAAGAACGTAATGTCATCCACATCCCTCTAGGAAATATTAATAGTTGCGATATGCGGTTTTACCTGCTTGTTGCTATAATGGATAAAAAGTGTATAAAAACCTTCTCCATTAAAAAGCACTTACACACTTAAAACTTTCCAGTTTCGGTCGAAGGGTATTGGAGTTTTATCATCAATTTCATATGTAGGTATGTACCAATATTCGTTTGTATAAGTAGGTAAGTATGATTTTGTTCAGAATAACTACTAATTCTGATTTGATTTTCATCCTATTCTACTTTCTGCTAATATTAGAAATGTGAAAATTTGTGAAGATGTTTGATTATGTTTTCCTCAATCAGGGTCTGGCTAAATATGGCTAAAAAACAAACATACTTTTCAGCTTTATTACTAGAAATTCAGTGCAGGGTGCGACTGAAATAAATTGAGCTGAGCGAGCAGGACTCTTACTTGTAAATAAGACATCTTACTACGGTCGCGCGCTTAGCTGAGCACCTGCCAACTCACCGAAGCGGGATAAAACCCGACCCTACCAGGCCACGGTGGCGGCCGAAGTCCGCCGGCAACCCTGGGGTTATCCTTTCGAGGGCTTACCCGGGGTGCCCGGCAACGGACACTTGGGGAGGACACCGTGCGGTTTTAGTCGAGACACGACATAACCACCCCCGCTGGCCGGCGGGGGGGTATCCGAGGGGATTTACTATTACCATTTTACCCACTCCGGCTAACCCAGGGCTATCTCCGATTTCGAGATGGCCTTGGGGAAGAGGCGCTAGTCGCCCGCCGTCCCGGCCTGCTTCTGCTGGGGTGATTGGCGGCCTCACCTGCCACCCTCTTATTATGAGTACCAACCTATAGATAGGCACATAGATATTCTAACTGAAGTCTTGCGTTTATTCACTGAGACACAGGTTTAATAGTCAATACCTGAAAAAGTACTCGAACAGCCAGCCACAACCCCGTCGTAAGACAGATCACACCCCTCGGGAACACAATCTTCCAATTTGAATTTCAATTTAAATTTATTACGATTTCAAATTGGAAATCGGAGACGCGAGAGCAGCCAGTAAGTAGTTCAGTAACAACAAGACAGAGTTGCCAGAATTAAGAAAGAATTTCGACGATGCGAAAATGTATAATGACTACAAAGGACTATAAAACAAAACATTATATTGCATTTGTAGATTTTTCTTATTTTTCTTTTTTTAAAGAATATTAGTAACCGAAATTACTAATATTCCCCCTAACCCCTCCAGCTACGCTAAATTGCTTGTGTTAGGAGTGGGTTCACGTCGGTAGTGTAATGGCCAGGATTGGAACCCGGGACCACTTGATGAAAAAAACTCGGTAAGATTTTCGCTAAGAGATTCTATACTTTGCATTTACCGCTACAAAGAATTCAGAATTGAGGAGTATCTACGCTTGTATCCACGTGCCAATCAATGATCACAGAAAAGCTTAGTTGGTAGAACAAATATCCACGCAGTCTTTAATAATCGTAAGCCTGTGTCAGTAATTGGTGTGTTCACCCCCTCCCCCCCAACATTCCTCCCACAAACAACCTGTGTAAGCCTATATGAATGATATGAATTGTGTTGTTGGTCCACCAAATATTTATTTATGTCAGTCACCGTTCCTCAATCTTTTTATAATTGACCATGGTTTGGCCCTGCTGAAGGGGTCAGTTTGGAGTTTTACTACATTGTAATCCCAGTGTTTTAGTACAAGGTGGCTAAGAGAAACATATAACCATATAACCCATAAAAAAGTGCCCGGCTGATGCCATGCTCATGCTCGCCTCGAGACATAACAGTTAGCTAAATGTACCTACATTTAGCCAACTGTGACATATTTTGGTCTACCCCAAATATAAATATAAAAAATATATACATAAAAATCTCGTGTTTATCTCCTCTGAAACGGTTCGACCGATAAATTTTAAATTTTTCGTGTATATTTTTAGGTAGGTCTGAGAATAGATCGTAGGTAATTTATTATATGCCTACGCGAACGGGATCAGAATTTCACGTGTGTGGAGCCGCGGGCAATAGCTACTATAGGTATATTATGTAGCTATAAAAAATATTGTAGGCTACAACTAATTAAAAGGACCTATGTGATTTTTGTATACATGCATGTATTTTTATACTGTTTTTGTTTATTAACCCATGCTATAAACAAAATTATCAGTCAGCGACTACCTATTCAAGTGAAGAATTTTGCAGTGTACCTAATATGCATGTGGCATACAAAAGAATTTATGTGGCGATTTATTAGGGGTCGTTCTGCTGGTGTTGAGAAACGTACATGATGGAATTATATAAATTGTTTTTGTAACGATATTTATTCCATAAACATTTGTGTGGTGTTCATACCTTTGCTATATAATTTATGATAAAGACTTTACTTAAACACTCATTACCATATGATTTATTGTAATGAATATTTAAGTAGCTTCCTAGCGTTAAGATTTTTAAGCCTGTAATGCTTGCAAAGGAGATGGCGGAGCGCACCCGTGATAGGTTTAGAACTCTTCCGGCCCGCCGAGCCCGCAACATACTTTCCGCGCGTCGCAGGCGACTCAGGCGCCGGAGGTCGCTTATCGACCTCCGTCCTCCATGAGCACACTCCTGGGGCTGGCAGGTGAGGCCGCCTGTCACCCCAGCAGAAGCAGACCCTTCCCCAAACCGGGGCAAGACGGGAGACGGGGACACCGTGGTTCCCAAACCTGAGGGGGCCATTTCGAAACCGGAGATGACCCAGAGTCAGTCGGGGTGCGAGGGATATGCTCTATGGGCAAGCTTACACCCCGGCGTCTGAAGACCTGAGATGGCGTGCGGTTTTAGTCGGTTCAAGCCTGACATAAGCACCCTCGCTGGCCGGCGGGGGGGATTTCCGCACGAAAAAAAAAGGTACTAACGCCATAGAATCTTTGCAGTTGCACGGAGTCTTTCTTTCTTTGGCAGTATTATACCACCTCTACTATGGCGAGTGTTCTGATGAGCCACCATTTTAAGATCGATAGCATCTAGAATGATAGCCTGTGTACCTTCTGGGCTTCACTCAAGCTTCCTACCATCCAGCGGGGTGCAGTCTTTGCCGAACCATAAAGATTGAGATTCTTTACCTACACATGTCATAGGGTTTGAATCTTCTTGCAATCCCGGATCCCCTAAGGGGGCCTCAAAAACGAAATTAAGTCTATATACTACCTTTTTTTTTTTTTTTTTTTTCGTGCGGAAATCCCCTCGGAAATAAAGCCACCAGTGTGTAGTTTTATAAGCAACTATAATGATAGCTTTCGTTCTTAATATTTCATTTACCGCTTACCATCAACACCATCATAAGAAACAAAAATACAAAAATAACGAACGAAATCAACAGGAAAAATAAACAAAAATACAAAAACGTAAGCCAGCATATTTGCTAATTAAAAAGTATAAAAAGAAATATTATTAAACATTTATGCGACTAAATTAAGCTACAAAAATAATTTCCGTAGAAAATTTTATACAAAATTTTTTGCGAAGAAACCAGATACCTCTCATCTATGCACAGTTTACAAGTTCAGATAATCGCACGGCTTGACCTTCGGAGCTCGAGAGCTGTCAGATGAGGGTGTAATAGTAATTTGAAGACAGCTAGGATCAGGATATTCTAGCTTAATAATGTCGGCCAAGAACGGATCCAAGTTGGATCATAATACCTACAAAGTTAAAGTTTCAGGTTTTTGAAGCTTTGTTGAAGTATCAAAATTTTGTAAATAGTTACACCACCCGTTTAAGTATTTACAAAATTTTGAGGAAAAGATGAAAAAATCACTACGTATGTAATATATTGGAGCATTTTGAATATCTGGGACGTGTCTAGGTGGTTCAGTTGGTCAGAGCATTCCCCATGGAAGGGACTGGTCACGGGTTCAAGTTCCGTCCTAAATGTTCTCTTTTTCCGATCTGAATCTATTGGAAAAGTAAGCATACTAATTGCTTACAAATATAATTTAATTAAATAACGCAAATAATTAGCCGCGGTAGCCTAGTGGTATGGGTAATGGACTGCTGAGACGAGGTCTCGGGTTCGATCCCAGGTTTTACCATGGCACACACCAATGACTTTTCGATGCTTTTCGAAGTTATGTGTGTATTTACCGCAGGTTTATAAGTGCCCGGTTAATGGCAATAGGCGCGCCACCTATTACATTGGGACCTAAACATAAACTGGCGAAATGTGGGTGCTAGCACCTCTGCCTACCCCTTCGGGGATATAGGCGTGAGTTTATGAGTATGAGATGAGAATAACGCATTCTTTCGAATTCCTTTTCTAAAATACGTCTACCAATATAATTCTGTTTAGTAGTCAAAACGCAAAAAAAAGAATCGTTTGATAAGTCTGAGTAAAAGAGAAAAACAACACTGTTATATTCACTTTTATGAACATAATTTATCTGTACGTATGTGTATCGCTACACTCCTGAGAAGATTTTGATGAAATTTCGCAAGTGTTAGTTTAGATTCACAATTGAACCCCTCAGACAACACTGTTATTTGGATTTTTATAACTCATGACAACCAATATAGGAATGAAGGGTCAGTAGCTTAGTGGTTAAGGAGTCAACCGTCCGATCGAGATTTTCTGGGTTCGAATCCTGGCCCGAGGTGAGGGGTGAACCCACTTCTAACACAAGCAATTTAGCTTAGCTGGCCTCTCCAGCTAAGCTTAACAGGAATTTTAGTAATTTCGGTTATAGTACTCTTAAAAACAAATGGTGAAAAATTAATAAAAGAAATAAAAAAAACAAAAAAAAAGATATACATACAAAATGAGGCATAGCGGCACGATCATACTGTTTGTCATCAAGGCTTATGAGTCGCCTTTACTACCACCTAAAATAACATAACGTAATTTTTTGGTATGAAATACAATAACGTTAATTTACATCAAAAAATAACATTATTGTATTAATTTTACATTTTCGTCTATAACACATGGACGAAAATGTAATCATAGATGAAACTTTATTGTAAAATGCAAGAGAACGTGTAAAATAGAAATATTAGTCCCGAGGGTTGGTTAATTTCACAATTTGTGCAACAAAAGCTTGTTCGAATAGATTTTAAATTGGAGCATGACTCGGACGCGTCCCAACTGCTTGTCCCAATCCCGACGGGATGCTTTGCCAATTCAACACAGAGACCGCTCGTGGTTAGTTTAATTTTTTGTTTACGTTTTCAGGCGATGTCGGGCTATGAATTTCAAAATACAAGAAAACATTTTATTTATTACTGGTTGTTACTCACGACTCCGCCTGCGTGGGGGTAGAGGTATAGAAATAGCCGACGACCTATTCTCAGACCTACCAAATATACACAAAAATGATACAAAATCACACACAAATAGTTCAAGCCGTTTTGCAAGATTTTTATATATTAGAAGAATATTCACCGCTGTGTGTCTCCCAAGTGGTTGGCAGAAGTGAATCGACTTCTATGGTATCTTGACGACCTTTGCGGCTTGGCAGCAGAGTGTATGACTGCTAAATCAGATGACGTGGGTTCGATGCCCGCTCAGGTCTAGGTGTTACGATGTATAAATAATCATCATAATCTTTATCGCAGCCCGCGGAGGCCAGGCTCTGCTTAATCCTTCTCCTTTTGGTTTGCTTATATAAGGTTTTAGTGTAGTGATAGTAACCAGGTGGACCAGGCAAGGCCGCGGTAGCGGCCAAAGTCCGCCGGTAATCCTGGGGTTATCCTTTCGGGGGCTTACCCAGGGTGTCCGGTAATGGACTCTAGGGGAGGACACCATGTGGTTTTACTCGGTCCCTCGTTGGCACCGATGGGGTGAAGCCCGTGGGGGTCTCCACACGTGAAAAAAAAAGTGATAGTAACCCGTGTCAATAAAATATGTGATAGCAACTGTCATTATAAAATATCGTGTGTGTTAAATACGTGTCAATGTTGTCAAAACGATTAATGTCACAAAACGCGTTGTGGCGTGTAACATTGGAGCGTCAGACTAGATAACGTAGTGTTTGTGGTCGTCACTGTCACTGGTTAACCAACGACATACCTATTTGCCGATAGATAGGAGAATAAATAAAGTTATGTACAATTTTTGCAAAGCGATGGAGATCGCGTGTAATTTGGGGTGATAGAACTTCGATCCAGTGTATTTTTATTCTGTTAAAGGTCAACAAGGCTAAAAACGTAGATAAGTAACGAATGAATTACCAAAAACTCACTCTTTTTTGTCCGTAATCGTGTTTGTTTAATACTACAAGGACAAAGGCCAGTCGTGGACAAAAAGCGCGCTTACAGTCATCCCGTATTTGTCTGTTGTCTAAACAAAGCCCGCTTAAATTTCACGATACACAACACAGATTAATTAGCAGTAGGTTTACTGTTGGTGAGTTCCACGTGCTACTTATGAGTTCCATTTCGCATCCATTTGTAGGTATATTTTACAGATGGATGATAAATTTTGTACTAGATTTATTACTGGCGAGTTCCGAGTGACACTTATGAGTTCCATGAGTTATGTTTAGGGTTACATTAATAATGGTAACAGAAATAATTTCAGTGATAATTTCGACAAAAACTGGCAGTTTAAATTCAAAGCACGGCTATACTCAAAATCATGCGTTTCAAAATGAATTAGAGCGAGGCCTCAGTAGTGCGTTGTGTTGCGTTGCAGCGACGTTTTACATAGATAAACAAATAAAACAAGTTGAATTCCTGAGACGAGCTCAGCCGAATACAAGGGATTTTCGATTTTGCGTTTTTTTATTTTTGCGATTTTTTGCGATTTTTTTTTATCTTGCAATGGTTCACCCTAGCACGAATCTATTACCGAAAACAGCAACTTGATAGCTCATCTCCTTCATACCCAAAACTGTGACAGAAAATTGGCAACGACGACAACTCCATAGCAATAGGGCTTTTCTAAAGAAAATCCCTAAAAAATATTGTTAAACAAATTCATCTTTCTTTATTTGTTTGATATATTATTGTCTTTGCAAAATCGTGCGTTGCCATAACGCAGATGGGGTATGCAATGCGTTGGTCCGTTGCAACGACGCAACGCGACGCGCTAGTGAGGCCTCGTTCTTAGCAGTTTGTTCTGAAAAGAAAACATTTTGAGGGAACTCCTTTACATGGTAGTTCTCAATTTGTTACATAGATAGAATTGCAGCCTTGGCATGGTGAGAAAGACTTGTGTCTCTCGTTTCATATCACGTGACAAAAAAACTACTCAGCATTTATGCTGAGATGGCGGCCATATTTGGATTCGCACAGTGTGCCTAAATAAGCATTCCAAGATTTTAAGATATTTATTTATTATGTAATGTGTTCATTGTGCGTGTCCTAAATTAAATGTTTTTCTTTCTTTCTTTTTTGTTTCTCTTTCCGATTTATGACGTATTAAAAAAAAACTACTTACTAGATCTCGTTCAAACCAATTGTCAGTGGAAGTTTACATGGTAATGTACATCATATTTTTTTATCATTCTCTTATTTTAGAAGTTACAGGGGGGGGGGGGAAGGGGGGCATTGTGGGCATGTGTGGGGAACAGACATGACGAATCTTTAAGGGTTCCGTTTTTTGCCATTTGGCTACGGAACCCTAAAAAGGTACTGTGATTACTTACCTAACTAAGACTGTTAAACATTGTCGCGACACTTTAGGACGAACAATGCACATTATACGAAACTACTGCCGTTAGTCGGGGTGACATTGGTTGTAGAGACACATTTACTGTTGTTACTTAAACTGAACCGTCTAGTTTTAGTGCTCTACAATTTCGAAAATAGTTTGTTAAGAATTAGTAACATTATACATTGCAAATACAAGAGCGATACTTTTGCTGTTGCAAGCGATCGTAAGCCATGGGAACTTTTTACCATCAGGTGAACAATTTACGTTTCACAGCACGTCAGTTCTATAATTGAGCTGAGTGAAACGAAGTGGAGTGAAAGCTCCTCATACCAGACTTCAAGATTTCCTTTGTCACAGGTCTCCTAATAAACTACTAATCCAATCAGAACCAAATTTGGCATGATTAAAGAGGTCAATCAGAGGAAGGTTTATGGATATATTTTGAAAAAATTAATGCTACCACAGAGGATTGATCACCGTTAAAAAAAATCCAGATGGAATTACATAATAACCGCTCGAGACACTGTGACCAAACTTTACACGCTCAGAAAGCATGTCCAGAGTTGTGACTTTCAAAAAGAATTATCAAAATCGGACTTGCCACGGAGGAATGATCACTGTTCAAAATTTTCAAAATCTGATTCACGATGTCTCACTCAGCTCAACATTGCAAGCAGCGATTCGCCTTGCAGACCTAGTATAGGGTGTACAGACAATAAGTCACACCTCCTAACCAGTATATCTGCTGATTGACGGATGAAACTGCGGTGCGAGTTTTCCTCTTGGGATTGGCGGTCAGTCACTCCCATAAAGACAAAAAAGCCAATAATAAAGATGGTTTGTAGAAGAAGGAATCTTGGATAAGGCGCCGCTGCATGGTGGCGAGCAGGAGTTTCATTCATGTCCTCTGGCAAGTGGTCAAGGGCTTACAAAATTAACAGTAACGGCTTGGAATAATAGACGTAATATGATCGGCTGACCACTTTTAGCACTTCATCATTAACCTCTATTAGTCCACTGATGGACATAAGTCTCGCCTAATGAGCGCCATAGCGCTCTGTCTTCAGCTTGCCGCATCCAGCATCTGCCCGCAGTCTTTCGCAGATCGTCATCCCACCTGGCCGGAGGATGTCCTACACTACGTTTGCCGAGTCGCGATCTCCACTCAAGAACACGTTAATAGCGGTTGTTGGTTCTTCGCGAGATATGGCCGGCCCACTGCCACTTCAGCTTGCTAATTCATTGAGCTATGTCGATAAGGTTCTCTGTAAGATGTATTCGTTACGAATCCTATCCTTCAGGGAAACTCCGAGCAGTTTTAGCGCTTATTACTTAGAATTCAAAAAATATAACTGATACATGAGGGTTGAAGCTATTCTTTCACCTACCCTTCGGGAGAAGTATAAGCGTGAATCCTACTTCCTACTATCCTACTATCTGATATTATAAATGTGAAAGTTTGTGAAGATAATAAATAATTAAATAAATAAATAAATATTCTACGACATTCTACACAGTGCTTTCAAGACCCAAAGTAAGCATAGTTTAACTAGCTTGTGTTATGGGTTCCACAATGGGGATAAACATACTTAAATCCTTTTTTTTTGTAAATACATACATATTATACATAGAAACACCCAGGCAAATACAAATAGACATATTCATGCATACATATATATTTGCACTGATCGGGAATCGAACCCGCGCCCCCTGTCGTAGCAGTCGAATGCACTACCGTTGATCACGCTCTAACGGCTGAATGGATCTGGCTGATATTTGATATCATCATTGATTATAGTCTTGAATAAGATATAGGCTACAATTTATTCCTGGAATAGGTGCCCATAGGTAACGCTAACGGGAATATAATTCCACGCGAGCCAAGTCGTGATCAACGGCTAGTATACAAATTAATTATAAGAAAATTCTGATCAACAATTACTAACTCCATATATGGAAACTCCAAATACTGCATTCGGCTTTATAAGTGTCTTCCTAAAGTAGATCTATAAGAACCAACTCGGAACAGATTAGAGAAGTTAAACTTCGTCAAGTGCCCTGCGAAGTGACGGCGGGTCGTTGGCTGCGAGGGTCTGCCGCCCACCCGGGCTCGCTCAAACAAAGATTTGTTAGATAATTCTGTTTTTGTTTTCTTCGTCAATCTTTGACTTCATAACTCAGTTGAAATATTTTTTCAATTAAATTTTTAAGCATTTTGTATGCTTACTTTTTTCTAAAGATTTAGATCGGAAAAAGAGAACATCTAGGACGGGACTTGAACCCGCGACCAGTCCCTTACAGGGGGAATGCTCTGACCAACTGAGCCACCTAGACACGTCCCAGATATTCGAAATTCTCCGATACTTTAATACGTCTTAAGGCGACGTTGGAGCCATCTACCGTAATTCTTGCGAACTACGGAAACAATGAATAACTTTACAGTCATTTTTAAACATTGTTTTTTTTTTCAAGTCCCGTCCTAGATGTTCTCTTTTTCCGATCTAAATCAGTTGAAATATTTTAAATTATAGTTCTCTTTGTAATTCTCTCTTTATAATATGAACATTTTAGCGTTATTCTTGGTTGCATCCGGTGGTTTCACCTCGGAGCCCAGGGTCGCTCACCCCGTGTTCTACTTTTATCAATTGTTCTTGGTCATACCTGGTAGACAAATTTTCAGTCCCCTTCGGATACGCCCCTAGCCGGCGTGGGGTATCCGAAGGGATTTCCACACGAAAAAAAAAAAGGTACAGCAACTGCCGCCTGTGACCCCAGCAGAAGCAGACCGGGGTAGCGGGGCAACTGGGACGCCCTGGTTACCAAACCCGAGGGGGCTATCTCGAAACCGGAGATGGTCCTGGGTCAGTTGGGATGCGAGGGAAATGCCTTACGGGCCACTTTACATCCCGGCGTCTGAAGACCCGAGAAGGCATGCGGTTTTAACCACCCCCGCTGGCCGGCGGTGGGTATCCGAGGGGATTTCCGCACGAAAAAAAAGGAAGTACCGTGCATCTGGTTTAGTTAGAGTATGAGATGTGAGATTCACCAAAACCAAGTCAATCTCAGCTGCAAGTGTGTACACCTTCTGATTAAGGGACTAGGCAAAGGCTTTCCTCTCCGGGCTGGTAGGTTAAACGGTAGTCACTCCCATAATAACCCAAGTCCAAAAGCGTCGGTAGCTTAGTGGTTAAGGAGTCGACCTTACGGTCGAGAGGTGCCGGTGCCGGGTTCGAATCCGGGCCATTACACTACCGGACGTGAACCCACTCGTAACACAAGCAATTTAGCTTAGGGGTTAGGGGGAATATTAGTAATTTCGGTTACTAATATTCTTTTTAATAATAAAACAAGTTGAATTCCTGAGACGAGCTCAGCCGAATACAAGGGATTTTCGATTTTGCGTTTTTTTTTTTGCGATTTTTTGCGATTTTTTTTTTATCTTGCAATGGTTCACCCCAGCACGAATCTATTACCGAAAACAGAACTCGATAGCTCATCTCCTTCATACCAAAAACCGTGACAGAAAATTGGCAACGACGACGACGTCGACGACGACGACGGCGACGTCGACGACGACGACGTCGACGACAACTCCATAGCAATAGGGCTTTTCTAAAGAAAATACCTAAAAAAACTGAGTGGGATTTTTTAAATACACGTAACTTATTAGTCTATTCGTAGATTTTGGTAATTGCTTACGCGTTGCGTTTCATTAAAATCTATTCGAGCGTGCTCAGATACTGAATTTGAGTAATATTTTTCCTGTTACGTAATTGAACTTTTTAAGAACAGGATATTTTTTGACTTCCTTTCATAACAATGTCTGATATTCAATAAAAATATAAAAATTAAATGCATATTCCTTATTATAATAAAATAATATCTTTACAATTTTTCTCACAAGCTGTTTTTGCGAAATGAATACAATCTTTTAAATACAGGCATTAAATATTCAGCGCCGCGGTCTTCACAACGCTGAATTTGACTCACAAATCAGGGAAGATTCAAATATTTTGAAACCGCTGAAACATTTCACGTTCACTGATATTATTAAAACAATGCAGAAATTTCTCAATTCTGGCGAATTCCCTCGGTTATAAACAAGCCGCGGAAGGTGCCTGAAGCCGTGGAACCTGTAACTTGGAAATAAATGAAGCAAGAAAAAGAAAAAAAAAACTTTGGTTTTGACGTCATGAGGTTTCGCTAACTTTTAGATTTCTTCACATTTACATCTGACTACTATTTATAAATGCGGAAATTTAGATGAAGAGACGGTGTTTGTTGCTTAATCAAGCTCAACAGATCTGGGTGAAATTTGCCACAGAAATAGATTATAGTCTAGATTGACGTATCCCTTGAATCTTTCCTGTGGGTTGCGTCAGGATCAGTGTCATACGGAGCTACAGGCGACTGCCAGTGTGCCCTGTTATGAAGAAAAGGCAAAACTAACAAAAAAAAACAATTTGGGATAAACGAGTATAAAGTTTTTCGAGGATTTTTTAGCTAGGAATACCGTGTGTGTATCATTAAGAGAAAAAACTATTAACTAACAAAATCACTTTTTTTTTAGTGCGGAATAAAGGCTATAGTACCATAGACCACATCCATACGCTGTGGCAGATTATACAGAAGACCGAGGAGTATAATTTGCCACTATGCTTGGCGTTCGTGGACTATGAGAATGCCTTTGATTCGATTGAGACTTGGGCGGTGCTGCAGTCTCTTCAGAGGTGCCACATTGACTATCGGTATATCGAAGTGCTGAAGTGCTTGTATAAAAACGCCACCATGTCGGTCCGAGTACAGGATCAGATCACAGAGGCTATTCCGTTGCAGAGGGGAGTTAGGCAGGGTGATGTCATCTCGCCGAAACTTTTTACCAATGCAATGGAAGATGCCTTCCAGCTTCTGGATTGGAAAGGATTCGGCATCAATATCAATGGCGAAAACATCACTCACCTTCGCTTTGCCGACGACATCGTAGTCATGGCAAAGTCCTTAGAGGAGCTCAGCACTATGCTCGGAGGCGTCAACAGAGTGTCCCAGCGGGTGGGCCTGAAAATGAACATGGGCAAGTCGAAAGTCATGTCTTATGTCCATGTGTCGCCTACCCCCGTATTATTGGGAGGCTCACCTCTCGAAGTTGTTGATGAATATGTCTATCTGGGACAAACCGTCCAACTAGGAAAATCCAACTTCGAGAAGGAGGTCAATTGACGAATCCAACTCGCGTGGGCTGCGTTCGGGAAACTGCGCAGCGTCTTCTCGTCCAAAATACCGCAGTCCTTGAAGACAAAGGTCTTTAATCAGTGCGTGTTACCAGTGATGACCTACGGTGCCGAGACGTGGTCTCTCACTATGGGCCTCATAAGGAAGCTCGGGGTCATACAGCGAGCTATGGAACGGGCTATGCTTGGGGTTTCTCTACGAGATCGAATCAGAAATGAGGAGATCCGTAGACGAACCAGAGTTACCAACATAGCAGAACGAGTCAGCAAGCTGAAGTGGCAGTGGGCAGGGTACATAGCTCGGAGAACCGATGGCCGTTGGGGCAGAAAGGTCCTCGAGTGGAGATCACGTGACGGCAAACGCAACGTAGGTATGCCTCCCACAAGGTGGACAGACGACCTGGTAAAGAGCGCAGGGACTCAGTGGATGCAGGCCGCTACAGACTGGTCGAAATGGAAGTCGATGGGGGAGGCCTATGTTCAGCAGTGGACTTCCTACGGCTGATATGATGATGATAATGATGAGTAATAAAAAAAAGGACTATTTGCCAAATAAATCTAATCATTGTAAGATATTTTCAAAAATATTATTTTATAAAAAAATTAAAACCGGCTTTGAAAGCCAAGAAGGGACTAGAAAGTGAAAAATAACTGAATTACATATATAATTCAGAAGACAAAAATGCACATAAAACTTTGCTGTTTAAGTCGGTGTGTACGCATTTGTGTTGTTTAGGTCTTTTCGATTTTATAAATATCAATTTAGGTGTAACATGTGCCTTTTGAGCTTAGTATGTTTCCGTAGATTAAATTCCGATATTAGACATAAAATTCCACAAAAAATTGGGTAGATGATTCTGAATATCTCAATATATTAATTTTGAAAAAAAAAGTGTTAGATGTGCTTTTTTGCATATCACGGCAGTATGTGCTTATATATCCCAGAAGGTGTAATGTGTACCAACACCTTACATCAACTATGTTCTGGCGACTCTCTAATGGCGAGCCTATTTTCGTAAGCACTTTTGCATAAGCTGTAATGTAAAAAAAAAATGTAATGTTTATTGTGGGATTAATGATAGCCCTATCGTTCAAAGCAACTAAGGGGTTGCTTTGAACGATACCCACGGGATGAGATACGATGACCTTTGTAATATACTCCGCCAGGAATCACGCGAACATGATATTCTGTTATTGTAAGACGGGGTTGATGTTGTGTCTGCCTACCCAAATGAGGGAGAGGCGTGACTAAATGTTTGTATGTAAAAGAGTCATACACACCAACTTCAACTGAAGTAAATGTTTCCGGACGTACCTGAAACAATATTATTATTTTTATTTCACATTCATAATTACATTTCCGGCGAAATAGAATCAAAAGGGTCAGCCAATGTCGTCCCAAGAGTGTCTCTTAGGAAGGTTTCCTGTTGAGCCCGAGGGTTTCACCTCGGTGCCTGGGTTCCGCATACTCTTAGTACTCCTTCTGGTGTTGCTTATGTGATTTACCTCCCAACCTCTAGAGGAAAACCTTCGCCAGAGCCTCGTCCATCAAAGCATACCGTCTTTTAGGTAAGGTTCGTTTCGCTCAAAATTTCTCGGTGTTGCCCTATACACCAGACACCAATGAATTTCAGTAAAAAAATATTAAAATTAAGAAGTTTCAATACTGACAAGAGGCCAAATGGCAAGTGATGACTAACGTCGGCCAGTTGTTACTATGATTTTTGTATTTTATATAGGTAAACCTATAAGTGGTATGTTTCCATACGTGCTGGATTGCAGTGACTGATAACATTTCGTAAATCCCGACATTTATTAATGTTACTTTGCGATACAAGCGAATGAATATTGATAAATTTGATCCGGCTCTCAAAACCTAAACCAGCTGAAAGCCATAGCTCACACTCGTGTGATAAGTAACATTCATTTCCTGAGATTGGGTTTGTAGGCGGTTGTGCTCATACTTTTCCTGCTCGACTATAGAGTGTCTTATAATACACTCTGGCTACACCTTAGGGGATATACGTGCGTGAGTATATGTGAGTACATTTGGGCACTCTTAAGAAATATAGAACGCATTTTGACGGATCGAATCGTAAGTGAGGTGCTAAATTTGCAGCATAAACGCTGTTTGGTTTTTTCACAGCTTCTTAAGGAGTATGTCTTAAGATCGAGAGGTCCCCGGTTCGAATCCAGGTCATTACACTACTGACGTGATTACACTCGTAACACAAGCAATTTGGCTTAGCTGGAGGGGTTAGGGGGAATACTTTAAAGAAAAACATTCCTAAGAAAAGGTTTTGACAGACAGACGGAACACTTCAAAACCAGACTTCGACTTTATAACTGACTGTAACATAGCTTAATTTCTAGTATTTGATATTGTAAGTTCACTATAATTTAATTCATCTGAACCCAGAAGTGTGTGGAGGCATTCTCCTTTATCAATTAAATACATATAAAGAGTTCCTAAAATCCTTGAACAAACCTTAAACAAGACTTGAACACACAAAGTAACTCAACCTTCAGGCCGTTTAACACACAAGGTACACTGCCTTTGATGCCGTGGAAAATTAAATATTAAACAGTACTTACATACGCGGAGGTTAGCGAGGCCTTTGTGTTGTGGGGCTGACGAAAGGCCACGAGTGTGTGGTCCTTGAGCAGAATATGCAAAAGTGTAAAAGAATATTGTGAAATGTTGTTTTACAAAAGATACTCAGCTTTAAGACATTTTCTTAAACGATGTCTGTCTACTGGTGCGTAGGTACCGAAACCGGCCCGACATAACCACCCCCGCTGACCGGCGGGGGGGTATCCGAAGGGATTTCCATAAGAAAAAAAAAAAAAGAAGGTACCGACACCGGTCCGAGGGGGCCATCTCGAAACCGGAGATGGCCCAGGGTCAGTCAGGTGCAAGGAATATGCGCTATGGGCAACCTTACACCCGACCTTAGACCCGGCGTCTTAAGACCCGAGACGGTGTGCGGTTTTAGTCGGTTCAAGCCCGACATAACTGAAAGCGCTAGGTCGGCGGGGGGTATCTGAAGGGATTTCCGCACGAAAAAAAAAAATTGGTACCGACACCGGTACGGCGGGGCGCATAGCACCCCTCCCCCCCTTTCCGGGGCAAGATAGGAACACCGTGGTTCTCAAACCCGAGGGGGCCATCTTGAAACCGGAGATGGCCTAGGGTAAGTCGGGGTGCGAAAGAAATGCTTTATGGGCCCCTCTACCTCGGCGTCTGAAGAACCGAGACGGCGTGCTGTTTTAGTCAGTTCAAGCCCGGCGGAGGGGGGGGGAGGGGTCCGAGGGGATTTCCGCATGAAAAGATTGCTAGCACTAGCACTAGTGCTGCGACCACGATCCCCCTGCCCGGCTATGCACTTGCTGACCCCTGAACGCAATCAAACCGAAATTGGATTACTATGGAGGGTACATAATGATTAGTCCGATCAGGAGTAGCACGATAGGATGTAGAGGACCTTATCAACATTCTTGAGGGTCAAGTCAACCTCACCTGCCAGTCGGTACATCTAAACAACGGGCTTTCATGTCAAGGTTGGGAGGTCAGACGGAATTCGCATCCGGAAAACCGACATACCAATCAAAAACCATAAACGGACTTCGGACTAGAAAGTGCAAAGTGCGTCCAGTATCTGAGAAATCGCTATGAGGGCGTTGATGAACGGTGAGCCTGGTTCATGGTGTCATGAACTAGGATCGGTGTGTACGCACTTGTGTTGTTATGTTTTTTCAATTTTATAACTATCAATTTAGCTGTCAGATTTGAAGCGTCGGTAACTTAGTGGTTAAGGAGTCGACCCTACGATCGAGAGGTCCTGGGTTCGAATCCTGGCCATTACACTACTGACGTGAACCCACTCCTAAAACAAGCATTTTAGCTTAGCTGGAGGGGTTAGGGGGAATATTAGTAATTTCGGTTACTAATATTCTTTAAAAAAAAAAAAAAAAGATGCGCCTTTTGGGCTTGGTACGTTTCCGTAGATTAAATTCCGATATTAGAGATAAAATTCCGAAATTATAGACATAAATTCAAAATATGTATATAACTCAATTTTGAAAAAAATGTCTTAGGGAGGCTTTTTTTTTCATAACACGGCAGTATGTGCTTATATATTCCAGAAGGTGTGGGTGTTGGTACACATTTCATTAGCTATGTTCTAAGGTTCCAAGTTCAAACGGCGAGCCTATTTCCGTAAGCACTTTTTCATGAGCTGAATGTATACAGGTTTACTGTGAGATGAATGATAGCCCAGACGTTCAAAGCAACTAGGGGATTACTTTGAACTATACCCACGGGATGAGATAGGGTGACCTTTGTATACCGCTGTGTGCCACCGGGGACCCATCCAGACAGGATCGCCGCGCCGGCAAAACACTCAGTGGGCTTTGTTTTGTGATCTATTTACAAAAATATTGACAAAACCTTTTTTGATTGAGGAGCTTAGTCAAACAAGCAGTTCATTGCCAAGTTTGTTCGTCATGTAAATATTGGGATTAGGTAATAGAGTTTTGCGCATATAAAGGAGTACGACATTTGGTATATTTAAAGATAAAAATATTAAAGAAAAAGTATAGAAAGTTAAAATTAATGTAAAGATGTGTAACTAATATCAATAAAGATTTCTTTTTAAGTAGTTTATGCGCTGTCGTACTGTATATCCGAGTGTGATGAAACTTTGTCAACGTACAGCTTGCATTTTGCGGTGGATAAAATCATAGTTTGGAGCCTGCAAAATACAAATTTTGTCACGAAATTTTCACGTGCAATGGCGGAACTGGTATATACGGGGCAGAATGTTGATGTAAAATTAAACATTCCTATTTTACATTCAAACTGTTAATGTCAAACACAATTACATATTTGTGCAGCCTGGCAGCTGACGTAATAGAAAAAAACACTTTGTAATGAAAATAATATCAATTTAATAATAATGATTGCCAAGAGCCTCGACCAACATCTATAGAGGATCGCGTTAGGTAGTTGGATCAAGGGGTGTGTGTTGGGTAACCTCCTCGAGTGTCGCTCCGATTCCGATCCCGCTGCAGTCCGGGGGGAACGGAATCGGAGCGGCCGGTACACCCTGGGCGGCGGTCAATGGCTTCCCCTTCACCCCTTCATAGGGTTGGCATTGATCGTCGGCCAATACCCAACGTGGCGGGAACACATCGCTCTCCGTACTCCTCTGCTTTCAGAGGAGACAGGATGAGCGATGCTGTTAGTGGTGAGATGGCCCAGGGTCAGCCGGGGTGCGAGGGATATGCTCTATGGGTAACCTTACACCCCGGCGTCTGAAGACCCGAGACGGCGTGCGGTTTTAGTCGGTGCAAGCCCGACATAACCGCCCCCGCTGGCCGGCGGGGGGGTATCCGAAGGGATTTCCGCACGATAAAAAAAAAAAAAAAAAAAAAAGGTAGTTGGATCAAGGGCTTGATGCAGAAAACGGTACTCCTCGACACGGCACGTATTGTGAGGAGGTTCCTCTCTCTGGAGCCCTAACCACCCGTATCTTGGTCCCTAAATTTATATGTATTTTAAATGTAATAAAGGGAACAATAGTTTTATATATATATGATAATGATAATTAAAATAATGTCATTGAATGCGATAAAGGACTTACCACGCTAGCCCTGGCCAACACAGAGTGGCGTGCGACCTCTTTGGGGAAACCGAGGGTATGGTTTTTGCGATACAGGATCAGGGTTATCAAAACGCACAACTACAGGAGGTTACATACTGAGGGCAAGAAATTGCCCTTAAATACGGCCTCATCGCATAGAGCCTGCCATACTACAAGTATGTGCCGGAAGCCGTACTCGAAAATATTATTAGTATATAAAACGTTATCTTGCCGCCTATCCCTTAGGGGCGGCGTAATATAGCTCGATCTATAATAATATAATATTAATTATACTCTTTGACAAAGAATCAGAATGACCACGCCTACCTACAAAATAAAAATTCTAAAAGTTACAGTCGAATTTCGATCACAATTGGGCCAAATTGCAAGTGACAGGGGCTGCACGTGACTTAAAGACGTTTCATAATTTTAAGTTACATTTGAGTATTCGGTCGTAGGTAAGTGTCATGCCGTCTCCCACAGGAGAGTACCTATATTTTATGAGTTATGATTCACGATCGGTAGAACTCAGTGAACAAGCAGTCTTGTCTTGTATTGACACAGTAAATAAGTTCACAATCGATTAAGTTTAATTTAGAAGACAAACTTGCCCAGACTTATGTACCTAACGGTATTGAACAATGTCACCTTAAATATTTTTGATACCTTGGACACTAGTCATTGTGTTTTAGACCTCATAACCGGTTCTGAACCCGGTTACTTCTGATAGTCGATCTGACTAAAACTACACCTATCTCTGCCATCAAATAAATAGGGCGTAGTAAATCTAGTTTATTGTAGGAGAGCGAGCTAGCCTCCCTTCTTAAGAAAAAATAATGAAAATCAGTATTCCTATTGTTGAAAATGAAATGCGAGGCAGCTGTTCTCGGAACACTTGAAAATGTGTTATAAAACTTCGCAATCACACCATGACAAGCTGATATATTAAATTTTAAAATGCCTGCATAAAAATTTATAGCAATTTTACACATGACGGCTGAAATTGAGACGTTTTTGCTCTCATCGCTAAAAGCTCGCAGGCGCTCCGAAAAATATAATGAGGGGAGAAATGTTCTATGTTATACACTTATACAAAAGCTAAATCAGGTAATGAATAGATAAAATGATGTAAGCTTTTTGCTCTGAGTGCGTTCTACAGGTTGTAAATAATAAATGTATATAGGATTAATCAGGGCGGGCATTCATGTGAGGGAGCTCTTGAATGCTTATGCTGAGATTTAGGGAATGAAAGATGTTTGGGTGCCTTTGAGTATAGCAAAAAGGTAGGATCAGTTAGTTGCTAACTAATATTCTAAATGGGAAAGTATGGATGTTTGTGGAGGGAATGGATTTGGCTGAAATTTTGCACTCAAGGAGAGTATGTCATAGACATATCCCAATTTTAACCCCGGAAAAGTTTTCTGTCAGCTGCTGGAAAGGAATTAGTATTCTACGCTGGCGAAGTCGCGGGCATAGGCTAGTCATCATCCCTATAGAGATTTCCCAGTTGCTTTTTAGGGTTCCGTTGCCAAATGGCAAAAAACGGAACCCTTATAGATTCGTCATGTCTGTCTGTCTGTCCGTCCGTATGTCACAGCCACTTTTTTCCTAAACTATAAGATCTATGCTGTTGAAACTTGGTAAGTAGATGTATTCTGTGAACCGCATTAAGATTTTCATACAAAAATAGAAAAAGAACTATCCATTTTGGGGGTCCCCCTACTTAGAACTGAAACTCAAAAATTTATTTTTCATCAATCCCATACATGTGTGGTATCTATGGATAGGTCTTCAAAAATGATATTGAGGTTTGTAATATCATTTTTTTTTCTAAACTGAATAGTTTGCGCGAGAGCCACTTCCAAAGTGGTAAAATGTGTCCCCCCCCTGTAACTTCTAAAATAAGCGAATGATAAAACTAAAAAAAATATATGATGTACATTCCCATGTAAACTTCCAACGATAATTGGTTTGAACGAGATCTAGTAAGTAGTTTTATTTTTAATACGTCATAAATCGTAAACCGCAATTCACCTTTCATTCAATCAAGTCAAATATAAAAATTAAAAAAAAAACATTTTTATGTTACTTGCTGCTACGGAACCCTTAATGGGCGAGTCCGACTCGCACTTGGCCTCTTTTTTTACTTTGAAGAGGGGTGCACTTATTGTTTTTGATTAAATAAATATTCTAGGACATATTACACGACGCCATCTAGACCCAAACTATGCAGAGCTTGTCATATGGGTTCTAGAATGCGGATAATCATGTTTAGATACTTTTTTTTTGTAAATAAATACATATTATACATATAAACACCCAGAACGTGGTGGTAGAGTCAAGCAACAGTCATTTTGGCCGTTGCATGAATGGGCCGACTCGACCGGGGAAGCACCACCCTCTCACAGAATATCGACGCCAAGTAACAGTATTTGAACTTTTGCGTTCCGTTTGGTGAGTGAGAGTGCCGGAGCCCAAACTCCTTTCCCATCCCCTCCCAAACTCCTTTCCCATACCCTTTCCTTTACAGGGTCGGCAGCGCGAGTGTGACGCCCCTGGTGTTACACACGTCCATAGGCCGCGGTAACCGCTTCCCATCAGGTGGGCCGTGTGCTTGTCTGCCACATTAGCGGTATAAAAAATATATACATATATATACTACTATATATACATATTTGCAATGAGCAGGAATCGGACCTCTGGCTTAGCAGTCGAAAGGTCCACCGCTACGCTACAGAGGTCGTCGAATTTGGCATGTCAGGTTTTCCTGTAGCAACTGCCGTCTGACTTTCGTATGTTTGTTTTTCGATACTGGAAGATAATGCTACATTTTACGAAGCGTGGCATGCAAAGGTTTACTACAATATAGTTCATTGAATATTATGTGACATTTAAAATTAATTTTTAACGAAGCATATTTTTGTCACGTACACTTTCTCCAAAAACCGGCCAAGTGCGAGTTGGACTCGCCCATAAAGGATTCCCTAGTAGCAAGTAAAATTTTTATATTTGAGTTGATTGAATGAAGGGAAAATGCGGTTTACGATTTATGACGCATTAAAAAACTACTACTTCGTTCAAACTAATTTTCGCCAAAATTCATTGTTTTTTTTTTCTATTTTTATGTGACAATCTTAATGCGGTTCACAGAATACATCTACTTACCAAGTTTCAACAGCATAGTTCTTACAGTTTCGGAAAAATGTGGCTGTGACATACGGATGGACAGACATGACGAATCTATAAGAGTTTCGTTTTTTGCCATTTGGCTACGGTACCCTAAAAACCATATAAATCTAACCTTAATTTGTGTACCTTGTATGGGCATACACAAAAAGGGTTTTGTGTCTATAAAGATAATTAATTATTATTATTATTTAAGTTTCATTAATACAATATTTTATAACATCCATTAAAATTAATTAAATTTCATAACTTTCATGAGTTAATATCTAGTTAATTACAATGAGTTCATTACAAACTTTATCATAATTTATTACATCAATAAATCTAATATGTCAATTTAATTATTATATAAGTTAGTTATCGTGTCACTGTAATAATCTTTATTTGAGTGTCTGTTAGTGGCATCGTAGCTCCCAAACGAATGGACTGATTGCGATGTGGTTTTTCTATTTTAAAGCTGATGTAATCGAGATGGTTTTAGCGTTAATCCTAAAATATATAAAAATATTGAAATAAAATATATTGGTCAAACCAAGCGAAGCATTGGCACTCGCGTCAAAGAACACATAGCTGACATAAAACACCAACGCTCAAAAAAGTCTGCTGTATGTGAACACGTGCAACAGGGGACCAAACATTACTTAAGATTTGATAAACCACAGATACTCGCCAAAGGAAATCGATTCCTACCTAGGAAGCTCCGCGAAGCTATTGAAATTAAAAAACATCCTAATTTGAATAGAGAAGATGGTTGGAATGTACCACCAGCTTGGGACCCAGTCATTCACTTAATCAATTCCAAGAAAAATCAAAATACAACAAGACTTCATGACACTGTGAGCTCATTCTGCGTAAATAGTTAAAACACCAGCAATTCAACATAGTTCGGGTACTTTGAGATAACTTTCACTTAAAACTTCAAGACAACAACCATCTTTAGTCTCCCCGTGACCATGGCTGCTGAAAAGCAACCGAAACGTCGGGTTCAATGTAAAATATAAAATAACATCAAATAAACCGCGATAGAATCCGTTAAAAATAGTTTTATGTAACATCGTGTAAACTTCCGACAATATTATATAAAAATATCTTAAATGAAAATTCTAAAGATAATACAGCGTCCCTTACTTTTTCCTATTCTCTTGTTTTCTTCCCCCTTTCCCCTGCAGGTGGCGCTAGAGAGAAGCAGTGAATTGACGGACTCAATATAAAAAAAAAGAAAGAAAAAAACCTAGAAGTAACATTTTTCTCCGCGAACAAAGTAGCATAACTGAATTAACGGATATAACCCTGTGGAGAAATGGAGTGTGATGTTCCTTCAACAAAGGGAGGATCCTCCGACCAGGCAAGGTGATCGTTAGGACGTTGTATATATGTTTTCCCAGCGCGCGAACTTCACTTTCGCGATTCAGGATTGGTAGTGACGTAGTAGTATCGAAGTAGTTCAACTTGTTGTCGCTAGATGGCGCTGGGTATATGTGGTATCACCACAATCCAATTGCTTTCTGGCTATCGCACTGGCAAGATATGCAAAATAACGACAAAAATGTTCCAATTCCATTCGGAATCAAACCGCAATTGTAAAGTATATGAGCGTGTTCCCACCAAAACCCTCCTAAGATGACTATCTTCCATAAAACTGCAATAACTTCCTTAAACAAATATCGCTTAAAGAACCTCTAAGTATTTAATTAGTAAGCCATTACCACTGACCTTTGGGTAGGTAAACAAAGAAAATATTGCAAAGAGGTCCAGTTTAATGAATAAGGCTTTATGTAGACGTGTGATAATACTGTTTGAATCAGGTCTGTTTGTTTAAGTGGAGGCAGTTACAGCTGTGAAAGATAATGTTAATTCGTTTTTCATTTCTTATTTTGAACTTGGTTCAACAGTTTTGAATAGTACCTTTTTTTTTTCTTTTTTTTTTCGTGCGGAAATCCTTTCTGATACCCCCCCGCCGGCACGCGGGGGCAGTTATGTCGGGCTTGAACCGACTAAAACCGCACGCCTTCTCGGGTCTACTGACGCTGGGGTGTAAGGTTGGCCATAGAGCATATCCCTCGCACCCCGACTGACCCTGGGCCATCTCCGGTTTCGAGATGGCCCCCTCGGGTTTGGGAACCACAGTGTCCCCGTCTTGCCCCGGTTTGGGGGAGGGGCGCTAGTCGCCCCACCGTCCCGGCCTGCTTCTGCTGGGGTGACAGGCGGCCTTACCTGCCACCCCCAGGCCTGCGCTCATCGAGGACGGAGGTCGTTAAGCGACCTCCGGTGCCTGAGTCCTCCGCGACGCACGGCGAGCAAGTTGCGGGCTCGGCGGGCCGGGAGAGTTCTAAACCTCTCCCGGGCGCGCTCCGCCACCTCCTTCGCGAGCATTACATGCTCGCAGAAGAAGGTGGCGGTGGCCCACGCGCTCGCGGTCAGCACCATTGCCGCAATCATGCTGCCGAGCGAGAGGACTCCCACCCCGATGGCTGCCACGAGGTCACGCCTCGGCGCCTCCCACGCCGGGCAGTCCGCCAGCGTGAGCAGGCCTGAGTCCTCGCTCGCGTCACAGTGATGACACTCAGGCGTTGGCTCCTTCCCGATCCGATGCAGGTGGTCCCCCAAGCACCCCTTCCCGGAGATCACCTGCGTCAGTCGGTACGAGAGGCTTCCGTGTCACCTCTCTAGCCAATCCTCCAAGCACACGGCCCACCTGATGGGAAGCGGCGGACGTGTGCAACACCAGTGGCGTCAAACTCGCGCTGCCGACCCCGTAAAGGAAAGGATGGGAAAGGAGTTTGGGCTCCGGCACTCTCACTCACCAAACGGAACGCAACAGTTCAAATACTGTTACTTGGCGTCGATATTCTGTGAGAGGGTGGTGCTTCCCCGGTCGAGTCAGCCCATTCATGCAACGGCCAAAATGACTGTTGCTTGACTCTACCACTCTAAAAAAGTTTTGAATACTACCTAAGCTATGTGTTGTATTATATTGTGTACTCCTTAATTTACTTAGAAATGTGTTTCATCTATTCTTTTGTGGAGAAACGGGATGAGGTGTTCCTCCGACACAAACGGAGGTTCCTCTGACCAGGTAAGGTGATCACGCCTAGCGGGCCGTAGCCCAGCGAGACGCGGTGGCGACTTAGATGTCGGAGGTCGCTCAACGACTTCCGTCTAGACGAGGACACCGTGGTTGCCATACCCAAGGGGGCCGTCTCGAAACCAGGGATGGTCCTGGGTCAGTCGAGGTCCGAGGGAAATGCCTTAGGGCCACCTTATACTTCGTTATCTAAAGACCCGAGACGGCGCGGCGTGCCGTTCAAGTCGGTTCGAGTCCGAGTAGGTACATGAGGCATCGCAAATTTTTTCAAACTTAAATCCATCTATACAAATAAATAAAATTGTTGTGTATTTCGTTTTCCCTGACATGAATACGTACTATTCCGCAATCTTCTATCTATGTGAATAAAAATGAATCGCTGAAATGTATGTACGCGCATAATTTCCGAACGACTGCACCAAATAATTCTTTTTTGTGTTCGTTATTGTCAGGACACGGTTTGTATGAAAGAAAAATTTAGGAAAGTTCACAGGCAAGGTGCTATTATTGCAGCGAGTTGGGGGGTGGGGTTGAAAAAAATTAAAATCCACAATATTATGAATCAAATCTGATTTACTCTGGAACGCCTGGGCCGATTTTGACAGGACTTTCACTGGCAAATAGGAAATATTATAATACCTAACATAGGCTACTTTTATTACTTCGGGCCACCAACCAGGTGGACACCGAAGTCTAAAAATCACGCAAAAAAATCAAAATCTTACACCCACTTTTTATCACTTTTCTCGACGTTTCACATGATTCTAAGTCTAATTAAGCAAAAAAAATGTTTGTGTCGGTCTGTCTATTGGTCTGGATGTCTGGATGTCTGTTTACGCAATAACTACAGAACTACTTATCCGATTTAAAAAAATCTTTCGCCAATCATCTTGTTTGGTTAATGGGAAGAACTGATTAGATTTTGGGGTTTGTACGTTCAAGGTTTCGGGTACCTACCATACAAATTGTCCCTAAAAAATCATTTTTTTGTGTTTTTGACGTCAAAGACGTTTGATTTGATTTCATTTTCTTCATATTTATTGCTCAATATATAAAGACGCGTCGAATAATATGCATAAAGCCTAAGCTCTGTAATTTTGAATAAAAATACGGCAACAAAAATATCTAAGTTTGGCCCGAAGTTTGACAATCACTGTGTGATTTCCGCCCCACTAGATTTAGGAAGAAAATAAGCGTACCGCGCAAAAGAACTGAAACCCTAAATATCGAAATCCACGCGGACGAAGTCGCGGTCACAGCTAGTTTGAGAATAAGATTCTTTGAAGGGCATTATTGTTCTGTAACCAGATGTAAATGTAATAATTAACTGTTATCAGAATGATGTGCCCTTTTGCATATATGACTTAGAGGTTATCTCATGATCAGGGGTCGCAATCTGTGGGCTGTATTTCCCTACGGTGAACATAACTTCACGCCTGTATCCCCGAAGGGGTAGGCAGAGGTGTATTACACACCCACGATTCGCCACTTATGTTAAGGTCCAAATGTAATAGGGGGCGAGCCTATTGCCATCTACCGGGCACATTGTAAAGCGAGCGATAACATTTATTAATACACACATAACTACGAAAAGTCAGAGGTGTGTGCCCGGGGCGACTGGGGATCGAACTCGAGACCTCGTCTCAGCAGTCCGTTGCGTACGCCACCGGGCTATCGCCGCTTTTTTTTAGTGGATATGTATTCATAATATAATGTGACATCTAGTTTTAAACTATGATGTCCAATAGTCGTATCGTAATAATAACGTCTCTCACCAGTTCCAATTGTTCTTAGGGTGCCATTTTCGCAATAAAGGGCAACTTGAACGTGTTATACAGCAGCTCTGAAGAGGAAGCGAGTGCTTTTGTTGTGCCTTTAGAGTAGGTTCTTCAGTCAAGATATTCGTCTCCTGCCAACACTGCGTTTTCCCTGTATCTTACCAACTAAATAATGTTTTTTTTTCTTTTTTAAATAAACATATTAGTAACCAAAAATACTAATATTCCTCCAAACCCCTCCAGCTAAACTAAATTGCTTGTGTTAAGAGTGGACTCATGTCGGTAGTGTAATCGCCAGGATTTGAACAAGGGACCTCTCGATCGTAGGGTCGACTCCTTAACCACTAAGCTACAGACGCTTCGAATTGATTGAAGTGTTGTTCAATAGAACTAGTCAGAAAAATACTGTGTGCTGGGTAGTGGGACAAATTGAGGCTGAAACTAGTAAGAACCATCTGTTTTAACACCTACTATTTAATATTTTATCATTTTTACAAGATCAAGCAATCATATTCCCAAATACTCACATAGACACAAAAGCGTATTTACATAAGAATTTCGTAATGTTAGTTCACATTTTTAAACTGAAAAAATAAAGTTCATTTAGAAAGAAATCCAATCTGAAACATGAACCCTATACGCAATCGAAGTCCCTTTTTTTTTGTGCGGAAATCCCTTCGGATACATATATATAACCGCTCCCGCTGACCGCCCCCGGTTAGCGGGGTTGGTTATGTCGAGCTTGAACTGACTAAAACCGCACGCCGTCTCGGGTCTACAGACGCCGGGGTGTAAGGTTACCCATAGAGCATATCCCTCGCACTCCGACTGACCCTGGGCCATTCACAGTGTCCCCTCTGATAAGAGCAGAGGGGTACCTGGAGCGACCACCCCCTCCGCGGGCCTTGCAGGCCTGCCATACCCCGACCCCCTCGTGCAATGGGGTCAGCTGGCCCTGAAAAGTGCCGGTTGGTTAGACTCTTGGCCGTTGACGTTGACGCCAGCTACTTCAGAGGAGCAATCAATGATGCGTCATCGCCCACGTGGCTCAAGGTGCACCAAACTTGGAGGTGATCCAACCAGTCACACCCCACGAACGAAGTCCCTGATAACAGTCGCGAGTACCATCCTACTAAAATATTATAAATTGGTCTATGCATGCAGCTCCGTTTGCATGGAATACGAGACCCATAGTGGCTACTCAGAGGAATATATTCTCGGAGACGTTTTTTTCTAGGTCAAAATGTATTCATGTGCCAAATTTTAGACAAATTCGTACAGCCGTTTTTGCGTGCATTGCGTATGAAAAAAACAAATAAAGTTTGACATTTATAACATAACATAACTTCACGCCTGTATCCCCGAAGGGGTAGGCAGAGATGTGTATTACACACCCACGATTCGCCAGTTATGTTAAGGTCCCAATATAATAGGGGGCGAGCCTATTGCCATCTACCGGGCAAATTATTAAGCGAGCGATAATTAACAGATATTAATACACACATAACTACGAAAAGTCAGAGGTGTGTGCCCGGGGCGACTGGGGATCGAACTCGAGACCTCGTCTCAGCAGTCCGTTACGTACGCCACTGGGCTATCGCCGCTTTTGACATTTATAACTAGCTTATATTCGCGGCTCTGACTATAATTATTCAACCCGGTCTTAAATCTCCAGGAACCTAATTTTTAAACTTTCGCGTTTCATGATATACAATAATTTAAAGGGAATTAACGCGATCACGTATAGGTATATACATACCATTTTATTGACTGAAGTTTCGACCAGGTTACACTGGCTGTGGTCACAGGCTGACTGGCGCAGTGGTGCACGTCCTCCGTCGTCGATATTTTTCATATTTTCGTTTCGTCATGTACCGTCAAAGGTATATATATCGCCTTAATTCCCATTAAATTATTGTACACCAGGAACATATTCCAGGAATAGAAGTATCTTAGTTCGTTTACGAAGTATGTCAGTGTGTCGAGTCGCGGTCGACAGCTACTGTTTAATATTTATTTTCTTCACAAGACCAAGCAATCATTACCCAAAATACTCGCATAAATACAAATGTCTGTTTACACAATAACTTCACGGTGCTAGTACACATTGTACGCAGGTTTGTACGTCAGCAACACTGGAATATTGGAACAAGAATCATTTGAAAGAAAGAAAGAAAGAAAATATTTTTATGCAACCCAGCTTACATAAACAAAAATATACACAGCTTAGCAACCAGAATAAGATTACAACAATTGTGCATACATAACAATGTTATATGCATCTATATGGCTAGGTAGAATAAAGGCCGCCTCTCAGCTTAAATGCTGTCCGCGTTGTAGTGCAAGCGGACAGCGCTGGTTTTCAGAGACAGTAATAGTAAAGCGGCAATAGCCCAGTGGTGTACGTAACGGACTGCCGAGACGAGGTCTCGAGTTCGATCCCCAGTCGCCCCGGGCACACAACTCCGACATTTCGTAGTTATGTGTGTATTAAAAATGTTGATTATCGCGCGCTTTGTAATGTGCCCGGTAGATGGCAATAGACTCGCCCCCTATTACATTGGGTCCTAAACATAACTAGCGAATCGTGGGTGTGTAATACACCTCTGCCTACCCCTTCAGGGATACAGGCGTGGAGTTATGTATGTAAGTAAATAGTGGAATTTGTAAATCTTATAGTTTGCGGACTGAAGTATTTAGCTGTATAGATCAATGGTGCTAACCTAGTTAGATCTTCCTGTTTGCATGGTGCGGGTGATCAGGTTATGCTAAATTGTTTGGTACTCAATATTCAATGCATGATAATTAGAGTTAGTATCTATTTTAGATAGGCTTTAGCATGTACCTATAGTATTAGTAATGGTTGTATTTTTTCCTGAGGGCCAATTCTCGTAATAAAAAGATGTTTAAAATTCAGTCTCAACCTCATGGCGATGTCCCATATGTCAAAAAAAGCGGCCAAGTGCGAGTCGGACTCGCCCATGAAGGGTTCCGTAGCAGTAAGTAACATAATAATGTTCTTTTTTAAATTTTACATTTGAGTTGATTGAATGAAATGTAAATTGCGTTTTATGATTTATAACGTATTAAAAAAAAACTACTTACTAGATCTTGTTCAAACCAATTATCGGTGGAAGTTTACATGGTAATGTACATCATATATTTTTTTTAGTTTTATCATTCTCTTATTTTAGAAGTTACAGGGGGGGGGGGGGCACACATTTTACCACTTTGGAAGTATCTCTCGCGCAAACTTTTCAGTTTAGAGAAAAATTATATTAGAAATATCATTTTTGAAGACCTATCCATAGATACCTCAGACGTATGGGTTCGTTACTGTTATTTACCTATCATAACATGTATGCAAACGTAGTCGTATGTAGTTTCGAACGCCGCTGCGGCGACACACGCTGTTGCGAATTATTTTTATCACCACTAGTCCGGATAGTATGATTTCGATAACGTGACTATATTCGAGCGTATGAGGCAGTGAAAATGTTTTTCGAAACAGCGCCTTTCGCGACTATTTCATTCGAGTCCATGAGCTTTCGAACCTGTGAGGCAATAGAAAAATAATTCGCAACAGCGTGTATCGCCACAGCGCTGTTCTAAACTACATACGACACCTGTATGTATGCAGATGTGGGTATTTTAATAATAAATCAGTCTTGGTATAAATAGATTTTCATTTACAACAACGAAAACTCCTTCCTTGACATTTGGGAGATCGAGACTAGATTCGAGACTGAATTTTGAACATATTTTTGTTACGAGAATTGGCTCTCTGGTGTGGTAGGTCAGTGGGTCACAATATTCCAAGTAGAAAGGAACTGGTCGCGGAGTCAGAAAGTCCCCTTCTATTTGTTGTTTTTTCCCGATTTAAATTTCTCCTTTATTATTCTTATTATTTTTTAGGGATTTTCTTTAGAAACGCCCTTTTGCAATGGAGTTGTCGTCGACGTCGTCGTCGTCGACGTCGTCGTCGTTGCCAATTTTCTGTCACGGTTTTGGGTATGAAGGAGATGAGCTATCGAGTTGCTGTTTTCAGTAATAGATTCGTGCTGGGGTGAACCATTGCAAGATAAAAAAAATCGCGAAAGAAAAAAAAAACGCAAAATCGAAAATCCCTTGTATTCGGCTTAGCTCGTCTCAGGAATTCAACTTGTTTATTTTTATGGATGATAGGCTCACGTTTGACCTCTATCTCACCTGATCGTAAGTGACGATGTGGTCTACGATGGCTCACGTTTGCCTAGAAGGAACCTATTCACTCGAGACTTGAAGATTCCAAGGTTATAGCTTTCCGGAAACACAGACTTATCTATTATCACTAATTTTGGCATACGTCATAAAAAAAAAAGTTTAAATGGATTCTGTACATCATTTAGTTTCCCATCATTCGGGTTGATGGCTTCGTAATTGTTATATACCCATAGTTCCCATAGGGTTAGGCAGAGACAATAGAGCGTGATGTTAAATGATCCTGAAAACATTCCTGACCTTTTCATGCATTCAATTCTATTCCTTTCACTGATCAACACTGCTTTTTTGTATACGAAGCGTATTTGGTTCATAATAATATTAATATTTCTTATAAGGTACCCAGTTTCTTGAGTCAGTCTCGATTCATCAAACCTTACGCGCAGGCTTTTCTTTCGGGTTGGGAATTCAGACGACAGTCGCTCACATAAAAACCGTCTAAGCCAATCCAAAAGAAGGCGAAGGAGTATGCAGACCCTGGGGTCTGAGAAAGTCTCGGATGCAAGCGAGAACAAACGACGTTGATGGTGTCGTGAAGTGTGACCGGTACTGACAAAACAAATGAAACGCTCTGTTTTCATACTATTTACTTACATACATAACATACATAACTCCACGCCTGTATCCCTGAACGGGTAGGCAGAGGTGTATTACACACCCACGATTCGCCAGTTATGTTTAGGACCCAATGTAATAGGGGGCGAGCCTATTGCCATCTACCGGGCACATTGCTAAGCGCGCGATAATCAACATTTTTAATACACACATAACTACGAAATGTCAGAGTTGTGTGCCCGGGGCGACTGGGGATCGAACTCGAGACCTCGTCTCGGCAGTCCGTTACGTACACCACTAGGCTATTGCCGCTTTACTATTATTTACTATTTACTTACCTCGTATATAGTACGCGGTATCTACCGCACACTTAATCTGTGATCACCATCTGTGATTTTTACTGGTGGTAGAAATTTGATAACACAAATTTGTCACAAAATTCGGCCGGGTAGGTACCACCATGCACGATTGCGAAAAACCCTCCATAGTAATCCAATTTCGGTTTGATTGCGTTCAGGGGTCAGCAAGTGCATAGCCGGGCAGGGGGATTGTGGTCGCAGCACTAGTGGGACCGGTTGGTGTCACGCGGTGCTGCGACGACAATCCTCTTCTGATGAGGCCGTCAAGCTGAGTGCCACCATTGTTAACATGGTACGTGTATGTAATGGTGACCCTCTTTCCTGAGACTTTACCTTCAGCTTACCATCAGGCGAGGTGAGGTCAAATTGACGTGTCCTAAATATAAAAAAAAAAAAAAAACGCAAGTCAATTATTTCTGTGTCACGGAGGTTCACAAATAACTAATTAATAGACACAAGTATTCATCTAGACTTAGGAAACATAACACTCGACAGATAGCAATTATTAAAGTGCTTGTTTAGAATATATGGGCGGTAATTACGTCTGAGAGAGTCGAGACACTTTGTGGCACCAATTAAACCCGCACGTCTCTGAAGGTTCAGTTGCTGATTATTATCTGTGGCGCCTGTTGTTTGCTATAAGGATGTAATTACCTATAAGTATACAGCCTTATTGTGACGGCCTCTGTGGCGTAGCGGTAGTGCATTCGACTGCTACGTCTGCTACGGGTTCGATTCCCGCTCAGTGCAAATATTTGTATATATGAATATGTCTATTTGCATTGGTCTGGGTGTTTCTATGTATGATATGTATGTATTTATGAAAAAAAAGTATATAAGTATGTTTATCCGCATTGTGGAACCCTTAGCACAAGTTAGTTAAACTATGCTTACTTTGGGTCTAGAAAGCGCTGTGTAGAACGTCGTAGAGTATTTATTATTTATTTATTATTATTTATATTTATTTCTAATCTGTATTTTTAACCCCGACGCAAAAAGAGGGCTGTCTGTCTGTCTGTGACTCCATAGCTCGCGAACGGATGAAGCGATTTCAGTTTAGTTTCTTTTTGTGTGAAAGGTGAGTTACGGGCGAGTGTTTTTAGACATGTTTGATGAAAATCGGTTGAGTCGTTTAAAAGTTGTGGGGGGTGAAAGTGGGGAAGAATAACCGAAGGTCTGCAAATATAATCGAGTGGGGTCTCAAATGAAAGCGCACGTTACAAAATAATATGTTCAATGAAAATCGGTTGAGCCCTGAAAAACCTCTGGGAGTACAAGTGGGGAAAATACCCAATATCTGCAAATATATGTGTCGGGGATTTTTAAATTTTTAATTTATTAGTATTTTTCTCCCTATACACTGGCAATACCAGAAGTGCTTGTGAAATGGGTGTACTTCTTCAATATATTCAGGGCCCAAGCTGACCTCATCTGCAAGCTAGTACTGATTAACGGACTAGGTTTTGACGCAGGTTTTCCCATGATATTGCAACCAGCCAACATCATACCAATACCATTCCCAGTTACTTGAGATCCGACTCCTACTCACCAAACCAAAGTGATTTGTCTAAACTTTAACGGGAGCGACTGCCTCCTATCCCGGGAAGGAAGCCTGCGCCTCGTCCGTTATTGAGCAGGCGTGCTGACTGGCAAGTGATGTTGGTTAGAACCTGAAAGGGGTTTTTAGGGTTCCGTAGCCAAATGGCAAAAAACGGAACCCTATGTATTCGCCATGTCTGTCTGTCTGTCCGTCCGTATGCCACAGCCACTTTTTTCTGAAACTATAAGAACTATGTTGTTGAAACTTGGTAAGTAGATGTATTCTGTGAACCGCATTAAGATTTTCACACAAAATAGAAAAAAAAAACAATAAATTTTGGGGGTTCCCCATACTTAGAACTGAAACACAAAAATTTGTTTCCTCAATCCCATACGTGTCTATGGATAGGTCTTCAAAAATGATATGGAGGTTTCTAATATCATTTTTTTCTAAACTGAATAGTTAGCGCGAGAGACACTTCCAAATTCCCTGTAACTTCTAAAATAAGAGAATGATAAAACTAAAAAAATATATATGATGTACATTACCTACCATGTAAACTTCCACCGAAAATTGGTTTCAACGAGATCTAGTAAGTAGTTTTTTTTTGTTACAACGAACTACAAGAACTTTTATATTATGTTACTTTCTGCTACGAGACTCTTCATGGGCGAGTCTGACTCGCACTTGACCTGTTTTTTTTTAGTTTTTCGAGCGGAAATCCCTCCGGATACCCGCCCGGCGGCCAGCGGGGTGGTTATGTCGGACTAGAACTGACTAAAACCGCACGACCTCTCGGGTCTGCCCTGTACACTCACTAAAGTATTGACAGAAATAAAATGCATCCCCAGAAAAACTTGTGACAATTGAAAACGCCTGAGTCTCCTTATTAAATGTAGAAAGAAGTATACATAAATTACAAAAAAATAACATAACATAACATAACTTCACGCCTGTATCCCCGAAGGGGTAGGCAGAGGTGTATTACACACCCACGATTCGCCAGTTATGTTAAGGTCCCAATGTAATAGGGGGCGAGCCTATTGCCATCTACCGGGCACAGTATTAAGCGAGCGATAATTATCATTTATTAATGCACACATAACTACGAAAAGACAGAGGTGTGTGCCCGAGCAACTGGGGATCGAACTCGAGACGTCGTCTCAGCAGTCCGTTACGTATGCCACTGGGCTATCGCCACTTCTTACAAACAAAATGTTGTAAGTTTATAGTATGTCCTCACTGCGAGCTATTCTATCGTTTGATAGATACTTGCAAGATACCAGAACAATAAAATTCCACTGAAGGTGACACTCATTCTCATAGAACCGTCCACGCCTTATACACGACTTGGACAGTCCCTTAAATGAATAGCACCTTATCTATTGTAAATCCTTTTGCTAAAATTTACATCTGTCGGTCTATTTTACGGCCCTTCTTCGTCCCTGCCCATATCAGCTTAGATAAGGTTTTGCAAAAACAAATGAGAAGGGTATTCTGGGAGCCCTTTGTGCTGTAACAGTGACTGCGCATACTACCTTCAAAGTTTAATAGCGCGGCTAGTGTTTTGCCTTGGATGGTACAGACAAGCGATTCATTTACATGATGAGTTCACTGAAAACAAATTACTTACAAAAAAAAAACACATTTTTAACACGATTTTATTAGCTTGGTACATGTATGTTTTTGATTTTGGGGCTCTTCAAAACATCAGATTGATTTGAAAGTTTCATGGGAAAATTTACACACTTATGAAGTAACGACGATTTGAACCAAGATTGGAATTTGACAATTATCAAATAAAACAAAATATAAAAAAAAAAATTTTTTGTTTTTTTTTTAACATGAAATATTATACGAAGCTAATAACAACGTGCAAATGAAAAAAAAGTTATAAAATCGTTTACATTATTGTATTGTCATAAGTGTCAATGAGTGCGCAAAATTTCAATTAATCCGACGTTTTGAAGTAGGTACTCCAAAATCAAGTTCAAAGATTTCGCTACATCTCGCTACTGGGGGCGCAATGTATTCTGCTGTTGCAATGTTGAGCTGAGAGTGCACTACTTGATTACCTACAAAACCTGCCCAACAACTACCCCCCCCCCCCCCCCCCGATTACCATCGAAGTTAATTTGCACATTTTGGCGCGAAAATCGTGGTCTCAACATTCATCATTTTGGAGAAACCAGATTTTGACATTTTTGAAGGCTGATTATTCCTCCATGGTACGTTCGATTTTCAATTTTATTTTTACTAAACCTTCCGGGTATCAAGTTGTATTTACATGCCAAGTTTGGTAAAAATTGGTCGATTGTTTTAGGAGGAGTAGCGTCACATCCGAAATACACCAAGTGGAGTATAGAGAGCTTTTCGCTCGACTTAATCTCACTCGCAAGCTCAAAAATCGTAACGAGGTGAAAACTGTACATTGAATATTTTTCCATAATAATAATTGATGTGTATTCTAGGAGCGGTACTGATGCCGAAATGTGTTTAATTGAATTTTTGTCTGTTTGTCTGTTTCTTATTATCGATGTCCGAACATCACTTGAAAACCGCTGAACAGATTTGGCTGAAATTTTGCATGAACATTCTTCTAAGGTATGGTCATAAATTGCGCTATATATCATCACGCTATAGTAGGTACGATAGGAGTAGTAGAGCAAAATCGGTTTAAACTATTATTGATGACAACTTTATTATTACAAGGTAGATCTTTACGAAATTGTGTAGTTCAGCAGAACTCAGACATAGTCTAAATCCGGACTTAACTCATCACGCTATACCTGAAAGGTAATGAGCAGTAAAATGTAAAATCTGTGAACTCCACAGAGTTACCCACGTATAGAAGATAGTTGATTAGAGACGAACAAACATTTCATAATGAATATCATCACGCTATTATATTAAGGAATAGATCAGAATTGATTTTGATGTTACATATTTCTCTATTTATTTCGAACGAATTGTCAATGCAAAACGAGTGCACAGCATCACCTCATCCGGCCCTTTAAATAAAATATACTTACGTGTTAGTATCGAGACTGCAGAAATAAACATACCATCCATACATACACAAATACACACAAACACACACACACTGTATTAATCCGACGTTTTGAAGTACTCCAAACTCGAGTTTAAAGATTTCGCTACATCTCGCTACCTACAAAACCTGCCCAACAACTAGCCCCCCCCCCCCCCCCCCAATTACTATCGACGGTGGGTTCTTTTTCTGTCTTAAGCCAATAGTTAAGTTGCACATTTTGGCGCGAAAATCGTGGTCTCAACATTGATCATTTTGGAGAAACCAGATTTTGAAATTTTTGAAGGCTGATTATTCCTCTATGTTCGCTTTTCAATTTTATTTTTACTAAACCTTTCGGGTATCAAGTTGTATTTACGTGCCAAATTTGGTCAAAATTGGTCGATTAGTTTAGGAGGAGTAGCGTCACATCCGAAATACACCGAGTGGAGTATAGAGAGCTTTTCGCTCGACTTGTCTCACTCGCAAGCTCAAAAATCGTAACGAGGTGAAAACTGTACATTGAATAGTTTTCCATAATAATAATTGATGTGTATAACATTATAGGAGCGATACTGATGCCGAAATGTGTTTTATTGAATTTTTGTTTTTGTTTCTTTTTTTTATTTTCTCTTTATTATTGTTTCCATGTCTTGATCACCTTTTGTAAATTAAAGGATGATGTTATATCATATCATAATATTCTTATATTGTCGAGTGGAACGAAAGAGACTAGATCCCACGACACAGGGAATTCTAGTGCGGGATCTAGGGAGCCATTGTGTTTTTTTAATCATTTTTGAGATAATAAATATTATAAAATATTATTATAAACATACCTTGATCTATTCCGAACTTAACGCGTACGAAGTCGCGGGAAACAGCAACAACAAAAAAAAATCGAATTACTATTGTAAGACATTGTTTCTATTTTTCAGTTGCTTTATAGTTGTCGCTCAGTAAGTCGCCCGTCTGTCTTCGAGCCATTAATTACCATGTACTAGCACGTTGTTTACATGTACAATTGTTTACTTCCGACCTGAATATAAACTAATTGACATATTATGAGTTTACCTTTAGACTTAAGGCGGAGAACTATTAATAGATGGCACACTGTTTGACGGCATACGTTCACTAAAGGTGAGGGAATATTGATCTTCAAGAGAATATGTTGGTATACGAATATGATAATGGGGAATTATTTATTAAGACGTAGGTACGATTTCAATGCCAGACATATTGTAAGTTTACAATTATTGAAGTTATACTTCTTTTGGTGCGTTAGGGAGAAATGATGAGAGTAAATTCTTAGAAAAACCTTCTTCGTAGAAAAACCGACACCCTAAAACCTAACCCAATTCCAGACGACTTAGAAACTTGATATTTGGCATCAGAGTAGACTATGAGGCAAATACATAGGAAAATGTCTGAAAGCTGAAAATTATTGATAACTAGTTAATAATAAATAAATATTCTACGACATTCTACACAGCGCTTTCTAGACCCAAAGTAAGCATAGTTTAACTAGCTTGTGTTATAGTTTCTAGAACGCGGATAAACATACTTATATTTTTTTGTTGTAAATGCATACATATTATACATAGAAACACCCAGACCAATGCAAATAGACATATTCATGCATACAAATATTTGCACTGAGCGGGAATCGAACCCGCGCCCCCTGTCGTAGCAGTCGAATGCACTACCGCTACGCCACAGAGGCCGACTAATTATATTCATTCATTAAAAATGATTCCCATGACGATCCAGCTCAAGCGATTAACATGATTCAACGTTCACTAGACAAAATCACGGATTGGTTAAACACCTGGCGAATAAAAGCAAACGAAGCTAAGTCGGTACAGGTGACTTTTACGACTGCGAGAAACATGTCCCCCTGTGTCGCTGAACCGAGTACAGATACCCCAAGCAAATGAAGCCAAATACCTTGTGCTTTATTTGGATCGCCGTCTAACTTGGAAAAAACATATATTTACAAAACGAAAAGCACTTGGAATCCAACTAAGGAAAATGTAATGGCTACTGAACCAAAAATCACAGTTATCATTGGAAAATAAACGGCTTCTATACAAATGTATTTTGAAACCAATCTGGAGCTACGGAGTACAACTTTGGGACACAGCTGCCAACTCAAACATAGAAATATTTCAGAGATTTCAGTCTAAAATGCTGAGGATAATAACCAATGCTCCTTGGTTCATAACAAAGCAGCAACTACACCACGATGTAGAAATCAGAACAATCCAAGATGAGATTAACACACAATGAAATCGTACAGGAACAGATTGGAATCTCACCCAAACTTACTGACTACGCATTGCCACATAAGACACTAAAAAGAAAGTCCCCTAGAGATTTATAGGGAATACAATAGTAAAGGGCGCACGTCACTGGACTGAGTGCCCTACGAGACAAACTATAAATACTTAACCTTATGCTAAATGTTCATAGTAACAGATCGCAATAATACAAACAAAAAAAATCCGTTCCCGCAGGGGGAACGCACAGGTAGATTTCGTGAAGCAATTAATATTATTTTATATAGAGAACTACGGACTTTAAACAGTTAATTTTTTTTTCTCGAAAACGGTAACATTTAGCGAAAAACTATTCAGACATTTATTTTGGACTTAAAAATGGCCTATCTATTTAAAATGTTTCCGACGCCAAGAATGTTCACCGGTTAGAAGTTATGATTTTTTTCCCGAAAAATTTTGGTTTTTCCCCCCTCCACTTTTAGTTAAAGTTTTAATCTTATAGGTTTATAATTAAAAGTTGTTGGTATTCATGTATACTATGGGATAAAATTAGAACGGTTCGAATATCTTTCATGGAACGTGAAATTTTGAGGAAAAACTGATTTCACAAAAAGTGAGGCCCTACCGTCCCCTTAGGCCGGATTCCACCCGTTCATGAACTTAAACTAAGTTTACACCCAAGCAATTTTTAACCTCAGTTTGAAAGCGATCGGGGCAAGATTTTTTTTTTAAATTCGACAGTAGTTAAGAAACCAATAGGTAGACCCGAGACGGCGTGCGGTTTTAGTCGGTTCAAGCCCGACATAACCGCCCCCGCTGGCACGCGGGGGGGTATCCGAAGGGATTTCCGCACGATAAAAAAAAAAAAAAAGTAGATCGATTTCAACGAAATCTACCTAAAAAAAATCTTCTTTTCATTAATGGCTTCTGCAGTAGAATCACCGCAATTTCGCCAATGTAAATATAGTAAAATACATATAGTAAATGTTTATAAAATTATGAATGGCGAAGACGCCAATGTCAAGTTCCAATTGTCTCCTCATTAATTTCTTTTTTATTTCCTTCTTGGGCAAATATGTAATGAATGCCAGCGCCAAGTAATTGGATAAATCAAGAAATTTGAATATGAATTCAATATAATACACCATTTTAGTAATTTAGTCAAGGTCAAGTAAAGTCCTTCACAGTCATAGTCAAGTCAAAGTCCTGGCCTAGTAATGTAGTGGAGGCTTTACTAGAGGCTTCTGTGGAGTTTAGTACAACACGGAAAATCACAATTCACGGTAAATATTCCACTTTCCTTCCTACACTTGTGCATGTTGTCGATGACGTTATGTCTAAAAACCCACCATTTTTACACATAAAAACTCGAAATTACACAAATTTTAGAAAATGAAACACTGCTTCGATATGTCTATGCTCGCGTTGGCGCCAAAACTCTCATTAAAAATATATATAAGATATAAACAAATAATGACAGAAACTGACATCGGTGTCTTTCTGTCATTGTTTTTTTTTAATGTACTATCATATGAGATGAGAGATCAGTGATGAGAGTTCTCCACTCTCAAAATTTATTGTTTTTCTTTTCTGTTTTTGTGTGACAATCTTAATGCGGTTCACAGAATACATCTACTTACCAAGTTTCAACAGCATAGTTCCTATAGTTTCAGAAAAATGTGGCTGTGACATACGGACTGAGAGACAGAAAGACATGACGAATCTATAAGGGTTCCGTTTTTGCCATTTGGCTACGGAACCCTAAAAATGTAAAGGAACTTCAGATACTAGCAACTCTAAAATACTATCCATTTTGATGGCCTACAGAGATGTTTTTTATGCCCCGTTTGAAGAACACGGGTATAAACTCGTCCTTCCTCGTATAAACGAGGAAGGACGAGTGCGAAAAAGAATTGGATTTCTTTATTTTGCGACAAAGAACAGAGCTTTTAACCATTTGATTCGAACTGGAATTCGTTGAATCATATGGGAATGACATTTTAGCAGATCTATCCAGAATAACACCGTGCAGGTGCACGGTGTTATTCTGGATAGAAAGTGGATAAGAAGTGAGAGATAGGAATTCAGTTGTGCTAATATAAATCTTTAGTCATTCACGCCCGGCGTTGCATGTAGAATCTACTGCTTCCGGGCTGTTTGGCCGTGGTCCAAAGGAAACTTGTGTTCCAAACATTTTGTCGATCACTGCGGTCGACATCTTCAGTGGTAGAAGTCCGGGCGCCGACGAGTGCGGAGAGCTATCCTCGGCGGTGACTTCTTTGCGACTGTTATGCTAAGATAAGTTAATAAACTTAGCTGGGATAGACTGAATGCGGAAGGTCGAGGTCGAGATCCACTGCTGGACGTGTGCTGAGCATAATGTGGGCTAACATTGAGAGAGGCCCATGTCCAGCAGTGGACTGCGATAGGCTAAAATTGGTTGATTCAAGTTATGCTAATTTTGTAGTTACCTCTGTGGCGTAGCGGTAGAGCGTTCGACTGCTAAGTCAGAAGTCGTGGGTTCGATTCCCGCTCAGTGCAAATATTGTATGCATGAATATGTATATTTGCATTGGTCTGGGTGTTTCTATGTTTAATATATCCGCATTCTAGAACCCACATAACACAAAACAGTTAAGCTATGCTTACTTTGGGTCTAGAAAGCGCGGTGTCGAATATTATTAATCACGAATATACGACCTTATCAAAGTGGATAATTTTTCTATTTCGTACATACCATAACAAATTATGGTGCCGTACATAACGGTAGCCTTGGACGCACTTCAAATATATATGTTATGTATATTCTTCATCTTCATCTTCATAACTTCACGCCTGTATCCCCGAAGGGGTAGGCAGAGGTGTATTACATAGCCACGATTCGCCAGTTATGTTAAGGTCCCAATGTAATAGGGGGCGAGCCTATTGCCATCTACCGGGCACATTACTAAGCGAACGATAATTAACATTCTTAATACACACATAACTACGAAAAGTCAGAGGTGTGTGCCCGGTGCGACTGGGGATCGAACTCGAGACCTCGTTTCGGCAGTCCGTTACGTACGCCACTGGGCTAGCGCCGCTTTTTGTTATGTATATTTCTTACCCAAAACAAAAGGATTGTAGTCTTCACACGCACCATAACATTCCGTTGTTGTAAAATCATTGGTACGTACCTGAAACATGAAAATATTCGATTGTATTTTACAATATTTCGGTATTTACAAGAAAAGTGCGACTACTCGGACAAGTAACTTTATTAAGCATTGAGCATAACAAAAATGAGATAAGGTGTAAAGTGTACGGGGTACGGGCCGTACCCGTACCCCTTACCTTGGGCAACCTTACACCCCGGCGTATTAAGACCCGAGACGGCGTGCGGTTTTAGTCGGTTCAACCTCGACATAACCGCCCCGGCTGGTCTGGGGTATCCGAGATTATTGAGGCTCAAGTCAACCTCATCTGCAAGTTGGACCTACGAAACAACGGACCAGGCTCTGGCGCAGGTTTACCTCTCCGGGTTATGATTTGTGAACCCAAAATGACACTAGCTAACTCTCACCACTTGGCCCACGCTACAGCAGTGTGCTTCGTTCGCAATCGTTGTCAAATTCAAATTCAAATTCTTTATTTGCGGAAATGTGATGGTACAAGATGTTACATTACTTTCGTTCATCACATTTACGATTTCATTTTATGGCATGCAAACATTAACAATAAACAATATATTATATTAAACCATTAGAAAAAAAGCGGCCAAGTGCGAGTCGGACTCGCCCATTAAGGGTTCCGTAGCAGCAAATAACATAATAATGTTTTTATTTTATTTTTATATTTGAGTTGATTGAATGAAAGGTAAATTGCGGTTTACGATTTATGACGTATTAAAAAAAAACTACTTACTTGATCTCGTTCAAACTAATTATCGTTGGAAGTTTACATGGTAATGTACATCATATATTTTTTTTAGTTTTATCATTCTCCTATTTTAGAAGTTACAGGGGTTACACACATTTTACCACTTTAGGAGTGTCTCCCGCGCAAACTATTCAGTTTAGAAAAAAATGATATTAGAAACCTCAATATCATTTTTGAAGAGCTATCCATAGACCTCACACATATGGCTTCGATGAAAAAAAAATTTTGAGTTTCAGTTCTAAGTACGGGGACCCCCAAAATTTATTGTTTTTTATTCTATTTCTGTGTGAAAATCTTAATGCGGTTCACCGAATACATCTATTTACCAAGTTTCAACAGCATAGTTCTTATAGTTTCGGAAAAAAGTGGCTGTGACATACGGACGGACAGACAGACAGACATGACGAATCTATAAGGGTTCCGTTTTTTGCCATTTGGCAACGGAACCCTAAAAATGTATTAAAATTGACCCATCTAAATTGAACTTAAGTCATTATATATTGAGATTATTAAATAATGTTATTTTGCTTAATTATAAATAAAAATAAGAATTAACTTACGTAGTGCTTAATACATTAGTCATCAATTACAATTATTCAAATTCAGTCCAGTCAATTTTTTAGGGATTTTCTTTAGAAAAGCCCTATTGCTAAGGAGTTGTCGTCGACGTCGTCGTCGTTGCCAATTTTCTGTCACGGTTTTGGGTATGAAGGAGATGAGCTATCGAGTTGCTGTTTTCGGTAATAGATTCGTGCTGGGGTGAACCATTGCAAGATAAAAAAAAAATCGCAAAACATCGCAAAAAAAAAAACGCAAAATCGAAAAGCCCTTGTATTCGGCTGAGCTCGTCTCAGGAATTCAACTTGTTTTATAATTTATAGTTATCTTAACTATATATATATACTTGATATTGTCGGAAGTTTACGCGAATGTCACACATTGAAATAAAACTATTTTTAACGGATTGTAATGCGATTTATTTGATGTTATTAGGCGTAGCGAGCCGAAGGCGAGCGAAGCGTCTTTGGTTTCAAAGTTGCATTTCAAAAATCCGTTCCCGCAGGGGGAACGCACAGGTAGATTTCGGGAAGCAATTAATATTATTTTATATAGAGAACTACGGACTTTAAACAGTTTAATTTTTTTTTCTCGAAAACGGTAACTTTTAGCGAAAAACTTTTCAGACATTTATTTTAGACTTAAAAATGACCTATCGATTAAAAATGTTTCCGACAGCAAGAATGTTCACCGGTTAGAAGTTATGATTTTTCCCGAAAAATTTTGGTTTTCCCCCCTCCACTTTTAGTTAAAGTTTTAATCTTATAGGTTTATTAGTAAAAGTTGTTGGTATTCATGTATACTATGGGATAAAATTAGAACGGTTCGAATATCTTTCATGGAACGTGAAATTTTGAGGAAAAACTGATTTCACAAAAAGTGAGGCCCTACCGTCCCCTTAGGCCGGATTCCACCCGTTCACGAACTTAAACTAAGTTTACACCCAAGCAATTTTTAACCTCAGTTTGAAAGCGATCGGGGCAAAAATGCGACCGTGAGAGTGCCGCAAATTTTGGGAAGTGGAACCATACATACATATATATATATATATATATATATATATATATATATATATATATATATATATATATATATATATATATATATATATATATATATATATATATATATATATATATAAACTTTTTGACCAGTGGTCATTTCGGACTCATGGGGTCATAACTAGACCTCCTATGAAGATTTTTTTTTTAAATTCGACAGTAGTTAAGAAACCAATAGGTAGACCCGAGACGGCGTGCGGTTTTAGTCGGTTCAAGCCATTAGAAAAAAAGCGGCCAAGTGCGAGTCGGACTCGCCCATTAAGGGTTCCGTAGCAGCAAATAACATAATAATGTTTTTTTTTAATTTTTATATTTGAGTTGATTGAATGAAAGGTAAATTGCGGTTTACGATTTATGACGTATTAAAAAAAAAACTACTTACTTGATCTCGTTCAAACCAATTATCGTTGGAAGTTTACATGGTAATGTACATCATATATTTTTTTTAGTTTTATCATTCTCCTATTTTAGAAGTTACAGGGGGGATACACATTTTACCACTTAAGGAGTGTCTCCCGCGCAAACTATTCAGTTTAGAAAAAAAATGATATTAGAAACCTCAATATCATTTTTGAAGAGCTATCCATAGATACCTCACACATATGGCTTCGATAAAAAAAAAAATTTTGAGTTTCAGTTCTAAGTATTGGGACCCCAAAATTTATTGTTTTTTTTTCTATTTCTGTTTGAAAATCTTAATGCGGTTCACCGAATACATCTATTTACCAAGTTTCAACAGCATAGTTCTTATAGTTTCGGAAAAAAGTGGCTGTGACATACGGACGGACAGACAGACAGACATGACGAATCTATAAGGGTTCCGTTTTTTGCCATTTGGCAACGGAACCCTAAAAATGTATTAAAATTGACCCATCTAAATTGAACTTAAGTCATTATATATTGAGATTATTAAATAATGTTATTTTGCTTAATTATAAATAAAAATAAGAATTAACTTACGTAGTGTTAAGCACTACGTAAGTTAATTCTTATTTTTACATTAGTCATCAATTACAATTATTCAAATTCAGTCCAGTCAATTTTTTAGGGATTTTCTTTAGAAAAGCCCTATTGCTAAGGAGTTGTCGTCGACGTCGTCGTCGTTGCCAATTTTCTGTCACGGTTTTGGGTATGAAGGAGATGAGCTATCGAGTTGCTGTTTTCGGTAATAGATTCGTGCTGGGGTGAACCATTGCAAGATAAAAAAAAAATCGCAAAACATCGCAAAAAAAAAAAACGCTGAATCGAAAATCCCTTGTATTCGGCTGAGCTCGTCTCAGGAATTCAACTTGTTTTATAATTTATAGTTATCTTAACTATATATATATACTTGATATTGTCGGAAGTTTACGCGAATGTCACACATTGAAATAAAACTATTTTTAACGGATTGTAATGCGATTTATTTGATGTTATTAGGCGTAGCGAGCCGAAGGCGAGCGAAGCGTCTTTGGTTTCAAAGTTGCATTTCAAAAATCCGTTCCCGCAGGGGGAACGCACAGGTAGATTTCGGGAAGCAATTAATATTATTTTATATAGAGAACTACGGACTTTAAACAGTTTAATTTTTTTTTCTCGAAAACGGTAACTTTTAGCGAAAAACTTTTCAGACATTTATTTTAGACTTAAAAATGACCTATCGATTAAAAATGTTTCCGACAGCAAGAATGTTCACCGGTTAGAAGTTATGATTTTTCCCGAAAAATTTTGGTTTTCCCCCCTCCACTTTTAGTTAAAGTTTTAATCTTATAGGTTTATTAGTAAAAGTTGTTGGTATTCATGTATACTATGGGATAAAATTAGAACGGTTCGAATATCTTTCATGGAACGTGAAATTTTGAGGAAAAACTGATTTCACAAAAAGTGAGGCCCTACCGTCCCCTTAGGCCGGATTCCACCCGTTCACGAACTTAAACTAAGTTTACACCCAAGCAATTTTTGACCGCAGTTTGAAAGCGATCGGGGCAAAAATGCGACCGTGAGAGTGCCGCAAATTTTGGGAAGTGGAATCATACATACATATAAATTATATATAAACTTTTTGACCAGTGGTCATTTCGGACTCAGGGGGTCATAACTAGACCTCCTATGAAGATTTTTTTTTTAAATTCGACAGTAGTCAAGAAACCAATAGGTAGATCGATTTCATCGAAATCTACCTAACAAATGATACTCCTCCGAGACCGTTTGACCGATCTCGACCAAATTTGCCACGGTGATCAAGTAGACATTACTGAGTGTCGTAAGGGGTCGAATGTCCAGATCTGTCTTACCATCGAGGAATAATCACCGAAAAACCAAATCAATGGAAACAGTCCACCGGTCACGTTGACCTTTTATTGGATAGGCAAATCTCGCTACGCTTAAGTTTGGATTGATTGCGAAGCTGGTAACCGTCCTAGTTTTATATTTTACATTGATCCCGACGTTTCGGTTGCAAGTCTCCCCGTGACCATGACTGCTGAAAAGCAACTGAAATATCTGGATCAATGTAAAATATAAAATAACATCAAATAAATCGCGATAGAATCCGTTGAAAATTGTTTTATTTTAATTTATATATATATATTTGTTCATTCACTGAGTTAAAAAAACCTCTCTCAACGAGCCATCTAAACAATTGTTTTTTTCTATATCGAACCCATTTTTCGCCTGAATGCGGTTCACCTCTTTGTATAACCTAAAAGAGTCGAGACCTTATTAATAGGATACACAAATAGGTACCTACAATGGTTAACGTGTTCATATTACTGAATATAGCCAGTTTGATTCACGCTAAGATAATTTTATTGTGTGGTCATTAATTCTGGGTACCGAAAACAGCCCTCACAGCGATGGCGTGCAACGCGAGTGCATGGACTCGCGCCTCCTTCTACGAGCAAGTAATGCTCGAGAAGGCGGCGGAGCGGGTTCTGGAGAGACTCAGGTCTCTCCCGATCCGCAGAGCTCGCGAGGCGCGGAGGTGACTCAGACGTCGGAGGTTGCTCAACGACCTCCGTCCTCCATGAGCGCAGGCCTGGAGGGGACAGGTAGAGCCGCCTGTCATCCTAGCAGAAGCACGCCAGAGCCTTTTTACGGGGGCTAGATGGGAACCCCGTGGTCCCCAAACTCGAGGAGGCCATCTCGAAAGCGGGGATGGCCCTGGTCAGCCGGGGTGCGAGGGAAATACCTTATGGGCCAACTTACACGGTTGAAGATCCGAGACGGCGTGCGATTTTAGTCGTTTCAAGTCCGACATAACCACACCCACTGGCTGGGGTGTATTCGAATGGATTTTCGCACGGAAAAAAGAAAAAAACCAAAAAAAAAGTACCGAAAATAGCCACAATTACTTTAGAAGGACTGCTTACTCTCTGGAGTCTATTGCCACTGTTGTCAGCAAGGTGTTTAGTTCAGCTTTATATCCTATAGAATAGAATAGAAGATGTTTATTTCCCTGTCTCATAATGTTACATTATGTCCACAGCTCGATGGTGTATTCGGCCTATGGGTGTGTCAGCCAATTACAGTCTACCTTTTTTTTTTCTTTTTTTTTTTTTATCGTTCGGAAATCCCTTCGGAAACCCCCCCGCGTGCCAGCGGGGGCGGTTATGTCGGGCTTGAACCGACTAAAACCGCACGCCATCTCGGGTCTACAGACGCCGGGGTGTAAGGTTGCCCATAGAGCATATCCCTCGCACCCCGACTGACCCTGGGCCATCTCCGGTTTCGAGATGGCCCCCTCGGGAATTACAGTCTACCTATGTTTTTTTTTTGTTTTTTGTTTTTTTTAAAGAATATTAGTAACCGAAATTACTAATATTCCCCCTAACCCCTCCAGCTAAGCTTAATGGCTTGTGTTAGGAGTGGGTTCACGTCGGTAGTGTAGTGTTCGGACCTCGTTCCACACACTACGGTTCGTTTATCTGGCCATCATGTGTCAGAGTTTAAATAAAACTATTGTACCGTTTAAATAATTTGAGTTAGGAACGATATAAAACAATCGCGGCCTGGACATTCGGGATCTGAACGGGCCTGCTGGAGCCGTTCCGATTGAAGCTGAGAAAAGTATCCTGGGAAGAACCCCGTTTTAAGCCCTATCCTTGGGCCGAGACCGCGATATACGCCCCAGTCCGCTATTTAAAGTTAAAACAACCGCGTAAATCCCTAATAATATAAGTAGGAAGTGCGAGTGATTAATAAATAAATAATATTTTTTCCTCTTAAAGTGTTATTTTTACATCACTTCATACACGCGTGGTACCCAACCCCCTGGGTACCACAGCTTTTGGTGGAGGCGCCGGTTTCCATAGAATTTGGTGGAGGAACGCCGGTTTCCACAGGAGGTGGAAACGCCAACATTCTGCAGTTGGCAGTGGATTGATCGACCCCGTACCTTGAGAAGGAAGACGTCGTGCAATATTGGATCGACGGCTTAAACAGATAACAAATTTGAATTTATTATATATATTGTATTACTACCATTAAGATGGCTGAATCAAAGAAATTTGGTGGCACTGACGGTGTCTCATTCCAAAGTTTTTTGAGAGACTTCAATGTCGTATTCGCCATAAATAAATTTATGTTGGCTGACAAAGCCACAATATTAGCTGCCTACCTCGAGGGCGCAGCGTTACACTTTTACAAGTCGATTTTTAACGAAGAGTTTCCTTCCCATGGCGATGATTTAGAGTTGTTCTATTCAGCGTATCAAGCCAAAGAGGAGAACTTGGTTACCTATTGGTACAGATTGTGCAACTTGGCTACTAAAGCTAAGGTTACCGATGATAAAAAGATAATAAGTAGATTTCTGAAGTCAATGTCGCCAAGATTTCGAAATATTTTAGCGGCAAGGGTGTACAGCGATAAAAAAGAACTCCGCGACGCGCTGTTGCAATTATCGGAAGTACAACCCGACGTGCAGGGGGATAGAATACAGAATTTCCCTACGAACCCTCCACAAGGATATAACCGTCAAGTCGGATTCCATAACCGCTACGGGAATAGAGGAGACACGACATCTTACGATGCACGTCAAGCTCCGTCATCGTCGAGTCCACGGGATGAAGGGGACAATTTCCGCACTCCGAGATACAACCTAAGACCTCGGAATATCGCTAACACTAATATTTTCCCCAGTAACCCGAATTCTTCGGGATCTAACAGAAGAGATACTCCAACTTCGAGCCGACAGTTTTTCCGGCCTCGAGAGAGAAATGTAATGAGCATGGAGCATACCGGGTCTGCGACTGCAGATCAGCGTTACAACGAAAGCAGTTTTCCTGATAAATAGATTTGTTTTGTTATATTCGTGATGTTATAGCGTAGGAGTTAGGCAATTTTTTTTTTGTCTGATATTAAGAGTTGTGATCTGAACTTTGTAAGAGAGTCAAATCGTTTTGGACTTGAGCGCCGACGGTGGTTGAAAGTTAGTTTTCGATCAGACTCTTCTTTATAGAGTGAGTTCTTTCTCTTTGATGTTGATTCAAAAAATAATTTAGTAATGTGTAGGCGACATAAATAACTTTATGTCATCTTTCGATTTTAGTTAGGTAGGTCTTAAAAGTACTGTGTTACTAAGTCCCTTCAGGGCAAACATTAAAATGTGTCGTCAAATGACACCAAACTTTTCTTTGATGAGGCTGATTGTGGCCAGGTTTCTTTTAACCTGGGTTTTTGCCTGGCCAAGAATGAAGCAATTTTTCTTTGTTCGTGTTTTTCAGTATTTATTACAGTTTAATTGCTATAATTTGAGATTCTACTATCGTTTACTAATTATTACAAAGATTGCTTCGTTATTCCCATTGTAAGGGACAATTCGCATATTTTTTTTTTTTGTATGTCCCAGATTTAGTTTACCTAGGGTTCGATGTAACTGTCACATGGCCTTGGGCGTAGCTGATGTAGTGTTCGGACCTCGTTCCACACACTACGGTTCGTTTACCTGGCCATCATGTGTCAGAGTTTAAATAAAACTATTGTACCGTTTAAATAATTTGAGTTAGGAACGATATAAAACAATCGCGGCCTGGACATTCGGGATCTGAACGGGCCTGGTGGAGCCGTTCCGATTGAAGCTGAGAAAAGTATCCTGGGAAGAACCCCGTTTTAAGCCCTATCCTTGGGCCGAGACCGCGATATACGCCCCAGTCCGCTATTTAAAGTTAAAACAACCGCGTAAATCCCTAATAATATAAGTAGGAAGTGCGAGTGATTAATAAATAAATAATATTTTTTCCTCTTAGTGTTATTTTTACATCACTTCATACACGCGTGGTACCCAACCCCCTGGGTACCACAGTAGTGTAATGGCCAGGATTCGAACCCGGGACCTCTCGATCATAGGGTCGACTCCTTAACCTCTAAGCTACCGACGCTGTGTGCTATGCTTGTTAGGATGTACAGTATGAATCTATATAAATGCATAATGTTGTTCTATATTGTCCTATCCTATTTACGGCGCTAATTACAATCTATGGGGAAGTGAAGTGGTTGTTCGCTTGCTGAGCAGCCGACTCCTGTCTTTTTTTGGTACATAGTCGACTTCAACAAGTCTAGTATTAGTTAGGAGGGGGTTATACTGTCAGTCAACGAGGAACATTAAATTAAAGATGTTTTTATGATAATAAGACTATAATGAAATTCTACCAAGATAAAGAATTGAAGAATTTAAAATTAAGTTTAGGGCGCGCGATTCCTCCTTGAAGGCTATTTAGGTTCTGTCTCGTGTGGGCCGTGCGGCCGCCAGTGCCGGCGCGGGTTCTCCTCCCGCACCCCGCGCCACCGCCGCCGTCCCTCTGTTGCTATGTCGAGTGGAGGCTCGTACACTGTCAATATCTGAGGTAGGTGACACCAGGAGTCTCTAGATCCTCGATGTCTATTTCGCAAAGTCGGTGCAGCATGTCCTTGTTTTAGGTCTTGTGCAAGAAGGTACCATGGATCCCAATAAAATAGATAATGTTTTTAATAATGTTATACATTACAGTGAATGAACGAACATGCCAGTGAATGGTAAATTTTTTCAGGTCAGGTACCTACTTCAGACCAGTTACAATACGTAGGCATGTATTGTTGAGTCTCGAGACGTCTTTGAAAGTATATAGAGGCAGAAATTTCGATCGAATATGTCTGATTTTCACAATGAGGAGAAAAGAAAGCAGCTATATCAAAAATATTCCATTTAAAGTTCGTTACTCTTCTAATTTGGTATAAAGCAATAGTTTCACCCTCACTTAACAAATAAACCAATACAAATAGGAACACAATACTTTTAATTCTTTTAATACAAAATAATTTCGGGGGCGTATATAACTGTATAGTTCAATAATAAAGTCATTATTCTAGATTGAAAGGATTTTAAGACTACGAAATAACCTTCAGGCGATAATTAAATTCGATAACGTGGTCATATCAGTTCATAACAATCTTTGTTAAGTTCTTAATGACACGCCGAAAATGGAAAGTTCCAGTGCTTTAATGGACGGTAAAAATTTGTCAGGGTTGATAAGTAAAACCTTTATAATTGAGAGTAAAAGTGAAGTGGGTCACTTAATAATAGTATTGTCGTTAACCCGTCCAATAAAAGTAAATGCTAGAGTTTAGAGCCGGTTCACGACAATGTAGACCTATTTTATTTTAAATTCTACGGTTGTATGTATAGTGTGGGGTACATAATTACTAGTTTTATCACCAGCTGTTTGAATGAATAAGTTTTGTCAAAGTACAAATGCTAATTTAACCTTAAGCGTTCGACGGTTTTGTGACAGCGCTGCTGATAGAGATGGTATATTAGAGTCAATTTGGAATAATCTTATGAATTACTTAACAGATATTAGGTTATTCTACCTATTACCCAGTAATAGTCAAATAATAGTTACTGATTCGGTACATAAAAAGTGCTAATTTAAACTATTATTCAATCAAACATACAGGTAGGAGATGGCGGAGCGCGCCCGGGAGAGGTTTAGAACTCTCGCGGCCGCGCGTCGAAGTCCGCGTCTTCCATGAGCGTAGGCCTGGGGGTGGCAGGTGAGGCCGCCTGTCACCCCAGCAGAAGCAGGCCGGGACGGTGGGGCGACTAGTGCCCCTCCCCCAAACCAGGGCAAGACGGGGACACCGTGGGGGCCATCTCGAAACCGGAGATGACCCAGGGTCAGTCGGGGTGCGAGGGATATGCTCTATGGGTAACCTTACATCCCGGCGTATTTAGACCCTAGACGGCGGGCGGTTTTAGTCGGCCCGACATAACCGCCCCCGCTGGCCGGCGGGGGGGTATCCGAAGGGATTTCCGCACGAAAAAAAGGGTACTTAATGTTATTACATAACAACATCAATATGACATAAAATTTCCTTCATATTTTATTCTTCAAGACAATAGATTATTAGTTTTAATTAATTGGAAAAATAATTTGATTGCTACTGTATGTACAATAACTGATAATTGTTGATTTCTGTACAAAGTAAAATAATGAAATAAATGTTTTTTCTTGTTTGACTTATTTATATAATTGAATTTTTTAAGTACTTACTTTACATATTTAGATTGAGAAACAATAACTGCCAGTGCCAACTATAAGTATGTAAACATTAATGGCCCGATGCTGAACGCCGATATATTAATGAATACATCACAGTTATCAGTATCGCTCATCCTGTTATTGAACTATCACCTGGTAACCTATTAAACTAATATCAAATAATCATAATACTAATATCAAATAATCATAATACAATATCAAATAATCATAATACGAATATCAAATAATCATAATACAATATCAAATAATCATAATACACTATACCATCGTTATATTATGTTAATGGTACCTTTTTTATTTTTATTTTTTCGTGCGGAAATCCCTTCGGATACCCCCCCGCCGGCCAGCGGGGGCGGTTATGTCGGGCTTGCACCGACTATAACCGCACGCCGTCTCGGGTCTTAAGACGCCGGGTGTAAGGTTACCCATAGAGCATATCCCTCGCACCCCGACTGACCCTGGGCCATCTCCGGTTTCGAGATGGCCCCCTTACTTGCTCTCCACTGTCCCATCTGCTAATCAGAGGGACACGTGGAAAGCTTCCGAACAGCCCTCAACAGGGCCGTCCTCGCCTCGGTCGGAGTTGGCCGTAGGCGGCAGCGTCTCTCCTGCCCTAGGAGACAGGCGCTGCCGTCTCCGTTGCCCAGGGTGCACCGCGTGGAGGTCTCCAACCAAGCACCCCATGTTAATGGTACCTATTATGATTACTTATGTTATCAGTATCAATACAACAACAATAAACGAATATTCTACGACTATATACTATATTTCTACACCCAAATAAACATAGTTTAACTAGCTTGTGTTATGGGTTCCAGAATGCGGATAAACATACTTATATGCTATTTGTTTTTGTAAATACATGCATATTATACATAGAAATACCCAGACCAATGCAAATAGACATATTCATGCATACAAAAATTTGCAGTGAGCGGGAATCGAACCCGCACCCCCTGTCGTAGCAGTCGAATGCACTACCGCTACGCCACAGAGGAAGTCATCATTATCATCATGGATCCGGGAGCGATGATCTCAGACGCAGCTAAAGCTTGCACATTGGATGCCAGGATCCACTCTTCTACTCGTCCTGTATGGATTCGTAAATCTTCGTGGTTACGGGAGTAGCTGTCGTCTGCCCCTACAACCCCAAGAGGGAAGTCTGCACTAGAGCCTCTTCCGTCAATCAACAGGCTCAGCAGGGCTTGGTAGGGACCTATACACCCTAAGTAAAGTAAAAAAAAAAGCAGCGATAGCCCATTGGCGTATGTAACGGATTGCCGAGACGAGGTCTCTAGTTCGATCCCCTGTCACCCCGGGCACACACCTCTGACATTTCGTAGTTATGTGTGTAGTAAAAATGTTAATTATTGCTCGCTTAGTTAATGACAATTACCCCTATTACATTGGGACCTAAACATAACTGATGAATCGTGGGTGTGTAATACACCTCTGCCTACCCCTTCGGGGATACAGGCGTGGAGTTATGTTATGTCATTTGGGCTAGGCTATTGCCATCTACCGGGCAAATTACTAAGCGAGCGTTAATAAATACACACAACTACGAAAAGTCAGAGGTGTGTGCCCGGGGCAACTGGGGATCAAACTCGAGACCTCGTCTCGGCAATCCGTTACGTACACCATTTAGCTATCGCCCAAATGAGACCAAACTAAATTCTCGCGTTAATATCATTCATATAAACACGTAAAGTCTAACACACCCCAACCCAAAACCGAACAAAATCAATAAATATAATTGATATTCATGACCCGCGTAGATTTATGCCCGTTATCTAATCGGTGGGTTCCAGTGACCCAGCATGTGCGACGTATGATCATTATGTACGGCTGACATCTATTAAAATGTAACCAAAATGTATTGCCAGTACGCATAAATGTCACAAGTCGGAAACAATATGATGGTCAAAGTTTAAATATCAAAATATTTATGATTTTGAGACATTTTAATATAGAATTGGCAAAGTTAATGACTGATCATGAGCATTTAGGACTTCACTAAGATCTCTGGTACCCAAGTCCACCTCACTTGTAAGCTGAGTATACCTTGAGGGCTTGGGGTGGTCATGCGGTAGTGACTCCCGTAAAGTCAACTAATAGTCTAGTCGATAAGTTGTAAATGGTCTAAAATAGAGATACTGCTCTTTAAATTATGTATGATACCTCATTGGATACGGAATCACGCTTAGAAAAATGTGCCAAAAACAATTGCTAAAGTTATCAACAATTGAAGATGAATAAAAAGGGAATTCGTTTTTGCCAATATTTCATAGACTATTATTATTTAAGAAATTTCGAAAAGAGATTCATAAAGAGGAGGAAATTTCCAATAAAACCTCTTAGCTCTTGGAACTCTATATTTACTATTTATAATTTTAATTTAACGCCGAATACATATATAGGCTCTGCGTACAATATTTTAAAGTTGCGTAACCTTAAAATATTGTACGCACGGCGTCAAAAACGGGTACGATAAATTGATTTTTTTTTTTTGAAAATTGAAAAAATATTATGTATACACTTAAAAAAATTATTCCTGTTGGAAATCTTACTTATAGTTCATTTTTCAACAGGTTATTTTTTAACAAAACAAGCCGCGGTAGCCTAGTGGTATGGGTAATGGACTGCTGAGACGAGGTCTCGGGTTCGATCCCAGGTTTTACCACGGCACACACCAATGACTTTTCGATGCTTTTCGAAGTTATGTGTGTATTTATCGCAGGTTTATAAGTGCCCGGTTAATGGCAATAGGCTCTCCACCTATTACATTCGGACCTAAACATAAATTGGCGAAATGTGGGTGCTAGTACCTCTGCCTACCCCTTCGGGGATATAGGCGTGAGTTTATGTTATGTTATGTTATTTTTTTCACAGTTTAAATTTTCTCTTTAAAAAGAAGAAGTGGGAGAGCGTTCCTTGGGTTCGAAAGTGCAAGCGTTGGATGTAGCCAGGGGTTGGGGTTCGGACGAAGAAGATTAGGTAGCCGAACTTCATCCGCAGCAGCAGCCATGGTCACAGTCTCCCTGTGATCATGGCTGCTGAAAAGCAACAGATACGTCGGGATCAGTGTAGATAATAAAATATCATCAAATAATCCGCGATTGAATCATTTAATTATAGTTTTATTTCAATATATCTACTGATGAATAATAGTTCTTCTGTGTATCTCTACTATTTTTTATTATTTTTTATACCACTAAGGTGGCAGACAAGCACACGGCCACCTGATGGGAAGCGGTTACCGCGGCCTATGGACGTGTGTAACACCAGTGCCGTCACACTCGCGCTGCCGACCCTGTAAAGGAGAGGGGATGGGAAAGGAGTTTGGGAGGGGATGGGAAAGGAGTTTGGGCGGGGATGGGACAGGAGTTTGGGCTCCGGCACTCTCACTCACCAAACGGAACGCAACAGTTCAAATACTGTTACTTGGCGTCGATATTCTGTGAGAGGGTGGTGCTTCCCCGGTCGAGTCGGCCCATTCATGCAACGGCCAAAATTAATGTTGCTTGACTCTACCACTTCTTCTACTATATATTATAACTATACTATTATAAAATTGAAAATTAGTACGTTATGTCTGTACATTGAAAATAATAAAAAAGAACTAGGGTTATATTAAATGAACGATTCTGAACACAAAAATATTATTTTTTGAAATCTTGTCTGTTTGTTTTATCGCGATGGACGCAAAAACTACTGAACGGATTTTGATGCGGTTTTTTCTATTAGAAAGGTCTTGGTAGGACTTAAAATCTGCCGTATGTTCGATTGCACTTGGTTAAGTAAAACCGGAGATATGACAAAATAAAAGGTAACTGGCCTCCGCGCGGGTAGAGTCGCGCGTATCAGCTAGTGCCATTATAAAGTTGTAATTTAGTTGTGTCTGTACATTGAATATATATTATAAAAAATACTTGGGTTATGTAATATGAACCATTATAAACACAAAAATATTTGACTTGAAATTCTCGAAGCGTCGCGTCGGCAGCTTAGTGGTTAAGGAGTCGACTCTACGATCGAGAGGTTCCGGGTTCGAATCCTGGCCATTACACTACCGACGTGAACTCACTCCTGACACAAGCAATTTAGCTTAGCTGGAGGGGTTAGGGGGAATATTAGTAATTTCGGTTACTAATATTCTTTATAAAAAAAAAACTTGTCAATTTGTCTGTTTATCTGTTTCTCTGTTAGAAAGGTATTGGTCTTCAAATCAATTGTTTGATTGCAATTGGTGAACCCGAGATATTATGACCAAAAAACTATAAGCGACCTCCGCCCGGGCGAAGCCGCAGTTATCAGATAGTATCAGAACTATGCTGCTGAAACTTGGTAAGTAGATGTATTCTGTGAACCGCATTAAGATTTTGACACAAAAATAGGAAAAAACAATAAATTTTGGGGGCTCCCCCTACGTAGAACTGAAGCTCATATTTTTTTTTTTCATCAAACCCATACGTGTAGGGTATCTATGGATAGGTCTTCAAAAATGATATTGAAGTTTCTAATTTCATTTTTCTCTAAACTGAAAAGTTTGCGCGTGAGACACTTCCAAAGTGGTAAAATGTGTCCCCCCCCCCCTGTAACTTCTAAGCTAAGAGAATGATAAAACTAAAAAAAAAATATGATGTACAATACCATGTAAACTTCCACCGAAAATTGGTTTGAACGAGATCTAGTAAGTAGTTTTTTTTAATACGTCAAAAATCGTAAACCGCAATTTACCTTTCATTCAATCAACTCAAATATAAAATTAAAAAAAAAAAGGTAAATTATTATGTTACTTGCTACTACGGAACCCTTCATGGGAGAGTCCGACTCGCACTTGGCCGCTTTTTGTGAAGAGTGATCGAACGAAGTCACCCTTAAATCTGTTTTTTATTTATTGAATTTTAGTTTTAACGTTCTTTGAATCTATTTCGCAAAGTTCTGAATTTGTTTCGTTAAGTTTTTCAATTAATTTGTCGTAAACTTGTTGCTTTGGATCTAAGCACGATTTTTACAATTTTAAACTGTGTAAGACTGATCTTAAATGGCTTATTCTCACTGAAGTGTTAAGGAGTCGTCCTTACGATCCAGAAGTCCCCGGAAGTCCCGGGTTCGAATCCTGGCCAATTATACTACCAACGTGAACTCACCCCTAACACAAGAAATTTAGCTTACTTTGAGGGGTTAGCGGGAAAGCTAGTTCTTTCGGTTACTCTTTAAAAAAAGCCACTAAAACGAGAAAATGTTAGCGCCTAATCTGTCTTACTAGCGCATGGAAGATCTTTGGGGTCTGACTGACTAAATCCTCTGTGTATACCCGAAGAAAGTCTCCAGTCTGATACCCTGACAGAACCCCGTCACTGGTACTGGAGAATTGTGTCACCTTCAGGGTGAACATGAACCAGAAAGATTAAGGTTGTGGGGGGAAAAGGGTGTGATGTTCCTCCAACACAAAGGGAAGATCCTCCGACCAGGCAAGGCGATCACGCCTGGAGGGCCGCGGCCCAACGGTTGCCGTTGGGATGTCGTATAATGTGTTATACCAGCGCGTGAACGCGATTCAGGATCGGTAGTGAGGTAGTAGTATCGCAGTAGTTCAACTTGTTGTCACTAGATGGCGCTGGGAACATGTGGTATCGCCACAAGTTGCTAGTTAAATATTTCACAGATAATGCAATAAATACAACTATAATATAAGTTTATCACAATGAATACATATAATTACATAAACATAACATAACTTCACGCCTGTATCCCCGAAGGGGTAGGTAGAGGTGTATTACACACCCACGATTCACCAGTTATGTTAAGGTCCCAATGTAATAGGGGGCGAGCCTATTGCCATCTACCGGGCATATTGTTAAGCGAGCGATAACTAACATTTATTAATGCACACATAACTACGAAAAGTCCGAGATGTGTGCCCGAGGCGACTGGGGATCGAACTCGAGACCTTGTCTCAGCAGTCCGTTACGTACGCCACCGGGCTATCGCCGCTCATATAATTACTATTAAGAAAAATCATGTCATTAAACCTCATACGGTGTTAAGCCTACCCTGTGTAACGTCCATATAAAGAAACTCAAGCCCCAAACTTTCGCCAAACATTAACAAGACGGCACAAAAATACTATTAAACTTGTTGAAACTTGTGTAACATTGTAACGTAAAAGGTTAGCCCCCCGTTACATTCAGTTACAAGTTAATGTTACATTTTTACCACTCGCCGCACGTATTAGTTGCTAACATCGTTACAGTTACACCGGCCTTCGTAGGGCTGGCACGCGCCGAAAAAATCTAAGTCTAATAATATAAATCAATTGTTTGTTCGTATTATATGCACTGCCGTACCATTCATCTGATTGCGATAAAACTTTGTCAAGCTTGCACTTGCCTGAAAGCTAAAATCATAATATAATTATTATTGGACCCAGTAGATGGCGTTGGTTGGCTCACAGGAGCTTTTTCAAGAAAATTACACGTGCGAGGCCGGGACTGCTCAGCTTATACTATGTATATTTGTATGTCATTGTATACCTACGTTTTTACTTATAAAGACACCTCTGCCTACCTCTGAATGTATGTATAATTTTCTTTTTTCGAAACTTAACCTTAGATAATATTAACTTTCAAACATTCGCTTTCCATGAAAAATACAGGGTACCTTTTTTTCGTGCGGCAATCCGCTCGGATATACCCCCGCCGGCCAGCGGGGGCGGTTATGTCGGGCTTGAACCGACTAAAATCGCACGCCGTCTCGGTCCTTCAGACGCCGGGGTGTAAGGTCATAACTATTCTGTCAATTGCGTTAATCTCCATTCCAATTAATTAATTAATTAAATAGTTGGGCGGTAGCCCAGTTGTGTATGTAGCGGACTGCCGACACGAGGTCTCGAGTTTGATCCCCAGTCGCCCCGGGCACGGGCACGGGCACTGGTGGTAGAAATTTGATGACAAAATTTGTCACAAAATTCGGCCGGGTGGGTACCACCGTGCACGATTGCGAAAAACCCTCCATAGTAATCCAATTTCGGTTTGATTGCGTTCAGGGGTTAGTAAGTGCATAGCCGGGCAGGGGGGTTGTGGTCGCAGCACTAGTGGGACCGGTGGGTGTCACGCGGTGCTGCAACGACAATCCTCTTCTGATGAGGCCGTCAAGCTGAGTGCCACCATTGTTAGATGGTACTGGTATGTAATGGTGACTCTCTTTCCTGAGACTTTACCTTCAGTTTACCATCAGGCGAGGTGAAGTCAAATTGACGTGACCTAAATATATAAGGAAAAAAACACACCTTTGACTTTTCGTAGTTATGTGTGTATTAAAAATGTTGATTATCGCTCGCTTAGTAATGTGCCTAGTAGATGGCAATTGTCTCGACCCCTATTACATTGGGACTTAAACATAACTGGCGAATCGTGGGTGTGTAATACACCTCTGTTTACCCCTTCGGGGATATAGGCGTGAAGTTATGTATGTATGTATTTAATTATTTAATTCTGGTTGAAATATTTAAATGTACAAAGAACCAGCCCTAACTTTATTTACAACTAAACACACGGCCCTTCAAGGAGAAGAGGGTTCTGTTTTGATGTGGATACAGATGCTTATACTCAATATACACTTTATTGTAGGTACTAATTCAGGTGGAAGACCCTTGATTATCCTAGCACGGATAGTTTTACTCAACCGGGGAATTTCCACACTTATACTTAACATCAACTTCATATCCTTGAAGGCTCAATGCTAAGAAAAATATGATAATATATCCTCTAAAGAGTAAAATAGGGTATATTATAGCACATCTATGCATAGAGAGAGAGAGAGAGATATTGCACAAACCCCCATTAATTGGGACAATAAGATAAAGTCTAGACATTATGAGCCCCCAGAGTCATCATTTCATATGCTGACGAACCAAAAATGGTGGTCCCTACCTTGACCGTCTCGACAGATGCTTTTTCACATCCCGCTTAAGGAATCCGGTATTGTAAGAAGAAGGAAACACTTATATGGGTAGAGCGTAATAATACTGTTCCAGTTCTTTGCCGTGCGAAAAAGAAATGAAGTCCCGAACCGCTTGGTTCGAGACGGTATTGTTTCTACAGTATGTGGATCACACATGTTGTTTTGAATAGAAAGAGAGCCGGTGGGAATAGTTAAAAGAGCTCATTAGCTATGAAAGATATATAAATGAGAAAAGTTTAATCATCCTATCCGAAACCTTGTCAAAATGTTACAGTGCTTTAGTCGTAACCTTTGATGTAGGAAGCCTTTGGAACACCAACACAGTTGGGGAGCTCGAAACTCGGAGCCACTGGACCGGAATGTGTGTAATGGAACGTAGGTGTGCGTACTTGAATATAATTATTCATAATACGTTCAAATCATTTATGAACTCGATAACCAAATTTGATAAATTTTGTGCTCGTTCTGCGTAACTACTAAAACGACTTCCGTCCTCCATAAGCGCATGCCTGGGGGTGGCAGGTGAGGCGGCCTGACACCCCAGCAGAAGCAGGCCGGGACGGTAGGGTGGCTAGCGCCCCTCCTCCAAACCGGGGCAAGACGCGGACACCGTGGTTCCCAAACCCGAGGGGGCCATCTCGAAACTGGATATGGTCCAGGTTCAGTCGGGGTGCGAGGGATATGCTCTATGGGCAAACTCACACTCCGGCGTCTGTAAACCAGAGACGGCGTGCGGTTTTAGTCGATTCAAGCCCGACATAACCGCTGGCTGGCGGAGGGGTATCCGAGGGGATATCCGCACGAAAAAGAAGGTACCCACAATCTTATTTTGAATGGATGGATGGATGCTCGTTAATCAATCACGCCAAAACGACTGGACAGATCTAGGTGAAATTTGCCACTCAAATAGATAATCATCTAGATGGCCTATAGTCTAGAGGGTGTATGGGACCAAGACCTTCAGAGCCAAGCCAAGCTCACCTGCAAGTTAGTACACCTGCTGATTGACGGACGAGCCTCTGGCGCGGGATTCCCCATAAAAGCTGTAAAAGCCACATCAAAAGGGAGAGAAGAAGTCAGCAGCCCCCCCCCCCGGGTACCGAGATGAAAGCCTTGGATGCAACCGAGAACAACGGCAAGATGATGATGATGGATTATACTCTAGAATAGCACAGAGGATTTTTATCTTAGGAATAATAAATTGTTTATTGTCTCAATAATAAAGTGACAATGAAAATCTTAGAACAAAGGAGCTTTATATTTTCACATGAAAGTACTGTAACTGATGCCAAAACTAGGCTGGAGCCGGTATTTTGGGAGTCCATTGACTCCCAAACGATCAGACCTCAGACGATGAACTAACACAAACATTGTCCTTTGTGAATCCTGTGCTTTACGCATTATACAGGTAAGATATAAAACAATTTTTATTTTAAATATAAGAATAAGTATAAATTGGCACTGTATTTAAGACTTATGTGAACATATTATAGGGCGACAGGGTTTTTTATTTTATTTTGATGTGTGTGTGTGTGTGTGTGTGTGTGTAAGGCTTTATGTGTGTGTATGTGTGTAAGAGGGTGTGTTTGGTTGTGTTTGCCAATGTGTGTATGAGGTGTGTGTGTGAGGAATTAGGTTTGTACGGATCTCGAGAGCAGTACTCGCAGCTGGAGTTGTAAGCGACAGCTAGTAAAATATAGTTCGGGTACTTTTAGATAACTTAACATTTCAAGATATGAGGCGACCACCATATTTGTATTCCCGTGACGATTGGTACTAAAAAGCAACCGATATATCTGGCAAGAAGTACATCTGTCTTTCACTTCGTAGATATACTAACAGGTGTAAGTATATAAAAACAAATACCTTTGAAAATTCTTAACAATACATAACACAACGTCACATAAATATGCAGCCGTTCCGTTGGGTCTGGAAAAACTCTTATTACGATTCTTATTTAATGTGTCGAAGAAAAACATGTAGGTACCTAATAGCACCGTAATTGTTGGCATTCAGCCAGTGTATTCAGCAGCCCTAAACAAGATAAAATATCCCCTTTATTCTATATATTATATATTCCTTTCTAATGATTCAGCGCTGAAATCTAATCAGATGAAGAGGAATTCGAACAGCGATGAATGGAGGTGCAGACGCGGCGGATTAAACGAGTGATGTGTAGAGATTTGAAATTCGAATGTAGCTGTTTTAAGGTGGGTATCCAAAGTGGGTTAGTCTGCTGATAGTATCTTCTACGGCAGACGACCACAGACGGCCACGCATTGCGCATCAATTAATTTCCATGGTGCGTGTTGGTCTGTTTCGAAATCGTGGATCCAACGCTCTACTACCGAATTGTCTGGGCTTCCACAGGTGGCATTCTTTGCACAGTGCGTCAATGCGGGCTCATCAGTGTCTGTCTACAGAATCACGAACTGTGGAAAGTTGTCTTTGCTCTCAAATAATAAGTTAGAAAATAAATGAATCGTGAAGAAGACGACTTATTATATACTCAATTATGTTAACGAGATTTAGAGTAATGTTGTACGAAAGATCCAAAGTGCAAATAACCCGAAGCAGAGGTAGACTAAGAAAAGATGAATGGATTACGTGAAAGAGGATAAGTATGGGAAGGAAACCATAACTAGAGAGATGACGTACTAGGTCTGCAATTCATTCTGCCGTTGCAAAAATTGAGCGAAGCAATTTTACCAGGACTTTTTCTAACGGTGATAATTCCTCAAAATAGCTATTCCGATTTTCGTTTTTCTTTTTTTATCTTGTGTATAATAATACACACAAGTTACTTAATTCAATTAAGTTTTGAAGCAATTTGTATGCTTACTTTTTGTATAGATTTACGTTATATATAGATACTGTATATACATTAAGTTACTTAATTTAATACTAATCGCGTGAGTGAGGTTTTTTTTTCATTGAAAAATCAGATTTTGAAATTTTTGTTCAGTGATTATTCCTCTGGCAGAAGCAGGCCGGGACGATGGGGTTACTGGCGCCTCTCCCCCAAACCGGGGCAAGACGGGGACACCGTGGTTTCCAAACCCGAGGGGGCTATCTCGAAACCGGAGATGGCCCAGGGTCAGTCGGGGTGCGAGGGATATGCTCTATGGGCAACCTTACCTGAAGACCCGAGACGGCGTGCGGTTTTAGTTTTAGTTGGTACACATGAATTTTTAACTATATAGCCTATGTCCTTCCCATCAGTTTCGGAGGAGAAGATGGTCTAACGAAATACATGAGTCGTCTAAAAGAGAGCTAAGCTCTGATGAGCTTCGCTCAATGATAGAGTTATTTGCGGGCTTATATGAAAGGTTTAAAAATAATCGTGGAGAAAGCTCGTAGAGTGTATAAGGACTAGCAAAAGCAGATGGATTTGCCTACTCAGGAACGAGAAAGGTTTTTTTCATGGAGAGATCAAAGGTCAATTAAAAATAGCTCTATTTCAATGTGTAAAATTCGCGTAAGCTTTCGATCATTTTACACCCGAAATGTGTTTATTTGAATGAATGTTATCTTGTTGTTCAGTTCAACAGGCGAATAGCCTTCGGCATCAACGAATTCAGTATTTTGTTTTCTGCTCGAGAGCATTTCATTATCTGTGCCTCACAACTATCACAGATAACCTTTTATGAAATTATTTTTACATCTTCAATCAGAAAGAAACTCTAGTTTGCAGTTTCTTTTGAAGCGAATTTTGTAACCATATTCCTTTTGAGAGCAAATGGAATGACCTCGACAGTTTTTATAACTGTTTTGCTACATTTAAATCTAAATTACTATTTCACTTTAGTTACGACTTTTAGCTTTTCACTTGGCAAGTTAGTACCATTTTTTTAAATTTAAGTTAGTTGTTATATCTTCTATAAATATAATAAAACGTATTGAGGTGAAAACTTTACTTAAAATAAAAATAATTATAAAGATACAAAGTTCTGACACTACCGTCTATTTACAGTTTTGAAACAGATCTCCTTGTAAAGTTGAACCCGCATCTGTTTCCGTAGCTGTCTGATGTCGTTAGCCGCAATAGACGTAGAGATGTATAATGTATCCGAAGAGCAAAATCATAGTGCTTGTATGCATGCATAGTGTATTTTGCTTAGTTCCAATAGCCTACAATAAGATACCCAATAGTTGGAACAATTTAATTATTGATTTGTTTAAAAAGAATTTAAAGGATCTGCTATTCAAAAAGTGTTAATATAATACTGACGATTTTTTTAATGAGACATTTTAATACTGACATTATTTACGTTGTGTGTATTTGATTGTTAAATGAAACATGAAATGAAAAAAACATAGTACGCCGGAACCGGCAGAATATGAGAACGGATTTATTATGGAAACATCAATTGTGTACCATATTCAACAAATAAAGAACTTGAACTTGAATTTGAACCTGAACTTGAACTTAAATATTACTTTGTCTAAATATTTAGATCTGAAAAAGAGAAAACCTAGAACGGGACTTGAACCCGCAACCAGTACCTTACAGGTGGAATGCTCTGACCAGCTGCGCTATCTAGACACGTTCCCGATATTCGAAATTCTCCAATATTGTCTAAAGTCCGAGGCCAAACGCACTAGGGGGGATATCCACCAGGGTACTCAATAAAAAACCTGATAGGATATCTTGTACTGTATTTAAGAAGTACCAATTACAAAGATCTCAAAAAAAGATTGCATTTCTAAAGCTTATAACTAGTAACCGGAGACTCTTAACATCGCCTTGTAGAAGTTGGCCTTGTACGACCAACGCCATCTAGCGGTAAAAAATGTAATTACATTTTCTAACAAAACTTAGAACTACGTGAACATACCGCCCACCAAGGACATTATCGAAGAATATGTCCTTAATAACCATAAACATAAATACCATAATAAATGGCAAGTAGCTTTGATAGGATAATATCGTGGTTGACGGTTGAGCACTTACAGGAACTACTGTACTAAAACTGGTAGACTCTTAAAATAAATAACATTAACAATAAGTTGAAAACAAAAAAACAATGGTTAGATTACAAAAACATCATACAACAGCTGATCAGAGCAAACAAATTCCATAAAAGTGTAAACCAACATTAAACTTATGAACTAAACAACATTTGTAAAATTGTGTTAACAGTACTAAACCTTTATTCATTAACTGGTAAGATACATATTTTTGATGTGGGTCGTTTCAAAAGTGACCCCTTTACGCATAATGTGACTACGCGGGTCAAATTGTCAGGACCTGGGTGTTTTTCCACGATTCGACCAAGTAACCAACGAGCCGGAGGTAAGTCGTTCTCCTTGACCAGTACTACGTCACCAACATTTGGTTCGGGATTTTGAAAGGACCATTTATATCTATGAACTAGCGTGGTCAGGTATTCTGATGACCAACGCCGCCAAAAGTTCTGCAACATTTTTTGTAAAAGTTGCCATCGATTGAGAGGACTGATGCTTGTGTTCTCATAATTGGCTTCAGGGACAGTCACTAATGGTTCACCAACAAGAAAATGACCCGGAGTTAGAGGTATTGGCTCATCGAGGCTTTCACCGTTAATCACGGTCATAGGCCTAGAATTTAAGCAAGCTTCCACTTGGGTAAGCAATGTGCTCATCTCCTCATAAGTGAGAGTGGACTCCCCGATAACTCTCTTCAAATGGAACTTTGTGGACTTGACAGCGGCCTCCCATAATCCACCAAAGTTTGGGGCGTGAGGAGGTATAAAGTGCCATACCGTTCCCTTGGTCTCTAAATGTTCTGCAATACTCTGCTGAATTTCCATGAGTACCTTGAGTTCCCTAGCGGCCCCAACGAAATTAGTACCATTGTCGCTCCATATCTCCATATCTGGCCCCTTCTGGACACAAAACGCCTAAATGCCGCCAGAAAGCCTTGCGTACTCAAATCACTCACAGCTTCCAAGTGTACTGCACGAGTGACCATACAAACGAACACACATATGTAACCTTTATAAGATCGATGCCCCCGTGCCTTAGCAGTTCGCAGGTTTATGGGGCCCGCATAGTCGACCCCACTATGAAGGAACGGTCTCGTTGGAGTGCATCGTGCTGAGGGTAGTGATCCCATTAACTGTGTATTAATCTTAGCGTTATGTTTAACACAGGTTACACATTTGCGCACCTGTTGTCTCACTAAACTCTTCACTCCAATAATCCAGTACGCAGATCTTAAATAGTTGATCATAAGTTGAGGCCCTCCATGTAATGTTCTATCATGAGCATCTGCTACCAATAATTTTGTAAGATGCGCATCATGAGGTAGAATTATAGGATGGCTTGCCTGTCCAATCCAAGGCGCTTCATGCAATCTCCCACCGACTCGCATTATATCATCGCTATCTATATAAGGGGATAATGATCTAATTTTACTTCCCTTGAACTTAAGATAATGCATCCTTGTTAATTGTGAGTACTCTTCTTGAAAGTCTTTCTTCTGATAATATCTTATACAATACTTTAACGCTTCTTCTAATTCTAGTTTCTGTAAATACTTGGGTCTGTCTCTTCTAGCTTTAAAATATATAAACCTCCTGCAGAACGCAATTACTCTTAATAATCGCCCCAAGGTACTGTACTTTGCCCAGGGTAACTCTTCCTCGGTTATAGCAACGTGGGATCTGACGCTTTCTTCTAAAACGATCTCCTCGTGCTGCGGTCGACTATAGACAATATCAATATTACTTAAAAAGGATGGTCCACTAAACCAAAGGTTGGTGTTAGCAAGTGAGGCAGGTGGAACTCCTCTTGAGGCGCTATCTGCAGGATTTTCTTTGGAAGAAACGTGGGCCCATTGTTCTGCATCTAGTGTGGTTAAAATCTCTGATACACGATTCGCCACGAATGTTTTCCATCTACTCGGATGACTATTCAACCACGCAAGCACCACTGTGGAATCAGTCCAAGCGTGCACCTTGTTCTTGGGAATATTCATTGCCTTCGCTACGTCTGCTAATAATCGTGCCAATAAAACTGCCCCACAAAGCTCTAAGCGGGGAATGCTTACTTGTTTAATTGGTGCGACCTTGGTTTTGGCAACTAGTAAGGATACACACACATCCTTTGTACATCTGACAATACGAGTGTACACGACTGCTGCATACGCTGACTTAGAGGCATCGCAAAAGCCGTGCAACTCAACACATCTGTCGTTTCCAGTTATTCCTAACCATCTCGGAACCCTGACCTTGGAAAGCTGTAACAATTCCTCCCGGTAAGTCTGCCATTCTAATCTTAAGGAACTGGACACCTCGTCATCCCAACTCACTCCTGCTAACCAAAGTTTCTGAATCAGAACTTTCGCCAATATTATACTGGGGGCCAACCAACCCAATGGGTCAAATAAACGCGCAATGTCAGCTATAATATTGCGCTTAGTGACTCTCTCGGATGTCGAAGGTAGCTGTATTGTGTACTTGAATTCGTCTGTACTACGACACCAGGTAAGACCTAATATTTTTGTACTCTCAAATATTTCTATTTCTTCTTTCCTTTCGCCTAACTCATTGTTATCCTTAGCCATATTCTCATAGCCCTCTATTTCCTTTAACATTTCCCTATTATTGCTGTTCCATTTTTGCAACTCAAAACCTGCTTTACCAAGTAAATCTCTCATTTCCCTACATAATCTCTTTCCATCTTCTACAGTTGAGCAACCTATCATCATGTCATCCATGTAATAACTACTTGTAACCCTTTCAGCTGCTGCTGGAAACTGCTTCCCTTCATCCAGCGCGACTTGGTGCAATGCCTTCACCGCTAAGTAAGGAGCTGATGCGGTTCCAAAGGTAACTGTCATCAATTTGTAATCTTGTATATCATCAGCAGGGTTGTCTCGCCAGATGATTCTTTGATAGGCAGTATCTTCTTCTGCTACTCTTATCTGCCGGTACATTTTTACAATATCTGCTACCAGGGCTATGTTATGAGTTCTCCAACGAAGAATTATGTGGCGAAGGTCTGACTGTAAGGTAGGACCCACCATGAGGGTGTCGTTGAGTGACACACCATTCTCATTCTTGCAGGAAGCGTCAAACACCACTCGAACCTTTGTGGTGGATTTATCGTCTCTGATGACTGCGTGATGTGGTAAGTACACCGCCTCACTAATTTCTAATTCATCCCTATGTACTCTTTGCATATGATTTAGTTGTATATATTCTTTAATAACCTTTGTATATTTTTCTTTCAGGTCTTGATCTCTACTAAATTTCCTCTCCAGCCCCTTGAACCTTTTAAGAGCTATTTCTCTGCTGTTACCACCTACACATGCCGGGTTTGATTCCTTAAATGTTAGTCTAACAATATAACGCCCATCTTCTATTCTTTTAGTGGTAGCTGCAAAAAACTCTTCGCATCTTTGTTCTTCTACTGTTAATATTCTTTCAAAATTCGGGACTTGATCTTCAATTTCCCAAAACTTTTTTAGGAAATCATTTTCATCCATTTGCACATGCATGGCCGTGATCTTATTTGTACAATTGACCTTATTTTGCAGGTAGGCCGTCCCAGAAAGGATCCAACCCAAACTGGTACACTGAGCTACAAAAGAACCATTTGGAGCCCTTTTCACTCCATCTCTCAACACTTCACTATAAACATCGGCTCCTAACAAGATATCGATCTTGTTAGGTTTACAAAACTGTGGGTCTGCTAATACTAGATTTTCTAGGTCTGGCCACTCGAACTGTTCCAGCTGTCGCTCTGGCAGACACGAGGTTATGTTTTTTAATACATAAGCTTTAACTTCTATCACGAACTTGGAATCTGTCAACGACTGTAACACCAACGTCACCATGTAGTTCGCAACGGTCGTCTTCTCATTGCCCAGACTGGACACAACTCCTCTGATTGGAATCCTTTTTAAACGTAAGAACTGGACTGCAGCTTCTGTGATGAAAGAAGCTTGAGACCCTTGATCTAACAAGGCTCGAACTATTTGAAAAGTGCGCGCCGCCGTTTGAGCCTTTACTAGCGCCGTGGCTAGTATAACTTGACGTGGGTGAGCGATTTTGGTTGAAAGGCAAGACACCATTTGCACGCTATCAGGTGAAGATTTTACCTCATCAGAAGAAGTGCCTTGCCTGACTTCTTGATCTACCTGAACCGGAAGTACGCCCTCAACATGTAAAAGAGTATGGTGTCTTTTTCTACATACCCGACAATTAGAAAAGCTCCTACATTGACCCACCATATGATTACCACCAAGACAATTAAAACAGATTTTGTTCTTTGCCACAAATTCTCTTTTCTTCTGTAAATCTAATTCTGTGAACCCTTTACAAAAGCACAATTTGTGGTCTTCAGTACAATACTCACAACGTAATTTAGAAGTAACGTCTGTTTTATGAGTAGCAAACATAACCCTATGATTTCCAGAGTGGCTATTATGTGTCTGCCCTGTTGCCCTCTGAGGCTCGATACGCTCAAGTGCTCTAAAGCGACTTTCCATAAATAATTGAAATTGATCCATGGTAGGAAATTCGTTTAAACTATCCGTGGCGACCGTCAACTCCCACTGCTTGCGAGTTTCCTGATCGAGCTTAGATGACGCAATATGTATAACAATTATATCCCAGGTAGTCACATTAATGCCTAAACTGCTTAACCCACTCATACAATCCGTAGTGGTATCTAACAAATTTTTTAAAGCTCCTGCCGACTCGATACCAACACGCTTTTGGCTGAGTAAACAGTCCAGAATACAGCTAGCTAAATGACGTTTATTGTTATATCTATGTTCTAACTGAGCCCAGCACACATCATAATTAGATGCCGTAATAGGAATGCGTCGTAGCAATTGCTCTGCCTCACCCGTTAAATATCCTTTTAAATAGTGCAATTTTTCAACATCATCTATATTTTTATTAGTGTGCACGAGAGAAGTAAACAAATCCCTGAAAGTTATCCACTCATTATAATTACCTGAAAAGATTGGAATATTGATCTTCGGTAATTTAGCCTTAGATTCTTTAAAGTCCCTAGAAGATTCCTGATTCCCTGTATCCTTTACCGGAACCTTAAACTTTAACATGCAGTCTTTCAAATCTGATTTGTAACTAATATAAACTTCTTGAGTGGTTTCGTAACAATCTGTTGAAAAATACGCACTATTCAAGTCCTCCTTTGTAGCTTCCTCAATAATTTTTCTATGTGTGTTATTAAATGTATACCATTGATCTTCCAAACTATCTAATCTTGTTTCGATATAACCCTGTGTGATTCTCTCCTTAGGCGATTTTTTGAAATTAACCTTCCCCTTTTCAATTGCAGTTTTGGTGTTCATTTGTAATTTAATTAATGACTCCATTTTAAGTAAATCAAAAGTAAATAAAGCTACAAATTCTACTAAGCCACACAATAACTAAATTAGGTGTTTGAATTTCTAATTTACCAATAACAACTGTTACTAATCTAAATCCTACATGTACTTACAATTTTAACACATAACACTGTGTACCGCTTTCTAGTATGTTCTACTATCAAAATATTATAAGTGAAACAACAAAGTAACTACCAATTTATTCTAAGTCTACAAATCTGTAATGTTAACTATTAAAATTTTCTAAGTGTTTGACAACAACATTAACTTGGAAAAAATTGGGCATAGGTTCCCCGTCTGTTCACTTTTCTTAAAACTATTCTAAGTCTAACAACAATCTACTGAACTATACGCTAAGTCCAAAATCTACACAAATTTATTCAAAGTTTGAATCAACATTTACTGATGCTAAGTTTAATTTAAAGCTACAATATTCTTAGTTCGAACTACAACCAAATTAGATGTGTACTAAGTAATATAAAGTCTGATGAAATCTACTATCACATGTGAAATCTTGCTAAGTTTTCGAAGTTCTTCGTATTATTAAAGGTAAATGTACTCACAGTTTATTATCCACAGCACTCACTATACAATTGATCGTCTTGTGAACCACACACCCGTTGAAGTTGCGATTCCGCCGCTTATCGGTTGCCGCTCAATCCGGTACTCAATTCCGCCAACTGTTTGACCTCAGCTTACTGTAGATTCCGTAGAACTCGTTGTGCAGACCTGATACCTTCACCAGGACCTCAGCGCCATCAGCAGCAAACCACCACTGTGTCGACGCCGTAAAACTCCAAAAACTAGTATATTCGACTCGTAAGGACCATGTCTAAAGTCCGAGGCCAAACGCACTAGGGGGGATATCCACCAGGGTACTCAATAAAAAACCTGATAGGATATCTTGTACTGTATTTAAGAAGTACCAATTACAAAGATCTCAAAAAAAGATTGCATTTCTAAAGCTTATAACTAGTAACCGGAGACTCTTAACATCGCCTTGTAGAAGTTGGCCTTGTACGACCAACGCCATCTAGCGGTAAAAAATGTAATTACATTTTCTAACAAAACTTAGAACTACGTGAACAAATATATTCCCCCTGTAAGGGACTGGTCGCGGGTTAAAGTCCCGTTCTAGAGGTTCTAGGTTCTCTTTTTTCGATCTAAATATTTAGAAAAAGCAAGCAAACAAAATGCTTAAAAATTTAATTGAATGAAATTGTACTTATAATTAATTCAGCCACTTTAATGAAAAAGTTATCTTACTAACTGCTTCAAAATGTTATTCATGTCTGCCTTATAAGTTTTATCAATACTACACCTAAAATTGATACTCCATCCCATATGTTTTCTATCCAATTCTATAAAAAGGCCATAAGGTACCGATCTAAAACTTCACATAGTAAACTACGTCACAATGTATGTATCTGTGTGGGTGATGTTTGTGAGGTCGATGGCATTAAGGAGTTTGTGCACTTGACCGGAATATGGGAATATTTTTACTATCTCGTTGGTTCTTTGTGTTTATTTTTGCGTGTGATTGTGAGGTTCTGGATTCAATGATTTGATTGGGTACAGTATGTTTGGATTTATTCGCTAGAAAAATTTCTGGAGTAGTAAAGAGTAACAGAAATATAGTTTACTAGCTGTTGCCGGTGGTTACGCCCGTGTGTAGTTCTGATCTCGTTCCTGCAACCCATGGGAATCTATTCCAGAGTTATTCCAGACTATAATTTATCCCTGTACTAAATTTCAGCCAGATTCGTTCAGCTATTTGAGCGTGATTGAACAACAAACTTCCAAACTCTTCAGAAACTTTCACGTTTATAACATGGCAGGAAGTAGGATCAAATGTAGATTCCTACTTACCTAAAGAACTCATAGATTAAAAAAAAAACAAAAACAAACACCCCGACATGCCTATCTTATAACAACATGTACGTATGTATGTCCGTAGAACAGGAACTGAGTTCTATACTGCCCTTTATCTAAGTCTAGAAATATGTTTTACCTATTTTAGTATGATACGGGACGTTGATGTTTGATGTGAAGGCTATTTTATATTTCTATCAGAATTTCACGAGTAGCAATCGGCTTGAAAGATATATGGGGCCTACCATGACGTGCTATAGGTAACCGTTCGACTTCTGTTTGAGAAAGGCAGCGAGCTATACATCCTAAATAGCTCCATCAATCTTTCTCGGCCAGAAAACGAACGCGTTTAGCACGCCATGACAGGCTTACACGATGATCTGATGATGATTTTCTGTTCATAATAAGGACAAGGTATATGTGAACGGTGACTAGCCCCCCCCCCAACCGGGTAGGACGGGGACACCGTGGATGATGAAACCGGAGATGGCCCAGGGTCAGTCGGGGTGCGAGGGAAATGCTTTATTGGCAACCTTACACCCCGGCGTCAGTAAACCCGAAATGGCGTGCGGTTTTAGTCGGTTCAAGAGAGACGCTGGCCGGCGATGGGGTATCCGAGGGGATTTCCACACGGGGGTGTGTGTTGGGTAACCTCCTCGAGTGTCGCTCCGATTCCGATCCCGCTGCAGTCCGGGGGGAACGGAATCGGAGCGGCCGGTACACCCTGGGCGGCGGTCAATGGCTTCCCCTTCACCCCTTCATAGGGTTGGCATTGATCGTCGGCCAATACCCAACGTGGCGGGAACACATCGCTCTCCGTACTCCTCTGCTTTCAGAGGAGACAGGATGAGCGATGCTGTTAGTGGTGAGATGGCCCAGGGTCAGCCGGGGTGCGAAGGATATGCTCTATGGGTAACCTTACACCCCGGCGTCTGAAGACCCGAGACGGCGTGCGGTTTTAGTCGGTGCAAGCCCGACATAACCGCCCCCACTGGCCGGCGGGGGGGTATCCGAAGGGATTTCCGCACGATAAAAAAAAAAAAAAAAGGTACCTAGATTAGGGTAGGTATTTGTAATGTTATGTTTTACGTTAGCGGGTGTTATTGGGATCCATCAACATCTTTGGACCCAAGCAAAACTCTCTTATAAGCCGGTGCAACTGCTAGTTAATAGACGAGGGTGTGGCACAGGCTTTCTATGAGTCAGGATCAAGGAAGAAAGAGTAGTAGAAGAGCGGACCTGGGGCTCCAAAGTGGAGGACACCGCAGACTTATCTACGCCCGGGACTACCGACCTACGTGATAGGGGCCTGAGGACGGCAGTCGGCTCGACTCGCCGTCCTTATAGAAGCAGGCCAAGATGGAGGCGTGTCGTCCTACACTCGCCTGCCAACTCACCGAAGCAGGATCAAACTCGACCTTACAGGTGAAACTGCGATGGCGACCGAAGTCCACTGGTTACCCTGGGGTTATCTTTTCGAGTGCTTGCCCGGGGTATCTGGCAATGGACACTTGGGGAGGACACCGTGTGAGTTTAGTTGGTCCGATTCCGACACATCCATCTTGACGCTGGCACCGACGAGGTGGAGCCAGTGGGGGTTTCCACGGGTAAAAGAAAAGGGTTCCAGAGTGCTAGCTTGGATTTAAATTTAATTTTAAGATTAAAAAATTTAAAGTAAAATTAGAACAATTTTGAAAAAGTTATAATTTACGTACATACTGCCAACATTAGATAAGTTTTGAAAATCGAATCTAATATATAATCTGGTTACATTGTAATCGAGTTGATCACGAGATGTGCATCTAGGCGGCCATGTAAAAGAAAAGCGTCATGATATCAAGGCATTATGACGTAACTAAATTATCACGACTCCATGGCAAAACGTAAATTAAAAAAAAAACTTTCCACCCTAGGAATGAAATAAGCTACTTTCCACCCGGCTATCTACCCATGAAAATGAAACTTTCCGAACAGGAGAGATGAAAACATGTTTGCTTAGGTTTCTTACCTTATCACTCGAAATTTGAAGATTTCCAGGTCATAATAAATTGAATTGAATTCATTATTTTTCAATATCAACTCGATAGTGTCAAAAAAATTTATGTATTGCCGACCAGATTTACGGGTGCCGGGGTGCGAGGGATATGCTCTATGGGCAACCTTACACCCCGGCGTCTGTAGACCTGAGACGGCGAGCGGTTTTAGTCGGTTCAAGCCCGACATAACCGCCCCCGCTGGCACGCGGGGGGGTATCCGAAGGGATTTCCGCACGAAAAAAAAAAGGTATATGAAATCTGGTCGATAATTATTTTGACAAAGTTTCAAATCCATTCGGCAATTAAAAGTTTATTTATTTTGATTTACAAGATTTGTTTACATAGATAGAAGATTTATACTCGTTATTGCACACTAAACTAGGAATTCAGTGCAGGGTGCGACTGAAATAAATTGAGCTGAGCGAGCATGGCTCTTCTGCTGATAAGGCTGCGCGCTCGTGAAACTGTTTTTCGGTGATTATTCCTCAATGGTACATTGGACATGAACCATCTCGCTTCAAAATACTCCTCAGTGACCACACTATCACCGTGGTAAAATTGGTCAAGATCGCGCTAGTGGTTACTGAGGAGTTCAGCCACCAACAAACGGCTAAGCCGCGTATAAGAGGATACACATGACTAAGACACATACAATTTGTTAGATTTTTAAGGAGTTCAGCCACCAACAAACGGCTAAGCCGCGTATAAGAGGATACACATGACTAAGACACATACAATTTGTTAGATTTTTACTATATATACATAATTTACTATGCAAATGCGAGGTTCCATCCGAGGAATCGTTAAGCAATTGGCTACCTTCCACAGCAACTACCCACTGCAATACTTCACAATCACTTTGATCTTGTTATATATTTTGGGAGCCAGCAATATTACCCACTGATTCGAACTAAGGAATATCATATTATTATTATTAATACAACAAAAGAATAAAAATATTAAAGAAGACGAGTCAGATGCACCTGAAACCGGTGGGCCTGTCTCAAAGATATTCTATTCTAAAAGCTATTTTTTATATTGATCACATAAATTTGATTTCATCTCGCCTGATAAGCCAGAGGTATAGTTTCAGGATTGAGGGTTACCATTACAGGCACCGATAAAGCTACAACGGTGGCCCTCACCATAAAGGCCTAATTAGATGTTTTTTACACTCTGCTTAAAATGCCCGGGCTTATAAAGAATTCTAAGTCTGTATGGATCAGCAATGAAAAGAGGTGCCAAACCGCTTGGTTCTTGATAAAATTGTTTGCACAGTATGAGGTTGACACCTCAGCCCTGCACGAAATGGCAGAAATAAATGGAGAGTCTTGTCTTTGTCTAACCGGGAGGGAGAATTTTTATGTATATCTGTATGCCGTAGATTAACCAGATAAATCGGAATATTGCAAAATTTCTAGGATGGATGCAACGGATCGCACAAATGGAATTCAAGACAGATTTCCGCAATCTTCTGAGTTAAATAGGCAATACAAGTTTGTTTTGGACAATTGGAAACTGGAATACTTATTGCTTGATTTTTGGACACTACTCCACTTATACATTAAATTAGAATGTTTAACGAGACCGCTACCAACTCCTTCGCATTAAGTTACTTGAGAAAATGTTCGAACAAATAGGCGAGTAGATCCAACAACAGAACATACATCCAGTTCCTGCCCTAATCAATGCTCATATGGTGATGGTCATTTATTTACTTAAAAGCAATTTCTAACGCGCCAATATTTTCGAACGTAGTATTTATTATCTACAGACCGCGCCGCCGCCCAAGCGTTTCTAGGCACATGTGTGCGGGGGTGTGTGTTGGGTAACCTCCTCGAGTGTCGCTCCGATTCCGATCCCGCTGCAGTCTGGGGGGAACGGAATCGGAGCGGCCGGTACACCCTGGGCGGCGGTCAATGGCTTAACCTTCATAGGGTTGGCATTGATCGTCGGCCAATACCCAACGTGCCGGGAGCACATCGCTCCTCTCCGTACTCCTCTGCTTTCAGAGGAGACAGGATGAGCGATGCTGTTAGTGGTGAGATGGCCCAGGGTCAGTTGGGGTGCGAGGGATATGCTCTATGGGTAACCTTACACCCCGGCGTCTGAAGACCCGAGACGGCGTGCGGTTTTAGTCGGTGCAAGCCCGACATAACCGCCCCCGCTGGCCGGCGGGAGGGTATCCGAAGGGATTTCCGAAAAAAAAGGCACATGTGTGCGCGTTTAATGTGATTTATAATTTCTTATGTATAATAATTATAACTCGTCTTAATAAAAAATTATGTAATAATATAGCAAAAAGTAATTAACATACATATGTTGATTTTTACACATCACATGACACACACCATACTCCCAGTTGGAAACCAGCGCTAGGTCCGCCCGCCCGGCATATGCTGAACTGGACACCCCTTTGATGCAAACGCGAGGCACATAATAAATTAATAAACCATGTAATAGGTTAAGTGGAATGTTTTTAATAATTGTTTAATAAATCTATGGTGCTTGTGGCTTGACTCTACAAGCAACAGTCATTTTGGCCGTTGCATGAATGGGCCGACTCGACCGGGGAAGCACCACCCTCTCACAGAATATCGACGCCAAGTAACAGTATTTGAACTGTTGCGTTCCGTTTGGTGAGTGAGAGTGCCGGCGCCCAAACTCCTTTCCCATCCCGTCCCAAACTCCTTTCCCATCCCTTCCCGAACTCCTTTCCCATCCCCTCCCAAACTCCTTTCCCATCCCCTTTCCTTTACAGGGTCGGCAACGCGAGTGTGACGCCACTGGTGTTGCACACGTCCATAGGAACGCGCGAATCGAAGGAAGAAAACAGACTGACGAGTCTCTGCGTCGCTGGGCAGAACCAGTGACTGGAGAGATGAGAGTCAGCATAAAAGCTGTTGGACAGCACTATCGCTATCATAGTGTGGATATAACACCTCCCCCTTTAAGAAGAGACTTTGGGGTTGAATTAAGACAAAGTCACTACTTACGAGTGATACTACCTCTAACATTGGTTGTTATGCTACCATTGTGTAAGAACACTAAACATGTGTGCCTATACATAAATCGTTCGGCTCGCCACCTATTACATTAGGACCTAAACATAAACTGGCGAAATGTGGGTGCTAGCACCTCTGCCTACCCCTTCGGGGATATAGGCGTGAGTGAGTTTATGTTATCAAAAGAACTTATGTTCTAATAATCCAGTTCTGTGCAATCATGCTAGGAGTTTTGCAATTTTACGATTTCTCTCATTACCCTACGACATATTGTTTTTATTCTAAATGATATTTACGTTCAGTGTGTGCTCAGCCGTTTCTAATATTGTTACGCACAAAATGAAATCAAAAGAAACATCTGTTTACTCGTAATGTCTGTTAAACACACACGGGACCCATTATTAAAATATATTTGTTTATATGAACATGTCGAGTAGGTACGCAGTAGATTGGGGTGCGACTGGTTGGATCACCTCCAAGTTTGGTGCACCCTGGGCAACGTGGGCGATGACGCATCATTGATTGCTCCTCTGGAGTAGCTGGCGTCAACGTCAACGGCCAAGAGTCTGACCAATCGGCCCTTTTCAGGGCCAGCTGACCCCATTGCACGAGGGGGTCAGGGTATGGCGGGCCTGCAAGGCCCGCGGTGGGGGGGGTCGCTTCAGGTACCCCTCTGCTCTTATCAGAGGGGACACTGCGAATGGCGAATGGTCAGTCGGAGTGCGAGGGATATGCTCTATGGGTAACCTTACACCCCGGCGTCTGTAGACCCGAGACGGCGTGCGGTTTTAGTCGGTTCAAGCCCGACATAACCGCCCCCGCTGCCCGGCGGGGGGGGGGATATCCGAAGGGATTTCCGCACAAAAAAAAAAGAAAAAGGTACGCAGTAGATTTTGTTGGATCACTGAAAAATGTTGTATAAAGTTACTTGACCAAATATTTTAAGTCGGTAACCGCTGCAGTCTTTGTGTTGGTATTTTCTTTCTTGTTCATTTTTTATGAGATCTAGTAGAGCAGTGTGGCTGGGACGGCGGGGCGACTAGCGCCCCACCACCATCACCGGGCAAGAACCTGAAAAAGGCAACCTTACACCCCAGCATCCGAAGATCCGAGACGGCGTGCGGTTTTAATCGGTTCAAGCCCCATATAACTTCCCCCGTTGGCCAGTGGGGGAGGGTATCCGAGGGGATTTCCGCACGAAATAAAAAAGTGATATGAGGGGGTAGGAAATGTATACCCGTAAATGGCGAGCATGTATGAAAACAATTATTGAAGTAGAAGAAGTAAAAGGCGTATGCCAGGACCGTAGCAAGTGGAAAGATGCTGTATCTGCCTACCCCTATGGGAAAGAGGCGTGACTACATGTATGTATGTAGGTAGTAGATATAAAATATTTAGAAAGAGAATTAAAACAACATGATTTTCTTCAAATTATTATAATCGACTTGCTGTTGCCCGCGACGCCGCGCCGCCCCGAGGGTAAAACGGGAACCTATTACTAAGGCTCTGCTGTCCGTCCGTCCGTCCGTCACCTGTGTATCGCGATAGCTGGACAGTTGAAATTTTCACAGATGATGTGTTTCTGTTGCCGCTATAATAACAATTATTAGAAACAAATTAAACTACCTGGGGTATTGCTGTAGCCCGCGACGCCACCTGCGTGGAATTTTAATATCGTTCGTGGGAACCTATTCCCGGGCTAAAAAGTAAAACCTATGTAACATAACATAACATAAACTCACGCATATATCCCCGAAGGGGTAGGCAGAGGTGCTAGCACCCACATTTTGCCAGTTTATGTTTAGGTCCCAATGTAATAGGTGGCGAGCCTATTGCCATCAACCGGGCACTTATAAACCTGCGATAAATACACACATAACTTCGAAAAGCATCGAAAAGTCATTGGTGTGTGCCCTGGTAAAACCTGGGATCGAACCCGAGACCTCGTCTCAGCAGTCCATTACCCATACCACTAGGCTACCGCGGCTTTTTATAAAACCTATGTGTTATATATATATACTAGAAACAAAATAAATTAAATATTTGAGGGGCCCTCAAATACATGAAACGGGATTTGTAGCCGTTTTTGATCGATATTAATAAAGGCAATGACCAGGGTGTATCTCATGAACCGTGATACACTTTAAATTTTTACAGATGATGTATTTCTGTAGCCGGTATAATAGCAAATTAGTAGTTTTGTTGAGGGTAGACAGTCGGAACGAGTTGAAATAACAGTCCCACACGTTGTATTGAACAACTATTTTTAATTCAGTTTTGAAAAAATCAAGCAATTTAATTAAATAATAAAAACACAATAAACTCAACTAACTAATGTATTACTAATATAATTATAAAAGTTATAATTCACATATACATTGAAATGGGTAAAGTTTTATATACTAACTGGGGAAGTTTTAGGTTGCATATTTACTGTTTGAACGTAGAAGGTTTTAATTTTGCTGAGAGTTCGGAGAAGTATCCCAACATAACATTTTCTGAAAAACTATTTGCTTTTTTCTCTTCTCTCCACGCAATAAACTCGTCGTATGTAGATATGTAGCGACTTTTTGACTTTTCCGGTAAAATGTTCTCCGAAGCATTTTGTGCAATTATACTGAGTGCCGGTGGTGTTAATTCAAATAAATTGTCGTCGAAATTACTCATTTTGTGCAACAAACAACTAAACTCGCAAAGAAAATTTTTGAAAAATGGCGCCAACCGTAAAGGAATATAAGCAGAGACTATGGCAGTGCACGTCATACAACTTTTTTATATTTATAAATTTAATTTGGTCGTTACTAATATATTAATTTAATTTTTAAATTTTAATTAAAATTACTTTTAAATCTGATATTGAAACAAATTAGTAGCTTTTTTTGAGAAATATTTGCATAAATCATAAAAACTTCTATGATTTTTTTTTAGTAAAAACTTCGTGTTTGGTTTTTAAGGATTATCTTTAGAAAAGCCCTATTGCTAAGGAGTTGTCGTCGACGTCGTCGTCGTCGACGTCGTCGTCGTTGCCAATTTTCTGTCACAGTTTTGGGTATGAAGGAGATGAGCTATCGTGTTGCTGTTTTCGGTAATAGATTCGTGCTGGGGTGAATGGTTCACAAGATACAAAAAAAATCGCAAAATCGAAAATCTATTGTATTCGGCTGAGCTCGTCTCAGGAATTCAACTTGTTTTTTTTAATAGACATTATTTTGACAGTTGGGAAAGAAAACGCACGAGTTCGGAAAAGGTAAAGAAAAAGTTCGAGTATGTAATAGCCCACATCCCGAACGCTATACGTCCCTGCAATACGGCACTTTTTGAGCTACTGTATTAAAAAATAAAATACAGTATAAAATAAATATTTAAGGGGGCGGCCATACAACGAACGTTTACTCGATATTGATAACGGCAACAGCTAGACGCTTGAAATATTCACAGAATATTTAGTTATATATTCACTTGAAACATAAATAACTAAATTAAAATAAAATAAATAGTTAATACATCCCATGCCGTATAATAATATAGGCAACAGATACATGATGACACGGAACCCTTAGTGTGAGAGTCCGACTTGAACTTGGCCGATATTTTTATTAAGATCTGCTTCACACGCAAAGGTAAAAACTTCAGTGATATTATGTTTGTATTGGAGCTGCAGTTTTTATCCATTTAACACAAAGAGGTCAATGTATTTGGAGCATTTATTTTTGCGTTTACGTACCAGATGTATTTTCGTTATACGTTTATGTATTTTCGTATGTATGTACTAAACAGATCTTCTTTTTGGTATGGTATGTGTAAATATGTTATTCAACTAGCTACATCCTGTAGAATTATTCTTATTTCTTGGAGAATAAACAGACTGTGTTAATCCAAGATTTTTTTTATATTTTGCTAATATAAATGAATGAAATTACTTGGTATTAGAGATTCATTAGAGATAGGCTATAAATATTATGGATACAATTTCTTTTTTCTTCGGATTTCCGCTGAATGTACACGAATACGGATATCCGGCACATAACTAGTAATATAATATGTACGCGTTAATTCTCGTAAATATAATTGGGAACATGCCTTTATATATTGAAGTGAAAACTTCTTAAGGCGTGTTGGGAAAAGCAGATGAATTCGCGACACTGTTACCGTTACCGACATCTCTGTAAATATTTTCTGACGATTCAAAAATTACACACGTAATTGTTCAAATTTTGACTTGTTTCGGCACTCCCGGAGTTAAAACTGTCGTCACTGTTTATTTTTTAATACAGCAGTGTTTAATATTTCGGTTACAGTGCCTTGCCAATTTGCAAACCAGCCTTTACCAAATCCGCTCAGCGCTGAACACCAAGCTGCATGATGCACTCCACGACGCCAAAGATAGGACCAGCTGGAGAAGCATCGTAAAAGAAAAACTTAGTTCTTAATGGGGGAATCACGACCCTCAGTAATGCACGACGCGAGGAGGCCTTGCCAATTAATAAAATTTGTAAACACAATCTTTGTAATAAATTACGATGGAAAAGGCTTGCCGTCAGTCTTTTTTTGCCTGGTTATTTTCTCGCAGGCCTGGATTATCTGTTATTAAATTTAAATGTAACTTGAGAATTTCAGTTTTTTTGTGACTTAGATACATAATAATATTTGATTATTTCATTTTTCAGTGATGACGATGATGTGTTTCGAGTTGACTGCGGCTACGGTGTCGACCTTCAGTAGTTGGGTTGACATGGTCACTGATGCGTCCTCACACGGCTAATATACGTACTATGAGGTACGGGTCCTCACACGGCTAATATACGTACTATGAGGTACGGGTTCTCATATGTAATAAAACACGAGAACCTTAGGGAATCACATATATAATAGTCAGAAGACATAGTTCGTACATTTTAGGTTCGGCAGGCGGCGCGCGCGCTATCTTGCACGTCTCTAGGCGTGGACTGCGGATGCGGAAGCGCCGCGTACTTATGGTAGCTCGGGAGTAGGTTAGAGTGAGAGATAGCGATTAATTTGGACACTAGCGCGAGCGAGTTAACTAGCATGCCATGTGCGTTATACACAGAATACTATCTTATTCTAAGTAAAGAATGGAGGGACGGCCGCTAGTGATGCGCTGAAATAACGCGGTTTACTATAGTACCCAATTTTAGCTGTGAAAGGTAACCTCCTCGAGTGTCGCTCCGATTCCGATCCCGCTGCAGTCCGGGGGGAACGGAATCGGAGCGGCCGGTACACCCTGGGCGGCGGTCAATGGCTTCCCCTTCACCCCTTCATAGGGTTGGCATTGATCGTCGGCCAATACCCAACGTGGCGGGAACACATCGCTCTCCGTACTCCTCTGCTTTCAGAGGAGACAGGATGAGCGATGCTGTTAGTGGTGAGATGGCCCAGGGTCAGCCGGGGTGCGAGGGATATGCTCTATGGGTAACCTTACACCCCGGCGTCTGAAGACCCGAGACGGCGTGCGGTTTTAGTCGGTGCAAGCCCGACATAACCGCCCCTGCTGGCCGGCGGGGGGGTATCCGAAGGGATTTCCGCACGACAAAAAAAAAAAAAAAAGGTATGAGAGGTTTTGTTATTTATAACTTTTATTTCATGTGAATCTTAGTGTACAAGTAAAATGAACACACAGAGAAACTCAATTATGTTTGATTGACGGTGTCATCTAATCACAAATATTATTAGAAACCTTATATACCTAGTCAGCACATCCTTAAACTCTCAGAAACTGGCCTGCACGTTTACGCTTACCTTCTGGAAGTTCTGAGAAAACAAAGCGTCTGGCCACCCTTATGCTATCCTTCCTCGCAGCCATCTTTACATGACGTTAGGCTTAAAACTCGCATACGTTTGCACGTCTGAGAAAATCTTTGTAACTAACACTTTCCTATCACTTGATGTTCAATATGAAGGATGATTAAACACGGAATTCCATATAACTGTATTTACTTACTGCTTTTTTAGGGTTCCGTTGCCAAATGGCAAAAAACGGAACCCTTATAGATTCGTCATGTCTGTCTGTCTGTCCGTCCGTATGTCACAGCCACTTTTTTCCGAAACTATAAAAACTATGCGGTTGAAACTTGGTAAGTAGATGTATTCTGTGAACCGCATTAAGATTTTCACACAAAAATAGGAAAAAACAATAAATTTTGGAGGTTCCCCATACTAAGAACTGAAACTATATGTTCATCGTGTAGGGTATCTATGGATAGGTTTTCAAAAATAATATTGAAGTTTCTAATATAATTTTTCTCTAAACTGAATAGTTTGCGCAAGAGACACTTCAACAAAAAAACTTCACAAAGTGGTAAAATGTGACCCCCCCCCCCCTGTAACTTCTAAACTAAGAGAGTGATAAAACTAAAAAAATATATGATGTAGGTACATTACAGACCCAAGACGGCGTGCGGTTTTAGTCCGCCCCCGCTGGCCGGCGGGGGGGTATCCGAGGGGATTTCCGCACGAAAAAAAAAAAAAAAAAAAAAAGGTACATTACCATGTAAACTTCCACCGAAAATTGGTTTGAACAACATCTAGTAAGTAGTTTTTTTTTTATTACGTCATAAATCGTAAACCGCAATTTACCTTTCATTCAATCAACTCAAATGGAAAATTAAAAAAAAGGATTATTAAGCGTAGCGAGCCGAAGGCGAGCGAAGCGTCTTTGGTTTCAAAGTTGCATTTCAAACAAATGATACTCCTCCGAGACCGTTTGACCGATCTCGACCAAATTTGCCACGGTGATCAAGTAGACATTACTGAGTGTCGTAAGGGGTCGAATGTCCAGATCGGTCTTACCATCGAGGAATAATCACCGAAAAACCAAATCAATGGAAAAAGTCGACCGGTCACGTTGACCTATTGTTGGATAGGCAACTCTCGCTACGCTTAAGTTTGGCTTGATTGCGAAGCTGGTAACCGTCCTAGTTATGTTACCTGCTGCTACGGAACCCTTCATGGGCGAGTCCGACTCGCACTTGGCCGCTTTTTTATTTTTTATAACCATGAACTTTATTTATTTGTATAGATAGATAATATTCATCAGAGGTTACAATTCGCTTATTGTAACTGAGAAATACATTTAGTATAACTTAAAATGACTATGTACAACTACTTACAAATACACTAAAGAAAACTAAACCTTAAAGACAGATAAATATTTACATACATGCGTCATAGAATTCGACCGCATCATCACCAACTGGTAATGTTCCCAGAAGACTGGCAACATTGCCACGTTGAATGGCAATGCTAATTCTTTGTGCAAGATAAAGTCCAGCCTTCTAGTCACGTGTAGCGTCGATCAGCCGCTTTGTCAATTTTTTGTAGACAAAACGGGCTCTTGGACCCCATGACCCCAGCGCCTCAACCCCAAACGGCTCAAAGACATAATCACCTACTAGGTTGTAATATTTACGCCGTTTGTGGCTTTCCGCAAATGCAGCAGCAGCGCCGGCACAACACGCTTTGCTTGGAAGGTGTGAAGGCGCAAGGGTGTCGACGAACGTTGCGTCCCATACCAAAGGCCTACCCATCGTCCAAGGCAATAACGACATACCATACGGTCTCTTGCCATCGTCGCGTACCAGCCCGTTAGTGATTTAATCTTTTACCTGAAACAAAAAATTAATTATTTTATAGAATTTTTTTATAACATTTTATGTCTACGGCTATGCCTGACTGCAATGAAATTCTCAGAGACAGGATGGAGTCTGGAGACAGTGTGACGTCAATGGGCTTGCCACTTTTATTATATGGAAGCAATCGCAGCGTCCGTAGCTTAGTGGTTCAGGAGTCGACCTTACGATCGAGAGGTCCCGGGTTTGAATCCTGGCCACTACCGACGTGAACCTACTCCTAACACAAGCAATTTAGCTTAGCTGGAGGGGTTAGGGGGAATATTAGTAATTTTGGTTAAAAAATATTCTTTTAAAAAAAACAGTAGCTAGTGAAATATTCATTTGCATAATTCATTTCAGCCCACCTCTTCAAAGACGTAACAGGCATGAGCCTGTGCATGCAGGTACATGTGTATGTGTTGTGCAAAGCGAACTGTCAAGATGGTCGACTTTTTTTTTACGTGCGGAAATCCCTTCGGATACCCCCCCCCCCCCCCCCCCCGCCTGTCAGTGTCGGTTATGTCGTGCATCGATTAAAACCGCACGATGTATTGCCCAAGTGTCCATTGCCGGGCACCCCGGGTAAGCCCTCGAAAGATAGTCGCCTTCTCTAAATCGAGCTGCTAAACGAAACGTTTGGTTTGCATAAAACTTTACAAACTTCTAGTCTCTTGCCACTATGCTAAAAGCGTATGTACGTGCTTCCACATAGGCAGCTAGAATATCATTCGCATGCCTATGAATATTCAATATTAGTGTTCTATTCAACATCGTACTGACACGACTATAACATCAATGTATTTTTGGTACAAAAAAACGTAGCCAAGTGCGAGTTGGAGTCGCTACAAGGGTTTTTTCGGTGGAGACAAGTGCGACAACCCATGAAAGCGATAAACATTGCTGTGACATAAAGATAAATTGGCTTAAGGGGAAAAAGTTAATGTTATGTTGTCTCCATTATAATATATATAAATCTTAAGGCTTTCACGGCCGGCGTTGCATGTAGAATATACTGCTTCCGGGCTGTTTAGCCGTAGTCCATCGGAAACTTGTATTCCAGACGTTTCGTCGATCATTGCGGTCGATATCTTCAGTGGTTCAAGTCGGGACGCCGTCGAGTGCGGAGAATCTTCCTCGGCGGCGAACTCGCTGCGACTGATGTAGAGGTAGATCGATCCTGATTGGTTGAGAGCTGCGCAACCAATTAGGACCGATCGACCGACCGTCGTTTCCCCCCTCCAACTGCGCCTATAAATACGCCAGTGACTCGAGCCTCTACATCAGTCGCAGCGAGTTCGCCGCCGAGGAAGGTTCTTCGCACTCGACGGCGTCCCGACCTATTGAAGATGTCGACCGCAGTGATCGACGAAACGTCTGGAATACAAGTTTCCGATGGACCACGGCCAAACAGCCCGGAAGCAGTATATTCTACATGTCTCCATTATATTGAAATAGGTCGCAATCAGTTTACCAACAACAAACTCTACTAACATTATTGAGCAAACTTCATTAGAGCTTTGCTCTCTTTTAGACGACTCATGTATTTCGTTAGACCATTTTCTCCTCCGAAACAGCTGAACCGATTCTAATGAAATTTCACACAAGTAAAGATGTTACTGATGGGAAGGACATAGGCTATGTAGTTAAAAATTCATGTGTACCACGGAGGAATAATAACCAGACAAAAAATTAATATCGTATTTCTCAATGACCAAAAAAGCTTCATTCACGCTATTGGTATGAAATTAAGTAATTTGTTCATATACACAAGATAAAAAGCATTAGAAAAGCAAGTTAGAAAAAGTCCTGGCGAAATTGCTCCGCTCAATTTTCAACAGCATTCTAAGAAATTCTATATAAATACTAGCTGACCCGGCAAACGTTGTTTTGCCATGTATATTATTTCTAGGAAACATTTATTTATTGAATACGATTTATTTAATGTTACATTAACTATTAATAGATATATTTTATTCCCAAATAAATATTTATTGAATGTAAAAAAATATTTATTAAAGTTGTCTTGAACGAAATTAAATTATTAATAGTTAATAAATCCTTCTACCAGTGTATTGGTAAAAAACAGTGACTTGATATTGTATTCGTTTGCTTATTATTTGACTTACCTTTCACAATAATGAAACAGGTATATTTATTAAACACGTACACGTTTTCGTTTTTTATTTAAAACTATTTCCAAAAAACGTTAAGTACAATATATGTCGGTTCAAGCCCGACACCGCCGTCGTCACAAACATTCAAATTAGTAGTAGTATTATTATATATCTAATATATAAAATTCTCGTGTCGAGGTGTTTGTAGTTAAACTCCTCCGAAACGGCTTGACCGATTCTCATGAACTTTTTTTTGCATATTGGGTAGGTCTGAGAACCGGACAACATCTATTTTTCATCCTCCTAAATGTTAAGGGTAGTCCAGTCCACCCCAACTTTTTTTTTAAATTTTTCGATATTTTTTTAATTTCTTCATTTTTATGAAACAACATTAGAAAATACATACAACCCTGAATTTTCAACCCTCTACGATCACTGTTATACGTATTATTTTAATTTTTCTGTGCATCTCTCATGTTAATGTTACTCCCATCGTAAATTTATTATTAATTTCCAGTGCAATAATTATTTATTCACAATTTATTAATAACTGATGAAGACAGTTTTAACTATTAGTTAATCAAGTGATCTCATGTAAATAAACACGTGTTGTGATCTACCGCCAACAACGGCCATTACCGTACCTTTTTTTTTTCTTTTTTTTTCTTGCGGAAATCCCTTCTGATACCCCCCCGCCGGCCAGCGGGGGCGGTTATGTCGTGCATCGACTAAAACCGCTCGGTGTCCTGCCCAAGTGTCTATTGCCGGGCACCCCGGGTAAGCCCTCGAAAGGATAACCCCAGGGTTACCGGCGGACCTTGGCCGCCAGCGCGGCCTCGCCTGGTGGGGTCGGGTTTTATCCCGCGTCGGTGAGTAGGCAGGCGTGTGTAGGGCACACAGGCCTGCTTCTGTAAGGACGGCGAGTCGGCCAACTGCCGTCCTCAGGCCCCGATCATGGAGGTCGGTAGTCCCGGGCGTAGACGAGTCTGCGGCACATTTAATATACTTCGTAAAAATTTATGAGAAAAGCGTGAGAACAACTGATATCAAGAATCAGTACATTATTGTGTTTTTCGTGTTTGCTTAAAGTACATTTTATTATGTGCGAAAATTGTATGTCATTAGAATTTTTATTATTACGAATTATTTTTTACGAAGACCCCGACGTTTTTAGGGTTCCGTAGCCAAATTGCAAAAAAACGGAACGCTTATAGTTTCGTCATGTCTGTCTGTAGTGTAGTAAGAAATTAATGATCTCCTGTTTAACGGCGTCGGTAGATATATAGATAGATCATTTTTAGGGTTCCGTTGCCAAATGGCAAAAAACGGAACCCTTATAGATTCGTCATGTCTGTCTGTCTGTCCATCCGTATGTCATAGCCACTTTTTTCCGAAACTATAAGAACTATGCTGTCGAAATTTGATAAGTAGATGTATTCTGTGAACCGCATAAGATTTTCAAACAAAAATAGAAAAAAAAAACAATAAATTTTGGGGGTTCCCCAAAATACCTGAACTGAAACTCAAAAATTTTTTTCGTCAAACCCTTATGTGGATAGGTATCTATGGTCTTCAAAAATGGCATTGAGATTTCTCATATAATTTTTTTCTAAACTTAATAGCTTGCGTGACAGAGACTTCCAAAGTGGTAAAATTTGGGACATTTATGTAATTTCTAAAATAAGAGAATAATAAAACTAAATAAATATTTGATGCACATTACCATGTAAACTTCCACCGAAAATTAGTTTGAACGAGATCTAGTAAGTAGTTTTTTTTAATACGTCATAAATCGCAAACCACAATTTACCTTTCATTCAATCAACTCAAATATAAAAAATTTACATGCTGCTACGGAACCCTTCATGGGCGAGTCGGTCTCGCTCTAGGCCGGTTTTTTTTTTCGTGCGAAAATCCACCGTACCCCCTCCCCCCGCCGGCCAGCGGGGGAATTCATATCGGACTCGAATCGACTAAAACCGCAACACCGTCTCCTCCGACGTCAGAGTCGCCTCCGTGTCTCGCAGCCTCTGCGAGGACAGACCTGAGCCTGCGCTTACCCGCTTACACTTACCACCATTGCGCCACACCCCAATAAAGTTTCAAAAAATTAACATTGAATTTCATACACAATATTCCACTTACCACCATTGCGCCACTGAGACACACCAATCTACCATAACATTAGTCAGAACAAAACGGAAAAATAACCAAAGCAAACAGATTTCACAGTCAACGTGTGAATTTGATCCTAAGTCCTATACACTTTACTCAATGCCAAGGTTAGTGCAAACATTACCCAATATTTATTGAAAAACTTTCTATAGGCTAAATACAAATCAATAAAATGTGCATATTCTACATGCGTGATCTAACATTCATTTATCTACACCCATGCTTTAAATCCTCTATAAAAGATTCTGAAACAGTTAGCTTATTGCCAACATTAATACATCCAATGTCCTAATAACCATCATATCATCCGAACGGGTGTTATAATGTTGTATGAAATTTCATAATAACACTCCTTTCGCTTTTTCAATCTCTTCCGCGCAAAGGGTTACTCATCAGACAGCCAAATTCTTACCGCGCGATGCGTGGAATCTGTATGAGTTTCAAAAAAAGAACTGTCATTCACGCGCGTTGCATTGCACTACCACAGCGGCGGCGCGCCGTAAAAAATAATTAAAGCTTATTCGTTCGAATTCGAATTCCCGCTATTTTCCTTCGCTATTATTTTTGCAAATTGTTTTGTTTACTTACGAAAATGAGCGATTCAAGTTTTGATAACACACCTCCAGACATTTCGAATGCAGCAAAGGACATTTCTAACAAATTACTACCGGAAAAATCTAGAAAACAGTATGAAAAGGCGTACCAAGATTTCATGAATTGGAAAATATCAAAGGGCAGTACATCATTCTCCGAAGGTGTAATCATGGGTGTAGATAAAGTCTTGCATGCAACTGTATAATTAGGTATTAAAACACTCATGTGATACTATTATCCCCACAAACCCACATTCATGTTTTAATACCCCTCATTATACCACAGTTGCATAAATAACTATTGTATACCGTAATTTAACAGATCATCTCCTTAACTTCTAGTGTGCTGATGGTCAAATATAACGTTCCAGCTGTAAATGTATCTATGGGGCCAAAGAATGCATCTATTTATAAATCATTATCCTTGAGGTCATCTCAGAACTTGACGTTGGATGTGCCAATGAACTCTACCGCCTTTTATGGTAATGTGTTTAATAACTGTGAAAAGGCTGTGGCCTTTTTTTTTAAGTGAAAACTTCTTTAGCGGCTTTGTGCACTTTTTTTGTAATGGGTAACAAAGGTTAAACTCGCGTCAGTAAACACGTGACCTGAACGTAAGACAACAAATATAGAAGCGCTAATTTCACACTGTACTTAATAACCTTGGTGGCGCGTTCGTCTAATGAGTGGTCGTTGACTTCGTCAAGACTGTGATCGATTCCCACCGAGGTCCAAGAAACACCTTTTGTCATCATGTAACTTTTTGAAATATTTATTCTATTTTGTGCCATAAATCTATTGATATAAAATGGAAATTAAACAAAGTGCATCTATTAATGAAAAAAGTGACGAAGAAATAGCGAAAGAAAATTAGTGAGTACTTTATAAATATATTGACGATGATGGTTCTGGTAATAATGATGTTGAAAAAGTCGTTGAAATTATGGATGGAAGTTGATTTTTCTGAGAGATAAACTTTTTAATGTAAAATAGTTGTAATAGTTCTGAAGTGTTAAATTTTTAATGTAATATAAATTGCCATGTTTATGTACGATAGCGCAATAAATGAATATTGTATGTCACCACATAAGTGACAGTACTTTTATACTGGTAATTAAAGCACTTCGTGCAACATTATTCCCTAACCATTCCAAAATATCAAAATTGCACAACGTTAATATTCAAGTTTTCACTTCTGCCGGCACTCCCGGAGTGCAACCCGTCGTTTTTTTGTTTTTATCGTGTGGAAACCCCCATGGGCTTCATCCCATCGGTGCCGACGATGGGGTGGGCGTGTCGGAATCGGACCGACTAAAACCACACGGTGTACTTCCCAAGTGTCCATTGCCGCCATTGCCGGGCACCCCGGGTAAGCCCTCGAAAGGATAAACCCCAGGGAAGGCTGTTAGCCTATGGAATACATTCCAACAGGCACAATACATAAATATTTTCAAAAACATGTTAAAGTGACATTACTTTTCTATATTGTAGTCGTTAAAAACACTCCTCAAATTCTATTTATAACATAACATAACATAACTTCACGCCTGTGTCCCCGAAGAGGTAGTGTATTATACATCCGCGATTCGCCAGTTATATTTATATATGTATGTATATATTTATATGCTATGTGATTTTATTTATGTGACGAATTCTATTAAATGTTTATAAAATTACACCAACACTCACTTACTCTATTATGAACTCTTCATTCCTGTGCATTTGCCTGTGCATTTGCCTGTGCATTGCCTACTTTTAGCCCATTGTGCATTTAACTGTAAATGTTTCAATTTGTATCCGTAATAATTATGATAATTGATAAAAACAATAACAAATTGATCTATCTATCGACGCCGTTAAACAGGAGATCACTATTTTCTTATCCTCAGATTTTGTGTCGCAATATAATTATAATTTATTATAAGTACACCCAATTCTAACAATCTAGTTCATCTAAAGGTTGCCTGGAAGAGATCACAAATTGCGATAAGACCGCCCATTGTACAAGTCTTTTTTTTTTAATTATCTTAGACATTTGTATCCTGTACATTTAGACAGCAGTTGGCCGACTCGCCGTCCTTACAGAAGCAGGCCGTGGCGGAGGTGTGGCGTGTGTGTCCTACACAAGCCTGCCTACTCACCGACGGGGGATAAAACCCGACCCCACCAGGCGAGGCCGCGCTGGCGGCCAAGGTCCGCCGGTAACCCTGGGGTTATCCTTTCTGGGGCTTACCCGTGGTGCCCGGCAATGGACACTTGGGCAGGACACCGTGCGGTTTTAGTCAATGCACGACATAACCGCCCCCACTGGCGGGGGGGTATCCGAAGGGATTTCCGCACGTTAAAAAAAAAGACATTTGTATCCTTTGGTTGGTGTACAATATAGAGTATCTATCTATCCATTTTATCTTCATTCATGTAGGTTACAAAGGAACACTTATGAACGCCAAGATTATTGCATATACATTTGCATTCACGTCCAGATTCACAAGGCATTAAATAAACCGTGTGACACTTAAACTGTAAACTTATTTAAACTCACTTACAACTCTTTTTTAATTTCCGGTAACTACTGGCTATAAGAAAGATTGGCCGTGGGGCAAACTAGGTACAACAAAATACTGGATTTAGTTAACAAACTGTATCGAGATGCTGCAACTAATCATAATACCTACGCAGTAAGTATAATTGTAATGTTTGGAATACCGTCGTGAAGTATCGATCGAGTGCATGGAGCGATAACATTTATGTGTTATGGTGGCCATGAGTGCCGTGACGGATCGCACTGCACCGTGAAGTTCCGATAACCGTATTGTGAAGTATATCAGTATGCATCTGTTTAAGAATATGAAATTAACAAATATTACTCCAATATACTTTCCCCAGTATTCATTTACCAGTCTGATTTCAGGCACTGCAAATGTTTATTTTTTATTTTTCGTGCGGCAATGCCCTTGTGTACCCTCCCGACAGCCAGCGGGGAGGTTATGTCGGGCTTGAACCGACTATAACCGTACACCGTCTCAGGTCTTCAGACGCCGGGATGTAAGGTTGCCCATAAGGCATGACCCTCGCACCCCGACTGACCCTGGGCCATCGCCGGTTTCGAGGTGGCCCCCTCGGATTTGGGAACCACGGTGTCCCCGTCTTGTCCCGGAAAAGGGGGACGGCAAAGGTACCTGTGATTGCGTTAGGTCCTATAATAAAATTATTGTATACCGACCCAAACGCCCGCTCTTTACATCGTAGTATGCTGAATTCTTCCTTTTTAACTCCCAACGCAAAAACCACGGGGTGTTATAAGTTTGACGTGTCTGTGCTTGTGTCTGTCTATGGCATTGTAGTTCCCGAACGGATGAACCGATTTTGATGCGATTTTTTAATTTGGAAGCCGATATGATCGAGATGGTTCTTAGCTATAAATAAATTTGTGTCAGGGGTTTTTTAATTAATGTTATTTACTGAAGGATTACTTTCCTATTTATCAGGATTTTCTTCTTACTCTGTCCCTTTGCAGGTAGCGATCATCGAATGATGTCTTTCAAGAATTTATAGGTCAAGAGGTTTTTTTTTCTTTTTTAACGTGTGGAACCCCCACGGGCTTCATCCCATCGGTGCCAACGATGGGGTGGGCGTGTCGGAATCGGACCGACGAAAACCACGCGGTGTCCTCCCCAAGTATCCATTGCCGGGCACCCCGGGTAAGTCCTCGAAAGGATAACCCTAGGGTTACCAGCAGGACTTTGGCCGCCACCTAGCCTCGCCTGGTGGGGTCGGATTTTATCCCGCGACGACGGTGAGTTGGCAGGCGTGTGTAGGACACGGCGTCCTCGCCGCAGACTGCGGAACTCTGGTGGCAGGGTTTTCTCCCGCTCCCTCTCCGCCGCCTCTTTCGAGGTCGAGGCCAAGAGGTAGGATAAATACCTTATTAGTTAATAATCTAAATGATTTGTCCTAGCGCCTAGGTTGATATAGGCCGGGCCGCGAACTGGCCATCGGCGCAACTGCCATCCGCCGCAGTTGGGTATGTCTACGTTAGTACGCGATTTCGGTTCGCAATTAGATAGTTTGTTAATTTTATTAAACGAATATGTTAATACTTAGTAGTACGTAATGGACTGCGGAGACGAGGTCTCGACTTCGAACCGCAGTCGCCCCAGGCCCACACCTCTGACTTTTCGTAGTTATATGGGTGTATAAAAAAATGTTAATTATCGCTTGCTCCGTAATGTGCCCGGTAGATGGCAATAGGCTCGCCCCCTGTTATATTGGTACCTTAACATAACTGGCGAATCGTGGGTGTGTAATATACCTGTGCCTACCCCTTCGGGGATACAGGTGTGAAGTTATGTTTATGTTAATACTTTATAGTGTAGTTGATAACCTAAATAACTGAAAGGTCAATATCAAAATTTCGTTTTCTATTTCAATGAAGTTTTGAATCAATTGGTATGCTAACATTAACAGTAGATTTAGTTGGTTAGTCGCGGGTTAAAGGTTCCGTCCTGGATGTTCTCCTTTTCCGAACGAAATCTATTAGTTTTCTATTTTTCGTTTAAATTTTTGATAGTTGGATAAACGAAAATGGTAACATTTTTTCACCTTACATCATTGGTGTTAACTAGTATCATTGCTCAGAACAGAACACTTAAGTACGTACTACTTATAGTCTAGAAAATATATTTTTTTAAATTCAATCAAAAATTTGCAAAGTTTCGCATTTTTTTATATCATGTATTTGTAATTTTTGAGGTCAGAATGGTGAAATTATTTACCAATATACAAACATTTTATAAAACTCAAGGTCTACGCCAGGTTACGTTAAAACAACTGACCAAATTAAAAGCGAGGTTAGTCGAGTTTCGGACCTAGTAGCTTTTTACAATAGTTTTTCAAGGAAACTGTTTTATAAAACTGAGATTTAATGTGAGTCTATATAAGGGCTAAAACGTCCTCGGAGGACCCGTAACTGGACTCACGCACTCTTTCGGATTATCCGAACGATCTAAGGTCTCTTGGCACGGCAAAACTTGAATCAAAATGGTAGGTATATTAAAGTTATAAACACATTTTATTTTTAAACCAGCTGATGCCCACGGCTTCGCCCTCGCGGAGGTCGGTTATAGTTTTTAGGTCATACCTCTGTTTTTACTTAACCAATTGCAATCAAGCATACGGAAACGCTTCAAAAAAAAGTTTACTGGGATTTAAGTATTTCAATTATTTTTAACTTTTATACTACGTGGACTAGAATAGGTTGATGATGATGATGATGATACTTTGTATATCAGGTATACTAGTAAACACGCTACGAATAATATCTGTTCTCGAAGACTGTATAAGAATAGCAAGCAATACTGTTCTATTATAATATCAAATAAATAAACGTAAGCCGCGGTAGCCTAGTGGTATAGGTAATGGACTGCTGAGACGAGGTCTCGGGTTCGATCCCAGGTTTTACCATGGCACACACTAATGACTTTTCGATGCTTTTCGAAGTTATGTGTGTATTTATCGCAGGTTTATAAGTGCCCGGTTAATGGCAATAGGCTCGCCACCTATGACATTGGGACCAAAACATAAACTGGCGAAACGTGGGTGCTAGCACCTCTGCCTACCCCTTCGGGGATATAGGCGAGAGTTTATGTTATGTTGTGTAAATAGTCTACGACATTCTACACAGCGCTTTACAGACCCAAAGTAAGCATATTTTAATAATCTTGTGTTATGAGTTCCAGAATGCGGATAAACATACTTATCTACTTTTTTTGTAAATACATACCTACACATATTATACATATATGCCTATATAAGTATAGCAAAAGGACCTTTCAAATACTTCGTGATAGACACACTTGACTTGACGGATTATGTTTGAAAATACAAACATTTAAATGTCAAAGTAAAAAAATGCTTGTTCATTTTAATGGGTATACGACAAAACAAGATTGTTTGGCTTACCGTTTGAACTTGGAATTACAGTTAAAATTATAAGTTGACTTTAACAAATATGCAAAGGCGTTTTGAAGTACTGTTTCAATTAATCCCGCCATCTATTTTCCAATCCACAACAACACCTATGACCCTCCTAACCCCTTCAGCTAAGAGTTGTTTTATTTTATTTTATTTTCTTTGGAAAACTTACAGCTAATACAATTCATAGTCGTAAATAATATATAGCTGAAGGCCATTTACAGGTTTTCACGAATAAATTTTAATTTATATAAGAAAAAAAAGAAAATAACATTCGATAATAAAATATATACGAAAACTAAAATTAAAAATTAAAACCACCGCAAACAGTTAATCCTCGTCAAAGAACCGTCTCGCTAAATCGTCTCTTAAACGCGAAATGTTGGTGTGAAACAGATCCAAGTCTAGTTCACGACACACGATATACACAGGTGTATAGTTTAATGGTCAGGGTTCGAACCTAGGACCTCTCGATCGCAAAAGCCTAGTCTTTAAACAATAAGCTTTCGACGTTTTTATAAAGCAGTATCAATAAATTCAGTGATTAGAATAAGTAAGCAAGTAAAAAGTGGATATTAGTGACATACAACTCGTTACTAGGTAATTCATTCTGCTGTTGCAAAAATTGAGCGAAGCAATTTCACCAGGACTTTTCTAACGGTGATAATTACTCAATGGCTAGTCCGATTTTCGTCTTTCCTTTTTTGCCTTGTATATATGAACAAATTACTTAATTTGATACCAATCGCGTGTATGAGGCTTTTTTGTTCATTTAGAAATCAGATTCTAATATTTTTTCCAGTGATTATTCCTCCGTGGTACACATGAATTTTTAATTATATAGCCTATGTCCTTCCCATCAGTAACGTCTTTGCTTGTGTGAAATTTCATTAAAATCGGTTCAGCCGTTTGTGAGCAGAAGATGGCCTAACGAAATACATGAGTCGTCTAATATATTTATTCAGAAGCTCGTAAGAGCTTTGCTCTCTTAGCAAAGCTCTTACGAGCTTCGCTCAATAACTTATAATCATCAAAACGAGGGAATCAAAGGGTTCCTAGCTAAGTGGGAACCAAATAGGTTAACACATTACAAAGTTAAGTAATACTAGCCAGGTCAGTGTTTGGATGAGTGACTATTCTTAACACATTGGAAACCCTCCTAGCCTCGGAGGTAGAAATTTGATGACACAAATTAGTCACAAAATTCGGCTGGGTGGGTACCACCGTGCAGGATTGCGAAATATACCCTCCATAGTAATCCAATTTCGGTTTGATTGCGTTCAGGGGTCAGCAAGTGCATAGCCGGGCAGGGGGATTGTGGTCGCAGCACTGGTGGGACCGGTGGGTGTCACGCGGTGCTGCGACGACAATCCTCTACTGATGAGGCCGTCAAGCTGAGTGCCACCATTGTTAACATGGTACGTGTATGTAATGGTGACCCTCTTTGCTATGCCTTTATCTTCAGTTTACCATCAGGCGAGGTGAAGTCAAATTGACGTGTCCTAAATATAAAAAAAAAACATATCGATAACACGAAATTTTAATCAATTACTATCTCGTTGGACATGTAAATACACATCCTTAAAAACAAAGGTACATTTGAAATGGTGAAATGGTGAGCGAGCAAGTTTATTGGAAATTGAATATTTCTTTATTTGTCTATTCCCTATGCAATCTGCTACCATTTAGTACCCACTATTCCAATACATATGGCTGAAATGAAATGGCTTCCTCTATGATGAAAACAATACGGGAGAATCAAACCCATTACCCCTAACGGAGCTACCGAATGCTCTACCATCACACCACACGGATAGGGATATAATTACTCCTTGTTTCCGATCCCCAGTCGCCCCGGGCACACACCTCTGACTTTTTGTAGTTATGAGTGCATTAATAAATGTTAATTATCGCTCGCTTAATAATGTGCCCGGTAGATGGCAATAGGCTCGCCCCCTATTACATTGGGACCTTAACATAACTGGCGAATCGTGTAATACACCTCTGCCTACCCCTTCGAGGATGCAGGCGTGAAGTTATGTTATGTTGTTATGTTTCTTTACGTAAAAGTTCAACCTGTTAATTACTGTCAAATTATATTCGTTCATAACTAGCTGAGCCGCACAGTTTCAAGCGTCGCATCTCCCTCCCACCAATGTATTTTTCATACTGCCCAGCTCCCTTAGGTAACAGCATTATGATATATAGCCTTCCCCGAGAATTGGGCTATTAAATGCCAAAATAAATGTTTAAACCACACATTTAGTTAAAAAGATTTGCACGTTCAAACACTCTTTAGCTTTGCGATTAGTATATAGGCATAGGTATCTAAGACGTAGTTACTTTCGTGTTAGATTTTTGCGCACGAAAAAAAAGAGGTACAGGGGCCAACAAGGATGTTTCAAAACCGGTAACATTATTTTGTGCTCAGTCTCCGCTCCTTTGCGAGAATGGGATTAATAAAACCATCACTGTTGTAATTTCCTGTTGTGTTGGTGCTATGTTTTTAGGGTTCCGTTGCCAAATGGCAAAAAACGGAACCCTTATAGATTCGTCATGTCTGTCTGTCTGTCCGTCCGTATGTCACAGCCACTTTTTTCCGAAACTATGAGAACTATGCTATTGAAACTTGGTATGTAGATGAATTCTGTGAACCGCATTAAGATTTTCACACAAAAATAGAAAAAAGACAGTAAATTTTGGGGGTTCCACATACCTAAAACTAATGCTTTAAATATTTTTTTTCATCAAACCCATACGTTTCTATCGTTATCTATGGATTGGTCTTCAAAAATGAAAAAAAAAACATTATTATGTTACTTGCTACTACCGAACCCTTGATGGGCGAGTCCAACTCGCACTTGGCCGCTTTTTTATAGAACGATTTATAGACTATGACTTCGTCCGCGTCGATTCCGATTCTTAGGGTTTTAGTTGTTTTGCCTATGTTACATATTATAATAATAAATAATAAATAAATATTGTAGGACAAATTACACAATGCCATCTAGACCCAAACTAAGCAGAGCTTGTCAAATTGGTTCTAGACTGCGGATACACATTCTTAAATACTTTTTTGTAAATAAATACATATTATACATAGAAACACCCAGACCAATGCAAATATACATATTTGCACTGAGCGGGAATCGAACCCGTGACCTCTGCCTTAGCAGTGGAACGCACTACCGCTGGCATAGCGGTCAAAGAGATCGTCAAATCGTAATATTACCTATCTGCCAGTGAAAATCCCGTAAAAATCGTCCCAGCCGTTCCAGAGTAAATTAGATTTTGTTCACAATTTTGTAGGTTTTAATTTTGGCGCGGATCCCTAATTATTTTTCTAAAAATAAAGTAGCCTATATAGATAAGATATTACTAATTACTAATGCTTAGGTAAATGCCTATGCCAATTCGATGATGACGATTCCCAACTCGAGGAAAGATGTTACTACATGGGTATGATAATATAATATAAATATGCACACAGAATTTAAATGAAGTTTATGAAATGACATTTATGAAATGAAATGAAATTTATAAAATGAAATGAAATTTATAAAATGAAATTAAATTCATGCAATGAAATTAACTTTATTAAATGCAATGTACTTTATTAAATGCGATGACATTTATGAAATGAAATGAAATTTATGAAATGATTTGAAATTTATTCGTAGAAGACGTTGTTGAAGTGGGATGTTATATTTTTGAGTTCTAGATACAGCATGTCTCGCCTTCTTTAGGCATACAAATCTTGTACATAACTTATTATTTAACTACTATACTTAATTAAGATTGTAGAAACAGTGATGGATCCAGAACAATTTGTGGTTAATTTTTTCTAACTTGGGTAAATTCTCAAATGTTTTGCCTAGAATTTTAAAATTAAGTATAAAAAAATCAAATGCCTTTAATTTTTTATAATTTAAAAGGCGAAATCGGTTCAGTCGTTTTAGTAGTAACGAGGGAATATAGAGATAGATATACCTTTTCTTTTTTTTTTTTTTTTCGTGCGGAAATCCCTTTGGATACCCCCCCGCCGGCCAGCGGGGGCGGTTATATCGGGCTTGCACCGACTAAAACCGCACGCCGTCTCGGGTCTTCAGACGCCGGGGTGTAAGGTTACCCATAGAGCATATCCCTCGCACCCCGGCTGACCCTGGGCCATCTCACCACTAACAGCATCGCTCATCCTGTCTCCTCTGAAAGCAGAGGAGTACGGAGAGCGATGTGTTCCCGCCACGTTGGGTATTGGCCGCAAATCAAACTTTGACTTCACTGCAGTCGGGTAAAAAAATAATATATAACTTACGAGCTAAATTCCGGCACGGAAACTAAAAAGGTTGTATTCTAGAATACTTCTCGGTCATGAATCTCGACTCGAGACTACTTCTAAGTACAGATTGTATTCTAAAACTAAAAAGAGGGGAGATTTATAAAAAAATCTTCACTTAAGTTTATTTCTAGAACATAATGAATATTCTAAATAAATATTCAACGACACTCTACACAGCTCTTTCTAGACCCAAAGTAAGCATAGTTTAACTAGCTTGTGTTATGGCTTCCAGAATGCGGATAAACATGCTAATATAGTTTTTTTTTTGTAAATACATACATATTATACATAGAAACACTCAGAACAATGCAAATAGACATATTCATGCATACAAATATTTGCACTGATGGGGAATCGAACCCGCGCCCCCTGACGTAGCAGTCGAATGCACTACCGCTACGCCACAGAGGCCGTCGTACGTCGTTATCTGTACTTAACAATGCACATTGTTCTTTTAAGGATATTGGTGGAATATGTAGTCGATGCCTTAGTTTGATATCGATTCAAACTGTACTAATATTATCTGTATTCTTTCATCGACTCTGTCTATGGTTAGCTGTGGTCAACTCTATCGGCTGTGGCATTATTATCTATGAACTCCCACCAAGTAGCTGCTGTCAACTAACGTTATAAATGTCAGTGCAGCGGTTTTGCGAACCCCTAATTTTCTGCATCGCTTCCACAAGCACATTCTAGCTCTGGTACTGAGCCGTTGGTGAGAATTTAACAATTTATACATTTTGTGTGCTAATCATTTTTATTACAGAGTGCTCATTAGTGTTGGAAGGTGACGTGGTACCAATGGACCGCCAGGGATATTCCCCGTGGCCTCGTTGTCATCTTCACCAATGGTGCCACGTCAGGTTCCCACTGCTATGTTAAGCTGCTCCAGGAATAGCCTCGTTTTTTACGTGAACGAGGCTTGCCACCATTCATCCATGTATTGGAATTATATGGATTGTTATCATGCCACACTACACCTCTGTTAAGTTGTGGCAAAGTTTTCTAATTGGGATGCTGCTTTTTACGTGAGCAGCATCTAGTTGTTTTAATTGTGTAGCTTATACGCAAGGCATACTTTCCCTCTTCACGCTTGTCCAAAGGACAATAACCTGTGCGGGCCACGCGGTCAGTGACCGCATGTTGAACAATCCTTCCTTGTTGTCTATGTTTCTGTGCATCTGTTCCTGCTGCTTGCAAAGGCTGTGACCTGCCTGCTTTTGCAATAATGACCATAAGCATCACGTGCCTGGGGAAGCTTGTCACCTTTCTTACGCCTTCGGTATGCCCGGCCTGCACTAGCAGTATGTCTTCACATACTGAAAGCCTTGCCTTCTCCTTTCAGATCCGCCGAGCGAGTCACGCAGCGGTTGGGCACCAAGCTAAGTGCAGATTTCTGGCTGCCGCGGGTCGTCCTTTCACCTCCTTCTATCACCTTCTTCAGACCTTAACTATATAAAATTTTGCTGTGCGTACTTATCCCTGAGACCACTTATAATTCATAATACTTTTCTAACATATGAAAGGTAAAACTATTCTCATGTTTAATTTACTATATAACCTTATATCAAACCTTTAAATAACTTTAATTAACTAGTAACTTACTATCTACCTTTTTTTTTTTTTTTTTTTTATCGTGCGGAAATCCCTTCGGATACCCCCCCGCCGGCCAGCGGGGGCGGTTATGTCGGGCTTGCACCGACTAAAACCGCACGCCGTCTCGGGTCTTCAGACGCCGGGGTTTAAGGTTACCCATAGAGCATATCCCTCGCACCCCGGCTGACCCTGGGCCATCTCACCACTAACAGCATCGCTCATCCTGTCTCCTCTGAAAGCAGAGGAGTACGGAGAGCGATGTGTTCCCGCCACGTTGGGTATTGGCCGACGATCAATGCCAACCCTATGAAGGGGTGAAGGGGAAGCCATTGACCGCCGCCCAGGGTGTACCGGCCGCTCCGATTCCGTTCCCCCCGGACTGCAGCGGGATCGGAATCGGAGCGACACTCGAGGAGGTTACCCAACACACACCCCAACTTTATAGTAAGTTGATTTATAGGTAACTTACTATCTACCTATAAATCAACTTACTATAACTTCAAATCAACTATCCCTGTTACAAATTAGTTTCCCGTCAAGACTCATCACTGAGCATCGCTCTAGATTACGGGCCCGAGTCAGGTTACCCGCATTTATCTATAAGAGGCTTCCTTTAATTTGATTTCGTATAAATAAAACGGTCGGCCTTAATTATTCGGACATTAAAGCAGCCCACATTACGACAACGGACCAATATTTACTTCCGTCTGACTGGTGCCCTTGACATTGCGTGTGCCGCTCAGCCTTGGAGGGCTTCGGAGTTCCAAACTCGCTGGTTCAATAATCACACATCATTTAGGTATGCAGTATTTTGTTATTAGGACTGTTACATTTAATGAGCAAGTTACAGTTGGATCCTGATTTTTTATCTTTATTTTTTATTGCCCAGTGGCGTACGTAACGGACTGCTGAGACGAGGTCTCGAGTTCGATCCCCAGTCGCCCCGGACATACACCTCTGACTTTTCGTAGTTATGTGTGCATTAATTAATGTTACGCCACTGTGCTATCGCCACTTTTTGAACTATTAATAAAGCTAAATAAGTAAGCAGTTTCACAGAAATATTAATAATAATCTTATATAGGGTGTGTTCTAGTGTCGCGTGATTGAAACGCAAACATTTGAACTCTTAAGGTCAGGATTGTGTGACCCAGCCAAATAAATGTTCGAGTACACAAATTTATTGAGGCGGACACGAATTTAAGCTCCTTTACTTTGTAATTTATTTAAGCTCACAAACATGGACGAATATAAGTAATGTAAATTATAATTAGAGAAGAATTTGTTGTTGACCCTGGAGAGTCAAGGATCAAAACTCGTCGTAGCAAGTGGAGGGAAGAACAACTGCTGGCCCCTGATCCTAACGTTAAATTTACAAAATACGTGAGTTCTAGTCGATTAGAAAGATAAAGAATAAAAAAAAACACTTTTTAAAAATAAGCTTTCGTTATAAAGATTTACATCGGAAAAAGAGAACATCTAGAACGGGACTTGAACTTGCGACCAGTCTCTTACAGGGGGAATGATCTGACCAGCTGAGCTATCTAGACACGTCCCAGATATTCGAAATTCTCCGATATACTATATACGTCTTAAGGCGACGCTGGAGCCATCTACCGTAATTCTTGCGAACTAAATCTTTAGAAAAAAGTAAGCATACAAAATGCTTAAAAATTTAATTGAAGCTTTCATTATATTCTTGTTAATAAAAAGAACTCAAAATTTAAAATCAAACGGGCCGAAAATTTATAGGGTTGCGTCGGTTCATTACAAAGTTCCTATGACCACCTTCCAGCTCCGTCATCAGACCCTGGTTACTATTGAAAGACAAACTACTCGTCAAGGCGATACAAAGGGGGTTAAAAGTCGATGAGGTAGTGTCTTTTCATCGCGTAATTCCTATGGCCACCTTCCAGCTCCATCATCAGATCAGCACCATGTCATCATAATATTGCATTGTCACGCGATTTACACTTGTATGAAGATTTTCAGTTCAATATGTAACCGGGCAGTGGATCAAATTTAATTTGCAAGATTTGAAGACAAACATCCGGACAGGTGAAGCTAATTAAAAGCTTATAACAAGCTTATATAATCAGGCGAAACACAATCTACCTACGTTTTCATAAGGTTATTGAACCTCCAAAATGACTCATAGTTTGATTCGTTTTCAAGCATCCATCAAGGTAGGATTTTAAGGAAATTTTATCTCTAAGGATTGCCGTCTGACAGCCCGCGTCGCGCGGCGCTGGATGAGTTTAGTGGGTAACTGTCAACTGTCAACAGTCATAAATATCGACAATTAACTTCAACACCATAAGATCAACGATTCAAAATCTCAACACTTCAAAATGTCAGCAGCTTAGTAGGTCAATAGTTCACAAGATCAAAGTTTAAAATTTCAACATGGAAAAGACTAGTCGTTCCGGCACTTCACCGGTCGGCACGCTCGCTACGCTCGCTCGGCTCGCGCTCTGTTGGGGTCGCAGTTCTAACCTAACCTAACCCACTTTACTTATTTTTGGAACATTCTGAACTGTTGAGATTCTGAATCGTTGGTCTTATGGTGTTAATGTTTTATTTGTCCATATTTATGACTGTTGAAATACGGTATTCTTCTCGAGTTTGGTTTGGGTGCAGAAGATCATAGAACCTCATAATGGAACCCCCATATACGCCTATTAATACTCTATGAAGTGGCCACGTTTGACAAGATCAATATGATTGATATCTTTAATATATGAAATATTTCAATATAATGTTGCCAAACCCATGTTATTATCAGATACATAATAATAACAACTCAATATTCTATTTTACGACCTATTTCGAACACATCTTACTATCCAACCGAATTAAAAACGTAATACACCCGGTAGAAGTCTTACAGATTGTCGGTACTTCACACATTGTCGAGTTACACCTAACGTTTCGATAGCCCGTAGATAACCTTAGCCTTCTGACACTCGGTTTATGTATTAAAATGATAATATTTTTGTTATGGTAATGCAGATTTACAGATCTTAGTACAATAACAATGACTTTTTGTATTATTTATACTTTGTCACCTTTTACGTAACTTGTTTTGCGAGTTTATTTAGATGCATATGATTTTAGATGGATATTATAATCATTCGAATCACCATTATAATTACTACCAGCTGATGCCCGCTACCGCTACCCATGGGAACCTATTCTAGGGGAAAAGCAGACTATGTGTGATTCCTGAATATAATCTATCCCTGTGCCAAATTTCAGCCAGATCTGGTAAGGAGCGTAATTGAGTAACAAACATATTTACAATCTTTCACATATAAGATTGAGTTGGGCGAGCGAAGCTCTTATACCCAGCATAGCCGTTTGTTGGTGGATGAACTCCTCCGTAACCACTCTTGCCATCTTGACTAAATTTACCACGGTGATAGTGTGGACACTGAGGAGTGTTTTGAAGCGATATGGTTCATGTCCGATGTACCATTAAGGAATAACCACCGAAAAACAGTTTCACGAGCGCGCGGCCTTAGCTAAGCGCGCGACCGTAGTATGATGTCTTATTTTCAAGTATGTAAGAGTCCTGCTCGCTCAGCTCAAATTTATCTCAGTCGCACCCTGCACTGAATTCCTAGTATTAGTAAGAAATAGAATTATCGGAATATTTACCATTATTATATTAATATCTACACTATATGTATACACTGGACTAACCACATCTACCGAAAGACCAATGGTCACTGGAACAGTTCTAAAGTGGAGAAAGCGAATCGGCCAACATAATTCCCGCCTTCCAGCCAGATGGAATGACGATCCAAAAAGGTAGCTGGCATAGACTGGATACAGAAGTTGGAGTATCAGGTGCTTTGTCGCAAATTAGAAGAGGCCTATGTCCGGTGTGAATTAGATCTTAGCATATTCTTGCTGCTTTATCTTCAGCTTACCATCAGGCGACGTGAAGTCAAATTGACGTGTCCTAAATATCAAATTTAAAAAAATGAATTTGACCTCCACACCTTTCTGACAAGATTGTTGGACTTTAAGGGCTCCAACTGTCCATAACGAAAGTCACAGATGTTCATATGGCAACTGGGACCGATGGCCTAACGTGCTCTCTGAGGCACGAAGGGTCTCATTGTGTGTATATCAACAGTCATAAATATCGACAATTAAAACATCAACACCATAAGACCATCGATTCGAAATCTCAACACTTCAGAATGTCAGCAGCTTAGTAGGTCAATAGTACACAAGATCAAAGTTTAAAATCTCAACATGGAAAAGACTAGTGGTTCCGGCCGCTGCCACGGCACATTGTGTTACAGGTCTCATTGTGTTACGAACAGTCACCCATTTGCTACTATTGCTTAACCTTGCTATGTGTTAACCTACTAGGTAACCACTGAGCCACAAGCCCTTCAAATTATATATCTACGAGTACCAACAGATTAAACGGGCCTAAACCTAAAACAAATTTAAAGTACTCCTTTGAATCAGGCACAGAAAATCATTTCATTGTTATACGCGATCTATTCAGACCATGAACGACGATTGAGCAATTATTGATTTTCACAAATAATTACCTCATAACTTTTATACGTTATATTAAATAGGCATCCTATTGTGGATAGAGATCAAAAGAGGAGATCTCTCAATCCCCCGCTGCTTTGTGCGACAGGTTATCGACGAAATTGCGATACCATTCGTTCCACATCACTATCTAGAAGTTTCTCTAATAAAATATCTGTTTGAAACAGATTGTTAAAGATTGTTATGTATTTCGAGTTACTTAACTACTACTTCTTAAAGGTAATTTCTTTAAAGAATAGATACTAGTGCCTAACCGAAATTTCTAGTATTGAAATATCTAGTACTGGACCGCACACCCCACATGTCGGTAACCTCGTGCGCCAGATATTTGGTTTTCTTATCTGCTTCGGCGCGGACGAGGTTCTCGTCATAGGGAATAGTGATGTCCACAAGAAATACCCGTGACTCTGTCTGGTCCATCAGCACGATATCAGGCTTATTCGCTATAATTGTCCTATCCGTGATGATGGATAATATTATATTATTATTATTATAATTATTGCGTTTCACTAGGGTCTACAGGGCCCAAGCCGACCTCACCTGTTAGCCGGTACACCAACAGATTAATGGACGGGGTTCTGTTTTCTCTTGGGGTTGAGAGTTCAGACGGCAATTGCTCCCGTAAATGCCAAATAAAATGGAGGAGGAGGACGCTAACATGATGATCACGATCAATATGCCCATTTAATATGTTTACCTATAATGTCTATCAGAACGTTAGGTCATGCTTGATCATAAAAAGCTAATTAAACATCTAAAATCAGTAGATTACGTCATTACTTGTTTATCACATAAAGAGCCTTGCGCCCGCGCATTTTAAACGATTCTTCTCCATATTTTATGTCTATGTTGTAAATCACGATGAAGCAATTAATATTTATTACAAATTCGCTGTCATACGTCGTAATGTCTCAATCAATAATCTTGCTTCGTTCGCATTATAGCAAAATAAGTTTTCCGTGCCTCGGAGAGCACATTAAGTCGTCGGTCCCAGTTGCCATACGAATATCTATAGACGTCGTCGGTCCCAGTTGCCATACGAATATCTATAGAAGTCGTTACATTTAGTTAGAGCCTTAAAAAGCCTTGTGGAGGTATTATGGCAGTGGCTTCACGTATGATATCGAAGTTCAGCCGTTCGTAGGAAGACTGAAAAATCGTTGGCCGGTTCTTCAGTCCGGGTTATGTTATTATGGTACGGAGCCCTACAAGGGTTCCGTACCATAATAACATAACATAACATAAACTCACGCCTATATCCCCGAAGGGTACCCCCCTGTGCTAGCACCCACATTTCGCCAGTTTATGTTTAGGTCCCAATGTAAAAGGCGGCGAACCTATTGTCATTAACCGGGCACTTATAAACCTGCGATAAATACACACATAACTTCGAAAAGCATCGAAAAGTCATTGGTGTGTGCCATGGTAAAACCTGGGATCGAACCCGAGACCTCGTCTCAGCAGTCCATTACCCATACCACTAGGCTACCGCGTACCATAATCTAAGCGTTAAAAAAATCACGTATGTTCTTGTATTTTTTTTTTTGACGGCCTGTGTGGCGTAGCGGTAGTGCATTCGACTGCTACGACAGGGGGCGCGGGTTCGATTCCTGCTCAGTGCAAATATTTGTATGCATGAATATGTCTATTTGCATTGGTCTGGGTGTTTCTATGTATAATATGTATGTATTTACAAAAAGAAGTATGTAAATGTGTTTATCCGCATTCTGGAACCCATAACACAAGCTAGTTAAACTATGCTTACTTTGGGTCTAGAAAGCGCTGTGTAGAATTTCGTAGAATATTTATAGTAATACTTAGTAGACTTTGCACCGCTTGTACACTAGACTTATTCATATTCAAAAACCTGACTGTAATACTGGGTGTGTCTATGTATAATATGTATGTATTTACAAACAAAAAAAAAGTATATAAGTATCGTTATCCGCATTCTGGAACCCATAACACAAGCTAGTTAAACTATGCTTACTTTGGGTCTAGAAAGCGCTGTGTAGAATGTCGTAGAATATTTATTATTATTTATTTTATTTTAAATCAATTATTTATTTTTAAAGAAATCAATATACAATTGAATATTCTGTGAATATTTCAAGCGTCTATCCGTCGCCGTTATTTCGCTCTTATACGCGGCATAGCCGTTTGTTTGTGGCTGAACTCCTCCGTAACCACTCTCGCGAATTTGACCAAATTTACCACGGTGATAATGTAGACACTGAAGAGTGTTTTGAAGCGAGATGGTTCATGTCCGATGTACCATTGAGGAATAATCACCGAAAAACAGTTTCACGAGCGCGCGGCCTTAGAGCGCGCGACCGTAGTAAGGTGTCGTATTTTAAAGTAAGAGCGCTGCTCGCTCAGCTCAGCTTATTTCATTCGCACCCTGCACTGAATTCCTAGTTAATATTGAGCAAAAACGGAAAAAAAATCACGTTTATTGTACTTTAATATCTATTTAATTCCTTTTTTAGTATTTTTGTTACAGCAGCAACAGAAATACCTGTGAAAATTTCAAATGTCTAGCATCATGAGATACAGCCTGGTGACAGAAAGACAGACAGACAGATGGACAGCAGAGTCTTAGTAATAGAGTCCTGTTTTACTCTTTGGGCACGGAACCCTTAAAACCGACCCAACTCAGTTGGAAAAAGGCTCGAAGGTAATTAATAGCGAAGTAACTTTCTAAAATATAAAGGGGGGATATTCTATATCCTGTCCACTGTCCGACGCCCGATGCTTATTCTCTCTGGTTTACCCATTCCTGTAGGGAAGCACAATCTCCCATCACTCTTCTCACCATCATAAACTTGTTGGAGGTACCCTGACACGAAGTCAAGCGGAGTGAACAGCTCATCATCATCAGCGTCAACCCAAATCCAAAACTTGCACTTTGGAGCCCGGGGTCCGCTCTCCTTTTTTTTCTATTTAGGACACGTCAATTTGACTTCACCTCGCCTGATGGTAAGCTGAAGGTAAAGGTAAAGAGGCTCACCATTACATACACGTTCATGTTAACAATGGTGGCACTCAGCTTGACGGCCTCATCAGAAGAGGATTGTCGTCGCAGCGCCGCGTGACACCCACCGGTCCCACTAGTGCTGCGACCACAATCCCCCTGCCCGGCTATGCACTTGCTGACCCCTGAACGCAATCCAACCGAAATTGGATTACTATGGAGGGTTTTTCGCAATCGTGCATGGTGGTACCTACCCGGCCGAATTTTGTGACAAATTTGTGTCATCAAATTTCTACCACCAGTAAACCTCCCTACTCCTACATCTCCTTTCCTTTTGGATTGGTTTATTTTGGTTTTTACAGGTGCAACTGCCGTCTGTCCCCCCCCAAAACTGAAAGGAAAGCCTGCCAGAGCCTCATCCGCATATCAGCAGGAGTACCGGCTCACAGGTGAGGTTTGATGGGCCCCAAAATCTAGGTGGAGCCCTCATTCACCCCCTCATACACCCTCGATCCAATTTGTATATTACAGAATTTTTTGACGTAGTAGGTAGTGCATTCGACTGCTATGACAGGGGGCGCGGGTTCGATTCCCGCTCGCTGCAAATATTTGTATGCATGAATATGTCTATTTGCATTGGTCTGGGTGTTTCTATGTGTAATATGTATGTATTTCCAAAAAAAAAGTATATAAGTATGTTTATCCGCATTGTGGAACCCATAACACAAGCTAGTTAAACTATGCTTACTTTGGATCTAGAAAGCGCTGTGTAGAATGTCGTAGAAAAAAAAAAAGACGGTAACTGATTAGGTGTTTTTGGAGCCCCACCAACCTCACCTCACCTGGTGATTGAGGAACGACGCCCTGGCGCAAGCTTGCCTATCGTGGCTAGGAGTCAGATGGCAGTCGCTCACGCAAAAGCCAAAATAAGCCACATCATGAGGAAGAGTGGTAGAGCTTAAGACGCAACCGGGACTAATAATGATGAGTACTGTGGAGTCTGGGGTTTGACTTCACAGCTTCTTGTCGATAACTTGTGATATTTAAATTATAAGACAAGGATTTTATATGATTAATATATTTGTGGCGATACCACATATACCTAGCGCCATCTAGCGACAACAAGGTGAACTACTTGGATACTACTACATCAATACCAATCCTGAATCGCGAAAGTGAAGTTCGCGCGCTGGTACAGCATATATACAACATCCCAACGACAACCGTTGGGCCGCGGCCCGCTAGGCGTGATCACCTTGCCTGGTCGGAGGACCCTCCCTTCGTGTTGGAGGAACATCACACCCCGTTCCTCCACATATTTATTCGTAATTATATTTCTACGGCACGTGTTTTAATGCTATTTACGAATCATCCATCACCAACTGACAGGATCTGTCCGCCAACCTTTTGTTTTTTCAATGCTCTCAATTCAAATTGATTTTATTTTAATATCCACTGATCTCTTATTAATTGTAGACCATTTCATGAGAAGTAAAAGAGTAATCACGCCAGAAATAATATGACAAGACACTCATTAACATCTAAAATATGTACTAATGCCGATTGCATCAGCGACATAATTATCAACTTTAGTGGCGTTAGCGAGAAATTACGTGCAGATATGTAAACAGCCCGTAATTATTGCTGCGTTGGCAGATTTCCACTGACTAATGAGGAGGAGAACGCGACCGTTCGACATTATTGTGGGCACGTACAATATTACATTTAATAGAACGAGCAAATTCAACCAAATTCAAGCAAATTAATTAACAATATTTCGTAAATCGTGAATCAGTTTTTGAACAGAAAATTTTATGCACGTTGAACTTTTTTTGATGTTTGTGTCGCGAAAGTCATGGGTATAGTTTAGGTATTCTACTAATATTATGAATGTAAAAGTTTGTAAAGATATTTCGAAGTTTGTTACTCAATAACGCTCGAACGGCTGAAGGGATCTGGCTGAAATTTTGTACAGGCATAGATTAGTCTTTTTAGGGTTCCGTTGCCGTTCGTCATGTCTGTCTGTCTGTCCGTCCGTATGAAACAGCCACCTTGTTCCGAAACTATAAGAACTATGCTGTTGAAACTTGGTAAGTAGATGTATTCTGTAAACCGCATTAAGATTTTCACACAAAAATAGAAAGAAAACCATAAAATTTTGGGGGTACCCCCATACTTAGAATTGAAACTCAAAAAAAAATTTTTCTTCATACTTATACGTGTGGGGTATCTATAGATAGGTCTTCAAAAATGATATTGAGGTTTCTAGTATCATTTTTTTCAAATCTGAATAGTTTGCGTGAGAGACACTTCCAAAGTGGTAAACTGAGCGTCGTCGTCGTCTATAAAATAGTAGTCGTAATTGTAGTCGATAAAACTAAAAACTATATATGATGTACATTACCATGTAAACTTCCACCGAAAATGAGTTTGAACGAGATCTAGTAAGTAGTTTTTTTTAATCCGTCATAAATCGTAAACCGCAATTTACCTTTCATTCAATCAACTCAAATATAACAATTTTACTTGCTGCTACGGAACCCTTCATGGGCGAGTTCTACTCGCACTTAGCCGGTTTTTTTTAATAAGAATACTAGTAATCGTAATTACTAGTATTCTACCTAACCCCTCCAGCTAAGCTTAATAGCTTGTGTTAGTCCAGAATATAATCTATCTCTGCACCAAGTTTTTACTAAAAAAGTAATAATTAAATAATAAATATTCTACGACATTCTACACAGCGCTTTCTAGACCCAAGGTAAGCATAGTTTAACCAGCTTGTGTTATGAAAACCGCGGTAGTCTAGTGGTATGGGTAAAGGACTGCTGAGACGAGGTCTCGGGTTCGATCCCAGGTATTACCATGGCACACACCTATGACTTCTCGATGCTTTTCGAAGTTATGTGTGTATTTATCGCAGGTTTATTAGTGCCCGGTTAGTGGCAATAGACTCGCCACCTATTACATTGGGACCTAAAACATAAACTGGCGAAACGTGGGTGCTAGCACCTGCCTACCCCTTCGGGGATATAGGCGTGAGTTTATGTTATATATGTTATATAATGATGTTATGTTATGTGTTATGGGTTCCAGAATGCTGATAAACATACTTAAATTTTATTTTTTTGTAAATACATACATATTATACATAGTGACACCCAGACTAATGCAAATAGACATATTCATGCATACAAATATTTGCTTTGAGCGGGAATCGAACTCGCGCCCCTGTCGTAGCAGTCGAATGCACTACCGCTACGCCACAGAGGCCGTCAATAATAGGCTCTTACTTTTTAACCCTGGAACAGGTTCCTATGGATTGCGAGAACGTGATCAGAACGTGTGCGTGACGATTGACGTCTCTACGCGGGCGTAGTCGCGGGTAACAGGTAGTAACCAACAAAGGTGTTGGTTATACCATATTTTCCTTTGAAGTAATTTACGAAATTGATTCTCATATAGTTTAATTGAAGACGCTATTAAAATGCATTTAACCTACATATAATAACTACTTACATTTATTCATAAGTATTAATCCTCGGAGGGTTAAGCAGAGGTGTATTATTTGTTTTAATGTATTTACTAGCCTATACCGCAGCTTCGCCGGCGTTAGATACTGATTCAGTTCCCGTTACCTATAGGAACCTCCAGGGGTAAGAATTGCCTTTTGTTCTATCGTTGTTGCCGTACTCCGCTTTTTTTTTACACTAGGTACCTTTTTTTTTTTCGTGCGGAAATCCCTTCGGATACCCCCCGCCGGCCAGCGGGGGCGGTTATGTCGGGCTTGAACCGACTAAAACCGCACGCCGTGTCGGGTCTTAACACGCCGGGGTGTAAGGTTGCATATCCCTTGCACCCCGACTGAACCTGGGCCATCTCCGGTTTCGAGATGGCCCCCTCGGGTTTGGGAACCACGGTGTCCCCGTCTTGCCCCGGTTTGGGGGAGGGGTGCTATGCAGCCTCTAAGTAGAAACTCGAAACGCCAGCATATTCCATAAAAAATCCCATTTTCAAGGATTTTAGACACTTTGTTATATAGTTAAGTATATTATGGGTACCTACTTAACTTACATAATTATTGTAAAAAACTTTAGAGCATGTAAACAGTAGGACAAATGGATGTAAAATAATAGTGTCCTTGTAACAGCGTGATAATAATAATGTATAGGTACAAATTGTATCCAAAACAAAAAGGTTTATGAAAGAACAAACAAGTTGAATTCCTGAGACGAGCTCAGCCGAATACAAGGGATTTTCGATTTTGCGTTTCTTTTTTTTGCGATTGTTTCTTTATCTTGCAATGATTCACCCCAGCACGAATCTATTACCGAAAACAGCAACTCGATAGCTCATCTCCTTCATACCCAAAACCGTGACAGAAAATTGGCAACGACGACAACTCGATAGCAATAGGGCTTTTCTAAAAAAAAACCCCCTAAAAATGTATAAACGACCTCTGTGGCATAGCGTTAGAGTATTCGACTGCTAAGTTAGAGGGCATGCGTTTGATCCCCGCTCTATGCAAATATGTTTGTCATGGTCATTTTTTTTCCGTGCGTAAATCCAAGGGAATTTCCGGCCAGCGGTGAGGTTATGTCGGACTCTCTGTCTGTCTGTTTTAGTTCTGCAGATGTCTTTCAGGTGTAAGGTGGCCCGCAGCAGCGCTACGACGTTAGCTGTGCCCTTCTTTGCCAGACTTTTGTTTGCAGACTTGAGTTTTGTGCCAGACTTCGGAGATGTTCCTTGGATGTTGACTTCGGACTAAATATTTCATTTGGAGCTTGATGCTGATGGGAGTGCCTCCTACTGGACCCCTCAGGTTGCTTGCTGCTAGGCCCATGAGCCCATGGTTTGGGTGTTTCTAGGTGGTATATTATATTTATTTGAAGATAAAAGTATATAAGTATGTTTATCCGCATTCTAGAACCCATATGACAAACTCGCGTTGATGGGCCAAGTGAAGAATAACGTATTTAAGGGAACTGTGTGGTAGGTATGGTTGACCTCCGAAGGGATTGCCGCACGAAAAAAAAAGGTATGGTTGCAAATTGAAGATGTAGTGACCAAGTTGGAGAAAAGGATGCTTAGATGGTGCTGACATACCTATAGAGAGGATGGATGAAAAGGTGTATGCCATGTATTATAGCAAATGGAAACATGTGAGTGTCTGCTCACCCCATTAGGAAAGACCTGACTGTATGTATGTAGCTCAAAGGAATAGTACCTTTTTTTTTTTTTATCGTGCGGAAATCCCTTCGGATACCCCCCCCCGCGTGCCAGCGGGGGCGGTTATGTCGGGCTTGAACCGACTAAAACCGCACGCCGTCTCGGGTCTACAGACGCCGGGGTGTAAGGTTGCCCATAGAGCATATCCCTCGCACCCCGAAAAGGAATAGTACCTATAGTAATTATAACCTATGATTAGTTGGGTATTGGTTTGGATTTTTCTATTTTTTTATATGTATGGTATTAATTTACAAAAAACGGACTGCCGAGACGAGGTCTCGAGTTCGATCCCCGGTCGCTCCGGGCACTGACACACCTTTGACTTTTCTTAGTTATGTATGTATTTAAAATGTTTATTATCGCTCGCTTAGTAATGTGCCCCCTATTACATTGGGACCTAAACATAACTGGCGAATAGTGGGTGTGTAATACACCTCTGCCTACCCTTTCGGGGATACAGGCGTGAAGTTATGTTATGTTATTTACAAAAAAAATAAAAACATATACACAAAAAAAATATATATCTAAGTATGTTATTCCGTTTTCTAAAACCCATAACACAAGCCAGTTAAGTTAAGCTTACTTTGGGTCTACATAGCGCGGTGTAGAATGTTCTAGAATATTTATTATTAGATATTTATATAACATATTACGATATTATAGTGTTAGCTTAACAGTGACTTCACTCAATGTAGAAAACATGTATCGACTATTTTAATGACATTCCATCGGCGTGATGTAAGCAATGTAAGTCTGTAAGCATAATAAATTGTGAATTCATTTTTTAAATAACCTATAATTATTATAAGAATGAGCACTGCTATTACAATATTCCTCACACTAGGTATAATAAAACTATGTGGAATGTTAAACAGCCTGTAATGACTTAGGCTAAATTTACACTGCCGCGGAATGGAAGGGAATTTTTGTAGTGAAATTGTAAATAGCATTATTAACTTTATGTGAAATATGTTGAATATACTGCTTCTGGGCTATAAATCTTAAGGCTTTCACGGCCGGCGTTGCATGTAGAATATACTGCTTCCGGGCTGTTTGGCCGTGGTCCATCGGAAACTTGTGTTCCAGACGTTTCGTTGATCACGGCGGTCGACATCTTCAGTGGTACACGTCGGGACGCCGTCGAGTGCGGAGAACCTTCCTCGGCGGCGAACTCGGTGCGACTGATGTAAAGGCCCGAGTTATACCCGTTACCGTTAGGCCGAAATACGCCAGTGACTCGGGCCTTTACATCAGTCGCACCGAGTTCGCCGCCGAGGAAGGTTCTCCGCACTCGACGGCGTCCCGACGTGTACCACTGAAGTTGTCGACCGCAGTGATCAACGAAACGTCTGGAACACAAGTTTCCGATGGACCACGGCCAAACAGCCCGGAAGCAGTATATTCTACATGCTTCTGGGCTGTTTGGCCGTAGTCCATAGGAAACTTCTGTTCCAAGCGCCTCGTCGATCACTGCGGTCGACATCTTCAGTGGGACAAGTCCGGGCGCGGACGAGTGCGGAGAACCCTCCTCGGCAGCGACTTCTCTGCTACTGATGTAGAGGCCCAAGTCACTGGCGTATTTATAGGCGCAGTTCGAGCCAGAGTTGGAGAATATATTCAAACTTAATACGAGCCAAATAAAAGGTCGGCGCATCTTCCGCGAAATCCGGTAGCGCCGTAGTGCAGTGTCAAGGCACAGTTGCGAAAATTTTCGAGCATTCCTTCAAATTCGCGCGCCTTCTCGTAAATTTAACATTTCCGTTCCATTCCATTGAGCAGTGTGAATTGAACCTTAAAGTGCCGAGATATGAACACTGAAGGATATGAACTTCCAATAACTGAAAGTTATACAGTGTCTTTGAGACCTGAAATTTGTAATGAAAAGTTACCGACATATTTCGCAGAATCTTTAGCTTGGCAAATTGATGCGTGACACTCCGAGCGATCCGTGGGAGTGTCACGCATGAATTTGGCAAGTTATAGCCACATCTGCCGAAGGCCGGTGGTGGGAGTTCTAAAGTGGAGAGTAAACAGAAGGTAGGACGATGAACTGACGAGACGAAGATAGCGTCGGTAAGAGGAGGATCAGGTGCTATGGCACATATTGGAAGAGGCCGATGACTCCCCCAACCCCAGAGGAAAGCCTGCGTTAACAACAGTAACTCCCATAAAAGTCGTATTAGCGTCCATCTTAGCGTGGTTACCAGTTTCACAAGAGGCTTTCTCCTCGGTGCCCAGGGTCCACTTACGACTTCTCTTGATTTGATTTGATTTATTTTCTTGAACAATTTACATTGTGTTTGAAATATATAAACATACATATATATCCGAATAGCGGCGATAGCCCGGTGGCGTACGTAACGGACTGCTGAGACGAGGTCTCGAGTTCGATCCCCAGTCGCCCCAGGCACACACCTCTGCGCTTAACGACCTCCGTCCTCCATGAGCGCAGGCTTGGGGGTGGCGGGTGAGGCCACCTGTCACCCCAGCAGAAGCAGGCCGGGACGGTGGGGCGACTAGTGCCCGTCCTCCAAACCGGGGCAAGACGGGGACACCGTGGTTCCCAAACCCGAGGGGGCCATCTCGAAACCGGAGATGGCCCAGGGTCAGTCGGGGTGCGAGGGATATGCTCTATGGGCAACCTTACAGCCCGGCGTCTGTAGACCCGAGACGGCGTGCGGTTTTAGTCGGTTCAAGCCGGACATAACCGCCCCCGCTGGCACGCGGGGGGGGGGGGGTGTCCGAAGGGATTTCCGCACGATAAAAAAAAAAGACACACACCTCTGACTTTTCGTAGTTATGTGTGCATTAATAAATGTTAATTATCGCTCGCTTATTAATGTGCCTGGTAGATGGCAATAGGCTCGCCCCCTATTACATTGGGACCTCAACATAACTGACGAATCTTGGGTGTGTAATACACCTCTGCCTACCCCTTCGGGGATACAGTCGTATTGTTATTATTATGTTATATTATGGTATGTTATGTTTTATATTTTTCCACTACACAAAACACAAAATTTAAAACACTCAAACATGCAATAATATAATTGTCGAAATTGTAAAATTGCAATAAATTAAAATAAGAAGAACATGTCATGCAAATTGTATTTCGATTTAAAATGTCCGAAAAATTACCTGTAACATATTAGAGCAGTATCATCTAAAGATCAGCTATACTATAAAGACATTTGTCCAACAAGAATTCTTTTAATTTAGATTTGAACACGTGTGTGTTACATACAATGTCTCTCAGATGCCCAGGTGGCCTGTTAAACAACTCCACCGATTGATATCTGGCGCCATGCTTACCTATGTTTAGTTTAGGTGCTATTTTGTGTTTTATCGTTTTTCGTCGTGTTTCTATTCAAATTTTTCTTTCGTTTTCTGTCTCGTACTCATGTATATACTTGGCGAAATTACTTAATACACTCAATGTATATAGACTTGGAACTGTTAGGATACCTAATGCCTTAAAGTGATCCTTACATCTTCCTTTAGTTGTTCCTTATGCGGCTTTTATGGGAGCGCCTGGCATCTGACCTCCCAGCTACGAGAGTTAAACCTGCGCTAGAACCTCGTTGTTTAATTAGCAGGTGTACCACCTCGCAGGGGAGGTTGGGTCGGACCCCAAAACCTGAAAGTTACCGACATATTTCGCAGAATCTTGAGCTTGGCAAATTGATGCGTGACACTCCGAGCGATCCGTGGGAGTGTCACGCATGAATTTGGCAAGTAGTAGAGAAGTCGTAATTTAACTTCACAAACATACTATGAAATAAGAATATCGATTACTAACAAGTACTTCGTTAGTTTTTTTACACAACAAACGAGTTTATAAAAAGCGTTTTTTTTTTAAGTGTCCAATGACCTAAGCCTATAGAACGGTGAATTATAAGTATCATCATTATATTTCAGAATGAATTTTGTTTTCTCTACTTTTTTAAATCTTCTTAGTTAGGTACTTTTTTGTACTCTTTGAATTTACTTAACTTTACTAATGCTTCAAAAAATCATTCATTCATATAGAGATGAATAAATGAATGATTTTTTAAGTATTTACTATGATTAACTTTTTCTTGTGAATTTAATTGAAGGGAATCAACCGTCCTGCATGTAAGCCGATACTCCTGCTGATTGACGAACGGGACTCTGTAACTGGCATTCCTCTCGGAGTTGGGACGTCAGACTGTAGTTGCTCCTATAAAAGTTATATATACCAAATGAAAAGGAGAACAAGGAGTGAGCGGGCCCTGGACCACGAGTTGAAAGCATTGGATGCAACCGGGAACAACGTTAAGATCATGATTATAATCCACATGAATCTATCCCGGGTAGTGAAATTCGGGTCTTCATACGAGCCATCTACCGGAATTTTAAAGAACTACGTGCGCAAACGCAGGTACTCACCTATTCTTTATCTTAAGGAGTTAGAGCTTAACGGGCTCCTCGTTATGCTCAGACTCCTAAATGGATTCTCGACAGGAGAAGTAGATAAATGTGATGAGTGTCGTGGTTAAACACACTATTTAGATCGGATTACACCCCAGTGAAAATAATTATGAACAAAACTGGGTTGACACGTGGTCCTATCCTATGCTAGAAGTCTAGACTCTAGAAAGAAATTAAGTTCCCGCCTGTATCCCCGATGGGGTAGGCAGAGGGGTATTACACACCCACGATTCGCCAGTTATGTTAAGGTCCCAATGTAGTAGGTGGTGAGCCTATTACCATCTACCGGGCTCAATATTAAGCGAGCGATAATTAACATTTATTAATGCACACATAACTACGAAAAGTCAGAGGTGTGTGCCCGGGGCGACTGGGGATCGAACTCGAGACCTCGTCTCAGCAGTCCGTTACACACGCCACTGGGCTATCGCCGCTTTATATTCATCTATGATATATACCTATTACAGTTTTTTATATATTCGTTTTAATTTATGTATAACACAGTCAAGTTCAAAGATAATTACGTATGTATGAGGCAGTTTGTAAATTATAGTCATTATAAAATTCTGCAATTTAACTAAACTGGAAAAAATAAAAAAACAGGATCACTAAAATATACCAAAACTGGCCAAGTACGAGTCGGATTCCGTATTCCTATGTGAGTATGTATTTACAAAAAATAACGTCGGATTATCCGCTTTACAAATTATACTTAGTTTGAGTTTAGGTGGCGCTTCGTAATAATGTCTTAGATTATTTATTTATTCACTATTTATATGGTACTAAGTCTTTGGCCTGGTGTAGGTGAGGCCGCCTGTCACCCCAGCAGAAGCAGGCCAGGGCGGCGGGGTGACAACCGCTCCCCCCCCCCTTCCGTGGCAAGTGTCCCCAACCCCGATCTTGAAACCGGAGATGGCCTTGGGTCAGTCGGGGTGCGAGGGAAATGCTTTATGGGCCATCTTACACCCCGGCGTCAGAAGACCCGAGGCAACGCGTGGTTTTAGTCGGTTCAAGCCCGACCTAACCTCCTCCGCTGGCCGGCAGAGGGGTATCCGAGGGGATTGAGAACATTTATTATAGATTGATTTACTGTAAATGAAACGCTAATAATTAGTAAATAAATAACAAATGTTAACATATATTATGACCTCGACCATCGCTATGATAAAGTCATAATTATTATTTCCAATATTTTCCTTAATAATGTATCGTATTATTGCAAAGATTGTACCTAACGCCGTCAAACTAAGGATAATAATTTTAGAGTTGATAACATTTGAATTGGTGGCCTTTACCGTTTGAACTCCAGCTTAGCTTACCATCATACAGGTGAAGTCAAATTGATGGATCAAATCTATACTAATTTTATAAAGCTGAAGAGTTAGTTTGTTTGAAGCGCTAATCTCAGGAACTACAGGTTCGAATTGAAAACTTGTTTTTGTCTTGGATTGTATATTTATCCAGAATGGATATAAGCTATATATCATCACGCTACTATCCAGAGGAGCGAAGCAGTAATCATATATGTCAACAAATCGGGTAAATTTCCATACATTATTTCAAAACTAATAAATTACAGGCGTATAGGTATGGGTTAAATAAGTCCAACGGGGAATCGAAGTGTGTCACGGGCGAAGCCGCGAGGAACAGCTAGTATGTAAATAAAAACGAATATATATATATAAGACTTAGCTGCCTGCAAAAAAACAAATAAACCACAAATCTTTTACCATTATAATATTGTAAATTAGTTCTGTCTGTACATTGGCGATATTTAAAAAAAATAATTGGTTTATGTTAAATGCGTTCGAATGAATCGTTATTCTGAACACAAAAATATTTAACATTAGCATTCTTGTCTGTTTGTCTAGTGTTCGCGATGGACGCAAAAACTACTGAACGGATTTTGATGAAGTTCTTTCTATTGGAAAGGGCATGGTCAGACTTAAAATCTGTCGTATATGATGCGCTTCCACGAACGACACTCTCCACGGTACATAGGTCCGCCTCCATCTGGAAAGAGTTCTTTACGCTGCGGTACATTACAGTACAGACCGAATACTAACGAGGGTGTTGTTTGAGGCCTGAAGCGCAGCAGAGGGTTTCAATACACACGAGTTGGGAATCGCACTTTCTTCTGAGTGCACATACATAGTGCTTAACTATTAAAAAACAAAATAAAACACTATATCAATGAATTCTCATACACTTTTGTCTCCCGCTTAGCACGTTAACAATGGATTTTCATACACTTCTCTCCCGCATATTTCTACGGAAGATTTATCCCCCAATTAGCACGTTAACAATGAATTTTCGCACCATTTTGTCTCCCGCATATTTCTACGGAAGTATTATTACTTCCGTAGAAAAATCCGTTCCCGCAGGTACTGGTACTTTGTTACTTAAAAATAAGGCAGAATGTACGTTATCGTACATTCTGCCTTATTTTTGAAAAGTACCAGGGTGCTTTCTGAATAGGTATCGTATAAAATAAATTCTATATTTAATTTACACTTGTGTAGGCTATTTATGGATCTAGTCATAATTTGTTGCTGCATGTTTTTTCCTTGAGTCTTTAACTATATTTTTAGGGTTCCGTTGCCAAATGGCAAAAAACGGAACCCTTATAGATTCGTCATGTCTGTCTGTCTATCCGTCCGTATGTCACAGCCACTTTTTTCCTAAACTATAAGATCTATGCTGTTGAAACTTGGTAAGTAGATGTATTGTATTCTGTGAACCGCTTTAAGATTTTCATACAAAAATAGAAAAAAAAAACAATAAATTTTGGGGGTCCCCATACTTAGAACTGAAACTCAATTTTTTTTTCTCATCAAACCCATACATGTGTAGTATCTATGGATAGGTCTTCAAAAATGATATTGAGGTTTGTAATATCATTTTTTTCTAAACTGAATAGTTTGCACGAGAGATACTTCCAAAGTGGTAAAATGTGTGTCCCCCCCCCCTGTAACTTCTAAAATAAAAGAATGATAAAACTAAAAAAAATATATGATCTACATTACCATGTAAACTTCCACCGATATTTGGTTTGAATGAGATCTAGCAAGTAGTTTTTTTAATACGTCATAAATCATAAAACGCAATTTACCTTTCATTCAATCAACTCAAATATAAAATTTAAAAAAAAGCATTGTTACTTACTTACTTACTGCTACGGAACCCTTCATGGGCGAGTCCGACTCGCACTTGGCTGCTTTTTATTTCAAGGCGTGAGCGTAAAAATGTTCGTATATTTTTTCAACTACAATATAATTCAAATAGGCAGGCACGGTAAAAAGACTACAATTCTTTTTGTAATTAATCCGGCTGGTAACGAGAGAATGATTGCAATAATATGAATAAGTATATTTATTCTTATTTTAAAAGTTTAATAATGTATTAAAGAATTCTACTAATATGATCCTGCTATCCCGCTAATATTAAAAATGTGAAAATTTATGAAGATGTTGCGATGTTTGGATGTCTGTTATTTAAACACGCGCAAACGGCTCAACGAATGTGGATGAAAATTGGTGACTGGATAGCTTACAGTTCAATAATACATAGGCAATATTTTTATCACTGGCACAGGTTTTTTTTTTATACCACTCTGTTGGCAGACAAGCTCACGGCCCCCCTTTGGGAAGCGGTTACCGTGGCCTATGGACGTGTGCAACACCAGGGGCGTCACACTCGCGCTGCCGACCCTGTAAAAACCTTCTAATGCCTTTTTCTGTTCCCACGGGTTGCGAGAACGAGATCAGAATTCCAAGCGGGCGTAGTCGCGGGTAGCTGTTACTTCGAGATTAATAGTAGATTGTTATACAAGGAGCTAAAATGACCCATTATATACGAGGTAGTTTTACTCCCGAGCTTTAGCGAGGGAGTAAATAGAAACCGAGTTTTAATGGGTTTTAGCGCCGTGTGTTACACTATACTTTTCACTACGATTGCGGGAAAATAAAACAATCCAATACAATATGAAATATGTACTTTATTTTATTAACTTTTCGTAAGTATTTAAATAAATGCTTTGTGACCTTGACGGCAACAGATTGAAAATTATTTCTTTTCCTTTCTCTTCTATTTGTAAATTAGGGTCTCCATACTCACTAGATGATGACATTTTCACTATTGTAAAATTAATTACGGTCACTGTGTACCAATTCAATTTGCAATTAGAGAAAAATTATAAAGATTTCGTGCCAATGTCTTTTTTTTGTTTCTTCTGTAGCCGCAACACATTGCATGCATTCTACCAGAGATCGCCGATTTTAGTTCCATTTTCAAAATTAAAATGAAGTTCTTTTTTTATGAAACAGTAATAAGTCGAGTCTTTATTCATGATTATTCTACTTATGACTAAAGACTTTTTCGTTTTTGTAGGCTCATTGTCATTTGACACACAAAAATAAAAAAATTAAAGTTTTTCCCCTAGGGGAAGAAATGCTATTTTTTCTTCGCTCTGGTACGCCACAAAGACGGTCTTTTTGAACAAGAGGAGTGAAAATACATTATCAAAACCGAACTACATTATTTATGTATTAATTTTAATATTAGCTTGAGTGCCATAACGTTAATCTGAATCTCGATTTGTTGATCAGAATATTATCATATCTACCTAATAGGTTTATAGACATTTTGAGAACAGGTTTAGAATCGATGGTCTCTAATTTTTGAGCACTAATCGTTAGTTATTGGAATTACATCTTTTATCATTTTAAATTGAAAAATTTAATACTCAGGACCAGTGACCTTTTAATACCATCAGGTTTCTTCGGAATGCCCCAAAACCTTTCCTGGGTTGTTGAATGTTTCATTATATGTCATAGAGCGACATATTTTTCCAAAAAAAATACAGACTTGAAGCTTCGTGATTAAGGAGTCGCCTTATGATCGAGAGGTCTCGCGTTTTAATCCTTGGCAATACACTGTTGACATGAACCCACTCCTCTTTTTTTATCTGGGGAATGCTGCTACTCACGGCACCGCTGGAGCCGGAGATCGTGTGTGGGAATCTCCCATCTGGTAATCGGATGGGTATACCCACTACACCCCAAGGTGTGCTATACTCTGCGCCTTGTCGGGGGGCCTGAAACTATGCAGAAATACTTCCATGGCGACCCCCACCACACCTTTCAACTCTCGATTTGTCGACGTCTGCGAGGTCGTCACCTTGCAGACGGATACGACTGCGTTAAAATTCCTGTCGCTGGCGGCCATGGATCGTGCGATGACCGCCAGCGAGAGGTCACTCCCTATTACTGCAGTGAGGGTCCGGCGTTAACCCACTCCTAACTCAAGCAATATAACTTAGTACCTTTTTTTTGTGCGGAAATCCCTTCGGATACCCCCCCGCCGGCCAGCGGGGGTGGTTATGTCGGGCTTGAACCGACTAAAACTGCACGCCGTCTCGAGTCTACAGACGCCGGGGTGTAAGGTTACTCATAGAGCATATCCCTCGCACTGCGACTGACCCTGGGCCATTCGCAGTGTACCCTCTGATAAGAGCAGAAGGGTACCTGGAGCGACCCCCCCCCCTGCGGGCATTGCAGGCCCGCCATACCCCGACCCCCTCGTGCAATGGGGTCAGCTGGCCCTGAAAAGGGCTGGTTGGTCAGACTCTTGGCCGTTGACGTTGACGCCAGCTACTTCAGAGGAGCAATCAATGATGCGTCATCGCCCACGTTGCCCAGGGTGCACCAAACTTGGAGGTGATCCAACCAGTCGCACCCCTTAACTTAGTACCTACTAGTAATTGCGGTTGCTAATACTACCAAAAAAAATTATACTTTCACAAAAGTATTTAAAACTTAAATAATGGTTCGGAACCCTTCAATGGCGAGTCCAACTTAAAACTTTAAACAGTTTTATTTAATCTTGAGTTATTTTGTTAGTGTTTATACTTTAATAGACATTTTCTATTTAGCCTTTAAAGTATTTTTGTATTACTTTTCGTAAATGTTGCCCAGGAGACTAAAGTTCAAAAGGGTATAAAAAGTTTTTAGAGATTGAATTTTTTTAAACATTTACTATGCGTAGGTATTTTATACAAATATTTTTAACCCCCGACGCAAAAAGGGGGGTGTTATAAGTTCGACGTGTCTGTCTGTCTGTCTGTTTGTCTGTTTGTCTGTCTGTGGCTCCATAGCTCGCGAACGGATGCAGCGATTTCAATTTAGTTTTTTTTGTATGAAAGGTGAGTTACGGTTGAGTGTTTTTAGACATGTTTGATGAAAATCGGTTGAGTCATTTAAAAGTTGTGGGGGGTGAAAGTGGGGAAGAATAACCGAATCTCTGCAAATATAATCGAGTGGGGTCTCAAATGAAAGCGCATCACGTGCACATTACAAAATAATATGTTCAATGAAAATCGGTTGAGCCCTGAAAAACCTCTGGGGGTAAAAGTGGGGAAAATACCCAATATCTGCAAATATCACATATATCGGGGTATTTTTTAATTTTATTTTATTTTTACAGAGTGCGGTTTCAGTCGGTTCAAGCCCCTCTGGCTGGCGGAGGGGTATCCGAGGGGATTTTCGCGCGAAAAAAAAGGTATTTTTATTTCAAATTCAATTTATTTCTGTTTTTTTTATACCACTCAAGTGGCAGACAAGCTCACGGCCCACCTGATGGGAAGCGGTTACCGTGGCCTATGGACGTGCGCAACATCAGGGGCGTCGCACTCGCGCTGATTTTAAGGGGTGTGTCCAGGAATTGTGGCGCTACAATAAATGGGGTTTGCTTATATGGGGTCTGTTACTACACATACATGTCTCTAGACGAGTATTTCAACTATTCTCATTTGGTGTAGTGACATGCCTAGTGCTGTAGGTGTATTTGGGGCAACACAAAGTTCTCTGGGGCCCGAGCCAACCTCACCTGGAAGCTGGTACTCCTACCGACAGTGGGACGAGACTCTGGTGCAGACTTCCCTCTCAGGGTTGAGAGGTCAGACGGCTCATTTGGTGTAGTGACATGCCTAGTGCTGTAGGTGTATTTGGGGCAACACAAAGTTCTCTGGGGCCCGAGCCAACCTCCCCTGGAAGCTGGTACTCCTACCGACAGTGGGACGAGACTCTGGTGCAGACTTCCCTCTCAGGGTTGAGAGGTCAGACGGCTCATTTGGTGTAGTGACATGCCTAGTGCTGTAGGTGTATTTGGTGCAACACAAAGTTCTCTGGGGCCCGAGCCAACCTCACCTGGAAGCTGGTACTCCTACCGACAGTGGGACGACACTCTGGTACAGACTTCTCTCTCAGGGTTGAGAGGTCAAACAGCAGTCAATCCCGTAAAAGTCGAAGTTAGTCAAATCAAGAGAAAGCGTAGGAGAGTAAACCTCGGGGAAGAAGTGACAGCTTTGTATACAACCGAGACTACTATGCTGATGATGATGATGCCCATTGCTGCTATTGATGATAACCTCATAGCGATTTCCGAGCTGCATCCCAAGCTTGCACTTTGGAGCATGGGGTCCGCTTATGGTTTTTGATTGGTATGTCGACTTTTCCGGGTGCCTGTGCCAGAGCCCCGCCTGTTGTTTAGCAGGGGCACTGCCTAGCTGGTGGGGGTTGGCATGTGCCCCCTAGATGGTGGTAGGGCTCTGCTAAATTACACTACCGACGTGAACCCACTCCTAACACAAGCAATTTAGCTTAGCTGGAGGGGTTAGAGGGAATATTAGTAATTTCGGTTACTAATATTCTTTTTAAGAAAAAAAAAAAAAAAAAAAAACTGCACTTGCCATATTCATGTTTCACTACATATTATAAATGAAGACCTCGCGATAAACTCAAAAACTACTGCACCGATTGTTATACTGTTTTCACCAATGGATAGAGTGGTTCTCAAGGAAGGTTTTAGTATATAATTTGTTTTTTTTTGTGTATATATTGGCTAAAATATAATGAAATTTGTTGAAGATGTCGGAAAAAATAAGCCGTCTGGGCGCTTTCAACGAAAAAGCTGCCTAAACCCTGTGAGATATAACAAAATTATGTATGGTGGATTGTGTATCCACGGAACGGGATCAAAATTCCGGGTGACACCGCGGGCAACAGCTAGTTAATAATAAATTTGTCAAAGTCAAAGTCAAAAAACATTTATTCTGTATAGACCATTAATACGGCACTTACAAAACGTAAAAAAATAATTAAACGAATGTTTGGCAAACGGACCACCGGTTCGAAACGCGGCCCTGTCCTGAGAAGACTCCGGCAAGAAACTCAGCGGGCTGTTTTGTTTTTTGGTCTATTTACAAACATGTTTACTTAACCTAATTACAATATTTCAGTTGAGTAGCATAGAGAGAGAGCAAACAGTTCATATCCAAGCTTGTTTGTCGTCTAAATAGCCTTGAATTTTATAGTAGCCTTTTTGGCAGAGTTGTTACGTTTTGCTTTAACGAATAAGTCAATGTCTCTTCATTATTTATTTCATTGTAGAAATAAATAATGCATACATCCTGTGTGTATTTACGGAATTTTCTAAATTATGATTAAAATAAATTGATGTATTATTATGACAGTTTTGATTATTGAGATATACCTTGACTTCGCGATTAATTAGGTGATCCTTTCAAGGGCTTAGGGGGTGCCCGGCAATGGACACTTGGGCAGGACATCGTGCGGTTTTAGTCGGTTCATTCTCGACATAACCGCCCCCACTGCCCGGCGGGGGGGTATCCGAAGGGATTTCCGCACGTAAAAAAAAAGGTGTTTATTTTAAGATTTTAGAATATCATTATCTAAGATTGGTTGATTGGCGCGCCAATCATACATACCAAAGACTCGTGACAAAAACAAACTCGTGACTATCTTACCCCTAGCGATAGCTATGCTAGCGAATGAGATCAGTATGCCACGAGAGCAAAATCGAGGGCAACAGCGAGAGAAATTTACCCCATTAAGATAAAAATAAATTGATTAGACCGAGGATCGGCAAAAAATAAACATATTTTGATGAAAACTCAGGCTGTGGTCTTTAGGATTCCGTAGCCAAATGGCAAAAAACGGAACCCTTATAGATCCTTATAGAGTTTTTGGGGGTAAAAACAATAATAGAAAAAAAAACAATAAATTCCTCATACTTAGAACTGAAACTCAACAATTTTTTTTCATCATACCGATACATGTGTGGTCTATGGATAGGTCTTCAAAAATGATATTGAGGTTTCTAATTTCATTTTTTTCTAAACTGAATAGTTTGCGCGAGAGTCAGTTTCAAAGTAGTAAAACGCGTCCCCCCCCCCCCTCTGTAACTTCTAAAATAAGAGAATGATAAAATTAAAAATCCGTTCCCGCAGGGGGAACGCACAGGTAGATTTCGTGAAGCAATTAATATTATTTTAAATAGAGAACTACGGACTTTAAACAGTTTAATTTTTTTTTCTCGAAAACGGTAACTTATAGCGAAAAACTTTTCAGACATTTATTTTAGACTTAAAAATGGCCTATCGATTAAAAATGTTTCCGACTGCAAGAATGTTCACCAGTTAGAAGTTATGATGTTTTTCCCGAAAAATTTTGGTTTTTCCCCCTTCCACTTTTAGTTAAAGTTTTAATCTTATAGGTTTATAATTAAAAGTTGTTGGTATTCATGTATACTATGGGATAAAATTAGAACGGTTCGAATATCTTTCATGGAACGTGAAATTTTGAAGAAAAACTGATTTCACAAAAAGTGAGGCTCTACCGTCCCCTACGGCCTGATTCCATCCGTTCACGAACTTAAACTAAGTTTACACCCAAGCAATTTTTGACCGCAGTTTGAAAGCGATCGGGGCAAAAATGCGACCGTGAGAGTGCCGCAAATTTTGGGAAATGGAACCATACATACATACATATATATATATATATAAACTTTTTGACCAGTGGTCATTTCGGACTCAGGGGGTCATAACTAGACCTCCTATGAAGAATTTTTTTTTAAATTCGACAGTAGTCAAGAAACCAATAGGTAGATCGATTTCATCGAAATCTACCTAAAAAAAAAGATACGATGTACATTACCATGTAAACTTCTACCAAAAATAGGTTTCCTGAGACTTTACCTTCAGCTTACCATCAGGCGAGGTGAAGTCAAATTGACGTGTCCTAAATATAAAAAAAAAAAAAAAAAAAAACTAATAAGTAGTTTTTTGTATGTATGATTGACGCAAACATTAAAATTCAAATTATCTGCAATAGAAAAAGAGTTAAACGACGAATGGCATCGAAAACATTGAGGGTAATGTTGGCAAAACAACAGCATCAGCGCGTTATAACAATGGTTCTTTATTGTACATGTTTGAGGAACGGCAGATATCCGGTCTGATCAGCCGATCTGACCTTTACTGGATTTCAATGGAGGAATACTTTTTTATTTCGTGGGGAAATCCTCTTGGATACTACCCCCCCCCCCCGCCGGCCAGCGTGGGCGGTTATGTCGGGCTTGCACCGACTAAAACAGCATGCCGTCTCGGGTCTATATACAGACGACGGGTTGTAAGGTTGCCCATAAGACATTTCCCTCGCACCTTGACTAACCCTGGGTTAGTTTCTCTGGTTTCGAGATGGCCCCCTCGGGTTTGGGAACCACGGTGTCCCTGTCTTGCCCCGTTTTGGGGGGAATGGAGGAATACCTGCTATAAAACAGGAGAATTGCGTTCATAACCCAGGTTACATACAAATAAATTAAAAGTTACATACATTATTTAGTTTTGATTCGTATTTAGCTGATGAATTTTGGTTTTATATACATATAGTAGGTATGTATGTATGTATATAGTATGTCATCAATCAAAAAGGTGTTTTTGGGGCTCTACACTGAACTTCGGAGTCCAAACCAACCCTACCTGTAAGCCGGTGCCTGACGGATGAGGATCTGATGCAGGCTTCCCTCCCTGGCGATCAGTCGCTCCCATAAAAGACATTTTAGGCAAGCCTAAAGGAGGGGGACCAAGCGACCCCCGACTCCGAGGTGAAGCCTCGGATGCAACCGGAGGAAGGATATGATGATGAGATAAAGGATGTTTAACCGTGATCTAATAAATCACGCCCACCCCATTGTTGGTACCGATAGGGTGAAGCACACATTAAAAAACGTTCAAAAACATGGCTAAATAATTTTCACATTCTAGGGACAATCTCTGAAACGGTGGCCACACCTTTTTGGACTTAACCTCAGCTTACCATCAGACGGGGTGCAGTCAATTTGACGGATTATATATAAAAAAATAAAAACAAACATACATACATATACTCAAGCCTTTTTCCCTTCGGGGTAGGCAGAGACAACAGCCCGCCATCTGTTTCTGTCCTTACATACTTCACGAGCTTCCTAATTAATAATTTTTCTATCACCATACTATTAGTAATCTCCGCTAATCTCAGGAAATACTGTTTCTACCTAACGCCGTCAAACTAAGGATTATAATTTTAGAGTTGATAGCATTTGGATTGGTGGCCTTTACCGTTTGAACTCCACTTTAGTTTACAATTAGGCAGGATGCAGTCAAATTGATGGATCAAATCTATACTAATTTTATAAAGCTGAAAAGTTTGTTTGTTTGAATGCGCTAATCTCAGGAACTACTAGTTCGAATTGACAAAATATTTTTGTGTTGGATAGCCTATTTAGCCAGGAGGGCTACAAGGGTAAGCTAGTGTATAACATAAATATAAATAAATAAATATTCTACGACATTCTACACAGCGCTTTCTAGACCCAAAGTAAGCATAATTGCTAGCTTGTGTTATGGGTTCCAGAATGCGGATAAACATACTTATATACTTTTTTTTTTGTAAATACATACATATTATACATAGAAACACCCAGACCAATGCAAATAGACATGTTCATGCATAAAAATATTTTCACTGAGCGGGAATCGAACCAGAGCCGCCTGTCCTAGCAGTCGAATGCACTACCGCTACGCCACAGAGGCCGTATTGACCGAATTACGTGTTTGACCATCATGACCTTAGCGACTGTCTCGGTAGCTTCCGAAACATTCCATTTGCATTTCTAAGCCTGGTCTCCGAAGCCCACGGTCCATTTCGTTACCTTTTCTTCCATTTTGCACGATTTTATAAAAAAACTAGTGGGGCGGAAATCACACAGTGATTGTCAAACTTCGGGCCAAACTTAGATATTTTTGTTGCAGTATTTTTATTCAAAATTGTTTTTAATAATAAGTAGTCGTATCCCTCCCACATACCCACTAATCCTATCTCTAAATGAAATCAAATCAAACGTCTTCGACGTAAAAAACACAAAAAAATATTTTTTTAGGGACAATTTGTATGGTAGAGATATGCTCTATGGGCAACCTTACACCCCGGCGTCTGTAGACCCGAGACGGCGTGCGGTTTTAGTCGGTTCAAGCCCGACATAACCACCCCCGCTAGCCGGCGGGGGGGTATCCGAAGGGATTTCCGCACGATAAAAAAAAAAGGTACCCGAACGAACCTTGAACGTACAAACCCCAAAATCTAAACAGTTCTTTCCATTAACCAAACAAGATGATTGGCGAAAGAATTTTTTAAATCGGATAAGTGGTTCTTGAGTTATTGCGTAAACAGACATCCAGACATTCAGACATCCAGACATTCAGACATCCAGACATCCAGACCAACAGACAGACCGACACAACATTTCTTTTTTGCTTAATTAGACTTAGAATTATGTGAAACGTCGAGAAAAGTGATAAAAAGTGGATGTAAGATTTTGATTTTATTTGCGTGATTTTAAGACTTCGGTGTCCACCTGGTTGGTGGCCCGAAGTAAAATGATCTTGGCATCATCTGGGAGTCAAATTCTAGAAAAGTGTCCGGTTAATGGATAAGTACGTCTGAAAAAAGCTAATTAATACATAAATTAACGCCTGTATCCCCGAAAGGGTAGGCAGAGGTGTATTACACACCCACTATTCGCCAGTTATGTTTTAGGTCCCAATGTAATAGGGGGCGAGCCTATTGCCATCTACCGGGCACATTACTAAGCGAGCGATAATTATCATTTTTAAAACACACATAACTACGAAAAGTCAGATGTGTGTGCCCGGGGCGACTTGGGATCGAACTCGAGACCTCGTCTCGCCAGTCCGTTACGTACGCCACTGGGCTATCGCCGCTACGCAACGCGAAGATTAACAGACACATGTATAAACAAAAACTGAGCAGTCCGACTGGGGAAGTACCTCCGCCCTACAGAATACCGCGGCCATAATAACCTCGTGTTGTGTTCCCGACGGTGAGTAGGGTAGCCAGAGCTCACTGAGAGTTTTTGTGCTGTCAGAGGGAAGAGTCTTCCTTCTGACAGCACAAAAACTTTTAAAAAAGAAGGGAGAGGCGGGAGTAGCCTTTGGTCTTCCCGGAAGACTAAAGGCTATTCCTAGTTTGCAATTTCTTTTTTTTAGGGTCAGCAGCGAGAGTGTGACGCCCCTGCTGTTGCACACGTCCATAGGCCACGGTGACCGCTTCCCATCAGGTGGGCCGTGAGCTTGTCTGCCACCTGAGTGGTATAAAAAAAAAAAAATCAGTTTCAACCAGTCAGTTTCAATAGATATGCATATGATAGAATAGCAATAACCAAAGTTGAATAAAGAAACCAGCCAAGTGCGGGTCGGACTCGCCCATGAAGGGTTCCGCAGCAAGTAAATTTTTTATATTTGAATTGATTGAATGAAAGGTAAATAGCAGTTTACGATATATGATGTATTAAAAAAACTACTTACTAGATCTCGTTCAAACCAATTTTCGGTGGAAGTTTACATCATATATTTTTTTTTAGTTTTGTCATTCTCTTATTTTAGAAGTTACAGGGGGGGGGGGGACACATTTTATCGTTTTGGAAGTGTCTCTCGCGCAAACTATTCAGTTTAGAAAAAAATGAAATTAGAAACCTCAATATCATTTTTGAAGACCTACCCATAGATATACCACCACACACGTATGGGTTTGATGAAAAAAAAATTTTTGAGTTTCAGTTCTAAGGGGGAACCTCCGAAATTTATTGTTTTGATTTTCATTTTCTATTTTTGTATGAAAATATTAATGCCGTTCACAGAATACCTACCAAGTTTCAACAGCATAGTTGTGGCATACGGACGAACAGACAGACAGACATGACGAATTTATAAGGGTTCCGTTTTTTGCCATTTGGCAACGGAACCCTAAAAAGAGACATGAAAATTGAAAATCCAACTGTACCACCGCCTGTGCAAGTTAGAATAGAATTTCGTTCTGCAATTTCAGGCACCAGCAACTTGGGGTGTGTGTTGGGTAACCTCCTCGAGTGTCGCTCCGATTCCGATCCCGCTGCAGTCCGGGGGGAACGGAATCGGAGCGGCCGGTACACCCTGGGCGGCGGTCAATGGCTTCCCCTTCACCCCTTCATAGGGTTGGCATTGATCGTCGGCCAATACCCAACGTGGCGGGAACACATCGCTCTCCGTACTCCTCTGCTTTCAGAGGAGACAGGATGAGCGATGCTGTTAGTGGTGAGATGGCCCAGGGTCAGCCGGGGTGCGAGGGATATGCTCTATGGGTAACCTTACACCCCGGCGTCTGAAGACCCGAGACGGCGTGCGGTTTTAGTCGGTGCAAGCCCGACATAACCGCCCCCGCTGGCCGGCGGGGGGGTATCCGAAGGGATTTCCGCACGATAAAAAAAAAAAAAAAAAAAAAAAGGCACCAGCAACTTGCTTTTTTATGTATGTATACGGTTGTTTATTCCCCAAGGTATAGACAGAGGTGTAATTCAGATCCATTTTTAACCGACGAAAAAACAGAGGAGGTTCTCAAGTCAACGCGTAATTTTTTTTATGTATGATCACGCATAACTTTTTACAGGGTAGTCCGATTTTGATAATTCTTTTTTTATTTTAAAAATATAAATTAAAAATATAAATATAATTTGGAAATAAAAATCCAACCCTAAGGGTAGGAAAACAGGGGATAATTGATTGTTCCCTCACAGATTTTAGTTTAGCTGAATTGAGTAGTACAAAAGCATAAATTTTTAGCAGCATAATTCTTGTTTCGCCATAGTACTTATGAATAAATATTCTACGACATTCTACACAGCGCTTTCTAGACCCAAAGTAAGCATAGTTTAACTAGCTTGTGTTATTGGTACGTATACGGATAAACATACTTATTTATTTCTTTTTTTTTGTAAATAAAGACTCATTATACATAGAAACACCCAGACCAATGCAAATAGACATATTCATGCATACAAATATTTGCACTGAGCGGGAATCGAACCCGCGCCCCTTGTCGTAGCAGTCGAATGCGCTACCGCTACGCCACAGAGGCCGTGCTAAGGTAAGTATACTAGATAAATTTGACGACCTCTGTGGCGTAGCGGTAGTGCGTTCGACTGCTAAGCCAGATGTCGCGGGTTCGATTCCTGCGCATTTTAAATATGTATATTTGCATTTGGTCTGGGTGTTTCTATGTATAATATGTATTTATAAAAAAAAAGTATTTAAAGTATGTTTATCCGCATTTTAGAACCCATATGACAAGCTCTGCTTAGTTTGGGTCTAGATGGCGTTGTGTACTTTGTCCTACAACATTTATTATCATTATTACATTTGTTCTGAAACGAACAAATCTATCCTTATGTTCGTGTTTGAAAATTCTCACTGCAGTGAACGAAACTCGCCCCTACTATGTTAGAATAAGATCATTTTTCATCATTGATAAATATAAAAGCGGCGATAGCCCGGTGGCGTACGTAACGGACTGCTGAGACGAGGTCTCGAGTTCGATCCCCAGTCTCCCCGGGGCACACAACTCTGACTTTTCGTAGATAAGTGTGTATTAATAAATGTTAATTATCGCTCGCTTAACAATGTGCCCGGTAGATGGCAATAGGCTCGCCCCCTATTACATTGGGACCTTAACAAAACTGGCGAATCGTGGATGCGTAATACACCTCTGCCTACCCCTTCGGGGATACAGGCGTGAAGTTATGTTATGTTATGTGATAAATATATAAGCTTTTTATCTCTGCTTACCACTTCGGGGACATATTAAAATGATTGATAGTGTATTTATTGAAATAAATTTTGTAGCAATTAGCACGCCAACATTGTTAATGTAAATGGTCATGTAACAAACTTGTAAATGGCATTCAGCTATATATTAATTGCAAATATTGATTGTATTAGCTATAAATTATATAAATAAATACTCTAGGCCAAATAACACAACGCCATCTAGACCCAAACTAATCAGTGCGTGTCATATGGGTTCGAGAATGCGGACAAACATACTTAGATACTTTTTTTTTGTAAATAAAGAAATATTATACATAGAAACACCCAGCCCAATGCAAATTTACATATTTGCACTGACCAGGAATCTATCCCGTGACCTCTGACTTAGCAGTCGAACGCACTACCGCAGACCGCTACACCATAGAGGTTGTCCAATTTTCCAAATAAAATAAAATACTTTGTTCACTACCTTTAAAAAAAATTCTTGCTGCTACGGAACCCTTTATGGGAGAGTCCGACTCGCACTTGGCCGGGTTTTTTTTCACTTTCACTATTAATATACCGTTTTTTTTTTTCGTGCGGAAATCCCTTCGGATACCCCCCCGCCAGCCAGCTGGGACGGTTATGTCGGGCTTGAACCGACTAAAACCGCACGCCGTCTCAGGTCTACGGGTGTTGTCCGGTATAGCTCTTATTATCTACTTATTCTTATAGTTTAATACCTAGTTTGTGGTTATACGCATTTATAATGATTGAGACAATAACATGTCAGAGACCCCCACATTTTGACCTTTAGCGGTCGGTATCTTCGAATTTATAACATTGTGTATATCACTGAATGTGTAAACTCACGTGACTCACTGTATAATTGTAATTTGACACACGTATTGGGTAATCATAATTATTACTTTATGAACATACGTTCAAATAATAATAACTAATAAAGTTTATAAAATACTCCATTGCTGGCGGAGTAATGCCGAAGTAATCAAACAAGTAATATGGCGGTAATTCCATTTTTAAATGTGGAGAAAATTCTACATTTGCAAATGGAATTACCGCCATATTGAATTTGGTTTTCAAAAAAATTATATATATACAGTTTCTATAGATGATGTTAAGGTTCTAATGAAACCATATATATATTCAAATCTGTCATCTAAAAACCGGCCAAGTGCGAGTCGGACTCGCACACGAAGTGTTCCTTACCATTATCTGTAGGTGTAGGTAATTTATAACACTTACCTCATACTTTATTTTAATTATTCATTTTTCAAGTAAATGTACAACTAAATATTTTGTGAATATTTCAAGCGTCTACCTGTTACCGTTATTAATATCGAGCAAAAAAAGGGCAAAAAAAGCCGCGGTAGCCTAGTGGTATGGGTAATGGACTGCTGAGACGAGGTCTCGGGTTCGATCCCAGGTTTTACCATGGCACACACCAATGACTTTACGATGCTTTTCGAAGTTATGTGTGTATTTATCGCAGGTTTATAAGTGCCCGGTTAATGGCAATAGGCTCGCCACCTATTACATTGGGACCTGAACATAAACTGGCGAAATGTGGGTGCTAGCACCTCTGCCTACCCCTTCGGTGATATAGGCGTGAGTTTATGTTATGTCATGTTATGTTAAAAAAAAGGGCAAAAATATTACGTGTCTTGTATGGGATCCCTTAACATATTGTATGAATTTTATTCTGTTTTTAGTATTCGCTGTTAAAGCAACAATAAAAATACATCATCTGTAAAAGTTCAACTATTACGGTTCATGAGATACAGCCTGGCGACAGACGGACGGACGGACAGCGGAGTCTTAGGGTCCCGTTTTACCCTATGCTTACGGAAACCTAAAAATTAACTACATAAATATTGAAAATGAATCTCGATCAGAAAAGAGTACCTGTGAGTTTTTATTAGGGTACTAGATTCTCTTCGCACAGGCTTCACTTATTGCCTTGCGAATCATGCTCTAAATGTAGAAAAAAAACACTTGACATTAATATATTATTTATAACCTACATGAATAAACATATTTAATTTGATATAACACTCCTTCTTTGGGCAGCTGTATAAAAAAACGGAAGTTGTTTTCTGAAGTGTGTACTTGTAACTAATATTGGCTTGAGTATCATTAAGTTAATCTCGACGATGCGATAATCATTAAATAATATCTCATGGGTGTTAAAAATTCATTGGAGAACTGGTTTAGAATCTATTGCCTCATATTTATCGGTGTATCGTGTCGGCCTTATATTTGTGGGTTAGGTACTGTGGAGTCCTCCGTCCTCCATGAGCGCAGGCCTGGGGGTGGCGGGTGAGGCCACCTGTCACCCCAGCAGAAGCAGGCCGGGACGGTGGGGTGACTAGCGCCCCTCCCCCAAACCGGGGCAAGACGGGGACACCGTGGTTCCCAAACCCGAGGGGGCCATCTCGAAACCGGAGATGGCCCAGGGTCAGTCGGGGTGCGAGGGATATGCTCTATGGGCAACCTTACACCCCGGCGTCTGTAGATTTTAGTCGGTTCAAGCCCGACATAACCGCCCCCGCTGGCACGCGGGGGGGTATCCGAAGGGATTTCCGCACGATAAAAAAAAAAAAAAAAAGGTACTGTGGAGTCTGGGGTTTGACTTCACAGCTTCTTGTCGATAACTTGTGATATTTAAATTATAAGACAAGGATTTTATATGATTAATATAATATTTATTCGTAATTATAATTCTTCTAAACGTGTTTTTATGGGATTTACACGAGGTTCTTTAACTTTACTGATACGAACAATAGGATCGCGAACTCCGCTCAGTGATTGAGCCTAACACACTTTTCACTTCTTGAGATTCTCTTCTGGTATATCAAGGACGGATCCCTGACCACCCACTGACTCACTGACTGGATCTGTCCGCCAAACTTTTGTTTTTTCTCTAAGCTCTAAATTCAAATTGATTTATATATTTTATTTTTATATCGCTGACGCATGATGGCCAGGTAACTAACTATAGTGTTCGAAGGAGTCCGAACACTACAGTACCGACCCGACTGACCCTGGGCCATCTCGAAACCGGAGATGGCCCAGGGTCAGTCGGGGTGCGAGGGATATGCTCTATGGGCTTACACCCCGGCGTCTTAAGACCCGAGACGGCGTGCGGTTTTAGTCGGTTCAAGCCCGACATAACCGCCCCCGCTGGCCGGGGTTAGTCGAAGGGATTTCCGCACGAAAAAAAAAATTGTTACCAAAATGAAATCAGTATGTATTGGGTAACAAAAATATTATTATTATTTTAGGAACATTTCATACCTCATATACATTATTAATTATATACAATAATTTGGCATAATAATAAAAGTACTAATAGGTTGTCACAGTAGCAGCAAGTAAAATTGTTGTTTATGTGGTTACGGGCAAATTTTTTCCTGTACCAGAATATGCGGTTCAAGGCGATTCCTATTAGATACATGGGACTGATGAAATGTGGGTGTTAATAACATTCGGGAATATACTGGCGTGAGATTACAGGCCAAGTAACGGGGCGAGCCTATTGCCATCTACCGGGCACATTATTAAGCGAGCGATGATTAACATTTTTTTTTTTTATACCACTAAGGTGACAAGCACACGGCCCACCTGATGGGAATCGGTTACCACGGCCTATGGACGTGTGCAACACCAGTGGCGTCACATTCGCGCTGCCGACCCTGTAAAGGAAAGGGGATGGGAAAGGAGTTTGGGAGGGGATGGGAAAGTAGTTTGGGAGGGGATGGGAAAACGGCACTCTCACTCACCAAACGGAACGCAACAGTTCAAATACTGTTACTTGGCGTCGATATTCTGTGAGACGGTGGTGCTTCCCCGGTCGAGTCGGCCCATTCATGCAACGGCAATAATGACTGTTGCTTGACTCTACCACTCCCAATATTAATGCACACATAACTACGAAAAGTCAGAGGTGTGTGCCCGGGCCGACTGGGGATCGAACTCGAGACCTCGTCTCAGCAGTCCGTTGCGTACTAGGGACAGTAATTATTCAGATTGAGTCAATTAGTATTCGGAGACGGGTCAAGTCCGAGGAATACCATCGGATAAATGCAGTCTTTGGTTACACTTTGAAAGCCTGAAGATGGAAGGTGGAGACCCGGTCGGCTGTGAAAACGTTAGTGGGACGACATCGGCTAGTAATGGAGGGAGACAAGTAGTAAGATTTAGTGGAGGTCTTTGCACAGCAGTGGTACTAAATGGGCTATACCTATAGAATTAGTAAAAACTAAAAAGATGTCAAAAGTTTAAGTTAATATTACAATTTCTAAGAAAAAAACTAATATATAAAAACGATTAAGTCACAATTTTTTTCGTTGTCTATTATTATTATATACACTGTTCCTGACGTTTCGATTGCTTTTCAGCAACCAGATAGTGACTGTTTCACCAGGACGGTCGCGATAGTATTTGTTTAAATTCGTTTTAGTTCAATCTATAATAGTATTTGATAATTTTTGAATACTATGATAAAACATAAACTCATAAACTCACGCCTATATCCCCGAAGGGGTAGGCAGAGGTGCTAGCACCCACGTTTCGCCAGTTTGTGTTTTAGGTCCCAATGTAATAGGTGGCGAGCCTATTGCCATTAACCGGGCACTTATAAACCTGCGATAAATGTGCCATGGTAATACCTGGGATCGAAATCATAATTCTTCAAAATGTCAGTTAAATAGTTAGAAGCGATAAGTAGCGGCTGCTGACAAGTAATTTTTTATTATTTAATTGGCATTTAAAATTTTGATTCATAGCGATTGACCTATTGAATTGATGTATAGAATTTTATTGCATTAAGTGATAATAAAAATGGTAATTTTATTGATTGTAATACGTGTTATAAATTGTCATGTATTTCGAGTTGTATAATATATTTTAATATTTATGTCTATAAGTATTAAATAAAAATCTTTATAATATTTTTTACGTTATGACATCGGTTCTTAGTGTTAAAACACATAAATATCAAAAGAAAATATTGATAAATAGTTCATAAATTAATAAGGTCTTATTAATATCATAAACAGATATGTACTTCTGATAAATTTAATAAAAATTGTTATTAATAAAATTTGTAAAATAAGTTTTACAATTTATTACTAGCTTCTAACTCTTAAAAATATTTTATCTTATTATTTTACCTACACTTATATGTAAATAGTTTTAAATTAAAAATACAACTTTATACATAAACGATCACCTCGGAATACCTTTCAAATAATCGACTCTTACCTTTCAATAAGAGCTGCATCTTTCGCAACTTCCTTTTCTAAAACAATTCCATTCATTGTGGTTCTAAATACATCACATACACTATAAGGCACTCTATCACTTCAGTAAAATGTACAATATGTATATAAAATATGTGTAAAGTTTGTCAAAGTTTGTCGTATTTCGTGATAAAGACAGACGTCGTGTGAGTTGGACGTCTGCACGAGACGAAAGTTCGGTACGTACTGGTTACAACTCTCCGGTTTGTAGGTAAAGCGTGGGCTAATGACATAGAGTAAGATATACAGAACAAACGCGACGTTTCTGGTGTTCCGGTATAATACCTACGTACCGTGTATATTTTTATTCTATTATGCACATTTCCATTCATTGTACAGACATGGTTTGGTTAAGCCATACTTTTTGTGCAGTGCGACTGCCTTGCTTAAATCGTTGTTATCTACATTGTGAGATGGTTGGTGGATTTCACTTCTTCTTCACATTTTTTTACCAGGGATATGCTTTATGGGGGTGTGTGTTGGGTAACCTCCTCGAGTGTCGCTCCGATTCCGATCCCGCTGCAGTCCGGGGGGAACGGAATCGGAGCGGCCGGTACACCCTGGGCGGCGGTCAATGGCTTCCCCTTCACCCCTTCATAGGGTTGGCATTGATCGTCGGCCAATACCCAACGTGGCGGGAACACATCGCTCTCCGTACTCCTCTGCTTTCAGAGGAGACAGGATGAGCGATGCTGTTAGTGGTGAGATGGCCCAGGGTCAGCCGGGGTGCGAGGGATGTGCTCTATGGGTAACCTTACACCCCGGCGTCTGAGGACCCGAGACGGCGTGCGGTTTTAGTCGGTGCAAGCCCGACATAACCGCCCCCGCCGGCTGGCGGGGGGGTATCCGAAGGAATTTCCGCACGATAAAAAAAAAAAAAAAAGGGACGTCACACACAAGCTGCCGACCTTGTAAAAACCTTCTATCTCTTCTCTTCATCTTATCATATTATAAAGTATTGCCAAACTATTATACCTAAATTCGTATTTACACTTTAAATTCAGTTGCTCTGTGTCACAAACCAGTTGCTCCGGTAGAGTGTACTGCGCGCGCAACTCCACACGTTCCTATGCTCCAGCAAGTTCATTCATGGGCTGTTGCCTACAAACACTATTTAGTATTACGTCGCCTAGAACGGGAATAGAATAACCTATAGAATAGCATTTAATACTTAAATGTGTAACACGCTTATGGACGGTTTTAGAATTGAGAAAAAAAATAAACGAAACCGTGCTTAAGTAGGCGTTGAGCGAGACAACTTAAATTTCTCAATTCAGAAACTGTTCAGTATGTAGTTTACAAAAATTAAATAGTATCATCATCATCATATCAGCCGTAGGAAGTCCACTGCTGAACATAGGCCTCCCCCATCGACTTCCAAGGTGGACAGACGACCTAACAAAGAGCGCATGGGACTCGGTGGATGCAGGCCGCTACAGACCGGGTATTCTAATCTTAGTTTTACTAAGATTAAAATAATGGCGAGGGAGTCCAACTTGAAATCGAAAGGTCGCGGGTTCGAACCCCGGACCTTTTTCGACATTATCGATGTCTCACAAACCATTTCCTTTTTTTCTTTTTATAAATATAGGACACGTCAATTTGACTTCACCTCGCCTGATAGTAAGCTGAAGGTAAAGTCTCAGAAAAGAGGGTCACCATTATGTAATGGTACATACCATGTTAACAATGGTGGCACTCAGCTTGACGGCCTCATCAGAAGAGGATTGTCGTCGCAGCACAGCGTGACACCCACCGGTCCCACTAGTGCTGCGACCACAATCCCCCTGCCCGGCAATGCACTTGCTGACCCCTGAACGCAATCAAACCGAAATTGGATTACTATGGAGGGTTTTTCGCAATCGTGCACGGTGGTACCTACCTGGTCGAATTTTGTGACAAATTTGTGTCATCAAATTTCTAACACCAGTAACAACAACTTTTCTAACAAAATTTAATATTTTTAATATTACTAGTTAACCCGGTAAACTTCTTTCTGCCTTAGAATAAAGTTATGTTGTTTAACTTATCAGCTGAACTTATTTCGTGAATATCTCATACTTGCCCAGGGTCAGTCAGGGTGCAAGCGAATTGTCTTTTTGGCCACCTTACACCCCGGCTAAAGAGACCCTAGACGGCGTGCGGTTTTGGTCATTTCGAGCATCCCCACTAGCCCGACATAGCTACCCCCACTGGCGTAAACGTGGGAATTTTAGCAAAAATAAAACAACAAAATGGTAGCTTAGTGGTTAAGGAGTCCACCTTACGATCCAGAGGTCCCGGGTTCGAATGCTGGCCATTACACTACAGACGTGAACCCACTCCTAACACAAGTAATTTATTCTAAAGATTTAGATCGGAAAAAGAGAACATCTAGGACGGGACTTGAACCCGCGACCAGTCCCTTACAGGGGGAATGCTCTGACCAACTGAGCCACCTAGACACGTCCCAGATATTCGAAATTCTCCTGGTCGCGGGTTCAAGTCCCGTCCTCGATATTCTCTTTTTCCGATCTAAATCTTTAGAAAAAAGTAAGCATACAAAATGGTTAAAAATTTAACTGAACAAGCAATTTAGCTTAGCTGGAGGGGTTAGGGGGAATATTAGTTACTTCGGTCACTAATATTCTTTAAAAAAATACATACATTTAGTCACACGTCTTTCCCATTGGGGTAAGCAGAGACAACATCTTTCCACTTGCTACGATATTGGCATACGCCTTTCGCTTCTTCTACTTTCATAATTGCTTTCATACGTGTGCGCCGGTTACGGGTACTTCGGACCTGGCCTCAATCTTAACACGGTATATGCGGAGACAAATCTTAAAAATTACAGATCATGAAAATTTTACCACCCGTTCTCGAGTTATAAACAGTCATCAGTGTCATTAATAACACAACTTTTTTATGTGTATAGAGATTTATTTATTTATTTATTTCTGGAAGGGCACGCCGCAATAGCGGCGGTATGGCCCATCATGGAGGATTGGCTAGAGAGGCGACACGGAAGCCTCTCGTACCGACTGACGCAGGTGATCTCCGGGAAGGGGTGCTTCGGGGACCACCTGCATCGGATCAGGAAGGAGCCAACGCCTGAGTGTCATCACTGTGACGCGAGCGAGGACTCAGGGCTGCACACGCTGGCGGACTGCCCGGCGTGGGAGGTGCCGAGGCGTGACCTCGTGGCAGCCATTGGGGTGGGAGTCCTCTCGCTCGGCAGCATGATTGCGGCAATGGTGCGGAGCGCGAGCGCGTGGGCCGCCGCCACCTCCTTCTGCGAGCATGTGATGCTCGCGAAGGAGATGGCGGAGCGCGCCCGGGAGAGGTTCAGAACCCTCCCGGCCCGCCGAGCCCGCAACATGCTCGTCTCGCGTCGCAGGCGACTCAGGCGCCGGAGGTCGCTTAACGACCTCCGTCCTCCATGAGCGCAGGCCTGGGGGTGGCAGGTGAGGCCGCCTGTCACCCCAGCAGTAGCGGGACGGTGGGGCGACTAGCGTCCCTCCCCCAAACCGGGGCAAGACGGGGACACCGTGGTTCCCAAACCCGAGGGGGCCATCTCGAAACCGGAGATGGCCCAGGGTCAGTCGGGGTGCGAGGGATATGCTCTATGGGCAACCTTACACCCCGGCGTCTGCAGACCCGAGACGGCGTGCGGTTTTAGTCGGTTCAAGCCCGACATAACCGCCCCCGCTGGCCGGCGGGGGGGGGTATCCGAGGGGATTTCCGCACGAAAAAAAAAAAAAAAAAGGTACGCTTACAGATTATTGCCGTTGCATGAGAATATTTGGAAATAGTCACTTATTAAATCTAGACAGTAATTCAAAAATAGCATACACAACGTGATAAAGATAAAACATAGGCAAAAACAACTATTTGCCTTGTTCAAATAATTAAAACACTATGCAAATACAAAAATATCCAACATTAAAACTACAAAGTCAAAGTCTTTATTTTTCAAAATAGTGCAACGTAATTACATCTTTTTGACGTCAAAATCTGCTTAAAACTAAGTTTACCACCGCTTCCTAGGCTCTAGTGGAGAAGAAACAGCGCAACAAACTCACACTGCGGCATTTTCGAGACGTCATATTATAAATAGTGATTTCTTAAGACTAAATATGGACGAATGTACATTTTTGTCTCGTGTCAAGATAAATAAAGGTATATAAAAAAACAAAAGTTAAAATAAAAATGTAACCTAAGTTAAACGTTAAAATAATTTAAAAAAATTCAAATATGGTAAAAAAAGGTTGCCTACTACAATATTATGCTGTAGTTGTAGCATTAAGAGGGGCCTGCACCATGCTCGAGCCAGACATTTTTGTCATTAAGGTACATTTGTAAATTAATTAGAAAAAAAAAACAAACACTACGAACATTGTGCATTTATTATATGTGTTATGATCCTTTTGTACCGGGAGAATTTACCATTAAATACATGACATCATTGACCCGATTTACTTGGTTATATGTGCGACACATCCTTGCGATAGGGTTATAGAAAGAGGTGTTATTTTTGTAAATTTGTATCAAAAATATGTTGGGACAGCGCGACCTATGCCGGATGTTGATACAGAACGCAGACAGCAAACCTTTAAAGATTTGGATTTACACAACAATATCAGATAGTGAATAGTAAATCCAGGTTGTCCTCCCACTCCGTATAGACCTAAAGCTGAAACGAATAAATCTCACACATACAGGTAAAGCCGATTTATGTTTGATCACATGACCTTTTAATAGTGAGGGGACAATATCTTCGCTATTTGCGCTCAAGTCCTTTTAGCACGTTTTATTAGCTTACTGACCTAGACCAGAGGCTAGACCTGTAAATAACTGTGTTTGTAAACAAATCTTGGAAGTCAAAATTGACTTTGGATTGTATCATTAAAATTGTTTGGAAAAAGGACAGGCGTCTGTTTGGGTTGCGAGGGATTCCGCCGTCACGTGTTACGCGGACGACACGCTCGTGACGGCGTGCGGAGCGACGTACCGCGAAGCGACCCTGAAGGCCACGACCGGGGTTGCCCAAGTCGTGGAGCGGATCCGGCGGCTGGGTCACGAGGTGGCTCTGCATAAAACCGAGGTCCTGTTCTTTCATGGGCCTCGGAGCAAGCCACCTGAGGGATCCAGTCTCATCGTGGGAGATAATCGCATCGGCATCAAGCCCCAAATGAAATATTTGGGGCTCGTGCTCGACGGCCGGTGGGACTTCGGAGAGCACATCCGAAGTCTGGCCCCCAAACTGAAGGGCACAGCTCTCGCTCTGGCGCGGCTGCTGCCCAACATGAAGGGGCCCGATGACTCCTGCAGGAGACTCTACGCGGGGATCGTGCGGTCCATGGCCCTGTATGGGTGCCCAATATGGGCGGAGGCCCTGAAGGCCGGAAGTGTGCGGATGCTGCGCGCTCCGCAGCGAGTGATGGCCATCAGGGTTATCCGCGGGTACCGCACGATCTCGTTCGAGGCGGCGAGTCTTCTTGCCGGAACTCCGCCATGGGACCTGGAGGCGAGAGCCCTTTCGCAACTGTACCAGTGGCGAAAGGAGGCGCGGGAGCAGGGACTGAACCCCGAGTATCGAGAAATCGAGGCCGTGCAGTCCTGGCTCCGCCAGGCCATCGTGGTGGAGTGGAAGGAACGACTTTTGCGACCAAGCGCAGGGCACGCCGCAATAGCGGCGGTAAGGCCCATCATGGAGGATTGGCTAGAGAGGCGACACGGAAGCCTCTCGTACCGACTGACGTAGGTGATCTCCGGGAAGGGGTGCTTCGGGGACCACCTGCATCGGATCAGGAAGGAGCCAACGCCTGAGTGTCATCACTGTGACGCGAGCGAGGACTCAGGGCTGCACACGCTGGCGGACTGCCCGGCGTGGGAGGTGCCGAGGCGTGACCTCGTGGCAGCCATCGGGGTGGGAGTCCTCTCGCTCAGCAGCATGATTGCGGCAATGATGCGGAGCGCGAGCGCGTGGGCCGCCGCCACCTCCTTCTGCGAGCATGTGATGCTCGCGAAGGAGATGGCGGAGCGCGCCCGGGAGAGGTTAAGAACTCTCCCGGCCCGCCGAGCCCGCAACATGCTCGCCGCGCGTCGCAGGCGACTCAGGCGCCGGAGGTCGCTTAACGACCTCCGTCCTCCATGAGCGCAGGCCTGGCGACAGGTGAGGCCACCTGTCACCCCAGCAGAAGCAGGCCGGGACGGTGGGGCGACTAGCGCCCCTCCCCCAAACCGGGGCAAGACGGGGACACCGTGGTTCCCAAAGCCGAGGGGGCCATCTCGAAACCGGAGATGGCCCAGTGTCAGTCGGGGTGCGAGGGATATGCTCAATGGGCAACCTTACACCCCAGCGTCTGTAGACCCGAGACGGTGTGCGGTTTTAGTCGGTTCAAGTCTGACATAACCGCCCCCGCTGGCCGGCGAGGGGGTATCCGAGGGGATTTCCGCACGAAAAAAATAAAAATAAAAAAATGGTGCGAGGGATTTGCTCTATGGCAACCTTACACCCGGTCTTAAGTCCCGAGACGGCGTGTGGTTTTAGTCGGTTCCAGTCCGACATAACCACCCCCCTTGGCCGGCGGTGGGGGGGGGGGTATCCGAGGGGATTTCCGCACGAAAAAAAGAAATGGTGAGGCGTTTGTAGCTTAGTGTAGGTTAAGGAGTCTGCCTTACATTCGAGAGGTCCCGGGTTCAAATCCTAGCAATTACACTACCAACGTGAATCCACTCCTCGCACAAACAATTAAGCTTTGCTGTAGGGGTTAGGGGTATTTTTAGGAGGGGTGTGTGTTGGGTAACCTCCTCGAGTGTCGCTCCGATTCCGATCCCGCTGCAGTCCGGGGGGAACGGAATCGGAGCGGCCGGTACACCCTGGGCGGCGGTCAATGGCTTCCCCTTCGCCCCTTCATAGGGTTGGCATTGATCGTCGGCCAATACCCAACGTGGCGGGAACACATCGCTCTCCGTACTCCTCTGCTTTCAGAGGAGACAGGATGAGCGATGCTGTTAGTGGTGAGATGGCCCAGGGTCAGCCGGGGTGCGAGGGATATGCTCTATGGGTAACCTTACACCCCGGCGTCTGAAGACGCGAGACGGCGTGCGGTTTTAGTCGGTGCAAGCCCAACATAACCACCCCCGCTGGCCGGCGGGGGGGGGGGGCATCCGAAGGGATTTCCGCACGATAAAAAAAAAAAGGGGTATTTATAGGAATTTCGATTAGGTACGTTTTTTATAATTGATAACCTCACGTTTGAGTCCTATCTCACCTGCTGGTAAGTCATAATGTAGTCTACAAAAAAAAAGGCCAAGTGCGATTCGAATTCGCGCACGGATGGTTCCGTACCATGTATAAAAACAGCAAGAATATCATGTCTGTAGTATTGGAGCACCACTTAAATATTTGTTTTATTCTGTTATAGTCATTGTTATAGGGGGAACAGAAATACATCATCTGTAAAAATTTGAAATGTCTAACTATTACGTTTCATGAGATTCAACCTGGTGACAGACGGACAGACAGACAAATGGACGCACAGCGGAGTCTTAATAATAGGGTCCCGTTTTACCCTTTGGATACGGAACACTAAAAAAGAAACACCCAGGATGAGTCTTGAAGCCGCGACAGTCCCTTCGTAGGGTATGTCCATCCTCTACCAATGGGACTTGTCCCAAATAGCTAAATTTTTATTTATTATCCATATACTCTATTGTACGCTACTAACAAAAATAAAAATAAATAAATAAAAGAAATGAAATGGGTCGGTAGGTAGGACAAGTATGTGATAATTGGATTTCAAAATGAATTAATTTAATACAATGAGCTGGTCCTATAGTATACTTTGTTACGTTTCGTTTTAACAAGACCCTTTTTTTACTTGTGGAAACCCCCACGTGCTCCACTCCTTCGGTATCAACGATGAGATGGGTGCCCCAAGCGTCCATTGCCGGGCACCCCGGGTGCGCCCTTGAAAGGATAACCCCAGGGTTACCAGTGGACTACGGCTGCTATCGCTTCCTCTTTTTTGGCGTTAAGTTTGGTTCCATGTCGTTGAGTAGGACACATTTAATTTGACGCTACCACAAATAAGTTACGAATATCGACTTCAATGAAGGCCGAAATCACCCGTTGACACAAATTTCTACTGCTAAATAAGTCTACTGTATCCCAACAACCTTTAATATGTACTTAAAAGAAGATAAAATTTCATTACAAGTACGAGTACATATATCTTCTCTCAAGTAGCGACTTCCTCCCTTTACCTCAAACTTAACACAAAGTTACGTTCTAAGGGACCATCTCCACGAGCGAGAGAATCGCAGCAGCAATGTTATCGTCACCTTTGTAGCGTAGCGGTAGAGAATTCGACTGCTAAATCATACGTCGCGGGTTCGATTCCCGCTCATTGCAAATATGTATATTTGCATTGGTCTGGGTGTTTATATGTTTAATATTAATTTATTTACAAAAAATAAAGTATTTAGTATGTTTATCCGCATTCTATAACCCATATGACAAGCTCTTCTTAGTTTCGGTCTAGATGGTGCTGTGTAATATGTCCTAGAATATTTATTTATTGAGCTGAGTGAGACGAAGTCGAGCGAAAGCTCCTCATACCAGACTTCAAGATTTTTTTATTTATTTATTGAGCTGAGTGAGACGAAGTCGTGCGAAAGCTCCTCATACCAGACTTCAGGATTTTCTTTGTCACAGGTCTCCTCCTAAACTACTAATCCAATCAGAACCAAATTTGGCATGATTGAAGAGGTCAATCAGAGGAAGGTTTATGGATATATTTTGAAAAAATTAATGCTACAACAGAGGAATGATCACCGTTAAAAAAATTACAGATGGAATTACATAATAACCGCTCGAGACACTGTGACCAAACTTTACACGCTCAGAAAGCATGTCCAGAGTTGTGACTTTCAAAATGAATTTTTAAAATCGGACTTGCCACGGAGGAATGATCACTGTTCAAAATTTTCAAAATCTCCAAATCACGATGTCTCACTCAGCTCAACATTGCAAGCAGCGATTCGCCTTGCAGACCTAGTTTATATACATTCTACACACTATATGACGGATCTGCGCTTCAGAGACCGTATAGAAATACGTCGACACGACGAAAATATCGCCGCGATTCTCTCGCTCATGGAGACGGTCCCTAAGCGTATGTTAACACTCGTTATATGAAGCCCATTTATTAAGCGAACGGGCCGCCTAGAGGGTATACAAAGCTCTGTTAATACCTACAATAGATCACTAGAACTACAAAAGCATGTCGCGCTCTAGATATTTCAGTAAAACTTCCAGTTGTATGTACAGCACTAGTGTATAAATTATTCAGTACTAAATACCAACTCGTGGGCAGACAGAGGTCCCTTAATGCCTGTGATAGATCACGAGGTCTGACACATTTAATATTGTCAGTGGTTTGATACTAGGCTATAAATTTTAGTAGCGGTTAAAATGCAGGTCAATATTTAATTTTGTACACCTACTGGCTGCGAGGATCCGCTCACGTGGAATCCTGATCCTGTTCCCGCAACCCATAGAAACCTATTCCAGGGATGGCTTATGTGTTATGCCCTATTATAATCTATCCCTGTAGCAAATTTCAGCCAGATCCGTTCAGCCATTAGAGTGTGATTGAGAAACAAACATCTTCAAAAACATTCATATTTATATTACACTAGCTGTTGCTCGCGGCTCCACCCACGTGGAGTTCTGATCCTGTTCCCTCTACCCATTGGAAAAGTAGCTTGTCTGGTATTCCAGACTATAGTCGATCCCTGTATCAAATTTCAGCCAGATCCGTTCAGCCGTTTTTGCGTAAAAGAGTAATAAACATACATACATACTCACAAACTTTCGCGTTTATAATATAAGTAGGATAAACATTGACACTTTTCATCATATTTTGGACAATTCATACAATATCTTTATAAATTGTAGCCTATTTGTTATTCTGATGTACAAGCTATATTATTGTAAAGTTTCATTAAAATCCATTCAGTAGTTTTTACGTGAAAGAGTAACAAACAAACATCCATCCATCCATCCATCCATACATACTTACTTACAAAGTTTCGCGTTTATAATATTAGCAGGACTAGCATCATCGCGCAGTTTCACCCGCATAAGTCCTGATCCCGTGGGAATATCGGGATGAAAACTAGCCTATGTTACTCAGGGATAATGCCCAACATTCTTGAGCTCTTGCAGTTAGGTAGAGATATTGCCTCCTTTGCAGTATTTTAACGCCTTTTTTTTTTTTTTTTTTTATACCACTCAGTTGGCAGACAAGCTCACGGCCCACCTGATGGGAAGCGGTCACCGTGGCCTATGGACGTGTGCAACACCAGGGGCGTCACACTCGCGCTGCCAACCCTAAAAAAAAAGAAATTGCAAAGCTGGAATAGCTTTGCAATTTCTTTTTTTTTAGGGTCTTCCGGGAAGACCAAAGGCTTCTCCCGCCTCTCCCTTCTTTTTTAGTTTTTGTGCTGTCAGAAGGAAGACTCTTCCCTCTGACAGCACAAAAACTCTCAATGAGCTCTGGCTACCCTACTCACCGCCGCCGGGAACACACCACGAGGTTATTATGGCCGCGGTATTCTGTACGGTGGAGGTACTTCCCCAGTCGGACTGCTCAGTTGAACGGGAATACCGTCATGTCCTACCTCTCTCTAAATCTTCGCCTCTCTCTGGCCTCTACCATGGCGAGTGTTCCGATAAACTCTAAAGCTCCACCCTCTCCTTTCCTATACAGGACAACACGTGCAAGGTTGAGTTCAACAATTCCACCTAGAACCAAGCGGTCTGGCATCTCTTTTCTTTACCGCACCATCAAGATTTGGATACCTCTACCAGCACACGTGTTTCCTTCTTTCTTCAGTCCCGGGTCCTGTAAGCGGGGCGTGAAAAAGCATCTGATGAGGCCGTCATGCTGAAAGCCACCATTGTAATCAGTCGACAGATAGACGCACAGACAGTCGGTGTCTGTAATGGTGACCCTCATTCCTGAGACTTTACCATTAGCTTACCATCAGGCGAGGTAAAGTCATATTGACGTGGGCAATATACAAAAAAAGAAAAGTAGCATTTTAAGCAAGTTAGCTTAGCTGGAGGGGTTAGGGGCAATATTAGTCATTTCGGTTACTAGTATACTTTTAACAAAAAAAAAAAAAAAATGGTAAAAGAATTTTTAAAATCGGTAAAGTAGTTTCAAGAAAACAAACAAACAATGAAACTTAAAATAAATAATATTAGTATAGACTTATTAGGAGTAGGATTACTAGGGTATAAGTGGTTACCGTGACCTATGAATCTATGACGGATTTTATATACACCGTGATTCTGTAGTTTTTTTTAGCTAAACGTGGTAACTTGAAATAGTAAATTATATTTGAAATCTCAGTAGCGCTCTTCAACATTACACGGGCTAAGGACTGAATTTTATCTATTTAATATATAGAATTCATATGGCAGGTTGTTGTTTCTGCCTACCCCTGAGCCAAAAAGGCGTGAGTATATGTATGTATCTAATATAAAAAAATGTTACAGATTTAGATCGGAAAAAGAGAACATCTAGGACGGGACTTGAACCCATGACCAGTCCCTCACAGGGGGGATTCTCTGGCCAACTGAGCCACCTAGATACGGTAATTAAAATAAAATCGGTTGTCTGTAAACTCGGTTTACTGACGATAGTTGAACGTAACAACGTCATGAGAAAATACTGATGGAATGGTCGCATTTTTCAAAAGAAAATTATAATTTTATATGTTTAACCACTAAGTTCGGTTATAAGAATTCACTGCACTTTCATACTTGACGAAAACATGTAAATGTATTATTGTATAGCAGCTGTCCACGCGGACGCATCGCTCACTCAAGTGGGAGAGAGACAGATGTCGAACGCTGCCGAACGCGGAGGCCGATTGTGCCTCTTTGTCGCTCGTTCCGCGCTCTCGCTTGCATCCGCTCCATCGAATTAGAAGACGTTGTCACGTCAAAAATTAATTAATACAATGAACTCATTAATAATTAATTAATTGAAATACAAGAATGTCCCAAATCTCATGAATACATTTAAGTCAGTGAAAATCTGTGACGCCAATAAAATAAAAAGAACTTATTGGCTAGGTACCCTTGACGTTGAGTGATGAATCAAAACGATTGCCAAACGATTTGGATTGTTTTTCAATCAGACAAAACCTGTCAAATAAATATTTATTTTGAAGTTAAAATAAAATAAATCTGAGATTGATGTGTGTTGAAGAATAAATATTTTTATTACAAAAATGCTGCAAGAGTAATGTGGTAGATGACGCCGTAGTGGCTACTAAAGAAAATATTATTTTGTATAACAAGATTGATTGAGTACACAAAAATAGCATAGCTACAATTTTTTTTTAATGTTTATATGCATACTGTATATACATCTAAACACAGGATTGTGTAGGTAACACAAACCTGGTACTGGTAGTGGAAATTTGATGACACAAATTTGTCACAAAATTCGGCCTGGTAGGGTCAGTCGGGGTGCGAGGGATATGCTCTATGGGCAACCTTACACCCTGGTCTGAAGACCCGAGACGGCGTGTGGTTTTAGTCGGTTCAAGCCCGACATAAGCGCCCCCGCTGGCCGGCGGGGGGTTGGGGGGGCGGGGCTGGGGGTATCCGAAGGGATTTTCGCACGAAAAAAAAAGTACCACCGAGCACGATTGCGAAAAACCCTCCATAGTAATCCAATTTCGGTTTGATTGCGTTCAGGGGTCAGCAAGTGCATAGCCGGGCAGGGGGATAGTGGTCGCAGCACTAGTGGGACCGGTGGGTGTCATGCGGTGCTACGACGACAATCCTCTTCTGATGAGGCCGTCAAGCTGAGTGCCACCATTGTTAACGTGGTACGTGTATGTAATAGTGACCCTCTTTCCTGAGACTTTACCTTTAGCTTACCATCAGGCGAGGTGAAGTCAAATTGACGTGTCCTAAATATATATATTAAAAAAAAAAGATGTTTACATGTTACATCTCAATAAATTCTATCCGGTTCCGTAATATAATAGCGTGATGATATTTATTATCAAAGGTTGAGTTTCTAATCAACTTTATTTTACACAACCGCTCCCGCTGGCCGGCGGGGGGGTATCCGAAGGGATTTCCGCACGAAAAAAAAAAACTCTGTAGCTTCGAGATTTCGCCTTTTAGCTATATCGTGATGATTCTTCCGAAAGTTGACCATGTCCGAGTACTATTGAAATGCAGAATTTCGTGATGATCTGCTTTGTAATAAGAAAGGAATGATTAATAATAGATTTGGTCGATTTTACCCTGCTGCTCCTATCACACTTATAGTAGCGTGGTGATGATATATAGCACAGTTTATTACCATACCCTAGAAGAATGTTCATGAAAAATTTCCGCTGAATCTGCTCGGACATCGATAATATAAGCAGACAAACAAACAAAAATTAAAAAAATCACATTTTTGGCATCGGTATCGTTCCTAGAACACATAACAAATATTTTTTTGAAATAATATTCAATGTACAGTTTTCAACTCGTTACGATTTTATTATATGTATAGATATAGGTAGATTGAATTCTTACAAATAAAAAATACATACCTAAATACTGGTATGAGAGACGCAGGCTTTAATATTATAGCAATATGATTTTTTGGTCTATAGGGCCCTCTACCAAGATCTTTGCGGCTCAAGTTAACTTCACCCATGATCCAGTAAACCTGCTGATTTAAAGTTTAGATGCTACCAGGCCTCTATGATGAAGAATCTTAGTGAATTTTAGTCTCGCTACAGGATTTTATCCAGTGTTCTATGTATTAATTTGAACATGTACTTTTTTTTCGTTTGTAATGCCTGTCGGATACCCCTCCACCGGTCAGCGGGGGTAGTTATGTCGAGCTTGAACTGAGTAAAACCGCACCGCCGTCTCGGGTCTTCAACCGCCGGGGTTTAAGGTGGCCCCATAAGGCATTTCCCTCGCACCTCGGCTGACCCAGGGCCATCGCCGGTTTCGAGGTGGCCCCCTCGGGTTTGGGAACCATGGTATCCCCGTCTTGCCCCGGTTTGGGGGAGGGGCGCTAGTCGTCCCTTCGTCCCGGCCTGCTTCTGCTGGGGTGACAGGCGTCCTCACCTGCCACCCCCAGGCCTGCGCTCATGGACGACGGAGGTCGTTAAGCACGTAAGATCGTATATAAGCTTGTAAGATTGTACCTCAGTGAAAAACTATTGTTATATAATATCCCGAATGGAAACTCTAGACAAAATCAATTGATAGTATTACTATCGTAAGATTCATCCTAAAAGTCGATAGTCTCCTTTGATGCTATAAATTGATAGTGACAGTCCGAAGGTTGTACGACGTGACGTGGTCATTGGCCAAATTCTTTAGAAATAAGTGTTTACTTAGCGTGTTACTAGAGTGACCGTCGGATTCAATAAATGAATGGGCAAATCTGTTCGTTAATTTAGGTTGATTTTTGTATTCATTGTGTACTTCTCGATGATTGCCAAGCAGTTTTTGGCGAAGTTACAAGGGTGACTACATCTCCATAAGACGACTAAGGGATCAAACTGATACTAAACAGCCCATGAAAAGTGTCCGCGGATCGGCAGTAGGCTCACCCCAATTAAGTGTTTCTGACACACACGGTTAAAAAATGTTGGTTTTTCTGAAAGAATGGGCAGAGATATATTATCTCTGCCCATCCTTTCAGAAAAATGTAGGTGTGTACAAATTTTCAAAAGTAGAGATTAGTAGTAGTAGTAGGCTCTACTTTTGAAAATTTTCATTTTCAGGTTTCATTTTCTAGCCCAAATGGGTCGAGAAAGTATCATTTTAGAAAGCATTTCTAAAAATTTTAGAAAAAAATTTCTGATCACAGTGTACTGGGACATTACGGCTTATAATAGGTTGGGCAACCTTTCCTATCATTCTTCCCTCTTATACATACATACATAAAATCACGCCTGTTTCCCATAGGGGTAGGCAGAGATCACGGATCTCCATTTGCCACGATCCTGACATACTACTCACGCTTCATTCACTCTCATTACATTCTTCATGCATGCTCATAGGCTTAGGGTACCCCTGACCCTCTTATATCTTATATTAAAAAATGTTAATTATCGGTCACTTAGTAATGTGCCCGGTAGATGGCAATAGGTTCGCCCCCTGTTACATTGGGACCTAAACATTACTTTTGAATCGTGGGGTGTGTAATACTCCTCTGCCTACCCCATCGGGGATACAGGCGTGAAGTTATGTTATATCTCTCTTTCCCTCTGCAGGTGGCAACACACCAAGGCAGTCTCTGATTTTGCGACATGACATCACCGTGTTATTGTAGCCGAAGTCATTAATTAATTCGCACGTTTTGATGACTAGACGTAAAGCAAATTGCTTGGAATGCAACATAACACTCGATGCGATTGGCACGACAAGGCACAACACGGCAGATTGACCAACGAACGTTTGCTTTTGAACTTGTCGACTGTTGAAAATTGTAACCAATTACGTCACTGGTTTTATTAATTGTGTGAGAAAAAAAGAAAGAAAGAAGCAAAGAAACTTTTATTTGGTGCAAGTAGGTCACATTAAATGCTTATTACTAGTACAAATTAATTTAATATATATTATTGTGTGCCTAACGGTTGCATCAAATCTGTGAGGGTTTGGTGACATAAATTTTCGTAATAAAGAGTTTAGGGGCACCGTCGTAATACCTTTTTTTTCGTGCGGAAATCTCTCCTTCGGATTACGCCGACCAGCGGGGGTGGTTATGTCGGGCTTGAACCGACTAAAACCGCACGCCGTCTCGGGTCTTAAGACGCCGGCGTATAAGGTTGCTCATAGAGCATATATTATCCCTCGCACTCCGACTGACCCTGGGCCATCTCCGGTTTCGAGATGGCCCTCTCGGGGCGTCGTAATACCACCGTCCGAGAATTCCACCTTGAAGCCCGGGATCCGCTTACTCCTTCTCCTTCTTCAGATTCGGCTTATGCGGCTTTTATGGTGGTGACTGCCAACCAATCCAATCCGGCTACCGGCTTGCAGCTGAAGTTGGCTTACCCTCGAGGGTGTTGGTGGCCTCATACACCCATGATAATATCTATAGTGTTACCACTGAAATAAAACATATTTTTAATAGAATCTATCGCGATTTATTTGGTGTCATTTTTAGGGTTCCGTTGCCAAAAGGCAAAAAACGGAACCCTTATAGATTCGTCATGTCTGTCTGTCTGTCCGTCCGTATGTCACAGCCACTTTTTTCCGAAACTATAAGAACTATGCTGTTGAAACTTGGTAAGTAGATTTATTCTGTGAACCGCATAAGATTTTCACACAAAAATAGAAAAAGAGCAATAAATTTTGGGGGTTCCCCATACTTAGAACTGAAACTCAAAATATTTTTTTCATTATACCCATACGTGAGTGGTATCTATGGATAGGTCTTCAGAAATGATATTGAGGTTTCTAATATCATTTTTTTCTAAACTGAATAGTTTGCGCGAGAGACACTTTCAAAGTGGTAAAATGTGTGCCCCCCCCCCCCCCTGTAACTTCTAAAATGTATGATGTAAATTACCATGTAAACTTCCAACGATAATTGGTTTGAGCGAGATCTAGTAAGTAGTTTTTTATTAATACGTCATAAATAGTAAACCGCAATTTACCTTTTATTCAATCAACTCAAATATAAAAATTAAAAAAAAATACATTATTATGTTACTTGCTGCTACGGAACCCTTCATGGGTGAGTCCGACTCGCTCTTGGCCGCTTCTTTTTCTGTGTCCCGACGATAAAGCGCGAAAGAATCCTTTAATAGTAGTTTATGCAATTGTCATATAAGAAGGGGTAGGTATTAAAACTCGAGAGGCTGTTTATCGATAACAGGTTGACTCGAGTGTTTTCATACCTAAGTTATATGCAGTTTCATACACTACTTTATCTTCACTCATAGGTAAAATTGAAATTAAACAAAGTAGGTAGGTTACAAGGGCGCCATTTTTTTCACAGTTTGAACTGCGCATTCTTGCGCCTTTTTTTCATATTCAGCCTAAAACCTTAGACTAGTTTAATGAATAAAAAAAGATAGCGATACAATAATGAGTTTTATGATACAGTTGGCGGTACTATAATAAGTTTTATTTTTAATTTTATGTATATGCGTTTATAAAGTGCGTATGTATAGAATCGTCTTTGAATTCGTAATTCGAATTTTTCGACTTGAGTGTAGATAAAATAGTTTTTATTTCAATGTGTGAAAATTTGAGTAGCGCTTCCAATAGATTTGAAAGAATAACATACCTACTTGGTATATGAAGTCTGACCTTTCCGTAGATCAAACGTTTTCCAACTACGCAAGAGTGTTATTTAAACGTCCCTTCTGAGCAAGTGGTACTCAACCGGTGTCTGCCTCAGAAAGCCGAGAACTTGCTTTATATTACCCTCGGGGGTGTCGGTGTTGGGTGTCAAGTAACTTAAATTATTAGTTATTGGATGCTAAAGGTCGTATGCTAAAGTTAAAAGGACAGTTTCGAATGTGTTTGGAATTTGTACTTTTAGTAAAAGGTTTTTGAATAGAAAATTGTTGTTAGGGGGAATGATGGTCAATGTTGCCGATTACAAAATTGAATGATTATGATGTAAAGATGGTTTTAAAAATGCAAAAATATAATATGTAACACTTTGATTATAACTAACATTATTTAAAATATTGTCATTAATAGGTCTGTTTTTTGTGCTGCAGTAAGCCTTAATAAACGCATTTTTCTTTTCTTTTTTCTTTTTTTGTTAATTAGATACCTACGCGGGCTTTACACGCTTGCAATTTGGTTCTGATTAGAAACCAAATTGCATGCGTGCGTGAGTATAGGTTCCTGTGGGACGCGAGAACGGTACCAGCGGGCCTGTATAGTTCTCTCTCCTTCAGAACCGCTGCCCAAAACTTAATTGCTTAATGCGCATCGTTTTAGTCTTCCAGTACGTCACGCGAGCGGAGCCGCGGATATTAGCAAGGAACATATAAAAGCCTCATTTTTCATAATTTTATGAAATTAATCAATTTAATTATTTTTTTCACACTAGTGTTCAAGTTTCAATTTTGCACCCCGATTCAGAGTTAGACGCAAATACAACTGTTGAAAGAGTAAATTCAATAGATTGAGTTGAATTCAATAGTGCGAATTGGCATTGATTCGAATGGAACTCAATTAAATTCGAATTAAATGTATTATCGGTGTTAAGGCGAGTATTTTATCAAAAGTTAAAAGTAGTTTTGGCTATTGAAACTGGTTTGAAACTGAAAAATAATTTTGAGTTTCAGTTCTAAGTATGGGAACCTCAAAATGTATCGTTTTTTTTTTCTATTTTTGTCTGAAAATCTTAATGCGGTTCACAGTATACATCTACTTACCAAGTTTCAACAGCATAGTTCTTATGGTTTTGTAAAAAGTGGCTGTGACATACGGACGGAGAGACAGACATGACGAATCTATAAGGGTTCCGTTTTTGCCATTTGGCTACGGCACCCTAATAACAAAAGGAAACCTTAGCTTTCGTGGTAATTCAAGTAACCAAAAACGAAGAGCGTGGCGGAAATCTCTACACCATACCCAAGTTCTAACCTAATCTTTTAGTATCCGCTCGCTTCCGCAGCGAATCAAAACTATTCACCTTCAAAATAAACGAATTATAGTATATATCTATTTTTATTTATTTAGGGATTTTCTTTAGAAAAGCCCTATTGCTATCGAGTTGTCGTGGACGTCGTCGTTGCCAATTTTCTGTCACGGTTTTGGGTATGAAGGAGATGAGCTATCGAGTTGCTGTTTTCGGTAATAGATTCGTGCTGGGGTGAACCATTGCAAGAAAAAGAAAAAAAAAAAAAAAAAAAAAACCCTTGTATTCGGCTGAGCTCGTCTAAGGATTTCAACTTGTTACTTACTGAAGTCTGGCTATGATTTTATTAAGCGTTATATACGTCACAACACAGTCAAAATTACTCTCGACTATATTTTTAGTTAGAGGTACTTCTAACTGTCAGGGTGCTAGTGAAATGCTTTATGGGCAACCTTACAACCTGACAACCTTACATGGGTCTGAAGACCCAAGACGGCGTGCGGTTTTTAAAAAGTATTGATTTAGAATTTTGACCGTAACATATACACTAGTGACCTTTCACCTATCATTTAGTGGGCCGTGTAGAAAAACAAGAAAGTTTAGTTAACGATATAACGCGATATGATATCACTGATGATGTCATTGTCTGGACTGCGTCAATGAGTTAATTGCGGGTGCTCTCTGCCTGTGACACTTCAATTTGCGTATATCATTCGCGGACGACACTGAATTTCTGAACGTTACTTAGCTCAGCAATATTCCGTAACTAGGACACAAAAATCGGGAACCTAGACAAAATGTTTGGCGTGGCGATGGTAGACCGTTTGATTGCTTCGTTAGAGAGAGGGTTTCGATTCCCGCTTAATATACATGAGCATAAGTATACATGAACTATTGAAATAAAACTATTTTTAACGGATTCTGCCGCGATTGACGGCCTCTGTGGCGCAGCGGTAGTGCATTCGACTGCTACGACCGGGGGCGCAGGTTCGATTCCCGCTCAGTGCAAATATTTGTATGCATGAATATGTCTATTTGCATTGGTCTGGGTGTTTCTATGTATAATAATGTATGTATTTACAAAAAGTATGTAAGTATGTTTATCCGCATTCTGGAACCCATAACACAAGCTAGTTAAACTGTGCTTACTTTGGGTCTAGAAAGCGCTGTGTAGAATGTCGCAGATTATGTATTTATTTGATGTTATTTTATATTTTGCAGTGATCCCGACGTAGGCATATAATGTAATAATAATAATTCCCGGTGTGATACACCTCTGCCTACCCCTTCGGGGATATAGGCGTGAAGTTATGTTATGATCCTGACGTTCCGATAGTTAAATTTCATTGTGTGACATTCGCGTAAACTTCCGACCATATCAGATACATAGACTATTTACTATTTGCTTTGGTGGATCCATTCCTATTCAAAATGCGGATTTTTCTTTTATATTTAGTGTGTCAAAGTGACTGCACCCCGCCTGATGGTAAGCTGAGGTGAAGTCCAAAAAGTAGTGGCCACCATTTCCAGAGATTGTCCCTACCTCGACGGCCTCAACCGATGTTTTTTCACGCCCCGCTTAAAGAGCCCAGGATTGAAGGTATGTAGGTAGGTTTTTGCGAAAAACCCTCCATAGTAATCCAATTTCGGTTTGATTGCGTTCAGGGGTCAGCAAGTATATATATATATAGCCGGGCAGGGGGGTTGTGGTCGCAGCACTAGTGGGACCGGTGGGTGTCACGCGGTGCTGCGACGACAATCCTCTTCTGATGAGACCGTCAAGCTGAGTGCCACCATTGTTAACATGGTACGTGTATGTAATGGTGACCCTCTTTTCTGAGACTTTACCTTCAGCTTACCATCAGGCGAGGTAAAGTAAAATTGACGTGTCCTAAATATAAAAAAAAAATGTGTACCCTTGTTGGAATGTTCAGTGAACAAAACCTTATCTTTAAGTTCTTATTTTATAATCGAAATGACTCTGTATGTCTTACTGAGAGTAAATTCTTTAAATTTTATATTACACTAGCTGTTGCCCGCGGATTCTCCCGTGCGGAAGTCGGTTATCGTTTTTTTGTCATATCTCCGGTTCTAGTCCAGTTGCAATCAAACATACAGCAGATTTTAAGGCTGACCAAGATCCGCATCAAATTCCGTTCAGTAGTTTTTAAGTCTATCGTGAACTAACAGAGAGAATTCCGAAAAAAATGTTTTATATATATTTTTTTTTTTATTAAATACGTTCATATAACTTAACCCAAGTTATTTTTTAAATATCTCTAATGTACAGACACAACTAATTTTCAATTTTATTTTAGTATGGAAGATGCTAAGCTTTACACGCCTAGACCACTGAATCGATTTTATTAAAATTTCGTATACAGAGAGCTTATACCTGAAGAAGAATGTTCACTTTTGAAGTATAGCAATTGGTCGTGGGTTATCATACGGATGAAATGTGATTGAATTGCGACTGAATTATGAATTGACCAAAAATAAGGTATTCGTCTAATAAAAAATACAGTCTCATTTCGGTATAATCTCAGTTCTGACGCATGACGATCTACTTGAAAATCTTCGCTAATATAGTTGAATAAAATAACTTTTTTTGGTTTATTAGGGCTTTGACACAAGGCTATCAGCCTAATCTTACAAAGAAACCCTAACAGAGAAACAAATTACAGCAATACTATTTAAGCAAAAATAACAGAATACAACAAGAACTTTAACCCACAAAATGAATACGCATTTTGTGCTAAATCTACTAAGAATTAAGCAAAAAGGGTCGGCGATTGTGAGTGATTGTTAGAATAAGTTAAGTTACGAGTACTAATATTTAAAATCGACAATGAGATTAGGAACTTCCTTATTTTCATAATCGAGAAATCATATTATTCGATTGCTGCTAATCACTGCTACTAATCTAACTAAGCCCTGCCGTAAAACGAGTAAAAAATCGATACACGAGAGTCGCTCTTATAGGCAGAATAAAACTAATAGCCGATTAGACGTTGTAGTGTAGGTATGTTGTGAAATAATCTAGACAAAATCTAATTATAGACTAAATACAATAATATTCCTTGTAACTAAGACGGCTGAAACCTTACAAACTCTCAATGTTACAAAAACATTGACCTACAAATATGCAATTAATAGTTCAATGCACAAAAATGTCAATTTTGACGTTTATAGAGCGAAGATATTACAAATTTCGTTTCGTTTGCATATCAATGACAATGACAAAGTTTAGCAGAATACTGATTTAAACTGATTTGCACTTTATTCAATTTCCAGTTGCATTTCGATATAATAACCTTACAGTCAATGTTCGATCTTAAAATTTTTTTTAAAATCCACCAGACCATTCTAATTCAAAAAAACCGCATCAAGATCCGTTCAGTAGTTTTTGCGTCCATCGCGAACAAACAGACAGAATTTAAAAAAAAATTTTTGGGTCAGAATCGTATCTATAATTTAAGCCAAGTTCTTTAATATCTCTAATGTACAGATATAACTCATTTACAATTTTATTTTAGTTAGTATGGAAGATGCAAGGTTTTCACGCATAGAACCCTGAATCGATTTTGTTAAAATTACCTGAAGAAAAATGTTTACTTTTGAAGTGTAGCAATTTGTCGTGGATTATCATACGGGTGAAGTCACGTTATGCTAAATCCTAGATCCAACATATGGCAAACCTCATCAATGCATCCTCTATCAGAAGGCCAATTCTCGTAATAATACCAAGCGCAGACCGATATGTGATTGAATTGCGATTGAATTGACCGAAAATAAGGTATTCTTCTAATAAAAAACAGTCCAATTTCGGTTCCATACACAAAAATGACAATTTTGACGTTTATAGAGCAAAAATATTACAAATTTCGTTTCATTTGCATATCAATGACAATGACAAAGTTTAGCAAAATACTGATTTAGACTGATTTGCACTTTATTCAATTTCCAGTTGCATTTCGATATAATAAACTTACAGTCAATGTTCGATCTTAAATTTTTTGTTACGAGCAGGGACTTAAAAACACATTCATAAAGGTTACAGAATTACATAACATAACATAAACTCACCTATATCCCCGAATGGGTAGGCAGAGGTGCTAGCACCCACATTTCGCCAGTTTCTGTTTAGGTCCCAATGTAATAGGTGGCGAGCCTATTGCCATTAACCGGGCACTTATAAACCTGCGATAAATACACACATAACTTCGAAAAGCATCGAAAAGTCATTGGTGTGTGCCATGGTAAAACCTGGGATCGAACCCGAGACCTCGTCTCAGCAGTCCATTACCCATACCACTAGGCTACCGCGGTTTGCAGTTACAGAATTATATGGGTTATACTATGAAAAGGTTACAGAATGAAAGTGTTATACTTATAAATGTGGTGAACTACTTTCAATTGTGTAACAGTTATATATATGTAACAGATATTAATCTGTTAACAGTGTTAATAAGTGTTAACCGAAATGCTACGATGCCAAATTTACTATCCTATTATATTTATAATCAAATTTTTTAAATAATGGTATTTTGTACACCCCCTAGTACTTTAGGACGTTATTTCTGTTACTCTTATTAACACATATAAAACGTACCACTTTGAATTTGGTACACTTACCTATCTGTTACATTTATAAATGGTTACACACAGTGTTAAAATACTTTATTACGGTTACAGTTTGGGTCCCTAGTTACGAGAATACCTTTTCTTACATTTGGAAGATCGACATGAAATCGAGACTAGACTGAAACTGAATTTTGAACATAGTTTTATTGCGAGAATTGGCCCTCAGGTCACAATGTTCTTAAAGGCATTGGGGTTATCCTTTCGAGGGCTTACCCGGGGTGCCCGGCAACAGACACTTGGGGAGGACACCGTGCGGTCGACATAACCACCCCCGCTGGCCGGCGGGGGGGCCTCCGAAGGGATTTCCACACGTTAAAAAAAAAAAAAGGTATTTATTTATTGACGCGTTACATCTGCGTCTGGTTTATATCAGCTAATCTACTCCGCACAGTTCACAATGATCTCATCTCGACTACGTGACGAGTAAAGTAAACGATACACTATTACACATTGATTACAATCACTCTTAATATACCTACTTATATTCAGTGTTGAATGTAAGTAGGTATATTAATAGTGGCAGCATGAGTAAGGCAATGGGGCGGAGTGCGAGCGCGTGGGCCACCGCCACCTCCAGAAGGAGATGGCGGAGTGCGCCCGGGAGAGATTTAGAACTCTCCCGGCCCGCCGAGCCCGCAGCATGCTCGCCGCGCGTCGCAGGCGACTTAGACGCCGGAGGTCGCTTCACGACCTCCGTCCTCCATGAGCGCAGGCCTGGGGGTGGCAGGTGAGGCCGCCTGTCACCCCAGCAGAAGCAGGCCGGAACGGTGGGGCGTCTAGCGCCCCTCCCCCAAACCGGGGCAAGACGGGGACACCGTGGTTCCCAAACCCATCTCGAAACCGGAGATGGCCCAGGGTCAGTCGGGGTGCGAGGGATATGCCCTATGGGTAACCTTACACCCCCGCGTCTGTAGACCCGAGACGGCGTGCGGTTTTAGTCGGTTCAAGCCCGACATAACCGCCCCCGCTGGCCGGCGGGGGGGTATCCGAAGGGATTTCCGCGCGAAAAAAAAAAGGTACATATACAGACATAGAGATATAGACGACTTCTATGGTGTGGCGGTAGGTAGTGCATTCGACTTCTACGAATGTACGAGTTCGATTTCCGCTCAGTGCAAATATTTGTATTCATGAATATGTCTATTTGCATTGGTCTAGGTGTCTCTACGTATAATATGTCTGTATTAACCAAAAAAGTATATAAGTATGTTTATCCGCATTCTAGAACCCATAACACAAGCTAGTTAAACTATGCTTACTTTGGGTCTAGAGAGCGCTGTGTAGAATGGCGTAGAATATTTATTATTTATTTATTTATATTCATCTTTGCCTTCATGTAGACACTTTTGAAAATACCGACTCTGTAAAAAACCATGTACACATTATCTTGTAGCTCTTTTTGTTTCTTATTGAATACTAGCTGCGCGCCATGGCCTCGCCCCATTGCAATGATGCCACCTTACTCGTGGACTTTCCTAAATTCTTCTTTCATATAAATCTTGTCCTGACAATAACTTACACAAAAAACAAATCTAATTTGGTGATGTCGTTCGGAAGTTATGGCCACTTACCAATTATGGGTAAGTACATATATTTCGGCGATTCATTTTTATTTATATACATTTAATTAGTCAGTTAGTTTTCCTTTTCTGTTTATTGCTCGTCAATTTAAAATGGTTTTGTCCATATGAGAGAACTTTTAACTGACCTTTTTATAAAGATTTAGATCGGAAAAAGAGAACATCTAGGACGGGACTTGAACCCGCTACCAGTCCCTTACATGACATGACTGTAAAGTTATTCATTGTTTCCGTAGTTCGCAAGAATTACGATAGATGGCTCCAACGTCACCTTAAGACGTATTAATGTATCAGAGAATTTCGAATATCTGGGACGTGTCTAGGTTGCTCAGTTGGTCAGAGCATTCCCCCTGTAAGGGACTGGTCGCGGGTTCAAGTCCCGTCCTAGATGTTCTCTTTTTCCGATCTAAATCTTTAGAAAAAAGTAAGCATACAAAATGTTTTTTTTTTTTTTTTATCGTGCGGTAATCCCTTCGGATGACCCCCCGCCGGCCAGCGGGGGCGGTTATGTCGGGCTTGCACCGACTAAAACCGCACGCCGTCTCGGGTCTTCAGACGCCGGGGTGTAAGGTTACCCATAGAGCATATCCCTCGCACCCCGGCTGACCCTGGGCCATCTCACCACTAACAGCATCGCTCATCCTGTCTCCTCTGAAAGCAGAGGAGTACGGAGAGCGATGTGTACCCGCCACGTTGGGTATTGGCCGACGATCAATGCCAACCCTATGAAGGGGTGAAGGGGAAGCCATTGACCGCCGCCCAGGGTGTACCGGCCGCTCCGATTCCGTTCCCCCCGGACTGCAGCGGGATCGGAATCGGAGCGACACTCGAGGAGGTTACCCAACACACACCCCAATGCCTTCTGTACCTAAAGTTTTAACTAGGCAGGTTTTCTACCAAAACCGGTAACTTGTAACCTGTAACTTGGTACCAAAACTGTTAATTCGATGTGCTATAGAGACAAAACTCTGAAGCAAAACTTAAAAGCAAGTCAACCTTAGCCAACTGCCAACCGTACCAGCAACTGCCAACTTGTGCCAACTGTAAATGGGAGAAAAATAAAAAAAAATGAAAGAAAGAAAGAAAATAAGTTTATTAAAGACACGCACAAATAGGTTACAACAAAAATATATTTATAAACATATAGATGATAGGTGGTGTGAGCCTCAAAAGGTCGCCATCTCAGCTTAAATGCTGCTCATCACATGCAAACATATTATGAGCAGCGCTGATATTCCGATGGCGCCTTTGCAATGACGCGACGCCACGCACGTGTGCACAAGTACACAAGGATTCACATTTACAAGATAATTTACTTATTAATACTACACAAATTGACTGTTATTTATTACACATATGGTGGTAGAGTCAGAACAGTCATTTTGGCCGTTGCATGAATGGGCCGACTCGACCGGAGAAGCACCACCCTCTCACAGAATATCGACGCCAAGTAACAGTATTTAAAATGTTGCGTTCCGTTTGGTGAGTGAGAGTGCCGGAGCCCAAACTCCTTTCCCATCCCCTCCCAAACTCCTTTGCCATCCCCTCCCAAACTCCTTTCCCATCCCCTTTCCTTTACAGGGTCGGCAGCGCGAGTGTGACGCCACTGCTGTTGCACACGTCCATAGACCGCGGTAACCGCTTCCCATCAGGTGGGCCGTGTGCTTGTCTGCCACCTTAGTGGTATAAAAAAAAATACTAACAAAAGAAAAAGGAAAACAAAATCAAATAATTTAACACATTTAACATACAAAAAAAAAACAAAACACCTTTTTTTTTAGCGTGTGGAAACCCCCTCGGGCTTCACCCCATCGGTGCTGACGATGGAGTCGGCGTTTCAGAATCGGACCGACTAAAACCACACGGTGTGCTCCCCAAGTGTCCATTGCCGGGCATCCCGGGTATGCCCCCGAAAGGATAACCCCAGGGTTACTAGCGGACTTTGGCCGCCCCTGCGGCCTCGCCTGGTGGGGTCGGGTTTTATCCCGCGTCGGTGAGTTGGCAGGCGTGTGTAGGATACACACGACACGCCTCCGCCAAGGCCTGCTTCTGTAAGGACGCGAGTCGGCCAACTGCCGTCCTCGGGCCCCGATCATGGAGGTCGAAAAAACACACCTAAAATTGACAATTGGTTTCTGTGCGTACTCCCGCACCGCATAAGCGACGCTATCTCATCCAGTTGCAACTGTCATATATCATTTCACCCACTGTAAAGTCCGGACAGAACGTAAACAATAGTCACACGTGAAATAGGTATTCAGGGTCAGTCGGGGTGCGAGGGATATGCTCTATGGGCAACCTTACACCCGGGCGTCTGTAGACCCGAGACGGCGTGCGGTTTTAGTCGGTTCAAGCCCGACATAACCGCCCCCGCTGCGGCAGGGGGGTATACGAAGGGATTTCCGCAAGAAAAAAAAATAAAAAAAAATAAAAGGGATTCTATTTACTATTAATTTGGAAAACCACGTAACACAGAACAACTACGACTTATAATATAACTTAGATGTGTCTGAGTTTGTGTGCCTTCATGCCGTGTGACGCGTTGTGCCATTGAAATATTATTATTATTATCGAGCTATATCACGCATCCCTTTTTTTTTTTTTTTGCGTGCGTAAATCCCTTCGGATGCCGGACGCCAGCGGGTGTGGTTATGTCGTGTATCGACTAAAACCACACGGTGTCCTCTCCAAGTGTCCGTTGCCGGGCACCCCGGGTAAGCCCTCGAAAGGATAACCCCAGGGATGCCGGCGAACTTTGGCTGCCACCGCGGCCTCGCCTGGTGGGGCCGGGTTTTATCCCGCTTCGGTGAGTTGCACGCCTCCCCTAGAGTAAGGAAGAGGCAAGTAGCAGCCGGCCAGAGCATTAGGACGATTGGCAGAGGAACCGCCGAACAATTCGGGCATTGTCAAGCAAGACCGCTCTCTGCTCTCAATTTTTATAATAATTACTAAATCGAAAGTAGGGTACTGTAACTAATAACAAATTCAAATTAATTTATTGACGGCAACTAGGCCAACTTTGTTAGTAACAATTTGACTTAAATCTATTGTTAGTTAATATTGTTATGTCAAAAGAATTAATAAATTATAAATTGATCATTATATTATCTATTAGATATATGTCAAATAAAATTAAAATTATATTTATGTTATATAAAATTAAAATATTAAAACATTAATCATTTTGATAAATTGAATTAAATTTTGATAAATAAAAAATAAATAAAAAAATAACAATTGTCAAAATATCGAATTCAGCTGACACAACTAGTAAAAATATATTCAAAGTTACCACTGAAAGCTACTGATAGTTTTATTAACAAATCAAAAACAAATACATACATTAATTTACTTCTAACGATATTGAGCCAGTCTCTTGAAGACACGAAGCTAAGTGAATGAAAATGTCATCAATCTAAGTTAGCAGTAATGGCTGTTTAATTGGTATACGTTAATAGAGCTTGCGAGCTTGACAAATTAGCTGTCTCTCCTTATTGTCGACGTAGCAACAGGTTAAACTTCTGTTTAGGCTTTCACGGCCAGCTTTGCATGTAGAATATACTGCTTGTTTGGCCGTGGTCCATATGAAACTTGTGTTCGTCGATCACTGCAATCGACATCTTCAGTGGTTAGGTCCGGGCGCCGACGAGTGCGTAGAGCTCTCCTCGGCGGCGACTTCTCTGCGACTGATGACCCAAGTTTCATATGGGCCACGGCAACTTGTGTTCTAAACGTTTCGTTGATCACTGTGGACGACATCTTCAGTGGTACAGGTCCGGGCGGCGACGAGTGCGTGGAGCTTTCCTCGGCGGCGACTTCTCTGCGACTGATGAATCATCTGATGCTACTGATGGATCATCAGCAGCCCGGAAGCAGTATATTCTACAGGTTAAACTTCAATATGGTTAAGTGGTATTCGAGTAGGTTAGCGCATGGCAAGGTTAATAGCAATAGACCCCTCCGTGCTCGTAGAATAGGTTAAACTGTCGGTACCGGTTGCCATACGAATGTCTATGGCATTCGTTACGGATGCAGCCTTAAAACGACCGACTTCAAATCAAATCATTTATTGGCTCACAAAATAATTTCCATATAGGGGACGGCTCCAGCGTCGCCTTAAGACGTATATAATGTATTGGAGAATTTCGAATATCTGGGACGTGTCTAGGTGGCTCAGTTGGTCAGAGCGTTCCCCCTGTAAGGGACTGGGCGTGGTTTCAAGTCCCGTCCTAGATGTTCTCTTTTTCCGATCTAAATTTACATATAGGTGGTTAAATTTAGGTGGTATTTGACACTACATGCAGACATATTACACTTTAAAAAACAAATTAACACAATTAATCATACAAGATAAATGGAAAAAAAATGTCATGCAATGTCCATAATACTAAACAGATAACGTCAATAATAAATGTAAATGTCGATAAATGTATCAATGTTATTATTAATTATCAAGTAGGTATATAAGGTGTCCGTCCTCCATGAGCGCAGGCCTGGGGGTGGCGGGTGAGGCCACCTGTCACCCCAGCAGAAGCAGGCCGGGACGGTGGGCCGACTAGCGCCCCTCCCCCAAACCGGGGCAAGACGGGGACACCGTGGTTCCCAAACCCGAGGGGGCCATCTCGAAACCGGAGATGGCCCAGGGTCAGTCGGGGTGCGAGGGATATGCTCTATGGGCAACCTTACACCCCGGCGTCTGCAGACCCGAGACGGCGTGCGGTTTTAGTCGGATCAAGCCCAACATAACCGCCCCCGCTGTGACGCGGGGGGGTATCCGAAGGTTTTTCCGCACGATAAAAAAAAAAAAAAAAAGGTATATAAGGTGTCACAAAATTAGGTCTCTGAATTTGGTGAGATGACTTGATATCGACAAAATAAGTATTTGAAACAAAAAAAAAATATCAGATAAAATAAATAAAAATTAATAAAAGAATTATAAAAAAAATATATATAAAAATGACAAAAAAAGACCACCAGCGACCAACGTCACGTGACGCGACGAGCCCGTGACGCACGTGGTAGGCGTGCAGTCCTTCTCCTCGCAGTATTCTCCAAGCGGATGTGTGGGAAAAACCTAAATCACGACCAGCGTCACGTGTGCTCGTCGCGTCACGTGACGCTGGTCGCTGGCGGTGTCTTTTTTTTCAATTTTTATATATATTTTTAAAATATTTTTTATATTTTTATTTTTATTTTATCCGATATTTTTTTTTGTTTCAAATACATATTTTGTCGATACGATAGATGTGATAGTGTAGACACCGCTGAGTGTTTAGAGGGATCAACTGTTCAAATACAATGTACCACTGAGGAATAATCATCGAAAAACAGTTTCACGAGCGCGCGGCCTTAGCTATGCGCGCGACCGTAGTAAGATGCCTTATTTTTCAAGTAAGAATCCTGCTCGCTCAGCTCAATTTAATTCAGTCGCACCCTGCACTGAATTCCTAGTTAATTTTTATATTTGAGTTGATTGAATGAAAGTAAAATTGTGGTTTATGATTTATGACGTATTAAAATAAAACTACTTACTAGATCTCGTTCAAACCAATTTTCGGTGGAAGTTTACATGGTAACGTACATCATAATTTTATTTTAGTTTTATCATTCTCTTATTTTAGAAGTTACAGGGGGGGGGGGGACACATTTTACCACTTTGGAAGTGTCTCTCGCGCAAACTATGCAGTTTAGAAAAAAATGGTATTAGAAACCTCAATATCATTTTTGAAGTTCACGTATGGGTTTAATGAAAAAGAAAATTTATTGTTTTTTTTTATTGTGTCAAAATCTTAATGCGGTTCACAGAATACATCTACTTACCAAGTTTCAAAAGCATAGTTCTTATAGTTTCGGAAAAAAGTGGCTGTGACATACGGACGGAGAGACAGACAGACAGACATGACGAATCTTAAATGGTTTCCTTTTTTTGCTATTTGGCAACGGAACCCTAAAAAAAGAAGAATGATGAGTTGAACTCACCCCCTAATACATAATAACCGAAAAATATACATGACCTAATGTGGGCGTTATAACATCTCTGTCTACCTTATTTGTATTCAAGTATTTATTGACACTGCAATTAGCAAGTTATGTCAGTCTGCAGTTCAACTTAAGTGTGTTAAGTGCCCGATCATGATTTGAGTATGTTACAATATCTGTTGAATAAAAAGTAAATATTGATATAATGTATGTTAACACGATACAAATATCATGACGATAACATCGATGGTGGAGAAGGGTGTACAGGGGTCTAATCACACCCTTCAAGACCATGCCAGCCTAAGCTGCAAATCGGTGCACTTGCTGACGTTCTGCCGCAGACGCACCTCTCAGGGGAGGACAGACGGACCCCAAGCTCCAAAGTGCAAATTTAGGCAGCAACTGATGGCTATTGACGGCCTCTGTGGCGTAGTGCATTCGACTGCTACAACAGGGGGAGCGGGTTCGATTCCTGCTCACTGCAAATATTTGTATGCATGAATATGTCTATTTGCATTGCTCTGGGTGTTTGTATGTATAATATGTATGTATTTACAAAAAAAAGTATATAAGTATTCAATAAAAAAAATTTAAGCATTTTGTATGCTTACTTTTTTCTAAAGATTTAGATCGGAAAAAGAGAACATCTAAGACGTATATGATATATCGGAGAATTTCGAATATCTGGGACGTGTCTAGGTGGCTCAGTTGGTCAGAGCATTCCCCCTGTAAGGGACTGGTCGCGGGTTCAAGTCCCGTCCTAGATGTTCTCTTTTTCCGATCTAAATCTTTAGTATATAAGTATGTTTATTTTCTGTAACCCATAACACAAGCTAGTTAAACTATGCTTACTTTGGGTCTAGAAAGCGCTATGTAGAATGTCGTAGAATATTTATTTATTAACTGAGAAATCGCTTTGACGATGATGACGACATCGTGCATGAGGTATTGAGTTACATTCCTAGATCTTGCAAAGACTTATTTTTACTTCTGTTCGGAAATTCTTAGTAAGGACAGGTCCAGGCCCTAAATAAGAAGTTCCACTCAGTAGGTCAAGTTTTCCTCCTAGAAAGTCCAGTTTTGAATGACTTTTTCCGATTTCAATCCATATAATAATATTTCTATTACATAGTCTATGGCTGGTTAAACTTTTCATACTACGAGGTATTCGTACCCCGGTTCGAATCGTACAAATTGAGTGTTTGAAATAAATTATGATAAATAAATAAATATTCTAGGACATACTAAGTACACAGCGTCATCAGGCCCAAACTAAGCAGAGCTTGTCACGTGGGTTCTAGAATGCGGATAAACCTACTTAGATACATTTGTTTGTAAATAAATACATATTATACATAGAAACACCCAGAACAATTCAAATATATATACTTGCAATGAGCCGGAATCGAATCCGTGACCTCTGACTCAGCAATCGAATGCTCTACCGCTACGCCACAGAGGTCGTCAACCATGGTATGAATCGGTCAATAAGTTTTTGTACTCTGGCGATTATACCGTGGTATGAAATACCTTTTTTTTTTTTTATCGTGCGGAAATCCCTTCGGATACCCCCCCGCGTGCCAGCGGGGGCGGTTATGTCGGGCTTGAACCGACTAAAACCGCACGCCGTCTCGGGTCTACAGACGCCGGGGTGTAAGGTTGCCCATAGAGCATATCCCTCGCACCCCGACTGACCCTGGGCCATCTCCGGTTTCGAGATGGCCCCCTCGGAGTAACGCTTCTTTTTTACGTAGTACAGTGTTAATATTGCATTAGTAGAAAATGTTGTTATATAAACTTAAGTTGCCAGTATTGTAGTCACTTTCTAGTGCAATAAACTGTAAGGACAGTAACGGAAACCTCCAAGGGGTACAACGAGTATCGTAAAAGGGGCATCCGTGCGAGCAAACGAAGCTGGATTCCAATTTAAAAATGCAAGACGCTTTCTGCATACGATTTTGTTAGTATGGATACCTATCTGTATTATAAACTCACGCCCGTATATCTCCAAAAGAGTAAACAGAAATGTATCATAACTATCTACATTTTAGGTAGATTTCGATGAAATCGATCTACCTATTGGTTTCTTGACTACTGTCGAATTTTAAAAAAAAATCTTCACAGGAGGTCTAGTTATGACCCCCTGAGTCCGAAATGACCACTGGTCAAAAAGTTTATAAATATATATATATATATATATAGGTATATATATATATTTGCGGCACACTCACGGTCACATTTTGCCCCGATCGCTTTCAAACTGCGGTCAAAAATTGCTTGGGTGTAAACTTAATTTAAGTTCGTGAACGGGTGGAATCCGGCCGGCCTCACTTTTTGTGAAATCAGTTTTTCCTCAAAATTTCACGTTCTATGAAAAATATTCGAACCGTTCTAATTTTATCCCATAGTATACATAAATACCAACAAAATTTTAGTTAAAAACCTATAAGATTAAAACTTTAACTAAAAGTGGAGGGGGGAAAAACGAAAATTTTTCGGGAAAAAAATCATAACTTCTAACCAGTGAACATTCTTGCCGTCGGAAACATTTTTAATCGATAGGCCACTTTTAAGTCTAAAATAAATGTCTAATAAGTTTTTCGCTAAAAGTTACCGTTTTCGAGAAAAAAAAATTAAACATGTTAAAAATGCGCTCGGCGTGGGTAATAGAAGAAGCACATAGGTCATAGAGGGGCAAAAAAATATTTCTAACCGTGCTTCACGAAATCTACCTGTGCGTTCCCCTTGCGGGAACGGATTTTGTAACTATATTTTTTCTCACGCTAAAGGAAGTGACATGATATTCATCTTTTGGGTGTACTGGATCCTACCAACCCGTCAGAGCCCAATCCAAGTCAATATCACCTGCTAGTCAGTTACACGTGCTAAACGACAGACGAGGCTCTGGTGCAGGTTTTCCTCTCGGGGCTGGAAGGTCAGACAGCAGCCGCTCTAGTAAAGGTCAACAAATAATCAAAAATTATAAGCGGACCCCGGACTTCACAGTGTAAACTTTGAACGCTACCGTGAAATCAATAGGAGAATGATGTTTTGGCATGTTTTCAAACTACGTGCTTCTATAATTATTATTAACAGATGACACCAATAGTCTGACCCGGGAGGGTTCGGACCCAAACTTTGCCAGGAGATCAACTAAGCAGTTCACAGTAAACAGCCCGGAAGCAGTATATTCTACATGCACGAAGTAATGCTTATAAAAGTCAAGATTAAATACCTTTTTGTTTCGTGCGGAAATCCCCTCGGCTAACCCCCCCTCCCTCACCGGGTGGTACTACTGGTAGTACAGCAGGTAGTACCACGGGCAAAATAGGATGTCACTCATGTCGGGTTTGAACCGACTAAAACCGCACGCTGTCTCGGATCTACAGACGCCGGGGTGTAATGTTGCCCATAAGGCAATTCCCTCGCACCCGACTGACCCAGGGCCATCTCCGGTTTCAAGATGGCCCCTCGGGAAGGGGGGCGTTTTTAACCCCGCCGTCCCGGCCTACTTCTGCTAGGGTGACAGGCGGCCTCTCCTACCACCCCCAGGCCTGTCAAGATTAAATACCTCAACATTTACATTTATAGTTACATTCACAAGCCAATATATAAATCTGTAATAGCCTATGAGAAAAGAACCTTGGCAATAAAAAAACACGGTTACTGTTTTTCAATCGCAAGTAATTACAATGACTACGAAGCACTAACAAATTGTATCAGCAAACAAGATTCTGCAAGCAATACTCCGCCCGTGAAGGCATAATTACATCACGTCCCTACTTTATACGGTATATCTTTTTTCTCATTATAACAGTATTAGTAGTAAATGAAGGAAATAACAGGAAAACTGTTTATTATTGTACCTATTGGAACAAAGACTCCAATTAGGTTTAAAGATATTAATTTTCAAAAAGACAATTACATTGCCACTTACATGAAAACATAAATTACCATAAATATAGTATTTCCTGCTGACTAAGTACAACTCTTGGCGCTAAGATTACATGTTAATAGTTTTCAGACATATATAGTGATAATCGTGATTTAAAGACATTTAAGCGAGTTTATTTTTTGGATGTTTAGCGGTAGCTTGTTATAAAGCCGTGCTCCTTCGAAAGTGATGCTTTTTTTTCCCGTAGTCGAGTCGGTTCGTACTTTTGGTAGTACTAGTAAGCTGGGTCGGCGGAGGCTGCGTTTGTAGATTTGTGATTTTTTATAAACGTTATAGGAAGAGTTTTTAGAAGAATTTTCTTCATTATTATACAAGTATTAAATATATATAGTTGCTTGACGTTCATTAGATTCGTTTCTTTGTATATTTTGTCAGTTGGTGTCAGGCGTGTGTATTGAAAAATACTTTTATAAGTTTTTTTTGTAGTCTTTGTAATGATTCAATATTAATTAAAAAGCAAAACTGTCCATTGCTTTGCTTGGCACTTTTTACAGTGCCTTGTACGTGACTACACCCTAGAGATTCGAAAATCAGAGCTGCTTATAATGGCATGTGCAGCGTTCATGCTGAGGCTAACAGTTTAGGTTATAGTTAAGACTGGTTTTTTTAAATATTTAATCCGTCAAATTGACTGCACCCCGCCTGATGGTAAGCTGAGGTGAAGTCCAAGATGTAGTGGCCACCATTTCCAGAGAATGGTGGCCCCTACTTTAAAGGCCTCGATATATGTTTTTCATGCCTCGCTTAAAGAGCCCAGGATTGTAGGCAGAAGGGAACACGTGTGTGGGTAAAGCGTTCCAGTGCTTTATGGTCCGACAAAAAAAGGAGTCACCAAACCGCTTGGTTCGCGATAGTATCGATTGCACTGTATGAGGATGACACCTAAGTCCTGCACGTGTCGTTCGGGACAAGAAGGGAGAAGGAGGAATCAATTTTAATAGCTCAGTTAGTTATTTATTTGTTTATGGTGCGTGTCCTGAATTAAATGTTTCTCTTTTTTTCTTCTTTCTGGTATGTACTTACCAATCAACATCAAAAATCAATTAGCCTATTGCAGTCCACTGCTGATCATAGGGCTCTTCCAATGTACGCCATAGCACGCGATCCTCCGCCTTGCGGATCCAGTCTATACCAGCCACCTTTTCCACGTCGTCCGTTCATCTTGATGGGGGGTTTTTCACCTTTCATTTGCCGATTTGCGGTCTCCACTCAAGCAAACAAGTGTTCCATCTGCCATCGGTCCTTCGGCAGATATGGCCAGCATTATTGCCACTTCAGCTGGTTTATTCTGCGAGCTATATCGGTGACTTTAGTTCTTTGTCGTTTGCCCTTATTTCAAAATGTATCCTTCATAGAAACCCCCAAGCATATCTCGCTCCATAGCCCGCTGCGCGACTTTTAAGTCGTGGACTAGCCTCACTGTCAATGTCCACGTTTCGGCACCGTAAGTCATGAGACAGAGGACGCACTGTACTTACCTTTTTTTTTTCTCGTGCGGAAATCCCTTCGGATACCCCCCCGCCGGCCAGCGGGGGCGGTTATGTATTCAGACGAAAGGGTGTAAGGTTGCCCATAGAGCATATCCCTCGCACCCCGACTGACCCTGGGCCATCTCCGGTTTCGAGATGGCCCCCTCGGGTTTGGGAACCACGCTGTCCCCGTCTTGCCCCGGTTTGGGGGAGGGGCGCTAGTAGCCCCACGCCTTCAGTCGGTACGAGAGGCTTCCGTGTCGTCTCTCTAGCCAAGCATTGTTCTTACCTATGATCGATATTAAATTCAGTTGTGAATCATATAGAGAAATGCTCTTGCCAGTATTATCATTATGTCTCGTCCCCGCGATGCCAAGAAATAATTTTCACTCTCAATGAAACATGGTATTTACAAAAGTGTGTCGATCCATCACAGGAACGTCAGTGCAAGTTTTGTAAGCCTTTGCTTATTACTAACTAGAGACGGGAAATGAAGTTTTAACAAGCATTTTGAAGAAGTTTCGAATTGAAAGGAGTATATTTTCTTGAAATCGTTATTTAGGTGCATATGGCAGCTTTTGAAACTCGTTAGGAAACAAAACCTAGTTAGTAACAGTTACACTACAAGAATGAAATTTATATGCTGTTATTTAACTTCTAATGTAGACTGATAGACGAAGTTATTTTAGAAAATGAATGGAATGAGCTCTAGTGAACCTCGATTGGTTCAATAGTTAGCCGAGAAATCACAAAAAACTGCGAAATTCGGTACCGTCTACCGAGTTCTGCTTAAATTTACAGATACAATATGACCTGACCTGATAGCTAGTATTAACTAAAAACTTTTCACTGTACGAAGGAAATCAAAGATCAGAACACAAATCACGTTTACCATTAGGGAACTGTCGAAGCTTAAACTAGTTTAAAGGAATGATTTAAAGTTCACGAGCGACGTCAGAGAGATTTTAAATGTATTTTTTTCACAAATGCTCACACCTTCTTTTATCCGTAAGAGAATGGGCAGACATGAATTATATATATTCTATTATTGTAGATGGTACGGAGCTAAAATTCACGGGTCTTCATAATAAAGAATGAAAACATATTGCTAATTATATTGGGATACTGCTACATAAGCTATCAGATATCACTGTACACAACTGCTCCAAAAACGCGTATAAGTAATATTTAAAAAGTTCATACATGTGAGTTTCTTTTCTCCATCATAACTTTCAAGTACCAAAACTGATTCGGATATTTGGAACATCTTTACAACCCAACTTTTTTTTTATACCACTAAGGTGGCAGACAAGCACACGACCTACCTGATGGGATGCGGTTACCGCGGCCTATGGACGTGGGCAACACCAGTGTCGTCACACTCGCGCTGCCGACCCTGTAAAGGAAAGGATGGGAAAGGAGTTTGGGCTCCGGCACTCTCACTCACCAAACGGAACGCAACAGTTCAAATACTGTTACTTGGCGTCGATATTCTGTGAGAAGGTGGTGCTTCCCCGGTCGAGTCGGCCCATTCATGCAACGGCCAAAATGACTGTTGCTTGACTCTACCACTCTAGACATCATCCCGAGTGACACTGGTTATAATTCTTTTTCGAAATAACATTTTAGTTAATGTGGATAGGGCATCCATTACCCTTTTCGAGTCGTTTGCGAAGTACAAAACCAATCTAAATACTATCTTGAATGAACACAATAACCTTTGAGTGCCTTCAACATCGATAAGATCCACTATTCTCATATTGATTATCTCTCGTTCCATTCAATTAAAAAAAAAAGAAACCTGCGTCGTTCTCAAAAGGGTTATCCGTTTTTCATCTCTGATTGACGGCGTTTTTACAAACAAGTATTCTAGGCCATAGATATAGAGTAGAAATTAAATAAAATGAAAATGGATTGTCATTTCTGTATTTTCTCTCCAACACTGGTGACACGTGAGCCACTTAGTGCGAGTGATTGCTACGCTGAGGAGCGCAGGTTCGATTGCCGCTCAATGCATCATTCCAAATGACACAATGGTTTTTTTTTTTTTCAAAATAACGTTTTAGTTCATGCGGGCAGGGCATCCATTACCCTTCTCAAGTCGTCCGCGAAGTACCATAACCAATCTACTTTACGCATAATTTCAACGTGATTCACTTGAAAACTCAATGAATAAATATTGTATAAATTAGCTTGCGCGAGCTGTAAGAAAATTGGACACCGTTATTTTGTTGTCAACCAAAGATTTAGGTTAGGCTAGATATCCGGGGGTATCCGAAGGGATTCCCGCACGTAAAAAAAAAAAGACTAGATATCCCAAGCCATCCGTCCTGGTGCGTCACTAAACTGATGTAGTGCATAAGCATATCGCATCTTTCCGCAGTCCTAGTTTAGTTTATGTTCCAATTTTTTTTAGAGTACTAGTACCTAAGTACTTGCTTGTGTTTGAAGTGGGTTCACGTCGTATGTGTAATGACAAAGATTCGAACCCAGGACCTCTTGATCGCAAGGCCGACTCCCTAACCACTAACCTACCCACGTCATAGCGGAAATTACGAGTCTATAGTTAATAGAAAAAAACAAATAAAAAAAATCATCTTCGAAAATTACTAAATGCAGGCACCGAAAAAAAAAACTAAATTATAGATTTAATTTAGAAGACAAAAATACGCGTAAGACTTTTCTGTTGAAGTCGGTGCCAATCCCGAATCACAATGTAAAAATTCAATGTCATTCGAGACGTGTGATTCCCGTTTGGGTTGTTTTGGTTGAAACGTGGAGATTACCTACTTGCAACATCATCGCTTGCGCGACACAGTTCAAATCGCCATCTAGATCCAAATAAAAATAGCTTAACTAGATTATTTGTAAATAAATACATGTATGAAACCCCAGATCTAACGAAATATCTACCGCCCCGCTGCAGAAATCACCCTCACTCAGTGGCTCACGTGTCAGTTCCCTCGCTCAGTTTTGGAGCGAAAACACAGAAATGACAATCCATTTACATATTATTTAATTTCTACTCTATATCTCTGGCCTCAAACACTTGTTTGTAAAAACGCCATCTATCAGGGATGAAAAACAGATACCCCTTTTGAGAAGACGCAGTTTTCTTTTTATATTGAATAGAACGGGAGGTGCTCAATGTTGAAGCCACTCAAAGGTTATTGAGCTCATTCAAGATAATATTTAGATTAGTTTTTCGATTATCTGAAACGGAAAAAAATCGGTTAAATTAATTCTGCCTTGGATCGAAAAAGGTGTGAATTTATGCATTTTAACCCCCGAGCTCATTGGTTGGATCATCAGAAATTTGGTGCACAGATAGATTATAGGTTGGAAGAATACTTAGGCATCCCGGGTATAGATTCCCATGAGTAGCAGGAATTCAGGATTCCATGCACGGGCGGCAGCTAGTGATTTATAAAATACAAGATTTTACCTAAGAGTAGTGCTACAAGTAACAGAGTAATAAATATGAACCCATTTTAAAACATATGTTTCTTACCTTTAATAAACATGCACCACATTTAACTAGAGTGGAAATTACAATACAGATGCGAGCCGTTGACCAATTGTTCATTAAATCAATCGGTAGCCCACATCTCCAGCGGGCTTCACAAATCACTGAGCACAGGTACCTACCTACCTGTCTACTGGTGCAAAATCAATTTGTGCCGAGCATTAAATTCTAGCTTTCACATACTGAAACTGAATCACAAAGGAAGCTCGTAATAGGAATTAATATCCTTAGGGGGTGTTATTGGGAGTGAAATATTGACAGGGGTAAGAAGGAAAGAACAGAAGAAAAGGGGACAAAGAAAATAAGAAAAGCATAAAAGAAATGATGAACGTACAAAAGAAAGGAAGGAAATAGCATACAAAGAAAGACAATAACGTAGTAAGAAAGAAAATAGCATTGCAAGGAAGAAATAAAATAGCTAGAAAGAAAGAAAATAGCAAATAAAGAAAAAATATAGCATGAGATGAACGAAAGAGAGAGATACAGGGAAAATCACATAGAAAGAAAGAACATTGCACAGAAAGAAGGAAAGTGACAGAAACAAATAAAGAAACTATCACAGAATAAAAGAACATAGCATAGAAAGAAAATAAAAAAGGAAATTACGTAGATATTGTTCAATTTTTTTTTCCATTTTAAATAACAGAGCACTGAAACTAGGATTTACAGGATGACATGATTTTGACATTAGACCGCTTATTGTAGAAATAATTATATATCAAAGTTATATCAAATCAAGTCTAATAAATATTGTAATGTAATTTTAAAAAACGACTGAATGAAATTTATATTCATTCGACACTAAAATCCTTAAGTCCTTTCACAATATACACAAAAAGACAGCTGTCCTCAAGGTTTTTGTCACAGTAAACATCGTCACATATTACGTCACACACGAAATACTTTCGTCACTAATGTAGTCCCGACGACGCGTGGGAACGGAATTGAAAAGAATTCACTTACGATACGAGTACAACATGTGTGTGTACACGTGTTATTTCATTTCTTTTGTGGCTGAATGAATGAATGTTTTAATTATTTAGCGAGCATAAACATTAAATTGTTTCTTTAAGAGGAGACAACTGACTAATGAGCTTCTAGAGAATGAAAGACATGTCTCTCGTGGTTAAGTACTAAAATGAATTTTGAGGCGTACTAAACTAATTTTATTAATGATTCCGCAACCTTTCTCTTGAGACTGATTCACCACTGGACTGTTCGTCGTCAAAATGATTCATTTATTTCCGTTTAACCAGCAGAGTCTTTCAATTGTGAATATTTCGCCGACAGCACCTTTCATCTATATTACTTTCGACGACAGTCCTTTTTTTATACCACTTAGGTGGCAGATAAGCACACTGCCCTCCTGATGGGAAGGGGTTACCATGGCCTATGGACGTGTGCAACACCAGGGGCGTCATACTTGCGCTGAAAACCTTGCCAAAACCTTGTAATGCCCTTCTTGAAGAACCCACATCGTAGTCGAATGGAAAAACCGCAGCAGGGAAATCATTCCACAGCCTGAGGGTGCGCAGAATGAAGTGCCTCTCATACCTCACTGTCCGCACTGTTTCCGGTTGCAACGTGTGAGGATGAATTCCCTGTCTGTGGCGAGCGGTGCGACTCTTTTAACTACAGACTTTTTCATTTTTTTTAGATTTCTAGAGTCATTATCACCATAATATCATGTCTTGGATATGTGCTCTTACTTACTACCTATACGAAGTCACCTATAGCAGCTAAATGCAAAATATGTAACGATGTTGTACCGTTTCACGAAAATGTATCGCAACAAATTTTGCACAAACACCGGAACCGCTTCACGAGCCAATGAATAAATAGGCAATAGCATCGCCACGCGGATGAATAGAGCCTTCACGTATGCATATTTAATGGCTAATGGCAGGTAAAAGAGGTTTTATTTTAGATCTATAAAGTTAACAGTTGCTACGTCAGGGGGCGCGGGTTCGATTCACGCTCAGTGCAAATATTTGTATGAATGAATATGTCTATTCGCATTGGTCTGGGTGTTACTATGTATAATATGTATGTATTTACAACAAATAAATGATATAAGTATGTTTATCCGTATTCTGGAACCCATAACACAAGCTAGTTAAACTATGCTTACTTTGGGTCTAGAAAGCGCTGTGTAGAATGTCGTAGAATATTTATTTATTTATTTATAACTTAATTTTGTTTATTAAGCTGGGTATGTATATTGCAAACTTGTACACCTGCTGATTGACGAACGAGGCTTTAGGGATAACTTTTCCCCCGGGTTTCGGGGGGGGGGGGGTCAGATAGCTGTTACTCCCATGAAAGTCAAGAAAAGCTACACCAAAGAAAGAATAGAAAAGCAAATCCATATATGTATCCAGGGTTACCGTTTGGCTGCCATAGCGGTCTCGCTTATGGGGTCGGATTTGATCCTGCGACGGTGGGTTGGCAGGCATGTATAGGACACACACGACACGCCTCCGTCTTGGCCTGCTTCTGTAAGGACGGCGAGTCTGACTAATACTGATAATAAAAAATGACTGTAAAGTTATTCATTGTTTCCGTAGTTCGCAAGAATTACGGTAGATGGCTCCAGCGTCGCTTTAAGACGTATATAATATATCGGAGAATTTCGAATATCTGGGACGTGTCTAGATAGCTCAGCTGGTCAGATTCAATTTAATTGAATTTTACTTGCTGCTACGGAATCCTTCGTGGGCGAGTCCGACTCGCACTTTGCCGTATTTTTTCTAAATTGAATAGTTTGCGCGCGAGCCACTTCCAAACTGGTAAAATGTATTCCTCCCCCCCCCTCCTGTAACTTCTAAAATAAGAGAATGATAAAACTAAGAAAAATGTATGATGACATTACCATGTAAACTTACACCGAAAATTGGTTTGCACGAGATCTAGTAAGTAGTTTTTTTTATACGTCATAAACCGTAAACCGCAATTTACCTTTCATTCAATCAACACAAAACTAAAATTTAAAAAAAAAACTTAAATAAATAATAATAAATATTCTACGACATTCTACACAGCGCTTTCTAGACCCAAAGTAAGCATAGGTAAACTAGCTTGTGTTATGGGTTCCAGAATGCGGATAAACATACTTATATACTTTTTTTTTTGTAAATACGTACATATTATACATAGAAACACCCAGACCAATGCAAATAGACATTGGTCTGGGTGTACAAATATTTGCATTGAGCGGGAACCGAACCCGCGCCCCCTGTCGTAGCAGTCGAATGCACTACCGCTACGCCACAGGGGCCGTCATAATTATTATGTTACTTGCTGCTTCGGAACCCTTAATTGGCGAGTCCGGCTCACACAGGGCTGGTTTATTTCTTTTAGAAAGGGCTTGGTCAAACTTAGAATATGCCGTATGTTTGATTGCAATTGGTTTAGTAGAACCGGTGATATGACCAAAAAAATTAATGACTGACCTCCGCGCGGGCGGAGCCGCAGGCATCAGCTAGTATGTCAATATATTTAGATAAGTTATTAAAGGAGTATTCGATAATACGGACACACAGCATGTTTACTCACCTGGGTATATCCGCGAGGCGCGGCGGCCTCGCTCGGCGAACGCCCGGCAGCACCCCCACCTGTCGACAAACAAACCGTGTACACAAGGTTATACTCGATAGTAGTAGACACAAGCTAATGTGTATTGTGTTCTGAGCTTCGGGGACTGTGTGTGTGTGTGTGAGTGTGTGTGTGTGAGTGTGTGTGTGTGAGTGTGTGTGTGTGTGACTGGGTCAGGCAGCAATTTGTATTATGTGTACAAATGTCGGATGTACACAGTTAAAACACACGGAATCATCTCAATCGTCTAACATTGTCATTCATGTATTTTGCAATACTCGGCTTGTATAGATATTTTTTTAATTAGATAAGTATGCATCATAATCATCATCTTAGCGTTGGTCCCGATTTTATCCTAGGCTATAAACTAGGAGCCCCGGTTCCGTTCACTAAGAATATTATATTTACTGTCTCAAAATATTATAAAAACATATAATTGCTCCCTAGATCCCACACTAAATCCCTGTGTCGTGTGATCTAGTCTCTCTCGTTACACTCGACAAAATAATAATAAATATGAAATAACATCATCTTTTAATTCATAAAAGGTGATGAAGACATAAGAAACAATAATAAAAAATACAAAAGGTAGAAAAGAAACAGAAAATTCGTCACAATAATACAGTGTGTGTGTGTGCACACACACACACACATGTGTGTGTGTTTGTGTGTGTCTGCATGTGTGTGTGTGTGTGTGTGTGTGTGTGATGTAAGGGTTCCCTCTTCTACTCTTGGCTTATACGGCTTCTATGGGAGCAGCGGCAATCTGACCTTCCAGCCCTTATAGGAAAGTCTACGCCAGAGTATCTTCCATCAGTCATCAGTGAAAAAAAATATATAACAAGTTACTCGTACATAATGAAGAGTGAATTTCATTAGCTTTTCTCATTAAGAGAAATTAACAGCTTCTAGATTAACTTTTACTGTGAGATTAGTAAGGGCCTTTATTTCTTTTTTTCGTGCGGATGTTTCCTGCCCACCAGCCTAAGGCAGTGGTTATATCGTATTCGAACCGACTAAAACCGGATGCCGTCTTGGGTCTTCAGACGCTGGGGTTTAAGGTGGCTCATAAGGTTTTTTTTTTTTTTTTTTTTTTTTTTAAAGAATATTAGTAACCGAAATTACTAATATTCCCCCTAACCCCTCCAGCTAAGCTAAATGCTTGTGTTAGGAGTGGGTTCACGTCAGTAGTGTAATGGCCAGGATTCGAACCCGGGACCTCTCGATCGTAGGGTTGACTCCTTAACCACTAAGCTACCGACGCTTTTATATCATCTCGCACCCCGGCTGACCCACGGCCTTCTACGGATTCGAGATGGCCCCTTCGGGTATGGGCACCACGGTGTCCTCGTCTTGTCCCTGCGCCGCCGCTCCGGCCTGCTTCTGCTAGGGTGACAAGCGGCTCCACCTGTCATCCTTAGGCTTGCGCTCATGGATGACGGAGTTCGTTCAACGACCTTCGATACATGAGTAGCCAACGCGCCTCGCGGGCTCTGCGGATCGGGAGAGACCTGAGTCTCTCCCGGACCCTTTCCGCCATCTCCTTCTCAAGCATTACTTGCTCACAGAAGGAGGCGGTGGCAGCTCACGCGCTCATGCTCCGCAAGATTAGTAAGGGCCTGATGGAAAAGTATATTTGAACAGAATCGAAAAAAAAAACAGATGGTACATGAGGCCTTCTCTTATAACCGTCTTTAATCATGTCTAGATCATAATTTTTGGACTTAAGCAGCAATAGGTTACGATACGAAAAGGTATTGTGTATGTTCAGGGCCCATGCCAACCTCACTTTTTTTCTTTTTTTTTATACCACTCAGTTGGCAGACAAGCTCACGGCCCACCTGATGGGAAGCGGTTACCGTGGCCTATGGACGTGTGCAACACCAGTTGCATCACACTCGCGCTGCCGACCCTGTATTGCAAGCTGCAAGCTGCTACACCTGCTGTTGAACAGACGAGGCTCTAGCGCTGGTTTTCCTCTCGGGGTTTGTGGGTAGTTTCCCCCATAAAAGCCATGAACCAACCCATGCCATTAAAATCCAAAATTGATAAGATCAAAAACTGTATCCACTGTAAAATTTGTGCTTTCTAAAACGTTGAAATAAGACTATTTTTTAACAGATTCGTGACCATGGAATGGTGGAAAGCTGGCGAGACCTTCATACAAATACCTTTTCATTTCGAGCTAGAGAGCAACCGAAACGTCGGGTTCAATGTGAAATATAAAATAACATCGAAATAATCGCGATAGAATCCGTTAAAAAATAGTTTTATTTCAATGTGTGACATTCGCGTAAACTTCCGACTTTCTAAAATATGTCACTGAAAATGCTAATCGCTTTTCCAATTTTATTATTCAGGTGCAATACACATTGACGTTTACACATTAATTTGCAAAAAGTTTAATAACCTATTCTATTTCCTACTTTGACACCTACACCTGGCTTGACATGGTAACTAAAACAACGCATGATTTGATTTGATTTATTGATTTATTGCAGAAACATGGTAAGTACATAGATGTTAGGTACAGTTAAATGATTGTCCAGCACGTTTTGCCAGCATGCAAAAATAAAATTAAATAGCCTACAATAAAATAAAACAGAATACATGCAATGATTTTCATGAAACAAGAGCTGACCAATCTTATTGAGTACAAGAGTCAGAGAGCTAAGAATCTCTCCTAGATACGACATTTGATCATGTATTACTGACACATTCAAAAAAAAAAACAAAAGTAACCTTATCTGTCTGTTATCTTTCAGGCCTAGACCGCTAAATTAATTTTGTAAAAATTTGGTGTACACTTAGCTTATAACCTGAACAAGAACATACTTTTAAAGATTTAGATCGGAAAAAGAGAACATCTAGAACGGGACTTGAACCCGCGACCAGTCGCTTACAGGGGGAATGCTCTGTGAATAACTTTACAGTCATTTTTAAACATTGTTTTTTGATGACTCCGCCTAATTAATTCAATTAAATTTTTAAGCACTTTGTATGCTTACTTTTTCTAAAGATTTAGATCGGAAAAAGAGAACATCTAGAACAGGACTTGAACCCGCGACCAGTCCCTTACAGGGGGAATGCTCTGTGAATAACTTTACAGTCATTTTTAAACATTGTTTTTTGATGACTCCGCCTAATTAATTCAATTAAATTTTTAAGCACTTTGTATGCTTACTTTTTCTAAAGATTTAGATCGGAAAAAGAGAACATCTAGAACGGGACTTGAACCCGCGACCAGTCCCTTACAGGGGGAATGCTCTGTGAATAACTTTACAGTCATTTTTAAACATTGTTTTTTGATGACTCCGCCTAATTAATTCAATTAAATTTTTAAGCACTTTGTATGCTTACTTTTTCTAAAGATTTAGATCGGAAAAAGAGAACATCTAGAACGGGACTTGAACCCGCGACCAATCCCTTACAGGGGGAATGCTTGAAGGGGGAGACGCGGGTTCAAGTCCCGTTCTAGATGTTCTCTTTTTCCGAACTAAATCTTTAGAAAAAGTAAGCATACAAAATGCTTAAAAATTTAATTGAACATACTTTTAATTTTTTAATTTCTACACGAGGAAAGCCTTAGGCTGGCTAAATATTTTACTAAGTAATTTTTATGGATGGATGGATAAATGAATGTTTGTTACTTAACGCCAGAATGGGTCTCAATAAACTGGATGCAATTTGATAATTTGGTTACTATTAAAACCTTAGTTCATTCTACTAGACTTCGGGATTCATTTAAAGTTATATTTGTGGAGTAATACTTGTTTGTATTTCTGCATGTTTATTGAATTTGTGACGTTTTGGTCTTTAGTGGATCGAGAAGTACCAAAGTTATTAGTTGCAATGTCAACCCAAAACTTATGCGAACTACTTACTACGAAAGTTTACGCGCACAAGTTTTCTCTTTAAGACTACTTTTGTCTGTATCTCTTCTACTTTGTAGCAATGTATTTCGTCATGATCAACTTACATAATGTAATGTTCAAAAATTCTGTGTTTGGTTTCTTTATTCGTATTTTATGCGCTGTATTTTATGCGCTGCATTTTATGCGCTGTATTTTATGCGCTGCATTTTATGCGCTGTATTTTATGCGCTGCATTTTATGCGCTGTATTTTCGCGAAGTTTAGTGATTTACAAGTTATTAGACGCGGTAGTAATTGTTAAGAAACTTCCCGTGTGAAGCAGGGACAGATCAGTTAAGAAATATTATTTTAGGATATTTAAGACATTATGTGTCTTAAATATCCTAGAAAATTTATTTATTTATATAATACTAGCTATTGCCCTTGCCCGCGACTCCACCCGCATGGAATTTCAATCCCGTTTCCGCTTCCCATGGGAACCTATTCCAGAGATAAAATAAAATGTCCTATTCCAGACTATAATCTACCCCTGTACCAAATTTCAGCCAGATCCGTTCAGCCGTTCTGGTGTAATTGAGTAACAAACATCCATCCATACATCCATCCATCCAAACTTTCATAACATAACATAACATAACATAAACTCACGCCTATATCCCCGAAGGGGTAGGCAGAGGTGCTAGCATCCACATTTCGCCAGTTTATGTTTAGGTCCCAATGTAATAGGTGGCGAGCCTATTGCCATTAACCGGGCACTTATAAACCTGCGATAAATACACACATAACTTCGAAAAGCATCGAAAAGTCATTGGTGTGTGCCATGGTAAAACCTGGGATCGAACCCGAGACCTCGTCTCAGCAGTCTATTACCCATACCACTAGGCTACCGCGGTCCAAACTTTCACATTTATGATATTAGTGTTATTTCTAGTCATAGAATGCAAAAACACTATTACGAATTACCCAAATATGCCAGTGATCCAGAAAATTTTATCACCAATTTGCTTGCAAGTGCAAATCGTTTCTCGTGGACGTCAGAGACATAGCCAAACTGCAGATTATAGTGTTATTTTATGAGCTTGAGCCGTCAGTAAATACCTGCTACAGTAACTGTGCTTACAGTCTTTAAGCTGCCAGGAGACTCCTCAAGAAGAGCAACGCGCGTTATTAAATCTCTGGGGAATGGAACACAAGTACATATGCGAATAGCGTGGAGTACTCCCCACAAAAGCGTTTCTCAGGCAAGTGTCTTCAGAATTTGAGAATTAGATCTATTATATTTACAAAGACAAAATTAAATGAACGCGCAGATGGAGACGACATGTGTTCGTTGAGCAAGTAATCCCACGCTCCAGGGCCACGTTAGAGCGTGTTCAGGCATTAGTACGGAATTATATGAAGGAGCTATGTAACGTTGTGGATTCTTTATAAATCTAATTAAAACAATATCCGTAAATTAATCGATATTTTAGTATGTTCTATAACTTATTACTAAATATCTATGGTTGTGCGAGCGAGATTGGACAGCACTAGCCCAGTCATCAACTGACGGCTCTTATATCGTCCCTTTCCTTGGAACCTTCGCCAAGGAAGGTCGCTTTGACCCCGTGGCCAACTGCTGTCGGCTCCGGGTCAGTTTTGAGATCAACATTTCCTACTTCTTTCTACAGGTGAAGACTTTCCAGCGGTGCAGCTTATTGCCTGCTAAAATGCATGGCTTATTATATTTTATTTTATACTGTGTGCTATTTCAGCCTACCTATTTAGTGCCACGAGGCCGATGACCCCTACGGTCAGAGGTCGCGGCACCAGCTTGTGCTGCCTACTTATATTCTTTTTATTATAGCTTCTAGCTACGCTGCATTGCCGCTGGGAGATTCTCTTCACCTGCTATTTTAGCGGGTCACTTGGACGTAGTTACCTAGTGACAAACTGACCCGCACCTTTTCTATTTCCAGGGTCTTCGCACCGGGCTTCGCACCATCATAGCGGTAGCGAGGCACACCAGCGGAGACCCTGGCACGCCGGCAACACCACCAGCCACGTGTCCACTAGCTAAGTGCATTCTACCATCTTGCACAACGGACCGAACAACGCCACGGCAGAATATTTATTATGAATCCATCCCCTGAGGTTCATAAGTCACACCTTAAACTTTATTGCAACTTCATTTACAAACCCTCATAAAAACATATAATCGTTACAGCTATGCCCGCGAAGTTTTAAGGTTTTTTTGCGCGGTACCAGAATTCTTCTTCTAAAATAGAAGTAGCCTATGTTACGCGTTATAATATTGCCTACCTGCCAGTGAAAATCCTGTCAAAAATGGCCTAGCCGTTCCAGAGATTACCTAATTTAAACAGAAAGAAAGACAGGTCGAAAAAAATTCTAAAATACTTTTTGTTATATGCATACACTTTCAGAATTTATTTTAACACCTGTTATTTTAATGTTACAAATAGACACTTAAATTTCATTAATTTGTATAAATAGAACATCTTGAACATAGCTTATCTTATAAGTAAAATGAAATATGGCAGAAGAGTCTACTTAAATATTCACATCGACTAATTCCATTTACTTATTTATATTATTTACATATTCAAGAGCTTTGCCGTACTCATTGTCTTTGATAAGCAAGATTTGGTTTAATTTACATTTAATAACTTAACTTACGCTTTGTTACTGTTTCGTCCCACATTTCCAAATATTCTTACTGCGTTGGGAGTGTCATACCACACACATGAATTTGGGTTCAAGACAATTGGTCGACATATTATTGATCGACATTATTGTGGCGATACCACATATACCCAGCGCCATCGAGCGACAACAAGTGAAACTTCTTGGATACTACTACGTCACTACCAATCATGAATCACGAAAGTGAAGTTCGCGCGCTGGTATAACATATATACAATATCCCAATGACAACCGTTGGGCCGCGGCCCGCCAGGCGTGATCACCTTGCCTGGTCGGAGGATCCTCCCTTTGTGTTGGAGGAACACAAACATTTGATCGACATGAGCTTAGATCGACATAAAAACAATCTTGTGGTTTGTAATAGTCGACTCCACAAGATTAGTAATTTCTTTCAGGATAACTGTATACGATTCTACAACAAGCTTAAATTTAAAAGCCAAATTAAAAGTAAACTCTGCCAAAAAGGCTACTATAAAATTAAAAACTATTTATACGACAAACAAGCTTGGATATGAACTGTTTGCTCTCTCTCGATGCTACTCAAATGAAATATTGTACTTAGGTTAAGTAAATATGTTTGTAAATAGACTAAAAAAAAAAAACCCGCTGAGTTTCTTGCCGGAGTCTTCTCAGGACATGGCCGCGTTTCGAACCGGTGGTCCATTTGCCAAATATCAGATTAAATTTTTTTTATGACGTTTTGTAAGTTCCGTATTAATGTTAGAATGATAAACGGCATATTTACCATGTTTAGTATCTTTTTCGAGAACATGATAAATATCCTGTTTATCATTCTAATTTTAATGTAAATGACCATGTCAATCTAAAATCATATATATTCCGTATTAATGGTCTATACAGAATAAATGGATTTTGACTTTGACTTTTGACTTTTGACTTTTGACTTTTGACTTTTGACTTTTGACTTTTGATGGACAATGACAATTAACCGACAAGTCAATTGGTCCACATATTGTTGATCAAAAAATTTTTTCATTTAATTTTTTTTTTAATTGATCAAAAAATAGTGGTTTACTGTATTTTATAGTGGTTTACATTACTATATAATTTTAAATATTTGTAATAATATCAATATTAGTAAAAAAATATTATTTATGGATTTTTTTCAGAAACTTAATAGTTTTTTGCTGTATTTAAGAATATGTATGAGTCGATGAATTGTCATGTCGACCAATTGTCGTTCGATTAAAAGTCTGGGTCCGATAAATTTTATCAGTTCAATATTTGGGGGGTATCATTGACTCATATCATTCTCCTTCACACCTTCATATCAGACGTCATCCCCACAGTCATCCCTTTCCTTGGCGTGTTCTCTTCCACATAATTCACCCACTTTTTCTTGAACCTGCCTTTTTTTTTATGTTTAGGACACGTCTATTTGACTTTACCTCGCCTCGTAAGGCCTCGCCTCGCATGGTAAGCTGAAGGTAAAGTCTCAGGAAAGAGGGTCACCATTACATACACGTACCATGTTAACAATGGTGGCACTCAGCTTGACGGCCTCATCAGAAGAGGATTGTCGTCGCAGCACCGCGTGACACCCACCGGTCCCACTAGTGCTGCGACCACAATCCCCCTGCCCGGCCTATGCACTTGCTGACCCCTGAACGCAATCAAACCGAAATTGGATTACTATGGAGGGTTTTTCGCAATCGTGCACGGTGGTACCTACCCGGCCGAATTTTGTGACAAATTTGTGTCATCAAATTTCTACCACCAGTGAAGTTTTTTTGCATTCATTTGCATTGCAATGTTCCACAAACAGTATCATCAACCTCTTTGCGATTTCCTAATATATTCTACGATATTCTACACAGCGCTTTTTAGACCCAAAGTAAGAATGGTTTAACTAGCTTGTGTTATGGGTTCCAGAATGCGGATAAACATACTTATATACTTTTTTGGTAAATACATACATATTATACATAGAAACACCCAGACCAATGCAAATAGACTTATTCATGCATACAAATATTTGCACTGAGCGGGAACCGAACCCGTGCCGCCTGTCATAGTAGTTGAATTGTTGTATGTCGATTTTTCCGGGAGCGACTCCCGTCCGATTCTCAGAGAGAAAAGCCTGCGACTGAACCTCATCCGTTAGCAGGTGTACCGACCATCAGGTGAGGTTAGTTTGGACTTCAAGGATGTCAGTAGGGCCCTGTACATCCATAAAAAGTAATCATCCGTAAAAAAGTTCATAGTGCAATGTAGAATTAGTTGTGTCTAAATAATTCAACACATGTTCGCTAGATGGCGTTAGGTTATAGTATTAACACACGCGGTAAGTGCACTTCGTACTTACCGTATATGGTAACGTCACACTCCTATACGGTTTATATTATATCTACGCACTGTTTTATTCTAAGAGAGACTTCTTTCGACCTTTTATACCTAAATGGTGCACTGTCTACGCTTGAAGTGCTGCAGATTACAAAAACCTTTTAAATGGATTCGGTGTTACATTAAGATGGAGACATAGATATACGTTAAATATCTGTAAAAATTGACATTATGAGTTTAATGTTAAAATATTATTAATACATATTACATAACATAACTTCATCCCTGTATCCCCGAAGGGATAAGCAGAGGTGTATTACACACCCACGATTCGCCAGTTATGTTAAGGTCCCATTGTAGTAGGGGGCGAGTCTATTGCCATCTACCGGACACATTATTAAGCGGGTGATAATTACCATTTATTAATGCACACATGACTACGGAAAGTCAGAGGTTTGTGCCTGGGGCGACTGGGGATCGAACTCGAGACCTCGTCTCAGTAGTCCGTTACGTACGCCACTGGGCTATCGCCGTTTTATTAAGAACTGAAAATTAAATATGAAATAGCTCAATGAAGAATATTAACTACTTCATGGTAGTTCGACGCCATAGTCGCGGTTCGTCTTTGAAAAGAAAACTGAAAGTAAGGAAGAAAATATTACAGGTTCATCTAGTGCTCTCCCGGCCCGCCGAGCCCGCAACTTGCTCGCCGCGCGTCGCAGGCGAATCAGGCGCCGGAGGTCGCTTAACGACCTCCGTCCTCCATGAGCGCAGGCCTGGGGGTGAGAGGTAAGGCCACCTGTCACCCCAGCAGAAGCAGGCCGGGACGATGGGGCGACTAGCGCCCCTTCCCCAAACCGGGGCAAGACGGGGACACCGTGGTTCCCAAATCCGAGGGGGCCATCTCGCAACTGGAGATGGCCCAGGGTCAGTCGGGGTGCGAGGGATATGTTCTATGGGCAACCTTACACCCCAGCGTCTGTAGACCCGAGACGGCGTGCGGTTTTAGTCGGTTCAAGCCCGGCATAATCGCCCCCGCTGAACGGCGGGGAGGTATCCGAAGGGATTTCGGCACGAAAAAAAAAAGAAAAGAGGTTCATCTAGTGCTATTGTACTGCAGAGTTCCTGGCCATTACAATACCGACGTGGTCCCAGTCCTAAACCAAGCAATTAATCTTATCTGTAGGGATTAGGTGGAATATCAATAATTACGGTGACTAATATTCATTAAAAAAAAAACCATACCAAAACTAAACTATTTCGTATTTATGTAGAATATTGCTGAAAGAAGGAATCTCAAACTTCATGTGTTTATACAAATAGAAATTTGCAGAAATTACTCAGAATCTTTGAAAACGATTACATTTAAAATGCCAAAAACTCGTAAATTGAGCAAAATGTAATTGTTGATTCACTGAACCCCATAATTATTAAAGCTGATATAATGTTCAGTACTTTTGTGAAACGTTCTTGATCCCTAGCTAAAAGGTTCAATACTTTGAAAAATATGGGTTTAGGCCTTAAAAGTGGGCTTAAAATAAACCGTCTAGACTCAACATTTGAATATGGATTTAATAAGACCTTTAAGCAGAAAGTGATAGATTTAAGAAATCTATTATCGTACATATAATACTTTTAGATGCTTAAGAGGCTATATTTCAAGTGGAATAATCACATTTAATAGGTCCTTCTGACAAATTTATTGAACATTGATTTTTAAATTTTGCGCTTCGGTATTGTTAGCAGGCGACCACGGACTTCGATAGCAGCGGAATTTCAAAATGTACCGTCACTGACAAAAATCGCTGTACATTAACTTTGTGAACGACGTATTTAAAAATTTATGTATATAAATACCTTTTTCCTTAATCTTTAGACGTCAATGTATTTCATGTTGTTTCTCTTTAATACTTCAAGCGGAGCGTGAAAAAGCATCTGATGGGGTCGTCAAGCTGAGGGCCAATATTGTACCATTACCTATCGCTGTCTGTAATAGTGACTCTTATTCTCTGAGATTTCTGATCGTAAATCAGGTGAGGTAAAGTCCTATTGACGTGACCTGTATACAAAAAAAACTTTCTGGTGACTCACCTTACTTCGCATTAGCGTAGACTTTTGTATGTAAATACTTTTACTCTTTTCACCAAAAAAAAATTCAAACCATATTTTTTAACCTGATAAATTTGGATTTCAATACTTTTGTTAAAAAGTTTAAGTAGGTATAAATTAAATTCAAGTCAAAATATGATCCTTTGCCCATCGAAGCATTGGGGGCGCGCAACTAGCTGCCGCTACACCGGCCTACTTTTACTAGGCTGACAGGGGGCTCCACCTGTCACCCCCAGGCATGCGCTCATGTAGGACGGAGGTCGTCGAGCGACCTCCAACGTCTGAGTTGCCTCCGCGCCTCGCAGGTTTTGAGATTGGGAGAGATTTGGGATCTCCACCGTCTCTTGCTCAAGCATTACTTGCTCGCACTACGCACCATCACCGTGAGCAAAACGCCGAGCAAAAGGGCTCCCACTCCAAGGGCTGCCACGAAGGCTCGCCTCGGCAACTCCCAGGCCGGGGACTGAGCAGTTCTATGCAGCCCTGAGTCCTCGCTTGCATCCCAGTGATAGCAATCAGACGTTGGCTCCTTCCTGAACTGACATATCCTCTGCGTCAGCCGGTACGAGAGGCTCCCGTGTCCCATCTCTAGGCAGTCCTCCATGATGCATCATTCTTATTATATGCCAAGGGCATGAAGGGAGCCAATTATTCGAATTTCATAGTTCTAGCTTCGATAGTATCAGGTTGTCCGTCAAGTGGAAAATGCCTTCCTCTTTAATGATTAAAAGTTTTATAACCAAGGTGATCTGTTAAAATATTTTATAATATAATATTGTGGGACATATTATATGGCCATATCTATACCCGAAACTCAGCTTAGTTTGTGATATATGTGTTCCAGAATGCCAATTAACATAAATTGAAATGTATTCAGTTGATTTATTTGCTGACTACCCTTGTCCGAATTGGAAGCCGGGAAGCTTGTAACACAATGTAATCCAATTACAGATCAAGTCTCCACAATGTGTACACTTCGCAAATAAGAGCATGCAACTAGGATGATTCTCAATGCGATACCATTAAGGGATCGCAAACATGTAAACACTTCACATAGATACAAAGTATTTCTAGCTAGCTCTTAGTTTCAAAACGATTTCCACAAAGAGATAAGGAGGAGAAAAACATCGAAAGAGGTACTCTTATACACCATACGATTACAGTACCTACCTCTATTGTTACGTAATAAATAATTAATATATCTAAATATATTATTATTTATTACGTAACAATAAACTATTATGTAAAAATATTAAGTAAAATACTTCACGACATTCTGCAGAGCGCTTTCTAGACCCAAAGTTTAACTAGCTTGTGTTATGGGTTCTAGAATGCGGATAAACACTACACATACTACCGCTACGCCACATAGGCCCTCAATTGATATTAAGAGAAAGAGTGGCACTTTACCAGCTGAGCCAGCCAATTCGTGCTGGGAAAACTAGGCCATCTCAATTATTAATTTATTTATGAACAGATAAAATCGGCATTATCAAGGCACCCATCATCATCTATCTCATCATCATCACTCTCGTCATCATCACTCTCATCATCACCACTCTCATCATCATCACTATCACCATTATCACTCTCATCGCCATCACTCTCATCGTCACTCTAATCACCATCACTTTTATCATCATCATCTATCCCATCAACACTCATTATCATCACTCTCTTCATCATCACTTCCAGCATTATCACTTTCTTCGTCAATCTAATCATCATCACTCTAATCACCATCACTTTGATCATCATCATTACTCTCATCATCATCACTCTCACCATTATCACTCTCACCATAATCACTCTCACCATAATCACTCTCATCATCATCACTCTCGTCGTCAATGTAATCATCATCACCCTAATCACCATTACTTTAATCATCATCATTACTCTCATCATCATCTATCCCATCATCACTCATCATCATCACTCTCATCATCATCACTCTCATCATCATCATCACATTTTCATAATAAATCTATGCATATGTGTAATAATAAGCGATGGAACCCATTTAAATCAGTTTTATTTCATTCTGGAACGTATAACTATTGATTTCATCTGAAATCGCACTTGAACGCAATAAGCTCAAATTCGTTTATCAGTAAACTAAATGACCAGTGGGCCTACCGCCCAAGTGTCGTCGATATCACAGCCGTCGAAATGTTGCGTTGGTCAAGGTCGACGGCCATTTTCTACCGCCCCATTGATTATCGATGCTGGCGCGGCGTAAGAATGAATGAAACGCTGTTTTTGACAGTTAAATAGCTGCCGCCTAAAAAAATTCAAATCGACGGCGTCGCTTTGAAGTGTCATTTCATTACGGCACCTCATGAGCTGTCGTTTTGAATATGATTTTCTTTTCCGACGGTTGATTACGATGCCGATTGCACCTAACACTGGGCTACTATGGCTTTTATGGGTGCTCAAAAATGCTTCCGAATTTTTGAGTTTCAGTTCTAAGTATGGGGACCCCCAAAATTTATTGTTTTTTTTTTCTATTTTTGTATGAAAATCATAATGCGGTTCACAGAATACATCTACTTACTAAGTTACAACAGCATAGTTCTTATAGTTTCGGAAAAAAAGTGGCTGTGACATACGGACGGACAGACATGACGAATCTGTAAGGGTTCCGTTTATTGCCATTTTATTTGGCAATGGAACCCTAAAAAGAACCCTTTATATGTTTATAAATATTCTAAAACCCATAAATACAATAAATAATTATTGTAGTACAAAGTACACAACGCCAACTAGACCCACACTAAGCAGAGCTTGTCATATGGGTTCTACAATGCGGATACACATACTTAAATACTTTTTTTGCAAATAAATACATAATATACATAGAAACACCCAGACCAATGCAAATATACATATATTTGCAATGAGCGGGAATCGAACCCGCGACCTCTGGCTTAACAGTTGACCGCACTACCGCTAAGCCACAGAAATCGTCACGTAACCCATGTTACAAGATCAACTATGAACACCTTTTTTATTTTTTACTAGCTGACCCGGCAGACTTCGTACTGCCTCAATCGATGACAAACCTTTTTAACCTCTGGACCTCCACAAATAATTCAAGACCAAAATTAGCCAAATCGGTCCAGCCGTTCTCGAGTTTTAGCGAGACTAACGAACAGCAATTCATTTTTATATTTAAGATTTTTCGTGCGGAAATCCCTACCTACTTTGAGTCTAGATAGGGCTGTGTAACCATATTATATAAAAATATTAAGTTCGTTTGTGTACGCCTCATAAACTCAAGAAGTTCTGCATCGATTGAGCTCAAATTTTGACCCGATACACAACATATTATGAAATATACGTTCGACTGCTACGCTGGGGGTCGCGGTTCGATTCTCGCTGAATGCAAATATTTTTATGTATGAATATTTCTATTGGCATTGATCTGGGTTTTTCTATGTACAATATGTCTGTATCTATAGAAGAAAATGTATCTAAGTATGTATGTCGGCATTGTAGAACCCATAACACAAGCTAATTAAGCTATGCTTACTTTGGGCCTAGATAGCGTTATGTAGAATGTCCTAGAATAGTTATTTATTTATATTTCATAGGATGCCATAATAAGATTCTATATTATTTTAAAGCTCTAAAAAGTTTACAAAGCCATTTCCTAAACGATATAGAAGATTCTGTACTTAGTTTATTTTAGATTATAATTTTTCCATTATGTAATTATTTAGTTTATAACCAATATATATGCGAACTCCCGCTCGCATAAAAACTATCGTGGTTTAAGCGGGTGGATTAATTGTAACAACATAAATAATGTAAATGAATTGATCAATACATAAATAAAAAGAAATAAACAAGTTGAATTCCTGAGACGAGCTCAGCCGATTACAAGGGATTTTCGATTTAGCGATTTTTTTTTTTTGCGATTTTTTTTTATCTCGCAATGGTTCACCCCAGCACGAATATATTACTGAAAACAGCAACTCGATAGCTCATCTCCTTCATACCCAAAACCGTGACAGAAAATTGGCAACGACGACGTCGACGACGACGACAACTCGATAGCAATAGGGCTATTCTAAAGAAAATCCCTAAAAAATGCTAATTAAATGGTATCTCCATACACATCTGCGTACCCGTAATTATATCAAAAAAATACAATTTTATACAGAAAGTTGATGGTAGAGCATATCCCGCATACAACTAACTAACAACACCCATTTGCCGAGTGCTTTTTGTAATGTAATCAATCTTAAACGATTTATGTTTAAAGCTTTCTTTGCCGTCTCTACTTACAATAAATGCTTCTCCGTAAACAAGTTATGCGACAAACATCGTTACTACCTAATAACTGTATTACGAATGCTTTTAAGTCAGTTACAACCTTTTGAAGTATAATTCGATCGCCGTTGAAATTGAAATAATAGTATTTTTAACAGATTCTATCGCGATTTATTTGATGTTACATAACATAACTTCACGCCTGTATCCCCGAAGGGATAGGCAGAGATGTATTACACACCTATGATTCGCCAGTTATGCTAAGGTTCCAATGTAATAGGGGGCGAGTGTTTACCATCTACCGGGCACATTATTAAGCGAGCGTTAATTAACATTTATTAATGCACACATAACTACAAAAAGTCAGAGGTGTGTGACCGGGACAACAGGAAATCGAACTCGAGACCTCGTCTCAGCAGTCCGTTACGTACGCCACTGGGCTATTTGATGTTGTTTTATTACTTACATTAATCCCGACGTTTCGGTTGCTTTTCAGCAGCCATGGTCACGGGGAGACTCTATTTCTACAATCTAAGATTTCAATTTACATTCTACAATCGGTACAGATATTACAGTGATCATTATTATCCTCCGAGGCTTCTCCCAACTCAGTTGTAGTCGACTTTTCAGTCTACACAACCCACTGGCGTTATCGTAGTTCAGTTGTTTTACCAGTGTCTGATTTTTCAGGGCTCCAAATATCCGTAATGAATGCCAATGAAGGCTACCGGGACTGCCGGTTTAACGTGCTCTTTGAGGCTCGAAAGAATCTCACTGTGTTAAGAATGGTCACCAATAAGTGATTGTTTTTTTTTTAAAGAATATTGGTACCTTTTTTTTTCGTGCGGAAATCCCTTCGGATACCCCCCGACGGCCAGTGGGGGCGGTTATGTCGTCTTGAACCGACTAAAACCGCACGCCGTCTCGGGTCTTAACACGCCGGGGTATAAGGTTGCATATAGAGCATCTCCGGTTTAGAGATGGTCCCCTCGGGTTTGGGAACCACGGCGTCCCCGTCTTGCCCCGGTTTGGGGGAGGGGCGCTAGACGCCCCACCGAGAATATTAGTACCTTTTTTTTTCGTGCGGATATCCCTTCGGATACCCCCTCGCCGGCCAGTGGGGGCGGTTATGTCGGGCTTGAACCGAATAAAACCGCATGCCGTCTCGGGTCTTCAGACGCCGGGGTGTAAGGTAGAGACATAGAGCATATCCCTCGTAATAGAGCATATCCCTCGCAGAATATTAGTACCTAACCGAAATTACTAATATTTCCCCTAACCCCTCCAACTAAGCTAAATTGCTTGTGTTAGGAGTGGGTTCACGTCGGTAGTGTAATGGCCAGGATTCGAACCCGGGACTTCTCGATCGTAAGGTCGACTTCTTAACCACTAAGCTACTGACGCTTCTAATGAAATGTGTAGAAATAGTTGGCAAAGTTAAATTGTTTGTATTTAAGTTTAGAATAGTTTGTAGATAATGTGATTTCTTGCAATGTGACTGACATGTCTCAGGATAAAAGTCTTGTAATTAAATAAAGATTAAAAAGAAAAATTGGCCACCCATCTTATGACTCGGCTAGCATTGCTTCACTTTACAATGTATTAATGTATTCAATAGGTGTCCTATTCAAGACGGTTATGTAGGTGTTATGTAGTCAGTAAGAGTTACGGTAGATGGCACCAGCATCGCCCCGAGATGTATATATAATATATCGGAGAATTTCAAATATCTGGAATGTGTCTAGGTAGCTCAGTTGGTCAGAGCACTCCCCCTGTAAGGGACTGGTCGCGGGTTCAAGTCCCGTCCTAGATGTTCTCTTGTTCTTATCTAAAACTATCAGAATTAAATATTTATATTCAAAAATAAACAAAAAAATAAAGAACACAAAGTTAGAGTGGTAGAGTCAAACAACAGTCATTTTGGCCGTTGCATGAATGGGCCGACTCGACCGGGGAAGCACCACCCTCTCACAGAATATCGACGCCAAGTGACAGTATTTGAACTGTTGCGTTCCGTTTGGTGAGTGAGAGTGCCGGAGCTCAAACTCCTTTCCCATCCCCTCCCAAACTTATTTCCCATCCTTTCCTTTACCGGGTCGGCAGCGCGAGTGTGACGCCACTGGTGTTGCACACCTTAGTGGTGTAAAAAAAAAAAAAGTTATAATCATTAAATAAGAGGTTGCAATGAAACTATTTCTAAGAAGTATGTCTTGGTTTGCTTCCCAAGGTTTCGGTTGCTTTTCACCAAGTATAAGTTTTATTTTAATATCTAATATTCGCGTAGAATTTCAACAATTTAATTGAATAAATAACCCTATTATATAATATAATCCTATCCTATCCTATTATAATAACCCTATTATATACCCTATAACTAGTCCGTAGTTCTATCTATGATTTTATTGTTTTTGTGAGCCTGCATTATTATGCCATGTTTGTTGCAGAATCATCTTAAAGACCTGAAGGATTTTTCAATTAACTACATCTTGTGTTAGCCAAATGATTCAAAACATTAAAAAAACACCATACCTTAAATTTTAGGTTCATTCTATGTATACGAGATTGTAAACAACATAAATATTAATAAATAAAATAGTAAGCATAGTTTAACTAGCTTGTGTTATGGGTTCCAGAATGCGGATAAACATACTTATATACTTTTTTTTTGTAAATACATACATATTATAATAAGTACATAGAAACTTGACGGCCTCTGTGGCGTAGCGGTAGTGCATTCGACTGCACAGACGACAAGGGGCGCGGGTTCGATTCCCGCTCAGTGCAAATATTTGTATGTATGTATATGTCTATTTGCATTGGTTTGGGTGTTTCTATGTATAACATGTATGTATTTATAAAAAAAAAAACCATCCAAGTGCGAGTCGGACTCGCACACCGAGGGTTCCGTACAAACCTGTAGGTATATAAGTAAAAGTTCACCCATCACGACAATCGAGTCATAGTTATGGTATTTAAATATGTGATGTAATTAAAAATTTAAGGTTTTCGGAATTTTTACTTTATATGTTCTATTAAACATTGCTTCATGCCAAATTTCAAGATTCTAGATCGAATGGAAGTACCTTTTAGGTTTTGATTCCCTCGCGAGCAGTTGCGAGTTTGAAAATATGCCACTTAAATTGCTATTTCTTTTGATTGCGTTGACATAAAAGTTTGATCTTGTTGCAGCTTAAAGGTATTATAGACCTGAGTATTTGATATGAATTTATTACCTCTACGCGTTCATGAGAAAAGAAGTAGTAACTTTAAAATTTTCAAAAATATTTTTATTATATATGATGTAACTAAAAATTTACGGTTTTCGCAATTTTTTCTTTATCTGTACTATAAGACGTTACTTCGTACCAAATTTCAAGATTCTAAGTTCAGGGGAAGTACCCTGTAGTTTTTGATTCCCATGCGAGTTTCGAAAGTTTGCGGAAATTTGCGGCATAAACGGCTGTGTCTTTGGATTGGTTTGGCTTAGAAGTTTGATTTTTTCACAGCTCTAAGGGACAGTAGACCTGAGTATTAGATATAAATTTCAGTTTGATACCTCCACGCATTCCTGAGAAAAACGGTCTTGACAGACGGACAGACGGACAACGAAGTGATCCTATAAGGGTTCCGTTTTCTTTCCTTTTGAGGTACGGAGCTCTAAAAAGTATATAAGTATGTTTATCCGCATTCTGGAACCCATATGTGTTATAAGCTAGGTGGCGCTGTCAAGTAAACATTGCCCGTAACTGTGCTCTTGATATTTTTATTGTTAAAATCAGATAAACGAAGAACGGAACTATTAAAAGTGCATGAAAGTGAAGTTGGACACCAAATTGAAGTGTAAAAGTGTTAGTGGCGAACTTAGTGCACTACGAACATAAATACAGTGATATTTCAATATGTGGAATCAATGACTTGCATCTTTAAATAACATTATAAAACCTAAATTTGCTAACACATCCTAAATCCTGCTCAAAAACATAAATTAAAACAATAATGATATTCGGAAAACTAGACCAAATTTACTTTTTCGAACTTATGTGTAGTACAAAAGATTCGTTTTTTCTTAATTTTTAAAATACGATGACATCAGCGCAACTGTTGTCAAGTACCGTAACTTTCTGTCCTTGATGAACCACAGATAAAGCGAAGACCAACACGGATATCATAGACATTAAGTTTTAACATCAGCGCCCTCTGGTACAAAGTTTTATTAAAACAGTCGACTACAGAGCAACACGTAGGTACCCAATTGATCAACGATTTATTATTGGTCTAGTCAACAAGTGACCTCCGTAATCCCACAAATCTCAATCAGATCTCTGCGAGCTACATAAGAACAGAGATTTCACAAAAATTATTAATGTGCTCGTGGTGTAGCGGTATACCGACCGACCTGCAATATTCAAGTCTCGGGATCAAACCTCACATTTACCAAACTATTTTTGAGCTTTGTTTGCTTTGGTTGTTTAATAGAATTGCGAAAAATAAATAAAATAAAAACAAAAAACAACAAAAAGGGGACTTGAATACTGTTTAGACATGGATGATGAGTCTAATACTAATATTACTCACCGCTCACGGAAGCCTCAACAAACATTCTCCTTGAGCGATGCTTCGATCAAGGATCTAAACCGAACCATCCTATTTGACTCAAGTGCGATAAGCCTGCCGAATACATCTTTAAATGACAGCCGAACTGTATACGATCTCAAGGAGAAATTAGACAAACTTACTCAGGAATTAGCCGTCGCGCATCAAGAGATTGAGAATCTAAATTCTGAAAACTATCGTCTGAAAAGTGACTTAAACAAAAGTCAACAAATTGCTGACGTTTATAAAAATCTCACTCAATCAGAAAGTCTCCGGATGACGCCGTTGTCATTAGGCACTAAGCAACGCAGGGCTCGCTATTCAACACCTACAAAGTTCCACAACAGATTTCAGAAACTAAGCACAAACACAAATAATATCATGGACATTAGAACGATACCTAGTGACACTATCTCCAATCTGGGTTTAACTACAGAAACTGAGAGTCATGACCTGCCACAAAGTACGAACTCCTGTCTGAAAGGAAATCAAGAAGTTGATAAAACAATTTCATCCTCACAACCTATCTCAAAACGACCAAGTGCAACAATGTCACTTGCCCGGACCACACCTGAGTGTCCGCGCTCTGTTGCCAGACGCAGGTTAATCATAATTGCCGATGATCAAGGACGTCAATTACAACGCACACTGCAAAATCTGGTGGGCGAGGAATTCCTAGTGACATGCTACTGGAAATCGGGAGCACCGCTGCAAGACGTACTGACTTCGGAACGTTATTCCATTAACTCTCTAAGCGATAGAGATTATGTTGTTATTTTAGGTGGTATGCATGATTGGTCTCCATGTAATTTTAAAATTTGTGTTAGCAACTTTTTGTGTTTAACTAAGAACACGAACGTAGTGTTTTGTGAGATCCCGTTTAACAAACATCTGAATGAAAGGAAATTGAATTATGAACTAAAGTTACTTTGCTCCCAATTTGTAAATGTGTCTTATATTGATATGGGATTCAGTGTCAGGATACCATACCGTGGTATCTATGCCCGATTTGTGGGGGGGCATTTACTTAGAGAAATATTGAGAATAGAATATTTATACAAGTTTAACGACTATGTACGAAGTAAACAAAAACATGCGAGTAGTCCTTCCTATAATAGTAAGAAATCATACAGTTCAATAAGTACACAAACATCTACAGAACACTTGCGCGGCCAGTTAGATCATGATCGGGGTGAGAATTTCCTATCTAGTCAGCCAACAGATTTTTTTCGTGAACACTAAATTAAACTTGTTGCACCAGAATATTGATGGTCTAATGACTAAATCAAACTTACTTACCCTAGTCCTTGATAAGCTTGAAGCTGATAAAATGCAAGTTGGGGTACTATGTGTCACAGAGCATAATCTATTAAGAGAGGACACATTGTTGCTAAATATTCCCAATTATAGGCTGGGTTCTATTTTCTGTAGAAAAAACCGTAGGGGTGGTTCATGTGTCCTTATTCATAACTCGCTATTATTTAGCCCGTTAAAAGAAATTAGCGAATTCGGCATAGAGGGTATTATGGAGTGTTCAGGGATCGAACTTTCGGATCATGGACTCATAGTAATATGTATATATAGGCCGCCGAGAACAAATGCTGAAGACTATGAGAATTTTTTTATTGCATTTAATTCTTTGATTAGCCGTTACATATATGGTAGAAAGAAATTGATAGTGTGCGGTGATTTCAATATCAATACACTTGCTAAAAGCTATGAATCCAATGAGTTCTCGCATATATCACAATCGTATAACCTTAAAATAGTTTTCAATGAACCTACCCGACCGGACAGTGGCAAATGTATTGATAACTTTTTGTCTAATATGCGAGGCAGTCACCATGAGGTCTTTGAATTTGCGTTATCTGACCATACAGCTCAATTATTCCAAATTCCAGTGAAATTAAGACACATATATAGATATTGGTACATTGAAAAACGTGATTATCGTAAAGTTAATATCAACAAATTTGTAGAATGCGTTAATGCCCTTAGTTTTCAGGAAGTCTTTGAAAGTGATGATCCAAGCACTGCCTTTACAGAGTTTTACCAACTGTTTAGACTTTTTTACGATCTTTGTTTTCCACTTGTAAAGATAAAAATCTATGCAAAGACCAAGCCTAAATGGATCACTAATGGAATAAAACTATGCTGTAAAAGAAAAAGACGTCTATTGTGGCAGTATCGTAAAAATCGCACTGAGCGTAATAAAAAAAGTTTTACAGACCTAAAGTCCAGATTAGATCGAATAATAAAGCTGACACAGAAAGCCCAAAATGATAATTTTATAAATAAATCAAGCAACAAATGCAAAGCCACTTGGGCTATAATAAATAATAATAAAGGTAACGACCCGAAAGATGAAATTGAGCATATAGTGGTAAGCAATAACATTATTGGCGACCCCAGGCAAGTAGCCAATTCCTTTAATAATTTTTTCATTAACCAAGTAACTAAATTAAATATAAATTCGGCACAAAGTTATGATAGTAATAATGTCAACTCGTTATTTATGCCTGTAACATTACCTGGCGATATAAATAAAATAATTATGAATCTCAAACCCACAAATAGCACCGGTTACGATGGTATTTCTGTTAAGATTTTGAAGCACGTCTCTATTAAACTATCTTTTGTACTAAGCCATGTAATTAACTTGTGCATATTTCATGGTGTATTTCCGAAAGAGCTTAAAATAACTCTTATAAGACCAATATTTAAAAAAGGAAACAAACATGATATGAGTTGTTACAGACCGATTGCTTTAATTCCAGTTATGTCTAAAATATTTGAGAAGGTTATTTACGAGTGCTTGTATAATTACTTTGAGAACAAAAATATGTTAGTTGATGAGCAATCAGGCTTTAGAAAGAATAGAGATATAAATATCGCCATCTTTAAATTTCTTAGAACAGTCATGACTGAAATAGATAATAAAAGTCAAGCCTGTGCTCTCTATATGGACCTATCGAAAGCTTTTGATTATGTAGACCATCAAATTTTAGTAGATAAACTGAATGCCTATGGTATAAGAGGAAACATACTCGACTTAATAAAATCTTATCTTAGTGATAGAAAGCAATCCACTCAAATCCCAAAGCTATGTCCTATTACCAAAACGATGGTGAGTTACTCTTCGGAGCAGCGGAGTGTTGTGTTTGGTGTACCACAAGGCAGTGTATTGGGGCCACTTTTGTTTATTATATATATAAATGATTTTCCCAAGGCATTGCACCAAGAATCTGTACTATTTGCTGATGATAGCACTATTTTATTTAAAGGGAACAATAAACAAGACATTGAAAACCAAATTAACGATGCTCTGTGCACTAGTATAGATTGGTTCACTCGAAATAATTTAAAAATAAACATCGATAAAACTAACTTAATGACATTCAGCAACAGAGTAAATAAACTAGTGGACTTAAAAATACAGTATGACAATAAGAACATTAAACAAGTGCCAGCCGCAAAATTTTTAGGTTTAAATATCGATGAGAACTTGAACTGGAAGAATCATATTGAAAGTTTGTGTTCAAAAATAAACCAGTACTCTTACGCTCTCTATAGGCTTTCAAAAACTTCAAGTACGTCTACAGTCCTAACCGCCTACCATGGTTATGTTGCTTCAATCATAAGGTTTGGTATAATTTTCTGGGGCAATGCTACAGATGTAGAATATGCATTTAAAGCTCAAAAGAAATGCGTAAGGGCCATTTGTAATATGAAATCAACAGATAGTTGTCGACCCTACTTTGTAAGATTGAACATTCTGACTCTGCCATGTGTCTATATTTTAGAAACCATACTATTTGTGAAGAGGAATGCTCATATGTTCGAGAAATTGAGAAGCATTAGACATAATTTAAAAATATGTATACCTTCCAACTCCACAGCTTACTTAAATAAAAGTATTTTCTGCATGGCTCCTAGAATATATAACCACTTACCTAAGTCAATTTTAGAGGAACCTAATAATAATATTGTTAAAATTACACTTAAGAAAATACTGTTGGAGAAGTGCTATTATTCTGTGGAGGATTATTTACGTGATCAGCTGTGATAGTCTAGTGTACTGACATTCTATATGACTTATATTAGACTTAGTTTGCTGACATGTCACTGTTTGTGCATGTCACTTATATTGGACTTCGTTTTACTGACATGTTACTATGTATTTTGTATTGACTCCCATATTGACATTGCATTATTCTAATTTAATATTACTTAACCTTTAACAGAACAAAATATTGCACGCTGCAAGACTAAATATGGTGTAGACAAATATACTGACATGTTATGAAACGTATAGTAGAATTAGTTTATTGACATGTAGGTACTATTGATCTTGTATTGACTCCCACATTGAATACTGTATTATTTGAAATTTGTATTTCCTTAATTAACTTCTATTGACATAATATTGCACGCCGCAAGGCTAAATATAGTGTACCTAAACGTATGAACTTAACATCCCATATACCTGTATTTGCAATTGTAAGAAAATAAATAAATTAAATAAAAAAATAAATAAAATTATGCTTCCTTTGGGTCTAGGAAGCGCAGTGTAGAAATGTCGTAGAAATTAGTAGAATATAAACACCCAGGCCTATGCAGATAGACGTATTCATGCATACAAATATTTGCACAGAGCGGGAATCGAACCCGCGCCCCCTGTCGTAGCTACGCCATAGAGGCCGTCAACATGCCAGGTCTACACGTTCGCCAAACCTCTACAAATTCAAACGTGTAGATAAAGCGTTTGGCTTGCAAAACTTTATGAGCCTGAATCAAAGGAACTTCGTGGGAAGTGCTAATGATGTATCCACATGCTGGTGTATAACTAGTTTCACTGGTGAACTGACACGTGCAAGCGTGGTACGGTTTTATGCATTCAAACCTTCTGCGTTATTGAATATTTGTTATTTTTTTTATATTTAGGACACGTCAATTTGACTTCACCTCACCTGATGCTAAGCTGAAGGTAAAGTCTCAGGAAAGAGGGTCACCATTACATACACGTACCATGTTAACAATGGTGGCACTCAGCTTGACGGTCTCATCAGAAGAGGATTGTCGTCGCAGCACCGCGTGACACCCACCGGTCCCACTAGTGCTGCGACCACAATCCCCCTGCCCGGCTATGCACTTGCTGGCACCTGAACGCAATCAAACCGAAATTGGGTTACTATGGAGGGTTTTTTGCAATCGTGCACGGTGGTACCCACCCGGCCGAATTTTGTGACAAATTTGTGTCATCAAATCTCTACCACCAGTTAAATTCCTTCTTTCATTACGATATTTGCTTCTTTTCGTAATAAAAATCCTCTATTCCACTAATTTCAACTATAAGTTCAACCAGTTGAATTAATAGCACTAAAAAATTCTAATTATTTCAACTTTGTTTTTTTTTTGTCGGAAGTTTACGCGAATGTCACACATTGAAATAAAACTATTTTTAACGGATTCTATCGCGATTTATTTGATGTTATTTTATATTTTATATTGATCCCGACGTTTTGGTTGCTTTTCAGCAGCCGTGATCACGGGGAGACTGACCATTTTTATTTCAATTTGTTTTTTTTTAGCACGAATATAACTGATTACGAGCTAGACGTCTGCCATGGTTTGCTTATCTACAATACACTAACGCCCTATCAAGGTGTGATGGGCCATACCAAGATCTTCGAGGCAAAGCTAACCTCAATTGTAAGCCGGTACAAATACTGACTTACGAGGCTCATGCGCAGGCTTTACTATGGGGTTTGAGAGCAAACAACAGTCGCTTCCATAAAAGCTAAATTACAACAATCAACAGAAAGGAGGCCTAGAAGAAGTGTAAGTGGGAAGATATTAGTGTGGTCTCATACACCCACAGGAACAATCACAATAAAAACAGATGTATAAATACTTACGATGAATTGAAATAAAACTATTTTTAACGGATTCTATCGCGGTTTATTTGATGTTATTTTATATTTTACATTGAACCCGACGTTTCGGTTGTGTCCCAAGCTGGTGGCACATTTCCAGGGACTTGGGACCCAGTCATTCACTTAATTAATTCCAAGAAAAAACAAAATACAACAAGACTTCATGACACTGTGAGCTCATTCAGCGTAAATAGTAACACCAACAATTCAACATAGTTCAGGGTACTTTGAGATAATTTTCACTTCAAACTTCAAGACAACAACCATCTTTAGTCTCCCCGTGACCATGGCTGCTGAAAAGCAACCGAAACGTCGGGTTCAATGTAAAATATAAAATAACATCAAATAAACCGCGATATAATCCGTTGAAAATAGTTTTATTTCAAAATGTAACATTGGCGTAAATTTCCGACAATATCACTTACGATGAATAATAATTTCTAGCCAGGAACGCACCTTTATTTAACGACCTCATTGCTGCCCAAACACATAAGTAGGTCGCAGTGTAGCACAAACAGACAAACGTTATAGAAACAGTCATGATATTGGCTGTAGGCTTTACGATTTAGGGCGGCAGTTTGTCCGAAGACACGTAAATTGTTTATAAGTGAGTTCGATATCGATTCAGATATCTAAAAACCGGCCAAGTGTGATTCGGACTCGCCCATGAAGGGTTCCGTAGCAGCAAGTAAAATTTTTATATTTGAGTGCTGAGCACTGGGGGTAGAAATTTGATGACACAAATTTGTCACAAAATTCGGCCGGGTGGGTACCACCGTGCACTATATTGCGAAAAACCCTCCATAGTAATCCAACTTCGGTTTGATTGCGTTCAGGGGTCAGCAAGTGCATAGCCGGGCAAGGGGATTGTGGTCGCAGCACTAGTGGGACCGGTGGGTGTCACGCGGTGCTGCGACGGCAATCCTCTTCTGATGAGACCGTCAAGCTGAGTGCCACCATTGTTAACATGGTACGTGTATGTAATGGTGACCCTCTTTCACTTAACATTAGGCGAGGTGAAGTCAAATTGACGTGTCCTAAATATAAAAAAAAAAGTTGATCGAATGAAAGACAAATTGCGTTTTACGATTTATGACGTATTAAAAAAAAACTACTTACTAGATCTCGTTCTAACCAATTTTCGGTGGAAGTTTACATGGTAATTGTACATATTTTTTTTTTAGTTTTATCATTCCCTTATTTTAGAAGTTACAGGGGCGGGGGGGGGGGGGAGGGCATACACACTCACACACATTGTACCACTTTGGAAGTGTCTCTCACGCAAACTATCCATAGATACCCTATACGTATGGGTTTGATGAAAAAATATTGTTGAGTTTCAGTTCTAAGTATGGGGAACCCCAAAAATTTATTGATTTTTTTATATTTTTGTGTCAAAACCTTAATGCCGTTCACAGAATACATCTATTTACCAAGTTTCGACAGCATACTTCTTATAGTTTCGGAAAAAACTGGTTGTGACATACGGACGGACAGACTGACAGACATGACGAATCTATAAAAGTTCCGTTTTTTGCCATTTGGTAACGGAACCCTAAAAATGTGACATCTGTAATCAATTATGTTGCGTAAACTCCAAATATATGAGATAAGGACAGGAAGATGAGATAAAGAGAGCAGCTGAACCGATTTCGCCAATTATTTTTTCACTCCTCTTCCTCAAAAAGACCGTCATTGTGGCGTACCAGAGCGAAGAAAAAATAGCAATTCTTCCCCTAGGGGAAAAGGTTTTTTTTTAAATTTTTGTGTGTCAAATGACAATGAGCCTACAAAAACGAAAAAGTATTTAGTCATGGGTAGTATAATCTTTATATATAAAAATGAATTGCTGTTCGTTAGTCTCGCTAAAACTCGGGAACGGCTGGACCGATTTGGCTAATTTTGGTCTTGAATTATTTGTGGAGGTCCAGAGAATGTTTAAAAGGTGAGTAAATATGGAAGTTGTTATCGATTAAGGCAGTACGAAGTCTGCCGGGTCAGCTAGTTATGAATAAAGACTCGACTTATTACTGTTTCATAAAAAAGAACTTCATTTTAATTTTGAAAATGGAACTAAAATCGGCGATCTCTGGTAGAATGCATTCTAATTGTCTAATTGCAAATTGAATTGGTAGTGACCGTAATCAATTTTACAATTTGTATTGGATTGTTTTATTTTCTCGCGATCGTAGTGAAAAGTATAGTGTAACACACGGCGCTAAAACCCATTAAAACTCGGTTTCTATTTACTCCCTCGCTAAGGCTCGGGAGTAAAACTACCTCGTATATAATGGGTCATTTTAGCTCCTTGTATAACAATCTACTATTTTATTATGTTCCTTGAATGACGAGGATGGTTCTTACTGAAAGAAAAATCTAAAAATTGCCAGGGAAAAGTTTTCAGGCATGTTTGGGATAAATAGGTATGGATGGATATGGATATATAAATAGGCCGAAGTATGCCACGTGCAAAACCGCGGGGGACAGCTAGTTTATAATATTACTGAGTAGGATAGTTGGGTTTTTTTTTACGTGCGGAAATCCCTTAGGATACCCCCCCCCGCCGGCCAGCGGGGGTGGTTATGTCGTGTATCGACTAAAACCGCACGGTGTCCTCCCCAAGTGTCCGTTGCCGGGCACCCCGGGTAAGCCCTCGAAAGGATAACCCCAGGGGTAGGATAGTAGGGTGTGAAAATTTGTAAAGCTTTTTTTGTTTGGATGTTTGTTACCAAATAGCGCTCAAACTGAACGGATATGGCTGAAATTTTGGTACAGAGATAGATTTTATACCTGGAATATGTTCCCATGGGTGAGCACAGGATCAGAATCACACACAAGCGGAGCCGCGGGCAACAGCAACCAAGTAATAATGCGGGAAAGACTTCAGACAAACTGAAAACATCTCATCGATTTCCAAATCTAATTAGGCATACGATCTGTTACGAGAACTATTCGCAAACTCATACACCTGCTGTAATCAAAATCATTCATATCCTCATGGGAACTTAATTCCGACTGTTCCGAGCGGGACGTTGACGAAAACCCGCAAACATTGTTAAACTTTTAATTTGTTCCCGACTCTGACGGTTACGTAGTTATCAATGACGAAGCCGGGTACCAGGCTTTTGATCCAATTATTGAATCCGTTCAGAAACGTACCACTGTTCGATTTTTGCTTTGAGGTTTTGATTATACAGAATAGAGAAAAATATGAATATACGAAACTTCAGTAATTGTGTAGATATAAAAATGGCACAAAATAAATTGTGATAGATCAGTTTAACATTAGTTTTATTTAAATCAATAGGTGGATCCATACATCGTCGATCCTGCGATCCGTGATCCAGAAGCCTGGAGCATGGATCGTACTCGTCTGTTGGCTTGAATTTCCCAACCAGCTCCAGCCGATCCACTCTGATCCACCTACGATCACTTAAATCGCGATCCAATCTCGTGATTCGGTGTCAATCACGTCAGTTAAATTTGTCACAGGGATAGTTAATAGTATGGAATAAACATAACATAACTTCAAGCCTGTATCCCCGAAGGGGTAGGCAGAGATGTGTATTACACACCCACGATTCGCCAGTTATGTTAAGGTCCCAATGTTCATACGTGGCATACGTAACGGACTGCTGAGACGAGGTCTCAAGTTCGATCCCCAGTTGCCCGGGCACACACCTCTGACTTTTCGTAGTTATGTGTGCATTAATAAATGATAATTATCGCTCGCTTAATAATGTGCCCGGTAGATGGCAATAGGCTCGCCCCCTATTACATTGGGACCTCAACATAACTGGCGAATCGTGGGTGTGTAATATACCTATGCCTACCCCTTCGGGGATAAGTGATAGAAGAAGAAGAAGTTATATATTTAGATTCAATATTATAAGTTGTAGTAAGAAAGACAAATCGGAAACAGAGTTGAAAGACGTGACGAGATAAATTTAACATAGTATTGGGTCTTGGTACAGGTCAACTGAGTTCAAATGTAGCTATTCTGACGTTCTCAGATATGAGAATGAGTAAGGCAGATTGATATGTTTAATCCTATCTGTGTATATTCAGTCAAAAAAGTATCGGGAATGGATTAAAATTCAAATTAAAAATTTTGGCCAAACACTCAACAAATACCATCGAGCAACCACTATATTCACCAGATATGACTCCAGCCAACTTCTTTCTTTTTCCTAAACTCAAATTACCACTTCGTGGCACCCATTTTCAATCGATAGAAGACATAAAGGAAAATTCGGGGCAAGAACTGAACTCAATTCCGGAAACAGCGTTTAAAAAATGTTTTAATGATTGGATTATTCGTTGGCGTAAGTGTATCGTTTCAGAAGGAGTATACTTTGAAGGTGATGAAAAAAATTTGGGTGAATAAGGAAACATATTGTGTATTATTGATCTTTTCCTTTTCATGATCTTTGATCTTGTAGAATTGTGTCCGCCTATATTGAGCTTTACCACGATTTACCAACCTCCTCCTGCCGGCCAGCGGGGGTGGTGATGTCGGACTCTAACCTACCAAAACCTAACGCCTTCCTACGTCTTTAATGCCGGGCTGCAGGAGACATTCACGAAATGTATTCAACTGATAAAATAATAACTCGTAGTCGCACTAATTACGCACAAAAAAAAATCTACGACAGTCTACACAGCGCTTTCTAGACCCAAAGTAAGCACAGTTTAACTAGCTTGTGTCATGGATTCCAAAATGCGGATAAACATACTTATTTACTTTTTTTTTTGTAAATACATACATATTATACATAGAAACACCCAGACCAATGCAAATCGACATATTCATGCAAACATATATTTGCACTGAGCGGGAATTTAAACCGCACCCCATGTCGTAGCAGTCGAATGCACTACCGCTACGCCACAGAGGCCAAAAATTTAACATCGGAGTAGCTACTAAGTAAATTAGCTCAAATTCGATTGATTTATCTTGTTTAGCTCAGGAGTTCCTATGGCCATCTCCCGACTCTATCATGAGACCAGCTGCATATTATCGCATTGTCATCGAAGATACACAAGTACCTGTACGGAGTACTGCTCGTATCTGTGTGATGGCTCAGCAAAATACCATCTAGAAGCGCTAGAGCCAATAGAGAGACGGGCCAAGAGGCTCATTAACAACGATGCACTCGTCGAGAAAAGGCTACAGAGCCTTGAACATCGACGCAATGTTGCAGGCCTATCGGTCTTTTATCGAATGCATTTCGGAGAGTGTGCGCTGGAATTGCACAACTTGATACCTCCAAGCCCTTTCCACCAACGAACGACCAGACGCACAGCGACGCGCCACCGCTACATGGTGGATATTCCACTCATACGCACGAAACGTTTCGGCGACACATTTATTATGCGTACAGCTAAGGAGTGGAATTGCCTGCCTGAGTCTGTGTTTCCGGAAAGCTATAACCTTGGAATCTTCAAGTCTCGAGTGAATAGGTTCCTTCTAGGCAAACGTGATCCATCGTAGACCACATCGTCACTTACGATCAGGTGAGATAGAGGTCAAACGTGAGCCTATCATCCATATAAAAAAAGTACACCAAATTTGAGTAAAATCTAATATCAGGAAGTAGCTCTAATTGAGCTTCCAACATTTGACCTATACTAAGTTATTTTATCAGAGCAAGTTAATTAAAAACTTGTGGGTAATATTAAGAAAATGTAGTATGTATTGTGTACGTAGTTATGTATTGTGTGCATTAATAAATGTTAATTATCGCTCGCTTAATAATGTGCCCAGTAGATGGCAATAGGCTCGTCCCCTATTACATTGGGACTTTAACATAACTGGCGGATCGTGGGTGTGTAATACACCTCTGCTTATCCCTTCGGGGATACAGGCGAGAAGTTATGTTCTGTAGTTATATAAGATAACTAAGCTAGTTTAAATTCCAGATGGAATTACATAATAACCGCTCGAGACACTGTGACCAAACTTTACACGCTCAGAAAGCATGTCCAGAGTTGTGACTTTCAAAAAGAATTTTCAAAATCGGACTTGCCACGGAGGAATTATCACTGTTCAAAATTTTCAAAATCTGATTCACGATGTCTCACTCAGCTCAACATTGCAAGCAGCGATTCGCCTTGCAGACCTAGTGATATAATACACGTCTACAAGAGTTGCAAATTTTAAAGAGAGAAGCCGTGGAAATTTTAAATATCTACGTGATAAAAAATCCTGACTAGCTGATTATTTTGAAGGAGAATCGTATAGTACTTCTACCATAATATTTTTTTCAATTTATATTTTTCTGAGAAAACTTAAATATTACTAGCTTTTACCTACGGCTCCGTCCGCGTAAAATTCTAATCCGGTGCCCGCGCCCCACAGCAACTTTTTTTGGTATATAAAGTAGCCTATATCCTATTTCAGACCATTTTTTTTTTTTTTTTACGTGCGGAAATCCCTTCGGATACCCCCCCGCGGGGGTGGTTATGTCGTGTCTCGACTAAAACCGCACGGTGTCCTCCCCAAGTGTCCGTTGCCGGGCACCCTGGGTAAGCCCTCGAAAGGATAACCCCAGGGTTGCCGGCGGACTTTGGCCGCCACCGCGGCCTCGCCTGGTGGGGTCGGGTTTTATCCCGCTTCGGTGAGTTGGCAGGCGTGTGTAGGGCACACACGACACGCCTCTGCCACGGCCTGTTTCTGTAAGGACGGCGAGTCGGCCAACTGCCGTCCTCGGGCCCCGATCATGGAGGTCGGTAGTCCCGGGCGTAGATGAGTCTGCGGCGTCCTCGCCGCAGACTGCGAAACTCGGGGGGCAGGGTTCTCTCCCGCTCCCTCTCCGCCGTCTCTTTCGCGAGCATTACCTGCTCACAGAAAGAGGCGGCGGCGTGCCACTTGCTCCCGTCGGAGACCACGGCCCTCACCATGGTTTCCAACGAGAGACCGTCCACGCCCAGGACCGCAACGAGATCCCGGCGTTGACTCGCCCACGCAGGGCACTCCACCAACGTGTGGAGCGCCGTGTCTTCGTCAGGATCCTCGCAGTGCTGGCACTACGGCGTTGTCTCCCGGTGGATGCGCCACAGATACTTACCGAAACACCCGTGTCCGGTAACCATCTGGCACATCCGGTAGGAGAGGTCCCCATGGTCCCTCTCCAACCACTCCTTCATGATCGGTCTCACCGCCGCAATGGTGGATTCCCCCCACCTTGGGTGCTCAAGTCGCACCCTCGATGTCTTCATGAGTTCCTGGCGGAGCAGGGACCGCTGAGCCCTGATTTCTCGGGGCTCCGGCCTATGGCCCCGCTCCAGCGCCTCCTTGCGCCACTGGTACAGCAGCGCAAGGGCCCTCGCTTCCAGGTCCCATGGAGGGGTCCCGGCTAGGAGACATGCCGCCTCGACGGAGATCGTGCGATACCCCCTGATGACGCTGACGGCCATCGCTTTTAACGGGCTGTTTAATACAGCCACGTTGCGGGCCGCCAGAATCTCCGCCGATACTGGGGCCCCGTACAGGGCCATGCTTCGCACGATCCCCAGGTACAGTCTCCTAGTGGGGGCGTTGGGTCCCTTAACGTCGGGCATCAGCCGCGATAGCGCGGCCGCAGCTCCCCTCAGTTTCGGGACCAGACTTCGGAGATGAGGTCCGAAGTCCCATCGGCTATCGAGTACGAGCCCAAGGTACTCCATCGTGGGCTCGATGCCGATGCTTACGCCCCCTACGGTTATGCTGGTTCCCACAGGTGGCCCCCTCCGAGGCCCGTGAAAACACATAGCCTCGGATTTGTGGAGAGCCACCTCGAGTCCCAGCCGCCGTATTCGACCCACGACTTGAGCAACCCCTGCCGTGGCCTTCAGTGCCGCGCTTCGGTACGTTGCTCCCCGCGCCATAACGAGGGTGTCGTCAGCATAGCAGACTATGCTGACACCCTCGAGCAACGTACCGCGCAGCACCCAGTCGTATCCGATGTTCCACAGGAGTGGCCCTAGGACCGACCCCTGCGGAACACCGCACGACACTTCTCGCCGCCCTGGCCCTAGCCAGTTCGGGTAAACTATGGCCCTCTCGGATAGGTATGCCTCGACAATGCGGCGGAGGTAAGGAGGCACTCCGTGATACGCGAGCGCCTCCCTAACGCAGCTCCAGGGTAGGGTGTTGAAGGCGTTGGCGATGTCGAGAGACACCGCCACCACCACCCCACCCCGCGAGACTACTTCCTCCGCCAGGCGCCTAACGCGCATGATCGCTTCCACGGTGGAGCGCCCCCGGCGGAAACCGAACTGGTTGTCCGCCAGATCTGGCCCCACGTTCGTGAGATGCTCGACGAGGCGCTCTGCAATAATCCGCTCAAAGAGCTTGCACACCTCGTCGAGCAACACGATCGACCGGTATCCGGATGGCTGGTCCGCCGGCCGCCCCGCCTTCCGGATAAGGACCAGTTTCCCCGTCTTCCAAGCCTTTGGAAACTGGCCCCTTTCGAGGCATGTGCTAAAGAGCGCCACCAGTCGAGGCCCTAGTTCCTCCAGGGCCAGGACCCATGCTCGGCCTGGAATGCCGTCGGGTCCGGGGCAGTGCATTTCCGGGCTTTAAGCCGGAGCACTGCTACCCCCAGTTCACTCTCCCTGACTTCGGGCACTTCGCTCTCGCTATTATCAGCGTCAGGCGCCTGAGGCGGAGCCATACGCGAAGGGACGTGCTCCTCCGCTCTCGCTGGGAACAAGGAGCCCAGTATCCCCTCCAGCCGCTCCGGCTGGAGGCTCTGGGTCAGTAGGGGCGCCCTTGGGCGGATTTTGCCCCTGACCGCAAGGTAAGGACGCCCCCATGGGTTCTGCTCCAGAGACTCCAGCAGCTCTTCGCGGGCCCGCCGTTTGGCCTGCTTTACGGCTTTCTAGAGGGTCCTCTTGGCCCCCTTGTACGTCTCATACAGCTCCGCCTCTCGGGCTGCCGCATCGTCTGGGTGGCGACGCCTCCGGCGAAACCTGGTGTACTGGCGGCGAGCGGTCACGCACGCTGCTCGCAGCTGTGCGATCTCCGATGACCACCAGTACACCTGTTTCTTTGCCGGGCCGGGCTTAACCCTAGGCATCGCCACATCACAGATATGCGACATGGCTCTCCTGAACCATTCCGCCTCAGCGTCGACATCGGCAGGCCTGGCCAGTGACGGAATCCAGGCCTGCACTATTGATGCCTCCAGGAGAGCCTCCCGATCCAGGCGTCTGAGCGCCCAACGTGGATCCGGGGGATTCGCGATTGTCGGCGGCAGGTTAGTTGGAGGGGAGACGTTGAACCGAATATGCTTATGGTCGGAATCCGTCTCCTCCTCCTCCACCACGCGCCAACCCTGGACGCGGTGGGCGAGAGCAGGGGTCGCGAATGCGACATCCACGACCGAACTGAGCCCCCGCCGCTCCCAGGTGGCGACACTCCCCCGGTTGAGGACCTCTAGACCACGGGTGTTGGCCCAGTCCTCCAGTACTCGCCCCTTGTCATTGGTTTCCCGGGAGCCCCAGGCCTGAGACCAGGAGTTGAAGTCTGCCAGGACCAAGACAGGACGAGGACGGCACGCAGCGAGAACAATGTCCAGTTCAGCGAGCCTTAGCTCAAGCTCGTACTGGTCAAGGCTTGGCGAGAAGTAGACGGCCACGACAGCCAAGCCCTCATAGTCCGCCGCGACGCAGCCTCTGCACCTTGCAATGAGTGCAAGGCGCGAGGTGTCCGCGGCGGAACCCCCGAAGACGGTCGCTACGCCGTCCAGGTCCACCGGGCTTCCGGGGTGAACCCAGTACGGCTCAGCGACCACGACCACATTGATAGACCACTCCACGATTCTCTGGTACAGAAGATCCTGAGCACCGGTGCAGTGGTTTATGTTCGCCTGCAGGATGCGGATTGGTGTGTCCATTCATGGACGTCCATCTCCGCATCCCGCCTCGAATGTGGCCGCTCTTGAGCGGCACCCCCGCTACCCGTTGCGGACGAACGGGGCTTTGGCCTCCGCTACGCATTTGTAGCAGCGCGGCGGAGCATCACAAGCACTGGCCTTGTGCCCGGGCTGACTGCAGCGGAAGTACCAATCCCCCAGTGTCTCCCGCTGTGCACTGCACTCCCACATGCCCCACAGCCAGGCACCTGAAGCACCTGGTCTCGCGGGGCTGCAGGAGTTGCATCCGCGCCTTTAGGAAGCCCCCAACGAGGAGGCTCCGTTCGTCCGCAATTTTTTGCGCCGCTGCGACGGGGCAGTTGACGACTGCTGTGCCGTGACCGGTGGAGCTGAAGCGGATTTCTCCAGCTCTCACCTGATCACGGGGGCAGCCGCCCGCCTCCACGACGGCGGAGATGACTTCCTCCGTCGTGGCCGCGTCATCCAGACCCGAAATGCGCAAACTTGCGCATTTGTTGGGTCTGGTGACGCGGACGGCTTCGGTATCCAGCGACTCCCTCAGCTTGGCCGCTAGGGCGTCGGCTTTGGGGCCGCTGGTGGCGCCGGAGACCTCGAGGAGGCGAGCTCCGGTGCGAGTTATTTTGCACCGGAGCCCCCCCTCAATTTCGAGGGCCTTGAGGTCCACTGAGGCTTTAACCTGCCTCAGGACCTGGGCGTACCCCACGCCCTTCTCCACACCCTCCGTCGTCACTGTCAGGACGACGGCAGTGGAGCGTGGGGCGCGGAGCCTCTTCGGCGCCTTCGCCGCAGCGGCTCTTGCCGCCTTCTTAGCCGCCTTTTTGGCGGCTTTTTTCGCCTTTTTGGCGGCTCCCGCTACCACCCATTCCTCCCCTCTGGAGGAATGCTCGGGTGCAGCGGGAGCGGCGGTTATGGCGGGGGCGGGGGTGCCGCGCTTCTTCCCCTTCCCTTGTGGCGTTGGGGCCACTAGGGCGGCGGGGCCGGGCTTACCACTGACAACAGCCGCGAAAGACGCAGTCCGTGTCAGTGGGGGACGGTATCGGGGCCCGGTCCTCTAACACGCCAAGCCGCCTCTTGATGGCCGCCAGGAGCTGCACCACACTAGGCGCAGGCTCAGGCGGCGGATTGGGCGCCGGCCTAGGCGCTGTTTTTGGCGCCGGTTTAGGTGCCGACTTTGTGGCCGGCTTTGGTGTCGAATTTGGCGCCGACGTCGGCGCCCCCTCTGGCGGCGCAAGAGCCCTCGGGTGGTCCGCCACCTCCTGGGCTCTTGGAGCCTTCTGGGCCTCCGGGGATCCCCTGACCATCTGGGTCAGTTGCCTGACGTCCTCCCGGAGGACCCGCTGTTGCTCCAAGGAGTGGGCCAGCTCAGTTTCCAGGCTTGTGACCCGGGCCCTGAGCTTGACCTCCTCCTCGGAGACGCTCCTACCAAGGAGCTCCTCCAGCGCCGTCCTGGCGACGGCGACGTTTTCCGCGACCGTCTTTTTTTTTCCCGCCACATTTTTGGACCCCTTAATGGTGTCCGTAATGCGGGCAAGCGCTGCGAGGAGTTCCCTCGCCGCGGGGACGCCTTGGTCCCTGCCACTGGGTAGTGGAGGGACGTGCACCGGCTGCTTCATCGATCTGGTCGCCGCGGTGGCCAATATTTTTTTGGCCGGCCGATCATCCTCACTCGAGGAGACCGTCCGTTGTCCGGAGCAACCAGACCATAATTTACCTCTGTGCCATAATTTAATCCAGATAAAAAGTAGTATATGTCCTATTTCAGACCATAATTTACCTCTGTGCCAAATTTCATCCAGATAAAAAGTAGCCTATGTCCTATTCCAGACCATAATTTACCTCAGTGCCAAATTTCCTCCAGATAAAAAGTAGCATATGTCCTATTTCAGACCATAATTTACCTCTGTGTTAAATTTCATGCTTATAGAAAGTAGCCTATGTCCTAATCCAGACCATAATTTACTTCTGTGCCAAATTTCCTCCAGATAAAAAGTAGTATATGTCCTATATCAGACAATAATTTACCTCTTTGCCAAATTTCATCCAGATAAAAAGTAGTCTATGTCCTATTTCAGACCATAATTTACCTCTGTGCCAAATTTCATCCAGATAAAAAGTAGTCCATGTCCTATTTCAGACCATAATTCACATCTGTGCCAAATTTCATCCAGATGAAAAGTATCAGCCGTATTGCATGAAACAGTAACAAACATCCATACAAACTTTATATATTACTTTATAATATTACTAATTGTTTCCCGCGGCTCCGCCCGCGTGGATGTCAATTATCGTGGCCAAACATACCCTATGTCCTTTCCCAAGGTTCAGTCTGCCTTTGTGTATAATTTTACAAATGCGGTTTAGTGGTTTGGACGTCAAATTGTAACAGGAAGATAGAGAGACCGACAGATAGACATAGTTACTTTTGTATTTAAAATATTAGTTGTATAGTATGATAGTGATTAATTAAACCCCTTAGGTAACCGCTTTGTACAACACTCACAGGAACAGATGGGTTCGCCTTTGCATTTCACTCGGCAGGAACCTTGTGGCAATCGCCTACAGGACCTCACTAATCCAGTTTTCGTGGTTAATTAACAGGTAATAAACTAATATAGTCAATAAATTGTTTACACAAAGTTTTACGACACCTATAAATAGTTTCTAAGTTTACTTTGGAGGGCACTAATCCGGCTATTTATGAGACACCCCCACCCTCGCAGGGTGATATTGTTATCTTACCCCCGAAGTAAGCGCCGTCAGGTCAGGGCACGCTTGTGCTACATCTTTGGTGGTGTATGGTGCAATATATGAACTCAGGCGATCCTAAAACTGGATGGTTAGAGAGCCTTAAGACGTATGTATAATAATATATCGGAGAATATCTGGGACGTGTCTAGATAGCTCAGCTGGTCATAGCATTCCCAATGTAAGGGACTGGTCGCGGGTTCAAGTCCCGTTCTAGATGGTCTCTTTTTCCGATCTATATCTTTAAGTTAGAGAGTATGTTTTGTTCTTTTGTAAGCTAAAGGCTGTGATGCTTTCGATTACCTTGTTAAAGGTTATTTTTTGTAGTTATGCGCAACAACGTACTAAAGGTCGCACTCCTCTTAATTCCTACTTATAACACATACCATAACTTTACGCTTGTATCCCCGAAGGGGTAGGCAGAGATGTATTACACACCCACGATTCACCAACTATGTTTAGGTCCCAATGTAATAAGGGGCAAGTCTATTTCCATCTACCGGGCACATTACTAAGCGAGCGATAATTAACTATTTTAATACACATATAACTGCGAAAAGTCAGGTGTGACCCCGGGGCGACTGGGGATCGAACTTGAGACCTCGTCTCGGCAGTCGGTTACTTACGCCACCTTTCATCCTACATCTTTCTCTATTCTAAATCCTACTTATATATACCGATTACCTTTTATGTGTGCAGGTATGGGTCCCGTGAACTGCTTAACTAAAGGTCCTGTGAATCCTATATGTAGTAGAGAGCGTCGGTCATGAGCTACGCGTTTTTGTCAGTGTGAAGTTAATAGCTTGGGTAGGGGTTTATGGTGTCCCCACTAAAATCTTCGGGGCCCAAGTGAACCTAATTTTAAAGCGGCTCTGTTGCAGGCTTTCCTATCAGGGGGTTGGGGAGGATGGAGTAACTTGGTTAAAAATCAAGACAAAGAGCAGGCGAGCAGCTTCCGGACTCCGAAGTGCAAACTATGGAGATGACATTAAAAGCTTAGAAAATGGGTCCCTGGTTGGTTATTCTCATGGTACTGTTCAGACAGTACAACGTCTGATGAGTCCGGTAGTGTTCGTATTTAATATTGAACGTTGCTATGCGTGTAGGTTGTTACGAGTATCATTAGATGCGTTCGTTACTACCATCAATTCCCGCTCTTGCCTTTGACTCAAGCCGTTCGCCTATCCCTCTACAGTTTATGTATTAGATTAGAGTAACATCATCACACGCCGGAAGATAGTCGTTTAACTGCCCATTTTACTTCATCATCAGATAATTGAGTGCAGGCTTGGATAAGGTTGCTAAGTAAAAGTAAACACTATTTATACTAGTGTACATCACTGTTGATAGAAATTTGATGACAGAAATTTGTCACAAAATTCGGCCGGGTGGGTACCACCGTGCACGATGGCGAAAAACCCTCCATAGAAATCCAATTTCGGTTTGATTGCGTTCAGGGGGACCGGTGGGTGTCACGCGGTGCTGCGACGACAATCCTCTTCTGATGAGGCCGTCAAGCTGAGTGCCACCATTGTTAACATGGTACGTGTATGTAATGGTGACCCTCTTTCCTGAGACTTTACCTTCAGCTTACCATCAGGCGAGGTGAAGTCAAATTGACGTGTCCTAAATATAGAAAAAAAAAAACTGTTGATTGATGGCACTTGGTGGAACTTGCTACACATATTGAAATAAATAATGTATAAATAAATATAAAAAACCTTTGAAAATGCCGTGAGGCGAAACTGGTCAGGTGTAATTTATTAAATATAATAGTGGAAAAGTACAAGTGAGACATTTATTTCAAAAGTAAACACGTTATTACTGGTGATAAAGAATGCCAACAATTTTAGAAAAAGAAGGAATTATTGCAATTATATGTACTATGAAGGTGGTCTGTGAGGTTTTGTTGACAGATTCTTTGCCTAATGCCTAATGAATATAGTTATAAATATAGAAGAATGCTTATGTACAACTTCTTGTAAATTACTCTAAAGAAAAATAAACCTAAAAGACACATATTTACATGCATGCATTTTTCAGAGAATTGTCATACAATGCCTCCTCATCATCACTAACTGTTAATGTTCCAAGAAGTCTGGCAGCATTGCTACGTTGAATGGCAATGCTAATTCTTTGTGCAAGATAAAGTCCATCTTTTTGGTCACGTGAAGCGTCGATCAGCCGCTTTGCTAATTTATTGTAGACAAACGGGCACTTGGATCCCATGTCCCCAGCGTCTTAACCCCAAACGGCTCAAAACATAATCACGTACTAGGTGGGGGATATTTACGGGATTGCTTAGAAAGATGGGTAGGCGTTTGGTAAGGAACGCAACGGGCATCGACACCCTTGCGCCCTCACACCTTCCAAGCACAGCGGGCTGTGCCGGCGCTGCTGCTGCATCTGCGGAAAGTCTCAAAAAGCCTAAATACTCCAACCTAGTAAATTATTATGTTTTTGAGCCGTTTGGGGTTGAGACGCTGGGGTCATGGGGTTATAGAAGTATTAATTTTAATATCCCCAGTTTGATTTTGCGTGGTTGAGGCTCCACCAAGATCTTGGGGCCCAAGACAATTTGACCTGGAAGTTGGTGTACATGCAGCTAGATAGACGAGGCTCTGGCGAGAATTTCCTCTCGAGGGTGGGCAGTCAGGCGACAGTCGCTCCTGTAAAAGATAACCAAACCAAATGATGGAGTAGTAGCAAGCGGACCCCGGGTTTGTATTTTTGAAGTAAAAATTCTATTGTCGCATTAGGGAAAAATGATGAGAGTAAATTTTTGCGATGCACGCGCAGGGACTTAAAACACGTTCATAAAGGTTACATAATTATATGGGTTACACTATGAAAAGGTTACAGAATGAAAGTGTTACACTTATAAATGTGGGATTGAATCTGTTAAGCGTTACCACTTTCAATTGTGTAACAGTTATATATATGTAACAATATTAATCTGTTAACAGTGTTAATAAGTGTTATCCGACGTTGCCAAATTTATTATCCTATTATATTTTTAATCTAAACTTTTAAATAAAGGTATTTTTTACACCCCCAACTTTAGGACTTATTTTTGTTACACTTATTAACACTTATTAACACATATAAAACGTACCACTTTGAATATGGTACACTTTCGTATTTGTTAAATTTATGAAACTTCTTCTAAAACAGAGTTAAAGCACTTTATTACGGTTACAGTTTGGGTCACTAGCGCGCACACCGTTACGAAAAACCGACACCACGAAGTTAGCTAGACAACCAACACCCTGAAGTTAGGAAGTCAACATTTTACTTTGAGTGCGTTTGTAGAATTTGAGGTTAGTTGACGGTATGTATTATTTAGTTACATTAAAACTAAAATATATTTTTACATATTATTTCTACAAACGTAGGATAACGCGAAGGATAACATTTTTAGAAAGATTTTTATCTTGTCACGCCAAAGAAATATAACTTTTTACACACACACACACTTTTTTTTAAATAATACTTAGTGGTACATACAGACGATGCAGAAGCGAAACCCGTGTCAGGGATTTTGCAGGTGTCAGCTGTTGCTATGGTGTGTGAACTGATAATACAAGGTTACGTGATTCCCCATGTTGATTATAATAAATCTTCATACGGAAGCAAGCTGAACTCACAATAGGAATAAATATTTATATTTCTTAGTTTCTGAATAGGCTTATAGCATGTGCTGTTTATTTAGAGTTAAATGTACTTTTCCACTATATTTATTAAATTAACCTGGCTGCTTTTGCCTCACGGCACTCTCAAAGACTTTTTATAATAGTACAGTCCGACCTCTGTATTATCCATGAAGAAAATGCCATCTGGCATCCAAACCCCCTGGTGATATTGAAGGTCTGTAGATAGACCAGTTGTAGGACTTTTTAGGGCTACTTCTTCTTAAATACTCCTAAGAACTGCCATAGACTATTTTTTTTTAAGAATATTAGTAACCTTAATTACTAATATTCCCCCTAACCCCTCCAGCTAAGCTTAATTGCTTGTGTTAGGAGTGGGGTCACGTCGGTAGTGTAATGGCCAGGATTCGAACCAGGGACCGTTCAATTGTAAGGTCGACTCCTTAACCACGCTATAGATGTTCGTATGGCTACCGGCACCGACGGCTTAACATACTCTCCGAGACACGGGTCACACGGGTCTCAATGTGTTAAGAATGGTCACTCATCCTAAGACTGACCTGGTTACTATTACTTAACCTTGAAATGTGTTAACCTACTTGGTTACCACTAAGCCACAAGCCCCCCAAGGTTTGTGTGTGTATATTTCTTTAAAACTTCTGATTACTAAGCTACTTTTAAATAAACCAATAAAAATACAAGTAACATTACTCACATAAAGTGTCAGAGTCCTCGTTAAGTTTCACTCCTATTTCTCTAAGAGACATGACACCATTTACAACGCCCTTTCAAGCATTTCAGACAATCTCATGCACTCCCTTCCGTTATATTAAGTCTCAAACGTTCAACAACAGAAATTGAATTAAAGATTCAAGAGAAATGAAGTATTGTTACACGAAATGTTCAGACAAACGTAGTTATATATATATAAGTGCTAAAGACAGATTGCGTTTGCAAAATGTTCAACAAATTTTCAATTATAGCTAATTCCAGCGGTTTCACCCGCTTAGAAATCTGTTTCCGATCCCACTTCCCAGAACCAGAACCTATTCCATGGATAAAAAAAGCCTATATTTTATTCCAGACTACAGATAATTTTATATTCAAATGTCAGAGCTTAAAATGAAAATAACATATTTTTGACGACCTGTGTGGCATAGCGGTAGTGCGTTCGACTGTTAAGCCAGAGGTCGCGGGTTCGATTCTCGCTCAGTGCAAATATGTATATTTGCATTGGTGTGGGTGTTTCTATGTATAATATGTATGTATTTACAAAAAAAAAAGTATTTAAGTATGTTTATCCGCATTCTAGAACCCATATGACAAGCTCTGCTTAGTTTGGGTCTAGATGGCGTTGTGTACTTTGTCCCACATTACTGGTGGTAGAAATTTGATGACACAAATTTGTCACAAAATTCGGCGGGGTGGGTACCACCATGCACGATTGCGAAAAACCCTCCATAGTAATCCAATTTCGTTTTGATTGCGTTCAGGGGTCAGCAAGTGCATAGCCGGGCAGGAGGATTGTGGTCGCAGCACTAGTGGGACCGGTGCTGTGACGACAATCCTCTTCTGATGAGGCCGTCAAGCTGAGTGCCACCATTGTTAACATGGTACGTGTCTGTAATGGTGACCCTCTTTCCTGAGACTTTACCTTCAGCTCACCATCAGGCGAGGTGAAGTCAAATTGACGTGTCCTAAATATAAAAAAAATATATATATTTATTTCAATATTTATGTATATAATTACACCAGAAACTGCCCTATATCTTCTATTAACTGTATTTTCTCCATCCAATATTTGCCTCTAAGAGATTGCCCTATGCGATAAGGCCGCCAATTGTATATGCCTCAAAACTGTACCAGTTTATGTTATGTATGGAGTCTTCTTGTGTACATGCAATAAAGAGATTTACTACTATCCCTGTACCAAATTTCAGCCAAAACCGTTCAGCCGTTAGAGCCTGATTGAGTATCAAACATCCAAACTTACAAATATCTTCACAAACTTTCACATGTAAAGCTGTACAAATTAGTTGAGTTTGAATTAAGGGTCAGATTATATCATTCTGTTGTTTATTGTGTAAGATGTATTAAGGGGGCGATAGGGTCACTTTCTTATGGATACTAAACCATCTATCACTACATATTATAACCGAAATCCTCCACCGCGTCTGTCTGTCTGTGTGTCTCCTTTAACACCAATATAATCATCAGCACAGTGGTTATGCCGATTGCAATCAATGATTGTACAATTTGAGCCCGAGTTCCACTCTCCGACATGCTTTTCCTAATAACATAACATAACATGACATAACTTCACGTCTGTATCCCCGAAGGGGTAGGCAGAGGTGTATTACACACCCACGATTCTCCAGTTATGTTAAGGTCCCAATGTAATAGGGGGCGAGCCTATTACCATCTACCGGGCACATTGTTAAGCGAGCGATAATTAACATTTATTAATGGACACATAACCACGAAAAGTCAGAGGTGTGTGCCCGGGGCGACTGGGGATCGAACTCGAGACCTCGTCTCAGTAGTCCGTTACGTACGCCACCGGGCTATCGCCTAATTATCCTAATATCTGGGCTTATACCCATGGGAGTGACTGGCGTCTGACTTTCCAGCCCCGAGAGGCCTGCGCCAGAGCCTCGTCCGTCAATCAGCAGGTGTACTGGTTTGCCAGTTGACTTATTCCCAAAGATCTTGGTGGAACCCCATACATCCTATTATGATTATAAGTCTTCCCCACAATAATTACTGTAACAAAAGATATCGCTTAAGGACGTCTTCTGCAGCTCAGTGGTAAAGGAACCGGCCTTGCGATCGAGAGGTCTCAGGTTCGAATTCTGGTCATTACACTATCGACGTGAACCCACTTCCAACACAAGCAAATTAGCTTATCTTGAGGAGTTAGAGGGTAGTCCGGTTTCGAGATGGCCACCTCGGGTTTAGGAACCACGGTGTCCCCGTCTTGCCCCGGTTTGGGGGAGGGGCACTAGTCGCCCCACCATCCCGGCCTGCTTCTGCTGGGGTGACAGGCGGCCTCACCTGCCACCCCCAGGCTTGCGCTCATGGCGCCTGAGTCGCCTGCGACGCGCGGCGAGCATGTTGCGGGCTCTAAATCTCTCCCGGGTGCGCTCCGCTATCTCCTTCTCGAGCATTACATGCTCGCAGAAGGAAGCGGCGGCGACCAATCATGCTGCCAAGCGAGAGGACTCCCACCCCGATGGCTGCCACGAGATCACGCCTCGGCACCTCCCACGCCGGGCAGTCCGCCAGCGTGTGCAGCCCTGAGTCCTCGCTCGCGTCGCAGTGATGACACTCAGGCGTTGGCTCCTTCCTGATCCGATGGAGGTATTCCCCGAAGCTCCCCTTCCCAGAGATCACCTGCGTCAGTCGGTACGAGAGCCTTCCGTGTCGCCTCTCTAGCCAATCCTCCATGATGGGCCTTACCGCCGCTATTGCGGAGTACCCTGCGCTTGGTCACCCAAGTCGTTCCTTCCACTCCACCACGATGGCCTGGCGGAGCTGGGACTGCACGGCCTCGATTTCTCGAGGCTCGGGATTCCGTCCCTTTCGCCACTGGTACAGTTGCGAAAGGGCTCTCACCTCCAGATCCCCGGTTACTAGTAATTTTTTTTTTTTTCGTGCGGTAATACCTTCGGATACCCCCCCGCCGGCCAACGGGGGCGGTTATGTCGGGCTTGAACCGATTAAAACCGCACGCCGTCTCAGGTCTGCAGACGCTGGGGTGTAAGGTTGCCCATAGAGCACTGCAATATAAAAAAAAACTTTTTTTAAGAGCCTTTTTCATTGAAATTGTAAGACTTTCTGTAAGTTGGTTAAAATTCCTCTTCGAAATCAAGTATGTAACCGAAATAATTATAGTAACGTGAAGCATAATTATTATTATTGAAAGTCTTTCAAACAAAGTGCTGGTTGGGAACTTATCACCCAAGTTTAGGGGCGATGTAGCGAAATTACTCTGCTGAGTTATGGTATCGATGCGAGGCTTAATTAGTTCGTAACAGAGAGTTCAATGAACTGTTTTCGTGACGTAATGTCTAATTTTTGGTGATCATATATTTTTCTTTTCATCTCTTTATAAACAAAAAAACTTCTCTTCTGTGGCACTCCGGGAGTGCCGACAGAAGAGGAAATTTGAACAATAAGTGATTGTGTATTTTTGAATTGTCATCACAAATACTATCTCTCACAATAGCTTCCTCCCCCCTACCTACCTACCTTCCTCCCTCCCTCTCTCTATCCAGTCATCCATCCATCCGTCCATCCTGTTTTATCACCACATACACAAATGTTAAATCAAATTGTACAATTATATTAATCTCCACTCGTAATGTGACCTAAATCGAAGTTATATAATAAAGTGCAATAGTGAACCGTTGATCTGTAAAATATGTGATTCGATAATGTTCGTTGCGGCAGGTAAAATGCCTCTAGGTCAGCAAAACATCAGAACAGCTGGCTTGTAGAACGTGACTCGATTCTCGAGTACCTGTAATTGCTTACGCTTCAGCCTGCAATTCTCGTCGCGAGAAAATTCCAGTTCATTTTTATTTAAAGAAAAACTCTTTTGAGAAAAAGGGTCTTACATTCTTTTTTATTTATTTACAGTTTTTAAATTTATTAGAAATTTCATTCTTTTCAAGACTCTTTTGTCGCAATAGGATAATTTCAGAATTATTTTTTGTGTACATTCGTAGGTGTGTATATGGAAGGAAGGAAGGAAGTGTATATTCAATTAAGCACCACCTGAAAAAGGAATTTTTAAAGTACTTTTTAGGGTTCCGTTGCCAAATGGCAAAAAACGGAACCCTTATAGATTCGTCATGTCTGTCTGTCTGTCCGTATGTCACAGCCGCTTTTCTCCGAAACTATAAGAACTATGCTGTTGAAACTTGGTAAGTAGATCTATGCTGTGAACCGCATTAAGAATTTTTACAAAAATAGAAAAAAAAACAATAAATTTTGGGGGTTTCCCCATACTTAGAACTGAAACTCAAAAAAAATTTTTCGTCAAACCTATACGTGTTTGCGCGAGAGACACTTCCAAAGTGGTAAAATGTGCCCCCCCCCCCGTGACTTCTAAAATAACATAACATAACATAACATAAACTCACACCTATATCCCCGAAGGGGTAGGCAGGGGTGCTAGCACCCACGTTTCGCCAGTTTATGTTTTAGGTCCCAATGTAATAGGTGTCGAGCCTATTGCCATTAACCGGGCACTTATAAACCTACGATAAATACACACATAACTTCGAAAAGCATCGAAAAGTCATTGGTGTGTGCCATGGTAATACCGGGGATCGAACCCGAGACCTTGTCTCAGCAGTCCTTTACCCATACCACTAGGCTACCGCCTAAAATAACAGAATGATAAAACTAAAAAAAATATATGATGTACATTATCATATAAACTTCCACCGATAATTGGTTTGAACCAGACCTAAAGTCTAACTTTTTATTAGCTGCAGTAAAATGACGTTTTGTGGGTTGCCGGTTTTTGAAGAAAAATAAATAGGGATGTAGCTAAATGAGTGAATCATAAATGAATGAACAGTTTGGTTTTGTGTTTGAGATTTAATATTAAGTTGTAATGTATTTTTTTATTCTATTATTGTTACTATACTAGAGGATTGATCTTTTTTATTGGAAGTATAGGGAGGTACATTTAAAATGAAACAAAAATGCCATAATAATGTACTTTAATCAATCTTTTTCGGAATTACTGTCACTGTCGCTTTCGGTAACACTAATAATAAATCTATCTGTCACTTCATCTATAATATGATCGAGGTGGCACATTTTGTCTTCCACTTTTATAGTGTGAGACACACAGTCACTCCACTTAGCCGGTGTCACTTTGTTTATACCTTCTTGAAATAAATTTTTAACTTCTTGCATTTTATACGTCTTATTATTATTTGCAACGTGACCCTTTACCTGCGCCCATACCAACTCAATGGGGTTCAGCTCACAGTGATAAGGGGGCAATCTTAAAACTGTGATGCCTTTATGTGCAGCCATCTCGTCTACGGCATATTTCTCAGTAAGATTTTGCTGTATCACAATATCTATTAGAGTGGCCTTTACCATATTTGGTTCAAATACAATATTTTTATTAGTCAGCCACTCTTGAATTCGTGGTTTTGTCCACGACATCTTCGGGATTGTTTGGATCTTCCTAGAGTGATAGGGCGCATTGTCCATTACGACTACTGCATTTGGTTTGAGTTTGGGTAGAATACCGCGGAACCAATCCTCGAAACACTCTGCATTCATCTCGTCATGGTAGTCTTCTGTACCTTTCTTTGCTTCAAACATAAGAAGTCCGTCGTCCAGGAAGCCTTCTTCTCCGCCTATGTGACTAATTATTAGTCGTTTTCCCTTTCCTGTGGGATTTTTTAATCCCGTAGTCAGGCCGTCTAAAAATGCCTGTCGAGAAGAGGTAATGCTTCCATCAATCCAGGCTTTTTTTGTAGTATGACCTGAAAAGAACAAGAAAAATCATAAGTTTCGATAGCAAAACAAAAATGGTACAAATATAAGAAACTAAGAGTTGTAATATTATTATGTAACCATTATTTGTAAATAAATAAATAAAAAAAATAAAAAATCACGTACCAGCATTGACCCAGGTCTCGTCTTGATAATATATATATTTTCCCTCCCTGCGATATTGTTTAATTAAACGCAGGTAGCGCTGGCGCCATGATATGATATCTTGTCTATCAATAAGCACACTCTTGCGTGATCGAGTAACGAATTCGAAATTGAGATGTTTCATAATTTTTCTCAGTGTCTCTTTCGAGAAGTTGGGCAATCCTGGCTCATCATTTACAACTTGCAGCACCTAAAAAATAATATAGTTATTACCTAATTAGTTAATATTACACATGGGATAGGAGAAAACATACATAACGTATAATAAAAAGATGAGTGACGACATGTAAACTAACCTTTGCGATGGTGGGTATTTCATTTCTATGAAAGAACTGATGTACAATTCGTCTAATTGCAGTGAATGTGAAATTATCAAGTTTATCTTTAAAGGTAAGTTTTGGGCCAGTTTTTTCGGGAGGTTTTGGTGATTCGCTGTCGTTCTCCTTGTGCTCCTTTAAAACAGAATAAACAGTGCGGACGGATATTCCCAAGACTTCAGCCACCTTGTCAACGCATTCACTTGTTTTTGGTAATTCAATGTTTGGTTCTGAACATTTCACTTCAAACACATATTTGTAAACGTTTCTGACCCAAAGTTTGTTGCACTATGTATGTTGCACTTAGAGCTACACGTGGCCTCTTTTTCTTAGGAGATAAAAACGTGTCTCCATCTTGCGATGTGCCCGGCAGAGCATCCATGTCTTTGATGTATCAAACAAAAAAAACTAAAACTATTAACGAAAACAGGCAATGAAAAACAAACACAACGTAACATAAACTTAACAATAATGATAACAAAAACAACGCGCAGTGGGCAAATCAAAATTATTCGTGTACTCAAAACAGAAGTTAGAAGCCGAATGAGCGAATGACAACCGAAACAAAATGGCGGCCAAGCGTCATCGTAGCACCATAACCAAAAATCAGTACTACCAACTTGAGAGAGCGGTTGCTTGAGTGTTACCTTGCTTAATGCGTAAAAGAATTAATGTTTATACAGACTTTTATTTACATTAATATTAAATAGAATTTAGCATGATCATTATGAGGCAAATTATGGAACGATTAGATATTCCGTAAACTTTTGTGAACTGAATCACATCACTATTGAGATTAAGCTGTCAACATTATTTTACGGAATGACATTTAGAAACGTCATTTTACTGCAGCTAATAAAAAGTTTAACTTTAGTGAGCAGTTTTTTTTCAATACGACTTAAATCGTAAACTGCAATTTACCTTTCATTTAAACAACTGAAATATACAAATTTTACTTGCTGCTACGTAACCTTTCATGGGCGAGTGCAACTCGCACTTTTCCGGTTTTTTAATTATTTTTTTTTTTTTTATATTTAGGACACGTCAATTTGACTTCACCTCGCCTGATGGTAAGCTGAAGGTAAAGTCTCAGGAAAGAGGGTCACCATTACATACACGTACCATGTTAGCAATGGTGGCACTCAGCTCGACGGCCTCATCAGAAGAGGATTGTCGTCACAGCACCGCGTGACACCCACCGTTCCCACTAGTGCTGCGACCACAATCCCCCTGCCCGGCTAGGCACTTGCTGACCCCTGAACGCAATCAAATCGAAATTGGATTACTATGGAGGGTTTTTCGCAATCGTGTACGGTGATACCTGCCCGGCCGAATTTTGTGACAAATTTGTGTCATCAAATTTCTACCATCAGTATATATATTATTAATTATTATATATATATTTTATATTTCTTTTTTATTCTTTGAAGTTAGAGTCTTTGTAGTTAGAGTAAGTATGTTGCCCATAAAAAGTCCATTAAAGCCTAATTTATTTATTATATTTAAAAAAAAATGACCGAATGCGAAATGCGCTAGTTTAGGAGAGGCTTGCAATATATCTACTAATAATTGATACAAAATGTCAAAGCTTGTGAAGATGTTTAGATGTTTATTACTCAATCAAGCCTCAATGGCGAAAATGTTAAAAATTACTTGCTTGTTAAAAATGTTAGCACACACACTGCAAAAACTAAACTACTTAAGTTACTACTGGTTCTTAGTTAGTTAAATTACCTGTGGTAAACCAGCTTTTCACTCACTTTGAAGACACTCTAAAACTGTAAACACCTTAAAACGCCTCCTTCTGTAAATTTTTCTCAAGGAAACTCGAGCACTGCAATAATAAATAGCTCTAACTATTACCTACGAACTAGCCTTAGTTCTCAACATTAACACAATACTGTGTCATGCAATACTCATCTGAAAGCTAGCTTAATCTCTCAAAATGTAAATGACAAGATGCTGTGATGAAACAAAAGTGCTTACTCCGCCAGCAGCTGCTGTGTTTTCAGAATAAAGCGGATTAGACATAGCGCTGCTTTATGCACGTATGCTGCGGAATTAATGGAATTAAAGGATTATTCACACAATTAAATAGGATTTGTCGGGATTATAAATAAGGAAATAAATATTCTAGGACATTTGATGCAGCTCAATCTAGACCTAAACTAAGCATGGGTTGTGATATCTGTTCCAGAATGCGGATAAACATACTTATATATAATTTTTTGCAAATAAATACTTAGTAACATCATGCAACATGCAAATATTTGCACTGAGCGAAAATCAAATTCGTGACAACTGTCATAGCAATCAAAAGCTCTATCGCATCACCACTCAGGTCGTCCAATATGAAGTACCACAAATGAACAATACTTGTTGTATGAATAATAACATAACATAACATAACATAAACTCACGCCTATATCCCCGAAGGGGTAGGCAGAGGTGCTAGCACCCACATTTCGCCAGTTTATGTTTAGGTCCCAATGTAATAGGTGGCGAGCCTATTGCCATTAACCGAGCACTTATAAGCCTGCGATAAATACACACATAACTTCGAAAAGCATCGAAAAGTCATTGGTGTGTGCCATGGTAAAACCTGGGATCGAACCCGAGACCTCGTCTCAGCAGTCCATTACCCATACCAGTAGGCTACCGCGGCTATATATATAATAATACTATGCTATAGATACCGTGAATAAACCACTTAAGTCAATTTCTCGCGGGATGTGAACCGTTGGTGGGACGGGACGCCCTGCATGTCGATTGGTTGAATCCCTTCCCTTTTATAATTCAATAAAATGTGTTACGATATAGCAGGTTGATACACTAAGCTGACTGATGTCGTCTCCCGGTGGATGCGCCACAGATACTTACCGAAACACCCGTGTCGGGTAACCCGGGGTGCCCGGCAACGGACACTTGGGGAGGACACCGTGCGGTTTTAGTCGAGACACGACATAACCACCCCGCTGGCCGGCGAGGGGGTATCCGAAGGAATTTCCGCACGTTAAAAAAAAAAAAGAAAAAAAGCTGACTGATGTAATAATATTAGTACTTCAGTCAGCCCACATCAAATAAAACAAACAGAGTCCTATAAAAATTGTGCCATCGCGTTACCGAGTAAACGTCAATTTTAAGTCATATGCCTTTTCTTTTTTTTTTTTTTACTCGTATTTGCCACCATTTGTTCTTTAAAAATATCTTCTTGCTTTAAATATATTATTAGCCGTAAGTACTAGTTTTATCATTGACTTCTCCATTGAAACTAAATTACTTTTAAGAGTGGGTTCGTGTAAATGCCTTAGGGCCGGGCCACCTTACACCCCGGTGTCTGAAGACCGGACACGGCATGCGGTTTTAGTCTGTTCGAATCCGACATTCCCGCACAAAAAAAAAAGTAAGGAGTGAGTTCACGTTGGTTGTCTAATGACTGAGGTTCTAATGCTATTGGTGCGCTATCCAGTGGCTTATTTACACATTTTTGGCTGTAAAGGTACTGTTACACGAGCCTCGGCGAAGGGGGTTTTAAAAAAGGATTTTTGGTGTGTGACTCTCGATTTTATTTTCGGATGGATTTGGATAAATACAAAACGTGGTAGAGTCAAGCAACAGTCATTTTGGCCGTTGCATAAATGGGCCGACTCGACCGGGGAAGCACCACCCCTCTCACAGAATATCGACGCCAAGTAACAGTATTTGAACTGTTGCGTTCCGTTTGGTGAGTGAGAGTGCCGGAGCCCAAACTGCTTTCCCATCCCCTCCCAAACTCCTTTCCCATCCCCTCCCAAACTTCTTTCCCATCCCCTTCCAAACTCCGTTCCCATCCCCTTTCCTTTACAGGGTCGGCAGCGTGAGTGTGACGCCACTGGTGTTGCACACGTCCATGGGCCACGGTAACCGCTTCCCATCAGGTGGGCCGTGTGCTTGTCTGACACCCTAGCGGTATAAAAAAAAAAAAAAAAAACGAGGCCCCTTTGGCAGCCGTCTGTCGGGTTTTAGGATCAGAACGAGACTAAATGCAAAATGGCAGGCTCATCCTGAGTCCGAGGGACGAAGGAGTTGACACAGCACTTGGTGTGCATATTGCCCTACAAGGCCCAGGCGTAAGAGTGCATCCACATTGAGCACATCTCTGCGCACCATCTCTGTAAAAATATGTAAAAACCGCAGGTGGTAGGGATTTGAGATTGTCCCCTTTCTATTCTAGAACAGCTGTGCAATTCACTAAGCAAGCACAACGATGCGACAACGATGCGAGTCGCAACGATGTGCGCGATAGACACTGTCATTGGTCTATTTCCAATGACGTGATACAATCTGACCAATGACAATCTACGTTGCACCTCGCATCGTTGTCGCATCGTTGTGCTCGCTTAGTGAATTGCAGTGCTGATCTATGTTTCAGCATAGACCAATATAATTATTGGTCTATGGTTCCAGTTCAAACTCGTCTACGTCCGTACTAAGGAGAGAGGCCGAATATTGTGAGTTTGTTTATACGTTTGGTTTAATTTTCGAAACCACTGCATTTATATTTCAAAGTTATATCACCATTTAAAAGGTACATTACCCCCGATGGACATAGGATTGCTAGTAGATTATAGTTTGCAATAAATACATAGCCTACTTTTTATCCCGGAAATAGGTTCCCGTGAGTCAAGGGATATATATTTTTGAAAATCTTTTGAATGTTAGAAGAAACATTTCCAATTTTTTAAGGCTTTGTGATATACATAACGTAAATACTAGACATAAAAACAATCTTGTGGTTTGTAATAGTCGACTCCACAAGATTAGTAATTCCTTTCAGGGTAACTGTACATGCTTCTACAACAAGCTTCCTAGTGAAATGAAGAATCTACCTCTTCATAAATTTAAAAGCCAAATTTTATAGTAGCCTTTTTGGCAGAGTTTACTTTTAACTGTGCCAAAAAGGCTACTATAAAATTCAAGACTATTTAGACGACAAACAAGCTTGGATATGAACTGTTTGCTCTCTCTCTATGCTACTCAAATGAAATATTGTACTTAGGTTAAGTAAATATGTTTGTAAATAGACCAAAAAAAAAACCGCGCGCTGAGTTTCTTGCCGGAGTCTTCTCAGGACAGGGCCGTGTTTCGAACCGGTGGTCCATTTGCCAAAATTTAGATTATTTTTTTTTATGACGTTTTGTAAGTACCGTATTAATAGTCTATACAGAATAAATGGTTTTTGACTTTGACTTGACTTTGACTTTGTAGGGAACGAGATCAGTATTTTACGCAGACGGAGCCGTGAGCAACAACTAGTTAATTACCATTAAGAAAAGCAATGTATCGAAATGATTACAAAGACATGACAAGTGAGACAACGGGGTGAATCATGTCAGCGTGACTCCAACAGAGTTTAAAGATTACGTAAACTGGGTCGAGCTCGTCCCATTGATTGATGACAAATACTCGGGGCGATTACCGGTATCGTGGGCTCGCCTTTTGATTAAAACACTGGACATTAGGAAAACAGTTAGATATGAAAGGCACTTCATTCCGCGCACCCTCAGGCTGTGGAATGATCTCCCTGCTGTGGTTTTCCCAAGCGATTACAATATGGGTTTCTTAGAAGGTTTTTACAGGGTCCGCAGCGCGAGTGTGACGCCCCTGGTGTTGCACACGTCCATAGGCCGCGGAACCGCTTCCCATCAGGTGGGCCGTGAGCTTGTCTGCCACCTGAGAGGTATAAAAAAATAAAAAAAATGTAAAGAAAAGAATAAAGAAAGAAACGTTTATTTGATGCATATAAGTTACATTAAACATTCCACTTAACCTGGTACATGGTTTATTAATTTATTATGTGCCTCGCGTATGTATCAAAGGGGTGTACAGTTCAGCATATGCCGGGCGGGCGGACCTTGGCGCTGGTTTTCAACTGGAACCCATGTATGTCATGTAGTGTCCGGTTTATTCTTTAAATTAGACACATTGAAACAGGACGGTTATTCGCAGAACGCTTCACTTTGGTTTATTAGACTAATATCGTCATATCTTTTGATAAGTAGCGTAATTTACTCATAATGAGGCCCAGTTGACTAAAGAGCCATAGTCTTTAGTCAACTGGGCCCACTCGAAGTTACTCCGCGGGTCAGTCTATGCCTATCGCGGATATTATACCTTACAAATGGTGGAATAATTTTTCCAATAAGAGCAGTGGTTCTGAAGATTACTCAAAACATAATTGATTTCACAAAATTCGGCCACTCTCTTTATAAAATTAGTTTAGAAGTAAAGCCTATACATATAAAATTGGCTTAGGCGACAACCTTATTGGGGGTCAGATAGCAGTCGCTCCCGTCAAAGCCATTATAATCCAAATCAAGAAAAAGAATTACAGACCGTAGTTAAGTCTCCGAAGCCAGCTTTGGGAAGAACCGTCCCGTACTGTAATGATGATGAGGCTATCAATAATTACGCAAATACGGCCAGATTAGTTAACCTGAAATTTTGCACATAGGCAGAAAACGATGGGGCATAATATGGGACAACATATCATAACTTCACGCTTGTATCCCCAAACGGGTAGGCAGAGGTGTATTACACACCCACGATCCACCAATTATGTGAAGGTCCCAATGTAAATAGGGGGCGAGGCTATTGCCATCTACCGGACACATTATTAAGCGGGCGAAAAATAACATTCATTAATGCACACATAACTACGAAAAGTCAGAGGTGTGTGCCCGGGGTAACTGGGGATCGAACCCGAGCCCTCGTCTCAGCAGTCCGTTACGTATACCACTGGGCTATCGCCGCTTTAATAACATACGTTACTTTTTAGGGTTCCGTACCTCAAAAGGAAAAAACGGAACCCTTATAGGATCACTTCGTTGTCCGTCCGTCCGTCCGTCTGTCAAGACCGTTTTTCTCAGGAACGCGTAGAGGTATCAAACTGAAATTTATATCTAATACTCAGGTCTACTGTCCCTTGGAGCTGTGAAAAAATCAAACTTCTAAAGCCTAAAGCAATCAAAAGATACAGCCGTTTATGCCGCAAATTTCCGCAAATTTTCGAAACTCGCACGGGAATCGAAACCTACAGGGTACTTCCCGTGAACATAGAATCTTGAAATTTGGTACGAAGTAACGTCTTATAGTACAGATAAAGGAAAAATTGCGAAAACCGTAAATACCGTAAATTTTTAGTTACATCAAATAATAAAAAAATGTTATAATGATATAAATTTCATTTTGCAATAAAAATACCATAACTATGACTCGATTGTCGTGATGGGTGAACTTTTACTTATATACCTACATTTTTGTACGGAACCCTCGGTGTGCGAGTCCGACTCGCACTTGGCCGGATTTTTTTTTACTTACTATTAACCGAAATTACTAGTACTTGTATTCCCGTTAACATCTCCCGCTAAGCTAAATTGCTTGTGTTAGGAGTGTGTAGTGTAATGTCCACGATTCGAACATGGTATCTCTCGATCGTAACACCGACTCCTTAATCACTAAACTACCTTTTTCCCGGACATAGATAAGTTTTTTTTCAAGTGAAAACTACTTTAGGGGCGTTGTGCACTTTTTTTGTAATGGGTAAAAAAGGTTAAACTCGCGTCGGTAAACACGTGACCTGATCTGATTTTTAATGTAATATAAATTGTCATATTTGTTTACGATAGCGCAATAAATGAATATTGTATGTTATCACATAAATTATAGTACTTTTATACTGATAATTAAAGCAATTCGTGCAAAATTATTCCCTAACCATTCCAAAATATCAAAAATGCACAACGTTAATATTCAAGTTTTCACTTCTGCCGGCACTCCCAGAGCAACCCGACATTTTTTTTCGTGTGGAAATCGTCTCGGATGCCTCCCGCTGGCCATCGGGGGTGGTTATGTCAAGCTTGGACCGACGCTATCTCGGGTCTTCAGACGCTAGGGTGTAAGTTGCCCATAAAACCATAATAGATACCTATAAATCGCAGGAACAGGTGGGAATTTCTCGCGGACGGACCATCCGTCATAGGCAAGTTCATTTCAGTAAGTTTTGATTCAATTTGTAACCAGTTGACAAGGTAATCAATACGCAGGCGCAGGGCTGCACTCACCAATTAGAGCCGAGGGCTTCACTAACATGGTTATGAACTGATCGGCAAATTGAATACCTCGGAGCGGTCAGAGTTCTGATTACAACTAGTGTTGGGATTAGCTATCGATGTTTTTTTTTACTTTTGGAAACCCCGACTGGCTTCACCCCATCGGTGCCAACGATGGGATGGGCGTGTCGGAATCGGACCGACTAAAACCACACGGTATCCTCCCCAAGTGTCCATTACTGGGCACCCCGGGTAAGGCCTCGAAAGGAAAACCCCAGGGTTACCGATGGAATCTATCGATGCTAACGAAATTGTTTGTGGTCATGGACTGTAAAGGAAATACTGAAATAAATATTCTAGAGTCATCATCCTTCTGGGTAGCGTCCAAATTTTATACTTTTGGAGGCCAAGGTCTACTTGTTATGTTTGATTGGTTTGTTGACTTTTACAAGAGCAACTGCCGTCTGAACTCCCAACTCCGAGAGGTGCGCCTGCGCCAGTCTCGTCCGTTGTTTAGCAAGTGTATCAACTAGCAGGTTGGTAGGGTCCTATATTCTAGAATATACATTATACATACTACATTACGTGATATAGAATTAAAATAAGTTTCAATTAAATTTTGAAGCATTTTGTATGCTCACTTTTTTCTAAAGATTTAAATCAATCGATCTAAATCTTTAAAATAAGTTTTTTAGGGTTCCGTAGCCAAATAGCAAATACTAAACCTTTAAAGATTCGTCATGTCTGTCTGTCTGTCTGTCCGTCCGTATGTCACAGCCACTTTTTTCCAAAACTATAAGAACTATGCTGTTGAAACTTGGTAAGTAGATGTATTCTTCTTCTAAATTTTCCCACACTTAACTGAAACTCAATTTTTTTTTCATCAAACTAGTACGTGTGTCTATAGATAGGTCTCCAAAAATGATATTGAGGTTTCTAATATTATTTTTTTCTGAACTGAATAGTTCGTGCGAGAGACACTTCCAAAGTGGTAAAATGTCCCCCCCCCCCCCCTGTAACTTCTAAAATAAGAAAATGATAAAACTAAAAAATATATGTAAATCTTAAGGCTTTCACGGCCGGCGTTGCAGGTAGAATTTACTGCTTCCGGGCTGTTTGGCCGTGGTCCATCGGAAACTTGTGTTCCAGACGTTTCGTCGATCACTGCGGTTGACATCTTCAGTGGTCGGGACGCCGTCGAGTGCGGAGAACCTTCCTCGGCGGCGAACTCGGTGCAACTGATGTAAAGGCCCGAGTCACTGGCGTATTTATAGGTGCAATGGGAGGGGCTAAACAACGTGATCGCTCCTGATTGGTCGCCGAGGAAGGTTCTCCGCACTCGACGGCGTCCCGACGTGTACCACTGAAGATGTCGACCGCAGTGATCGACGAAACGTCTGGAACACAAGTTTCCGATGGACCACGGCCAAACAGCCCGGAAGCAGTATATTCTACCAAAAAATATACGGTTTATATTACCATGTAAACTTCCACCGAAAATTGATTTCAACGAGATCTAGTAAGAATTTTTTTGCATACGTCATAAAATTTACCTTTTCATTCAATCAACTCAACTATAAAAATTTAAAAGACATTATTATGGTACTTGCTGCTACGAGACCCTTCATGAGCGACTCAACCTCGCAGTTGACCGGTTTTTTGGATAGGACTTGTCAAAGTAACTTCACCCCGCTAGAAGTGAGAAGCTGTGAGTGAAGTTTAAAGAATGAAAGATATCATTTTAAATGCAACCAATGCAAATAAAAAAATCCGTTCCCGCAGGGGGAACGCACAGGTAGATTTCGTGAAGCAATTAATATTATTTTATATAGAGAACTACGGACTTTAAACAGTTTAATTTTAGGTAGATTTCGTTTTATCTCGAAAACGGTAACTTTTAGCGAAAAACTTTTCAGACATTTATTTTAGACTTAAAAATGGCCTATCGATTAAAAATGTTTCCGACGGCAAGAATGTTCACCGGTTAGAAGTTATGATTTTTTTTCCCGAAAAATTTTGGTTTTTCCCCCCTCCACTTTATTTAAAGTTTTAATCTTATAGGTTTATAATTAAAAGTTGTTGGTATTCATGTATACTATGGGATAAAATTAGAACGGTTCGAATATCTTTCATGGAACGTGAAATTTTGAGGAAAAAAAAAAAAAACATACATAAGCCGCGGTAGCCTAGTAGTATGGGTAATGGACTGCTGAGATGAGGTCTCGGGATCGATCCCAGGTTTTACCATGGCACACACCAATGAGTTTTCGATGCTTTTCGAAGTTATGTGTGTATTTATCGCAGGCTTATAAGTGCTCGGTTAATGGCAATAGGCTCGCCACCTATTACATTGGGACCTAAACATAAACTGGCGAAATGTGGGTGCTAGCACCTCTGCCTACCCCTTCGGGGATATAGGCGTGAGTTTATGTTAATGTTCTTTTTTTTTTGGAAAAACTGATTTCACAAAAAGTGAGGCCCTACCGTCCCCTTAGGCCGGATTCCACCAATTCCGAACTTAAACTAAGTTTACACCCAAGCAATTTTTGACCGCAGTTAGAAAGCGATCGGGGCAAAAATGCGACCGTGAGAGTGCCGCAAATTTTGGGAAGTGGAACCATACTTACATATATATATATATATATATAAACTTTTTGACCAGTGATCATTTCGGACTCAGGGGGTCATAACTAGACCTCCTATGAAGAATTTTTTTTTTAATTCGACAGTAGTCAAGAAACCAATAGGTAGATCGATTTCATCGAAATCTACCTAAAAATAATCTTTCAATTAGTGATCCTTTTTTTAAGTGCTGAAATCCCTTCGGATACCCGGCCAGCTATGTTACGACTAAAACCGCACGGTGTCCTGCCCAAGTGTCCATTGTCAGACACCCCGCTCGAAAAGATATTTCACGCTTGGTCAAAAGGTACTGTAGGAAAACGGGTATGGTGTGCTGGTAGAAAAGTCCAAGTATTTTTGGTATGTGCACGTGTTATTCTGAATAGGAAAGGGGAGGGTAGAATTAATTGGAAGAGCTCATCGAAAGACGTGCCTTGGTAGAGGTGATAAAATACTGCCAAGGAGCACGTTGGTGCAACCTGTCGAGAATATTTCCAAAGTTTTCTAATGCCGGCCACACACGTTGCGGTATACTTGTACAAGTCTAGACTTGTACAAGTATACTTGAACGTGTGTTGGAAGATAACTGCGCAAGTTTCAGACTTGTACAAATCTCAAAAAAAGTTCCAACTTTCGATTCCAAACTTGCACAAGTCTAGACTTGTACAAGTATACATGAAGGTGTGTGCCAGCTGCCAGCGTTGCGTTCAAGTCTCAGTAGCGTACTAGGCGCGCGCCTATACGTACGTATGTTCTGTGATCAATTTTCCGCCAAAATGAGTGATATTTTCTTCATAATAAATTCATTATCCAGACCTCCAGACGCAATTATTATAGCTATTTGTTTTTTTTTATATAGGACTCATCAATTTGACATCGCCTCGCCTGATGGTAAACCGAAGGCAGTCTTGGAAGTAGGAAAGAGTATGTATGCATGTTTGATGTATGTATGTTTTTTTTTGTATATAGGTTCCGTCAATTTGAATTTGCCTCTCCTGATGGTAAGCAGAGGGCAAAGTCTTGTAAAGAGGAAAGAGGATGTATGTATGTATGATGTATGATGCATGTATGTATGTATGATGTATGTATGTTTTTTTTTGTATTCTTCATCCATGCGCAAATAGTTATGCCAGTCTTTAGGTGTACATTTTAATTCCTTTAACAAATTGATGTGGGAATAGTGTTCTCGTTTTTTCAACCACTCTTTAGTCCACACAGTTCGTTTTTTTCTCATATTTAAAAAAAAAATTGTAGCATAAATAATGCCAACTACTGCCAAAGCGTCATCCATCGCAGCACGACATACCTGGACGCTCGCTGTGACAAAAATGACACTTGCACATGTATACTTGAGCGTCTGTGGGCACATCGAAAAAACACGGACTTGTACAAGTCTAGACTTGTACAAGTATACCGCAACGTGTGGAGCCGGCTTAAAGTATATCTGTGCTATGTTTTTTTTTTAAACAGAAACTGGAATGCGTAAAATGATAATTACAATATGGAGTTCTTCAAGGGCATTAGAAGGTTTTTACTGGGTCGGCAGCGCGAGTGTGACGCCCCTGGTATTGCATACGTCCAAATCGCGATACAGTACTTCAATTAATTTGTATTCATGTGGTATAAGGTGATTAGTTTGAGCCAACACCTATTTAAGGGTGTCAGCCCTATTGACACAAATACGTTCGGCACAAACAAGAAAAGTTTCTCTCACGAAAATTTTTGTTCATCATTATTATTATTATTTGTCGCGGCTTTGAGAGGACCCTTGAGACAATTTTGTCAAGATAACGATTGTTTTTCACAAGCTTTTATTTAACTTGCAATGTTTGTATGTTAGTTAGTTTGTGAAGTTGTCGGAAGTTAACGCGAATATTACACATTACAGTAAAACTATTTTTAACGGATTCAATTGCGATTTTATGGTGTTATTGCTGCTGGATGGCTGCTGAAAAGCAACCATAACATCAGAATCAGTGTCAATAAAAATAGTTCAGTCGGGTAAGAATAAATCGCGATAGAATCCGTGAAAAAATATTGAAGTGAAACTTCTTTAGAATCGTTGTGATTTCAAACTCGATGAAACGAAAAAATAAGTCCATGGTTTTTTTTTAATCAGGGACTTTTCAGAAGTTTCATTTCTACCGTGTGTGAATTGCACACACAAACACTATAAAAGGGTAAAAAGGGGAAATGTGGCAAGGGTAAAAACGAGAAGTATGAAAAAGGGTAAAAAGCGGAAATGTGGAAAGCGTAAAAATGGGAAATATAGAAAGGGTAAAAAGGGGAAAAGTGGCAAGGGTAAAAAAGGAAAATATGACAAGGGTAAAAAGGAGAAATGAGGCAGGGTAAACAGGGGAAAAGAGGCAAGGTTAATTTTTATTTTATTTTCTTGTGAAGGTTAAATTTTTAAGATGAATTCAAATCGCTATTCCGGCGTATTTTCTAAGTTTAATCCTACAAATATTATAAATGTGAAAGTTTGCAAAGATGTTTATAAGTTAACCCAGGGGTTATCCTTTCGAAACCCTGGGGTTATCCTTTCGAGGGCTTACCCGGGGTGCCCGGCAATGGACACTTGGGGAGAACACCGTGTGATTTTAGTCGGTCCAATTCTGACACGCCCATCTCATCGTTGGCACCGACTGGGTGAACCCTGTAGGGGTTTCCACAAGTTAAAAAAAAAGATGTTTATAAGTTTGGATGATTGGATGGTTGATATTCAAAACGCTCTAACGGCTCAATGGATCTGGCTAAAATTTGGTACGAGCATAGATTATAACCTGAAATAACAGATTGGCTACTTCCATCCCGGGAATAAGTTCCCATGGGTTGTAGGAACGGGAACAGAATTGCACGTGGGTGAAGCCGCGGACAACAGCTAATAAGTAAATATTTACAAATGTGTCTAATTCAGCATTTTAGAAACCATTATACTTATTACAAGTTTCGCGTAGTGTTTCTAATTGATGTGCACAAGGGCTTGAGGCCCAAACTAACCTCAGCTGCAAGCCGGTGCACCTGCTAAATAACGGACATTATTTAGCAGGTGCACCGCTGCTAAATAACGGACGATGCTCTGGCGCAGGCGCACCTCTCAAGGTTGGGAGGTCAGACGGCAGTTGCTCCCGGAAAAGTCGAAATTTTATCAAAAATACTAAGCGGACCTCGGGCTTTAATGTGCAAGCTTTGGACGCAAATAGACAATCGTTTTGAGGATGAGGATGATACGTAGTTTGATATGTTTACTCCGGGTGAGGAAAAAGTATGGGAACCCCGGAAAATTCAGAAACCGCAGGAGGTTAGTCGTGAAACAAAAGTCATACCCTAGGTAACTTTCGACGAGAAATCCAACGGTGACCTCTGATTTAACCTTGAATTTCAATTTCAAGATTATTTCAAGGTCAACCTCATTTTCTATAAATCGGAATCGAAAAGAGCCGAATATTTTTATTCGGACACTTGGGGAGGACAAATGCCGTTGAATATTGTATCTATTTATTATTTGGAAATTTTTGGCAGGATTTCAAAGCACCTCAATCTTGATCACAGAGTTTATAAAATGATGAGTTCTCAGAATAATAAATAAATGTTCTACGACATTCTACACAGAGCTTTCTAGACCTAAAGTAAGCATAGTTTCATGGATTCCAGAATGCGGATAAACATACTTATATGCTTTTTGATATTGTCGGAAGTTTACACGAATTTCACACATTGAAATAAAACTATTTTTAACGGATTCTATCGCGATTTATTGGATGTTATTTTATATTTTACATTGACCCCGACGTTTCGGTTGCTTTTCAGCAGCCATGGTCACGGGGAGACTAAAGATGGTTGTTGTCTTGTAGTTTGAAGTGTAAGTTATCTCAAAGTACCCAAACTATGTTGAATTGTTGTAAATACATAGAAACACCCAGACCTATTCATGCATACAAATCAAATATTTGTACATTGAACGGGAATCAAACCCGCGCCCCCTGTCGTATCAGTCGGATGCACTACCGCTACGCCAAAGAGGCCGTCATAAACACTGAAATACCGATTTATTCCGAGCAACTTAATGTTTTGGTTTATTTCCTGATACAACGTGGTTTATAATAGATTTTTAGCTCAAATGAAATTGGGGTCATAAGTTTACCTGTCCAAGCAAAGTCAAAGTCAAAGTCAAAAACCATTTATTCTGTATAGACCATTAATACTTTTTTTTTTTTTTTTTATATATATTTAGGACACGTCAATTTGACTTCACCTCGCCTGATGGTAAGGTAAAATCTCAGGAAAGAGGGTCACCATTACATACACGTACCATGTTAACAATGGTGGCACTCAGCTTGACGGCCTCATCAGAAGAGGATTGTCGTCGCAGCAGCGCGTGACACCCATCAGTCCCACTAGTGCTGCGACCACAATCCCCCTGCCCGGCTATGCACTTGCTGACCCCTGAACGCAATCTAACCGAAATTGGATTACTATGGAGGGTATTTCGCAATCGTGCACGGTGGTACCCACCCGGCCGAATTTTGTGACAAATTTGTGTCATCAAATTCCTACCACCAGTAATACGGGACTTACAAAACGTCATAAATTTTTTTTTATCTAATGTTTGGCAAATGGACCACCTGTTCGAAACGCGGCCCTGTCCTGAGAAGACTATCACGATATGAAGTTATAAGTGATCTCTTTATAATATCCTTTCTTTGTTATACGTTACTTCAAAAAAGCGTCGATAGCCCAGTGGCGTACGTAATGGACTGCTGAAACGAGGTGTCTAGTTCGATCCCCAGTCGCCCCGGGTACAAACCTATGAATTTTCGTAGTTATGTGTGTGTTAATAAATGTTAATTATCGTTCGCTTATTAACTGGCAATAAGCTCGCTACGTATTACATTGGGACCTTAACAAAACTTGCGAATCGTGGGTGTGTAATACACCTCTGCTTACCCCTTCGGGGATACAGACGCGAATTTATGTTATGTTACACGATACAGGGCTTGAATATTTCACCTATACTCATGTTTCTGGTCTCATGGCTCTTCAGGAGACGTCAAGGCCATCAAACCAAAGACCTTTCAGAATTGATTGCATCTGGAATGAAAGCCTTTACTTTTGGACTTCATACTAGCTTCATATCCGGAAGGGTGTAGTAAAAATTTATAATCATACAGGGTGTACTCAAATGTTATCAGGAACAGCGTGATAAGGGATTTTTGGTGGTATGGTAGAAGATGTAACGACAAATAAAGGAATGCCTAGATGTTTCGGACACGTAGAGAGAGAATAAGAGAGATTTAAAAGGTGAGAGAATGGACAACCCAGTAATGGATCAGATTGAGGATGTTTTAAGGAAAGGCCACGTCAAGAATACCCGCGACCAGAATATGAAAACAATTATGAAAGAAGAAGAAGCGATGGAGTGAGAAGAGGTTATCTCTGCCTACCGCAATAGAAAAGAGTCGTAAATATAGGTATGTATGTGTGCTCTAATTGAAGGACCATGTAATAAAGTAATATTAGTCCCGTCCTAGATGTTTTCTTATTCCGATCTAAATGTATGGAAAAAATGTCATTGAATTAATGTGGCGGAGTAATCAAAAAATAATGTTCAAAAATGATTGTAACATTATTCATCGTTTCCGTAATTCGCAAGAATTACGGTAGATGGCTCCAGTCTCGCCCTGAGATGTATATAATACATCGGAGAGTTATAAATAAATATTCTACGACATTATGCACAGCGCTCTCTAGACCCAAAGTAAGCATAGCTTAACTAGCTTGTGTTATGGGTTCTATAATGCGGATAAAAATACTTATATTTTGTTTCTAAGTACATACTTATTTAACATAGAAACACCCAGACAAATGCAAATAGACATATTCATGCATACAAATATTTGCACTGAGCGGGAATCGAACCCGCGCCCCCTGTTGTAGCAGTCGAATACACTACCGCTACGCCACAGAGGCCGTCAAAGTTTTTAATATCTGGGACGTGTCTTTGTAGCTCTGTTGGTCAGAGTAGGGACTCCTGTAAGGGACTGGTCGCGGGTTCAAGTCCCGTCCTAGATTTTTCTTTCTCCTGTCTAAATCTATAGAAAAAGTATTATTAAGGCAGCAATAGAATATAGTCCATCTGATAGTAAGTGGTTACCGCGGCTGATGAAAGTTTGCAACACTGAATTCGACATTCTCGTGTTGTTCGCCGCATAGCTAATGGAGAATGTGAAAATCGTAACAACATGGGTAAAACCAGGAAATTATTGATGTGGTTACTTAACTAGAAGAAGTAAGTACTTCCGAAGAAGTACTTACTTACTTCTTCGGAAGCACATAATGCACCTGAGCTATAAACTGTCTGAAAAGGAGAAAGAGCATGGGCTAAAAGAGAAGCAGAATAGAATAAAGGAAAGGAGAAGTTATGGTGGCGGTCTCAACAATCTTCAGAATACATTACACTGCTATTAAACATCAATATTAATAAACCACCAAGTCAAATTACTACCCACTAAAGCTCCGTTCGATACTGTGAAACTTGATCATATTTGCGAAATTACAAGACTTATAATTAAATCAAATGTAGACTGTCTGAACGCGCTCAAGCGTATCTAATTGGTTTTCGGCAAGCTTTGGATGTTCTTTGTTACCAAGAATGGATAAAGTAATGAGTTTACAAGCATAATTTCGGTGGCAATCGAACGAAAGTTTCGTGAACTTCATCACGATCCCGCGAAAGCAAACATTATCTGACTCATATTAGGAAGCTGCGGGCTCCAAGATGAGTTTGAGTAAAGTACATGTTATTGTCGAAAGTTTACGCGAATATCACACATTGATATGAAAACATTTTTAACGGATTCTATAGCGATTTATTTGATGTTATTTTATTATTTACAATGATCCCGACGTTTCGGTTGCTTTTTAGCAGCCGTGGTCACGGGGAGACTGAAAATTGTAGTTGTCTTATAATTTGAAGAGTAAGTTATCTTAATGTACCCGAACTATGTTGAATTGTTGGTGTTACTATTTACGCAGAAAATTCAAATAAATCGCGATAAAAACCGTTGAAAATAGTTTCATGCCATAGACATTCTATATGTTATCAGCGTCCTGTCGGCTTTACATATGACTAGCTGTGACTCGTGGCTCTGCCTGTGTGTAATACTGATCTCGAAAGGCGCCCTGGGATTAGGAAACTCTGTTGCCCCACGTTGGGCGATAATTTATAACACTTGTTTCTCACTAGTGTTATTCACCGGCCAGTCCAGGTGAGCAACAGAGTTTCCTAATCCCAGGGCGCCTTTCACAGAGGTTCTAGGTGGTGCACAGGTCAGCTAATCTCCAATGAAACTCAACACACAGTTGTACTTACATATATTTACATACAAAGAAAACACAGAGTCACAGATGGTTACACAGAAGTATTACACATGAATTAGAGACATATACAGATAACAATTTTCAACACTCATAACAAATCTTCTCCACAAGGTAGCATCACCTAGTTATTGGCACGGTTAGATATATATAATGTTGGCACACTTAGATGTATAATACACCAGCCTCACACCGGTCAGCAGTAATAAAGTAACCAGGTAACAATTATAGGAACGGATACATGACCTGGTTGAGTTCAGGTAGTCTTGTGACCGTCAATGGTTGGGGACCGGTAGAGCAGATTGCGGAGCCTCCCTATTGATCCGCTTGCCCAAGGTCTAGGCCTCCAAGACAGCACGACTGACACCTCAGAGTATATGGCCCTTTCAAACTGTATACGGGGTTCTCTTCTGTTATGAATCTACACAGCTTTTATCAATAAGATTAGATTAGATGGGCCTACGAATTATCTGAGGAGTACAGGTTGGAATGCGGAGTGAGACAGGGGGGTTTGACGTCTCCAACGCTATTCAACCTGTACATAAACCAGCTGATTGTCGAGCTCGGCAAAACACATGTTGGCTGTTCTATTGACGGTCTGTGTGTCAATAGTATTAGTTATGCAGACGACATGGTGCTGCTGACTCCGTCAGTAGCCGCACTCAGGAAGCTGTTGGCAGTCAGCGAGGTTTATGCTGAAGCGCATGGGCTTAGGTATAATGTGCAAAAAAGCAAAATTCTTGTGTTTAGGGTTAAACGCAAGAACCCGTCATATATTCCACCGGTTATGTTGGGAGGTGTAGCCATGGAGAGGGTTCCGAATTTTAAATACCTGGGGCACATAGTCACTGATGACTTACAAGATGACGCTGATATGGAGAGAGAACGGAGGGCGTTGGCTGTCAGATGCAACATGTTGGCCCGCAGGTTTGCCCGTTGTACACCGGCAATTACAATAACACTTTTTAAAGCTTTCTGCCAGTCCATGTACACTTGTACCCTGTGGGTTCGCTATACGCAAAAGGCATACAACGCTCTCCGAATACAGTACAACAATACCTCCAGAATGTTGTTGGGGCTCCCGCGTTACTGCAGTGCGTCAGAAATGTTTGCCGAAGCGCGCACTGATAGTTTTAACACCATCCTGCGAAAGAGGATATCTTCTATGATGCTAAGGGTACGTGCGAGCGCTAACGGCATTCTGAAGGTCATCAGCGAGAAGCCGTGTTACGCTGTCATGGCGCATTGGGTGCATGTACATATACATGTGCCCGGTGCGTCAGGTAGGCGCAACCGGTATTTGAATTGAATTAGTGTACGTTTTTTGTGTTATTTTGTTACTAACATAGTTTTTTAAGTGTTGTGTACTACTAACATTTTATGGATCAATGATCTGAAATAAAGTTCAATTATTATTAGGTATTATTAATAACACATCTCCATTATGTGAATAGATTAACAGCAATTAAAAGAACAACTTCCCAGATCAAATCTGGGAACACACACAAACTATAACCTCCAAACTGAAGATGATCTTAGATTCACAATACGTACTTCAGACAATAAATTTTCAGAGTAGAGGACTAATGACCTCTTAAATAACAAATAAAAATCGAGTCACTGCGATCACTCTTATATACACAAATAATTCTAGACCTTTTGAGAACAATACAGGTGATGATCTTCTAACTGGAATATTCTATAAAAATGACCTAAAGAAAACAATGAATTCGATCGCATAACATACGCCCTGACGGCGAGTTTCTACAGACCGCCACATCGATTGCAACCACCGTAGTTGCGACCCTGTCCCACAGATGGCGCTAACCACAATTAATTCTAAATCAATTAATTCTGTATATCCAGAAAGGTAATCGTTACAACGTAAGCGACACATTGAACCTATTCCCGGGATAAAAGGGAGCACATATGCTATTTAGTAATGTATGCCAGATTTCTTTTAGAATTGTTTATTTTTTTAATCCAATGATGCCGTTTTAGTTTAACAATAACAGAAAAGTTGCGAGGAAATCGCTTTTCCTGGTTCGGAAATGTGCATTTAGTGTGGAAGTGGTCGGTAACAAGAGAAGAGGAAGACCTAAGAGGAGATAAATGGACTGTGTGAAAGAGGATATCGCTAGGAAGATAGTGAATGTTGAGATGACCGCAAGCAGATATGAATGAAAAAGCACACATGTTGCGCCGACCCATACAATAATTTTGGGATGAGGGCAGTTTTAGTCTTCATCAAAATCGGGCTCGAGACTCCTTTAAGCAATCCGCTCGCTATTCCTCATAGTTTCAGATTTCGCCATCCACGCATAGTGTAAAAATTCACTCGTTTGAACTGGCAAACACATTACCTTAGTACGGACTCGCCGTAGTCTGGTAAACCTATAGTATGCCTCGATAGGTACTTTTTCATGCCCCGCTTAAAGACTCCGGGTTTATAGGAAGAGAAAAATACGTATTTGAGTTATGTATTTAAATTATCATACGCCAATGAAAGGAGATCCCACATAACCATTTGTTTAAATTTAGAATTGTTTCTATCGTATGACAGGGACAAGGTGGAATTAATTGAAACAGCTCATCGGAACGCACGGCATATTGGTCCATTGCACCAATTATGTCATGCCTATACGCTTCTGCGGATGCCCGAGGGTATCCTAATAGTAATTGATTTGTATTTCCAACGAAATTGGAATCCATATTTTGGTATAATCAAAAATAATATTTTGCTAAAGATATTGAAAGTGAAATTCAAACTTGTTATTTATCTAGCACTGATCTACGAAGTTTCAACCACTTAGATAATATAATAACCTTGTTATTGATAGATTGTTGATACAATAGTTCACATGTTAATATTTCATGACTGTATTTTAACTAGCATCGGCATTATAATCATAATATCATACTGCGTATATAGTAACACCAACAATTCAACATATTTCAGGTACTTTGAGATAACTTACACTTCAAACTATAAGACAACCACCATCTTCAGTCTTCCCGTGACCAGGGCTGCTAAAATGCAACCGAAACGTCGGGTTCAATGTAAATAATAAAATTAATCGCGATAGAATCCGTTAAAAATAGTTTTATTTCAATGTGTGACATTCGCAATATCATTTCATTTACTGGTGGTAGAAATTTGATGACACAAATTTGTCACAAAATTCGGCCGGGTGGGTACCACCATGCATGATTGCGAAAAACCCTCCATAGTAATCCAATTTCGGTTTGATTGCGTTCAGGGGTCAGCAAGTGCATAGCCGGGCAGGGGGGTTGTGGTCGCGGCACTAGTGGTACCGGTGGGTGTCACGCGGTGCTGCGACGACAATCCTCTTCTGATGAGGCCGTCAAGCTGAGTGCCACTATTGTTAACATGGTACGTGTATGTAATGGTGACCCTCTTTTCTGAGACTTTATCTGCAGCTTACCATCAGGCTAGGTGAAGTCAAATTGACGTGTCCGGAATATTAAAATAAAAACAGTTTTATTCGCAAATTTATTTGGAGCACGGGGGATTTTGCTGTTTTAAGTTTAGCTTATCCGATTTTTATGGGAGTGACTGCCATGTGACCTCTGTTCTATGAGCATTCAACCAATGATATAATAATAACAGAATATAAAATGTATACTAAGCTCAAGTGTATATTAATTCAATTCAAATTTATTCGTGGATCATAGGTTTGTACAGTTCTAATTCTATGTTACATTCAAGTGCGCTATGTCCTACCATGGAATATGGTGTACAAATTTGATTTCAATTATATTATATTATTATAATTTGATTATAAGAAGCAAAACTATAAGCAGACAAACAATAAACAAACAATAATCAAACGCATGCAAAAGAATTATCCCTGAGATACTCGTCAATGGTGTAGTAAGCTTTATTTGCCAGAGATTTAATAAGCTTACTCCTAAATACTGCAATATTTTGCGATCGGATCGTCACAGGTATTTCATTGAACATATATAATGCACTCCACATGGCCATAGTATGCCGTAATAACTGTTAAGTTTAAGTATGATCGTTGATACCGATGGGGTGAAGATCGTGGAGGTTTCCACGTAAAAAAAAAACCGGCCAAGTGCGAGTCGGACTCGCCCATGAGGGGTTCCGTAGCAGCAGGTAAAATGTTTATATGTGAGTTGATTAAATGGAAGGTAAATTGCGGTTTACGATTTATGACGTATTAAAAACAAAACTACTTACTAGATCTCGTTGAAATCAAGTTTCGGTAGAAGTTTACATGGTAATGTAGACCATATATCTTTTTAAGTTTTATCATCCTCTTATTTTAGCAGTTACAGGGGGGGGGGGCACACATTTTATCACTTCGGAAGTGTCCCTCGCGCAAACTATTAAGTTTAGAGAAAAATGAAATTACAAACCTCAATATCATTTTTGAAGACCTATCCATAGTTACCACACATGTATGCGTTTTATGAAAAAAAAATTGAGTTTCAGTTCAAAGTATGGGAACCCCCAAAATTTTTTGTTTTTTTTTTCTGTTTGTCTGAAAATCTTAATGCGGTTCACAGAATACATCTACTTACCAAGTTTCAACAGCATAGTTCTTATAGTTTCGGAAAAAAGTGACTGTGACATACGGACGGACAGACAGACAGACATGACGAATCTATACGGTTCCATTTTTTGCCATTTGGCAACGGAAGCCTAAAAAAGGTGTATGATTCACTTGCCGATTAAGGACGAGGCTATGGCGCAGGCTTCTCTTGCGGTAGATAAAAAGGCAGTCGCTCCTATAAAAGCCGTATATAAATTCACATTCTACATTCTACACAGCGCTTTCTAGACCCAAAGTAAGTATAATTTAACTAGCTTGTGTCATGGGTTCGAGAATGCTGATAAACATACTTATATACTTTATTTTTTATAAATACATACGTATTATACATAGAAACACTCAGACCAATGCAAATGAACATATTCATGCATACAAATATTTGCACTGAGCGGGAATCGAAACTGTTCCCCCTGTCGTAGCAGTCGAATGCACTACCGCTACGCCACAGAAGTCGTCAATCAAATGCCAACGTATTTTGTTTTTATATTTAAGACACGTCAATTTGACTTCACCTCGCCTGATGGTAAGCTGAAGGTAAAGTCTCAGGGACGAGGGTCACCATTACATACACGTATGCCAAACTGTTGTATATAGATATACTATTTTACATTGTACCGTTTGAGCTGTGTCTGTTAGTGTAAATAAGTGTGCATTCTGCAAGCTGTTGTTATCATATTTAACACAAACCAAGGAAGGGGTAAGCAGACCCTGTGGTTTTTTAGAATAGTAGTAACCGAAACTTCTAATTTCAAAAAAAAAAAATTTATGCTCGACAGTACTAATTCTGCCGTAACAAGAATCTGCCGTAACAAGAATCTGCCGTAACAAGAATCTGCCGTAACAAGAATCTGCCGTAACAAGAATCTGCCGTAACAAGAATCTGCCGTAACAAGAATCTGCCGTAACAAGAATCTGCCGTAACAAGAATCTGTCGTAACCAGAAAATACAAGATACGTATTTACTGTGAGAGTGCTACTGGATATATGAAAATAAAAAAACAAAATGACGGAATTTTGACGCTAAAATGTAAGTGTCTAGGCTGCTCAGTTGGTCAGTTGGTAAGGGACTGGTCGCGGGTTCAAGTCCCGTCCTAGATGTTCTCTTTTTCCGATCTAAATCTATAGATAAAGTAAGCACACTAATTGCTTAAAAATTTAATTGAATTAAAATGTATGTTGTCAAAAAAATATTTTCACTCAAACTTACCAAAATGAAGAGCTCTAAAAGGTTTATTTAAAAAATATACATATAACTAAAAAGTATACAAATAAAATTATTAACTAGGTCTGCAAGGCGAATCGCTGCTTGCAATGTTGAGCTGAGTGAGATATCGTGATTCTTGTCCAATAGATTTGACCGCTATTGCGGAATCAGATTTTGAAAATTTTGAACAGTGATCATTCCTCCGTGGCAAGTCCGATTTTGAAAATTCTTTTTGAAAGTCACAACTCTGGACATGCTTTCTGAGCGTGTAAAGTTTGGTCACAGTGTCTCGAGCGGTTATTATGTAATTCCATTTGGAATTTTTTTAACGGTGATCATTCCTCTGTGGTAGAAGGTTCGCTCGACTTCGTCTCACTCATTATAAATTAAAAATATACGAGTATTTGTCATAACTAAAAAGTACACAAATAAAATTATTCATTAAAAAATCTAAAAAATCCAATTAGCCCTAAAAGACCGACACAAGTTTTATAGCAGGCGGACCCCATTTGCAAACCATAAACCGAAAGAAAATGAATGTGTCCCACCTGCTATCAAACTTGTTTCGGTCTTTTTAGGGCAGTCGGGTTTTTGATTTTTAGGGATTTTCTTTAGAAAAGCCCTATTGCTATCGAGTTGTCGTCGCCGACGTCGTCGTTGCCAATTTTCTGTCACGGTTTTGGGTATGAATGAGATGAGCTATCGAGTTTCTGTTTTTGGTAATAGATTCGTGCTGGGGTGAACCATTGCAAGATACAGAAAAAATCGCAAAAAATCGCAAAAAAAAAAACCAAAATCCCTTGTATTCGGCTGAGCTCGTCTCAGAAATTCAACTTGTTTATTAATATTTTTTCCCTAAACCCTTAGTGTAATGGCCAGGATCCGAACCCGCCCTTACTCCTTAACCGAGCCTCGAATGCATCCGGGAATAAAACCCTGAGATGTTGAGTATGTCTATTAAGTTCTAAAAGAATTAACTTTTTACAAAAGGACTATCTTACAATAAACAGATAAAAAAAATAAAAACCGGCCAAGTGCGAGTCGGACTCGGCCATGAAGGGTTCCGTAACAGCAAGTATAATGTTTATATGTGAGTTGATTGAATGAAAGGGAAATTGCGGTTTACGATTTATGACGCATTAAAAAAAACTACTTACTAGATCTCGTTCTAATTAGTATTTTATCATTCTCTTATTTTAGAAGCTACAGGGGAGGGGGAGGGGGGGGGTGACATTTTACCACTTTGGAAGTGTGTATTGCGCAAACTATTCAGTTTGAAAAAAAATTATACTAGAAACCTCAATATCATTTTTGAAGACGTATCCATCACTCCCAAAGTTCAGTTCTATTTCAGTTCTAAGTATGGGGAACATACATAAAAAATATGGTTGTTGTAAATGGTGTATTTATCGTCGGCAACGAGTCAGTTTTACTGGCAGTAAATAACATAAACATAACATAACATAAACTCACGCCTATGTCCCCGAAGGGGTAGGCAGAGGTGCTAGCACCCACATTTCGCCAGTTTATGTTTAGGTCCCAATGTAATAGGTGGCGAGCCTATTGCCATTAACCGGGCACTTATAAACCTGCGATAAATACACACATAACTTCGAAAAGCATCGAAAAGTCCTTGGTGTGTGCCATGGTGAAACCTGGGATCGAACCCGAGACCTCGTCTCAGCAGTCCATTACTCATACTACTAGACTACCGCGGTTCTTGTGGCAGTAAATAGGGCGTTCAAATACATATTTCACTGTAAAAGGAGAAAAGAAAATTCGAAAGGAAGGGTTGCAATGAGCGGGGGGTAAAATGCGTCGTATTACTTGACCTGAGTTAAGTAATCATTCGTCGACGACAACGCACCTGCGCTCAAATGCAACGTAACTGACTTTCCTGGGTCGCCAACTCTATTTTAGGGTTCCGTAGCCAAATGGCAAAAAACGGAAATCTTATAGATTCGTCATGTCTGTTTGTCTTTCCACTTTTTTCCGAAACTATAAGAACTATGCTGTTGAAACTTGGTGAGTAGATGTATTCTGTGAACCGCATTAAGACTTTTACACAAAAATAGAAAAAAAAATCCCCCATGTAACTTCTAAAAAAAGAGAATGATAAAACTAAAAAAAATATATGATGTACATTACCATGTAAACTTCCAACGATAATTGGTTTGAACGAGATCTAGTAAGTAGTTTTATTTTAATACGTCATAAATCGTAAACCGCAATGTACCTTTTTTTTTTTGTGCGGAAGTCCCTTGGATCCCCCCCCCGCCGGTCAGCGGGGGTGGTTCAATAATCAAGTAACAAAATTTTACTTGCTGCTACGGAGCCTTCATGGACAAGTCCGACTCGTACTTGGCCGGTTTTTCTTTTTCTACCTTTATCATTTTAACTAACGGAACCCTTGCATCATCAAAAAAATCAATAAAAAATCTTATAAAGCGATTGCAATGCTACCTACCGGGTCCAATTGTGAAATTAAATTAGTCTCTACTTAAACACACATGAATTTTCATTATAAATTTCATGCCTCTGATTTCCGTGTACATTTATTTCCAACCAGAAGCAGGTGTATGAATTTCGTGCTTCTCACTTTGAAACTGACGGACTATCATCCCTTATTTGACATACCCCCTAGGGGATGAAATTTGCAAAATTTCCTTTGAAAATGGATGCTTACAACATAAAGAGCATAAACTGTCAACATTTCAAACTTGTAGTGAGTCAGTCCGCTGGGACTAGCAATTAATCTATACCTTTTTTTTTTTTTTTATCGTGCGGAAATCCCTTCGGATACCCCCCCGCCGGCCAGCGGGGGCGGTTATGTCGGGCTTGCACCTACTAAAACCGCACGCCGTCTCGGGTCTTCAGACGCCGGGGTGTAAGGTTACCCATAGAGCATATCCCTCGCACCCCGGCTGACCCTGGGCCATCTCACCACTAACAGCATCGCTCATCCTGTCTCCTCTGAAAGCAGAGGAGTACGGAGAGCGACGTGTTCCCGCTACGTTGGGTATTGGCCGACGATCAATGCCAACCCTATGAAGGGGTGAAGGGGAAGCCATTGACCGCCGCCCAGGGTGTACCGGCCGCTCCGATTCCGTTCTCCCCGGACTGCAGCGGGATCGGAATCGGAGCGACACTCGAGGAGGTTACCCAACACACACCCCATACCCAACACACACCCCAACAATTAATCTATACCTGCTATACTATTAGAAAATTCTAAATTAGCTGTATCTGTACATTGGAGATGATAAAAAAAAAACTTGGGTAATGTAAATGAACAATTCTCAATTTTTTTTTGGATTCTTGTTGTTTGTCTATTTTTCTTTTCATCTGTTTGTCTGTTTATCTTTATATCTGTTTGTTCGCGATGGACGCAAAAACAACTGAACGGATTTTGATGTATTTTTTTCTATTAGAATGGTCTTGGTTAAACTGAAAATCTGCCGTATATTTGATTGCAATTGGTTAAGTAGAACCGGAGATACTCCGCACCGCGTAACGTTATAGTGTTCACGAATTAATTAGAAAAGGAATTATGTCCATTCCAAAACCAACACCTGCTCGGGAAAAGTTTTCATAGGTCCATTTGACGGCCTCTGTAACGTAGCGGTATTGTATTCGACTGCTACGACAGAGGGCGCGAGTTCAATTTCCGCTCAGTGCAAATATTTGTGTGCATGAACGTATAATATGTATGTATTTACAAAATGATAATATACTATAAATATATTACGTATATCATACACATTTACTAAAAATAAATAAAAATACTTAAATACCATTAAAAAAAATGGTTTTTAAAGCGTTAAGTAGTGCTCTTTGATGAGTTTCTGGAAAGTTTTTAATGACTGTGCTTGTCTGATAGATTCAGGCAAAGCATTCGACAGGAGTGCAGCTTGAATTGTGAAGGATTTGTCGTAACAGGTTGTGGCATGCTGCTGGATTTCCAGAGTATTGTACTGTATCCGAGTATCGTATCTCGTGCATAAATTTGAAGCGATTTTAAGATAGAGAGAAGAAAATAAACAAGATATTAAAGAGAAGAGAGAAAATATGAGTATTCTGGTGAAGGCGAATTGTATACCTATATATGTTGACCTATATATAATATCTAACGATATCTGCCACTTTTTTTATTGAAACTGAAATTCTCGTCAAGTCCACAATTAAGTCTGTACACTTTGCAGTAAGCACTAACAAATGAGAAAACTTCCACTCCGAGAGGGACACGGACTCTGAGGGAACGGGGAGACGTGGTGGAGGCAATAACTAATTATTATTAAACAAGCCCGCAAAATCTCGTCTCGGCATTTGCATAACTTAATTATTTGTTATAGTTAAGTCAGGTTATTAAATCTTACTAAAGTGTTTATAAATTTTATTAGAACGTCATATATATATGAAATATGAAAGTGACATATTTGTGAAAAATAATCTGTCACTGTTCAATAAAAAGGACAACTTTAATAAAAGGAAGGTTACACACATGCCACTTGAGATGCCGGTACCTTTTTTTTCCATTCGGATACCCCCCGCCGGCCACCGGGGGCGGTTATGTCGGGCTTGAACTGACTAAAACCGCACGCCGTCTCGGGTCTACAGACGCCGGGGTGTAAGGTTGCCCATAGAGCATATCCCTCGCACCCCGATACCCATAGATACCTATTCCAGGGTTTGCCTATGTGTTATTCCAGGTTTGCCTATGTGTTATTTCAGGGTTTGCCTATGTGTTATTCCAGGGTTTGCCTATGTGTTATTCCAGGGTTTGCCTATGTGTTATTCCAGGGTTTGCCTATGTGTTATTCCTGAATATAATCTATCCCAGTACTAAATTTTAGACAGGTCCGTTTATTCGAGCATGATTGAGTAACAAACATCCAAACATCTTCACATACTTCACGTTTATAATATTAACCTGTGTGTGTGTGTGTGTGTATTAACCGCGGTAGCCTAGTGGTATGGGTAATGGACTACTGAGACGAGGTCTCGGGTTCGATCCCAGGTTTTACCATGGCACACACCAATGAGTTTTCGATGCTTTTCGAAGTTATGTGTGTATTTATCGCAGGTTTATAAGTGCCCGGTTAATGGCAATATGCTCGCCACCTATTACATTGGGACCTAAACATAAACTGGCGAAATGTGGGTGCTAGCACCTCTGCCTACCCCTTTGGAGATATAGTCGTGAGTTTATGTTTCGATAGCGGCGATAGCCCAGTGGCGTACGTAACGGACTGCTGAGACGATGTCTCGAGTTCGATCCCCAGTCGCCCCTGGCACACACCTCTGACTTTTCGTAGTTATGTGTACATTAATAAATGTTAATTATCGTTCGCTTCATATTGTGCAAGGTAGATGGCATTCGGCTCACCCCCTATTACATTGGGACCTAAACATAAACTGGCGAAATGTGGGTGCTAGCACCTCTGCCTGCCCCTTCGGGGATATAGGCGTGAGTTTATGTTATGTTATGTTATAATATAAATAGGAAGTAGGATAGGATTAAGAAAGAGTGGTTGAGAGATGAGGCGAGCTAGGTTAATTACCAGATATTTTTCTCACAGACTAGCTTACATTTTTAGTTTCGTATCCAAATGGCAAAAAAATGGAACCCTTATAGATTCGTCATGTCTGTCTGTCTGTCCGTCCGTATGTCACAGCCATTTTTTTCCGAAACTATAAGAACTATGCTGTCGAAACTTGGTAAGATGTATTCTGTGAACCGCATTAAGATTTCGACACAAAAATATAAAAAAAACAATAAATTTTGGGGGTTTCCCATACTTAGAACTGAAACTCATTTTTTTTTTCATCAGACCTTATACGTGTATGGTATCTATGGATAGGTCTTCAAAAATGATAATGAGGTTTCTAATATCATTTGTTTCTAAACTAGAGTGACTTCCAAAGTGGTAAAATGTGTCCCCCCCCCCTTGTAACTTCTAAAACAAGAGAATGATGAAAAAAAAAAAAAAAATAATGTACACTACCATGTAAACTTCCACAGAAAATTGGTTTGAACGAGATTTTTTTAATACGTCATAAATCGTAAACCGCAATTTGCCTTTCATTCAATCAACTCAAGTATAAACATTTTACTTGCTGCTACAGAACCCCTCATGGGCGAGTCCGAATCAAACTTGGCCGGTTTTTTTGTTCCATGAATCGGGCTAAGTGTTAAGGAGTACAATAAATGTAGCTTCCTCCTGATTTAAAGCCAGTTAGTTAAATTATTATTCCTACAAGAGTACCTTTTTTGTACTGCTAAATATGATACAAATAAACAAGTTGAATTCCTGAGACGAGCTGAGCCGAATACAAGGGATTTTCGATTTTGCGTTTTTTTTTTTGCGATTTTTTGCGATTTTTTTTATCTTGCAATGGTTCACCCCAGCACGAATCAATTACCGAAAACAGCAACTCGATAGCTCATCTCCTTCATACCCAAAACCGTGACAGAAAATTGGCAACGACGACGTCGACGACGACAACTCGATAGCAATAGGGCTTTTCTAAAGAATGTCCCTAAAAACTAAAAATAAACCAAATAATAAGATATGTATTAATTTCTTTACGTGTATATAAAATTGCATGTATAAAATTAGTTTCGTCAATAGATGGCGCTTTGCATCTTATCTACATCGTGTAGCTTTGTAAAATATAAACTTTAGTTTTGTGGAACTTCGGTAGATGACGTTGTGTCAGTTATCTAAATCACGGTATGGTTTCATTACCGACACTGTTATAAAAGGTCAGGTTTATAAAAATATATTGTCGATCAAGATCAGAATACAGTGGTGGTTTTATTTATAGTCAAACCCTTTCAGTAATTCACCAAAATTGTCCAATCGATCGTCCAACGGTCCAAAGATCGCGGCATCGTGTTATACCTCCCCTGCCGGCTAGCGGGGGCGGTTATATAAAACCGCACGCCGTCTGGGGTCTTAACACGCCGGGGGTGTCATAAGGCATTTCCCTCGCACCCCGGCTGCCTACAAGACTACCTTATCATCAACATATTGGCGTTGTTCCCGGTTTTTCCAGCATTCATATCAAAGCCTGGTGTCCGCTGTGGTTTGTACGGCCTTTATAGGAGCAACTGCCGTCTTTTTTATTTTTTTATACCACTTAGGTGGCAGACAAGCACATGGCCCATCTGATAGGGAGCGGTTACCGTGGCCTATGGACTTGTACAACACTAGGAGCGTCACTTATCGCCCCGACTCCACATAAACTCGATCAAAACTAATGACATTGTCAACCCTCATGTCTGTGACGTCAAGGAAGTTACAGACAGATGGGGTTGCGATTCACTCAGATAACGTACGTGTTCTTAGGGCCTGTGCTCACTGGCTGTACGGCAAGGTATTTTTATGTGACGTAAGTAAAGAATTAGAACGTAATAATGTGACAATAAAAATAAACAGCCTCGTAGCCCAGTGGCTAATACGTCGGAGTTAAATTCAAGAGGTTGTGGGTTCAAAACACTCCCATTTCACTACCAACGTGAACTCACTATGACGCAAAATGGCTTAGCTGGAATGATTAGCGGCAATAATAATTATTTCGGTTGCTACTTTTTAATGTTTTTTCACGAACCGCTTAAAGGAACTTTAAGCGGATCGTGAAAAAAAACCCGGGCTTGTAGAAACATCGCTCGATCTAAACGCAGGTTTTAGTGATGAATTTCAAGCTTTCAAACATAAAAAGGGTGATAAAGTTATATGATCATAGTAAGAATTTTTACTTTAGAATGAAAATACATTTATAAAGAACATGCCCAGAAGATAACAATATATTATAATAATGACACGACAGAAAGGAAACATATATTGTCATTTGACGGCCTCTATGGCGTAGCGGTAGTGCATTCGACTGCTACGACAGTGGGCGCACCCCATCGTTGGCCACGATGGGGTGAAAACTTAAACTATGCTTACTTTGGGTCTAGAAAGCGCTGTGTAGAATGTCATAGAATATTTATTATATAGTAAATACAGCAACAGGTTATGTTCGTTACATGAAAATCTTATCATTGTAGCTAGTGGGCGCAGGCCCTTATGCGGGAAGACGTGTGTATTAGTATGACGTTGTATAGCTGCGTGTACGAAGTGTCACATAATGGGAATGTGCTTGGATTCCTGATAAGAACTTGCATATCACCCGTTTTAGAGACAGATTTACATAGGCATTGTTTTACGGCAGGGGTGCTTGGTTGGGGACCTCCACGCGGTGCACCCTGGGCAACGGAGACAGCAGCGCCTCTCTCCTACGACGGGAGAGACGCTGCCGCCTACGGCCAACTCCGACCGAGGCGAGGACGGCCCTGTTGAGGGCTGTTCGGAAGCTTTCCACGTGTCCCTCTGATTAGCAGATGGCACAGTGGAGAGCAAGTAAGGGGTCCATCTCGAAACCAGAGATGACTTTTTTTTTTTTATATTTAGTCCGTCCAATTAACTGTACCCCGCCTGATGGTAAGCTGAGGTAAAGTCCAAAAAGTAGTGGCCACCATTTCTAGAGATTGCCCCTAGAATGGTGGCCCCTACCTAGACGGCCTCAACAGATGTTTTTTCACGCCCCGCTTAAAGAGCCCAGGATTGTAGGTAGAAGGGAACACGTGAGTGGGTAAAGCGTTCCAGTGCTTTATGGTCCGACAAAAAAAGGAGTCACCAAACCGCTTGGTTCGCGATGGTATCGATTGCACTGTATGAGGATGACACCTAAGTCCTGCACGTGTTGTTCGGGACAAGAAGGGAGAAGGAGGAATCAATTGGAATAACTCATCGGAACATTCACCATGGTAAATGCGATAGAATACTGCCAAGGAGGCTATATCTCTACGCAGCTGCAGAGATTCTAGAGAACTGGTGACTTCAGGACTATCAATGATCCGGACTGCCCGTCGCTGCAATCTATCGAGAGCGTCTAGTAAGTACTGAGCGGAGCCATCCCACAGGTGAGAACAGTATTCCACGCAGGGACGGATTTGAGTCTTATATAAAAGACACCGCTGCCCCGGCGTGAAAAACCGCCTCACCCTGTTCAGTACTCCGAGTTTACGAGAAGCTGTTTTAATAACGCTCTCAATGTAATTTTTATTATTAAGTTTGCAGCGAACTTCCATACCCAGCATGTTGATACTGTCCTGCAGTGGTAGTGGTGTGTTCCGAAGAGTTGGGAGGGGAAGGAAAGGAGATACCTTTGCTGTAAACGCGCATGCCTGTGTTTTCTTGGCATTGAACTCGACCAGGTTCTCAGATCCCCATTGGGAAATGTGGTCTAGGTCCTGATCGAGCTCAATGACAAGTTGCCGTCTTCTCTCCTCGATGTCAGTCTGCTTGGCCGCTGAATGCAGAAGAAAGAGAGTGGGCGATAAGACGGACCCCTGAGGCACACCAGCATTAACCTGCATGAACTCAGAAGCCCGGCCGTCACAAAGGACTCGGATGCTGCGCTCATGCAGAAAACTGGCAACCCAGCTGCACAGTCGAGATGGCAGACCGTAGGTCGGGAGCTTGGCAAGAAGCGAACTGTGCCAGACCCTATTGAAAGCTTTGGCGATGTCAAGGCTGATAGCCAGTGACTCGCCATGCTTGTCCATAGCCTCACCCCAGAGATGTGTGACGTACGCCAGAAGATCACCCGTTGACCGTTTTGGCCTAAAACCATATTGCAGGTCGTTAATTATGGAGTGATCTTCTAGGTAACGCATGAGCTGTGCGTTAATAATGTGTTCAAACACCTTGCTGAGAACTGAGGTGACAGCTATGGGTCGATAGTTGCCCGGATCGGACCGATCTCCTTTTTTGGGGACCGGTTGTACGTTTGCCTCTTTCCAAGCCCCCGGGACCAATCCCGAGGAATAAGACAGGCGATACAGTCGCGTCAGCGTTGGAGCTAACTCCGCTGCGCATTTTTTAAGAACTACCGCTGGTATACCATCAGGGCCACTGGCTTTCCGGACGTCGAGTGACTGTAGTGCAGCGCGGACGTCGCATTGCCTGATACGAATATCAGGCATTGAGTGGTCACAAGTGACAGGTGTTGGCGGCTGCAAGCCAAAGTCGTCGATTCGGGAGTTAGCCGCAAAGAGGTTAACCAGCATATCTGCTTGCTCTTGCGGCTCGTGAGCCAGTGAACCGTCAGGGTAACGCAACGGGGGCAGCGAAGGCTGGCAGAAGTTGGATTGCACGGCTTTGGCCAGTCGCCAATACCCACGGCTACCTGCGGGATGTGACATGAGTTGCTGACCAAGCCGTGCTATGCGCTGGGCATCCGCTCTGACGTATGCCCTCTTGCAGTCCTTAGTGGCCCTGTTATACGCCGCCTTGAGGTGCCCTACATTCGGATCGCACTCGACTCGTGCCCTAGTCCACGCGCGGTACGCCGACCGTTTCCGTTGAACAGCATCAGCGCACTCGCGCCCAAACCAAGGCCGAGTTCTGCGGGCGCTGGTGACCTCAGTGTGTGGAATATAATATTCCATACCCAAGCTGATTTCACCAGCGACGGCAGAAGCACAATCCGATGGGTCCTTTCCATCAAAGCAGCGCTTAGACCACGGGACGGATGCGAAATAGTCTCTCATGCCGTCCCAATCCGCTGACGAGTAATGCCATAGCCGTCGCTTTATCACCATAGGTTGTGGAGGTGCACTAACTGGCACGTTGGCGCAGACCAGACAGTGGTCGGAGGAACCCAGTGGAGCTCGTACCGAAACTCTGTACTGGGCTGGGTGGGTCGTCAGTAGAAGGTCTAGCAGAGAGGGCTCATGACTTATATGTATATATATGTCTGGTATCCGGGTGGTCTGTTGTACCAGTTGAGTCAAGTCATGCGTCAGTGCGAATGCGTGGGCGGCCCGTCCCGCATGGTCAGTTTTGAGAGAGCCCAGCCAGGTCTCGTGGTGGGCGTTGAAGTCTCCCAAAAATACCATTTCGGCGGTCGGAAACCGCTCCTGCGCAACATCTGCCGCCTGACTCAGGTGGTCGAAGAGTCGAGTTGTCTCGGTATCCCCGTGATGGGAGCGGTATAGGCACGTAAACCCGTCTAGAAGAGCCATGGTCCACGTGTAGCCAGAGGACAGAAAAGGATGGGTCCTCTAGGCAGCGCAAGCGGCGACAACAAACATCCGCCCTGATATACACGCACACCCCGGCTTTTGCAAGGAAATTTTCCTCTACCACATAGCCGGGGTAGAGTAAGTAAGACGTATCTTCAGGGCGGCGTATTTGCGTCTCGGTGAGAAAAAACAGTGCCGGCCGTACCGTCTCAAGGTGATGGTGGACGGCTTGGAGGTTTGTATGGAGTCCACGAATATTCGTGAACTCCACCTCAAAAAGTGATGTGTTGGTGGGAGAAGAGTATGCCGCTGTCTTATGTACTTCATATCTCATTTGCGCTGCCATAATTGTCTTAATAGGAAGTGAAGGCGTGAAAAAAATAGGAGACAGACGCCACAGCAGAGTTTGACAAAGCGCAGGGTTTGGTATCGCCTATGGATGCATGGCATGGCGGTAGCCGACCCGCCGAACGGAAGAGCCCCGTACCCTCTCGAGTGTGATCGCCGGACCCACCATCCGGTCACCAACCGGTACGACGAATCACATCAGGATTATGCGCGACCTGGTGGGGCAGCCTCCCGGGTTGGTTAGTCCCGGTTGGGCCCCTGTACTATACCGCGGGCGGCCAGCGGCACCACCGTTTATACGGGTCTCCCTGTCAGGCGGGTCGACCCACGCCATCCACACTAGACTCCGCCAATACCCCACTGGTCCCACAACTGCTGTGTCGGCTGGGTCCTCATCCCCGGCTGTGCAGCTGCTGAACCCTGAACACAACCCAACCAATGTTGGGCTATTTGGAGGGTTTTCCACAGCTGCATGGTGGTACCAACCCGGACCATAATTGTTCCACCAGTTTCCAGAGCCATGTTGGCCGCGCCAGTGATTGCTAGATCGCGTGTCCGCTCTCCACGTGGGTCAGGTGTTCGACCCGGACGTATGGTTGGATTATAGAGAGCAAATTACACCCCAGCGTCTTAAGACCCGAGACGGCGTGCGGTTTTAGTCGGTTCAAGCCCGACATAACCACCCCCGCTGGCCGGCGGGGGGGGGGGTATCCGAAGGGATTCCGCACGTTTAAAAAAAAAAAAGATTGCAAGATTGATTGTGTCCTCCCCAAGTGTCCGTAGCCGGGCACCCCGGGTAAGCTCTCGAAAGGATAACCCCAGGGTTGCCGGCGGACTTTGGCCGCCACCGCGGCCTCACCTGGTGGGGTCGGGTTTTATCCCGCGTCGGTGAGTAGGCAGGCGTGTGTAGGACAGGACACACACGACACACCTCCGCCACGGCCTGCTTCTGTAAGGACGGCGAGTCGGCCAACTGCCGTCCTCAGGCCCCGATCATGGAGGTCGGTAGTCCCGGGCGTAGACGAGTCTGCGGAACTCGGGGGGTAGGGTTCTCTCCCGCTCCCTCTTTGTATGTGTACGTAATGGAAGCTGTTATTTTTATCTTCTATATAATGTATAGAAGATAAAAACAACAACGGTTCAGTAGATCAAATATGAACAGACTTGACAAGGCAGACAGACATGGCGCTTGTCGCTTTTAGTATTGAACCTGTTAATCACGGAGATATCTCTATGTATCTCTCTTTTCACAAGTGGTAGAGTCAAGCAACAGCCATTTTGGCCGTTGCATGAATGGGCCGACTCGACAGGGGAAGCACCACCCTCTCACAGAATATCGACGCCAAGTAAAGTGAGTGAGAGTGCCGGAGACCAAACCCCTTTCCCATCCCCTCCCAAACTCCTTTCCCATCCCCTTTCCTTTACAGGGTTGGCAGTGCGAGTGTGACGTCACTGGTGTTGCACACGTCCATAGGCCGCGGTAACCGCTTCCCATCAAGTGGGCCGTGGGCTTGTCAGCCACCTTAGTGGTATAAAAAAAGAATGTATGTGATTTCTTTATCTAATATTTAAGTCCGTGCCATTCCTTGCCAAATTTATAGTCACTAAATCTACCTTCAGGGCAGTAATAAAACGTGGCAATAAATTTTCATTCGGCCCACAATTTGGTCGCGTACTGCTCTTGTCCTTTGTCCTTCCTAAATCCAAAAGAATGGGACCACTTCTATTATACCTTAGTACCTTTTTTTCGTCCGGAAATCCTTCCTCCGATACCCCCCCCCCCCGCCCTAGGGTGGTTATGTCGGGCTGACTCGACTAAAACCACACGCCGTCTCGAGTCTTCAGACACCGTGGTGTAAGGTGGCCTATAAGGCATTTCCCACGCACCCCGACTGATGGCCTCTGAGGCGCGGGTTCGATTCCCGCTCAGTGCAAATATTTGTATGCATGAATATGTCTATTTGCATTGGTCTGGGTGTTTCTATGTATAATATGTATGTATTTACAAAAAAAAAGTATATAAGTATGTTTATTTTCATTCTGGAACACATAATACAAGCTAGTTAAACTATGCTTTCCTTGGGTCTAGAAAGCGTTGCGTAGAATGTCGCAGAATATTTATTTATTTTATATTTATATATTACCTTAGTACATTTTTTTTTCGAGCAGAGCGGCGATAGCCCAGTTGCGTACGTAACGGACTGCTGAGACGAGGTCTTGAGTTCGATCCCCAGTCGCCCCGGGCACACACCTCTGACTTTTCGTAGTTATGTGTGCGTTAATAAATGTCAATTATCGCTCGCTTAATAATGTGCCCGGTAGATGGCAATAGGCTCGCCCCGTATTACATTGGGCCCTTAACATAACTGCCGAATCGTGGGTGTGTATTACACCTCTGCCTACCCCTTCGGGGATACAGGCGTGAAGTTATGTATGAAACACCCTCTGATACGCCCCCGCAGGCCAGCAAACCGCACGCCGTCTCGGGTCTACAGATGTCGGGTGTATGGTTACCCATAGAGCATATCCCTCGCCTGAGCCTGACCCTGGGCCACCTCCGGTTTCGAGATGGCCCCCTCGAGTATAGGAACCACGGTGTCCCCGTCTTGCCCCGGTTTGGGGGAGGGGCGCTAGTCGCCCCACCGTCCCGGCCTGCTTCTGCTGGGGATACCTTAGTACCTAGGTATTAACTATTATTGTAACATTGTGATTTTTCCCATCTTACTACTTATAAATGAGATGAGATGAGTTTTTTTTTTTTTTGTTTTTTTAAAGAATATTAACCGAAATTAGTAATATCCCCCCTAACCCCTCCAGCTAAGCTAAATTGCTTGTGTTAGGAGTGGATTCACATCGGTAGTGTAATGGCCAGAATTCGAACCCAGGACCTCTCGATCGTAAGGTTGACTCCTTAACCACTAAGCTACCGACGCTTCAAATGGATGAATGTTTGTTAGTCAACTGTCTTATCCTGGGAATAACTTAACAGGCTTCTGTGGATCGCGGGAGCGGCATTAGTATTAACAAAAGCTAGTAGATGATGTTTTCTTCTCCGGTTCTATTTTTTTTTTTATATTTAGGACACGTCAATTTGTCTTCACCTCCCCTGATGGTAAGCTGAAGGTAAAGTCTCAGGAAAAAGGGTCACCATTACATACACGTACCATGTTAACATGGTGGCACTCAGCTTGACGGCCTCATCAGAAGAGGATTGTCGTCGCAGTACCGCGTGACACCCAGCGGTCCCACTAGTGCTGCGACCATAATCCCCCTGCCCGGCTATGCACTTGCTGACCCCTGAACGCAATCAAACCGAAATTGGATTACTATGGAGGGTTTTTCGCAATCGTGCACGGTGGTACCCTACCCACCCGGCTGAATTTTGTGACAAATTTGTGTCATCAAATTTCTACCACCAGTTCTGTGTATAGTTAAGAAAACACGTAGTTATATTTTGATCTGCCCGGTTTTTCTGTCCCACATAAATAAACAAGTTGAATTCCTGAGAGGAGCTCAGCCGAATACAAGGGATTTTCGTATTTGCGTTTTTTTTTTGCGATTTTTTGCAATTTTGTCTTTATCTTGCAATGGTTCACCCCAGCACGAATCTATTACCGAAAACAGCAACTCGATAGCTCATCTCCTTCATACCCAAATCCGTGACAGAAAATTGGCAACGACGACGTCGACGACGACAACTCGATAACAATAGGGCTTTTCTAAAGAAAATCCCTAAAAACAAAAGCGCTACCACAACTACACAAACACACACACACACATACACTCACTCGCACAAAAGTGACACACACAGACCCACGCCATGAATCCAATAACTTTTCTAAGTTTATATTTAGTAGGAGACGTTTCGTTTATACGTTTTCCGTGTAAGTAGGATAACTCCTGCTTACACAGAAAACGTCGTTAGTTTTCTAAATATTGACAAACTAGTGTGTTTATCAGTATTCACGAAATTCACTAAACTAGTTCACAAAGATTTATCTCAGTCCTCGAACTAAAGCCGTAATTTCGAGCAATCGAATTGTTTCTACATTTACGTGATCGTGGTTTATGAGCTCACATGAGGTAGCGAGATACGACAAAATATTGTTATTTCATTTATTTTGACATTACTAAAGTTCGGGTGGACCCTACGGTCTGATATGAAGGCCTTGAAGCCGTGAAGCAGGCCGTGGCGGAGGAAGCACTCCGTGGCGGAAGCGTTTCGTGTGTGCCCTACACACGCCTGCCAACTCACCGAAGCGGGATGAAACCCGACCCCACCAGGTTAGTCCGCTGTGGCGGCCAAAGTCCGCCGGCAACCCTGGGGTTATCCTTTCGAAGGCTTACCCGGGGTGCCTGGCAACGGAAACTTGGGTAGGACACCGTGCGGTTTTAGTCGAGACACGACATAACCACCACCGCTGGCCGGCAGGAGGGGTAACTAGGGGGGGCTTGGATACAACCGGGACACAATGCTGAGATGCTGATGATGAGTAGAATAAAATGTTAACTGTTTAAAAAATTAACACCGCTAGCCAATGTTATGGTACAGCTCCGGTGAACTCCTGTTGTAAAATAATGGAATTAAGATTCTTATTAGACACGAATAATGTGTTATTGGACAAAATCTTCTATAATATAAAAATGAATCGCTGAATGTGTTGCTAAGCGCAAATCTCGAGAGCAGCGTAACCGATTTCGGTTTCGGTTATACCCGATGTTTTTTTTTGTTTCAAATATAGTCATCTCACCAAATTCAGAGACCTAATTTTGTGACACCTTATATAATGGAAATAGTGTATTTTGTGAATTTAGAATTTTACATTCAAATACAGGAGAAAGTAACATCAATATTAATTGAAATGAAACTATTTTTAACGGAGAATCCGACGTTTAGTTACACGACGTTCATTCACATTGAAACGCCGGCGCCGGGTTCAATATAAATAATGAAATAACATCAAATAAACCGCAATAGAATCCGTTTAAAATTGTTTTATTTCAATGTTTGACATTCGCGTAAACTTCCGACAGTATCAATATTAATTTTATTTCAATGTGTGTAATACTCGCGTAAAATTTTGACCTAATTTTTTTTTTTTACGTGCGGAAATCCCTTCGGATACCCCCCCGCCGGCCAGCGGGGGTGGTTATGTCGTGTCTCGACTAAAACCGCTTGGTGTCCCCCCCAAGTGTCCGTTGCCGTGCACCCCGGGTGAGCCCTCGAAAGGATAACCCCAGGATTGCCGGCGGGCTTTGGCCGCCACCGCGGCCTCGCCTGGTGAGGTCGGGTTTTATCACGCTTCGGTGAGTTGGCAGGCGTGTGTACACACGACACGACAATTTTGACATCATCACTTAAGCTTATTGAAATATTAACGCGAGTAAACCCGCGGGATGCAGCTAGCGAATAATAAAACTTAATTCGACACTTGACCTACAACAATAAAAATTATTTCTGTTTATTTTTGTCTCAGCATCAACATCTATACTATTATAATATTGGAAATTAGTTATCTGTAGATTGGAGACATTTAAAAAAAACTTGGGTTTTTTTTTATACTTATGACTCGTCAATTTGACTTCACCTCGCCTGATGGTAAGCTGAAGGTAAAGTCTCAGGAAAGAAGGTCACCATTACATACACGTACCATGTTAACAATGGTGGCACTCAGCTAGACGGCCTCATCAGAAGAGGATTGTCGTCGCAGCACCGCGTGACACCCACCGGTTCCACTAGTGCTTCGACCACAATCCCCCTGCCCGGCTATGCACTTGCTGACCCCTGTACGCAATCAAACCGAAATTGGATTACTATGGAGGGTTTTCGCAATCGTGCACGGTGGTACCTATCCGGCCGAATTTTGTGACAAATTTGATTTCAATGAGCGATTCTAAAGCGATTTTAGAATTCTAGTCTGTTTGTTTGTTTGCGATGGATGCAAAAACTACTGAACGGATTTTGATGTGGTTTTTTCTATCAGAAAGGTCAGACTTAAAATCTGCCGTATGCTTAATTGCAATTAGTTTAGTAGAATAGGAGATATGAGTAAAAAACAATAAACGAATAATAAAATTTGAAGTATATGTTTGTAATAATAAAATTACAGATTTTTAATGATTTCACATGAATACCTACTTATAACAAAAATACAATTTTTTAAATTTTTGTCTGTCTGTCTGTCAGTCTATTTGTGTTTCTGTCTGTTTTGATGAGGTAATAACTGGTACAGCTGAGCTGATTTTGACGGGACTTTCACTGGCGGATAGATAATGTTACAAGGCGTAACATAAGCTATTTTAATTTTAGATAAATAAGTAGGGATTCTCGTGACAAAATTAAAACAAGAAAATTGTGAATATAATCGCATTTACTCTGGAATGGCTGGACCGATTTTGACGGGACTTTCAGTAGTACATAGATAATGTCATTTTAGAAAAAAGTAGGGTTCCGCGCAAGAGAACTTAAAAACCTAAAAATCGCGGGCACAGTTAGTTATGAATAATAATTAAACCAGTCACCACGTTTTCTAAAATAGTCATGAGTCAGCGTTTGATCGTGTTGTATGTCGATATCTGCCTACCCCTCGAGGGTGTGGGCCAAGGTCGCGGCAAGGGCACTCCACCTCAGACCTCCCTCAGTAATGGGAACACTTATCTACAAAATTTAAAACGCTTTTGCTCGACAGGCTTAGAGAAGGAAATTGGTTTTATTTTGAACATTGTAATATGTTTGGTTTGATATTAGCATCTTGTGAGCGTATGTGTGGGTGTGTGAGGGTGTGTGTGTGTGTACGTTTTAGTGAAACGCAACACGAATTTCAAAATATACGACAATTTATAAACATAACATAACTTCACGCACACTTCAGAGGTGTATTACACACCCACGATTCGCCAGTTATGTTATGTTATGTCCCAATGTAATAGGGGGCGAGCCTATTGCCATCTACCGGGCACAATATTAAGCGAACGATAATTAATATTTATTAATGCACACATAACTACGAAAAGTCAGAGGTGTGTGCCAGGGGCGACTGGGGATCGAACTCGAGACATCGTCTCAGCAGTTCGTTACGTACGCCACTGGGCTATCGCCGCTATCGAAACATAAACTCACGCCTATATCCCCGAAGGGTTAGAGCAGAGGTGCTAGCACCCACATTCCTCCAGTTTATGTTTAGGTCCCAATGTAATAGGTGGCGAGCCTATTGCCATTAACCGGGCACTTATAAACCTGCGATAAATACACATATAACTTCGAAAAGTATAAAAAAGTCATTGGTGTGTGCCATGGTAAAACCTGGGATCGAACCCGAGACCTCGTCTCAGCAGTCCATTACCCATACCACTAGGCTACCGCGGTTTTTTCAACCGCGACAATTTATGCTTGCTTTTTTTAAAGCATTCAATAATAAGTTCTAAAGAGTGCCTTTTTAAGTTCCCTGACAACAAGAACAATTTTATTTATGTCTAGTCTGTGATATTTTGCTTTTGGTTCATTTTTTGGTATGGTCAGTCATGTTTTACCCTACTGCTAAGAAGAGTTAGGTATGTTTTTCGCGCGTATCTTGTATGCATGTATTTCTTTACCTCATATCTTCCAAACTGCTGCACAGGTTTATTTAATTAGCATATCTTTAGATTCATCTTGGTTCTTTAAATGTTCTTAGATAGGTCACACGAAAAAAAATCAACACTATGACTGGGAGACGCAATAGTTTAAAGTAAAAAAATATTTTTATTTTTGAATACTACAATATGAGTATCAAATTAAAGGGCTTATCATGAGGATTTCAAAATGGTATATCACCATATTTTAATTGAAATTAAAGCGTTTACGGAGCTTACAACAAGTGGAGGCCCTGTACTAAGTCCAGTTTTCGTTTGTGTTGTGATTGCAAGATTCGTTTCCCTTGTATTCTTAAAACTAAAAAGCAGCAAATTTTATTTGCTGCTTTTCTCACTTTGACTTTGACTAGTTTTATTGTATTATTTATCTATATAGGTTTTTTTATGTAGGCAGGTCAATATGACTACCTCGCCTGATACAAGCTAAAGGGGAGGTCTCAGAAATGAGGATCACCATTGCTGACACAAGTAATGCTGCCCTCAGTGCAAAGGTAGCCCTCAGGTTCTCGACTTCATTTGATAATTTTCACACCCCTCTTAAAGGACCCAGGACTGAAGGAAAATAGAAACACGGGTGTTTTTCTTGGGGATTTTCTTTAGAAAAGCCCTATTGCTATCGAGTTGTCGTCGTCGTCGACGTCGTCGTTGCCAATTTTCTGTCACAGTTTTGGGTATGAAGGAGATGAGCTATCGAGTTGCTGTTTTCGGTAATAGATTCGTGCTGGGGTGAACCATTGCAAGATAAATAAAAAAAATCGCAAAAAAAAAAACGCAAAATCGAAAATCCCTTGTATTCGGCTGAGCTCGTCTCAGGAATTCAACTTGTTTTCAATTGAATACCATTGAAATTGTTTTTTCGGTGATTATTCCTCCGTTGCTAGACCGATTTTCAATTTATTTTTCTACCTTAAGCCGAAAAGTTGTACATTTTGGCGCCAAAATCGTGGTCTCAACATTGATCATTTTGGAGAAATCAGATTTTTAGGGATTTTCTTTAGAAAAGCCCTATTGCTAACGAGTTGCCGTCGTCGACGTCGTCGTTGCCAATTTTCTGTCACGGTTTTGGGTATGAAGGAGATGAGCTATCGAGTTGCTGTTTTCGGTAATAGATTCGTGCTGGGGTGAACCATTGCAAGATAAAAAAAAAGAAATACTCTGAGACGAGCTCAGCCATTCACAAGGGATGTGAATGGCTGAGCTCGTCTCAGGAATTCAACTTGTTTTTTTTACGTGCGGAAATCCCTTCGGATACCCCCCGCCGCCGGCCATCGGGGGTGGTTGGTAAAGAATCCCAAATTTTTATTGTGCGGCAAAGAAACTGTTGCCCATCCTGTGAGCCCTGTGCATGTCTGCCAACTACGTGGTATAAAACAAAACAAAGAGGTGCCGATCCGCATAGTCCCGATCCTTGAATAAGGATCGGGACTATGCGGAATCTAGGAATTCAGTGCAGGGTGTGACTGAAATAAATTGAGCTGAGCGAGCAGGACTCTTACTTGAAAATGAGACATCTTACAACGGTCGCGCGCATAGCTAAGGCCGCGCACTCGTGAAACTGTTTTTCGGTGATTATTCCTCAATGGTACATCGGACATGAACCATCTCGCTTCAAAACACTCCTCAGTGTCCACACTATCACCGTGGTAAATTTGGTCAAGATCGCGCGAGTGGTTACGGAGGAGTTGAGCCACCAACAAACAGCTATGCCACGTATAAGAAATCACACGAAATCAAACTCTCAACCACCCGATAGGTGGCTAAATTTATTTGCCCTCTGGCACTAATAGCCACTTAGATGCCCACTGTCGTAGTGCCATAAAAAACTACAATTGTTCAGCTGTGATCGCCTTGGCAGTAGGCCAGGAGTATCTATTCTCGAACTATACAAGTACCTACGATCTATTATATTAGTGGTTTCAATTCTTAGGCTTTTTATATAACTGGCGTAGAAAACTGGCACATAGCCGGCTCCGAAGAACTCAGGGAAAAGTCGATTAATAATCACACCAGAACTTTGAAATGAATTATATTTTTTATGGAACTTAACTCAAATTTGACATAAAAATAATTTGTATGATTCAACTCTTATTTTTAACTAATTGTTTTCCGCGGCTCGCTCGCATCTAATTCCAGGAATAAATAGTTATGTTAGTAGTAGTAAGTTAAGCATACGACTGCTAATTTAGAGGTCACGGGTTCGATTCCCGCTTATTGCAAATATGTATATTTGCATTGTTCTGGGTGTTTCTATGTATAATATGTGTTTATTTACATGAAAAAGTATCTAAGTATGTTCATCCGCATTCTAGAACCAATATGATAAGCTCTGCTTAGTTTGGCTCTAGATGGCGTTGTGTATATGTCCTAGAATATTTATTTATTTATTCTCCACTATAATCTAACATCTTTACGATTTTTCACATTTATACTATTGTTAAGATATAGAAAAGAAAGGTTTGGTTAACGTTAAATGAACAATTCTGAAGACAAATATTTTTTTTTTGAATTTTTGTCTATTCGGCTGTTTATCTTCTTGTTCGCACTGGACGCAAAAACTACTAAACAAATTTTGATGTGTTTTTTTCTTGTCTTGGTCACAGTTAAAATCTGCCGTATGTTTGATTGCAATTGCTTAAGTAGAACCGGATATATGACCAAAAAACGACAACCGAACTCCGCGCAGGCGGGCATTAACTAGTTTATAACATTAGTGAGAAATAGGATAGGATGGCTTCTTTGCTCAATAGCAACTATTATGACAATAAGCCACCGATACATCATCACATCCTTAGTCCAAACTTGCATCCAAAACTTGCACTTTTTTATGGGAAAGACAGCCGTCTGACCCCCTGCCTCGACTGGGAAGGTTGTGCCAGAAACTCAGCCGTTTAATCAGCCTGGGGCAGGGGGCCCATGGATATTATAGACAGAGCTGTTATGTACGAGATATTTCAAAGGACGTGGAACTTGATCCGGTAGGCTTGTGTGCGTACATAATAAGCGCTGCTTTAAAAAAAATTAAACTAAATGTCAAAGATTTTACATAAATACGTTTTGTGAACGAATTTCATGATCAAAGTATCGCTCGAAACAGTAATTTACCACTGAATATAAACAACCCTTTTTTTTTTCGTGCGGAAATACCTTCGGATACCCCCCCGTCGGCCAGCGGGGGCGGTTATGTCGGGCTTGAACCGACTAAAACTGCACGCCGTCTCGGGTCTTAAGACGCCGGGGTGTAAGGTTACTCATAGAGCCTATCCCTCGCACCCCGACTGACCCCGGGCCATCTCCGGTTTTGAGACTTACTTGCTCTCCACTGTGCCATCTGCTAATCAGAGGGACACGTGGAAAGCTTCTGAACAGCCCTCAACAGGGCCGTCCTCGCCTCGGTCGGATTGGCCTTAGGCGGCAGCGTCTCTCCCGCCCTAGGAGAGAGGCGCTGCTGTCTCCGTTGCCCAGGGTGCACCGCGTGGAGGTCCCCAACCAAGCACCCCTGAATATAAACACCCACTGCCCCATTTACAAACGATATATGCATACTACATATTTACAAAATGTTCAACGAATACGCGAACATAACAGGCCCTATTGAACAAAGGGCAGGTACTCACGCGTCCGCCTCGTAAACGCCCGCCTATTGATACAGAGTTTCATTTTATAACTAAAAATAAGCTGTATTTTATTTAGTACACGGAAACTAATTTGTACACATTTTTTAGGGTTCCGTTGCCAAATAGCAAAAAACGGAACCCTTATAGATTCGTGATGTCTGTCTGTCTGTCCGTCCGTATGTCACAGCCACTTTTTTGCGAAACTATAAGAACTATGCTGTTGAAACTTGGTAAACAGATGTGTTCTGTGAACCGCATTAAGATTTTCACACAAAAATAGAAAAAAAACAATACATTTTTGGGGGATTCCCCATACTTAGAACTGAAACTCAAAAAAAATTTTTTCGTCAAAACCATACGTGTGGGGTATCTGTGGATAGGTCTTCAAAAATGATATTGAGGTTTCTACTATTATTTTTTTCTAAACTGAATAATTTGCGCGAGAGACACTTCCAAAGTGGTAAAATGTGTCCCCCCTGTAACTTCTAAAATAAGAGAATGATAAAACTAAAAAAATATATGATGTACATTACCATGTAACTAGTACCTAAGTAGTTGTTTTTAACACTTCATAAATCGTAAACCGGAAGTTACCTTTCATTCAATCAACTCAAATATAAACAAGTTGAATTCCTGAGACGAGCTCAGGCGAATACAAGGGATTTTGGTTTTTTTTTTTGCGATTTTTGGCGATTTTTTTTTATCTTGCAATGGTTCACCCCAGCACGAATCTACTACCGAAAACAGCAATTCGATAGCTCATCTCCTTCATACCCAAAACCGTGACAGAAAATTGGCAACGACGACGTCGACGACAACTCGATAGCAATAGGGCTTTTCTAAAGAAAATCCCTAAAAAAAGGTAGATCGATTTCATCGAAATCTACCTAAAATTTTACTTGCTGCTACGGAACCCTTCATGGTCGAGTACGACTCGCACTTGGCCGGTTTTTTAATTTTTATAATGGACACGTCCATATGACTTTACCTCGCCTGATGTGAGCTAAAGGTAAAGACTCAGGAATGGGGGTCACGATTACAGACACGGATAACGTTACAATGGTGGCTCTCAGCTTGACGTCCTCATCAGATGCATTTCACGCCCCGCTTAAAGGACCCGGGACTGTAGGAAGAAGGGAACACGTGTGCTGGGAAAGGATTCCGAGTCTTGATGGTGCGGCAAAGAGAAGAGGTGCTGCACCGCTTGGTTCTTGATGATATAGTTTGCAACGTGTGAGAGTGATACCTTTTTTTTTTTTTTATCGTGCGGAAATCCCTTCGGATACCCCCCCGCGTGCCAGCGGGGGCGGTTATGTCGGGCTTGAACCGACTAAAACCGCACGCCGTCTCGGGTCTACAGACGCCGGGGTGTAAGGTTGCCCATAGAGCATATCCCTCGCACCCCGACTGACCCTGGGCCATCTCCGGTTTCGAGATGGCCCCCTCGGGTTTGGGAACCACGGTGTCCCCGTCTTGCCCCGGTTTGGGGGAGGGGCGCTAGTCGCCCCACCGTCCCGTTTGAGAGTGATACCTCAGCCTTACACGTGTTGTTCTGTATAATAAAGGAGAGGATGGAACTTGTTGTTCTGACACCATGTTAAGGGGGTTTAGGTGTTCGAGGATGTCACATCTACTTGGCGGGAATCGTGTATTCAGAGGACAGAGACATTAGACAAGTGAAAAACTGCATAGACTTTATGCTAGACATAGACTAAATAAGAATTTGACAGACTATATAACAGAACTAAATGGAAGAGTTCATCGGAACACTCGCTATGACAGAGGCGTTAAAATACTGCCAAGGAGGCAATATCGACGTTTCTTACGTGTAGTATGGGGTAAGACCTCACCTGCTGGCTGATACAACGTCTGAAAGCTAAGCATAAAATGGTGTAAATACATCACTATGATAAGGATGAAATTTATTAACGTACTAGCTTGTGCCCGCGGCTCCGCTCGCTCGAAGCTCGGTCATAGTTTCTTGGTCATATCTCCGGTTCTACTTAACCTGTAACACTATTTCTGGCTAGTGTTATTCACCGGCTAGTCCAGGTGAGCAATAGAGTGTCTTAATCCCAGGGCGCCTTTCACAGAGGTTCTAGGTGGTGCACAGGTCAGCTGATCTCCAATGAAACTCAACTCACAGTTGTACATACATATATTTGCATACACAGAAAACACAGAGTCACAGAGGGTTACACAGAAGTATTACACATGAAATATAGACATATATAGAAATAGAAGAAGTGAGTTTAGAAGATCTAAAATGACATTTACATATACAGATAACGATTTTTAACACATACAACAAATCTTCTCATCAAGGCAGCATCACCTAGTTATTGGCACAGACAGATATATACCAGCCTCACACCGGTCAGCAGTAATAAAGTAACCAGGTAATAATTATAAGAACTGATACAGGACCTTGTTGAGTTCAGGTAGTCTTGTGACCGTCAGTGGTTGGGAACCGGCAACGCAGATTCCGGAGCCTTCCTAGTGATCTGCGTTCTCAAGGTCTCGGCCTCCAGGTCACCACAATTGACACCTCAGAGTATATGTCCTTGTTTAAATTGTATACGGTGTTTTCTCCCAGAACTAACGACGCTGTTATAAATATACACAGCATTTATCAATAACACATCTCCATTATGCGAATAGATTAACAGCAATTAAAAGAACAACTTACCAGATCAAATCTGGGACCACACACAAATTATAACCTTCAAATTGAAGAGGATTTTCGATTCACAGCAAGTACTTCAGACAATAAATTTTCAGAGTAGAGGACTAATGACCTCTTAAATAACAAATAAAAATCGTGTCATTGCGATCACTCTTATATACACAAATATTTCTAGATCTTTTGAGAACAATACAGGTGATGAACTTCTAACTGGAATATTCTATCAAAATGACCTAAAGAAAACAACGAAATTCGAACGCATAACATACGCCCTCTGACGGGGAGGTACTACAGACCGCCACATCGATTGCAACCACCGTAGTGTGACCGTGTCCTACAGATGGCGCTAACCACAATTAATTCTAAATAACAATTAATTCTGTATATTTAGTAATGTAATCGTTACAAACCAATTGCATTTATACTAATCTATACTAATGTTTTTAAAGAGGAAAGATTTGATTGTTTGTTTGTATGCATTGAATAGGCTCCGAAACAAATGAACCGATTTAAAAAAATATTTCACTATTAGAATGCTACATTATCCCTGAGTAACATAGGCTACGTTAACCCCGATATCAGGATCAGGACTTACACTGATGAAATCGTACGGCGATGCTAGTGTGATGACCAATTAACACAACTCATAAAACAATATGTCCTTAATATAACTCTGCCTAAACCTTTTGAGATATATAGGCATGAATAATAACGTTAATTAGTCCATTGAAATGTTACATGAGCTTTGCATTTTTTAGAGGACGCAATTTTATTATTGGGACTAATATAAACATTTCTTTTTGACCGGATTCTTATAAGCATTGACGAACCCGGTCAACTTTTGAGCGCTGTAACAGCGTTATAATGAATAAAATTAAAAAAATATATAGAGAAAAAATTTCCTCAAAAGACCATCTACAAGATTGGTCTGAGGTATTTGTAAAATGTATAAAACATAAGTTATAGAGCAAAACAGAAATTTTATAGAAATTTTCTCACTTTTTTACTTATAAATTCTTTAATTTTAAATTTAGGGCAAAAAGTTTTTGAACATATTTGCAGGCAAATGATGTCTTTACAAATTTTTGGTAGGACGCATTGTTACCGAGATATCGCGAAAAAGCTGTTTGCACCCCTTTTTCCAAGATGGCGGCCGGGGTCAAGGGCGGCAACCCCACAAACTTGGGGTTAAGCTTCTATTGACCTAAAAATTTACTTAAAACATGTCCCAAAAATAAAATTGAGTCCTCTAACAAATGCAATATTAGGTCCTTAAATTGTAACATTTCAATGGACTAAATGGTTTTTTAAACAACTGATTCACTTAACACATGTTAGAACACATAATAGAGACACATAATAAGAAAAAATACCAGCAACAAAAACTTGATTACGAAGATATTGTCGGAAGTTTACGCGAATGTCACGTCACACATTTTTTTTTTCTTTTTTAACGTGCGGAAATCCCTTCGGATACCCCCCCCCCCCCCCCGCTGGCCAGCGGGGGTGGTTATGTCGTGTCTTGACTAAAACCGCACGGTGTCCTCCCCAAGTGTCCGTTGCCGGGCACCCCGGGTAAGCCCTGAAATAAAACAATTTTAAACGGATTCTATCGTGATTTATTTGATGTTATTTTAGTTATTTATAGTATTTTTTATTTATTAGTAATTTTGAGCGTCGGTAGCTTAGTGGTTAAGGAGTCGACCCTACGATCAAGAGGTCCCGGGTTCGAATCCTGGCCATTATACTACCGTCGTTAACCCACTCCTAACACAAGCGATTTAGCTTAGCTGGAGGGGTTAGGGGGAATATTAGGGGGAATTTCGGTTACTAATATTCTTTTAAAAAAGAAAATTCCATTGAACCCGACGTTTCCCCGTGACCATGACTGCTGAAAAGCAACCTAAACGATGGTTTCAATGTGAATCCGTTAAAAAATAGTTTCATTTCAACTTGACTACGATATTAAAGATACTTTTTTTTTTGTGCGGAAATCCCTTCGGATTGAACCGTCTAAAACCGCACTCCGTCTCGGGTCTACAGACGCCGGGGTGTAAGGTTACCCATAGGGCATATCCCTCGCACTCCGACTGACCCTGGGCCATTGCAGTGTCCCCCCTGATAACAGCAGAGGGGTACCTGGAGCGACCACGCCCCCCCACGGGCTTTGCAGGCCCGCCATACCCCGACCCCCTCGTACAATGGGGTCAGCTGGCCCTGAAAAGGGCCGGTTGGTGACTCTTGTCCGTTGACGTTGACGCCAGCTACTCCAGAGGAGCAATCAATGAAGCGTCATCGCCCACGTTGCCCAGGGTGCACCAAACTTGGAGGTGATCCAACCAGTCGCACCCCGATATTAAACATACCTATCGAGTTCCAGCCGTTAATTGAATCTAGCCATGAAAATGTGACCCAATTTAGCATCAGATAATACGGGGTTAATCCGGCTATTATCTTTTAAAAGGTTAAGGGACTTACCCAAATAAATTGATCCGTCACAATAGGGATTATCACTGGCATATATTTTTGTTTTATTCAAGTAGTATATGGTTTACAGAGTGTATGGGGTGGGGGGGCACTAAGCCTATCTACGGGGCCCAGACCAACCTCGCCTGCAAATTGGTATACCAGCTGATCGATGGATGAGGCTTTCTTCTTTTTGTTTTGGCTTTTGGAGAATCAAAAGCCAAAACAAACCAAATTATGGAAAGAAGTTGGATATCGGAAACTTTTTTTTCGTGCGGATTTCCCCCCCCCTATTATCTCCCCGCCGGCCAGCACGGGTGGTTATGTCGGATTCGAACCGACAAAAACTGCACGCCATCTCGGGTCTTCAGATGTCGCGGTGTAAGGTGGCCCCATAAGGTATTTCCCTCGCACCCCTGCTGAATCAGGGCCATCCCCAGTTTCGAGATTGCCCTCTCGGATTTGGGGACGCCGCCGCCCCGGCTTGGGACTGTTAGGGTGACAGGCGGTTCCACCTGTCACCCCAAGGTCTGAGTCACCTCGCGGGCTCTACGGATCGGTAAAGACCTGAGTCTCTCCCGGAACCCCTCGGCCGCCTCTTCCTCCAGCATTATTTGCTCGTAGAAGGAGGCAGGGGTGGCTCACACGTGGATATCGGATCCAAATTCCTAAGTGCAAGCTTTGGATGAAACCAGAATTGGCACTCGTATGAAGAAGACAGCAGACTAGGTGATGTTTATTAAAAAAGGCAGTTCAGAAGCACTTGAAACTAGCAATTGCTATATTTTCCATAAAGTGGCTGCCATCTGATCTCCACAACGCATTGGCGATTTGAAAGTTCTGTAGATACACTAGTTGTCGGACTTTCTAGGGCTCAAACTACCCGTAAGGACTGTCATAGATGTTCGTTAGGCAACCCGGGCCGACGGCTTAACATACTCTCCGATTCACGAAGGGGTCGCAACGTGTTAAGAATGGTCACCTGTCCTAAGAGTGACCTGTGTTGCTTTAACTTGCGATATATTAACCTACTTGGTTACTTTGCCACGAACCCCTAAACCCTGTCTACACTGTGATGTATGAATGTATTGTTCCACAATTCCAAAGAGCTGAGAGGAAAACGTATTACGTCTCAATAAGATACGGATAATAGAATTGTTTTGTATCCTTCATGAACACCAATCTTTTCATAAAGATATTATTAATGACAATTGTGTTACTTCGAAAGAATACAACACCATTATAAATAAACAACCGTATACGGAGACCTACATTTTTCTAGAATACTATTCGATTGTGGATTAGGTATTTTATAATTCAATTTTCATTTTTATGAGCCATTACATAATATATAAGGCTTGTTGGTCAGACTTTAAGATAGACCTACAAAGATTTTAGATATATAATATCAGCCTTAAGCACTATATCATTGGAATCATTAGGATTTACTAGGAATTCAGTGCAGGGTGCGACTGAAATAAATTGAGCTGAGCGAGCTGGGCTCTTACTTGAAAATAAGACATCAGATCTTACTACGGTCGCGCGCTTAGATAAGGCCGCGCTCGTGAAACTGTTTTTCGGTAGTTATTCCTCAATGGTACATCGGACATGAACCATCTCACTCCTCAGTGTCCACTCTATCACTGTGGTAAATTTAATTAATTAATTAATTCGTAATTTATTTCCAAAGTCTGTGAATGCAGTTCAGAATATCTTAAAAAGTAAGAGATTGTCTTTTAGGCTTTTTTCCTTGTTATACTATAATAGTCCAGGTCCAGTTAATCTTACTGACCCGTCTCAAAAATCCAGCCGTTATAGCTATAAACAAACGCCTTCAACATTCATAGCTTGATGAAAAAAATTATATTCTCTCTGACAAATTGAAAGGACGTATTTAAATTTCAATCAAAGAAGAATGACAATCCCTTAAACCGGCCCCAGGTACTGGTAGTAAATTAAAATGGATGTTTGAACGGGGAAAATTAAGATTTTCTGTTTGAGGGCCAGGCAATTGAGTTCTCAATGAAGCTTTGAATTCATTATTTTATTTAACAGCAGATTATTGTCGTAGTTTATGAATTTTATTCTTTTTTTATGAAATATTTCTGCTGAGACACCACATTACTCTGATACTAAAAATACTTTATGATCGATTTTAGTTTGCATTAAAATAAATTTGAGTCATGCAACATACATTATAAAAAAATAGTAACTCACGACATGAGCTAAATGATCTTCAAACAACTGAACAAATCTTTATAAACTATAGCAAAATATGCTCGCAATCACATCAACTTTCAAACAAAAGCCAACGCATTAAAATCAGTCCTTTCATTTGGAAGCTTTGCATCGTAGGCTATATTTGAACCCCTTTTTTTTTTTTTTTTATATTTAGGACACGTCAATTTGACTTCACCTCGCCTGATGGTAAGCTGAAGGTAAAGTCTCCGGAAAGAGGGTCACCATTACATACACGTACCATGTTAACAATGGTGGCACTCAGCTTGACGGCCTCATCAGAAGACGATTGTCGTCGCAGCACCGCGTGAACCCACCGGTCCCACTAGTGCTGCGACCACAATCCGCCTGCCCAGCTATGCACTTGCTGACCCCTGAACGCAATCAAACCGAAATTGGATTACTATGGAGGGTTTTTCGCAATCGTGCATGGTGGTACCTACCCGGCCGAATTTTGTGACAAATTTGTGTCATCAAATTTCTACCACCAGTGAACCTTTATCAACACGACTATTACGCATATTTGATCTTATTCAATTTCATTGTCAAATGTTTTAAATTTTCATCATCATCATCATCAACCTATTCTAGTCCATTGCTGGACATAGGTCTCCCCCAATGAGCGCCATAGCGCCCTGTCTTCAGCTTGCCGCATCCAGCATCTGCCCGCAGTCTTTCGCCGATCGTCTTCCCACCTGGCAGGAGGGCGTCCTACACTACGTTTGCCGAGTCGCGGTCTCCACTCAAGAACCCGTTTACCCCAGTGGTTTAAATATTATTTCAGCGATATTATTTTGAACTAGCCCATTATAACTGCAGTAACTACTTAAGAGAATGCTGACTTTGATCTATAATCGAAAAGGAACTGGCTGCAAGCCAAGTTCAGACTTAAATATAACCTTAATATACCATTGGGAATACAATAATCATCAGCTGACGTGTCATAAAAAATCGGAGCACTCGGACGTCTATCGTGAAACCAATGCTGCAGAGGCTGTTTCAGTGCGACGGATTCTTGGCAAGCGGATGAGCGTACGTGGTCCGGAACGGATAATATGCTTTCAGTGAGTAACAGATTGGCACGAACATATATTTTCGTTCGTGAGCGGAGAACGAATGGTGATTGTTAAGTTACATAAGGTACTTTAGGGTAAAGGCACCTATACTTTTTATACATTTAAATACGTAACGGACTGCTGAGACGAGGTCTCGAGTTCGATCCCCAGTCGCCCTGGGCACACACCTATGTCTTTTCGTAGTTATGTGTACATTAATAAATGTAAATTATCGCTCGCTTAATAATAATGTGCCCGGTAGATGTCAATAGGCTAGCCCCCTATTACATTGGGACCTAAATATAACTGGCGCATCGTGGGTGTGTAATACACCTCTGTCTATCCCTTCGGGGATACAGGCGTGAAATTATGTTATGTGTTATGTTAAATACATATATTTCTATTAAAGCACTCGGCTTTTAGCATGTCAGGTAAGTGGGCGTCCTAAAAAATCAGTTTGCTTTGATTTTATAAAGCGTTTTCGTCGTCTCGTCTACAACTTTATTAGAGTTGTTAAAACCGAAGTTATAGTTCTTATATAATAAATAATAATAATAAATATTCTAGGACATATAACACAGTGCCATCTAGACCCAAACTAAACAGAGCTTGTCATATGGGTTCTAGAATGCGGATAATCATACTTAGATACTTTTTTTTGTAAATAAATACATATTATACATAGAAAAACCCATACCAATGCAAATATACATATTTGCAATGAGCGGGAATCGAACCCGCGACCTCTGACTTAACAGTCGAAAGCTCTACCGCTACGCCACATAGTCGTCAATATCTTTCAAACACAAGCGTTTTTAACCACCGTAAAGGTACCAAACCTTCAGTTCTATGTGTAATAGAGACAAAGGCCTACAAAACTGAAGAAAGCCGATAGTAGCCGGATTGTCACTTTTCTTCGAGATGTGCCAAATCGAAAGCCTTACATAATTAGAATCCTGAAACTGCAACTGACTCGCATTGATTACACTAATTACAGAAAAAACAGGAAATTACTTTGTCTAGCTCTAGAATTTTTGTCTTTATTCTTTATTCATGAAATGAAAATGAAACAAAACAATAGGCGCAATGTGAATCTGGCGAAATTAAAACTAGGAATTCAGTGCAGGGTGCGACTGAAATAAATTGAGCTGAGCGAGCAGCACTCTTACTTGAAAATAAGACATCTTACTACGGGCGCGTTGTTTTTCGGTGATTATTCCTCAATGGTACATCGGACATTGAACCATCTCGCTTCAAAACACTTCTCAGTGTCCACACTATCATCGTGGTAAATTTTGTCAAGATCGCGCGAGTGGTTTCGCAGGTGGTAGAGTCAAGCAACAGTCATTTTGGCCGTTGCATGAATGGGCCGTCTCGACCGGGGAAGCGCCACCCTCTCACTGAATATCGACGCCAAGTAACAGTATTTGAACTGTTGTGTTCCGTTTGGTGAGTGAGAGTGCCGGAGCCCAAACTCCTTTCCCATCCCCTTTCCTTTACAGGGTTGGCAGCGCGGGTGTGACGCCACTGGTGTTGCACACGTCCATGGGCCGCGGTAACCGCTTCCCATCAGGTGGGCCGTGTGCTTGTCTGCCACCTTAGTGGTATAAAAAAAAAGGAGTTCAGCCACCAACAAACAGCTATGCCGCGTATAAGAGTATTGCTCACTCAGCTCAATTAAATGAAAGTAAATAAAATGAACGAAGCGAAGGAAAGCGTAATGAAACGAAATACGACTACGCAGGACGTTACGGCTTTGATATAAGAGAGTTTGCTGAGAATATCAATGTTGTACCAAATTGTTATTGTCAGAAGTTTACGCGAATGTCACATATTTAAATAAAACTATTTTTAACGGATTCTATCGCGATTTATTTGATGGTATTTCATTGAACCCGACGTTTCGATTGCTTTTCAGCAGCCATGCTCACAGGGAGACTGAAGGTGGTGGTTGTCTTATAGTTTGAAGTGTAAGTTATCTCAAAGTACCCGAACTATGCTGAATTGTTGGGGTAACTATGTATGCAGAATGAGCTGACTGTGTCATGAAGTGTTTCTGTATTTAGATTTTTCTTGTATTTATTGTACGAAATTGTGATTATAAATTGAAAGCGGAAAACTAGAAATTTTGGTATCAATTGATTCCTTTTATGTTGTAAGCATCCACAAAGAAATGATATTTTGAAATTTCACCCTTATGAAAGTAAAATAAGGGCTTAACGGTTAACTGAAATTTCATCATTTTCAATGTAATAAATAATAGTTTAAAAAAACTAAAAGACACGCTTTTTATAGAAAACCGAACTAAAAAAAATAGAAAATAAGTTTTAATAAATTTAAATTAAGAATAGTGTTAAAAATTTCAATAAATATAAATTAATAATAGTGTATATAAAAAAAATCCGTTCCCGCAGGGGGAACGCACAGGTAGATTTCGTGAAGCAATTAATATTATTTTTAACATGTTTAATTTTTTTTCTCGAAAACGGTTACTTTTAGCAAAAAACTTTTCAGACATTTATTTTAGACTTAAAAATGGCCTATCGATTAAAAATGTTTCAAGAATGTTCACCGGTTAGAAGTTATGATTTTTTTCCCGAAAAATTTTGGTTTTTCCCCCCTCCACTTTTAGTTAAAGTTTTAATCTTATAGGTTTATAAGTAAAAGTTGTTTGTATTCATGTATACTGTGGGATAAAATTAGAACGGTTGGAATATCTTTAATGTAACGTGAAATTTTGAGGAAAAACTGATTTCACAAAAGTGAGGCCCTACCGTCCCCTTAGGCCGGATTCCACCCGTTCACGATCTTAAACTAAGTTTACACCCAAGCAATTTTTGACCGCAGTTTGAAAGCGATCGGGGCAAAAATGCGACCGTGAGAGTGCCGCAAATTTTGGGAAGTGGAACCATACATACATATATATATATATATATAAACTTTTGACCAGTGCTCATTTCGGACTCAGGGGGTCATAACTAGACCTCCTATGAAGATTTTTTTTTTAAATTCGACAGTAGTCACGAAACCAATAGGTAGATCGATTTCATCGAAATCTACCTAAAAAAATATTTTATTTGAAACAAAGCGTGGGGTGCTTTTTGAGATATTATCAAAATGATAATCACTCTACTCATGTCTGTCAATTAAATATTTATATCCATTGACCCATTCACCCATACACATATTGGCTCATATATACATTTACAATTGGGCTCGATAGGTGGCGCTGTAATCAGGTTATACGACATTTTTTACGACTTTATTCCTGTGCGGAGGCAGGACCTGAGTTACTAGTTTGCCAATAAATTATTCCTGAAATTTCACAGGAACTAATCATGTTGCTAAATCTGGTTTCATATTTGTCAGTAATCCCGACAGTTAAGAGTCGCTTGGCTGCCACATGGGACTTGCCGCCAATTTCAAATAGCGAAACAAGACCCTTAAAGTCCAAAGCGTTTTTGATTTATGGCTCTGTTATTTATATTCATAAAATTTCAACTTCATAAAATACAACTTTTTTTGAGAAATAAAATATTCTAGAACATTCTATACAGCACTATTTAGACACTAACTAGATATAGTTTGTAGTATGGATTTTAGAATCCGGATAAACATATTTAGATAATTATTTTTTGTGTAAATACACCATACAGTCATAGATATATATATATAAAAACACCCAGACCAGTGCAAATAAACAAATAGCATTCAAATACTTGCGCTGAGCGGGCATCGAATCCGCGCACTCAGACGTAGCAGTCGCTCTACCACCACGCCACAGAGGTCGTCTAAATATAATGTAAATTACTATTATTACTAACTAGCTGTTGCCCGCGGCTCCGCCCGCGTGGAGGTCGGTTATAGTTTTATGTTTATATCGGTTTCTAGGTTTTTTGTTTTTTTTTTGTTTATATCTCCGGTTCTACTCTACCAATTGCAATCAAACATACGGTAGATTTTAGGCCTGAGCAAGACTTTTCTAACTGAGAAACCGCATCAACATCCGTTGTTTTTACGTTATCGTTTTTTGTTTATATCTCCGGTTCTACTCTACCAATTGCAATCAAACATACGGTAGATTTTAGGTCTGAGCAAGACTTTTCTAACTGAGAAACCGCATCAGCATCCGTTGTTTTTACGTTATCGTTTTTTGTTTATATCTCCGGTTCTACTCTACCAATTGCAATCAAACATACGGTAGATTTTAGGTCTGAGCAAGACTTTTCTAACTGAGAAACCGCATCAACATCCGTTGTTTTTACGTTATCCTTTTTTGTTTATATCTCCGGTTCTACTCTACCAATTGCAATCAAACATACGGTAGATTTTAGGTCTGAGCAAGACTTTTCTAACTGAGAAACCGCATCAACATCCGTTGTTTTTACGTTATCGTTTTATGTTTATATCTCCGGTTCTACTCTACCAATTGCAATCAAATATACGGTAGATTTTAGGTCTGAGCAAGACTTTTCTAACTGAGAAACCGCATCAACATCCGTTGTTTTTACGTTATCGTTTTATGTTTATATCTCCGGTTCTACTCTACCAATTGCAATCAAACATACGGTAGATTTTAGGTCTGAGCAAGACTTTTCTAACTGAGAAACCGCATCAACATCCGTTGTTTTTACGTTATCGTTTTATGTTTATATCTCCGGTTCTACTCTACCAATTGCAATCAAACATACGGTAGATTTTAGGTCTGAGCAAGACTTTTCTAACTGAGAAACCGCATCAACATCCGTTGTTTTTACGTTATCGTTTTATGTTTATATCTCCGGTTCTACTCTACCAATTGCAATCAAACATACGGTAGATTTTAGGTCTGAGCAAGACTTTTCTAACTGAGAAACCGCATCAACATCCGTTGTTTTTACGTTATCGTTTTTTGTTTATATCTCCGGTTCTACTCTACCAATTGCAATCAAACATACGGTAGATTTTAGGCCTGAGCAAAACTTTTCTAACTGAGAAACCGCATCAACATTCGTTGTTTTTACGTCCATCACGAACAAACAAATAAACACACACCCACACAAACAGACAAGAATTTAAAAAAAATTGTGTTCAGAATAGACCATTTAACAGAATCCATTATTATTTTTTAAATATCTCTAATGTACAGACACAACTTATTTACAATTTTATAATAGTAGGTAAGTATAGTTAATAAATATATTTCAGAGCGAATACACAATAGTACAAGCACTTTTCCTAGAGAAAGAGGTCGATGTTTCAAAGTAGGACCGTACATGTACCTTTTTTTTAATTTTTTTTTTCTTGCAGAAATCCCTTCGGATACCCCCCGCCGGCCAGCGGGGGCGGTTATGTCGGGCTTGAACCGACTAAAACCGCACGCCGTCTCGGGTCTTCAGACGCTTAACTTTTTAACTTAACCAGATCTTTTGTTTGTTTTTTCCTGCGGAAACCCCCTCGTGCTTCATCTCACCGGAGCTAACGGTGAAGTGGGCCTATCGGAGTCGAATCGAGTAAAACCGCACGGTGTTTCGTCACATCGGCCTGTGCGGCCAGGGAATCTGGTGTGCCCTAGAAAGGATATCCCAGAGACCCTGGCCAGCCCCGGCCGCCACTACTGGCGACCCCGAAGTGATGTTAGGGATCTAAATCCCCCCTCCCCTATAGAGAAGCGCGCGCCTGCTTCTTAACTTAACCAGACCTAGTGAAAAGTAACAAGTGATATTAAATATTTACAACACGAGCGAGAGTATTTTTATCTTTACGGTATGCGCTAGCGGTGTAACATACTAACACCATTATTTTGACTTCACCTATAGTTTTCTGAGCCTCAGTCGCAGAGAAGTCGCCGCCGAGGAGGGTTCTCCACACTTGTCGGCGCCCGGACGTGTACCACTGAAGATGTCTGTGATGTTTTTTTTTACGTGCGGAAATCCCTTCGGATACCCCCCCCCTGACGACCAGCGGGATGGTTATGTCGTGTATCGACTAAAACCGCAGGGTGTCCTCCCCAAGTGTCCGTTGCCGGGCACCCCGGGTAAGCCCTCGAAAGGATAACCCCAGGGTTGCCGACGGACTTTGGCCGCCGCCGCGGCCTCGCCTGGTGGAGTCGGGTTCTCTGCCGCTCCCTCTCCGCCGTCTCTTTCACGCGCATTACCTGCTCGCAGAAAGAGGCGGCGGCGTGCCACTTGCTCCCGTCGGAGACCACGGCCCTCACCATGGTCTCCAACGAGAGAACGTCCACGCCCAGGGCCGCAACGAGATCCCGGCGTTGACTCGCCCACGCAGGGCACTCCACCAACGTGTGGAGCACCGTGTCTTCGCCAGGATCCTCGCAGTGCTGGCACTGCGGCGTTGTCTCCCAGTGGATGCGCCATAGATACTTACGGAAACACCCGTGTCCGGTAAATATCTGGCACATCCGGTAGGAGACGTCCCCATGGTCCTCCTCCAACCACTCCTTCATAATCGGTCTCACCACCGCAATGGTGGATTCCTCCCCACCTTGGATGCTCTAGTCGCACCCTCCATGTCTCCATGTGTTCCTGGTGGAGCAGGGACCGCTGAGCCCTGATTTCTCGGGGCTCCGGCCTATGGCACCGCTCCAGCGCCTCCTTGCGCCACTGGTACAGCAGCGCAAAGGCTCTCGCTTCCAGGTCCCATGGGGGGGTCCCGGCTAGGAGACATGCCGCCTCGACGGAGATCGTGCGATACCCACTGATGACTCTGACGGCCATCGTAACGGTAACGGTAACCAAGGTAACGGGCTGTTTAGAACAGCCACGTTGCGGGCCGCCAGAGTCTCCGCCCATACGGGGGCCCCATATTGGGCCATGCTTCGCACAATCCTCAGGTACAGTCTCCTAGTGGGGGCGTTGGGTCCCTTAACGGTGGGCATCAGCCGCGATAGCGCGGCCGCAGCACCCTTAGTTTCGGGACCAGACTTCGGAGATGAGGTTCGAAGTCCCATTGGCTATAAACTTGTATTCCAGACGTTTCGTCGATCAATGCGGTCGACATCTTCAGTGGTACACGTCGGGACGCCGTCGAGTGCGGAGAACCTTCCTCGGCGGCGAACTCGGTGCGACGGTTTAACGGAAACGTCTGGAATACAAATTTCCGATGGACCACGGCCAAACAGCCCGGAAGCAGAATATTCTACTTACTGGAAAGCTTTTTTTTAAAGTGTGTTTAAATTAATGATTTATTTTACGTATCCCGTCCGTAGAAATAAAAAACAAGGCAAATATATGTCTGACAGACCAATGCGCAGGCACATGAAGGTTATGCATACCTTCATGTGCCTGGTATCTTTCAGAAAATTGAAAAGTGGTCTCCAATTTCTTTAAACTCCAGTAATATTCTTCAGTAAAGTGTCAATGTATAGATTTAAATCGGAAAAAGAGAACATCTAGGACGAGACTTGAACCCGCGATCAGTCCCTTACAGGGGCAACGCTCTGACCAGCTGAGCTAGGAAAAGTAAGCATACAAATTGCTTTAAAATTTTAATTGAAAATATGTCAATGTTTCAGTAAATTGCTTATTAAGGTGCTCCCACACAGTATTTATATAACGTTTGAGAATGTTGCATACTTACCATTTGTTATTTTAACTTTTTTTGACAAAGTGAAAAAAAGTTGTAAAATGTTAGTTTTTTTTTTAGGGTTCCGTAGAAAGCAAAGTCTTGCAGTCCGGAAGGCAAAATTCCAAAAAATTAAATAGTTGAAATTTAAGGTAAATTTTGGTACTTACAAGTTTTTATAGATAATGTCATGCGCGAGTCCCACTCGCACTTGGCCGGTGTTTTTTACGTTTAGCCCGTCAGTTGACTTAAAATTCCTGGATGGTAAGAAGCTGGGATGAAGGCCAGAAGATAAAGGCCACTATTCTAGATGCTATCGATCCTCAAATGGTGGTCCCTACCTTGATGGCCTAGACGGATACAAATCAATGTAACAAAATGAAAAAACATGATATAACGATATTATAGTCAGGCTTCTTTTAAGGGCATATCCAAACGAATGGTTACAGAATGTTATACAATGTTATACAAAGTGATACAATGTTATACTATGTTATAATAATGAATAATAATAAATATTGTAGGACAAAGTACACAACGCCATCTAGACCCAAACTAAGCAGAGCTTGTCATATGGGTTACAGAATGCGGATAAACATACTTATATACTTTTTTTTGTAAATGAATACATATTATACATAGAAACTGAGCAGGAGCACTGAGCGGGAATCGAACCCGCGACCTCTGGTTTAGCAGTCGAACGCACTACCACCACGCCACAGAGGTCGTATATAACTAGTTGAAACAATGTGGCAGCGATTATGACATAATTATAACATTCTTAACATGTTATAGAAAAATGTAACACACGGTTATAAAATGTTATCATGCTCCATAAAGTTTTAGAACTGCTGTGTGGGAGCACCTTTAGTTGAACCCAAGATGAGTACGAAAATTACAACAAATCGGGGCCGTTCAGTTAGCCAAGCGTCTCGACATTTGTGGTCAGAAAGTAACTCCGGTAATTGAGGATCTGTTCAGTCCAACTTTAAAGGGACTCAACCTCAAGGGTCATGGGTGATGTACAAATATGTGTATATATTTGGTGTTTTTGGGTGTTTCTTTGTATGTACGAAACACTGAACTATACTATGTTATAATAATGAATAATAATAAATATTGTAGGACAAAGTACACAACGCCATCTAGACCCAAACTAAGCAGAGCTTGTCATATGGGTTACAGAATGCGGATAAACATACTTATATACTTTTTTTTGTAAATGAATACATATTATACATAGAAACTGAGCAGGAGCACTGAGCGGAAATCGAACCCGCGACCTCTGGTTTAGCAGTCGAACGCACTACCACCACGCCACAGAGGTCGTATATAACTAGTTGAAACAATGTGGCAGCGATTATGACATAATTATAACATTCTTAACATGTTATAGAAAAATGTAACACACGGTTATAAAATGTTATCATGCTCCATAAAGTTTTAGAACTGCTGTGTGGGAGCACCTTTAGTTGAACCCAAGATGAGTACGAAAATTACAACAAATCGGGGCCGTTCAGTTAGCCAAGCGTCTCGACATTTGTGGTCAGAAAGTAACTCCGGTAATTGAGGATCTGTTCAGTCCAACTTTAAAGGGACTCAACCTCAAGGGTCATGGGTGATGTACAAATATGTGTATATATTTGGTGTTTTTGGGTGTTTCTTTGTATGTACGAAACACTGAACTAAAGTAACTTTATCCGTGTTATAGAACCAACAGAGTTAGTTAGTTTGAGTCTGAATAGCGCTTTATAACATGTACTAGACACTAGATCACTATTAATAGACTTCAGATTGTTGATTCTATTTTCTTGTGAGTAATTGGGACTTGAAACTGGGATTTTCTTAAGAAAAGCCCTATTGCTAAGGAGTTGTCGTCGACGTCGTCGTCGTCGTTGCCAATTTTCTGTCACGGTTTTGGGTATGAAGGAGATGAGCTATCGAGTTGCTGTTTTCGGTAATAGATAAATCGAAAATCCCTTGTATTCGGCTGAGCTCGTCTCAGGAATTTAATTTGTTTGGTTTCTATTTGAAAGGTATTTATTTTGAAGACTGTAATTTTTATCAAAAATTCGGGCGAATATAGCAGAATAGTGGAATAAATTAATTATTCATGATATTAATGAATTACTGATCTTGTTTTAATGTACATTAATTTTCCATTTCTGAACAAAATTTCTTTGAATTATATACTTCAACCGATTTTCTATATTAAGAGTTATAAGAGTTACTCATCATTTTCACCTCTGAACCCGGCGTCCACTTTGCATTTTATGATTGGTTTATTTTTTCTAAGCGTCGATAGCTTAGTGGTTAAGAAGTTGGCATTACGATCGAGAGCTCCTGGGTTCGAATCCTTACCATTACACTATTGACGTGAACCCAGTAGGTAATAACACAAGCAATTATTTTTTCACATCAATATGACTTTACCTCGCCTGATGGACAGCTAAAGTTCAAATCTCAGGAATGAGGGTCACCATTACAGACACGGATAATGTTACAATGGTGGCTCTCAGCTTAACGGCATTATCAGATGCTTTTTCACGCCCCGGGTAAAGGACCAGGACCATTTAGCTGGAGGGACCAGGGGCTTATTAATAATTTTGTTTACTAATATTCTTTAAACAATAATGGAATCAGTTGCCATCGGACCTACCGAGCGGAAAGACTGCGCTAGAACCTTGTCCATTCATTATTGCAAGTGTACCAGCTGGTAGATAATATTTATGTGCATACATACAGACATATACAACAGCCCGCCATCTGCTGTCCTTACATACTTCACGAGCTTCCTTCACTGTCATTAAACCTTTCATGCAAGCCCGCCGGTTTCGAGTGCTTTTGATTAATATTAATAATAATTAACATTTATAGTCGGCGATAGTCCAGTGGCATACGTAACGGACTGCTGAGACGAGGTCTCGAGTTCGATCCTAAGTCACACTGGACACACACCTCTGACTTTTGGTAGTTATGTACGCATTAATAAATGTTTATTATCGCACGCTTAATAATGTGCCCGGTAGATGGCAATAGGCTCGGCCCCTATTACATTGGGACCTTAACATAACTGGCGAATCGTGGGTGTGTAATACACCTCTGCCTAACCCTTCGGGGATACAGGCAGGTTATGTTATATGTAACATTTATGTATTAACAATATATTGTATTGAAAGATGAAACAGCAAAACAATGGCGAAGCAGTGAAACAAAATGGGTGCACAGAATAAAGTTTTGATATTAATTTTAGCCCTTAGGGAATATGTTCGAAAAGGCTTGCAAGCTACATATGTTTTGAAAGAATAATGTATTCTGTATATTGGCTTCTCGCCAAGTTGAAGAAAAATATCTGAACTACTATTATGAATGTGATAGTGAGGTTCTTTATTCGTTTGTTTGTTACTCAAGCACTTGAAAATGGGTGGATGAATTTTTTTTTTTTTCACTTGTGTAGATTGTAGATAGATCAAGATTCCAGGACTGCCAGACGTTTTTATTTTCTCAGAAATAAAATGTAGTTTCTCAGGAATTAAGTAGTGTAACACAAAGAACAAAGTATGTAGCTATTTGCGTGTATGCACACATGCTGGCTTGGCCCGGCCTTTTGTCAGTTATGAGGTACCTACTAAAGGTCGACTCGAGGGGGCCATCTTGAAACTGGAGATGGCTCAGGGTCAGTCGGGGTGCGAGGGAAATGCTTTATGGGCAACCTTACACCCCGGCGTCTGAAGACCCGAGACTGCTTGCGGTTTTAGTCGGTTCAAGCCCGACATAACCCGCCCCGCTGGCCGGCGGGGAAGGTAACCGAGGGGATTTCCGTACAAAAAAGGTACTAAAGGTTGGTTAATATAGTATTAACTTTATTTAAATCAGCAGTGCTGATTTTTACGTATTTTTTAGAAAATAATGTTAAATATTAATAATCAAAATTGCTAGAAACGTTAATGGCTAGGAACCTGAAAACTCCCAAAAAAATTGTTACGTCTTCTGTTTCAAACAGATAGCTTTTATTTACATTTATGAATCACAGGACTAGTACATACATATACTCACACCTTTCTCTCTATTGGGTAAGCAGAGATAAAAGTACACCAACTGCTTCTGTCCTTACACATTTCACGACTTTCCTCTACCGTCATTAACCCTTAGCATGTTAATAAAATTTAAACATAAACAACGGTGTAACTTTTTATTTCAATACACAATGAATTATTAACAAGTTATTGAAATATCAGTCGAGTGAAAAAACGTTAATGTATAAACTACACAATATTAACGTGATATGAGTCGTTTGAGCGGACGCGATATCGAAAGGTTCAAACGAATTATCCGATATCGTGAAGAATGCATAATATTTATGTAAAGGAATTGGGGTGACATGGAATTCTATCCCTTCTACATAGTTCACAATCTACAGATAAGTTTTAACCAACGTTTTGTGGTGATTTTTAGAACGAAGAAATTTACTTGTGCATGATTTTTCTCATTTTATATTTAAGAACTTTGTAGTTCGTTGGTTCGGCATTTGTTCTCCTACAGCTCCGTGGTTGGGTTGGCTCTAAGGTTGGAACTACCAATCCTTAGAGGAAAACATGCACTAGAGCCGCATCAGTCCATTAGGTGTACAGGTTTACAGGGAGCTCTAGATCTGTGCCTCCGAAATCTTATTTAGCATCATAAATATATAACTTCACGCCTGTATCACCGAAGGTGTATTACACACCCACGATCTGCCAGTTATGTTTAAATCCCAATGTAATAGGGGGCGAGCCTATTGCCATCTACCGGGCACATTACTAAGCGAGCTATAATTAACATTTTTAATACACACATAACTACGAAAAGTTAGAGGTGTGTGTCCGGGGCGACTGGGGATCGAAGCCCAAGAGGATCCTTTAAGCGGGGTGTGAAAACGCATCTGATGATTGTACCACCATTGTAACATTATCGGTGACTGTAATGGTGACCCTCATTCCTGAGGCTTTACGTTTAGCTTACCATCAGGCGAGAAGAAGTCATATTGACGTGTCAATCATTAAAAAAAAAGATTTTGGTGAGGTTTCAAAAATACCCACCCAGGAACGTTACAGCCAGGCAATTTATTTTAATGTTTACCGATTTATAATTAGTCGTTTTTCTAAATTTCTCGTTCTAGAAGCTCTAAAACAAGTAATCTCATCTTAGTTTAGGCGAAATACCATAATATTAAAAATGTTGTCCGAAAATATTTTAAAATGGAAGAGATCGCTGTTAGCGATAAGGCCGCCCATTGTACATTCAGCTTGTTGAATGTTATTTATATAGTACTAGTTTTATGGTGTACAATAAAGAATATTTTATCTTTTATCTTTAAAGTTTTCAGCATATAATTTACTATTTAATTTTCTTACAGAGAGGAACATGGTCGTTTTTTCCTACCTACTAATCCCACCCACATCCCACTACCGTAACTCCGGTACACCAGGATCATCACACAGAGTAATGACACTCGGGAAGTCCCAGGGAAAGTTGAACTGTCTTGGAACTCGACGGATCAGGCCCTGGAGCGGGGTTTCCTCTTGAGGCCACTTCAGAGGAGAAAGCGTATAAGTGTGGCGATACCACATATACCCAGCGCCATCTAGCGGCAACAAGTTGAACTACTTCGATACTACTACGTCACTACCAATCCTGAATCGCGAAAGTGCGAAGTTCGCGCGCTGGTATAACATATATACAACATCCCAACGGCAACCGTTGTACCGCGGCCCGCCAGGCGTGATCACCTTGCCTGGTCGGAGGATCCTCCCTTTGTGTTGGAGGCCATCGCACCTCGTTCCTCCACAGAAGGGGGGACCCCGGGCCTCAAAGTGCGAGCTTTGGATGCAACGGGGATAAGTGTTGAGGTGATGAAAACAATTAATCATCATCATCATAGCATTGTTCTCTCTCATCTCGGAGCCCAGGTCCGCTTAGTCCTTCACCTTTGATTTGGCTTATACGACTTTTATGGGAGTGACTGCCGTCTAACCTCTCAACCCTCGAAAGGAAAGGGGGCACCAGAGCCTTGTCCATCAATCAGCAGGTGTACCGGCTTGCTGGTGAGGTTTCTTTGGGCCTTTTGGGGTGGAGATTTAATATTCTTGGGTCTTGGCCGTCACTTAATACGAATAATAATAATAGTAATAGTGTGGGGGTCGCGGTTTTTTAAACGCCAAGACTCTCCACAACCGTGAGATATGCAACCTTAGGGAATATTTCCTACACGATGACGTGGGTGTGCACCGAGATGTAGTGGCAATAGACAACGGACTGACCCCTCTCGCTCTGGCTAAAGAGAACTGGCACAAACCGGTAATACTTAGCATCGCTGATTGCAAGGAAATATGGAAGAGCAAAGAGCTGCATGGACGTTTTTATCGGGCCTTAAATGGGCCCGACGTAGATATAAAAGCATCAGTGTTCTGGCTACGCTTCGGTGATCTCTTTGGAGAAACAGAAGGTTTTGTCTGTGCAATTACAGATGAAGTTGTCATGACGAATAATTATCTGAGGTATATCCTTAAGGACGGCACGACTGACACATGTCGGGCGTGTCACCGTCCCGGAGAATCCCTAAGACATATTATCTCTGGTTGTTCTCGTCTTGCCAACGGAGAACATTTGCATAGACACAACCAAGTGGCCAGAATCGTTCATCAACAACTTGCTCTGAAGTATGATCTTGTAGATTCGGAGGTACCATATTACAGGTATGTGCCCGACCCAGTTCTTGATAATGGTCGTGTTACGTTGTACTGGGATCGATCAATCATCACTGACAGGACTATTGTAGCTAATAAACCTTATATAGTGGTGATTGATCGATCAAAGCGTCTCGCAATAATTATTAATATCACCATCCCCCATGATGACAATCTCGTGAAAGCCGAAAAAGACAAAGAAATAAAATATTTGGACTTGGCTCACGAGATTGTCGACATGTGCCTCGATAAGAGCCTTGACCAACATCTGAAGAGGTTCGCGTTAGGTAGTTGGATCAAGGTTTTGATCCAGAAAGTGGCACGTATTGTTCCTCTCTCTGGAGCCCTAACCATCGGTATCTTGGTCCGTTTACCCGATGCCGATGGGCCACTATTTTTATATCTTTAAATATAGTTTTTTTTATCTAGGTAGAATGTATTTAAAAATATAATTCATATGTATGCACTTAATAAAGGGAATAATAAATCTCTTCATTCTATGTACACAAGAATACGCCTACAGAACATAAGCTGGTACAGTTTTGAGGCATATACAATTGGCGGCCTTATCGCACAGGGCAATCTCTTACAGGCAACCATATTATAATATAATATTTACTCCAAATGGAGGTCTATCCACAGACATCACGACCGTGGCCGTGGCCGCGGTCGGCCCAGGAACTATAACTCTGTCGCCAGCCCAGGCACGGTTCTGATGTGTGCTGATAGACCTTTAAGGTATACTCACTAAGTTATTTATAACCGCATACTCGCAGATTTTTTTTACATAAGTATCCCAAATATTTTGTGGTCTAATTGTAGTCTAATCAGCAACAGCAGCGCCACCTTCCGTGTTCAACTCTAGTTAAAGCAATCAACTTTATATATGAGATACTTCAGACCTCTTATGGCAATCTACAAAAATAGCAGACGCTGCTTGTAAAGCCGTAGTTCTGTAGCACTCTCGTAGATTACTGCTACGGTGCTACGGAATGCAAGTCTTGTAAATGTAAATTGGAAAACGTTTACACCTAAGATGTGAATTTCAACTATCCATGACAGATTCAGGTAGCTCAGTAGGTAGATTCCTCCTAGAACGTATTTGCTACGGGTTCAAGTCCCATTCTAGACGTTGGCTTAAATATCCTATATGTGACAATCGACTCTACAAGATCAGTAATTCTTTTCAAGCAACGCTTCTATAACAAGCTTCCTAATAAAATGAAGGACCTAACTCTTCAAATAATTTAAAGTTGAAATTAAAACTAATATTGCCCAGGCTATTATAAAATTCAAGAATATTCAGACGAAAAACAAGCTCGGATATGAACTGTTTGCTTTCACACTACGCTAGTCAAACAAAACATTGTAATTAGACATGTTTGTAAATTGACCAAAAAAACAGCCCGCTAAGTTTCTTGTCGAAGTCTTCTCCGGTGGCAACCACAACAATGCTGTTGTTATGGTTGCCACCGGAGAAGACTTCGACAAGAAACGGGCCACTGGTTCATTTGCTAAACATTTGTCTATTTTTTTGACGTTTTAAAGTTCCTCTTTAATCGTATATTCCGAAACCAATGTTGACTTTGACTATAGTAGGGTAGAATTTCTTACCTTCTAGCAAAGCTGAGCGATTAACAATACCTTTCGCAGATGCTACTTAAAACTAACTTATGGCCTTATTCGGTCGAGGTGGCATGTTACCTAGCCGGGACCCCTCCATGGGACCTGGAAGCGAGAGCCCTTGCGTTGCTTTGCCAGTGGCGCAAGGAGGCGCTGGAGCGGGGCCAGAGGCCAGAGCCCCGAGAAATCAGGGCTCAGCGGTCCCAGCTCCGTTGGGAACTCATGGAGACATGGAGGGTGCGACTTGAGCATTAAAAGTGGGGGGAAACCACCATTGCGGCGGTGAGACCGATTATAAAGGAGTGGTTGGAGAGGCACTACGGTGACTTCTCCTACCGGATGTGCCAGATATTTACGGACACGGGTGCTTCGGTAAGTATCTATGGTGTATCCACCGGGAGACAACGGCACAGTGCCAGCACTGCGAGGATCTTGGCGAAGACACGGCGCTCCACACGTTGGTGGAGTGCCCTGCGTGGGCGAGTCAACGCCGGGATCTCGTTGGAGTCCTGGGCGTGGACGTTCTCTCGTTGGAGACCATGATGAGGGCCATGGTCTCCGGAGGGAGCAAGTGGCACGCCACCGCCTCTTTCTGCAAGCAGGTAATGCAGGCGAAAGAGACGGCGGAGAGGGAGCGGGAGAGAACCCTGCCCCCCGAGTTCTGCAGTCTACAGTCCCGGGTGTCCCCAAGCAGGTCGTGAAAAAGCATCTGATGAGGCCGTCAAGCGGAGAGCCACCATTGTAGCATAATCGGTATCTGTAATAGTGACCCCTATTTCTGAGACTTTACCTTCAGCTTACCATCAGGTGAGGTGAAGTCAAATTGACGTGAATATTATAAAAAAAACAGTGGCCACCAATAGTGACTCACAAACACCTTTAGTGACACTTGCGAAGTTCCAGAAAAAAAACTGGCCAAGTGCGAGTCGGACTCGCACACCGAGGGTTCCGTACAAACCTGTGTATATAAGTAAAAGTTCACCCATGACGACCATCAAGTCATAGTTATGGTAGTAGTAACTTTAAAATTTTCAAAAATATTTTTTATTATATCATGGCCCATTAAGTTACTTTTCTTTTTTTTTATTTACGCTTTTCGCAATTTTTCCTTTATCCGAAAGGAGAAAGAAAATGAAAGACGTTACTTCGTACCAAATTTCAAGATTCTAAGTTCACGGAAAGTACTCTGTAGGTTTTGATTCCCGTGTGAGTTTCGATAATTTGCGGAAATTTGCGGCATAAACGGCTGTATCTTTTGATTGCTTTGGCTTAGAAGTTTGATTTTTTCACAGCTCCAAGGGACAGTAGACCTGAGTATTAGATATAAATTTCAGGTTGATACCTTTACGCGTTTCTGAGAAAAACGGTCTTGACGGACGGACGATAGGACGAACGGACGGACAACGAAGTGATCCTATAAGGGTTCCGTTTTTTCCTTTTGAGGTACGGAATCCTAAAAAATTAGACTCTCTCTAAAAATTAGTCTCGAAACTGACATCGAAATCATTCAGAAGTAAATTGGAGAAGTAAGAAATATAAGAAATCCACATCTCTCCTTAGCAGATGGGAGACAAATAGGCAAATTCGAATGAAAATGAATCTACCTATATTCAAGACGTTAGTCGGTGAAAGCGAACCCTAAACAAAACAAACCGCTGTAAATTCTTGTTGCTGGTCAGAATATTTTACATTAATTTTAATGATTCAGGCTTTTTCACCCTCTTTGTATAATTTATGTTTCCTTGACTTTGAGGCGCGTAATATCCTTCATATTTTATTTATTAAAACATGGAGTGAACAAAAAATTACTTTGAGTTATTCAAATATTCACGAATGATAAATTTATATTATCCTGTATGGTTTACCTAACTAAGTAGGTAGGGAGAGAGAGAGGGAGAAAGGTAAGGAGGAACGTAGGGAGGAAGGGAGAAAGGATGATGATGATTCAAAAAATACTCACGTAATTGTTCAAGTTTCCACTTCTGTCGGCACTCCTGGAGTGCCACACACATTTTTTTTTGATTTGGCTGTATAAAACACCACCAAGTTATTTTAAGCCTGCTCATTGACGGACAAGTCATTGACACAGACTTTTATCTTGAGGTTGTAGCTGTTGCTGGAGTTTTGATCCCGTTCCTGCAACCTATTCCAGGGATAAAAAGAAGCCTGTACATTATTTCAGACTATAATCTATCCCTATATTAAATTCCCGCCAGATGCATTCAGCCGTTTGAGTGTGATTAAGTAACAAACATTCAAACACCTTCACACACTTTCACATCGGCAATATTAGTAGCGCAGCAAACTTTATCATAAATAAATATAAATATAAATATTCTACGACATTCTACACAGCGCTTTCTAGACTCAAAGTAAGCATAGTTGTAAGTAGCTTGTGTTATGGATTCCAAAATGCAGATAAACATACTTATATACTTTTTTTTGTAAATACATACATATTATATATAGAAACACCCAGACCAATGCAAATAGATATATTAATGCATACAAATATTTGCACTGAGCGGGAATCGAACAACCCGCGCCCACAGTCGTAGCAGTCGAATGCACTACCGCTACGCCACAGAGGCCGTCAAAATTTGTTATCATCTTCATGTCGATTTCCTAGATATGTTCAAAGTTTTTACATTAGAGCTCGAGGTCCGCTTAGTGTTTTTGATTGGTATGTCAGTTTTTCCAGGAGCAACAGCCGTCTGACCTTCCAACCCTGAGAGAAAAACCTGCATCAGAGCCTCCTGAGCCCGTAAAAGTCGTGTACACCCTGTATAATACATTTGCCCCCCGAGTTCCGCAGTCTGCGGCGAGGACGCCGCAGACTCGTCTACGCCCGGAACTACCGACCTCCATGATCGGGTCTGAGGACGGCAGTTGGCCGACTCGCCGTCCTTACAGAAGCAGGCCATGGCGGAGGCGTGTCGTGTGTGTCCTACACACGCCTGTCAACTCACCGACGCGGGATAAAACCCGACCCCACCAGACGAAGCCGCGGTGGCGGCCAAAGTCCGCCGTTAACCCTGGGGTTATCCTTTCGAGGGCTTAACCAGTGCCGGGAATGGACACTTGGGAAGGACACCGTGTGGTTTTAGTCGGTCCGATTCCGACACGCCCACTTCGGCGGTTTCAACACGCTAAAACAAAAACGTAACAAATACTTTACGAATTTGTATATCTTCATTAATATCTAATATATTACCTATAATAGATATACAATATTCTGTTTCATAGCCTCATTAGAAGATCCTTCTTCAACATTGAATAGTCATTTACTTATATATTAATTAATTTTTTTTATTAAATACCGTTTCACAATGAACTCCACCTATTGGTAATACGACCCCTTCAACCGGCATCAAACAGCGTGTGTTATTGAAGTGACACCAAGCACAGTAAGTGCCCGCCCCGTAATATGTAATATATTATGTAACTCTACATTTATTTCGATTTTTAGGGTTCCGTAGCCGAATGGCACAAAACGGAACCCTTATGGATTTGTCATGTTTGTCTGTCTGTCTGTCCGTCCGTTTGTTACAGCCACATTTTTCCGAAACTATAAGAACTAGGAAATTTGGTAAGTAGATGTTTTCTAATATAATTTTTTTCTAAACTGAATAGTTTGAGCGAGAGACACTTCCAAAGTGGTAAAATGTGTCTACCTTTTTTTAACTCTCATTCAATCAACTCAAATATAAAAAGAAACATGAATATACATGTACTTATAGCAGGTAGTTTACTACTTTATGCCCCCGACGTCACTCACATGGAATAATAAACCGGTTCCCGCTACACACAGGAATTTATTCTTAAGATAAAAAAACAGCCTATTTATTTTGTATTCACGGTCATACTCTTCACGTGTGCAAAACTTCCGCCAAATCAATCGAACCGTTAAAATAAAACTATTTTTAATAGATTCTATGGTGTAAAATATACTGCTTCCGGCCGCGTGTTTGGCCGTGGTCCATCGGAAACTCGTTCGTCGATCACTGCGGTCGACATCTTCAGTGGTACACGTCGGGACGCCGTCGAGTGCGGAGAACCTACCTCGGCGGCGGACTCGGTCGGACCGCAGTGTTCGACGAAACGTCTGGAACACAAGTTTCTGATGGACCACGGCCAAACAGCCCGGTTGCAGTATATTTTACATGCAACGCCGGCCGTGAAAGCCTTAAGATTTAGATTCTATGGTGGTTTGTTTTATTGTTTACACTGATCCCAACGTTTCGGCTTCTGAAGCCATTGCCACGGGGACACGTAACCATCGTCCTCCAAGCCTTCTCCCATCTCAATTGGAGTCGGCTTTTCAGTCCAACTACTAGGCGGCTGAGCTTCGATATTTTCCGTGAAGCGAGGAAACGTGACCATTGTGCGATAGAATCTGTTAAAAATAGTATTATTTCAATATGTGATATTCGCGTAAACATCCGACATTCATCGAACAGGCAATCAATCTGCAAGTGGGACCGGCTTACATGTGGTGAGGTTTTCTTGACCCCATACACCCAACCTAATTGTAGGGGTGTTCAATTCTCGACAAATAAAAGATAAGCTTTTAGTTAAAAAATGTAATCATAGATCACACATGATAATAGGTAATACACGTTATGTCGCGAAGCTACGGTTTGGTCGCGCCCGATTCCCGTAAGATCTTAGGTTGAACTGTTTAACTCGTAATTATATGGCAATCGGTCCGACAGCGCCGTTTCCGCGAAAGTTGCTGAGGCCAGCATTTTTATAATGTACTTGGCCTCGTACACTAATTATTATTTATTATTATTATTAACAATGATTCAGTACATATTTTCTAACCTATACAGTTATGATGTACAATTTTTTACAGGATTATAGGAACAAAATCTAATTGATAAAATAACAATATAAGATAGAGTAAACGACATTGTCTGTGCTAGTTTAAACTGTGTGACAGACAACGACGCCCTCCCATTTTAGCTCATAAATTGGAAATTTATTACTTAGAGAAAAATAAAATAATATGTCGCAGCTGTGTACAATTATTGAATTACAGATACAATGATAGAACAATACGAAAAATCATGAAATATGGCCACATTTACTGGTGACCAATTTATCATTAAAAAATAAATAAAAAATATTAAAAAAAAGAACATTATAACATGCAACATGTGAGCTTGTATGTGAGTGTGTGTGGACGTGTATGTGAATGCATGAGAGTGTGTGCATATCATGTGTGTGCGTGAATGTGTATCATTTAATCTTTCAATTTTATCAGTAGTGGACATCATTCCAGGTGCTGTTCCTAGAATAGTGGTCTCTACCTTAACGGACTCGACAGATGCTTTTTCACACCCCGCTTAAAGAATCCAGAATTGTAGGAAGAAGAGAACACGTGTGTGGGTAAAACATTCCAGTCCTTTATCGTACGTCAAAGAAAGACATCAAAACAATGACATTTTTTTTTACTTGTGGAAAACCCTTCTGGTTTCACCACATCGGTGCCGACGATGGGGTGGGTGTGTCGGAATCAGACTGACTAAAACCACTCGGTGTCCTACCCAAGTGTCCATATAATAATTTCAATATAATATAATGATTTAAGCTCAATTCAGATGGGTCAATTTTAATACAATTTTTTCTAATTGTTAATTGTTAAATATAATATATTGTTTAATGTTAATATTTGCATGCCATAAAATGAAATGATAAATGTGCTGAACGAAAATTATTTGACATCAAGTACTACCATATTTCCGCAAATAAAGAATTTGAATTTGAAAGGAAATACGCTTGTCTGTCTCAAAAAGTTAGTGCCTTTCAGTTTTGTTACCGGTATCCCAAGTATTATAATTAAACCAATACATACCAATATAACGAAAAATCGAAAATAAGACTTAAGAGGCTTTATAAAAATGTCATTGCCAATAAATTTTAAGCAGCTTAAAGCCCATAAAGGGTTCCGTAACAGCAAGTATTTTTTTTATATTTGAGTTGATTGAATGAAGGGAAAATGCGGTTTACGATTTATGACGTATTAAAAAAAAATACTTACTAGATCTCGTTCAAACCAATTTTTCGGTGGAAGTTTACTGGTAATGTACATCATATATTTTTTTTAGTTTTATCTTTCTCTTATTTTAGAAGTTACAGGGAGGGGGGGGGACACATATTTTATTTATTTTATTTATTATGATTTACCAACATTTGTTTACACGGTTACAAGCAACCAAAAATTAAAATTAATTAGTTTTAAACAATCTGTAACAAGTATATTTTACCACTTTTTAAGTGTCCCTCAAACAAACTAATCAGTTTAGAAAAAAATGATTTTAGAAACCTCAATATCATTTTTGAAGACCTATCCATCCCACACAGTATGGGTCTGACAGAAAAAAAATTTTTGAGTATCAGTTCTAAGTATGGAACCCCCAAAATTTATTGTTTTTTTTTTCTATTTTTGTATGAAAATCTTAATGCGGTTCACAAAATACATCCACTTACCAAGTTTCAACAGCATAGTTCTTATAGTTTCGGAAAAAAGTGGCTGTGACATACGAACGGACAGACAGACACACATGATGAATCTATAAGGGTTCCATTTTTTGCCATTTGGCAACGGAACCCTAAAAAGGCGAAATCACCTTTTAACCCTTGAGAAAAGTCTTCGCTTGCTCCGGAAGTGGCAAATTCTGCAGGAAATAGAATTCTTAATGATATTGGTCTCCACGGCTTTACCTTGACGTGGTTGAGGTTTCATTTTTGGCCTATAAATAAATTTATTAAAGGTGTACCAGGGAGATCGAAAAATAATGATATTTCTCAAGTAGTGACTGTTTGGTAGGCGGAGCAACTTAAGCCTTATAAATTGCCATTGAACGTGCCTCTGAATGAAAACTGTAAATCATGATGATCATCGTTTTTAGGTAGATTTCGATGAAATCGATCTACCTATTGATTTCTTGACTACTGTCGAATTTAAAAAAAAATTCTTCATAGGAGGTCTAGTTATGACCCCCTGAGTCCGAAATGACCACTGGTCAAAAAGTTTATATATAAATATAATATGTATGTATGGTTCCACTTCCCAAAATTTGCAGCACTCTCACGGTCACATTTTTGCCCCGATCGCTTTCAAACTGCGGTCAAAAATTGCTTGGGTGTAAACTTAGTTTAAGTTCGTGAACGGGTGGAATCCGGCCTAAGGGGACGGTAGGGCCTCACTTTTTGTGAAATCAGTTTTTCCTGAAAATTTCACGTTCCATGAAAGATATTCGAACCGTTCTAATTTTATCCCATAGTATACATGAATACCAACAACTTTTAATTATAAACCTATAAGATTAAAACTTTAACTAAAAGTGGAGGGGGGAAAACCAAAATTTTTCGGAAAAAAAATCATAACTTCTAACCGGTGAACATTCTTGATGTCGAAAACATTTTTAATCGATAGGCCATTTTTAAGTCTAAAATAAATGTCTGAAAAGTTTTTCGCTAAAAGTTACCGTTTTCGAGAAAAAAAAATTAAACTGTTTAAAGTCCGTAGTTCTCTATATAAAATAATATTAATTGCTTCACGAAATCTACCTGTGCGTTGCCCCTGCGGGAACGGATTTTTTCGTGGATTTAGGTTGCAAAGTAACGCACTTTGCAACCTAAATCCACGAAAAAAACATTCAGTTGAATGTTTTTTTTAAAGATAATTATTAAAATAAAACTATTTTTTACGGATTCCATTGCGATTTGTTTTTTTCGTGGATTTAGGTTGCAAAGTAACGCACTTTGCAACCTAAATCCACGAAAAAAACATTCAGTCGAATGTTTTTTTTAAAGATAATTTTTAAAGTAAAACTATTTTTTACGGATTCTATTGCGATTTATTTGATTTTATTTTATTATTTACATTGTCTCTACTCTCTTGCATTTCGTCATTGTATATGTTGCGAGTTAGGGAAACCATTCTGCTAGTACTTACAAATATTATCAAGTTTAATATCAAGACGGCATATGGTACACTATAATGTGTCAAGACTATTGTCTCGCATATCGTATTTATTTGTAATTTTTATTGTGTGGTTAGTAAGTAATAATAAGTTTTATGTGGAAACTTTCCGAATATGATTATTTTAACATTTGAAAGATTAGGTAAATATATTTGTAAATAGACCAAAAAAAAACAGCCCGCTGAGTTTCTTGCCGAAGTCTTCTCAGGACAGGGCCGCGTTTTGAACTGGTCATTTGCTAAACATTAGTCTATCTTTTTTCAATGGACGTCTTGTAACTGCCGTTTTAATGTTCTATACGGAATAAATGAATTTTGACTTAGAATTTAACTTAAACATATTGGCAGTCTACCTTGTCTACCAGGTTATCCAGCTCGGTATAAACAGATTCGAGAAAGAAGTCACCAAAAGGATCCAATTGGGTTGGCTAGCATTCGGCAAATCACGTCGGGTTTTCCACTCACCCTTACCACAATGCCTGAAAATGAAGGTCTTCGACCAGTGCATCCTACCTGTTATGACTTACGGTGCCAAAACGTGGATACTGACAGTTAGGTTACTCCAACCGGTCCGTAATTTTACTTCGAGAGTTATATGTTCGATGAATGGAAAGTCGACAGAACGTTTGATCGAATATTGCTATTTCGAATGAACCGTTTATCGCCAAACGCAACTTCGACTGAACGTTTTATCGAATATTTATCAATCGATGGACTGATGTCCGAAAATTAGTAAAGTGGGTTAGGTTAGGTTAGAACTGTGACCCCAACAGAGCGCAAGCCGAGCGAGCGTGCCGCGGAAGCGGCCGGCGAAGCGCTGGAATCAGCTTCCTTTTCATAAAATTTCATGTCTAAATCTCATTCGAAACAGCAATCCATCGATTAATAAATATTCGATAAAACGTTCAGTCGAAGTTGCGTTTGGCGATAAACGGTTCATTCGAAATAGCAATATTCGATCAAACGTTCTGTCGACTATCCATTCATCGAACATATAACTCTCGAAGTTCAGTTACGGACCCTACTCCAACAACTTAAAGTCGTGCAGCGGACTTTTATGCGAGCTATACTCGGGGTTTCTTTGAGGGATAAGATTCGTTACGAGGTCATCCGACATAGAACTAAAGTTACCAACATAGCTTGCAAAATAAGCAAGCTGAAGTGGCAATGGCCGATGGCCCTTCGGCAGATATTCCATATGGAGCAAACGTGTCCTAGAGTGGAGACCGCGGTAGGAAGGACGGCCCCCAGCAAGATGGACAGATGACCTGAAAAAGATTGCTGGAATAGCTAGTCTATTCCAGCAAGGTGGAGGATCGGGTGCTATGGTGCATATTTGGAAGAAACCTATGGTCCAGCAGTGGACTGTAAATGATTAATTGATTGAAACCATATTGGACGAAATGTGGATGTTAATATTACTCAGCTATCCCCGCTATCCCACCCTCACGATTACTAATCCCACCTTCTCCCATCTTCCTTCCTATCCAGAATAACACGGTATCACTCACAATAAATACTATATAATTGAAAACAATACTGTATCGAACCAAGCGGTTCAGTACTTCCTTTCTTAGTCACACGATAAAGAACTAGAATGATCTACCAGCACACGTGTTTCACTCTTCTTACAAACTCGGGTTTTGTATGTGGGGCGTGAAATAGCATCTGTCGAGGCCGTCAAGGTAGGGACCACCATTTTAGGATAGACAGTATCTAGAATGGTGTTCCGCATCTCCTGTACTTCACCCTAGCTTCTTACCATCCAGCGTGGTCAGCGTACTGACGAACTGAATATGAGAAAATATCTGTATCCTCACACATGAAATAAAGGAAACCTACCTATCACCTCATAACAGAAACATTATACCCCAAATGAGAACAGCAAAATAATCAATAAACTTGAATTAAGTCTATAGGTATGAACATAAAAATAATATTCTTCCATCAAAAGCGTCAACGTCTCAAAACTGCAATGACTAATTACTTAAAGTTATTCGTAAAATCAGCAAGTTTCAATTAAAACTCAACCTCTCAGAGTTCCATCCTTCTAGCTTAGTTTCGACCCATGTTTTATTTATTAACTCAATCGTAGGGTTGGCTCTGAGGAGGACGAAAGTTAACAACTTGAATAAAAATCAATTTTTTTTTATTAGTTTGTGTTCTTGGACACCTCCAAGGAAAGAAAATGTTCTCTTTAAAGCTTTATAAGTGTCTTAATAACATGTAGAATATACTGCTTCCGGGCTGTTTGGCCGTGGTCCATCGGAAACTTGTATTCCATACATTTCGTCGATCACTGCGGACGACATCTTCAGTGGTACAGCTTGGGATGCCGTCGAGTACGGAGAACCTTCCTCGGCGGCGAACTCGCTGCGACTGATGTAGAGGCCCGAGTCACTGGCGTATTTATAGGCGCAGTTGGAGGGGGGACACGACGTGATCGCTCGTGATTGGGTGAGAGATGCGCAACCGATGCGCTCGATCCTGATTGGTCGAGGCTAAGCAAGGGGGTGTGGCCTCCCGATACCGAGGATGGTGGTGGCTTCGTCATATTTGAATTGTGATGACGCGGGGCTCACATGCAACACCGGCCGTGAAAGCCTTAAGATTTATAGTCTTAATAACATTTTGTCAAATTTGTTATCGATATAGATGCATTAGAAAAGTCTATATGTAAGGGGCATATGGGCCCCACCAAGACCCTCGGAGCCTTACAACCTCACCTGGAAGCTGGTACACCTGCTGATAGATGGACAGGGCTCTGTCACAGGCTTTCCTCTCCGGGTTGGGAGGTCAAAAGGCCGTTGCTGAATATCGCATAAATCAAACATAACGGAGGAGAAGGATTAAGCGGACCTGGCGCTCTGAGATGAAAGCTAAGATAATGATGAGAAAAGTTTATATAATTCCGCCTGTCACCCCAGCAGTAGCAGGCCGGGACGGTGGGGCGACTAGCGCCCCTCCCCCAAACCGGGGCAAGACGGGGACACCGTCGTTCCCAAACCCGAGAGGGCCATCTCGAAACCGGAGATGGCCCAGGGTCAGTCGGGGTGCGAGGGATATGCTCTATGGGTAACCTTACACCCCGGCGTCTGTAGACCCCTCATCGCGGGCACCGGTGGGATGAAGAACGTGGGGGTTTCCACAAAAAAAGAGTGCACTACTGTCATTGAATCGGATAGGAGAGAAATATCCAAGGCCATCAAACTGCGGGTTGGAAGGAAAAATTAAATATATTCTATAAAATAGTCACTCTTAAATGATTATAAGTACTTTGAATTGAACGTTTTGTATGTAGATAATCTGTGAAATATGTTAAACTTTAATTGATCTTATTGACACCGTGATTCGGGCAATGAATGATTAATTATTGAGCGAAGTTCGTCGGAACTTTGCTCTCTTTTAGACAACTCATGTATTTCGTTAGACCATCTTCTCTTCTAATGTAATTTCACACAAGCAACGATGTTACTGATGGGAAGGACATAGGCTATGTAATTAAAAATTCAGGTTTTTTTAAAATTTAGTCCGTCAAATTGACTGCACCCCGCCTGATTGTAAGCTAAGGTGAAGTCCAAAAAGTAGTGGCCACTATTTCCAGAGATTGTCCCTAGAATGGTGGCCCCTACCTAGACGGCCTCAACAGATGCTTTTTCACGCCCCGCTTAAAGAGCCCAGGATTGTAGGTAGAAGGGAACACGTGTGTGGGTAAAGCGTTCCAGTGCTTTATGGTCCGACAAAAAAAGGAGTCCGGATCAATGAGGAGGAGTCAATGATCCGGACGAGACCACGGAGTAATAACCGAACAAAATTTTCAAAATCTGATTCCGCAATGATGGTCAAGGTTAAGGCCAAAATGCGTAACTTTTAAAGTGGAGACGATCAACAGAAGAAATTTTGAAATCCAACGCACCACGGGGAAATAATCACCGAACAAAATTTTCAAAATCTGATTCCCGCAATATTGACAGTTCAGATCAAATTACACTGATGATTATTATCAGTCTGGGAGCTTCGCTCAATTTTTGCAACAGCAGAATGTATTGCAGACCTAGTTATTTTGATAACACAAAGAAATTTTTTAAACGGGAATCTCAATAGCAAACTGTCTGTTGTATGCTTACTTGTGATAAAACAAACCTCTCAATTCCACCACCGCGATCAGCTTAAAATGCCGCCGCTCCTCGAAATACACCGAGGCGACATAAACATCTGCCACAAAATTGATTCCATGACCTTTTATTGAGTTCGCTGCGCAGGAACGAAGAGCGGATGCCACTGAATATTCATGAGAATTTCAGGACATGTTCGCTTTATTTCAAGAGCTATTAAAGGGGATTGGGAGTGGAACAAGCCATGTTGTATGTTATGTGCTTTATGCTTGCGTGTAAGATGGTCCTGTTTTTTTTTTATCAAAGTCTTGTTATTTTGTTCAAAGTGTGTTGTTATGATAAAGACCGATATTCTTAGCAATCCATGGATTCTCCGTGCGGGTGCCGGGTCCATCGCGTTACTGAGTTGAGACTCGGGACAGTGCTTGGGACTTGCGATCCAAGTGTAGATTTAGAAGGGAAACACTCACCTTCACTGTAATGTATCGGAGAATTTCGAATATTTGGGACGTGTCTAGGTGGCTCAGTTGGTCAGAACATTCCCCTTGTAAGAGACTGGTCGCGGGTTCAAGTCCCGTCCTAGATGTTCTCTTTTTCCGTTCTAAATCTATATGGTTATTACTGGTAAATATTTTTAGGTATTTCTGTTAGAGAATTTCAGTTGCAGGACTAAGTCAGTAAGATTCTTTGAATAGAACCCGTGTCTTGTACAGCAGCAGCACTCGTGGGCTATTGAGGTTTATACCCTGATCAATATTATAAATACGAAATTGAGTTTGTTTGTTTGTTACGCTTAAACTGTTCATCATGAAATTTTCGGAAGTTTACGCGAATATCACACATTGAAATAAAACTATTTTAACGGATTCTAGCGTGATTTATTTTGAAGTTGTTTTATATTTTACATTGATCCCGACGTTGAACATCAAAATAAATCGCGATAGAATGAAGTTTGGATACACGTTATCAAGGGTATAGAAAAGGCCGTAGGGTATTTTTTCCAGAAAAAAGTAACCGTTCCTTAGGGATAGAAAGTTATCCTTTTATCACGAACGAAGACCCCAGTAAAGGCTGGTTATATATTTATATTTAATAAAAAAAAATTGCAATTCATTAGTTACAAAAATTGCAATTCATTAGTTACAAAAATTGCAATTCATTAGTTACAAAAATTTTTCGAACAAAATGTCAAAAATAAAATTAAAACAGTAGTTGCACATAATAAAATTTAAAAAAATTGATGTCTGTTCTAGGAGCGATACCGATGCAGCTTGAAATATAGGGTACTTTTCTTTTTTTTTTCCGTGCTGAAATCCCCTCAGGTACCCCTTCACCGGCCAGCTAAGGTGGCTATATCGGGCTTGTTTGGTCTTCAGACAGGGTATAAGGTGGTCTATAAAGCATTTCCCTCGCACCCCGACTGACTCTGGGCCATCTCCGGTTGCGATATGGCCTCCTCGAGTTTGGGAACCACGGTGTCCCCAGCTTGCCCCGAAAAGGGGGTGGGGCGCCAGTCACAAAAAATGTATAAAAAAAATTGGGTTAAGTTAAATGAACGATACTGAACACGAAAATATTTTTTTTTTGGAATTCTTCACTGCTTGTTCGCGATGTCAAATCTACTGAACAATTTCTGATGCAATTTATTTTATTAGAAAGGCTTTAGTCAGACTTAAAATCTGCCGTATGTTTGATTGCAATTGGTAGAGTAAAACCGGAGATATGATCAAACAACAAAAAACCGACCCCCGCGCGGCCGGAGCCGCGGGCGTCAGTATAGTATAGATTATGATTATTCACTTCTTGTAAAGAAACCCCAAAATTTTAATAAAACGTGCCGCTAATACGAAAGTTCTCTAGAAACTTCTTCCGTGCTTAGATATCTCATTATTCTCTCTTAAAAGCAGGCTATTTTGGTAAGCGCTCCAGTAACCTAGAATTCTAAGCTCAACGTCGTGTTAAAACTTTTCAAACTTGAACTCCGGTGTCGAGGGTTACTTTGATGTACGTGTCAATCAGAGAGGTTCGCGTTGGAGGAGTAAAATTTTACGTAATATAGAACCAAGAGCAACGGTGTTTACGGGAGCCCCACCTAGACTTCTGGGGTCCAAGTCAACCGCACCTGGTAGCGGGTACACCTACTGATAGACGGACGAGGCTTTGGCACAGGTTTCCTTTCAGTGTTGAGAGGTCAGACGGCAGTTGCTCCCATAAAAGTCAAAAGTAAAAAAAATGGTTTTTACAAAACAGAAACTTATCGGGAATAGGACGCCGCCGCCAAACGACGCGCAAGGCCTAACAAGATTAAACGCATAAGGGAAAACTCGAAAGCTCCGATTCGCAACCTACCTCATGCTGCCTTAAGTGAGGCCGTGGGTGAATAGGACGGGGCTTGCCCTCCACCCACAGTAGAGCCTCCCGCGAAGGGGTGATGTCCCGGTGCGCCTGGACATCACCTAGAAGACGGGCTCACACCGCACCTTTACGGGCCAGCGCTTGGGTGTTCCGTCGATGAGTGAATAGTATTTCTGACGGTTCACTCACTAAGTCATGATGTATGGCACACGGCAGGTTGTTTTAGTGTGGCGAGAGCCCCATATAAACCGCGCGGTTTCCCCGCACCACTCGGTATACTGATGACGTACATTTTTCTTTTCCAGAACAAGAAAAAAATTTTGCGGTGGGGTGCGATGGATGTGTGGCGATACCACATATACCCAGCACCATCTAGCGACAACAAGTGGAACTACTTCGATACTACTACGTCACTACCAATCCTGAATCGCGAAAGTGAAGTTCGCGCGTTGGTATAACATATATACAACATCCCAACGAGAACCGTTGGGCCGCGGCCCGCCAGGCATGATCACCTTGCCTGGCGGGAGGATCCTTCCTTTGTGTTGGAGGAACATCACATCCCTTTCCTCCACAGATGGAACACCTCCACGCCGGTGCACCACTTGGCAACATTGGCACGACGACAGGGCGCGCGAGGATATCAGTCGATGCACTCTCCCGGCGGTAACCACTAATATAAAGACATCAAAGTTGATATAATATATTCGAGACCAATTACAATAAATATCAGACAACCACAATAATTAATAACCGCAAAACGGCGCGTAAGGCCTAACAAGATTAAACGCATAAGGGAAAACTCGAAAGCTCCGATTCGCAACCTACCTCATGCTGCCTTAAGTGAGGCCGCGGGTGAATAGGACGGGGCTTGCCCTCCACCCACAGTAGAGCCTCCCGCGAAGGGGTGATGTCCCGGTGCGCCTGGACATCACCTAGAAGACGGGCTCGCACCGCACCTTTACGGGCCAGCGCTTGGGTGTCCCAACTGTCCACTTATTATATTTATCGGTCTTTTAGGTTTAACTTTCTTTAAAGTTATATATAAGTAGTTGCACATAATCATTTTAAGTTATTGTAATACATAATTAAGTTATTTAAATAAGTTTACGTAACTTATAATTTAAATTAAAACTCTGGTGGAAAACCTTTAAAAAAGCGGCCAAGTGCGAGTCGGACTCACCCATTAAGGGTTCTGTAGCAGCAAGTAACATAATAATGGTTTTTTTTTTAATTTTTATATTTGAGTTCATTGAATGAAAGGTAAATTGCGGTTTACGATTTATGATGTATTAAAAAAAAACTACTTACTTGATCTCGTTCAAACCAATTATCGTTGGAAGTTTACATGGTACATCATATATTTTTTTTAGTTTTATTATTCTCTTATTTTAGAAGTTAAAGGGGGGGGGGGGGGGACACATTTTACCACTTTGGGAGTGTCTCCCGCGCAAACTATTCGGTTTAGAAAAAAATGATATGAGAAACCTCAATATCATTTTTGAAGAGCTATCCATAGATACCTCACACATATGACTTCGATGAAAAAAAAGTTTTTGAGTTTCAGTTTTAAGTATGGGGACCCCCAAAATTTATTGTTTTTTTTTATATTTCTGTGTGAAAATCTTAATGCGGTTCACAGAATACATCTATTTACCAAGTTTCAACAGCATAGTTCTTATAGTTTCGGAAAAAAGTGGCTGTGACATACGGACGGACAGACAGACAGACATGACGAATCTATAAGGGTTCCGTTTTTTGCCATTTGGCAACGGAACCCTAAAAAATGTACCTTTTAAATCGTGAAAGATTTTGGAATCGGAATTGATGTTTCAATTGATTGGGTACATATTTAATTAGGCAGGGCACATTTTTTAATACATTTCAGAGCATTATTATTTTGGGAGAATGTTAAAAAAATCTGTCAAACTGTTGGTCATTCGATGTGTCTTGTCTAAGTATTGTCTGTCGAATAATCGTCTGTCGAAGTAGTGGTAATTCGAAGGTGTGAATTGTCTAATAGTTGTCTGTCGAAGCAATGACTTGTCGATATAGGTATGTGTTTTCGAAGTTCGCTACATGTCAAAATATTGTACTGTCTAAATTCAGTCTGTAACTCAATCCATACCGGGCACGGTTTATGAAGTTCTCATCTACTCACAATTTAAGAAAATCTACAGATAACTAATAAAAAGTATAAATCTTTAGGCTTTCACGACCGGCGTTACATGTAGAATATACTGCTTCTGGGCTGTTTGGCCGTTGTCCAAACTTGTGTTCCAAACGTGTCATCGACATCTTCAGTGGCATAGGTCCGGGCGGCGATGAGTGCATAAAACACTCCTCGGCGGCGACTTCTCTCACTGAAGATGTCGACCGCAGTATTCAACGAAACGTTTGAAACACAAGTTTCATATTGACCACGGCCAAACAGCCCGGAAGCAGTATATTCTACATAATAAAACGTAGATGTCATGACCTCTATTGCTCATTATCCGTTGCTGAAAATCTGTAAACTCCGAAAATGGCTCAACTTAAGCTACTAAATCAATACTGCAAGCTAGATAAAGTTTAGTTTCCATTTGCTCATTCATATTGCACCTGCTGGTACGATTCGAGCAAATTCAGCATAAAATACAGGTTTGTACTAGTCCATAACTCACTTCTAAGTTGAGGTTTTGCAAGGCAAACGTCTGAAGCAACGTTTCCCAAACTTTATTATGCCCTGGCCCAGTTATTTTAATATATACTAGCTGTTTCGCGCGTTTAGTTCGGTTGACGGCCTCTGTGGTGTAATGTTAGTGCATTCGACTGCTACGACAGGGGGCGCGGGTTCGATTCCCGCTCACTGCAAATATTTGTATGCATGAATAAGTCTATTTGCATTGGTCTGGGTGTTCCTATGTATAATATGTATGTGTTTACAAAAAAAAACTATATGAGTATGTTTATCCGCATTCTGGAACCCATAACACATGCTAGTTAAACTATGCTTACTTTGGGTCTAGATGTCGTAGGATATTTATTTATATTTATTACTTAATGTATCAAGGTATGTTTATATCTGCAGTTTCGATACTAATACGTAAGTATTAAGTTATTGAGCTGAGTGAGATGAAGTCGAGCGAAAGCTCCTCATACCAGACTTCAGGATTTTCTTTGTCACAGGTCTCCTCCTAAACTACTAATCCAATCAGAACCAAATTTGGCATGATTAAAGAGGTCAATTAGAGGAAGGTTTATGGATATATTTTGAAAAAATTAATGCTACCACAGAGGAATGATCACCGTTAAAAAAAATCCAGATGGAATTACATAATAACCGCTCGAGACACTGTGACCAAACTTTACACGCTCAGAAAGCATGTCCAGAGTTGTGACTTTCAAAAAGGATTTTCGAAATAGGACTTGCCACGGAGGAATGATCACTGTTCAAAATTTTCAAAATCTGATTCACGATGTCTCACTCAGCTCAACATTGCAAGCAGCGATTCGCCTTGTAGACCTAGTTTTATTTAACGGGCCGGATTAGGTGATGTGGTGCACTCTTTTTAGATTGACAATTTGTTCGAAATAGATACAGAAATATGTAACATCAAAATCAATTCTGCCCGATTCCTTAATATAATAGCGTGATGATTTTCAGTATGAAATGTTTATGCGTCTCTAATCAACTATTTTTGAAACGTGGGTAAGTCGTCGGAATTTCGAGTTTTTACATTTTACTGCTCGGAGCTATGCTCGGAATTTCTCTGAAGGATAGGATTCGTAACGAATACATCCGACAGAGAACCAAAGTTATCGACATAGCTCAAAGAATAAGCAAGCTGAAGTGGCAGTGGGGCGGCCATATCTCGCGAAGAACCGACAACCGCTGGGGTAAACGTGTTCTTGAGTGGAGACCGCGAAAGCCAGGTGGGGTGACGATCTGCGAAAGACTGCGGGCAGATGCTGGATGCGGCAAGCTGAAGACAGGGCGCTATGGCGCCCATTAGGGGAGACCTATGTCCAGCAGTGGACTAGAATAGGTTGATGATGTGTACATTTTACTGCTCATCTACCTTTCAGGTATAACGTGATGAGTTATAGTCCGAATTTTGATCATGTCTGAGTTCTACTCAACCACAAAATTTCGTAAAGATCTACCTTATAATAATAAAGTTGTCATCACTAATAGTTTAAACCAATTTTGCTCTACTGCTCCTATCACACGTATAATAGCGTGATGATATAAAGCTCAGTTTATGACCATACCCTAGAAGAATGTTCATGCAAAATTTCCGCCAAATCTGTTCAGCAGTTTTCATGTGATGTTCGCATGCGATGATAAACAGCAGAACAAAAAAGTCAAGCCGACAAACAGACAAAATTTCTAAAAATCACATTTTCGGTATCGGTGTCGCTCCTAGAGCACACATCAATATTTTTTTGGAAAAATATTCAATGCACAGTTTTCAACTCGTAACGATTTTATTATATGTATAGAAATATATATATTTATATATATATATATATATATATATATATATATATATATATATATATATAAGGTGTCACAAAATTAGGTCTCTGAATTTGGTGAGATGACTTGGTATCGACAAAATATGTATTTGGAACAAAAAAAAAACGGTTAAATAAAAAATAAAAAAAATAACACCACCAGCGACTAGCGTCACGTGACGCGACGAGCACACGTGACGCTGGTAGCGATTCCGGCGTCTGAAGACCCGAGACGGCGTGCGGTTTTAGTCGGTGCAAGCCCGACATAACCGCCCCCGCTGGCCGGCGGGGGGGGTATCCGAAGAGATTTCCGCACGATAAAAAAAAAGAAAAAGAAAAAAGGTATTTCCCACACATCTGCTTGGAGAATACTGCGAGGAGAAGGACTGCACGCCTACCACGTGCGTCACGGGCTCGTCGCGTCACGTGACGCTGGTCGCTGGTGGTGGTTTTTTTTATTTTATATTTTTATTTGTATATTTTTTATATACTATATATATTTTTATTTTACCCGATACTTTGTTTTTGTTTCAAATACATATGTTGTCGATACCAAGTCATTTCACCAAATTCAGAGACCTAATTTTGTGACACCTTATATACTAAACCCATCGTGACCCACATAATTTTTTTTAACCCGCCTAGTGCTTCATCATCATTTGTACCGTTGGTCCCGGTTGCACCCGAGGTCCACTTATTTCTCCTTCTCTTGATTTGGTTTATATGGCTTTTATGGGAGCGACTGCCGTCTGTCCTCCCAACCACGAGAGAAAAACCTGCACCAGAGCCTCGTCCATCCATCAGCAGCTGTACCGACTTGCAGGTGAGGCTTTCTTTTTAACTTGCGGAAACCCCCACGGGCTTCACCCCATCGGTGCTGACGATGGGGTGGGCGTGGCGGAATCAGACTGATTAAAACCACACGGTGTGTCTTGGTGGTATGTAACCCTCCTATTGCATACAGAGGAATTAAAAGTGGCAGTAACACTGTTGCATCGAGAAGTGGGTGAGTGATTATATAAGTATTTCCATATATAATCACTCACTCACTTCTGGATGCAATAGCGGAGCGAGCGTTCGTGTTGTCACAAAAGCAACACGTGTCTTGATCATGGCCGAGTAAAATTGTATGTAAACATAACACTCACTCACTCACTTCTCGATGCAACAGTAGAGCGAGCGCTCGCGTTGGCATGAAAGCAACTCGTATCTTGATCATGGACGAGTACAATTGATTGTAAACGTAATCACTCACTCACTCACTTCTCGATGCAACAGTGGAGCGAGCGCTCGCGTTGTCACAAAAGCAACACGTGTCTTGATCATGGAAGAGTACAATTTTTTGTAAACATAATTACTCACTCACTTCTCGATGCAACAGTAGAGCGAGCGCTCGCGTTGTCACAAAAGCAACACGTGTCTTGATCATGGACGAGCACAATCATAATCACTCACTCACTCACTTCTCGATGCAACAGTGGAGCGAGCGCTCGCGTTGTCACAAAAGCAACACGTGTCTTGATCATGAACGAGCACAATCATAATCACTCACTCACTCACTTCTCGATGCAACAGTGGAGCGAGCGCTCGCGTTGTCACAAAAGCAACACGTGTCTTGATCATGAACGAGCACAATTGATTGTATACATAATCAGTCACTCACTCACTTCTCGATGCAACAGTGGAGCGAGCGCTCGCGTTGTCACAAAAGCAACACGTGTCTTGATCATGAACGAGCACAATTGATTGTATACATAATCAGTCACTCACTCACTTCTCGATGCAACAGTGGAGCGAGCGCTAGCGTTGTCACAAAAGCAACACGTGTCTTGATCATGAACGAGCACAATCATAATCACTCACTCACTCACTTCTCGATGCAACAGTGGAGCGAGCGCTCGCGTTGGCGTGAAAGCAACTCGTGTCTTGATTTTTTTTTAAATATATTTAGGACACGTCAATTTGACTTCACCTCGCCTGATGGTAAGCTGAAGGTAAAGTCTTAGGAAAGAGGGTCACCATTACATACACGTATCATGTTAACAATGGTAGCATCCAGCTTGACGGCCTCATCAGAAGAGGATTTTCGTCGCAACACCGCGTGACAACCACCGGTCCCACTAGTGCTGCGACCACAATGCCCGGCTATGCACTTGCTGACCCCTGAACGCAATCAAACCGAAATTGGATTACTATGGAGGGTTTTTCGCAATCGTGCAACACGTGTCTTGAGTCTTCATCATGGCCGAGTACAATTGATTGTTAATAACTCACTTCTCGATGCAACAATGGAGCAAGCGTCCACGATGTTATAAAAGCAATTTATTGTAAGCAATGAGACAATACTGGGACCGGGTATTTTATTTCTTGGGTGAAGGAGTAGCTGGCGACGTTTTATAAAGCTCTAGGACTTTTACAAAACATCTAACTTGTCTTTCTTTTTCTCATTTTATAACGTACAGTCAACGACAAAAGTTGATTAGCCCTATAATTATTACTAGCCTTTTTTATATTGCATTACAATTGTACGTACCAATAATATATGTATCAGTAATTTTGCATTCCCCAGAGCATAAAGTTTATATTTATTTCATATTTTGTTTATTATTTTATGAAAGGTTTAAGAGCTAGCGTGATTAAAAATGTAAACTTGATTAAGTTACTTCTGTCGTTGATTGTTGATACGTACAGTCAGCGTGAAAAATGATATTTCCAAATTGTAGAAATTAGTTTCTGAGTAAATTTACATTGTACTTCTTGATGAAAATGCTGTCTAAATACTTAGCTGACTCGATTAAAATATTTTAAAATATTGATTGAAATTGATTTAATTTTCATTCATCATTTTATTTCAAATTTTCATCCAAAAATTTTATCCGTTGTGTACAATTTGCTAGTTTATTGGGCTAAAAAAACTCTTCAACAGCAGATTCACTTCTATCAAAGAGAAATATAAATTTACCTGAAATGTAAAACACAAAATTGCAAAGTAGAACAAAATATAATACCTGTAATTGCTACACTAGCTTTCGATCGATATTTAGTAAGATTCAGTGCTCAACTATTAGGTAGATTTTGATGAAATCAATCTACCTATTGGTTTCTTGACTACTGCCGAATTTAAAGAAAAATTCTTCATAGGAGGTCTAGTTATGACCCCCTGAGTCCGAAATGACCACTGGTCAAAAAGTTTATATATGTATGTATGGTTCCACTTCCCAAAATTTGCGGCACTCTCACGGTCGCATTTTTGCCCCGATCGCTTTCAAACTGCGGTCAGAAATTGCTTGGGTGTAAACTTACTTTAAGTTCGTGAACGGGTGGAATCCGGTCTAAGGGGACGGTAGAGCCTCACTTTTTGTGAAATAAGTTTTTCCTCAAAATTTCCATCCAATCCATGAAAGATATTCGAACCGTTCTAATTTTATCCCATAGTATACATGAATACCAACAACTTTTAAGTATAAACCTATAAGATTAAAACTTTAACTAAAAGTGGAGGGGGAAAAAGCAAAATTTTTCGGGAAAAAAATCATAACTTCTAACCGGTGAACATTCTTGATGTGGAAACATTTTTAATCGATAGGCCATTTTTAAGTCTAAAATAAATGTCTGAAAAGTTTTTCGCTAAAAGTTTACTGGTGGTAGAAATTTGATGACACAAATTTGTCACAAAATTCGGCCGGGTAGGTACCACCGTGCACGATTGCGAAAAACTCTCCATAGTAATCAAATTTCGGTTTGATTGCGTTCAGGGGTCAGCAAGTGCATAGCCGGGCAGGGGGATTGTGGTCGCAGCACTGGTGGGACCGGTGGGTGTCACGCGGTGCTGCGACGACAATCCTCTTCTGATGAGGCCGTCAAGCTGAGTGCCACCATTGTTAACATGATACGTGTATGTAATGGTGACCCTCTTTCCTAAGACTTTACCTTCAGCTTACCATCAGGCGAGGTGAAGTCAAATTGACGTGTCCTAAATGTAAAAAAAAAAAAAAAAAGTTACCGTTTTCGAGAAAAAAAAATTAAACATGTTGAAAAATAATATTAATTGCTTCACGAAATCTACCTGTGCGTTCCCCCTGCGGGAACGGATTTTAAGGGATTTTCTTTAAAAAGCCCTATTACTATCGAGTTGTCGTCGACGTCGTCGACGTCGTCGTTGGCAATTTTCTGTCACGGTGTTGGGTATGAAGGAGATGAGCTATCGAGTTGCTGTTTTCGGTAATAGATTCGTGCTGGGGTGAACCATTGCAAGATAAAGAAAAAATCGCAAAAAATCGCAAAAAAGAAAAAAACGCATAATCGAAAATCCCTTGTATTCGGCTGAGCTCGTCTCAGGAATTCAAGTTGCTTAATTTAGCCTCATCACCCTCGCTCAACAACTCACTCACTCACTCAGTATGGCAGAGGTAAAATTGTTAGTTTGTACCTAATTTTGATAAGTAATCTTTAGAATCTAATTTTTAGAAGTGGAATTTTTAGAGTGAAGAGTCATTTTGGCCATTGCATGAATGGGCCGACTCGATAGGGGAAGCACCACCCTCTCACAGAATATCGACGCCAAGTAACAGTATTTGAATTGTTGCGTTCCGTTTGGTGACGTTTTGACTTCATTTTGTATTCATTTCAGAAAGTTATCCAAGGAGAATCACTGAATTTTGTGAAAATTTTACGAAGATATTTTCTAGTAGATTTATTAACTTTATTCAAAGCATTGAACTTGAAGAGCATAACTTAGCCAATAAATAGACGTTTTGCTTGTTCGAACTTGAGTTACAATAGCTAACTTCTATATTAAACTAGTTTCTCCATATCTATTAGATCAATAGAGCGGTTTGGTTATATAGTAAAACTATTATTCTATAGCGTTTTCTAGACCCAAAGTAAGAATAGTTTAACTAGCTTATGTTATGGGTTCCAGAATGCGGATAAACATACTTATATTCCTTTTTTTCGTAAATACATACATTGTTTAGTTTTAATCTTTAAGTATTTATGTTTTGATGTTGGTACCGCGTATTGATAGGACCAACATCAATCATATTTTTTCTTTACGTACCCGCGCATTACTGTACGTGAACTATGAGCCAGTACATGGCGAGTTGAGCGCGGAGTACAGCGAGACGTCGCTTTGTGAGGGTCCGAGCTCGTTGGCTCGTTGGTGGACCATGTGCTCGTGAGGTTTTAGTAGGGTCGGGTTCGTTAGCCCGTTGGTAGACCTTGTGTTCGCGCTTTTTTGGCTGGCATTGCCACGCGCTTTGAGGGAACATTGTTGTGACTTTGTTTGTTGAATGTTGATTAATTGGTGAAACTTAATTTTCGAGCTAGTTATCTATTTGTTAAATAAAATGAATACGTCCATCGCGTTCGTTGGACTTGGAACCTTACTGCGGTTGAAAACACATTCTATGGGAAGTATATCTCACATTTTATTTTACTGAATAATTAGTTTATTGTATATTCAATTACACGTACATTCATGTCACATATAGTTAGATACACTATAAACAGGCACACTTGCCAATCTTTGCTACTTTCCCGGCTGAATCCCGGTCCATTGAAGGTCAGTGACCCATTTATTAATATATTATGTGTATTGGTGATCATAATTAACGGATTGGTTTAATTTTGGTTTGCCATTTGAAACTTAACACGCGGTTCAAGTCCGCCATTTTGAGTGTTAATTTATCGGTATTATTTTGCCTTTTGGTGCAATTGAATTTGACTATTTTCACCTTAAAACTTGGAATTGTTATTGTAATTAAAATATTTCCTGGTCGATTTCGATCGGGTGTCAATTGCGGCTTAATTTGATTATTGAACCAAGTACGTGCTAAAAATCTGTTTAAATTTGATTTGTTGTTTATTCATGTGTTTGATTGGACCCGCCGGGAGGTCTGAATAGATAATTATCTATGTTTACTTGCTATAAAATTGAAAGTAATGTATAATTTGATTTGTTTGTATCCGAGCATATAAAATAGCTAATTTTATGGTTCAATATTTCTCGGGGTTTCTGTGTAATTTTTTGGTGGTCGATTCTGACCGAACTAACCGACTCCCGGTAACGGGAATTCAACTTCCCGGGAAGTTTTGATATTACTTTTGTTTGATTTGTTCTAAGTTCGGGGCGGTTCCTCGAATGCCTTTTGACCGTTTTGAGGGTTTGTCGGTTAACCGGTTGTTATAAAATTGTGGTGTTTTTTGAAATTCTGAATTGACCCACCGAGCTCGTCATCAGCTCCTCTTGCCCAAAGATGGACATTTTGTGCGTTTGTTGGTCATGGACCGCCACATTGGGAACTCCCACGCTGGCTGCAACTCTTTGTTAGCTGCCTTGCAGCGAGAGATCTTGTGTGCAGACATTTGGTTAGGGGAGTTGTTTTCCGTTGTTTGCCATGCTATCGTCTGAAAGTCTCTACCATGCAGCCTCAGATGGGTGACTTGCCACCTGATCGAGTTACTAAGGCGAGGCCCTTTGCTTCAGTCGGTACGGACTTCGCTGGTCCGTTTTGGGTAAAAGCTTCACAGCGTCCTTCAGCTTCAAACGGTCGTCCTTCAAAATTTTAATCTCTGAGGAGAAGCTCTCGGATTGTATAACACGAATCCAACAAATAAGAGCCTCCTGACATACATATTATACATAGAAACACCTAGATCAATGCAAATAGACATATTCTGTCGTAGCAGTCGAATGCACTACCGCTACGCCACAGAGGCCGTCCTATTCTGATCCCGTTCACCTAGGGCTATAAAAATTGCTAACGAACTATTTTCGAACGTACCAAACATACACAAAATTTATTATAATTAAAATGTTATAAGTATCTAAAGTCCTGTGTTACGTAAACCAACAAAATTATTGATAGATATCATAAGATGTTTGTTACATCAATCTCAAATTAACTTGCTACAAACACACGCACCTACAGTTAATACAAAAATAGCACTGTAGCGAATTTTATTCGTATAAATACAATCGGAATGTCAGTCGGTTCTAAATGGATATTCACCAGAATCGGTTTATTTACTTAATACGTAACGCATTTTTTTCTTCGGAAAAGATAATTCTGGAGCTGTGAACGAAACCAATGATTTACTTCAGATATCGTGTGTTTTTTATCAACTGGTATAGTGTGAGGAAATTTGAAATCATATGAGATGAAAGGAAACTGTCTTGGAAACAATTAGGTTACCGCTGTATTGGACTACTTATGTGTTGGTTGATTTTATTTCATTTTTATTAATTTACTCAACTGTATTAAGTAGAGTTAGTTGTAAGAAAAATAAACAACGGAGGATATTGTCGGAAGTTTACGCGAATGTCACACATTGAAATAAAACTATTTTTAACGGATTCTATCGCGATTTATTTGATGTTATTTTATATTTTACATTGATCCCGACGTTTCGGTTGCTTTTCAGCAGCCATGGTCACGGGGAGAATCCATTAAAAATAGTTTTATTTCAAACAACGGAGGAGTCACGACCAGGGGCGTAGCGGAATAACAAATTTTCACTGTGGGTGCATTCCGGCTGGGGGCGTACCGGAATAGGACCGTAACGACCGCCCCCGAGCAATCGACCGTTCAGTCAGAGGACGCGGATTCAATTCCCTTTGTTGCTAATATTCAATTTGTATGCATGAATATGTATAATTGCATTGGAAGTCTCCAAAATCTTCAGGATCCAAGCATACATCACCTGCTAACTGATACACCTGCTGATTAACGGAAAAGGTTTCAGCGCAGGTTTTCCTTCCAGGGTTGGGGGGCAGATGTCAGTTGCTCCCGTAAAAGCCAAGATAATCTAAATTAAAAGAACAAGTAGGAGAGCGGAACCTGGGCTCTAAACTACAAGCTTTGGATGCTACCGGGACTAACGCTGTGATGATGATGATGATATGTATGGTTGTTTGTTACTCTTTCACGCAAAAACGGCTGAACGGATCTGGCTTAAATTAGGTGTAGGGATAGATTATAGTCTGGAATAACACATGGGCTTTTTTAACCCTGGATTAGGTTCCCATGAGAACCGGGAACGGGATCAGAATTTGACGAGGGCAGAGCCGTGGGCAACAGCTGGTGTTATAATTTCATATTTACAGTATTATGGATCTAAATAGGTTTTGCATATAAACCTACAATATATACTAAATTCTAGAACCCATATTACAAGCTATGGTTGGATCTAGATAGCAGCCACGCAGCAGCTGATACAAGCCAGCAGTGGACTGCAGTTGAATTTGAACTGAATGACAAGTTACAGGTAGTAGTTAGTAGGTGTACATTTTTTTGGATAAATTTTTGCATGCAGGAGATTCTGGATTAAACACAAATGATTTTTCTGTCATATTTTCCTCATATTTGTCCATAGTCTTATCACTTTCAAGGCAATTGATACGGTTATCAGTGCTATCGTGTATATCACCGATAAACTTTCACTACGAAACTTATCGTAGTAAAGAATTAGGTACAGTCAATAAAATTATTAATAAAAACATCAAATAACCCGACTGCCCCAAAAAGACCGAAACAAGTTTGATAGCAGGCGGAACCCATTGGGGTGTGTGTTGGGTAACCTCCTCGAGTGTCGCTGCGATTCCGATCCCGCTGCAGTCCGGGGGGAACGGAATCGGAGCGGCCGGTACACCCTGGGCGGCGGTCAATGGCTTCCCCTTCACCCCTTCATAGGGTTGGCATTGATCGTCGGCCAATACCCAACGTGCCAGGAACACATCGCTCTCCGTACTCCTCTGCTTTCAGAGGAGACAGGATGAGCGATGCTGTTAGTGGTGAGATGGCCCAGGGTCAGCCGGGGTGCGAGGAATATGCTCTATGGGTAACCTTACACCCCGGCGTCTGAAGACCCGAGACGGCGTGCGGTTTTAGTCGGTGCAAGCCCGACATAACCGCCCCCGCTGGCAGGCGGGGAGGTATCCGAAGGGATTTCCGCACGATAAAAAAAAAAAAAAAAAAAAGGCGGAACCCATTAATTTTCTTTCGGTTTATGATTTGCATCTGGGTCCCGCCTGCTATCAAACTTGTTTCGGTCTTTTTAGGGCAGTCGGGTTATTTGATTTTTTAATTCATAATTTTATTGTATACTTTTTAATTATGATATATATATTTTTGAAATCCCCTTTTAAAGTTCTTCATTTTGATACCCTACTCGATAAGTTTGAGTGAAAATATTTATTGAATAACATACATTTTGGCGCCACCAAACCCACCATTTCGTTTTTTTATTATTTTGATATACCCAGTGTCACTCTCACAGTAAATACAAATCTAACAACACCTCTCAAGCTAAAATCCATCAAGCCGTTCAGGCTGCAGAGCGTGTCAAACAATTATACATACATACATACATACTCTCGAAAAACATAACTCCTTCTGGCGCAGTCGGGTAAAAACAGGAGTTGCTTAGCAAATTCTAATCTATTTTTTTATTAAACATGAATAATATTAACTTTGTCCTCGGGGAATTATAAAACTACCTAAACATCCACTATTGGTTCAAGTATTCCTAAGTAAAATAAGGTTTGTAAATATTTTAGTGGTAATCAGCTCTTGTCGTTGACTGTACTTGATTGTCAAATTTAAAAAAAAACATTTTAGCAACATTTTATTACAAAAACGGTGGGTACATATTCCACGGATACATGGGCCATAGGCCCGAGTCACTGGCGTATTCATAGACGCAGCTGGAGGGGGGAAACGATGTGATCGATCCTGATTGGTTTAGAGCTGCCGAAGCTGAAGATGTCGACCGCAGTGATCGACTAAACATTTGGAACACAAGTTTCCTATGGACCACGGCCAAACAGCCCGGAAGCAGTATAATCAACATTCAACGCCGGCCGTGAAACCCTAAGTATTTTTTCCGCATTCTAGAACCCATATAACAAGCTCAGCTTAGTTTGGGTCAAATGGCTGCATGTCACAAAAAACAACAATTGATCTATCGCAGCCTATGCGAATATGTGTTCTGTCAACAACCGTCACAGGCCGTCAGTAATTAGGGGTGGCAGGTGAGGCCGCCTGTCACCCCAGCAGAAGCAGGCCGGGACGGTGGGGCGACTAGCACCCCTCCCCCAAACCGGGACAAGACGGGGACACCCTGATTCCCAAACCCGAGGGGGCCATCCCGAAACCGGAGATGGCCCAGGGTCAGTCTGCGTGCGGGGCGGCGTGCGGTTTTAGTCGGTTCCAGCCCGACACAACCACCCCCGCTGGCCGGCGGGGGGGTATCCGAGGGGATTTCCGCACGAAAAAAAAAGGCCCTCAGTAATTATGAATTTAAATTTCTAAGAACGAGTTAGCATAGGAAATTAAAAACAAGTTCATACCCATAAAAATTCATAGGAAATATATAATTGTTGTTCATTCCTATTCTGAGACTTGACGTGACAAAATTGACTATGTATACAACTTGGATTGAGATTCAACTAAATAATTCAATTTAAATAAACATGAGTTACTTGTTATATCTTTCACGTAACAATATTGAATTATTTACCCAGCAATCCGTACGTACCTTCCGGTGGTACATTGTTACACAGTAACAATATTTTTACTAGGAACCCGGCATCCGGTTTTTTTTTACGAAACCACACGATGTCCTCCCCAAATATCCATTGCCGGGCACCCTGGGTAAGCCTTCGAAAGGATAACCCGAGGGTTACCGGCGGACTTGCCTGGTGGGGTGACGGTGAGTTGGCAGACGTGTGTATCCGGCATCCGGTTTATATAAGTATTTTTAACTTAACGCAAGTTTCTTTTTTAATTTACACATGATATAACCCATATGCATGGAGGATAATGTCCCTTTCAAATGGTGGAAGAATGTTTCCAATAAGTGCAGTGTTTTCGAAGATTACTCCAAGCATATGCTAAAAAAACTAAAATTCGGCTTCTCTCTTATATTGTTATAATAGCAATCATTTACATTTAACATTAGTATAGGGTTATAGTCTTTACAGTCTTTATAAAAAGTTATGGGAGGTTTATAAGACTGCTATAAGGTGATCGTCGAAAATTTGTATTCATAACAGCATTTTAGCACTAATATGCTCTATAAACTCTCGATAAACTTCATATAACTTATAGAAGGCAGGAACCTACTATAGCCGTGCCATAAAGCAATATTAGGAGAAAAGATGGCCGACCTGCGCAACAGCTGATGTGTTTGACAGCTCTGATTAGCATCGTTAGATACTTTGTTCGCATTAGTTTGGTGAATTATTGAATATATCTCTAATATCTCTGATTTGTTTCCAGACAAGCACAAGCCTTTATTATTATTATTATTACTTATCTAGGTTAGTTACTTTGTGGAGTTTGTGGTAAATTTATTGCGGCAGAGTGTTTATCAGTGTCTAGATGTACTTGAAGCTATTGAAAATATTAGGAATCCGCGACCAAAAGTTTATCGACTATAAATTTATTAGGGAGCCATGAACTTATGTCTTCACTGTCTATTTTGGTAGGAGGTGGTGGACCACCACCCGTTTTAATTGGGCAAGGGTGCGTGGGGCCCCAAGCCCCAACACATTTTCGTCTATTAATCTCTTATAGCGACACTATAGTTATCGAAGGCTTATAGAACAGTTATGAATACAATATTTTAAAATACGTATGATAGCGTTATGAGACGTTTTAACTAAAGTACGCTATAAACCTTCGATAAGCGTTTTTTATGAATAAGACTGTAAATATATACAGATAAACAAAACTAAATTAATAAATAAAAATATTTACAAGATTAAAAAAAAGGAAGGGAAAGGAAAAAGGGGTCAGGTGTCGAAGAATTCCTCCCCATCGATGTCGACTGGTAACGTACCCAAAAGGCTACCCGTTATTATAATATGGATTAATATAGATTGAATATTCTTTTCAATTTCATCCGTCAGATGGTCGAAATCCGACCTTTTTGAGGTTGGCAGAAAGTTAAACTGCATTGCATTTCTTTTGAAGCGTCTTTGGTTTCAAAGTTGCATTTCAAACAAATGATACTCCTCCGAGACCGTTTGACCGATCTCGACCAAATTTGCCACGGTGATCAAGTAGACATTACTGAGTGTCGTAAGGGGTCGAATGTCCAGATGTCTGTTTTACCATCGAGGAATAATCACCGAAAAACAAAATCAATGGAAAAAGTCCACCGGTCACGTTGACCTATTGTTGGACAGGCAAATCTCGCTACGGCTTAAGTTTGGGTTGATTGCGAAGCTGGTAACCGTCCTAGTTCATTTATTTTATAATATTATATATAATTAATTTTATTATATATTATACGTCAGCTGTGAACATTATACAAATAAGTCGTAACACGTTTGACATTGGCGGTGTAAACTTACGTAACTAACATAGGTGTGTGCGTTCCAAATGCATGCTAGTGTGTGTAATGTTTTATTTATTGATTTATTGTACGTATTTTTAAGCATAATTAAAAAAAATTGTATTCTGCTCTTCTCCTCCATATAAGCTATAACTATGCCAAATCTCACACTCCTCCGCCCGCGTAATTTTCGTAAACATGTTGTCAAGTTTTCTCTTCAGGTATTTATGTAAAGATGAACAACATCGGCAGAATGATCATCTAAATCTCATATAATGATGAACTAAATCGGGTTCCACCAAGATCTTAGGGTCCAAGTCACCTGCACGCCGGGCGACCACCTTTTTTTTTTTTTTTTTTTTTATCGTGCGGAAATCCCTTCGGATACCCCCCCGCCGGCCAGCGGGGGCGGTTATGTCGGGCTTGCACCGACTAAAACCGCACGCCGTCTCGGGTCTTCAGACGCCGGGTTGTAAGGTTACCCATAGAGCATATCCCTCGCACCCCGGCTGACCCTGGGCCATCTCACCACTAACAGCATCGCTCATCCTGTCTCCTCTGAAAGCAGAGGAGTACGGAGAGCGATGTGTTCCCGCCACGTTGGGTATTGGCCGACGATCAATGCCAACCCTATGAAGGGGTGAAGGGGAAGCCATTGACCGCCGCCCAGGGTGTACCGGCCGCTCCGATTCCGTTCCCCCCGGACTGCAGCGGGATCGGAATCGGAGCGACACTCGAGGAGGTTACCCAACACACACCCCGCCGGGCGACCACCTACAGATTGATGGACGAAGTTTGTATTTTTGTTTCCAGTTTTCTAGAGTAATTTTAGCTCCAATTTGACAGCACAGTTCTTGTCACAGCAGCTCAAGAGGTCATTCACTCAGCAGTAAAAACACAATACAAGGTTGTTTCGCCTTTGGTCTTTTTTTTTAAATATATATTTAGGACACGTCAATTTGACTTCACCTCGCCTGATGGTAAGCTGATGGTAAAGTTTCAGGAAAGAGGGTCACTATTACATACACGTACTATGTTAACAATGATGGCACTCAGCTTGACGGCCTCATCAGAAGAGGATTGTCGTCGCAGTACCGCGTGACACCCACCGGTCCCACTAGTGCTGCGACCACAATCCCCCTGCCCGGCTATGCACTTGCTGACCCCTGAACGCAATCAAACCGAAATTGGATTACTATGTAGGGTTTTGCGCAATCATGCATGGTGGTACCCTTTTTTTTTTCGTGCGGAACGGTGTTACCCACCCGGCCGAATTTTGTTACTAATTTGTGCCATCAAATTTCTACCACCAGGGTCTAGTAATATCAAATATCAAAGGTGAGGGTACCAGTATCAGTGAAACTCCACTGCGTCCTTGAATTCAAAGATTTATTGATCAGTACAAGGTCATCAGCCACCAACGGTTTTGTGTGGGCATATTTTTATCGCACTCATATTAATCTCAGCCTAACGAAGCAGAGTATGTTTCTTTGGAACCCAATTACCAAACATATCAGTAACAGTATCCTCGCTAATTGAAGTGTCAGGTTTTTAGAAGTTTTGACAGTAGCTAACGAGGTTTTTACGTGAAAACGAGATGAAAAATTAGATTTATGGCCGTTCTTAACATACCTACTTGGGATTGATGGGGCCTGGTTTATCGATAAATCCCGGAGATCGTCTTCTTCGAATATATCTGCAAATGGTTCCGTACAAACCATTATGTAGATAATTCGTAACATAACTAAAGTTCAAAAACTCCATTCCATTGCATTTTAAGTTGATTTCTCCAACAATTTCCGAGATTAAACCCACCATTCCCACCGATTCCCGAAAAAAAAACTAAATATAAGGATTCAATTAAATTTTTAAGCATTTCGTATGCTTACTTTTTTCTAAAGATTTAGATCGGAAAAAGAGAACATCTAGGACGGGACTTGAACGGGTTCAAGTCCCGTCCTAGATGTTCTCTTTTTCCGATCTAAATCTTTAAATATAAGGATGTTATTTGCTTTTATTTTGTAAGTACCGTGTGTGTTGTGTGTGTGTAACTGAAATGCGGAACATTTCAGTTAGTACACAAAATTATTTACACTTTAATGGAGCAGAAAAGTGCACGAATAAATTATAACAAGATCACGACTGGTGGTGTAATTTAAACCGATATCGTGTTTGTAAGTTTTTTTAATCACAAGTTCTAAAAACTTATTTGAATAAATCGGACCTCTGCTTGGTAGATCGTCCCTGTGTTTCGAAGGACCATCACACCTCGTCACCGGAATATACCCTCAGATATAAAACAAGAACTACGATGTAACAATTAAAGGTCACCTCACGAAATTAGATTCCCACGCGCCTACACTTTGATGAAGTTAATTCTATATTGATTAATATGATTGATATTTTGTCGTGAGTAAAGTTCGTTACCCAATCTATCCAAAAGAAATGCTAGTCTTAGCTTGGAATTCGTGATTCCAGATACATCTACACCAGTTCTGGTGAATTCCAAAGTTCCAATTGATATTTGTAGAGAGCAACCATGGATGTGGCGTTATTATTTTTTTTTTTTTTATACCACTGAGGTGGCAGACAAACACACGGCCCACCTGATGGGAAGCGGTTACCGCGGCCTATGGACGTGTGCAACACCAGTGGCGTCACACTCGCGCTGCCGACCCTGTAAAGGAAATGGGATGGGAAAGGAGTTTGGGAGGGGATGGGAAAGGAGTTTGGGCTCCGGCACTCTCACTCACCAAACGGAACGCAACAGTTCAAATACTGTTACGTACTTGGCGTCGATATTCTGTGAGAGGGTGGTGCTTCCCCGGTCGAGTCGGCCTATTCATGCAACGGCCAAAATGACTGTTGCTTGACTCTACCACACACTTAATATATATATATACATTACTATAGAATATTTTCTCATCTACTAAGGAATGAGGCTGCTCGACCTATATATATATATGCTATAGCTGCCTAACACCTCCTCCAGAAATAGGGAGAAGCGGCATTGAAGCCCCAGCGAGGTGCGCACACTCAGCCGGGGCGTCAGAGTGCTTGGCAAATGAACCGACCGACCGACTGTTCAGCTATTGTCTAGCAAAACCGCTTTCTGCATCTTGGTCTCCACTACCACTGTGGCGTATATAGACGTATATGGCGTAAATATAGGCGTCTTTCCTACATAGATTAAAAAGAAAAAAAAATGTGATAAGAATTTTTTTGATTATTGTCGGAAGTTTACGCGAATGTTACACATTGAAATAAAACTATTTTTAACGGATTCTATCGCGGTTTATTTGATGTTATTTTATATTTTACATTGAACCCGATGTTTCGGTTGCTTTTCAGCAGCCATGGTCACGGGGAGACTAAAGATGGTTGTTGTCTTGAAGTTTGAAGTGAAAGTTATCTCAAAGTACCCGAACTATGTAGAATTGTTGGTGTTACTATTTACGCAGAATGAGCTCACAGTGTCATGAAGTCTTGTTGTATTTTGTTTTTTCTTGGAATTAATTAAGTGAATGACTGGGTCCCAAGCTGGTGGTACATTCCAACCATCTTCTCTATTAAAATTAGGATGTTTTTTAATTTCAATAGCTTCGCGGAGCATCCTAGGTAGGAATCGATTTTCTTTGGCGAGTATCTGTGGTTTATCAAATCTTAAGTAATGTTTGGTCCCCTGTTGCAAGGGGTACATAGTTCGGGTACTTTGAGATAACTTTCACTTCAAACTTCAAGACAACAACCATCTTTAGTCTCCCCGTGACCATGGCTGCTGAAAAGCAACCGAAACGTCGGGTTCAATGTAAAATATAAAATAACATCAAATCCGTTAAAAATAGTTTTATTTCAAAGAATTTTTTTTTTAAAGAATGTTCATCACCGAAATTACTAATATTCCCCCTAACCCCTCCAGCTAAGCTAAATTGCTTGTGTTAGCAGTGGGTTCACGTCGGTAGTGTCATTACACCAGGATTCGAACCCGGGACCTTTCGATCGTAGGGTCAACTCCTTAACCACTAAGCTACCGACGCTCACACTATTACAATTCTTTACTCTGTCAAACTGCATCACAGTTTGTTTGAACAGATAATAAACAATACAGGTTGTTGGAAATAAGGGTGGAAGTTTAAATACTTTTTGATGTTTGTCTGTGGTCAAACTTTATGAAGAGATTGTTTTAAAATTTAAAAAAGGAGAAAAATGAAATAAACAGTTGAATAGTTTTGTCAGTCGTTCAGTCAAGTTTACAGAAGATAGAGTTTGAGTTTTGATAGTCTTTTGGAGTTATGATGTTTGTTTTAAAATGATGTATTTAAATATTAAATATTTGATAATGTTTGTTTAGTAAAAAATAATGAGTAAAAAATAATGAGTAAAAAATAATGAGTATGAATGTGTGATAAATAATAATGGTAGAATACAAAATAGAACTTTTATTTGGCTCCCTCAAAGGAATAAACCAATACAGGTGTATCTAGAAATAAAAACAAAATAAATCAGTAGTATTATTTGTAAATCATGTTATGTGCATATTATTGATTGATAAAAGAGAACTGAGATAAGCTATGTTGTCAAACACGCATCTCAATCATGTTTAGAACTTGTTACACGATAAGCTACATATCTGATAAACTTCGGCAATTAAAGTCAACTTTACTTAGCTGGCGAATCGTGGGTGTGTAATACACATCTCTGCCTACCCCTTCGGTGATACAGGCGTGAAGTTATGTTATGTTATGATTATGAATTATTAAAAAGTCGCATCTGTTTTTTTTTTCGTGCGGAGATCCCCTCGGATACCCCCCCCCCCCGCCGGGCAGCGGGGTGGTTATGTCGGGCTTGAACCGACTAAAACCGCACGCCGTCTCGGGTCTGCAGACGCCGGGGGGTAAAACCTTACAACCTGAACAAGTCTGAAGACCCGAGACGGCGACCCAATAGGCAACCGCCCATAAAGCATATCCCTCGCATCCCGACTGACCCTGAGCCATCTGCGGTTTCGAGATGCCCCCCTCGGGTTTGGGAACCTCAATGTCCCCGTCTTGTCTGGCGCCGTCCTGGCCTGCTTCTGCTGGGGTAACAGGCGGCCTCGCCTGCCACCCCCAGGCCTGCGCTCATGGAGGACGGAGGTCGTCAAGCGACCTCCAGCGCCTGAGTCACCTGCGACGCACGGCGAGGATGTAGCGGGCTCGGTGGGCAGGGAGAGTTCTAAATCTCTCCCGGGTGGCGGTCACACTCCACCTGGATAGTACCTAAGTGATATGCTTCCGAGGTAAATTAAAGAGACTTTAAATTGCACTATTTTTACTCAGGTTATATTACCCATAGCTCAAGGTGTAATGAACTTTTAAAAGTAGTATTGTAGCATAAATAGATGAAAGTGAGGAAGGAAAGGGACAAGCCTACCGCTGTAATTTCATAAATAGCACCTCGTGGAAATCGTACAGAAAATAATTAAATAGTTATAAAATCCACTGTAAAACTCACGTGAGTGACGCCGGGTACGTCCTGCTGCCCTACATCTCATCTACCTGCCCTTGTCCCAATGGCGCAACATTTTCCTCCATACATTACTGTCAGTCATATCCACATAGAATATACTGCTTCCGGGCTGTTTGGCCGTGGTACATATGAAACTTGTATTCCAAACGATTCGTCGATCACTACAGTCGACATCTTCAGTGGTACAGGTCCGGGCGGCGACGAGTGCATAAAACTCTGCTTGGTGGTGACTTCGGCCATATGGACCACGGCCAAACAGCCCGGAAGCAGTATATCCTACATGCAACGCCGGCCGTGAAAGCCTTAAGATTTATAGTCATATCCTTATTCACGCCTTTCATCCATCTTTTCTTGGTCCTACCTCTGCTACTAAAGCCCTCTACATTCATACTTCGAACCTTTTAAACAACATTTTTTAATTACATACATCTCTACTCATAATTTGTCTATACCACGATAGTCGCTCGCTTCCCAATTTTTTATTTTCTGGTGCAGCTTTCAAACTTCCTCTAATATAGATTTAGATCGGAAAAAGAGAACATCTAGGACGGGACTTGAACCCGCGACCAGTCCCTTACAGATATATCCCCTATAGATGGCTCCAACGTCGTCTTAAGACGTATATAATATTTCGGAGAATTTCGAATATCTGGGATGTGTCTAGGTGGCTCAGTAGGTCAGAGCATTCCTACTGTAAGGGACTGGTTGCGAGTGTGTGAATTGTGAAATGTGAGAATTCTGTCAATACTCAGCACACCCCACTTTCATAATTACATTCGCATTACCACTACATGCAGTTGTCTTTCATCTGTCGCTTTTAAGGCTAAACATGGTACAAGTATCCAGAGTAAAATAAAAAATTACGCAAACATTTTGAAGCATTTCATACTCAGAAATAAATATAGCAGAAAAGGAAATCAAATAAGATGCAATAAGAGACAATCAATCAAGCCATCCTCGCGCGGCAGAATCCTTCTCGCCTTCGTCGCTTTGCCTCTTTAGAAAAATACTTCACATTGTCTATGGTAGGTATATTTCAAGTTGTTATATGAGCCGGCGGCGCCGAGGGCCTTTAAGTACAGTTTCAAAATACTTTTAGACTGGGGATTTGTACTCCAATTGCGTGGCAGCGAAGTGTAATTCATTTAAAAAGTTCGGAGTTATATTAACGAAATAGAATTACGAAGGCGAAATTAACAGTGAATTTCGCAGTCTTGTTAACTAATCTGTGTAGGTCTTTGTGCAACAAATGTACTAAGTAACATTTTATATCGATTAAAATCCTTCCTTTATTTGGGCATATGGGTTTGTCTTTGTATTTTTTTTATTAGGGGTGCGACTGCCGACTGACCCCCCAACTTTGAAAGGAAAGGCTACGTCAGAGCAGTGGTCAATTAGCAGGTGTGCCAGTTTGCAGGTCAGGTTGGAAGCTAGGGGCCCAAAGTCCTTGGTGGAGCCAAATACGCCAATTAGTAAGTAGGTTTTTTTGTGTGGAAATCCCTTCGGATACCCCCCCGCCGACCAGCGGCGGTTATGTCGGGCTTGAACCGACTAAAACCGCACGCCGTCTCGGGTCTACAGACTCCGGGGTGTAAGGTTACCCATAGAGCATATCCCTCGCACTCCGACTGACCCTGGGCCATTCGCAGTGTCCCCTCTGATAAGAGCAGAGGGGTAACTGGAGCTACCCCCCCCCCCCCCCGCAGGCCTTGCAGGCCCGCCATACCCCGACCCCCTCGTGCAATGGGGTCAGCTGGCCCTGAAAAGGGCCGGTTGGTCAGACTCTTGGCCGCTGACGTTGACGCCAGCTACTCCAGAGGAGCAATCAATGATGCGTCATCGCCCACGTTGCCCAGGGTGCACCAAACTTGGAGGTGATCCAACCAGTCGCACCCCAATTAGTAAGTGCCTTTTTTTTTTTTTTTTTTCGTGCGGAAATCCCTTCGGATACCGCCCCCGCTGGAGAGCGGGGGTCTCCAGCGGGGGCGGTTATGTCGGGCTTGAACCGACTAAAACCGCACGTCGTCTCGGGTCTTAAGACGCCGGGGTGTAAGGTTACCCATAGAGCATATCCCTCGCACCCCGACAGACCCTGGGCCATCTCCGGTTTCGAGATGGCCCCCTTACTTGCTCTCCACTGTGCCATCTGCTAATCAGAGGGACACGTGGAAAGCTTCCGAACAGCCCTCAACAGGGCCGTCCTCGCCTCGGTCGGAGTTGGCCGTAGGCGGCAGCGTCTCTCCCGCCCTAGGAGAGAGGCGCTGCCGTCTCCGTTGCCCAGGGTGCACCGCGTGGAGGTCCCCAACCAAGCACCCCAATTAGTAAGTACCTTCATAGTATTCTCGTTAAATCCACCGAATAAGCTAAATTGCTTATATAAGAAGTTGATATATTTCGATCGTGATGGATTTCGAACCTTCGTACACACAGCGCATTCTTAACCGTTATGCGTTGTTTTTTTTTATTTTTGGTTACTAATATGTAACCAAAATTACTAATATTCCTCCTAATCCTTATAGCCTTAAACTGAATTACTTGTGTTAGGAGTGGGTTGCTTTTGTTGGCTTGGCCAGGGTTCGAACTCGGTACCTTTCGATCATAAAATCGACTCTTTAACCACTAAGCTAGTATCTGTTGATAATACTTTGATTTGTTTGGTTACGCAAATTCCTAAAAAAACATTTATATTTTAATCCTTTCCTTCCTCATTATCAAATCTAATAACAGTCAGATAGCATTGATAGCTTATTTTCGTATGTACTAAACTATGAGTCATTTTAAAACAGTAGATAGTATCATTATATCTGAGAATGTAATACGTATTTAGGTATAAAAGTCGAGATATTACAGCGTTTTACTTGAGAGACAACATGGGCCGTTCTCCCAAAAGACAGTAAATACGCAGCTTACATACTGTATCCAATAAAAAATTACAACTTTACGCGGACTCACCGTGCCGCCTCCGCACTTGACGTCCTCGGCCATAAGTCTGCACCTGTCACTACCATACCACTACACACACCACAGTATAAACTAAACGTAAAAATTAACGTCAATCTCCTTCAAAAATGGAACGTCCGCCAACTGTTTTTCGAAAAATGAATGTTTATTTTTGAAAATAGAAGCGACGCGTCCAGTCGGTGTCGGAGCGTCGCGGGGACTGGTTGCGCGCGCTGCTCCCGTTGCCATAGAAACAGAGGTTCGCGTACAATACCTATATTGAGAAGATACGTATGCGACCTTTGATAGAAAACTTTGTAACCAAAGATATTGTGGTGGAATGCATAAACTGATTATCGGGAATCCAGTGACATTTTATTCGCTTTTCCGTTTACAAACGAGAATTTCCTTTGACATTGGTTCATTTATTTTGGAGCAACGTGAAAAATCGGTAGCAACTTCAGGATATAAGATGTTTTAGCATATATTCGAGTCAAACATTTGTACTTAAACAGTGTTCTAGGACAGAAAAATATAATGTGTTTATGTTCATTCGTAGCTACCTAATCAAGTCATTTTACTGGCTCAGAAAATTATTATAATAATTATGAGAGAGTAGTGAGCTCCATACAAAATACAAATAAAAATTCGACGGCATACTACACAGCTCAAAGCATAGCATAGCTAATTACTGTGAAATATATGAGTTCTAGAATGCGAATAAATATACTTGGATACATTTTATTTTATTAATACATTAATTAATTATACATAGAAATACCTAACGTTACGTTAAATGTGCGATTCTGAATGGAATGGAAAAATATTGAATTCTTGTCTGTTTTTCTGTTTATCTGTTTGTTCGCGATAAACGCAAAAACTACCGAACGGATTATGATGTGGTTTTTGTATTAGAAAGATCTTGCAGCTTGGCGCTCGGGATCCACCCTTCTATTGCTCTGTTTCATAGAAAGAAAGAAAGAAAGAAAGATCATTTATTCGCATGAAATATGGTTACAATTGGTTCTTAAATCTATAAAGTCCTTATCATATTTCGCCTATATTAGGCATGCAAATTTTTATTTATTCATTGTCAATTTATTCAAAGTCAAAGTCAAAGTCAAAGTCTTTATTTTTCAAAATAGTGCAACGTAATTACATCTTTTTGACGTCAAAATCTGCTTAAAACTAAGTTTACCACCGCTTCCTAGGCCCTAGTGGAGAAGAAACGGCGCAACAAACTCCACTGCGGCATTTTCGAGACGTCATATTATAAATAGTGATTTCTTAAGACTAAATATGGACGAATGTACATTTTTGTCTCGTGTCAAGATAAATAAAGGTATATAAAAAAAAAACAAAAGTTAAAATAAAAATTTAACCTAAGTTAAACGTTGAAATAATTTAAAAAAGTTAAAATATGGTAAAAAAAAAAAAAAAAAAGGTTGCCTACAATATTATGCTGTAGTTGTAGCATTAAGAGGGGCCTGCACCATGCTCAAGCCAGACATTTTTGTCTTTAAGGTAATCATCTGTCCTATAGTATGCTTTTTTACATAAGGTGGTCTTAACAAAGGTTTTAAATTTATTGTCAGGCATACCAAGGACCGATTCAGGTAATTTATTATAAAAGCGTATACCTTCCCCCCTAAAAGAATCACTAACTTTGCTGAGCCGATAACATGGAAGGATCAGTTTATTTTTATTGCGCAGATTTCTGTCTGTAATGTCACTTACTTTTGTAAAATTGGAAATATTTTTCCTGACATACAGTATGTTCTCGAATATATATTGGGAAGCTACAGTTAAAATATTAATATTTTTGAATCGTTCCCTAAGAGAATCTCTCTTAACTAAACAATAAATGGCACGAATTGCCCTTTTTTGTAATATAAAGATAGTTTCTAAATCTGCTGCATTCCCCCAAAGTAGTATTCCATAGGACATCAGACTATGGAAGTAACTAAAGTATACCAGCCTAGCAGTAGATTCATCTGTCAACCGCCTAATCTGTCTGACAGCGTAAGCAGCAGAGCTGAGTTTATTGGCCAAAATAGTGACATGGTCACCCCATTGCAATTTCGAATCCATTGTAATTCCTAGAAAGGTAGTGCTATTTACAAATTCCAACCTTTGCCCCCCCAGCATGATATCAACGTGTGTTTGCCTCACATTAGGCAGTGTAAACCTAATGCATTTGGTCTTTTCTGCATTCAACAATAGGTTGTTTGCAGAAAACCAATTTGAAATGGCGTTCAAAATATTATTAACATTATTTGCATTTGTATTACGCCGATCCACTTTGAATATTAGCGACGTATCATCCGCAAACAATACTATGCCAGCTTGTGCTTCAATTATATTAGGCAGGTCATTGATGTAAACCAAGAAGAGAAAAGGTCCTAGGATTGATCCCTGGGGTACACCTATTTTTAAGTTTGATCCATTTGACTTAACGTTATTCACATCAACAGTCTGTAGTCTATCTGTTAAATAAGATTCTACTAATTCTGTGGATTTTTTGTCAAAACCGTACCGACGTAACTTGAGCAAAAGTGTTTGATGGTCAACACAATCAAACGCCTTAGAAAGATCACAGAATACCCCAATAGCATCCTGCGATCCCTCCCAAGCGTCGTAAATTAAGTTAACTAGGCTAACTCCCGCATCGGTGGTAGATTTCCCGCCAGTAAAGCCATACTGTTGGCTGTGGAAAAGATTGTTGGTTTTGAAATGTAGTTGCATTTGATTGAGCATCACTCTTTCAAACACCTTACTCAAAGCTGGCAAAATAGAGATAGGGCGGTAGTTTCCAAGTTCTAACTTAGATCCTTTCTTAAATAGTGGTATTATTTTACTATGTTTCATTAAATTAGGAAATGTGCCTTCATCTATACATTCATTAAAAATGAGTGCTAAATCAGGTGCAATGATATTAATTACATGACTAATTAAAGTAACTGACATGCCCCAGTAATCTTTAGACTTTTGAATATGAGATTTTTAAATACTTTTAATATGTCAATGGGGTCAATATGTTTGAAGTTAAATTTGGAAGAACTGATATTACTCTCAAGAAGGGCACTCTCGGCACTTTGAGCGTTAGAATTAATAGAGGATGTGAGTTTCAATGGAATATTAGTAAAATAATCCTCAAACGCATTTACAATATCTTTTGGAGAGGTTATATCCCTGTTTTCTAATTTAATTTTAGTAATACTATCCCTCATTTTACATTTACCAGACTCTTTGTGAATAACTTTCCAAGTTTCCTTCATTTTATTAGGAGCCTCAAGTATTTTCCTTTTAATGTGAATGGCTTTTGCTTGTCTACATACTTTTTTGAATAACTTGGAGTAGTTTTTAACATAGTCAATGAAACCACCGTCAAAATTGTACTGCTTTTGGGCGTATAAATCGAATAGCGTTCGTCTACTTTTATATATACCTACAGTAGCCCATTCACAGAATTTAGATTTAGTACTGTGCTTTTTACATTTTTGTTTGAATGTATGTGAAAAAGCATTAGTTAATGTACTAAATAAACTATTGTAATGAACATCAGGATTATTGCCTAGGTAAGCTACAGTATTAAGCTTGTTCTCTAACAAGTTTTTGAATTCTCTAATTTTGTTAGAGGTTATGGGCCTACAAAAAATTTATTCAAATATTTCTTTTCAAATTTATTCATTATATTATCATTTGTTATTCTTAAATCATTAAAATTGAATGTCATAGATTATACACAAAAAAATAAAAACTTAGTAAAATATGTCAATTGTTAATAAGTATGTTCTTCAATAACACATTTGTAATAAATATGTGTTAATCTAAATAATGTCTTATTTTGTGTCATTCCTGAACTCATCTACCGTATAAAAACATTTGTCTGCTAACCACACATATAGTTTATTTTTAAATTTAGTTAGCGGCAGGTCTCTTATTTTATTTGGTAATTTGTTATATATATTAATTGCCATAGGGTAGCAGTTGGAATGGTAATATGTGGTATTTATATTTGGCAGAACTAGCCTATCAGGATACCTGGTATTAAAATTATATTATAGTTTGGTTCATATAAGCTTTTACCGGAGCGACTTTCTGATAGCTATATTACAATATTATAAGCTTTATTGCCTTTATCTAAAGTGCAACTAGAAGATCTTCTATATAAATAACAGTGTTGACACTACAACACCAACTTTTTTTTTTACGTGCGGAAATCCCTTCGGATACCCGCCTCCCCCGCCGGCCAGCGGGGGCGGTTATTTCGTACATCGACTAAAACCGCACGGTGTCCTCCCAAGTGTCCATTGCATTTAACCCCAGGGTTACCGGCGGACTTTGGCCGCCCCCGTAACATAACATGTTATGTGATTTTTGATGACTTTTACTGGCACGACTGCCATTTGGCTCCTGCTTCTGTCCTTACATACTTCACGAGCTTCTTTTACTGTCATTAAACCTTTCATGCAAGCCCGCTGGCTTCGAGTGCTTTTGACCTGTCCTTTTTTTTTTTTTTTTTCAGGGCCCCAGCCAACCAATCTCACCTGCTAGGTGGAATACATGCAGATTAACGGACGAATTATTAAACAGTAATTAGAGATAATTTGATTAACTTCATCTGATATTGTCGGAAGTTTACGCGAATGTCACACATTGAAATAAAACTATTTCAAACGGATTCTATCGCGGTTAATTTGATGTTATTTTATAATTTAGGTTGCTTTTCAGCAGCCATGGTCACGGGGAGACTAAAGATGGTTGTTGTCTAGTTGTATTTCATGTATCATTGTAAAATATAAAATAACATCAAATAAATCGCGATAGAATCCGTTAAAATTTTACTGGTGGTAGAAATTTGATGACACACACAAAATTCGGCCGGTAGGTACCACCGTGCACGATTGCGAAAAACCCTCCATAGTAATCCAATTTCGCTTTGATTGCGGTCAGGGGTCAGCAAGTGCATAGCCGGGCAGGGGGATTGTGGTCGCAGCATTAGTGGGTCCGGTGGGTGTCACGCGGTGCTGCGACGACAATCCTCTTCTGATGAGGCCGTCAAGCTGAGTGCCACCATTGTTAACATGCTACGTGTATGTAATGGTGACCCTCTTTCCTGAGACTTTACCTTCAGCTTACCATCATCCGAGGTGAAGTCAAATTGACGTGTCCTAAATATAAAAAATATATAATAATAATAGTTTTAGTTCAATAACTTATTATGATAGAGACCGATATTCTTAGCAATCCATGGATTCTCCGTGCGGGTGCCGGGTCCATCGCGTTGCTGAGTTGGGAACTCGGGACAGTGCCTGGGACTTGCGACCCAAGTGTAGGTTTATAAGGGACCCCTTTTGTTGATGTACATCAACACTCACCACTACCTCCACCACCACTTCACTACCCAAGTTCCCCTCCCTGCCTTACCAAATTTGATACGAACCTACTAGTGCCGCTTTAGACATTCGTCCTAGTAATGAGCTTATTGTAGCTCTCGATAGGCCTAGATCTTTAAGTAGGTTATAGAGAGATTTTGCTGGTATACCTCTCGCTCCCACTTCCACTGCATACAAATTAACCACGTAACCGTTTTTGATTAATTCGTTTGTGAGATCATAGTATTTATTTTTCTTTATTGTGTGGTCCATCGGTATATTTGTTTCCCACGGTACAGTAAGTTCCACAAGAACCACGTGTTTTAACCTCTTAGAATATAGGAATATGTCAGGTCTAGATGACGAAACCCCAACATCCTCCGGAATTTTATAGTGCTTTTCATACGTGTCGATTAGGAGAGTCCAATCTGGGGCAGTATCTATGATTGAATAAGGTTTGTTCCTGGATGTTATGGATGAACCTTCAGACACAAAGTTGATATGACGTCTGTTAGTAGTCAATCCTTTTTGGGCTCTAGCTACTGCCAGACTCATTGCTTCACGTATGATGATAAACACCTTATCGTGGCGGCGTGAGTAATGGCCTCTATCGAGAAGCCTACATCCTACTAATATGTGTCTAGCCGTCCCTATTGCCTCACCACAAGTATAACATTGTTTTTCTGTGGCCTTCCCCCACCTTTCCAGATTACTCTGGTCTGGGAGGGTCACCTGAAAGGCGTTAAGATAGAATTTTAACAGGGCCGGCGACCAGTCATAGATAGTGCGCCACTTTAAGGCCATCGGTATGCAGAACTCTCCCATTGTCAACCATTCATTTTGGATTTCTAAATTCATCGCGTGCACTCGATATTTATCATTTTCGTCTTGTTTTAGAAAGGACTTAAGTATATCCTGGTCCCTTTCTGGCTCTCGTACTCCCAACCCCACTCTGTTCGACTGGGCCCCTATCATAAATCGTTTATGGAATAGGAGTGTAGATTCAAGCTCGGACGCGTTATTATCTTTCGGGAGTGCCCTGATTGTGACATCTTGGGATTTACCTAAGATGTGGGCTTTGGTAACTCTAAGGTGTTTATAGAGCTCCGATGGTTTCTTAAGTTTCATCCCAAAATTATTTTGATCCCTAAATAGAGCAGAGGAATCAGCAGAATGCGCTAGTCCAAGCCACGATTTTAGCGATTTTATGACAGTTGCATCTATTTTCGCCAGTAAGGTTTTACCGAATTCATACACCAGAAAAGGCCAAGTCAGACGTGATGTTAAGTTAAGTTAAGTTAAGTAGTTGTCAAATATCCAAGCTTTTTTGATATTGTTTAGTGGTAGCTGATCTATCTTATTTAGGTAATTTATAAACGTATCGACAACTTCATCTAAGGATGGTGTGCGTCCTTTATAGTCTATCTTTCTCCCAAGAAATTTAAATAAATCGGTGATAAAGATAATAGATCGGTAATAATGTTTTTTTTTTAACGTGCGGAAATCCCTTCGGATACCCCCCCGCCGGCCAGCGGGGGTGGTTATGTCATGTCTCGACTAAAACCGCACGGTGTCCTCCCCAAGTGTCCGTTGCCGGGCACCCCGGGTAAGCCCTCGAAAGGATTACCCCAGGGTTGCCGGCGGACTTTGGCCGCCACCGCGGCCTCGCCTGGTGGGGTCGGGTTTTATCCCGCTTCGGTCAGTTGGCAGGCGTGTGTAGGGCACACACGACACGCCTCCGCCACGGCCTGCTTCTGTAAGGACGGCGAGTCGGCCAACTGCCGTCCTCAGGCCCCGATCATGGAGGTCGGTAGTCCCGGGCGTAGATGAGTCTGCGGCGTCCTCGCCGCAGACTGCGAAACTCGGGGGGCAGGGTTCTCTCCCGCTCCCTCTCCGCCGTCTCTTTCGCGCGCATTACCTGCTCGCAGAAAGAGGCGGCGGCGTGCCACTTGCTCCCGTCGGAGACCACGGCCCTCACCATGGTCTCCAACGAGAGAACGTCCACGCGCAGGACCGCAACGAGATCCCGGCGTTGACTCGCCCACGCATGGCACTCCACCAACGTGTGGAGCGCCGTGTCTTCGCCAGGATCCTCGCAGTGCTGGCACTGCGGCGTTGTCTCCCGGTGGATGCGCCACAGATACTTACCAAAACACCTGTGTCCGGTAACCATCTGGCACATCCGATCGGAGAGGTCCCCATGGTCCCTCTCCAACCACTCCTTCATGATCGGTCTCACCGCCGCAATGGTGGATTCCCCCCACCTTGGGTGCTCAAGTCGCAGTTAAATATAAAAATATTATCTTATCGGTAATAATGATAAGATAATATTTTTATATTTAACCATATTATCAAATCTTTCATTTTCAACCGGTCTATAATCGGTATTACACACTCACGATTCGCCAGTTATGATTAGGTCCCAGATGAGCTCCGTTTGGTGAGTGAGAGTGCCGGAGCCCAAACTCCTTTCCCATCCCCTCCCAAATTCCTTTCCCATCCCCTTTCCTTTACAGGGTCGGCAGCGCGAGTGTGACGCCACGGGTGTTGCACACGCCCATAGGCCGCGGTAACCGCTTCCCATCAGGTGGGCCGTGTGCTTGTCTGCCACCTTAGTGGTATAAAAAAAAAATTGTCATCTACCGAGTACATTAGCCCGCGAGCGATATTTAACATTTTTAATACACACATAACTATGAAAAGTCAGAGGTGTGTGCCCGGGGCGACTGGGGATCGAACTTGAGACCTCGTCTGGGTAGTTACGTACGCCACTAGGCTATCGCCGCTGGGTGTGGCAATACACCTCTGCCTATCCCTACGGGGATACATGCGTGTAGTTGTGTTATCTAAAATCGGTATATTTTGTTCACCCAGGTGAACAAAAGTGGAAATTGTAGTGTCCTCATATGACCTCGGAATCATTTCACCTGGGTGATATCACCTAGGTGAACAAAGTGGAATACTCATAATAAAATTACTCCAAAAGCCGCGGTAGCCTAGTGGTATGGGTAAGGGACTGCTGAGACGAGGTCTCGGGTTCGATCCCAGGTTTTACCATGGCACACACCAATGACATTTCGATGCATTTCGAAGTTATGTGTGTATTTATCGCAGGTTTATAAGTGCCCGGTTAATGGCAATAGGCTCGCCACCTATTACATTGGGACCTAAACATAAACTGGCGAAATGTGGGTGCTAGCACCTCTACCTACCCCTTCGGGGATATAGGCGTGAGTTTATGTTATGTTATATTTATTAGTCCATAGTATAACATGATAATCATGTTTATTAATTTATTTATTAGGGATTTACAAACAGTTACACACTAAATATAATTACAACGAATGGATAAATTAACAATGACTAAATGTACACTCACAGCGAAATCCACATGTTTTACGATTGGATAAATTATCATGGCATCTCTAGGACAATGACCGGAAGGTGACCTGGCTCATTCCCATCCACAAATACACGCTAAATAAGTTTCATTCAACCAAACTCCGACATCCAAATATTCATACCGTCAAACGCAAACTTCAACATCACATATCTATGTAAAGCCCTTAGACATAAATAAGGTCAGCGAAAAAATAAAGAATTGTGTCCGCGTGAAATCTGCTGATTGTACAACCTCTCTTTCTTTAATGCTGGGTACACACCAATAAAGTTGGATGAACGCAAACGAGGAATCGAGTGTGCGGTAATGATGACAAATACCTCTCACCTTAAATAAATAAAAACCAAACTCTCCCTTTTTCTTCTATATATTTATAAAATTAGCGTATGTACAATATAATGTATAACCCTATTCATATACAAAACACTTGAGCAAATTTTCTTTGGGAAAAACAGGCCAAGCTGCATCTTTAAACTACTCTTATTTCTTACTTAGCATTATTATTACCTGTGAAAAAGATTAGGACTTTAACAGACATAGATACCGCTAGAATAGTTTATTTCAGTTATTTCCATAGTATTATGAGCTACGGCATTCTCCTTTGGGGTAATGCCGCAGATTTAAATACAATCTTTGTATTGCAAAAGCGGGCGGCGGTGCGGGCAATTTATAAGTTGGGCCCAAGAGTCTCCCTCCAAGAAAAGTTCAAAGAAATAAACATTCTAACTGTAGTTTCCCAATATATTTTTGAAAATCTTTTGTATGTTAGAAGAAACATTTCCAGTTTTTTAAGGCTTTGTGATATACATAACGTAAATACTAGACATAAAAACAATATTGTGGTTTGTAATAGTCGACTCCACAAGATTAGTAATTCCTTTCAGGGTAACTGTATACGCTTCTACAACAAGCTCTTTATAAACTTAAAAGCCAAATTAAAAGTAGACTCTGCCAAAAAGGCTATTATAAAATTCAAGACTATTTAGACGACAAACAAGCTTGGATATGAACTGTTTGCTCTCTCTCTATGCTACTCAAATGAAATATTGTACTTAGGTTAAGTAAATATGTTTGTAAATAGACTAGAAACTAGAATAATAGACAGAGTTTCTTGCCGGAGTCTTCTCAGGACAGGGCCGCGTTTCGAACCGGTTGGTCCATTTGCCAAACATTAGATTAAATAATTTTTTCCCGTCCCGTATTAATGGTCTATACAGAATAAATGGTTTTTGACTTTGACTTTGACCATACAATATTATACAACTTTATAATTACATATATAAGTAACTATGAATGTATATATTACGGCATATTATACCTAGTCAGGTCATACGTATTGTCACACAGTAAAAACTTTTCTTTTAGAATTCTGGCCACAAAAAAGTTTATTGAATTCGAATTTCGAATTGTTCATGAAAATAAAAATGCTATGCGCGCATATATACTTTTTAGAATTTTAATCATTTTTAAATATGGAGTGGACGCTTAAAGAAGACCGTGTTGCAGTTATTGCGTTGCATCGTTGCGGTTACGCGGCAATTCAAATTTTTGACATACTGAAAAATTGGAATATAACCAAAAGATTCGTTTATCGTACCATCAAACGATACAATGAAGACTCTAGTGTAGATGACAGGTCAAGAAGTGGTCGCCCTCGGTCTGTTAGGGCTCCAGCAGTGATAAAAGCTGTGAAGGCGCGAATTCAAAGAAATCCCAAACGTAAGCAGAAAATGTTGGCCCTTCAGATGGGATTAAGCAGAACCACGGTGAAAAGGGTGTTAAATGAAGACTTAGGGCTTCGGGCATATCGAAGAAAAACAGGACATCATTTAAATGCTCGTCTAATGGACCTGAGACTGAAGAGATGCCGCGCATTGTTGAAGTGGTACGCGGGAAAAAATATCGGGAAATTCTTTTTTCGGATGAAAATTTTTTTACCGTAGAAGAGAGCTACAACAAACAAAATGATAAGGTGTACGCACACAGTAATGAAGAAGCGAGCAACCGTATTCCGCTTGTCCAACGAGGTCATTTTCCATCCTCGCTCATGGTATGGTTGGGAGTTTCTTATTGGGGCTTAACAGAGGTACACTTTTGTGAGAAAGGTGTAAAAACGAATGCAGTTGTGTATCAAAATACAGTCCTGACGAACCTTGTGGAACCTGTTTCTCATACCATGTTCAATAACAGGCACTGGGTATTCCAACAAGATTTGGCGCCAGCTCATAGAGCGAAGAGCACACAAGACTGGCTGGCGGCGCGTGAAATCGACTTCATCCGGCACGAAGAATGGCCCTCCTCCAGTCCAGATTTGAGTCCGTTAGATAACAAGATATGGCAACACTTGGAGGAAAAGGCGTGCTCAAAGCCTCATCCCAATTTGGAGTCACTCAAGACATCCTTGATTAAGGCAGCCGCCGATATTGACATGGACCTCGTTCGTGCTGCGATAGACGACTGGCCGCGCAGATGTGTATATATTACCACTATATTTACTGTACAAATATTGCATGTATGTATGTACTGTTATGCCAATCTGTGACTGTCAAGCGACAAAAGAGCTACTCATGTCCGCTTGGCAGTCAACGTCTTTCTCTTCCTAAAAATCTTTAACACACCTAATCAATAAAATAAATCTATAAAAAAGGATCCTGCTCCCCATGGCAGGAACACTCCTGAAGATTCTTTCTCTATTAGCAAGACTTTGCTAGAATATTATTTCTAGTGGGCCTTCACAAAAATAAAATCAAAAAAAATACCACTCACCGCAGCGTGAAATCCACACTGGTTCGTTTCATTCGTTCGGTTTCGTTCACATGGTGTGTACCAGCTTAGGAAAGAGTTTGTTGGGTGGGCAGTAATAACGCTCACCTTGTCGCAAATTGAATGTTATATAAAGTAAAAAATATTTGTTATGTTATAAGACTTGCGAGGCCGCGGTAGCGGCCAAAGTCCGCCGGCAACCCTGGGGTTATCCTTTCGAGGGCTTACCCGGGGTGCCCGGCAATGGAATCTTGGGGAGGACACCGTGCGGTTTTAGTCGATACACGACATAACCACCCCCGCTGGCCGGCGGGGGGGTATCCGAAGAGATTTCCGCACGTAAAAAAAATAAATGTTATAAGACTTCCGGAAACAGTAATAATATACGATTTATGTTCACTGAGTAGTAACCACCTGCTGGCAAGAGGTTAACTCGTAACTAATTTATTCGTAAGAATGTTACACGGTAAACATTACATCATTTTCTAAAATTTTGTCACATAATTATCTGATATACAAAAAAATAAAAGAAATAACAGCTTACATACATATATTCACGTCTTTTTCCCTCCGAGGTAGGCAGAGACAACAGCTCACCATCTGCTTCTGTCCTCACACACTTCACGAGCTTCCGTCCCTGTCATTAAACCTTTCATGCAAGCCAGCCGGTTTCGAGTGCTTTTGATATGAGCCATAATTAATAACAGCACTCATTGCAATATAATTAAGAAACTTATGAATATAATATTAAGTCAATTTAATTTTTCAATTTTTAAGAGTCAGAATAAAATTGACAAATATAAGGTTACCGTGAAAAGGAAGGGCGTAAATTGGCGTCTGTGGGCTATAAGGTGGAACAAGATAAATATTAAAAAAAACATAGTGATCATTACCAATCCTAGCCACTCCTTTTGAATCCTACTAATATTATAAATGTGAAAGTTTTGTGACGATGTTTGGATGTTTGTTACTCAATCACGCTCTAACGGCTGAACTTATCAGGCTGAAATTTGGTGCAGGGATAGATTATAGTCTGGAATAACAAATACAGGAATATGGCTCCATGGGTAGCGGGAACGGGAGCAGAATTTCACGCGGGCGGAGCCAAGGACATTTGCTTCTCTTAAATAATCCCAACATTGTAAAGGCCCAGTTTGTTTGTTTGTTTGCTCCCTTACAGCGCCCGCTTACAGGTGAGGTTGCCTTGACTTCGGAAGTCTTGGAGAGGTTCCGCACAATCCGTATATATTTATTCTTTCGTTACGCTTCAAAACAATCATTATGAAAATTTTCATAAATGTTTTAAGGGATACAAGAAATACGACACATTTCATTTAGAAAAAAAAAGTACTGTTCCTTATGGTATAGAAGCGAGCGAAGACTAGTAAATAAATATATATTTTAAACTTGTTCGCAAATCACAGATATGGTAATGATTATTTATGTGACTAGCAAATAATTGTTCGAGTCTCGCTGTGCAATGTTCAGTAATTGTGTTTGAGAATTACCCACGACACAGGGATCTACCGACACAGGGATTTGTGTGGTAATGTTCCTGTGTTATTTGTTGCATACATGATATTATCTGATATAGCAGATTTGATTTTAGGGCGTATTCAATGGCATGTTGATGTGGAATTTCAAATATATTAATATGTTCTTGTAGATATTAGATTTATTGTGTGATGTAGTTTATTTAATTAAAATTTCTAGCAAAAAGTAAAAAAGCGCCGGTAGCTTAGCGGTTAAGGAGGCTTTTTTACTACAGAGAAGTCCCGAATTCAAATCCTGACATTTACACTATTGACTTGAATCCGTCCTAACACAAGTAATTCAGCTTAGCTGGAGGGGTTAGGGGGAATACTAATAATTTCGGTTACTAATATTTAGTGGGGAAAGGGGGACCATTGTCTCTGCCTGCTTAGGGAAAAAAGCGTGAGTATTTGTTTTTATACAGTGAACTAGCAGCCCGGGGCCCGGCTTCACCCGAGTATAAATTCGTAAAGTCCCAACACCAGATTGTAGGCTACCGAGTGCGACTAAATATTACGAATATAAGGCCATAAGCTTTTATATATTGAATTTCATGTTGCTGACTTCAAAAGTCTTTAGAAGACAAAGATTTGTTTTACACCTTTGCAGGAAAGTCTTAAGTCTTTTTATTCTATATCTATGTCTACATTTACATATATCTTCACTAATATTATAAAGAGGAAAAATTGTATTATTTGATTTTTGTATGTTACGAATAAACTTAATTTTTTTTTTTTATTTAGGACACGTCAATTTGACTTCACCTCGCCTGATGGTAAGCTGAAGGTAAAGTCTCAGGAAAGACGGTCACCATTACATACACGTACCATGTTAACAATGGTGGCACTCAGCTTGACGGCCTCATCGGAAGAGGATTGTCGTCGCAGCACCGCGTGACACCCACCGGTCCCACTAGTGCTGCGACCACAATCCCCCTGCCCGGCTATGCGCTTGCTGACCCCTGAACGCAATCATACCGCATTGGATTACTATGGAGGATTTTTCGCAATCGTACACGGTAGTACCCACCCGGCCGAATTTTGTGACAAATTTGTGTCATCAAATTTCTACCACCAGTACATATTTACTACATATTTTTACTGGACATATTTCAAAAATTGTTATACCGTTCGAAAGCTACGTTATCACTGAGTGACATATGCTGTATTTATTACTATAACTAACTAACTACCTAAATCCCTACTAAAAACAACCCAAAGTGTAATTAGTCATAAAATGTCTCTCATCGCATGCGCTGCGGAAAGTATTGATGATAGAACAAAAAATATTCTACAATATTGTAGAATAAAAAAAAAAACAAAAAAAAAACTACAAAAAACTTCGCGAGACCACCATATAATAATATGTCCAACTATTGTAGTTGTGTCACAATAATTACTTTTTACACACTTTTTATAAAAAAAGCCGCCGTAGCCTAGTGGTATGGGTAATGGACTGCTGAGGCGAGGTCTCGGGTTCGATCCCAGGTTTTATCATGGCACACACCAATGACTTTTCGATGCTTTTCGAAGTTATGTGTGTATTTATCGCAGGTTTATAAGTGCCCGGTTAATGGCAATAGGCTCGCCCACCTATTGCATTGGGACCTAAACATAAACTGGCGAAATGTGGGTGCTAGCACCTCTGCCTACCCCTTCGGGGATATAGGCGTGAGTTTATGTTATGTTATGTAATTACTTTTTACATTTATAAAAAGTTGATAGAAATGCCTATCAGAATCAAACCATGTTATGCATAGCTTTGTATTAGTTTTAACGAAATAAATGAATTCTTATTCAAGACTGTTTCAAGGCCTGTTGATTACTTTTTAGGGTTCCGTTGCTAAAATGGCAAAAAACGGAACCCTTATAGATTCGTCATGTCTGTCTGTCTGTCCGTCCGTATGTCACAGCCACTTTTCTCCGAAAGTATAAGTACTATGCTGTTGAAACTTGGTAAGTAGATATATTCTGTGAACCGCATTAAGATTTTCATACAAATATAGAAAACTAGTTGAATTCCTGAGACGAGCTCAGCCGAATACAAGGGATTTTCGATTTTGCGATTATTATTTTTTTGCGATTTTTTCTTTATCTTGCAATGGTTCACCCCAGCACGAATCTATTACCGAAAACAGCAACTCGATAGCTCATCTCCTTCATACCCAAAACCGTGACAGAAAATTGGCAGCGACGACGTCGACGACAACTCGATAGCAATAGGGCTTTTCTAAAGAAAATCCCTAAAAACAATACATTTTGGGGGTCGGATACTTAGAACTGAAACTTAAAAAAATTTTATTCACCAAACCCATACATGTGTGGTAGCTATGGATAGGTCTTCAAAATGATATTGAGGTTTCTCATATAATTTTTTTCTAAACTGAATAATTTGCGCGAGAGACACTTCCAAAGATGTAAAATGTGTCCCCCCCCCCCTGTAACTTCTAAAATAAGAGAATGATAAAACTAAAAAAAATATATGATGTAAGGTAAGGTAAGGACCATGTAAACTTCCAACGATAATTGGCTTGAACGAGATCTAGTAAGTACCTAGTTTTTTTAAATACGTCATAAATCTTAAACTGCAATTTACCTTTCATTCAATCAACTCAAATATAAAAATTAATTAAAAAACATTATTATGTTACTTGCTGCTACGGAACCCTTCATGGGCGAGTCCGACTCGCACTTGGCCGCTTTTTTAATTAATGAAATCGGAAATTCAATTCAAAAGATTTAAAAATACGAATTTGTTCTTTGGCCGCGATAACCAACATCTACGCGGGCGGAGCCACGGGCAACAGTTAGTTAATATTATGAAGAGGTAAGATTTATTTGTTTGTAATCGATAAACTCTGAAATTATTAAACCTATTTCAAAAATTCTTTCACTATTAAAATACTACATTTTCCCTGAGTAGCGGCGATAGCCCAGTGGTATACGTAACGGACTGCTGAGACGAGGTCTCGAGTTCGATTCCCAGCTACCCGGGCACACACCTCTGACTTTTCGTAGTTATGTGTGCATTAATAAATGATAATTATCGCTCGCTTAATAATGCGCCCGGTAGATGGCAATAGGCTCGCCCCCTATTACATTGGGACCTCAACATAACTGGCGAATCTTGGGTGTGTAATACACCTCTGCCTACCCACGAGATCAGAACTTACGCGGGTGAAATTATGTGGCGATTTTAGTTTATAAATAAAATTATTGTAACAGATTTCTTCAAATCAAACTCCTTGGTGAATTTAAATGTTTTAATACTGTGCTACAATTCACAAATATATACAATAAAAAGGCCGTGTTCTTAATGAGACGGTAGACGACAGACACCGAACATTTCCGATCCCGAGTAGTCAGTCAAGCGCGCGGGTGACGGGCGGCAGGGCAGTTCTCAATTAGTCTTGTTTAGCATAAACAATCTCCACCTCCTCAGGAAACGACTGGCGGAATTATTCTATGTCCAACAGTGGGCAAAGTTTATGGATAGCTCTTCTTACTATGCCCTTGCTAGTTTTAATGTCTGCAACTCTACAAGCTCCGTCGGTTCCAGGGTATACAGCAGTTACGCGTCCAAGCGGCCACTTCATAGGGGGACTGTTGTCATCTCTAATGAGCACCATCTGGTTCGGTACTATATCAGGTTGTCTCTTTTGCCACTTCGTTCGTTGTTGCAGCTCGCAGATATACTCCCGGCTCCACCTTGTCCAAAAATGTTGTCTTGCCTGTTCTATGCGGGCATATCTATGGAGACGGTTTGGATTAATGTTTTGTAAATCAGGTGCGGGCAGGGAAGTCAGTGGTCTTCCTATTAGAAAGTGCCCAGGAGTCAAAGGACAAAGGTCGTTTGGGTCTGATGACAAAGGGACAAGAGGTCTTGAATTAAGGATCGCTTCTATTTGTGAAAATAAAGTTGCGAGTTCCTCAAAAGTGAGGCGAGTGTCACCTAATACTCTTTTCATATGAAATTTAGCTGACTTTACAGCTGCTTCATAAAGACCACCAAAATGAGGTGTATACACTGGCGAAAATCTAAACCTTATACCTTCGTTTGCAAAATCTGATACAGCCGCAAGTTCACAAATTGCTCGATTGGCACCAACAAAATTAGTGCCATTATCACAGAATATTTCGTGAGGTTTCCCGCGACGTGACATGAAACGGCGCAAAGCTAATATAAATGCCTCTGTTGACAGATCACTAGCTAATTCAAGGTGAACTGCTTTTGTTTTAAAACAAACGAACACACACAAATAGCATTTCAGAAGCTTTGAGCCGCGACCCTTTTTATTTAGAATCATAAAAGGCCCAGCGTAGTCTGTACCTGTTATTTCAAAGGGAAAACCAGGGCTTAATCTTTGAGACGGCAGGTTTCCCATTATTTGCCTAGCAACTACTCCTTTCATTCGTCTACAAACGATACAGTCGTTACATATACGTCTTGCTAACGTTCTGCCACCGATTGGCCAATAATGCTCTCGAACGTGTGAAAGAAGTAATTGCATCAATTTAATATGGTAATATTTCATAATTATCTTAGAGAACCAATGCTTAGCATCTAACATGATAGGATGTTTCTTATCATTACAAAATTCGGCCACCTACACGAATTAAGCCATGCTCATCAATAGATGGCGTTAAACAAAACATTTTAGATATATTTTTAAAATTGTTCTTATACTTTGAAAAACTCTCTTGTTGTGCTATTTTTGCTAGTTTTAGTTCTGATGATTCCAATTCATCAACAGTTAAATCCTTCCTAGCATGTTTTATATTTTTACAGTTATTGATAAACCTACAGACATACGCAAATACTCGTCTTAACCTTAAAAAACTCGAATATCGTTCAAAATCTATAACTGACATCTGAGGTGTATCAACATTGCAGGCGTGTACTCGTAACTCAGGTAAGTTCGTTAGTGTCTCATTGTGCTGTGGAATCGGCCACTCGTCTTGCACACCTTTTAAAAAGGCAGGTCCTTCCCACCAGAGTGATAACGACGGAACTTCATTAGGATAAACACCCCTAGAGGCGAGGTCAGCAGGATTAGAAGAAGAAGGAACATACATCCACTTATTACCAGCGCACAATTCGTTCACCTCGGCAACGCGATGAGACACAAACACACTTAGTTTATGTGCAGGTGAGTTCAACCAACCCAATACCACCCTCGAATCACACCAAAAGAATTTGTTTATGATTAATCCTCGTAACGATTTAATAACTTTATGACACAATCGAGCAGCCAGTACTGCGCCGCATAACTCGAGTCGTGATATGGTTGTACTTTTCAGTGGTTTGACCTTCGCCTTTGCACTTAAAAGTTTCACAGACACGTTCCCTGACGCATCAGCTGATCTAATATATACACAAGCAGCATAAGCCTTCAATGATGCGTCAGAAAACGTGTGTAATTCAATATTTACAGGATTTAAACACATTACATATCGTGGTATTGACAACTGTTCTATGTACTTTAAATTATTTAAAAATTTCAGCCACATTTCTGAAATCTCTTTAGGTATTTCATCGTCCCATCCAATATTTTCTAACCATAACATTTGTAATATAATTTTACAAGTGATAGTGCAGATTGACAAAAGACCCAAAGGATCATAAATACACGAAGATACCGATAATACAACTCTCTTAGTAATTTTTACATTTTCTTGAATTTTCGCTTTCGAAATAGGAATTAAAATGCAATCGGAATTAGGATCCCATTCAATACCTAAGGTACTAGCAGCACCTGATATTTTCAGGGTTTCCTGATCCTTCCCCTTGCATTCGTTTGCTATTACATTTACTAACGATACTGAATTACTCTTTACCTTTCGCAAATTAAAACAGGCGGTTTTTAAAGTTTCAGTGACCCGTTGATAAATATTTATTAAAACCGTTGCGTCATCACATCCTGAAATCAGGTCATCGACATAAAAATCATGAAGAATGACTTGCTTTATCAATGGATCATCACACTCAAGAGCTAGTTGAACAAGGCATCTTGTGCTAAGAAAAGGCGCAGACGATGTGCCGTAAGTAACTGTGTTCAATTCGAAACAATTAATAGGTTCGTCTGCGTTTTCCCGCCATAATATCATTTGAAGATGACGCTGGCTAGGTTCTATCATAATCTGACGTTACATCTTCTCTATATCACCTGTTATAATATATCTATGTTGTCGAAGTCTGATAAGAATAGAGAAGATGTCGTCCTGTACAGTAGGACCCACCATCTGTATGTCATTCAGAGAGAGGCCTGTACTAGTCTTTGCAGATGCATCAAATACAACGCGGCATCTGGTAGATTCCCTCTGTTCCTTAAGAACAGGGTGATGCGGCAAAAAAACTGCATTTTTAGGTCTCTCTACAAGTGACATATGACTCAGGTCCCTGTATTCACGCAAAAAATCTACATATTGACTTTTTACTTCAGGCTGCCTTTGAAAACGTCTTTCCATCGAATTAAGTCTTGTTTTTGCAGAATAATATGAGTCACCTAACTTATCTGATTCAAACTTCAAAGGCAGCGTGATGCAGAAACGACCATCTTCTAGACGACGAGTGTGTCGCATGAAGTGCTGTTCACAAGCTTCTTCTTCTTGATACCAAACAGGCCCCGACGGTACTTCTTCTAGCTCCCAAAATTTCTTAAGTTGATTTTTTATTTCATGACTAAAGTTACAAACATAAGTATTTTTATCTATTTTACTATCACTACACATGACTGGCCCAGCTACTAACCATCCAAATAAAGAATTGTGTAACATTGGTTTACCATGGCCTAACTTAATTGTCTCTGTGGAAATTATGTCCCAAAACACATCTGCTCCTATCAACAAATCTATTTTGGATGGACTATAAAATTCAGGATCTGCCAACATCACATTTTGTGGCAGATTTATAGAACTAATATCAACTTCGCGACTCGGTCACTCGCTGGTTACTGTATCTATAATAAATGCATCGACCAAGGTGCTATATGCATTCATGCGCGAATGAACCTTTATTGTGCAACGTTGTAAAGCCTCGAAGGAAATATCATTAATGCCAGTAATACAAACTGAGCCTACGGAATGGCTTTGAATCGCTAACTTGTCTCGTAGATCTTGACTAATAAAGGACGACTGACTGCCACAATCCAGTAAACAACGCGCTTCACATTGTTTATCTGAGTTGCTACAGGATACAGTCACTAACGCAGTGGACAGTAATATCTGATTAGCTATACAAGATGACAACGACATAGCTTTAACCTTCTTCTCTTCTTCACCCTTAACAGGCTCTTTCGGCAAGTGAAGAAGAGAATTATGTCTTCTCTTACAAATCTTACAAGTAACTGCTTTGCACTGATGAGCAAAGTGCCCGCTACGCAGACAGTTTAAACATGCACGCATTTTTACTATCAAACTCAATCTATCTGCGGGAGCCATAGCTAAAAAATTTTTACAGTAATATATTAAATGCTCACCATTACAAACTGAACACTTGTTTCTAGTCTGACCGTCGGAAGAAGCGGCGACAAAGGTTTTTTGTACCTTATCAATTCTTTTATACGTCTGCGGGTGGGGCTGAACGTTCTTGCTGGCTCTGTCGCTGCTACTTGCTAAGGTCATTTCCAACACATCTGCTCTTTTTCTCAAAAAATCATAGAAATTGTCTAGAGTAGGTTTGTCTAATAAATTATTTTTATATTCTTCCCATTTCGAACTAGTAACGTTATCTAACTTTGCGGAAAACATAAAAATTATAATCGTGTCCCAGTTATCAGTTTTTTCATCTAAACTATTTAATGCACGAAGACCTCTAGAAATATGGTTTACAAGAAAGCGTAATGATTTTTCACTTTCCTGTGTCATAACAGGAACATCAAACAATGACTTAAGGTGGGTATTAAGGCTCGACCGAGATCTCGGTCTCGGTCTCGGTCTCGGCATTCTCGGCTACAAACCCAACCGAGAAATTTGTCTCGGTTCTCGGCTAATTATAGCCGAGATTTTCGGTCATGACCGAGATTGTAACTTTGTTCGGATCGGCTTTCAAATTATACCGCGCGTGGCCACGTGCCGCAGCGCGAAGTCGTTTGGTGTAAGTGCGTGCGAGAGCTGAATTATGATTGGTTGAAATCCCGGCAGGCGAACTGCGGCCGACCGCCTTCGCCCCGTTCGAGCAGTATTTGTAATTTTTTATGTTTACAATAGTAATGAATGGAAGTTTGTTTAAACACAGTAAATGAAAATAAGTTTTTTTAAATGTTGTGTTGCTTCTTGCTGTGATTACTTGTTTATTGTTGATACTTGTAAAATGTAAATTGATTAATTGCACTGGTTTGGTATAAGCAAGATCATTACTTATAGTTTTGCGGTGGAATATAAAGCGGGTAAGTTGTTTTATATAAATATAAGTAAATTAAATATATATTACAGATTGTTTTGTGACTTTATGCGCACTTGCAAAGCTTTTTGCTAAAATCAAATACGATACGTAGGTTAGGTACCGTTTCTAAGTAAAATTAATCGAGAATTGTTTTGATCAAAGTTGACGACCTATTTGTTTTTAAACAACAAACTTATCAGGTGCTATTTTTTCAGTTTTGTTTCGATTTAATGTGTTTAATGTTTATGTTTACTGAGAAGGTATAATATTGTATTGTTGCAGATGAAAACTAAATATGCCTAAAGTAAATCCTATTTGGGAATATTATGAAAAAAATATTGTATTACATCCATCAAAGGCTATTTGTAAGTCGTGTAGTAAAACGGTGTCATTAGGCAGTCCTCAGCCCAAACATCAGACTATCAAAGGTTTGAAACTGCACCTGTCGAAATATCATTCATCTGAATATGAACACTATGTGAATAAACTGGCAGAAATTGCTCACGAAAATAGTTTGAAACCGACTATGTCAAAGCCCATGCGCCTTAATATTGATCATAGTGATAATAAGCATCAGCCTACTATAGAACAATTAATATCTCATCCGCCTTCAGCAAAATGGCCGGATGATCATCAGATTGTCAAACGAATTGATAAAGCAATTATGGATTACATAATTGTGGACATGCAACCTTATACTACAGTGTCAGGTGAAGGATTTAAACGTTTCAATTTCGCTGATCCATCTGGGCCAAAACGTTACAAATTAAAGTCCGAAAAATACTTTCGTAGTCAGTTAATGCCTGAAACATATGAAAAGGTTCAAGCCAAAGTGGTATCTCTGTTAATAGAAGCTGATTGGATAAGTTTTACTACTGATATATGGTCAAATCCTACAAAAACTTGTTCGCTGCTGAGTTTTACTGCCCATTTCGTTCGGAAAGAACAGCGCCTTAAAGTGGTGCTGGCTGCGACTGTTCTGGAAGACGACCACACTGGTGATTATATAGCAGAAAAACTCAAAGAGATTTCCGAAACTTACAACATCGCAACAAAAGTTCACTTGGCTGTACGAGACAACGCTCGCAACATGGTCCGCGCCACTCGAGTAGCTGAATTCACATCGTTGGGTTGTGTTGCTCATACTCTGCAGTTGACGATCCATGATGCCATTTTTTCGGTTGCAGAAGTTGAAACGCTGATAAAAAAATGTCATAAAGTAGTCGGCCATTTTCACAGGAGTGAACAAGCTCGAAGACATTTAAGTACCTTTCAAAAAACCTTAAATTTGCTGGAGCATACGCTTTTTCAAGATGTCGAAACTCGGTGGAATAGTACCTACTTAATGATGGAACGACTGCTTGAGCAAAAAAATGCTTTGAACCTATACCGTATTGAAAAAGGAGGCATACTAGAAATTAACAGTGATGAATGGAATTTCATGAAAGATATAGTGAACGTTTTGCAATGCTTTTACCAAGCCACGTTGGATATCTCTTCCGACTCGTCCTGTGTTTCAGTGGTAATACCGTTAGTGGCAATGTTAATTGGAAAATTGGCGCCAACACCAAACATTCAGTCCTTTAATGACCAGGAAGATGATAATGAAAATGAAAATCACACAGAGACGATGAAGAGCAAGCTACTGGATGCACTTAATCAGCGGTTTTCATTTGTTAAAAGTTGTTTGCCACTAGTTACTGCAACACTGATCGATCCACGGTTTAAAACTAAATATCTAACTGAAAGCGAAGTTAACTCAGCCAAGCTTCATATTATCGAGACTCTCACTCTCATTGAAAATGTAGGATCAGATTCTCGTGAGACGACATGGGCATCTTCAACTAACTCGTCAAACATGGCTGCAACAAATCAATCTAACTTATGGGCAGCTCATGATTCGATAGAGTTGGAAGACGAGCCAATGACCAATGACGAATACAGTTCAAGCTCTATGATCGAAATAGCGCTAGAAAGCTTTCTTAGAGAGCCAAGACTGCAAAGAAATGCTAATATATTTGAGTATTGGTTTTCGTCACCTTATAAGGTGCTTAAGTCTGCAGCAAATAAGTTTTTATCTGCGCCGCCTACTAGCGTAGCATCTGAACAACTGTTTAGCAAAGCTGGACAATTGTATGACGAGAGGCGACACTCTTTGAAGGGCGAAAATGCCGAAAAATTGCTTTTTTTATGTTATAATATAATGTTATTTAACTTTAATTATTAAAACAGTTAAGTTTGTTAAACAATTAGTAGTGTATTAAAAAGTTAAGAGTATTCAAAAAATTTTTTTTCACGCTTTGTCTATTCTCGGTCTCGGCTCTCGGTCTCGGCCGAGATATTATTTTATTCTCGGTCTCGGTCTCGGTCTCGGCCGAGAACGAAAAACCCATCTCAGTCGAGCCTTAGTGGGTATACACTAGTTGACGTTTGTTGATAAAACGATCACAAATCAATTTCCAGGCTACTTCATAATTTTTACCGGTAAGCTCTAAGAAGTCAATGACAGCGGCTGCAGAACCTGACAATGAACCCTTTAAATATTGAAATTTGTTAATATCAGGCAATGATTCATTATCATGAATAACGCAAATGTAAGTGTCTCTAAACTCGAGCCACTTGTTCGAATCGCCGTCAAAGGTTGGTAAAGTAATTTTAGGCAATCTTACAAAATCACTTGATTTTGCAGATTTATTATCTGAATTATCTGAACTATTAAGTATATTTCTTTCAATCAATTCCTGTGCCTCTGCCATTGTCCTATAGAACCTATTTTCAGTAGACTGCCTTTCAAGTTGGTCTGAAATTGCAGGTTCTTCTTTTTCTTTGATTTCAATACTAGTTTGAATTAAATCATAATCTGAAAACAACGTATCTATTTTTTATAGTCTTGTTCTTACTTCGTGTATTTGTACTTTTGTTAAACTTTCCTGATGTTTAAAATCTTTAAAAAAATTCTCAAATGTAGTTAACCTACCCTTAACAGATGCTCGTTTTTTAATGAGTTCCTTGTACTCTGAATCAGACATTGAAAACGATAAAAAAAAGAAATAATAATAAATAACCAAGTGTATAAATACCTCAGTGTAGCAAACCTTACGAATCAATGCAGTACCGGGTGATAACAATAGACAGTCAGTATCATTAGCTTATCAGTGCTGTCAGCCGGTGCTAGGTAAGCGGCAAGCGCGTAGTATTTATGTTATGTACTACATCCTCAGCTGTTATTTACCGGTACAACTTAACTGGAATTTGGCAGAAATATATTTTTCCATTAAAAGTCAGCTTAATAAAATAAAGTTAAGCGATAACAGTGCAGGGTACCTAAATTAAACTAGGAAAATAAGCTACAGTACATAAACAAATTGAGTACTTATGCTCTAAAGGCGTTTTTGTTATCACCTTTTAGCGAAAATGTAAAATGTATGCAAATTAAATATTAATTACTTTTCATGACGTTATATATTTTTTATAAATTTAAGTTATACAAAGAAATATTGGTATGTAGGTAAGTTATAACGACAATTGCACTGGTTTTTACTAAGCAAACTTATTAATCAATATAACTAAATGCACTTATGAAATGTTTTTTTTTTATTTTTTTATTTTAATGGATTGAATAGGTACTTTGCGTTAAATATATTATGTAACAAAAGGTACATACAAAAATATTTTTTAACAAAAACTAAGTACTTAATTCTCACAAATAGCAAGCTACACGGGTTTTAGGATCAAAGTTATTAATAGGAATGGGCAAACCTCCCTTTTTAGAAGCCAGCTGGAACTGCTGCACCCTCGATTCACTAATCCTTGATCCAACAAAAACAGCCGCCGTTGCGTTTCAAACAATTGAAGGTTATCCAAGGTGATCTGCCGTCGTCTTTTTCAATTTGATTGCAGATTCGATTTACGTATCCACGTAAATAAGTTGACGGTCGCCAAAAATTGTAACAGATTTCTTCAAATCAAACTCCTTGGTGAATTTAAATGATTTAATACTGTGCTACAATTCACAAATATAATAATAAAAAGGCCGTGTTCTTAATGAGACGGTAGACGACAGACACCGAACATTTCCGATCCCGAGTAGTCATCAAGCGCGCGGGTGACGGGCGGCAGGGCAGTTCTCAATTAGTCTTGTTTAGCATAAACAATTATAATGAGTTTTTTCCCCACTTTAACTCATGTTTTCATCAAATTATAATTTGTTAACACGCTAAAAGTACTCTAATAAGTTCGAATAGCTTAATTACGTAACACAACATAGAAATATGTAGGTTAGCAATAATAGTGCGAGCATTGCGTGGTTATCGTGTGTAATATCAACACGAACCATCTAAGGGCCTATAAAAAGTGTTATTTAGTTGTTTTCATCTGATACCGCCGAAAGCGGGTTAATATTACCTTGTGTATTTTTAAAGGAGACTACAAAGAAAGCCCGCCGACCCGCCGACATCAGTCGCCAGCTTTGTCGCTAACTACACATCTCGTTCAAGTAGAAAAACTTTGTCAGCGATACGACATCAGTAACTACTAATAAAAACTATTTCTATAATTTAGCAGTTTTGTAATGTTCTTTTATATAAAATATAGAAAAGATGACACTACTATTTACACACTATTAGGTAATCTAGTCATTTTGGAATAGATATTGTTACAAGGAGCGTCGATATTTCGAAAACTACTGATCGAATCTTCTGGAAATTAAAACGCATTGTTAGTGTCGAAGTACTCTACCGAACAGTGTAGAAATATCTAGAAACACCAACACAAAATACAATTACTTCGAATACCTATACCTCCTCCTCCTCGTCGGTCCCTCACTGATGAGGATCGTGGCACCGACGGAAGCGCTGCAGCAGGCTTCTCCATTTGCTGCGATCTTGTGCTTGATGGAGTGCCTGAGACACCGGCATTTGAAGTTCTTCGGACACCTGGTCAGACCATCTTCCCGGGCTTCGTCCTCTCTGTCGCTTGCCATCCACTTTGCCAGTTATTATGAGTTTTTACCTATACCTACTATGCCCACAAATCTTGAATACAAAGTAATCCACCTTGATTGTCGGCGCGTATGTACCTACTACTGTGTAAGTATCTTTCTCGAACACTCTACTTAGATACCTAACGTGCCTTATCTCTAGATGATTCCGAAACATTCTACCCTCCTAATTAAGAGCTATAAAAGGCGCCCGGCTATCGACACGCAGACAGTTAATTTTCGGAAGCGAAATCGAACACATCTTACCGAAGCGATTCAAGAGGGTTATACCTGCGACTTAAGCAACGACTGTGAACTACTTGAACTGCTGAGCGGCTTGAACTGCTGAGCGGCTTGAACTGTTGAAGAGTACTGTGTGTGCTAGTTATTTAGTTTGTGGTGAGAGAATAAACCTCTTCGTTGTATAAACGGCATTTTATGGTACAATTTACATCAATGAACATATCATTATTACTACTACTACATACTACTATTACATATTTATAGGCTTAAAGTTCTCTACAATATACGTGCCTACATAGGTATGTCATTAAGAAAGCAACTAGTGGACAGTCTCATACTATCTAGATTTAATTATTGTGACACAGTATATGGCCCATGTTTACTTGCGAAAACTAATAATCTTATACAGCGCATACAAAATGCCTGTGCCCGATATTGTTTTGACATACCAAGACGCCAACATGTGACACCTTATATTAATAGTCATAACATATTGAAGATGGAGGCCAGGAGAAGGCTACATCTAGCCACCATGCTATTTGACTTGTTGGGAAGCAAAAAACCTCATTACTTATATGAAAAAATATGTTTAAGACAAACCCACTACCCTTACCCTGTCAGGTCTGCAACCAGTACAATATCAGTGCCAAGGCATAGAACTACAGCTTTCCGAGGTTGCCTAAAATATGCGGCAATGCGAATCTGGAATGATCTGCCTCCACCTCTTAGGGACCTAAAATTCAAACACAGTTTTAAAGTCATGTACAAAGCATTACTATTACAACATCAAAAGAGTATGCATTAGCACATATCCATATATTTACTAGGATGTTTTGGCCCATCAACTGGATCACTCCAGAGTCGCATTTCACGGCACTTGACGGCATTGTCTGTGCATGCATGTCTTTGTTCTGGGTTCTAACTGCACTGTTTGGGCGTGCGGAGCCTCTGATGGGACGTATGGCGGGCTGAGTTGTGATTGTTATATGTATAAATGTACCTTAAGGAAATGTTAAATATTGTCAAAGTTATTTAATTTTTATTGTTGGAATATTGTAAAATTACTTACTCTTTTAGCGTGAGGTATTCTTCTTGATACTTAGGTTACTTGTAGGGAATTATGTTTGTTGTTGACTTATATACGGAGCGATATTGCCTGACGACGTCAGGTGGCACACATGGGGTGACGCTGAAAATCAGTACTTGGGTGGTAGATACCCACCTTAGTGTATGCTGAGTGTCAATCCCTTATTGCGGACATGGCTTACATAATGTTAATACTGTTTCTATTTTAATATTGATTGATTTAATATCCATTTAACACGTGTTATAAATTGCCACGTAATAAGACACGTTGTTGAGTTGTCAATGCTGCCATGCTTGACAATTTTGTCATACGTAAAATGTCATACGTATGCTCAGGTGGCGGCTACCACAGATAAATAATATATTTATAGCGCCTCTTGGTCAAGGTGGTACGAGCATTCGCCGCCAGAGTAGCTGCGTTTTTATTTTTGTTTTGCTATTTTGTCTTTTGTATTTGTACCTAATCCGCAATAAAACATTTTTCTTTCTTTCTTTCTTTCTTTCTTTCTATCATTATAGCTCGCACTGGGAGCTTTGGGGAGCTTTCCGACGCAACCGGTAAATCGCTAGCAGGATGTAAGTTTATTTTGGTTTATATTAGAGCGGCTGCTACCTGATAAACCCCTTTACCACAATACCTTTTTTAAAAACAAAGGTGTTCGACCAGTGCGTCCTACCTGTCATGACTTACGGTACCGAAACGTGAACATTGACAGTGAGGCTAGTCCACGACTTACAAGTCGCGCAGCGGGCTACGGAGCGAGCTATGATTGGGGTTTCTTTGAAGAATAAAATTCGAAATGAGGTCATCCGACAAAGAACTAAAGTCACCGACATAGCTCGCAGAATAAGCAAGCTGAAGTGGTAATTGGCTGGCCACAGCTGCGGAAGGACCGATGGTTGATGGAGCAAACGACTCCTAAAGTGGAGACCGCGAATTGGTAAATGGAAGGTAGGACGTCCCCCAGCAAGATGGACGGACCTGAAACAGGTAGATGATCCCAGCTACCTGTTTCAGGTCTGACTGGATGCGCTAAGCTGAGGATCGGGTGCTATGGCATACAATGGGAGAGGCCTATGTAACGCAGTGAGCTGCTATAGGCTAATTGACTTATTGATTGATTGATTGGTGTCTGATCCCCTGACTTCGAAAGGGAAACCTGTGCCAGAACCCAACCTGTCAACCTTATTGGGGCCCGATACACTTATAGGTAGAGGTGTTCTTCATGCGACAGAGAACCTAGCCCCCCCCCCATCGACTTCCATTTCGACCGGTCTGCGTCCACCGAGTTAATTTACAATCCATTAAATAGTAAAATCACCATCGGTATTACATTGACACATTCCAAGTCACCGACCACCTTACCTCTAAAACTGTTCATAAAATGATAAATTAAAATTGAAAAATTATACATTTGTCCTCTGAAGATCACTAAAATAATTATACATCAATTATTCCAATGAATAAATAAATAACAATAAATACATAGCACCATCTAGACATAAACTAAGCAGAGCTTGACATATGGGTTCTAGAAAGCGGATAAATATACTTAGATACTTTTTTTTGTAAATAAATACATATTATGCATAGAAACACCCAGATTTATGCAAATATACATATTTGCAATGAGCGGGAATCGAACCCGCGACCTCTGACTTAGCAGTCGAATGTTCTACCGCTACGCCACAGTGGTCGCCAATGTAAGGATCGTTTGTAAATTTTCTAGTGTTCAGCAATTTCTGAAGGCGACTGTACTCGGTGGAAGCAATTGACTCGTATCTTATTACAAGTGAGTGAAAAACGCTGGCGCTTTTGGTACACGTCTCCAAGTTTCAATTTGTGGCTTTTATTTTTAAAGTCATTTCACTGGCTGGCTTTAGCGAAGCGAATCAAGGTCAGGTTCGGATAGAATTCTAAATTGTTTGGCAATATTCCAATTCTCTCCTAGCTTATTTCTTGTGAGGGTGAATTGGTGATAGATAATGTTTAGGGCGGTACTTTCCTATTCGATTTTTTTTTGAAGTGACAACGTCTTATAATTCGATGAAGCCGGCTGCACGCACGAAAAAACATGACGTATGCGGCGTTACCTCGTATGCGGCGTTACCTCGCTCTGAGGCGTTCCATTTAATATGACGTTGTCACGTTCAACTATCGTCAGTAAACTGACTTCTTCTTCTGGACGTAGAAACGGACATAAGAGTAAAATTTACTTCATTTTATACCACTACTATTTATGTAATAAAAACATAACATAACATAACTTCACGCCTGTATCCCCGAAGGGGTAGGCAGAGGTGTATTTATGTAATCTATACATATATAATAACTTGTCCCGACTGACTGACAGACTGATTGACTGGCTGACTGATTCATTAACGCAGAGCCTAAACTACTGGGCCTACAAACTTAAATTTTTGGCAGTAGGAGCCTTTTATGTCGTAGACAACCACTAAGAAAGGATTTTTAGAAATTTCACTTCTAAGGTGGCAAAATATAAGGGATTAACGTTTGTATGAAAGTCCGTCATTTTCAAAGTTAGAAGCAGAAAAAATTTCATACACCTGCTTTTGGTTAGAAATTAATGCACAAATGCATCAGCGTTCTTTAAAATTTTACCCCTAAGAGGGTGAAATAAGGGTTGAAAGTTTATATGGGAAGTTCGTAATTTTTGAACATAGAAGCATGACAATTCATATACCTACTTTTATTCGCAGTTAGGAATAATTGAACACGTGTATCACGTTTTCAAAATTTTGCTACTAAGGGGGTAAAATAGACTCCCAAGTTAGAAAGTTCGTCATTTTCAAAGTAAGAAGCACGAAATTAAATTTGAAAGCTTCTTATAGCTATCTTATATTTACCATTGGATCCGACTAGGTAGGCAGAGGCATATTAGCACCCACTTTTGTTCTACTGTATTTTGTTCTAATGTTATGACAATTCTTCTATTGCCTTCAACTGAACATTTTTTCCCGACTCCATGTTGCCATTTCTTTCATAAACAGGAGCAAATATACGAAACAGATATATAAAATTTCCCCGACAAATAAACTTGGACGAGACAATTTCATTCTCCCCATTTACTTCTATCTATCGTGCTGTTAGCAACTCTACTGTCAGCAAAAAAAGTGATCAAAACACATACTATATTGCTAAACCTAGCTGCTGCCCGCGGCTTCACCCGCGTGGAATTCTGATCCCGTTCGCACTACCAATGCGACCCTATTATTATATATATATTATATCACCACCACAACCTATATACATTCGGTAGCTTAGTGGTTAAGGAGTCAACCTTACGATCGAGATTCGAGAGGTCCCGGGTTCGAATCCTGGCCATTACACTACCGACGTAAACCCACTCCTAACATAAGCAATTTAGCTTAGCTGGAGGGGTTAGGGGGGATATTAGTAATTTCGGTTACTAATATTCTTTTAAAAAAAAAAAAAACAAAAAAAAAAAAAAAAAACACCATAAATCTTTTTTTTATATCTCAAAGGGTTTAGGCAGCGTTTCCGTTGAAAGGTTGTTATTTTCTTTTTTCTGCCTCTACTACTCAAAGGTTTACTGGTAGAGAACTCTTTTAGAGTTAAGCTCACCTTTGTACATAATTTATTGTAATTGTAATACATTTATATCTTTTTTTTGTGTACAATAAAGAATTAAGAATTAAGAAAGCTCCCAGACGATTAATATTTTTTGACACATCGAACAAATATAATTAAACTAGCTGACCCGGCAGACTTCGTACTGCCTCAATCGATGACCTTTTAAACCTTCTCTGGACCTCCACAAATAATTCAAGACCAAAATTAGCCAAATCGGTCCAGCCGTTCTCGAGTTTTAGCGAGACTAACGAACAGCAATTCATTTTTATATATAGAGATTTAAGTCAATGTATAAGAAAACTTGGGATATTATATACTAAAATCTTCCTCGAGAACCAATCTATCCATGGGTTAAAACAGCAAGAAAATCGGTGAAGTAGTTTTTGAGTTTATCGCAAACTGACAGATAGACAGACGCGGCGGAAGACTTGATTTTATAACATTTAGTGATAGTGTTAAAAAAACCGGTGTAATGCACGTCTAGTCACGTACACAACTGGATAAAAGGTTAAACTTGACGTTGCTCTGGGTAAACTGGAGTTACCAGCTCGCAGCAAACTGAAATGACAATGGGCTGGCTATATCTGCCGAAGGCGCGATAGCCGAAAACTAATCCCGGTTCATATTACTAACCCAAACTAAGCATAGCTAGTAATATGGGTTCTATAATATGGATAAACATACGTATATCATTTTTTTCGCAAATAGAATATTATGCTTAGAAACATACATACCTTTTTTTTCTTTTACGTGCGGAAATCCCTTCGGATACCCCCCCCCCCCCCCCGCCGGCCAGCGGGGACGGTTATGTCGTGCATGTACCGACTAAAACTGCACGGTGTCCAGCCCAAGTGTCAATTGCTGGGCACCCCCGGTAAGCCCTCGAAAGGATAACCTAACATACACATATATACCTAAACTAAAAATGATCGACACACAGGTGGAAGATAGATTTCGAAATCTTTAGTAAGATCATTCTCATCCTCAGTAGCGTCCAAAGACGAGCCCGAGGTCCAAAGTGCAATCTTTGGGCTGGACTCGACTGGACTAGACTGGACTGGACTAGACTGAACTGGACTAGACTGGACTAGACTGGACTGGACTAGACTGGACTGGACTAGACTGGACTGGACTAGACTGAACTGGACTTTAGAGATTATTGTTTTTGATTGATATGTCGGCTTTTCCGAGAGTGACAGCCGTTTGTCTGCCGAACCCTGAGAGGAAACCCTACTCCTGAGCGTCATCCGTTGTTTAATAGGTGCATTAATTAGCAGGCGAGGTTCGCTTGGGCCCTAAAGGTGTTGTCAGGGCCGCTCTACCTACCTACTAGGAAGTATTATACGCGGCATAGCCGTTTGTTGGTGACTGAACTCCTCCGTAACCACTCGCGGGATCTTGACCTAATTTACCACGGTGATAGTGTGGACCCTGAGAAGTGTTTTGAAGCGAGATGGTTCATATCCGATGTACCATTGAGGAATAATAACCGAAAAACAGTTTCACAAGTGCGCAGCCTTAGCTAAGCGCGCGACCGCAGTAAGATGTCATATTTTCAAGTAAGAGTCCTGCTCGCTCAGCTCAATTTATTTCAGTCGCACCCTGCACTGAATTCTTCGTATATTATTATATACGATATTAGATGTTCCGTTGGCTTCTAACAACTACAGGTCAAATACTATCTCTATAAGAAGTGCATGTAGTTTTAATAAACTACCACGGCAACTTGATAATGACTTGTTCAGTCCTAGTGTAGCGACAGTTAGACGACTCTTAGCCAACTCATATTTTGACAGTAATACCGGCCGAGTAGAATGGATTACAGAATTAAATTAAATTAAGTTATAGTGGGATGACGATCTGCGAAAGACTGCGGGTAGATGCTGGATGCGGCAAGCTGGAAACAGGGCGCTATAGCGCTCATTAGGGGAGACCTATGTCCAGCAGTGGACTAGAATAGGTTGATGATGATGATGATGATATGTAATAGTTAATTAGGTTATTGTTTTGCTTCTTTACTTAGTAATTACTCAAATACCTAAGTTCGTTTTTTTTTAAATTTATGTGGAGGCCTGTAAATAGCAATTTGGTAATTTTATTGAATTAAATTCATTTGTTAAAGAGCCTGTAAGCCTTCTATAAAAAAAAATAAAAAAAATTGATGACTTTGTTTGCTGACCGTACCTGCTCAAATTAAACTGTACACGATATTTTTCTGTAGATGTGACACTGGGAGGGTAATAACCTTAATTTTATTGGTGGTACAGTCATACTTTTGCAGTACTAATAAGCCAAGTGAAAGCAGGTACAATCGTCTTGTTAAGTAGCAGTATGCTGTATTCTGTAGCTACGGGTCATCTACGTTAGTCATCATCGGCATCTCAGCGATTATCCTGATTGCTTCTCAAACCAACACTTTGAACCCCAGGATTTGCTCTCTTACTCTTTCCCCTGATGTGACTTTACTCTTTCCCCCTTTATGGGACCGACTTTTGACACAGAGATTTTAATCTGGACTTGCACATAGTCTACCATTTATGCCAGGATGAGTTCTTGTAGGTAGCAGATCAGAACTTTTTAAAGAGGTACCTACAAGTAACCAAAATTACCCGTATTCGTGTTAACTCCTCCAGCTAAGCTTAATTGCTTGTTCCCATAGATTTAGATCGGAAAAAGAGAACATCCAGGACGGGACTTGAACACGCGACCAGTCCCTTTTTTTTTTCGTGCGGAAAAGCGGGGGCGGTTATGTCGGGCTTGCACCGACTAAAACCGCACGCCGTCTCGGGTCTTAAGACGCCGGGGTGTAAGGTTACCCATAGAGCATATCCCTCGCACCCCGACTGACCCTGGGCCATCTCCGGTTTCGAGATGGCCTCCTTACTTGCTCTCCACTGTGCCATCTGCTAATCAGAGGGACACGTGGAAAGCTTCGGAACAGCCCTCAATATGGCCGTAGGCCCCAGCGTCTTTCCCACCCTAGGAGAGAGGCGCTGCCGTCTCCGTTGCCCAGAGTGCTCCGCGTGGAGGTCCCCAACCAAGCACCCCACGCGACCAGTCCCTTACAGGGGAAATGCTCTGACCAACTGAGCCACCTTGCTTGTGTTACAGTAGGCCCATGTCGGTATTGTTATATCCAGGATTCGAACCCAAGACCTCTTGATCGTAAAGCCGACTGCTTAATCACTATGCTTCCGACGCTTTTCTCTCTTTTCTCGACAGCAACAGCTGTTCAACAAATAAACACTTTCGTATTCATAACATTATTAAAGATTCAATGCATTGATAATAAAACACTCCTAAGTATAAACTGCAACCAAAATACAAGCAAATTCCTTTTCGTGATTAAATGCGAGACATGATAGAGCATGTCGACTCGAAGCAAGTTTTAATTTATTCTAAAATGTCAGTACAAAAGCACTCCATCATTATTATGACTGCAAAAAGAAAACTCTACAACTCTACACGAGTATTTTTCTCAGAGCTCCTTTCATAAGGATGGCAGCAAAAAAATATAGACGCGGTAAAAGAAATGTTGCTATACTTTTTCCTGCAGGCGTTTTCTTGAACTTTTATTTTATTTTCACAATATCGTTTGTAGTATCTTATCAAAGATGTTTGATAACTGGAGGCAATGTTTTAAGTGATTTGTTATTATAACAGTTCTAACACTTACACACTGTTTTACAACGATCTCTGTGGCATGGCGGTAGAGGGTTCAACAGCTAATTGGAGGTCGCGGATTCCTTTCCCGCTCAATGCAAAAATTTTGTATTCTTGAATATGTTTATTTGCATGGGTCTAGGTGTATATATTTACAAAAGAAAGTGTTTCTAAGTATGTTTATTCATATTCTAGAACTCATTTGACACACTAGTTAAGCCAGGATTAATTTAGGTCTTAAAAGTGTAATATATCGTAGAATATTATTGTCATTCTATTATAGAAAGTTTCAGTTTCAGTTCAGTCATCTCAACATTCACTCCCTTCCCGGCCATATCGTTTTTCACACAGTCCATTCATTTTCTCTTGGGTCTTCATGCCCACATGTAGTCGTCCACATTAATACTTAATATCTTGGCTAAGACTTAACTTTCATCCCCACACATCACATATCCGCCCGAGTGATTTCCTCGTAACTTTTCTAAAACTAACATACAAATTACTGGTGGTAGAAATTTGATGACACAAATTTGTCACAAAATTCGACCGGGTGGGTACCACCGTGTACGATCGCGAAAAACCCTCCATAGTAATCCAATTTTGGTTTGATGGCGTTCAGGGGTCAGCAAGTGCGGGGTGTGTGTTGGGTAACCTCCTCGAGTGTCGCTCCGATTCCGATCCCGCTGCAGTCCGGGGGGAACGGAATCGGAGCGGCCGGTACACCCTGGGCGGCGGTCAATGGCTTCCCCTTCACCCCTTCATAGGGTTGGCATTGATCGTCGGCCAATACCCAACGTGGCGGGAACACATCGCTCTCCGTACTCCTCTGTTTTCAGAGGAGACAGGATGAGCGATGCTGTTAGTGGTGAGATGGCCCAGGGTCAGCCGGGGTGCGAGGGATATGCTCTATGGGTAACCTTACACCCCGGCGTCTGAAGACCCGAGACGGCGTGCGGTTTTAGTCGGTGCAAGCCCGACATAACCGCCCCCGCTGGCCGGCGGGGGGGTATCCGAAGGGATTTCCGCACGATAAAAAAAAAAAAAAAAAAAGGGGTCAGCAAGTGCATAGCCGGGCAGGGGGGTTGTGGTCGCAGCACTAGTGGGACCGGTGGGTGTCACGCGGTGCTGCGACGACAATCCTCTTCTGATGAGGCCGTCAAGCTGAGTGCCACCATTGTTAACATGGTACGTGTATGTAAGGTGACCCTCTTTCCTGAGACTTTACCTTCAGCTTACCATCAGGCGAGTTGAAGTCTAATTGACGTGTCCTAAATATAAAAAAAAAAGTTATAAGATAAATAAAAGCTGTACTAAGTCTCCCACCAGCTGTGGCTATAGCCTTTATATCTGGAAGTCTTTGTCTTTACGACAATTTTCATTTTAACGTACATTATTCAATTCAAGTTATGGGTAGTAACATGAATGCCAGTCTTTTATACAGTAATAAAATGGTGTTAAAGATTTAGATCGGAAAAAGAGAACATCTAGAACGGGACTTGAACCCGCGACCAGTCCCTTACAGGGGGAATGCTCTGACCAGCTGAGCTATCTAGACACGTCCCAGATATTTCAAATTTCCGGTACATTATATACGCCTTAAGTTCGCAAGAATTACGGTATATGGCTCCAGCGTCGCCTTAAGACGTATATAATGTATCGGAGAATTTCGAATGTCTGGGACGTGTCTAGATAGCTCAGCTGGTCAGAGCATTCTCCCTGTAAGAGACTGGTCGCGGGAAGTATTCTCACATAGTTTCAGGCCCCCCCGACAAGGCGCAGAGCAAGGCGCACCGTGGGGTTTAGTGGGTATATCCGGCTGGATGGGAGAGTCCCACACAAGATCTCCGGCTATTGCCTCGTAGCCGGAGGTGCCGTGCGTAACAGCATTCCCAACGTAGAATAAAAAAAATGGTATCTAGAAATTGCTTTGATATTGTTGTTGAACCAAAGTTTATAAGTGTCTTCGGATAAATAAATAAATAAATATTCTACGACATGCTACACAGCGCTTTCTAGACCCAAAGTAAGCATAGTTTAACTAGCTTGTGTTATGGGTTCCACAATGCGGATAAACATACTTATATATATATTGTTTTTGTAAATACATACATATTATACATAGAAACACCCAGACCAATGCAAATAGACAAATTCATGCATACAAAAATTTGCACTGAGCGGGAATCGAACCCGCGCCACCTGTCGTAGCAGTCGAATGCACTACCGCTACGCCACAGAGGCCGTCAATGGAACCCATCCATGGTGATGCGATCCAGTAGTAAGATTTTTTTAATGATTTCGTCTATTGCAATGCCTTGATGGGCCACCAATTTTTCTTACTAACCACTCTAACCTAAAGAAGTAAATGAGGGAAAATGGACCTCAGACTCCGAGATGAGCGCCTCGGATGCGCCTGGGACTAACTTGTAGGTGATGATGATTATCATCATCATATATTAAAAATATCAATGAAATTATAAAACAATAAGTATGTTACTCTTTCTATAGATTTACTTCGGAAAAAGTTATCGTCCAGGACTGGACTTGAACCCGCGACCAGTCCCTTACAGGGGAATACTCTGATAAACTGAGCTACTTGAACACGTCCTAGATATTCGAAATTGTTCGAAATATTATACGCCTTGGGGCAACGTTGGAGTCATCTACCGTAATTCTTACGAACTAAGGAAATAATAGACAGGGCGCTATAGCGCTCATTAGGGGAGACCTATGTCCAGCAGTGGACTAGAATAGGTTGATGATGATGATGATGAAGGAAATAATGAATGATTATACAATAATTTTTAAACATTGTTTTTAGGTTACTGCGCCACATTAATACAATAAAATATAAAGCAATGAATATGCTAACTTACACAAAAAAACTTGTACAAAAAAAAGTTTACCCAGAATACTCAAAGAAACTACTCTATTACTAGGTCTGCAAGGCGAATCGCTGCTTGCAATGTTGAGCTGAGCGAGACATCGTGAATCAGATTTTGAAAATTTTGAACAGTGATCATTCCTCCGTGGCATGTCCGATTTTGAAAATTCTTATTGAAAGTCACAACTCTGGACATGCTTTCTGAGCGTGTAAAGTTTGGTCACAGTGTCTCCAACGGTTATTATGTAATGTAATTCCATGTGGTTTTTTTTTTACGGTGATCATTCCTCTGTGGTAGCATTAATTTTTTCAAAATATATCTGTAAAACTTCCTCTGATTGACCTCTTTAATCATGCCAAATTTGGTTCTGATTGGATTAGTAGTTTAGGAGGAGACCTGTGACAAAGAAAATCCTGAAGTCTGGTATGAGGAGCTTTCGCTCGACTTCGTCTCACTATAACTGTACCATTTATTTTCAGGCATAAAAATCCCCTCGGATCCCCCGCTCGCCAGCGGGGGAGGTTATGTCGGGCAAAAGTTGTGTATTCTGTTTACTTATTGGTTTTACATAACTCCTTGTTGGAACATAATCTGATTGTTTACGTGACTTTTATTTGTTGACAGTCCCGAATCCTTACTCGAATTGCTTCATCACGCGGGAATTGGTTTATTTGACCTACTTCAAAAAATATGGAACTTTTTTAGTTCGCCAGTCTGTTGTTTATCTATTTATGTATGACTAGCTGGTGCCCGCGACTTCGTGCGCGTTCAGTTCGGAATAGATCAAAGTTTGTTTAGTTAGCCAAACCGCGGTAGCCTAGTGGTATGGGTAATGGACTGCTGAGACGAGGTCTCGGGTTCGATCCCAGGTTTTACCATGGCACACACCAATGACTTTTCGATGCTTTTCGAAGTTATGTGTGTATTTATCGCAGGTTTATAAGTGCCTGGATAATGGCAATAGGTTCGCCACCTATTACATTGGGACCTAAACATAAACTGGCGAAATGTGGGTGCTAGCACCTCTGCCTACCCCTTAGGGGATATAGGCGTGAGTTTATGTTATGTATGTTGTTATGTATGTATGTTATATTATGTATGTTTGTTTAGTTCTGCAGTTAATATTTTATTAAACAGGCCGGATGAGGTGATTTGGTGCACTCCTTTTACTTTGACAATTCGTTTGAAAACTTTTAAGTGGCCTTCTCATATTATTGACATCTGTGTATGTTACTATACTAGCTGTAAGTTTTCCATAAAATAAAAATAAATAAATATGTAACATCGAAATCAATTCTGCCCAATTCCTTACCATAATAGCGTGATGATATTCATTATGAAATAATTATGCGTCTCTTATCAACTATCTTTTATACGTGGGTAACTCTGTTGAGTTCCGAGATTGTATATTTTACTGCTCATTAAGGTAAACCGTGATGAGTTATGGTCCGGATTTTGACCATGTCAGAGCTCTGCTGAACAACAATTTCGTAAAGATCTACCTTGTAATGATAAAGTTGTCTTCAATAATAGTTTAGACTGATATTGCTCTACTGCTCCAATCATTCTTATAATTTATAGCGCAGTTTATGGGCATGCTGTAGAAATATGCTCATGTAAAATTTCAGCCAAATCTGTTCACTGGTTTTCACGTGATGCTTGGACATCAAAAATAAATAGCAGATAAACAATCAAACCGAGCGAGCGACGAGCTCTGCCGAATACAAGGGATTTTCGATTTTGCGATTTTCTTTTTTTGCATTTTTATGCGATTTTTTCTTTATCTTGCAATGGTTCACCCCAGCACGAATCCATTACCGAAAACAGCAACTCGATAGCTCATCTCCTTCATACCCAAAACCGTGACAGAAAATTGGCAACGACGACGTCGATGTCGATGTGGACGACAACTCGATAGCAATAGGGCTTTTCTAAAGAAAATCCCTAAAAATTCTAACGATCACGTTTTCGACATCAGTATCGCTCCTAAAACACACATGAATATTTTTTTTGGAAAAATTAAATGTACAGTTTTCACATGGTCATGATTTTATTTTATGTTTAGAAATAAATATACTATATTCCTTGATTACTCTGATATGATTTAAGCTTTAAAATATACTTACACAATAATATCAAGATGTAAGTCAGATACATCAAGATATATTGTCATATTTATACTGGTGGTAGAAATTGGATGACACAAATTTGTCACAAAATTCGGCCGGGTAGGTACCACCGTGCACGATTGCGAAAAACCCTCCATAGTAATCCAATTTCGGTTTGATTGCGTTCAGGGGTCTGATGAGGCCGTCAAGCTGAGGGCCACCATTGTTAACATGGTACGTGTATGTAATGGTGACTCTCTTTCCTGAGACTTTACCTTCAGCTTACCATCAGGCGAGGTGAAGTCAAATTGACGTGTCCTAAATATAAAAATAAATAAAATAAAAGCAACTGAAACCTGTTTTTATATACTTTTTAGGGTTCCGTTGCCAAATGGCAAAACACGGAACCCTTATAGATTCGTCATGTCTGTCTGTCTGTCCGTCCGTATGTCAAAGCCACTTTTTTCCGAAACTATAAGAACTATGCTGTTGAAACTTGGTAAGTAGATGTATTATGTGAACCGCATTAAGATTTTCATACAGAAATAGAAAAAAAAACACTAAATTTTGGGGGTCCCCATACTTAGAACTGAAACTCAAAAATTTTTTTTTCATCGAAGTCATATGTGTGAGGTATCTATGAATAGCTCTTCAAAAATGATATTCAGGTTTCTAATATCATTTCTTTCTAAACTGAATAGTTGACGCGGGAGTCACTCCCAAAGTGGTAAAATTTGTCCCCCCCCCCCCCCAGTAACTTCTAAAATAAGAGAATGATCGATATAATTGGTTTGAACTTGGTTTGAACTAACTTGATCTCCAAGTAAGAAGTTTTTTTTAATACGTCATAAATCGTAAACCGCAATTTACCTTTCATTCAATCAACTCAAATATAAAACTCTTGGACGCACTTGGCCGCTTTTATTTACCTTTACCTGTCCCGATGTTTGTCATCAAATCTTGCAAATTAAATTTGATCCACTTCTCGGCTACTGATTGAGCTAAAATTTTGTAAACATGTGTAAATCGCGTGTCAATGCAATATTAAGATGATATTGTGCTGATCTAATGATGGAACTGGAAGGTGGCAATAGGAACTTCGCAATGAAACGATACAAACTCATCGAGTATGGGCTCGTTTGAATCGTCTTGACTTGTAGCTTGTCTTTCAATGGTAACCAGGGTCTGATGATGGATCTGAAAGGTGGTCATAGGAACCCTGTAATGAAACGACGTAAACTTATCGAGATTTGACTCGTTTGAATTAAAATTTTCCATCCAGGAGGTGTCCAGTTTCAAGATGGCCTGGAAGCCATCTTGAAACTGGACACCTCCATATCCCTCGCACCCCTACCGACCCTAGGCCACTGCCCAGCGTCAGTCGGGTTGCGAGGGATATGCTTTAGGGCAACCTTACACCACGTCTGAAGACTCGAGACGGCTTTCGTTTTGCAAGTTTTACGGTTGCGGGCTTGGCAAGCCGGGAGAGTTCTAAATCTCTCCCAGGCGCGCTCCACCATCTCCTTCGCGAGCATTACATGCTCGCAGAAAGAGGTGGTGGTGGCCCACGCGTTCGCGCTCCGCACCATTGCCGCAATCATTCTGCCGAGCGAGAGGACTCCCACCCCGATGGCTGCCACGAGGTCACGCCCGCGTCGCAGTGATGGCAGACAGGCGTTGGCTCTTTCCTGATCCGATGCTGGTGTTCCCCGAAGCTCCCCTTACCGGAGATCACCTGCGTCAGTCGGTACAAGAAGCTTCCGTGTCGCCTCTCTAGTCAATCCTTCATGATGGGCCTTACCGCCGCTATTGCAGCGTGCCCTTATATTTTACCCCCTAAGGGGTGACATTTCCAAAAATTAAAAAATCTTAGTGGATAGAGGAACAGGAATAAGAGAGAAAGGTATTTAAGAGAATGTAGTCTCTTTAGTTTAAGAGATCCAAAACTGCAAGAGCAACTAACTTGCAAACTTTGGTGACAAGAGACTTGGGTGACCAAGCGCAGGGCGCTTGGTCACCCAAGTCGTTCCGTCCAATCCACCACGATGGTCTGGTGGAGCTGGCACTGCACGGCCTCGATTTCTCGAGGTTCGGAGTTCCGTCCATGCTCCCGCGCCCCCTTTCGCCACTGGTACAGTTGCGAAAGGGCTCTCACCTCCAGGTCCCATGGCGGAGTTCCGACAAGGAGACTCGCCGTCTCGACACATGTAAGGACCTAATAAAAACCGCGATCACGGCTGCTGAAAAGCAACCGAAACGTCGGGTTCAGTGTAAAAAATAAAATGACATTAACTAAATCGCAATAGAATCCGATAAAAATAGTTTTAGTTCAATGTGTGACATTCGCGTAAACTTCCGACAATATCATAAAACAATAATTTTAAAAATCAATATCAAAAATATTTTACACCTTATCATAGATTTCATGGAGAGACCCTTCACGGCCTGTCTGCACGGCAGTCTGGCCTATGGCGCTAGGGAGAAAGCCGACCTTTTAGGTGCCCTTTTTGCGTCAAACTCGACCATGAACGATGGGAATGCCGAGGCACCCACTATCCCCCGGTGTGGTGTTTCTGTGCCAGAAATCAAAATCACACAACGGGTGGTCGGGCGGGAACTGAAGTCCCTAGATGTTCGCAAGTCGAGTGGGCCTGACGGCATATCGGCGATGGTGCTTAAGCTGTGTACTTCAGAGTTGTGCCCTACAGGGTAAAAAAAAAAGCTGTGTAAGTACACTTACACAGCTTTTCGTGCTTTCTTACTCCGCGAGACGAGTCCCAGCTTCGTGGAAGACCGCATTTGTGCCTAAGAGAGGCGATAGAACAGATTACAGGCCGCCCATTTACAGGCCTATCGCTATCACCTCCCTTCTCTCGAAGGTAATGGAGCGTGTCATTAACATACAGCTCCTGAGATACCTTGAAGGAAACGATCTATTGAGCGACTGTGGCGGAAGCCGTACGGCGCTCTACCAGTAACCTTCTTGTATATCTCACACACCGCTGGGTGCAAGCAAAGCAAGTCAAGGTGAGGTACTAGCGGTCAGCCTCGATATAGCGCAGGCCTTCGATTATCATATCATATCAATGACATGCTGTCTGATTACTCTATTCATTGCTATGCGGACGACGGTACAGTATCGTAGTCACCTGGAAGACAAGGTCAAGTTGGCATCTAAGAAACTTGGATGAGCACTCCAAGGGCGAAGAAGTACTTCACTGCGGAGCAAAGACTTCTTCTATATAAGTCGCAAGTCCGGCCCCAGATGGAGTACTGCTGTCACCTTTTTGCCGGAGCACCTACATACCAACTTGACCCGTTCGACTCGGTGCAAAGACGGGCGCTTAGGATCGTCGATAATCCCATACTTACAGGCAGTGTAGAACCTCTTAACCTTAGGAGAAATTTCGCCTTCCTATGCGTTTTCTACCGCCTTTATAATGGGGTGTTCAGAATTTTTTTATGATATGATGCCCACGGTCACATTCTATCATCGCACCGCTCGCCACAGACAGGGAATTCATCCTCACACGTTGCGACTGCAAACGGTGCGTACAGTTAGGTATGTAAGGCACTTTATTCCGCGCACCCTCAGGCTGTGGAATGATCTCCCTGCTGTGTTTTCCCAAGGGACTACAATATGGGGTTCTTCAACAAGGGCATTAGAAGGTTTTTACAGGGTCAGCAGCGCAAGTGCAACGCCCGTGGTGTTGCACACGTCCGTAGGCCACGGTAACCGCTTACCGTCAGGTGGGCCGTGAGCTTGTCTGCCAACTGAGTGGAATAAAAAAATCCTTAATTTTGATCTAGAATATATAAGTCTACGTGACCTTTCAGATCACACCAGCACAGATAAAACATTTTAGTTTATATTCTCAACAAGGTTGTAGATAACATTCTCAGCACGTCAGTTCGTGCTGAGAATGTCTCAAGAAGTACCAAACTCTTATTTAATACTATCTATTGTCTGTGACTTCACAGAAAATTTGTTTATATATTCAATCCGTCAATTGACACTTACGCTAGTGGTAAGAAACAAGGTTGAAGTCAAGACGATACAGGTCACCATTCCAGATGCTGACGATCCTAAAAGGATGGTCCCTACCTTGAGGGCCTCGACAGACAGATTTTACGCCCCGTGTAAGAACCCAGGATTGTAAGAAGAAGGAAACATGTGTGCGGGTAAAGCATTTCAATACTTTATCGTGCGAGAAAGAAAGGAAGCCCCGAACCACTTGGTTCGAGACGGTATTATATGTACCTTATGTAGCTGACACTGCAGTCCTGCACGTATTGTTCTGGATAGGTCGTATTTAGTAGATAGGTAGTTCGGCATAAGGCCTTGGCCTTGGGCTCACCAAGATCTTCGGAGGCCAAGTCAATCTAGCCTGCAAAGTCAACTCTTAAAACTCCGTGATCTAAAGTGTAAACTATAGATGCTATCGAGACCAACGCTGTAAGGATAATGTTTAATAAGTTGTCCAACAGAATTAAATGTTTGTCCAACTGTTTGATCTCAAACAAAAAGATTTCATTGCCTTCCACAAAGTGTACATAACTATCCTCGTAACATTCCGACCCTTTGACACAAGTTCACATATTTCAGTTCCTGCGTCAATCCCCATGCTTACCGTACACGTCATCCTAACTATTGTAATATGTTTATTTAGTTATCGCATAAAATAATACCTTGTTTATATTTCTTTCCTTTTCTTGTACGTCGTTGTTTCTTTTTAATTGTGATTGTCTTTTGTTATATATTCCCCTGTCCCTTGTATATTAATTAAATATTTTCTTTATACATCTTATTGCTTGCTAGCATTAGTCCGGGAGTGCAGTTAATATCGGTTGCTGGAATAGAAATATTATATTTTCTATCGTTGAAGTTTATATTTTTGGTTTATCCGTGAAGTTGTGTAGCTAGTCTACCGATGTCTATACAGACCTTAGATAGTGTATATCATCTGAAAATTTAAAGTCTGTGTTGCAATCAAATGAAACTTTGTGTGGAAAGGTATTTTTACTATTTTTTGTTTAACTTGTAGTATGTTAGTTTAATTGAGGATTTGACTTTAGGAATGCAAGAGGAAGTCTTTCTCTTATCCTTACTTCCGTGTGTGTTCAGATTCGATGACAATCCATTTCTATGGTAAACATGCCGTGAATTCGTGATTAAGGAATTCTACAATGATAAACAGAACAGATAAATTTTGTGTGACTTTTAAAAGCTAGTTTTGTAAAACTATTATTTCATTATGTTATTTTCCGTTAACACGTTATTAGAGTAACTCAACGTAGTCAGACGTATTAACTCAGGATACTGCCATAAATCTACATTAACACAAGCCAAATAGCGGCATAAACTAGTTAGTTTAAAATCTATCACTAAACTTATAATCCGGAAAATATTGCTCTCAATAAAGGAACAAGTGACAACGCGGTTTTATTCTTAACGGTGACTAATCTACAATTTCAAGAAAAGAATATTAATCATAAAATATAATTATAAGTGTTGCCCCAGGTATGTGGATATACCACAATCACTTGGACACGGTTTAGTGTTGTATCACCAAGATTGCGGATGCTGGTAACTTTTTGAACCACAAACAAATCAAGGTGTGGGTGTCGTGAAAGCTACGGCGGAGCCTGATGTCAAGCTGTTAACGGCAGTCGAAACAATAAAGGTCACCATTACAGAACACTGTACCATTGGTGCAAGGGGGCACTGGAGCGGGTCTTAACTTCACTAGGTGCTCATAAAGGAATGGAAAAAACTACTTAGCCAACCAAGTGCAGAGCACACCACAATTGTGGCGTTAAGACCTGTCATGAAGGAAAAGCTGGAGAGGTCCATTGTAGCCTTTCCACCGGCTGACGCAGGTATTTACTAGGCATGGCTGCTTTGGTGAATTCCTGCAACGAATAGGCCGGGAGCCAACGCCCGAGTACCACCTCTACCGGGGTCGTTCTGAGGACACGCCGCTTCACATACTGGCAGAATGCCCAGCATAAAGGTAGTGGTGCTGTGTCCTCATAACAGTCGTCGGAGTGAGAAGCCTGGAGCTGGACGATAAGGTGAAGCTCGAAGGGGTACGTTAAAAAATGGCCACCATTATAAATGCCAACAATGATCAATGCTAAAATTGTGTTCTTCAGTTACACGGCTTCGATAGATGCTTTTTCACGCCCTGCTTAAGGGTCCGTGATTGTAAGAAGACGCAAACACATATTTTGGTAAACAATACCAAGACTCTATGATGCGGCAAAGAAAAGACCACTAAAATATTTTGTTAGATGTAAATTCTATCGAAAAGCAACATATAAGCGGTCCAATCCTTGGGTCTAACTCTTTTCGTGAAAGTCATACAAGTCAGAACATTAAAATTGCCTCTTTGGGAGCCATAATACTTGGAAATATACACTTAATTCCTAAAGTGTTAATACACTTAAGGCAAATAAGAAGAAAATAGGGTTAATCCTATCACTGTGATGCCCGTCCATATAAATAAAAGAATTGACGATCCAGTAAAATAAATGTCCATTTTATGACTGGTATATAAAGCGATCTAATCGTTTGTATAACTAATTTATTTGTAACAGTTGATCATGAATATATATATATATATATATATATATATATTTATATATATATATATATATATATATATATATATATATATATATATATATAGTATATACGTGTGAAAATTACTGTGAGAATCTAGCACACAATGAGCCAACCTAGACCAAAACGTAGGAGTATTTTAGACAATAACGGCTGTCTCTAAGTGTGTTTTCCAACTAGCATCTTAAGGTGTAGTTTTCATGTACTCGAGATATGAGGTTTTACACATGACATCGTGTGTCATTGGTTCACCTAACTACTTAAAAAATTATTATCCTAGGTTGTCTTTCTGGCTGTCTTTAGAATATTTCGTCAATGTTCTACGGAAGACGAATTACTTTACGGAAACTTTCTTGTTTTCTCATCACTTATAAGATATTTGAGGTATACATAATTAGGTATTTGATTATTATGGGCGCATGTTGTATAAATCCGGTACTAAATAGTAGGTTGTATTCCTTTGTATTCGTATTGAAATCTCCAAATACCGTTCGTCGAAGGGACGCTGTGGCAATGTCGAAATCACTCTGATAAAACCATACAGTGTTATCGCTTTAGTCATATTGCCAGAAGAGGTGGTATACCCGTAGAGTGATTGAAATTGTATTCTTGGTGGCTCCGAGAAAGACAATCTCTACAATCTCAATAAGGGTTCAGATTAGAAGGGGTAGAGAAGCCTCGTAGTAGGGTGTGATAGGCTAATTGATTGGTATGACTTTTATTTATTTATTTAGAAAATCAACGGTTTATTTACATTTGACATGGTATTGTGAAAATATCATTACATTCTTAAGCTAATTACAGAATTTCACGACATTAGTATAGGCACGTGACGCAAAAAGCGGTAGCAGTTAAACTAAAATTTTAAACTAACGTTAAAAATAACATGAATAACAATATGACAAGACAACATAATGATAAAAACACCGTTTCTTTGTTTCCGTTTTTTGTACTTTTTATAGTTGTTTTAAATACTGCTGCTAATTTAACTAGGTAAACCAATAAAAAATGTCAATGAAGTGTAAAAAAAGCCGTTTAATTTTTTCATCTGATACACGTCAATAAGCAGACCTTTGTATAATACTTTTGGAACAATGGACAATAAAATGTATCAACATTTTGACTGTTTTATGTGACTTAGAGCAGTGACAACCCAATTATTGATATTAATAGATATATTATATATTTATTTTCACTTATTAAGCTAAAAAATGCGTTTGTGAGGCAGTTCAAAAGTGTGTATATAGTGAATTAAAATCGCTAGATGTAATTTCAATCGATATTTGATAATTAAAGTGAATACGATGTGATTAGCAGTAGTGCATTCGACTGCTACGACAGGGGGCGCGGGTTCGATTCCCGCTCAGTGCAAATATTTATATGCATGAATATGACTATTTGCATTGATCTGGGTGTTTCTATATATAATATGTATGTATTTAAAAAAAAAAAGTGGTATAAGTATGTTTATCCGCATTTTGGAACCCATAACACAAGCTAGTTAAACTATGCTTACTTTTGGTCTAGAAAGTGCTGTGTAGAATGTCATAGAATAGAATAGAATAGGATATTTACATCTACCATCATCGTCATGATCTAAGCGTAGTTCCTGGCTACATCCAGGGCTTTCACCGCAAAGCCCGGGGTCCGTTTATCGTTATCCTCCAGTTGGTGTTTTTTTATGCACAGATCGTCAATATGACTTTACCTGCCCTGATTGTAAGCTAAAGGATAAGTTTTAGGAATGTCTGAACCTCCCAACCCTGAAACCGACGCCTGCGCCGAAGCCTCGTCCGTCAATCAGTAGGTGTATCGGCTTGTAAGGGAGGTTTGCTTGTGTCCTGTAGGTCTTGCCATGTCCTCTTTCACGCAATTCATCTGTGTTTTCTACATTAATACTTTGAACATTTCCAACAACATCTCATCACTTCTCATGCCATGACATATATCTCATTATTTAAAGTGTGGTTCCTAAAGAATTATCTATATAATTAATAACTTATTTGGAATCCAAATTTTGCGTCACACCGTAGATCACTGTCGTTGATAAATTAAAATCCTTATTACACCAGAACCACACCTTAGTATTCATTCATTCCCTTGCCTCAGCATGTAGCGAAGTTATAAACCTTTCGACAGTTGGCTCGAATGGCAGTGAAAAGTGAGTTTATTGTTTTTCAGATAACAAGTGCCGTTTAATTCACAGCCTTTAGTGTATTGTGAAGTGGTTCTGTCCAATTCGGGAGCCGGAGAGTGGATTGAATTGTTAATGATATGGATCCCAAGGTGTATATATGTTTCTTTATGGTAAGTGATTCTGTGCTTAAATTATTTGGTTTAGGGGTTTGGCAGATATTAAGTGATTGTCTGCCCCTTTTTAAAATATAAGTATTATAAAAACAATCGAACGGCTAAGCGTTTAGTGCAATATATTTATAATGTATATAATATCAAACAAGGTATACAGCACTCTAATTCATACGAAACTTACACCTATGAAATCCTACGAATATTATAAAAGAAAAAGTTTGTGAAGATATTTGGATGTTTTTTATTCAATCACGCTCAAGCGGATCTGGCTGAAATTTGATACAGGAAGAGATTTTAGCCTGGAATAACACATAGGCTTTTATTTATGCAATAGGTTCCCATGAATTGCGAGACCGGACCAGAATGCCACGCGAACGGAACTGCGGGCAACAGCTAGTAATTAATAAATATATTTGAATTTGATTATTGTGGTATTAGTGGCGGAGCGCGCCCGGGAGAGATTTAGAACCCTCCCGGCCCTCCGAGCCCGCAACATGCTCGCCGCGCGTCGCAGGCACTTCACGACCTCAGGCCTCCATGAGCGCAGGCCTGGAGGTGATAGGTGAGGCCGCCTGTCACCTCAGCAGAAGAAGGCCGGGACGGCGGGGTGACTAGCGCCCCTCCCACAAACCGGGGCAAGACGGGGAAACCGTGGTTCCCAAACCCGAGGTATCCATTTCGAAACCGGAGATGGCCCAGGGTCAGTCGGGGTGCGAGGGATATGCTCTATGGACAACCTTACCCCCCAGTCTTTAGACCCTAGACGGCGTGCTGTTTTAGTCGGTTCAAGCCCGACATAACCGCCCCGGCTGCCCGGCGGGGGGGGGGGGGGTATCTTAAGGGATTTCCGCACGAAACAAAAGGTACTCTTATAAAATGTGCGAAATGTACCATACTGAACTTGAAATCACTCTTGTTGGTCCTGTGACATATGGTACTGTTTATGTTTTTGGGAACATGAGAGCCAGGGTTTGACTCCTAGTACAGAAGACGTTACGAAGTTTCCTCTTAGGAAATTCATAGAAACATAGAACCTTGTGTAGAGGATTCTATCAATACCCTCGAGACCTAAGGCCAGCTCACCTCCATGTCGGTGCACCTGCTAAGCTACGGAGGCTTTAGCGCAGATTTTTCTCTCTCAGGATTGGGAATTCAGATGGCAGTCGCTCCCAGAAAAGCCGACATAAGAATCAGAAACAATAGGCACCTGGGAAGTGATTATAAGTAGTCCAGAACCTTGACTTTTGACCAAAGAATATAACTGGCGAAATGTGGGTAAATAATACATTCCTGCCCAAGTTAGGCAACATGCTCGCAGAAGGAGGTGGCGGCGGCCCACGCGCTCACACTCCGCACCATTGCCGCAATCATGCTGCCGAGCGAGAGGACTCCCACCCTGATGGCTGCCACGAGGTCACGTCTCGGCGCCTCCCACGCCGGGCAGACTGCCAAGTGTGCAGCCCTGAGTCCTCACCCAAGTTAGGCTACCTCCCACTCTATTAACGAAAGTTAATTATATTTCATTATAATTATACAGGGCGTCCCACGGCGATACCACATGGAGGAAAAGTATCTTAAATAATTTAGATAGATATTTTTACTGAAACAATACTTCATTTTAATTGTAAAAACAATTGGCAATCAAAGATTTTCGAAACTCCAGCTAATCTGTAACAAATGTGGTGAATTAAATAAAACGAAATCCATGAAATTTAGACTTAAATTTGGTCCTAAATTTCTATCTATTTTCGGTATTTCGCTAACGTTCATTGTCAAAGTCATTCATTGTTTTCATAGTTCGCAAGAATTACGGTAGATGGCTCCAGCGTCGCCCCGAGACGTATATAATATATCGGAGAATTTTGAATATCTGGGACGTGTCTAGGTAGCTCAGTTGGTCAGAACATTCCCCCTGTAATGTCCAGGTCGCGGGTTCAAGTCCCATCCTAGATGTTCTCCTTTTCCGATCTAAATTTATAAATGTCCGGAATTTGTTACGGAGATTTAATTCTTATGATTGACTCTATCGATTGATGTCATAAAAGTACAGGATATTACTTTTTCGGGTGTTAACCGGTTTGATTACCGAGTGTGGCAATCGAGTGTTTGAAATCTATGAATGCAGTTATAATTGTTTTTAAAATCAAAATGAAGTCTTGTTTCAGTGAAATTGTCAATTTACATTATTTCCTCCTTCTCGATGTGGCATCATCGTGGGATGCCCTGTATAAATACCCGTCTATATCCGAGCGCTAGGCCCAGCTGCATCCAAAGCTAGAACCTGGGACCTCGAGGTCTGCTCTTCTACTCTTTCTTTCCATAATTTATTTTGTTTTGACTTAAACGAGAGCGATAGCCATCTGACTACCAACGCCGAAAGGGAACCTTACGCAAGAGCCCGAAAATTTTGGTGGGGATCCTTTCATATATCAAGCATTTTTTTTATGCCACTAAGGTGGCAGACAAGCACACGGCCCACCTGATGGGAAGCGGTTACCGTGGCCTATGGACGTGTGCAACACCAGTGGCGTCACACTCGCGCTGCCGACCCTGTAAAGGAATGGGGATGGGAAAGGAGTTTGGGAGGGGATGGGAGAGGAGTTTGGGAGGGGATGGGGAAGGAGTTTGGGCTCCGGTTCCGGCTCCCACTCGCCAAACGGAACGCAACAGTTCAAACACGTTACTTGGCGTCGATATTCTGTGAGAGGGTGGTGCTTCCCCGGTCGAGTCGGCCCATTCATGCAACGGCCAAAATGACTGTTGCTTGACTCTACCACTACTAAACTCACACCTCATCCTTATTCTCCGAACCTTTTTGCAACTCAGTTGGAATCGGCTTTTGAGTCTAACTAGCGACCAAACTGCGATATTTTCCGTGAAGCCACCTCCACACCCCACTGGTGATTTCAAAGTTCTATAGTTTTTTTTTTATACCTATGCCTCTGCATATATGCGGAGCCTTTGTTTGCCTTAATGAAATAACAACTGTCCTACTTTTAAGTCCTAATCTAATCGTCTTACGTTCCAGGTCTCTTAATCGTTCTAGTTCTATCATATATGCTTCTCGTACTTTCATTCAACCTTCCATTCTCGGAGGGGAGTGATCTGGGAAATAGTGTACCAGTCTACTTAGTTTTTTCTTTATTTTACTTTATTTATTAATAAAAAAAAAGAAAAGTGTGGGTCTGCCTAATCGGGGTTAACCACTTTTCTCCAAGCTGGTCAGAATTGAAGTTCAATCAGATGTACTCCCTTTAGGGTAGTAAAATCGCAACAGAGGAAAGTTCTATAGTTAGACCAGCTGTCGGAATTTTTAGGGCTCCAACTACCCTGAACAACTTTCATAGAGGTCCATATGGCAAGTGGCAACTGACGGCTTAACGTACTTTTCGAGGGTCTCAACCATTGGATGGAGAAAAGAGTCGGAAGAATGGTCACCCATCCTAATACTGACCTGGCTGGTATTGCTTAACTACAAGCTTCCATACTTACACCTTTATAGGTGTGACTTCAAGGGGTACTCATGTTATCCCTTAAGGCAAAGGTGAAATAGCCCACATTCATGACTATCTTTTTTCAGGTACTTTTATCAATAGTCCTGGCAGATTATTTGAAAGCATACAAATTTGGTGATTCTGGTACGATTGTAGGCGAATCGGATTCGTACCTTCCAGCGTACAGATTCGGCCCAACAGGGCAAACAGTACGTCACATCGCCAATTTTTTGAGTACGAATAAAAAGAAACCGAAAGGATCAAACACATCTAATAAATCATCAAAAAAATCTAGAAAATCCAAGCTTCGCAAGAGAAAAGTTTGTACCAGTAAAACAATAACAATATTAATAAAAACATTAATCTCATGCATATTGATTTTAATAAATATTTTAGGTACGCACAACAGCCAACTCGGACACAGGAAATATAAAAATCTATGAAACCGATGAAAAAATTCGCAAAGGCGATAGAGACGTTAGAATAAGACATCGAGACCGAAGATCCAAAACTGTGGAAAGCAGTGAATCCATCATCAATGAACAAACAGACAATACCGATACTGAAAACAATGCTCAAGAAACATCAATAGCGCCAACAACTGAAAAGGTTTGAGAGATTGGATAAATAATTATTTACTTTAGTAGCTGCGCGTTCTGGCGTCGACCCGGTGCAGTTGTAGCACGTGACGTCTACTGGTGGTAGAAATTTGATGACACAAATTTGTCACCCGCGGTAACAAAAAAGCCAAGTAAAAGTAAAGCCGCAGTAGCCTAGTGGTATGGATAATGGACTGCTGAGACGAGGTCTCGGGTTCGATCCCAGGTTTTACCATGGCACACACCAATGACTTTTCGATGCTTTTCGAAGTTATGTGTGTATTTATCGCAGGTTTATAAGTGCCCGGTTAATGGCAATAGGCTCGCCACCTATTACATTGGGACCTAAACATAAAATGGCGAAATGTGGGTGCTAGCACCTCTGCCTACCCGGGCATAAAGGCGTGAGTTTATGTTATGTTAAATTTGTCACAAAATTCGGCCTGGTGGGTACCACCGTGCACGATTGTGTAAAACCCTCCATAGTAATAGAATTTCGGTTTGATTGCGTTCAGGGGTCAGCAAGTGCATAGCCGGGCAGGGGGATTGTGGTCGCAGCACTAGTGGGACCGGTGGGTATCACGCGGTGCTGCGACGACAATCCTCTTCTGATGAGGCCGTCAAGCTGAGTGCCACCATTGTTAACATGGTACGTGTATGTAATGGTGACCCTCTTACCTGAGACTTTACCTTCAGCTTACCATCAGGCGAGTTGAAGTCAAATTGACGTGTCCTAAATAAAAAGAAAAAAAAAAAAGCATGTACTTTCCGGGCTCCGAGGGGTAGGCCCTGGATGCAATCGGGACACAGCACTGAGATTAGGATGACCCGTGGACTTTCCAAAAATGTTCCTTCAAACAAATCTCGTCCAAACTATTGCGAACACAAGATTATTTTTATCGAAATTGGTACAGTCGTTTGGAAGTTATGCCATACATATACTTAAGCGATTCATTATTATTTAATATCTCGAATGGCGAACCTATTTCTAAGTAGATATTATTTTCAATAAAAGGAAAACTAACCGACATAATAATGCATGCTACTACAATAGGTGCACAATAGGTAGCTCTACCTTGCCAGCTAAACCTTTCATGAAATAATAAAAACTTTGTCCTCTGAGAATTATGAAACTGCTTATACATAATCATTGCAATGAAAAAGATGCGTTCATGCAGCCTAATGAAAAATAAAAGATTGTTAATATTTTAATTCTAAGCAACTTCTGTCGTTAATTGGAAATAGTTATGAAGCGCTATGAACGAATGGCTATGAAGTGTTCGAAGGAAAAAAATTATTAACATATGGCTTGGCAAAATTGCAGAGGTTTATGACTTTTTTTAATTCTTTATATCCATTTTTTTTAAATCCTGAATTGCTATTTTTCTAACAAAGAAGAATAATCAAAATCGATCCACGTGATAAAGAATTATCGGTACTAGTCGGTTCGAGTCGGCCCTGACGAAGTAAGAATCTCTTCTACAAAGTTGATCAAAACACAATTACACTGCTCAATCCAGTAATCCCACAATCGCACAAAAACTTAAACCACGAGACTATCTAGATAAAAGAGAATACTTCATATTTTTTTCCATTATTGTGTTCACATAGTTATTTTCCTTTGCAGAAAATTGGTAAAAAATACAGACCAGAATTTAAATATATTAAAATTAACGACAGAAAAGTAAAGAGATATAATTCAGATATACCAGATAATGCTGAAGCTATATTAAAAGATTCACATGAAGTAAATATGACGGTATGAAATAGTTCAGTAAATAAAATATAATGATATTTAATCGACTATACATATAGTGTTTAATATTGTTATATTTACGTACAGGTAATGTCAGGTAAAGTCCAGCAAGAGAACCATAAAAATGGGACTGAATATATATTGGAATACGATATTGTTGAAGGAAAGAACTCATCAGATGAAGAAAAATCAAAAGAGTCTCAAGAAAACAACAACCTGGAAACTAAAAATATAGAAATAAAAGATGTATGTATAACTATTTGCCAATTTACTAATATGTTAAAATTATTCTACAGTATGAGGATAACTAATGTTATTTTTGCTATTAGAATCCCGCTGTATCTGGAAGAAAAAAGTATCAACCGATGTTCCAATTTAGCCGTCTGGAAAAGAAACATTTTTCCAATGATTATTCAGAAATTATTGACTCAATTGAAGTTGACGATATAACAACAACACCATTTCCAGAAACAACAACTTATGGGAAAACAGAGGTTCAAAATTCTTTCTAGATATCAAACAAACATTTGTAAAATTATTACATTATTTTTATTCATTTTCACAGATTATCTATCTGACACCAAATCCAGATGGGAAGAAATATAAACCGGAATTCAAATACTATGAAGTTAAAAATGAACCATACAATTATGATATGCCGCACAATCATAGTGAAGATAAGGATAAATCACACAGTTCCATCAAAAAGGATGCCTCAGAAAATTCTGAAAATGAATCAACAGAACCAAATTATATTCGAAAGGTATTTAAAGTAGAGCAAGCGTAAAACTTACAGTAGTTAAAGTAATTTTAGCATATGGTGTAAAAGGGAAACGGTAAATGGAGTAGGAGACATATCTCCCACTCCGAAATAATCTAAACCCGCTGGCAGTCAAATGAAGGTCCAGGTTAAAAAGTTATCTGATGTAATCTATATTGAAGCGACGGTAGCTTAGTGGTTAAGGAGTCGACCCTACGATAGAGAGGTCCCGGATTCGAATCCTGGCCATTACACTACCGACGTGAACCTACTCCTAACAGAAGCAATTAAGCTTAGCTGGAGGGGTTAGGGAGAATTTTAGTAATTGCGGTTACGAATATTCTAAAAAAAACATATCAACCTATCAACGAGGATCAAAAGAGAGGAAGGTTTAGTATCTTGAAGAAGAAGAATGTGTGATGATATACGCTTGTCTTCAAAAAGATTGGGTTGGCAGCAATGATAATCATCCAGCCTGGGGTGCACTCACACCTTCTCCTCCTTTTTTTTTGGTTTGCTATATTGCTTTTATGGTAGCGACTTCCATCTTATCTTATCTTAAAAGAAAGACTGCACCAGAGCCTCGTCTGACAATCGACAGGTGCACTGACCAGCAGGTAACGTTGGCTTAGTCTCCAAGGTCTTCATGCGGCTTCATACACCAGTGATGTTATAAAAAATAATTCAAGTAGATTAAGTCAATTTTTTTTCTATTCGTTATTTATAGATAAAAGCAACTTTGGAAAATAAGGAAAACAGCTATGAGAATTCAGCAGACGAAGAAACAGATGAAGAGAAATCTAAGGAAATCCGAGATTCTTATCATGATAAGGTACGTCTAAAGGTTTAAGAAGTAGACCAGATTAGCGTGGGTTATTATCTTAGAAATAATACTAGTCTTATTTTCAGATATCAAGGAAAGTTCGCGAACGGGATAGACCTACATTTGAAAACGTCGATCAATATTATAACAAAATACTAAATGAAAAAATAAAACAACAGGAAATCATCGAAGAACCTGAAAACACTGAAGTATATGAAAGGAAAGAACAAGAAACTATGGGTAAACAAAGACCTCAAAGAAAAAAACCACTCACCAGAAATTATGCTAAGAAAAAGGTAGTCCGTAACATTACCATATAATTATTATATTTATTATAATTATGTACATGCTTAAGTAATTTATTTTGGAATTATTATTTTGAATGAATTATCATAGCGTAAGGGTTATGCACATACAAACAATTTTAAGGGACATTAAGTACACACGACTCAGCACTTTTCTGTAGATTGCATTGAGTACTTAAAATTTATTTTCATGTAGAATTTGAATACACAATAAATAGATTTGTTGGCAATTTGTTGTTTCTCACCTATTATATCACGATATTCGTTCTATGCTTTATTGCTTCTTTTATACTCTAAGAAAGACACATGTATAAACTATAAAGTATATCTTTATGTAGATCATAAAATTTGTCTTGTTGTCTTTGTACTTGTTGTTACGTTTGATCATTAAGATCAATGCTTCTGTATTTATAGCCAGATTCGTCAGTCACTAGGTAATGCCTGTTTAGAAAGAATATGGCAATAAAAATTCGCAGTCACTCTTTTTAGGGTTCCGTAGCCAACAGGCGAAAAACGGAACCCTTATACATTCGTGATGTCTGGCTGACTGTCCGTTCGTATGTCACAGTCTCTTTTTTCCGAAACTATAAGAACTATGCTGTTGAAACTTGGTAAGTAGATATATTTTGTGAACCGCATTAGGATTTTGACACAAAAATTGAAAAAAGACAAGAAAAACTTCCAAAGTGGTAAAATCCCCCCCCCCCCCCCCTCCCTGTAACTTGTAAAATAAGAGAATGATAAAACTAAAAAAATATATCATGTACATTACCATGTAAACTTCCACTGAAAATTGGTTTGAACAAGATCCAGTAAGTAGTTTTTTTTAATATCATAAATCGTAAACCGCCATTTACCTTTCATTCAATCAACTCAAGATATAAAAATAATAAAAACATTATTATGTTAGTCGCTGCTACGGAACACTTCATGGGCGAGTCCGACTCGCACTAGGCTGTTTTTTTTTAGTAAAAACAATGAGGCGCTTAAGAACTGAAGTTTAAAGCTTAATGGTGAAAACCGGGTATTTTTCTGTTAACTGTACAGATCCTACATCCGTCGATATATGCGATGACTCGGTCGGGCGCATGGATCAGATTAAATACCTAGGATCCGTATTAGGCACCTATTCCTGCCGCGTCGGCCAACTGGCGTGAGGTGGGTGTTGTCATTTATGACCCCAATATGCTGGTTATGTTTAGGGGCAGATCTATAAAACAATTACTAAGCCTGTTCTTTTACACGGTTTCGATGCCTCAAGCTGCTCGGCGAAAAAGTGACACGAACAGGAGCTGCATTTCATGGAGATGTGTGTACGGACACGCGTAAATATCGTGTCAAGAACTACAGCATCCATGGCGGCCTTCCTGTCCGTGACATCGCAGATAAACCTTCACTGGGTTGCACATTTTTCAGTAATCACCTGGTTGTATGAGCAACAAGTTTCTGGCTTTGCCGCCTCCAACGAGTCCACTAGGATGGCCAAGGCCCAAGATATCTGGCTTGATGCTTACGCGCCTCTTGGTTTGGCTGTTGGGGATGCTGAAGACACTGTGAACTAGAGCAGAAAAATTGAGAAAATGAACGCTGGGCTCCAAGTTGGAAGCTTCGAAAGTAACCAGAATACGCATTAAGATGATGATGATATCGTATGATAAGTGGTTACTTTGTTTTACATTCGAGTATAACAAGATATAGCTTGCAATACCTGAGGTACCTTCAGGAAGGGAAAGAGATAAAAGAAGAGTGCCAGGAGGTTCTCAGTACTCTCACAAAACACATAGAGAGTAGCCAGAAATGTAGCTAGCCGTGTTAGTTTTTATTTTCAGATTCTTTTCTTTTAGGCTTTACGTATTGCCCTGCGAATCTAACACTACACTAAACTACTCTAACTTTTGAATACGGCTATTTATGTCACAAAGGCCCAAATGGTCGTAATCAAATGTACATATGGTTTAGACTGGTTGTTGAGGATATTATCTGCATTTTAGTGTTGGTATGGTAGATTGTGCGGTAAATTAGAAATTAGACTCTGAAAAGAGAATCACCAGCGTTAGAATTGCGGATAAAAGTATTTGTGTTTCTGGGCTTCTAAAAAAGGTATATGTTGGTAGACGTGCACCGAACCCTGCTCTTTATTACTCTACACATAGTATACCTCGTCGTCGATATAAATCTAACGGCATACCATTCATGAAAATCCGGCTGACCGTTTAGTACTTACTTAAAAAGTTACGAGGTATATTTAGAGACATACATATGTACACGTACATGAAGGTTCATGACATAATCCTCCATTTTTGGCTTCACCGCAGTCGAATAAAACATTGTGTGTCTGTAAATAAACTCATTTACTAACACGCAAACGTGTATCATCAAAGCAAGGGAAGCAGCTCATAGAGCGAAGATTGAACTATGATGAGATCTTCGTAAACAGATGATGTTATCGTGTGTGTACGCTTCTGTTCATTTTTAGGTTTTCGTACCTAGGGAAGAAATAAATTCCAAACACAGTTGGAAATCAAACCAAGTATTTCATGTTCGTAGGCCATAGAAGGCTGGCTTCATAAGCATTGGCCAGAACTCCCCCGTCGGACTTGAAGGCGACAGTGCTCACCGAAGTGTACCGCCGGACGAAAATGTACCGGGCGGTTGGCGGCAGTCGGCCTTTGCCCGAGAAGCTTCGCGAGTGGCGTGGTCGTCCCAGCTGAAAGCACCACGCGCTGCCTTTACCACACGGGCACGGCTGCATCGGGGAGTACCTGTTTTAGGTCGCTAAGAGGCAATAAGTCCCGCCTGCCACCACTGTGACTGCAACGAGGACCGGCACGGCTGCATCGGAGAGTACCTGTTCTAGGTCGCTAAGAGGCAATAAGTCCCGCCTGCCACCACTGTGACTGCAACGAGGACTTGGCGCAGCACATGCTTGCGGTCTGCCCGGCTTAGGAGTCACAGCACACACAGCTGGCGGCCATCATTCGGAACACAGAAATTTCACCGTGGTAGGAACCTTCTACGCGGACGTCATCTCGCCGAAGGAACCGTGCCTTCCTTCTGCGAGATGACGTCCTCGTAGAAGGTCCGCGGTGCGGCGCAGCGGATCCGGGAAGGAGATCCCTTCGCTTATCTTGTCCTAACCGCGTCGCACCGGAAGCCGTAGAAAATTTCCGTAGATGAGACAAAAAAAAGGTTGGCTTCAAAAAGTCACTCGGGAGTCGGATACGAGCTCTCAAGGGTTCCGTACAAAACTGGATTGAAGGACATAATTAATGTTGCTGGTGAAAAACTGAACTTAATCCAGTTACAGACAGGGTTCCATTTCCAATTGTATTTGGAATTTATTCAGAAAAATATATCAGACTCCTGATTTATGGTAGTCTAGATACGGCATGTGTCTGCTGGAGAGCTAGTGCACTAATCCAGTTTAGTGAAAGGCCGCAGCGCGTTGGGACGAATGGCTTGCGGTATCTCAACAGTATTTTTGCGGTGTGCTATACTCTGAACCTTGCCGGGGGGCCTAAATCAGTTCTATAATACTACTATTGCTTGCCCATAGTGACATCCAGGCACACGGAGCCTCTTCGGAGGTGCCTAGTATCTTCTAGATAGAGCTCTAACTGTTGCGATATCTTACCTACTCCAGATCTATATACCTATCGAACTATGAAAAAAGTTGAAAACTTCGCAGAATAATAAAATTATAATCGATTATATGTTGGTTTAACATGTAATATTTGATTTTAGAGTCTACTAAAACCAAACGAAACACACAAAAAGGTGACTAGTAAGGATACTAATGGACATTCAAAAATATTCCACACGGAAATAGGCTCATACAATACAACACATTTTTCACATCATTCTAGAGCAACAGTGAAGAAATCAAAACAAAGTAGGAAGAAGGTTTGTTTATTTCTTTAAAATTCTAAAGTGGCAAAGCAGATCAGGAATGGTAAACAGCTTCGCAAGACTCTCTTGTCATCGCATTTGTCAATTTATCCCCCTTCTTAATTAACTCTACATATATACATCTTAACTGCCTCTACTATAGCGAGTGTCTTGCTGAGTTCTTCCAATTAATCTCAACCATAAGTTTCTCATTCTCAACACGTACAGGACTAAGGTATGACCCTCATATGGTGCAAACAATACCGGCAGGAACCAAATGGTTCAGTACATACTTACGATTTGCATGCATGACATGCATAAGGCAACGGATGACCTTAGCACACATGCGTTTTTCTTTTTCTTATTATCCCCGGTTCTTCAAGCGGAGCGTGAAAAAGCCTATGTTGTGACTGTAGAATTGAGGTAAAAAACTATCAACTAAGGAACCAGCTTGAACTTAGTATAAATGTTTACAGGTAACCCTTTCAAACAAAAGGAAGGAGAGGAACCGACCAGTATTGCAAAACAAGAAACATTCCAATAAGATTCGTGAAAAGTTATTTGGAACAACAACAAAACATGACGTTGCGGCTGCGCCGGTAAATTAAGCTATACAATAAATATACTTTTATATATAAATATAAAAGTTTGTAATGGTCTGCTCTCCTAATCTTTCTCTTGATGTGGCTCATCTTGACTTTTGTGGCCGCAACTGTCGTCAAAACCCCCAAATCCGAGAGGAAAATCAACGCCAAAGTGTCGTTTGTCAATCAGCAGGTGAAGCAGCTTGCAAATGAGGTTAGCATGGCCTGAAAGGTCTCTGTGGGGCCCTATACAACTACTGATGCTTTGTAATTGTTATTCTAATATATAATATCTATTCAAATGTATAATTAATACTCACAGATAACATTTAAAGAAGATAATATGGGATATCAGCCAGACATGGAATACAGCAAACATTACAATCAAATTCGTGAAAGAATGTTCAAGAAAAAATTAACGCCGAAAAAGGTAAATCTGAATATTTTTATTACCTTGCATTTTTTCGAGAAATTTAGTCACTCAAATTGTGTAAATCGATTTATTTTAAATCGTATCGATTCCAACATATTGTGGCTGAGTACCATATCTCTTAAACTAGGTCTGCAAGGCGAATCGCTGCTTGCAATGTTGAGCTGGGTGAGACATTAGTCCGATTTTGAATATTGTTTTTGATAGTTATTCGGGAGTTTTGGACGACTGTTTTGGCGCCAAAACTTGTCCTATAGATTTGACCGCTATTGCGGAATCAGATTTTGAAAATTTTGAACAGTGATCATTCCTCCGTGGCAAGTCCGATTTTAAAAATTCTTTTTGAAAGTCACAACTCTGGACATGCTTTCTGAGCGTGTAAAGTTTGGTCACAGTGTCTCGAGCGGTTATTATGTAATTCCATCTGGAATTTTTTTAACGGTGATCATTCCTCTGTGGTAGCATTAATTTTTTCAAAATATATCCATAAGCCTTCCTCTGATTGACCTCTTTAATCGTGCCAAATTTGGTTCTGATTGGATTAGTAGTTTAGGAGGAGACCTGTGACAAAGAAAATCCTGAAGGAGCAGCTTTCGCTCGACTTCGTCTCACTCAGCTCAATTATAACAAAACCGCTTATATCCTGCGTTGCGTTGTTTTAGTGGAAGATTATAATTGTAAATCCAAAGCCCTAAATGTTACTATTTTGTGATTACAGATATTACCTTCGTCAGAAATGGAAAAGAGCCACAAGACTGTTCCAGAAGATTTCGAAAGAAAAAGAACTACTACACAAGACGAAACCTTAGGAGATGTATATGCAGAAAAGCAGATAGTAACAGAAAAATCAAGAGATGTATATGCAGAAAAGCAGATAGTATCAGAAAAATTAGGAGATGTATATGCAGAAAAGCAGATAGCATCAGAAAAATTAGGAGATGTTTATGCAGAAAAGCAGATAGCATCGGAAAAATTAGGAGATGTATATGAAGATAGACAGACAGTGCCTGAACAAAAAACAGAAAAAGTTACAACGGTAAACATATTATTTTGAAATATATTGAATGTTAGGTTCACTAAAGTTTTTATAGCCAAAACCATCTCTAACAATCTTTTACCTAGTGCCTTGCGAACATAGCAGTAAGTATGAATCAGATGAATGGTATGAACACGCACATGAGAAAAACAATGATAAATTATATCTAAAGGTCCCACACCTGTCCGCATTAGCGATGACTTGGTCGAGCCCACGGACCAAGTTAAAGATTTGTTATCTGTACTTTGTGAACTTCACGCAACACTGGTGATATCAATTGCGACGTCAAGAAATTGCACTGCCGCTGTATGTGCCAGAGGTGAGATGACTGGTGTCATCTGTAACCCCAAAATTCCGGTGAGGTTGAAGGGGCAGGTCTATAAAACCATCATTAGGCCTGTCAGGCCTAACACGGCTGTGAGGCGTGGCGGTTGCTAGAATGCAGAAAGCAGGACCTGCGTGTCGCGGAGATGATTATGCTGCGGTAGATGTGCGGACTTACGCCTAAAGCTACCGCGTCCACGGCAGCCTCCATATCCGTGACATCGCAGATAAAATGCAGGAGTATCACCTTTGCTGGTGCGTCCTGCTTTTGAAGCAGCCGCCTACTTCCACCGGGTCCCGGTAGGAAGAACCCAAAAGTGTTGCCATGCGTGCCAGTAAACCCACTACCATAAATGTCCAAGATCGTGCGTAGTGGAGAAGGATAGGCTGGAAACCGGACACCGGGCTCCGAGGTGTAGGCCTCGGATTCTATCGGGACACAACGCTGAGCTGATGATGATTGATAATTTAATGTATGATGTCGATTATAATGTATAATTAACACTCCCAGATAATATATAAAGAAGATAATATGGCATACAACCCAGAAATGGAATACAGCAAACAATACAGTAACATTCGTGAAAGACTATTTGGGAAAAGATCCACACCTGTAGAAGTCAAGGTAAATATGTTTCTGCATATTTTAATTACCTAATTGTTGAAAATGGTTTTGCGAAACTTCGTCAATTCTTTTATCTATTGGATTTTTTCCTAAAACCAGCATTCCGCAGATCTAACAAAAAAATGTTGCCTACTCGACAAAAAAATTATTACGCTTTGCTTGTGTATTTTGTACTAAAAAATTATTTATTTAATTTTATTTATTTATTTCTTACATAACACAATAATGGTTTGTGCGACAAATATCTGCAAGAACAGAATATTAATTATTTATTTAATTTTTTTTAATTTATTTCTTACATAACACAATAATGATTTGTGCGACAAATATCTGCAAGAACAGAATATTTTACAATTATTAACATTTCTCATCACCAAGGTCAAATGAACTACTCGGAATGGTTACGCTTTGTCGCATGCGCATTTAAAATTGTGCTAACCGATTTGTTAGAAATCGAGTATCTGATACTGGGATTATAACATAATATTATCGCTAAATAGCATATCTCTGAAATAAGATCAGAACTATTATTGTATCCTGCGCAGCGTGATTTCAACAGAATAACATAATTAATAAAATATTTTCGGAAGTTTACGCGAATGTTACACATTGAAATAAAACTATTTTTAACGGATTCTATCGCGGTTTATTTGATGTTATTTTATATGCAGCCATGGTCAGCACACAGCTCCCCGTGACCATGGCTGCTGAAAAGCAACCGAAACGTCGGGATCAATGTAAAATATAAAATAACATCAAATAAACCGCGATAGAATCCGTTAAAAATAGTTTTATTTCAAAATTATTTTATGTTCGCAGTTATTTCACCCTCCAGAACAGAAAAAGAATTACAAAGCTTTTTTATCGGACTTACAAAGAAAAAGAACGCGACCACAACATGAAACATTAGGAGACGTATATGGAGATAGATCGACTGTGCTTGAAAAAATATTAGAAAAATCGACAACGGTAAACATACAAAACAAAAATATATCCTTTTTGGTACTTCTTAGATGGCAGACAAGCACACGGCCCACCTGATGGGGAGCGGTTACCGCGGCCTATGCACATGTGCAACGCTAGAGGCGTCACACTAGCGCTGCCGACCCTGGTATGGTATGGTATGGTTTCGCGAGCTGGTATCCGCAACTCCACGACAAGGCGCGGTTTTTGCGTGAGGGTGGGCATTTCACTCGATCCACCCCAACTCATTGAAGAACGCCAGCAGGCTATTCACGCTGCTGGCAATCTCCCGGAGCGTACCTGTATTTCCGAAGTACTTAACCCTGTATGTGGCGGTTGCAGGGCAGTGTAGGAGCACGTGTGCCGCTGTTTCTTCCTCTCTCATGCAGGCTCTGCAGAGAGGGCTGTCGGTGATTCCTAAAATAAAAAGGTGTTTATTGAAGGAGCCGTGCCCCGTGATGGCAGCTGTGGCCGTGCGCAGTTGCCGTTTGGTCAGTTGTCGAAGACGCCTGGTCAGTCTATTTTCAAGCACGGGGAGTGCTTCCCTCGCCTGTCTGCAAACTTCCAGATTTGTCCAATAGCTGTTGTGTTGCTGCCGACCCTTTAGAAACCTTCTAATGCCCTTCTTGAAGACCTCCATATTGTATATAGTTCGTTCTCTATGAATATCTTCTTCTTTACATGAACGTATAAATAAATAATAAATAAAATATAAATAAATATTCTACGACATTCTACACAGCGCTTTCCAGACCCAAAATAAGCATAGTTTAACTAGCTTGTGTTATGGGTTCCAGAATGCGGATAAACATTTTTTGTAAATACATACATATTATACATAGATAATGCAAATAGATAAAATATTTGCACTGAGCGGGAATCGAACCCGCGCCCCCTGTCGTAGCACTCGAATGCACTACCGCTCCGCCACAGAGGCCGTCAATGAGTTTATTTATGCTCTAGCGTGGGTTTTCCTTCCGTTGGAAGGTCAAACGGCAGTCGTTCTTGTAAAAGTCAAACCAATAAAAAAAAAAGAAGCAAATCGGACAAAAGATATGAACTTTGGACGCAACCGGGGAATCGCTTATATTTTATCTTTTTTTTTTTCATTGTTTTTTTTTTCATTCAAAAATTTTTGCAATAAAATTATCATATAAATCTTCCTATTTTGCAATTACAGGATATGTCTGCTACCGATATAATTAGAGAAAGATTTGCACCAGTGGTAAATTATACCAGACGTGATCATAACGAACCTGAATATTACTTTTACACAAAAAGATCAACAAACCAACATAAAGTAACAGCAGTGAAAATTAAAAAAGCAAAGCATGTTGAAAAGGTATTTAAACTATCACTATCACTAAATATTATAAAACAAACGTCCTCCGCCGCGTCTGTCTGTCTATCTGTTCGTGATAAACTCACAAACTACAGCACCAATTTTGATGTTGTTTTCACCATGGATAGAGTGGTTCTTGAGGAAGGTTTCAGAAAAGTTTTTGTTAATATTGTCTAAAATATAATGATATTTGTTGGAGGTGTTGGAAAAGTGCCGTCTGGGAGCTTTCAACGGAAAACGGCCTAAACCCTTTTTTTTTACGTGCAGAGGGGTGGTGGGGGTGGTTATGTCGTGTATCGACTAAAACCTTTCTTTCTTTCTTTCTTTCTTTCTTTGTGTCCTCCCCAAGTGTCCGTTGCCGGGCACCCCGGGTAAGCCCTCGAAAGGATAACCCCAGGGTTGCCGGCGGACTTTGGCCGCCTTTGGCCTCGCCTGGTGGGGTGCCTAAACCCTTTGAGATATAACAAAATGATGTATGGTGAAATTGACTATCTTTTATAGGTTGTGGTGGTGGAAATAGGGTCCCATGGGTAGCGGGAACGGGATCAGAAAGCGGGCAACGGATAATCATTACTATAATAATTGAGTCAACGGGATATTAACCAAGTAATATAATAGAAGTGTACAATATTTCGGTACTGTTGCTATTGGTGATGTGGCGTGAATGTGGCGATAGCCCAGTGGCGTACGAAACGGACTGCTAAAATGAGGTCTCAAGTTCGATCCCCAGTCACCTCTGACTTTTCGTAGTTATGTGTGTATTAAAATATTCATTATCGCTCGCTTAGTAATGTGCCCGGTAGATGGCAATAGCCTCGCCCCTTATTATATTGGGACCTAAACATAGCTGGGGAATGTGGGTGTGTAATACACCTCTGCCTACCCCTGCAGGGATACAGGCGTGAAGTTATGTTATGTTGCTATTGTCAATGCTGGCGATGTACACCTTTTTTTTTCTCGTGCGGAAATCCCTTCGGATACCGCCCCCGCCGGCCAGCGGAGGCGGTTATGTCGGGTTTCAACTGACTAAAACCGCACGCCGTCTCGGGTCTTAAAACGCCGGGGTGTAAGGTTGCCCATTGAGCATATCCCTCGCACCCCGACTGAACCTGGGCCATCTACAGTTTCGAGATGGCCCCCTCGGGCTCGATGTATACCTCTTCAAATGTGCGATCATCCGATCCTCCGCCATCCGCCATCTTGCCTATCTAACATTTACATTGTATTACTAAAATTTCAGACGACAACACAATCTGAAGAAATAACTACAATATCTGACTATGGCGATACAAGCGTTGACCAGAAGGAAACAGAAAATACCCCATTATACCAAGTCCATGAAAACATAGTAGACATTCCTGATGATAGACTAATTCCTAGACCTGTCAATGGTGAATACGTCTTAGTTCCAGACAGATATGTACCTATACCTACTAGGAGTCATGGTATATTCAGCCCATTTATTAATGACACTAACTATGACCCAGAACATCCGATAGTGAATATTGTACAAGGTATGAAAGAATATTTTACTGTGGTAGGTAAAGGTCTATATAATACCGTTAAAGATATTTTCAACGAGAAATTGAGTTGAAAACCGTATATACATAAGTGTTAAACAAATATTGGTAAATAATTTTAAGTATGGACAAAACAATTTGGATTAGGCAGTTTAATAAAATTATTTATAAAGATATTTCTGTTTCAATCATTTGTTTCCCAGTTTATTTAGTTCATTTAGTTCTCCCGTATCACGTTTTTAGGGTTCCGTTGCCAAATGGCAAAAAACGGAACCTCTGACAGTCACTTTTCTCCGAAACTTTAAGAACTATGCTGTTGAAACTTGGCAAGTAGATGTATTTTGTGAACCCCATTAAGATTTTCACATAAAAATAGAAAAAAACATTAAAAATTGGGGGTTCCCCATACTCAAAAAAAAAAAATGATGTACATTACCATATAAACTTCCACCGAAAATTGATTTGAACGAGATCTAGTAAGTAGTTTTTTTTTGAATACGACATAAATCGTAAACCGCAATTTAGCTTTCATTCAATCAACTCAAATATAACAATTAAAAAAAACATTATTATGTTACTTACTGCTACGGAACCCTTCATGGGCGAGTCCGACTCGCACTCGGCCGCTTTTTCAACTATTATGATGTAATTTATTGCTTTACTTATACCCGCTCGAAGATCAATAATTATTGAATAATTTTTGTACTACCTATTATAAAATTTAAAATTGGAATGGAGATATTAAAAAGAAAGATACTTGGGTTATGTTAGATGAACGATTCTGAACAAAATATTTTTTTTTTAATTCTTGTCTGTTCGTCTGTTTATATGTTTGTTCGCAATGGACGCAAAAACTACTGAACGGATTTTGATGCGGTTTTTTCTGTTAGAAAGGTATTGGTTAGACTTAAAATCTGTCATATAGAATAGAAGATATGACCGAAAAACGATAAAGTACCTTTTTTTTTCGTGCGGAAATCCCTTCGGATACCCCCCCGCCTGCCAGCGGGGCGGTTATGTCGGGCTTGAACCGACTAAAACCGCACGCCGTCTCGGGTCTTCAGACGCCGTCACGTGGTTGGAGCCAAGAGTATCATCTAGTATAGTAATAAAAATTTTATAGTAGCATCCATCATGATGATGTGAACAACGCTATGTTGTTCACATCGAAACCCAAGGTCCGAATGCTCCTTGTCATGAATCAGCGAATGACCGAGCAACCGAACATACCTACTAATGAGTGAAATATACTGTATATTATCAAATGCTGTTTTCTTATACTACTCTGGTGGCAGATAAGCTCACGGCCCACCTAATGGGAAGCGGTTACCGTGGCCTATGGACGTGTGCAACACCAGGGGCATCACACTCTCGCTGCCGACCCTGTAAAAACCTTCTAATGCCTTTCCTGAAGAAATCATTCTTTGAAGAACCCCATATTGTAGTCGCTTGGGAAAACACCAGCAGGGAGATCATTCCACAGACTGAGGGTGCGCGGAATAAAGTGCCTTTCATACCTAACTGTACGCACCGTTTCCGGTCACAACGTGTATGGATGAATTCCCTGTCTGTGGCGAGCGGTGCGATGATAGAATGTGGCCGTAGGCATCATATCATACGATTCTTCTGAACACACCCCATTATAAAGGCGGTAGAAAACGCACAGGGAGGCGAAATCTTTCCTAAGGTTAACAGGTTCTACACTGCCTGCAAGTATGGGATTGTTGACGATCGTCAGCTCCCGTCTTTGCACAGAGTCGAACGGGTCAAGTTGGTATGTAGGTGCTCCGGCAAAAAGGTGACAGCAGTACTCCATCTGGGGCCGGACTTGCGACTTATAAAGAAGAAGTCTTTGCTCCTCAGTGAAGTACTGCTTCGCCCTGTTGAGCACTCCAAGTTTCTTAGATGCCAACTTGACCTTGTCTTCCAGGTGACTGCAGTACTGGACATCGCTAGAGTTGTCGACACCGAGGATCCCGATACTGTTGTAGATTTTAAGTGGTGTCTCCAGTAACTGTGGCGCTACAATAACTGGGGTTTTCTTAACGGTGAATGAACATACTTGTGTCTTAGTGGGGTTGAATTTTACCAGGTTTAGTCCTCCCCAATCGGACACTCTTGTGGGAGTAGTCTCGATTTTAGACTCAAGTTGTTCGTGACTTTCTTCCACTGCGGACCGAGGGATGTTGGCCTGGCCCGTGTAAAATGCGTTCCCGGTACTGTCGTCCGCATAGCAATGAATGGCTCTATTCCACTTTAATCCACTAAACAAATCCATTCATGGATTTGTTTCCACTTTTTGTTCCACTCTAATCCATTGCCGCGATGGATTATATTCCACTGCCTTTTATATTCCGTTCTAACCCATCGCCGCGATGGATTATATTCCACTGCCTTTGATATTCCGTTCTAACCCATCGCCGCGATGGATTATATTCCACTGCCTTTTATATTCCGTTCTAACCCATCGCCGCGATGGATTATATTCCACTGCCTTTTATATTCCGTTCTAACCCATCGCCGCGATGGATTATATTCCACTGCCTTTTATATTCCGTTCTAACCCATCGCCGCGATGGATTATATTCCACTGCCTTTGATATTCCGTTCTAACCCATCGCCGCGATGGATTATATTCCACTGCCTTTTATATTCCGTTCTAACCCATCGCCGCGATGGATTATATTCCACTGCCTTTTATATTCCGTTCTAACCCATCGCCGCGATGGATTATATTCCACTGCCTTTTATATTCCGTTCTAACCCATCGCCGCGATGGATTATATTCCACTGCCTTTTATATTCCGTTCTAACCCATCGCCGCGATGGATTATATTCCACTGCCTTTTATATTCCGTTCTAACCCATCGCCGCGATGGATTATATTCCACTGCCTTTTATATTCCGTTCTAACCCATCGCCGCGATGGATTATATTCCACTGCCTTTTATATTCCGTTCTAACCCATCGCCACGATGGATTATATTCCACTGCCTTTTATATTCCGTTCTAACCCATCGCCGCGATGGATTATATTCCACTGCCTTTTATAATAATAATCTTCTTTTATGTAATAAAAATGAATTGCTGTTCGTTAGTCTCGCTAAAACTCGAGAACGGCTGGACCGATTTGGCTAATTTTGGTCTTGAATTATTTGTGAAGGTCCAGAGAAGGTTTAAAAGGTGAATAAATATGGAAGTTGTTATCGATTGAGGCAGTACGAAGTCTGCCCGGTCGGCTAGTAAATAATAAATATTCTACGACATTCTACACAGCGCTTTCTAGTCCCAAAGTAAGCATAGTTTAAATAGCTTGTGTTATGGTATCCAGAAGGAGTCATCAGACAGCATTTAATTGATATGCAGGAGGAACAGGGTTGGAGACAGCACGGAGCCTTGTGGAACACCAGCGTTTATGTCCATGCGGTCCGAGCTACTGCTGTCAACGAAGGCTTTTTTTTTTTTTTTTTTTTTACTGAAAATTTGAGTGCGTTTGACTGCATCTCACCTGATGGTAAGCTTGTATGCTTCTATTGGATAAAAAGCTGGAGATCCATTCGCAAAGTCCCTCGGCCAGTCCATAAGACGGCATCTTTGCAAGAAGATTTCTATGTCAGACCCGATCGAAGGCCTTCGCTATATCGAGGCTGACCGCTAGTATCTCACCTTGAGTCTCGATGGCTTGCGCCCATGTGTGTGAGATATACAAGATGGTCACCGGTAGAGCGACTGTGGTGGAAGCTGTACTGTCGGTCGCTCAATAGATCGTTAAAGGTATCTCAGGAGCTGTACGTTAATGACACGCTCCATTACCTTCTTCTTAGAGAAGTAGGAATTAATTGTGGAAGTTGCGGTTGAAACGTGTGGTGTATGCAAGATAAGAAAAGGGTGTAAACTAGAGACTGTATGTGTGGAAGTCCGAAAGGCAGTGTCTGAGAAGAAGAAAGCTTGGGTGAAATGGTTGGCGGTAGGAGCCAATCTAAGAGTGCAGAAAGCAACGGACCATTAAGACGGCGGCAACAAATATCATCAGCCTACCCCGGCTTGCCTCAGAAAATTGTGCTTGAGTTTGTACCCAGGGTACATTAGGTAGGCTGTATCGGCATTGGATGATATTTGTGTCTCCGTTAGGAAAAGAAAAACTTTTTAAAAACCCCGTTTTCCTTCCGACCAACACTAAAAAACGTGGGGCGGGCGCTTTGAAATTTTTAAATTAAACGATACATTAAAGGATTAAAGCGCCCGCCCCACGTTTTTTAGTGTTGGTCGGAAGGAAAACGTGGTTTTTAAAAAGTTTTTTTTTTTCTGATGATTAAATATGAAAATGTATGGTGGCATTAGCCTACATAAAAAAATTCAGAGCTTTAGGGTGATCAGAAGTGGTCGAAAATTAAGTGACAATTTTTGACTTCAGAGGGAAAGAAACACAGAAACACAGACACGAAGTGAAACTAAGAAAAAGGTGGTAAAAACAAGGTCAGCTGAGCGGTTTCAAGGTGTTGGTGGACCGCGTTGACGTTGGTATGTAATCCCTTGATGTTGCAAAAGTCTACTTGTAATGTGGACGAGGATGCCGTGTCGAAATATTTTTCTGTTGTTTTTGGCCATTTTGAGAAGGATTGGTGGGGGAGGTTAAGAGAGATTCTGTGCTGACAGCGCAAGAGACAAAGCAGGATTTTATGCCACCACCGACGAGTAAGGGTTGTGTGACTGACGGGTGGAAGGGCCCCCGGTCCCCTCCCGAATACTGTAGCCGGGTCCACTCCGGTCTCCTCCTCCGGCACAACCACAGTACCAGGCACTTTACACAGGCCGGTTCAGCCTCCTGGGGCGGAGATTATGTAGTCTCCAGGTTCGGGCACCGTTCAAGCCTGCGGGCGGGCAGCGGATAGCCGTTTCATCTGGTCTCCCTGACCGCCACGCCAACATTTCACGCCCACACAAGTCGGTGACGATTACTAAAACCCTTGGTCTCCCCGCTGACAGCACAAAACCCTTCCAGTGAGCTCTGGCTACCCTACTTACCGCCGGGAACACAAGAAAGCCGGGAAGACCGCGGCCACAAGGGTTATTATGGCCGCGGTCTTCAGTAGGGTGGAGGTACTACCCCAGTCGGACTGCTCAAGTCGGACGGGAGAAACCGTCATGCCCTACCTCCTTTGAAATTTTTAACGAATGAATGAATTATAACTATATCAATATCACCCCAGCAGAAGCAGCCCGGGACGGTGGGGCGACTAGCGCCTCTCCCCCAAACCGGGACAAGACGGGGACACCGTGGTTCCCAAACCCGAGGGGGCCATCTCGAAACTGGAGATCGGTCTGGTCAGTCGGGGTGTGAGGGATATGCTCTATGGGTAACCTTACACCCCGGCGTCTGTAGACCCAAGACGGCGTGCGGTTTTAGTCGGTTGAAGCCCAACATAACCGCCCCCGCTGGCCGGCGGGGGGGTATCCGAAGGTATTTCTGCACGGGTGTTTCACCACCAAGAAGACCTGCTGATTACAGTCGAGGCTCTGACAGGGACTTTAGTCTCGGGGTTGCGGATTCAGATAACAGTCGTTCCCGTAAAAACCAAGATAAGCCAAAACGAAAGAAATGGAATAAGTAAGCGAACCCTGGGCTCTCTGGAAGCCTCAGGTGCAAAATCGTTAAGATGATTACGAGTTCTGATACAGACATACATAAGTCTCCGATATATATTTGAGTATGTAATCATTCACTGATATAATAGCTAAGAAAACCAATCAATTATGAATTTAAACTAGGTCACTAGTGATTAAGCGATTCAATTAGAGCTTATCTAGGTTAATGACGGATCGAACGGGTCAAGATTCGATAATGTTTTGAGAACTGTAGGAAAAATCGTCATGACTATCCAAAATGGACGGCTATTAAGGCCCACAACGGTTATTTTTTTGTAAAAAGAATATTAGTAACCGAAATTAGGTACTAATATTCCCCCAAACCCCTCCAGATAAGCTTAATTGCTTGTGTTAGGAGTGGGTTCACCTCGATAGTGTAATGGCCAGAATTCGAACCCGTGGCCTCTCGATCGTAGTGTCGACTCCTTAACCACTAAGCTACCGATGCTTATATATATATATATATATATAAATATATACGAGAGCTGGTCATATTCTGTATAGATATGGCGTGCATTGGAATATAATCGTCAGAGCACCAGTTGTGGTTAGATCTGAAGCTTACACTTTAGAGCCCGTAGTCCACTATCCTCAATCTCCAAATCCTGGGAGGAAACCCTGCTCCAGGTAATCGAATGGGTATACCCACTAAACGACACGGTGTGCGATACTCTGCACCTTGTCGGGGGGGCCTGAAACTATGCAGGAATATTTCTATGGCGGGCCGCCATAGAAGTAGCCCCTAGCGCATGCCTAGGATTCGGTGCCTGAGCCAACCACATTGATTGCAAGTCGATACATCTGATGATCTCCGGATGAGGCTCTGGAGCAGGATTCCCTCCCAGGATTGGGAGATCGAGGATAGTGGACTACGGGCTCTAAAGTGTAAGCTTCAGATCTAACCACAATTGGTGCTCTGACGATGATAATCATACGTACTTATTATATTCCAATGCACGCCATATCTATACAGAATATGACCAGCTCTCGTATCATGGTGGTCAGATGGTCCGGAGGGTATATATAAGCGTCGGTAGCTTAGTGGTTAAGGAGTCGACCCTATGATCGAGAGGTCCCGGGTTCGAATCCTGGCCATTACACTACCAACGTGAACCGACTCCTAACACAAGCAATGAAGCTTAGCTGGAGGGTTTAGAGGGAATATTAGTAATATCGGTTACTACTATTCTTTTATGAAAAAAAGAATCATGTTTCATCATCATCACCAGAGTGTTGTTCCCTGTTGCTTCTGAGACTTTCACCTCAGAGCACAGGGCCTGCTTACCCCCTCCGCTTTCGGTTCAGCTTATAAAGATTTTATTGAAGCGACTGCTGACCTTCCGACCTTAAAAAGAAAGCCTGCGCCAGAGCCACGTCCGTCAATCAGCAGGTCCACCGGCTTGCAGGTGAGGTTGCCTTGGGCCCTCTAGATCTTGGAGGGGCCCCATAAACACCTGATGGAAAGCGAACACAGGTTATAGTTAATTAACGCTTGTTTCCAATATAAAATTTAGAGTGTTCTGTCCCTTTTTTTTTCGTGCGGAAATCCCCTCGGATACCCCGCCGGCCAGCGGGGGCGGCTATGTCGGGCTTGAACCGACTAAAAACGCACGCCGTCTCGGGCCTACAGTCGCCGGGGTGTAAGGTTACCCATAGAGCATATACCTCGCACCCCGACTGACCCTGGGCCATCTCCGGTTTCGAGATGGCCCCCTCGGGTTTGGGGACCACGGTGTCCCCGTGTTGCCGCGGTTTGGGGAGGGGCGCTGTTCGCCCCACCCGTCCCGGCCTGCTTCTGCTGAGGTGACAGGTGACCTTACCTGCGACCCTCAGGCCTGCACTCATGGAGGACGGAGGTCGTTAAGCGACCTTCGGTGCCTGAGTCGCCTGCGATAAAGTGTGTGTCCCTAATCACAAGTATCCCTAAGCCTCGTTCATAATGAAAACAAATGTCACCAAAGTTATTACAAAGCTAATTTTATCCCAGAAATGTATTCCTGCGCAACGGGATTAGTGTCCCACATAAGCATAGACAAGCCTAGTAGAGTAATGGCAAAAATCTGCAATTCCCGCTCAGGGCAAATATTTGTATGCATGAATATGTCTATTTGCATTGGTCTGGGTGTTTCTATGTATAATATGTATGTATTTACAAAAAAAAGTATAAAAGTATGTTTATCCGCATTCCAGAACCCATAACACAAGCTAGTTAACCTATGCTTACTTTGGGTCTAGAAAGCGCTGTGTAGAATGTCGTAGAGTATTTATTATTTATTTTTTTTTTTTTTTTTTGAAGTCAACTACTATCTTAATTAACACAATATATACCTACCTAATTATAGCCTATGTCTATCGGGGATTAAGTACCTTTGAAATAGTGAAAGAATTCTTCCAATAGTAGTAGTGGTTCCGGAGATTACCCCTGACATATAAAAAGACTCACAAAATTCGGCCTCTCTCTATATAGAGCTGAGCGAGCGAAGCTCTTAAACGCGGCATAGCCGTTTGTTGGTGGCTGAACTCCTCCGTAACCACTCGCGCGATCTTGACCAAATTTACCACGGTGATAGTGTGGACACTGAGGAGTGTTTTGATGCGAGATGGTTCATGTCCGATGTACCATTGAGGAATAATCACCGAAAAACAGTTTCACGAGTGCGCGGCCTTAACTAAGCGCACTACCGTAGTAAGATGTCTTATTTTCAAGTAAGAGTCCTGCTCGCTCCGCTCAATTTAATTCAGTCGCACCCTGCACTGAATTCCTAGTTATATTAATATAGATAGGCGAAAACAGCCAAATAATATGAAGATGAGATTCCTTTACCTACGTCAGTGGTCACTAAAAACACATTCTCGCACTTAACTACACATCTTTCGAACCGCTTAGAACGTAAAGTCGGCAAAATTTTACCTGCATGCTAATGTATGGTCAATGAACTTACTCAACTTTGGGCTGGACAGCGCTAGAGGTGATAATACCGCTTGGTGGTGAAAAAAAAACCGTCTCAATTTTTCTTATAAAACCATTTAAGTCAAATATTTGTTTATATGCCTTGTTATATACAAGACGTTCGCTGAAGTCTATTAACTTTCGTAATAAGCTCTTTTCAGTTATACATTATAGATCAGGCCTCGCTACCGAGAGGTCCCGGGTTCGAATCATTGTCATTGCACTACCGACGTGAACCCACTCCTAACACAAGCAATTTAGCTTAGCTGGAAAGGTTACAAGTAATTTATATATTATTACGTGAAGGGAAAACTTTACATACCTTTTTTATGAAAATTGCGCGGACGGAGGAGTGTGAGATTTGGTATAGTTATAGCTTTTATGGAGGAGAAGTTCAGAATGCTATTTTTTTTTAAACTCATGCATAAGAAATACATTAAATCAACATTACACTAATTGCCATGCATTAGTAACATACTAACGTAAGTTTACACCGCCAATATCAAACGTATTATGACACATTTGTATAATGTTCACAGCTGATGTATATAACAAAGAAATGCAACGCAGTTTAACTTTTTGACAAAGTCAAAGTCAAAGTCAAAGTCTTTATTTTTCAAAATAGTGCAACGTAATTACATCTTTTTGACGTCAATAATTGCTTAATACTAAGTATACCACCGCTTCCTAGGCGCTAGTGGAGAAGAAACGGCGCAACAAACTCCACTGCGGCATTTTCGAGACGTCAGCTTATAATAGTGATTTCTTAAGACTAAATATGGACGAATGTACATTTTTGTCTTGTGTCAAGATAAATAAAGGTATATAATAAAAAAACGTTATAATAAAATTTAACCCAAGTTAATCGTTCAAATAATTGAAAAAAGTTAAAATATGGTAAAAAGGTCGCGTGCCTACTACAATACTATGCTGTAGTTGTAACATTTTAGCATTTTAGGAGGAGCCTGCACCATGCTCAAACCAGACATTTTTGTCTTTAAGATAATCATCTGTCCTATAGTATGCTTTTTTACATAAGGTGGTCTTAACAAAGGTTTTAAATTTATTGTCAGGCATACCAAGGACCGATTCAGGCAATTTGTTATAAAAGCGTATACCTTCCCCCCTAAATGAATCACTAACTTTGCTAAGCCGATAACATGGAAGGATAAGTTTATTTTTATTACGCAGATTTCTGTCTGTAATGTCACTTACTTTTGTAAAATTGGATATATTTTTCCTGACATACAGTATGTTCTCGAATATATATTGGGAAGCTACAGTTAAAATATTAGTCTTTTTAAATCGTTCCCTAAGAGAATCTCTCTTGCCTAAACAATAAATGGCACGAACTGCCCTCTTTTGTAGTATAAATATAGTTTCTAAATCTGCTGCATTCCCCCAAAGTAGTATTCCATAAGACATCAGACTATGAAAATAACTAAAATATACCAGCCTAGCAGTAGGTTCATCTGTCAACTGCCTAATCCGTCTGACAGCATAAGCAGCAGAACTGAGTTTATTGGCCAAAATAGTGATATGGTCACCCCATTGCAATTTCGAATCTAGTGTTATGCCTAGAAAAGTAGTGCTGTTTACAAATTCCAACCTTTGCCCCTCCAGCACGACATTAACGTGTGCTTGCCTCACATTAGGCAGTGTAAACTTAATGCATTTGGTCTTTTCTGCATTCAACAATGGGTTGTTTGCATAAAACCAATTTGAAATGGCGTTCAAAATATTATTAATATTACTCGCATCTGTACTACGCCGATCTACTTTGAATATCAGTGATGTATCATCTGCAAACAGTACTATGCCAGCTTGAGCCTCGATCGTATAAGGCAGATCATTGACATACACCAAGAAGAGAAAAGGTCCTAGGATTGAACCCTGTGGTACGCCTATTTTGACGTTTGATCCGTTTGACTTGACGTTATTCACAACAACAGTCTGAAGCCTATCTGTTAAGTATGATTTTAATAGTTCTATTGATTTCTCATCAAATCCATATCGACGTAGCTTGAGCAAGAGTGTTTGATGGTCAACACAATCAAATGCTTTAGAAAGATCACCGAATACCCCAATAGCATCCTGCGATCCCTCCCAAGCGTCGTAAATTAGGCTGACTAGAGCCACTCCCGCATCGGTGGTAGATTTCCCGCCAGTAAAGCCATATTGTTGGCTATGGAAAAGATTGTTGGTCTTAAAGTACAGTTGCATCTGATTGAGCATCACTCTCTCAAATACCTTACTCAGAGCTGGCAAAATAGAGATGGGGCGGTAGTTTCCAAGTTCCGACTTAGATCCTTTCTTAAATAATAGTATTAGTTTACTGTGTTTCATTAAATTAGGAAATGTGCCTTCATCTATACATTCATTAAATATGAGTGCTAGATCAGGTGTAATGATATTAATTATATGACTAATTAAACTAACTGACATGCCCCAGTAATCCTCAGACATTTTTATTTTTAGATTTTTAAATGCTTTTAAAATGTCATTGTGATCAATATGTTTGAACTTAAATTTAGAAGAACTAATATTACTCTCAACAAGGGCCACAGCCCTGTCAGCGCTAGAGTTAATAGAGGAAGTGAGTTGCAATGGAATATTGGTAAAATAATCTTCAAAAGCATTTACAATATCCTTCGGAGAGGTTATATTCTTGTTTTCTAATTTAATTTTAGTAACAGTATCCCTCACTTTACATTTACCAGACTCTTTGTTAATAACTTTCCAAGTTTCTTTCATTTTATTGGGAGCCTCAATTATTTTCCTTTTAATATGAATGGCCTTCGCTTGTCTACATACTTTTTTGAATACCTTGGAGTAATTTTTGACATATTCAATGAAACGACTGTCAAGTCTGTACTGTTTTTGGGCGTATAAATCGAAAAGTGTTCGTCTACTTTTATATATGCCTACAGTAGCCCATTCACAGAATTTAGATTTAGTACTGTGCTTTTTACATTTTTGTTTGAATGTATGTGAAAAAGCATCAGTTAATGTACTAAATAAACTATTGTAATGAACCTCAGGATTGTTGCCTAGGTAAGCTACACAATTGAGCTTGTTCTCTAACAAGTTTTTGAATTCTCTAATTTTGTTAGAGGTTATGGGCCTACACATAATTTTCTCTTTAGGTTGATTATTATTTCCCTTGGAAAAGGATACTATTTGACCACAGTGATCTGAGGGCAACGCACTTATTACAGACTTACTTAAGTATACACTGTCACTAAAAAAATTATCTAAACAACTGGCAGTTGTAGCAGTGATTCTAGTTGGTTCACAGAAAATATTTTCAAGGTTGTAACTCTTGAACATGTTTAGAAATTGGGTACTTTTCCTACACTGTTCCAAGATGTTTATATTAAAATCTCCACACACAATTAGATTCTTTCTGCTATTTGATGCTATCCCAAGAATTTGGTCCATGACCCCAATTAACGTTCCAAAATCACTACTAGGTGGACTGTATACGCAGACTACTATATAACTATCAAGCTCGGCACAGGCCACCTCAGCACATCGCTCAACAGAAAGTCTAACAATGTCAATCCGCTCTTTGCTGCGGAGACCATTTTTTATTAAGACCATGGAGCCACCTCTGATAGCAGACTTTCTGTTAAAGCAACTTACAATATTGTAAGTGTCTATACTGAACATCATATCCCTTTCTTTGAGTCAATGCTCAGTCAAACACAAAATATCCACATTTAATTTCTCTAGAAATAATTCAATTATTAATTCCTTGCCGGGAAGACCTTCTATGTTTTGATGAGCTATCTTTAGCTCTGGCATTCCTGTTGTCTGAACACTTAGTTTAAAGTATCATTATCAGTTAAACATACAGAATTACCACTACAAGTATCTGGCAAGTCTGTAGGTATTAGGTTATTGCTTCGTTGACAATGTAAACTCGTCCAAAAATTAATATTATATGCTACTAATGTAGCAACTTTATATTTGTCATACTTTGTAAGATAGATACTATCTTTAGTCTTAAAACAATAATTACTAATAAAATTATTAGTGTCAAAAAATATAAAAGGGTCACTATGACGACATGTCAAAGTATGAATAAAATTATTCATATAATGTATCTTTTTATTATAAGATGAGGACTGGCAACACACATATGGAAATGCACATAATATTATTTTAAATACTTTTAGTTTATTGAGGGAGTCTATACAGTACATTAAGTCTTTCTTGCTTACTCTGATACTCTCACCTACCAGTAATACAATAGTGGAATTACTATTATACTTAGAAGACACAATTTGGTCTATAATTTGAGTGTAAGTTGCATTGGGCAAGGAATAATGAATACAGTTCTTTAAATATTCATTAAACATGTAGCCCATATTGCGACCAACACTATCAGAAAAAACCATTGTATTACTAGGTGGAACAATGTTGTCAGAAGGGTCAGATGCAGTCTCCAGAATACTGTCACAAGTAGAGAGATCTGGTATGGAGTCACTGATAGGGGGTTGGTTGATCTGCCCACAGCTGCACTGTCGAGTTAATGAATCAAGTAGTTCTTGGTTGTGCCTGCTGTCATCAATCAGTTTGTCCAACGCCAACATGTACTCAGTATTCTGTTCAATTTGGAGGTCATATTTAGAGAATAAACTTGCATAATCCTCCTGCAATTGCTTAATGTGTGATTCTAGCTTGGCCCTCCCAACATCATGAGCCACCTGACTATCCGCCAACTGCTTACTACATATAACCAACTGGCTACTTCACATATCTAGGTCAGATTGGAGTTTTGAATTTAGGTCTCTAGTGTTACTCAAACAAGATTTCATCTTCAGGTTAAGTTTCTTAATTTTTTTGTTTATTTTTAATTTATTTTTGATTTTATTATGACTAGTCGGTTTTGGAAATTTCATACACCTACTATCATTTGTGAGATCAATCACAGATGAACTCTTTGAGGCAGGCACACAGGTACTTTCAAGGAGTTCGGTATAGAGGTTGGACACCTCTGCTGACTGTCGCGATTGGACATCCTGCTCATAGCTACTAATAAGCCTGTATGCCTCCCCCAGCTCATTTTCTAGCTCAAAAATGGTCGAATTATCCCACGGGGTCACTAGTACTAGTAATTACGGTTACTAATATTCTTAAAAAAAAAAAACTCTGATGACTTGTTTCTACTGAAACACGCCAGAATAAATGAATGAAAGAATTAATGATTAAATAAGTACAGTCAACGACAAAAGTTAATATACACTAAAATATTTACAAACCTTTTTTTCTATGGACTACAACCATATTGCGCTAATAATTCTCGTAGCTGTATGAGTAATTTTATAATCTCTAGAAGACAAAGTTAATATATTTCATATATTGTGTATTATTTTATGACCGGTCGATTAATAAATTAGAATTTGTTAAGCTACTTTTGTCGTTGACTGTACCAATATGACGTATAATTCGTTTTATATTCCCCAGAAGACAAAGTCATGTTACTCACACATGTAACTCATGTTTTGTTTGTTATTTTATGAGAAGTTTAAGAGCTAAAGTGATCAATAAATTAGATTAAGTAAGGTTCTTTTTGTTCGTTAACTGTACACTACTGCTTCAGTCAACCTGCCTGTATGTACATAGAAGAAAAAACTGAAAGTACTTACTACACAAGTACAAGTGTCAATAAAATCTCATCAAATTCATATTGAGAAGCAACTATTATTACTCTAAAAACAAACAAGCAACTAAACCGGTTGCGGTATTACCCACTCTGCTTAGATGTGCTATGTATCACCGGGTCAGTACCCCAGGGATGCTGTAGTGTGCCGCGGCGCCCGCGCAACACGCACGTGTCTCGCGAATTTGTAGAGTTGTTTTTATTTTCAAATAAATATCGAGTGTTCTGTGAAATAGGTTTGTATTCCTTTTGCAATTTTATCTTTAAGTTTTTAAATAATTCTATTTTTAAATTTGAATTATAGAATATATAATATACTTTTTTTTCCTTTTAAATTTTATTTGCATATTGGATTCTAGGTAAACTATAAGACGCATGTTCTCGTTTAAATGAAATCGTTTTGTTTTTTTTTACATTAAAATGAATCGTGACAAAATGCAGATATAAAAATTAGGCACTCCATAAACGTGTTATTTGTTGAGACAGAAACTTCGGACAAAAACCGTAGATGTAAACAAAGTTATAAACTTCTGATATTTGAAGGTTGAATTAGGTTTAATAATATAATTTCATGCTTGTATACCCCAAAAGGGTAGACAGAAATATATTTTTTTAAGAATATTAGTAACCGGAATTACTAATATTCCCCCTAACCCCTCCAGCTAAGCTACATTGCTTGTTTTAAGCTTTTATTTAACTTGATCTGTTAGCTTGTTAGTTAGTAAGGGTCAAATCTGTGAAGCCCAGTTAGAACTACTTCCTGAAGTTAGATTGGACTCAAATTGGTGTAGTACTTGCGTATATTCGGTGATAATGCGATAATATGACAACCTCTGTGGCGTAGTGGTAGAGCTTTCGACTGCTAAGTCAGAGGTCTCGGGTTCGATTCTCGCTCGTTGCAAATATGTATATTTGCATTATTCGCATTCTAGAACCCATATGACAAGCTCTGCTTAGTTTGGGTCTAGATGGTGTTGTGTAATATGTTCTAGAAAAAAAAAATGGGGTTCTTTAAGAAAGGCATTAGAAGGTTTTGACAAGTTCGGCAGCGCGAGTGTGTTGCCCCTGGTGTTGCACGCGTCCATTGGCCGCGGTAACCGCTTCCCATCAGGTGGGCCGTGAGGTTGCCTGCCCCCTGAGCGGTATAAAAAAAACTCCTGAACTTGACAAAAAACATAACATAACTTCACGCCTGTATCCCCGTAGAGGTAGGCAGAGGTGTATTATACGCCCACGATTCGCCAGTTATATTAAGGTCCCAATGTAATAGGGGGCGAGCCTATTGCCATCTAATGAGCACATTATTCATCATCATCATCAACCTATTCTAGTCCACTGCTGGACATAGATCTCCCCTAATGAGCGCCATAGCGCCCTGTCTTCAGCTTGCCGCATCCAGCATCTGCCCGCAGTCTTTCGCAGATCGTCATCCCACCTGGCCGGAGCACATTATTAAGCGAGCGATAATTAACATTTATTAATGCACACATAAGTACGAAAAGTCAGAGGTGTGTGTGTGTGTGTGTGTGTGTACAAACTCATCATATTTGGGTTTATTTTGTTAAGATTTGTCTTGTTAGGCACTTACTAGAAAGTTTGTTTTAAAAAAAGTTTTCTTAAATTCATAATTTGGTAAATTAAATTCATAGGTTGTGTAGGTAATGGCCAGGATTCGACCTTACAACTGACAGGTCTCAATCCTATCAATCGCTGACTCGTTAACCACTAAGCTACGTAGAATGTAAGCCTATTAGCGTCAATCGGCCACGTTTTCTGTTCGACTGCTACGTCATGGAGCGCGGGTTCCATTTCCGTTCAGTGCAAATATTTGTATGCATGAATATGTCTGTTTGCATTGATCTGGGTATTTTCTAAGTATGTATATCCGCATTCGTAGCCTAGTGGTATGGGTAATGGACTGCTGAGACGAGGTCTCGGGTTCGATCCCAGGTTTTACCATGGCACACACCAATGACTTTTCGATGCTTTTCGAAGTTATGTGTGTATTTATCGCAGGTTTATAAGTGCCCGGTTAATGGCAATAAGCTCGCCACCTATTACATTGGGACCTAAACATAAACTGGCGAAATGTGGGTGCTAGCACTTCTGTCTACCCCTTCGGGGATATAGGCGTGAGTTTATGTTATGTTATGTTTTTATCCGCATTCTAGACCCATAACACAAGCTAGTTAGTCTATGCTCACTTTGGGTCTAGATAGCGCTGTGTAGAATGTCGTAGAGTATCCTACTAATATTAGAAACGCGAACGTTTGTGAGTATGTATGTATGTTTGTTGATTTTTCACGCAAAAACGGCTGAACCGATCTGGCTGAAATTTGGTACAGGAATAGACTGTAGTCCGGAATAACACATAGGCTACTTTTCATCCCGGTAATAGGTTCCCGTGGGTAGCGGGAACGGGATCAGAAGTCCACGCGAGCGGAGCGGTGGACAACAGCTAGTTCATTTATGTTTTAATATTAAATACTGGTTCACGACAATTTTTAGAATTTTGAATAATTTTTTTGACAGTTCATTGTGTATGTTTATAGTTACGCTCCATTTCTTTGATAATATTAGGTCGTTGCATATGAAATTGCCGTTTTTCTTGAAGAAATTGGAGGAAACCCAATTTTCAGTACTAACATTTTTGCATTTTTTTTAGGACTGACAAATCCAAATTTTATGTTTTTTTTGTGTATGAATGAGACAACATTAAGCTAACAAACAGCAACTTTCATTACATTTTTGAAAAGTGACAGCTGTTAAGTAATACGAAATTTATCATAAAAATGGATAACATTTAGGAAGTACTGTTTTTGAAGATCGAATTAATTTATCAAGCGGCCAATAATAACATAATTTAATACATAGTTGTAAAATCTTGAAATCTACTTTCAAACAAAATATAAATAATGGAAATAGCTATTAAATACAGCAATAACGAACTCATGAATTTGTAAGAAAATTTCGGCAATTTCATAGCCTATTTTAATTTATATGGCAGAATAACATTTGTCGAGTCTGATACTTATGACTGACAAATACTATAAACGCGACAGTTTGTCAATACAGATGTATGGATGTTTGTTACTCTTTCACGCAAAAACCGCTAAACGGATCTGGCTAAGAATCAAAGAATTAATTTCGTTTATTCAGCTTAGGCACATAAAGAGCACATGTGAATGTCAAAGTTTTACAATTGCGTTTGTAAAAATTATCAAAAAGATGTAAATAAATCATTTGAAAATGATTCTTTCGCTGGTTCGGTAGTTGGATCTACTGAGAAGAGACCAGCAAGAAACTCAGGTAGACCATCGTTATGCTTTCTTTTTTATTTATGTTTTAATATATACTTTTGTTTTATTTATAATAAATATGTGCGAGAGCAGGAGTTCAGAGTTAATTAGGTTGACCATGCATTTTTATCATTAAGATATTCATCTACTTTATAATAACCTTTTTTCATTAAACCTTTTTTCACTTCAATTTTAAATTGATTAAGTGGCAGGTCAACCAAATCCTGAGGGATTTTATTAAATATTTTTATACATTTGCCTACAAACGAATTACCAACTTTATGAAGTCTGAGTTTTGGCGCTGCTAAAATTTGGTACAGGGATAGATTATATTCTGGAATAACACACAGGGGAACGAGAACAGAATTTCACGCGGGCTCCCGAGGGGTGTGAAAAGGCATCTGTCGAGGCCGTCAAACTAAGAACGACCATTTTTGAATTGATGGCTTCTAGAATGGTCGCCATTATTTTCTGGATTGCGCCTTCGCTTACCTCATGGTCAGTCGAGGTGCAGTCAAATTGATGACGCACATTATAAATAAAAACAATTACTTGTGGATATGCTTGTAGTTGTAATAATGAACGGTTTATTCCCAAACTTAAAACTAAAGAGAATATCTTTGAAAACTGGAACTGATTAGTTTTGAACAAATTTGTTGGGGGATCATACGGCATTCGCTCCTGGAAAAGCCAACATATCAATCTAAGCGGACCTCAGGCCTCAAAGTACAATCTCTGAACTCAACTAGGAAATCGCTGATGATAATAATTCCTCTAGTCTGAACCTTCCCCAGATTCTTCGGCGTCAATGTAAACATCGATACAGATAAACATCTATACATAAAATACATTATGGGTGTTTCTATGTATAATATGTATGTATTTACAAACAATAAAAAGTATATAAGTATGTTTAGCCGCATTCTGAAACCCATAACACGAGCTAGTTAAACTATGCTTACTTTGGGTCTAGACAGCGCTGTGTAGAATGTCGTAGAATATTTATTTATTTATATTCTAAAATCGTAACGAGGTGAAAACTGTACATTGTATATTTTTACAAAAAAAATAATTTAATTGTGTTGTAGGAGAGATACCGATGCCGAAAAAGTGATTTTTAGAATTTTTGTCTTTTTGTCGGGTTGTTTGATTGTCTGCTTTTTATTATCGATGTTCGAGCATCACTTGTAAACCCTCGAACAAGTTTAGCTCAAATTTTTCCTAAACGCATGGTCGTAAGATATATATACATAGACTCACCATTTTTTATTTTTTATTTTTTACGTGCGGAAATCCCTTCGGATCCAGCGGGGGTGGTTATGTCGTTTCTCGACTAAAACCGCACGGTGTCCTCCCTAAATGCCCTCGAAAGGATAACCCCAGGGTATAGACTCACCGGTTCAAGCCCGACATAACCGCCCCCGCTGCCACGCAGGGGGTATCCGAAGGGATTTCCGCACGATAAAAAAAAAAAAAAAAAAAAAGGGTATAGACTCACCATACGTTATTTTTTTGTCGTTCCGAAATCCCTTCGGATACCCCCTCACCGGCCAGCGGAGGAGATTTTGTCGGACTTGAACCGACTAAAACCGCACGCCGCCTCGGGTCTTCAGACGACGGGGTGTAAGGTGGCCCGGCCCATTAGGCGTTTCTCTCGCACCCCGGCTGACCCAGGGCCGTCTCCGGTTTCGAGAGGGCCCCGTCGGGTTTGGGAACCACGGTGTCCCCGTCTTGGCCCCGGAAAAAGTATTCGTACCTTTTTTTTTTTTTTCGTGCGGAAAGCCCTTCGGATACCCCCCCGGCGGCCAGCGGGGGCGGTTATGTCGGGCTTGAACTATTCGTACCTTGATCTATTCCGAATTTATCCCAAACGAAGTCGCGAATAAATTGTTGTATAAATAAATTCAGTCCAAAAATGTATATTAATAAAAAATACTCCAACTAAACCCTGAAATGGAGTTAGTATTTTGTATAGGACCCCACCAAGATCTGCGGGGCCCAAACCAGTCTTCCCTGTAATCCAATACACCTGGTAATCCTGTCAAGCTCAAAGCCCGGCGCATGCTTTTTTCTCAGGGAAAAAGACCGATGTCTGTCTCCCGTAAAAGCCAAATCTTGGCAAAGAGGAGTAAACCATGGAATTCAAAAATGAATGCAATCGGCATATTACTCGGAAAATGATGATTAAACTGGTCGAGCCGGTCAAGCAAAGGCAAATTTCACCGTATAATTATTAGATGAGTCAATAAATCTTCAGTCAATAAATACAAACAGTCAATAATTCATCAGTCAATAAAATCTCAATGTCAATAAGTTATAAATTTTCTATTCTATGGTTCACTTTTAGTCAAATCGTTTTAATAAATGATCACGAAAAAAGCCGCGGTAGCCTAGTGGTATGGGTAATCGACAGCTGAGACGAGGTCTCGGGTTCGATCCCAGGTTTTACCAGGGCACACACCAATGACTTTTCGATGCTTTTCGAAGTTATGTGTGTATTTATCGCAGGTTTATAATTGCCCGGTTAATAGTAATAGGCTCGCCACCTATTACATTGGGACCTAAACATAAACTGGTAAAATGTGGGTGCTAGCACCTCTGCCTACCCCTTCGGGGATATAGGCGTGAGTTTATGTTATGTATGAATTTATTAATAATAGGCCTTTACCTATGAAATTGCCGAAATTTTCTTACAAATTCATGAGTTCGTTATTCCTGTAATTTAATAGCTATTTCCATTATTTATATTTTGTTTGAAAGTTGATTTCAAGATTTTACAACTCTGTATTAAATTTTGTTTTGATTGGCCGCTTGATAAATTAATTCGATCTTCAAAAACAGTACTTCCTAATGCTATCCATTTTGATGATAAATTTCGTATTACTTAACAGCTGTCACTTTTCAAAAATGTAATAAAAGTTGCTGTTTGTTAGCTTAATGTTGTCTCATTCATACACAAAAAAAAATCATAAAATTTGGATTTGTCATTCCTAAAAAAAATGCTAAAATGTTAGTACTGAAAATTGGGTTTCCTCCAATTTCTTCAAGAAAAACGGCAATTTCATATGTAACGACCCAATAAAATTAATAATACACTAGCCTAGATGACGCTTGCGACCCCGCCCGCGTGATGATGTTCACCCGTTACCGTTTCCCATAGGAACCTGTGCCTGAGATGAAAAGTATCTTTAGATATGATAACCAGAAAATGGTCTATCTATGTACCAAATTTTATCCAAATCTGTACCATGGTTTATGTGTGATTGAGTAACAAACATTCAAACATCTAAACATCTTCTCATTCAGATTTATAATATTAGGTCGTACTTTAACTAATAAGAGTATTAGTAGCATTCTAAGTATTTGTATTTCTAATAAAAAAATGTATCTAAGTATATTTATCGGCATTCTAAAACCCATATCACAGAATGTTTAGCTTGAAACTAGAGAGATTTTAGGATATAATTCATATCCTAAAATATCGATTCACTTACTAAATCGAAATATTTTCCGATAAACAAAGCGAATGGGCTACTCAGTTGTTCATTTAAATGGTAGCGATTATTTGTATTTAAAAAGGTCGGGGCAACAGGAAAAGGATATTGTATATTTTGATATAATTAGGGACCCCTGGCTAATCCCCGATTACGAACATAATGTGGGCGATAAAAAATGTGAATGCTAAGAGCTGTCGTCTCTGCAATTAGCTTAACTAATCTGTGGAAGAATAAAGAGGATTTTGTATTATGTTTTTGTCTCTGGTTTTTTTAATAATAAACTTTAGAATGACTGCCTTTGTCTTCCGCCGCCGCGTCTGTCTGTCTGCTTGCGATAAACTCAAAAACTATTGCACCGATTTTCATGCGGTTTCACTAATGAATAGAGAAGGGTTTTAGTATATAATTTGTCGAGTTCTGTATACATTGCCTGCTTTCAACGAAAACGCTGCCTAAACCCTTTGAGATATATTCAAATTCATTTATTTCGACTAATTTTTCAAGTCATATACATTACATTAAAAAATCATATTAAAATAAATTATATATACAATTAAATTACAATTTAGAATAAGTACACAAATATACAAATAATCAAATAAAATAAAAATCAAGTTCAATACAATTTGTTAGTCAGTACATGAACCATGGCACAATGGTTCATGTACTGACAGTCAAACCGAACTGAGAATGTCCTCAGGATACCGTTAGGACTGGTCCGGACCCTGCGCGCCAGGGATGTGCATCGCTTGCGGATGGTCGTGTAAAAACAGTCGACGCGCCCTCCCGCGAACATCCCTGATCCCTGCGCTACAGAACCGAGGCAGTCCCATCAGAACCCTGAAGGCATTATTGAACTGGACGCGGAGAGCACTGTACCGTTTCTGCGTATACGACACCCACAGGCTGCAAGCGTAGAGGGACGTACAAAATGCTCTGAAAAGAGTTATTTTGACATCCCTTGAACACCGAGCAAACCTGCGGGCTATCATATTAGCCCTAACAGACAATGCTCTCCGCTCCCTCTCGATGTTAACATAGTCTTTCAGGCTGGAAGTCACAAAGTGCCCCAAGTATTTAAATTGTTGTACTCTCTTAATGTCGGCTCCATTAAGTCTTCTCGGAGGAACAAATTCTGGCACCTTATTTCCCTCAGCCTGAAAGACCATATAACAAAATGATATATGGTTTAGTTGTGTATATTAAATAGGTTGTGGTGGTGAAATAGGGTATGGAAGCGGAAACGGGATCAGAATTCCACTCGGGTGAAGCCACGTGCAACAACTAGTTATCATAACTTGACGTTGGCAATATGCACTAACAGCGCGTCATCAAATGGGAAGAGAAAAGATCAAATTATTTTTGGTAATTTGTTTTTTTTTTTCGAGATAGTATTTGGCGGGAATTTGCGCAACAATGGCGCTCACTCGACGTGATTATCGTGGAATGATTTGTTGTGATTATAAAAAAAAGGTTAAGGCTCCAAAAATATTTTGACTTCTACCCACAAGCTACTGCTTTTTAATCTACTTGTTCATGTAATATGTTCTTATTTGGTTTACTGAATATAAAAGATGGCGGAAAAGCTTCAAATATAAGATGAATACAAATTACCCGCTAATTGCAATACAACTTTACTGGTGGTAGATATTTGATGACACAAATTTGTCACAACATTCGGCCGGGTCGTGTGGTTTTAGTCGGTTCAAGCCCGACATAACCGCCCCCGCTGGCCAGCGGGGGGGTATCCGAAGGGATTTCCGCACGATAGAAAAAGAAAAAGTACCACCGTGCACGATTGCGAGAATCGCTCCATAGTAATCCAATTTCGGTTTGATTGCGTTGAGGGGTCAGCAAGTGCATAGCCGGGCAGTCCTTTTATTGGTTTTTAGGGTTCCGTACCTCAAAAGGAAAAAACGGAACCCTTATAGGATCACTTCGTTGTCCGTCCGTCTGTCAAGACCGTTTTTCTCAGGAACGTGTGAAGGTATCAAACTGAAATTTATATCTAATACTCAGGTCTACTGTCCCTTGGAGCTGTGAAAAAATCAAACTTCTAAGCCAATGCAATCAAAAGATACAGCCGTTTATGCCGCGAATTTACGCAAATTTTCGAAACTCGCACGGGAATCAAAACCTACAGGGTACTTCCCGTGAACTTAGAATCTTGAAATTTGGTACGAAGTAGTCTTATAGTACAGATAAAGGAAAAATTGCGAAAACCGTAAATTTTTAGTTACATCATATTTATAATAAAAAATAATTTTGAAAATTTTAACATTGACATCTATGTATATATTACGGAGCGCCATCTAGCGAAATTCTTACGAACTATCTGAAACAATATGATGCTCCAACACATTAAATAATTCACTACTTAAAGTATCGGTAGCTAAGTAGTTAAGACGTCGCGCGTCGCCCTTATGATCGAGAGGTCTCGAGTTCGAATCCTAGCCATTACAATATCAACGTGCAAACGTGTTTTTAGCGGGAATACTTACTAATATTATAAATGTATAAGTAACTCTATCTGTCTGTCTGTTTGTTACGCTTTCACGTCTAAATAACCGATTTTGATGAAATTTGGTACAGAGAATGACTAGAGCTTGGAAAAGGTAATTGGCTACCTTTTGTCCTGAAAAAAAAAAGTCTTGAAGGGGTTCAAATAGGAGTCCGTCTTGGATGTTGACTTTTTCCTATTCAAGTTCTCAGGAAAATACATGCATACTCCGTCCAATAAACTATCCAACTAAACGCCGAGCCTATCCGATCCCGTTTCATCACAACAAAATAACAAGCCTTCTAGGTCATGTATGTAAATATAAACAAGTTTTGTGTAACAAGGCTGTGTCTAGCAACTCCTGCGCAGACCGTTACTTAGAGCCGGTTCTATAGTGAAGGGGCACTTCTAAGCCATTGTACTGCGTTAGAAGGTAACGCGAAAGGTACCGATAATTTAGTACCTGCCTACAGGCTGAGTAAGAGGGTAGTTACAAGGAAATAATAATAAAATTCAAAGATCGAGCGCCATGTTAAGTTAATAACTTGTATGTATACTGGATAAGTTGATTAGAATAAGGGCTACTACCGACTAGAGACATAGGCAGTCTTAAGACAGACTTGTCACCGTCCAGATCTTGTAAGTATTTGACAGGTTTGCTTCTGAAACAGCTCTGTTCGACGTGTGCGCACTTTCATATGTTTCTGGAGAGTGATAGTTTGTTTTTGAGATTGTTTTGAATTTAGTTTTTTTTATAGATTTATATTGGAAAAAGAGAACATCTAGGACCGGACTTGAACCCTAGGTGGCTCAGCTGGTCAGAGCATTCCCCCTGTAAGGGACTGCTCGCGGGTTTAAGTCCTGTCCTAAATGTTCTCTTTTTCCGATCTAAATCTATGGGAAAAGTAAGCATACAAATTGCTAAAAAAAAAATTTTTTTGAAAAGAATATTAGTAACCGAAATTACTAATATTCCCCCTCCAGCTAAGATTAATTGCTTGTGTTAGGAGTGGGTTCACCTCGGTAGTGTAATCGCCAGGATTCGAACCCGGGACCTCTCGATCGTAGGGTCGACGCTTTAACCACTAAGCTACCCGACACTTGGCCGAGGCAAATTTGGGACGGGAGACAGAGAAAAGACTAGATAAATGAGTTAATGAGTAGGAATTTTATTTTATAGTCTCATATGAGACTATAAAATAAAATTCCTAATGTGACTATAACCTCCTAATTACTACATGCTTTTTTTTTCGTATTACACAATTCAGCATTCACAAGCAGCACATTACCCCCATGTACCCACCCTTAGGGTATGACTTCGAGGTATACACTATCCAATAAAAAAAAAACTGACTACTCTGTAAAAAATATTGCGAGGTCATACATTACAAACTCTCCCGGCCCGCCGAGCCCGCAACATACTCGCCGCGCGTCGCAGGCGACTCAGACACCGGAGGTCGCTTAACGACCTCCGTCCTCCATGAGTGAAGGCCTGGGGGTGGCAGGTGAGGCCGCCTGTCACCCCAGCAGAAGCAGGCCGGCATCGTATACCCCGAATTAGGTCCCATATAAGTTTGGAATAAAATGTCTAACTCTAAAGGCAGGAAAACAGGGCATGATTTGATTGTTCACCCCTCGGATACCCTCCCAAACCGGGGCAAGACGGGGCCACCATGGTTCCCAAACTCGAGGGGGCCATCTCGAAACCGGGGATGGCCCAGAGTCAGTCGGGATGCGAGGGAAATGCTTTATGGGCAACCTCAGTTGGTTCAAGCCCGACATAACCCAGGGGGTATCCCGGGGCTATCCGAGGGGATTTCCGCATGTTTTCCTACATGAGTTGGGTTTTTTGTTCCATTTTTATATGGGACCAAATTCGGGGTATACTAATATACTCTGTAAAAATCATGCGTGATCATACATAAAATACTAACGCGTGGACTTGAAAACCTCCCCCATTTTATTTAATTTGTTAAAAAATAACAGATCCGAACGCGAATCAGTAGCTTAGTGGTTAAGGAATCGACCCTACGAGCGAGAGGTCCCGGGTTCGAATCCTGGCAATTACACTACTGACGTGAACCCACTCCTAACACAAGCAATTTAGCTTAGCTGGAGGGGTTAGGGGGAATATTAGTAATTTCGGTTACTAATATTCTTTTAAAAAAAAAAAGAAAAAAGAATACGCGGTATTTCTCTCGCCTTGAAACATTTATTACATTATCATTGTATTGCAATGCGATGTGAAATATGAGGCAGAAAGTACGTTTATACAACTATTTGCAAATAAAAGGAGGACTTTAATGTATATTGTGTTCCATCACATTAAGATTCTTTGCTAACATAACAGGCTGAGTGTTTAAGCTGCCTCACACGGACGGCGCCATTATTATTGCAAACTGTTTAACCGCGACCTATGGACATTTGCTACACCAGAGGCGTCACACTCGACCTTTTAATGCCCTTCTTGACGAAGCCCATATTGTAGTCGCTTGGGCATTCACTGGCAATACAGTTTGAGCGGGCGCGGAATGAAGTTCTTTTCAATTTTCTTATATTTAGGTCCTAAAAGTTATTGTTATTGAGTGGGTGGAACCGCGAACGAATCTGCGTTCGGAATATACTAATCCGGCGCCTATGACCTACAGAGTCATATACCCTAGGAGCTGTGTTTAATTCCTGGTCGTACTCCGTATGCAAAATTTCAGCCCAATTCAAAAATGTCTATAATTGAGTAACGAACCATTTATAATAATTATTTCAGTTGTCATTGTTAAGTGGCGTTAAGTGGTGGTGTTAAGGAAGCGGCGATAGCCCAGTGGCGTACGTAACGGACTACTGAGACGAGGTCTCGAGTTCGATCCCCAGATCCCGGGCACACACCTCTGACTTTTCGTAGTTATGTGTGCATTAATAAATGTTAATTATCGCTCGCTTAATAATGTGCCCGGTAGATGGCAATGGGCTCGCCCCCTATTATATTGGGACCTTAACATAACTGGCGAATCGTGGGTGTGTAGTATGCCTCTGCCTACCCCTTCGGGGATACAGGCGTGAAGTTATGTTTTGTTATGTGTTTTTATTGTTAAGTGTAAACTTAATTTTATTTTCTGCATATTAATTTGACCTATGGTAAATTGCACACTTCTTCACCTGCGCATATTTTTCTTTAAAAGGGACCTAACTAAGCTAGAATTAATAAGATTTAATAATTACATATTACTGCCCTTCATTATAATAACTGGCAGTTGAAAACGTAACGAAAACTCTTCTCACATACTCTATTTATAATGTATAAGGCAAATTTAAATATATAGAAGCAGTACATTTTGACGTTCATAAGTGTTACCATGTGACCTAAATAAATAAAGACATTTCAATTCAGAATTATTTAAACTGTGTACCGTGTGAGTCATCCATACGTCAAAGAAACCTTATATGGTTTTTACGTATGGGCTTTACGAGTTATAAAATTTATGAGTTGGAGTTACGACTTCTAGTTGGCAACACCGAGTACGTCACACGCGGGGATTATCTATTACAAGATGAGATTTACTGATTAACGGGAACAGGAAGTAATTATCGGTTTTCTTTCCTCTTTTATTGGGAAGTAGGAGTAGGTGAAGGTTTCTGGGTAAATTGAAAGAAGGAATTAACTAATCAATGTTTATGTATTAGTGAGGTTTTCCAATAGATTTACCAATAAAGTATTTCTTTTTAGGGTTTCGTAGCCAAATCGCAAAAAACGGAACCCTAATAGATTCCTCATGTCTGTCTGTCCGTATGTCACAGCCACTTTTATCCGTAACTATAAGAATTATGCTGTTAAAACTTGGTAAGTAGATGTATTCTGTGAACAGCATTAAGATTTTCACACAAAAGTAGAAAAAAAACAATAAATTCTGGGGGTTCCCTACACTTAGAACTGAACCTCAATTTTTTTTTTCTTCAAACTCTTACGTGTGGGTTTATCTATGGATAAATCTTCAAAAATGATATTAAGGTTTCTAATATCATTTTTTTCTAAACTTTGTTAGGGTTCCGTTGCCAAATGGCAAAAATCGCAGAAAGAAATTTCATAGAATTTCGTTTCACAGAAAATGTTTCATATAATATTTGGTCCTTATATTTTTATTTCGAATATTATTGTTTCAAAAACAATTTACTACAATGAAACATATTTCACAGAAACACAATTGAATGAATTTTTAATCACATTTTTTTGTTTAATAAACTTATCAAACTGTAGAATTATTTTTAAAAGAATATTAATCCACCTTTATAATTTTCCAAATCACATTTATTTTTAACTGTAACATGTACAATATTAATTTTTTTCCGATTGCTTGTAGTAATTTAATTTCTGAATAATTTCATATAAATATAGAATTTTTTATCTTTCGCATATTTTGTTGCAAATTTGTTTGCTTGAATTCTTCTATAAAATAAAATAAAATCAAATGTTTATTAAATTGTTAATACAACGTCATTATAGTGAACACCCCGACTCGGATAGGTTAGGTTAGAAGGCTGAGGCGGGAGCGAAGCGGAGCGGAGCTCCCGCCTTAGCCTTCGTGGTTATTTTTTTTAATCACCCAGAAATAGGACCACCCAGAATCGTTTATTGTATTAATTTATCGTTATATTAAAAAAAGTATAGCTTCACCTGTAAATTATTTGACTGAAATGAACGGTATGAATTGAAACGTTTAGAAACTGTCACTTTGATAATATGTTATTCTTGGTAATACGTTTTATATTAAATAAACAATATAATGATAAAGAATATTTGATTTGTTATTCTATGATATGATTATTCTAATGTTAAACTTTATGTGAAACAAAAATCAATGATTTAAAAATCTTTAAAGTAAGTATTCTGTATATTGATTATTCTATGAAACGAAATTATGCGAAACATTTTCTGTAAAACGAAATTATATAAAACAATTGTCTTTAAAACAACGCACACCCCTATTAGTACAATTTAAATGCTCTTTTCATAAACCATTTATGGCACGGTAACCGCTTACTATTCGATGTACATGTCATGTAATTTACTATGTTATTGATGTAAAAAATACAAAACTTAATCAATATTATTTCTTTTTGTTACAGATTCTTCCACCATGATTCGACATGCGGTTTTTCTCGCAATAGCTATACTCTCACTAAGTCAGGTAAGGTCTACTATACCAAAAAAAAATTAAGTGAAGTAAAATATGGAATTCGTCATAATTATGGTCCTTCGAGCCACTTTAGGTCAATGACTTGTGGGAGCATTCACCTTATATACTTGTATTTGGCTATTTGAGCCACCTTTGTTTGAAAAGCTCTGCCCTTTAGCCCAAGGGAAGGGATGATTATTATTATTTATTTATTTACTTAGCCACATACCAAGGTATGTAAATAAATACAAAATACAAGATATTACAGGTTACAAAACATAATACAGCAATGTAGAAATAAGAGAAAAACAATTAGAAAAAATAAAATAACAAAAACAGTCATAACATCCTAAACTAAAGGTAAGTGAGGCAATCCAATGCCATTATTCAAATTCCGCCAAAGTGCAGACAAATGATCGAGACAAGATTTAAAAATTTAAAGCCCGAGTAATTGGAGCAAACTTTTGGATATTAGTGCGAGATGTGGGCACCTCAAACATCTTTATCCGTGCCACCTGCCGCAGTCTTGTGTTTGGGACAAGCAGCTTCAACGTTTCCAATACTTGAGAATTATTTTTATTATTATGAACTGAGTTTATACTCTACTTCAACAAGAATCATGTGGCAGCATTAATATTTTACATTTTTAAACTCCTTTTTCTATTATGAACTAAACTAAAAAAGAATCAAAATGAGGATACTCACGTGTTCCTTCTTCAACATTGATTTTTTTACATACTCACATATAAATATATACTTAAAGGAGTCAGCAGAGGCGTATATTACACCCACATTTCTATCAAATATATGTTTTAGATCCAAATAAGGGGTGAGGTTATTTGCTAGGTGTCAACGATCGGACCAGATTCCAGACTCCGTACTGCTACTGAGACCCTAAGAAACACCAATAACACATTGCGTAATCTGGGAATTGGTCACACTACCACACAATCGCACGCATGCGGTACTTATGCCATAGTACCAACAGGGTGATATGTGGTCCTACCAAGAGCTTAGAGGCCAAGCCAACCTTACCAGTTAGCTGGCTCTGATGCAGCAAACGGCTATCGCTCCCATTATAAGCCGTATTTACCAAATCCATGGGAAAATAAGAAGTAAACAGACCTCGGGCTCTAAGGTTAAAGCCTCAGATGGAATCGGGAATAGAAAGAAAGAAAGAAAGAGAAAGAAACATTTAGTGCAAAAAGGCCACAAACTAAGTACATAAAATTACATGACATCTGAAGAAATTGATCATAAAATAACAGGAGCACAATAGAAAGAAGAAAGAAAGAAAGAAAAAACATTTAATACAGGACACGCACAATGAACACATTACATAATAAATAACCTCTAACTAGGTTCACACTGTGCGATCCTAAATATGGCCGCCATCTCAGCATAAATGCTACACATACCGTGTGATATGCGCAGTGCTGGTTTTCAGATGGGGCTACTGGGGCCACTGGGGCCACAACGTAAAATATAATTTTTAATACATAGTACACGAAGGAAAAATAAAATCATCAAATAAAAACAAAATAAAAAAAATACAAATTACAAACTATGACGAATCTATGCAGTCTGTGGCTCTGTACTCCCGCGCAGGGCCAACAGACAAGACGCTGACTGACAGCAGTGAAAAGTAATGTGGCGCACAAATGCACAAAATGGGCAATAATGCTGAGATGATGATGATGGCTACCCTAGTAATTAATCACTCTTCACATTTCACTTCTAAATTACACTAATTCTGAGAGACACTAAAATAATTAGTTTAAAAACATTTCCATTAGTCCATATTCCACAGTAAACTCTCTGTAAATGTCTGAACACTTTCAGGTAAAGAGAGGTTGAAAATAAAATATCATTTGCTAATTATATTTGTCATTAATATATCCAAGTGTGTCAAGACGTAAAAGTGAAATCTATCAGGCGGGTGTCGCTCTGCAAAACAATGGCACTAAAGTGAACGAAAGTGACATTTGTGAATTATTCATGAGTTCCGACAGTTCATTGGTCACACTTTTTGAATACGGCAATCGGGTGAAGCAAGAATATTTAATGACAGCTTTTAAGGTTGTTACTATTAGACTTTTGCGTTGAATGATTTATATTATTTGACGTCACATCAAGAGAATAATAATTGTCGGAGTGGCGTTATAAATTTATTTTCAAACTTTAAATATATTGTTGTCGTTTTTTTTTTTTTTATATTCTCCTGTATGTTACATGTGTTAAATTATTTGATTTTGTTTTCCTTTTTCTTTTTGTTTTTTTTTTAGATTAATATGTTAAATAAATAAAAGTAATTGTGTGTAATAATAATAAGTAATTATGTCAATCTTTGTGTACTTGTGCACACGTGCGTCGTCGCGTTGTTACAAAGGCGCAATCGGAAGATCAGCGCTGCTCATCCTACGTTGATGGGCAGCATTTATGCTGAGATGGCGGCCTGTTGAGGCTCGCACACCTATTGCCTATCTATATGTGTATAAATATATTATTTTTATTGTAACTAATTTGTACGTATCCTCAATAAACTTCTTTTCTTTCTTCTTTCTTTCTTTCTATTGTCACAGTCAAAGTCTATTTAAACAAAAACAATTTAACAATGTAACCGCTTTAGGCATTATCGTATCTGTTCTGAATATTTTTGTACTTTTACTGCCAAGATATCAAAATCAAATAATGTGGATGTCAATTGACAAAAATGGTGAACATATTTTCACAGACATACACCCAACGCAATAGTGTAGGAATATAACATAAAATAAGTACCTATATACAGGGTGGAAACGTTAAGTGTGTACAGCCGATTACTTTGTTATTTTCAAAGATATTGCAAAACTTTAAACTGATATGGAATCTGCATCACCTAATCCATGAAATGACATAAAAAAAAAGAAATGTTATATATATATATATATAATGTTATAAAGTAGACTGCTGCTAACTTCTTGAGAAAACTGTCACTATCGACTATGTCGAATTTTTTAGATGTCGAAGTATTAGCCTGCCCCCTACCATCCACCATCGACACTACGTGACCCAAATAGCTCAGCAAATGGCTGGTGATGCTCGTCCTTGGTCGAAACCCGTGCTGAGCCTCAGATAGTTGCGTTTTCACCTGTGAAAACAGGCTCTGGTGTATAGATGACTTCAAGACTTTAGCTGGTGATGACAGTACTGCTACTGGCCTATATCCCTTGATTCTGCCTCCTAGGTGCCCTTTCGGTACTGGCACGACACGAGTTGTTTTCCATCAGAAGCTGCTTTTAGGCATAGATTGTACGTTTGTAGCAATGGTTCAGCTTATACCGATCTACAATCTTTAATTGCGATGCCGTCTGGTCCCGCGGATCTCTTCGGTTTGAGTTGTTCCAGCGCACGTTGTATCTCATTCAACTGTAAACTATCCAGGTGGATGCGCGCCACTCCTTTCTCGCCACCCGCGTCTGCTATCAACTCGTCCCGTGTAGTTTTATAAACAGACTTAAAATACTGAGCAAACTCTGTTGCGCACTGCTCGTCCGATAGTACCTGCCCATTCTTAAAATTCTATGTGGAATTCTGCCACCTCTTTTGGATACAATATAGTTCCAAAACGAATTAATTTCAGCTGATTTTGAAGTCGCTCATCATATAGGGGACGAGTAGAAACTTAAAACATTTAAGGAGACGAGTGGGCACAGGGTGCAAATTTCAGGAAACCAGTAAGTTCTGACCCGTATTTAGGCGTGTCGATTTTTTTTCTTACTTTAGTTTTACACAAAGCGAACGCCTCATCGCGAACGAGTCATCTATAATTGAGGTAATAGTTTTATAATAATAATCTAAACTATCTTTTAAATCTAACTTATAAATACCAGTCCAGTGTTTGCTCGCTATCGATGTGTACAACGTCAAAAAGTGATCTTTATTAAAATTCCAATCTTGATATGGAATCCCGTGGTGGTGTAAGGTGATCCGCGGAAGCCTGTCCTCTCGTCAGACGCTGGCGGTACGGACCACTCCCGCAGCTATATTTCGACCAGCACCTCGAGTAGTGGATGATAAACATCCACCATTATTAGTGGCGCGTCCGCCTCGCGCACATTCACAAGTTCACTGTACGACACATTCAACATACTAGACATTCATCCGTTTTGATCAGTGTTGCTACGAAAATTAGTTTACGTACTATTAGCCATCCAATCTAAGTTCTGTAAGTAGAATTTAGTAGTAATCTTCTTCTGTTCGAAACCTTGAAGATATAAAAACCAGAACGTGTGCAAATACTTCCACATTTGATTTGTTTTCTGTACAACATACTGATGTTTTATCATCATCTTCCAACACCACTTTTGAAACGTCTCTAAGCTTGTGTCCTTTACGATCAAAGTCTTTGTTTGTTCTCCAAGTTATAAATGTAATGAGCCCTTTTAGTATATTTATTTTTATTTTAGACGTAATTACACATTAAGATTAAAACAAACATCAATGTAAGTACATGTTTCTTCTGACTAAAAGTTTACTCAGCTATTGTCATGCTCGTTGTTATGTCTGGCAAGCGTCTGAAGTGTTATTAGGCTATCGAAATGTTTGAAACTGTTTACTTGTTTTGTTTGGGTGTTATCAAATAGAATTGATTGTTATTGTTGGGTAGCGATAATTTGGAGGAACTCTTGGATTTCCTAGGGTCATTCCCCTAGTCAGGCAGTTATAGTCATGTTATTTTGTAAATAAAACGAGTGCGTTAGTCACCAGATCGATTTAGGGAATTATAGTGTGGGATCTAGGGAACAATGACATGTCTACATTAATTAGAGAATAGACAAAAAATCGCAAAGACATAAAGCCGGCAATCGGTTATTATACCTCTGTCTACACCTTTGGATAGTGTGGATAGTAGTTTGGCATTAGACATAAATAACATAACACATAACATAACATAACTTCACAACTTTATCCCCGAAGGGGTAGGCAGAGGTGTATAACACACCCACGATTCGCCAGTTATGTTGAGGTCCCAATGTAATATGGGGCGAGCCTATTGCCATCTACCGGGCACATTATTAAGCGAGCGATAATTATCATTTATTATAATGCACACATGTAAACGCTTCCAATAACATAGGTATCATAGGTCCACATAATCTCCGAAGCTGGTCTGATAACAGTAGTCAATAAAATAAATACAGTTCTAAATATGGTTTCCTTTCTCTTCAGACGGAAGACCACATATTTAACTTCTCTATACTCAATATAATCTACGCTTACTTAAAAGTGTCATCTGTTGCAGGTAGACTCAGCAAAACAGCAGGTCCAGCTATCGGATTCTTACCTTCCTGTGGCAATGCAAATAATATCTTACATCACAGACCAAATGGCGTATGATGCCAAAGAAGATGCGACTCCTAAACCGACAACTCGACCGTCTACTAAGCCATCGATTAAGCCGACAATTAAACCGACAATAAAGCCGACAATAAAGCCGACATCTAAGCCGACATCTAAGCCGACAACTCGACCAACGTCGCGACCGTCGTCGTACTGGACAACAACTACAAGGCCGTATGTGACAAGCGGGTGGTGGAGTAGTATTTTTACAACTAAGAGGTTATTTGTAGCTTTTGTAAATACCTATGCTGTTTGTGGCCGACTTCGAAAAAGGAGTCTTAGTTGACATTTTTATTTCTATGGCGGCAAAGATAATGTTGGAAAAACATAAATCTAACACTAAAACTTACCAAAGTCAGCTTGTAGTTTAGAGTGTGGGCATAATGCATATATGCATAATGCCCACATTTTGTCAGCCATAACTCGGCCAAGCAACAAAAGATAAGCCTATCATCACCGGGCATGTTGGACTAAGAGTGGTTTTACGACTACTCCTCTTACATATTGAAACGGAAAGACAAGATTTTTTTTCTTTCTCCTATAGCTTTTAAAAAAGGTGTAAATCAGGATCGCTTGGCAATATTTTACAAAACTGATCGCAATAAATCTGCGTGATATCTAAAAAATGGTTATTCAAAACTTTTTAGTTACTCAGTTGGATTTCGAAGTCGGCTACAACTTAATTTTACTTTTGTAAATGGACCATAACAGTTTCAAACTTTTCTGAACTTAACAAATACTTATAAGAATTTTGTAAATATTTCTTGGAATATTTTAATTCGCTATATTCACACACATGCGTTACAACCCTTAAGAGGGCAAGAGGCAGAGGATAAGAAAGTAGACATTGGGCAATTGACAATCCTTAATGTCCATATCAAAGAGAGATGGAGTCCCCCGAGCCAGTTCATGTGTACTGAGAAATGATAGGTTTCTATTAAGATTATACATAAATTCATTATCCTAATTCTCCGAAGTAGGTTGAAACAACTCACCATTCACTCGTATTCTTAAACGTAGCAATAAAGTCTAGCCAATCAGATGTAGCAGAGTAATATAAATTTTTTTAAAAATTATAGTAACATCATTCATTGTTTCCGTAGTTCGCAAGAATTACAGTAGATGGCTCCAGCGTCGCCCCAAGACGTATAATATATCGGAGAATTTCAAATATCTAGGATGTGTCCAGGTAGCTCAATTGGACAGAGTATTCCCCTGTAAGGGACTGGTCACGGGTGCAAATTCCGTCCTGGATATTCTCTTTTTCCGATATAAATCTATACAATAAGATCTAGCCCAAGCCGTAACCTAAACAGCTAGGCACGATGGGTCTTCAGAACAACGATAAAAATGAGCAAACTCTAAAAAAATATTAAAAAATCACAGTAATGGCCTTTAAGGGTCATATCGCATGTTTGTGTGCCTCCAAAAGGATGGAGTCGCCAGTAATGATAACCGTTAGGGCTAGTGCACCGCGTAATTCTAGTCAGTTCGACTTTAATATTACCTTTACGTCATAGTTTGAAGATCCTACAAAAAAAAGATTATCTTCATAATATTATCTCGAACTGTGAGTAGTTCAAATTCTTTAATTAAAGAGTCTATACACATATTATTGCGGTGCTTTGTAAATGCTTGTGGATTCGTGATAAGTGAGTCACATATTTGCAAATATAACGGTAATACGCGGTCACGTATCGTATAAACCAGATATACAGGGTGGAATCAATACAGTGACTTTGTAGCCATTTCTATGTTCATCTACAATAGCCGTATGTTCTGTTTCTGTTTTGAGTGAGCCTTTAGAGTTCAATTTGGAACCACTCAACCTGAACTCCATGATACAGAAATTTGCAGCTTTGGAAATTGGAAGCCTTGGGTGAGGCAAGTAATTTAAGGGTATCCACTTACCTTTAGACCATTATGCTTTTTTTTTCTATTTAGGACACGTCAATTTGACTTCACCTCGCCTGATGGTAAGCTGAAGGTAAAGTCTCAGGAATGAGGGTCACCATTACATACACGTACCATGTTAACGATGGTGACTCAGCTTGACGGCCTCGTCAGAAGAGGATTGTCGTCGCAGCACCGCGTGACACCCACCGGTCCCACTAGTGCTGCGACCACAATCCCCCTGCCCGGCTATGCACTTGCTGACCCCTGTCAATTGGATTACTATGGAGGGTTTTTCGCAATCGTGCACGGTGATACCCACCCGACCGAATTTTGTGACAAATTTGTGTCATCAAATTTCTACCACCAGTAGAATGCTACTTAATGTAGATTAAGCACGGCCAAAAATTTAATTCATCCGTTGCTAAGTCATTATTAAGGACAAGTAGTACACCACACTACCCAAATACAAATTCCGATTCTTTTATTCCATCCAATGGTTGCCTGTAAGAGATTGCCACAGTTTATAAGGCCGCCAATTGTATTTACCATAGTGTAATATTTGTATTTCTTTCATCTTATTCTTGGTGTACAATAAAGACATACTACTCCTACTATTTTTTTTTTTCGTGCGGAAATCCCTTCGGATACCCCCCGCCGGCCAGTGGGGGCGGTTATGTCGGGCTTGAACCGACTAAAACCGCACGCCGTCTCGGGTCTTAAAACGCCGGGGTGTAAGGTTGCCATAGAGCATATCCCTCGCACCCCGACTGACACTGGGCCATCTCCGGTTTCGAGATGGCCCCCTCGGATTTGGGAACCACGGTGTCCCCGTCTTGCCCCGGTTTGGGGGAGGGGCGCTAATCGCAACACCGTCCCGGCCTGCTTCTGCTGGGGTGACAGGCGGCCTCACCTGCCACCCCCAGGCCTGCGCTCATGGAGGACGGAGGTCGTAAAGCAACCTCCGGCGCCTGAGTCGTCTGCGACGCGCGGCGAGCATGTTGCGGACTCGGCGGGCCGGGAGAGTTCTAAATCTCTCCCGGGCGCGCTCCGCCATCTCCTTCGCGAGCATTATATGCTCGCAGAAGGAAGTGGCGGTGGCCATCGCTATCGCGCTCTGCACCATTGCCGCAATCGTGCTGCCGAGCGAGAGGACTCCCACCCCGATGGCTGCCACGAGGTCATGCCTCGGCGCCTCCCACGCCGGGCAGTCACAAGCGTGTGCAGCCCTGAGTCCTCGCTCTCGTCGGAGTGATGACATTCAGGCGTTGGCTCCTTCCTGATCCGATGCAGTTGGTCCCCGAAGCTCCCCTTACCGGAGATCACCTGCGTCAGTTGGTACGAGAGGCTTCCGTGTCGCCTCTCTAGCCAATCCTCCATGATGGGCCTTACCGCCGCTATTGCGGCGTGGCCTGGACAAGTAGTAGTTTATTAAATTGCTTAATTTTTTCGATTATCGGGAGTGTGGGATTTCTGTTATTTCAACTCGTTTCGACTGTCTACCCTCGCCTTCGGCTCGGGTCAACATCTGTCGGAACTCGTTGTAATAACAGAAATCCCACACTTGTATTGAAAACTACTATTCTTTACAAAGTCAGACTAATAGTATTCATTAAGTAAGTATCAAAACTCTATTCCACCCTGTATATGTACTTACGTGATGTCATTAGTTGATCAAACACTTAGTATACTTTCACTTACAAATATCCGGTATATTTTTTGTAGGCAAAACAATATCTAATATCTATTCAAAACAGAACAAAGACAAAATAAGTTCTTAAATACTAGCTAGCCTAGCTTCAGCCTCGCGACGCATCGGTCTTGGAATGAATTTGGATAAAACCAAAGTCTTGATCAATGGCCACATTGATCCAGGACCGGTCGTCGTGGATGGCCACCTTCATGAAATTGTTTCTGAGTACACTTACCTCGGGCAGATTGTGCAGTTGGGTAAAAACAATTTTGAGAAGGAGGCCAAGAGGAGGATCCAGCTAGGCTGGGCAGCGTTTGGGAAACTACGTCGGGTCTTCTCGTCATCCATACCGCAGTGTTTGAAAACGATAGTTTTCAATCAGTGCGTCCTACCCGTAATGACCTACGGAGCTGAGACGTGGACACTCACGGTAGGGCTGGTCCAAAGTCGCTCAGCGAGCTATGGAAAGACCTATGCTCCGAGTTTCTCTGAAGGATAGGATTCGTAACGAATACATCCGACAGAGAACCAAAGTTATCGACATAGCTCAAAGAATAAGCAAGCTGAAGTGGCAGTGGGCCGGCCATATCTCGCGAAGAACCGACAACCGCTGGGGTAAACGTGTTCTTGAGTGGAGACCGCGACTCGGCAAACGTAGTGTAGGACGCCCTCCGGCCAGGTGGGATGACGACCTGCGAAAGACTGCGGGCAGATGCTGGATGCGGCAAGCTGAAGACAGGGCGCTATGGCGCTCATTAGGGGAGATCTATGTCCAGCAGTGGACTAGAATAGATTGATGATAATATAATTTATTCCCTTTACAATTTCAGGTAGATTTCGATGAAATCGATCTACCTATTGGTTTCTTGACTACTGTCGAATTTTAAAAAATTTCTTCATAGGAGGTCTAGTTATGACCCCCTGAGTCCGAAATGACCACTGGTCAAAAAGTTTATATATATATATATATATATGTATGTATGGTTCCACTTCCCAAAATTTGCGGCACTCTCACGGTCGCATTTTTGCCCCGTTCGCTTTCAAACTGCGGTCAAAAATTGCTTGGGTGTAAACTTAGTTTAAGTTCGTGAACGGGTGGAATCCGGCCTAAGGGGACGGTAGGGCCTCACTTTTTGTGAAATCAGTTTTTCCTCAAAATTTCACGTTCCATGAAAGATATTCGAATCGTTCTAATTTTATCCCCTAGTATACAGGAATACCAACAACTTTTAATTTTAAACCTATAAAACATATTAATTTATATTATATATATATATAATTAAAGCATATTAAAACTTTAACTAAAAGTGTAGGGGGGGAAACCAAAATTTTTCGGGAAAAAAATCATAACTTCTAACCGGTGAACATTCTTGCTGTCGGAAACATTTTTAATCGATAGGCCATTTTTAAGTCTAAAATAAATGTCTGAAAAGTTTTTCGCTAAAAGTTACCGTTTTCGAGAAAAAAAAATTAAACATGTCAATAAAATAATTTAATTGCTTCACGAAATCTACCTGTGCGTTCCCCCTGCGGGAACGGATTTTTTTATATTGAGAGCGCTAATGCAAATCGGATGAACTTAAGGTAGGTGTTGTATAACGAAATGAATGTTAATGATGCCTAATTGCGTGTCGTTCATAGATCACGTTATAGAATAGGTGTTTATTTTAATTAAATATTTAGCTAATTAGGAATAAATTTAACTAGTAAATTATATTATAATAAAATATACGCATGTCGACGTAGACAATATCATACTTACATCTCATATCAAGAACATGTTGCCATACTACCGGTATCGTTTTGTTATCCTAACAAGGTACTATCGCCATCGATATTAGCTTTAGAGTCTATTAATTACTATGTGAGTTTAACACATTCCAAGTGGTAACTTGGAATGTGTTAAACTCCATCCAACCAACTCCAACGACCATCCCAGCGTAATATCCTCTGTGACGTAGCGGTAGAGCAATCCACAGCTAAGTCAGAGTAAGATATGTATACTTCCATTAGTCTGTGTGCTTCTATGTATAATATATATTTATTTACAAAAAAAAGTATCTTAATATGTAAATCCTTATTCTAGAACCCATATGACAAATCTGCTTAGTTTGGGTCTAAATGGCGCTGTATAATATGTCCTAGAATATTATAAACAATATAATAACTGTATATACGTACTCAATTCTCTATAAGATATATTAACAATAATAAATAACTTTTCTCACATTTGTATATATTCATAGAATAAATACTAAATGGTGAGAAGTGAACTAACAGGTTTTACTAGATTACTAAATAATAAATACTACTAGATTATTTTTGAGGCTTAGATCATATTTATAAACATAACACAAGCTAGTTAAACTATGCTTACTTTGGGTCTAGAAAGCGCTGTGTAGAATATCGTAGAATATTTAGAATAGAATATTTTGGATTAATCTTTTGACAACTGCTGCCAACATTACAATATTTGTCACTCAACTAATATCGAACGCAAATTAGCATTCGATTGTGTTACTTAATGACTGCTTGATCAGAAATTATATTTTATTGCACTATTTCTTGATACCCGCTAAGAGTTGTTATTTTCTGAAATCGTTATTTATTGTACTGGGCACCTTTAAAATAGCGGTCAAATTAACTTAAGATTTTAAGTAAAAGTCATTCCGTTATCGGGGAATGCCACAAGGCAGGAAACTGAGACCAAGTCTTTTATTTAATACCATTTCACATATTTATCTTTATCTACATTTCTAAAAATTTTATTTAGTTATTTGTCCTGACTGATAAATTCACACAGAGTCTAAACCACCGGGGCTGTTAACTTAAAGTTTTAGTAGTTAATGCCTTTTATGTAGCAATAATAATTAATCCAATAAGAAAGGTTTTTTGGAAATTTCAAGCCTAAGGGGTTAAAAGACAAAATTTTCTCGTGAAATATTTACGAGGCTTGCGAGTCACACATTTTTAGTTAAACCAATTATAATATCGTTTAAGTTATACAAAGTTCTTTCTTGAATAACATAACATAACATAACATAACTTCACGCCTGTATCCCCGAAGGGGTAGGCAAAGGTGTATTACACACCCAGGATTCGCCAGTTATGTTAAGGTCCCAATGTTATAGGGGGCGAGCCTATTGCCATCTACCGAGCACATTATTAAGCGAGCGATAATTATCATTTATTAATGCACACATAACTACGAAAAGTCAGAGGTGTGTGCCCGGGACGACTGGGGATCGGACTCGAGACCTCGTCTCAGCAGTCCGTTACGTACGCCACTGGGCTATCGCCGCTTCCGCTTCCGCGACCGCTGGGCGGTTTTTCTTGAATACAATTTCTAATACAATTTTTCGTGAGTTGAACTTCTAACACAATTTATTTATTTATCCTACAAAAAGTTTGCGACCTCATAACCAGATACAGCGGTGTAGGTTGTTAAAAGTTTTCAATTCCTCTTTTTTATTACTTAAATTGCACTTGGAAATTTTAGACGAAAGATATCCTCAATATTATTAATTTCTTATCCGTGTAACTAAAGTGTAATTAATACGCCTCTGTGGCGTAGCGGTAATGCATTCGACTGCTACTACAAAGTCCGCGGGTTCCATTCCCACACAGTGCAAATATTTGTATGCCTGAATATGTCTATTTGCATTGGTCTGGTTGTTTCTATGTATAATATGTAAATATTTACAAAAAAAAAACGTATATAAGTATGTTTATCCGCATTCTGGAACCCATAACACAAGCTTGTTAACCTATGCTTACTTTAAGTCTAGAAAGTGCTGTGTAGAATGTTGTAGAATATTTATTTATTATATTATTTATATCCTAATATTCTTATTCTTATTTATTCATTACATGAGTATAATCCCAACAGATGTACCCTATTATCTTATATATTCTGCTACAGTCACACCTACATGTCCCCGACAATGTAGGCAGATGTCTAAAAATCACAGTGCAGCAATTGCTTTCAGTCTCGCGTAATATTCAATATTCAATCACAAGCAAACAGGCACATTTTTCAGACGCCGCTACTGAAAATATCCTAACTGAATTAAAAAACCGGCTCAGTGAGAGTCCGACTCGCGCACAAAAGGGCTATGTACCATTATCTAGAAAAAGCGGCAAAGTGCGAGCGGCTTGTGGCTGTAACATACGGACGAACAGACAGACAGACATGACGAATCTATAAGGATTCTTTGCCATTTGGCTACGGAACTCTAATTAAAAAAAAAAACATTATTATGTTACTTGCTGCTACGGAACCCTTCATGGGCGAGTCCAACTCGCAGTTGGCCGGTTTTTTCGTTCAATTAGGATATTTTTCGTTCCACCCACCCGTTCTTGAGAAAATCGGTGGCGACACACAGACGGACAGACAGACAGACGGATAAGAGATTGAACTTTTAGGAGTTCCTTTTTTACCTTTTGAGGTACGCAACCATACGGAACCCTAAAAATCAATAAAATTTTGCCTTGCCTAGAAATCGAACCCGAGACTGAGAGAAAAAGGATAATCAATTATATCCGCAATAATTCTCACGATATTGATGGTAACCCTTAACTCTTTTTTACCCTTAATTTAAACTGAGTTAATATTCAATTATGTGTATCTACGCAACACAAGTTGCAACTAAATTGACAATTGCAAATTACAGAAATGAATTAACTACTCCCTTCCACAAGCCTGGTCTGTACGCGCCATACACTCCACCCAAACCCTCAGACCGATTCAGTTGGAACCCCCATCGCTTCGTACTTCTGCCCGTGAACCAGAACTCACAGTATACGGTCGTGGGCCCAAAGGAAACGATAACCCAAGGCCCATTGCTGTCGATACAGGACGAGACAGTAAAACCACTATTGGAGAAAAGGCCGGCGTCAACGCCGTTACTGCCTCCGCATAACTTTGTTGAAGTTGCTGGCAGATCTGAACGGTTAGTAGGTATATCTTTAAATATTTTTTTCTGCTTCTTACTAATTATTTAAATATATAGATAGAGGCAGAGGCAGGCCAAGAAGAACATTACCGTATCTTCTTCTTGGCCTGAGTATTCTTCTCCTTCCTTCAATCTTCCCTTCTATGATATTTCTATGATAGGAGGGCCGGGCCGGCCATGACGCGCTATAAGCGATCGTGTTTTGGGACGCGAATCCTGGCTATTACACTACTGACGTGAGTCCAGTCCTTACATAAGCAAATTAGCTTTATGAACCCCTCAAGGGCGGGAATACTAGTAATTTTTTACTATTTCATTTCAGTTACTCCTATTACTTAAAAAAAAACATCCCACCTAGCATACCTTTTTTCAATGAGTATTAAATTATGAAATTATTCATAGTTACGGCGATGAAGAACTCACAGAAGAAAATCTCCAGTACCTTTCTGAAGACGTCAGAGAAATGATCAAGATGGCGCATGACCCTGATGATAACAAGGTGGTCAATGTGTTCGATGGAGTTAAGCAAGGCAGTCAGTCGACCGCATCCAAGAACAAGCTATCGGCTACCAACCTCAGGCTGTTGTTACTGTATGACCTGTTGAGCAGAGATGCGAAGAGGCAGAGGTTATCTGATTACAGTGTAAGTAGCTTAATAATACCTTTTTTTTTCGTGTAGAAATCCCGCCGGCACTTACATTAAATTACATATACTTACGCTTTTTCCCTCCGGTCTAGAGACAATAGCCCGCCAACTGCTGTAACCTAATGATACATTGAACTAAGGGCAGGAGAAAAGCACTCGAAACCGGTGGGTGGGCTTGCAGGACAAGTTTAATGACAATAGAGGAAGGTTTCAATGATTACGATCATTGTGGCCTTCAAACCATATTCATACAAGTAAAGCCCGACAGTGCCAAATGGTTCTGACATGACCTTTTTCTTTTGCGGTACCTATCTGGTTTTTTCAGTCAGTATTTTTTTCTTTTAAATTTTAAAAACTATTGCTGCTGTCTGTTCTTTTTTAATATCCTGGTCTATTCTAGTCTTACGGGGAAACTAGATGCTGATCGTCACATATCTTGAAATTTAATTATCTCAAAGTACCCCAAAAAATTCACTGTCATATGTACTGAATTTCGAAGTTCAAAATAGCGATGAACTGTAGCCCTAAAGTACCGAAACGCGACTCACGGTAGTGCGAAAGTGCGCCACATCGATACCCATAATTTCGAATGTTTTCCACCGCGAAGCACGGTGGTGCGAAAGTATTCCGTATTACTTTAGGGCTACAGTTCATCGCTATTTTGAACTTCGAAATTCAGTATGACAGTCCAAATTATTTAATAATTAGTGTAACTATTTATACAGACATAATAAAATGAAAATTAGTTTAATTACAAAGCATCTCTAACAGTAAGATCCGTAATGAATTTCAAATAAACTACATTATTTTCTAATCACAACTATAAGAACTAATAAAACGTGATTATGCAACGATTCCATTTTAACATAAACATAGGTAAACAATCCGTAGTCGTATGTAGTTTCGAACGCCGCTTCGGCGACACACGCTGTTGCGAATTATTTTTCCACTGCCTAACAGGTTCGAAAGCTCATGGACTCGAATGAAATAGTCACGAAAGACGCTGTTTCGAAAAACATTGTGGCGATTAGAGTGCCTATTAGAATGACTAGTGGTTCTGGCGCTTCTGGGTTAGATTAGGTTAGAACTGTGACCTCAACAGAGGAACCACTAGTCTGGAAAGTTGTATTTCGATAACGTGACTATATTCGAGCGTATGAGGCAGTGAAAATGTTTTTCGAAACAGCGTCTTTCGCGACTATTTCATTCGAGTCCATGAGCTTTCGAACCTGTGAGGCAGTGGAAAAATAATCCGCAACAGCGTGTGTCGCCACATCGGCTTTCGAAACTACATACGACACCCATAACAATCTCGTAACACATTTAATGTTAAGAGCTTGCTTCCTGACATGTTATAAATCTGAGTTTTATCGCGTAAATAAACCGCTAAGAGAGTGGGACATTTTATATAAGACTGAAATAGCTAGGAGGCCTCTTTCTTTTTCTTTTTTGACGTCAAAACTTCTTTTGGCGCGTTGGGCATTTTTGAGATGAGCAAAAACAATTGAGATCGTGAGACTGTTACCGTTACCGACACTACTGTAAATATTTTCTGACGGTTCAAAAATACGTTCGTTTTTATTAAAGTTTTCACTTCTGTCTGCAGTTCTTTCATTTTTTTTAATGAATCACAGGCTCACTTTCCCTCTCCTCTCTCTTAAATTTTCAAATGTTCATGATGAAAATTCAGGATGGAACATGAACTCACTGAAACATTCAAGTCGTCTCTTTTTTTAAAAAAAAAACTAACCAAAATTATTCAGAGAAAAATTAAAGAAATTTTTTTTTTTCTTTAAAAAATATATTTATTTCAATGTGAGAAACTTTTATCTATCTGTACAATAAAAACAAAATTATATAAAACTAAAATATTCACATCCTAAAAAAAAGTAGGTATGTACAAAGTAAAAAGTTTAGGTGTCAAAGAAATAATAAAAATATTTTAGTTTATACATATAATTTTGTTTTTATTGTACGAACCTTTGTTTTCATAAAAATTCTAGATTCGCTGTAAACGTGTATATCTATTTTTTTATTCCATTTCAGCCTCGTAACTTGAATGCACTTTTTTCCCTGTTGGTTGCGCTATAATTTACTTCATTTCAACAGTTTTTATACTATTATTATTTTCTTCGCTTTTTGACGTTTTAAAAGTACCTATAGTTTATATATATAAAGATATAATATAGTTTATATAGAATATAAAACAAGTAACAAGAAAACTGTAAAAGTTAACCATTTTATGGTAACTTATCAAAGAAATGTAAGAATTTCCTTTCGAAGAGGCTTTTGTAAACGCTTTGATCGTGACATAAAACCCTTCCTATACAATTTTAATGCCCTCGTAATCTTACAAAATAATTTATTAGCCCCTCAAGGGACCCTAAACTTATACATTGACCCCATGAATATGTTTACAACATAATAAATAATACGTTTTAAGATAAATTTAGGGTTCCAACATACATTTTCCTCGTTATAAAATTGTTAGGTATTTATAAAATCTTGTTTTGAACATATTATATAGATTTTATGTGCTTTTTATGGCATAATCTCTGACAATTCTGGATATTCGAATACGTACAGTTAATAAAGGGTCAAAACCGGCAATCAAATGTAGGTAATAAAACTTTACTTTGTCAAATAATATATAATTAATATCAATAATTCTGAACTGATGAAATTTTTTTCATCAGTTCAATTTGCTGTGATATTTATTTGAAGACTAAATTAATATAGGTACCTACATACATTTAGGGGTTCCCTCTTCTTGCCAATATTATGCTGAAGTAATTTTATTGACTCTCAGCTGGGGTGCGAGACAAATGCCTTATATATATACCTTACACCCCGGCGTCTGAAGACCAGATACGACGTGCGGTATTAGTCGGTTGGAATCCGACATAACCAACCCCGCTGGCCGGCGGGGGCTTATACGCGGGTATTGCCGAACTAAAAATAAAATTATTGACCGTCGTTTTATGTTATTCGGTTCCTCAGTGTGTCAGTGCTCTCAGATATGCAAAGGACATGGTGGAAAACATGTCCTTTGCTTTCAGGGTGATGGACATGATCCGGTACAAACTAAGAAAACTCCATCTAAAACTTAAAAAAAAAAAAAATTATTCTTTCTTTCTTCCTATCTTTTTTATTACTTTTATCTCTATCTAGCAATTATTCTATCTAGCAATAAATCTAATGTATAATGGTTCTTAGGACCTACATAAAAAAAAAATTCACCATGAGGAGCAAAATAAGGCACCATGTGGTTTTAATTAACAAAAAAAAAACAAATCCAATAATAGCTTCTTAATTTTCAGGGTTTCTCTCCAGACGTGATGAAGACTATGGTGGAATCTACCAGCGCGGATGTAAGAGGCCAACTCAAGTTAGCGCTTTCTAAGATGGTGGAGCGAAATGACTGCGGGCATGATTACGCGAACAACAGAGCGAAGGAGATGGTGATTGAATTGGGGAAGGAGGAATCCGGCATGTCTGCTGAACTAAGGCATATGCAGCCGTTAATATATACCTACTAAATAATGTTGCTGTCTTTATATATTACTGAGATATTTTGACTGAAATTGATAATAATAAATAAATATTTCTTCTACGAAATTCTACACTACGCTATCTAGACCCACACTAAGCATAGCTTAACTAGCTTGTGTTGTGTTATTTGGAATACGAATAGAATTTAGATTAATCTAAATGTTTAGATTAATCCAGTCATATTTGTTCTAGATTGTTTTACTGCTAAGGTATCAATGAAACACACTGTACTCAAACATAACCTTTACTTACGAATGCTTATGAAGTTTTATATGAGGTTATACTCGCAAGAGTTACATTTCTGGTGTTGCAGGCTCTCATAAGACTTGGTGACCATTTATCGTCAGGAGCATCGTGATTTGTTTCTTTGCTACCTTAATAATATAAAACAGCGTGCTAAAAAGCTAGTTATCTAAAGCAAAAATATCGAACGTTGAGTTTCTGATGTAATTATTCAATAAAACAGTATTAATAATTTGAAGAAATCATAAAAATATAAATCTTAAGGCTTTCACGGCCGGCGTTGCATGTAGGACATACTGCTTCCGGGCTGTTTGACCGTGGCCCATAGGAAACTTGTGATCGCATTGATCGCCGTAACGTTTGGAACACAAGTTTCCTATGGACCACGGCCAAACCGCCCGGAAGCAGTATACTCTACAATCATAAAAATACTTAATATTTATACTTAATAATTTAAAAGTAATCGATGCGGACTTTCTCAGTAATATTCCAAGATAGGATAAAGGGGCTGAATCCCATGTAAAGTCGTGTTAATTCATGAAATTTGTCAAATATAATATCATAATTTGACATAAAACAATAAGAGGTGCATTCAAATTTAATAATTGTACTTAATAATAGATTTATTATACCTAATTAACTATAATATTCAATTAATAATATGAAAGGTTAAATTTTTTAGTAATTATTCACTTCTAATTAATAAAAACGTAAGATATTTATTGATATAATTAATAAAACGTAAAACTAAATTCATTATAATTTATAAGCTATATTACAGGGCCTAGAAGTAATATAATTCTAAGTTTTTTTATATAATAATGCGCATTTATTATTAAATAAGGTAGATACAAACTATAATAAATCTTTTACTTTACAATATGTATGTGATAAAAAATATAAAATGTTATTTTTATTTAGCTCCTTACTTGTTTTATTTCTAGTGTAAGTAGGATAAGATTTATAACTAGCTGTGACCTGCGACTACACCCGCGTCAAATTGTGGTCCCGTTCCTGATCCCCACGGGAACCTATTTCCGAAATACAAAGCAACCTAAGTGTTATTCCCTGTGCCGAATTTCATCCAGATCCTTTCAGCCGTTTTTGCTTTAAAGAGTAACAAACATCCATTCATCCAAACTTTAATATTTATATTATTAGGAAGAAAACCATCTTCAAACATCCTTAATAATAGTTTTGTTAAAGTAATGATGTAAAAGCATCATTACCTTTCTTTATTGTAGGCAGAAAACACTCCTCAGATTCACATTCTATTTATTCATTTGTGTATGTGTCTATATATTTGTATACTATGTAATTATTATTCATGTGAAGAATTCATCTAAATGTTTATAAAACTACACCAACACTCACTTATATTATGCACTCTCTTATTCATTCCTCTCTCCATTCTCCATTCCTCCATTCTTCTCTTCATTCCTGTGCATCCTAAGGTTGTTTGAAAGAGATCACTTTTAGTTATAAGGCCGCCCATTGTGCATTTAACTGTAAATGTTCCAGAACATAACATAACATAGCATAGCATAGCATAGCATAGCATAGCATAGCATAGCATAGCATAGCATAGCATAACATAGCATAGCATAGCATAGCATAACATAACATAACATAACATAACATAACATAACATAACATAACATAACATAACATAACATAGCGCGCTTCGCGGTGGAAAACATTCGAAATTATGGGTATCGATGTGGCGCACTTTCGCACTACCATGAGTCGCGTTTCGGTACTTTAGGGCTACAGTTCATCGCTATTTTGAACTTCGAAATTCAGTATGACCGTGAAACAAAACAATATTCCAAATCAGTTCAGCCATCAGCCAGGCTCCACCAAGATCTATGGGTTCCAAGCGAATCTTACCTGCAAGCCGGTACATCAGCTGATTAACGTAGACTTTCCTCACGTGGTTGGGAAGTCAGACGGCCGCTGCTCACATAAAAGCCGTAAGACCCCGGGCTCCGAAGTAAAAGCCTCGGTTGTAATCGGGAACACACAAAATGATGATGAGCTCAGCCTAGGTTCAGCCATATTCAAATAGGTAATCGGAGAACATCTGCACTTTTTTTTATCGTGTTCCACGGGCTTCATCCCGTCGTCGGTGCCAACGATGAAATGGGCGTGTCGGAATCGGACCGACTAAAACCACACGGTGTCCTCCCTAACTGTCCATTGACGGGCACCCCGGGTAAGCCCTCGAAAGGATAACCCCAGAGTTACTGGCGGACTTTGGACGCCACCGCGGCCTCGCCTGGTGGGGTCGGGATTTATCCCGCGTCGGTGAGTAGGCAGGCGTGTGAGGACACACACGACACGCCTCCGCCACTGCCTGCTTCTGTAAGCACAACGGTTCGGCCAACTGCCGTCCTCAACATCTGTACTATTAATATATAAAACATTTTTTTCTTATTCTTGTCTCTTTGTCTATTTTTTCGCGATGGACGCAAAATCTACAGAACGGATTTTGACGCGGTTTTTTCGATTCGAAAGGTATTAGTCAGACTTTAAATGCTGCCGTATATTTGATTGCAATTGGTTAAGTAGAACCGGAGATATGACCAAAAAACACCGAGCCGAAACACCAAAAATATCCGACCACCGAGCGGGCGGAGCCGCGGGAATCTAGGATTTCATCGCGATTAATTTGATGTTATTTTATATTTTACATTGATCGCGACGTTTCGGTTGCTTTTCAACAGCCATGGTCACGGGGAGACTAAAGATGGTTGTTGTCTTGTAGTTTGATTTGATTGATTTGAATATAAAATAACATCAAATGAATCGCGATAGAATCCGTTAAAAATAGTTTTATTTCAATGTGTGACATTTGCGTAAACTTCCGACAATATCATGAAAAAGTAATACTAAACACATGGTGTCAATCTGTCACTATGTAAGTATGTCTTGTAAGTAGGTTTCAAAAGTACTTAACACAGTTGGATCTGAACTTAATGACTATACTCATTATTATCTAAATTAAATAAGGTTAAGTGATCATTAAAAACACAGCAACAAGACGGCTGCTTCAACACGACTATGAGGGTACTGAGGCACTATTAAAATTTCTGGAGTGAATACTTGTAGGGACGCATACTCACATGAACCCATACACACAACATACACAACGTACACAAATACACAACATATATATACACACAACATACATTCAAAAAAATAAAAAATAGTGGCCCACTGCCATCGGGTACCTACAGGGACCAAGCTACAGGTGGTAAGGGCACCAGAGAGAGGCATACAGGACATTCTACACTCCGCTATCTAGACCCAAAGTAAGTATATTTTAACTAGCTTGTGTTATGGGTTCCACAATGCGGATAAACATACTTATATACCTTTTTTTTAATACATACATATTATACATAGAAACACCTAGACCAATGCAAATACACATATTCAAGCAAACAAATATGTGCACTGAGCGGGAATCGAACCCGCACCCCCAGTCGCAGCAGTCGAATGCACTACCGCTACGCCACAGAGGCCGATACACAAAAAAAAACCCAGACCAACTGGCCAAGACTTACTGGTGGTAGAAATTTGATGACACAAATTTGTCACAACATTCGGCCGGGTAGGTACCACCGTGCACGATTGCGAAATCCCTCTATAGTAATCCAATTTCGGTTTGATTGCGTTCAGGGGTCAGCAAGTGCATAGCCGGGCAGGGGGATTGTGGTCTGGTGGGACCGGTGGGTGTCACGCGGTGCTGCGACGACAATCCTCTTCCGATGAGGCCGTCAAGCTGAGTGCCACCATTGTTAACATGGTACGTGTATGTAATGGTGACCCTCTTTCCTGAGACTTTACCTTCAGCTTACCATCAGGCGAGGTGAAGTCAAATTGACGTGTCCTAAATAAAAAAAAATATAAAAAAAGTACTAGAGTAAGGGAGATAACCTTGGCGAGGCAAGCAGCAGTCGGCCAGGGCATTAGGACGATTGGCAGAGCAACCGCCGGACTATTCGGGCATTGTCAAGCAAGACCGCTCTCTGCATCGTGGCGGCCACTGACTTCCCACTAATCCCGAGCCTCCTAGATGAACTGAGAGGCTCCTTGGGATCAAACTATGGGCTGGAATAACAACCGAGTTTATTTCTGTGGACCGCACCCCCCACATGTCGGTAACCTCGTGGGACAGGTCCAGATATTTGGTTTTGTTATCTGCTTCGGCGCGGACATGGTTCTTCTCATAGGGAATAGTGATATCCACAAGAAACACCCGTGACTCTGCCCGGTCCATCATCACGATTATTATTATTATTGTTAATAGTTATTTAAATCTTAAGATGGAGCAATGAACTATTTACGTTAATACTCAAAAAAATATTTGACGTACTTCTACATCTGAGTATCTTTTTTTTTTTGTGCGGAAATCCCTTCGGATACCCCCCCGCCGGCCAGCGGGGGTGGTTATGTCGGGCTTGAATCGACTAAAACCGCACACCGTCTCGGGTCTTCAGATGCCGGGGTGTAAGGTGGCCTAGTAAGGCAATTCCCTCGCACCCCGGCTGACCCTGGGCCATCTACGGCTTCGAGATGGCCCCCTCGGGTATGGCAACCACGGTGTCCCCAACTTGCCCCGGCGAGGGTCGCTCTCAACTCCTTTCTGTAATTTGGTTTACCTTAGCATTTACGATAGCGACTGCTGTCTAACCCTTCAACTACGAGAGGTAAAAACGCGTTGAAGCTTCATCCGTCAATTATAATAATAAAATATTAATAATAAATATTCTACGACATTGTACACAGCGCTCTCTAGACGTAAAGTAAGAATAGTTTAACTAGCTTTATATACTTTTTTTTGGTAAATGCAAACATATTATACATAGAAATAACGAAACCAATGCAAATAGACATATTCATGCTTACGAATATTTGCACTGAGTAGGAATCGAACCACGCCCTCTGTCGTAGCAGTTGAATGCACTACCTCTACGCCACAGAGGCTTTTAGGTGAGGTTAGTCCGCGTAAAAGTCAAGATAAACTAATCCAGAAGGTGAGTAAAAGGAGACTGGACCCGAACACGGAACCGGCTCCAAAGGACATGCTTTGGGTTGCTTTGCTACAGGGATTAACGCACAGCTGATGACGGTGAACACTGCTGTTGTAAAAAGTGTTCATAGGCAATGATATCCGCTTTCTATCAGATAGACTGTATGCTACCTTATTCGTATCAAAAAGACCTTACCTTTGGCTTACCATCAGGCGAGGTAAAGTCATATTGACGTGACAAATATAAAAAAGTAAGTGCTAACAGTAGTCTTTTCATCCTGAATCTTCCTGGTTGCCTTCGAAATATTCACCTCGAAGTCCAGGGTTCGCTCCTGCAATTCCTTCTCCTCTTTATGGTTTTTTCGGCTTTATGGGAGCAACGGTTGTCTGACTTCCAAACCCTCAGAAAGCCTACACCAGAGCCTCGTTCGCTAAGCAGCTGGTTATCACCCAGAAATAAATTCTTGAAGCCATAAAAATGGCCTAAACAAAGCGAAATAACCAGTCAACCGCAATCCTTGACTCTCGACTAAAGTTACAAAGAAATCAATTAACTTTAATCTGATAACCGTTTTACGTTTCACTGACGACTCCTAATTGGATTCAGGATTCTATGGGCTACCATGGAACTGTTACAAGGGGTCTCCGGAACACTTAAAAAATAAATGATTTGTACACTTTTATTCTTGGAAAAGAAATTGTACAAAACGGATATATTTGGATTAGGGAAACGGCGAGTATTCAGATCGACTGCTTGGAGAAGACCGCTTGATTTTCAAAGCTCTATCTGTGGCGGGATATCCGATACCCCTTGGGAAGTGCTTGACTCAGCGAAGTCCCATACATGAGGGCAACATAACAGAACGTACATCCGAAATGTTAAACCCGCACGAAACAAAAAAGAAAGATGTAGCATTTAGGTACCAGGAAGCTCGTGATCCGCACCATTGCGTGCGGATCACGAGCGCGTGGGCCGCTGCCGCCTTCTTCTGCGAGCAAGTAATGCTCGAGAAGGAGGCGGTGGAGCGCGCCCGGGAGAGATTTAGGACTCTCCCGGCCCGCCGAGCCCGCAACATGCTCGCCGCGCGTCGTTGGTGATCCAGACGCCGGAGGTCGCTCTAAGACCTCTGTCCTCCATGAGCGCAGGCCTGGGGGTGGCAGTTGAGGCCGCCTGTCACCCAAGCAGAAGCAGGCCGGGGTGGCACGGCGACAAGCACTTCTCCTTTTCGGAGCAAGATGGGGACCGTGGTTCCCTAATCCGAGAGGGCCATCTCGAAACCGGAGATGGCCCTTGGTCAGCTGGGGTGCCAGGGGAAATGCCGTATGGGCTACCTTACACCCCGACATCTGAAGACCTGAGACGGCGTGCGGTTTTAGTCTGTTCGAATCTGACATAACCACCCCCGCTGGCCAGCAGGCAGGTCCCTGAGGAGGAATCCTGGGGGATTTCCGCAAAGAAAAGAGGTACCAGGAAGTTACTTCGATTTCTTTCGATGGTAACCGCTTAGGTTAACATACTGCAAAGTTGAGTAATACTGGCCAGTTAATTCTTAGGATGGGTGACCATTCTTAAGACATTGAGATCCCTCTGGGCCTACGAGAGCACAGCAAACCGTCGGTTCTGGCTGTCATACGATGTGTATGCATAACGAATGCTTTATGAGTTACTCACTACTGTAGTTGTAGCCCTAGAATGTCCGACAATCTGGTGTAACTACAGAATTCCGATATCGCCAGTGGGTTGTGAAGGTGAGATGGCAGCCGCTTTACGGTAAATCTTCTATATCTATATCTATCTATATATTATATAAAAATGAATCGCAAAATGTGTTGGTAAGCGCATAACTCAACAACACCTGGACCAGTTTGACCAATTCTTTTTCTTAAATGTTCGTTAAAGTTCAAGGATGGTTTTTCGGAGAGAAAAGTTTAAAAAATTGCATAAAAATATTTACAGGAATGTTTGGGATAAATAGGTGCCACGGGGCGAAGTATGCCACGGGCGAAGCCGCGGGGGACAGCTAGTAAGTATATAAAATAAGTTCGACTGCTTCACAAATAGTGTACAGAACACCGGTAGTTAATAGGAATTGATAGAGTTGTGAATTATTGATACTTATAATTAGGTACTCGGGGACACCGTGGTTCCCAAACCCGAGGGGACCATCTCGAAACCGGAGATGGCCCAGGGTCAGTCGGGGTGCGAGGATATGCTCTATGGGCAACCTTACACCATGGCGCCTGTAGACGCGAGACGGCGTGCGGTTTTAGTCGGTTCAAGCCCGACATAACCACCCCCGCTGGCCGGCGGTAAGGGTATCCGAAGGGATTTCTGCACTAAAAAAAAAAAAGCGGCCAAGTGCGAGTGGGACTCGCCCATGAAGGGTTCCGTAGCAGCAAGTAACATAATCATGTTTTTTCATGATTTATGATGTTTTAAAAAAAAACTACTTACTAGATCTCGTTCAAACCAATTATCGGTGGAAGTTTACATGGTAATGTACATCATATATTTTTTTTAGTCTTATCATTCTCTTGTTTTAGAAGTTACAGGGGTCCGCCCCTGTAACTGTAACATTTTACCACTTTGGAAGTGTCTCTCTTGCAAACTATTCAGTTTAGAAATAAATGATATTAGAAAGCTCAATATCATTTTTGAAGATCTATCCATAGATACCACACCACACACGTATGGGTTTTACGAAAAAAAATTTTTTGAGTTTCAGTTCTAAGTATGGGGAGCCCCCAAAATTTAATGTATTTTTCTAATTTTGTGTGAAAATCTTAATGCGGTTCACAGAATACCAAGTTTCAACAGCCATAGTTCTTATAGTTTCGGAAAAAAGTGGCTGTGACATACGGACGGACAGACAGACAGACATGACGAATCTATAAGGGTTCCGTTTTTTGCCATTCGGCAACGGAACCCTAAAAAGTACTAATTGATATTAATGCAAATAATTGATATAATTAAATGCTAAATGTTAATGAGTACGCGTCGACCGTGATTGGGGTGCAAACGTGAACTAATGATATGTGCAATGTATGTGATCGACGCGAACTGAGTATTGACGTACATTCTACATAATGCTGATGAATCTGTACGGTTGGCCGTACAAATATGCTGAAAAGTTATCCCTGAGTTGGGAAAATAAGCCCAGAAGATGAGAAAGGTTGAGGCTGAACGAAGTATCACGTTCAATGAAATTTTGAAGCAAGTATTACGTGCCATCTTCAGTGCCGATTGCAGGATGAATGCGTTTTATGGCACCAATTACCCGAAACTTCGGTCCGCAACTTGCGATGTACATAATATATAGTAGGTTTAAAACTCTCAAGGCGGCGTCCATTCAAACTGGATTATATCAATAAACTTTTTAATTGAGAGCTTTATTCATTCGAAGCCTTTCGTCTGATGATATTATGTAAATAATATTGGTGTGCGCCATTTGTTGAAGTCTTATTAATTAAAGATTAGTCTTAAGGAGCCTTTTATAAGTAACTAACTGATGCCCGCGGCTCTACTCGCACCGAGGTTGCTTATCGTTTTTTGTTCATATCTCCGGTTCTACTTAACCAATTGCAATCAATCGTACGGCTTATTTTAAATCTAGCCAAGATTTTTTTGTAGAAAAAACCGCATCAAAATCCCTTCAATAGTAACAAACAGAAAAAAAGATAAACAGACAAACTCACAAGAATGCCAAAAAAAAACATATTTTCGTACCATTTGCTCAAAAATGTGACATTCTATGCCACGAAAAGCGAACATAACAATAGTAATTTTTAATCTGTTAAAAACAGGGAAATAAAATTGTACTGAATTTCATTCATCCTCTATGGGGAGAATGTGATTTAAATTTGGAATACTTACCGAAATTTTTACTGAACTACATCTGTGTTTACACCATTGAGTATGTATATAAAGCATTATACATACATTTGACCATTTGCACGCTTCGGATCATATGCGGCGTTCGCGGGCAAAGGCTGTTTGCAAATGGAATGCTGCCTTTAAAAAAATTACGCGCGCGATTCATATTTTAATTAATAAACCAAAAGTTTAAAAAAAACATTGATTGATTGGTTTTCGAGCGCGAAATTTAAATTAGAAGTTTTAATTCTTTATTTGTGACCTGCCAGTATTTTATGTGATAAAATAGATAATTTTTTCGCAAATGGTACAAAAAGTAGAGTATTTTCCTCGGTGATAAAGCTGTCTTTGTCTTGGGTGAACTTAAATCCCTCGCTACACTCAGGACTCGTCTTAAATCCCTCGCTTCGCTCTTGATTTAAGTTTTTAACACCCTCGCTACGCTCGGGAATAAACCTCGAGTCCTTCGTTACGCTCGCGATTTAAATCGTCACCCGCGACAGAAGACACTGCTTTATCCCCTTGGTTAATAATCTACTATTTCATAATTGTTCATTTAACATAACCAAGTTTTTTTTAATATATCTCAAGTACCGACACAAGTTTTTACAATTTTTTATTATTCCCTACCTATGTTCAAAGTCCTTTTAAAGTTCGAGATTTTCAGGATTGACCATTGAATAAAATACCACAATATTATCTATCTAGCTTAGGTCGGTACCTTTCTTTTTTTTTCGTGCGGAAATCCCTTCGGATTACCCCCCCCCCCCCTCCCCCGGTTATTTCGGCTTGAACCGGCTAAAACCGCACGCCGCGCCGTCTCGGGTCTTAAGACGCCGGGGGTGTAAGTTTGCCCATAGAGCATATCCCTCGCACCTCGACTGACCCTGGGCCATCTCCGGTTTCAACATGGCTCCCATCGGGTTTGGAAACCACGGTGTCCCCGTCTTGCCCCGGTGCCCACTGTCACCCCAGCTTCTGCTGAGGTGACAGGTGGCCTCACCTGCCATCCCCAGGCCTGCGCTCATGGAGGACGGAGGTCGCTAAGCGGGTGGGAACTTAGGTCGGTACCTATTTATGCTGTGCCAACCATAGGTTCACCGCATCTATCTAAACAGTTTTTTCTTGTTATTGCTTTGCTTCTAATGGTCATAGCGTGATGTTATACCTACAGCCTAGACCAACTTAACTATCTCCAAAAATTGGGTTATCTAATAGAAAAATAACTTTTCAAATCGCACATGCAGTTCCAGAGATTAGCGCGATAAGTAATTTCTAATTACTTACACCTTAAATACAAGGTTTAACGGGTAAAGTATATTCATCCTATAGAAAACTCGTTCATTGTTAGAAGTTCTCAATTAATAAAATATTGACCGAGAAGCTACCTATCAGAAGAAAACAAGCAACAATCCTGAAAGAATATTGCTGATATAAAAATGACAGGCACTGAGTTCTTACAATGCAAGAAGCTTAGAATTGTGAATTTCTTTGTGATATTTCGTGAAGTTCGCACGAATATTGTTCTTTGAAATTAAATTATTTTTTCCGGATTACATCTGAACTAGCTGTAGCACGCTGCTCCGCCCACTGGGAATACTGATCCCGTTCCCGCTACCCATGGAAACATAAACCGGGGACACAAATGTCTATGTGTTATTCCAGACTATGTTGTACCAAATTTCAGCCAGATCCGTTCAGCCGTTTTTGCGTGAAAGAGTAACATCCATCCATAAATCCATACAAACAAACAACAAACAAGCATTTATAATGTTAGTTTTATTTATTTATTTCTGGAAGGTACGCAGTGGCGGATTTAGCCTTCTTGCCGCCCTAGGCCCTGTTTGATGTGCCGCCCTTTTTAATAGACAAAATTCTATGGATTTATTACCATTCATTATCATCATCATATCAGCCGTAGGAAGTCCACTGCTGAACATAGGCCTCCCCATCGACTTCCATTTCGACCGGTCTGTAGCGGCCTGCATCCACCGAGTCCCTGCGCTCTTTGTTAGGTCGTCTGTCCACCTTGCGGGAGGCCTTCCTACGGTGCGCTTGCCGTTACGTGGTCTCCACTCAAGAACCTTTCTGCCCCACCATACTGCCCGACCATCGGTTCTCCGAGTTATGTGCCCTGCCCACTGCCACTTCAGCTTGCTGACTCGCTCTGCTATGTTGGTAACTTTAGTTCGTCTCCCGATCTCCTCGTTTCTGATTCGATCTCGTAGAGAAACCCCAAGCATAGCCCGTCCCATAGCTCGCTGTGTGACGCCGAGCTGCCTTATGAGGCCCATAGTAAGAGACCACGTCTCGGCACCGTAGGTCATCACTGGTAACACGCACTGATTAAAGACCTTTGTCTTCAAGGACTGCGGTATTATGGACGAGCCCGATTCCCGAACACAGCCCAGCCGAGTTGGATTCGTCGATTGACCTCCTTCTCGAAGTTGGATTTGCCTAGTTGGACGGTTTGTCCCAAATAGACATAGTCATTAATACGGGGGTGGGTGACATATGGACATTTGACATGACTTTCGTCTTGTCCATGTTCATTTTCAGGCCCATCCGCTGGGACACTCTGTTGAGGCCTCCAAGCATAGTGCTGAGCTCCTCTAAGGACTTTGCCATGACTACGATGTCGTCAGCAAATCGAAGGTGAGTGATGTATTCGCCATTGATATTGATGCCGAATCCTTTCCAATCCCGAAGCGTGAAGGCGTCATCCATTGCATTGGTAAAGAGTTTCGGCGAGATGACATCACCCTGCCTAACTCCCCTCTGCAACGGAATAGCCTCTGTGCTCTGATCCTGTACAAATATTTTTATGCATAAACATTGGTATTTGCATTGGTCTGGTCGTGCCTCGGTGACCACGTTAAGCAGTCGGTCCCGGTTGCCATACGAACGTCTATGGCAGTCGTTATGGGTAGTTGGAGCCCTAAAAATTTCAACAACTGGTCTAACTGCAATGCTTCGATATCGCCTTTGGGCTGTGGAGGTCAAGTGGCAATCGTGTCACTGAAAATATCGAAGTTCAGCCACCGTTAGACTGTTGACTCCCAGAAGTTGAAAGCTTTAGTGCGACTGGGAGTAACGCTAGGATGAATAAGACACTCAGGCCGAAACAAATGTTTGTGGATCACAAAAATATTATATACCCACTACTTAATATTTATATGTACTGAACTTTATAACAAATATACTGACGAAACAGAAATAGTACGTAAACTTAATAAATAATGTGCTAATAGAATAGTGGCGCCGCTATTATTTTCACGACTTTTTGCCAAGCTGTAGAAGCTTTTAACATGTAAGCGTACTCAAGACACAAAAAGTAAAGAGAGCTTTAACATTTCTCAAAAAATGATTATCAATTTTATTATTTCTTTTAGGTAGATTTCGATGAAATCGATCTACCTATTGGTTTCTAGACTACTGCCGATTTAAAAAAAATTTCTTCATAGGAGGTCTAGTTATGACCCCCTGAGTCCGAAATGACCACTGGTCAAAAATTTTAAATATATATATATATATGTATGTATGGTTCCACTTCCCAAAACTCGTCGGCACTCTCACGGTCGCATTTTTGCCCCGATCGCTTCCAAACTGCGGTCAGAAATTGCTTGGGTGTAAACTTAGTTTAAGTTCGTGAACGGGTGGAATCCGGCCTAAGGGGACGGTAGGGCCTCACTTTTTGTGAAATCAGTTTTTCCTCAAAATTTCACGTTCCATGAAAGATATTCGAACCGTTCTAATTTTATCCCATAGTATATATGAATACCAACAACTTTTAATTATTAACCTATAAGATTAAAACTTTAACTAAAAGTGGAGGGGGGGAAAACCAAAATTTTTCGGGAAAAAAATCATAACTTCTAAGCGGTGAACATTCTTGCATCGCAAATATTTTTAATCGATAGGCCATTTTTAAGTCTAAAATAAATGTCTGAAAAGTTTTTCGCTAAAAGTTACCTTTTTCGAGAAAAAAAAATTAAACTGTTTAAAGTCCGTAGTTATCTATATAAAATAATATTAATTGCTTCACGAAATCTACCTGTGCGTTCCCCCTGCGGGAACGGATTTTTTCAAAACATTATTTATCAATGAAAATCTCAATTGAATCCCATTGGACAATATTGGACCCACGAATAAAAAAGTTAATTGAAGAATGAATTTCATTCTATTTTTATTTTTAAAAAATCCGAACCAATTCAAAGTGAAATGAATAGTCGTTACATTTTATCAAGTTTAAAATTTTGACAATCTGAAAAATTTGCCGCCCCTCAAATTATGCCGCCCTAGGCCCGGGCCTCACGGGCCTAGGCGTAAATCCATTACTGAAGGTACGCTAACAGATTACTGCCCTTGCATGTCTGGTAAATTTTGAAACAGTTACTTATTTAGTCTAGACAGTAATTCAAATATAGAATACACAACATAATAAAGGTAAAAAAAATCGCAAAAACTTCTGTTTGCCACGCATAAATAACTAAAACTCAAATCAAATCAAATCAGATCAATTTATTTATTTTGCCGGAATCAAAGCACTGTTACAATGGTGTTGTCAAAATATATATGAATATGTTCTCAGAATAGGCATGCAAGATTTTGTAGATTAGATACAATTGTGTTTCGGGGTGTGAGGGATATGCTCTATGGGCAACCTTACACCCCGGCGTCTGAAGACCCGAGACGGCGTGCGGTTTTAGTCAGTTCAAGCCCGACATAACCACCCCCACTGGCCGGCGGGGGGGCATCTGAAGGGATTTCCACACGAAAATAAAAGATACAATTATGTTATATGTCAAATACATAAATATGTAACATTAAAACTACATTTGTAAAGGAATAAGAAAAACAAACACTGGGAACATTGTGCATTTATTACAAATAAATAAATAAATACTCTAGGACAACGTTTCCCAAAGTGGGCGATAACGCCCCCTTGAGGGCGCTGCAGGCCTAAAGGGGGGCGGTAAGAGACCCAGAAAAAAATGGGGGCGTTGTGTAGGCTTCGGGGGGCGATTTGTAATTTCATTTAGCTAGGAGGACTCTTAGACACCGACAGAGCTCTCGACTCTCGGCTACAACTTGTGAACATCAACTAATATTAATTAAGAGATTGCTGAAACTCGGTTCGATATTTCTCTCCGCGTAGTTCATGTATCTGTCCTGTTTTATTCAATAAATAGAAGGAAAATCATGTCAATCGGTCGCTACGTTTCGATAAGAAAGTATACACAAAAAAACAAATAAAAAGACATTAGACACACTTTCGCATTTTAATAGTTATTAGTATTCCTAGATAGGTAATTTTCGTAGATAATAGACCGCGGGCCATCATGTTTTAACAAGTTTTTGTTATGTAACCCGATTTGTGCATTCCTGTATCAATCGGCTGATTCATAGAATACTTGTTCTTACTTGTTGAGTACAATTGAGCAGTACTTAAGTTCAACACTTACTTACGTATTTCTTAAAACAAAACAATGTCGGTTAGTTTACTTTCGGCGCACCTACAAGAAAGTCGTGTGTTAAGTTATCTCTAACATTTTCGAGCTACCTTAAAGAAAAAAAAAAAAAAATGGCACCTTCTAAACTACCTAAATGTGACCAATGCACCAAGTCTATCACTACAAAAAGTCCTGGAGTAGAGTGCAGCAAGTGTGGTACACTGGTACATGCCAACGTCCAGTGCGCTAGCTTGAGTAACAAGCAACTTGCAGCAATTAAAGCTTCTGGGAAACTTGAATGGAAGTGCGACGAATGCCATAACACATCACCTAGAAGGACGTCTCTAATCGTACCAAACGAGGATGAACAGGAAGACGATGAGGCGATGGATATCCCCCAAGCACTTCCAAAAAAGCTCACCGTCGACGTACAAAAAATGACCCAGAATATTACAAGAGAAATAGAAAAAGCAGTCAGAAAACAGCTAGGCGAGCTTGAAAAAGCCATAGAATATTGCACTAGCAAAGTAGATGAATTTGAAGAAGAGATGAAAGCATTCAGGGTTAAGACAAAATTACTGGAAAAAAAGAATGAAAGCCTAGAAAATACTAATAAGCACCTTGAGCTTAAAATAATGGCGATGGAGCAAAAATATAATGAAGATGAACAGAAAACCCTAACAAACTGCCTGGAAATAGCCGGTGTCCCATACGAAGATGATGAAGATCTAGTTGTGATTACCAAAGGGATAGCGAAGAAACTAGACCTAAACCCTGAGGAGTTTAAATCTGCAAAAAGAATAAAGGCTAAAAAAGATGGTATTCTAATGGAGCTTAAAGAAAACTGTAACCCAGCTACATGGGTAAAAGCGTCTAGATCTATTAGGATGAAATTAGCGGCCTTAAAACCTAGCTGCAGCACTGAATTGGCAGAAACAAATATCATCGTCCGCCACGCACTGACCAACTACAACAAAACCTTACTGTATCAAGTTAAACAACAACTTAAGGAATATAAGTACATATGGATCAGCGCAGAAGGCAAAATACTGGTACGTAAGAATGACAAGAGCAAAATAAAAACTATTCGGTTCCAAGAAGACATAAAGAACCTCTCTGTGTCTTAAAACTGCATTATATGTAATAAATAATAAATTGTAATCCTACTAACAATGATAGCTTAAATCTTTGTCAATGGCTAATTTCAAAGATACATTAGAATTACTTAACTGTCCAAATCTAGATACTTATTTTTTAAATGTACCCACGCTGAATAACTTCACTATAATGCATACTAACATAAGATCATTGATCAAAAATTACTCACAACTTAACTACCATATTAGTAAACATCAAAATAAAATTGATGTCATTATATTAACAGAGGTCAATATATCACAATCCCTAAGCTGTATGTTTCACATAAAGGGTTATGCAATGCACGATAAATTAAGAAAAAAACGTAAAGGTTTGTGCTTTATGAATAATAACCGACTTTTCAAAATGAAGACAACACACATAATGACTTCTTGGCTTGGTGTCTGGTCTTGCTAAATCGGGCCTGTATAATAATCTACGTACGACAAAATCACACTTTTACACAAGTAACTAATCACACGTTCCACAGTGAATGCATTATAGGTAAAATCACAACGTCACAACATTTCTCAATTTTTATATGTGCAGTGTATAGACCTCCTAATGATAGTAAACACTTATTTTTGAGAGACGAACTTCCACAATTACTTAGTAAACACTGCTCAAACGGTAATTTCATCCTGGTGGGTGATCTGAACCTGGACCTAAAAGAAAAAACCATTACGATAGACCGCGATATAAATCTTCTGTCCGAGAGAGGCCTCCAGTGTGCTATTTCCGACTATACAAGAATTGAAATGATCCAAGGCTGCGTGACTAGGTCTTGTATTGATCATATTTTTATTCGTTATCACACGGGTGACGTCTACTCGGCAGCGCTAGGTACTGTAATGGCCGACCATCGTATGACTGTTGCTACGTTATCCGGCGTGAGACAGGTGCAGGATGTTCAAAAAAGGAAAATACAAATAATAAATAGTACTTTATTATATGACAAACTAAACAAAACGGACTGGCATCAAACGGAAAACATGCATTGCCCAAACCAAATATATAATTTTATCCTGGATAAGTTTAGTGAAGCATATAAACATTCAGCACAAACAAAAATAATGAGCACATCATCAAAACGTAACCAAGCTAAATGGATCAGTGACAAGCTTAAAGACAGATGCATGAAAACAGACGAACATTACATCAAATGTTTAAAAGATCCCACAAATAGATTACTTCGTCTTAAGTATAATGAGCAGAGAAATAAATGTCATAAACTGATTGAAAAAGCACGTAACAAACACATTGCTGACACTATACAGGCAAACAAAAATGATCCCCGAAAGTCATGGTCAATAATCAATCAGCTTATGGGCAAGGTAAGTAAATCCATTGAAGACGTAATTCACCAAGCTTTTAGTGGGATCGCATGCAGTGAAACTCAAATTGCCGATAATTTTGCCACAGAGTTTGAGAAATCCGTTGTCGATATTGTGCCTAAATGCAATAAGCCTTTGTTGCACCGAGACACATACCTTGCAGCTACTGATAAAACTATGCTGTTCAGAAAAGCCAAAAACAAAAGATGTACGTAAAATAATCCAACCATTGAATCCCAAAAAGGCACCAGGGATTGACAAAATACGTGCACTAGACATAAAAAAAGTCGGTGACAAAATTATAGGAGCGATTACAGATCTGATAAATACTAGTGTGTTGCAAGGCGTCTACCCTACTGGACTGAAAACCGGGCTGGTGAGACCGGTATACAAAAAAGGTGACAAGGACAAATACTCGAACTACCGACCAATTACTCTGCTTCCAATCATAGATAAGATAATTGAGAAATATATTGCGGGAGAAATATATAATTATTATGAGAAGAACAGTATTTTAACAGACACGCAATATGGTTTCAGACCTAAGAAAAGTACGACTTTGCTGCTCACAGATTTTACGGATTTGGTGAATACTCATCTAGATAACCGAAAGCACGTCCTTCTACTCTTTATTGATTACAGCAAGGCATTCGATACATTAAGACACGATCAACTACTTGACAGACTTAGTGCTAATGGGATTCAAGGACCACTGCTTGGCTGGTGCGAGGACTACCTAAAACTTCCACTTCGTTATCCACTTCATTATCTGACATATGTTAATGATGCTAAACACGTTATAAAACATTGTCAAATATATCAATTCGCGGATGACACGTGTTTAATTGCGGCCGATAGAAATGTGGATGTAGCACTGCAAAAGATACAAGACGACTTTACATCACTAAGCATGTGGTCACACGACACAGGACTAGTACTAAACGCCGGAAAGACACAGCTACTCCACGTGAGATCTGCTCATAATACACGGGGTCCTGACAAAGTAAGTATAATAGCCCACAACCATACTTGCTTGCACCTGTACAAAGGAATAAGGTGCATCGGGAACTGTACGAGTATACAGCAAGTCAGCCAAGCCACTTACCTCGGATTAGTTGTGGATGACAGATTCAGCTGGGCGCCGCATGTGGATAAAGTATGTGACAAACTACGTGCACTACTGGCGAAATTATACATGCTCAAATACAAACTACCGTATAAAATACTACTTAATCTATATATTGCGCTGGCTGAGTCTGTTATCACCTACGGCATCACTAGCTACGGTCGTACTTTTAAAACTAATCTGGAAAAGATATACAATCTACAAATAAAATTACTTAAAACGATTGTACCTCAGAAAGTGAAAGAAACATTTAAAGACTGCTACCGGGATCTTTTTGGATACTGCGGGGTAGTGCCGGTACAAGAGCAAGTAGAATGTGCCTTGCTTGGTGAACAATATCTCCGCCCGCAGCAATTCCTGTACCCCATGGAAGGAAAAATCCAAACCAGACAAATAAGTAGGAAAAATGTGATGACTACGAATCGTAAAACTAATTATTATGGCCGACGAACATGCGAATACCTCATCCCTAGACTGTACAACCAGCTTCCTGTAGCCCTTAGGGATACACTTAACGAAAAAAACTCTAAACGTAAACTAAAGAGGTACTACATACAAAGTATTAAAAACGAGTCTAACATACGTACATAATATCTATCAATATTTATATATGCATCTTATATGTTTCATATGTTTATATGTATGTATGTGAATAATGTCTGTGTCTTATGTATTATATAAATCTTACACACTACACAAAATATACTTGCAAATAAAAAAAATAAAAAATAAATAATAATATATATATAGAAGATAGATTGTGATATATGAAATATGAAATCACGCATATTACTATTTACATATTTTTAATGAAATGCTTAGTTAATGACCTAAGAAATCATTGTTATGGTGAATTGAATTAAATATAAATGAATTTATTGCATCTTGGGTCACAAGTCGGAACACGCTGTATCATAACATTGTTATCGTTCTTAGGGATGGGTCACAATGCGCATGCAAAGAAACGAATGTATACTTGGTTGGTGTGCGTGTGGTGACCTAAGAATACAGACACATTCGTTGCTTTGCAATTCTGAGACTATCTGGCGATAACATTTTATGTCAACCTACCCACATTTTTATATGTACCTAATTTAATTTAAAGAATTCATTGTTGTTATCATATAATTATATTCTTATCTTACCCACAACTTACTTAAAAAAAAAAAAAAAGTATTTAAGATGAATTTAGTTATTAGTTACTTTAAAGGTAAAAAGAGAATTTAATATAAATGTATTGAATCCTTATAGATAGATACTTTAATTTATAGTTATAAGCCCGAGTAGAATGTAACCGCGGTTGTCTAGACAAACCCGGAAGGGTTTTTTGTCAACCATGTATATAATATACCTTATTGTCCTTGTTTGTGAATATTAATAAATAAAAAAAATAAAAAAAAAAGTAAAAAAGAAGAAAAAAGAATACTCTGTGGAATATATTAAATTCGGATTCATTGAAAATCCCACAAACCCATCGTCGCCTCAGTGCTTTCTATGTCTAAAAACATTTTCGAATGAAGCAACCATGTTTTCAAGACTGCAAGGTCATTTGAATAAAATGCAGCCAGATAAGAAAGACAAGAATGTAGCATATTTTCAAGACCTAGAGATGAATACTCAGCCAAGTGTAGCAAAACTATTTTCGGCTGCTAAGCAGGATGACGACGGACTTCGAGCTTCGTACAATATCTCTTTGTTAATTGCTCAAAAAGGCAAACCACACAACATCGGAGAAGAGTTAATTTTGCCAGCAATAAAGGAAGTAATAACTACTGTGCTTCATAAACCGGCCGCAGATATTATCCGAAAAATTCCTTTGAGTAATAATTCTGTGCAAAGACAAATTGATGAAATGGCTGAAAACATTGAAGGATCATTGTGCAATTATCTGAAGACTAGTCAATTCTGAATTCAGCTCGATGAATCCACTTTACCTACTAATGAAGCATTGTTGCTGTCTTACATGAGGTTTATTAAACATGAGAAAATATGTGAAGAACTATTGTTTGCTAGAAATTTAGAGACCGATACAAAAGGCGAAACCATATTCAATACATTGGAAAAGTTTTGTGATGAGAAAGGGATTCCCTTGAAAAATATTATATCAGTTGCTATGGATGGCGCTCCGGCTATGACAGGGTGCCATAAAGGCTTCATAGCGTACTTAAAAAATAAAATTCCAGATGTCCTTGCTGTACATTGCGTTATTCATAGACAACATTTGGTTGCTAGAAACTTAAGTGAACGACTATTTCAATCACTGCAATATGTCATCAAAGCAGTCAATGAAATCCATACCAGCTCTTTAAATTATAGATTATTTCATCAGCTTTGTGTTACTAATGACGAATATTCCAACCGTTTGTTGCTTCATACTGAGGTTCGTTGGTTATCAAGAGGCAATTGTCTGACTCGATTTTACAACCTGTTTGACTCTGTGATAGAGTTCTTGGAAACTAAAGATACAGAATTGCGCAACAAGCTCATTACATCAAAAAATGATATAGCTTATATGACAGACCTGTATAAATTGTTCAACGACATGAATCTCCAACTGCAAGGCGATGAACTAAATTTAATTAAAACAAAAAATGTCGTTGCTGCTTTCGCAGCCAAACTGCTTCTACACAAAAAGAATATGGGCAGACGTGAGTTTCACAATTTTCCGAATTTATCAGTATCCTGCAGTAACGACGACTTGTTTGCCTACTGCCAACATTTGGAAAACCTCCACATTGACTTCACCGAACGATACCAGGACATTTTGAACTTGGAAATACCAGGCTGGGTCCAATTAAATTTTTTAAGCATTTTTTAAGCCTGTAAGGGACTGGTCGCGGGTTCAAGTCCCGTCCTAGATGTTCTCTTTTTCTGATCTAAATCTTTAGAAACCAGGCTGGGTGTTAGATCCGTTTTCAAATGTCAACACAGTAATCTCACCTCAGCTGGAAGAAGAACTTATAGAATTGACAACAAACGAGGAAATAAAAATCAAGTTCAAAAATGGCTATCAAGAATTTTGGCTACAAAAACCGATCCCGCAATTGTACCCTGGATTGTGGTCAATGGTTCAAAGATTCTTGATAGCATTCCCATCGTCATATTTGCGTGAACGTGGATTTAGTGCTGTGGCAACGCTGCTTACTAAAAAGAGAAATCGTTTGCATGTTACCGAACGTGGCGACTTGCGGCTGTTCTTGAGTAAATTGGAACCTGATATCAACAAACTTATTAAACAGCATTAGATTCATCCTTCACATTAGTTTTTATATAAGAATCGATTATGTTTGTTTTATTTTAAATAAAAGATACTCTGTCTGAATACTATAAAGTTGCGTTTCATTAATCATTCTCATTGGCAGGTGTAGCCCGTAAGAGTTAACTTGAGACCTGAGCGTCGTTATGTACTACCTACTGTGCTCAGGTCTCAAGTTAATTCTTGCGGATTATAGTAAAAGTTTATTTTAGAATGAATGTTTAATATCCGCTAATATAGCTCACAACAATTAATTAATTTAATTTGAAGTTATAGTGGTTTTTAAGTAGGTGAAAAAAAGGGGGCGCTAAAAATTAATTTAGTCTCAAAGTGGGCAGTAGACAAAATAAGTTCGGGAACCTCTGCTCTAGGACATATTACACAGGGCCATCTAGACCTAAAGTAAGCAGAGCTTGTCATATTGTTCGAGAATGCGGATAAACATACTTAGACAGTTTTTTTTTGTAAATAAATACATATTATACATAGAAACACCCAGATCAATGCAAATATACATATTTGCAATAAGCGGGAATCGAACCTGCGACCTCTGACTTAGCACTCGAATGCTCTACCGCTACGCCACAGAGGTCGTCAAATATATCCTCTTAAACTGGGCGAATCTATTATTAAATACATCCAGTAGGATGTCATTATCATAGTGATGTTACCAATCGCATCAGCTTTCACTGGAGCCCGATGTCCGCTGATTCATTATTCTCCTTCTGATTAGGCCTATCTTGGCTTTTCCCAACCTCGAGAGGTACAGTCAACGACAAAAGTAGCTTAACAAATTCTACATGATATTGTCGAAAGTTTACGCGAATGTCACACATTGAAATAAAACTATTTTTATTGGATTCTATCGCGATTTCTTTGGTGTTATTTTATATTTTACATTGATCCCGACGTTTCGGTGGCTTTTCAGCAGCCATGGTCACGGGGAGACAACAGAACAGAAGCAACCGAAACGTTTTATAGTTTTATACGTTAACGAATAGTTTTATTTCAATTAACAAATTCTAATTTACTATTCGCCTTAGCTATTAAACCTATCATAAAATAAATAAAAAACTTGAAACATATCACATACATAACTTATACATAACAACATATATAACTTTGTCCTCTGGAGATTTTGAAACTATTAATATCTGTAGACCTACGTTTAAAAGATTTGTATACATTTTAATGTTAATCAACTTTTGTCGTTGACTGTACGCTCGTCAGAGCCTCGTTCGTCAATCTGCAGCTGTACGACCCGGCTTGCAAATGATGCTCTTTGGGATGAGAAGTCTCTTTGACAATATTAGTTTCCAATGTAACTTGGTTTACGGGCACTTCCTCTGGTACATTTTTTTTTTTATATTTAGGACACGTCAGTTTGACTTCACCTCGCCTGATGGTAAGCTGAAGGTAAAGTCTCAGGAAAGAGGGTCACCATTACATACACGTACCATGTTAACAATGGTGGCATTCAGCTTGACGGCCTCATCAGAAGAGGATTGTCGTCGCAGCACCGCGTGACACCCACCGGTCCCACTAGTGCTGCGACCACAATCCCCCTGCCCGGCTATGCACTCGCTGACCCCTGAACGTAATCGAACCGAAATTGGATTACTATGGAGAGTTTTTCGCAATCGTGCACGGTGGTACCCACCCGGCCAAATTTTGTGACTTTGTATCATCAAATTTCTACCACCAGAAGAACTGCTGCAACTGCAAATGAGGTTGGCTTAAACCCCGAAAGTCTTTGTGATGAGAAGTCTCTTTGGCAATATTAGTTACCAATCTTTTTTTTACAGAATATTAGTATATTTAAAATTAGTATATTATAATGGCCATGATTCGAACCCGGGACCTCTCGACCGTAGGGTCGACTCCTTAACCACTAAGCTACCGACGCTTCAACTTGGTTTAAGGCCACTTCTTCTGGATGTATACTCCGTGAGTACACTAGATAATTTCAGTGTCTCGCCATGGCGCTCGTTGTCTGTACAACAAATCGGCGATATCCTCGACGCCGCCGGAAACTCATTGAGTACACGAGCTATTTTTAAGTTAGTGCAAAATATATGCAAGACTACCTGGGCTTGAGTCTCTTTCGTGGAACTTTAATACTTTAAAAATATTCTACGTTAGTCTACACAGCGCTTTCTAGACCCAAAGTAAGTATAGTTTAACTAGCTTGTGTTCCAGAATACGGATAAACATACGTATATACTTCTTTTTTGTAAATACATACATATCATACATAGAAAACAGGCTAAGTTACGCCCTATATAGCTTTCTGAAGTAAAAATCGACAAGTAAAATCGGCCCAGCCACTTCAAAGGTAACCCGAAACAAACAGACAGACAAAAAAATAAAATTTATGTAAGTAACGTGTGTACATTCATATGCAAGTTTTAAAAAACCGATGAAGGGTTCCGTAGCAGCAAATAAATTTTTTATATTTGAGTTGATTGAATGAGAGGTAAATTGCAGTTTACGATTTATGACGTATTAAAAAAAACTACTTACTACATCTCGTTGAAACCAATTTGGTTTGGTACATCATATTTTTTTAGTAATATCTTTGTCTTATTTTACATAACATAACTTCACGCCTGTATCCCCGAAGGGGTAGGCAGAGATGTGTATTACACTGGGTGTGTGATTCGCCAGTTATGTTACGGTCCCAATGTAATGTCTTATTTTAGAAGTGAAATTTATTGTTTTTTTTTCTATTTTTGTGTGAAAATCTTAATGCGGTTCACAGAATACATCTACTTACCAAGTTTCAACAGCATTTATCTTATAGTTTCGCAAAAAAATGGCTGTCACATACGGACGGACCGACAGATAGCCATGATGAATCTATAAGGGTTCCGTTTTTTGCCATTTGGCAACAGAACCCTAAAAAGCAGTGATTTTAATATTATAAACAGACACTTCAATTTTATTTATTTGTATAGATTTACAAAATTAATGGAGTTTGTATAATTCGTTTGAACAACGTGACCTGTTGTTGACAAGGAAGGATCCTGACCCCCGACCGATGCTTTGTTATGTCGGGTACACACCAAGCGAACGAAAGCAAATGACCAAAGTATGTGAATGAACTATTGTGAATGTCATGATGAATAATTTAAGCTTGGCTTGTTTTTGGTAGTTCATTATGCATACTCATACTGCTGTAGTGGAATGCCCTGCCTGAGTCTGTTTCCGGAGAACTATAACCTGATAGTCATCAAGTCTAGAGTGAACAGGTTACTTCTAGGAGTTCTAGGCAAGCGTGCTCCACCTAAAACCGCCTCATCACCTACCAACAGGTGAGATAGTGGTCAAACGCGGGCAAATTATATATATACATGTATAACTAAGAATTCAGTGCAGGGTGCGACTGAAATAAATTGAGCTGAGCGAGCAGGACTCTTACTTGAAAATAGGACATCTTACTACTACTAGAAACTGTTTTTCAGTGAAAATTCCTCAATGGTACATCGGACATGAACCATCTCGCTTCAAAACACTCCTCAGTGTCCACACTATCACCGTGGTAAATTTGGTCAAGATCGCGAGAGTGGTTACGAAGGAGTTCAGCCACCAATAAACGGCTATGCCGGGTATAAGAGCTTGGCTCGCTCAGCTCAATTAGTTGTCCCGACTGACTGACAGACTGATTGACTGATTCATCAACGCAGAGCCCAAACCACTGGACCTAAAAACTTGAAATTTTGAGAGTAGATGCCTTTTATGTTGTGGGCATCCACTAAGAAAGGATTTTTGTAAATTTCACTTCTAAGGTGGCAAAATCAGGGATGAACGTTTGTATAAAAGTCCGCCATTTTCAGAGTTTTACGAAATTTCATACAGCCGCTTTTGGTTAGACATGAATTTTTGTTATATTATTACATTAGGTTACATTAATTTTACCGCTAAGAGGGTGAAATAATGGATGAAAGTCTATTTGGAAAGTTCGTCATTTTTGAAGATAGAAGCATGACAATTCATATACTTAGCTACTTTTATTAAAATTTATTAAAATTATAAAGTTGCATTTCAAACAAATGATACTCCTCCGAGACCGTTGGACCGATCTCGACCAAATTTGCCACGGTGATCAAGTAGACATTACTGAGTGTCGTAAGGGGTCGAATGTCCAGATCGGTCTTACCATCGAGGAATAATCACCGAAAAACCAAATCAATGGAAAAAGTCGACCGGTCACGTTGACCTATTGTTGGATAGGCAAATCTCGCTACGCTTAAGTTTGGGTTGATTGCGAAGCTGGTAACCGTCCTAGTTTCGGAATAAATAAACACATGCATCAGCGTTTTTCAAAATTTTGCTACTAAGGGGGTAAAACAGATAATGAACGATTATATGGAAAGTTCGTCATTTTCGAAGTAAGAAGCGAGTAATTCAATTTGAAAGCTTATTATAGCTATCTGATATTTGCCATTGGACCCAGAAGGTGGCGCTGCAATCGGGTTATAGGTAATTTTTTATGTATTTATTTCCGCGCGAAGCCGGGTCCCTGTCCGCTAGTAATATTATAAACTATAAGTGAGACTTTATTTGGATGTGTGAATGTATAGATGTGTGTTACTCTTTCACGCAAAAACGGTTGAATGAATTTGGAAGTAATTTGGCACAGAGATTAATTATTGTCTGGAATAGGATATGGGGTATTTTTATCCCGGGCATAGGTTCCTGTGGGTTACGGGAACGAGGTTAAGGATTCCACACTCGTGGAGCCGCAACAGCATGATTATAAAAGAGGTATGTTATGGGAGTGACTGCCTGACTTACTAACCCGAAAAAGCCTGAACCCGATCCTCATCTGTTGATTAGAAGGAGTACCAGCTTGCAGGTGAGGTTGCCTTGGACCCTTAAAATGGTAAAAAGACCCCATATATAAATATATATTTTTGTTGTAACCTATTTGTGTGTGTCCTTAATAAATAAATTTTCTTTTTTCTTTTTCTTTCTTTCTTTCTATACAGGCCAGCATCTAACCATAGATTAAATTAAACTTTCTATTTGCACTTGTATTTGTTTCGTGTTGACCCAGACGTCTGTGGTTTATTCACGTCCTCTACAAATATAACGTTTTTTTTTTTTTTTTTTTTTTTTTTTTTTTTTTTTTTTTTTTTAAAAGAATATTAGAAACCGAAATTACTAATATTCCCCCTAACCCCTCCAGCTAAGCTTAATTGCTTGTGTTAGGAGTGGGTTCACGTCGGTAGTGTAATGGCCAGGATTCGAACCCGGGACCTCTTTTGATCGTAGGGTCGACTCCTTAACCACTAAGCTACCGACGCTTTAATACTAAGCCAAGTCTAGAATCGCTTTAGTTTCTGTGTTTAATAGCAGTAAACACTGTTTATCATCGAGAATTAGCTAACGTGTCGAGAACTAATCGTGTTATTCCCAGAGGGTCAATTCTCGTAATAAAAATATTGTTAAAATTCAGTTTCGATCTCATTTCGATCTATAAAACGTCATATTCCTGATACTGTCGGAAGTTTACGCGAATGTTACACATTGAAATAAAACTATTTTTAACGGATTCTATCGCGATTTATTTGATGTTATTTTATATTTTACATTGATCCCGACGTTTTGGTTGCTCTTCAGCAGCCATAGTCACGGGGAGACATATAAAATAACATCAAATAAAAATAGTTTTATTTCAACGTCATTTTCCGTCAAAATTTATGGCTTGTCGGTTTCGTTATTCACGGACCAATGGGCACAATATTAATGCATTGTGAATTTTGTCATTCTTATGAATATGCCAGACTACACAAGAACATTTTAATAATAATAATAATAATTTTTATTGTCTCATAGAACATGTACATAACATTGATCCCTAGATTAGATACTAGGATTCTCTGTGTCGTGGGGTCTAGTCTCCTTCAATCCTTTACGACAATAGAACGAACACCGTAAGGTAATAACATACTAAGTTTTCTACAAATGAAGAAATAGAAAGGTATTATATACTGTATGCGCTCAAGCAAGCGAGCGTGAATGCATGTGTGTGTCTGTGTGTGTATGACTGTGTGTGTGTGAGTGTGTGTGTGTGTGAGGGGTGTGTGAGGGTGGGTGCGCTTGTGTATGTGTATTTATGTGTAGAGAGTCTTAGGTTAAGGCGTGTAGAGTTAGAAACTTGTTTCCCCTTAAGATCTGATAACTTTTTACAGTGCAAATAATGTGGACTCGTCTTGGCGTCATTTTACATGAAAATGTTTTTGGTGGGATCCATATTCATTCAAACAAAAACAGCCAAAGCCTGTATATTATATCTCTTTAATTTTCCTACTAATAACTAACCCGTGTTACCTACGGCCGCGCTCCTCTGGGTATGATAAAATATACCTATTTACTAAAAGTACGTCCCCAAAGCTTAATTGCCCGTCAGACATTTGGTATGTAATAATATATTAGGTCAATATGAGCTGTTTCAGTTTCAATATTTGTAGCTCCCTAACTACCCAATAAAAGCGTACGTAATGAAATGCGAGGTTATATTCATACCGTACTAAAACTAAACGAATAAATATTTTTATTGTGTGATAAATAACTTTGTTTTCTCAGATTAAATAAATAAATAAAATGTTTCGTCAAATTTCACTTCCCAAAAAACTTATCGCATAGTTTCATTTCCCAAAAGAACCTTTAGCAAATTTATATTTCGCATTTTATTCACTTCGTCAAATATTCATTTGGCAACTTTTTACTTGCTCAATTTTGATTAAGTCAAATATACATTAAGCAAATGCTTTATTTTGTAAAAAAATATATTCCAAAAGTAAGTACGTTCAAAAAGCATGTCTCATTAATAATTAATTACAAATAAAGTAAAATACATTAATTTCATATAAGTTACATAGGCTAGATCGGAACTGCCAGAAAAGTGGGTTAGGATAAGTTAGAACTGTGGAACTTTGCCATGTACCTAATTATTTGTTAAACAATAAATTGCCAAAAATAGTATTGCTAACTGTAAAATTGCGAAAAGTTGTTTTGCCAAATGAAAATTTGGGAAACATACTTTGGCATGTGACACTTTGGGGAACGTTTTTTGCCAAACACTAGTAAACCATTTTGGAATTGATTTTACGGAATAGTTGAAGCTGTTAATATAGCTAACTAAGTAGGTTAGCTATTGCTACAATTATACATTGCAAACCTGGTCAGGTCAGCCTTAGGATGGGTGACCATTCTTAACACAGTGAGCTGTCCGAGGTACAACCGGTTGCCATGCGAACATCTGTGGTAATCGTTACTAGTAGTTGGAACCCTAAAAAGTCTAACAATCATTCTTTTTCTATTTGCTTCCTCAGGGGAAATGTCCTACAGCATACCGCGCGACTCGGGGAGGCGGTGCGGTTGTGTGTGGCTCTCACATAATAAAACCCCTGCTGTGTGCCATACTCAGCGGCTTGTCGGGGAGCCTGAAACCCCCCTAGCGCGTGCCCGCAGTGGGTCACGGGCACCTGCTCGATAAACTCCTAATTCCAGTCCAGGCTGTCACCCCTTCGCTGGTAGCTAGATTGGCGGGTGCAGGACTAACCCCATCCCTTCCACCCGTAGCTACACTCAGGGCGGCATGAGGCGCAAATATTCACATCGAATCAGTGAGGGAATCTCCCTTTCTGATCCGCTCAGCGCCTTCCTTCTGCGAGATGACATCAGAAGTTTGCAACCGCGGCAAAATTTCTGTCGCTGACGGCCATAATAGCGAATGATGGCCACCAGCTAGAGGTCACTCCCTATGACTGCAGCGAGGCTTGTGACTCCCAAGCTGGGCAGACCACTAGCGTATCCTCGCTACAATCGCAGTGCTGGCAGGTGGGACTCGATTCCCTCCTAGCGACCTTGAACAGTAACTTTCCGAAGCAGCCGTGCCCGGTAAGCACCTGTGTCAGTCGGAAGGAAATGGCCTGCCACCCTGCCCAGGCCGTCTGCCGCCATCTGCGATACACTTCAGCGAGCACTTCCGCCTCCAAGTCCCACGGGGGAAAAGTCTGACAATCTGTTTTAACTACAGAACTTCGATATCGCCAGTAAGTTGTAGTTGTGGAGAACTGATGGCCCAGCTGAGTTGGGAAAATACTCGGAGGAGGATATACAGCTGAAGCTAATTATCTCCATCCTTCATGAGCATGAGAAGAAGAAAGCCCAGGGTAGTGGCATGTTCCAGTGAGCGAGTTACCACCCGTGAAAAAGCTAATGTTTCATTACAAATAATAAAATAAATAAAAATTGTGAAGGTTTGTGTTCGTGCTTTTAATCACTACTAAAGCTGTATTGTAAAAAATCGTAATTTATCTGCGAAAATATAAATGTATTCATAAGTAAACTTAAAGACACAGTGTGAGATACGCACGATGTCATACAGTGTGAGATGGCTCGAATCTAAATTTGTAAGCGAAAAAGAAATATTTGTTAAAGATATCCCAACTCGCCACAGACAAATGTTTTTTACCACTTTATAATAATATTTTACTATGTATCTCATTTTAAGTGAACTGATTTTTTGTTCTTATGAGAAATAAAGTTCTTTAAACCTAATTTACACTAGGTATTACATTCATCTTTGCTAGTTACGATTTCATATACATATTCTTTATTGTATACAAACATAGACTAATTAAGTTAAGCGCCAACCTAATCAGCGTCCATCTTTTCGCTTTTCGTCATTGGGTAATTAGACTCCTGAAGGCTCGCCATATTGGTATAAATGACCTGGATTTTTCTGTCATCATCTTACAGTCTATAATTACGGTTACCAGTTCGGTTACTCTTAACAAACGTCTGACTGTAGAAAAGCTATAGGTACAAAACCGGAGTAATCGAATCTTAACCAGATACTAACCTTTCTTCCAGACGTGACGTACGAAATTTAAAACGGGGATCATATTTTTAATAATACACGAAAATAGATAAATATGTACAAAGGTTTATTTCAGTACAACTAAGAGAGTGATAAATAAAACTAAATTCAACACAGAGAACAGAGTCAAGTGAAGACGCGGCCACGGAACACCTTAACATACACTTTACAAGTAATACACTTACACAAGTAAAGGTGTATACTTATCTACTTGGCCGTGTGTACTATAGAATCAAGAACTGAAATATAACAAACAGGGAGAATGAAAATATACAAATTTATTTAATGAAGTTATAATATTGAAATAAACTATTAACGGATTGTTCCGTGATTTAGTGCCAGTTATTTTATTCGTACAGTTTAAATAACACATAGCATTAAAATAGTTATATTTCAAAATTCACGTAAACTTTCAACAATTTAATGTTTCTTTTAGCGTTTCTCTAATAATAATATTCCTACTTAAGCTATAAAATCAATTCTAAGGAATACTACACAGTACAACAATAAATATTAATCTATTTGATTTATCCCTTAGGGATGCTATTTTCCTTTCCGAATTAAAAAAAATAAAAATAATTACCTTCTAGGTCAAGTCTATTCAAAACTAAAAAATATTTAATAAATATAAAACAAGCATTACATCGGACACTCCCTACCAAAGTTGATATGCGATCATTAAAACAAACCAAAAGACCCCAAACTCGAGGAGTTTCTTAGTAGCCAGGACTCCATCATCAAATCAGCTGTATAGTGTCAGAGTAGGGTGGATGTCCTAATTGTCAGAAATTGGCAGAAAGTTCAAATCGATACGACAAAATTTATATGGCACTATTCTTAAAAATACCTCTTTCTACATTAGGCTAGATAAACAATCAAAGCACCAAGTATACATAAAAAATAGTCTGTCGAATCGATAACCTTTGAAGTTGGTTAAAAACAAAATGACAAATTGTATAATTTTTAAGGTTATTGTAACTTCATTTTGGTATAATAATGATACATATACCTTACCGTATACGGCGGTTTTCGAGAAAATACAGGCCACTTGATTCGTCAAACACCCGTTTTTTTTTCAGTAACAAATATATTTGGTACAAATGAGGCACATAACACTACTTAAAATATGGAAGATTTGAATTAAAGACGCTCACTTTCTTCTCTTTGAAAAAACAACGTACTTGTATATGAGTAATATACAGTCAATGACAATAGTTATTAAGGACATGATTTTAAACTACTTATAAGAATAATAATGGCCGACTGTTGCCCACCTCGCCGGGGTTATCTTGCCGCCTCTCCCAAACTACGGGAGAGGCGTGAAGTAGTTGAATGAGGTAATAATAAACATTCTACGACAATCTACACAGCGCTTTCTAGACCCAAAGTAAGCATAGTTTAACTAGCTAGTGTTATGAGTTCTAGAATGCAGATAAATATACTTATATACTCTAGTCATTAACTGTACATACTTATTCAGCAGGCCTACCATAAAACGTATATCTGCAATCGCGGACTGAAATTACGGGCAATCAGTACCATGAAACGCACTTATCCCGTAAACGGATCCGAAGAGCGCACTCATTCGGCCTAAACCCTACAATATAACCGCAAAATTTTATAATTTCGACTGCCCGCCAAACAAAAATAATAATTAAAACACGATACGATACGATTATTTCAAAACGTCGAAAAGTTATCATAATGTGATCCAAAGGATTTATTACTTTTTATTTATATTTTTGAATCAGTCCTGAACATACTGACCGAAAGAACGAAATCAAAACGAAACAATTGCGTATGTACATTTCATGGTAAGCCTAACTGTACATTAGATAGCTGAATAACCAATAAGTTTCACCCTTTAGTGGAAGCTGGTTTGAATAAACTCGCTAACCCTCCCCAAACCAGCTGAATCATACTGCCAATCCATTCCATGATATATATAAAGGGGCCTTCTCTTGGTTTGCTTGTTGTATCATCCAGATCTATATCGTCTAGTTCAAGAGAATCTTCATCATTGTCTACTTCGTTATGTCTTGTCTTATTCTCTTCCAATTTCGCTGGAAGGTAGCTAGACAATGAACTGGAGTAGAGGGTAAACTTTTCTGGTTTCTTCTGAGGTGTTGTCTGACCTGAAGAAGTTAAACAAGTTAAGTTAAGGTTCAGAATTGACTGCTAAATCTTAACTGCGCACTAACCGAAGATCTACTCTACAACTCACAATAGGAGTATTCAATGCACCCTAATATGGCATTCCCATTCAAACAGTCATACACCACACATATACGTGTCGCACACGCAAACATGCACATACACACACTCAAACACACCCTCTCACATACACACACACACTCAAAAACACACACAAAGTCATACACCCTCTTACACACACTCTGTACTAAAAACTATACATATATTAAAAAAAAACATTATTATAATCAGATACTGTAAGACAGGGGTGTGTGTTGGGTAACCTCCTCGAGTGTCGCTCCGATTCCGATCCCGCTGCAGTCCGGGGGGAACGGAATCGGAGCGGCCGGTACATCCTGGGCGGCGGTCAATGGCTTCCCCTTCACCCCTTCATAGGGTTGGCATTGATCGTCGGCCAATACCCAACGTGGCGGGAACACATCGCTCTCCGTACTCCTCTGCTTTCAGAGGAGACAGGATGAGCGATGCTGTTAGTGGTGAGATGGCCCAGGGTCAGCCGGGGTGCGAGGGATATGCTCTATGGGTAACCTTACACCCCGGCGTCTGAAGACCCGAGACGGCGTGCGGTTTTAGTCGGTGCAAGCCCGACATACCCACCCCCGCTGGCCGGCGGGGGGGTATCCGAAGGGAAATCCGCACGATAAAAAAAAAAAAAAAGATACTGTAAGACACATGAAATGAAGAATTGTTTTGTATAACCGTAACAGCAGAACACTGACTCATAAGTTACAGGAATACCTAATTTGGGAGTCAGCGTTTATACAATTTGTGTACCACATTTCGTCTGTATCTCATGCACCTATTAAGATATGTAAAGGCTAACTGTTTCAATAAATTATTATTATTATTAATATTCGTGTAGATATTAAAAATGAATGGCAATTTACCAGACATATTAGTGGTGTCACAAGCATTAAGAGACCACAATAACCACCTATCATCAGATAGACTGGGAATGTATTTTTCTTGCTTTCGAAGTAATAGAAAAGTCACAGGTGCGTAAATGGTATTTCAGTAAATTTTGAAATAAGATCCTACTAATATCAGGTCTGCAAGGCGAATCGCAATTTGCAATGTTGAGCTGAGTGAGAAAAATTTGAACAGTGATCATTCCTCCGTGGCAAGTCCAATTTTGAAAATTCTTTTTGAAAGTCACAACTCTGGACATGCTTTCTGAGCGTGTAAAGTTTGGACACAGTGTCTCGAGCGGTTATTATGTAATTCCATCTGGAATTTTTTTAACGGTGATCATTCCTCTGTGGTAGCATTAATTTTTTCTAAATATATCCATAAACCTTCCTCTGATTGACCTCTTTAATCATGCCAAATTTGGTTCTGATTGGATTAGTAGTTTAGGAGGAGACCTGTGACAAAGAAAATCCTGAAGTCTGGTATGAGGAGCTTTCGCTCGACTTCGTCTCACTCAGCTCAATTAAAAATGTGAAATCTTGGTAAGACGTTTGTATATTTGGATACTCTAACGGCTGAATACATGTTTAGATTCTAGTTTATCTGTTTATCCCTGGGATAGGTTCTCAAAGGTAGCGGGAACGGGATCAGAATTAAACATACATACCTTTTTGTTTTTCGTGAGGAAATCCCTTCGGATACCCACCGCCGGCCAGCGGGGGAGGTTATGTCGGGCTTGAACCAACTAAAACCGCACGCCGTCTCGGGTCTACATACGCCGGGGTGTAAGGTTGCCCATAGAGCATATCCCTCGCACCCCGACTGACCCTGGGCCATCTCCGGTTTCGAGATGGCCCCCTCGGGTTCGGGAATCACGGTGTCCCCGTCTTGCCCCGGTTTGGGGGAGGGACGCTAGTCGTCCCACCGTACCGGCCTGCTTCTGCTGGGGTGACAGGCGGCCTCACCTGCCACCCCCAGGCCAGCGCTCATGGATAGTCATACATACCTGGAGATAGTTCTTCCACGTCTCTCACTTTCCCTATATCGTTGTCTACTGGCTTCACGTCTTTTTTTGTGGTGAGATCCTGGTCGTCCAAAAGTTCTGTCCGATGTGCTGTTTGTTTTGTGACACTTGGAGAAGGTTTAGAGGTTGTTCTGTTGTAACCCAGGAATCTGTGAATTGGAGATTCATATTTACTATAGCGATGAAAGGGTCATAGTTAAAATGATCGTTGGAATACTTAAATTAATGTGAATCTTTAAAACCAGAATAAAAAACAGGGGCGTATACAATTATGTGATTGATTATGGATGAGCCGCAATAGATCATGTAAGAAATACTCGGAAATCCACAACAAGCATATGAAGACAAAAAAATGTAATTCAATAATCTAGTGTTTGTTTTCGAAGTTTTAGCGCATACTTAGTACTTGACTACTATTAAATGTCACTATCTGTAGTTTCGAGATGGCCCCCTTGGGTTTGGGAACCACGGTTTCCCCGTCTTTCTCACAAATTCACATAAGTACAATATATGATTGTTCATTTATTGTGACTGCACCCAAATTTGGATGCAATGCTCACATTAGATATTTACGTCATACAATTTATATCATTGTGTGAGTACAACAAATATTCAAACCGTGTCTGCTCAGACTATTGTACTGCTTGCAGTAATACTACCATATCACGTCGTTCGTCTGTTCCTGATGCATACCAAATGATTTTACAGATTTGTACTATTGAGAGAAACCTACTTGCAAAAGATTCTATAGCGATTTATTTTGTATTTATTATTTACACTGTTCTAGAAGTTCCAGTTGTTTTTAGCAGGTCGTCTCATATTATTATACAGAAGTATTCAGTTAAAGTATCCGAAAATTTGTATATTTATTGGCATTAATATTTATGATGGAGATTTGATAGCAACAGGTAAAAACAGCGAATTTTGCTCAGGATGTTCCATCCTGAGCGCTATTGTAGTGAAAACACCCAAAAATTTCAACATTATTATTGAGCTGAGTGAGACGAAGTCGAGCGAAAGCTCCTCATACCAGACTTTAGGATTTTCTTTGTCACAGGTCTCCTCCTAAACTACTAATCCAATCAGAACCAAATTTGGAATGATTAAAGAGGTCAATCAGAGGAAGGTTTATGGATATATTTTGGAAAAATTAATGCTACCACAGAGGAATGATCACCGTTAAAAAAAATCCATATGGAATTACATAATAACCGCTCGAGACACTGTAACCAAACTTTACACGCTCAGAAAGCATGTCCAGAGTTGTGACTTTCAAAAAGAATTTTCAAAATCGGACTTGCCACGGAGGAATGATCACTGTTCAAAATTTTCAAAATCTAATTCGCGATGTCTCACTCAGCTCCACATTGCAAGCAGCGATTCGCCTTGCAGACCTAGTTATTTTATGAAAGGTTTTAGAGCTTAGATGGTCTTTAAATTGACATATGGATTTCAAAAGTTTTACAAAATCACCTGTATATTGGTGAAGTGATTCTCTCAGCTAAGTTGTTGGCGATTTGGTGGTACACATCCAGTGGGGGGTTGGTACCGGCTGTCGTGGACTGCGTAGTATACACTGATACAACTGAATCCTCGACGGGAATACTGCTGCATCGTGAAGATAACTGGAAAGAGAAATAGTATGCGGTTTAATAATCATTAAATAGGCTGTTCTCACGAGCAAGATTTTGTCTATGGGAAAAGTAAAACCACCTTGCCATGGTGATACAGTTGTATCGTATTTCGTATTCAAACCAGTCCACAGCAGGTGATGATAACCACTGCTTCCTCTAACTTAAAAATATTTTTCATCTCCTGTTCGGAAAGTTTCATTTTCATGGGTAGATAGCCGGGTGGAAAGTAGCTTATTTCATCCCTAGGGCGGAAAGTAATTTTTTTTTAATTTTAGGGTTTGCCATCGTGTCCATGATAATTAAGTTACGTCATAATGCCTTGATATCGTGACGCTTTTTTTTTATATGGCCGCCTAGATACTCGATTACAATGTAACCAATAGATTCGATTTTCAAAACTTTTCTAATATTGGCAGTATGTACGTGAATTTTTTTTTTTTTCAGAATTAAAAAGAAACAATTTAAGTTTGCTAAATAATTCGCGGGAAAACGAGATTCAATATAAATAAATACCTTGTGCTAATTGTGGTTAAAAATGGTTTTGGAAAGTGATTCCAGTGACATAGATATTAATTTAACTCCCGATGAGATTGAAGAACAGGCAAAAGCTGTTGTTAATAATCCATTTTCAAATTGTTCTAATTTTACTTTAAATTTTAACTGATAATCAATATACCTGTTTCATTAGATGTGTGTGTAGTATTATAATTTCCTCACATACTCGAAATGAAAAGTAGAGTGTTTACCTCGGGTGAATGTCACCATTTCACCCTCGAACTATTGGCGCTCTCACTTCGTTCGAGCGCCAGAAATATCTCGGGTGAAATGGCTGACTTTCAACCGTTGTGTAACAATCTACTATTTTGTGTGTTTGTTGGTGATCACCTGTTGGTATGGTGAGCGGAGGTTTGTCGCTGCGGGCTCTTTACCTCGATGCTTTTAAGCAGCACCTGCTATTGGTTACCTACTGGGGTTAGGGCTGCACGAAAGGTGTTGCTGGAAAAAATTGCAGCGTGTATTTCGATATTTGCGGTGATGGAGGAACCGCGGACAATGTTGTAAAGCTTTGCGAGCTATATTTGGTTAAACAAATGTTATTGAATCATTTAGCTTTCCAAGAACGTCTCCAGGTCTACGTCACCGTCTTCTTAATGAGCCTTCCTCTATTCTTGAGAATCATGCGGAAACACTAGTACCCCTAAGGGCGATAATATAGTGCACAGACCACTTGACGATCAGAGAAAGGGTGTTCTTACTCATAGCAAGAAGAATCACCATTCCTGATTGAGTCAGCGTTTCGACTACCGTGGCAGACCATTCTGAAAAAATGCAGTAAGGCCAACCCTACGTAAAGCTCAACTAGTATGTAAGGTATACAAAAAAATTCCAAAGTACCACAGTCTTTGTAATCAATCAGTTATTTCCTTCTCCTAATATGTGGCACTAAATTGTATAAATGGACAATATCATTAAGTCAAATGACTCTGAGACAATAAGTTAATCATTAATTCCAATGCATGTCTGTTGTCATTACGTCAATGGCGATTCAAACACGTTTATGTGTTACGCAGAACCTAATTTGTATGTTTATATTAGTATTGAATACGTACTACAAAGAAATCCGAAATGAGTTAGGATTCTTAAAGGCACTGATGCCATCTAGCGTCTAGTAGTTAAACTAAATGGTTTTTTATTTATTGTAAGGTAAATTAACCTATCATTGGCATCCGTCCATTGTTTACTTATAAGTTTAAACACATAATTTCACGCCTGTAGCCCCGAAGGGGTAGGCAGAGGTGATTTACAGACCCACGATTCGCCAGTTACGTTAAGGTTGTAATCGGGGGCGAGCCGTTTGCCATCTACCGGGCACATTATTAAGCGAGCGATAATTAACATTTATTAATGCACACATAACTACGAAAAGTCAGAGGTGTGTGCCCGGGGTGACTGGGGATCGAACTCGAGACCTCGTCGCTCATCGTCGCTGCTATTTTTTTTATAAACTGAAAAAATTAAGATTTTATTTTTTTCACTGGCTTGTTTGTGCCATCCATTCAAGCCGAGCGTGAAAAAACTACATATGCATTGTATGTCGCAAACAATCGTTGGACTGTTTCTATTTTAGATAAATGTAAGGGTGTATAAGGCCGCACCAAGGCCTCACCTGTCAGCCGGTACACCTGCTGACTAGACGAGGTTCTGGCAGCTTTTCTCTCGGAGTTGGGGGGTCAAATCACAGTAGAGAGAAAGAGAAGGAGAGTGGATCGCCGGCTACGAAATACAACCTTTTGGAGGCAATTGGAACTACTGCAGTGATAATAATGCATAACATAAACATAACATAAGTTCACGCCTGTATCCCCGAAGGGGTAGGCAGAGGTGTATTGCACATCCACGATTCGCCACTTATGTTTAGGTCCCAATCTAATAGTGGGCGAGCCTATTGCCATCTACCGGGCACATTACTAAGCGAGCGATAATCAACAGTTTTAATACACACATAACTACGAAAAGTCAGAGGTGTGTGCCCGGGGCGACTGGGGATCGAACTCGAGACCTCGTCTTGGCAGTCTGTTACGTACACCACTGGGCTATCGCCGCTTATGATAATAATGATGTTTAAAGAAAGATGTATAATAATATTCCACGTTCATCTGTCATGTGGACAATTCTGCGTGGGCAAGCCTGGACGGGTACCTATCGCGAGTACAACGGATGTGTTTTCATTAAACTTGTCTCAGAACTATTGTTATGATTGCTATTCACTATAGTTTTCAGTGAAACTTAAACGATATTTATTAAACATTAGTCTATCATGAGACACGTTAGAAAAATATTAAACATTCGACATTCTACGGCTTATAATACTTCAAAGTTTTTTTTTCCGTTGGCACGAATTGCTGCATGACTGATAGGTCGTTACATATGAAATTGCCGTTTTTCTTGGAGAAATTGGAGGAAACCCAATTTTCAGTACTAACATTTTTCCATTTTTTTTAGGAATGACCAATCCAAATTTTATGCTTTTTTTTGTGTATGAATGAGACAACATTAAGCTAACAAACAGCAACTTTTATTACATTTTCGAAAAGTGACAGCTGTTAAGTAATACGACATTTATCATCAAAATGGATAGCATTTAGGAAGTACTGTTTTTGAAGATCGAATTAATTTATCAAGTGGCCAATAAAAACAAAATTTAATACAGAGTTGTAAAATCTTGAAATCAACTTTCAAACAAAATACTATTAAATTACAAGAATAACGAACTCATGAATTTGTAAAAAAATGTCGGCAATTTCATAGGTAAAGACCTATTATAAAAAAACCTAGCTGTCCCCCGCGGATCGCCCGTTTTTTTTTTTTTTTTTTTTACCGGCGGGAATCCCTTCGGATACCCCCCCGCCGGCCAGCGGGGGTGGTTATGTCGTGTCTCAACTAAAACCGCACGGTGTCCTCCCCACGTGACATATTTAAACACCTATTTAACCGATACCTACAAGCCTGTAATTTATCAGTTTTTCAATAATGTACAGAAATTTGCCCGATTTGTTGACATATATGATTACTGCTCCGCTCCCCTAGATAGTAGCTAGGTGATATATTATAGCCTATAGCTATCACGAAGAATTTTTCAATCAAACAAACAAACAAACTCTTTTCAGCTTTATAATATTAGTATAGATATAACAACATTATCGCTCTTTTAGAACCGGCCTGAAATTCAGTAAAATATTCACGTAACTTACATCACTATTCGAATATGTCGTCAAAATAATACATTTTACGAGGCGTTATAGTGGCACCTCACGTAAAAACTATAAAACGAATAAATTGTCGATAGAAAACTTGAATATTTAAAACTTGAGTATTGTTTTCTAAAATAAATTATGCTGATCTTGAATAATGGGCTAACTATTAACCGGTCTGCATTCTCTACATAGTAATCAGTTTGAATGTGAAACTAAACTCTTCTTTATAAATGTATGGACAGTGAACTCCGGATTCCGAGGTGGATGCCTTGGAAGATGACAATGATTAGATTGATTATTTGTCAAACAATTATTCAAATAAACACCTCCCTACATCTCCAGTTTAGGAAGAAGGAAACACGTGAATTGGTAAACAGTCTTACTCTTTATGATTCGACATCTATACATAAAACTAGGTCTACAATTCATTCTGCTGTTGCAAAAATTGAGCTTTTGGACTCTTTGTAACTATAGTTCCTCAATGGCTAGTCCGGTATTCGTTTTCCTTTTTAGGGTGCCGTTGCCAAATGGCAAAAAACGAAACCCTTATAGATTCGTCATGTCTATCCGTCTGTCCGTCCGTATGTCCCAGCCACTTTTTTTGTCTTGTGTATATGAAGAAATTACTTAATTCAATACCAATTACGTGAATAAGGCTTCTTTGTTCAATGAGAAATCAGATTTTAATAAAAAAAAATCGGTGATTATTCCTCCGTGGTACTTTTGATTTTTGATTTTCTTAGGTTCATATGTTGTGTAGATATAGACGCCAAATTTGATCTAAATTGGTTAAATGGTTTGAGAGGAATTAGCGAACAACCGAAATACATAGTCGTCTAAGCGAGATCTTCACTCTGTCAGAGCTTCGCACAATATAATCGTAACGAGGTAAAAACTTTACATTGAATATTTTTTCATAAAATAATTGCCATATGTTCTAGGAACAATACCGATGCCATAAATGTGTTTTTTAGAATTTTTGTCTGTTTGTCTGTTCATCTGCTTTTTATTATCGATGTACGAGCATTACTTGAGAACCGCTGAACAGATTCAGCTGAAATTTTGCATGAACATTTTCCTAGGGTATGGTTATAAACAGTGATATATATCATCACGCCATTATAAGTGTGAGAGGAACAGCAGGGTAATATCAACCAAATCTATCACGAAATCACGAAACTACAGAGTTACCTACGTGTAAAAGATAGTTGATTAGAGACTTTTTTTTAAGAATGATAGGCTCACGTTTGGCCTCTATCTCACCTGGTCGTAAGTGACGATGTGGTCTACGATGGATCACGTTTGCCTAGAAGGAACCTATTCACTAGAGACTTGAAGATTCCAAGGTTATAACTCAACCTTTGATGCTGAGTGAGACGAAGTCGAGCGAAAGCTCCTCATACCAGATTTCAGGCTTTTCTTTGTCACAGGTCTCCTCCCAAACTACTAATCCAATCAGAACCAAATTTGGCATGATTAAAGAGGTCAATCAGAGGAAGGTTTATGGATATATTTTGAAAAAATTAATGCTACCATAAATATCATCACGCTATTATATTAGGAAACCGGGTAGAATTAATTTCGAGGTTACATATAAACCTCTATTTCTTCATGATAAATCATTGAAAATATAATGATGATAATAGTTAACCTAATACATGTTGAGTTCGAAACTGCAGAAGTACATAAACATACCTTGGTCTTTTCCGAATTGGCAACAGCTGGTAGAAAATATAGTGTTGAACTCCATCCGAATGAATCCATTCGGATACCCCCCCCCCACCCCACCCCGCCGGCCAGCGGGGGCGGTTATGTCGTGCATCGACTAAAACCGCACGGTGTCCTGCCCAAGTGTCCATTGCAGGGCACCCCGGGTAAGCCCTCGAAAGGATAACCCCAGAGTCTGATCACCTTAGCATAATACCCGGTTACATCCAAGGCTAACACCCCGGAACATTTTTTTTTTTTTTTTCGTGCGGGAATCCCCTCGGATACCCCCCCGCCGGCCAGCGGGGGCGGTTATGGTCCTTTTTTCATACTCCTCAGGTGGCAGACAAGCTCAGGACCCACCTGATGGGAAGCGGTTGCCGTGGCCTATGGACGTGTGCAACACCAGGGGTGTCACACTCGCGCTGCCGATCTTTACTCCTCCTCTCCGCTCCTCCGGTTTTTATGGGAGCGACTACCGTCTGACCCTCCAACCCAGAGAGAAAAGCCGTCAATTAGCAGGTGTATCGCAAATCTAAACGTATTTAAGAAATACCTAAAAGTACGTGAGAAGGACCGAATTTAGTAAGTTTAAATTTCTTTTTTTCTTTTTTCGTGCGGAAATCCCTTCGGATACCCCCCGCCGGCCAGCTGGGGTGGTTATGTCGGGCTTGAACCGATTAAAACCGCACGCCGTCTCGGGTCTACAGACGCCGGGGTGTAAGGTTGCCCATAGAGCATATCCCTCGCACCCCGACTGACCCTGGGCCATCTCCGGTTTCGAGATGGCCCACTCGGGTTTGGGAACCACGGTGTCCCCGTCTTGCCCCAGTTTGGGGGAGGGGCGCTACTCGCCCCACCGTCAAGTTTAAATATCTGGCTAGTCTTCAGAACCACTCTATCTGCCAAAATTCTTTCACCATTTTCTTTCTTTTCTTTCACTTTCACTATTATAAAATTGTAAATTAGCTGTCTGTACATTGGAGATATTTAAAACAAATCTTAGATTTGTTAAATAAACGATTCTGAGCACAAACTTTTTTTTGGATTCTTGTCTGTTTATCTTTAAGTTTGTTTGTTCGCGATAGACGCAAAAACTACTAAACGGATTTGGATGCGGTTTTTTCTATTAGAAAGTTCTTGGTCAGACTTCAAATCTGTCTATTTGTAATTGCAATTGGTTAAGTAGAACCGGAGATGTGAACAAAAAACGATAACCGACCTCCGCGCCGGCGCCGGCGCAGCTGCGGGCATCAGGTAATAGGCAATAAATGTGTAAATTACGATGGCTTGAGATAAAAATAAGCTCACATAAACTGAAGCGCAAGGGCAGGCAAGGGCTGAATCGAAACAAATACTTAGACATCTCATCGATCGTTCTACTTAAAATTCAATCCACATTTCTGACGTGTGAATCCAAAACACTGTATCTCAGAAATACCTATTTCGTGAAAAGGACTTTTAAAACTTTTTTTGGTTTTTGGTATGTTTTAGTAATATTGTTTATAACATTATAGTATGTGCTAGGTACCAAATTAAAGGTATGTTTACGTTTTATCTAGCCATGTACATTTTGCAACCATACCATTCATACAATTAGAATTAAATAAGTAAACGTGTATTGTCTCTATAAAACTTGAAGAAATGTTTCCAATTGTTTGAGCAAAACACTGTATATTTAGATACAGTGTTTTGGTTTTATGAGGAAAGAGCTACTGGATCATACAAAAATACTGTATTTTCAAATACAGTGTATTACTTTAACAATAATAGGTGTCCGAAAGAACATTAACAATACCATAGTGTATTTTGCGTGTTCAATTTTGTATAAGTCAAAGACAATAAAACTCAATTTATATTAAAAAAATATTTATTAAAATAAAAATTAAAAGCTCAAGTAGGTAAGTAATGAAATCTTTCAAATCAAATAATTATCTCTTCGAATCAAATCAAAGGAATCAATGAAACAATTTAAAAACTAGGTATCAATCTAGTCCCATTGACACGAAAAATTAAAATATAAATCAAATATTTAGTGAAATAAGAATAGAAATACGGAATTAACAAAAGCTCAACTCAGGAATGAATTATTTTTAAAACGTCATCATCGATCTCTTCGAATAAAATCTTATTTATCTTATTTAAAACAGCAAATAAACTTAACATTAATTAAGTCATTTTAAATCTAACAACGCAAATAAAATATGGAACAATTTAGTAATGAGATAAACGTTTTATTAAAAATTTATCAGTCTATTAATTACTTTGAGGTCATAGGTTTACCTACTATATTAAATCAGTGTCAATGTGTTCGTCAAGATCGGGTGATTCCGAGACAACAAGATTTTCATAAAAAATTGTTCTTGTCTGAGGCATTGATTTGCACAGTGCTAATAACTCTCTTTTTTTTGTTTCGCTAATACCTCTAGGTTCAGTCTCTTTAGGTATCTCTTCTAATAGATCAGTTACACCCTTTGTGAGATTTTTCCGCAATTCAAGTTCGATTTTCTTTTTCAAAAAAGGTATCTCCTTAAAATCTGCGTTGTAATCATTCTTGACGAATATTGTTAATTCATTTCTTCTGAATTCTATGACTTTCAGGTTATGTATATTATACCCTTTGGGGAATGCTGCTTTGGAATCATTACTAAATATGATCATTTGTTTGTGACCTAATAAATCGACTTGCATGTTTTTCCGTGAACTTTTTATATTGAATATAAAATCATCTATATCGTAGACTTGGCCCTTAGATTTCAATTTCTTTGTAATTGCAGCATGTACAGCATCTGCGGCCATAAAAGTGTGTCCTGGCTCAAAGTATTCCAGAGTAATTTTGTCCAAATTTGTCATTTTATCATTAATTACTCTTATCAAAGCAGACAATAGTATTTTGTTTTTGTTTTGCGCATTACAGTTATCTAAGAAAAATGTTACAGACTTTAAGTCTCTGCAATATTTTCTGAGAAAATGAGTGTATGTCGAAGCAATATTATGAGCTTTTCTACCACTTTCTCCCTCATGCCAAACTGCACAGACAGCTTGTTTGTTTTTTCCTGGGGGTACAAAAGATTCATTGAAAAGTACGAGTTTTCTTGAGAAGAAGTATTCTTTTGTAGTCAACAGTGGCATACAAATAGCTTTTTGCATATCTACAGTATATAGCATGTCTCGCCCTTCAGAATTTTCACACTTTACTTCTATTATCTTCAAATCTCTTCTTGAATTTCTTTTGTTTTCGAGATGTTTGCCTAAGTCTATACAGTCATTACAATTACACGGTAGAGGTAATATTTTATGTTTTAACTCATGGTTTCTACATTTTGTGCAAATGTCTTGAGCTGGTTCTGCTGTAGAAAAATTAAGATGTTTGATCATATGGTGAAAATGTGCCCAACTACAAACTTTCAAATTTTTCTCTAAGCAGTATAGTTGAAATTCTTTGTAAATGCGTGTAAAACTCACACCTACTGGAAGATATCTTCTGTTTGGCGCATGATTTATATTATAGTGTGATGGCGTAGGGTTATATTTTAATATAAAATTTTTCATTTCGTCTTCGTACTCCGTAGGAAAAGCATTATAAGGTGTGTGACGACCTCTAGGATCAGGAGCAGCACTAATTTTCGGATTTTTATTTTGAGTTAAGTGGTTTTGCTTTAGAACAGCCTGGACTGCTTCATCGTTACTGAATCCTAAGGTATTTAAAAAAAAAGTTTTACAAATTTTGAACTCATTAAGAGTCCATGTTAAAGTATGGTATCTCCTTGAGTTAGGGCCAGCAGTTTTACTTGCCGTGGGCATTTTGAGCACCTGCCTTGACAAGAAATCTCGTCGTCTCTGTCTATCCATACTCCAGAACTGATTGTGGATGATCTCTCTGTCCGTTTCCGAGATTTTAACGGAACAATTTTTTTTGCAGTTTCGGCAGGGAGGTCTCATGGGATGCTTTTTTTTTTGATTTGCCAAAATAACTTTAGAATCTCGACTTCGTTTGGCCGGTAGAGAATTAGATTCTTCTGGCGTTTCAGATGGCATTACAGCACTTGAGGTATCGGGGCAGTTTGCGTTAGAAATAGAAGAGGAAACCGTGTCCATATTAATTATTGGTTCAGTATCAGAATATTGCAATGATGGACTCTTTGGGCAGGTTTGGCTACTTAAATCCTTAGGTAACTCTTGAATGGCACTAGAAGCAGATACTGGTAATAAATCAGCGTAGTTGACGTCGTCGCCGAGATTGTCAGCAATACATTCATTTATTTGAGATTCACTAAGGGGTATCAAGGGGCTGATATTACGTGAATCTAATACATACATGGAACAATCAAATTCAATGTTATCACAATCGTATGATTTATTGATACCAGGACGCTCCTTATTACTGCCGTTGATATTCTCTTTTTCATTTAGCACACTGTTAAGCTCTGAAGCCATTGTGGTACATGATGAGTTATTGTGATGTTGTATATTGCTTTGTGATAATTTCACCAATAGTCTATTACGGTATCCACTCATTATTATTCTTCTTACACAATTACACAAACTTATCAAAACGAACGTAAACAGAACGTAGCGCACGCGCTGTCGATTAAAACACTATCCACGCGTCCAAGCAATAGCAATGATTCACGACCACCTAACCGCGAGCTCTCGCCCGCCTGCCCCCCGCGTTTCTTGCACCTAGTAAGCGTAGACCGCGACGTCTCCAGTTTCTTTGGTTATCAAAAACACTGTATCTCAGAGTTTCAACTAATCTCGCGTAAACTTATTCAGCCAAAACACTGTAACTTGAATCACAGTGTTATGCCATAATAAACCGTAAATCTATCTAAAATACAGTGTTTTGTATATGCTCATATCTCCTTCTACATACTATAAAATGAAAAAATATTGACATAGGGATATGTAACTGCCGCGAAATAATCAAATGAGCGCTATTAAGGCAAAACACTGTAACTCGAGTTACAGTGTATTGGATTTACACGTCAGATTTCTTCAACCATGTAAGTAACACAAGGAACTTCAAGACCGCAATAATGATATAATTGATGTAAGAGACACAAGGATAGACCTTGACGTCACAATGTGCGGTCTCAATGATATCCAGCTGTCAACCATTCGGATCACGTACCAATGTCACTCGTGACAAGGATGTGTGTTCCTGTTAAACGTCCGCTCTTCTGGGAGTCGTTCGAGAATTATTTTTAACATAACATAACATCATAACATAACTTTACGCCTGTATCCCCGAAGGGGTAGGCAGAGGTGTATTACACCCACGTTTCGCCAGTTATGTTTAGGTCCCAATGTAATAGGGGGCGAGCCTATTGCCATCTGCCGGGCACATTACTAAGCGAGCGATAATTAACATTTTTAATACACACATAACTTCGAAAAGTCAGAGGTGTGTGCCCGGGGCGACTGGGGATCGAAATCGAGACCTCGTCTCGGCAGTCTGTTACGTACACCATTGGGCTATCGCCGCTAATTTAACAGTTATTTATTTATTTTAACAATTATTTTTAACCTGCTGCGCGATACAAAGGTGGGTAATGTATTTATTAGTCTATGTCATTCTTCGAACAATTGCAGATAGCCGGCTTTCAGTCGAACTACGAAACGACCGAATTTCGATAGATCGGGACGATCACCTTGATTTTCACAACCCATTGGCGATAACGAAGTTCTGTAGTTAGACAAGGTATTATATAGCACAGTACTTATTAGATGCTCTCGACAGATGTCAGCGGCATGCCATCCGTATCATTGGGAGTCCTGAGATTACTAATAGCTTAGAACCTCTGCAGCTGCGTAGAGACATTGCCTGACTGGCTGTATTTTACCGCCTCTACCACGGCGAGTGTTCTGAGGAAGCTCTTTCAACTAATCCCACCTTCTCCCTTTCGATGCGACCCGCACACCGTGGAAACCATACGGTGCCAAACGTGCTTCCGTTCTTTGTCGCACGATAAAGAGCTGGAATGCTCTGCCCGCACACGTGTTTCCTTCTTCTTACAATCCCGGGTTCTTCAAGCGGGGCGTGAAAAAGCATCTTTTGAGGCCGTCAAGGTAGGGGCTAACATTTTAGGATCGTCAGCATCTGGGATGGTGGCCCATATCTTCTGGACTTCACCCTAGCTTCTCACCATCCAGCGGGGTGCAGTCAATTGACGGAACGAATATAAAAAAAACGACAGGTTGCACTCCGGGATTGCTGGCAGAAGTGAAAACTTGAATATTAACGTTGTGCATTTTTGATAGTTTGGAATGGTTAGGGAATAATTTTGCACGAATTGCTTTAATTATCAGTATAGAAGTACTATCGTTAATTTGTTAATAGATGCACTTTGCTTAATTTCCATTTTATATCAATAGGTTTATGGCACAAAATAGAATAAATATTACAAAAAGTTATATGATGACAAAAAGTGTTTCTTGGGCCTCGGTCGGAATAGATCTCAGTCTTTTTTTTTTTTTTTTTTTTTTTTTTTTTTTTTTATTTTTTTTTTTTAAAGAATATTAGTAACCGAAATTACTAATATTCCCCTTAACCCCTCCAGCTAAGCTAAATTGCTTGTGTTAAGAGTGGGTTCACGTTGGTAGTGTAATGGCCAGGATTCGAACCCGGGACCTCTCGATCGTAAGGTCGACTCCTTAACCACTAAGCTACCGACGCTTCATACGACCAAGTCAACGACCACTCATTAGACGAACGCGCCACCAATGTTGTTAAGTACAGTATGAAATTAGCGCTTCTATATTTCTCTGCAAACGTCTTACGAATTTTCGATCCGGTCACGTGTCCTGACGCGAGTTTAACCTTTTTTACTCATTACAAAAAAAGTGCACAACGCCGCTAAAGAAGGATTTTAGTGCTCCAACTACCCCTAACGACTGCCATAGATGTTCGTGTTAAGGAACGTATCTACTAATATAATTTTAATGTTTATACACAATTAAAGCTATATGACAACACTATTAACTTGTGATCTATGATTACTACTCTATGACTTTTATATACTGTGTGATGTATTACAGCCATGTGTGTAAAAGTAATTCTGTTATAAACAGTGATAATACCATAAAAACCTAATAAGTGGTATTGAACCCCTAATAACCAATAGTTCGTATGTCCTAAACCTGTAACCTCTCCGAGGCACGGAGGGCTCAAAGTCTTAACAATGGTCACCCATCCTTCGACTGACCTGACTTTAATTGCTTAACCTAGCAATGTGCTAACCTATTTGGTTTCTACGAAGCACTAAGCACACAAAACTAACACAAGCACTAACATGTATTGTCGTTGTAATAAGATATAATGGAGAGAAGATAAATGATAGTACTCAACAATAACAGAATCGTAACAAAATAATAGTACTCAACAATAACAAAATAATAATACTCAACAATAACAAAATATTGAACAAAATAATAATACTCAAAAATAACAGAATCGTAACAAGCCCTTGTTCCAATTCTGTTATTGTTGAATAATATTACTTAACTTTTCTCTATTCTCTCTTATTTATCTGTGACAATACACGTTCGGAAGTTATGATAAAGTCGTTAAAGTTATAACAACAAAATACTTTCATTTACCACAGCTACTCAAGATTCCTACACGGAACGATCACAAAAAAAAATACTTCGGCGTTCGTTCAGTACTCATTCGTTCCACGTGCTCACACAATCGCAGGTAACTATACCTGTTTCAACTCCTATGACTGCATTTTCGCTTACTTATTAAAAAAACTTTGGTGTCCCAAATCAGCTCGGCAAAAGTACCGTTCAGAACAGGTTCAATATAAGATTGATGATCGAAATCAGAACCCAGTTTGGAGTTTGGACTTATATTCATCACTAGCTGATGACCACGGCTCCGCCCGCGCGGAGTCCGGTTCTCGTTTTCTCCCTTTTCAACTGGACTCAAAATAGGGCGCTGAATCCCTAAAAGTATTTATAATAGAAAAACATAACATAACATAACATAAACTCACGCCTATATCCCCGAAGGGGTAGACAGAAGTGCTAGCACCCACGTTTCGCCAGTTTATGTTTTAGGTCCCAATGTAATAGGTGGCGAGCCTATTGCCATTAACCGGGCACTTATAAACCTGAGATAAATACACACATAACTTCGAAAAGCATCGAAAAGTCATTGGTGTGTGCCATGGTAACACCTGGGATCGAACCCGAGACCTCGTCTCAGCAGTCCTTTACCCATACCACTAGGCCGTTTTTGAAAGACAGAAAGCAAGAAAGAAAGAAAGAAAGAAATAATCTATTAATTTAACATTAGCCAACAATTGTACTCAATATACAAGTTTTTGAAGTGCGGCTACTGTACATAACGTTTCGAATTTTATTCACGAGTTAGGTAAATGTTGCACAGAGTCATAAAAAGGACCCCATCTGGAATTGTCAGATCTGTGCTAAAAATATTTATACATATTCGAACTACTCATCATTTCGGCTAACGTAGTACAAGGTCAAACAACCTCGTCGCAATGACAAAGGAATCGATATCAATAACAAAGCCTGATCGAATGATTAATCGATTAGTAACACAATGTGGCCGATTCAATTATCGCTTATTTATTTAATCGATAAAACGTATGCGTGAGTTTTCAGTTATTCGGATTGACCAATCGTTATGTTAGAGTTCGACTACTATGTCAGAGGTCGCGGGTTCGATAACCGCTAAGTACAAAATGTTTGTATAAATATATTACATCTTATTTAAATTGGACTGAGTGCTTCTATATATTGTATATACAAATGTGTTTACAAAAAAATATCTTTTTTTTTATGTGCGGAAATCCCTTCGGATACCCCCCCGCCGGCCAGCGGGGGCGGTTATGTCGGGCTTGAACCGACTAAAACCGCACGCCATCTCGGGTCTACAGACGCCGGGGTGTAAGGTTACCCATAGAGCATATCCCTCGCACTCCGACTGACCCTGGTCCATTCGCAGTGTCCCCTCTGATAACAGCAGAGGGGTACCTGGAGCGGCCCCCACCCGCGCGGGCCTTGCAGGCCCGCCATACCCCGACCCCCTCGTGCAATGGGGTCAGCTGGCCCTGAAAAGGGCCGGTTGATCAGACTCTTGGCCGTTGACGTTGACGCCAGCTACTCCAGAGGAGCAATCAATGATGCGTCATCGCCCACGTTGCTCAGGGTGCACCAAACTTGGAGGTGATCCAACCAGTCGCACCCCACAAAAAAATATCTCGCATTCCAAAACTCACGTAATAAGCTATGCTATGTTTGGATGTAGATGGCGCTGTGTAATTTGTCCCAGAATATTTTTCTAAATTATTTTCTTTAAAGTTATTACTTTCTAGTAGGTATAAATATAATAATCTATGGTTATTACTACTGTGAATGAACTTTAAGGAATAAGTGAATGATATGGTCACAGTTTTATTATAACAATGCCAACATAGTGGTCACTAATTTATGATGCGGCAGAGAATATTGGTATACAATAATTTAACGGGAATTAACGCGGTCATGTTTAACTTACTCGCCGCGCGTCGCAGGCGACTCAGGTGCCGGAGGTCGCTTTACGACCTCCATCCTCCATGAGCGCAGGCCTGGGGGTGGCAGGTGAGGCCGCCTGTCACCCCAGCAGAAGCAGGCCGGGACGGTGGGGCGACTAGCGCCCCTCCCCCAAACCGGGGCAAGACGGGGACACCGTGGTTCCCAAACCCGAGGGGGCCATCTCGAAACCGGAGATGGCCCAGGGTCAGTCGGGGTGCGAGGGATATGCTCTATGGGCAACCTTACACCCCGGCGTCTGTAGACCCGAGACGGCGTGCGGTTTTAGTCGGTTCAAGCCCGACATAACCGCCCCCGCTGGCCGGCGGGGGGGGGGGGGGTATCCGAAGGGATTTCCGCACGAAAAAAAAAAAAAAAAAGGTATATACATATCTTTGGATTGCCTAACGTTTCGACCAGGTTACACTGGCCGTGGTCACAGGCTGACGGAATATACCTATAAATGATCGCGTTAAATTTATTGTATATCATGGAACGCGAAACTTTAAAAATTAGTAGAGAAAATAGTCTAGTCCATAGTAGACATTGGGTGTTATTAATTCACCTTCGAATTTATTGGTGTTTCGGAGGATCCGTAAAGGACAGGACAGCTGTATATAATCTATTCCGATCATGTCCTGAATAAGCATTTGGACTAGACCTTGACGTGAATTTTGGAACATTATCCTTTAGAGATGTGATAGGCCTCGATTGAGAATTGATTGAAAAATCTTCGGGAAATGTTGGTACTCGGGTGTACCTGTTTTTTTCGTACGGAAATCCCCTCGGATGGTTATGACCGGGGGAGTTTATGTTGGGCTTTAACCGACTAAAACCGCACGCCGAGTATCGCCGAGTATCGTACGATATCTATGTATATCGTACGATATAAATAGATATATTTTGGGCGGTAGTGGCGTACGTAACGGACCCCAGTCGCCCCGGGCACACACCTCTGACTTTTCGTAGTTATGGGTGCATTAATAAATGTTAATTATTGCTCGCTTAATAATGTGTCTGATAGATGGCAATAGGCTCGCCCCCTATTACATTGGCACCTTAACATAACTGGTGAATCGTGGGTGTGTAATACACCTCTGCCTACCCCTTCGGGGATACAGGCGTGAAGTTATGTTATGTTATGTGTTATGTATATCGTAGTAATGTTATAAAGCTGCCAGTCTTCTGGGCACGTTACCACAGGAGGCATGCGATGCGGAGGAATTCCACGATGCATTTTAGGTTTAAGTTTATTTTAATTATTTATTTTATTTTAGTTTTATTTAGTTTAGTTAGATATAAAATTTGTAACCACATGTTATAAAGGGTATAAAGTTTGTATGTTTATGAGATTGTAGAGCGTAATCTCTGGATTTACTGAACCGATTTAGAAAATTCTTTCACTAATAGATTATTTTTGAGTATCATAGGCTATATATCATCACGCTACTACTTATAGGAGTGGAGCAGTCATCATAAATGTGAACAAATTCGATAGATTCTCATACAACTAATGAATCACGAGCATATATGTGTTAAAGGGCCAAGAGTTCAAAATACACCACGGGCGAAACCAGGGAGGGCCAGCTAGTTTGGTAATAAACTGCTATAATATTATCAATAGTAGTCTTTCTGTCACGTCTTGCGATTATCTCGGTCAATGGCAGTATACTAATAGCGAGAAACCATGAAGTTATAAGTCATTTGTTTTTATGGATTCACTAAAATTTGAGTATATGAGCAAAAGAAGCGATAAAACTACTCCATGTTTTCTTTAAAATACAAACAAACATTAATCAGGCTTATTTTTATATAAGGTGTCACAAAATTAGGTCTCTGAATTTGGTGAGATGACTTGGTATCGACAAAATATGTATTTGAAACAAAAAAAAAATATCGGGTAAAAAAATAAATAAAAAAAAATGAAAAAAAAATACCACCAGCGACCAGCATCACGTGACGCGACGAGCACACGTGACGCTGGTCGCGATTTAGGTATTTCCCACACATCCGCTAGGAGAATACTGCGAGGAGAAGGACTGCACGCCCACCACGTGTGTCACGGGCTCGTCGCGTCACGTAACGCTGGTCGCTGGTGGTGTTTTTTTTTTTCATTTTTATATTTTTAATATTTTTATTTTTTATTATTACAAACTAAGCAGAGCTTGTCATATGGGTTCTAGAATGCGGATAAACATACTTGAATACTTTTTTTTGTAAACAAATACATATTATACATAGAAACACCCAGACCAATGCAAATCGACATATTCATGCATACAAATGTTTGCACTAAGCGGGAATCGAACTCGCGCCCCTGTCGTAGCAGTCGAATGCACAACCGCTAAGCCACAGATGCCATCAAAATTAAAAACAAAATAATTCCTCCGTCTCCATAAATAATAATTAAGTGGTAGAGTCATTAATCCCGATTGCATAGAAAGCCTGAAAACTTTGAAGCCCTGGCTCTTTTATGGGAGCGATTGCCACCTGATCCCTCCCTCTCCCTCCCCCCTAAACTCATACACCCAAATATTCAAGAAGAAGAAGAAGGCCAAGGTGGACAGGCGACCTAACAAAGAGCGCAGGGACTCGGTGGATGCAGGCCGCTACAGACCGGTCGAAATGGAAGTCGATGGGGGAGGCCTATGTTCAGCAATGGACTTCCTACGGCTGATATGATGATGATGATGATGATGAAACGCTGTACAGGGAAATAGACAGATTGATACTATTAAGATATAAAATTATCTCTACTTCAGGAATTAATTAATTACAATGTCTGACTTATCAAACGGCGTCGTATTTTATCGCATTTTAATTTGGAAGAAAGTATTTAAATGAATGAAATTAAGCGATTAGTATGCTAATTACTAAATTATGTATAGTATATTAAATTAATGTTTCTTTTTTCAAAAATTACATTCAAATTAACACAATACTATGTAATAGATAGGTTTATAGTTTTATTGAGTCCGGTCGGCAATGCAAACTGTCCTTCAACGCCTAATTTTAATCTGTATGCCTAACTAGGAATTCAGTGCAGGGTGCGACTGAAATAAATTGAGCTAAGCGAGCAGGACTTGTACTTGAAAATAGACATCTTACTTAGGTCGCGCGCTCGTGAAACTGTTTTTCGGTGATTATTCCTCAATGGTACATCGGACATGAACCATCTCACTTCAAAACACTCTTCAGTGTCCACACTATCACTGTGGTAAATTTGGTCAATATCGCGCTTGTGGTTACGGAGGAGTTCAGCCACTAACAAACGGCTATGCCGCGTATAAGAGCTTCGCTCGCTCAGCTCATTTAAAAGAAAAAACTTGGGTTATGTTAAATCTATTATTCTGAATACGTAAAATATTTCTTTTTTTTGAATTCTTGTCTGTTTGTCTGCTTATCTGTTTATTTGATAGTCTGTTTGTTCGCCAGGCCCCGAAAAACTACTGAACGGATTTTGAAGCGGTTTTTCTGTTAGAAAGTTCTTGGTCAGACTCAAAATCTAACATAACAAAACATAACTTCACGCCTGTAACCCCAAAGGGGTAGGCAGAGGTGTATTACACACCCACGATTCGCCAGTTATGTTTAGGTCCCAATGTAATAGGGGGCGAGCTTATTGGCATCTACCGGGCACATTACTAAGCGAGCGGTACTAAAAAATCTATCGCATGTTTAATGGCAATTGGTTAAGTAGAACCGGAGATATGACCAAAAACCGAAAACCGACCTCCGCGCGGGCCACACCGCGGGCATAAGCTAGTTATTTTATCCGGAAATCCCTGACATTTTATGAAGGCTGATACTCAGGAAAAGATTCAACTTATGTTTAGGGTACCAGGGCCGGGCAGGGGTCCTGCCGCTTGTCATAATGAATTTAAATACATTACTAGCGACCCGCCCCGGCTTCGCACGGGTGCAATGGATGTTATTATACATATAAACCTTCCTCTTCAATCACTCTATCTTATAAAAAAAACCGCATCAAAATCCGTTGCGTAGTTTTAAAGATTTAAGCACACATAGGGATATAGGGACAGAGAAAGCGACTTTGTTATAAACTATGTAGTAATGTGTCATACCATATGTATAAATATATATATTATACCACGTATATATTTGAGAATTTTGTCTTTTCAGGATGTGCCCAGTTAGCTCAGTTGCGTAGAGTATTCCCTTAGAAGGCCGCGGGTTCAAGTCCCATCCGAGATGTTGAGTTTCAAGAATGTAAATTTATAGTATTCAAATATTTTACTAATAAACTGCCTCATCTGTAAGCCGACATTTTCAAACTCATAAAGACATAAATGCAATCATATATTTTAAGGGATTTGATCCCAAATATATTAATAAAGAAAAAAAATTATTTGCATACCTACTGAAATGAATATAAATAAATAAATATTCTAGGACATATTACACAACGCCATCTAGACTCAAACTAAGCAGAGCTTGTCATATGGGTTCTAGAATGCGGATAAACATACTTTTTTTTTTTCTTTAAATACGTACTTATTACACATAGAAACACCCAGACCAATGCAAATATACATATTTACATTGAGCAGGAATTGAACCCGCGACCTCTGACTTAGCAGTCGAACGAACTACCGCTATGTCACAGAGGTGGTAATAGTCTTTGCAGTAAATGTAATATTTTTAAATTATTCGAGTGGAGTTTCTTTTTTTATCTAAATTTTAAGGTTCTAGACATATACAAATAGCCACTCACCATCACGCAAGCGAGCACTACAAATTTATTCATTTTTACAATCGAAAAACTTTCTTCAAAAATGTCCACCTTTTACTGCGTTTAAACCGAAAAAACCGGTAAAGACGAACAGCGCGTGCGCACATCTAACAGCGAATGGTCAGCTGAGATCCACAACAGGTGACAATAACAGATAAGTAGGGTGACACTACATTACGGATAAATTTTATACCATAGGTTATGAATAACTAAGGGATAATATTGTACATTTGACAGTACCTATTTACAATCAAAGCTCAACCCTGTGGTAAAAAAAAAATATATAAATGTACGATAATAATATAGAAACTAAAAGTAAAGATAAAAATTGATTGTTGAACGGCAAATGGGCGCAAGCGATATCGGAAATTCAAAGAAAAAAGAACTGAAACGGCATCATAAACACTAGACCGAAAAGTGATTTTCTTGTGAACTGTCATTGTCAAAATAAACTTGTTGAATTGTGGAAGTAAACTTACCTTCACAAAAATAGACTATCTTACTTTAAACAAAAACACTTTATTGAACTAAGTTTTTTAGATCTCAATTTAGTGAAAAACTCAATCACTGTTAGTTGTACGAAATAATGAAGCAATGGATAAAGAGGATTTTGATTAAACAGTTTAACGAATATATATCAAATATTAGAATTATTAAAAAAATACCCTTAAACAAAACACGCCATTTCAATTGAGTTATCAAAAATATATCAGTTAAGCTTAAAAAATTTGTACATTAACAATGGAGAAGCTACGATTACTGCTGCAAAGAGTAACAACAACATCTTGAGAAGCTGAAAATTCTTCAAGACTATCGATAGACCGGAAGAATAAAATCCTTTTATATATAACCGCTTGGCAAAAACAATTGTTTGTTTTTTGGATTTGTTTATTTATCTGATGAAGAAACTAGCATTAATTGATAAACACGCTGAAAACAATTACGAATAACAATACCTAAATCAATCTTAAGGTTAGCTAACATAACATTTAAACCATCAATATTTTCAATTTTTATATCTTTAATATTAAAATTTTGATAGGATCAATGACAAATTCAACTAGGAATTCAGTGCAGGGTGCGACTGAAATAAATTGAGCTGAGCGAGCAGGACTCTGTACTTGAAAAATAAGGCATCTTACTACGGTCGCGCGCATAACTAAGTCCGCGCGCTCGTGAAACTTGATTTCGATGATTATTCCTCAATGGTACATTGTATTTGAACAGTTGACCCCCTCTAAACACTCAGCGGTGTCTACACTATCACCATGGTAAATTTGGTAAAGATCGGTATTGTGGTTCCAGAGGAGTACAGTCTCGACCAAACGGCTTAGCCACGTATAAGAGCTTCGCTACGCTCAGCTCAATGAAGGTTTTAGAAGCAGCCTTCACTTAAAGAATAATGTTCTACGCAAATGCAAGCAAATATTGAAACAAATGTAAGTTATATTATTAAAAACTCAATTTGATGGTGTCTTTTTTTTAGGGTGTGGAAACCCCCACGGGCTTCACCCCGTTTGTGAGGACGATGGGGTGGGCGTGTCGGAATCGGACCGACTACAACCGCACGGTGTCCTTCCCAAGTGTTCATAGCCGGGCACCCCGGGTAAGCCCTTGAAAGGATAACCCCAGGGTTACCGGAGGACTTTGGCCGCCGCCGCGGCCTCGCCTGGTGGAGTCGGGTTTTATGCCGCTTCAGTGAGTTGGCAGGCGTGTGTAGGACACACACGACACGCCTCCGCCACGGCCTGCTTCTGTAAGGACGGCGAGTCGGCCAACTGCCGTCCTCAGGCCTCGATCATGGAGGTCGGTAGTCCCGGGCGTAGACGAGTCTGCGGCGTCCTCGCCGCAGACTGCGTAACTCGGGAGGCAGGGTTCTCTCCCGCTCACTCCCCGCCGTCTCTTTTGCGCGCATTACCTGCTCGCAGAAAGAGGCGGCGGCGTGCCACTTTCTCCCGTCGGAGACCACGGCCCACACTATGGTCTCCAACGAGAGAACGTCCACGCCCAGGACCGCAACGAGATCCCGGCGTTGACTCGCCCACGCAGGGCACTCCACCAACGTATGGAGCACCGTGTCTTTGCCAGGATCCTCGCAGTGCTGGCACTGCGGTGTTGTCTCCCGGTGGATGCACTATAGATACTTACCGAAGCACCCGTGTCCGGTAAATATCTGGCACATCCGGTAGGAGAGGTCACCGTGGTGCCTCTCCAAACACTCCTTCATAATCAGCCTCACTGCCGCAATAATCGATTCCCCCCACCTTGGATGCTCAAGTCGCACCCTCCATGTCTCCATGAGTTCCCGGTGGAGCTGGGACCGCTGAGCCCTGATTTCTCGGGGCTCCGGCCTATGGCCCCGCTCCAGCGCCTCCTTGCGCAACTGGTACAGCAACGCAAGGGCTCTCGCTTCTAGGTCCCGGCTAGGAGACATGCCACCTCGACGGAGATCGTGCGATATCCCCTGATGACTCTGACGGCCATCGCTTATAACGGGTTGTTTAATACAGCCACGTTGCAGGCTGCCAGAGTCTCCACCCATACGGGAGCCCCGCCCAGGGCCATGCTTTGCACGATCCCCAGGTACAGTCTCCTAGTGGGGGCGTTGGGTCCCTTAACGTTGGGCATCCGTCGCGATAGCGCGGCTGCAGCCCCCCTCTGTTTCGGGACCAGACTTCGGAGATGAGGTCCGAAGTCCCATCGGCTATCGAGTACGAGCCCAAGGTACTTCATCGTGGTTCTCGCAGGTGGCCCCCTCCGAGGCCCGTGAAAACACATAGCCTCGGATTTGTGGAGAGCCACCTCGAGTCCCAGCCGCCGTATTCGACCCACGACTTGAGCAACCCCTGCCGTGGCATTTAGTGTCGCGCTTCGGTACGTTACTCCCCGCGCCATAACGAGGTTGTCGTCAGCATAACAAGTTATGCTGAAACCCTCGAGTAACGGACCGCGCAGCACCCAGTCGTATCCGATGTTCCACAGGAGTGGCCCTAGGACCGACCTCTGTGGAACACCGCACGACACTTCTCGCCGCCCTGGCCCTAACCAGCTCGGGTAAACTACGGCCCTCTCGGATAGGTATGCCTTGACAGTGCGGCGGAGGTAAGGAGGCACTCCGTGATACGCGAGAGCATCCCTAACGCAGCTCCAGGGTAGGGTGTTGAAGGCGTTGGCGTTGTCGAGAGACACCGCCACCACCACCCCACCCCGCGAGACTACTTCCTCGGCCAGGTGCCTAACGCGCATGATCGCTTCCACGGTGGAGCGCCCAGGGCAGAAACCGAACTGGTTGTCCGCCAGATCTGGCCCCACGTCCTTGAGAAGCTCGACGAGGCACTCTGCAATAATCCGCTCAAAGAGCTTGCACACCTCGTCGAGCAACACGATCGGCTGGTAACCGGATGGCTGATCCGCCGGCCGCCCCACCTTTCGGATAAGGACCAGTTTCCCCGTCTTCCACGCCTTTGGAAACTGGCCCCTTTCGAGGCATGTGCTAAATAGCGCCACCAGTCGAGGCCCCAGTTCCTCAAGGGCCAGGACTCATGCTCGGCCTGGAATGCCGTCGGGTTCGGGGGCAGTGCATTTCCGGGCTTTAAGCCGGAGCACTGCTACCCCTAGTTCACTTTCCCTGACTTCGGGCACATCGCTCTCGCTATTATCAGCGTCAGGTGCCTGAGGCGGAATATGCTCCTCCGTTCTCGCTGGGAACAATTTGGTGTAAAGTAAAAATATATAGACACAAATTAAACTTACCTTCATAAAATATATCAGAAATTTTCACCTCCATTGAAACACTAACTAAAAGTTAAGTTGGTTGATATTTAATTTGAGATATTAATGACTATGAAAACATTAATCAATAAAAATGAGATAAAAATCAAGAAACGGTATGAAGATGAACTGAATACTGAATTATAGAAAAATACACTACATTATGAATTCATCGAAGAATGGTCATTAATAGTATCTATTTATGCAGGGTACTTCGTCATTAACTTGTACAGTATCCACGGTGTCGCAAATATGAAAAATGATAAATACAACAACATCTTGATAAGTTGTACGTGACAAACTAACAGGTATAAATGCGACAAGTGGAAACTAACAAATAACATAATAACCTTTCTAAAATCCTCTTATATACATTCGGTGAAAACGATTGTTGAAGAAACAAATGAATACTTTTAATAAACAAGGTGACAAATACAATAGAATGTAAAATTATTGACAATAGCAGTTGAGATATTTAGCATTACACAATATTGACTATTGTTCAAACGGCTTGTGAGGTAATAAGCTTTGCCTAATCATCTCGAGTATTATACTTATTATTAAGACGAATCATTTTAGATATGCACACAGGTGACACAGAGGATTTTTCATAGAATTGTAATCCTTAGGAATGTGTCATAGTCATTGCCTCTATTTTAGAAATATTTCACTGCATTATTTATTTCATGAGCATCTTTAAAATGAATAACGTCATTTCAATATCAGGGATAATTTGTACTTGATGCTACCAAGCACAAATTTCAAACTGATTTAAGCAAGGAATTCTCTACTAACATGTGCTAATGCAAGATAGGTATAAAACCATTTAGAATTTAGTTAGTCTGCAATGTCGTACGCGCAAAAAGATCTCCGTGAGCATTTTCAAATGGGTGACTAAAACTACAATACTGAGTACTACAATACTCGAAGTTTACTCAAATAGAGTTAGAATCAAATAGATTAGGTACGTAAAGGCACGTGTCGCTTTAACTAACGCTTCTCGTTTAATGATTACGAAAAAATACATATTATAAGAAAAAGTACCGGTAACTAATAATGCAATATATAAAACGATAAAATGAGCAACACGTAAGATATAACTCAAATTTAAATGTTTCTATAAGCAAATAAAAGGATACATTGTTGATGAAAATTCATTAAAAATAATTAATATTCATGAGTTACAATCACTCACCTTTATATAATTATTCAAATTAAACACTACTCTGACACTGAATATACCATCAAGATTATAATTTCACTTTATTTGTAAATAAAAATTGAACTGTAGCCCTTTAGTATTAAGGCAAGATGCAGAGGTGTAAAGAGATTGATCGAAAACATTTAAAAGATGATAAGAAAGTGGATTACCGTACATATATGTTCGGAAAAAGAAAGGAATTAGACAATACATAAATAAAGGTAGTCGTTAAGTAATTGCAAGAACACATAAAAACCTAGAAAATAAATGCCTACATGACTTATAAGTCAAATAAAATAATAAATTGGAGAAGAAGAAATATAAATGCGTTGATAGCAAATATAAAGAATGAGAAGAGTTCATAATTGTAGATTGTATTGTAGAAATACAATGAAGGCGGATAAAGGAGAGCAAGACTAATATAAAGAAAAACTAAAGATTTCATACCGAAAACAAATAGTGAAGTTATAAAAATTAAGAAGTACGAATAGCATTTTATATACACATGATAAAAATTGGGGAACACAAAAGCAATAATAAGAAAGTAAGCATGGTACAACTTGGCTAGTAAGAGACTGCCTTAAGAAATACGTAAATTATTATATAACGTATTATCTTAAATCCCTAAATAAATAGAGAATGTAAAAACATGCATGAATGAACAATAATACGGGGTGACAAAGTATGAGGTGTTGAAACAGGAGTTCAGAGGGTTATTTTATAGAGATGTCCTAATAAAAAAATAAATTTAGAAATGTGTTAAAATAGTGTAGGTACAGTCAGTTCACAAAAGTTTTTGAACACTAATAAATTTACGAAGGTACTTTACATTGAAACACATCAATAAAGAAACGATAAACAGCCGTCAATTATATATAAACTTTAAAAAAAAACTAAAATATCATAGAATGTATTATTGTAGTAGCACTCGACTTTCGGTTATTCGGGATAAATCAAGAAAAATAGAAATAGAAACCATTCATAAATAATTTCAGTTTAATGCCATATTATATTTATGTCAGACATTTCTTACCGGAAATAAGTTTCCACGATTTCTACTTTGTTTTGTTTATTTGAAACAGGAAAGAAAGACATATCATTTACGTACCACGAAGTTGTCTCGGATTAATTTTAGTGTGATTTACGCCAAAAAAGTGCCACTTACCGTCTTTGGGCCCTATTGCGGCATACATGCGTTTCATAACGACCTCTGTGGCGCAGTAGAGCGTTTGACTGCTAAAACAGAGGTCAAGGGTCCAATTCCCGCTTAATGCAAATGTTTGTATGCTTCATGTATATTTGCATTGATCTGGGTGTTCGTGTAAAATATAATGTGTGTAAAAAAATGTTTCAACGTATGTTTATCGGCATTCTAGAACCCATAATATAAGCTAGTTAAGCTATGCTCACTTTGGGTCTCGCTGTGTCAAATGTGGAATATTTATTTATAATAACATTTATCTACCCGAAAAATCGGTCCGCAATTGTTTTGTAATTTAAGCTGTAAGTTACAGCTCTCTAAATTACATCGACAACTACAACTACTCGTAATAACAAAGTGACATTAGATAAATTCAATTATCTTATGTTATTTTGTTATTATGGTGATTCTGATGTTTTTATTCCTTATCAGCAGCCTTAGCTAAGTCAGCAGCCATGGTTACAGGGAGAATGCGATAAAATTCATTAAAAAAGACACTTTTTGTGTCGCTCTAAGACGTATGTAGAAGTGAATTTCAGTCTACTGGACGTATCTAAGTTGTAACGTTGTGGATTCTTTATAAATCTAATTAAAACAATATCCGTAAATTAATCGATATTTTAGTATGTTTCGATAGTTATTACTAAATACATATTCTATATCTATGGTTGTGCTAGCGAGATTGGACAGCACTAGCCCAGTCATCAACTGACGGCTCTTATATCGTTCCTTTCCTTGGTAACCTTCGCCGGGGAAAGTCAGTTGGTCAGAGTATTCTCTATGGAAATCGACTGGCCCCGCATTCAAGTCCCGTCCTGGATATTGAAATTTTCCGATTTAAATTTATATAAATATAATTTTATTTCAATGTGTAATAATCATGCAAACTTTCAACTATCACCTTTACCTGTATTAAGAAACTAAATGTACTTATATCCAAATAAATATAAAAAATTAAATGCAAATCCGAATGAAATCATGGTCACCGTATCGAGCCGCGACCTGCGACCCTGCGGAGGAGCGTCGTGCGCAGTGAACCAATGAGATCGTGCCATTGTTCATTAAACATGGTTAAGGTGTCGTCTCACTAACGTAGCATACCATATCAGTGTGCTCTGATTTTTTCTTGCTTCAATTATTTTCATCTCATCATCATTATCCTTTTTTTTTATATTTAGGACACGTCAATTTGACTTCACCTCGCCTGATGGTAAGCTGAAGGTAAAGTCTCAGGAAAGAGGGTCACCATTACATACACGTACCATGTTAACAATGGTGGCACTCAGCTTGACGGCCTCATCAGAAGAGGATTGTTGTCGCAGCACCGCGTGACACCCACCGGTCCCACTAGTGCTGCGACCACAATCCCCCTGCCCGGCTATGCACTTGCTGACCCCTGAACGCAATCAAACCGAAATTGGATTACTATGGAGGGTTTTTCGCAATCGTGCACGGTGATACTTTTTTTTTTTCGTGCGGAAATCCCTTCGGATGCCCCCCGCCGGCCAGCGGGGGCGGTTATGTCGGGCTTGAACCGACTAAAACCGCACGCCGTCTCGGGTCTTAATGCGCCGGGGTGTAAGGTTGCCCATATCCCATAGGCCAGGGCCAGGGCCAAGACGGGGACACCGTGGTTCCCAAACCCGAGGGGGCCATCTCGTAACCGGAGATGGCTCAGGGTCAGTCGGGGTGCGAGGGATATGCTTTATGGGCAACCTATAACTGCCCCCTCTGGCGGGGAGGGGGGGTTCCAAGGGGATTTCTGCACGAAAAAAAAGGTACGAAATGTGGTGTTAAGAATGGTCACACATCCTAAAACTGCGTTGGTTAGTTGTCGTCTCACTGGTGTAGTATAACATTTCGGTGTGCTCTGATTTTTATTAAGCTTTAATTTCCTTTGGATTTTAGATCGGAAAAAAAGAGAACATCTAGGACGGGACTTAAACCCGCGACCAGTCCCTTAAAGGGGGAATGCTCTGACCAACTGAGCCACCTAGACACGTCCCAGATATTCGAATTTCTCCGATATAGACTTCTTACAGAATTTTAGAATCTTTAGAGGCCTATTCAAACCTAAGCAGTATTCGCTACCGTCTGCGGTATTAAAACCGAGTGGGTTTGCGGTAATATTACTGTTCATATCAAAGCGGATTTTGCTTAGTATCCTTGTGAGTAGAATATCGCGCGAGTTACCTATACGGTACTATGGCGTCAGCTTCAATTTCATCATAAATACCTAAGCGAAGCGTACAGTCAACGACAGACGTCGCTTAACGATTTTTTTTCTAATATACCACTCAGGTGACAGACAAGCTCACAGCCCACCTGATGGGAAGCGGTTACCGTGGCCTATGGACGTGTGCAACACCAGGGGCGCCTTCTAAACCTTGAAGAACCCCATATTGTAGTCGCTTGGTAGTTAATTCTTATCTATTGATCACCTTAGCTCTTAACCCTTTCATAAAACAATAAATAAAACATGAATTAACTTTGCCCTCTTGGGACTATGAAACTACAAAAAAATCCACGTTTGGTTCATGTATTCCTATTATATTGTCGTTGACTGTGCCTCTACCCACAGCAGCATCGAAAACCGTTCAGGTTTGAATAGGCCTTAATATAATTAAGCGTAGCGAGCCGAAGGCGACCGAAGCGTCTTTGGTTTCAAAGTTGCATTTCAAACAAATGATACTCCTCCGAGACCGTCTGACCGATCTCGACCAAATTTGCCACGGTGATCAAGTAGACATTACTGAGTGTCGTAAGGGGTCGAATGTCCAGATCGGTCTTACCATCGAGGAATAATCACCGAAAAAACCCAAATCAATGGAAAAAGTCGACTGGTCACGTTGACCTATTGTTGGATAGGCAAATCTCGCTACGCTTAAGTTTGGGTTGATTGCCAAGCTGGCAACCGTCCTAGTAGATATATAGAAATGAATCCTTGTTTTCCTTAGTCCCGCCATAACTTGAGAACGACTTCATTGATTCCATTCACATTTTTTTAAGTTTTCCAATAAGTAGGTACTTTCTAGAAGGTTCTTATGGATAAGAAAATTGTCCATAAAATGGGAAAATTTCAGAAACCTGACGATGATTTTCATATTCCACGTGTGTGGAGCTCCTGGTAACAGTTAAAAGGAAATGAAGAGGATATACGCCTAAACTCGTCACACAAAACATTAAACCTGTGGCGATACCACATATACCCAGTAGACAACAAGTTGAACTACTTCTATACTACTACGTCACTACCGATCCTGAATCGCGAAATTGATGTTCGCTCGCTGGTATAACATATATACAACATCCCAACGGCAACAGTTGGGCTGCGACCCGCCAGGCGTGATCACCTTGCCTGGTCGGAGGATCCTCCCTCTGTGTTGGAGGAACATCACACCCTGTTTCTCCACAAACACACATCCGATGTTTTGAGCGAGAAGTACCATGTACTGAATTTGTCTCGCAATCGTGTTCAAAGACGACATATCATATGCCGTTCGACTGCACCAGAAGAATTTTTAAAGTACCTAATTTGCATGGTAACTCTCTTCTCTTCTACAGGGCGCTAATCCCAGTCGCCTTCAATTCATGGAGCCCAAACTCTTCAGCTCATTTTTTTACTGGTTTGTTTTATCTTTGGGGGGGGGGGGGGTGATTACCGTCTGACCTCGTAACCCCGAGAGTGAAGCCTGTACCAGAGCCTAATTCGTTAATCAGCAGATGTATTGCCTCACAGGTGCAATTGGCTGGGGTGTGTGTTGGGTAACCTCCTCGAGTGTCGCTCCGATTCCGAACCCGCTGCAGTCCGGGGGGAACGGAATCGGAGTGGCCGGTACACCCTGGGCGGCGGTCAATGGCTTCCCCTTCACCCCTTCATAGGGTTGGCATTGATCGTCGGCCAATACCCAACGTGGCGGGAACACATCGCTCTCCGTACTCCTCTGCTTTCAGAGGAGACAGGATGAGCGATGCTGTTAGTGGTGAGATGGCCCAGGGTCAGCCGGGGTGCGAGGGATATGCTCTATGGGTAACCTTACACCCCGGCGTCTGAAGACCCGAGACGGCGTGCGGTTTTAGTCGGTGCAAGCCCGACATAACCGCCCCCGCTGGCCGGCGGGGGGGTATCCGGAGGGATTTCCGCACGATAAAAAAAAAAAAAAAAAAAAAAAGGTGCAATTGGCTATTGCCCCGAAGATCGCAGCCGGGGTGCCAGGGAAATGCCTTATGGGCCCACCTTACTGGTCTGAAAACGCAAGACGGGTGCAGTTTTAGTCGTTTCGAATCCGACATAACCACCCCCGCTGACAACCGGGGAGATTTCCACACGAAAAATAAAATAAAAAAAAACCGGCGAAGTGTGAGTCGGACTCGCCCATGAAGGGTTCCGTAGCAGCAAGTAAAATGTTTATATTTCAGTTGATTGAATGTAAGGTAAAATTTTCTGTGGAAGTTTACATGGTAATGTACATCATATATTTTTTTAGTTTTATCATTCTCTTATTTTAGAAGATGCAGGGGGGGGGGGACACTTTTTACCACTTTGAAAGTGTCTCTCGCGCAAAGTATCTAAGTATAATTATCCGCATTCTAGAACCCATGTAACAAGCTCTGCTTATTTTGGGTCTAGATGGCGTTGTGTAATATGTCCTAGAACATTTATTATTTATTTTATTATTTATTAAACTATTCAGTTTATAAAAACAAAAGATATTACATTATATTTTCATTTTTGAAGACCTATTCATTGATGTAAGGTTTTGATTAAAAAAAAATTGTTTGAGTTTCAGTTCCAAGTATGGTGAACCCCCAAAATGTATTCTTTTTTTTTCTTATTTTGTGTGAAAATCTTAATGCGGTTCACAGAATACATCTCCTTACCAATTTTCAACAGCATAGTTCTCATAGTTTCGGAAAAACAGTGGCTGAGAGTGACATACGGACGGAAGAACAGACAGACATGACGAATCTATAAGGGTTCCGTTTTTTGCCATTTGGCTACAGAACACTAAAAAGGGCCCGTAGATCGTGTTGGCCCCCATATTCTTAGTAAACGAATAGTATGAGTTCCTTTAGGTGGGAACGGAACGTAAGAGTGAGTAGGACGAAAGACATGTGAGTGAAAGAGATGCATAATGAACGATGCGATGTCAAACTCAGTTTGGCAGAACAGAATGTCTGAGAGAATGCGTACGAATATTATGGAGTGGTGTAAAAGTTTTATTTGTTTGTAACTCCATCACGCAAAAACAGCTGGATATCTACAGGCTAATTATTAATAGATAACTAGGACGGTTACCAGCTTCGCAATCAACCCAAACTTAAGCGTAGCGAGATTTGCCTATCCAACAATAGGTCAACGTGACCGGTCGACTTTTTCCATTGATTTGGTTTTTCGGTGATTATTCCTCTATGGTAAGACCGATCTGGACATTCGACCCCTTACGGCACTCAATAATGTCTACTTGATCACCGTGGCAAATTTGGTCGAGATCGGTCAAACGGTCTCGGAGGAGTATCATTTGTTTGAAATGCAACTTTGAAACCAAAGACGCTTCGCTCGCCTCCAGCTCGCTACGCTTAATAATTATTATTATTATTTCTTAACCCTAACCCTTCAAGCTAAGCTTAATATCTTATGTTAGGAGCGGGTTTATGTCGGTAGTGTAACCGCCAGGATTCGAATCTGAGACCTATCGATCGTGCGGCCGACTCCTTAACCACTAAGCTACCGACGCTTTTGTTGGATTGTTTTGATTGATGATTTATTAATAACTAGGCTATCTCAAGATTGCCTAGTATTTAATAAATTATTATACCTAGATGTGACATAAGTAACTATATCGTGGGTAAATATTTCAAATAACTTCTATTGTATGTTGCATTACTCATCATAATATTATTGAAATACTTGCATACCACTACCTATTGCAGTGGTGCTGATGCCAAGGGTGGATCACTACTACGATACGATACTTGCTTCCCCCAACTGATCGCAGCGGTTCCAGGATAAATTCCCGGGTTGATCAATTCATATTCATCATTCAAGTGTCAATCCCGCTTGATGTGATATGAGTAGGTTTTCATCGTCGGTAACATAATTGCCAGGGTTCGAACCCAGAACGACCGCGGTTGCCTAAATCGTGGAGCGGATCCGGCGGCTGGGTCTCGAGGTGGCTCTGCATAAAACCGAGGCCCTATTCTTTCATGGGCCTCGGAGCAAGCCACCCGAGGGATCCAGTCTCATCGTGGGAGGAAATCGCATCGGCTTCAAGCCCCAAATAAAATATTTGGGGCTCGTGCTCGACGGCCGATGGGACTTCGGAGAGCACATCCGAAGTCTGGCCCCCAAATTTAAGGGCACAGCTCTCGCTCTGGCGCGGCTGTTGCCCAACATGAGGGGGCCCGATGACTCCTGCAGGAGACTTTACGCGGGGATCATGCGGTCCAATACCCTGTATGGGTGCCCAATATGGGCGGAGGCTCTGAAGGCCAGAAGTGTGCGGATGCTGCACGCTCCGCAGCGGGTGATGGCCATCAGGGTCATCCGCGGGTACCGCACGATCTCCTTCGAGGCGGCGAGTTTCCTTGCCGGAACTCCGCCATGGGACCTGGAGGCGAGAGCCGGGAGTAGCCACCTGCGCGGGAGCAGGGACGGAACCCCGAGCCTCGAGAAATTGAGGCCGTGCAGTCCCAGCTCCGCCAGGCCATTGTGGTGGAGTGCAAGGAACGACTTGGGCGACCAAGCGCAGGGCACGCCGCAACAAGCGGCGGTAAGTCCCATCATGAAGGATTTGCTAGAGAGGCGACACGGAAGCCTCTCGTACCGACTAACGTATGTGATCTCTGGGAAGGGGAGCTTCGGGGACCACCTGCATCGAATCAGGAAGGAGCCAACGCCTGAGTGTCATCACTGCGACGTGAGCGAGGACTCAGGGCTGCACACGCTGGTGGACTGCCCGGCGTGGGAGGAGCCGAAGGGTGACCTCGTGGCAGCCATCGGGGTGGGAGTCCTCTCGCTCGGCAGCATGATTGCGGCAATGGCGCGAGCGCGTGGGCCGCCGCCACCTCCTTCTGCGAGCATGTAATGCTCGCGAAGGAGATGGCGGAGCGCGTCCGGGAGAGGTTCAGAACTCTCCCGGCCCGCCGAGCCCGCAACATGCTCACCGCGCGTCGCAGGTGACTCAGGCGCCGGAGGTCGCTTAACGACCTCCGTCCTCCATGAGCGCAGGCCTGGGGGTGGCAGGTGAGGCCGCCTGTCACCCCAGCAGAAGCAGGCTGGGACGGTGGGGCGACTAGCACCCCTCCCCCAAACCGGGGCAAGACGGGGACACCGTGGTTTCCAAATCCGAGAGGGCCCTGGGCCATCTCGAAAGCGGAGATGGCCCAGGGTCAGTCGGGGTGCGAGGGATATACTCTATTCTAGAATGCGGATAAACATATTTAAATACCTTTTTTTTAAAATGAATACATTTATGCATTGAAACACCCAGACCAATGCAAACATAGACATTTGCACTGAGCGGAAATCGAACCAGCGACCTCTGACTTAGCAGTCGAACGCACTACCGCTACGCCACAGACCTCTCGATAGTGAAGCCGACTGCTTAACTACACTAAACTACCGACGCTTCACGAATATACGAGAATCTTTTTCTTTTATAGCTTCATGAATTACTAGGAATTCAGTGCAGGGTGCGACTGAAATAAATTGAGCTAAGCGAGCAGGACTCTTACTTGAAAATAAGACATCTTACTACGGTCGTGCGCTTAGCTAAGGCCGCGCGCTCGTGAAACTGTTTTTCGGTGATTATTCCTCAATGGTACATCGGACATCAACGTGGTAAATTTGGTCAAGGTCGCGCGACTGGTTACGGAGGAGTTCAATATACGAGAAAGGTGTGGCCTGAAAGAAAAGGATATTCTGGCAAAGGTGGTTTGGACACGTAGAACAACCGCCTACCCATTTGCGGTTTTAGTCGGTTCAAGCCCGACATAACCGCCCCCGCTGGCTGGCGGGGGGGTATACGAAGGGATTTCCGCACGAAAAAAAAGGTACTCATCCAAATTCTGGATGAGAAATGACTGATCAATGGGATGGGATGAGCGGTGTATGGGGCTCTACCAAGATTCTAACCTAAGGGGTGGGACAAACAGAACAGGAATGACGGTACCTAAAGAAGCGTTGGGGGAGCGGCGCCCCTGCTGCAGTGAGTTTCATACAAAATATGTAGAAGCGTCACGACACAAGATAAACAAATAAGACGGGACGTGGATAAGACGCGGACACGACACTTTCGACAATTACGCCCTATTCAAACATACAGAGACATACAACATACATGGTGAGCTTAGTGCTCAGGGGTGCGAGGGGGGTTAATTTGAACAGATGTCACCTACGCGTCCGCGCAACAAAGCTAAATGTGTAAAAACGTCTTCGCGCCCTGTCTACGCCCCGTCTCTTCGATATACTTTAACCGCTGGCACGTCTGCGACGCGTCTTTATCGCGTCATCGTCTTACGCTGTTTGTCCTGTGGAAGCTTTCGTCTTTCGGGTAAAAGTTCGAATAAATCAATCTATAAGGTTAGGAGTAGGAGAGAAACTGGGGTTTTTTTTGTTTTTATACCACTAAGGTGGCAGACAAGCACACGGCCCACCTGATGGGAAGCGGTTACCGCGGCCCATGGACGTGTGCAACACCAGTGGCGTCACACTCGCGCTGCCGATCCTGTAAAGGAAAGGTGATGGGAAAGGAGTTTGTGCTCCAGCAGTCTCGAGTGAGAGTGCGGAGCCCAAACTGCATTTGGGTTCCGTTGCGTACCAAACGGAACGCAACAGTTCAAATACTGTTACTTGGCGTCGATATTCTGTGCGAGGGTGGTGCTTCCCCGGTCGAGTCGGCCCATTCATGCAACGGCCAAAATGACTGTTGCTTGACTCTACCACCTACAAAAAAGGGGTTGTCCTTCGGATGATGATGATAATGAACGTTGACTTTACTGAGGGTGGGTTCCCACTGTTCGGGTTATTTGTGCCGACCAAAGAAAGAGTACATAATCATGCTCTAATAACATCATACATTTGTACATTTCTTTTTTGTTCATGCAAAAAACGCCAAAAAAAAAAAAGGTACCCCCAACTGGGGTGCGACTGGTTGGATCACCTCCAAGTTTGGTGCACCCTGGGCAACGTGGGCGATGACGCATCATTGATTGCTCCTCTGGAGTAGCTGGCTTCAACGTCAACGGCCAAGAGTCTGACCAACCGGCCCTTTTCAGGGCCAGCTGACCCCATTGCACGAGGGGGTCGGGGTATGGCGGGCCTGCAAGGCCCGCGGGGGGGTGGTCGCTCCAGGTATGCACTGCGAATGGCCCAGGGTCAGTCAGAGTGCGAGGGATATGCTCTATGAGTAACCTTACACCCCGGCGTCTGTACGGCGTGCGGTTTTAGTCGGTTCAAGCCCGACATAAACGCCCCCGCTGGCCGGCGGGGGGGTATCCGAAGGCCAGCCGATCATCAATGAAAAATATATCAATGTAAAATATATAAATAACATCAAATAAAGCGCGATAGAATCCGTTAAAAATAGTTTTATTTCAATGTGTGACATTCGCGTAAACTTCCGACAATATCATGTAGAATAAAATTACTTATACCTCTTTATTTTTATTTTTTATTTATGTATCTTAAGTAAATTAAAAATAACTTGTGCTCTTTAAGTTTATTTTTATATAAAAAAATATATATTTTGGCTAAGATTTTACCGCTCACTCAACACTATGGATCGATTTCATAAAATTGTTGTACCAGAAATGAAATTAATTTAATTATCCGGCATATAGAAACCTGGTATGAAAATATTGGTTAGTTTTTTACTGAAATATTTAAAAGGGTTTATTATAATAATAATAGCAATATTCATGAATACAAATATTTGCAGTGAGCGGGAATCGATCCCGCGTCCCCTGTCGGGGCAGTCGAATGCACTACCGCTACGCTACAGACGCCGTCGAATTTACATTTATTACATCCAATTTTAATTATTATTTTATTAAATTTTAATATTGTACGACACATCACATTATTACTCTTGTTAGTGCCATCTATACTTATATATTGAAACGCCCTATACCTAGTTAGTTAGACTACTCACCAACAGGTGGCAGTATATTACATAACTGCTTTTAGTTTAATATTTTTTTTTAAGTAACAACAAAATACTATTAACGTACTTTAATTTGTCTAATAGCGCAATTTATGCTGCTCTTGAATATTTTGCACACCTTGGTAAATAAATTTTAGTGTTTAAATAGGTTTTTCTAGTACTTAGTGTTTCGAACTAGCCAACGGTAAAGAAAATATTATCTGTATCTGCGTTGCTATGGCAACACATTTGTACACATTCACGTCCAACTAGACCAATTCCTATTTATTGATTTACGTTCTTATATTATTGAATTAGTCTACTAGGTATAAATACATACTAAAAGACTTCCCTGTAGGCAGAATGTGGACCAATGGAAAAAGCAGCGGTGTCACCTCTAAAACATCCTACAGTTCAAAAAATACGAAGCCGTGTCTAAATAAAGCTTCTAAAGTCTCACAAAGGAAAGTTGTTCCTTCAAAAAAAAATTCTTCTAGTGGCAATAGTGCCAAAAGCTGCTCTACAAGCGTAGTTAGTACCAAAAAGTGCCCATCAAAGCCGCGAAAGACGACTAGCTCAGATATAACAGTCACTGATAAAACCCAAATTACAAAAGTGGACTATTGTAAGAAATGCGGCGATGCAGTTGACAAGAATTCTCAGAACGAAGCAGAAATCAACAAAATCGTGAAATCCATGAATCAGAAAAGTGTCCGCAATGATAATAATGTGATTATGAGCAAAATATCATCAGCACCCATCCAACAATATTATAAAAACAAGAATTTTGCTGAATCTACTGAATCAGTGCTATCAAATGATAGAGAAAATAACCTCAAAAACTCACTAGACACTATAAAAGAAGTTTCAGAACTGAATGCGGTCTCTAACGACTCACTCTTTCTAGTATATTCTGATTCTGATGAAGAAGTCACTTATTTAGACCCAGACGACGAAGATAATATAGAAAAACTAAAACAATTTAGGAATAAAAACTATTTTGAATGCCACTCAGCCAAGTCTAGAGTCAAAAACCGAGGCAGCGCTACTAGTTTAAACAAACACAAATGTGTGTATCGATTTTATTTAAATGATCGTTTATTTCCTGTTCCATTAAATACTGACTACGATAATAATGTAAGATGTGTGGAGTGCCAGCTGCCGATGAATATCAAAAACGATTCAAAAACTGCTAAGATCAATGGTACTATTCAAGCTAAAGTGAAAATTGGTAAGGAGACTCAAGATATGATTATCTTATTACCAATAAAAGAGACACTTATCATCAAAGAAAGAAGAAAAGAGGAGAGGAATGCGAATAACGAATATGTGTATTTCGGTGTCGTAAAACTGGGCACATTTGGAAATTCTATATTTAATAGCACATTGCCTCAGGATTCCTTGGCTCTAAAATATCAGAAAGGTTACAAGGAATATGGTTTCGATGAAAGATATACGTACAAGAATGTTTCCGAAGATGACTTTGTTGTAATTTGATTAGTTAATAAATGAATATGGTATTCAATATCCTCTAAGGTTTTATGTAATTCGTGGAATTCTGATCCTGTGCCCGCTTCCCGTGGGAACATATTCCAGGGATAAAAAGTATTCTGTGTTTTTCAGACATGAATCTATTTGTGTGCCAAATTTTTGCCAGCTCCGTTCAATCGCTTGAGCATGATTGAGTTACAAACATCCAAACATCTAGACAAACTGACATTGACAATGACTTGACTTTTGACTTTTGATAATCATTTAACTATATACATACATAATACATTATAGTCACACCTTAGCCATTGGTTAGGCAGATAGAATAGAATAAATTATATTCAAATATTAAAAACTCAGTAGATTAGACAGACTTCAAAAATATTACATGGTTACAAAACCGATGCAAGGTGCCACCTTAATAAAAAAAAGAAGAAAATTTCAAATCGACACGACAATTTAGAAATTGGTTAAATATTTGTTACAGGTGAATATAAAAGTGGCAATACGAAAAGTTATAATAATTTGGAAGTTCCAACTCATGCGCCGATTTAGATGGCTCTATCACGCGTTTATGACATTATACTGAGGATGTGATATTTCAAGGCAGTATCGTGTTCTTGTCCTTATATTGCATTGCAATGGTTCTAAATATTAGGGACGCAATGCAAGGACGCTGCAGACTCATCTACGCCTGGGACTAGCCGTCCTTACAGAACTCACCGAAGCGGGATAAAACCCGACCCCACCAAGCGAGGCCGCGGTGGCAGCCAAAGTTCGCCGGCAACCCTGGGGTTATCCTTTCGAGGGCTTACCCGGGGTGCCCGGCAACGGACACTTGGGGAGGACACCGTGCGGTTTTAGTCGATACACGACATAACCACCCCCGCTGGCCGACGAAGGGATTTCCGCACGTAAAAAAAAAACGCGATTTTTTTTCAATTGAATACCATTGAATTGTTTTTTCGGGTATTATTCCTCCGTTGCTAGACCGATTTTCAAATTTCTTTTTCTGTCTCAAGCCAATAGTTAAATTGCACATTTTGGCGCCAAAATAGTGGTCTCAACATTGATCATTTTGGAGACATCAGATTTTGAAATTTTAGAAGGGGATTATTCCTCCATGGTATGTTCAATTTTCAATTTTATTAACTCTAAACCTGCCGGGTATCAAGTTGTATTTACATGCCAAGTTTGGTGAAAATTGGTCGATTAGTTTAGGAGGAGTAGCGTCACGACCGAAATACACCGAGTGGAGTATAGAGAGCTTTTCGCTCGTTTCGTCTCACTCTCAGCTCTATAAGAGTTGATGATTTAGTAAGAGGTATAATTCATTTATTTTATGTTCAGCAGTGGACTTCCTACGGCTGATATGATGATGATGATGATAATTTTTTTGCCTGCCCGTTTTTTTCATTCGCCTGTAGTGGAAGTACAGTCACTTCCAGAAGTAGCTTTACACATTCCAAGTTACCGATCACGTTAGCTCTAATACCTTTCATAAAACTAAGATAAATACATAAAACAAATAATCTTACCCTTTAAAGATTTAAAAAAAAGTAACACAATATATAGTATAGTTTCAGTTTTATAATTTTACTGTCTCTACCACGGCGTGCGTTCCAATGAGATCTTCCAATTATGAATAATAAATAAATAATACAAATTTACTGGTAGTAGAAATTTGATGACACAAATTTGTCACAAAATTCGGCCGGGTGGGTACCACCGTGCACGATTGCGAAAAACCCTCCATAGTAATCCAATTTCGGTTTGATTGCGTTCAGGGGTCAGCAAGTGCATAGCCGGGCAGGGGGATTGTGGTCGCAGCACTAGGGAGACCGGTGGGTGTCACGCGGTGCTGCGACGACAATCCTCTTCTGATGAGGCCGTCAAGCTGAGTGCCACCATTGTTAACATGGTACGTGCATGTATTGGTGACCCTCTTTCCTGAGACTTTACCTTCAGCTTACCATCAGGCGAGGTGAAGTCAAATTGACGTATCCTAAATAAAAAAAAAAAAAAAAAAAAACATTCTACGACATTTTTACACGGCTCTTTCTAGACCCAAAGCATAGATTATTAAATAGTTACTAACGTAACCGCAAGTAAGCATAGTTTAACTACCTTGTGTTATGGATAAACATACTTTCATGCTGTTTTTTTTTGTAAATATATACATATTATATGTATATAGAAACTCGGTGTGAAACCAATGCAAAAAGACATATTCATGTATACAAATACTAGGTCTGCAAGGCGAATCGCTGCTTGCAATGTTGAGATGAGTGAGACATCGTGAATCAGATTCTGAAAATTTTTAACAGTGATCATTCCTCCGTGGCAAGTCCGATTTTGAAAATTCTTTTTGAAAGTCACAACTCTGGACATGCTTTCTGAGCGTGTAAAGTTTGGTCACAGTGTCTCGAGCGGTTATTATGTAATTCCATCTGGATTTTTTTTTAACGGTGATCATTGCTCTGTGGTAGCATTAATTTTTTCAAAATATATCCATAAACCTTCCTCTGATTGATCTGATGCCAAATTTGGTTCTGATTGGATTAGTAGTTTAGGAGGAGACCTGTAACAAAGAAAATCCTGAAGTCTGATATGAGGAGCTTTCGCTCGACTTCGTCTCACTCAGCTCAATAAACCCCATTTGCTTGTAAGATAGGTGCACATACCGCATATAGAAAACCATACTGAATATAGAAGATCAGGTGGAACAGATCGTAACATTTAACAAGAAAACAGGCAGGTTCGACCACCCTCCCCAAAAGGGAGAATCAGTAGAAATAGATGTTTTTTTTTTACGAATGTTCTACGACATTCTACACAGCACTCTCTAGACGCTAGGTAAGCATGGTTAACTAGCTAAATTTTCAAAATCGGACTTGCCACGGAGGAATGATCAATGTTCAAAATTTTCAAAATCTGATTCCGCAATTAATAGCGGTCAAATCTATTGGACAAGTTTTGGCGCCAAAACAGTCGTATGTCTCACTCAGCTCAACATTGCAAGCAGCGATTCGCCTTGCAGACCTAGTAAATTTTAATACTACACCGCTGACACAGAGATGTGATAAGACACATTTCGCTAATACAATCGTTTGCAATCTCACGCAATAGGGCGCGAAAGCTGACCGATTTATTTAGGTATGTTATTTTCTTAATATCAATATCTTGTTGCAAGTTGAAATATATGTAAATATTCTAAATGTATAAATATTTTACAACATTCTACACAGCGCTTTCTAGACTCAAAGTAAGCATAGTTTAACTAGCTTGTGTATGGGTTCCAGAATGCGGATAAACATACTTATATACTTTTTTTTTAATACATACATATTATACATAGAAACACCCAGACCAATGCAAATAGACATATTCATGCATACAAATATTTGCACTGAGCGCGAATCGAACACGCACCCCCTGACGTAGCAGTCGAATGCACTACCGCTACGCCACAAATGTGTCATTGTTGTCATCATATTTTATCGAGTTTATTATTCTAAACTATGTTATTCCAAAGTTTGCATAAAAAAAAGGCGACCTAGTGCGAGTCGTACTCGCCCATGAAGGGTTCCGTAGCAGCAAATAACATAATAATGATTTTTTTAATGTTTATATTTGAGTTGATTGAATGAAAAGTAAATTGCGGTTTCCGATTTATGACGTATTAAAAAAAAATACTTACTTACTAGATCTCGTTCAAACCAATTTTCGTTGGAGGTTTACATGGTAATATCCATCATATATTTTTTTTAGTTTTATCATTATCTTATTATATAAGTTACAGGGGGGGGGGGGACACATTCTACCACTTTGGAAGTGTCTCTCACGCAAACTATTCAGTTTAGAAAAAAATGATATTAGAAACCTCAATATCATTTTTCAAGACCTATCCATAGACACGTATGCGTGATGAAAAAATCTTTTTGAGTTTCAGTTCTAAGTATGGGGAACCCCCAAAATTTATTTTTCTTTTTCTATTCTTGTGTGAAAATCTTAATGCGGTTCCAGAATACATCTACTTAACAAGTTTCTCAACAGCATAGTTCTTATAGTTCGTAGCGTTGTAGCTTAGTGGTTAAGGAGTCGACCCTACGATCGAGAGGTCCCGGGTTCGAATCCTGGCCATTACACTAGCGACGTGAACCCACTCCTAACTTAGCTTAGCTGCAGGGGTTAGGGGGAATATTAGTAATTTCGGTTACTAATATTCTTTAAAAAAAAATGTTTCGGAAAAAAGTGGCTGTGACATACGGACGGACAAGACTAATCTATAAGGGTTCCGTTTTTTGCCATTTGGCTACGGAACCCTAAAAACGTTAAACTCCTCAAAGCAATAGAGGAGTGCACACAAAAGCTATACGTCTCTTGAGAGACAATGCTATGAACCAACAAAACTAATAAAATTTGATACATACGATAATGAGAAAAGAAATTAAGATCCTATAAAAATTACGTTAATATAAAATTATGGAACACAGTATCACACAGCATACAGTTTTCTTTTATTAGAATTATAATAAAATTCGTTGAAATTTCTAATTATAAATATAACCTTGACACATTTTCCTATAGGTAGATCTGCAACAGATTAAAAAATATATGATAAACAATTGATAAATACCAAATTTTCTGTGCATCCATCCACCATGGAAAATTACGATAATTATCTATGCGTCGAAATTGAGAAGCGAACATTACATTTTGCAATCTTTTCTGCGGTTGGGGATAAATATGGCGGGGTTCGCGCGCGCGCCTCAGTTGTGTCCATTGCGCCTGCGCGATAACTGTCACTCTCGTTCAAAAACGCGAATGTTTTACGGAAAGTGAAATAAGATGTATAATTATATATTACTTTTGGTTTGTTTGACGAGTTTAGTAGCAGCGGACAGTTTACGTAAGTTATTTGTTTATTTACTTTTTCGTACCTCAAAAGGAAAAAACGGAACCCTTATAGGATCACTTCGTTGTCCGTCCGTCCGTCTGTCAAGACCGTTTTTCTCAGGAACGCGTGGAGGTATCAAACTGCAATTTATATCGAATACTCAGGTTTACTGTCCCTTAGAGATGTGAAAAAATCAAACTTCTAAGCCAAAGCAATCAAAAGATACAGCCGTTTATGCCGCAAATTTCCGCAAATTTTCGAAACTCGCACGGGAATCAAAACCTACAGGGTACTTCCCGTGTACTTAGAATCTTGAAATTTGGTACGAAGTAACGTCTTATAGTACAGATAAAGGAAAATTTGCGAAAACCGTAAATTTTTAGTTACATCATATAATAAAAAATATTTTTGGAAATTTTAAAGTTTACTTATATACCCTACAGGTTTGTACGGAACCCTCGGTGTGCGAGTCCGACTCGCACTTGGCCGGTTTTTTTTATAAGTTACGCAGATGACCGACTACCGAATAGGTTACGTACCTTTATGCGGTGCACTGGTGGCATAACACTTCACACTTAATTAGCTTCAGGAAGTATTTATTCATTATAGATTGAAAGTCACTGTGGCTGCGGCGACTGCTAAGTCAAAAGTCACAGAATCAACTAGGTTACTAGGCACACACATAAAAAAGTTTGTGATCACTAGCATAAGCTGATATGTTTGTTTAAATTGAACTTAATGAGGAAAAATTCTTTGTTGTGTGTTTTCTTTACATAGAAATACCCTGTTTGAAATTAAAAACAAAACAATTTTTTTTTAATTGAGTAAATAATCATAATGTAACTGTAACAGAAATTTGATAGAAAGAAAAAGACTGTTTAACCAAACTTTAAGAACAATTTATTAACTAGGTCTCTGCAAGGCGAATCGCTGCTTGCAATGTTGAGCTGAGTGAGACATCGTGAATCAGATTTTGAAAATTTTGAACAGTGATCATTCCTCCGTGGCAAGTCGGATTTTGAAAATTCTTTTTGAAAGTCACAACTCTGGACATGCTTTCTGAGCGTGTAAAGTTTGGTGTGTCTCGGGCGGTTATTATGTAATTCCATCTGGAATTTTTTAACGGTGATCATTCCTCTGTGGTAGCATTAATTTTTTCAAAATATATCCTTAGACCTTCTTCTGATTGACCTCTTTAATCATGCCAAATTTGGTTCTGATTGGATTAGTAGTTTAGGAGGAGACCTGTGACAAAGAAAATCCTGAAGTCTGGTATGAGGAGCTTTCGCTCGACTTCGTCTCACTCAGCTCAATAAAAGATTTATATTCAATATAATATAACTCCGTGGTGTCGTATTCTCTGAGCATCTGTTGCATGATCATCGACTAGTACAAATTGGTAGCCATGGTTTATTCGGAATGGTCTGGCAATGCCATCAATAGCAACTGCTTTATACATGTCTGCTGTCATTTGGGATCCGGGAGCCTCAAGCATCGATACGGGATCAAAACTCCAATCATAATACCACCCCAAAAGGACACCGATTTCCCGCCTTGCTGACCTATTCCAGTGGCAGTTCTTCAAGTTTCAAGATCTTCTGGTCTTCTCCTGAAACGGACACGTTGGTTATCTGGATGAGTACTGATTCACAATTCGTCAACGAAGATATAGTTTTGCCAAATTAATACTTCTTCATCTTCTTCATTTTGCCGAAGTCCATTACAATCTCCTACGATGACGGTGCCGGGAATTTGGAGGAGCTCACCAAGACCTCCGTGCTCGTAATCCAGCCTGTTGCAAGCAATTTCGAATGGTCTGAGTGCTAACTACAAGCCCAGATGTGGCCCGAACTTTTGCCTTTATTTATGAATAGGAAAAGAGTCAAAGCAAGATTGTAAGGATTACCGAGGCATTAGTTTACTCAGCATCGTCGGCCAACTGTATGCAAAAATCTTGATGAAAAGAGTGATGAATGAGACTGATGAAAAGTTGTGAGATGTACAAGCGGGATTCAGGAAAGGAAGGGATGCATTTATCAGGTCTTTTCCCTACGAAGTATAGCCGAGAAATTTTGGCTCACAACCAAAAAGTCTATTGCGCTTTCGTAGATTTGGAAAAGGCCTATGATAGAGTGGTGAGGAATGAATTGTGGTCAACATTATCTATAAATGGGGTGAGCGGCAGCTTGATACGAGCACTGAGATCTCTGTATGAGGGTTCCAGTGCTTGTGTCAGGATAAACGGAGCTTGTAGATACTGGTGTAACATCGAAAAAGGTGTTAGACAGGGATGTGTGGCATCGCCCGGACTGTTTAACTTATTTATATGACGATTGCTTGAAAGAACTGAAAGAGAGTGCGTATGGATTAAGAATGAATGACTTAACCATCAAATGCCTCCTATACGCTGATGATCAAGTAATATTGGCATCATCGGAACAGGAGTTGCAGGTGATAGTTAATATTATGCATGGGGCTTTAACAAACAAAGGAATGAAAGTAAATGTAAGTAAGACGAAAGTGATGATTTTTAAAGAGAAGAAAACATGACAAATTGTAGTATTCTGATTGAAGGAGAACAGTAGAACAAGTGAAAGAGTTTGTATACTTGGGTTCAAAGTTTACGAGGGATGGAAAGTATGACTGTGGTATTGAGCGAAGAGTTTTGGCTGGTAATCAAGTGAATGGAGCACTGCATAATTTTATGAGCAGCCAGAAAGTATCTACTGAGGCACGACTGATTGTGGATAGAGGAGTACTCGATAATTGCAATAAGCTGAATGGATAATAAACTTATAACTATTAGAAGTTTTATAATAGGTCTTAACCTATGAAATTGCCGAAATTTTCTTACAAATTCATGAGTTCGTTATTATTTATATTTTGTTTGAAAGTTGATTTCAAGAAATTTTGTTTTTATTGGCCACTTGATAAATTAATTCGATCTTCAAAAACAGTACTTCCTAAATGCTATCCATTTTGATGATAAATTTCGTATTACTTGACAGCTGTCTCTTTCAAAAATGTAATAAATGTTGCTGTTTGTTAGCTTAATGTTGTCTCATTCATACACAAAAAGAATCATAAAATTTGGATTTGTCATTCCTAAAAAAAATGTTAAAATGTTAGTACTGAAAATTGGGTTTCGTCCAATTTCTTCAAGAAAAACGGCAATTTCATATGTAACGACCAAACATATTATATTCTTAAGTCTAATAATTCTACGTAATAATAATATCCATTCCATTTAATCATCAGCGCGAGTCTATCTAGACCACACAGTTCGATAAATACTTCATGCGTTAACCTTTTCATTATAACGAGCACATTTTTAACAACTATTATGAAACCGAGCATTCTTACTTTTTTTAAATTTCTGTGAACTGATTCTACTGGTCTATTCTACTCTAGTTAGGAAGTTTCTGATAGGGGTTATTACAAAAGAGTACCAGTTGCACCTATAATTTGCACTTTGGTTTCCGAGGTCCGCTCGCTGTCCACCCGTTTCGATGGTTTAACATTTTCTGATAGAAAGCCAATGAATCTTCGCATCTTTTAAAACGCTAATTGCGTTCCTGGTAATAGCAGCAAAACTAATTAGGGTCCCGTTGCCAAATGGCAAAAGCGGCCAAGTGCGAGTCGGACTCGCCAATTAAGGGTTTCGTAGCAGCAAGTAACATAATAATGCTTTTTATTTTAATTTTTATATTTGAGTTGAATTGAATGAAAGGCAAATTGCAGTTTACGATTAACTTCTAAAGTAAGAGAACGATAAAACTAAAAAAAATATATGATGTACATTACGATGTAAACTTCCAATGAAAATTGGTTTGAACGAGATCTAGTAAGTAGTTTCTTTTTAAAACGTCTTAAATCGTAAACCGCAATTTACCTTTCATTCAATAAACTTTCGCGTTCCATGATTTACAATAATTTAACGGGAATTTTCGCGATCATGTATAGGCAATCCGAAGGTATGTACTTATGCCTATACATGATCGCGTTAATTCCCGTGAAATTAAGAGTAGCAACAAAACATTAAAACAGTAAAGAAAAACTGGAAAGGCAAGCCGGTAGGAATCGTGTACGACTTCACCACTGTCTTCTACTCCACCATTCCACACTGATGGCTTATTTCAGCTGCGGGAGCGACTAGCATCTGACTTCGTACTCTGAAAGTAACCCTCCGTCAGAGCCTCGTCCGTCAGTCAGCAGGGGCACCAGCTAGCACGGGAGGTTGGTTTGGGCCCATTTAACACCTCAAGCAATTATAAAGAAACTCAGATAATAAGATAAAGATAAAGATAAATTTATTTGTAGAAACATGTGTACAGATGATGGTACATAATCTTAGGTAAAGTTTCAACATGTTCTGTCAATGTAGACGTACAAAATATGTTAGTATTCGCGAGCTTTTGTATGAGCACGAGACAGGTATATTAAGGTTCCTTTATTTATTACATATTTTTGGTTTTAAATCATTTGACAATCATACTTAATTCTACTGAGCATGGTTACATTTATCTATTATCGGTCAATAAAGGAATAAATGATTAAAATTAATGTCAGTATGAAGGGATATTATAAAGTCCAAAGAGATACTATTACAAGTCAGACATAAATGAACTCTGAACACATTACACTTTTTGCGCAGACGTATAACAAGGATGTTTGCAATGCATTATTTTATGAAAAAAACAATTGTCAGTTGTATATACCTTTTTTTTTTTTTTTTTTTTTTTTTATCGAGTTTATATACCTAATTCAAATATCAATTACACAATCAATAGCGCATGGTAGTCCACTGCTGGACATCGGCCAATGTGCACCATAGCAACAGTCCTCCACCCTATGCATACAGTCGGTCCCACCCACCATTTTCACGTCGTCCATCCATTTGGCTTGCAGGCATCCCACCATCCGTTTGCCGACTCGAGGTCACCACTCAAGAACCCACTTGCTCCAACGGCCATCGGTCAATCGACAAATGTGGCCAACCAACTTCCTTATTATTATTAATTCAATTCCTTATATACTGGTGGTAGAAATTTGATGACACCAATTTGTCACTAAATTCGGCCGGGTGGGTACCACCGTGCACGATTGTGAAAAACCCTCCATAGTAATCCATTTTCGGTTTGATTGCGTTCACGGGTCAGCAAGTGCATAGCCGGGCAGCACTAGTGGGGCCGGTGGGTGTCGCGCGGTGCTGCGACGACAATCCTCTTCTGATGAGGCCGTCAAGCTGAGTGCCACCATTGTTAACATGGTACATGCATGTAATGGTGACCCTCTTTCCTCAGACTTTACCTTCAGCTTACCATCAGGCGAGGTGAAGTAAAATTGACGTGTCCTAAATCAGTCACATCCGAGGTTGTCACTGTCCGGGGCCTGCTTTTCGGCTTGTACATCTCCACTTCGCACGGGTTGGGCATCCATGGGAGTGAGACTAGACTCTACGACGCCAAACCAGCACTTCATGGGTCTATCCCTCCTACTGTGGCCCGGAGGAGAAGGCATGATCAGATACTTGTTACCCACGTAGCTAGGTGGTTGCCGCAGAACGTAATATCTTATTAATTCAGATAATGGTTAATACGCTCAGTAAAATGTAAGTGGCGTAATAGATGTTAAACGCAAAGATGGTCATGTAATGGTAATATTTCCGCGTGCACACATGCGCAGGAGTGCATGAGATTCACTTTCACTGGTAACCAGCCCTCGCCACTTTTATATTGTAGCCGATGCCCGCGGCTCCGTCCGCGCTTAGGTCGGTTATAATTTTTTGATCATATCTCAATTGGTTAAGTAGAAACTTAACCAATTGCAATTAAGCATACGGCAGATTTTAAGTCTGACTAAGATCTTTCTAATACAAAAACAACCGTATCTAAATCCGTATCCAAGAACACGCAACTCACCGAAGCGGGACAAAACCCGACCCCACCAGGCGAGGCCGCGGTGGCGGCCAAAGTCCGCCGGCAACACTGGGGTTATCCTTTCGAGGGCTTACCCGGGGTGCCCGGCAACGGACACTTGGGGAGGACACCGTGCGGTTTTAGTCGATACACGACATAACCACCCCCGCTGGCCGACGGAGGGGTATCCGAAGGGATTTCCGCACGTATAAAAAAAAAAAGAAAAAAAAAAGATCCAACAAATATTTTTGTGTTCGGAATCGTTCATTTAACATAAGCCAAGTATTTTTTTTAATATGTCCAAACAACCTATTTACAATTTTATGACTTTAATTTTATTTATTTATTTAATAATTTCGAAAACTTACAGCTAGTTGCTAAATGAAATAGATGATGTTTTTTTGTGACGGCCAATTACAAGTTTTCACATAAAAAACGGAAGATTAGTATTGCTTCGTGACTTTCCGACATTTAATACAGAAAACACGCATTCTATAGGCTAGGCAGAATAGTATACGTTATACAAGGTTTTTTAAGTCCTGTAGTACTTGTGTTAAAGGTATCAATGTCGACTCTTCATAACATAACATATATCCCCGAAGGGGTAAGCAGAGGTGTTAGCACCCACATTTCGCCAGTTTATGTTTAGGTCCCAATGTAATAGGTAGCGAGTCTATTGCCATAAACCGGGCACTTATAAACCTGCGATAAATACACACATAACTTCGAAAAGCATCGAAAAGGCATTGGTGTGTGCCATGGTAAAACCTGGGATCGAACCCGAGACCTCGTCTCAGCAGTCCATTACCCATACCACTAGGCTACCGCGGTTGATGTCGACTCTTCGGCTATCTGAATCGTACGTGTGAGTACTGACTGTAGGTGGTTCGGGATATAGAAACATGAAGAAGGTTATACCTCCGGAGATATGCTGACGGTACTCGCAGACCTATTTTGTTCACCAAGTCCGTCAAATTCATCGATCTGTTATATAAATGATAATAAAACGTCTGCTATTTTTGTAGAAAGATAAATACTCAACGCACGTAATTAAGCGCGCGTTACGCACTCCACCACAGATTAGATAGCTGTTACGCCTTTTCTTAAGTTCGCTTGAAAGTACCCCATTCATCTATGGTACTTTATTTTTTTTTTTTTCGTGCGGAACTCCCTTCGGATACCGCCCCCGCTGGAGAGCGGGGGGTCTCCAGCGGGGTCGGTTATGTCGGGCTTGAACCGACTAAAACCGCACGCCGTCTCGGGTCTTAAGACGCCGGAGTGTAAGATTACCCATAGAGCATATCCCTCGCACCCCGACTGACCCTGGGCTATCTCCGGTTTCGAGATGGCCCCCTTACTTGCTCTCCACTGTGCCATCTGCTAATCAGAGGGACACGTGGAAAGCTTCCGAACAGCCCTCAACAGGGCCGTCCTCACCTCGGTCGGAGTTGGCCGTAGGCGGCAGCGTCTCTCCCGCCCTAGGAGAGAGGCGCTGCCGTCTCCGTTGCCCAGGGTGCACCGCGTGGAGGTCCCCAACCAAGCACCCCTTATCTATGGTACCTCATAACCCTCACAGAGGCACAGTTACTATTTTCTATGCGTATCTGTGTGGAACTGACCAAAGGTAATGAAAGAACCTTTAAGCATTGGTTAATTGACTGCAAAATGACACATTTTTTTTAAACTTGTGGTAACACCCGCGCCATCCGTCGCAAACAACCCAATCTGTGGATCCTGCTTCGCGCTGTGTTTTCGTCCTCCATAAACTGTTATGCCAAGAGTGATCACTTAGTCTGGTCGAAGAAATACTACACCCTGTGCCTTTGCAATACATTTGAAATTTGTGTATTCAGATGGATCCATCTCATCTCATTCCTCCACATATTTATGGAAATACAGATATGATCAAGAAGAAACTACATCAGTAGGCCTACCATGAAACGTACATCCGTAATTGCGAACCCGCACGACACACGAACGAAAGAAGTGTCATTTAGGGACCCTGAAGTTGGGGTGCTTGGTTGGGGACCTCCACGCGGTGCACCCTGGGCAACGGAGACGGCAGCGCCTCTCTCCTAGGGTGGGAGAGACGCTGCCGCCTACGGCCAACTCCGACCGAGGCGAGGACGGCCTTGTTGAGGGCTGTTCGGAAGCTTTCCACGTGTCCCTCTGATTAGCAGATGGCACAGTGGAGAGCAAGTAAGGGGGCCATCTCGAAACCGGAGATGGTCCAGGGTCAGTCAGGGTGCGAGGGATATGCTCTATGGGTAACCTTACACCCCGGCGTCTTAAGACCCGAGACGGCGTGCGGTTTTAGTCGGTGCAAGCCCGACATAACCGCCCCCGCTGGCCGGCGGGAGGGTATCCGAAGGGATTTCCGCACGAAAAAAAAAAAAAAAAAAGTGACCCTGAAGTTACTTCAGATTTCATTCTTTGGGTCGGGACTCGGGACCATAATGTAGAGGTTTTCGTTTACAACATATTTCTATTAAAAAATAAATGATTATAAACCAACATATTAAAAAACACCTTTGTATTGGATTATGCTAACCTTTTGACCTTTTGAAATAAGTTTTATAATATCGTGTTTAAATTTTGATTATTTTATTGGTTGGCTGTCAAAATTCCAAAATTTTCGACTTCGGATCGTTTCATGGTAACTTTTAGGCCGAATGAACTGTCACGTGCCGTCTTCATGCCCGATTGCGGGATAAGGGCGTTTCATAGCACTGATGGGCCGACATTTCGATCCGGTTTCATGGTAGGCCTACAGCATTATAGCATAGCGTATGGTTTCTCAAACAACGGAACGTCAGTTAATCGAAGAACGCGTTAGAAACCGTTTGCTTTTTCCAGGATTTAAGTCTTTAAGGTACTTAGCATCCACAAAAGTAGGTACTTACTGTTTATTATGGATAAAAAATAATTCTTAAACGGTTGTAGAGTAACGCGCAGTGCAGCCACCGACAAAAACTGGTAAGAAATTACTTAATAAGATATAATATTATAAATTCAAAACTGTGGTGTAATGTTGGCATCCACTTGCTCATAGCTTACAAAAGTCTTGCCGGTAGCAAGGTCATGCAATGCAACTCTCTTCAGCGTGTCGAAGAAAGAATCTATTTTTAGCAAACATTTCTGAGCATTACCTCACGCAAACCAGCTGGTTGTATAAACATAAATTGTCCTTCACTAAGGTCAATTGTGTAGTTAACATTTTGGTTGCATTCACAGCGAAACTACGAGAAGAGTTGTGCGATTTCTGGTAATGCATTGATAAAAACATAGAATAAAACTTTTTTACGGATTCTATCGCGATTTTTTTTTTTTTTATATTTAGGACACGTCAATTTGACTTCACCTCGCCTGATGGTAAGCTGAAGGTAAAGTCTCAGGAAAGAGGGTCACCATTACATACACGTACCATGTTAACAATGGTGGCACTCAGTGTCTACGCATCTGCTCACACCATCTAGCGGCATCTCATACGGAACAGCTACTACTACTACGCGACTACAGTGCCACACCGTGCGCGGCGGAGAAGATAGGAACCCTCCGGCTCTCAATCCCGACTCGGGGCGCCCGCACCCCCCTCGCCATCGCCATTACCATCTTACCATCTACAAGACAAGTCACGACGCGTACTTGATTATCTAATTAATTCGTTTTTTTTGTTCTTTGAGTAATCATATGTACATCATTATTCATTCATTCATTCTCATTATCAATTAAACCACTACTTACAACAAGATACAAATAAATAATTTCATTTGGAGTAGACAAACCCGAAGCCCCCGTACTACACATTTGATCCACGAGCCGCATATTTGAACCGAGAAGACGATACCAAGTAGCTCAACGGTTAGGCCTTCGATCCCGTCTACTCTAATCCTCGTGATCTGTTAAAACCGTGTTGCATAATCGTTTTATTTATTAATTAGGTAGGTACCTACCTAGTTTACCGCGTAAGTCTAGCTTGTGCAATACCTATTCAAAAGTGCATCCTCGTGCCTGTTACCGGATAAACCGTAAGTACATACCTTATTCTACTCTATTTGGAGGCCATTATAATGGGGGTTGATCAGGATAATAACCTCAATGATCTCAAACGGCAACGGGGCACAATACGGGGTAGAATAACTCACTTCCAGAAATACCTAGACGCCTTCAGCGACAGCTCCCCTTCTAATTTACAAATTAAAGAGATAAAATTACGAATATCTGCTGCCAAAGACCATTTCCATAGTTTTAATTGTCTACAGAGTCAAATAGATTTGTGTTCCCCAGACTCAGATAGCGTTATAAACCTTGAGTATGTCGAGTCTTTTAAAAGTTTATATTTTACGGCATTAGCAACTGCTGAAAGCTTAGTGGAAAGTGGGGATTGTGGAGAGACTGGTTCAAGTTCTGTAAGTAACAGCGTTCATAAAACGGTTAAACTGCCGCAAATCAAACTGCCAGCATTCGATGGTTCCTACGACCATTGGTTGGAATATCGCAACTCATTCATGACTATGATACACAATCGCACGGACTTAGATCCTATTCAAAAATTCCACTATTTACGTAGTTCACTTAGCGGCACGGCGATGCAGGTTATAAGTGCATTAGACTTTACAGAGAATAACTATAAATATGCATGGGAGTTACTGGAGTCTAGATTCCATAATACTAGGCTTCTCGTACACAACCACATCAAAGCGTTGTTTTCGATTCCTCCTAATAAACAAGAGTCCGCGTCACATATAAGAAAGTTAATAGACACCATTATGCGAAATCTTAGGGCGCTTAGTTCATTAGAGGAACCCACCGAGTCATGGGACACTCTGATAATATACCTAACCGTCTCGCGACTCGATACTAACACAGAACGTGATTGGGAAACCCATTTAGGCACGATTTGTTCCAATTCCAATAGGAAGTTGAAGTTAAATGACCTCCTTACATTTCTTAAAAATAAGGCTGATACCTTAGATATGATAAATGCGAACACCAAACCTCAGAATAAGCCACCTGTTGTTGCTCATAACTCGAAAGGGTCACACAGGTCACCTGTTCAGAGTTTCGTAGTTAATAATAATAGCCTAAAGGGTAGGTTATCTAACAATCCTAACCAAGTGCGTAAGTGTGTCTTTTGTAGTGGTAATCATTATTTATACGCATGTTATTCGTTTTTAAACTTGCCGGTCAAAGAAAGAATCGTATTCGTAGACGATAAACAATTATGCCGCAATTGTTTACGTTCGGGACATGCATTGACCGAATGTTCTTTCGGGCCGTGCAAAGAGTGTAATTCTAGTAGGCATAATTCACTCCTCCACTTAGCGGACAGTAACGACCGCTCTGGTGCATTTCGTGAGCGGTCAGCTGATCAGCGGGTGAATACGCCCGGCGCATCTCGCGGCACCCGTACCGCCGCCGCCGTCGCCGGCGCCTCCGTCGACGCGGGTTCGTTAACGGCACTTCACACTATGTCGGTAGGGACCTACAGCTCGAATGTAGGCAACATTTCAGAACCGAAAGATTCCCTTCAGACTGTGTTGTTGAGTACCGCGTTAATCGAAGTATTAGACGTAAATAAGCGTGTACATACAGTGAAGGCACTGTTGGACAATGGCAGCCAACACTGTTTTATAACTGAGAAATTAAGACGATTATTAAATGCGCCTTCTATACAGTCCACAGTTCAGGTTTGTGGCGTTTCACAAACTATCACAAAATCAAATATTTCATGCGATATATCTATACGTTCTAAGATAAATGAATATAGCGCTAGGGTGAGGTGCCTAGTTTTGCAGCGTATAACGTCTAGTATACCCTTAACTAGCATCGACTCGGAAATTATACGTATACCTACTAATATTCAGTTAGCGGATCCCACCTTTTATATACCTTCAGAGATCGATTTATTAATAGGGGCAGATCTTTTCTGGGAAATATTAGACGGAAATAAAATTCGTTTAGGCAACGGACCGTACCTACATAATTCTAGGTTAGGTTGGTTACTATCCGGCCCTTTGTATACAAAGGGTCTATGCGTAAAGAACTTACCTAAGGTCCAATGCAACTTTATTCAGTCAATTGATGAACAACTCATGCGTTTTTGGGAGTTAGAAAATGTAACTCAGACTCGTAACGTCTATACACACGACGAACGGTTGTGTGAAGAATTATTTACGAAAACTACCATTCGCGAGGCCGATGGTAGATTTTCCGTACGAATCCCATTGAAGAACTCACCAGAGACTTTAGGTGATTCGTTTAATATGGCTAAGAATAGGTTCCTGTCCTTAGAACGTAAACTGGAACGTTCACCCTCTTATAAACGTATGTATTGCGACTTTATGCGTGAATATGAGGACTTAGACCATATGACACGTATAGATAAATTCGATAGCCCTCACTATTTTCTATGCCATCATGGTGTGTTAAAGGAGAGCAGTACGACGACTAAGTTAAGGGTCGTATTCGATGCCAGTGCTGTGACCACGTCCAACCAGTCGTTGAATGATATTCAGTTCCCGGGTCCTGCACTTCAAAATGATATTTTTTCGATACTTATGCGTTTCCGACGGTATAAATACGTGGCTTGTGCGGACGTAGAAAAGATGTTTCGAATGGTGAACATACAGTCCGATCAAAGATGTCTTCAACTCATACTATGGCGTGATAAGGTCACTGACCCTCTTAAAGTGTATCAGCTGAATACTGTGACGTACGGGACGGCATCGGCCCCTTACTTAAGCATGCGTTGTATTCGTCAACTAGCATTGGAAACTGATGATAAGGTTATAGCTCGGGTCATCACTGAAGATATCTTCGTTGACGATCTCATCACCGGTGATGACAGCAAACAGAAGTTAATCACCATATGTGAAAAAACCGCTCAAGTATTAAAGTCAGGTTGTTTTATTCTTCGAAAGTGGAAATTTAATTCTGACGTAGGACAAACCGACACTATGTTTGTAGATCAGCATACACAGAACAAAACACTTGGTATAGGCTGGTATAGTGACACGGATTATTTATATTATTCTACAAAAATAAGTGACTATAGTAATGCATCACTAACTAAACGGGTAATGCTTTCTGCAATTTCACAGATATACGATCCGTTAGGTTTATTATCTCCTGTCGTTATTATAGCGAAGGTTTTATTACAAAAATTGTGGCTTTGTAAGTTGGACTGGGACAGCCCTGTGGAACATGAGATCAGCGTAACGTGGCATAGTTTTATTGAGTCTTTGTATAGTTTAAGCGAATTAAAAATACCACGTCATGTTATGAGTGATAATACTAACGTAGAGAATAAGGAACTCCACATATTTAGCGACGCTTCCCAAGGCGCGTATGGGGCGTGCGCTTATATACGAACATATAACAGTGACTCTCAAGTATGTTGCAGGTTGTTATGTGCAAAGGTTAGAGTTTCGCCTCTCAAGTCTGTTACGATACCTCGATTAGAGCTCAGTGGTGCTCTTATAGGTGCGAGATTGTATAAAAAGATTATCGAATCGTTAAGGTTAATTTTTACCAATGTATATTTTTGGACAGACTCCACAATTGTTATCGGGTGGTTAGGTATGTCGCCGCATCTATTGAAGACTTTCGTGAGTAATCGCGTAGCCGAAATAAATGAGTTAACAGGTGACTCCACCTGGTTACATGTTTCGAGTTCTGATAACCCAGCTGATCTTTTATCTAGAGGGTTGAACCTCAATGATTTAATTAATAATAGTTTGTGGTGGAATGGGCCGTCATTCCTACAAGATAATAGTAGTGTTTTTTGTAACTATGTAAACAACGATAGTTCATTTAATTTTGAAGTAAATAATTTACCGGAACTAAAGCGTCAAACTATAAACCTAGCGTGTATTAGTCAATCGTATGATGACGTGATTAAGTTTGAAAATTATTCGTCGTTTAATAATTTAAAGCGAATAGGTGCTTATGTATTACGATTTATAGCTATAATTCGCAGTCGTCGCGTACTTACCTACGGTACCTGTCCGTTATCAGTGGATGAGTTGAACACGTCGGAACGTATGTTAGTGTTGCTAGCACAAAAACAGTCATTTCCCGATGTTTATAAAAAGTTGTTTAATAAGGAGCCTCTGAAGATTAATTCTAAGGAATGTAATCGTATTTCTGGGCTTAATATATTTATGGATGAATATAACATTATTCGTGTGGGTGGGAGATTGTCTAATTCGATTAACTTTGATTTTAATAAAAAACATCCAGTACTGTTGTGTGGTAAGCACCATCTTACAAAATTACTCGTTAGATTCGAACATATGAAACTATTTCATGCTGGTCCCCAGCAGGTTTTGTCCAGTTTACGTGAACGCTGGTGGCCGCTGAGTGCACGTAACATTACACGTAAGGTTGTGCGAGAGTGTATCGTTTGCTCGCGTATGAAAGGTAAAACGTTATCACCGTTGATGGGAAATTTACCCTCTGATCGCTTGGACCCGGGTTCACCGTTTATGCGAACAGGGGTGGATTATGCTGGCCCTGTGCATATATTAAGCAGGAAGGGTAGAGGTGCTCAGCTGACAAAGGCGTACATCTGTCTTTTCGTTTGCTTCCTTACGCGAGCAGTACATATAGAACTTGCTACCAGTCTGTCTACTGATGATTATATTTTAGCTTTAAAGCGTTTTATAAGCAGAAGGGGTAAACCTAACGTAATTTATTCAGATAATGGTCGAAATTTCGTGGGTGCAGAGAAAGAGTTGTCGCATATTTTCAATAATAGTAACAACACTAAGCAGATAATTGACTTTGCCGCTAATGAGAGTATCAAGTTCTCCTTTATTCCCCCCTATTCCCCCCATTTCGGTGGCCTGTGGGAGAGTGGAATAAGATGTTGCAAATATCATCTTAAGCGTATGATAGGGAACGCGAATTTAACTTATGAGGAATGTAGCACGGTTCTAACTCAGATAGAAGCCATTCTCAACTCCCGTCCCCTTTCCCCTCTATCTTCAGATCCTAGAGACCTAACTCCACTTACCCCTAGCCATTTCCTCGTCGGTCGGCCGTTGACTGCTCCACCATCCGAAGACCTGGAAAATAAGCCGCTGACACGTTTGACCCGGTACCAGCGAGTGGAACAGTTGCGGCAACAATTTTGGCAGCGATGGGCCAAAGAATATATATCAGAGCTACAAGTACGCACCAAATGGAAGTCACGCCAAGCTGACATTCAGCTGGACAGCCTAGTTATCATTAAGGAAGACAACCTTCCTCCGATGCAATGGAAGTTGGGGCGAGTTATTAAGATTCACCCAGGGACAGACGGCGTTTCACGCGTAGCAGATCTCCGTACGTCGATGGGTATTATCCGAAGGTCATTCTCACGCATATGCCCTTTGCTAGAAGCCTAAAAACATTAGAAGAAGCGTGATGTGTTGGAAGCAGGTGCTTCCAAAGGCGGGGCCATGTCTACGCATCTGCTCACACCATCTAGCGGCATCTCATACGGAACAGCTACTACTACTACGCGACTACAGTGCCACACCGTGCGCGGCGGAGAAGATAGGAACCCTCCGGCTCTCAATCCCGACTCGGGGCGCCCGCACCCCCCTCGCCATCGCCATTACCATCTTACCATCTACAAGACAAGTCACGACGCGTACTTGATTATCTAATTAATTCGTTTTTTTTGTTCTTTGAGTAATCATATGTACATCATTATTCATTCATTCATTCTCATTATCAATTAAACCACTACTTACAACAAGATACAAATAAATAATTTCATTTGGAGTAGACAAACCCGAAGCCCCCGTACTACACACTCAGCTTGACGGCCTCATCAGAAGAGGAGTGTGGTCGCAGCACCGCGTGAACCCCCCGGTCCCACTAGTGCTGTGACCACCATCCCCCTGAACGGCTATGCACTTGCTGACACCTGAACGCAATCAAACCGAAATTGGATTATTATGGAGGGTTTTTCGCAATCGTGCACGGTGGTACCTACCCAGCCGAATTTTGTGACAAATTTGTGTCATCAAATTTCTACCACCAGTAAATTTGATGTTATTTGAAAATTTGATGTTATTTTATATTTTACATTGATCCCGACGTTGCTTTTCAATGTGTGACACTCGCGTAAACTTCCGACAATATCAAAAAGATAGAATTTTAAAAGTAAATAAGAAATTTTTGGACTTTTTTTGTTGTTGGTACTTTAATTTTCGAATTCGTTACGTATTTCTAATCTTTGGCATCGACCTCGACGAAAAACAAGTGCGGTTTGAAAGTGTGTTATGTTTTTTGCTTTTTAAGTGAAGTTAAGTTTTTATTGTTACAATTTTTATAATAAATTTCATAATATTATCATCATCTATAATAATGTTAACGGCAATTAAGTAACGCGATCGTGGTACATACCTTTGAATTGCCTGACCTTTCAGGATAATCATTCAATTCAATCACTAAACCAGCTTGCACTTTGGAGCCTGGGAGTTTCTGATATTGTGTTTTACTGTTAAGAAATTCTTAACAGAAAAGATCGGAAAATTTCTGAATATAGAATTTCAAATCACAAATTACAGAAAATTTTCAGAAAATTACATAAAACTTTCAAAAAATTACATAATATTTTCAGAAATGGTTTTTCAGTAGCGGAAATTGCTAAATTTTGTCTCCTCGCTGTGTTACTCAGCTTCCTAAAAGAAAAATTCGTTTTCATTTCACCCGATCCGGAAATCCAATCCGGAACCTTATACACATCTCTATTAGTTTACCACTGCTTTGCACCCGAAGCATAATTTTAACAACTTTTCTTTACACTACGAACTAAAAATCCTAGAAAACTTAAAAGGCTACAAAAAGCTACTCACCCTACAGATTATCTGCACAAAATCTCATTGCCAGGTCACAGTTGCAATGCTGGTGCATATATATAGTTGTTATTACTCCTCATTGACATGCGCAGACGCATTCCGATTCGACCTTCGTCGGCTGGACGCGGCGGTCTGACCCCGCGGCTATCGGCTCTGTTCCACTAATGGCACACGTAGGAGCTATTCAATAGATAAATTATTGGACATCCTTACTTCCATACAATGAGCTTTGAAGCCTTGAATTACTTACTAAGTGCGTTAAGAGGATGTATTGAAGATATTAGCGTCAGGTATTTCACTTTTTTCTCAGCAATTACAAACTTTGGGTACAGATGATTTTTTATATTATTTTTCATTATTATTGCTTCATTCTGGTAATTGGCTTACACGATTAGTCAACCTTTGTAGCAGAATAATATAATTATTATCTCAAAGTCTGCTCTGCAAAAACAGAGGTTTTCGTTTCACACACAAACAGCATCGATTCAAACGTCTAAGTTTTCTGTACCGATATGTGTCAATACACTCTTAGAAATGGCAATTTGGAAACCAAAATTTGTTTTTCAAATTGTTTAATTGCCCTTTTGTTCTGGTTATCGCTTTACTAGCAATGAGAATAGATAGAGTTAAACTGATTCGATGGGATGGGATCAGAGGAACCTATCAAGATCTTCGAGCCCAAAGCGAACCTCACCTGCAACCTCACCTGTACACCTGCTGATTGACGGACGAGGCTCTACCGGGAGCTTTCCTTTCGGGTCGGCGGTCAAAGGGAAGTCACTCCTGGAAAAGTCGACATATCAACCAAAAACAATGAACAGACCTCGAGCTCCATAGTACAAATTTTGGACGCAAAGAAGTATGTTAATCCGCATTCTTAACATTAAACATTAACATAACTTCACGCCTGTATCCCCGAAGGGGTAGGCAGAGGTGTATTACACACCCACGATTCGCCAGTTATGTTAAGGTCCCAATGGAATAGGGGGCGAGCCTATTGCCATCTACCAGGCACATTATTAAGCGAGCGATAATTAACAATCATTAATGCACAAATAACTACGGAAAGTCAGAGGTGTGTACCCGGGGCGACTGGGGATCGAACTCGAGACATCGTCTCAGCAGTCCGTTACGTACGCCACTGGGCTATCGCCGCATTTTTAATCCGCATTCTAGAACCCATATTGCCAGCTAGGGCTTAGATGGGGTCTAGGTGGCCTATATCCTGATTTACGTGTGAAAGTGGTAACCCCCGAGCTTCACCTCACCGAGAGAACTATTAAAAGTTGGTTAATATCGACTTCTAACCTAACGATTTGTTAACATACATAGTCATAAGTGCAGCTTAGATAAACATGATTATTACAACTTCGAGAGGTTAAACCTCTCCATGTAAACAAATCTGCGAGGTTATGGATGCAATAACATATACATATAAATACTCTTGTTCGTCTGCATATCGGTTGCACAAATCATGTGAGCGAAACTATGAAGGTCGTCCAGCATTCTTTCATAAGACCTTTTACCAATAATACGACGAAATGTTTGAAATAACTTTAAATATGAATGTTGGAAAGTAGGAATGGCGTGATGAAAGTGGCAGGGGTCAAGGTTGACTGGTCAGTGAATGAGGGACCGTTTTCTTGGTAGGAATTATCTGCTTATAATATATACCAGTTGCCAGCAGCTTTGCCAGCCTGGAATTCTGTTCCCCTTCCTGTTAGCTTCCCATGGGAACCTATCCAGAAATAAAATATAGTCTTTGTTTTATTCCAGACTATAATAAGTCAGGTCACCGTTGCAATGCTGGTGCATATAAATAGTTGTTATTACTCCTCATTGACATGCGCAGACGCACCCCGACCTTCGTCAGCTGCGGCTTTGCCAGCGATGAATTCTGTTCCCCTTCCTGTTAGCTTCCCATGGGAACCTTACCAGGAATAAAATGTAGCCTTCGTTTTATTTCAGACTATAATCTATACTTGTACCAAATTTCAGCCAGATCTGTTCACCTTTATGAGTGTGATAGGTAACAAACATACAAACGTCTTCACATACTTTCACATTTATAATATTAGTAGGATAGTTGGCCCTCCCCGGTTTTGCCAGTGGCGTATTTCGAACCTCCTTTGCACCCCTGTAACCCATATGTGCCTGTAATGTTTTAGTTTTCTTCTTCTCCGGAATCTTCCGGGTTTGTTGAAATTGATGATTACTGCTGCGCTCCCTTAACACTCACAAATAATGTGACTTTCTATTGGTAAAGATCCAGAGTACCCCTTCATAATCTCACAAACTCACAATATGAAAAACTCACAACATTACAAATTCACAACATCACAAACTTATAACATCACAAACTCACAACATCACATACTCACAACATCACAAACTCACAACATAACAATCTCACAAACTTTACCTCTTTATAATATTATAGTATAGATATAAATTAGCGACCGCGTAGCACTACCAAGATCTTTGAAGCTGAAAACAATTTCATCTGTAAGCCGGTACATCTGCTGATTGACGGACGAGGCTCTGGCGGAGGCTCTCCTCTCAGGGTTATGAGTTGGGAGGTCAGCCATCGCTCTCATTAACACGAAGATAACCCGAATCTAAAGAGAAAATAGAAGACTCCAAAGTGCAAGCTTTGAATGCGATTTGCGCTCGGATGATGATTATGAGTAGGCTGTAGTAATAGTATCCTGGTCATTCTTAGGATGGGTGACCATTCTTAAGACATTGAGACCGAACATCGTGCTCTTACGTTAAGACGTCTGTCCCTGTTGCCATACCAATATCTGTGGCATTCGCTACGGTAGTTGGAGCCCTAAGAAATCCTACAACCAGCTCTAAGTTCAGAACTTTAATACCGCCATGGATCGTGTAGGTCTGATGGCTGGTCCCCAGGATCTTTTGGCTACCTATCGTGAACGGGCAGCCTCACCGAAACACTGTATCACTAAATCTTGTGACTTTCAGGGCCTTGGCAATGTTCAGTTTGTATTCACTATCTGTTGCATAAGAATCATCATTCTTAACGTGGAGTGCTTCCACATAGTTTGTAGAACGTATTAAAATTCAGGACACGAGTGAGCAAGGAAAACCTAGTGATTAAGTTTTGCAACACAAGTGCAAAATCATCAGACATGCTTCAAACGAAACATATTTTGAATTAATTAAGAAGTATTTAAGAACTGAGTGCACGAAATATTACTAAAAGTTAAACATTGCCATATTATACCATCCCTTACTTATAAATGGGTGCACGAAGAATTACATTTCTGTGCCATACCATCCCCTAGTTAACAACTGGGTGCACGAAATTAATTAACTTATCGTATAATTTTAGTTAAACATTTCCATTTTATACCTTAATTATATTTATAAATAGTAGATTATTGCATCGAGCACAAAGTAATTTATTATTGCACCGAGTGCCTGATTTATAGCCCGAGCGTCAGCGAGGGCTCTAATCTAACAGGCACGAGGACAATATAAATTACTTAAGGCGATGTGCATAATCTGCTTTTCTTTCAACTATTACCTATAGGAATAGTAGATAAAAAAAAACTCATATCAAACAGTTAAAATAGAAGTTTAATTATTGAAATTAAAAGTTATACTTGAGAAATTATTAAACGTAAGGTTAAGAGTTTTGTTGGTTTTCTTTTTTGTTTTTGATTGTTTTTTGAGTTTTTTTTAATTTCTTTCATTTTTAAATCAGAGTTAGCAGCAATCATTTTTTAAATTTGGAACTAGTAGGATAGAAACGAATAATACGTACGTAAAAAAAAAGTATTGATATCGGCTGGCTGAATAGAGCTAATCCATTGAGACTGGCACCTTTTGGTGCTATTAAAAAAAAACTGTGCAATAATGAAATTTCATACATTTTTATTGCTCTAGAGCATTAAAGACTCGCTTTGTACTGAGTTTTTAGTGTGATTGTGATGAAATTAAAGCATAGTAGGAAGAAAATATAATTTTAGTTAAACATTTTCATATAATACCTACCGTAATTATATTTATAAAATATAATTGCCCAACTTGAGGGTATAATTCCACAGCAGGCTTAATATGAGGTAACTGCCGTCCTTGTACCGAATAGCTGTCGTGCAGATGTGACAAAATAATCGTGTAATGCAAAAGTATCAGTTATGAAAGGCGACAGATTAACTCAAACTGGGTGAAGCGTCAAGTGACATTCACGAGGTTTGGATTTAGATGGGTGACCGAGGTTTAAAGTAATGTAAAAAATAAGTGACCTATGTGGTATAACGGTAGAGCGTTCCGCTGCTGAGTCAGAGGTTGCGGCTTCAATTCCCGCTCAGTGCAAATATTTGTATGCTTGAATACTTGAATATGTGTCTGTATTTGTATTCGTCTGGGTGTCTCTAAATATAATATGTACCTACATATTAACAAAAAAAATACTGTCTAGAACCCATAACACATGCTAGTTAAGCTATGGTTACTTTAGAATCCTAACCCCTTCAGTTAACTTGAATTGATTGTGTTAGGAGTGAGTTAGCGACGGTAGTGTAATAGGCGGGTCTAAATAGCGCTGTGTAGAATGTCCTAGAATATTTCTAATTATAAAAGTTCACCCTCATTGTTACAGCCGAAGAATTCATCAGCTGCAAACAGAGCGACCCCAAAATAAATGAGTGCTTGAAAGCTGCCATCCCTGATGCATTGAGGAAGATGAAGAAAGGTGAGTTTTGAGGGGGCAGGGTTGCAGGTTCGATTCCCGTTCGGTGTAAATACGTTATGCATGAGTATGGTCCATTGTTTCTATGTATAATATGTAAGGTATTTGTAAACACGTAAGTAGGTAGTTTCATTCGTTACCTGTAACGCATGTTATAAAAAATATTTAGGCTCAAATCGTAGGTAAAGAAATTATAATCTGCTACTTTAACTACTTTTTAGGGTTCCGTTGCCAAATGGCAAAAAACGGAACCCTTATAGATTCGTCGTGTCTATCTGTCTGTCCGTCCGTATGTCACAGCCACTTTATTCCGAAACTATATGAACTAAGCTGTTGAAACTTGGTAAGTAGATGTATTTTGTGAACCGCATTAAGATTTTCACACAAAAATAGAAAAAAGACTATACATTTCGGGGGTTTCCCCCATACTTAGAACTGAAACTCAAATTTTTTTTTTCTTCAAACCCATACGTGTGCAGTATCTATGGAAAGGTCTTCAAAAATGATATTGAGGTTTCTAATATCATTTCTTTTTAAACTGAATAGTTTGCGCGAGAGACACTTCCAAAGTGGTAAAATGTGTGTCCCCCCACTGTAACTTCTAAAATAAGGGAATGATAAAACTAAAAAAAATATATGATGTACAATACCATGTAAACTTCCACCGAAAATTGGTTTGAACGAGTAGTCGATCTAGTAAGTACTTTTTTTTTAATGCGCCATATCGTCAACCGCAATTTACCTTTCATTCAATCGACTCAAATATAAAAATTTTACTTGCGGCTACGGAACCCTTCATGGGCGAGTCCGGTTTTTAATAATTCTTCACTCACTATGATAAATATATTGTTATTTTTTTTACCTATTTATTTAGTTATTAATATAATTTTTTAACTTCTAATAAAATTTCATCATAAAAATAATCCTCGCGGATTTTCTAATTTTTGTGTGTTCGTTGAGGGTTGGATAAATAATAGCACATGTAATTTATACATTGTTAAGGTCAATTACGAAATGTATAATATAATTTTAGTTTTGTCTAGTGGCGAAGGCTTACGGAACTATTAAAAACTTATGTAATTGTTCCGTAGTTCGTAAGATCGATTAATGGTTAGTACCGTCAGTAACTATTTAGTAATCTGTGGTACCGTCGACATCGATATTAGCTTATCACAGTCCAAGTTAGCGATCACCTTAGCAGCCTTAGCTCTGACACTTTACATAAAATAATGAACAAATACGGAAAAATGGTTTAAATTTTTTTCGTATATACCTTTTTTTTTTTTTGTCGTGCCGAAATCCCTTCGGATACCCCTCCGCCGGCCAGCGGGGGCGGTTATGTCGGGCTTGAACCGACTAAAACCGCACGCCGTCTCGGGTCTACAGACGCCGGGGTGTAAGGTTGCCCATAGAGCATATCCCTCGCACCCCGACTGACCCTGGGCCTCTCCGGTTTCGAGATGGCCCCCTCGGGTTTGGGAACCACGGTGTCCCCGTCTTGCCCCGGTTTGGGGGAGGGGCGCTTGTCGCCCCACCGTCCCGGCCTGCTTCTACTGGGGTGACAGGCGGCCTCACCCGCCACCCCCAGGCCTGCGCTCATGGAGGACGGAGGTCGTTAAGTGACCTCCGGCGCCTGAGTCGCCTGCGACGCGCGGCGAGCAAGTTGCGGGCTCGGCGGGCCGGGAGAGTTCTAAATCTCTCCCGGGCGCGCTCCGCCATCTCCTTCGCGAGCATTACATGCTCGCAGAAGGTGGTGGCGGCGGCCCACGCTTTCGCGCTTCGCACCATTGCCGCAATCATGCTGCCGAGCGAGAGGACTCCCACCCCGATGGCTGCCACGAGGTCACGCCTCGGCGCAGTCCGCCAGCGTGTGCAGCCCTGAGTCCTCGCTCGCGTCGCAGTTATGACACTCAGGCGTTGGCTCCTTCCTGATCCGATGCAGGGGGTCCCCGAAGCACCCCTTCCCGGAGATCACCTGCGTCAGTCGGTACGAGAGGCTTCCGTGTCGCCTCTCTAGCCAATCCTACATGGTGGGCCTTACCGCCGCTATTGCGGCGTGCCCTGCGCTTGGTCGCCCAAGTCGTTCCTTCCACTCCACCACGATGTCCTGGCGGAGCTGGGACTGCACGGCCTCGATTTCTCGAGGCTCGGGGTTCCATCCCTGCTCCCGCGCCTCCTTTCGCCACTGGTACAGTTGCGAAAGGGCTCTCGCCTCCAGGTCCCATGGCGGAGTTCCGGCAAGGAGAACCTAATGTATTTATAACCAGGTATACAATAATTTGTAGAATATACTGCTTCCGGGCTGTATGGCAGTGGTCCATTGGAAACTTGTGTCCCAAACGTTTCGTCCATCACTGCGGTCGACATCTTCAGTGGTTCAGGTCCGGGCGCTGACGAGTGCGGCGACTTCACTGCGACTGACCGAGGAGAGTTCTCGAAAGAGTACCACTGAAGAGGTCGACGGCAGTGATCGACGAAATGTTTGGGACACAAGTTTCTAATAGACCATGGCCAAACAGCCCGGAAGCATTTCTACATGCAACGCCGGCCGTGAAAGCCTTAAGATTTATATAACATTTACAATAATTATTTATTGATCTATTACAGTGTAAAGTGGCTCGACTTAATAATCGATTTGTATTCAAAATCGTGTAATGATCAAAATGTTCGCACAGCGAGTGTGAACATTTTGGTTCATATTTTAGTGGTCAATTTGCACATATTAAATTTAATAGCCTGCGCGAATCGACACCTCTAGAAAAATGGGACATGTCGATTCGCATACCTACATTTTCTAAAATGAAAATATTTAAGAAAATTGTACAGACGCGTACAAAAGTATTGTTAAATTGACACATGCCATTTGAATAACATGACGTGAACATTGAATTCACAAGTTGTTGCTGAACACGTTATCTGTATAATCATTTTGTAACTTTGTTTTTGATAATTTTAATACTTCCGATCATATTAATTTAATGAAATAATGAAATAAAGTATTTAAATATGCTTCTCAGGGTTCAGATCCTATCCTGGAGGTCGACTTTTTGCAATTAAAATTTTCAGCTTAAGCAAGCACAGTACCGACATAATCTAATGAATAATAAAAACATTACTACAGAATATAAAATAAAGGCAAAGTATCCATAAATCTCGTTAGGGTAGCATTTATAGCTTGGCAAATTCATGCATGAAACTCCCATGGTGCGCACGGGATGAGGGGCATAAGGCAGCGGGGGTAGTGAAACGTGCGCGCGGGACGTGGTAACCTTACCGGGTGTCCCGCGCAAACCATGGCAGTGTCACGCATGAATTGACTAAGCCATAATGCCACTGACCAATCACATCACACAGAGTGTTTTTGGGACCTCACAAAGATCTAAGGGGCCCAAGCCATCACCTGTAAGCCGGTATGCCTGCTGATTGACGGTGAAGCTCTGGCGTCAGTTTTCCTCTCGGGGTTGGGAAGTCAGACAGCAGTTACTCCCGTAAACGCCGTATAAGCCAAACCAAGAGGAGGAAAATACTTTTGCTTTGATTATGCCTCACGCTTTATGCCTCTTCTGTATAATTCACGCCCTTTTCGTTTGAAAATGACTACTTTCCTAAAATGACCACTTTCCTGAAATGACAACTTTCCAAATAAGACCACTTTCCTAAAATGTCTAGTTCCGGAAATGACTACTATCTTGAAATGACCACATTCCGGATTAGACTACTTTCTTAAATTGACTGGTCCATATAGGAAGTATGGACTTAGTAAGGCTAATATTTTGTAACGTATAATTCCAGGTATCCCATCACTGACGGTGCCTCCGCTGGAGCCGCTGCACGTGAACATCATCAACGTGGACTCGGGCTCCGGGCCGGTGCGCATCACACAGAACTACAGGAAAATCAAACTCTATGGACTGACAGGAACCATACTGACTGCTTACAAGTAAGTATTTATTTATTCCACAGGATTTTTTTTAAAGAATATTAGTAACCAGATAGAATAAGAACCAGAATTATCAAGATTAGAAAGCCGCGGTAGCCTAGTGGTATCGGTAATGGACTGCTGAAACAAGGTCTCGGGTTCGATCCCAGGTTTTACCATGGCACACACCAATGACTTTTCGATGCTTTTCGAAGTTATGTGTGTATTTATCGCAGGCTTATAAGTGCCCGGTTAATGGCAATAGGCTCGCCACCTATTACATTGGGACCTAATCATAAACTGGCGAAATGTGGGTGCTAGCACCTCTGCCTACCCCTTCGGGGATATAGGCGTGAGTTTATGAGTTTATATCAAATTCTTTACCAGCACACGTGTTTCCTTCTTGCTTCAATCCCGGGTCCTTTAAGCGGGGTGTGAAAAAGCATCTGATGAGATCGTCAAGCTGAGACCCACCATTGTAACACTATGAGTGTCTGTAATGGTGACCCTCATTCCTAAGACTTCACCTTATACCATATTGACGTGACGTATTAAAAAAAATCCGTTCCCGCAGGGGGAACGCACAGCTAGATTTCGTGAAGCAATTAATATTATTTTTTAACATGTTTAAGAAAAAAAAATTAAACAAAACAACATTTTTAGCGAAAAACTTTTCAGACATTTATTTTAGACTTAAAAATAGCCTATCGATTAAAAATGATTCCGACTGCAAGATTGTTCACCGGTTAGAAGTTATGATTTTTTTCCCGAAAAATTTTGGTTTTTCCCCCCTCCACTTTTAGTTAAAGTTTTAATCTTATAAGTTTACAAGTAAAAGTTGTTGGTATTCATGTATACTATGGGATAAAATTAGAACAGTTCGAATATCTTTCATGGAACGTGAAATTTTGAGGAAAAACTGATTTCACAAAAAGTGAGGCCCTACCGTCCCCTTAGGCCGGATTCCACCCGTTCACGAACTTAAACTAAGTTTACACCCAAGCAATTTTTGACCGCAGTTTGAAAGCGATCGGGGCAAAAATGCGACCGTGAGAGTGCCGCAAATTTTGGGAAGTGGAACCATACATACATATATATATATATATATATATAAACTTTTTGACCAGTGGTCATTTCGGACTCAGGGGGTGATAACTAGACCTCCGATGAAGAAATTTTTTTTAAATTCGACAGTAGTCAAGAAACCAATAGGTAGATCGATTTCATCGAAATCTACCTAAAACAAAACAAAATTACTTGTTCCCCCTAACCCCTAGAGCTAAGCTAAATTACTTGTGTTAGGGGTGGGCTCACGTCGGTAGTGTAATGGTCAGGATTCGAACTCGGAACCTTTCGATCGCAGGGTCGCTAAACTATCGATGCTTCAAGACATTTTGGTATTAATGCTCACCATGAACAGAATTGTTTCAAACGCAATGTGTTATTCGACACAATTCAGCATTTCTATGTTGACTGGCAAGATTGAAAATGATTGTGACATCATTCATTGTTGCTCTAGCGCCGCCCCGAGACGTATATTATATCGGATTCGGAGCATTTCGAATATCTGGGACGTGTTCAGGTAGCTCAGTTGATCAGACTATTACCCCTATAAGAGACTGGTCGCGGGTTCAAATCCCGTCCTGAATGTTCTCGTTTTCTGATATAAATTTAGAGGAGGAAAGCTTTGTAAAGCACCAGTAAATGACACGCGGCGGGGACAAGATCTACGGGGGATCTATATGGCTATTTGAATTGGTGAGGATATTTCAATCTGGACCGATTAATGGGGGCTCACATTACTGAAACGAAGGCGAGCCTATTACCGCCAATCTGGCAATTATTGTAGTGCGAATAATATCTATAAAAAGTACCTATTAACACTATACACAGCATGGTAATCGAACCCCAGACCTCAGGCAGCAATAATTGCACTCAGTTATTTACCGATTCAGTATTCACAACCTCCGGATTTATTGTTACAATATACCGACACAAACTTAGTACCTTTTTTTTTTTTTTTTTTTTATCGTGCGGAAATCCCTTCGGATACCCCCCCGCCGGCCAGCGGGGGCGGTTATGTCGGGCTTGCACCGACTAAAACCGCACGCCGTCTCGGGTCTTCAGACGCCGGGGTGTAAGGTTACCCATAGAGCATATCCCTCGCACCCCGGCTGACCCTGGGCCATCTCACCACTAACAGCATCGCTCATCCTGTCTCCTCTGAAAGCAGAGGAGTACGGAGAGCGATGTGTTCCCGCCACGTTGGGTTTGGCCGACGATCAATGCCAACCCTATGAAGGGGTGAAGGGGAAGCCATTGACCGCCGCCCAGGGTGTACCGGCCGCTCCGATTCCGTTCCCCCCGGACTGCAGCGGGATCGGAATCGGAGCGACACTCGAGGAGGTTACCCAACACACACCCCACAAACTTAGTACTTTTTTTTTTTTTTATCATGCGGAAATCCCTTCGGATACCCCCCCCCCCCCCCCCCGCCGGCAAGCGGGGGCGGTTATGTCGGGCTTGAACCGACTAAAACACAAACTTAGTACCTACCGACTCATTATTTCCCGTTGCAGTATTTACCGACTCTATTTACCGACTTCTCAAATAATTTTATTAATATCTTTTATTAATTACATAATTTTCAGAGCTGACTTAAAGAATCACAGACTGAGGACAGACTCCATCACACCAAAGATGGAATTCATAGCAGATTATTTAATGAGCGGCAGAATTTTACTCCTGCCTATCCAGGGGAAAGGCTTAGCGAATATCACTATGGGTGAGTATAGCGCCATCTAGTGATGAAAAGCAAAACTTACAAAATTCGTTATTGAATCGTGTATGCAAAGGCACCGAAGACGCATTCATTGATTCTTTGCTATCGAATTGTATAATTAATTCGATTTGGATGTAGCAGATAAAATATTGGAACGCAATAAATGTATTGAGTATTGAGTATTATTTTAAAGGTTCATTCATGTTCACGACGCGCCTGCATTAGTCGTCACGGCAAAATTAGGATGAAATAATTTGCTTGTTGTTAATTTTAAGTTATGATGTACCGGTACTTATCTAAGTTTTGTCAAGTACCGCACTCGCTCACCATCTCTACGAGAGCAGATTACAATTTCATATCAGAGCAGCTGATGGTTTTTTTCCCTTAAAAGTTCCTGGAGTGTCTCCCCATTCAATTCATCATCACACTTTCCTCGTATACTTATATGTTACTGTAAAAGCCCGAACTACGGTAATTTGTAGTTGTAAATAGTTGATTTGTATAATAACAATATAACATTTACCAAGTCGTGTTGGTAAATCCTAAGATTTACCGCAAAATGTTAGGATTTACTGGAGTTCGGGCTTTTACAGTAACATATACACTGTAATAAAATGCCAGGGGTATTTTTGGGGTTCCCAAAATCTTCGGAGCCCAAGGTAACTTCACCACAAACCGGTACACCTGTTGATTGTCAAACGAGACCTTGGTGCAGATTTTCCTTTCGGGGCTCAGAAGTCAGATGGCCAAACCAAACCAAACTATGTATAAGCAGAGACCACAAAGTTCTAACTTCAAATAAAACCGGGATCGGTGCTCGGGTGAAGAAGAAGAGTTTACCTAGCCGCCCTAATCCATCTATTTACTTTCCAGTCAACTTAGTAGTTAAGCACGACTTGATAGGCGAGCCGGTGGTGAAGGATGGGGAGACGTACATGCACATCCGGGACTACAGGGTGAAGTTCATCCCGGAGCGAGTGGAGCTCCACTTCACGAACCTCTTCAACGGCGACAAGCTACTCGGAGACAATATGAATAAGTAAGACCCCTTTTTTTATGTCTGGAAACCCCCACGGGCTTTACAACATCGGTGCCGACGATGGGGTGTGCGTGTCCGAATCCGACTGACTAAAACCACACGGTGTCTCCCCAAGTGTCCATTGCCGGGCACCCCGGGTAAGCCCTCGGAAGGATAACCCCAGGGTTACCGGCGGACTTTGGCCTCGCCTGGTGGGGTCGAGTTTTATCCCGCGTCGGTGAGTAGGCAGGCGTGTGTAGGACACACACGACACGCCTCCGCCACGGCCTTAAGTAAGACCCCTCATTTAAATCATAGTCTTATACATATAGGTACATAAAACAAAGTTGTGTCTGTGATGACTGTTTATAACTCGAGAACGGGCACCAAATTTATGATCTTGTATTTTTTAGATTTGTTTCCGCCTATAGTGTGCCGTTTTTGGGTTTTTCTTTGTGGAAATCCGCACGGGTACCACTAGTGGGAGTAGTTATGTTGGACTCAAACCGACCAAAACCGTACGCCGTCTCAGGTCTCTATGGCCGGGGAGTAAAGTGGTCAAATAAGGCAATTCCCTCGCCTGTAGACTCTGGGCCATCTACGGCTATGAGATGGCCCCCTCGGGATACTGTGCAAATGTGAGAAATTCACGAAATCAATTCAGCTGATAAGGTTACCAACATAACTTGATTCTAAGGCCGGGTCAGCTCGTTAATAATATTTCTAGAATAGAAACATTACCTAGTAATAAACATTACTACATTGAAGCCGCGGTAGCCTAGTGGTATGGGTAATGGACTGCTGAGACGAGATCTCGGGTTCGATCCCAGGTTTTACCATGGCACACACCAATGACTTTTCGATGCTTTTCGAAGTTATGTGTGTATTTATCGCAGGTTTATAAGTGCCCGATTAATGGCAATAGGCTCGCCACCTATTACATTGGGACCTAAACATAAACTGGCGAAATGTGGGTGCTAGCACCTCTGCCTACCCCTTCGGGGATATAGGCGTGAGTTTATGTTATGTTATGTTTATGTAAACATTACCCTTTGTAGTAATACACTACATACAACATTAGCAATTGGTTGTATGGAGTCTCATCACGACCCTGGGGGTCGAGTCAACCTCACCTGCAACACTGAACGCCTGCAACGGACGAGGATCTAGCCAGGCTTTCCTCTTGGGGTTGGGAGGTCAGACAACAGTCGCTCCCATAAAAGCCGCATGAGCCCGATCAAGGATTAAGTGGACCCCGGGGTCCGAGGTGAGAGCTACGGACGATGATGACTACACACAACTGTGACGGTGGTGGTTTGAACCTCCCATATTATATAAAGCGAAGGCTTGAACCGACTAAAACCGCACGCCATCTCGGGTCTACAGACGTCGGGGTGTAAGGTTACCCATATCCCTCGCACCCCGTTATGTGACGTCACAGCGTCAAATCGGCTATGTATGTCTAGTCTTTTTGTAAAAGGTGTTTTGACTTCAACACTGCCTTCTATTGTCGAATAGCAAAACTTTAAACATACATTTTTCAGGTTCCTCAACATGAACTCGGAACTCGTGTTCAGTGAATTGAAAGACTCTTACGAGAAAGCACTTAGCTCAGTGTTCAAGAACGTAACGAATGAAATTTTCGACAAGGTGCCAATGAACAAAATCTTTCTCAAGGACTAAGTTATTGTGGAGATATTTGTTAGATCTAAGGAAGAACAAATTAATCATGTAAGGATAAAAAGATGGAATATGAACTTCATGAACGTGGTATTTATTGAAGCTGCTTTAATTAGACTGTTTAGAAATAAAAATTGTATAGCTCTAAGTAAATAATTTTATTTTATATAAAATGTTGTTTTACTCAGCTATGTGAACCTTTTTCTACTCCAATGACAAATGATAAGTACATGTTTAATCTTTATGACATATTACAGAAACATTTAGAGTCATAATACCCAAATATAATCATAATGAAATGAAACAATTTTGTAGTTTATACCATTAATTGAAAATTTAGTACCCCGCCATCTATTCGTTTATAGTGGAAACATGATAAGTATTATTTAGTACAGCGCCATCTATTAGCGTGTGATGGCACTATATCAGATGAAGTACTGTTTGTATGATGCATCACCCGGCTTGTATCGGCCCGACTTAGTTTCTGGCTTGATGGGTCTTCTATCGCTGAACTCCACGTCACTGGACTCGTCAGCCTCCCGCTGGCGTTGGATTAGTTCAGCGTTTTTAATACAGGTTGGCTTGCAGTATATTTCGTTAATCGCAACAACTGAAAGAAAAAATATATATATAGGTTACGTTTTAACTTTAAAGAAATATGAGTATGTTTTAAGCAAAATATATTTTTTTAAGTGAAGTTTCTTTAAGTGCGTTGGACACTTTCCATATGAGCACTTTTTTTTCTATCTCACCTATCGTCACCGAGATGCCGATGTCACTGGGACGATTTTCATGTTTTTTTTATAACAAGGCCATCTTTGCTGGGGATGGATGGATGGATGGATGGATTGATTAGGGCGATAGAGAGTGAGGGGGGGATGGATGATGACGATTAAAAAAAAACATGTAAGTATTCGATTTTTCACTTCTATTGGCACTCCCCGAGTGCCACTGCCTTTTTTTTTCAACCTAGCACCAATTCCGTTCGCATTCAAGGCATGCACTTTGGAGCTCGGTGTTCACTCGCCCACAACTTCATTATTATGGTTTCTTTTGGTTTTTAACGTTCACTGCAGTTGACCCCCAAACCTGAGAAGTCATCCAGCCTCGTCCGTCAATCAACAGGTGTGCCGGCGGGCAGGTTAAGTTGGCTAGGGGTTCCGAGATCTTGGTGGAGGCCCATACACCTGACATAAGTAAGGCAACTAATTTGAGAAGGCCACATTCTGATACCCTAAGTAGCACCAAGTCACCCTCTGAACTGGAGGCCTAGACAAATTGTCATGCTACTACTGGAATCCCTTCAAAGTGAACCTTGAAAAGTCTGAAATGTATGGGGGTGACATTGTTTGTCATCATGTCACGTGTAACAAATAATGTCACACCCATACTTTTAGGACTTTTGAAGGTTCGCTTCGAAGCGATTCCACTAGTAGAATGTCAATTTGCCTACAGGCCCTGAGATTATTAACGCAGACACCATTCGCTTTATTTCTAAGTCTGAAGAGCACGAAAGGAAGGTGCATGGTAACTCCCTAAACGAAGGTGAATCGCCATGAACTCAGAGAGAGTTCTGCTTTATTATCAACTAACTGTGCCCGCAACTCGTTTTTACATTTTTAAGGATTGAATTATTTGGCGCGAAACCCTAATTCTTATTCTAAAGTTAAAGTATCCTATGTTACGCCTTATAATATGACTTATCTGACAGTGAATGTCCCGTCAAAATGGGCCCAGACGTTCCAGAAATTACCTAATTCAAATAGACAGAACGACAGACAGACAAAAACTTAAAACTTGCGTGTTTACTTATATGTATCGTACATACACTAATATACATTAATTTAAAACATTTTATTTTAATATATTACAAACAGGCACTTTAATTTTATCGCCATCGGTACTAGTTTTGATGTTTTTGTATATATTTACTATATTTTCATACATATACGCCTCTTTCCCGTTGGGGTAGGTAGAGACAAAATCTTCCCATTTGCTACGATCTAGGCCTTTCATTTCTACTTTCATAATTTCATTGTTTTCATAAATGCATGCCGGTTAAGGGCAGGTACTCTTCACTGGACTTTCCTTAAAAAATCCTCGACCTGATATAGCATACGCACGCATGTTTTTTAGAAAAGAGCTCTAATATCTTTATATGTATGATAAATAGGTACACTAGTTACCGATACTACCTATGTAATACTTACGTATCCCCACAAGGATCAGGTACACAATTGCACCCAGAATTACCACTGCGTAATCCATTAGTGCATCTGAAAAATCCAAAAAAATATGTTAAAACGAAATATAAGTATGCAGCAATTCTTGTAAACCTGGGGGTAGCAGGTGAGGCCGCCTGTCACCCCAGCACAAGCAGGCTGGGACAGTGGGGCGACTAGCGCCCCTCCCCCAATCAGGGGCAAGAAGGGGACACCGTGGTTCCCAAACCCGAGGGGGCCATCTAGAAACCGGAGATGGCCCAGGGTCAGTCGGGGTGCGAGGGATGTGCTCTATGGGCAACCTTACACCCCAGCGTCTAAACACCCGAGACGGCGTGCGGTTTTAGTCGGTTCAAGCCCGACATAACCACCCCCGCTAGCCGGCGCGGGGGGGGAGGGTTGTATCCGTGGGGATTTCCGAACGAAAAAAAAAGGAATAGGTACACTTGTAAACCGCTCCAAAGATTTGAAAGAAACTTCTTACTTAATGACATTTCGCTTTCTAAGTTTTATTTGTGTCTTCATTTTCAATTACGCAAAAAAAAAAAATGAATAAGTAGCAGTAGTTGCCCGCGGCTCCACCTGCGTGAAATTCCGATCCCGTTCCCGTAACGCATGGTTCCCGTAATTCCCGGTATGGAACAGTGTTTGCCGCAATTTTTTTAATTTTTCTCTCCGTAAGGACTATCCTCGTACTTCAAGGAATATTATACAAAAGAATTAGTGGAATTGGTACAGCTGCTCTCGAGAATTGCGCTTAGCAACACATTCAGCGATTCATTTTTATATTATAGATTACTTGGCCTTAACTCCCTCCCTTCCCTTTTTTCCACAATCCTCATTTTATTGCCCTATTTTGCTCTATAGGTAGACGACATATATGGTGAATGTAAAGTATAGGAGACCCCAAAGGTATAAATTCATCGTATGAAAACAATTTATGTGCAGCCAAATTCTTAGTGAAACGAGTATGATTTGAAATACGATCGATTCGTTGCCGGTTTCCGAATTGAGAAATTGAAGTTGAGTCTCGTCAACGCCTACTTACGCACAGTGCGCGTGCACAGTATGAAACTGTGCGGGGTGCGAGGGATATGCTGTGAGTGATCTAAAAGACCAATGTCGTAGTTGCGTGGTCTTCAAGGGATATGCTCTATGGGCAACCTTACACCCTGACGTCTGTAGACCCGAGACGGCGTGCGGTTTTAGTCGATTCAACCCCGACATAACCACCGCCACTGGCCGACGGGGGGGTATCAGGGCCTGTAGACAAAGTCACATTCTACTAGTGGAATCGCTTCGAAGCGAACCTTCAAATGTTCAATATATATGGGAGTGACATTATTTGTTACACGTGACATGTCGACAAATGTTGTCTCTCCCATACATTTCGGTCTTTTGAAGGTTCGCTTCGTTGCGATTCCACTAGTAGAATGTGACTTTGTCTACAGGCCCAGATTTCCGCACGAAAAAAAAAGATGTAGGCATCGACTAGATTTCACGTTACTTGAATTTTTTCGTACAATTTGAAGTAATCTGGTACCTTAGTACTATAATGTATCAATAAATTTTCTCAATGGTATCCATTTGGTTGCATTCAGCCACGGGCACGTTTCAGAACACTTCTGATATGTATTCCTTAACAACTGCGCCTGAATATAAAATAATACAAACATTAACATTTAAAAAACAAAAATATTTTTAGCTTACAAGTTACAACAATAAAACGCCTAGCAGCGAAATCTCGAGCTCATACGAGAGGTGCCCAATTCTTCGCGGATCGGACAGATATCAGATTGAGCCACCTGTAGAGGGCCAGCCAGCATCGAACATTTATTTCAACAGTTTTTCGTGTCCGTCTATTTCAATGTATGTCTTTGAGGGGTGGAGGCCCACGTGATGATGAACGGTTCATCACTGACATCATCTCAGCGTTAATTCCGGTTGCATCCAAAGCTACTATGCGCTCCAAAGAGCAATTAAAGCCTGCTGGTACGCATTTCTGACCCCCAACGCTGAGAAAAGCTTGCGCATAAGCCTCGTCCATTATTTAGCAGGTGTCGCACCTCGCAGATGAGGTTGACTTGGGCCCACAAGATCTAAGAAGGGCACCTTTCACTCTTGTGGTAAACGGTTACTATGGCACCAGTACGCTTGGAACACCAGGGCTGTCGCTGTCTGCAGTGGTGGATAAATGACAAAGGAAAAAGGGAAGGGAGGAAACGCCTCTAGCAGCTACACTAAAACTACGAATGTAGCATTCTACACATTTGAGATTGTGATAGGTTCTGCCCCTTTCGAGCCAGTTATTCACAAAGGTTATGGTAACATATAGTTATCGACCACAGAATAATTTAAAAGTTACATACCTAGGTCTGGAGATCCTGACCAGCTCTCTGATAGACAAGAAAGCAGCAAACACGATGAGCAGGAAGAATAGAGTAGTCCAGAAGTTAGTAATCATCAACATTATCACCGTGGGCCACCATTAAAGGTGATACATCATACATAAGATATTTATGAACTTTTCACCACATCACAGTTTTATTTCTACAAACAAACATGTAAATTATTCTACAAATTCCTGACAGCTGTTATTTATGACAGCTGTCAGAAGATACTTGAGTTATTTTTTTTATTAGTGTAATAAAACTGATGGAGTTAAAGAAGAATGTATTAGGTTTGCGAAAAAGTGTTTTCTTTTTATTTATTCTTAGTAAACAAGCAAGATGGAAAACATTGGAGCACGTAAGAAGTTGGGGGCCTAACAAATCCGACCACCTGATCTGACTACAGAACTTCGATCAGTATTAACGATTGGCACCGTAGCACGATGAGAAGAACGACCCCCCAACATAAAGGTTACTGCATTTTGTGCAGCTAGCTTAACAGTTTCAGGAGCATCAACTTTCCCTTCTTTTTCCATCCCACTTTTACTCTACAGGAGATACATCAGTTTCGCAAACGTACTGACACCACGGTAACCACTTGCCAGCAGGTGGGCCATATGATTCTTACCAGCTTTCGATGGTCTACGACCCATCAGATTCCGGTGGGCTTGAACACCATTTATTGCGATAGTATCATACTTTGGAGGAGAGCCATCCTTTCCTCTTTAAAAGATGCCTCCTGTGATCTATTTATTCATCTTATGGACCATATATAGGTACTGGTAAAGACTATGGCTGGTCATTGGGTAATAGGATAGAAGAAAATTAGATACAGGATGAAGTAAAATTGAATTATATTTAAAAATAAAATAACATTATAAGATAAACTTATCGTTTATTCTGTGAATAATAACAGATATCTATGGCATAGTCACTGGTGACATTAAGTCGAAGTGAAATAATGCAAATTAATTTAAACTTAGCCTCTAGCTTCCACCATTGCTACACTATAAAAATAAAAGCTAGACGTGTGCAAAAGGCTAGAAATTTGTAAGCAAAAACTAAAAAAATTGCTTTACAAGCTATTTTTGCTGTTTAATTACGCTTTCGTTTAAGCTGTACTGTTTTATTTTGTATTTTGTAAATATAGTGTAACAATGTTTAACAGAAAAGAAGTTATTTGTTAGGCTTCACAGACTTATTTTCTGGTAAAAACCTTAAATATAACCCAATATAAGCGGAACTACTGTAAAGTGTACAAATTCTATATTTAATCATCTGTTTCATTGACAATCATTTTCTCATTATTTCCTGTGTAAGACACTTTTCTTTATTTTTTTTATTTCAAGCAAAACAGATGCTATTAATTTTATTTTAAGGCTGAGTTTTAAGAAGTGCAGTTTTGAAACTTACAATGCCTAAAATATCCAAATAATGATAAAAGTCATTAAGACTTTACTGTGTAAATAATAGACATAAATATGAAAGAAAAAATAAACTACATCATTACAAATAGCAATACAACATAGAAGTATTTGTGACATCTTACACTTAAGGTCTGACATAAGACCTTTAGTTATAAAGATAATCGTATCATTAATTACAAATTACTTCAATCATTAATTTAATTAATATTAAATTATCCATTACAATGATAGAAGTAATAAATTTGGAACAAAAGTAGATTTTAGCCACTTATCTTAAAAAAAACATATTTTAAATTCTAATTTACGATTAATTTTATATCAAAATTTAATGGGTATGAAGGCCAATGATTTTTCAATTAAGTGGCTAAAACTATTTTGTAGATGCCAAACTACAGCTATGTCTTTACTACTGTGATCCGGACGGTTTTGAATGATTTTTACTTTATTTAATCGTAAAAAGTGTGCAAAAATATTCACTTTACCAATACACTACACTGAGGTATGCAACATTGATGATTTGACGATTTTTTTTGTATATTATAAGCCATAATTACCATAGTTTTCACTAACAAAAACCTACATGACCTATTTTAATTGTTATTAAAACACTACAGATTTTTATAAGCCCTACCCTTCACAACCTACAAAAATGAGATTACTTTTAAATAAAAATTGCCAAAATCCCGGCTAGTTGCAGTATATGGAATAGTGTTTCTCTAAATGCAAATTTAAAATGCCAAATTATTGATAGTTATAATTTTATATTATTTAGTTAAATTACCGGGAAAATAAATGTAAAAAATTAATTAATTCTAAACTTATAACTAAATTGTAACTTATAATTGTCATCCAAAAAATAATAGCACTAAGATACTGGTCAAATCATTATTACAGGTAATTAATAAAAGTCGTTCTCCAAGTTACCTATAATAATACAATTTGAAAATAATTAGTCTTTAAAATAAAAGTCGATTGCACCAAAGTTAAAAAATAGCATTTAAATTCAATAATATTCATTTAGTTTGAAAAATAATATTCCAAGTGATTGTCTAACTTAGGTGCAATAACAACTAAAGCTATTGTGAGAAGCCAAGTTGCATCTTAACTAACTTATTATTAAAAATTGTATGAATTTCTGTGATAGCATTTTGCTGAAATAATTAAATTATCAATAACTAAACAACAGAAGCTAACATTGCTTAGCACCATAATAAATCAACATTTAGCAGTGCTAAATAATATAATATAACATTATTTATCGTTGCATTTTGTTTGCATTTTATGTGATTATTTAAATAAAAATTTAATTATTTAGTTATAATAATTTAAATAATGATTATAACATCACATTCAAAAGTTAACTTTTACCAAACAGTATGATTTTCAAATCTGGGTTTAAGTAGTTATAAATTTTGTACCAAAAATAAGTTGTTAAATTGTTAGTATACATTTTCTAGTCGTCAATATTTAGTACTACATTTATGTTAAATCTAATCGTCGTTATAATGTGGGTTACACTTTGAAAACTAGAGTTTTGAGCGTAACCCAAATTAAAAAAAATACATTGAAAATGTAATATTTGTGTCAAAGCCGGGTGAATCTGGCGTCTTCGAATATTTCTTTATTAGATTTTGTACAAAGAAACTATACCTTCGGTAAACCAGTTACTTAATGGTAACTCGCAAGAGCCATTGTTCATAAAAAGCTGCAGTTTTCATCGCTAACGCAAAGCAATGACTACAACACTTAATTTCACTCACTTTCCATATCACTCTCGATGCCATCTAGGCAACAATTCATAAATCACTAACCACCACTTGAATTTGACATATCATCACGTACTAATCACTATAATTGATAGTTCAATTGTCACTGGCATCGACACTGCCTTCAGACTCCTGTCATTGAAACTGTGTCGTTGATGTTGACCTTCTGCAGCCGATAGATACTGGCGCAGGTATTCTAGATGACCCATTTCTTGGGTCTTTCCTAGGAGCAGCCAGTTGTCTAGTACTAGTAGATCTTTCTAATTTCCCATCAGACATAACCCAAGCTGAAGTGAAGTCGGCATAGTCTGAATCTTTGGAACTAGTTCTAGATAAGGAATCTTCTCCCTTTGAATAAGTCCTAATAATTTCTTTCATCTTTTCCAAAACTGCCATATCGTCCTTTGCAGTTTCTGCTGATCGCAGTATTTGTTCTAGTAAAGGACTTAAGGATTTATTATTCGGTGGAGACCTAAGAGTAGCACTACTCGCTCTTAGGGGGGAATTCCTTTTGAAGTTCTCAGGGGGGGCTTGGGGGGCTTGGTGGGCTTGGGTGGCTTGGGGGGCTTTAGGCTTCATCTTTGGAGATTTGTTAGGGTTTTCGAAAGTATCAGTGCCTATCGTAGGCCTAGCCTTTGTTTTTGCTTGATTAGGAGCAGTTCTCCCTGACCAAGTATTTCTAGCTGAAGGTGGGAGCTTTGGAGACAGCTTTGGTGAGGTCTGCACAGGAGTGGCAGTGTGCTTTGGACTAGGAGTATTCCCTCGACTAGGAGTTCGATTCCTGACAGGGGAGTGAGGGATTCGGCTTGCTTGTCTACTCCTTATCGTCTTTGTAGGTGATTCTGTTGCTTCTCTCGTTGGTCTGAGGCTTTTGCTAGGTGAATCGTTGCTCTCGTTGACGACTACGCGATCTGGGCTGCCCCTGACAGACTTATCTTCAATGGAGCTGGTCTTCCGACCACCATAGAAGGTGTCGGAGAAGTCAGTCTTGCGGAGGCCAGTGTTTAGGCTCACGTGGTCGTCAACTCGATCTGGTTTATCCATATGGCAACCGTCATCGTGGTCGAGACGCTCTGAAAGAAGAAAGGAAGTATTTCAATGGTGATATATATTTGCTTACACAAAGAGTCTATTGAATATATAAACCTATATATACTAATAAGAAAGCTCAACATTTTGTTTGTTTGAACGCTCTAATCCTTAGAACTACCCTTGCAATTTGATAAGTTCTTTTCGTACTTGATAGCGTAGTTACTGAGGAAGGTAACATCAAGCTACTACCTTTAGATGCCGAGCACTAAGAAAAATAGGTTAGAAAGACGTGAGTGACGGTGCGATGATATTTTAATGTTTAATTTATATCTGCTTTTACTGAAGACCAAAACCTGCGCCAGAGCCTCATCCGTCAATCAGTGTATACACCGGCTTGCAGGTGAGGTAGGCTTGGGCCCAGAAGATCTTTGTGAGGTCTTCTATATCCTGACTAGCATTACCGGACCTAATCACTACATATTATAAAACAAAGTCCTCCACCGCGTCTGTCTGTTCGCGATAAACTCAAAAACTACTTCACGGATTTTCATGCTGTTTACACCAATGGATAGAGTGGTTCTCGAGGAAGGTTTTAGTATATAATTTTTCAAGTTTTTGTATACATTGGCTAAAATATAATGATATTTGTTAGAGGTGTCGGAAAAAAATAATAAATCTCGGAGCTTTCAACGAAATTTTCTGCCTAAATGATGTGTGGTGGAATTGTGTCTCTTATATAGGTTATAATGGTGGAAAAGGGTCCCATGGGTAGCGGGAACGAGATCAGATTTCCACGCGGGTGAAACCGCGATCAACGGCCAGTATTATATAAAACCCTCAAATCTAATTGACCCCACCAGGTAGCGTAGTCATTGAATTCGAGCTTATCATATTAATCCACAAGAACTGCTTCTAACTCACAATCGCCATATTAGGTGCGCAATAACAGTTAGTTAAGTTAATAATTCTGTCCATAGGCAACGATACCTTTTATAGACATAACTGAGTGAACCTTAGGCACTTCCCTTTTCCGCAAGACTATGGACAATTATCAGTACAGGAGGTATTTTAAGAGACACAGATTTATCCGGTATATAATCAGAAATGACGGCCTCTGTGGCGTAGCGGTAGTGCATTCGACTGCTACGACAGGGGGCGCGGGTTCGATTCCCGCTCAGTGCAAATATTTGTATGCATGAATATGTCTATTTGCATTGGTCTGGGTGTTTCTATGTATAATATGTATGTATTTACAAAAAAAAAAGTATATAAGTATGTTTATCCGCATTCTGGAGCCACCACAAGCTAGTTAAACTATGCTTACTTTGGGTCTAGACAGCGCTGTGTAGAATGTCGTAGAATATTTATTTTTTTATTATTATTAAATGTTTTCAATGTAATTATATTTATTTGAACGCAACTATGTGGTTGATGGCATGCTACTTTTGTATACTAAATCAGTTGCACGGAACTAAATGTGTACACCAAGGTCTGAATTTTACTGATAAGGCGAGCTTAAGGCGTAAGTCCGTAAGGCACGGACGCCTGCCCTTCGAAACGTTTTCACACAAAATGTTCTCATGCCTCTTCCGCGCCGCTAGTAGGTCAGACTGGAGTGACGGGCAAAAGGCGCGCTAGAAGCGAGCTAGAGGCGTGCTAGAGGCGCGCAAGAGACATGCTATAGCAACAAAGTCAGCCTGGTGCATCGTACCGTCTCTACGCTTTACGCCTTAAGCTCGCCGTAACATACGTCGTGCGAGTGACGGAGATAAAGGTATCACGGTTGGGAAAGAAATTTATTTGAAAAAGTTAAATATGCCAAAATAATTTTAAAAAGAAAGGCCTAATGACTCGTAAAATATTTTCCTTGTTCTATGATTTTGGCTTGCCTCATACTTTTTCAATTAAAATAACAAACTGTATAAATAAAAACTCTTAACTTGACCAGAGAACATAACCCGTATTTTTTTTTTCGTGCGGAAATCATCTCAGATATCCCCCGCCGCCCAGCGGAGGCAGTTATGTCGGGCTTGAACCGACTAAAAACGCACGCCGTCTCGGGTCTTGTAAGGTGGGCCCATAAGGCAATTCCCTCGCACCCCGACTGACCCTGGGCCATCACCGGATTCGAGATGGCCCCCTCGGGTTGGGGAACCACGGTGTCCCCATCTTGCCCCAGAAGGGGCAGGGGCGCTAGTCGCCCCGCCTTCCTGCTTCTGCTGGGGTGACAGGCGGCCTCACCTGCCACCCCCAGCCCTGAGTGGCCTGCGACACGCGGCGAGCATGTTGCGGGCTCGGCGGGCCGGGAGAGCTCTAAATCTCTCCCGGGCGCACTCCGTGAGGCGGCGGCGGAACACGCGCTGGCGTTTCGCACCATTGCCGCAATCATGCTGCCGAGCGAGAGGACTTCCACCCCGATGGCTGCCACGAGGTCACGCCTCGGAACCCCCCCCGCCGGGCAGTCCACCAGCGTGTGCAGCCCTGAGTCCTCGCTCGCGTCGCTGTTGATGGCACTCAGGCGTTGGCTCCTTCCTGATCAGATGCAGATGGTCGCCAGAAACTCCCCTTACCGGTGACCACCTGCGTCAGTCGGTACGAGAGGCTTCCGTGTCGCCTCTCTAGCCAATCCTCCATGATGGGCCTAACCGCTGCTATTGCGGCGTGCCCTAACCTAACCCGTACCTCATATTCAGCGGTCACCAGACTACTGCGACACCGAGATAATTAAACGTAGCGAGCCGAAGGCGAGCGAAGCGTCTTTTGTTTCAAAGTTGCATTTCAAACAAATGATACTTCTCCGAGACCGTTTGACCGATCTCGACCAAATTTGCCACGGTGATCAAGTAGACATTACTGAGTGTCGTAAGGGGTCGAATGTCCAGATCGGTCTTACCATCTAGGAATAATCACCGAAAAACAAAATCAATGGAAAAAGTCGACCGGTCACGTTGACCTATTGTTGAATAGGCAAATCTCGCTACGCTTCAGTTTGGGTTCATTGCGAAGCTGGTAACCGTCCTAGTTATAACAACAAAATACAATATAAATAATAGTTATATTAGCGCCCACTCAAGTACGACAACAATGTTGTTATGCCTTGTACAGATTGCGGCACATAGCGGAATGTCGCTTGTCAGCCTCGCGGGGTGAGCAGAACTGTCTCAATATGTATGTATGCTGGACAAGAATACTTTATAATATATAATAGTTACTAGCTATTAACCGCTGCTCGTGGCTCCGCCCGTTTCCGATCAAGAAATTGCTATTTTCTAAAATAATAAGTATTTTAAATTCTTCAGTGAGTTATATTTATAAGAGCTTCTTAGCTATATCACTGCTGAATTTAAACAAAAATGATTCAGGTGTTTGGAAGTAAAAGGTGACAGATAAAGTTAGTTAGTAAGTAGTAAGTATTTTATAAATAACAACAATAAATATTCTACGACATTCTACACAGCGCTTTCTAAACCCAAAGTAAGCATAGTTTAACTAGCTTGTGTTATGGGTTCCAGAATACGGACAAACATACTTATATACTGTTTTGTTGTAAATACATACATATTATACATAGAAACACCCAGACCAATGCAAATAGACATATTCATAGGTACATAAAAATATTTGCACTGAGCGGGAGTCGAACCCTCGCCCCCTGTTGTAGCAGTCGAATGCACTACTAGGATTCCAGGATGTATTATATTACACAGTGTCATGAACACAAACTAAGCATAGCCTGGAATAAGTATGGTTCTAGAATGAGGACAAGCTGAATGCCACCATTGTTAACATGGTACGTGTATGTAATGGTGACCCTCTTTCCTGAGACTTTACCTTCAGCTTACCATCAGGCGAGGTGAAGTCAAATTAACGTGTCCTATATATAAAAAAATAAATTGGTTCCCGTGGGTTGTGGGAACGGGATCAGTATTTCACGGGCGGAGCCGTAGGCAATAGCTAGGAGTTAAATGCTTGAAATCTATCAATATAACAATCTAATAAGAATTTGGTAGCCTAGTGGTATGGGTAATGGACTGCTGAGACGTGGTCTCTGGTTCGATCCCAGGTTTTACCATGGCACACACCAATGACTTTTCGATGCTTTTCGAAGTTATGTGTGTATTTATCGCAGGTTTATAAGTGCCCGGTTAATGGCAATAGGCTCACATTGGAACACATTACATTGGAACCTAAACATAAACTGGCGAAATGTGGGTGCTAGCACCTCTGCCTACCCCTTCGGGGATATAGACGTGAGTTTATGTTATGTTATAAGTTGATAATGACTTCAACGATTTTATTCTTCTTTTTTTTTAAGTTTTCTAATTAGCAGACAAAGTGTTTTATGCGGGCAGAGCCGCTGGCAATAGCTAGGTAGAGTATAATAATCTGTATCAAACTGCCACCCATCTGTTATTTATCTAATACCAGCAACCCGCTGCTTTTTTTTTTTTTTATATGCGGAATTTATAAATATAAAACAGCTTTATTAATAATGGTAATTAGTATAATTTACATATCTTCTTCTTCTTCTTCTTCTTCTTCTTCTTATATATAAAAATGAATTGCTGTTCGTTAGTCTCGCTAAAACTCGAGAACGGCTGGACCGATTTGGCAAATTTTGGTCTTGAATTATTTGTGGAGGTCCAGAGAAGGTTTAAAAGGTGCTATCGATTGAGGCAGTACGAAGTCTGCCGGGTCAGCTAGTTAAATATATATCCTTACTAATATTATAAATGTGAAAGTATGTCTGTCTGTCTGTTACGCTTTCACGCCTAAACCACTGAACCGATTTTGCTGAAATTTGGTACAGGGGTAGATTAGACCTTGGGAAAGGACATAGGCTATGTTTTGTCGCGATAACCTACATCTACGCGGGCGGAGCTGCGGGCAAAAGCTAGTATTCTATATGTCCATCGGAGATAATGTACTTTCCAATAAGTACAGTGGTTTTGAAGGTTACCCCAAGCATATATTTGGTTGGGGAAAAAGTCGTCGCATATAGTATGTATGAACCTGTAATAAAACCTCTTTGGCTATTCTTTTTATATATTTTTTTTGTGCGGAAATCCCTTCGGATACCCCCCCGCTGGTCAGCGGGGGCAGTTATGTCGGGCTTGAACCGACTAAAACCGCACGCCGTCTCGGGTCTACAAACGCCGGGGTGTAAGGTTACCCATAGAGCATATCCCTCGCACTCCGACTGACCCTGGGCCATTCGCAGTGTCCCCTCTGATAAGAGCAGAGGGGTACCTGGAGCGACCACTCCCCCCGCGGGCCTTGCAGGCCCGCCGTACTCCGACCCCCTCGTGCAATGGGGTCAGCTGGCCCTGAAAAGGGCCGGTTGGTCAGACTCTTAGCCGTTGACATTGACGCCGGCTACTCCAGAGGAGCAATCAATGATGCGTCATCGCCCACGTTGCCCAGGGTGCACCAAACTTGGAGGTGATCTTTCTTTCTTTCTTTCTAAATTTTAAAGAAGATAATTCCAAATTCAAATTAGGAAAATGCGTGATTTTCATTTGTTTTTCTTGCCGTCAAGATCTGAGTGAATATGAATAGAGTGAATCTAATGAAGAAATTAGATGCATTTTGAAATTAAACATAACATAACTTCACGCCTGTATCCCCGAAGGGGTAGGCAGAGGTGTATTACATACCCATAATTCGCCAGTTATGTTTAGGACCCAATGTAATAGGGGGCGAGCCTATTGCCATCTACCGGGCACATTACTAAGCGAGCGATAATCAACATTTTTAATACACACATAACTACGAAAAGTCAGAGGTGTGTGCCCGGGGCGACTGGGGATCGAACTCGAGACCTCGTCTCGGCAGTCCGTTACGTACACCACTAGCCTATCGCCGCTTTTTTATTTTAAAATTATACTACAAAAAAGGCAAAAATGCAACGCAAGCCGTGAAAATTTTTTGCGATGTTTATGGACCTAGTGCAGTTTCTGTGAGTGTAGCACAAATTTGGTTTAAGCGTTTTCAATCCGGAAATTTTGATGTCAAAGATGCACGTCGCTCTGGTCGCGCCCTGTTACGGATAAAATGCACAACATCACGAGAGCACTGCCAAAACTATTTGACGCAGTTTATTGATCAGAAGCCCCAAAATTTCTATAGCAATGGGATCATGTCCCTACCTGTAAGATGGCAAAAAGTTATCGAACAAAATGGTACCTACATACTTTAGTTAAATGTAAATAAACTATAATAAAAAATGTTTTGAATATTCATATAAAATGCCAAAAGACTTTTCCCCAACCTTTGCACTCTCTTTATAATATTCGTATCGAGGAGAAAGAACAAAAGAGTATTTAGATCTATTTGCGGTCCGGGAAAAATATTCATTACGATGATATCAAGGCGTACATCAAATTATCCGTTTTGCGTACAATAGGTCCTTGGAGTCCAAACTGAGCGATCATTCGTGCTGAATGATAAGCAAACTGTTACGTCCACTCATTCATTATCATTATTTAATTGCGTCAATTGCTGATAGTCTCAATGATTAATGATAAAGATTGGCCTCACTAATATTGGGAATTTCTGTAAATTCTTATCTGCTAACTACCTACTCAATCCTTTTCCTTAATTCTACTACCTTAATTAAATTAAATTTTAAAGCAATTAGTTTTGTGTGATGATGATGTTATTTTATTAATTACATTGAACCCGACGTTTCGGTTGCTTTTCAGCAGCCACGGTCACGGGGAGACTGAAGATGGTGGTTGTCTTGTAGTTTGAAGTGTAAGTTATCTCAAAGTACCCGAACATTGCTGAATTGTTGGTGTTACTAAATAAATAAATATTCTAGGACAAATTACACAACACCATCTAGACCCAAACTAAGCAGAGCTTATAAAGCTTAAGGCTTTCACGGCCGGCGTTGCATGTAGACATACTGCTTCCGGGCTGTTTGGCCGTGGTCCATCGGAAACTTGAATTCCAATTTCAAATTGGAATTTCAAATTGGAATTCAAGTTTCCGATGGACCACGGCCTAACAGCCCGGAAGCAGTATATTCTACATAAGCAGAGCTTGTCATGTGGGTTCTAGAATGCGGGTAAACATACTTAAATACTTTTTTTTTTGTAAATCAATACATATTATACATAGAAACACCCAGACCAATGCAAATATACATATTTGCACTGAGCGAGAATCGAACCCGCGGCCTTTGACTTAGCAGTCAAACGCACTACCACTACGCCACAGAGGTCGTCTTACTTTACGCAGAATGAGCAGAATTTATTTTCCTATTGATTTAGACCGGAAAAAGAGAACATCTAGGACTATTTTTCCGATCTAAGCCTACTATCTTACTTCCTATTCTATCCTACGAATATTGTTGACTTGCTGTCTTTGTCCACGTGGAATTCTGGAATTCTGGTGATTCTTTTACTGGTGGTAGATATTTGATGACACAAATTTGTCACAAAAACATTCCGGGTTGGTACCACCGTGCACGATTGTGAAAAACCCTCCATAGTAATCAAATTTCGATTTAATTGCGTTCAGGGGTCAGCAAGTGCATAGCCGGGCAGGGGGATTGTGGTCGCAGCACTAGTGGGACCGATGGGTGTCACGCGGTGCTGCGACGACAATCCTCTTCTGATGAGGCCGTCAAGCTGAGTGCCACCATTGTTAACATGGTATGTGTATGTAATGGTGACCCTCTTTCTTGGACTTTACCTTCAGCTCAGGCGAGGTGAAGTCTTAGAAGGATAGGATAGAAGGATGTCAAAGTTTGTGAAGATGTCTGGATTTTAATTACTCAATCACGCTCAAATGGCTGAACGCATCTGGCTGAAATTTGGTACAGGAATAAATTATAGTCTCGAATAACACATAGGATACTTTTCATCCCTGAAATAGGTTAATAATAATAATAAATATTTTATTTCTCCTTACAAAAAACAAGAAGACAAACAATAGAGCCACAAGAAATACAATATTAAAAGCGAAAGTAATGCTCTTAATTCTTGGTGCATTTTTCTTTTGTAAATAAACCTGTGCTACAGATCACCTGGTCCTCACCCCATTTATTGAACATATTAATACAATACAAGGATCGTGAGTATATATATATATATATATATATATTACTATGTTCCTACTTACTTCCTACAACAGAAATTGCAAGCAAATCATTTTCATTTTCAAGCAAATTATGTGTGCGTGTGTGTCTATGCGTATGGGTGTGTTTGTAGGTGAGTATGTTTGTGAAAGGGAGCAAATTATGTGTGTGTGTGTGTGTATGTCTATGCGTATGGGTGTGTTTGTAGGTGAGTATGTGTGTGAAAGGCTGTGGGCGTGTATGTATGTATGGGGATTTCTGTGTGTACGCGCGCGGGTGTGTTAATGTATATGTGTAGGATTTTATGTTTGAGAATGGGTTCTCACGGGAAAGAGATCTGAATTCTACACGGGCGGAGTCGCAGGTAGTTACGCTATGTTTACTTTGGGTCTAGATAGCGCTCTGCAAGGTACCAAGGTTGTATTGTATTATAGTTTATAAATTCCAGAGCATGGCGTCATAGTTCTGTAGGAATGTCAGGTCAGAGTGTCATGTTAGCACTTATTTCGACTTTATGATACACGTTGCATAACCTGCCATTCATACGACATTCTCATTATCTAAATAGGAATATTATAGGTAATGTAGGTAGCCTAGTGGTATGGGTAATGGACTGCTGAGACGAAGTCTCGGGTTCGATCCCAGGTTTTACCATGGCACACACCAATGACTTTTCGATGCTTTTCGAAGTTATATGTGTATTTATCGCAGGATTATAAGTGCCCGGTTAATGGCAATAGGCTCGCCACCTATTACATTGGGACCTAAACATAAACTGGCGTAATGTGGGTGCTAGCACCTCTGCCTTCCCCTTCGGTGAGTTTATGTTATGTAGGTATGTGTTATTTAATACATATCAATCAATCCCACCATATTGAGTATGTTATTTATTTTCATCTTAAATAACTATACTTAGGTTATTAGAAGCGGCGATAGTCCAGTGGTGTACGTAACGGACTGCCGACACGAGGTCTCGAGTTCGATCCCCAGTCGCCCCGGGCACACACCTCTCTCTTCTCTCCTCTTTTCGTAGTTATGTGTGTATTAAAAATGTTGATTATCTCTCGCTTAGTAATGTGCCCGGTAGATGGCAATTATAGGCTCGCCCCCTATTTCATTGAGACCTAAACATAACTGGCGAATCGTTGGTGTGTAATACACCTCTGCCTACCAGGCAGAAGTGCTACCTATGAAGAGAGATCTCTGTGTACAGTGCTTCCTATGTACCGAGATGTCTACAAACAATGTTTTCTATGAACACAATTTTCGGCGAAAAGTGCTGTCTAGGAACAGAGATTTCTATTAGCTCTGCTTTCTGTATGTAGTCGTATCGTACAAGCGTGTTTCTATCTTAGGTTACACACTCGCAAAATATATATAAAAGGTCATGCTTTTATATTTCTGAAGGCGCAGAAATGTCTTGAATATTTTTAGGGATTTTCTTTAGAAAAGCCCAATTGCTATCGAGTTGTCGTCGTCGACGTCGTCGATGTCGTCATTGCCAATTTTCTGTCACGGTTTTGGGTATGAAGGAGATGAGCTATCGAGTTGCTGTTTTCGGTAATAGATTCGTGCTGGAGTGAGCCATTGCAAGATAAAGAAAAAGTCGCAAAAAAATAATAATCGCAAAATCGAAAATCCCTTGTATTCGACTGAGCTCGTCTCAGGAATTCAACTTGTTTGTTCTTGGCTTTTAGATTCTGTTGCTAACATTTCTTAACAGCAAAAATCCATCGAACTCACAACTTCAACACGCAGACAATATCAGAAAATTATTCCATAGTAGCAATGATTTAGTTCAACCTTGCAAAAATGTCTAACAAAACGCATGGTTTCGTGTTGTTTGAAACGATTCAAACATTGTGACAGGTATTCATGAGTGGGGACAACGCAATTTAACGGTACTGCGCCGCCACTGTGAATGGTTGCGACAACATTGCACTATAAGCACAAGGCATAAGAGTTTGTAACAACAACATTTGAAGTTACCACATCTTGGTCCTAGCAAAAATTGGTTGCCTTAACCAGCGAAAAGGCTCTTATAAAATAAGAGAACAATATTTGGGTGATGAAGTTTTCTAATAATGAAACCTAGCTAGATCGATTTGTCGCCCCCGAAACCGAAGTATACTAAATTTCATGAAAAATTTTGGAGTTGTTTCCAAGATTCGGATTATATATGTGTATATATATATATACATACATATGCTCGTATACCGGGTGGAAACGTTAAGTATGTCCAGACGATTATATAGTTGTTTTTTAAGGATATTGCTTTAAACTGATACGAAATCTGCATCACTTGATCTATAATATCACATAATAATAAAAAAAGAGGTAAACAAGTAGAATTCCTGAGACGAGCTCAGCCGAATACAAGGGTTTTTTTTTTCTTTATCTTGCAATGTTCACCCCAGCACGAATCTATTACCGAAAACAGCAACTCGATAGCTCATCTCCTTCATACCCAAAACCGTGACAGAAAATTGGCAACGACGACGTCGATGACGTCGACGACAACTCGATAGCAATAGGGCTTTTGTAAAGAAAATCCCTAAAAAATCATGTGCTCACAATTTGCACTTTTGTTGTCCCAGACATATACTACGGCATGGCTTATTCACTAATATGATAAGTAGAAACGAAAGAAATGCCTTATGGGCAACCTTACAACCCGGTGTCTAAAGACCTGAGACGGCGTAATACGGCGACATAACCTCTCCAGCTGGCCGGTGGTTGGCAAAAAAGGCGCTGGGATAGTATCCTTTGTATTGTAACTTCCCAAGGTGGTTATCCCTGGACCACAATCACATTGGCGACCCAACGTGTTGTTGCCGAAATATGCTCCTAAAAATACTTTTTTTTCTACACTTGCATATGCTAGTGTAGCGGAATTCTGATCCCATTTCTGCGACCCCTCTTTAATAAGCATAATAAGTGAGTAAAGTTTGAGTAATAATAATAATAATAATGACTATATGATCCGGGTTGATTGGTTAATCACGGTTCTCAAAAGTCCAAAAATATTAAGTCTCTTATCGCTTAGACCAAACGTCAAATGCAACAAATAATTCATTCAAGTTGCATGTGTTTTAGCATAACATATTTCAATAAAGCAAAAAACAATTCTAAGTCATTAATTCATTTTTTTTTGTTAACATGTGGAAACCCCCACATGCTTCACCCCATCGGTGCCAACGATGGGATGGGCGTGTCGGAATCGGACCAACTAAAACCACACGGTGTCCTCCCCAAGTGTCCATTGCCGGGCACCCCGGGTAAGCCTTCAAAAGGATAACCTGGGTTACCGGCGGACTTTGGCCGCCATCGTGGTCTCGCCTATGGAGTCAGGTTTTATCCCGCGACTGTCATTAACATAAGTTTCGCAAATAACCGAAGATGTGTATAATGACCGGCAAACAGCTTGACAATGTACTCTAACAGCGCAGACGGCTATTTAAAGCCTCTTTGGTGATAGTGCAAGGCGCGACGGCGCGCTTTTCAACCAATCTAGATTAAACTTTCTGCTGTTGCAATGTTGAGCTGAGAGTTTTTCAATTGAATACCATTGAATTGTTTTTTCGGTGATTAGTTCTCTCTAGTCTCTGTTGCTAGACCGATTTTCAATTTTCTTTTTCTGTCTTCAGCCAATAGTTAAGTTGCACATTTTGGCGCCAAAATCGTGGTCTCAACATTGATCATTTTGGAGAAATCAGATTTAGAAATTTTTGAAGGGTGTTTATTCCTCTATGGTATGTTCGATTTTCAATTTTATTTTTTGTAAACCTTCCGGGTATCAAGTTGTATTTACATGCCAAGTTTGGTGTTAATTGGTTGATTAGTTTAGGAGGTACTCCTGCGTCACAACCGAAATACACCGAGTGAAGTTCGCTCGACTTCGTCTCACTCTCAGCTCAATATTAACCAAATCAGGTGCTCAAAGGGCTATTTTATTATTTTGTTAGTTCGATCGTATACTTCGAGATGTTAACCGGCATTTATACTGGTTGGTTTTCTTAATAAAAGTACCATTTTTATACCTTAATATTCGCAGGTTTAACCTCCTTTTGTATCTTTTTTTCATTCTTTTCTGTTGTCCTGATTAATTTAATCAGATAATTTGTTCTGACAGAAAAAGAACAAACGAACCGACAGATAGAGAGACAACACAATATTATGTATAGATTAAATAGTAATTCGCAATTAATTAGCCACTATCACTACTGTCGTACAAAAAATATGACTTAATCAAGATATTGTCGGAAATTTACGCTTGTATTAAACTATTTTTAACGGATTCTATTGCGATTTATTTGATGTTATTTTTAGAGATTTTCTTTAGAAAAGCCCTATTGCTATCGAGTTGTCGTCGACGTCGTCGTTGCCAATTTTCTGTCACAGTTTTGGGTATGAAGGAGCTGAGCTATCAAGTTGCTGTTTTCGGTAATAGATTCGTGCTGGGGTGAACCATTGCAACATAAAAAAAAATCGCAAATTTTTTTTATCGCAAAATCGAAAATCCCTTGTATTCGGCTGAGCTCGTCTCAGGAATTCAACTTGTATTATCTACATTGACGATGTTTTTGTTGCTTTTGGTCACAGCGACACAGGGGAATAAAATAACATAAATTAAATCGCGATAGAATCCTTTAAAAATAGTTTTATTTCAATGACTGTAAGAATGATAAAATAACAAAATTATTGACGCGGTTAGACTTGAAGTGCAAGTAAGTACGATTACCAGTGACAGAGAATAAAGCATGTCAGAACATGAGAATGTTCTATGGAGGAAAACGAATGATATTTCTCCGATATAAAGGGAGAAGCTTCCAACGAGGGCTGCAGGGACTCGATTCCGTTAAATAACGTTTTTAAAACGTGTGATTTAAAAATGTTATATTACTGAATGAAGTGAATTAGACATATATAATTAAAAATCTCAAAAATTTTGTTGACAACGTGATAACTGTAAGTGATTCTGAAGGTTAAATGACTTTATGAAAACGTAGATAGGCTCTGTTTTGACAGCGGATACTGAGCACTAAAGTCTTTTATATATTGTTCTTTATAACCGAAGTGAAATTACGCGTTTTGAAAACGTGGCGTTACTGATTTGGGGCCCAGGTTAGGTGGGTAACGCCTGGCGGGCAGTGGCTTTTTATTGGGAGGCTCTTGTCTCGCAATCTTCATCTATTATATTGCGAATGTGATTATAAACAATAAGTGTTACTTTGTAACTTAAATGATCAAAACATATTTGATTTGACATAACGACACAATGAGAAACTTCACAATTTTATTACCAATACAAATAAAACGCAAACCTGTTTGAACAACTGTTGAAAGTCGCGCACAGTGTGCGAATATCATTCGTGCAACAGCCCTATCCAGAGGTTGCAGAGTAAACATAAGTCGTACTGCCACGACATCTGAGTTACATAACATAAACTCTCTCACGCCTATATCCCCGAAGGGGTAGGCAGAGGTGCTAGCACCCACATTTCGCCAGTTTATGTTTAGGTCCCAATGGCGAGCCTATTGCCATTAACCGGGCACTTATAAACCTGCGATAAGTACACACATAACTTCAAAAAGCATCGAAAAGTCATTGGTGTGTGCCATGGTAAAACCTGGGATCGAACCCGAGACCTCGTCTCAGCAGTCCATTACCCATACCACTAGGCTACCGCGGCTATTATTACCATTATTATTACCAATACAAATAAAACGCAAGACTATTTGCACAACTGTTGAAACTCGCAAACAGTGTGCGAATATTATTCGTGCAACAGCCCTATCCAGAGTTTGTGGAGTAAACATAAGTTGTACTACCACGACATCTGAGTTACACTTTGTTAACTTAAGCAAAACATTATCTGTTTGACTACTTGCAGGTGAGTTCGTGTAATGGACCACTGGATTTCATTTTCATGCATTTCATTCATTTAATGTAATGGATTAACTTGAAAAATCTGAGCATGGTTTTCGCCATTTTTATTTATATAGAAGCAGGAAATTTATGGTGTTAGTGAAACTACGCGTAAAGGCTAGACTTACGAGTTCTTGTTACCTCTTCACGCAATAACGGCTCATTTGAGTCAAATACAAAAATTTGTAATATAGATAGCTTATATCATGGAATAACACTAGGCTACTTTGGAACGAGAGAACGTCCACGCCCAGGACCGCAACGAGATCCCGGCGTTGACTCGCCCACGCAGGGCATTCCACCAACGTGTGGAGCGCCGTGTCTTCGCCAGGATCCTCGCAGTGCTGGCACTGCGGCGTTGTCTCCCGGTGGATGCGCCACAGATACTTACCGAAACACCCGTGTCCGGTAACCATCTGGCACATCCGGTAGGAGAGGTCCCCATGGTCCCTCTCCAACCACTCCTTCATGATCGGTCTCACCACCGCAATGGTGGATTCTCCCCACCTTGGGTGCTCAAGTCGCACCCTCCATGTCTCCATGAGTTCCCGGTGGAGCTGGGCTTACCCGGGGTGCCCGGCAACGGACACTTGGGGAGGACACCGTGCGGTTTTAGTCGAGACACGACATAACTACCCCCGCTGGCCAGCGGGGGGGTATCCGAAGGGATTTCCGCACTTAAAAAAAAAAAAAGGCTACTTTGGAAAAAAATTATAAGTTTTATCGTACTTACCATTAAATTCTGCATCTTCAATTGAGTTTTGGCTATGCATCGAGTACCTATTCGTCGTTTTTATCGAAGGAGACCCTTGCGTAGACCCAGCTACAACACCCAGACTCCTGTACCCTTCATCCGATACCTCAGATCCATTGTCAGAAGCACTTTCAGCCGCTGGTGCCGGTGATACAGGTCTAGGAGACTTATTCCTTATCCCATGAGGGGTCGGCACCAAATGATTTGTAACTATGATTTTAGTTCTTCGCTCAGGAGAAGAAGAATTTCGCTTAGGGCTGATAGCTCTTGGTACAAAGTGCTTTCTGTTAGGCGAGGCAGCTCGGTCCATGTCTCCTAAGTATGGTAGACTGGTAGGAGCATCAAGTCTATGATTTGACTGGTAGTGTCCAGACCTTGGTTCTTCGTTGTAGATCTTGGGACTGTATTGGAGCGACATTGGTTCATAGGTCTTTGGTTCTGGTTTATAAGGAAGAGAGGTCGGGCCAGTTGGTTCTGGAGTGCGTTCGTAAGTGACTGTGGCGCCGGCCAGGTCATGTTTAGGGCGGGCTAGACGGGCTGAGAGGGAGGAGCGGTGCTGGGCGCGGCAACGGCAAGGGTCGTGCTTATCCAGGTAGTGAGCTAAGGTGTCCCAGCCACCTCCTACGCGTACCATGACGTGGGAACGGAGGATCTGAAAAAAGAAAAAAGAAAATATAAATAAATAAATATTCTAGGGCATATTACACAGCGACATCTAGACTCAAACTAAGCAGAGCTTGTCATATGGGTTTTAGTATGCAAATATACATATTTGCACTGAGCGGGAATCGAACCCCCGCACCCTTTCGTAGCAGTCGAATGAATGCACTAACACTACGCCACAGAGTCCGTCATGAGGCCGTATTAGCCGCAGATGAACTTATAACAGTCATACTGTTAGGTATACATCAACCAAAGTATATTGAACCGCAGCGCAGTCGTTTATTAGAAGTTCCAAATAAAGATCTACTGATACTGTGGGAATGCCTTGATAGTCCTAATCAATACTAGCGACCTCGATGCACCTTCGTATATATAGCCTTGCGTCCCTTAATATGGCCCGAGTAATGCCAACTTAACAAGAACCCCCATTCCAAACACTTGTTCCTAATTGGAGATCTTGTTAAATTTGGAGAAACGACTCCAGTTTAATATGAAACGTGTCATAACAGATATGGTTATAAATAAGGGGTCAATTTTCATTGGATGCTATAAGGTCGAAAGTTTGTTTCTACGAGTTGTCGATACGATTTAACCAAATAAGGAATGGAAGAGAATGAATCATAGATAGCGTAATAGGAATTGGAACGTTATCTACGTTTCTATAAAGGTCAAAATGATTTACTTTGAATTTGTTTTTTTTTTACTAGCTTTATGGATCTATTTATGTACTAATGCAGTATGTATTCGTTTTGTAATTAAATAGTTTCGCTGTATATGAAAATAAATCGAAGCGTCGGTAGCTTAGTGGTTAAGGAGTCAACCTTACGATCGAGAGGTCCCGGGTTCGAATCCTGGCCATTACACTACAGACGTGAACCCACTCCTAACACAAGCAATTTAGCTTAGCTGGAGGGGTTAAGGGGGATATTAGTAATTTCGGTTACTAATATTCTTTTAAAAATAAAATAAAAAAAATGTCAAAATGATTTTATTTTACTAGAATATATTAAATATTCAATTGTAGATTTATATCGAAAAATAAAACATCTAAGACGGGACTTCATCATCATCAACCTATGCTAGTCCACTGCTGGACATAGGTCTCCCCTAATGAGCGCCATAGCGCCCTGTCTTCAGCTTGCCGCATCCAGCATCTGCCCGCAGTCTTTCGCAGATCGTCATCCCACCTGGCCGGAGGGCGCCCTTGAACCCGCGAATATCTCGAAATATCTGGGATCTAGGATAAATTGCGAATATCTGGGACGTGTCTAGGTGGCTCAGTTGGTCAGAGCGTTCCCCCTGTAAGGGACTGGTCGCGGGTTCAAGCCCCGTCCTAGATGTTCTTTTTTTTTTTTTTTTTTTTTCTATGATCTATGACCGAAATCTATAGGAAAAGTAAGCAGACAAATTGCTTAAAACTTTAATTGAATATTCAATTATTTTGAGTATTTTCTGTGAAAATAAAATCGTCAGTCGTCAAGAAGACATGTTTGTTTGTGACGGTAGAGCATTCGAATGTTACTTTTGAGGTCGCGAGTTCAATTCCCACTCAGTGTAAATATTGGTATACATGAGTTATGTTTTTTTTTCATTTCGCTCGGTGTTTCTATGTATAATAGTATGTAATGTATTCACAAAAATGTATATACCTACATGGATAAACATATCCACATTCTAGAACCCATAACACAAGGTATGCTAAGAATCTAGATAGCCTTCTATTAGTATTTCCCAAACCGGTCCACCTGCTGATTGACGGACGAGGCTCTGATGCAGGCTTTCTTAATGGGGGTTAGGGGTCATATGGAAGTTGCTCCCATAATACATTCGAAAACAACGCTAAGATGATGACCTTGTCTTAGAAGAGAGTTCACGTCGGTAATGTCCAAACCAGGGTTCGATCCCGCTAACTCTTGATTGTAAAGCCTTAACCACTAAGTAACTGCTTCTTTTATTCATGTTAGTTTGTCTTTTGCCTACCTAGCATACTACTTGCGGAAGACTGACCCTGGACCAATTCCGATTTCGAGATGTCCCCCTCGGGTTTGGGAACCACGGTGTCCCCGTCTTGCCCCGGTTTGAGGAAGGGCACTAGCCGACCCGCGCCGTCCCGGCCTTACCTTTCATTCAAAACTTAAAACTCCTTATAGGCCCAATGACCTCCATGCTAACTACATAGTCATTATCAACAGCTAAACGTCCAGCTTCACACCTCACGCCGTAAATAACAGCTCGTTAATATGTTAATACTGTTGTTCAACACTGACACTTTATTGAAAACGCTATTAAAATGCTATTAAATTAGTTGTTGGGTGCGCCAATTATTGTGAGCGGCTGTGGTCATTGGTAGCTATTCTTTTATATCTCGTGTATAAAATTATATGGCTGCTTTTTAGGGTTCCGTAGCCAATTGGCAAAAAACGTAACCCTTATAGATTCGTCATGTCTGTCAGTCCGTGTGTCACAGACACTGTTTTTCGAAACTATACAAACTATGCTGTTGAAAACTTGGTAAGTAGATGTATTTTGTTAACCGCATTAAGATTTTCACATAAAAATAGAAAAAAGAGAATAAATTTTAGTAGTTTCCCATACTTAGAACTGAAGCTCAAAATTTTTTTTACTGCAAACCTTTACCTGATGGAAAGGTCTTTAAAAAATGATATTGCGGTCTCTAATATATTTTTTTTCTAAACTGAATAGTTTGCGCAAGAGACACTTCCAAAGTGGTAAAATATGTCCCCCCCCCCCCTGTAACTTCTAAAATAAGAAAATGATAAAACTAAAAATATATATGATGTACATTACCATGTAAACTTCCACCGAAAATTGGTTTGAACGAGATCTAGTAAGTAGTTTTTTTTTTTTTACAACGAACTGCAAGTACTTTTATATTATTATGTTACTTGATGCTACGGAACCCTTCATGGGCGAGTCTGACTCTCACTTGGCCGGTTTTTCACTTTAAATACTATACATTTTTATTTAAAAAAATATAATATGTACTAGAATATAAATTTGACATAACTCTAATTAACTTATACACATAAGCACAAAAAACCCCGTGATTAGGTCACGTCAAATAACCTACACTGCATCACTCCAATAGCCCAAGGTATCTGCTCACCCTTAAATGGATATTGTTTCATGCTTCAGTAGTAAAACAAATAAGATTAAATAACTCACCCTGACGAAGATCAGCATCCTGGTGTCTCCAATCCTGTATTTTCCTTCCGAGACCCTGACCATAGGAAACTGTGTGGGACACGAACACCTCTCAACTAAATCCCTGACTCTCTCGTCTAAGCTCCTCAAATCATTGGTCACCAATTGGGGCTGTGGACCAGACGGGACCAAACCTAGAGCTGAATCATCTGGCCTTAGTTCTTCACCAGCTAATTCTCTGTCTATCTGCCTTTCCATCTGAACTAAAAGTGGAGCTGGCATGCCTAACACAGCCCCTTTCCTGGCAACTTCTAGAAGACATAGCACTACATGTTTCTCATTCTTTCTCAGGCATAAGTCATCTGTTTCGAAGAGTAGACATTCCAGGATGCCAAGAGCTTTTCTGCACCAATCTATGAAGTTGGAAAGGTTGTCCCTAGCGAAGAATGTGCCAGCTTTTGCAGCTGGCAGCATATTGACTGGTGGTCGTGTACGGAGGGCTCTGGCCAGTATGAGGGCATCTTCAGATTCTGGATGCGGAGCGTCGAGGATCAAACGGGCTGAGTCCCGGACTGCGTTCGCGTGCTGTAACAAGAGAAAGACAATGTTAGTGATTATGTTAGAAAAGAAGGGTGGTAGGCCGTGGTGACAGATATTATGCGTCTCGGGGCGAAGCTGGAGCCATCTACCGTAGTTCTTGCGAACTTACGGAAACAATAAATTTCAAATATCTGGAACGTGTCCAGATAGTTCACTTGGTAACAGTATTCCCCTGTAAGGGACTGCTCGCGGGTTCAAGTCCCGTCCTGGATGTTCACTTTTTCCGAACTAAACCAATCAAGAACAATAAGCGAACCTTGGACTCTAAGATGCAAACTTTGGGCACAACTGGGAAATCGTTATGCGAATCATGATAATTTGCAACTACTAACCAAGGTGGGATCCACCTTAATTAAGCGTAGCGAGCCGAAGGCGAGCGAAGCGTCTTTGGTTTCAAAGTTGCATTTCAAACAAATGATACTCCTCCGAGACCGTTTGACCGATCTCGACCAAATTTGCCACTGTGATAAAGTAGACATTACTGAGTGTCGTAAGGGGTCGAATGTCCAGATCGGTCTTACCATCGAGGAATAATCACCGAAAAACAAAATCAATGGAAAAAGTCGACCGGTCACGTTGACCTATTGTTGGATAGGCAAATCTCGCTATACGCTTAAGTTTGGGTTGATTGATTGCTGGTAACCGTCCTAGTAATAAGATCAAATAAGGTATTGTTTATCAAAACGAAGATTAAGTCAGTTGGGTAGTTTGCGTGCTTTGGCGCGTGCAAATTTGCAATGCAAAATCTTCGTCCGACCACTTTCAAATTTTAGTAATGCTTATTGAATACTAATATTATACGAACATTCCAATGCAGTTCACTGAAATATTTTCGTTAAACAAACATGTTGGCCATATTGATTTTGTGTACGTGAATTACATATTTTTAGGTATAATGTGTGAAAATTTAAGTGAGAGTCTTTGACTTTCAATAGCACTACCCGAACTGAGAATATAACTTGGGATCTCATGCAGTTTCACTCGTTATTACTACCATTATCAAATTGTCTATTCTCTTTCAAGATTGCAGCGCAGTTCTGCCCGAGTTCACTAATCATTTTAAATTCGACCCCCAAACACGCTCTCTGAGTTTTTAAAGTAATTTTTTTTAATTTTCTAAGTGATTCTTAATTTTTCTAGCACAATAGGGCTTTCTTGACCCGGATAATATCATACTTTTGTGAGTTTTTTAAATTTAAGTAGATAGATTTTTCGGATGTCCTTACTTTCTTTGAACTTTGTTTCTGCAAGGGGTATTGATAACCCTATTTTTACAAGCTTTACATAGGTAGGTTTTTTTTTCACATGTGGAAACCACCACAGGCTTTGCCCCACCGGTGCCAGCGATGACGTGGGTATGTCGGAATCGACTAAAACCACACGGTGTCCTACCCAAGCGTCCATTGCCGGGCAACCGGGCTATGCCCGAAAGGATTACCCCAGGGTTCATCATTCATTTAGGTAGGTTGTGTCTTTATTTGCTATTATAGCATATACATAGTATAAAATAACTACAGTGTACGTGTAGGTATATGTCCACTGCATTCACACACTAAGCACCAACTATTTGCACGCAGTTATTTTGCATGAATGTCCAGGCTGTCGCAAGGACTAAATGCACTACATTTACTCAACGCACTTGTCAACGCACTTACTATGCAAACAATTTCTGTGAGCACTTCTTAATACATAGAGATATTACGGGTGAGAGTAGGGAGTTTATAAATATGACATTTAACGTAGCGTATTGCTTTCTTGCTGCATATAACGGGTAAATATAAAAAGGGAAATTCTTTACATCTAAGAGATCTATCATGCCATTCATAGAGCATAAGTAGCAGTGTCGCGTGCATATATCAAGAGGATAGAAAGGTTAAATCACCGAAAATGGTGATCAAGATCTGTCACTTTGACTCATAATAGGAGACTTTATGAGACTTTATTTACTTCGTTGTAACATTAACTGGGACCATTGCAACAAAGCACATACCCTGGACAAAAAGGAATATCAAAAGGTGCTAAATGAGTGGACATCGACAGTTAGGCTAGTCCATGGTTTAAAAGTCGCGCAGCGGGCTATGAAGCGAGCTATGCTTGGGGTTTCCGACAAAGAACTAAAGTCACCGACATAGCTCGCAGAATAAGCAAGCTGAAAGCTGAAAGGATCGATGTCCGATGGAACAAACGTGTCCTAGAGTGGAGACCACGAATCGGCAAACGGAAGGTAGGAGGTCCCTCAGCAAGATGGACGGATGACCTGAAAAAGGTAGCTGGGATAGACTGGATGCGCAAGGCAGAGGCCTATGTCCAGCAGTGGACTGCAATAGGATAATTGACTGATTGACTGACTGATATATAAATAGAAATAGCGAAAAATAACCTATTCTATTATTGACGGAACAGTAGAAAGCTTTTAGTGTTCTTGTTTCTGTTACAGTTTGTTATATGATGTAACTACAGAGGTGAACTTACCTCCGTGTCCATTTGTAATATATCTACAATATTAAAACCTATTTCTACTAATTGGTTGTCAAGGATGTACTGGCGAAAATATTTGCATACAGTTAACTTACTTCGTACTAGAGTTTTGTAATGTTAATAAAGATATTAGCAATTGGAATTTAATTTAATTGAATAACACGTTTCAATGAATCAAAACACCTCGTTAGGACAGCAGTAACGAGTTCAGCTGTTGTGTAAGAGTTCTCGGTTTCGATGCCCACATCAAAGTTTAATTTAACTTTTAGAAAATATTTTGTAGAACCACGACAACTTAAAAAAGTATCCAGCTGGTATATGCATATACATATGTGTAGGTATATGATAGTAATGTGTATTTGACCACTATCTCAATATTAACAAGGAATAAATTGGTCGATGATGGAACACGCTTGCCTAGAAGCATCCTATACACTCGAAACTTGAAGACTACCAGTTTAAAGTTTTCGGAAACACAGACTCAGGCGAGAAGTTTCACATCTTAGCGGTTCACACAATGAATGTGCTACCAAATCGTTTCATGCGTATGCGCAGCATATCCACCGTGTAGGGCCTGAATTATACAGATAAGACGAAAGACATAAGACGAGCTTCTCACCCTGTATAATTGCGCATCGTACCGTCTTATTAAGCTCGTCTTAAAGTGCCTTAAGCTCACCCTTTCTATATAATTCACGCCTATAGGTGGTGACTCACAATTCTCATCCTTTTCGCCACCACCAAGTCGGTAAAAATCTATGCATCGAACTCACAACCTCGCGATGCTACCACCATATTGGTGTTCAACACCAATATACTACCGCCGCCTAAGACTGGTACAATCTGGTCAGCATATAAGAAGTTATGCTAATTCGACAACACATTAGTGGAAGACCGTGACATTAGGTTAATTATTAATAGATTATGATAATGTATGCTTAGTCGAATATGAATAACTAACTATTAGCTGCACTAAATTAATTATCATTGATTGAATTGAATATTTAATTTACAAACAACCAATGATATATTAAAAAGTAATTGATACTGGCGCTTAATAACGGTTACCAAAAACAAGGCCTTTTTTACGTGGGGAATGCTGTTACGCACGGCACCGCCGGTCACGGGGTGATAGCCGGAGATCGTGTGTGGGATGCTCGCATCCGGTTACCGGATGGGTATACACTCTCCCATTCATTAACCGCATGGGTATACCCACTAAACCCCACGGTGTGCCATGGGGGGCTGAATTCAAAACAAGGCCGGCCTCAACGTAAGCATGATTGCAACTGAAGATGCATTAATCAGTGAGTGCGAACGAGAAGAAAGTGTGACTTCTATCATACATCGAGTACACTTTTGACATCGCGATAGTATTGAGATAGAATTATCTACCTCATTTTAATAGAAGAGAATTGTAAACAACTGTACAATATTAAGCTATAGAATTGACGAAGTTTTCTCCGTCTGTCTTCCCTGAGATCAGTGGTGTCAGTAAAAGACTCATCAATCAGTCGCTGCCGTAAAGCCAAAATAAATTAAATATAGAAAGGCGGAGAAGAGGAGTGACCCCAGTTCCAAAGTGAAAGCTTTGCGCCTGCGCACCTGGAATTGACGCTCTAGACAATAACCAGAACTTTTTTATAATCTTGCCGAGGACGCGTGATTTCTGATGAAGTAGAATACAAAGTCCCCCATCTTTTACTCAGAGTGTCGTACAAGGCGATTAAGGGATAGCAATAGGTTCACACCCTATTGCAGGGCACCGTATACCACAGTTGGTGAAATGTTGGCAAAAATATACTGCTTACTTGTTTCTGGGGGTAAATAGAGGTGTATTTTTAAAACATTATATTAAAAAAGCCGGCGTACATTTCTTTTATATTCCCCTAAACCCCATCAGACAATCAAAATTGCTTGTGTTAGAGAGATTTCACGTGTCGGTAGTATAATGTTTGGGTTCGAACCCGCGACTTATCTATCGTAAGTTGCCTCAGGCACTAAACCACCACCACTTTTAGAACCTACGCTAACCTATTAACACTTGTATGAAAACATGTAAAATATAGTGCAGGTAAAACAGGAAGGCGCAGCTAGTTATGTTATACAGCAAAGTCGAGTTACAACACTAGTTGAACAACAGATTAACAATAAAATAAATTACAAGCGAACCTGTCAAGTTTAATGCAAATCTTTTAGATGGGTATTACGCATTAAAAATGCAAATTACGCGCGTAATGCATGCAAATTACGGCGTAATTACATGTTATGATGGCGTTTAGCCGTTTATCACATTGTAATATTGGCATTAGTCGCAATAGACCGATGGAAGTTGAGTTATCCATCAACTTTTTTATGAGAATGTCTCGTGTAATCGGTCTGATAGTATTTTTACGTAATTTTTTTGCTGTAACTTTGATTAATTTTGATTTTAATAGCGTCATAATTTGTACTATATGCTCATATATTTGAGACCATCTTTCGTTTTGTGTATTGAAAGAATGATTTATTTATTTGTAAAGTGTTATATTAAAGGATAATCGTTTTTCACAGCATAAACGAGCCAGCTTGAAAGGGTCATCCTCATCCAGTGCCAATCTGAAGCCCGAGTTACGCTCTCCTACGTTCTCTCCTCTCGATGTGGATTATTTTAGTTTCTACGTTAGCAACAGCCGTTTGATCTCGGAACTCAAAGAACCTGCGCCAGAGCCTCATCTGTTAAGCACTAAGCGTACCAGCTTACAAGCGATGTTGGTTTGGGCCCCAAAGATTGGGAGGGCCTTATACAATCAATCAATTAGCCTATTGCAGTCCACTGCTGGACATAGGCCTCTCTCATTGTACGCCATAGCACCCGATCCTCCGCCTCGCGCATCCAGTCTATCCCAGCTACCTTTTTCAGGTCATGCGTCCATCCTGCTGGGGGACGTCCTACCTTCCGTTTACCGGTTCGTGGTCTCCATTCTTATACACCTGGGGGAAATTACCTCATTCAAGCTGGAGCTTGAAAGGGGATTTTGCCGCATTCTAGAACCCATACACGCTATTCAAAACAATTCTTAGTACAGTTAGGTCTAGATAACGTTGTGTAGTTTGTCCCGAGATATTTATTTATAGCTTGGACTATTATTTATTCTGTGGCTTGGGTGTGAACGTTTTAGCAAGTCGTTCATTGTGCGTGCTGTTAAGAGAAAATTTTCTGTCCGAGTCTATGTTTCGCAATGCAATATAACCTATAAATTAAAATTTAAAAAAACCCCTACCCTAAAAAATACTTATAGTTTAAAGAATAACTCTTAAAAAGTAAAAAATAGTCATTTATTATTCATTTAACGATTATACTGACACGCGTCAAGCATTTAATCGAATAATATACGCCAAAAATGCCTCACATCATTTTGAAAAAGAGCTGATACTCTTAGACTGCTGGACCGATATGAACCAAACATAGCTAAGAAGCACCGTAATGAAACTGGCTTTCAAATGAAAAAACCGCATCGAAATCGGTCTATCCATTTGAGAGCTACGATGCCACACCCACACACAGACATCGACGTCCCTCTTTTTGCGTCGGGGGTTGAAAACCAAATTGCGATTTCGACTTTGAATACATCGGGACTGGCACTTGAATAAAGAGGAGACAACCGGGTAATCTTCAAGTCTAAAGTGAATAAGTTACTTTAAGACAAGCGTGGTTCCATCTTCGACCACACTATCACTCACCAGTAGAGGAGATAGTGGTGAAACACGAGCTTAAGGGCGCTTAATTATGCACTCACATTACATAAAACCGACTCACCGGTATTAAATTCCTTATATGACCACATAATTGTTACCGGACAATATAACGACATATTCTGACGTTACTTTGAGGTAACCGAGCTTATAACGTGTTATTTTCAATGTTTATCCGAATGTTTATTGTTTTAAATGAACGGCTATAGACTTTTATAGGTTTTTATTGGACGTTCATAATTTTTTTGGTTTACTCCGCGTTGCACTGTACTGTATAGTACTCGACGTTTTTTCATCGGTCCCTTAATTTTTGAACTACTAAAAGCGGATTTCACCAATGAAGGAATTTTCGTTTTTAACTCGAGTGTGTTAAAGGGAACATGAATTTTAACAATTCTAGTCTATTTTGTCACTTACACTTTGATTGCCGAAAACCGATTGCCCGAAAAATCGATCCGCAATTGCGGTTTTCAGCTTTATATTTTTTACGAAATCCACGGCAGCTCATTTTTTTTTTTTTTTTAGAAAATAGTACAGAGGATCTGCTTTCTCTTCAAGCAGATCAGCGAGAGAAGGGTGTGAAAAATAGTGAAAAGTGTGTAGGGAAGACAAAGAAAACTGAAATATTTTACTTCACAAGGAATCAAAAATCTAGAAAAAAATAATATTTGCGGCTTATGAAGCGTTAAATAAATAAATTTTCCACATTGCCTCGTGGTCCCAAGTAGCACATACCAATCTTGAAGCTATAATGAAGCAGTTATTACCAAGGCCTGCCTACCCACTGTCCAGTTAATAAGTTCAATAGTACCTTTAATAGCTTATGTAGGTGTAATGATATATTGAGGTTTTTTCTTAATTGTTTTTTACTTGTTCAATGTATAACTGAGTGCTGTGGGTGTAGGCAGGAAAGAAATTAACTATTTTGTATGAATGTTATGAGCAAAGACATGTGTAAGTTTATAGAGAAATTATAAAAATATTTTTTTAAATTCACGCTTGAATATTTGCACGAATACTTTTTTTTTTTAGTTTTAGGACACGTCAATTTGACTTCACCTCGCCTGGTGGTAAACTAAAGTCTCAGGTAAGAGGGTCACCATTACATACACGTATCATGTTGACCTGTTTTGTTGCTCTCAGAGTGAGTTTACAGACACAGTAATGTATATTATATTTTACAGATAGGGATAGATATATAGTATAAACCTAATTAGATTACCTACTCTGTTGTATTAGGGTGTACCTGTAAAGATAGATGTAGAAGAGATAATAAATAAATAAAAAAAAAAAAATGTTAACAATGGTGGCACTCAGCTTGACGGCCTCATCAGAAGAGGATGGTCGTCGCAGCACCGCGTGACACCCACCGGTCCCACTAGTGCTGCGACCACAATCCCCCTGCCCGGCTATGCACTTGCTGACCCCTGAACGCAATCAAACCGAAATTGGATTACTACGGAGGGTTTTTCGCAATCATGCAAGGTGGTACCTACCAGGCCGAATTTTGTGACAAATTTGTGTCATCAAATTTCTACCACCAGTACAGTAATTTCTCACAGGGTACAGAAATGGGTTAAGAGTTAAGACCTACATTTTATCAACGAATTTTTCGATTTCACGCAATAGGGGCACTGAAGCGGAGACGAATGCAGCAGTAAAGGAGGTGTTTGGAAATGGACTAGTCACATGGATAACTGGATTCGAGATGTGGTTTCCTTCGCTAGGTCTGTTGACACACAAACAAAAGACGAGCGAGCCTCTTGCCGTCAACTGGACACTTTTTCCAACTTCGTGCTGTAACCGGGACAACCCAGAAACATATTGCACGATGTGGGAATCGAATCCGAGACCTCATGCACAGCAGTCATATTCTGCGCTAAATAGGCAGAAGTACTTAATTATTTTAAAGGTGATGTATTGAGCTTAATGTACTTCAACGTACCATCAGGCGGGATGCAGTCAAATTGATGGACTAAACATAAATTCATCATAAAATTCAAATATAGTAATTCTAGAATACGGAACTAATTGACTCACAAAATTGAAATGGTCGTTACAGTAATAGATCGATCATATTTCTTCCAAACATTTGATATAAGTAGTTCTTAATTGACAAGGTGGACGCCTGTACGTCTGAGGGTTGCAGCGGACTAAGCCAGCCTTGGCACTAATCTGATGTCTCGGAACGACCAGTTACGAAAAGATCTAGTATGACACATATTTGAATATTTTACCCGTTATGTTTGTCTGTCACCATCTTATGTACCTTGTTTTTCGTGCGGAAATCCCCTCGGATACTCCCCCCCCCCCTGCCGGCCAGCAGGGGCGGTTATGTGTGTTTGTCGGATGTCCACATAGGAGTCAATTGAAAACCAGCGCCTCACCCCAGCAGAAGCAGGCCGGGACGGTGGGGCGACTAGCGCCCCTCCCCCAAACCGGGGCAAGACGGGGACACCGTGGTTCTCAAACACGAGGGGGCCATCTCGAAACCGGAGATGGCCCAGGGTCAGTCGGGGTGCGAGGGATATGCTCTATGGGCAACCTTACACCCCGGCGTCTGTAGACCCGAGACGGCGTGCGGTTTTAGTCGGTTCAAGCCCGACATAACCGGCCCCGCTGGCACGCGGGGGGGTATCCGAAGGGATTTCCGCACGATAAAAAAAAAAAAAGGTACTTGTACCTTTTTTTTTCGTGCGGGATTTCAGCACGAAAAAAAAAGCCAGGCCGCTAGCCAGAAAAAGAAAGAAAAAGAAAGAAAAATCTCTTTATTTTGGTGCAACAGAAATTACATAACTAAGTTACAAAATCGAACATTTACTCCACATTGCACCAAAAAATAGCCAGTTCAGCATAATGCCCGGTACAAGTACCTGTGCGAGCGATATGCTCTATGGGCAACCATACACCCCGGCGTCTGTAGACCCGAAACGGCGTGCGGTTTTAGTCGGTTCAAGCCCGACATAACCGCCCCCGCTTACCGGCGGGGGGGGGGGAGTATCCGAAGGGATTTCCGCACGGATACAAACAAGTCAGTTTCGAGTTCTTTTGACCTGCCCTTTTTCATAATTAATTTCATCAGTATATTTTGTTTTTAAATTTTAATTAAATACGTCCTTAATTCGTGATAGCTCTAGTAAACTACAAAACTATAAGAAACAAAGTAATCTTCCTGACATATACAAATGTTGAGTTGTCTTCTGACCATTGTGAGGCTCGATTCCCGTGTGAAACAACCAGTTTTACGTCAACTTGATATACATATGTCATTATTACACGACAATCATTGCAGTGATAACGTCTCAACGAATTTTTATGCCACAGTGGCACAAAAGTGGCGATCTGTAATTATTTAGCCCGTCGTAAGCTTTGTGGACACAAAGAACGGAATGGACAAAATTCGATGATCAACTATTGTCATCATATTAGCGTTGTTCAATTGATCAAGCCTACAAGGGCTTACCCGGGGTGCCCGGCAATGGACACGTGGGGAGGACACCGTGTGGTTTTCGTCGGTCCGATTCAGACACACCCACCGTATCGTTGGCACCGATGCGGTGGGCGTGTTGCAGGCGTGAAGCCCGAGAGGGTTTCCACACGTAAAAAAAAAGCCTCCAAGTAAATGCCAGTTAGTAACCGATCGTACTGCGGAATATATTGAGTATTATAGAGGTGTTCTTTGGGCTCCACTAAAACCTCTGAAGCCTAAGGCAACCTCACCTGCAAGGAGCCGGTACACCAGCTGATTGACGAGAGAGACTCTCACACAGACTTTTCTCTCGGGCTCAGGAGTTACGGACTAAATTTAGACAGTACAATAATTCGACATGTAGCGAACTTCCACAACACATATGTCGACCAGTCATTGCCTCGACAGACAACTATTAGACAATACATACCTTTGAATTACCACTACTTCGACAGACGATTATTCGACGGACAATACTTAGAGAAGACACATCTTCGAATGACCACTAGTTTGACAGATTTTTTTAACACTCTCCCAAAATAATAATGCTCTGAAATGTATTAAAAAATGTGCCCTACCTAATTAAATATGTACCCAATCAATTGAAACATCAATTCCGACGCTTCGCCGGCCGCTGCCGCGGCACGCTCGCTCCGCTCGCTCGGCTCGCGCTCTGTTGGGGTCACCTGTTCTAACCTAACCTAACCCACTGATATAATAATAATATATATATATATAGTTATATGCCACACACACACCAACAGCTACACTACATGAATAAGACACACGTACATTTTAACACACCGGGCATTTTGTAGTTTATTATATAATAAGCCGCTCAACAAACCGATAGAACAATAAGCATACATAGAACACAAACTTACACAACTCGACACAATTCGAGACAATAAAACCCCTTTTCGACTTCAACAAATATATTTTGGAATCCTACAAAATTGTCCCAATAGAATAGCCCAAATGGCTCAAAAATTAAACATATTACATGATTATTAAAGCTCAGTTCTTAATAACTTCAGATAATTTAATCACCTCCTATTTCATTCCGTAAAATTTTTAGTTCCACATAGTAGTATAAAACCTTTAGTTATTTTCTTCTTTTCATTTAACTTATAAAACTCATAACCGTTATACAAATTATCTGAACCTAACGCATGGGTACACAAGGGGGGTCTTGCTACAATATAATATTCTAGCGGACTTCCAAAAAAAAAAAAAAACCTAACCCACTGTAGTAGCAACCAAAATTCACGACAACGTCTGTCGCAGTAGTAAACTTTCGCTGTAACGTACATCGCGATAATGAACTTTCGCAACAACGTCCGTCGCAATAGTAAACTTTCGCTGTAACGTACATCGCGATATTGAACTTCGCAACTATGAATTACACTAATAAGTATGTTTATCCGCATTCTGGAACCCATAACACAAGCTAGTTATACTATGCTTACTTTGGGTCCAGAAAGCGCTGTGTAGGATGTCGTAGAATATTTATTTATTTATGAGTAACTGTTGTTTAAAGTATACATCTCATCATTTTAAGTATTTAATTCGACACACCCGTGAACAGTGTGTGTGCGCATACCTTAGCCATGACACCTAGCACAATGGGCTAGCCCACGCTGTCACAACGTAACACTACCAGCCTTCATACTGTGGGACTATGACGTGCAACAGTTGATGACTCACAGAGATGCGCAAGCGCCATCAAACGTATGGTCAGCATCACTATATGTTCTGTCAAATTTTCTTACCTATGACCAGCAACAAAAGTAAAAAATTTAGTAATACTATTGGATATGAACCATTTAATTGATTAACGGTAAAATCGATTACAAAATTAATGGGTACAGAATCGAATTTAATCAATTGGTACAAGGATACGCCTACAATCGATTTGATATTCAATGAGCTCTGCAAATACAATCAGTTTGTATCCATTTTTGGAACAAAAATGACTTCAGGAATCATTTATTTTTCTTTATTAAAGAATATTAGTAACCGGAATTACTAGTATTCGCCCAAACCCCTCCAGCTAAGCTTAATTTTTTTTTTTTTTTTTTTTTTTTTTTTTTTTTTTTTTTTTTTTTTGCTTTTGTTGCTTGCTTGCTTGATTGCTTGTGTTAGAAGTGTAATGGTAAGACCTCGAACCTGGGACCTCTCAATTGTAAGGCCAATTAGTAGGTATAGTAATGGATAGACTGAAGTTAACATGTTGCGAAGTCAAACTGCTAGGTTTATAGGTAGCCGAACCGTGGGGTGCTTGGTTGGGGACCTCCACGCGGTGCACCCTGGGCAACGGAGACGGCAGCGCCCCTCTCCTAGGGTGGGAGAGACGCTGCCGCCTACGGCCAACTCCGACCGAGGCGAGGACGGCCCTGTTGAGGGCTGTTCGGAAGCTTTCCACGTGTCCCTCTGATTAGCAGATGGCACAGTGGAGAGCAAGTAAGGGGGCCATCTCGAAACCGGAGATGGCCCAGGGTCAGTCGGGGTGCGAGGGATATGCTCTATGGGTCTTAAGACCCGAGACGGCGTGCGGTTTTAGTCGGTGCAAGCCCGACATAACCGCCCCTGCTGGCCGGTGGGGGGGTATCCGAAGGGATTTCCGCACGAAAAATTTAGTAAAACCTGGTAGAATGGTGGGCATTCGACTTTACGGGCAAGTCAAATAGGTTCCTGTACGTCGCGGGAACGAAATCAATATCCAACACGAGCAGAGCCGCGAGTAACAGTTATTATTTAGCTGATTCATCAACGCAGAACCAAGAGCTTACACAGCAGGGTTACATAATTAAAAGTTTTGGCAGCCTGGCTGATGATGATGATTGATGATGATTTAACGCTAAGGGGGGTATAACACGTAATTTTCCCGTACAAAATTTTCCGCTAGCTTTGAATAAATCCATCTCAACTTCTCTTCTCTCTCTTCCCCTCGATTCCAGAGATTTATTTCACGATCGACGCATATAATCCTTTTTCCCACTAATATCATAAATGTGAAAGTTGGATGTTTGTTACTCAATTACGCCGGAACGGCTAAACGGATCTGGCTGAAATTTGGTACACGGATAGACTACAGGCTGGAATAGGACATTGGCCATTTTATATCCCTGGAATAGGTTCCAATGGGAAAGCACGCGAGCAGAGCAGCGGGAAACAGCTAGTTTATTATAAAGAAAACAATAATAATTCGGCTTTGAAGTCTTGAATCAGCTAATTGTGATCCGTGAGAGGATAGCAGCCAATAAATAAAGGTATAATGGAAGCTTCCGAAGATCTGTTAATGTAATAATAAGCCTGGTGACTCAAACTTGGTCTCCATTTAAAGCTTTCAAGAAACCAGTCGATTGCGAGGTGAGATAAGACAAGAAGGGTTCCGTACCATCGTACAAGATAAAACATTATGTAAGTTTTTAATAATTTGGTTTGGTGTACCGGGCCATACGAATATCTTCGAGGTAAAACTTATAGTCGGTGCACCAGCTAAACATTGGAGGAGGGTTTCCTCTCGGGATGAGAGGTCAGACCAGACGGCAGTCGCTTTCCCGTCTTCGGACCCCGGGCTTGCACTTTGGACGCAACCGGGACATCGCGTGGTATCCTCCTTTTTTTTTTTTTTTTTTATCGTGCGGAAATCCCTTCGGATACCCCCCCCCCCGCTGGCTAGCGGGGGCGGTTATGTCGGGCTTGAACCGACTAAAACCCCACGCCGTCTCGGGTCTACAGACGCCGGGGTGTAAGGTTGCCCATAGAGCATATCCCTCGCACCCCGACTGACCCTGGGCCATCTCCGGTTTCGAGATGGCCCCCTCGGGTTTGGGAACCACGGTGTCCCCGTCCTGCCCCGGTTTGGGGGAGGGGCGCTAGTCGCCCCACCGTCCCGGTCTGCTTCTGCTGGGGTGACAGGCGGCCTCACCTGCCACCCCCAGGCCTGCGCTCATGGAGGACGGAGGTCACGCGTGGTATCCTCCTATCTGCTAAAAGAAAGAAAGAAAGAGAGAAGAAAAAATACGTCTATTCAGGACATGCACACATAGGTAGTAAGAAAAAAAAACGAAAAATATAAAATATGTACCATATAAAAGTTTTTTTTTAAAATAACAGTAACCGAAATTACTAATATTCCCCCCTAACCCCTACAACTAAGCTAAATTGCTTGTGTTAGGAGTGGGTTCACGTCGGTAGTGTAATGGCCAGGATTCGAAACCGGGACCTCTCGATAGTAGGGTCGAATCCTTAACTACTAAGCTATCGACGCTTCTAAAGTAGGTGTGTGAGCCTATTAACAAAAAAAAGTATATAAGTATGTTTATCCGCAGTCTGGAACCCATAACACAAGCTAGTTAACATATGCTTACTTTGGGTCTACAATGCGCTGTGTAGTATTTCGTAGAATATTTATTATTTATTTATTTATTAGTATGGGTCAAATATTGGAAGCCCTTCCTGACGTGAGATTGGACTAAAATTTAATGCACTTGCTTATCTTCGGTGACAATGCTAGATGAAAAATAGACGGCCTCTGTGGCGTAGCGGTAGTGCATTCGACTGGTACGACAGGGGGCGCGGGTTCGATTCCCGCTCAGTGCAAATATTTGTATGCATGAATATGTCTATTTGCATTGCTCTGGGTGTTTGTATGTATAATATGTATGTATTTACAAAAAAAAAGTATATAAGTATGTTTATCCGCATCGTGGAACCCATAACACAAGCTAGTTAAACCACAGATTACTAAATAGTTTATGCTTACTTTGGGTCTAGAAAGCGCTGTGTAGAATGTCGTAGAATATTTATTTATTATTATTATATATTAATGCGATAATGAATGAAGCTGAAAATGAAGCTGGTCTGATGATATGGAGTCGGAAGGTGTCCATAGGAACTCAAAAACTAAACAAGATTATTTGGGCACATTTGTTCTGTCTAGGCAAATACTCTGATGCTACTTGATACCCAGGGTCAGAAGATAGAGATGGTAGGGTCACAGGAACTTCTGAACTAAATAACAAGCGGCCAAGTGCGAGTCGGACTCGCCCATGAAGGGTTCCGTAGCAACAAGTAACATAATAATTATTTTTTTTTACACATATTTAAGTTCCACCAAGTGCCATCAATCTCCAGTATAAACAGTATTTTTTTTTAATTTTTATATTTGAGTTGATTGAATGAAAGGAAAATTGCGGTTTACGATTTATGACGTATTAAAAAAGAACTACTTACTTAGATCTCGTTCCAACTAATTTTCGGAGGAAATTTACATGGTAGAGAAAATGATATTAGAAACCTCAATATCATTTTTGAAGATCTATCCATAGATACCGCAAAGGTATGGGTTTTATGAAAAAAAAACATTTTGATTTTCAGTTTTAAGTATGGGGAACCCCAAAATTTAATGTTTTTTTTTCTATTTTTGTGTGAAATTCTTAATGCGGTTCACAGAATACATCTACTTACCAAGTTTCAATAGCATAGTTCTTATAGTTTCGGAAAAAGTGGCTGTGACATGCGGACGGACAGACAGACAGACATGACGAATCTATAAGGGTTTCGTTTTTTTGCCAGTTGGCTACGGAACCCTAAAAATGATCACATCGCCATACATCACCGTATCGAACGCGTCAAGTACGCGAGCGTGCACTTGACTCACTTTGGGTTCGTCGGTCCGGCCGCCAAACCGGAAATATCGTGGGTTCAAGGCCGTTGGATGCGCTTTTCACTCTCGCATGAGAAATTTCGCTTTTACTTACGCGAGTCGGTACCAGAATACCTTGTTTATTGTTTCCTTTTGATACATTTTGGATAAATATATACTTTTATTTTTTAGGGATTTTCTTTAGAAAAGCCCTATTGCTAAGGAGTTGTCGTCGACGTCGTCGTCATTGCCAATTTTCTGTCACGGTTTTGGGTATGAAGGAGATGAGCTATCGAGTTGCTGTTTTCGGTAATAGATTCGTGCTGGGGTGAACCATTTAAAAAAAAAACAAAATCGCAAAAAAACGCAAAAAAAAATAACGCAAAATCGAAAATCCCTTGTATTCGGCTGAGCTCGTCTCATGAATTCAACTTGTTTAACATTGTTTTTGTTATTCTTTTAACATAACATAACTTCACGCCTGTATCCCCGAAAGGGTAGACACCCACGATTCGACAGTTATGTTAAGGTCCCAATGTAATAGAGGGCGAGCCTATTGCCATCCACCGCGTACATTATTAAGCGAGCGATAATTAACATTATTTAATGCACACATAAGTACAAAAAGTCAGAGGTGTGTGCCCGGGGTGACTGGGGATCGAACTCGAGACCTCGTCTCAGCAGTCCGTTACGTACGTCACTGGGCTATCGCTATTTACACTACACATACATTTTTTTTTATACTGATACTTGTATTATGATATCTATGGGTATAATCATTTAATACTGTTGACTTACTAACTGTGTATTACGAACTTTTTAGTCTGTTGCCAACTCTGAAGCGACGGTAGCTTAGTGGTTACGGAGTCGACCCTACGATCGAGAGGTCCCGGGTTCGAATCCTGGCCATTACACTACCGACGTTAACCCACTCCTAACACAAGCAATTTAGCTTAGCTGGAGGGGTTAGGGGGAATATTAGTAATTTCGGTTACTAATATTCTTTAAAAAAAAAAAAAAAAAAAAAAAAAAAAACTGAAATTTATGATATTTCTAAGTAAAGTAATACTGTCTCACGCTTAAACAAGTAACACTGTAAAAATATATCTCGACGCCAAGTAACAGTATTTGAACTGTTGCGTTTCGTTTGGTGAGTGAGAGTGTCGGAGCCCAAACTCCTTTCCCATCCCCTCCCAAACTCCTTTCCCATCCCCTTTCCTTTACGGCAGCGTGAGTGTGACGCCACTGGTGTTGCCCACGTCCATAGGCCGCGGTAACCGCTTTCCATCAGGTGGGCCGTGTGCTTGTCTGCCACCATAGTGGTATAAAAAGAAAATTGCTGTATTAAAAACGATGATAGCAATGTATATCGTATATCTACCGATAATGTATGAACGTACTCGTAATAGGCATTCACAGAACATGCTTGCCTAGTGTGGGGCCACCGGCAATGTTTTGTATTTTTAGGGATTTTCTTTAGAAAAGCCCTATTGCTATGGAGTTGTCGTCGACGTCGTCGTCGTTGCCAATTTTCTGTCACGGTTTTGGGTATGAAGGAGATGAGCTATCGAGTTGCTGTTTTCGGTAATAGATTCGTGCTGGGGTGAACCATTGCAAGATAAAAAAAAAACGCAAAAAATCGCAAACTCGAAAATCCCTTGTATTCGGCTGAGCGCGTCTCAGGAATTCAACTTGTTTGGTAATAATTATATTATTTATTATTAATAGTAATTTCGGTTATTAGGAGGTAGGTGCAGTCTACGACAAAAGTGGCTGAATACTAAAATATTTAGAAAACCTGTTTTTACAATGGGATGTAGTGCCAATAACTGATCTATAAGTTGTTTTAGGATCTCTAGCAGACGAAGTTAATATAAGGTGTCACAAAATTAGGTCTCTGAATTTGGTGAGATGACTTGGTATCGACAAAACATGTATTTGAAACAAAAAAAAAGTTATCGGGTAAAATAAAAAAAAATAAAAAAAAATATTAAAAGTATATATATAAAAATGAAAAAAAAAACACCACCAGCGAGCAGCGTCACGTGACGCGACGAGCAGATTTAGGTATTTCCCACGCATCCGCTTGGAGAATACTGCGAGGACGCTGGTTGCTGGTGGTTTTTATTTCATTTTTTTTTTTTTTTTTAAATATTCTTTTTATTTTTTATTTTTTTATTTTACCCGATAACTTTTTTTTTTGTTTCAAATACATATTTTGTTGATACCAAGTCATCTCACCAAATTCAGAGACCTAATTTTATGACACCTTATATATATGATGTTTAGTTTATGATTTTATGAAAGGTTTAAGAGCTAAGGGGATCCATAAATTAGAATTTGTTAAGCTACATTTGTCGTTGACTGTACGTACTCTTTGTAAAAAAAATACAACACTTATCTTAATTACTTGCCTATAAGTTAAGCTAATAATACCTGACTTCCTTCTGATAACAGAGATTCAGAAGGTCAAGAGTACAAGACAAGTAGCTTCAAGTGAAGCCACGACTGAACGAAATTGTCTATTGAATTATAACAACAATCAATCATTACGGCTGTAGATCACTGATACTGCGCCGGCGCATGCTTCAGATATTGTTTGCTATAGATACGACGGCGCAGTAGACACAGTAACGTAGGCTAGTAATTCGTTCAGAAGGCTCTGTTTTGACATAAGGAAAAATAGATTTTGATTACAAATAGATGGTGGATTAGATTGCAGGTGCTTGTAAATCTTGGGTAGGCAAAGGTATATTGACAACTAAATTTTAAAAAAGGCTATTATAAAATTCTATAATATTTAGATGACAAACAAGCTTGGATATTAACTGTTTTGTATAATTTGTATGTATTTACAAAAAACAAGTTGAATTCCTGAGACGAGCTCAGCCGAATACAAGGGATTTTCGATTTTGCGATTTTTTTTTTGTTTTGCGATTTTTTGCGATTTTTTTTATCTTGCAATGGTTCACCCCAGCACGAATCTATTACCGAAAACAGCAACTCGATAGCTCATCTCCTTCATGCCCAAAACCGTGACAGAAAATTATCAACGACGACGTCGACGACGTCGACTACGTCGACGACACCGACGACGTCGACGACAACTCGATAGCAATAGAAGCCCTATTGCTATCGAGTTGACTAAAGTAAATCCCTAAAAAGTATATAAGTATGTTCATCTGCATTGTAGAACCCATAACACAAGCTAGTTGACTATGCTTACTTTGGGTCTAGAAAGCGCTGTGTACCTAGAATGTCGTCGAATATTTATTTATTTATTTGCTTACATACGTAACAAGCGTCTTCTACTGTCATTTCGTACAGGACCGAACTCAAGTGTTTCAAACTGGCCAATAATTCAAAATATTAATTTAGTCCGTGTTTATTTTATAAAGGTATCCTATTATACCCACTATAAGTGACCATTGGTAAACAAACGAACGACAACCGATGTGAACATTACGCCGAATAGGAGGTAGTAGGATTCGTCATCATTGCAAAACGAATCGCATTTATTTGTGTACGTTTGGACCATCCAAACGTACACAAATAAATGCGATTCGTTTGTACCCAGTATTAAATACTTACTTGATTTACATGCCATACCATTTAACTTTTAATTGAGCTGAGTGAGACGAAGTCGAGCGAAAGCTCCTCATACCAGATTTCAGGATTTTCTTTGTCACAGGTCTCCTCCTAAACTACTAATCCAATCAGAACCAAATTTGGCATGATTAAAGAGGTCAATCAGAGGAAGGTTTATGGATATATTTTGAAAAAATTATTGCTACCACAGAGGAATGATCACCGTTAAAATAATACCAGATGGAATTACATAATAACCGCTCGAGACATTGTGTTCAAACTTTACACGCTCAGAAAGCATGTCCAGAGTTGTGACTTTCAAATCGGACTTGCCACGGAGGAATGATCACTGTTAAAAATTTTCAAAATCTGATTCCGCAATAGCGGTCAAATCACGATGTCTCACTCAGCTCAACATTGCAAGCAGCGATTCGCCTTACAGACCTAGTAGTCTTTGTCGAAGCAGAGATCTAAATGAACTTTATTATGCATTTACCATATTGTCATAATAATTATTGATAGCGCCATAAAGCCACCGAGCTCAGCCACTTCTATGCATATTTACAACAAATTAGTAATGTATACACTCAACCCGTTCACGTTATGTCGCAAACAAGTCCACATTACCATTAGAATATATTTAAATACATTTTCAAATGATTATGATTCTTCACTTATCACCCGTAATGTGATATGTCTATTAACTATTATATATTAGGCTATAAAAGACTGTAGACGTGAAAAATATTTTTTGAAGTGAAAATTTCTTTAGGCCGCACACAGTTTTTTCCGTAGGTTAGGCTGATTCGTCACGTTCTGAGGTGAACTCGGGATCGCTGAGTGTACCCTTTTTTTTTTCGTGCGGAAATCCCTTCAGATCCCGCCGGCCAGCGGGAGCGGTTATGTCGGGCTTGAACCGACTAAAACCGCACGCCGTCTCGGATCTTCAGACGCAGGGTGTAAGGTTGCCCATAGAGCATATCCCTCGCACCCCGGGCTGACTGACCCTGGGCCATCTCCGGTTTCGAGATGGCCCCCTGATCACGGACAAACAGACCGCCTTTTTTAAGTCGATTTAGTATACTAAAAACTTCTCCAAAATGTAACAAATATTTTTCTGAAAACTGCATCACAATCGATTTAACCAAGCGCGAGAAAATCGCGGACAAACATTCATACAAACAAACAGTTCAAACAGCCTCTTTTGAAATTCATTTTAAAAGTCTGCATATTGAAAATAGTTTTGCGAAAATTTGCGAGATAAACTAAACAAAAGCAAAAAAAAAACAGTTACTATCAGATAATTTTCAGAATATGTGTCAGGCTGTCTGTTCCTTAAAATCTTGGGAATGATTACACATATTGTATGTCATTAGTATTTCATAGACAAACACTATTATCCAAAGCATACATGAACTCTTATAATGTAATTGTGTAATTGACAACGCCCGGCACAAATTGTACCGTAATTTTCCCGCGCTATTTACCGTTATGCACGTTTGAATTCTAAAATTGTTTTGAATAAATGTAGCAAAGGAAACACGAGCACAGTAAAACAATTACTACTTTACTATAAATTAAAAAAAAAACTCGATGATGAGTCACAAAACACGGTAAGTAACTTATGATCAACTAATGATCACAATCTAGATCCAAGGCAATGTCAGCTTGATCCGCAATGATCATAAATGGTGATAACTGCCAACCTGTCGCGTTGCAAGGCTCTGATTGTTGATACGAGTATAAGGCAAAGTCAGGGCCGTAATAGGTCTAATTTATATTTATTTGTTATTGTATACGTGATTGTGTGTTTGTAAGGTCGAGGTTACCTTGATGAGTTTGGTCAGAACCATATGCCCATCTCTATGGTTTAATTTTTTGGTTTCTTTTAGCAGAAATAATATTCACATGAATTCGATAGGAGTATCGAACAATTCAGATGATTTCGGACTATCGGTGATAGTTTTGAAACTATTATTGTGTTTCAAATCACCACGCAGGGACATATTTTATATCCATATGATAAGAGAGAAAATTTCTTTGTTAATATTAACGAATTTTGGTATTATATGGCAACCTCATAATGCTCACATTGATTACACAGGCAAACTGAAGACAGGGCGCTATGGCGCTCATTAGGGGAGATATATGTCCAGCAGTGGACTAGAATAGGTTGATGATGATGGGACATCTCAATTTCAACACATGTTTGACGGATTATATTCGATTTTCATTTCGAAAAATAAACTACAGAGCGCAGCTAGGTCTTACATAAACCCTTACTATACTACATAACATATAACATAAACTCACGCCTATATCCCCGAAGGGGTAGGCAGACTTGCTAGCACCCACATTTCGCCAGTTCATGTTTAGGTCCCAATGTAATAGGTGGCGAGCCTATTGCCATTAACCGGGCACTTATAAACCTGCGATAAATACACACATAACTTCGAAAAGCATCGAAAAGTCATTGGTCTGTGCCATGGTACCTAATACCTGGGATCGAACCCGAGACCTCGTCTCAGCAGTCCTTTACCCATACCACTAGGCTACCGCTGTGTATACTATACTAGTCTTGCAAAAATATGTTTGTTTCGAATAGTTTTGGACATGAACCAACCGTGACCGTACTTTCGTGACTTGAATTCTTAATACGTGCTCTCGACCATGTAACAAACTTGCTAAGCTCGGCATTACTCGGAAGAAGTACAAATCTAAGGCCATTAAAAGTAGCATGCATGGAGTCCCGTGATAATGCACGTTGATAAACATTAAGTAAACAAACAAACCTCGTCCCAGTCAAAGACCTCAAGGATACTAAAGATAAAAATAAAAGCATTTTATTTACGACTATACCATTCTTTCATCCATCAACTCAATAATGATTCTCATCGTGTCACATTAAATGATTTTTTCTTCCGTATTTACTCCTTCTAGGGTAATCAAGAGCCGTAAATCTGACTGGATAGTGTGAATTTTTAAGAGTCAGTCACCCCTGTTTGGAAGGCGAGTGGCCTTGCGCGTCGCGTGAGCGGCCTCGACTTGCGCAGGGCGGCGGATTGCAGCCCTTATATGGTAGATCTCGCGCCTGCGTACTCAACACAACATGGCGCTTCCACGTCACGTGGTACACTGCATCTAAATTTTCGCATTATTGGCGTTGAGTAGGAAACTGTGTACGTAGTTTATGTCGCCTTGAGATTTGAGCGAATTCTTTTTCACTATCTTGTACTTTGTGGTCCGAATAGGGACGTAATAAATTCTGATGGTTTCCTGTACATGTAAAGCTTTAATAACTTTATCTAAAGCTGTTTAATTTAAGTGAGTAATAAAGCTGATATATAAAAAGTTCCAAATATGGTCCTGTGTTGCCAAATTCGTATTTCCTTTTGTGATGAAAATTGAAAATCGTAGATTTTATATTAGAACATCTTTTTAGTATATTCTGATTGAAAGAAATTGCTTATGCAATACTTAAATAATTACGTTCACGATACACAATAGGTACAGTCTATAGGTACCTACTACTAAGTTTAACTATTTTTTTCTAAATATACACATAATTATTATATACTAGCTACTGGCCTAGACTTCGATCACGTAGAATTTATTTTGTTCGCAATTTTTATTTAGTCGGTTCAAGCCCGACATAACCGCCCCCGCTGGACGGCGGGGGGTATCCGAGGGGATTTTCGCACGAAAAAAAGTTAGGTAAGTTTTTGTCATTCATGACTACAATTAATATTTTACGGAATTTGCGCCCATCTATTCACCTAAATACATCCCTGTTAAATCAGCATGTAAACAATGATAGGCATTACTCAGTACATTTGGTGATAATTGTGGAACTATTCAGTTATAATTACAGCATTGTCTATGGCGGTTGACGACCTCGGATGTGCGGGCATTTCTCTAAAACTCGTTCGTTCGTTCGTTCTATGGAATGATTCACAATCGATGAAAATCTGTAATGATGAATTTTTGAAGCAGTTAAATTTTTGTTACGTTAAATGAACGATTCTGAACACAATTTTTTTTTTGTGAATTCTTTTCTGTTGGTTCTCGACGGACAAAAAAACTACATAACAGGTTTTTCTGCGATTTTTTCTATTAGAAAGGTCTTGACCAGACTTAAAACCTACAGTATGTTTGATTGCAAAAAAAATCCGCTGCGCGGGCGAAGCCGCGGGCATCAGCTAGTTTTCTTATAAGTTTAAATCGGCGAAAGTCACTATCCAGGACGGGATTGAATACAGAGGACCAATTCTTGAAATAAAAAGATGTTGAAAATTCAGTCTTAACTTCGTCGCGATGTCCCAAATGTCAAAAAAGGCGTTTTCTCAACAAAATTTTGTTGAAAATATTGAAAATTTTGTTGCGAGAACACCTTCATACCTTTTTTTTTTTTTTTTTTTTTTTTTATCGTGCGGAAATCCCTTCGGATACCCCCCCGCCGACCAGCGGGGGCGGGCCTGGGCCATCTCACCACTAACAGCATCGCTCATCCTGTCTCCTCTGAAAGCAGAGGAGTACGGAGAGCGATGTGTTCCCGCCACGTTGGGTATTGGCCGACGATCAATGCCAACCCTATGAAGGGGTGAAGGGGAAGCCATTGACCGCCGCCCAGGGTGTACCGGTCGCTCCGATTCCGTTCCCCCCGGACTGCAGCGGGATCGGAATCGGAGCGACACTCGAGGAGGTTACCCAACACACACCCCACACCTTCATACCTAATCAATGCCTTTCTAGGCTGTTGTTGGATGTAATTATTTTAATTATTGTAATCTCTAGGCGTATAAATTAAAGTTACTAAGATAATTTTGTGATGTAATTCGCTCTGAACTCCTATAAATATCATAAATTTATTCCTAAAGACTGTTTATTGATACTGATATTATTTTATTTATCATTCTTGCATAATAATTTACATCTATTAAAATAAATCTCACATAAACACAGTATTTTATAAGAATTGCGCCACAAATTTGATTAAATAAAAAATATTCAAAATAAAATTATGAACTTTAACGAATTTATTCAGGAAAATGTACTAAAAACAACAAAAAAGAAAATGAAAGGACAAAAAGATCCTGCGATGGCCGGGAATCGAACCCGGATCAACTGCTTGGAAGGCAACTATGCTGACCATTACACCACCATCGCAACTAACAGTCGTTCTCAAATAATTATTCTGTATCTAACGTATATAATCGTACTGCGTCATTATTATCCACCAGATAAGCGATTTCAACCGTTACCGTTATGCATTTGAACTTTGATCGAACATAAAACCAAACAAAGATTTAAAAATCTGTGACTTATTTGACTTCCATGTTTACTAAGTATATTTATTATAAAAACATAACATAACATAACTTCACGCCTGTATCCCCGAAGGGATAGGCAGAGGTGTATTACACACCCACGATTCGCCAGTTATGTTAAGGTCCCAATGTAATAGGGGGCGAGCCTATTGCCATCTACCGAGCACATTATTAAGCGAGCGAGAATTAACATTATAAAAAAATTAATAAATATTCTACGACATTCTACACAGCGCTTGTTAAACCCAAAGTGAGCATAAGCATAGATTAACTACCTTGTGTTATGGTTATGGGTTCAAGAATGCGGATAAACATACTGATTTACTTTTTGAATTGAAACTTCTTTATCGGCCTTTTAAAAGAATTTACCGTCACATTTTTCCGTTGCGCCATCTTTAAAAAAAAAGTTGATTTATTCGACTGATAGTGATCAGCAAAATCAAAGGGTTTATTTTAATTCTAGTTCCAGTGAATTTCTAAAAAAAGTAAGTAATTATCTGTTTTTCTAACACGTGGGTGTGATTATGGTATTTTTTTTTAAGATATTTAAGGTTAACCTCAGTTTTGATTCACTCATTCGTTAAACTGGGTTGTTCCTTATTGATCCCACGACGATTGATCCCATTCTTTATTGACCCCAAATGCGTATTCCTTATTGATCCCACTTTGAACTAGTTATTATTAACTAATAATACTGTTTTGTACTTTAATGAAATGCTGTAATAATCTTAGTAGTAAAGTAATAAGGTAAAATGAAATAATTGTATTATTTGTATTCATGTCTATTATAATAAAAGCCGTTTGTTAAACTTTATCTAATTTAACTTTATTTAATCAATTTCTGTGAAGTTGCATATAGTAGATCATTTTTCGAAAAATAAGGTTATAAAGAAGTTTCACTTCTCACCTGTGTACACTAGTACACGTACACATTTTTTTTTTGTAAATACATACATATTATACATAGAAACACCCAAGCCAATGCAAATAGCCATATTCAAGCGTACAAATATTTTCACTGAGCGGGAATCGAACCCGCGCCCCTGTCGTAGCAGTTGAATGCACTACCGCTATGCCACATAGGAGAATGATTTGAATTTTTCCGTTTCGGGAAAGATATAGTTAGTTTTTTTTTTAAATATACTACTAAAATAGCAGACAGGCACAACACCCGACCCCAGCAGAAGCAGGCTGGGACGGTGGGGCGACTAGCGCCCCTCCCCCAAACCGGGGCAAGACGGGGACACCGTGGTTCCCAAACTCGAGGGGGCCATCTCGAAACTGGAGATGGCCCAGGGTCAGTCGGGGTGCGAGGGATATGCTCTATGGGCAACCTTACACCCCGGCGTCTGTAGACCCGAGACGGCGTGCGGTTTTAGTCGGTTCAAGCCCGACATAACCGCCCCCGCTGGCTGGCGGGGGGGGGGGGGGTATCCGAAGGGATTTCCGCATGAAAAAAAGTACGTCTATTTTATTTATTTTTTCGTGCGGAAATCCCTTCGGATACCCCCGATTCGGTTATGTCGGGCTAGAACCGACTAAAACCGCACGCCGTCTCGGGTCTTAAGACGCCGGGGTGTAAGGTTGCCCATAGAGCATATCCCTCGCAAGAATACGTAGGTAATACATACCTAGGTATATGCTAAGTTTAAATTGAACATAACGCGTTCAAATAGAAGTTATTATCATCAACACCACAGCGTTGTCCCCGATTACATCCAATCTTCATACTTTGGAGCCCGAGGACCACTCTCCAACGATTTCTCTTGATTTGGCTTTTGCAAGAATGACTGCGGTCTGACTTCCCAACTCCGAGAGGATATCCTGCGTGCGCCAGAGCCGCGACCAACAGTTAGCAGGTGTACCAGCTGTGAGGTTGACTGGGGCCCCGAAGATTTTAGGTGGCCCCTGAATGTAACCATCATCATCATCATCATCACGTCAGCCAAACGACGCCCACTGCTGGGCATAGGCCTCCCCTAAGGATCTCCACAACGATCGGTCCTGCGCTGCCCGCATCCAGCGGCTTCCCGCGACCTTGGCTAGATCGTCGGTCCACCTTGTAGGGGGCCTGCCCACGGAACGTCGTCCGGTACGCGGTCGCCATTCGAGAACCTTTCCGCCCCAGCGGTCATCGGTTCTCCGCGCTATGTGTCCCGCCCACTGCCACTTCAACGATGCAATCCTTCGAGCGATGTCGGTTGTTTTAGTTCTCCTGCGGATCTCATCATTTCTGATTCGATCGCGCAGGGAAATACCGAGCATCGCTCTCTCCATTGCTCGCTGGGTGACCTTGAGCCTTCTTATGAGACCCATAGTAAAGGACCACGTCTCGCTTCCATATGTCATAACTGGCAACACACACTGGTATGTAACTGGTATGTAACCATAAGGAAACAAATATATCTCGTTACAAATCATACCGCTAAACACTGCTGACTTTTGACCCCGCCATTAAGTTGGGTCGTGACCCAACATTTACAAGTCACACAACAAATTGCAATAAGACGCACTTAACCCGTAAAAGCCCGTAAAACCGCAACGTAACCGTAAACGTTAATACGTAAACCCGAGATGCGCACGCGGCGCTATTGTCGCGCAATCACTTTGTAGATCGCCGCCGGCCGGAGCGCGACCTCTGTGATTTGTATATTGACCATGATTTTGCTGTTTATGGGATAAGTCTATTTTATATTAGTGTATTAAAAAGGAATAGAATAGAAATACACTTTATTGTACCTCAATCAAAATATGCATACATGGAATGCACAGACAATATAATGTACAAATGGTGGCCTTATCGCTAAAAGCACTTTCTTACAGGCAACCTTCGGGTGGACATGTATTTTAATGGACTTATTAATGTGATATTAATAGATAATCGTACTTAAAGTTTATAGTCCATCTCATGGTTAGTAAATACCATGGCCTAAGACCTTTATACCAATACAGGTCTCACCTGAGGAGATAGTGAAAAAAAAAGAAACAATTTCTAGACCTTCGGCCCTCTCACTTAGTCACATGAAATGGTGCATACTGCTAGTTAAATTCTAAATTAAGAATATTCGAACGAGTGTGGCATTTACCTACTCATTCTTCTATCATCCTAAAATGGTCAGAGGCATATTAAAAGGCCAGTTTTCGGTTCATTGCCGTCACTTTTACGTGGTAAACCAATAGAAACACCCTAAATAACCTTTTACCCGACCCAGTAATGAAACCCAGAACCTCATGCAACCACACCAATCTCGCTCACAACCACCAACACAGTCATAATTAGTAAATCAATAAAATCTACTTAAAACACAAATTATTATCATGTCTCATTTTTATTACAGTGTCGTTGCTCATAAATTAATTTGTCATAAATTAATTAGCAGTAATTTAAATCCACGTTGTAGACATAACAGGCGCGGGCGCAACATTGTAAGAACAAAAGCTTTGTAAATTGCCGTGCGTGAATCATGATCTACACATGGTATCTGAGCAGGATTTATTCGTGTTGTGTGCATAATGCATTTATATATTATCTTTGGATCTACAAGAATAATGGTTTTGATGATGAGATCGTGCAACTTATTAAGTTTCTATATTATCTAAACCATTTCGTAACAAGTTTTTCTAATGTAAGTTATAATGTATAAATAAAAATAGAATGTATTTGCTCATAAACACGGTAACAGAAGATCTTACGGTATGTAAAAGTACAATACGTAACGGGCGTTAGGGTTTAAGTATTTATTTTTAATATACATTTTTTTATCTATGTAAGTGTGGGTAAAACTACGCGTCCATCTCTTTTAAACAAAATTATAATTCCGTGGACAATGATGTGGGTTATGCGTTTTTAGTGTTATGCCCAGTTTTTAAGAATTTACTGTAACGCATTACTGTTTTTTGTCCTTAATAAATAAAATAAAATATGATTTTGTTATAAAAATACATACATACATAAAATCTCGCATATATCCCCGAAGGGGTAGGCAGAGGTGCTAGCACCCACATTTCGCCAGTTTATGTTTAGGTCCCAATGGCGAGCCTTTTGCCATTAACCGGGCACTTATAAACCTGCGATAAATACACACATAACTTCGAAAAGCATCGAAAAGTCATTGGTGTGTGCCATGGTAACACCTGGGATCGAACCCGAGACCTCGTCTCAGCAGCCCATTACCCATACCATTAGGCTACCGCGGTATAAAGTAATGTAATAAAGATTTAGATCGGCAAAAGAGAACATCTAGAACGGGACTTGAACCCGCGACCAGTCCCTTACAGGGGGAATACTATGACTAGCTGAGCTATCTAGACACGTCCCAGATATTCGAAATTGTCCGATATATTACATACGTCTTAAGGCGACGCTTAAGATCTAAATCTTTAGAAAAAGTAAGCATACAAAATGCTAAATTCAATTGAATGATTTTGTTATGTTAAATGTGTGTATGAGGCCCGGCCAAGATCATGGAGTTTCAAACCAAACTCATCTGCAAGCCACTCAGCAGGGGTTGTTGATTCATAGACGTGGCCCTAGCGCCGGTTCTCCTCTTGGGGTTGGGGGACGAGACGGCAGTCGCCTTAGGTCTAGTGAAAGTCAAGACGAACCAATTCATTAGGTAAGGAGGAATCGGACAGCGGACCCCGGCTCTAAAGCGCTGGTTTTAGGCTTAACCGGGATAAATGCTAATGATTTGTTTACGATTTTCAAAGTTCCAAATTGGTGATTTATTCCAATTTTAACCCTCAACTCGTCGCGTCTCTTTTGTAACACGAGTCGTCGCGTGGGGTCTTTAGAGACCCCAAATATAAACTGCAGGAAATTCCTATTTTACATTGAAATACATGTCTGTATCTAACGGTGTGAGCGTACGAACTGAGTCTTACCGATATGAGCGTCAAGTATAACCTTTTTTGGGAAGCTACACAATTTTAGAGAACAGCGGGAATATTTCGAAAGTAATTACTTTGAAGTTTTGTAAGAGCTGGGCTTTTGAAGACTCCACGAGACGGGTCGAGGGTTCGACAACAAAATAACAGCAGGAATTTTTTTTCACTACTTATTTCAAAATTTACTCAAAAATCCATGGTCACCGCAGCGGACGGCGCGGCATCGTTTGTCACGATGAACCGCGACCTATGTGTTGTATGTAATTGGGTGCGGGTGCGGTACGGCACGACAACTCGCTGTTTCCCACGGCATAGGGCTTTTGTTCTAACTATCGTGTTCTTACACGAACTGACTTATATGGATACTGACGCAGTGTAAGTTTACATATTAGGAATTTAGTTTGAAATCATCATCATGATTTATTTAATTAAATTTTATATCAGCTAGTATGCTTACTTTTGATTTAGATCTAGGACGGGACTTGAACCCGCGACCAGTCCCTTACAGGGGAATGCTCTGACCAACTGAACCACCTAGACACGTCCCAGATATTCTAAATTGTCAGATATATATTTTGTCACGGGTTCAAGTCCCGTCCTAGATGTTCTCTTTTTCCGATCTAAATCTATTATCATCATCATTATGTTAGCGTCTCCTCGGAGACCGGGGTCGACTTACACCTCACCGTTTAGATTTGACTTATGCCACTTTTATGGGAGCGACTGTCGTCTGACCTCCACAACCTATTGGCAATATCGAAATTCTGTAATTAAACTAGGGCTCCAACTACCCGTAACGGCTGCTATAGATGGTTGTATGGCAACCGGGACCGAATGACTTCTCATCAAGTGGACCGTGAGTTTGTCTGTCAGCTGAGTGGTAAAACTGCCTTGGTTAGTGTTGCTTAACTGTCTGTTGAGTGAGGACACGAGGATTGGGTGTAGACTTTCCTCTCGAGCAGTCGCTTCCACAGAAGCCAAAACAAACTAGTAGAAATGTTACTGAACTACGTTGTGGACCCCCCCCCCCCCCCCGATCTAATGGTCAATGATGGCATAATTATTAAATGTCAGTCCAGCACGATCTGCATACATGTAAGAGGCGACGTGTAATGGGTATAGAAGGAGATAGCAGGAGAGAGGGCCTCTAGCTCCAAGGTGCAAGTTTTTGATGTGACTGGAATTGCCGCTCGGATGAAGGAAGGACATGAGGACGGCAGGAGAGGGAGGGGGTCCATTGATGCAGACACGAATGCAGCGAGGAAGTGATTTATGAAGTTCGACTAGTCACGACGATAAATAGGACATGAGACGTGGATCACTAGCGATGCGATACACACAATACACACTGATGCACACATCTCCGCTCCGCTCGTCTCCGCTACAATGTAAACGCACCCTAACATGCCGCCAGTCAGTATAATATTACGACAAATCTGTTCATTCAGCAACACCTAGGCACAGCGGACATTCCAGGTCGTATCTTATTACACAAATAGGCTACCAGAGACCAACCCGTCGCCTACGATCGCGCGAACAATCTATTAGAGCAACTATCCCCCACATAAATATGTTAACAACTTCTTAAAATGCTTCAGCCGGGCACCGAATGCCAGCCCACGCGTTGTTTAGTAAACAATTTTGCGTAATTTTCGCCTGTCTACCGGTTACTTGTTTAGCGAATTTCTAGGGTTGTCTATAGACTCACTAGTATGAATTTTAAGTTTGACCTCAGGTGATACCATGGGCCACTGCCCATGGTATCGCCTGAGGTCAAACTCAAAATTCATTTATTCTATATAGGCCATTATAACGACACTTACAAATTGTCAAAAAAATTGACTAATGTTTAGCAAATGGACCACCGCGCACCGGTTCGAAACGCGGCTTTGTCCTGAGCAGACTTCGGCAGGAAACTCAGTGGGCTGTTTCTATTTTTTGGTCTATTTACAAACATGTTTACTTAATCTAATTACAATATTTTTTTGTGTAGCATAGTGAGAGTTACATAACAATTCATATTCATTCATATAATTGTGTTTTATTGGCAAATTTTTGGCAAAGTTTAGTTTTAATTTGACTGATTTCCACCGGGAGCTCGTTGTAGAAGCGTATACAATTACCCTGGAAGGAATTACTGATTTTTTGGAGTCGACTATTTATTTGACTATATATATCTGGTAATTATGTTATGTATATCACAAAGTCTTAAAAAATTGGAAATGCTATTTCGAACATACCAAAACTTTTTGAACATGTACTAGTGTCTCAATAGTACAGTTAGAATGTGTATTCTTTAAATTTTTCTCGGAGGGAGACTCTTGGGCCCAAATTACAAATTGCTCGCAAAGCCTGCTTTTGCAAAACAAAGATTTTTTTTGCTAAGGAGTGAAGTGGATTTATTATATTTCTAACCCCTCCAATATACTTTTGATTAATTTCGACGCGGGCTCTAAGAAAGTTCAACTTTCCCTGGAACTTCCCAAGTCTCATAACTCAGTGTTTTGGGGGTCACTTCTGTTGATCCTGGTGTACTGGAGTGGGAATATGGCTGGGATAACCCCATCAGGGATATCCAGGAGTGAGAACATGTATAACGTAACAGTTTAAAGTAAGTTCTTTTACTTAATTTTAACATACTTTATCACACTATTTATTTCACAAACACACCACTACACACGTCATTAACACACAGCTTCGACGGTGGGGCGTGTGTCACTAACCAGTTGGGCTCCAGTAGAAAACCAGCGCCAGGTTACTATCCGGCACATGCTGAACTGGGCACCCATTTGGTGCATTTGAGTGCCACGTTACTATTGTGCTCCTGTTATTTTAGTATCAGTATTTTCAGATGTCATGTAATGTTATGTACTTAGTTTGTGGCCGCTTTGCACTAACTAATGAATGTTTCTTTCTTTCTTTCTTTCTTTGTTCTTTCTAAATTAATGACACGTTTTGCTGCGTGCCAACCCTAGCTTGGAATGATATATCTTATCAAGTCAATATATTAAAGTGAAAAACCAATGGTCTGTTGAGTATTGAGTAAATTTGAAATATTATATCGTTACGAATTGTCAATGGGATAGGGTGAGGAGAGTGAACGAGCGGAGAGTGAAGATGAAGCGATTTTAATTCAACTATAAATAAAAAAAATATATATTCAACGACATTATTTCGCAACATTATTCGTACTTTTCATCCCGGGACTAGGTTTCCATGGGTAGCGGGAACGGGTTCAGAATTACACGCGGGCGGAGCCGCGGGCGACGGATAGTACTATTAAAAATTATAAATTAGGTGTCTGTACATTGGAGATATTTAAATAAAATAACATAACATAACATAACTTCACGCCTGTATCCCCGAAGGGGTAGGCAGAGGTGTATTACACACCCACGATTCGCCAGTTATGTTTAGGTCCCAATGTAATAGGGGGCGAGCCTATTGCCATCTACCGGGCACATTACTAAGCGAGCAATAATCAACATTTTTAATACACACATAACCACGAAAAGTCAGAGGTGTGTGCCCGGGGTGACTGGGGATCGAACTCGAGACCTCGTCCCGGCAGTCCGTTACGTACACCACTGGGCTATCGCCGCTTAATAATATTTTAATTAAATAAAATAAAATATTTGGGATATGTTAAATGTTCTAACACGGAAAAAAAAATTTTTTGGTATTCTTGTGTTTCTCTGAGTCTGTTTTTTCGCGATGGACGCAAAAACTTCTTAACGGATTTTGATGCGATTTTTCTATTAGGAAAGGTCGGAGTCAAACTTAAAATCTGCCGTATGTTTGATTGCAATTGGTTAAATAGAACCGGCGATATGACGCGGAGGTTGTTTCAATAACCATGGGCATCAGTTAGTGACAAATATGAATAGCGAGTAGTCGCTCCGAAATCGCTATCTTTGCGACCCGACCTTTACGCCTCCTTGACCGGCGACCCAGTTGCTGATAAAAGAAGGAAGTGTTGTACCATTGTGTGCATTGTGTGGCTTCAATAAGTGGCACCTACGTAAGCGGATGGCTGGCGTAACGAGTTGCCGACGTTTTTCGACACGTTCAGATATAAGTTTAGTGTTGGAAAAATCATTTAGTCAACGCACGGAAAATACTACTGATGATGATTATTGCCATTTTCGTAGGTACACATCTTATAAATGCACTTTTTTATAATACATAAGCGGCGATAGCCCAGTGGCGTACGTAACGGACTGCTGAGACGAGGTCTCGAGTTCGATCCCCAGTCGCCCCGGGCACACACCTCTGACTTTTCGTAGTTATCTGTGCATTAATAAATGTTAATTATCGCTCGCTTAATAATGTGCCCGGTAGATGGCAATAGGTTCGCCCCCTATGGGACCTTAACATAACTGGCGAATCGTGGGTGTGTAATATGCCTCTGCCTACCCCTTCGGGGATACAGGCGTGAAGTTATGTTGTGTGTTATGTTATGTTTATAATACAACTAACTGACCCTCCCAGGCTTCGCCCGTGGTTGCGTTCTGTACTTCGTTCCGTTGCACCCCTTGGTATTCATATAGGTATTCCCGTAATTTATTCTTTTTCATATAATGTATCGGAATCTGCCGGATTTGTTGATATTTCAATGCAATGTTTCTATGTATACACTTACGGATGCTTAGTTTAGGAAGTCATAGAGGAGAAACAACTGAAGAAACAAATTTTTACTATACAAAACCCGGGGTAACTTTGAACGGTTGGTAGTTTAGTGGTCCAAGATAGGAACACCGAGATTCTCAAACCCGAGGGGGCCATCTCGATACCGGAGATGGCTCAGGGTCAGTCGGGGTGCGAGGCAAATACTTCATGGGCCACCTACCCATTTGCTACCTACCATACAAATTGTCCCTAAAAAACTTTTACAAGTGAGTTTCTTTCGAGTTATCAGAGTAACGCGTATTTGATTTTGATATTTGAGTGACAATGATAATACGTATATTGTATATTTACATAAAACAACCAGACTCTGAAAGAAACTGAAATATAAAATCATTTTTTTGTGTTTTTGACGTCGAAGAAATTGATTGGATTTCATTTTCTTCATATTTATTGCTCAATATATAAAGACGCGTCGAATAATATGCATAAAGCCTAAGGTCTGTAATTTTGAATAAAAATACAGCAACAAAAATATCTAAGTTTGGCCCGAAGTTTGACAATCACTGTGTGATTTCCGCCCCACTAGATTTTTTTATATTATTCCTCCGTGGTACTTTTGATTTTTGATTTTGCTAGCCTATAACCTCGACACTCATATATGTTGTGTATATATATGCCAAATTTGATCTAAATCGGTTGAGCCGTCTAAGAGAGAGCTTCACTCTTTCAGAACTTTGCTCAATAAAGAAAAAAGATTCAATTGTTTGTTAGCTTGTATTGAATAGGCTCCGAAACTACAGAACCGGTAGAATGCTACATTATCCCTAAGTAACACCTGGGAACCTATTCCAGGGATAAAAAGTAAGCTATGTTTAATGCCAGACAGATAATCTATCCCTGTACTAAATTTCAGCCAGATCCTTTCAGCCGTTTGGGCGTGATTTAGTAACAAACATCTTCACAAATTTTCACATCTATAATATTAGCCGTTGTCCGCGGCTCCGACCGCGTTGATTTTCAATCCCGTTCCCGCTTCCCGTGGGAACCTATTCCAGGGATAAAATGTATCCTATGTCCTAATTCAGACTATAATCTATCCCTGTACCAAATTTCAGCCAGATCCGTTCAGCCGTTCTGGGGCGATTGAGTTACAAACATCCATCCATACATCAAACCATCCATCCATCCAAACTTTCAAATTCAGGATATTAGCGGGATTAAGTCGGATAAGATCGTAGTAGAGTGCAAGCCTGTTGCTATCTAGCAGATAGCAGACGGCCTCTGTGGCGTAGCGGTAGTGCATTCGACCGACTGCTACGACAGCGGGCGCGGGTTCGATTCCCGCTCAGTGCAAATATTTGTATGCATGAATACGACTATTTGCATTTGTGTTGGGTGTTTCTATGTATAATATTTACAAAAAAAAGTATATAAGTATGTTCATCTGCATTCTGGAACCCATAACACAAGCTAGTTAAACTATGCTTACTTTGGGTCTAGAAAGCACTGTGTAGAATGTCGTAGAATATTTATTTATTCTTTCTTGTTTGTGCGGTTACTGAGGAATTTCGCCGAGAAAATCTAAGTAACACTTTGGCAGACCAGAGAATCACTCAGGGCCTCGCGATCGCACCTAATTTTTTTTTCCATTAGAAAAATTGTGCCAGAAGTAAAGGTTTCAAAAGTTTCGCCGAAAATTGTACTGATCAATTATTGAATGAAGAACTTCATAAATATTATTAAAGATCTTTATAAATAAAGCTATTCAAAACTCAAGATTACTTATTAAACGCACTATTTACTATCAAGGTCGTTAATTATATATTTTTGAAGCCTTCACATGCATTTTTAATCCATGTCAGAAAATATGCCACAGTACAAGTATATTAATACAGTAGGGCAACTATAATCTATACTAATATTATAAAGCTGAAGAGTTTGTTCGTTTGTTTAGTTGAACATGGTTCGAATTGAAAAAATATTTTTGTGTTGGATATCCTATTCATCGACAAAGGCTATAGGCTATATATCATCACGCTACAATCCAGGGGATCGCAGCAGTAATCATAAATATTAACAAATCGGGAAAATTTCCATACATTATTGCAGAACAATAAATTACGGACATATTTCTGAGACAAATGAATGCACCGGGGAAAAGTATGCCACGGGCAAAGCCGCGGGGCACAGCTAGTCTCCTTTGTAAGCGCCAATCTTGGTTGCTTTAAAACTTAGAGCACCCCGTGCGCTACGCTCACCTACTCCCATTCATGATTTGGTTTAAATGGCTTTTAAAGAAGCGAATTCCGTCTAACCTCCAAACCTCGAATAGAAAGCCTGCGTCAGAAGATTCTGACGTCCGTAAATCAACAGGTGTTTCAGTTTCCAGGTGAGGTTGGCTTGGGTTCAGAAGACGTTGATAGGGCTCGATACAGTAGAGATGGTATTGGTTGTCATTTATAACCAACCAACTTTGACTTAAACTTACCTACATCTGAATCGTATATCTCAGTTTTCCTTTATTTAACACACTGTAGACAGTGATAAGTTCGGGCCCTTGATACCAAGAGATTAAGGTTACAAAATCCACATTTTGCCAGCATCATTTCTTGGGTAGTCTTAGATTATTATACATAGAAAATAACATAAACTCACTCCTATATCCCCGAAGGGGTAGGCAGAGGTGCTAGCACCCACATTTCACCAGTTTATGTTTAGGTCCCAATGTAATAGGTGGCGAGCCGATTGCCATTAACCGGGCACTTATAAACCTGCGATAAATACACACATAACTTTGAAAATCATCGAAAAGTCATTGGTGTGTGCCATGGTAAAACCTGGGATCGAACCTGAGACATCGTCTCAGCAGTCCATTACCCATACCACTAGGCTACCGCGGTATACATATAACACACACAAAACAGCTCTTCTTAATTCTTCACGAATATAATATAGAAGTTGGTATATTAATAAAAATAAAGAAGTTAAGACTACTTTGTATTGTTTTACTGCAACAAGTGCACACTCAAAAGCAAATAATACTTCTGTTTTAAATTTACTCAGTGGCATCCGCGTAGGTCCGTAAAAATTGCCACTTGTCACGAGATCAGATACGATTTACGGAAAGTGATGTTGTAGTGAATAATGACATCACTGATGACGACACCAACCTTCGGTGAGTACGTATAATTACGCATCTAGATGAAGATATAATTGAATATTGTTTATGAAAATTATTTAATTATGATTATTGGCAGGTACCTTTTTAATGGGATATAATAATAGGTCTCTTTTAGTTCACCTATAGTTGTTTTAAACGTAGTCCTTAAATACTTACTGTATGTTGTAATCACGAGATGGAAGATTACCTCATATTTATTTATTGAGTTAAGTGTTGAACTTACCTGTAACAAAAAATAAGTTATTGTAGCAATGGAAAAACAAAACATTATATAGGTAAATAAATAATGTAGGACATACTAGGTACACAATGCCATCTAGACTTAAATTAAGATTAACTTGTAATATTATGGGTTCTAGTTGCGGATAAACAGACTTAGATACTGTTTTTTGTAAACGCATACTTATATATTCGTGCACATATATTGAGTACACATATACTGAGCGGAGATCGAACACTCTGGGGCGTGAAATATACAAATGAGGTGTGCTAAGCTGACTAAAATTGCGTTGATACGTACAATTTTGCTTTGATTATGCCTTTAGCCTCTTCTGTGTAATTCACACTGGACGCAGCAGATAGTTATCTTTGTATCAAAATTTCATTGGCTATATTTTCAAAGGGTAAGTCTAATTGGCGTCAATCGGGTAGGGTAGATAAACCACATAAAACTTGACACAACTCAATTTTCGAACCCTTTTTTCGTGCAGAAATCCTCCCGGATAACCCGGTCAGTGGGGGTGGTTATGTCAGATGCGAACCGACTAGAACCGCACGCCGTCTTGGGTCTTCAGACACCGGGTGAAAGATGACCGATAAGGCATTTCCCTCCCACCCCGGCTGACCCAGGGCCATCTCCGGTATTGAGATGGCCCCGTCGGATTTGGGAACCACGGTGTCCCCGTCTTGACCCCGTCTCAATACTAAACCCAATCGATCACTTATGTAATGAGTCTACTTGTTTTCAGAATCAAGGTACGCGGGAATCAAATTCAAGCAGGAACTTATTTCACTGAATCTAAGAATGTATGGTTATTTACACATATACATACATAACAACAATTTATAATTTTAAAGTTAAATATTTACATCCTAAAAAAGAGTAATGTACAAAGTAGGTCTTATTGCAGAGTACATTATAGAAAAATAATATCACTCCTTCCTAAAAATAAACAATGTTTTTGTGTGAGCGACGTAAACAGATCGATATCTCAATAATTGCCCGAATCGATTCGCAATACGTCTTTAATGAATACTAGAGGTCACGTTAGTCATCGCATTGTCTTTTAGTAACTTGTGTTGCTTGTTTACGAGAACATACACGTATATTGGAATGGAAAAGTTGAGTTGGTAATTAATCGTTATCATCTTAGCGGCAATGATGTGTATATTACTAAAGTAACCTTAGCGTTATTGATGTGTATATTACTAAAGTAACTTTCGCGTCATTGATGTCTATATTAGTAAAGTAACCTTAGCGTCATTGATGCCTATATTACTAAAGTAACCTTAGCGTCATTGATGTCTATATTACTATAGTAACCTTAGCGTCATTGATGTCTATATTACTAAAGTAACCTTAGCGTCATTGATGTGTATATTACGAAACTAACCTTAGCGTCATTGATGTCTATATTACTAAAGTAACCTTAGCGTCATTGATGTCTATATTACTAAAGTAACCTTAGCGTCATTGATGTGTATATTACGAAACTAACCTTAGCGTCATTGGTGTCTATATTACGAAACTAACCTTAGCGTCATTGGTGTCTATATTACTAAAGTAACCTTAGCGTCATTGATGTGTATATTACGAAACTAACCTTAGCGTCATTGATGTCTATATTACTAAACTAACCTTAGCGTCATTGATGTCTATATTACTAAAGTAACCTTAGCGTCATTGATGTCTATATTACTAAAGTAACCTTAGCGTCATTGATGTGTATATTACGAAACTAACCTTAGCGTCATTGATGTCTATATTACTAAAGTAACCTTAGCGTCATTGATGTCTATATTACTAAAGTAACCTTAGCGTCATTGATGTGTATATTACGAAACTAACCTTAGCGTCATTGGTGTCTATATTACGAAACTAACCTTAGCGTCATTGGTGTCTATATTACTAAAGTAACCTTAGCGTCATTGATGTCTATATTCCTCTCAACGCTTAGCGTTGTGCCCGGTTGCACCCGTGGCTTTTACTTCTGAGCTCAGAGTCCACTTACTCCTGATCATGACTTTCAACCCCGAGAGGAAAGCTTGCAACAGAGCCTCGTCCGTTACTGAGCACGTAAACTGATTTACAGGTGAGGTTGGCTTAGGCCGCAAGGGTGTTGGTAGGACTCTTCCCCCCCCCCCCCGCCTTCCCCCCTTCTCCCCCCACAGAACTTAGATGTATTCCCATCTTTATCTTGTTCTCGATAGAAAATAAAATAGCGATACATTTTAGTCATGTAAAATTAGTTTAATTAAATGTTATCAAAACAGAGTTGGTTTTCGTATTTTTATTCATGCAATAGGTATCTTCCAAAATGTTATTGTCAACAAATACAAATATTAATTCGACGCTAACAGCCTAATTTAGTAGAACAAAAACCACAACAAAATAGTAACCTGTGCCAGTGGACGTGGAAGGCCACACGTGGGCTGCGGACGTGGGCGGCGACACTTGATACAGTTTAACTTGGGAGTAGGGTAACCACGTCAGCTTATTTGGCATTAGACAAAAATTATGGAACAAGAACGTTCTAAAAATATGTATAAAGAATTACTAACTTATGTATAGGTACTATAGTGTCTAACCTTACACCCCGGCGTCTGAAGACCCGAGACGGCGTGCGGTTTTAGTCGGTTCAAGCCCGACAAAACCGCCCCCGCTGGCCGGCGGGGGGTATACGAAGGGATTTCCGCACGAAAAAAGAAAAGGTACTATTGTGTCTATTGGTTCGCAACGTGGCCCGTTCTAAGAAGGCACCGGCAAGATACTCAGCGGATTTTATTGTGGGAAATTTTGTGGTATAATTTGTATTTATTAAAGCTGCTTAAATTGCAATAAAAATCCGTCGTAAATACAACAGTAGACAATTTTATTCACAAGTTTGGCTTTACCCGTAATATATTTTCGAACCCGCAATGTTTAACTGTATATCGGGGGCGTGCTTTAATTTTATAAATGATTCGAAATCTTAAAAAACACGTCTTCCCTGCCAAAAAAAAGGTACGAGTATAACCATTGTCACTCTAAATGATGTAAAGATTCTAACGATACCCCATACATCCAAATCTGTTTACGCATTTAAAAGTTACAGTAGAATAAATAAACTCACATACACATCACGTATTAAAATAGCAATGATTATTACTTGAAACGTTTGCTTAACATAACTAACGAGACAGTCTTGCCACCGTTGCAAATCATAGCCACCCCATAAACTACCGGCTAGGCGCCTATCTGTAGTAGCGGTAGATTATTATCACATATAAATGGATATTTAATAACCAATCATATTGTATTTGGTCCCACCTGACTATGTAGACTACAGAGTTTAGCTTGGAGCTCTGTTTTTGTTCGAAAAGTAATAAACGCAATTCGTTAATTAGATTCAGTTTAGGAATTAATTTATATTTCTGTCTCATTGAGCGGGATCAGTTGATTAAAGGAACACAGTATAAACTAGGTCTGCAAGGCGAATCGCTGCTTACAATGTTGAGCTGAGTGAGACATCGTGAATCAGATTTTGAAAATTTTAAACAGTGATCATTCCTCCGTGGCAAGTCCGATTTTGAAACTTCTTTTTGAAAGTCACAACTCTGGACATGCTTTCTGAGCGTGTAAAGTTTGGTCACAGTGTCTCGAGCGGTTATTATGTAATTCCATCTGGAATTTTTTTAACGGTAATCATTCCTCTGCGGTAGCATTAATTTTTTCAAAAGATATCCGTAAACCTTCCTCTGATTGACCTCTTTAATCATGCCAAATTTGGTTCTGATTGGATTAGTAGTTTAGGAGGAGACCTGTGACAAAGAAAATCCTGAAGTCTGGTATGAGGAACTTTCGCTCGACTTCGTCTCACTCAGCTCAATAAGTATTTAATCTAAAGTAATCTTTTTTCTATGTAGGGCACATAAATATCTTAGATTTCCCCTTTACCTCACCTAAAGTTAAGCTAAAGGGGGGGTCTCAGGAAGGAGGGTATCTTACCGTACCTTTTCAGATACGGCCTCTGTGGCGTAGCGGTAGTACATTCGACTGCTACGGCAGGGGTGCGGATTTCATTTCCGCTCAGTGTAAACATTTGTATGCATGAATATGTCTATTTGCATTGGTCTGGGTGTTTCTATAAATAATATATTTTTATTTAGAATAAAAAAGTATATAAGTATGTTTATCCGTATTCTGGAACCCATAACACTAGCTAGATAAACTATGCTTACTTTGGGTCTAGAAAGCGCTAACATTTATTTGTTTATATAACGCTACAATGGTGGCCCTCAGCTTGACAGCCTCACCAGATGCTTTTTCACGCTCTGCTTATCGAACCCGGAATCGTAGCATTTTTTCCGACGATGTGTTAGAACACCACTGCCTACCCCTTCAAGATTCACAAGGTTGAGTATATGTATGAATATAAGTTATTTAGTTTACAAATGTTGTGTAGCATGTGATCGTGCGGTACTGAATTTCACTCTCAGGGGACTTTTAATTTGGTTTTGATATTAGGAAACCCTTGGAGGTAACTAACAGCACGGAGTGGATATATTGTATCTCAAAGCCGTAATACACATCTGATCAATGATTATTAATCATTAACGCTCGTTATTTAGTTAACATAATCATTAAAACGTATCGCGTAAAAAGCGGCGATAGCCCAGTGTTGTACGCAACGGACTGCCGAGACGAGGTCTCAAGTTCGATCCCTAGTCGCCCCGGCACACACCTCTGAATTTACGTAGTTATGTGCGTATTAAAAAAAAAATGTTAATCATCGCTCGCTTAGCAATGTGCCCGGTAGATGGCAATAGGGTCGCCCCTTATTACATTGGGACTTAAACTTAACTGGCGAATCGTGGGTGTGTAATACACCTCTGCCTACCCCTTCGGGGATACAGGTGTGAAGTTATGTTATGTTAAAACCTTTCGAAACATTAGCAATTAACTTTTAACAGTATTTTATTGCGCCCGGACCTGTACCACTGAAGATGTCGACCGCAGTGATCGACGAAACGTTTGGAACACAAGTTTCCTATGGACCACGGCCAAACAGCCCGGGAGCATTATATTCCAAATGCAACGCCGGCCGTGAAAGATTTATAGTATTTTATCAGTGTGTTTAATTTTTTGAAGCAAATAAGTTGCGTTTTGAAACCTTGTAACACCACCAATTTTAGGGGGATAAAACCCGACCCCACCAGGCGAGGCCGCGGTGGCGGCCAAAGTCCGCCGGCAACCCTGGGGTTATCCTTTCGAGGGCTTACCCGGGGTGACCGGCAACGGACACTTGGGGAGGACACCGTGCGGTTTTAGTCGAGACACGACATAACCACCCTCGCTGGCCGGCGCGGCGGGGGGTATCCGAAGGGATTTCCGCACGTAAAAAAAAAAAGACTTGCAGTAAATACAAACATCATATTCCTATTTATCTTAGAAAGGAAAAGCAGTGGCGTATTGCACAACTACATCATGGAACCAAGTAAAACAGATAATTATATACATTTATATTTTTTCTTCGCATATATTTTATGAGTAAGTATATTTCTTTCCTTTTTTGAAGTCAGGTAAAATGACTAATGAGACAGACATTGTATGATACTTACGCACCACTCCAAAAGGGAAGGCAGACCGCTGAGTTCATTAGGTCAACAATCAGCATGTCAACACCACTACGTCAACAGTTTACTACTTCACGAGTTCAACAGTTCATTATATCAACAGATCGCGTCTTCAACAATTCACTACATCAATAGTTCATGAGGTCAACATTAATTTGTTCGAACACTCGCAATTCGTTGTAAGGCATATATAAACATTAATGACGGCGTCTCATACAAAAAAAAATATGGCAAAAATTTAATAAACTTTCTAGATAATGATAATTGTCACACGACATTCGCATCATTTTGTAAATATAATCAATCAATTTATTCGCATAATAATTTAATGAATTCGCATATTTATTCAATTAATTCACATAATTATTCAATTAATTCAATTATTTTTTTGCCATTCGATCGGTCATAGCACGAACAGATTAAAATGCAAAATAATGATCAACGCACTTGTATAGTGTGCAAAGCTTTCTCGTCTCACTGAATTTTAAAAAGATAAAATTGTGATCAGTTTTTTAACCCCAGATAATGTACTAGTACGTTGAACTGCCTATTGAGCTAACTTAGTTGGTTAGGCAAATTGTGGGGGCCGGCCCATCTTGGATGTTAATTGAACAATTGAAATTTATTTGAAAATACATTGAATGCTTAGAAATGCATTACATTTATTAAATGAATAATATTTATATTATTTCATTTGAAAAATATTAGGTATTTGCATGTAAATAGAAAATTAAAACTTTGACAAGCGGCGATAGCCCAGTGGCGTACGTAACGGACTGTTGAGACGAGGTCTCGAGTTCGATCTCCAGTCGCCCCGGGCACACACCTCTGACTAATCGTAGTTATGTGTGTATTAATAAATGTTAATTATCGCTCGCTTAATAATGTGCCCGTAGATGGCAATAGGCTCGCCCCCTATTACATTGGGACCTTAACATAACTGGCGAATCGTGGGTGTGTAATACACATCTCTCCCTACCCCTTCGGGGATACAGGCGTGAAGTTATGTGATTATGAAATTTTAGGTGATGCTTATAATTTTACCCTTATCTGAATAAAATTAATGTCGTCTTTATATTATTTGGCTTTGATTTTATTTATCTATATTTATAAAACCAAGTCGTGTTAGTGATTACCGTGATAAACTCCAGAACAGGTAGACCGATTTTCATGTTCTTTGATTTTATTATTATTTTGTACTCGGGTCTTTGATAGCGGGGTACAAGAATACATTCCCGAAATGAATTCAGCCAAAAGTCAAAAGTCAAAAACCATTTATTCTGTATAGACCATTAATCCTGCACTTACAAATCGTCACAAAAAAAATTAATCTAATGTTTGGCAAATGGACCACCGGTTCGAAACGCGGCCCTGTCCTGAGAAGACTCCGGCAAGAAACTCAGCGGGCTGTTTTTTTTTTTTGGTCAACTACTACACGCTCTGAAAGCATGTCAAGAGTTGTGACTTTCAAAAAGACTTTTCAGAATCGGACTTGCCACGGATGAATGATCACTGTTCAAAATTTTCAAAATCTGATTCACGATGTCTCACTCAGCTCAACATTGCAAACAGCGATTCGCCTTGCAGACCTAGTTACAATATTTCGTTTGAGTAGCATAGAGAGAGAGAGGAAACAGTTCATATCCAAGCTGGTTTGTCATCTCAATAGTCTTGAATTTTATAATAGCCTTTTTGGCAGAGTTTACTTTTAATTTGGCTTTTAAATTTATGAAGAGGTAGATTCTTCATTTCACTAGGAAGCTTGTTGTAGAAGCGTATACAGTTACCCTGAAAGAAATTACTAATCTTGTGGAGTTGACTGTTACAAACCACAAGATTATTTTTATGTCTAGTATTTACGTTATGTATATCACAAAGCCTTAAAAAATTGGAAATGTTTCTTCTAACATACAAAAGATTTAAAAGCTGATAAGGTAACCAATATAACTTGTTTTTTTCTTTTTTTTTAATTTTTTTTTACGTGCGGAAATCCCTTCGGATACTGCTGGCCAGCGGGGGTGGTTATGTCGTGTCTCGACTAAAACCGCACGGTGTCCTCCGCAAATGTCCGTTGCCGGGCACCCCGGGTAAGCCTTCGAAAGGATAACCCTGTAAGGGAATTAATTTTCTGATATCGTGACAGAAATACGAACAATATGAATAGGACTATAATTTCTAATCCACATGACTTTGTTCCCACAATTATAAGATTACGTAGATAATATGAGTTGTAACAAGACACAAAAATCTTAAGAAGCCACAATTATCGAGCGAAAGTGTCGAGCGACCAATGCATCGATATTGAATCGATTCGATACAGCTCGTTATACGATTATCGATGATCGAAATTTGTCTAACGGCCATGAAAGTAGCTTCAGGCGGCTCCATTTAAAAAATTTCCCGCCGTTTATATGTTATGTAATTTAATTAGACGATGTTTTGAAAACGTCAGTTGCAGTTACAATGTTATGGTAAGTTAAAACTTTTACTTACGTCATCGATGCAGTTGTTTTGTTTATCGAAAACTTTTACTTACAATATAATTCATTGATCCAGTGATTCGATAACGTCCCAGGTGAGGCCGCCTGTCACCCCCCCAGAAGAAGGCCAGGACGGTGCGGTGGGGCGACTAGCGCCCCTCCCCCAAACCGGGGTAGGACGGGGACACCGTGGTTCCCATACCCGAGGGGGACATCTCGAAACCGGAGATGGAACAAGGGTCAATCAGGGTGCGAGGGATATGCTTCATGGGCAACCTTACACCCCGGCGTCTGAAGACCCGAGACGGCGTGCGGTTTTAGTCAGTTCAAGCCCGACATAACCGCCCCCGCTGGCCGGAGGAGGGGCATCCGAGGGGATTTCCGCACGAAAAAAAAAAGAAAAAAGAATAGGTATTTTGTGCTTTGAATTGCAGTTAAATTGTGGTTAATGCTGTAAATATCATTATTATTAAAGCGTTAATTCCGATTTTACATGTAATGTTTTTTTTTATAAAGAATATTCGTAACCGAAATTACTAATATTCCCCCTAACCCCTCCAGCTAAGCTAAATTGCTTGTGTTAGGAGTGGGTTCACGTCAGTAGCGTAATGGCCAGGATTCGAACCCGGGACCTCTCGATCGTAGGGCCAACTCCTTAACCACTAAGCTACCGACGCTTGGACCCTGGGGTCTCCTTTCATACTCTTTCTCTTGATTTGCTTGCAGGTAAGGCTGGCTTGGACCAGCACCTTTGTCCAGTGTATAAAGGTGTCACAAAATTAGATCTCTGAATTAGGTGAGATGACTTGGTATCGACAAAATATGTATTTGAAACAAAAAAAAAATATCGGGTAAGATAAAAAAAAAATGAAAAAATATAAAAAAAAAACACCACCAGCGATCAGCGTCGCGATTTACGTATTTCCCACACATCCGCTTGGAGAATACTGCGAGGAGAAGGACTGCACGCCTACCACATGCGTCACGGACTCGTCGCGTCACGTGACGCTAGTCACTGGTGGTTTTTTTTTTTCATTTTCATATATTTTTTTTATTTTACCCGACATTTTTTTTTGTTTCAAATAAGTACATATTTTGTCGATACCAAGTCATCTCACCAAATTCAGAGTCCTAATTGTGTGACACTTTATATAATAAGTCATTGGCTCCACCTGACATCGAAACCTGACGCACGCAAGCCTGTTTATATATATATCTATATGGTGTATTTAGGTATGTATGGAACTGAGAGCGCAATATATGCCTGGTCGGCAACAAAGATAGTAATCTTCTATAAACACAATATTGAGAAAACCTTCGTGCCCACCGAGTACAGCGTTGAAACCCTCAGGCGACATCTTTTACAAGCAAACAAGCCTCTTATCACGTTTATTATTGCAACACAAGCGAGTACAATATGGAGACTCATATGAACACAAATTGTTTGTCGCCACGTCGTTCTGTGGGTATGATCTACAATGAATCTCTTGGTATAAAACTAACCAAATAAGTCCCCAAGAGGACTTAACCCCAGATAGATATGAGACTATGGAAGAAGCCTACCTCTTCCAAGGCGTTTTGTAGGGATATTTAAGGCTGTTTTATGGTGTAACCATCATCTCGCCTCATTATGTGTACGTACCATATAAGCCTTTGTCCAGTTAGTGTACAAGTGCATCTAATAGAAACGTATTTAAAAATACTAGTATACACCATGTTATCCGTCCTTAACAAGCTCTGTACCAAATCCGTGACGAAAACCGCGACCAAAAGTTAGTTCTATAAATAAACTTATCTTGCATATTGATTGGCCCCTCAGGCAGACATCTTAAAATGCACTGTAAACAGTTCCAAGGCTTTTAATGCTTCAGTTATAAGTATATTGAACTTTGCAATGAATGCGGCGATTTGTTTTGGCAAGTAGGTAGGTTTAATATAGTTTGCAATCTAAAATGGGTTGGGCAGAAATGAAGGTCGAGATTAAACTTTTAAGGTGACCTCGATAGTGTATCAGTAGTCAAGACCACTACTGTGCAAGAGCTCCAATCTTCAATATCCGTATTAGGTATGAGGTATAAGGGTCAACCCCCCCTCCCCCCCCCCAACCGGGGCAAAACGGAGACACCATGGTTCCCAAACCCCAGGGGGCCATTACGAAACCGGAGATGGCCCAGGGTCAGTCGGGGTGCGAGGGAAATGCTTTATAGGCAACTATACACCCTGGCGTCTTTAGACCCGAAACGGCCTTGACTCTTGTCTCTCAAGTCTTTGTGACCGATGAAACATAATAGCAGAAGAATCTGTTATTATTATTATTATTTCCGATGAGGACACCGGCGACCAGGTGGCAGATCAACATTACTTCAGTGGGCCATTTAACACATTTCTCCTGGAGAAGAATCTGTTAAGGGACCGGAACGGCTCCAGTAAGATCTTTTTGGCCCACGCCAACCTTACCCTGGGTTCCAATAAGCAAGCTTAGGATGCAACTAGGATTGTCAGGGACAGGAGAGAGACGAGTCCACTGTGTTGTACTACGAGGGCTGTAGAAGGCAAGAGGGAGGCAAAAGAGGACAATGAGCAACGGGAAAGACACGGAGGTGAGACTGAGGGGGTTTCCGTACACATACGAAACTCCGGGCCCGTACAAAATACGTAACATTTAGCCATTTAGGTACCATAAAATGATTCGGTTTTCTCGAACGAAGTGTCACTTGCCGTCATCGTATTCGATTGCGGAATAAAAGATTTTCATGAAACCGATTACCCGAAACTTTGGTCCTCTACTGAAGCAATTTCATAGTAAGCCTACTGTTTCACAACCTTAACAAAGATATTTAGTGAGAGGGTGGTACTATAAGTACCATCTACTATAATTAACAAGTCGCATGTGTGTTAACTGCAAGCAGGAGCACTGAAACAGAACTCATGAGAATGCTTCTCTCTCACTAGTTCCGTGGGACATATTGACACTGGAACTAATGAGAACAACCCATACTCTTGTAGTATCAGTAAAGATAAATGCGTGTAAAATCTGCCGAATGCAGTTTCAAGTCTGAAGCTGCCCTAGCAAGAAGAATGTTCCCTGTAAACTTTTACCCACGGCTAATGGCACTGTTAGATTTTACAGCAGAATTGTCCGCAAAAATAAAGCTCGTCCAGCTCCAACCTTGACCGTGCTCTAACCGAGCAATCTGTCATGGCGAATGTTCTGTCTTCACAATTAATTGATTAGCCGTAACTTTTATACAATATGCCTCGCTTGTAACTGTCTGGTACATAATTTAATAAAAACAATTTTTTATCGTCTTCATGTTATTGATGAACCTAAATGACCTCTGGGAATAATAAACCTTGACTTCGAAGAATTTTGTTTTATGAAACATTCGGCAGATTTTACACGCGTTTATCTTTACTTATACTACAAGAGTATGGGTTGTTCTCATTAGTTAAAGTGTCAATATGTTTTTTTATTTTTTATTATTCATTTATTTCACAATTAAATAACAATACAAGTTTTATGGCATAGCAGCATTCCTTTAAACCACGAAGGTTTGTAGCGTATGCTACTGTAGGTACTTAAATACACTTAAATGTCCCACGGAACTAGTGAAAGAGAAACATTCTCATGAGTTCCATTGAACTAATGCGGTGGAACTGAAGAGACATGCTTTTTTAAATTTATTAATGGGTTGTTCTCACTAGTTCCAGTATCAATTGGTCCCATAGAACTAGTGAGACATATTTGAAAAAATTAAATTTCACTAGTTCTATTGACCCTGATAAAGGAACTAGTAAGAAATAAAAATTCAACTGGTCTCACGAGAAAAATTGACCCTGGATCCAGCGAGAACAACCCCTTAATTTTACAAGCGACGTTGATGGACCAATTGAGGAACACTGGGGAGTGAAGGAACGTGTGTTATGGTAGAAGATGTAGTGACCAAGACAGAGGAAGATATTTAGAGATGTAGACGTAGAGAAGAAGGGCAAAAGTAGATTAACGAAACAGATTTATTAGGTGAGGCTGAATAAAGATATATATTTATGTGGTATATGTATCACTGATGATGCACCTACATAAAAAGAAGTGTCTGGCTTGTATATTTCATAATCTTGGTTCGCATAAATTAAAATATACTTACTACTGTATTATAATAAGCGTAATGTCAGTGTATTTGCTAACGTTCTCCACGTGCATTACTGAGTATGGAGTGCGTTACTTTCGACTTACTATCAACTGTTTACGGCAACGGCATAACCTCCCATGGTACACTATAAGCATATGACGCAACGATCTACTTAACTGTTGACAGTTAGAAGGGGAAATTAGACTACATTTTTCAACACGCTTATCTATAAAACTAATAAGTCGGGGTCTCTGGGATGGCCTTTCTAGGGTGGACTAGACACCGTGCAGATTCAGTCAGCTCGAGTCAGACATACCCAACTCATCACTAACTCCGGTGAAGTGAAGCTCGAGGGGATTCCACAGGCAAAAAAAAATACCATCAATCAAGCTGATTTGATGATGAAGCAATTAATTAATTTAGGATTTAGGAATTATTTAATTTGCTTTAACAAAATCCATAAATTAAATTTAATAGTATTTTTAAATTATAAACAGGCGATACACTAAATTATAGAAAATACTTTTGACCTCTGCGTTTCGTAAGGTGACAAAACCGGCCGTCACAATAATACGTAATTATAATTAACTAAAATAATTATTTCTTGCAATAATTGCGGACAATAATGAACGGATTCCACGGTGAGGCTGAATCCGTTTTCGGTGTTATTTCAACACCTTCCTGCGGCCTCGTATCAAATATTTTTCATTTCATACAAAATCTTAATAACGGTTAATGAATTGGTTACGGTAAGGTCGAGGGCGCGCGGCGAAAAACCGCAAATCTGCTTAATGAGCATAAGTGCGGTTGTACAGAAAAAGTTAATGCCTGAAAATTGAAGTGGCATGTAGAATGCCTTTATGATTGCTTGGAGTTCGGAATGAAATATGTTTGCAATAATAACTATTGACAGATAGACGAATTAAGTTTATAAATAGTGTTATAATTTTGTTTTAGACCATTATAACTTTTAAAAAAGGGTAAAGTGTTTGTTACTCTTTCACGCAAAACAGATAAACATATCTAGCTGAAATATAGGGAGTACAGGGATACATTATAGTCCGGAATAACACGTACCCTACTTTTTCTTTTTATCCCTAGAATAGGTTCCCATGGGTGGCGGGAACGGGATTAGAACTCCACGCGGGTGAAGCCGCGGGCAACAGCTAGTGTTATTATAAAAGTGAGCCCATATAAATTAAATTAATCAAAAAAAAAAAACAAAAAAAAATGAAATCAAAGAAATTGTTTAACTTTAAATTTAATTTAATCTAAATATAAATAAAGCAATCCAAAGGTGGTACAGCAATAAAGATCCTCACATTAAACCCAAAACGACACTTCTATTCCAAACATAGCCGACCCAGGAAGGTGAAAACTCTCATAAACGTCCCAGTAAAAACAAAATTAAAACAAAAACATCACGAAGGAGGTGTTCGTCATTCCGATCACATCGAGCTCGAGTGTTTCCGCCGAGGATTCGCGCGCTCGGCTCGGCTCGGTGAAGCGGCGTGCGCGCTACGCGGCATTCGGGGAATGCGCACGCGTTTGAGTTACATTTGACACTGCGGTTTTGATTTAATTGGTACATTTTGCATTGTTCTCTTGACAACTAACTGTTCCCGCAATCTATGGGAACCTATCCCAGTGCTTAATTGAAAGTTTAATAGGAAAGTAGGAAGAAGGATTAGTTACTGTCTGCGGGTACGCTCGCGTGGAAAGCGAGTAATCATTAATCGCGTATTATTGCTATTTTAGAAATTGAAAGAATATTTTTTTAAAGATTTAGATCGGAAAAAGAGAACATCTAGAACGGGACTTGAACCCGCGACCAGTCCCTTACAGGGGGAATGCTCTGACCAGCTGAGCTATCTAGACACGTCCCAGATATTCGAAATTCTCCGATATATTATACGTCTTAAGGCGACGCTGGAGCCATCTACCGTAATTCTTGCGAACTTCGGGAACAATGAATAACTTCCCAGTCATTTTTAAACATTGTTTCTTGATGACTCTGCCTAATTAATTCAATTAAAATCTAAATCTTTAGAAAAAGTAAACATACAAAATGCTTAAAATTTTTAATTGAATTAATGGAATATGTTGAAATATAGGAGAAAAGGAAAATTGAAAGAGGAGGTATCTATAAATATAAGTAAAGCCATTTTTAACGGATTCTATTGCATTTTATTTGCTTTTCAACAGCCATGGTCGGAATCATTGTAAATAACAAAATAACATCAAATAAATCGCGATAGATTTCGTAATATATAGTTTCACTTCAATGATATTTTCAATTCTTCGCGTCAATATTCGCGTAAACTATCGAGGCGATACAAAGCCGAATAAAAAACAGCAAAAAATATATCAAGGGAGAGTAATAATTCCACATGGTGAAGCTACCCCATTTAAGCCCGCATCAAGGGAGAGAGAGGTAATTTCCTGGTGGAATAATTTGTGGTAGAAGCAAGGCTTAATCCCCAAGTCATTTTAACTGTAGTCTTTGGCAGGGCGAAGACCTCTCGGACGCCTGCTGACTCATTTAATCTGAATAAACCTATCAAACAATATAATATTGGTTTACAATTCAAGATGGCCGATAAATTGTCAACCCACACGGCAAAGAATCGCTCCAATAATTATACAGGTGGAACTATTATTCGCATATTATATTGGGCCTCACTAAGATCTTTGGGGTTCGAGGCAACCTTAGCTAGAAGCTGCTACACCTACTGATTGTGAACGAGGTTCTGTCTCAGGCTTTCTCCTCAGACGGTCAGACAGTCAGACGGCATTCGCACCCGCTAAACCCTAAATAAACCAAATTATGGTAAATAGGAGTGGTGGGTGGACCACGGGCTTCAAAGTGTTAATATTAGTTGGGAGTAGGAAAGATTTCCCCTTCGCTTGTAGTTGTGCTAAAAGGAATGATTATATTAAATAAGTTTTGCTTAGTTGTGCGTAGTTGTGTCATTAGGAACACATTCTTAGATGCATTCGAAAATTCTGTGGGGTTTATAAAATTGATAGTACGATGGCGACCATATGTCGATATGAACGGCTAGGCGCGGTGCGTTTCTGTCTCGCCAGTCTCGCGTCACATTTGTATACATCTTATTCTTAGTTATGTGCTTCACATATATGACGCGTTAAAATTAGTTTAATTTCAATTTACTTTCTTTCCAACATTGAGAAAGAAATTGAAAGACTGAAGCACTCTCACAAATCGAACGTAATTCAATCAGTGATCAGCTGATCAACGATCAAGGTATATACACAGATACCAAGTCATCCTGTATAATTTTATTGTTACAGGTAATCAAAGTTAATGATTTATTTGCTTCGTGACTGTGAATTATAATTATTTAGATTAGATCATTGCGTATATGGCTGACATTGAATGACCGGACCATTCTTAGACTGGATTGTTTTCAGTCGCAAGACTCGCAAGCAAGTATAGACAGGTGGTTTTAGAGTTTGTTGACTGTACCGAGTTGTATTGTTGAATATCATTGCAAGTTATGTCATTCAGTCAAAAATAAGCCGTATGATTTTTAAACTAGACGGAGGAAGGAATGGAGAGAGGAAGATCCGATCCGATTAGATGGATGGCTGATCGAATCGGATCGGATCGAAATACGTGAAACTTGCGTTATCGTCATCGCACGCTTCCTTAATTACTTTTCACTTCTATCGGCAGTCCCCAAAGATTGCCTAATTTTTTTTTTACACAGACTATTTTCTCCATTGACTTTGACAAAAATGGCATTGACCTTCGCGGCTTGAGTCAACCTCAAATTATAATAAACAACAACAGATGAGGCTCTCGGTGAGAGAGAGTTTCCTCTCCGGGTTGAGTGGTCAGGCACTCTCGCTCTCGTAAAAGTTGAGACAAACCAATCAAAAATAATAAGTGGTTAGAAGGATAATGATGATCTCTAATGTCTACTCACCCCTTTGAAATTAAGATAAATAGATAAAGTCTGTAAAAAAGACTTTATCTATTTACGTGTGAGCAACCCGGGTCGGCTCTCGTAACATATACACTGATCAAATTCTGCTTCTCACTTCACAACTAAGAACTCTACACATAAATTACTACTGGTGGTAGAAATTTGATGACACAAATTTGTCACAAAATTCGGCCGGGTGGGTACCACCGTGCACGATTGCGAAAAACCCCCCATAGTAATCCAATTTCGGTTTGATTGCGTTCAGGTGTCAGCAAGTGCATAGCCGGGGGGGCAGGCAGGGGGATTGTGGTCGCAGCACTAGTGGGACCGGTGGGTGTCACGCGGTGCTGCGACGACAATCCTCATTTGATGAGGCCGTCAAGCTGAGTGCCACCATTGTTAACATGGTACGTGTATGTAATGGTGACCCTTTCCTGAGGCTTTACCTTCAGCTTACCACCAGGCGAGGTGAAGTCAAATTGACGTGTCCTAAATATAAAAAAAAAAATTTAAAAAAATGCTCACCCTTAGGGGTGAAATATTGAAATACACAGATATACGTCTATTTATTTCTACCCAGATTTAAATAGCTGTTTATAGATATGAGATTAACGTTATTAATTCCCACCACGTACTTAATCATTGCCCCAGCGCCATCTTCACGAGGATGTCATAAATATATTTTATGATAGGTGAAAACTTAATTAAGCCGTATATACACTGAACTTGCATGACATGTTTGTTTATTCAACTTTTACATTTTATGATGATTCAATTCGACTTAATGATTTTAATGCATATAGTTTCCTCGTGGTTTTTACATAATAAGTGGTGATATTATCAACAACAACAATATAACTTCACGCCTGTATCCCCGAAGGGGTAGGCAGAGATGTGTAATACACACACCCACGATTCGCCGGTTATGTTAAGGCCCCAATGTAATAGGGGGCGAGCCTATTGCCATCTACCGGGCACATTATTAAGCGAGCGATAATTAACATTTATTAATGCACACATAACTACGAAAAGTCAGAAGTGTGTGCCCGGGTCGACTGGGGATCGAACTCGAGACCTCGTCTGAGCAGTCCGTTACGTACGCCACTGGGCTATCGGCGCTGATATTATCAATGATATGTTGCCCAGTGATATTATTAATGATTGGTATTGGAGATTTAGTAAGTTGTGAGTTGATTTAATAATCATCACTAAATCAAATTATAGAGATAAAGATAATGAGAAACAGTATCGTTAGTAAAAGTTTAGAATTTATTGACAATATCATAGTTTTGGAGTTGAAAAAAGAAGGAGAGAAACTACAAATTTTCATGTGTTTCCATCGTTAAAATAGAGCTAGAAACGCAAAAACAATATCACGTCTCTTATATGGAACCCTTTTCTTTTCTTTCTTTTATAATTATTTATAGTTATAGCGGCAATAATTTTGACTTTAATCTAACTATTGCAATTTATGAGATAAGACTAATAATTGTGGCCTGAAGTTGGTGAAGTCCTACACAACACCCTCCCCCCTGCCCCCAAGAATGAAAACTGTAACACCCTGTACTATACAATTAAATATTCGCAATAATTACTTGAGTGTTAGTTAAAACAGCCTTATTATATCACTCAGATGATAGACGTATGATACAATCTGCACCCATGCAACACTTACATAGAAGAATCAAATTTTTAGTGCCCATTTAAAACAATTAATTTCGTAATATATGTGAGAAACGCGTACAATAGCGGAATTTACTGACTCATGTAATGAATGAGAGTAGTGCTGAAGATTGGAGAGGTGAAAACACCAGTTGCCGTCACGTAGAACGACTGTGCTAACAATTGAGGAAATTGAACAAAACGGTGTTACTATCTACATATTCTAACTAATTCATAATGAACAACATGGCTCTGTAAATATTTTTTTGTATTTTCACTTCCATCGGCACTCTCGGGGTGCCATTTTTTTTAATAATATGCGATCGTGCAAGGCCATTTTTTTTTAAATCGAATTTATTATTAAATATCATATGACTTCAAAACTCATAACCAAATCTTGATCACCAAGAAGGTACTTTTTTTTAGGCGGTTATGTCGGGCTTGAACCGAATAAAACCGCACGCCGTCTCGGGTCTACAGACGCCGGGATGTAAGGTTACCCATAGAGCATTCCCTGGGCCATTCGTAGTGTCCCCTCTGATAACAGCAGAGGGGTACCTGGAGTGACCACGCCGTAGCTTGCCTTGCAGGCCGCCATACCCCGACCCCCTCGTGCAATGGGGTCAGTTGGCCCTGAAAAGGGCCGGATGCCCACCAAGAAGGTACCTTTTTTTTTTTTTTTTTTTTTCGTGCGGAAATCCCCTCGGATACCCCCCCGCCGGCCAGCGGGGGCGGTTATGTCGGGCTTGAACCGACTAAAACCGCACGCCGTCTCGGGTCTGCCTACTGTGAAATTAAATATCTTGCAATTACTTTGTTTTGTTCGCCAGTTTCTGAATGTAAACATTTTCGGGAATGAACGTGATCTTTGTATTTCGTGGAAGGCAAAAACCTATAATTAATTTAGTTGTAATTGACGACTATTTTGATATACTCACTTATATCACGTGATAATATTTTGGTTCAAAAACTAAAAATTTTACTAACAAGCTGATAACTGATTGGCCCACCCTACAACAAACTTCATAGATACAAATCTACGTGAAAACCACAAGTAATGGAATGTAACTTAATTCTAATAACACAGTCATTTTAATAGATACACAGTCAGACGTACATTTAATTGAACATGGAATTATATAATGTGGTCATTATGCGAGGTGGCTCGTTGCAATAGAAATTTTCATGTAGTTAACAACATGTACATTTTGTACTTATATTCGTCATCATCATCATCATCATCTAAGCGTGGTGCTCAGTTGCATCCGAGGCTTCCACCTTGGATCCTGGGGTCTGCTTATTCCTGCTCCTCCGTTAGATTTAGCTCATGCGGCTTTTATGGGAGCGACTGACCTCCTAAGTCCAAGTGAAAAGTCATAGGCACTTCCTTCAATCAGCAGGTGTACCTGTCTGCAGGTGAGCTTGGCTTGGCTTCGAGGCTAGGTGGGTATACCCCATCTTAAGCAGTTTTTTAGATTTATCTCCGCCTATACTGTGGTTTTTTTTTTGCTGTAATACCCACGGTTACCCCATCGCCGGCTAGTTATGAGGGTAGTTATGTCAGACTCGAACTGACCAAAACCGCACGCCCTCTCGGGTCTCTATAACGGGGTGTAAGGAGGCCAAATAAGGTAATTCCGTCACAACTCGGCTGACCCTGGGCCATCTACGGCTTTGAGATGGTTCCCTCGGGATGCTGTGCCTATACTAGCAATTGGGATAATTTAAAATCTGAGACATACGTCTGTGTATTGTCGAAGATTCGTAAGTCAGAGTCATATTTCGCTATCTATTATGAAAGTAGAAGAAGCAGAAAAAGAAGAAGCGGCGATAGCCCAGAGGTGTATGTAACGGACTGCCGAGACGAGGTCTCGAGTTCGATCCCCAGTCGCCCCGGGCACACACCTCTGACTTTTCGTAGTTATGTGTGTATTAAAAATGTTTATTATCGCTTGCTTAGTAATGTGCCCGGTAGATGACAATAGGCTCGCCCCCTATTACATTGGGACCTAAACATTACTGGCGAATCAAGGGTGTGTAATACACCTCTGCCTACCCCTTCGTGGATACAGGCGAAAGATATCGTCTGTCTCTGAAGAGGTATAGAGGCGTTATTATTTAAGTGAAGCCGGTAATTCTCGAGGTGCCCGGCAATGGACACTTGGGGAGGACATTGGCACCGATGAGCTGAAGCCAGTGGGGGTTTCCACACGTAAGAAAAAGACGGTAATTCTTCTGTTGAGCTAAGAATAGTGACTTAAGTTTAGAATATGGATGAATTTTAATGTATGGGTGATTATTAATAGTGACCGCATGACGCAAGCTGCTAGTTTACCATGAATTTTTCCCCGTGTATGCTATGCCAAAGGCATGGTATTAGGAGAACACGGTGATGTCAGGTGTGGTTAAGGTGACACATATGACCTATTGGACATAATAGTAAAATGACTGATTATAATATTGTCGAAAAGTAACCGAAGCTTGGCTCTCTTTTAGACGACTTATGTATTTCGTTAGACCATCTTCTCCTCTCAAACGGCTGAACAGATTCTCATGAAATTTCACACAAGCAAAGATGATACTGATGGTAAGGACATAGGCTAGGAAAATCAAAAATCAAAAGTACCACGGAGGAATAATCAGCGGGAAAAAAATATTAAAATCCGATTTCTCAATGAACAAAAAAGTCTCATTCACACGATTGGTATTAAATTAAGTAATTTGTTCATATACACAAGACAAAACAAGAAAAACGAAAATCGGACTATTACCATTGAGGAATTCTCATCGTTAGAAAATGTCCTGGTGAAACTCAATTTTTGCAAGAGCACAATGAACCTTTTTTTTTTCATGCGGAAATCCCTTCGGATACCCCCCGCTAGCCGGCGGTGGTTATGTCGTGTATCCACTAAAACCACACGAGTGTCCGTTGCCGGGCACCCCGGGAAAGCCCTCGAAAGGATAACCCCAGGGTTGCCGGCGGATTTAGTATATAATTTTAATCGCTTCCGCGCCACGCCTATTCTACGCCTGTTCCTTGCCTATCCCTTACCTTTCTATTTACTTCACGCCTTACACAAAGATCTGATAAAATTCATAACTTTAATATTTACATGTCAAGGGTCACGGCAAGATTAAAGATGACATTTGCGTTAATGAAACTATGAGAGTCAAAAAAAAAATTGCTGACAAGGTTTAATGAATAAGAAAGTAGGGTTGTTGTTGCAATAATCGTCTGCGCTTACGCATTGTTAGCAGAGACAATGCGCTATAATGTCAAGACGGTGCTTGAGTCGCGCCTTAGGCGGCATATGCACGATGTACTTTCTTCATTTTAATGAAAGTTAAGCCAATGTTGGTACATCCGCTCTTAATTGTGATCGTACAGGTGTAAAATTGGTGCTTTGTAATAAAATTAAGGTGGGTTTATTTCTTTAATAATTATCAGATAGCATTATATAATGCTGAGAATAAGAAATCGCGGTAGCCTAGTGGTATGGGTAAAGGACTGCTGAGTCGAGGTCTCGGGTTCGATCCCAGGTTTTACCATGGCACACACCAATGACTTTTCGATGCTTTTCGAAGTTATGTGTGTATTTATTGCAGGTTTATAAGTGCCCGGTTAATGGCAATAGGCTCGCCACCTATTACATTGGGACCTAAACATAAACTGGCGAAATGTGGGTGCTAGCACCTCTGCCTACCCCTTCGGGGACATAGGCGTGAGTTTATGTATGTATAAGTTTACTATCGGTCGTATAACGTTCTGTGTAATTATTTTCTTGTTTTTATTTTGTTTGTTTTCACTTACTGGTGATAGACTTGTATTTGATTATTATCTCGAAAGTAGTAGGTACCTCCTTACACCCCGGCGTCTTAAGATCCGAGACGGCGTGCGGTTTTAGTCGGTTCAAGTCCAACATAACCACCCCCGCTGGCTGGCGGGGGGGGGGGGTATCCGAAGGATGTATAACGCAATAAGGAAAAAATAATCAAATAATTATTTGTAGAGTTTACAAAAGCATTACTATGTTAGTAAGTTAGTATTGTCAATTTATTTTTTAAATTCCGCATCATCATCATCAACCTATTCTAGTCCACTGCTGGACATAGGTCTCCCCTAATGAGCGCCATAGCGCCCTGACTTCAGCTTGCCGCATCCGCATAGTGTGGCATAAATACTCAAACAATGTCCAACATTTGATCCGTAATATTGCTTCCTTATTAATACTGGTTACCTGAGATATCTATACCTAAATGACAGTTACAAGAAATTTAGAGATCCAGCTAGCTCAGTTATTAATATATAATTTCTTTATTTAGTTAATATATATTTGTCGATAATAAACTGTGGTCCGTTGTTTGTACGATGTCGTTTTCATTGCCTGCAACAATGGGTGCACCCTGTGACGACACCAGTACTGCTGACGTCGATCACACAAAAGACACTGCTGCTTCGATATATATAACTAGCTGACCCGGCAGACTTCGTACTGCCTCAATCGATGACAAACCTTTTAAACCTTCTCTGGACCTCCACAAACAATTCAAGACCAAAATTAGCCAAATCGGTCCAGCCGTTCTCGAGTTTTAGCGAGACTAACGAACAGCAATTCATTTTTATATATAAGAAGATATAAGAAGAAGAAAGAAGATATTATATATTCAATATTTACTTCGGTTTCTTCCGATATAAGAAAGTCTCGGTTCCAAGTCTCATCCTGGAATATCTTATTTTTTTATGTGGCACAAAGTGAAATTATAACTTAAAACAGTATGTAGAAGAGAATTTAGCTGAATTGGTCAGAGTATTCCGCATAGAAAGTGTCGCAGGTTCAAGTCCCGTCCTAGACGTTGACTTATAGCGATTTAAATTTATAGTAGGTTGAAATAAAACTATTTTTAACGGATTCTCCCCGTGACCATGGCTGCTGAAAAGCAACCGAAACGTCGGGATCAATATAAAATAACATCAAATAAATCGCGATAGAATCCGTTACTGAAAGTTATGGGAACAAGATTAGTGTTTTATCAAAATAATCTTCGAATAAAACATACAAGATGTAGATTATCAGCTAAAAATAAACCCCTTTTACTTCTCCGACAGCTATTATTACCGCTAATTGGTGTTAAACTCCAATAAAAAAGGTTCAACAGCATTCTTACGTACCGATTATAAGTGGATACGATGGTAATGAGTTGAAAATCATCTTGACTTATATGGTAAACGATATAACGAGCTGCATGCTCGTGAGTGCTTCCTGATCGACACTGTCGAGGAACGTTTTCACAATATGTTTTATAATAATAGAAGAAAGTTATTTGAATTGCTTTTTATTCCGTTCAAGTGAATGTATTACTTAAGAGCGGTCAAACCGTTATCATTTAGGTACATGTAAACGCTCGCGCGTGATTTTGACGTTGTAAAATATATATCTTTGGATTTTTTTGGAGTTATAGTTATCTTATGCGCTACAATTAGGTTTCTATAGAAATAAAAAACCATAAACTATAAAAGTAAAAAAAAATCTATGTAAACTTTGCATATGTTACGATTTTATATGTACATACGTTATATTTGTTACGATAGAAAAGAATATTAGTAACCGAAATTACTAATATTCCCTCTAGCCTCTCCATCAATCAATTAGCCTATTGCAGTCCACTGCTGGACATAGGCCTCTCCCATTCTACGTCATAGCACCCGATCCTCCGCCTTGCGCATCCAGTCTATACCAACTACCTTTTTCAGATAGTCCGTCCATCTTGCTGGGGGACGTCCCACCTTCCGTTTACCGATTCGTGGTCTCCACTCTAGGACTCGTTTGCTCCATCGGCCATCGGTCCTTCGGTAGATGTGGCCAGCCCATTGCCACTTCAGCTTGCTTATTCTGCGAGCTATGTCGGTGACTTTTATCCTTCAAAGAAACCCCAAGCATAGCTCGCTCCATAGCCCGCTGCGCGACTTTTAGGTCGTGGACTAGCCTCACTGTCAATGTCCACGTTTCGGCACCGTAAGTCATGACAGGTAGGACGCACTGGTCGAACACCTTTGTTTTAAGGCATTGCGGTAAAGGGGAGGAGAAAACCCGACGCAGTTTGCCAAATGCTGCCCAACCTAATTGGATCCTTTTGGTGACTTCTTTCTCAAAGTTGTTTCTACCGAGCTGGATAACCTGCCCAAGGTAGACATACTGTTGAACAACTTCGAGTGTCGGCCCTTCGATGGCAATCGGCCTCGGCGTGACATGTTCGTTGAACATAACCTTGGTTTTTTCAAAGTTCACACCAAGACCGACTAAGCCTAATTGATATCTCCAGCTAAGCCTAATTGCTTGTATTAGGAGTGGGTTCGTCTCGGTAGTGTAATGGCCAGGATTCGAACCCTGGACCTCTCGATCGTAGGGTCTACTCCTTTACCACTAAGCTACCAACGCTTCTAAATAAGAAACATTTATTTTACAAACTTGTAAGACTTATTCAAAAAACCTCCTATTTCTATTATCAAATTTCAAATACTACTTACTAATATGTACAAAAAGATTTTAATTAAAAGTTATCATTGCACACCAAGAATGCTATGACTATTTTCATGACCTGCAGATGTGAAAAAAGAAAGTAAAAATTTAGGAAATTGAGAAAAGCACTGCACAATTCTAACAAGCTTCACAAATTATCTGTCTGTATTCTACTTTTAACCATCACCCTGTTGTACACATGACCTTTATCATGCAAAATAATAGGTCTTTACCTATGAAATTGCCGAAATTTTCTTACAAATTCATGAGTTCGTTATTCCTGTAATTTAATAGCTATTTCCATTATTTATATTTTGTTTGAAAGTTGATTTCAAGATTTTACAACTCTGTATTAAATTTTGTTTTTATTGGCCACTTGCTAAATTAATTCGATCTTCAAAAACAGTACTTTCTAAATGATATCCATTTTGATGATAAATTTCGTATTACTTAACAGCTGTCACTTTTCAAAAATACAATAAAAGTTGCTGTTTGTTAGCCTAATGTTGTCTCAACAATACACAAAAAAAAACATAAAATTTGGATTTGTCATTCCTAAAAAAATCCAAAAAAGTTAGTACTTACTGAAAATTGGGTTTCCTCCAATTTCTTCAAGAAAAACGGTAATTTCATATGTAACGACCCAAGATTATGTATTAACACAGATTACATAATATTATTCTAATAGTATTAGCAAAAAACTCACACATTTGTGACTGTCTTACAATCTTTCAAAAGCAAAATTATCAAATTGAGTACATAGGCATTTCTAATTGTAACTTTAGTGCCAGATAATTGACACTCATCTCTTCGTAAATACACATAGGGGTCACTTAATCTCCTATTAAGGAACTTAACCTATTAAGTATTCGAAATAGGGGCTAACAATTAACCATAAATAAATAAATATTCTTTGACATTCTACACAGCGCTATCTAGCTTGTGTTATGGGTTCCAGATGGGATGAACATATTTATATACTTTTTTTTTTGTAAATACATACATATTATACATAGAAACATCCAGACCAATGCAAATAGACATATTCATGTATACAAATATTTGCACTGAGCAGGAATCGAACCCGCGCCCCTTGTCGTAGCAGTCGAATGCACTACCGCTACGCCACAGAGGCCGTCGAATCTAATTTTATTGGAGGAAATCGTCACCATAATATTAGTTCTCAGATGGCATATGATATAAACTACTGCTTACTTACTTACTAAGTAAGGTCGCGGGTTCAATTCCTGCTCACTGCAAATATGTATATTTGCATTCGTCTAGGTGTTGCTATGTATAATATGTATTTATTTACAAAAAAAAGTATCTAAGTACTCCATAAGACAAGCTCTGCCCAGTTTGGGTCTGGATGGCGTTGTGTAATTTTTCCTAGAATAATAGAATATTACATAAAACATAACTTCACGCTTCCCCGAAGGGGTAGGCAAAGGTGTATTTCACACCCACGATTCGCCAGTTATGTTTAGGTCCCAATGTAATAGGGGGCGAGCCTATTGCCATCTACCGGGCACATTATTAAGCGAGCGATAATTAACATTTATTAATGCACACATAACTACGAAAAGTCAGAGATGTGTGCCCGGGGCGACTGGGGATCGAACTCGAGACCTCGTTCAACAGTCCGTTACGTACGCCACTGGGCTATCGCCGCTTTTTTTTATAAACTACGTAAATGTTATACATATAACAAATAACCGCGGTAGCCTAGTGGTATGAGTAATGGACTGCTGAGACGAGGCCTCGGGTTCGATCCCAGGTTTTACCATGGCACACACCAACGACTTTTCGATGCTTTTCGAAGTTATGTGTGTATTTATCCCAGGTTTATAAGTGCCCGGTTAATGGCAATAGGCTCGCCACCTATTACATTGGGACCTAAACATAAACTGGCGAAATGTGGGTACTAGCACCTCTGCCTACCCCTTCGGAGATATAGGCGTGAGTTTATGTTATGTTATACATATATACAATTAGAAATGATGCATTCAGATTTACCTCTGCGTTCTGAGTTTTATTAGACGTATCTGAAGACCCTAAACAGAGAGTCAGATTTTATGTGTAGAAAGTTAAGTTAGCAGTCATTTTATGATTTATTTTATAGCTTTGATTATGTGCATATACTCGTAAACATATAAAGTAATAATTTGTCTGTAATAACCAAGAGCGACATGACGATGACATCTAATCTAAAATTATCTTTACTAATATTATAAAGAGGAAAGATTTGTCTGTTTGTAATCGAAATTCTCTGAAACTGGTGGTAGAAATTTGATGACACAAATTTGTCACAAAATTCGGCCGGGTGGGTACCACCGTGCACGATTGCGAAAAACCCTCCATAGTAATCCAATTTCGGTTTGATTGCGTTCAGGGGTCAGCAAGTGCATAGTCGGGCAGGGGGATTGTGGTCGCAGCACTAGTGGGACCGGTGGGTGTCACGCGGTGCTGCGACGACAATCCTCTTCTGATGAGGCCGTCAAGCTGAGTGCCACCATTGTTAACATGGTACGTGTATGTAATGGTGACCCTCTTTCCTGAGACTTTACTTTCAGCTTATCATCAGGCGAGGTGAAGTCAAATTGACGTGTCCTAAATATATAAAAAAAAAACTACTAAATCAACTTCAAAAATTCTTTCACCATTAGCATGCTACATTTTTTTTTTTAAGGAATATTAGTAACCGAAATTACTAATATTCCCCCTAACCCCTCCAGTTAAGCTAAATTGCTTGTGTTAGGAGTGAATTCACGTCGCTAGTATAATGACCAGGATTCGAACCCGGGACCTCTCGATCGTAGGGTCGACTCCTTAACCACTAAGCTACCGACGCTTCTTAATCATCCCAATTATCCCTGAGTAATATAGCCTACTTTTTATCCCGATATTCTCACGAGATCAGAACTCATGCAGGGGATTTCCGCACGAAAAAAAAAAAAAAAAAAAAAAAAAGGGTGCTAGTTTTATAATATTTCGTAGATCCTATATCAAATTTATAACATAACATAACTTCACGCCTGTATCCCCTAAGGGGTATGCAGAGGTGTATTACACACCCACGATTCGCCAGTTATGTTAAGGTCCCAATATAATAGGGGGTGAGCCTATTGCCATCTACCGGGCACATTATTAAGCGAGCGATAATTAACATTTATTAATGCACACATAACTACGAAAAGTCAGAGGTGTGTGCCCGGGGCGACTGGGGATCGAACTCGAGACCTCGTCTCAACAGTCCGTTACGTACGCCACTGGGCTATCGCCGCTTTAAATTTATACCTATACAAAAACAAAGATTATATACAAAATTAGACTTCGTTTTATAAACTAGATTAGATATTGAAGCCGGGCCCAAAAATAACTAAGTTTTAAGTTGATAAGGGGGGTTTTTCGTATGAATCTAAAGCTATCCAACTGTGGAATTCGTTTTGCAAGAAACCGCAACTCATCTATGGTTTTTTTTTTTGTTTCTGTGTGTCACTAGGGTTGCCATATCCCATTGGAGATAAGGATAATAACTGCCAAATCATGATATTGATCTTGTGAGCGGTTAATGGTACCAGGACAGCATGCTATCAGGCATATGTGTGTTGCCACTGTAGAAGAATTAAAAAATAGTTTCAAATTGTCTGAGCGGAAGCAAGTTCGGCTCCTGTACTCGGTAATGTACATAGGGTAATAAATATAGCTAGTTATGGGGTTCGACTCCCGCTCAGTGCAAATATTTGTATACATGAATATGTTCATTTGCATTGGTCTGGTTATTTCTACGTAGGTATAATATGTGTGTATTTGAAAAAAAAAATGAATGTGTGTTTATCCGAATTATAGAACCCATAATACAAGCTTTGCTTTTTTACGGTTTAGATAGCGATGCGTAGTTTGTCTCAGAATATTTATTTCTTTCTTAATGTAACAGAAACATACCAATTTGACGGCCTCTGCTATTACCGAAAACAGCAACTTCATCTCCTTCATACCCAAAACCGTGACAGAAAATTGGCAACGACGACGACAACTCGATAGCAATAGGGCTTTTCTAAAGAAAATCCCTAAAAATCCTTGTGTTATAATTTAGTGATCAACAAGAAGCTGTGTAGTCAAACCCTGACTCCACAGTACCAAGTAAGACAAATAAAATGGCACTTGAAGCCTAGTTACGTCAGAGCCCCAAAAATTAAATCAATACGTTTGTAATCATTAATAATAGTCATGTAAGTGTCAATCAAAGAATATTCAAGTAACATGACGTAACGGCCATATACTTAATTGTAAATAGCTAGTATCGCCACGTGGATTCACCCACGTAAGTCCTGATCCCGTTTGAATATCGGATTAGGAGTAGCCTATCTTTGTGTTGGCTTCTCAGGGATAATGTAGCAAGCTAATGCTGAAAGAAGTTTCGAAATCGGTTCCGTAATTTCAGAGTTTATTGATTGTAAACACACAAATTTTTCCTATTTATAATATTAGTATTATATAAACTACTTCGCAAAAATAGCGTGATTCCTCTGTTATTTAGTGAGTTTGTCTATGATGCCGCTCTATGATTTATGGTAATATCGTAATGTGGTACCGTGTAAACGTCAACCTGTCATTCGCTTCCTGATCGTTTTGACAGACACAACTGCTATTTTAAAACGTTAGGTTTTTTTTGTTTGGATAGCGTATTTTTGAAGTATAAATTTATAAATTAAGCGACTAGCGCGGGAGGCGCGGTCCCCCCCCCCCAAACCGGAGCAAGACGGTGACACCGTGGTTCAACAAACCCGAGAGGGCCATCTCGAAACCGGAGATGGCCCAGGGTCAGTCGGGGTGCGAGGGAAATGAGTTATGGGCAACCTTACACCCCGGCGTCTGAAGACCCGAGACAGTGTGCAGTTTTAGTCGGTTCAAGCCCGATATAACCGCCCCCGCTGGCCGGCGGGGAGGAATCCGAGAGCATTTCCGCACAAAAAAAAAAATTCGCACTGACCGAGAATCGATCCCGCGACCTCAGACGTAGCAGTCCAATGCTCAACACCTACACCACAGACGTCGTCAATACAGGAACCAAATCACACATTGGCCAATTTGACGATAGCAAAGATATCCCACAGGTATTTCACTCTATGGTATCATAATAGACAATTTTCTATGACTAGCATAAGTAAGTTGTTCATGTAATGTTATCGTTACAACGATTGGCACTTAGTAGGGACATGTAGATCATGTAACCGACTGTTTCACACGGGAATCGAACCTCACAATCGGCGGAAGACGACAATGGTTATATGTAGGAAGTTTTTTTGTTTAGTTTTATACAAGAGGTTTTAATGGCACAGTTATATTCAACTCTTTATTAAAAAAACTTTTTTTTATATATTTAGGACACGTCAATTTGACTTCACCTCGCCTGATGGGTAAGCTGAAGGTAAAGTCTCAGGAAAGAGGGTCACCATTACATACACGTACCATGTTAACAATGGTACGTGTATGAAATGGTGTTCTGAATTACTGAAATTTGTGGAAATTTGTCACTTTCCTTGATGCTTTATTTAAGCATCGCGGTTTCACCCGCATAACTTCTGATCCCGTGGGAATATCGGGATAAAAATTCGCACGAAAAAAAAAAAAAAAACGTCACACTCGCGCTGCCGACCCTGTAAAAACCTTCTAACGCCGTTATTGAAGAACCCCATATTGTAGTCGCTTGGGAAAACCACAGCAGGGAGATCATTCCACAGCCTGAGGGTGCGCGGAATAAACAATTATGTAGTATTCTAATGGTGAGAATTTTTGAAATCGATCCAGTAGTTTCGGAGCCTGTACAAATTACTATGCGATGTTTTCGTACAGAGCCTATTCAATACAAACAAAAAAAAAACAAATCTTTATAATATTAGTATAGAAAAGACAGACAAAATTCTTACTGTATTGCTTAAAGTAATTAATTTATGTTTTTCGTTCGTTTGGCGTTTGAATTTCAGCTTAACGTTATTTTTTTGTACTAAAGTAACGAATTTGGATAATTATTGAGGATAATTATTAAGTTTGGTCTGAAGTGGTGCAGCGTGAAAAATAAAAAAAATTAAAAATGCAAAACGGAAATTTGTATATATGGAAACCGTTTTGCAACCGCAGTTTGATGGATTTTTTGAAGTGGTATAACCATTATTTACCTTGCATGAATTGGCCCGGCTCAGCAATTTACTTTGAACTTATGGTTTGAAATACGATTGGAAAAATTAAGTACATAGACTTTTTTAACTTTGTACAAGAGTACCTTTTTTTTTGCGTGCGGAAACGCCCCCCCCCCCCCCCCGCAGGCCAGCGTGGGAGGTTATGTTGGACATGAATACCTGACAACTGGTTAACATGAAGAGTTAAGGTGCCTCGCCAGGACCTTTGACCCCAAGCCAACGTAATAAAAAACGAAGCACTGGCTCGGCTTTGAGAGGTCATACTACAGTCGCTCACATAAAAGTACAGATAAGCCAGGTCAAGATAAATATCAGGAGAGCGGACCCTGGGCTTTTTTTTTTTTTACGTGCGGAAATCCCTTCGGATACCCCCCCCCCCCCCCGCCGGCCAGTGCGGTTGGTTATGTCGTGTCTCGACTAAAACCGCACGATGTCCTCCCCAAGTGTCCATAAAAATATATATCCTGATAACTTTGAACCTCTTCCTTTTTTTAAATCGGTTGAAATCTTCAATGGAACAATAACAAACATCACTCCTGTTCGTCATCCAAACGTAGTTTAATGACGTAATGAATAGAATAAAATGAATATGGCGAAGAATAATTATTATAATAAATTCATTACGTGCGCGTAACGTTATGACAGGACATCGCACCACAGACCAACTTGGAATAGATTCGTCTAGTCTTTGCTATGTTGGGTCACTCGAATGCATATTTGCCTAGAATGTATATGATGATTTGAAATGATAATTTATGATGTTCGATGTATAATTTTGAACTTCAATTTTTATGCATGTAATTAATAGACATTTTAAATGAATTTTTGACATTACCTATTTAATTTGTACGCCACAAATGGCAGTATATGCAGTATACTTAATATGTGTCTACCATGTATAACACAAAGATTAAAGATTATTATTATTAGAGGCTACACATAAAACAAAGTCTCCATTTATGCTAGCATATGTATTTTCTAACATGCCTGAATATGCCATCTAGGTCGTTGCAGTAAGTACCATTTTCTCACTTAATATTGTCTTAAAAAGTAGCATAACACGCGTCGTATACCCACGCGTAGCAAGCGTCGGTAGCTTAGTGGTTAAGGAGTCGGCCTTACGACCGTGAGGTCCCAGGTTCGAATCCTGGCCATTACACTACTGACGTGAACCCACTCCTAACACAAGCAATTAAGCTTAGCTGGAGAGGTTTAATAGGAACACTAGTAATGGTTCTTTAAAAAAAAAATTGTACTTCAGAATCAAAACGAATAAAACCGCAAAGTATCTTTTAATACTATGGAAGTCTGACTTGAAGTGTGACTTGCAAATAGTCTCTCGACTGGAACACCCTTATAAGATAGTGATGAAGGGGAAGAAACGGAGACGAATATCAAGCAATAGTATTACGATATAAAGGCAGAAGAGCATTTCTTCACGGACGATGTAGACGAAATTTCTATCTGTGACGTTTCGATCAATACTGAAGACAATGAATTCACAACACTTGGTGCATCAAGAAGAATCCGCTAAAGGTAGTGCATTGTGAGTACCCTAGCAGGTCTCAGATCCCAACTTTTTGTAGGCCAGTACGCCCCCCTGTCCCATACAAAGCCCTCTCCCAAAAGTTAGCATGCTGACTACTCTGATCCATTAATAGACTGACAGGATGCCCAGCCTGGTCTATAACTAAGTCTTATATTCTAACGTGCATGATCGCTTCCACGGTGGAGCGCCCCCCGCGAAAACCAAACAAGGAAACCAAGCAATGGACACTTGTTGAGGACACCGTGTGGTTTTAGTCGGTCCGATTCCGACACGCCCATCTCATCGTTGGCACCGATGTACCCCACGTTAAAAAAAAACTTTATATTCTATTACACCGAAAAAATAACATTAAACATATTTACGACTTTTTTTTTCTTTTAGTTGCTTCTCATACTTTTTATAATGAAGCATAAAGTGCTTCCGTAAGTTTTTATTATACTCAAGGTCTTGAATTCCAAAGTAAATAATTCACTATTTTTACATTAAATCCTTCTAAATCGTAAAGCGCCGGTAGCTTAAGTATAGCCAAAGTTGTGACGTCTATGAATATGAATATATAGATAGATGGCGCTATTTAAACGGTCACCTAACAGCGAAGCACGTTCCAACATAGGGCAAACTGTTTGACTAGCTGGTTAGTATTATATACAAGCTCTTATCTGCGGCTTCTGCAGCGTGGAATGACCTAAAACCTTTATATATTTTATATTCCAGACTTATCTCTATCTGTGTTAAATTTCATCAAGATCCATTTAACCGTTCGCGTGATTGAGGAACAAACACATTCATACATTCAATTATTTTGCATTTATAACAAAACTAAATTTGATACTGAAATAACAGTATTCAGTATATCATAAGCGGGACGTGATACTGGAAGATTTTGTCATGTTAGAAGATGTAGTGACTAAGACAGATAGATGGAGTCTTAGAGACGAAGAACGAAAGAAGATTAACGAAATAGATAGTATATGGTGTGGGTGGGCAACCCGGTAAAGGTTGATACGATCTGCCAATCAGATCGAGGACATTTAAGGAGCATACAGTATGAACTCAAATATGAATACTGTCGGAAGTTTACGCGAATGTCACACATTGAAATAAAACTATTTTTTTAAACGTCTTTCATAATTGATTGAAATAAAACTATTTTTGACGGATTCTATCGCTATATTTTAACCGATCAATGTAAAATATAAAATAACATCAAATAAATCGCGATAGAATCCGTTAAAAATAGTTCTATTTCAATCAATTATGAAATTAGAAAAAGAGAAAGGTATACCCGGACAGGATCATAACAAGTGGAAAGATGCTGTCTCGGCCTACCTTATTTTTCTTATACACTAGAGGGAGATCTCTTTTTTTTTCAAACCAATGTTTTTTACGGCCATCTCACCTTAAAGGTCCAACAAAACTAAATGGGAACGAACAGTCGATTCACTTATTACTACTAACGGGTCGTCCAGACAACTAAATATAGACTGTCTTATCGTTTTTCATAATCTTTGAACTTCAGCATTCGTAACATGTCCCCAACACATCCTGGTTATCCAAATATCCAGTACAACTTGACCTCCCCTCATAGAACAAACGTTAGGAACCATATTCAGGGATATGATTCATCCTAACTTGGTCCTTCTGCGGAAGAAGTTATGCCTTATTTGGCTAAACTTAAACAGTTTGAATTGGATTTAGAACTTTAGAGGTATTGAATTAGGGTGTATTTTTCAGTGTTAGGTAAAGGGATGGATTAAACCGTATAATGGGATACCATTTTGGTGTGTCGCATTATAATTGGGAGAGTTTTTAAGACATAGATTTGCGATAGTGGCAGTTTTAGCTATGCATTGTATGCAAAGCAGGTATGTGTATTTTTTCACATATATTATGCGGACTAGTGGAGTCCAACTGGACTTTGTTTAGTCCCTGAATGTCTACTATACTTTATTGCAGTGTGCCAGCACCGATACTGTAAGAAACATTTGAGTTAAGAGGCTCACATTGAGTAGTATGTAATCGTTTTTGGAATTTCTTCCCTTACCAGATGGTAAGTATAAGCGTTTTACGAGACCTAGAAACGTTTGGAAAACCAGATTTATCACACGTACAACCGTCAAATAGAAATAAGAGGGGGGGTCGTCAGGTGAATGAGAGGTAGGAGAGTGATATAGCCTCCGGACTTATACATAACATAACATAACTTTACGCCTGTATTCCCGAAGGGGCAGGCAGAGGAATATTACACACCTACGATTCCCCAGTTATATTACGGTCCCAATGTAATAGGGGGCGAGCCTATTGCCATCTACCGGGCACATTATTAAGCGAGCGATAATTAACATTTATTAATGCACACATAACTACGAAACGTCAGAGGTGTGTGCCCGGGGCGACTGGGGATCGAACTCGAGACCTCGTCTCAGCAGTCCTTTACGTACGCCACTGGTCAATCGCCGCTAATCGGGGCTTATACTTATACAAATCAAACGAAATGCAGTACAAATCACATTTCTAAAATAATGTAACTACTAGGGATGAAAATGTCTCATCAATGTAACTAACATTAAAATAAAATTTCTAAAGGATTTAACTACTTGGAATGGAATAAAATATCATACTAGTTGGAACAGACTCTTAAAACGACCTTTTTTGGTGGAACTGTCACCTCATTTGTGATTTTAGTTAGGTTATAATCTATAGTAACCTGCCAAATCGGTAACTGACAGCTGACAGTGTCTTGACAGATGACGGATCCACGGATACAAAAGTGACAGTCAATATAAAAGACGTCAGAGATAGTAAACATTTTTTATACAATTAATTCTAACAAAAGCCCAAGCACGTACACAGTCTTCCCTTGTATATTTGTAAGTTGTTTGTCATAAAAACTAGTTACCTTATCCAAATACGAATGTTCATCGAAATCGTTACAGTGGTTTCTTAAATAATCACGTATAAATTTAAATAAAATGGCTGACTTAATAGTATAGCGGAGCTTTCAGCAAATGGTTATTAAGTAAACAACACTAAGGACCTTTAAAAAAACTGTTACTTCAAATCCAACAGAACCCAAGCAGATAAAAATAACAATATATAATGTTGCAATTTCGAAAGTTACACAAACAGGCACAAAAAGTTATACAATTGACACCCATTCATCACTTACTGGGACCTTCAAGCCATGTCACCACAATTATTCAGCCTAATGACCACGCTATAAGGCCTTAATTACTCTTAAAAAGTATTTATTGTACCTCTAATTATCGATGGTCCACCAATATGGCGGTCTGTCACATCTCCCCGTAATGTTGCCAGCCGTGATATTTTAATTCCGTCCAACCATTCGTTAATTAAGTGAAAAAATAAATGAGTATTTACGGAGTGGTAATTTGCACACTACGCTAACCGGTATACTGAGGTCTTCAATTCGATTATCAGGTTAAGTAATACTGTGAATAAAACCCTTTTACGACAATATTTTAATAATGAGACAGATTTATTGTTATCAACATAATTGAGTGATATATACGTTATCTGTGCTGTCTACAGTCGGTATACTATACATCTGTAGTGCATTTATTTTTATATTCACACACTTATATTTCACAAAGGGTAATTTGTAGCTTATTGCATACTTACATATACTATATTTCAACGAATACATTCCCACATAAGTAGCGAGCCAAAAAAGATGACTGAAATGACGGTAGCCTAGTTGCTAAGGTATCAAACTTGCGATCGCGAGGTTGTGGGTTCCATTCCAGGCAAATAAATGTCGTGAACCCACCTAATACAATTTAGCTTCGCTAAAGGGGTAAACGAAAATACCTGCTAACATAAGTATTCTCTTAAAAATAATAAAGGAGAACCAATAACGCTCTGCCCGAATTGGGAATCGAATCCGAGATCATTATCGATAATTCAATAAAAGGGAACCGGTAATAGAAGATGTTTTATGGCAAGATGACGAAATCTACAAGTTTATATGAAAAAATATTATATATATTGTTAATTTTTAACTGGTAACACTGAAAGCATTACTGTCATAAGTACATACCTACTTAAACACATTCTTTTTTTATTTAAAGCTCTTTATTAAAATTGTTATTGCTTCTCATTTTCACTATAATTACATTAATATTATTTTTAATAACATTCATATTCGGTAAGACAAAAACTATACACGATATGTGGAATTTATTTCATATTGTATTGTCGTTATGGCTACTGAGGCCGAATACTTTTGAACTGGTGGACCTAAAAGGCTATCGTATAACAAGCAACATTAAAAAAAAACACGACTGCCCGGCCAAAAAAAATGGACTAAACGATAGCCAGTGTCTCTAGAAATTATTGTAATGATACCCCATACTGTATACATCCAAATCTGTTCAGGCATTTAATAGTTATGGTGGAATAAATAAACTCTACCCTGAAAGCATTACAGTCTTATTTTGGGCAGTCTTGTAAATCGATTGAAGCGTCGGTAGCTTAGTGGTTAAGGAGTCGGCCTTACGATCGAGATGTCCCGGGTTCGAATCCTTTTCTTTACGTGGGGAATGCTGTTACGCACCGCTCCGACGGCTACGAGGTGGTAGCTGGAGATCATGTGTGGGACTCTCTCATCCGGTAACCGGATGGATATACCCTCTAAACCCCACGGTGTGCCATACTCTGCGCCTAGTCGGGGGGGGGGGGCGGAAACTGTGCAGGAATACTTCTATGGCAACCCCCCCCCTTTTTTTTTCTTTTTTTTTACGTGCGGCAATCCCCTCGGATACCCCCCCCCCGGGCAGCGGGGGTATCCTCCTCAAGTGTCCGTTGCCGGCAGGGTTGCCGGCGGAAGGCGACCCCCCCTAGCGCGTGCCCACTAGCGCGGGCACCACACCTTTCTAATCGTTCGAATCCTGAACTAACTACTAACGTGAACCCACTCCTAACACAAGCAATTTAGCTTAGCTGGAGGTCAGCGGAAATAGTAGCAATTCACTTTACGTTACTAGTAGTACTCTTTAAAAAAAAACATAATGATAGTCCTTCTCTTGGAAATCTGAAGGCCAATGTACAAGTTTACTTATATTGATGAAAACAGCAACCTTATTATACCCTTGACAGTACATCTGAATTTAGCAGTAGGTAATAGCCTAGGTAAAGTACAATAAATATAGGACGGCCTCTGTGGCGTAGCGGTAGTGCATTCGACTGCTACGACAGGGGGCGCGGGTTCGATTCCCGCTCAGTGCAAATACTTGTATGCATGAATATGTCTATTTGCATTGGTGTGGGTGTTTCTATGTATTATATATATGTATTTACAAAAAAAAAAAAAAAAGTATGTTTATCCGCATTCTGGAACCCATAACACAAGCTAGTTAAACTATGCTTACTTTGGGTCTAGAAAGCGCCGTGTAGAATGTCGTAGAATATTTATATTTATACGAGGGTCAAACTGAAAGTTCTTAGAACTGGCCACTTATAAACAATATAATAAAAAAATAATTCTAAAATTTGAAAATAGAACTCTTTGCCAATATTACTGAGTATATATTTCATTCATTTATCATTTGTTTTACGATTTGGCGGCAAATTGAAAATTGTCTGTGTCACGTTAACATGAATTTAACACGAGAAAATTTTCGTGCAATGATTTTTTATGACTTTCGATGTCATTTAAGTCAACAAGAAAGTTATGATAGACTACGATTGGCCTTTCACGATGAAGCCCCATCTCGTGCGACTGTTTACAACTGGTTTAATGAGTTTAAACGTGGTCGCACTAATCTCACTGATGATTTACGTGAGGGACGGCCTTCTACGGCGACGACTGAAAATAACATCTGTGTTGTGCGGCGTATGATAGAGACTGACAAAAGAGTGACCTATCAGCAGATTCGGACAAGCTTAGGCATCGATATGAGTCAAGTGCACAAAATCCTCCACGAACATTTAGCGGTCAGGAAGCTTTGCGCCCGGTGGATACCTCATAATTTGACTGAGGCTCAAAAACTCCATCGTGTGGATTGGTGCCGTAAAATGATTGAAAGATTTAACGGAGGTGACTCTAATGCTGTGTTCGACATACTAACAGGTGACGAAAGCTGGATTTACTGTTATGATCCTGAAACCAAAAGACAATCTGCTCAGTGGGTGTTTCCTTTCGATGAGTTGCCAACTAAAGTGAAGAGAGATCGAAGTGCGGGAAAAAAAATGGTGGCCTCGTTCTTTGGAAGGATAGGTCATTTCGTAACAATTGTGTTAGAGGATCAAAAAACAGTTTCTGCAGAATGGTACACTACCAATTGTTTGCCACTTGTCTTGGAAAAAGTTCGAGAGAAACGACCTCGCAGTAGGATCCTCCTTCACCACGACAACGCCTCGTCGCACACCGCCAAGCGAACGATCGACTATTTGGCGACATCAAACGTTGAATTACTGGGTCACCCGCCGTATAGCCCCGACCTCGCGCCTTGTGATTTTTATTTATTTCCAAAAATTAAAGAAAAACTTAAAGGAAAGCGGTTTATGAATGCTGAAGAAGCGGTGGCTGCGTATCGCGATGCCATTGAAGAGACCCCTAAGGACGAGTGGGCAAAGTGCTTTTCCCAGTGGTTCCATCGCATGCAGCGGTGTATTGACGTGAATGGACAATATTTTGAAAAGATATAATAAAACTAATAACTGGCTAATGTAATCAGTTTTTGATTTTCTAAGAACTTTCAGTTTGACCCTCGTATTTAAATATTTAGTTAAAAATTGGCAATATTTCTCCTATAGATTGTTGCACAGCTGCAAGTTAAGCTGAATATTAGTATAAAAAAGAACTTATTATCATATCAATCAAGTTGCCAGCACCTTCGTCATGGTACTTCTTACTTAAGGTCGCACTCAAAATAATCTCGCTACCGCTACAATTGTTGAACGAAAATGTAAAGTTCAAAGCCGATTGACACTCCCGCGCATAAATGTCAAACTACCGACGGTTAAGGCCGCTTCACACATGCTAGGGCTAATGTCATCGGGAAATAAAGGGGTATTTTTGGAAATAATTCGATGCCTTTTATGTAGTTGAAAATATCATGATACTCCTGAGATATAGGTATACGGAAACGTGGGGTGCGACTGGTTGGATCACCTCCAAGTTTGGTGCACCCTGGGCAACGTGGGCGATGACGCATCATTGATTGCTCCTCTGGAGTAGCTGGCGTCAACGTCAACGGCCAAGCGTCTGACCAACCGGCCCTTTTCAGGGCCAGCTGACCCCATTGCAGGAGGGGGTCGGGGTATGGCGGGCCTGCAAGGCCCGCGGGAGGGGTGGTCGCTCCAGGTACCCCTCTGCTCTTATCAGAGGGGACACTGCGAATGGCCCAGGGTCAGTCGGAGTGCGAGGGATATGCTCTATGGGTAACCTTACACCCCGGCGTCTGTAGACCCGAGACGGCGTGTGGTTTTAGTCGGTTCAAGCCCGACATAACCGCCCCCGCTGGCCGGCGGGGGGGTATCCGAACGGATTTCCGCACAAAAAAAAAAAGGTATACGAAAACGTATATAATGGATTCAGAATTAAGTTAATTCTTCTTTGGAAATGTGGTTAGTAAGTTATCATTCTATGGAAAGCCACAGATAGACAGTAGTAAATTGTACAGTATTTGTGAATTTCTGTTGGAGAGTAAGGTCATCAGAAACAGACAAAAGCTCCAGAGACACTTTTAAAGTTGCGAATCTATAGAAAAATATTTCTAAAACCTGTGGCAAATTAAGTTATTTTTTTATTTATAATTGCTGTTCGTTCACGTTTTTATCAAATTTATTTATTTATTAATACTAGCTATTACTCACGACTATACCCGCGTTGAATACTGATACCTTGCGACCCACAAGATGGGGATAAAACCACTGGGATGAAAATTCGGCAATTTCAGCTTTCTGCCAAATTTTATCTAGATTCGTTTAACCTTTCAAGGGTGATTGAATAACAATCATTTATTGACCGATAACTTTTGCATTTATGATAGTAGTAAGATTAAATTAATTCTTACCAAACAATTGTGACGCTGTTTACTAGTAATTTCCCTGACTCTAGCTAATACAATTCGTAGTATATGGCTATACGTCAAACGATTCTATATTAATAAATTAGTAACCAATACTCGAACAAGATAAAAATAAGTCTCTGATAAGTTAAGAAATTATGAGTGTACTCCTGACAAACAAATTATATATTTAAAGAAAGGAAAAGAAGAATTTAGGGCCAACACAGACCATATTGTATAAACTATGTTCAGCATAATTCGCTGCACGATTAGCTACTAAATGACGTTTACTGTTAAGATTAAAATCATGACCAATTACGTCACGGTACACATCACGAGTCAATCACGATCAATCATTATCATTATTATAAGATGCCAGTTTATAATTTAATATTTTAGCTGCTTATTAATATTTACCTTATATAATTTACTTACAAAAACACAATAACAGGCAGCAATAATGTTTTTATAGCAAAAATAACATATATTATTTGATTAAATGCTCACTTTTGTTAAGTAACATAATATGTATATTTTTCTTCTGTCGTATTCGACATGTATCAAGAAAACAAAAATCAAAACTAAAAAGCACCATGATTTGAATCCATAAGTCAAACAACAGTAATTTCACACAAAAAAAAAACACGTTTTTAGTCAAACATTTGAAGACAAAGAAATCATTAATTCCACAAACATTGGCAGAAACATTTGACGCAATGGTACACGAATAATTTTCAAGTTTTCAATCAGTAAATAAATTTCGACACAACCGTAACAAATCGTATCAGTTTCCTACAAATTACTATACATGAAATTACAAGTTCAACGTATATTACTGATGTTAAGTAAAACTTTTACTTTCGTTAGTCCGCACACCTGCGGCCGCGATTATTTATAACTCGCCCTTTACTTGCAATAAATCAACAAAATACTACTTCATGTTATGCAGCCTTTGGATCGACTTTATCTGTATGATGGGATGTTGCATACCATTTAGTACAACTATTTTGTATCGCACCAAAATTTTCTATACACCTAGGGTATATTGCTTATTAAATGGTATTTTTAAATTAGTGCGCTCCATGACATGTCCCGATGTCGATGTGATAACTAGGTATGAATGGTCCTTACACCCCGGCGTCTGAAGACCCGAGACGGCGTGCGGTTTTAGTCGGTTCAAGCCCGAAATAACCGCCCCCGCTGCCTGGCGGGGGGGTATCCGAAGGGACTTCCGCAGGAAAAAAAAAAGTATGAGTGGTTTTAGTATGCACGCTTGAACGTTTCACAAGAGGCATTAATCTACGTTCCACGATTCGAGGTAGAAAATTATTCCATGAAAGTTGGATGGCCTGACGACCTGAAAATGATAGCTAGGATAGAGATGACTGGACTGGACTGGACTGGACTGGTCGAGGGCCGAGGGTCGAGTGCTATGGCGTATATTGGAAGCGGCATCAGTGGACTGTAATATAAACTAATTGATTGATTTGATTGACAGGAGAGATGCTAATTAATTAAGTTTTATCGTAATCACATGAATACAAACTAACAGTGATGTTAATACTCGTACACTAGGTCTGTGCCCTTCAATATTGTATGTGCACGCACTAATTAATGGAGAAATTATTTCAGCAAGTTTTCATATATTTTCGTAAAATGTCAATTAAAAATTTTGCTGTATTTTAATTAAATCGATTCTGATCCAATCCAGATAAGATCGATTGATTAATTATTTTTTTATACAGGCAATTAGTCGAGACTTTTGCGGGCCTTTTAAAACAATTGTATTGAAATATTGCCAATTATAGCAGCTTATTTTAAATTGAAAAAATCGTCTCGTATATTTTGACTGCTGAATCACAAAACGTTCTAAGTAATATTTGTAGCAGACAGGAAAATCTCTGCGATTTTAAGGTTCTATAAAATGTTTAAGATGTTTTCTCTTTGTTATATATAAACGTTTTAGATTTTAAGTACCGATATCTTTTTTAATTTATTTATTTATTTCCCACACTGAAAATTGTTATACCGAAAAAAATATAAAACTTAGTGGTATATTAATGTGACTCACACTAGTGAACAACATCAAGTTTTGGGCGGTTACAGAAGGCACATTGGTAAGAATTTCGTGCTAGGATTTGTTTGATCAACTAGAAAAAAAAAATACTGTCATTGAATTGGAATTGAATTTATTATCTGGAGAATCTAGAGTAATAGACTCAACACTCATACTCAATTTTTTATATGAGGCTCAGGAATCGTCGTATAATAATTTATATGAGACTCAGGAATCGTCGTATAATAATTTATATGAGACTCAGGAATCGTCGTATAATAATTAATATGAGACTCAGGAATCGTCGTATAATAATTTATATGAGACTCAGGAGTCGTCGTATAATAATTTATATAAGACTCAAGAATCGTCGTATAATAATTTAATTCGAATTCAGTATTTCATAAATTCGTGATGTGGGTGCTGGGCTATTGCGTAGTACACATAGGGAATACTAAGGAGTGTGAAGTCATTGGGACTTGCGACCCAGACTATTATTTATTCTGTGCCGTCTGGGCTAGGTTCAGGGGCTAGGGTGTAGGTACTCCTTGCGGCGTCAGGTGTGAGTACACCTGAAGATATGGTCGATTCGTTACGACGTTATTTAATTGGGTATACTTACGTAAGGTATGTGTCCGTAGGCTACGGCAACTGCTTAGGTACTTGGTATATTTAGAGGCGGTAAGACCTATCATGGAGGATTGGCTCGAGAGGCGACAGGGAAGCGTCTCTTACCGACTGAAGCAGTTGATCTCCGGTAAGGGGAGCTTCGGGGACCACCTGCCTCGGAACGTCTGAATGCCATCATTGCGACGCGAGCCAGGGCTAGGGGCTGTACACGCTGGCAGAGTGCCCGGAGTGGGAGGAGCAGAGGCGTAACTTCGTGGCAGCAATCGGGGTGGGAGTCCTCTCACTCGGAATCATGATTGTGGCAGGCGACTTAGACGTTCAACGACCTCAGCGTCGACCTGAGCGTCGCTAAGCGCAGGTCTGGAGGTGGCATGAGAGGACGCCTGTCATCCCAGCAGAAGCAGGAGTCGGCGGGGCGACAAGTGCCCCCCCCCCCCTGTCCGGGGCCAGATGGGGACACCGTGGTTCCTAAACCCGAGGGGCCCATCTGGAAACCGATGGCCCTGGGACTCCGGCGTGCGAGGGAAATGCCGTATGGGCCACCATACACCCGGCGTCTGAAGACTCGAGACGGCGTGCGGTTTTAATTGGTTCGAATCAGACATAATTTTCGCACGAAAAAAAAAAACCAAGGTACTTGGCACATGACTAAAATAAATTCCAGTCGAAAAACTTCCATCGCACAAAATCTTATTAAATATTTATCACCCATCGTGGTCATTGTCACATTACTTCAAATGCTCCCCACCAGCGAGGTTTCACACCAACTCATGCGCATGCTAGGCACGTAACAGCTTGGCAAAGAGAGCAGAAGACAGAATTTAGCTGCGATAAGTCGAATATCGCAGACAGACGCGGAGAGAATCGTAATTATGTAAACGAACTTTAAGAAAATAGCGATTTTACGGTATGAACACACTAGACAGAATTTGTTGAACAAAGCGTGCGCGTAGATTTGCTTTGGGCCCTTAACGAGCCGAGTTTTGGATTTGATGTTCTTGACATCCCATTCTCATTAAGACAAGATAAAAGATTGTATATTTTATTAAGCATTATTTTTCGAACAGTCATGATATTTCTTTTAGAAATATGCTTGATAAACTCAGAAGCCTCTATGAATGTTTTACGAGCATCTTACATTTGTCATCAATATATGTATTTTAAGAAGGCATTCGCACACTAGGGAACTAAAAGATGATGATCAGTCCTCCAAGAGCGCAGGCCTAGGGATGACAGTACAGGCTATCCGTCACACGTCGCCCTTGCAGAAGTAGGCCCTTGGTGGGAGAGGCGTATCTAATTTCCCAACAACGTTTCAGGGTCATGAAGATCACCTCGAGAAGGTTATCCAGCCCATGTGTATGTATGAAATAGTTAATATAAAATATATAATGCCAATAGTCTCTGAATATTTTTTGATAAGAAAAAATACTGTCAAACGTATTTAACTTTACTTTTATAAGTTTCTAACCTATTGTGCAACTCTTAATACTGATCCCACTACAGTGATTCACAAGAACCTGTTCTCGAGATAAAAAGAAGCCTTTATGCTATTTTATTATGTCAAATGCCTGCCGAATCCATCCAGTTATTTTTGCATAATTGACTTACAAACAAACACTCAATTTCGCATTTATAATTTCGTTAGGAATTTCATTTTAATACATAATAATGCGAATGTGGTTAGGAATGAGAGCGTGGGAATTACATATGCTCTTGAGCTTGCTAACTCACATAATATCAATGTGTAGAGACCTCAAAAATTCTCGCGATGTAACCTATTGTTTAAACTTGGTAATAATGTCGCGGCATGCACGTGGATTGGCGTGTTTGGCTGAGATGGGTGTGCAGAGTACTAAGTAGTGTTGGTAAAACTCACTTTTTATTGCGCTATTGTTGTCTATTAAGAATATTAAGGAATTACATTATAATACCATAGGAGGTGGTGAAGATGTCCTCAATCTTATATATGTACTACTTAGCCGACATATTACACAACGCCATCTAGACCCAAACTAAGCAGACTTGTTATATGGGTTCTAGAATGCGGATAAACATACGTAGATACTAGATTTTTTTGTAAATAAATATATATTATAGATAGAAACACCCAGACCAATGCAAATATACATATTTGCAATGAGCGGGAATCGAACCCATGACCTTTGACTTAGCAGTTGAATGCTTTACCGCTACGCCACAGAGATCGTCGCTCAGGTACCTTAGGTACCTATTTTACTTTGAGATGGCCGTCGGGTCTGGGAACCACGGTGTCCCCATCTCGCCCCGGGTTGAGGAAGCGCGTAAACCTGCCACGGTTTGCCTATGCTAGGGTGACAGGCGGCCTCATCTGTCACCCCCACTGTGCTCATGGAGGCAGTAGATAGCGCAGCCAGGTAAATGCCTTATTGGACCACCTTACAGCCCGGTATATGACACCCGAGGCGGTGCGGTGTGCGGCTTTAGTCATAACTTAGGGGGGGGGGGGGGAATAACCGTGGAGATATCCGCAAGATAAGTAACACGTGATAATATTTTAATTCCAATTAACCTCGGTTCCTATACGTGAAATACACTTTATAATATAGATCTGCCTTTTTTTTTTTTTTTTTATCGTGCGGAAATCCCTTCGGATACCCCCCCGCGTGCCAGCGGGGGCGGTTATGTCGGGCTTGAACCGACTAAAACCGCACGCCGTCTCGGGTCTACAGACGCCGGGGTGTAAGGTTGCCCATAGAGCATATCCCTCGCACCCCGACTGACCCTGGGCCATCTCCGGTTTCGAGATGGCCCCCTCGGGTTTGGGAACCACGGTGTCTCCGTCTTGCCCCGGTTTGGGGGAGGGGCGCTAGTCGCCCCACCGTCCCGGCCTGCTTCTGCTGGGGTAACAGGTGGCCTTACCCGCCACCCCCAGGCCTGCGCTCATGAAGGACGGAGGTCGTTAAGCGACCTCCGGCGCCTGAGTTGCCTGCGACGCGCGGCGAGCAAGTTGCGGGCTCGGCGGACCGGGAGAGTTCTAAGTCTCTCCCGGGCGCGCTCCGCCACCTCCTTCGCGAGCATTACATGCTCGCAGAAGGAGGCGGCGGCGGCCCACGCGCTCGCGCTCCGTACCATTGCCGCAATCATGCTGCCGAGCGAGAGGACTCCCACCCCGATGGCTGCCACGAGGTCACGCCTCGGCGCCTCCCACGCCGGGCAGTCCGCCAGCGTGTGCAGCCCTGAGTCCTCGCTCGCGTCGCAGTGATGACACTCAGGCGTTGGCTCCTTCCTGATCCGATGCAGGTGGTCCCCGAAGCACCCCTTCCCGGAGATCACCTGCGTCAGTCGGTACGAGAGGCTTCCGTGTCGCCTCTACAGCCAATCCTCCATGATGGGCCTTACCGCCGCTATTGCGGCGTACCTAAAAACGCGAACCTTCACTTTTCTTGAAATCACCACACATACTTGCTTAAAATATAAGCCATGAGTACAATAATTGTGTACAGTTTTATTGTAAATTATGGATACCGATGTACACACAAGGTCGACGCCCACAAGCCAAGACACACAAGCTGTTTACTCTGAGTTTACCTAACTTGCAGTGTGAATGGCGTGTGTTGTTTTTACAATACATATTGTTTGAGATGTTTTTACGTAACAATATATTGCAGTATTTTAAATATACTCTGTCATTTCTATTTACCTACTATTCGTTTTCTTTTACTGACTTGAAATGAAGGTGTTTTGACGAACATAGATCCACTATTCATCAGAATGTTTTACATATTTATTATGTTTTAAGTATTATATAAAAGCGCGGTAGCCTAGTGGTATGGGTAAAGGACTGCTGAGACGAGATCTCGGGTTCGATCCCAGGTATTACCATGGCACACACCAATGACTTTTCGATGCTTTTCGAAGTTATGTGTGTATTTATCGGTTTATAAGTGCCCGGTTAATGGCAATAGGCTCGCCAGACATTGGGACCTAAAACATAAACTGGCGAAACGTGTATGCTTGCACCTCTGCCTACCCCTTCGGGGATATAGGCGTGAGTTTATGTTATGTTATGTATGTTCTCCGGTGACGTACGAGGCTCTGGCTGTTCCTGTCGGAGTTGGGAGGTAAACGGCAGTCGCTTCGGTTAAAGTCATAATAAACCAAACCATAAGAACCCCGGGCTACAAAGTACAATGTTAGAATGCAACCGCGATGTTGATTGATGTTTGTAACATTAAAATGGTGGTAGAAATTTGATGACACAAATTTGTCACAAAATTCGGCCGGGTAGGTACCACCATGCACGATTGCGAAAAACCCTCCATAGTAATCCAATTTCGGTTTGATTGCGTTCAGGGGTCAGCAAGTGCATAGCCGGGCAGGGGGATTGTGGTCGCAGCACTAGTGGGACCGGTGGGTGTCACGCGGTGCTGCGACGACAATCCTCTTCTGATGAGGCCGTCAAACTGAGTGCCACCATTGTTAACATGGTACGTGTATGTAATGGTGACCCTCTTTCCGGAGACTTTACCTTCAGCTTACCATCAGGCGAGGTGAAGTCAAATTGACGTGTCCTAAATATAAAAAAAAATAAAAAAAAATTAAGTAAACTCATAACAAAAAGCGATTTTTGAAACTTTTATCTGTCTTTCTGCCTGTTTGAACAAGGTAATCTCTGTAACGGCTGGGCCGATTTTGATGAGACTGGCAGATAGGTAATATTATTAAGCGTAACATAGGCTACATAGGCTATTTTTTTTTTAAATCTAAATCCACGCGGACGAAGTCGCGGGCACAGCTAATAAATAGTAAGGAAGGACGGGCTAACGACATGACTCTACATACGTCTACGTCCGAGTCCTGTTCAAGTCTTACGTCCATTGCGTCTGACTAGCGCCTAACCTACACTGTTTTCCAAGGTTGACCCAGAACGACCTACCCACTAACTTCATACATTCACTCTTATAAACAATTATTTTGATTAAGCAACAATATAAAATTTCAGGATACAATAGAAAAAAAAGTACAGGTTTGAATTAATTCGAGGTTAATAGTTCTGCAAGAGATTATTTAATCCCGCTTCCGTTTAAAAAACAACTTTATTAGTGCGTTTTTTATAATTTATTATCTATATTTTAACCTTTATATCATATTTTTTTAATATCCTTACGATAAAAAAGGAATGCTCTATTTCCTGCCTTATTCAAACAAACAGAAGCGCACAGTTCTGGTTGTATTAATGTGCCATTCACTATCCATTTTGATGGACGATAAAAATGGTAAACAAAGTTTAAAGGTGTGCTTTATGTATAGTATCAAGATATTTATAGTTTTCAAGGATAGCGTAATGAGCAAAAGAGAAAATAAGGCTGACACCTCCACCATGTGGGATATACTACAGCCAGGAAAATAGACAAAAGGAAATAGCTTTTCTTCAATGAGTTTTGTTATTAAAGAGCGGCCAGTATGGGTATGGGAATATTTTGTATCTTACCCCCTAAGGAATGAAATTTCTAAAATAAAAATTCTTAGTGTACTCTTACAACTGAAATGGTTAGAAATTTCACCTGCCACTATTCAGGTGACGAGCGTTCGTTCTGTTTGTCCGACGCCTTACATAACATTGCCCGCGTCTTTCGGACATTTTGCCTATTAAACGGCGGCTTAAAGGACGTAGCGTGATTTTAAATAGCCTATAATCTTCCCCAAAATCTGGGCTAGTAAAATCAAAACTAAAAAATCCAATCACATCGGTAGTTTCAGAAATCAGCGTGTTCAAACAAACTCTTCAGTTTCATTATTAGTAACTAGCAACCAGCCCTTGCTTCGCTTAGGTTTATTTTACTCATAATAGATATATAGCCAATGTCTATCGGGGATACTGTACCTTTCAAATGGTGAAAGAACTTTTCACAATAAGTGCAGTCGTTCGGAAGATTACCCCAAACATTATAAACAATCTCTTAAAATTCGGCCTCTCTCTTTATAATATTAGTTAAGACAATTATATATAGGATAGCGGTGATAGCCCAGTGGCGTACGTAACGGACTGCTGAGACGAGGTCTCGAGTTCGATCCCCAGTCGCCCCGGGCACACACCTCTGACTTTTCGTAGTTATGTGTGTATTAATAAATGTTAATTATCACTCGCTTAGTAATGTGCCCGGTAGCTGGCAATAGGCTCGCCCCCTATTACATTGGGACCTTAACATAATTGGCGAATCGTGGGTGTTGTAATACACCTCTGTCTACCCCTTCGGGGATACAGGCGTGAAGTTATGTTATGTTAATTATATATAGTAGATAGAACACAATATTTATGGTATTGCATATATATTAAATGAATGAACAAGCACCTCTAATCACCAAGATTCTAATCACCATAAGGTCTACAATTCCGAGAGCCAATAAAACAATAAATCTGGTATGTAAATATCTAATGACTGCTCGCACACCTGCGCCGGCGCCTCCGCCAACGATCGACAATTACGACAATCGATGAATACCGACAAGGACGGCGAGATAAACTATCGATAAAAGATCTACACTAGTGTATAGTGTTTGTTTCTATAACTGGCTTTATGAGACTGTTTTCTTTGCTTTGTGTTATTTTTTTAATCGACTCTGTCGATGTGAAAAGACGAAGATTATGTGTTTGACGTATATTCTGTATATTCGTTATAGAGCTGAAAAATGAGGTCATATTTATGCTAGTAGTTCCTATAAATCTGCAATAACTTTTTTTTTATATTTAGTACAAGTCAATTTGACTTCACCTCGCCTGATGGTAAGCTGAAGGTAAAGTCTCAGGAAAGAGGGTCACCATTACATGCACGTACCATGTTAACAATGGTGGCACTCAGCTTGACGGCCTCATCAGAAGAGGATTGTCGTCGCAGCACCGCGTGACACCCATAGGTCCCACTAGTGCTGCGACCACAATCCCCCTGCCCGGCTATGCACTTGCTGACCTCTGAACGCAATCAAACCGAAATTGGATTGCTATGGAGGGTTTTTCGCAATCGTGCACGGTGGTACCCACCCGGCCGAACTTTGTGACAAATTTGTGTCATCAAATTTCTACCACCAGTCACTTAACAGTGCATGGATAAAATTGTGAGCATTTACGAGAATAAAGTTGCTATTGAAATATATAAATATTTGTTTAAAATTAAGATGTGAAAATTGACCAGAAGTCATCTACATAACATAACTTCATGCCTGTATCCCCGAAGGGGTAGGCAGAGGTGTATTACACACCCACGATTCGCCAGTTATGTTGAGGTCCCAATGTAATAGGGGGCGAGCCTATTGCCATCTACCGGGCACATTATTAAGCGAGCGATAATTAACATTTATTAATGCACACATAACTACGAAAAGTCAGAGGTGTGTGCCTGGGGCAACCGGGGATCGAACTCGAGCCAGTACACCCCACTGATTAACAGACGAGGTTCTGGCCTAAGCTTTCCTCTGGGGGTAGGGGGGTTACTCGGTACAAACAACACTGTCTCGAGCCAAATTTAAAAGATCGAGGGATATGCTCTATGGCCAATCTTACACCCCGGCATCTTAAGACCCTAGGCGGCGTGTGGTTTTAGTCGGTTCAAGCCCAACATAACCACCCCCGCCACCCCGGCGTCTGAAGACCCGAGAATGCGAGCGATTTTAGTCGCTTCAAGCCCGATATAACCGCCCCCGCTCGCCGGCGGGGGGGTATCCGAGGGGACTTCCACACGAAAAAAAAAAAGATACTTTCTTTCTTTATCGCACGATGAAAAAACCTCCAACAATACCGGGTTCTTTAAGTGGGGCGTGAGAAAGCATCTGTTGAAGTTACCAAAGTAAGGACCACCATTTCAGAATCGATAACATCTAATATAGACTTCATCTTAGCTTCATATGACGGAATTCGGTGAAATTAATCTGAATGTATGAGGAACCATAGCCCAAACTATGCCTTTTCCCGAAGAGTTCCATTCTTACAAAAGAAACAGACACTTCCGTGACCTTCGAACTCCACTCCTCTTCACAAGTCACCTTTCAACACATGAGTGCTGCAACACTCCAAACTTTATCGCTGGCGTGAATGTCCACCGGCTCGCAGTTAGATCGTTAGATAAGCACTTTATGTTCAATCTATTGCAGAATAATAATCAGGGTTTTATTGCTTGACCCCATCGGACCAATCGCAAAATGTTAATAGCTCTACAGTTTGGTTTGCAACACTGTTTTGATGACGTACGAAAAATATATATTGTCATTGAACGTTTAATGAAGAAATATTTTAATAATTTATACATTTTACACAAAAATTACAAAATTACAGATATAAAATACAATAAGAACAGACAGTTAATTTTTTTTACAAAAATATGTTTACTTCTAAAACTAGGCTAGCCCGTATCTCAAAAATCGAAATATCAAAAAAAAATACAAAAAAAAAACAAATATCTTTATTCATGAATGTGATGAATTAACAGATGGATGTTATCACGCTAAATCTAGAATCCTCTGTGGCGTAGCGGTAGTGCATTCGACTGCTACGACAGTGGGCGCGGTTTCGATTCCCGCTCAGTGCAAATATTTGTATGCATGAATATGTCTATTTGCATTAGTCTGGGTGTTTCTATGTATAATATGTATGTATTTACAAAAAAAAGTATATAAGTATGGAACCGTTAACACAAGCTAGTTAAACTATGCTTACTTTGGGTCTAGAAAGCGCTGTGTGGAATGTCGTAGAATATTTTGTAGTTTCGCTTCGCTCAGCTCAATAAAGTAAAATGTAAATAAGAATGTCAGTGAATATCAACGTGTACAAATGGTATTAATGTCAAGAGAAAAGTTAAATAAAAAATTAAAATTAAAATGCAAACTTATTGTCAAATATTTTGATTAAAATGATGAAGACATTACAACGCATAACGCCGCGCGGCGTTAGTCAGGATTCAGTTTTACAATATTAATTTAGAAATACTATTCTTATTCGAAATAATTATCTTGTAAACATTAATTATATTTTATAAATTTTAATAATAGAGTATCGAAATAAATATAATGTCAGACGCATACAACATACTTGCTTTCAATTAAATGTTACTTAAGAATATATTAAGACAATTTATGCGTTATAAATTATAGAGTGGCTTGCGAAGAGGCACTATATTCAGAGGACGAAAATAAATACATTTCTTGGAAGAAGCCATTAAATTTGCATTACCAGCTGGGAGTTTTCTGGCTTTGAACGAAAACAGAAAACGAGAACTAACTCGATAACGGACACGATATTAAAAGTTCATTAAATTAATTTTAGCTCTAATTATTTTGAGACAAGGTTTAGACACAATAAATATCCTGTGTCCAAACAAGTACAAATATTGACACCGATATCACGATATTGGATCGCGATACTCATTGACTGTCTAACCTTTGACGAAAAAGCTTTTTAAAAGAACTGAAATATTTAAGCTTGTTGCACACTATAGCAGCGGTAATATTTTTAGATCGGTTGAACATTTATTTAATTATTTTTAGGGATTTTCTTTAGAAAAGCCCTATTGCTATCGAGTTGTCGTCGTCGTTGCCAATTTTCTGTCACGGTTTTGGGTATGAAGGAGATGCGCTATCGTGTTGCTGTTTTCGGTAATAGATTCGTGCTGGGGTGAACCATTGCAAGATAAAAAAAAATCGCAAAAAAAAAACGCAAAATCGAAAATCCCTTGTATTCGGTGTATGTTATTGTTAAATAATTATCTCGAATACAATAATTCCCAAAAGTCTACCTTTAGCAGACTTCAAAAAGGCCAATTCTCATATCATTGGAATATATTGTTTTCTTCAGCAAAAACGTTCTATCGTGTGGTCTGATACCAAAAAATACAAGAATATTACCAAATTTTTACATTTTCAAAGATATTCATAAAATATATCACATTAAATTTTATGCTGAATTATATTATTCGCTGTTATCATGCATGTACGTATGTCGATCAAAGTGAAGACAATATCACATTTCCACAAAAAATAAAAATAAGGTTTACGGACCAAATTTATAAGGGATATGATAACTTTATCAAATAGCTTTCGTACAACTTTGAACTATATCTTTTTAGCTTTTTTTGTTTTAATTTAGTTTTAATTGTAACTATTCATGACAGATATATACATTACGAGATACGTGTTTGAAGGTGTTCTAAGAAACTGTTTTCTTATGTAAAATACTCAGTATTTTAATTAAACATTGCTATAAATTTTGCAGCAACTGTAGTGTCCTAAATGAACTGGCATATATTCATTAGTCATCAACTCAGGGTTAACATTTAAATTTCTGTTCGCAATAGAGTATCCAATTTCTTCATGAATAATATATATTAGTCACGGTTATTTAGAATGTGAGTAAGACCTAAGGAGGATAGATAAAAATACGAGTATTTTTACACCAACTGTTTATCACTTGTCAATAATAGATTATAGAACAATGAGTAATCAGGTTGTCGCGATTTGAAACAATATTTACTTAAAAAAATATTTACTCAGGCCGAGAGGGTGGATAGATTATATTTACCGATATTCACCGATATATCACCCTATAACGTTAACCGGACACATTTACAATACTCTGTTCTTATTTTCTTATTGCTGTATTTTCAACCGGAGGCCGGATTTCATCAGTGAAATGCCGTTGAAGTTATGTTAATACGCAATTCAGTTTAACTAGACCTTAATAACTTCTATTGGAGTAATCCGCCCTTAGGCAATTAAGGAAAATCGGTTAGGTTTAGGTGCGTACAGTTAGGTATGAAAGGCAGTAATTTAAGTAAAATGTGTTAACGTAGTTAAGTTTTCATCAATTTAGGTTCCTAGCATTAGCAAAATTCACTCTTAGACACTAAAATATTATGTTGTCCGTCTATTAACTGCTGTTACGTGCATTTAGCGAGCTATGGAAAGAGCTCGAAGATTCTCTGAAGGATAGGATTCGTAACGAATACATCCGACAGAGAACCAAGGTTATCGATATAGCTCAAAGAATTAGCAAGCTGAAGTGGCAGTGGGCCAGCCATATCTCGCGAAGAACCGACAACCGCTGGGGTAAACGTGTTCTTGAGTGGAGACCGCGACTCGGCAAACGTAGTGTAGGACGCCCTCCGGCCAGGTGGGATGACGATCTGCGAAAGACTGCGGGCAGATGCTGGATGCGGCAAGACAGGGCGCTATGGCGCTCGTTAGGGGAGACCTATGTCCACCGGTGGACTAGCATAGGTTGATAATGACGTGCATTTATATGAAATGCTGCACATAATATCAAATTTGAATTTACAACTCCTCGCTAATCAACCCGTTAGTCATTAAAGTGCTATAATTATTTATGTGCGCATGTAATTCATTATCAAACACTTTATTTATCGTATGAAAACAAAGACACTTATTTAATACAATTATATGAATCATTAACTCACTTAAATAAATTGAATTACTATAAGGCATATTAACTAACCTCATATTAAATGAAATTACATTTATCAGTATATATTTACATGTAGTAATATTTATATTATTATATCGGACACATTTATAGGCTTCGTGAGTGATAGAGGTGTTATTACACCCACATTTTGCCAAATACATTTTTTTAATCCCACGTTATAGAAGGCGAGGCAATTGTTTTTAGGCCTAGAATAATGATATGTTCATTTTTTGTGTATAATTTTGACGGCCTCTGTGGCGTAGCGGTAGTGCATTCGACTGATACGACAAGGGCGCGGGTTCGATTGCCGCTAAGTGCAAATGAATATGTATATTTGCATTGGTCTGGGTGTTTCTATGTAGAATATGTACGTATTTACGAAAAAAGTATATGAGTTTATTTATCCGCATTCTGGAACCCATAACACAAGCTAGTTAAAATATGCTTACTTTGGGTTTAGAAAGCGCTGTGTAGAATGTCGTAGAATATTTATTTATCATTATTATATTATTATAAAACTCTGGTACATATTACTTTGTTAAAAAAAATACCTTGTATTTGGGTTCTGCAATGCTGATAAATTGTACTAATAAACATTTTTTGTATCATATTAACATAGAAATCACGCTGACCAATGCAAAAAGAAATTCATGCACATAATTATTTGTAGTGAGTGGAAATCGAACCTGCGACCTCTGACGCAGTATTTGAATGGTCTAAGTACACCGCAACGACGCACAGAAAATATAAAATGATTTAAAATTAGTTTTAAAACCAAAGAGGCATTCTCATACCTCCCCGCCAGGTACCTCCCCGTGACCATGACCATACTTCAATGTGTGACATTCGCGTAAACTTCCGACAATATCAGATTATATTATTGTTATATTAATAAATAAATATTCTAGGACAAATTACACAACGCCATCTAGACCCAAACTAAACAGAGCTTGTCATATGGGTTCTAGAATGCGGATAAACATACTTAAATACGTTTTTTTGTAAATAAATACATATTATACATAGAAACACCCAGACCAATGCAAATATACAAATTTGCACTGAGCGGGAATCGAACCCGCGGCCTTTGGCCTAGCAGTCGAATGCACTACCGCTACGCCATAGTAGTCGTCGTATTACGTTCATTCTATTCGTCATTATGGAAATATCCCCGCACCTACTTACAAATATGTAGCCATTCATACTTCTTTCCTGAAACATACTTTAATATTAGTTCAGTGACTCACTTGGCACATCACACCCGTTCTGAAGTCGGAGCAAGACTTACTCATGGAATAGTCATGTAGTAACTTCATGATAACTGGCAGTTCCGGTGTTACTGATAGTCAAGCTATATAAATAGTTAGAGAAGTCAGTCTGCGGTTACCTTTCTCTTGCTTTTTTTTACATAACATAACATAACATAAACTCACGCCTATATCCCCGAAGGGGTAGGCAGAGGTGCTAGCACCCACATTTCGAAAGTTTATGTTTAGGTCCCAATGTAATAGGTGGCGAGCCTATTGCCATTACCGGGCACTTATAAACCTGCGATAAATACACACATAACTTCGAAAAGCATCGAAAAGTCATTGGTGTGTGCCATGATAAAACCTGGGATCGAACCCGAGACTCGTCTCAGCAGTCCATTACCCATACCACTAGGCTACCGCGGCTTACTGCTTTTTTTTATAACACTAAAGTGGCAAACGAGCACACGGCCTGATGGGAAGCGGTTATCATGGCCTATAGTCGTGTACAACACCAGGTGCGTCACACTCGTGCTGCGGACCCTAATGCCCTTCTTGAAGAACCCCATATTGTAGTTGCTTGAGAAAACCACAGCGGAGATCATTCCACAGTTTGAGTGTGCGCGGAATGAAGTTTCTTTCATTCATCACTAGCTGTTGCCCGCGGCTCCGCCCGCGTAGATGTCGGTTATCGCGACTAACGAACTATTTCAATAATTCAAAAATTAATCCGAGGGGGCCATCTCGAAACCGGAGATGGCCCAGGGTCAGTCGGGGTGCGAGGGATATGCTCTATGGGCAACCTTACACCCCGGCGTCTGTAGACCCGAGACGGTGTGCGGTTTTAGTCATTTCAAGCCCAACATAACCGCCCCCGCTGGCACACGGGGGGGTATCCGAAGGGATTTCCGCACGATAAAAAAAAAAAGGTATTGAAACAGTCTTGAATACGAAATCATTTATTTGGATAAGAATCAATACAAAGGCACAGATTACTAAATAGTTACTAACAAAGGTATGGATAATATCTGATTTTGATAGGCATTTCTATCAACTTTCAAATTTGAAAAAGTAAAATGTAAAAAAGTAGTTATACTAACAACTACAATAGTTTGCACATATGGTCTCGCGAACTTTTTTGTATATATTGATATGTTCTATAATATTATAGAACGTTTATTTGTTTTGTTATCAATACTTTCCGCATGGGGAGGACACCGTGCGGTTTTAGTCGAGACACGACATAACCACCCCCGCTGGCCGGCGGGGGGGTATCCGAAGGGATTTCCGCACGTAAAACAAAAAAAAAAAAAAGCGCATGCGATGAAAGACATTTTTAAAACAATTTATTTTACACCTTGGATTGGTTTAGTAGGGATAATCCGCTTAATGGTAACTTGTAAGAAATAGTTTTCTTCTTTCTTTCTTTTAATAGCATCTGAGGCCTTCACCTTGAAGCCTGGAATTCCCGTTTCTGCTTTTCCTCTACTTCGCGAAATTCTCCTACACATACGTCTTGAAGCGACACTGGAGCCATCTACCTAAGACGTGACGAGAATTTCGAATACCCAGGAAGTGTCCGGTAGCTCAGTCGGTCAGAGTATTTCCACTGAAACGGACTAGTCGCGGTTTCAAGTCCCGGCTGTTGACTTTTTCCGATTTAAATCTATACGAAAAGTTAGCCTACTAATTACTTAAAATTTCATTAATCCTCAATCATCAATTTTGATGTTTCATAGGGCGTCCCATCACAGTTCACGTTTTCTTGATGTTCAAATGAAACCCGCGGTAGCCAAGTAAAACCGCGGTAGCCTAGTAGTATGGGTAAAAGACTGCTGAGACGAGGTCTCGGGTTCGATCCCAGGTATTACCATGGCACACACCAAAGACTTTTCGATGCTTTTCGAAGTTATGTGTGTATTTATCGCAGGTTCATAAGTGCCCGGTTAATGGCAATAGGCTCGCCACCTATTACATTGGGACCTAAAAAACATAAACTGGCGAAACGTGGGTGCTAGCACCTCTGCCTACCCCTTCTGGGATATAGGCGTGAGAGTTTATGTATGTCAAATGAGTGAAAATCTATTCTTAATCGGTAATTCATATTGTACAAATATCTAATCTCTCGCTCACAATAAAAGTCGTCAAATTGTAGAATTTTCTCACATATTTTGCGTAATACCTTCGCATAGGCGTGATGGCCAGGTTGCAACAAAGGTAGCCAGATGTTAAAACTTGCTAATGAGGTGTTACCACACGACACTCAAGGTCCCGTCGTATGGAAGCATTTGAAAATATTACAATTTTTATTACTATAACCGGTTTTGATTTTACTTACAAATATGAGCTAATTTTGTGAATAAAGAGGTTAGTTTTAAATAACAAAGATGTAAAGATATGGATCGGCCATTAAAGTAAATGTAGTTAAAATATTTTTTTATATTTTTGTTGTAATTGTAAAATAATTTTAAATTAATGATAAACTTGCGCAAGCTTTAGACTAATACAGGATCTACAGACTGTTGACTCTCTAGGTCAAAATAAAAAAAAAATGCTTTTTTCTTTATTGTTTGGAATAAAATTTGATGTGAATTTATTTCGAATTCAAATTAAAAATTAAATGTATCTATCTATACTATAATGATTGTTAACTAATTGTGTCTGTACGTTGGAGATATTTAAAATTTAGTGCTATTTATTCATTAATTACTAGCTGTTGCCCGCGGATCCGCCCGCGTGGATGTAATTAATCGCGACCAAACATAGCCATGTCCTTTCCCAAACGACCGATTTTGTGCAAACTTCACATAAACCATCTACTAAATAGTCCGAACAAAGCCTCAACATTTGGTTTGGATAGGTGAACCCGTTCTAGAGTTATAAAATTACAACGAAAAGTCGCATTAATTTTTATAAGCGACCCGCCCCGGCTTCGCACGGGTGCAATGGATGTTATTATACATATAAACCTTCCTCTTCAATCACTCTATCTATTAAAAAAAACCGCATCAAAATCCGTTGCGTAGTTTTAAAGATTTAAGCATACATAGGGATATAGGGACATACGACCTCCGTCCTCCATGAGCGCAGGCCTGGGGGTGACAGGTGAGGCCGCCTGTCACCCCAGCAGAAGCAGGCCGGGACGGTGGGGCGACTAGCGCCCCTCCCCCAAACCGGGGCAAGACGGGGACACCGTGGTTCCCAAACCCGAGGGAGCCATCTCGAAACCGGAGATGGCCCAGGGTCAGTCGGGGTGCGAGGAATATGCTCTATGGGCAACCTTACACCCCGGCGTCTGTAGACCCGAGACGGCGTGCGGTTTTAGTCGGTTCAAGCCCGACATAACCGCCCCCGCTGGCACGCGGGCGGGTATCCGAAGGGATTTCCGCACGAAAAAAAAAAAAAAGAAGGGACAGAGAAAGCGACTTTGTTTTATACAATGTAGTGATTTACACTGACCGCGACGTTTCTGTTGCTTTTCAGCAGCCATGGTCACGGGGAGACAGAAGAAGGTAGTTATCTCACAGTTTGATGTCTAAGTTATCTCAAAGTACCCGAACTATGTTGAATTGTTGGTATATATAACCACATATTACATAATATTATTATTAAGAAAGCCGCGGTAATGGACTGTTGAGACGAGGTCTCGGGCTCGATCCCAGGTTTTACCATGGCAGGGGTGCTTGGTTGGGGACCTCCACGCGGTGCACCCTGGGCAACGGAGACGGCAGCGCCTCTCTCCTAGGGTGGGAGAGACGCTGCCGCGTACGGCCAACTCCGACCGAGGCGAGGACGGCCCTGTTGAGGGCTGTTCGGAAGCTTTCCACGTGTCCCTCTGATTAGCAGATGGCACAGTGGAGAGCAAGTAAGGGGGCAATCTCGAAACCGGAGATGGCCCAGGGTCAGGCGGGGTGCGAGGGATATGCTCTATGGGCAACCTTACACCCCGGCGTCTGTAGACCCGAGACGGCGTGCGGTTTTAGTCGGTTCAAGCCCGACATAACCGCCCCCGCTGGCACGCGGGCGGGTATCCGAAGGGATTTCCGCACGAAAAAAAAAAAAGGTTTTACCATGGCACACACCAATGACTTTTCGATGCTTTTCGAAGTTATGTGTGTATTTATCGCAGGTTTATAAGTGCCCGGTTAATGGCAATAGGCTCGCCACCTATTACATTGAGACCTAAACATAAACTGGCGAAATGTGGGTGCTAGCACCTCTGCCTACCCCTTCGGGGATATAGGCGTGAGTTTATGTATGTATGTATGTATACATAATATTATTCTAATACTATTACTATACGCAGAATGAGCTCACTGTATCGTAAAGTCTTATTGTATTTTGCTTTTTCGTGGAACTTAATTGAATAAGTGAATGCTTAGATCCCAAGCTGGTGCCCGATTCACTAACTCCACGTTTTCAAAACGCGTGATTTCGATTCGATTACAAAGAAAAACGTAAAAAGTATTTTAGTATCCAGTATGATCTGTCAAAACAAAACCTACCTTCACTTTAGTGAGGTTATGAAACATTTGGAACCACTCATATTTCGTTTTCAATTAGATTTTGAGATTTTAACGTTCGGTCTTTTTGAAATCATACGTTCTTACTAAATCGAACCCCTGGTGGTACATTTCGCAATTTATAATATTAGTAAGGATATGAATGATTGGTGGTGTTACAAGCTAAATATAGCACAATTATATAGACAAGTTACCCCGGGGGATGGTCGAAATTCGACCTTTTTTTGAGGTTGTCAGAAAGATAAACTTCATTGCATTTCTTCTTCAATTGTCAACATATGTCATAATACGTTTGACATTGGTGGTGTAAACTAACATGGGTGTGATGTTTCAAATTCATAGTACTGTGTGTAATGTTTTTTTATTTATTTAATGTATTTTTCAGGCATAATTTAAAAAATATATTAGCATTCTACACTTCTCCTCTAAATAAACTATAACTATGCCAAATCTCACACTCCTCCGTCCGCGCAATTTTCACAAAAAGAGATGGGAAAGTTTTCCCTTCACGTATTAAAATTTAGATATTATACACAGGCCATGCATATTTTGTTTGGTATTCTTATAAACAGGATAAAACTACTGGGCCTGTAGACAAAGTCACATTCTACTAGTGGAATCGCAACGAAGCGAACCTTCAAAATACCGAAATGTATGGGAGAGACAACATTTGTCGACATGTCACGTGTAACAAATAATGTCACTCCCATACATATTGAACATTTGAAGGTTCGCTTCGAAGCGATTCCACTAGTAGAATGTGACTTTGTCTACAGGCCCTGGTATTACTCATATCATGACAGTAAGGCCGTTACAATTCGCAGTAAACTATCACTTACTACTCATTTCACAGAAACATTTACCTATTTACTTAAAACTAATTTATTTACTCCAAATTAATATAGAGATCCACTTAGATTAGATTTCATTAACTAGATAGTGGACGATAATGACGTCAGTAGGTAGATTTTCTTCTATTTGACAAAGATTTACAAAGATTTCTATTTAAAAGGCCGGCCGGCATAATTCAACGAGTGAAAACGCACATGTGTACTTGCATGTGTGCGTGTGTAGGTGCGTGCGTGCGTGTATACGTGCTTGCGTTAGTACGTGCGTTCGTGAATGCTTGCGATTAAATAATGCTGTGCAATAATGGGATGGCGATTATACTTGTACATAATATAGTTAATCTATTTATAGAATTATTATTGTATATCGAGCCGATAGCCTATCAGTGGAGGCAGACAACGTGACTTCAGTTTCATTGATAACAGTTTATATAAACGCGTACATCAGGTGCTAGCATTTTTAATAACATACAGTATAAGACACCTTTTCAAACTTCAGCAGTATTCGGTACCGTCTGCGGTAGAGAGAACCGAGTGCGTATGTGGTAATCAATGGCAATAAACTCCATGGCAGCAATACTAATGGACGACCTCTGTGGTGTAGCGGTAGGGCATTCGACTGCTAAGTCAGAGGTCGCGGGTTCGATTCCCGCTCATTGCAATTATGTATATTTGCATTGGTCTGGGTATTTCTATGTATAATATGTATTTTACAAAAAAAAAGTATCTAAGTATATTTATCCGCTTTCTAGAACCCATATGACAAGCTCTGCTTAGTTTGAGTCGAGATGGCGCTGTGTAATATGTCCTAGAATATTTATTTATTATTATTATTTATTATATACTACTGTAGCACCAGCTATTCCGCTCTAGTCGCGGAACTTCATACTAAATAACTAACTGAGCGAAACTCAAGTGGTTTGTATTTCTACCCGCAGCGGCAGTGAATACCGCTCAGGGGCCAAATCAGTTCAATTCAGCGGCGTTGTGGGAGAGAGACGGTGCTATACATCGTGTATAGCTACGTCTTTCTCCCTCAGCTCAACTGCCTTTTTTTTTTTTTTTTTTTTTTTATCGTGCGGAAATCCCTTCGGATACCCCCCCGCCGGCCAGCGGGGGCGGTTATGTCGGGCTTGCACCGACTAAAACCGCACGCCGTCTCGGGTCTTCAGACGCCGGGGTGTAAGGTTACCCATAGAGCATATTCCTCGCATCCCGGCTGACCCTGGGCCATCTCACCACTAACAGCATCGCTCATCCTGTCTCCTCTGAAAGCAGAGGAGTACGGAGAGCGATGTGTTCCCGCCACGTTGGGTATTGGCCGACGATCAATGCCAACCCTATGAAGGGGTGAAGGGGAAGCCATTGACCGCCGCCCAGGGTGTACCGGCCGCTCCGATTCCGTTCCCCCCGGACTGCAGCGGGATCGGAATCGGAGCGACACTCGAGGAGGTTACCCAACACACACCCCTCAGTTCAACTGCCTAAAACTGAATTGTTTTAAGCGCGTCGTGATTAACTCGCAGGTTTGAATAAGCCTTTAATTTATCTTATTTTATGGAAGCCTTTTTACGCATTTTACCATTGTTGGTTGCATCCAATGGACGCACTTAAAGGCCTGGTGTCCATTCTCTTGTTCTTCTTTTACATAATTAGGTTTACTTTGACTTTTATGAGTGTGACTGCGGTCTGAGGTACCCCGAGAGTAAAGACAGAGCCTCGTCATTTCAAGCACATTTTCAAGACTCCATGTTGCTACTGAGAATCTCCGACCAAAACCCAATAGCAATTCGGCCAACTCGGTGATCAAACCTGGGACTAAATATACGGCTGTTGTACTCTCTACCTCAGTGGAAATGAGTTAGAAAGTACAGGAAATCAATTAGAAGATACTTTAATTTGATTATAAACGCCAATATAGTATGCAAATGAGATGATTAAATCTGCATAATAATTAGTTTAGGAAATTATAATTAGTGGTTATAAGTTGTTGACTTACACTTTCATGCCCCTCCCTCATCATTCTCGTGCCTAAGTGGTAACCATGTAGGTTAACACATTGCAAAGTTAAGCATTAATAGCCAGGTCAGTCTTTGGATGGGTGACCATTCGTAACGTACTGAGACCCCTCCGTGCCTCAGAGAGCACGTTAAGCCGTCGGTCCTCGTTGCCATACGAACATCTATGGCAGTCTTTGGACCTCTCGAATCAGGGGCCCGATTCAGTAAAATTACGTTTTTAAAATGTGTGATTTCAAAATTTACGGTAAATCATAAAATTGAATTTTCACAATCTAATTGAAAACGAATCAAACCATTAGTGATTCGGAACATTTAATGATCATCTATCTGTCTACCTGCTCTTGTCCCATACACTCCTGTCAGATGACATGACTCCTATCAGATGTCATGACTCCTGTCAGATGTCATGACTCCTGTCAGATGTCATCTCCTCAGTCACTTGCCTTATGCTTCCTCGCCATATCCTCTTTCACGCATTCCATCCATCTTTCATCGGGTCTACTTCTGCTCCTAAAATCCTCTACATCCATAATTTGAACTTTCTGACAACATTACTTTTATCTCTTGTCATGACATGTCCATTCCATGACAAGTGCTCGCTTCTCAATTTTTCATTCACTGGTGCAACTTTCAAACTTCCTGTAATATATCTCATCACACCACCATTTATGCTACATCCAGTTGTCTTTTCTGAAAACGTGACGTCACTGAATTCGATTCCAGATTTTATTTAGTACCTATGCCTTTTTGACGAATTCTTTTCGACGAATGCCGACCGAAAAAATGGAAGAGATTTACAAAACTAACGATATTGCAAAATTAGGCACAATTCCTAGCTCACGGTATCTTTTTGCGAAGACAAATTATTCAAAATGGAACATGTTATTTCAGAAATTCGTGACTGATTTGTTTTTGTTATAATTTGTAACGTAACCTTGGGTCTACTAGACACGATTAAATTATTAATGAAGTATCCTTAATTATCTGATTTCACCAACTATTATGCGCATCTGAATAAATATGGACTTGACAGTACAGGTATAAATAAGTAGTGGCACTCCGAAGAAGTGAAAACACGAAAAGAAATATTAACAGAGCCATGTTGTCCATTATAAATTAATTCAAAACTTCTCAAGGTCAGAACAAAATAGCTCATCAATGAAAACAAAGGTGGTATCATTATAAAAAAATTGAAAGCGACTATGATGCGAGTTCCATGATTTTTGTTAACCCAAAAAGTGATCAACACGTCTAAAGAAGTTTTCAATTCAAACGGGTATCTACCAATTAAGTAGAATTACATCAAAAGATGCCATTATTTTTCCTGACCACAACATTTAAATCGCAGTTTCTCGCAGTCAATGGCCAAGGTTTGCTGGGAGAAAACTCAGTACTGAGTTAAGCTCGCCTTTCTACACGTATTTTATCTGTAATATTTGTAAATTGTTTACAGTGTGCGTACAATAAAGAATTAAATAAATTAAATTAAATAAGTCCTTCAAAAAATGCTTTTTTTTTTTCAGAAAATTAAGAACTCACTCCTCTTCTCGACATGCCAAGTCAAAAACCGGGTACTCTAAATGAATATTTAACTAGACGACTGGTTGTCAATTCTAATAACTGTTGCAGACGTGCACAAAACGTCGTATACCGAAGTATCATTAGACCAATATTTCACAACGGAATATATAATGGATATAACCGCCACTAAATTGATCGGCCACCATTTCAATTAAACAAAACGTTTAGTATAAGTACGACAGTGTTGCAATAACTAATCTTGATTGAAATATGAATCTAATTTATGATTTTTTAAAGAACGCCTTACACTATCTGTGCCTGTACAGTTTTCGTTTCGCATTCGCATAAGTTATTGTTCTAATGTACTCTGGTATAACGAGTTTGGCATACCTTCGAAAGGTATAACTATCCTTTGACGTTTTATTTTTATGGCATACAGTTTTAGTAGACATAACGGTAACCATTATTTACGAAAAAAAATCGGACTAATTCTAAGTAGCATACATTTATACAAGCATATTATTTATTTACGCTATGATGAGAAGAATGTATGTGGCAGAAGGAACATGACAGTAAGCTGAATGCTGTTGAAATGAGAAGTCTGAGAAGTATAGCTGAAGTGACCCTGATGGACTGAGTGAGGAACAGCGTGATAAGGGAACGTTGTGGTATGGCAGAAGATGCAGTGACCAAGATAGAGAAAGGGATGCTTAGATGGTTTTACGTGTAGAGAGGATGGATGAAAGGAAATTACCGAAACAGATTTATGAGGCGAGGGCTACTGGGCAACCCGGTAAAGGTCGACCTAGGCGTACGTATGCCAATCAGTCACGAGGACGTTATAAAGAAAGGTCAGGTCAGCAGTACCCGAAACCGGCGTGCATGTATGAAAACAATTATGAAAGTGGAAGAAGCGAAAGGCGTATGGCAAGATCGTAGCAAGTGGCAAGATGTTGTCTCTGCCTACCCCAATGGGAAAGAGGCGTGACTATATGTAAGAATTAGAGAGTGTACAAACTTGTATCTCCATAACATCTGATAAGTTTTTACAGTGCAAGTATTTATGTAGTCATCTTGGCGTTACTTTCCAGGAAAATGTTTTTCTTGTAATAATTATAATAAATTAGAAAGAGGAGCCTGGAAGGAAGATGTTATGGGCACCTTCAGCTTTCGTAATGTGGAATTTTTATTTTTTTAATTTTATGTCATCATTCACAAACTGTTTGCACTTCAAATAAATTAATTAATGAATCACTAGTATTTCATTATATTTTTTCAAATGCGAAAGTAATAGAATTGGTTTATTTTTTACACTCTTTCTAGTATCTCATCTTTTTTCTCACAATTTTATAATAGTATATTATGAAGCTGTAAATTAGTTGTGTCTGAATATTAGATATATTTAAAAAAAGTTACTTGGGTTACGATAAATGAACGATTTGGAAAACATTTTTTTTTTTTGAAATCATGGCTCTTTGTTCGCGATGGACGCAAAAACTACTGCACGGATTTTGATGCATTTTTTGTACTAGAAAGGTCTTCGTCAGACCAAAAAATTATCGTATGTTTGATTGCAATAGGTTAAGTAGAACCGGAAGTAAGTTTAAAAAATGATAACCACACTCCGCCCGGGCGAAGCCGCGGGCATCAGCTAGTAGAATATAATATTACTAATATATTTCACAAATTAGGACTTTTAATTGACTTCCGTTGCTAACAAAATCCATCTTCATGTAGATAATACATAAAGCTATGCTATTTTCAATCACCTTATTGATTTTAATTTAACACTCATTCAGTTAGTCGGTCAATCAATATATCTTATCAGCGCTCGGCGATAAGAGCACACTGTTTACCACTTCAGTATTATAACGCAATATTCCGGCTCCATTATTTAACGGAGGTAACGTATATTACTATATATTCAGATACCCGCAAACATTTGCACTAAACGGAACAACACGAAGTCAATAAAAGTACTGACCCACCAACAACTTGCCCTTTGACGACCTCTGTGGCGTAGCGGTAGTGCGTTCGACTGCTAAGCGGGTTCGATCCCCGCTCAGAGCAAATATGTATATGTATTTGCATTGGGCTGGGTGTTTCTATGTATATATTTGTAAAAAATAAGTATTTAAGTAAGTTTATCCGCATTCTAGAACCGATATTACAAGCTCTGCTTAGTTTGGGTCTAGATGGCGTTGTTTACTTTTCACTACAATATTTATTTTCATATATTTATTTATTTTAAGCCCAAGGAAGCGCTTTAAGCCCGTGATTGGTTTGGGAGGAAGGTAGGCATAAAAGACGATAACTCAACTCACTTAAATCACGCACATTCGTGTTTTCTTAGCTCAGAACTCGACCACAGGATTTTCTTTAGAAAAGCAGTAAAAAAGAGTTGTCGTCGACGTCGTCGTCGTCGACGTAGTCTTCGTTGCCAATTTTCTGTCACGGTTTTGGGTATGAAGGAGATGAGCTATCGAGTTGCTGTTTTCGGTAATAGATTCGTGCTGGGGTGAACCATTGCAAGATAAAAAAAAATCGCAAAAAATCACAAAAAAAAAACGCAAAATCGAAAATCCCTTGTATTCGGCTGAGCTCGTCTCAGGAATTCAACTTGTTTTGTTCAAATACTTACTTTAGTAAGTATTTCTATAGGTATTTGAACAAAAGCCCTGTAAATACACCGTAAATCGCGAGCACGAGTATTTCTAAGTATAAATAATTCCGGTCTACGCGCAGACCCTGAGCGTAAAATTGGTAAATTTAAAAAATAATTCGAGTGCTTAAAACTAGTTTTTGTTTTTAAAGTGATAAGTGGTTTTCCTTTGGGCCGCGGGTGGTGGGGTACGGTCGTTGAACCAGCAATTTACGCTGAAAGTTCATTGCAGATAATTAGTGTAGAAAATCGATAAGTATTATTATGTTTATTTTCCTTAAACTGAGTTATTACAAAGTATTTTTAATTTAACTAGTGATCGGAATTCGACCGTAATCTATCATAGCAAATTTAAGATTTTATATTCAATTTTATATAACGCTAAAGCTTTAATATCTGTCTTTTTTTCGTGCGGAAGTCCCCTCGGATACCCCCCCCCCCTCACTGACCAGCGGGGGTGGTTATGTCGGGCTTGAACCGACTAAAACCGCACGCCGGCCGTATCGGGTCTTCGGACGCCGCTGTAGGCCCATACGGCATTTCCCTCGCACCCCGACTGACCCAGGGCCATCTCCGGTTTCGAATGTCGCCCTCGGGTAAAGCTCTAATATCTAGAATATCATTTAACAAACAGAGAAGAAAAAGGTACTGAAATGGCCCCAAAATCACCAAAATCCTCAAAATCACCAAAATCTGCGGGGTCCAAGCCAACCTCACCTGCAAACTGGTAATACACACCTACTGATTGATAAATGAGGCTGCAGCTGATAGATAAGATTGGGGGTTAGATAGCAATTGCTCCCTTATAAGCCTAAACAAATCAAATTATGAGAAGGAGGATCAGGTAAACGAAGCCTGGAATCCAAAATTATGGATGAAGAAAAATGCGTCAGAACTAATTTTTCAATGGTTACTTAATTCGTTGAGTGGAGGATGGGGGACTTTTTTTACGTGTGGAAACCCTCACGGGCTTCACTCCATCGGTGCCAACGATGGGGTGGGCATGTCGGAATCGGACCGACTAAAACCACACGGTGTCCTCCCCAAGTGTCCATTGCCGGGTAAGCCCTCGAAAGGATAAGGATGGGGTCTTCGACAAAGTGACATTCTACTAGTGGAGAGAATGTCTCAAGTCATGTGTAACAAATAATGTCATTACCATGTTTACCCATACATTTTGAACTTTTGAAGCTTCGGAGCGATTACAATAGTAGCATGTCACTTTGTCTACAGGCCAGGGGCTACTGAATTCTATCGATTAAAACTAATACTAATATGACTGACGTCACATCACTATCAATTAGAAATAATGATGTGCGTACGTGCGAGAACTTCCTCGATTTTATCATCACCTAAAGAGGCCAAAAAAATTATCATTCACAAGTAATTGATATTAGAAAACACTATGACAATTGTAAGTTACTTAACTGATTAAAGCGGTTAACAGACGCTATCGAAAGACGATCCTGATCACGTTAGTTTGCGAATTGCGAGTTTCGTCTTTATGGACCGTCGGTTTCATAACAAAGCAATATCGACGGTCTAGTCAGTATAGGCGGAGTATGATACGCAGCTTTAGTGCTTGTGTACATGTTTGGATGTTTGTTACTCAACCACGCTCAAACGGCTACATGGATCTGGGTAAAATTCGATACAAGGATAGATAATGTATCTGGAATAAGACAGTCTACATATTATCCCTGGAATAGATTCAAATGGGTTGCGAGGACGGGATCAGAATTCCAGAGTGAATGGTATAGATAAAGGAATTAGTAAATCGCAATTATATGTATTGGTTCAACAGTCAGCACATGATGCCGATCAGAAAAATTCAGTTAAAACATGCCGAGTATACAAATATTATCACAATCTTATCGTAAATCGGTTCACAAAGAAAAAAACACTGCAATAAAACTATGACACTATCTATAAATTCCTCAGCGAATTTGAAATAGTTGTCATATAAAATTGCAAGCGACATTTCATGTTCAAAGGGAAAAGATTCCTAACGACATCAAAAACAGTTATCTGAAAAGCGATTTTCTTGTGAACTGTCATTGTCAATTACTGTTTTGAGCATTTATACGATGGTCGGTATGTAAATTTATCATTATAAGCCTATATGACGCCTATTTAATATTATTCGCAACGATAAAGTTTTGTAAATGAAAAGTCGATCTTTGAACTTCGCTTCACTATCTCTCCTTACCCCTTGAATAATATTACGAGTATTACCGTGAATAATTTATAAGGTCGCTTTAAATGTCAATTTATTATCAACTTAAGTTGATTCAATTAAATTTTTAAGAATTTTGTACGCTTACTTTTTCTAAAGATTTAGATCGGAAGAAGAGATATAAACATATATATATATTTTTTTTATATATATATTTAGGATACGTCAATTTGAGTTCACCTCGCCTGATGGTAAGCTGATGGTAAAGTCTCAGGAAAGAGGGTCACCATTACATACGTGTACCATGTTAACAATGGTGGCACTCAGCTTGACGGCCTCATCAGAAGAGGATTGTCGTCGCAGAACCGCGTGACACCCACCGGTCCCACTAGTGCTGCGACCACAGTCCCCCTGCCCGGCTATGCACTTACTGACCCTTGAACGCAATCAAACCGAAATTGGATTACTATGGAGGGTTTTTCGCAATACATACAGTACAATACATATATAGGCGTATAGAATATATCGGAGAATTTCGAATATCTGGGACGTGTCTAGATAGCTCAGCTGGTCAGAGCATTCTCCCTGTAAGGGACTGGTCGCGGGTTCAAGTTCCGTTCTAGATATTCTCTTTTTCCGATCTAAAACTTAAGTTGAGTTATTTCCATAACTATAAAAATTGAGTAGTTTTTTAGCGACGAATATTCTTTTTCTTTAAAAAAGAATATTAACAACTGAAATTACTACGATTCCCCCTAACCCATCCAGTTAAACAAATTTCAAACGAAGAGGGTTCACGACGGTAGTGTAGTGGTCAAGATTCGAACCCGGGATCTCTCGATCATAAGGCCAACTCCTTAACCACTTAGCTACCGACCGGAGAATATTATATACATATATATATTTTCCCTTTTAAGGTACGGAACCCTAAAATTAACAAGATTAAAAAGACATGTATAATACAACAGTTCGTTGATTATCAACAGCAAATTATAATATAGACTTACCCTGCACAAAGCGACGCCTGTGTCCAGTCTGTCAAGGAAGTTATCAGCGTTGATCCTGAGTTCAGGGTAGAGAACCGTGAGCCACTCGGCCAGGTCCTCCTTCATAGCGTACAGGTATTCCTCTGAGGACTTGAAGGGCCGGAACGGCCTCGCCTCCAGGAGCACAGCACCAGCACTCGCCATTTTATATTTTGTTGTGGAATTATATGGACATTACTGGATCTGGAAAGAAAAAAAGAATTGAAGGACATATTACATAACCCATCTAGACCTAAACTGCTTAGTAGTTAAGAACTTAGCCCTACGATCGAGAGGTCTCGGGTTCGAATCCTGTCCATTACACTACCGATGTGCACACACTCCTGACACAAGCAATTTAGCTGAGCTGGAGGGATTGCGGTGAATATTAATAATTTCGGTTACATTTTCTCTTTAAAAAAGTATCATATGGGTTCTAGAATGAGGATAAACATACTATACTTGAAAACAACCAGGCCAATGGAAGTATAGGGGTGTGTGTTGGGTAACCTCCTCGAGTGTCGCTCCGATTCCGATCCCGCTGCAGTCCGGGGGGAACGGAATCGGAGCGGCCGGTACACCCTGGGCGGCGGTCAATGGCTTCCCCTTCACCCCTTCATAGGGTTGGCATTGATCGTCGGCCAATACCCAACGTGGCGGGAACACATCGCTCTCCGTACTCCTCTGCTTTCAGAGGAGACAGGATGAGCGATGCTGTTAGTGGTGAGATGGCCCAGGGTCAGCCGGGGTGCGAGGGATATGCTCTATGGGTAACCTTACACCCCGGCGTCTGAAGACCCGAGACGGCGTGCGGTTTTAGTCGGTGCAGGCCCGACATAACCGCCCCCGCTGGCCGGCGGGGGGGTACCCGAAGGGATTTCCGCACGATTAGAAAAAAAAAAAAAGGCCAATGGAAGTATACATACAATGCACTGAGTGGGAATCGAACTCTCGACCTCTTACGATTCTGATTCAGCAGTTAAACACTCTGTCGGCACGCTATATAAATTGTCCATCAGATGTATTTGAGGGTAATATACGAAAAAACGAAAAAAACCGCGGTAGCCTAGTGGTATGGGTAAAGGACTGCTGAGACGAGGTCTCGGGTTCGATCCCAGGTATTACCATGGCACACACCAATGACTTTTCGATGCTTTTCGAAGTTATGTGTGTATTTATCGCAGGTTATAAGTGCCCGGTTAATGGCAATAGGCTCGCCACTATTACATTGGGACCTAAAACATAAACTGGCGAAACGTGGGTGCTAGCACCTCTGCCTGGTAGATGTCTGGTAGATGTCAATAGGCTCGCCCCTATTACATTGGGACCTAAAACATAAACTGGCGAAACGTGGGTGCTAGCACCTCTGCCTACCCCTTCGGGGATATAGGCGTGAGTTTATGTTATGTATGTTATGTTATGTAATATAAAAAGTATCTCGCAAAAAGTTAGTCTCGTTTTTTTTTTCATGGGGAATATTTTTAGTCTCAGTGAGCGGAGCTGCGTACACCAGCTTGTACTTTTGGGTTCTGATAGTAAGGATGGCGGGTGCCATATTGAAAAAAGCACCATACCTATTTAAATAAAACCAGGAAGGAGAATTAAGTAGTCATCTAGACGTAAAAGGTGCGGTATTGCCAATTAACTGTTTGTATAATTAATTGGCAACACCGAGCAATGTCACCGTGATGAATACAGATGATAGCTGTCAGCTGTCAAATCATTTAAAGTAATGGCCGCCAGATTGCCAAGGATGAAATAGTTTAAGATTTATACATGTTGAATAGCTTGTCTGGTAATTGTGCAATTAAAGTTTGTCAAGTTGACGAATCAATTATTTTTATTGCGTGTACCTAATGGATCTAAGTACATCATAAATATAATTGATTGGTTAATTGTAGAATAAAATATCCTGACAATACTATGTTTTGGAAATGAAAACGTCTTTAGGAGCATTGAGCACTTTTCTTCTTTGGGCGCGTTGAGCACTTTTTGGGTGAAAAAAAATCATGGAACTCGCGTCATCGTCACCGAACGCTTTCCATATTTTAATAACAACGCCATCTTTGTTGTATCTGATGAACTCGCTTAGAAAATTATTTTGTTTTGACCTTGATGAAGTTTCGAACTGATTCATAATAATCAACATAAATGGATTTGTTTTTTTTTTGTGTTTCCACTTCTGTCGGCAGCGTCTGTCTCCCGGATTGCCACTTTGTTTGTTTGTACTTATATCTTAGAGCGGATTTGTTTAAGGTGTTTTTGGGGCCCACCAAAATTGCTGGGTTCCAAGCTTATCTCAGCTGCAAGCCTGTACACTTACTGTTTGACGGACGAGTATCTGCCGCAAGTTTTCTTTTGGGGATTTGGCAATCAGACGGCAGTAAATCCATGTAGGGTTTCATGGGAGTCAAACCAAAAAAAGGAAAAAGAGCAAGAGAAAAATGGGTTATTTTTTCGTGCAGATATGCCTAAGGCTGGTCAGCTGCGGTGGTTATGTTGGATTCGAACTGACTAAAACTGCACGCCGTCTCTCGGGTCTTCAGACGCCGTGAACGCCGGGTGTGAAAACCTTGCATGGATTATCCCGCTGTTTCCTTTTTTTTCTAACTTGTTACTTCTTTCCTATACCCCTCTTCTGCACATATACCAAGTTCGGGAGTTATCTTTAAAGGAAGAATTGTGACATAAACAAACTACCGCTATCTCTTTCCACAAACGCAAACGTGCGATGAAAGTGTACGAGACAGAAACTATTGCATCAATGCACAAACGTGCTTATTTAAATTTTCGCGCTAAAATTTTAAAAAATGTATTGTTTCTTCATTACTCGTATGTTGCATTTATTTATCAGACCTCAAGGACTTACCTGTTGCAAGCTACAAATATAAATATCAATGAACCACATATATGAGTATTTACAAGCCACAAATCGGAATATAAATAAGCCAGAAATATGAGTATTAATAAGCCATAAATAGGAATAATATTAAGCCACAAATAGCAATATTAATAAGCCATAAAAAGGAATATTGATATGGCACAAATAAAAATATTAATATGTCAAAAACAGGAAATATGTGTTGTCATAAATACTTAAATTTATATGCAACCAACAGAAGTGTTAATATGAGCATGGGGTGCGACAGATATGCTCTATGGGTAACCTTACACCCCGGCGTCTGTAGACCCGAGACTGCGTGCGGTTTTAGTCGGTTCAAGCCCGACATAACCGCCCCCGCTGACCGGCGGGGGGCATCCGAAGGGATTTCCGCACGAAAAAAAAAAAACAAGGTACGACAGTTAATCCCGCTGTCATCATTCTTATGATGTATGGCAAGTATATAACAAAATACTTTCAACACATGAGTACACTTGTCATACAGACGTTGCGACGCTGAGTGACACAGTTCATTTACCCCCACGGTCCGGCGCACGCGCTGCGGCTCACTGCCTGCTTTCGCGGGTACCACTCCCGGCCCGATTAATGATAGACTGTGATGATTAGAAGGTGGTGGTGAAAAGTCATCCCCACTAATATACTAACAGGATTCTCCTCCATAGAAACTTAAATCACCATGATTGGCAGTTTGATTGGTGATAGCGGTAAATGGTAATGATAGATTTATTGTTAATACAAATCTATAAGGGATGCTATCGACTGTATACAATAAGTATTCTATGTGGAACCCTAAATCAGATCATTAACAAATTTATATGGTAGCTACCCTGAAAGGCAGTTACCCCATTCTAAAAAGAAAAGAATAAATAAAATCGGACAGCACTATGGTAATGAATTTATTACTAAACATAATATGCCTAAATTAAAATATGAATATGCCATAAATAGCAAATTTTAATATGCCATAAATAGCAATTTTATTATGCGATAAATAGGTACATTACAAAGCCACAAATATTAATATGCCACAATTAGGAATATTGAAGGCTTCTGTGGCGTAGCGGTAGTGCGTTCGACTGCTACGTCAGGGGGCGCGGGTTCGATTCCCGCTCAGTGCAAATATCTGTATGCATGAATTGTAAATGAAATGAATGTATTGATCTGAGTGTTTCTATGTATAATATGTATGTATTTACAAAAAGAAAATAAGTATCTAAGTATGTTATCCTCATTCTAGAACCCATAATACAAGCTAGTTAAGCTATACTTACTTTGGGTCTAGATAGCGCTGTGTAGAATATTGTAGAATATTTATTTATTTAATATGCCACAAATAGTAATTTTAATATACCATAAATACTCATTTTGATATGCCACATATAGGAACGTTAATTTTGAATATGCCACAACTGGCAATAGTAAAAGGGTACAATAGGAATATGTGTCATAACGAGCGTGTTGTAGTGTAATTTTCTTAGGTTCGTCTTTAAAGAATCATGTTATTACACTCACTGTTACGTGAAAACTATCACCATAGCAGCATAACGATTACTCGTACATATCTTACGTTTCATTGAATCCAATAACGTATCGAAACGCTATGTTTAGTGTGAAACTATGTCTTATGCGACTGCAGCTTACTGTGGAGCGGCGATACGATGGTTCAGTAATTGAATAGCGATTATATCGAATGCATAATCGATAATCGTATAGAATTAGACTCATGATAGATAAAGATTTCGTTGAAACGTAATTGTACGGTACAAGCACATAATCAATAGAGCGATTAGTATAATAGAAGAAATATTGATTTAAGTAGCTGCTCGCTATATTTTAATTCGCAGGATTTGTGAAAGTGATAGAAAACTTACTCCTTATTTTCTTATGAATTGGTTTATCTTAAATTTTATGGAAGCGACTGGCCATCTGATAATTTTTGAAACGGCTACTTTTCTAAAGTCGAATACTGAACTCTTCGAGACTTTGGCAGATACAGTCACCCGAAAACGAAGAGCAAATACACGTGATAGGCTACGCATACACAGAGCAAATACGGCTCTATTGCATAAAAGTGTCTACTGTATGGCGCCAGTAATCTTTAACAGAATACCTCCAGAAATTAAAACATTAAGTTAAAAAATTAAGTCGATGAGTTCTGTTCGTGGACAAATGGACTGAGGACGAAGCCCAGTAAGTGTCACTGTCTATGTCTGGGTAGACGGGACACCAAATTTACCTCTTACGACCCGGGACTCTTCATTGGGGGTAAACCAGTTTCCATAGTCGCTGAATCGGTGCCATTTAAATTTCTTGGGAGAAAGATAGACTATAAAGGACGCACACCATCCTTAGATGAAGTTGTCGATACGTTTATAAATGACCTAAATAAGATAGATCAGATACCACTAAACAATATCAAAAAAGCTTGGATATATGACAACTACTTAACATCACGTCTGACTTGGCCTTTTCTGGTGTATGAATTCGGTAAAACCTTACTGGCGAAAATAGATGCAACAATCATAAAATCGCTAAAATCGTGGCTTGGACTAGCGCACTCTGCTGATTCCTCTGCTCTATTTAGGGATCAAAATAATTTTGGGATGAAACTTAAGAAACCATCGGAGCTCTATAAACATCTTAGAGTTACCAAAGCCCACATCTTAGGAAAATCCCAAGATGTCACAATCAGGGCACTCCCGAAAGATAATAACGCGTCCGAGCTTGAATCTAGACTTCTATTCCATAAACGATTTATGATAGGGGCCCAGTCAAACAGAGTGGGGTTGGGAGTACGAGAGCCAGAAAGGGACCAGGATATACTTAAGTCCTTTCTAAAACAAGACGAAAATGATAAATATCGAGTGCACGCGATGAATTTGGAAATCCAAAATGAATGGTTGACAATGGGAGAGTTCTGCATACCGATGGCCTTAAAGTGGCGCACCTTGATCTATGACTGGTCGCCAGCCCTGTTAAAATTTTATCTTAACGCCTTTCAGATGACCCTCCCAGACCAGAGTAATCTGGTAAGGTGGGGGAAGGCCACAGAAAAACAATGTTATACTTGTGGTGAGGCAATAGGGGCGGCTAGACACATATTAGTAGGATGTAGGGTGCTTCTCGATAGAGGCCATTACTCACGCCGCCACGATAAGGTTTCTTATCATCATACGTGAAGCAATGAGTCTGGCAGTAGCTAGAGCCCAAAAAGGATTGACTACTAACAGACGTCATATCAACTTTGTGTCTGAAGGTTCATCCATAACACCCAGGAAGAAACCTTATTCAATCTTAGATACTGCCCCAGATTGGACTCTCCTAATCGACACGTATGAAAAGCACTACAAAATTCCGGAGGATGTTGGGGTTTCGTCATCTAGACATGACATATTCCTATATTCTAAGAGATTAAAACATGTGGTTCTTGTGGAACTTACTGTACCGTGGGAAACAAATATACCGAAGGACCACACAATAAAGAAAAATAAATACTATGATCTCACAAACGAATTAATCAAAAACGGTTACGTGGTTAATTTGTATGCAGTGGAAGTGGGAGCGAGAGGTATACCAGCAAAATCTCACTATAACCTACTTAAAGATCTAGGCCTATCGAGAGCTACAATAAGCTCATTACTAGGACGAATGTCTAAAGCGGCACTAGTAGGTTCGTATCAAATTTGGTTAGGCAGGGAGGGGAACTTGGGTAGTGAAGGTGAGTGTTGATGTACATCAACAAAAGGGGCCCCTTCTAAACCTACACTTGGGTCGCAAGTCCCAGGCACTGTCCCGAGTTCCCAACCCAGCAACGCGATGGACCCGGCACCCGCACGGAGAATCCATGGATTGCTAAGATTACGGTCTCATTTAATCTATTTAAGAACCGTCTACATGAGTTTCTATCGAAGAAATGCTACTATACAGTAAGTGACTTTCTCGCAGGCAATTACCATGATGTACCTGGATCTTATTATTTGATACCTATAGAAATATTATGCAGTACATAAATGAATTTGTAATAAACTTGACATTTATATTTGATAATTATTTATTGTTATTTTGAATTGGTTATTGTGCTAATGGACAGTACCTACAATTAATAATTTTCCTTGACATCAATTTATTATTATTGACATGTATCTCCTGACTTTTCTTTGAGAATAAATATTGTCCCTTTCATTTATCGAGATCTTTCTTGACACTTATAATTGACATAATGTGTGTTATTGTATTGAATTGGTTTTTTTTAGATTTTTATTAGCATTGTATAATGCAATGTAATGTAAATGTATTTCAAAAAAACCACAATGTATTCTTGCATGCCAACAAGGTAGGCCGAAGAGGACTTCTAAATGTACTATCGTAATACCTTTGGTCAGCAATAAATGATTTTGATTTTGATTTTTTGATAATTAGTCAATCAGCAGATATACCGACTTGCAGATTGAAGTTTGGGTTCCGAAGATCTAAGTGGGGCACCATACACTCAATTCGTATAAACCAGATAGCGTAATACTAATAAATGATTTACTAAATTTACCCTGCTTAAGTTTACAGTCAGGTGTCGCAATTGTGCCTATGTGCCTCATTCACATAGAAAATATCTAGGCCAAATATGTCGTTACCTAAATACCTTTATATTACTCATATTTTGAGCGGTAATCTCTTAAACTTGTGCCTAATATAAAGATCTTAGATTACAATAACTAATCCATGAATTATGCTTGTCAAAAATTTTATTTCTGGGACGTAAAATTATTAAATCGAAATTTTCGACGACGTACCATGGCGGTAGAGAGTCCGACTGTCAAGTCACATACTTTACGATTATCAGCACAGTTACCTCCCACGTCACATAGTTTAACGGCACAGTTACCTCTAATTCCGTTTTTTTTTTTAATATTAGTAACCGAAGTTACTAGTATTCCCGTTAAGTCGTCCAAATTAACTTGCTTGTGTTAGATCTGGGTTCACTTGGTACCCCCTGACAAGGCGCAGAGTATGGCACACCGTGGGGTTTAGTGGGTATGCATGTATATATAGTATGGTTACCGGATGGGAGAGTGTATACCCATCCGGTTAAGGGGTGGGAGAGTTCCACACACGATCTCCGGCTACCACGCCGTAGTCGGCGGTGCCGTGCATAACAGCATTCCCCACGTAAAAAAAGGGTTCACGTTGGTAGTGTAACCAGGATTCGAACCCGAACCGACCCGAACTGACTCATTAACCACTGAGCTACCGGCGCATTAAATGATATCCTAGAATATTTATCAATTAATTATTCCAAGAAATAGTTCGAGTACGAGAATGTGTGTGTCATTATTGTGACTACGTATGTTTGCAGCTGGTGCCTCATGTTTAAGTCGCAGTGATAAAAATATCATTACATTCTGAGCCAGTGTATTTTTATACGGCAATGTTACAATGTAACCGTTGGGTTAGTCGCCGGAGAAACAGAACGGACGCGCGTATAAGACGTGTCCTTGTAACACCCCGCGCACCCCTTAACACTGGCTAAGCTCACTCCACGTGGGGGCCTGCGCTTACCGAGCGATATATTACTGGTTCCAATTTCATCATCGTCATCATCTGGTTCCCAGTTCTTAGGGTTCACCTCGGAGCGCTGGCTCGGAGGCTGAGTTTCTTGCCGGAGTTTTCCCAGAACGGGAACGCGTTGTGAACCGGTAGTCCATTCGCTAAACATTATAGTATTATTCTTTTTGGTGACGTTTTATAAGTACCGTTTTAATGTTCTATACAGAATAAATGTTTTTTTTGACTTCGACTGGTAACCGCTTAACATCCGGCGGACTATATTCGCGTTCGCTTACTTCGTTGTTTAAAAAATGTCTGTTTTTAAATACATTATTAAGCGTAGCGACGAGCGAAGCGTCTTTGGTTTCAAAGTTGCATTTCAAACAAATGCTACTCCTCCGAGACCGTTTGACCGATCTCGACCAAATTTGCCACGGTGATAAAGTAGACATTACTGAGTGTCGTAAGGGGTCGAATGTCCAGGTCGGTCTTACCATCGAGGAATAATCACCGAAAAACCAAATCAATGGAAAAAGTCGACCGGTCACGTTGACCTATTGTTGGATAGGCAAATCTCGCCACGCTTAAGTTTGGGTTGATTGCGAAGCTGGTAACCGTCCTAGTTTTTTTCTACAGCCTTGTCTAGGACTTACCGTAGAACATATATCATATTATGCTAAGTATCGCAGTAGGGTCAGCCACAAGACAATAGCACGGAGCCGGCGCGCGCAGTTGCGCAATCGCACGCTCCGCTGACTTCCGTTGTCGCTACAGTACCGATTGCAAAACAAATGATAGGTAACTTAGCATATATTTTATTCATTTGAGCAATTTTGTTTTTAGGTCACACTAAACTACTTAGATTCATACAAAGTTTTGTATGAGTATCATATTAAACATAATTTATGCCATGTTCTAATTAGATGTGTCCTATTTATGTGTAAACTAACGGACCGAACAGACGCTATCCTTACCAACAAAAAAAATCCTATGACCCGAGTGATCCTAATGATTATTTTTAACTAAAATCAGCCTAAGTTATGCTTCATAACATCAGCGTTCAGGCAGTGGAAGTTTGAATAAAATCAGCCCAGCCATTTTAAAGATTAGCCAAGTCTATCCCATTCTAAATGAATAAGCTTCTTGTTTAGAAGGAAATGTAAAAATATACAAAAGGATAAAGAGACTTTATTTTATACCATATACCTACCTATACATAGCGGCGATAGCCTAGTGGTGTACGTAACGGACTGCCGAGACGAGGTCTCGAGTTCGATCCCCAGTCGCCCCGGGCACACACCTCTGACTTTTCGTAGTTATGTGTGTATTAAAAATGTTGGTTATCGCTCGCTTAGTAATGTGCCCGGTAGATGGCAATAGGCTCGCCCCCTATTACATTGGGACCTAAACATAACTGGCGTATCGTGGGTGTGTCATACACCTCTGCCTACCCCTTCGGGGATACAGGCGTGAAGTTATGTTATGTATGTTATACCGTGTCATGATTACGATGTTGAAAAATTGTAGACTAAACCTACTTACGTGATGCATATCAGAAACAAAATGTGTGATATTTTAAGTTAATAAAAAACATTGTTGATATAATAATGTATCAAAACAATGTGTAATTAAAAAGCTTATATTTGTGCAGTAAACATTGACGTAGGGTTAGCAGTGTCAAGACAATGGTGGCACAACGAGTTGCGCAAACGCATGCTCCGTTGACTTCCGTTGTCGCGGCTGTACGGACAACATAAAAGTAAGAGGGCACCTATTTTTTGAAGTATTAATAAAAATATTATATTATGCTTATAGTTTTTTATCACTGAATGCTGTTCGTATTTAGTTTTATTAATTTTTTCATACTGTTAGATTCAGCTGAATGTTTTGGTAAAACTACATGTATTTTTCAAAAACTGGTTATGTTAAACTCATATTATGTAAATAAAGTGATTTAATTTACTTTGATGAGATCTAATATTCCATTCGAGGTCAGGCAAAGTTTTATTGAGATTTTTGTTATGAAATTTTCAGTTAGAACACCAAGTCTGTCATCGAATCTGGTAAATGTCATAATGAGACTGACAATACATTTGCTAAAATGTAAATATATATAATACGCCTTTGACTACCCCTTCGGGAATAAAAAGTGTGAGGATATGAATGAACGAATAACATAATATAATACTTTGTGTTACTTAAAAAAACCCGTAATGTGCTGCAGTTATTTTTTATTTTTGTTATTTCGAAAAATATAACATACCGGTTTATACAAAGTAGCTTAGATATATCTTCCATTCATAGCTTTCCATTCATTCATAGCTTAGATAAATACACAATTGATTTGTTTAATATTAAAAGCATCAAATTTTCATTTAAATATGAATTCATGAGTTAAATCACTTAGATTTGGTATGAATTGATATGAAAAATACATTTACTGATAATAACAAATTACAGTATGTACAATTATTAAATGAAAAGTGACTAAATAACTAAATGCAATACTTATTTTAAATATTCGCGTTTCATGATATCTATGTGTTCTATCTACCTGCCCTTGTCCCAATTATTTGAGGTCGGCGCAGCAGGTCCATTCATTCCTGTCAGATGCCATCTGCTTAGTCACTCTCTTCCTTGCCATATCCTCTTTCACGCATTCCATCCATCTTTTATCGGGTCCACTTTTGCTCCTAAAGCTCCTAAACCTTTCTGACAACATTACTTTCATCTCTTTTCATGACGTTTCCTTACTATGACAGTCGCTCGCTTCTCAATATCACGTTCACTTGTGGAACTTTCAAACTTCCTCTAATATACTCGTTTCTTGATATACAATGATATTAACGGGACGCGATTATCACGTGACAAACAGCACTTTGGATAATAAAAATATATAAACTGATTACCAAGGAATGGAAACGGCTATAAATAACGATAAATATTTACAAAAATAGTAGTAAAACTGATATCAATTACTTACATTTTTTCAACTAAAAGATAAATCAGAAATTATGCAACGGTTTTTTTTGCAGTCTGTACAGTTAGTAGGCTAATCTGTTTACAGCGCATCACCCGTCGTCGCGGTATTTATTTTAAGTCGCTCATTACACACACGGTTTGTAAACTTTGTGTTACTTAAAAGCACGATTCTTACCATGTCGGAATGTTGGAATGAAGCTTGTTTAAACTGGAGTTATAAGTCAAGTTAAACGAATAAGTATACCACTTTTGGGATAACCTCTAACTGCTTCTTAACATAACATATAATAATAAAATATATAAATATTGTAGGACAAAGTACACAACGCCATCTAGACCCAAACTAAGCAGAGCTTGTCATATGGGTTCAAGAATGCGGATAAATATACTTAAATACTTTTTTTTAGTAAATATTTTTTTTTTTTTATATTTAGGACACGTCAATTTGACTTCACCTCGCCTGATGGTAAGCTGAAGGTAAAGTCTCAGGAAAGAGGGTCACCATTACATACACGTACCATGTTAACAATGGTGGCACTCAGCTTGACGGCCTCATCAGAAGAGGATTGTCGTCGCAGCACCGCGTGACACCCACCGGTCCCACTAGTGCTGCGACCACAATCCCCCTGCCCGGCTATGCACTTGCTGACCCCTGAACGCGATCAAACCGAAATTGGATTACTATGGAGGGTTTTTCGCAATCGTGCACGGTGGTACCTACCCGGCCGAATTTTGTGACAAATTTGTGTCATCAATCATACATAGAAACACCCAGACCAATGCAAATTCTTAGCTCTGACTTAGCAGTCGAACGCACTACCGCTACGCCACAGAAGTCGTCCAATAACAACACTTAATGTACTAATAATAACAACGCTATTGTGAAGAGTAGTGTCATGAACATCCTCTTAGCGTGGTTACCGGTTGCATCCGAGGTTTATACTTCGGAGTCCGATTGACTGTTATTAGGGTTCTGATGATGAAGACGAAGGACAGTCAACGGAACTCCTCAATGTTTTAAAAACCTTGTAAAAAATCTTTTAACATCGGGTTTGGTTTAGCTCCCAGGTGCGGTTGGTCCCATATGAATTAAGTTACGTTCACCAAAAAGGGAAAAATAAGTAACATATTTATTAAAAAAATAAACTTGACTTCAAAAACCAAAAAAAAAACACTAAAAACAGGCACTGAAAGACGAAAACGCCAAGCCCGAAACACAACGTAAATATTCAATGAATGACATTGAATTTTTACGTTGTGTTTCGGGCTTGACGTTTTCGTCTTTCGTTTTTTTGGCACCGACTTCCACAGAAAAGTCTAACGCTTATTTTAGTCTTAAGAATTTAATCTGTGATTCTTTTTTTTTTTCTTTATAGTTTCAGCATTTTAAATAAATATTCTACGACATTCTACACAGCGCTTTCTAGACCCAAAGTATGTTATGTATGTGTATGTTGTGTTATGGGTTCCAGTATGCGGATAAACATACTTTTATACTTTTTTTTGTAAATATATACATATTATACATAGAAACACCCAGACCAATGCAAATAGACATACTCATGCATACAAATATTTGCACTGAGCGGGAAACGAACGCGCGCCTCTGTCGTAGTAGTCGAATGCACTACCGCTACGCCACAGAAGCCGTATTTTCATTCAAAATAATATTTTTTATTTACCTATTCATACCCTCGAGGGTTAGCCGTAATAGTGTGACTGGTGAGGTGCGAGGCTCGGTGTACGGAAGTAAAGAAACGTAGGCACATATCTACATGTGCCCGACCTTGAGGGTCCGCCGATAAATTGATAGTGACATTTTAATAAATCGATTGTACCGCAATTTTCGATTTCATCTAATCGATCTATTCTGGGAATCGATCTACAAAGCATTTATTCGAGTTTCTGGTGAAATATTACTATTATCTTTTGGGTATCCGAAGGGATTTCCGCACGATAAAAAAAAAAAAAAAAAAAAAAGTAGATTTCGATGAAATCGATCTACCTATTGGTTTCTTGACTACTGTCGAATTTTAAAAAAAATTCTTCATAGGAGGTCTAGTTATGACCTGAGTCCGAAATGACCACTGGTCAAAAAGTTTATATATATATATATATATATATATATGAATGTATGGTTCCACTTCCCAAAATTTGCGGCACTCTCACGGTCGCAGTTTTGCCCCGATCGCTTTCAAACTGCGTTCAAAAATTGCTTGGGTGTAAACTTAGTTTAAGTTCGTGAATTGGTGGAATCCGGCCTAAGGGGACGGTAGGGCCTCACTTTTTGTGAAATCAGTTTTTCCTCAAAATTTCACGTTCCATGAAAGATATTCGAACCGTTCTAATTTTATCCCATAGTATACATGAATACCAACAACTTTTAATTATAAACCTATAAGATTAAAACTTTAACTAAAAGTGGAGGGGGGAAAAACCAAAATTTTTCGGGAAAAAAATCATAACTTCTAACCGGTGAACATTCTTGTGGTCGGAAACATTTTTAATCGATAGGCCATTTTTAAGTCTAAAATAAATGTCTGAAAAGTTTTTCGCTAAAAGTTACCGTTTTCGAGAAAAAAAAATTAAACTGTTTAAAGTCCGTAGTTCTCTATATAAAATAATATTAATTGCTTCACGAAATCTACCTGTGCGTTCCCCCTGCGGGAACGGATTTTTTTTATGTAGGTCACGTATGTAAAGGCTCGACGAGGTGTGCAAGCTCTTTGAGCGGATTATTGCAGACCGCCTTGTCGAGCATCTCACGAACATGGGGCCAAATCTGGCAGACAACCAGTTGGGTTTCCACCGGGGGCACTCCACCAGAGGGAGCGGGAGAGAACCCTGCCCCCCGAGTTCCGCAGTCTGCGGCGAGGACGCCGCCGACTCGACTACGCCCGGGACTACCGACCTCCATGATCGGGGCCTGAGGACGGCAGTTGGCCGACTCGCCGTCCTTACAGAAGCAGGCCGTAGCGGAGGCGTGTCGTGTGTATCCTACACACGCCTGCCAACTCACCGACGCGGGATATCCAGACCCCACCAGACGAGGCCGCGGTGGCGGCCAAAGTCCGCCGGTAATTCTGGGGTTATCCTTTCGAGGACTTACCTGGGGTGCCGGCAATGGACACTTGGGGAGGACACCGTGTGGTTTTAGTTGGTCCGATTCCGACACGCCCACCCCATCGTAGGCACCGATAGGGTGAAGCCTTGGGGTTTTCCTCATGCTAAAAAAAAACATATGTAGAGCCTTTATCTCTGCAATGAGGGTCACCATTACATACAGCGATAATATTAAAATGCCCTCAGCTGGACGGCATCATCGAAGAAGAAGGAAGAAGAAATCACGTGTGCTGGAAAAGATTTCCAATTCTTTATGGTGCGGTTAACAAATAAGGTATCAGTTCCTGGTGAAATACGACAATTAAGTTTATGTGTCAGGATAATAAAATGCTACAATGGTGACGCTCAGTTTGACGGGCTCATCAAATGTTGCAGAGCAGATCAGATGCAGGTGGTGGCAGAAGCTAACTTCACCTGCAATCCTGTACACCTGCCGATTGATGGATGAGGCTCTAGCGGAGGTTTTCCTCTCGGGGTTGGGAGCTCAGACGACAGTCGCTCCAATAAAAACCGTATAAGCCAAACCGAGAGAAGGAGAGGGAGTAAGCAGACCCTGGACTTCGAGCTGAAAGCCTTGGATGCAACTAGGCAGCGTCGGTAGCTTAGTGGTTAAGGATTCGACTCTATGATCGAGAGGTCCCGGGTTCGAATCCTGGCCATTACTAACACAAGCAATTTAGCTTAGTTGGAGAGGTTAGGGGGAATATTTCTTAACTTCGGTAACTAATTTTCTTTTAAATAAAAAAAAACTGGAACAAAGCTAAGATGATGATGATAGTCGCAGGTAAAAGCTAGTTAATATTATTTATATTACTGAAAGCGTCGATAGCTTAGTGGTTAAGGAGTCGGCCTTAAAAGTAAAGAGGTCCCGGGTTTGAATCCTGGCGACTACACTATCGACCTGAACCCACTCCTGACATAAGCAATTTAGCTTAGCTGGAGGGAATACGAGTTTTTCCGGTTCTATACATATAAAACAAATTCGTGTTACTGATGGCCGCGATGAACTCGAGAACGGATGGACGATTTTCGAGATTTTTTTTTTATTTATCTCTGCCTGTATTGTACCTTTTCGTGGTTTTTTTTGCTGTAATCCCTATATTTATTCCACCGCCGGCCAGAGAGGAGGTAGTTATGTCAAACTCGAACCGACCAAAACCGCATGGCGTCTCGGGTCTCTAATAGCAGGGAGTAATGTGGCCAAATAAAGCGTAAATTGCCTCGTACCCCAGCTGACCCTGGGCCATCAACGGCTTTGAGATGGCCCACTCTTTTTCTTTTTTTTACGTGCGGAAATCCCTTCGGATGGGACCCCGCTGGCCAGCGGGGGTGGTTACGTCGTGTCTCGACTAAAACCGCACGGTGTCCTCCCCAAGTGTTCGTTGCCGGGCACCCCGGGTAAGCCCCGGTAAGCCCCGGATAACCCCACCGCGGCCTCGCCTGGTGGGGTCGGGTTTTACCGCGCTTCGGTGAGTTGGCAGGCGTGTGTGGGCACACACGACACGCCTCCGCCACGGCCTGCTTCTGTAAGGACGGCGAGTCGGCCAACTGCCGTCCTCAGGCCCCGATCATGGAGGTCGGTAGTCCCGGGCGTAGATGAGTCTCCGGCGTCCTCGCCGCAGACTGCGAAACTCGGAGGGCAGGGTTCTCTCCCGCTCCCTCTCCGCCGTCTCTTTCGCACGCATTACCTGCTCGCAGAAAGAGGCGGCGGCGTGCCACTTGCTCCCGTCGGAGACCACGGCCCTCACCATGGTCTCCAACGAGAGAACGTCCACGCCCAGGACCGCAACGAGATCCCGGCGTTGACTCGCCCACGCAGGGCACTCCACCAACGTGTGGAGCGCCGTGTCTTCGCCAGGAAGATGGCCCCCTCTATACTAGCAATTAGGATAATTAAAAATATGAGATACTCACGAATATCAGCTGATGAGGTAGCCAACATCACTTGATTCTAAGGCGGAACGAAGCCGGGTCAGCTAATACATAACATAACATAATTTCACGCCTGTATCCCCAAAGCAGAGGTGTATTATTCACCCACTATTCGCCAGTTATGTTAAGGTCCCAATGTAATAGTTGGCGAGTCTATTGCCATCTACCGGGCACATTATTAAGCGAGCGATATTTATCATTTATTAATGCACACATAACTACGATAAGTCAGAGGTGTGTGCCCGGGGCGACTGGGGATCGAACTCGAGACCTCGTCTCAGCAGTCCGTTACGTACGCCACTGGGCTATCGCCGCAGCTAATACTCTTTATAACAAATATATTAATATAAAAATAACCATTCCGTTGTTATCGTTTAATGAAGATTCGATATAGCCACAGTGGATTTTATCATCGGTTACGGTGGAACACATTAGGTATGTCCATTGTACCTGTGTTATTTAGATGGTAATGTTCACATTCTGCCGATAACGATCGATGTTGTGCGTTTAACTACACGAGTTATGTACTCTTGTATTGTCACGCTAGTAATTCTGTAGAGGGCTTGACAGAGTTGTTGCTTCTTTTGAGGAATTTTGAAAACCCTCTTCCGCCCTCCGTGCTCAGAAAAACATGGATTCATACAAAATATGTGAGTGGATGCAAAATGTGTCCATGGACAGCCATTCAGCTTGCTTAAAACTGTAGGTACCTTTTTTTCTTTTTTTTTCGTGCGGAAATCGGGGGCGGTTATGTCGGGCTTGAACCGACTAAAAACGCACGCCGTCTCGGGTTTTCAGTCGCCAGGGTGTAAGGTTGACCCTGGGCCATCTCCGGTTTCGAGATGGCCCCCTCGGGTTTGGGAACCACGGTGTCCCCGTCTTGCCCCGGTTTGGGGGAGGGGCGCTAGTCGCCCCACCGTCCCGGCCTGCTTCTGCTGGGGTGACAGTCGGCCTCATCTTTATTATACATTCGATTTAGCAATATTTGTGCACACGTCACTTTTGCAACATTTTGATAATACTACAGATTTATGTGTGAATGTGTCTAGTATCTTTATGAAATAGATATAAAACGCGGGTCTCCAGTTCAACCTTCTAGCTCTGATACTTAAGTCTAAATCTAGTTTTATAACCGTGCTCTCATGGTCTAAATTGCACATTGTTATATAAATGTGTTCATACTGCGGCTGTATGCTGTCACAAGAATTCTGTGCCGGAGCAGTCCTTACATACTTCACGAGCTACCTCAACTGTAATGGAATAATAACGGCCTCTGTGGCATAGCGGTAGTGCGTTCGACTGCTACGACAGGGGGCGCGGGTTCGATTCCCGCTCAGTGCAAATATTTGTATGCATGAATATGTCTATTTGCATTGGTCTGGGTGTTTCTATGTATAATATGTATGTATTTACAAAAAAAAAGTATATAAGTATGTTTATCCGCATTCTGGAACCCATAACACAAGCTAGTTAAACTATGCTTACTTTGGGTCTAGAAAGCGCTGTGCAGAATGTCGTAGAATATTTATTTATTTATTTATTTATGTATACCGGTTTTTTTTATTAGTAATTTCGGTTACTAATAAACCGAAATTACTAAAATTCCCCCTTAATTAATTAATGGATATAGGGATAGTGGAAGGCATACTTTAACCTTTACCTTACGTGTCCATTATAAAAAGAAAGATATGTGACAGGAATTAATAAAACAGAATGAGATGTTGCGCTGATCCCAAATTATTGAGACAAGGGCATGATGATGATGGTTTTTGAGGATGAAAAGGTTTATAAAAAGACATTTACTACTATAATTCGTTAAGCCTTGATTCTATTAGAATATAGGATAAAGTTTAATTCCTATTGCAAATTCCTGCGTCCGTCACGATTTCGTAACAAACCGAAGGTTTTAATTGTAGTTCTCGTTAACAATACATAAAATAAATTTGCAATTGACTAGAATTATACGCAAGGTTTACTGTTGATTGACTTGCATTTCACAATCTTTGCTTTTTTGAGAAATAACTTTTTATATAGTTTTTATACAAATGTTGATTCTCTTGTTGGTTTATAAAGGCGTGTGTTAAACACCGACCAGAAAAGCGATTTCATAAATTTTGGTGAGCATTTATAAATTTTGGTCAGCATTTATAAATTTTGGTGAACATTTACCCATTTTGGTGAGAATTTATCCATTTTGATGAGCATTTATCAATCTTGGTGAGCATTTATAAATTTCGGTGAGCATTTATCCATTTTGATGAGCATTTATCCATTTTGATGAGCATGTATCCATTTTGATGAGCATTTATCCATTTTGATGAACATTTAAATTGTTGCCTTTTAAGCCATTTATTAATAATGTTTTTATCACACTTTTATTAACCTCACCTATAACTATTTCTTCTCTTAAACCAAACCTTCTTTTGGATCAACCCCCCCCCCTCCCCCATCCCTGATAGAAAGCCTGCGAAGCCTTGTCAGTCAATAAGCAAGTGTATCAGCTAGTTTTTTACATTTCTAATGTATTGCACATCTTTAATACATTACAATAACAAATCTCATTCAAAATATGAAACAAACAAATCTATTTGGGTACATTGAATACAGAAGTGCTCACGTTTCTTGTTTATAATACCTACATAAACTCTTTACTCCACCGAGGTAATGACCATGTCTGATTCCAAATCAAACCGTATAATTTCACCCAAGCGAGTCTAAACTCATTTCAAACCGACAACAAAGCTGGTTGGAACGTGACTGGATACAGCTGTTTTTTACGTGTGTAAACCCCCATTAGGTTGACCCCATCGGTGCCAACGATGGGATGGGCGTGTCGGAATCGGACCTACTACAACCACACGGTGTCCTCCCCAAGTGTCCATTGCCAGGCACCCCGGATAAGCCCTCAAACGAATAACTCCAGGGTTACCGGCGGACTTTGGCCACCATCGCGGCCTCGCCTATGGAGTTTTTCAAACCGACATCATAGCTGGTTGGGAGGTGAATCACTGCTGGACACAGCTCTTCAAAGTTTGAAGATATACAGCCAAAAACCGAGCTGTTTTATTTAATTATTAATTATTTATTTGCTTATACATATACATAATGGTACATTCTTTGTCCCCCAAAATCGAGTTGATGGTTTGACTAGGGGATCTAGTCTTCGTACAATTTGTCTCGTTTGTTTAAATAAAACTATTACATAATTATAATGACCACAATCCGCTATCGTTATGATAACGGAGTGTACATAATCATTCTAGTAAATCTAAAAAATATATTTTAAGTTTTTTCTATATAGTGACGGCCTCTGTGGCGTAGCGGTAGTGCATTCGACTGCTACGACAGGGGGCGCGGGTTCGATTCCCGCTCAGTGCAAATATTTGTATGCATGAATATGTCTATTTGCATTGGTCTGGCACAACCTAGCACAACAACACAAGCTAGTTAAACTATGCTTACTTTGGGTCTAGAAAGCGCTGTGTAGAATGTCGTAGAATATTTTTTTTCTTTATAGGTTAGAAGTTGACAAGATATACAGATCTCCTGCTCTATACCAACTTGAAATATAGCATGCTCATGTCTTTTATTCCCGAAACGGTTGACAAAAGTCCGGCCCCAGATGGAGTGCTGCTGTCACCTTTTTGTCGGAGCACCTACATACCAACTCGACCCGTTCGACTCGTGCAAAGACGCGTGCTGAGGATCGTCGACAATCCCATACTTACAGGCAGTGTAGAACCTCTTAACATTAGGAGAGATTTCGCCTCCTTGTGCGTTTTCTACTGCCTTTATAAAGGGGTGTGTTCAGAAGAATTGTATGACATGATGCCCACGGCCACATTCTATCATCGCACTGCTCGCTACAAACAGGGACCGGAAACGGTGCGTACAGTTGGGTATGAAAGGCACTTTATTCCGCGCACCCTCAGGTTGTGGAATGATCTCTGCTGTGGTTTTCCCAAGCGACTACAATATGGGGTTCTTCAAGAAAGGCATTAGAAGGTTTTTACAGGATCGGCAGCGGGAGTGCGATGCCCCTGGTGTTGCACACGTCCATAGGCCACGGTAACCGCTTCCCATCAGCTTGTATGCCACTTGAGTGGTATAAAAAAAAAGCTACACTTAAATTTTAACGGTTTTTTTCTTTTCTCAGATTAGTGATCGTTCCTACACTTATGAATGGTAATGCTGTACTTTTAAGAAGTTTGTTAAAGTAATTATTATTTACTTCCTACTCAATAATTCCTAGTACCGTAAGAATATCAAAGAAGGCGATACATACTAAAAGTGTCTCACATTCCCCCGCAGTCTGTGAGCTCCCAAAATAGCTTCACTTTTCGTCCATTTTGAATTCCAAGTCGACCGACGGACAGTATTTTAAGCTTTGAATACTTGAACTTGCTTTTACGTATTTATTGTATGGCTGTGAGAGGGGTAGGAAATCATTAACGATATTGTGTCCTGTCTCGAGTTGGTATTTTTCCAATATTTTATAATATACATACATAACATAACTTCATGGCTGTATCCCCGACGGGGTAGGCAGAGGTATATTACACACCCACGATTCGCTAGTTATGTTAAGGTCCCAATGTAATAGGGGGCGAGCCTATTGCCCTCTACCGCGCACATTATTAAGCAAGCGATAATTAACATTTATTAATGCACACATAACTATAAAAGTAAGAGGTGTGTGCCCGGGCGACTGAGGATGGAACTCGAGACCTCGTCTCAGCAGTCCGTTACGTACACCACTAGGCTATCGCCGCTATATAATTATTATTAATTTATGTCTGATATTGTCGGAAGTTTACGCGAATATCACACACTTAAATAATTAATTTAACGGATTCTATCACAATTAATTTATGTTAAATAATAGCTTTTTAATAAATGCATATAAATATACACACGGTAACCATTTGGTAAACACGGTAACTTCTGTCTGTCTGTTTGTTCCAGGTAGCCTCCGAAGTGGCTGGGCCGATTTTGATGGGACTTTCACCGGCAGATTGCTGATATTATGAGGCGTAAATTAGGATACCGAATTAAGAAATAGAATTAGGTTGAACAAAATAAGTTTCACACGGACAAGCTGGTATTAAAATGCAATAGTATAAAAATTCTATTCGATTTCAGTTATGATTGAATTCAAATCAATTTTCTGAGGCTGCGGACCGTGTAATTTTGACATGGACATTTTTTTTAACATCGAAATTTTACTATAAATCTCTACACGAAAATTAAATTGAAGTGTCTGTCTATAACGTTAAACTAACAAGTTTTTTAATGAATGCATATGAATATTATACACGACGACGATTTACAAAAATTAACTTTTTTTCCATTTTTGTCTTTCTGTTTGAGTGGGATAATCTCTGAAAGGTCTGGGCCGATTTTGACGGGACTGGCAGATAGCTAATATTATAAGGAGTAACATGGGCTACATTTATTTAAGAAAAGTGTTAGGCGTAAAAAAATTAAATCCCAAATCCAGTTCACGTGAACAAAGTCGCGGGCGCAGCTAGTGGTATATAAATCCGCTCAGATCAATGGGTTTGACATGTCCATTTTAATGTCAATAACACTGAACAGATGTAACTTCTTGATAACTTTTAATGTTCGTGAATTACGGATGAAATTAGAAATTTTCTCATGAGAAAATGCTAACTGATTGTCTTGGTGGGCCAGTGGCAGCGTGTACAACTACTGTGCATTATCACGAGTTCGATGCCCGGGACGAGCAAATATATCAGATTCCCGCTCAGTGCATTTGTATATATTTACCGGACCGTAAACCAGATGTCATTCTGTTACTAAATATTTCGTAATAGATAACACATCGCCATCTCGAAACCGGAGATGGCCCAGGGTTAGTCGGGGTGCGAGGGAAATGCCTTATGGGCAACCTTACACCCCGGCGTCTGAAGACCCGAGACGGCGTGCGGTTTTGGTCGGTTCAAGCCCGACATAAGCCATAAGCCCCCATCGGGGGTATCCGAGGGGGTATCCGCACGAAAAAAAAAAGATACTTGACATGAGACAGTCCATTCTTAGTTTATTGAGAAGGTTATTTATTTTCATACTAGCTATTGCCCGTGACTCTGCCCGCGTGGTTTTTCGAACCCGTTCCCGCTTCCCATGGGTACCTATTCCAGGGATAAACAGTGGCCTATGTCCTATTCCAAACTACAATCTATCCCTGTATCAAATTTCAGCTAGATCCGTTCAGTCGTTCTGCCGTGATTGGGTAACATACATCCATCCATATATTCATCCATCCATCCAAACTTTCACATTTATGATATTAGTGGGATTGTCTATACTTTTAGTATAGAGTTATGTAAAAGATCTATAATATATTTCTACAAAGCCATCATAGAAAAACGGCTTAAAACATCACTGTAATCTTCATTGAAAATTTGGAGATTGAGTACGGTCGGTAAAAAAGTCATTAAGAAATATAAATAATACCAGTAGATATGTTTTTATGATTGAAATAAAACTAATTTTAACGAATCCTATCACAATTTATTTTCTTTTATTATTATATTTCATTTATTTCAATAATTATTATTCGTGTAAACATTCGACATGTACAAATACTTAAGTACCTACTATTGTGCAAAACAATAGTACTTACGTATTTCCATTTGAATATAGGTAGTAATTAACAAAAACCGTTATTAAACCTAATTGTAAAGGAAAAAGATAATGTATATTACATATTAAAGTACCTACGAATGTTCGAGTTAAACTAAATAAATTGACACTGACCGAATTTTACAACGTTCGTATAAAAATTCTATAAATCGATTGCAGCGCCCACCACCAGGTCCAATAATAATAATGCATACTATGAATATAACCTTGTATTACCAACTATTAGGTAATCTGTGCTTGTATTAGGCCTATAATCTGAAAAAGTTTTATCATTATTATGATACGAACTATCAAACGAACAAACATTGGTTAATTATTTATATCGGGTTAAAAAGTAGGTTATGTTACTCAGGGTTAATGTAGCATTGTAATAGTGAAAGAATTTTTGAAATCAGTCTAGTAATTTTTGAGTTTATTCGTTACAAATAGGTACACAAAAATACAAATCTTTATATGGTATATAATAAGTGTAGATTGGAACGCGAATATTTGAAATTTGTTTTGTTTCAAAAATAACAAAAGTAATAAAATATATATAACATAAGTTAGCTAGCAGATGCCCGCGGCTCCGCACCAAAATCCGTTTAGTAGTTTTTGCATCTATGGCGAACAAAAAAACAGACCAGAATTCCAATTATTGTTCAAAATCGGTCATTTAACATAACCCAAGTTTTTTTAAATATCTCCAATGTACAGACACAACTAATTTACAACTTTATAATATGATAGGATAGATTCATCTTACAAGACAAATATTATTTGACATTACATAAATACAACATAACACAAAATTTAGTAATAAATATCTCTTTGTTTTCTGTCAACCCGCAACAATTTGACATGTCCCCAACCGATTCCCGATTCTTATTTTGTACACTTTTTTATACACTGCGTTCAAAATAGACCACCCACATCCCTTCCCATGGATATCCAAAGATGCAGTGTGATACAATCACGGCGGTCTCAGCATGCAGCTGTACCAATTGATATGTTAAGACAAACATCTGTCAGAATATTAACTATAACCATCATATTTATGTATACTAGCACGATCTTTCATTGCAAATATGGAGTAGTCGCCATATTTGGTAGCGTAACAACGTACATGGACTGTTGCGAATATGATTGTCATGTTTTACATATTAATTTCCGTTTGCTGTTTTTTTTTCTTTAAAAGAGTAAAAAGTTAATCAACTACTTGACATTTAGAATCTGAAGAATAAACTGTCAGTAACGGATTTAGCAGTCCGTTTGTTCTGATAAGCAGTTTCTCACTATTGTCACTATTGAGTGTTTTTTTTCTTTATAGGAGTAAAAAGTGAATCAACTTCTTGACATTTAGAATCTTAAGAATAAACTGTCAGTAACGGATTTAGCAGTCCGTTTGTTCTGATAAGTAGTTTCTCACTATTGTCAATATTGAGTGTATTTTTTTATTAATAACTAGCTGTACCACACACACACTCGTGACATACTTCTACCCCCCCATGGCATTCATTTAACCCATACAAGCCCGTAATTTATTAGTTTTACAGTAATAATAGGTCTTTACCTATGAAATGGCCGAAATTTTCTTACAAATTCATGAGTTCGTTATTCCTATAGCTATTTCCATTATTTATATTTTGTTTGAAAGTTGATTTCAAGATTTTACAACTCTGTATTAAATTTTGTTTTTATTGGCCGCTCGATAAATTAATTCGATCTTGAAAAACAGTACTTCCTAAATGCTATCCATTTTGATGATAAATTTCGTATTACTTAACAGCTGTCACTTTTCAAAAATGTAATAAAAGTTGCTGTTTGTTAGCTTAATGTTGTCTCAATCATACAAAAAAAAACATAAAATTTCTTCTTCATTCTTAAAAAAATGCAAAAATGTTAGTACTGAAAATTGGGCATCCCCCAATTTCTTCAAGAAAAACGGCAATTTCATATGTAACGACCTTATATATGGAGATTGTCCCGATTTCTTGACATTTATGATTACTGCTCCGCTCTCCTGGGTAGTATCGTGATGATATGTAGCTTATAACCTTTCTCGATATAATCATGGCTTATTCAAAAAGATTTTTTAATTCGAACCAATTAAAAAATCTTCCTGAGATTAGCGCGTTCAACCAAACAAACAAACTCTTTGTCTTTATAAGATTATAAGTATAGATATTACATCTCCCGTGTTAATAACTTTAATAGTGCCGCTCCATAAATAACTTTATGTCAAGTTTTATGTGAGAAGTATTGCAGAATAATTACTTTGTTATTTGTGTTTTAATTGAAAGACTTGATTGTAGATACTTTTATTTTATATTAAAGTTAATAAGATTCCGGTTTAATGAGTAGCGAGGTACGGTAGATGGTCATCAGATATAATGTATCTTTTTGTTGTAATATCCATTAATTGAAAGGATAGTAAATACCTATAGTCAAGAACATTACAATATTTTTTTAGAATTTTATCAAGATTTTGATTGGCACTTAATGTAGTTACTTATGAAATGGAATAGGGCTCATATTGTTTTCATAAGGTTATTTGATTATCTTTAAGTACCTTTTTTTCGGGTGGAAACGCACCATCTTTATCATACAAAACTGCTCATCCTTGAAATATTTTCTTTATTTATATTAATTTAATTTGTGTAATATCCAAGTCAAAGTCTCAACTATATGATTATTAAAAACTAAAATAAAGCTGTCCAATCGTATTAAATAGATTATTGGTTAGCAGATAAGCAGACTGACGTTTTTCATGACTGTGATAACAATTGGCAAGAAACATGAAAGATTGCATTGATGCGTCGAACCGGATTTAAGATATCATTACATTATATTGTTGTAATGTGTAAATCATATTATGAATTTCATGATCAACCGCGACGAAAACTGCTGCAGCATAATAATGCGTCACTTACGAATAAGGCAAATGAAAAAACATTACCTATAGTTACTTATAATCATCACACTGTATATTAGTTTCCTTGTACTAAAGCATTAAAAAAGAAACAATAATAATTTTTCGCATAACTTATGCAATTATGTTTTTTTGGAAGTCCAATGAATCCTTTTTGCTGACGCTCCGTGCAATACGGATATGTTAAATCAATAATAAAATAATTATAGAATTCTAATAAAAGCCGTTACCAACTAATTTTAAAAAACGAACCTTAACAGAAATAAATTCGCGCCTCTCCAAGTCGTCACACCACTTTTTATTCTCAAAACAAAATCCTTTTTTTTTCGCTAAATAAAAACAACACTACACTGGTTTATTATCGAAATGATCGCGGGCTGCGCTGTTCTATCGATGCGTTCGATAGCCGCGAGCTGTCGCGTGTGTATTCCACGACGGTGGCGGCTTGACTGATGGACAGACGCGCGAGAGTTGCGCTAGCGCACTGTACCATCAGCATAACAACCTTGAATGCATTTCGAAATTAATTTTAAAATTGTTTTTTTTTTTTCAATTTTGCAATTGTACAGTACATATTTAGATGACTGTATGTTCGACGTGTATGGTCTCATGCTTCTTCTTAAATTTGTGAAGCGGAAACAGTTTGATTCGTTTCTTAGAAGGCTATGTCAGTTACTATTAGTATTATAGATCAGAAATCAACTTTTGCATTTTTTACTCTACGTCTTTAAACAAACAACTCGAACAATTGCAGGACTTAGGTGTCATTCTCATACAGTGCAATCGATACCATCGCGAACCAAGCGATTTGGTAACTCCTTTTTTTGTCGGACCATAAAGCACTGGAACGCTTTACCCACACACGTGTTCCCTTCTACCTACAATCCTGGGTTCTTTAAACGGGGCACGAAAAAACATCTGTCAAGGCCGTTTAGGTAGGGGCCACCAGGGGTGTGTGTTGGGTAACCTCCTCGAGTGTCGCTCCGATTCCGATCCCGCTGCAGTCCGGGGGGAACGGAATCGGAGCGGCCGGTACACCCTGGGCGGCGGTCAATGGCTTCCCCTTCACCCCTTCATAGGGTTGGCATTGATCGTCGGCCAATACCCAACGTGGCGGGAACACATCGCTCTCCGTACTCCTCTGCTTTCAGAGGAGACAGGATGAGCGATGCTGTTAGTGGTGAGATGGCCCAGGGTCAGCCGGGGTGCGAGGGATATGCTCTATGGGTAACCTTACACCCCGGCGTCTGAAGACCCGAGACGGCGTGCGGTTTTAGTCGGTGCAAGCCCGACATAACCGCCCCCGCTGGCCGGCGGGGGGGTATCCGAAGGGATTTCCGCACGATAAAAAAAAAAAAAAAAAAAAAAAAAAGGTAGGGGCCACCATTCTAGGGACAATCTCTGGAAATGGTGGCCTCTACTTTTTCGGCTTCACCTTAGCTTACCATCAGGCGGGGTGCAGTTAATTTGAAAGACTAAATATTAAAAAAATATACTAATAAATATAATCCTTCTGGATAGCTGAAATTCTCGTCTACATTACCTATCTTAATAGCTCTTTAGGCGAAGTTCTATGATTTAAATTGACGAGGAAAAAATGTGCACTGTAAATACACCTATATCTAAACTTACTACTAATAATGAAGCTGAAATTTGTTTGTTAACACGCGCTAATCTCTGAAACCACTCGTGGGAGTTTAAACATTCTTTTTGCTATCAAATTAGCTCAGTGCTTCGGAAGGTTATAGGCATATCCCATCATACCCTCATCCGAGCACAAATCCTGGTTGCAATCAAAGCTGTCACTTTGGAGCCCAGCTTTTGCTTTTATGCAAGCAGCTGCCGTTTGACCTCCAACCCTTTAAGAAAAGCCTGCGCCAGAGACTCATCCTTCAATCAGCTGGTGTACCAGCTCGCAGGTGAGGTTGCCTTGGGCCCCGAAGATCTAGGTAAGGCTCCATATACCCAGTATTGTCCTAGAATATTAATTATTTATGTTTATAAATCATACGAACTGAAGCCCTATACAATTTATTTGTTTTAAATTTATTATCATTACTAGGACCGCAAGGCAGCAGCTCTTGCAATGTTGAGCTGAGAGTGCCCATGTATAGTTTTCTTTTTCTGAACCGTACGTATGACCATGGACCACATTTTGGCGCCAAAATTCAGGTTTTGCAATTTTGTAGTTTTTGACAAATCAGCTTTAGAATTTTTTGTTCAGTGATAATTCCTCCGTGTCTTGTTCGATTTTCAGTTTCCTTTTTTTAATCGATATTTATGGTTATAGGCTACGTTTTGGCGAAAAAACTTAGATTTTACTAATTGTGGTTTTTGAGAAATCAGCTTTTGTATTTTTTGTTCGGTGATTATTCCTCCGTGGTACTTCATTATTTAAATTTGTATAGCCTATGTCCGTCACATCACTATCATCTATGATTATGCTAAGAATCATTAAAATCGGTCGAAGGGTCTAGGCGCTAGAGGGACACAAACGAAAACGGGAAACATCGAGTGGAGTGAACGACTTCGTCTCACTCTCAGCTCAAAATAAAACCGCCCAAGTGCGAGTCGGACTCGCACACCGAGGGTTCCGTACATTTGATACACCTGAGTATTTGATATGAATTTCAATTTAATACCTCTACGCGTTCATGAGAAAAGAAGTAGTAACTTTTAAATTTTCAAGAATATTTTTTTATATATGATGTTACTAAAAATTTACGGTTTTCGCAATTTTTCCTTTATAAATCTGTACTATAAGACGTTACTTCGTACCGAATTTCAAGATTCTAAGTCCACGGGAAGTACCCTGTAGGTTTTGATTCCTGTGCGAGTTTCGAAAATTTGCGGAAATTTGTGGCATAAACGGCTGTAACTTTTGATTGCTTTGGCTTAGAAATTTGATTTTTTCACAGCTCCAAGGGACAGTAAACCTGAGTATTCGATATAAATTTCAGTTTGATACCTCCACGCGAGAAAAACGGTTTTGACAGACGGACGGACGGACAACGAAGTGATCCTGTAAGGGTTCCGTTTTTTCCTTTTGAGGCACGGAACCCTAAAAACAGAACATTACATCACAATCAAATATTAATAGCAATAAAAAATACGACCTATGCTATTGCGAGTTATCAAACCAAAACATAGGATGATAATTTATAATACTCGCTACGTATAGATACTATTATAAAATTGTACATGTGTTGTGTCTGCATTGGACATAACATAACATACATAACATAACTTCATGCCTGTATCCCCGAAGGGGTAGGCAGAGGTGTATTACACACCCACGATTCGCCAGTTAGTTTAGGTCCCAATGTAATAGGGGGCGAGCCTATTGCCATCTACCGGGCACATTACTAAGCGAGCGATACTCAAACATTTTTAATACAAACATAACTACGAAAAGTCAGAGGTGTGTGCCTGGGGCGACTGGGGATCGAACTCGAGACCTCGTCTCGGTAGTCCGTTACGTACACCACTAGGCTATCGCCGCTTATTATGTCTGCATTGGAGACATAAAAAAAATGCTTGGGTTATGTTAAATGAACGATTATGAACACTATTTTGTTTTTTAATTCTTGTCTGTTTGTTCGTGCTGGACGCAAAAACTACTGAACGGATTTTTATGTAATTTTTTCGACTAGAAAGGTCATGGTCAGACTTGAAATCTGCCGTATGTTTGATTGCAAATAGTTAAGTAGAACCAGAGATATGACCAAAAATACGATAACAAAACACCGTGCGGGCGGAGCCGCGGGCATCAGCTAGTTACAAATATAAAGAAAGTAAGAATAGTCATTAAAAAAGAAATCTCCACCCACCTTAATTATTTTTTTTCGTGCGGAAATCCCTTCGGATACCCCCCGCCGCTATCCGCCCGCGGGGGCGGTTGTGTCGGGCTTGAACCGACTAAAACCGCACGCCATCTCGGGTCTTAAGACGCCGGGGTGTAAGGTTACCCATAGAGCATATCCCTCGCACCCCGACTGAATCTGGGCCATCTCCGGTTTCGAGATGGCCCGGCCCCCTTACTTGCTCTCCACTGTGCCATCTGCTAATCAGAGGGACACGTGGAAAGCTTCCGAACAGCCCTCAACAGGGCCGTCCTCGCCTCGGTCGGAGTTGGCCGTAGGCGGCAGCGTCTCTCCCACCCTAGGAGAGAGGCGCTGCTGTCTCCGTTGCCCAGGGTGCACCGCGTGGAGGTCCCCAACCAAGCACCCCAATCTCCACCCACCTACAGTGAATTTAAAACGATGACATTATATTACACGTTGGTTCCGTACAAGCAGGCCTGTTAATGATAACATAACATAACTTCACGCCTGTATCCCCGAAGGGGTAGGCAGAGTTGTATTTTACACACCCACGATTCGCCAGTTATGTTTTAGGTCCCAATGTAAAAGGGGGCGAGTTTATTGCCATTAGTAAGCGAGCGATAATTAACATTTTTTAATACACGCATAACTATGAAAAAGGTGTGACCGGGGCAACTGGGGATCGAACTCGAGACCTCGTCTCGGCAGTCCATTACGTACGCCATTGGGCTAGCGCCGCTTATTCCGCCGTTAATGATATCATGGCTCTAATTCAAATTGATAACGATACGATGTTGAAAGTAATACGAATATTACATTATTTTCGGAATCAGTTTTTAATCTCCCCTAACTGCATGAGGCAGATAACAGGTCATTCACCTGCTGATAAGCATAAACTGAGATCGGATGCATTTTTGTAATCTCAAACATGTTTAGTTTTTATTATCAAATATAAAAAAGACGAGTTCTGCAGTAATAAATGTTAACAAGTTGAATTCCTGAGACGAGCTCAGCCGAATACAAGGGACTTTCGATTTTGCGATTTAGTTTTTTTTGCGATTTTTTGCGATCTTTTCTTTATCTTGCAATGGTTCACCCCAGCACGAATCTATTACCGAAAACAGCAACTCGATAGCTCATCTCCTTCATACCCAAAACCGTGACAGAAAATTGGCAACGACGACGTCGACGACAACTCGATAGCAATAGGGCTTTTCTAAAGAAAATCCCTAAAAAAATAATAACGAATGGAAATAGTCGTTAGGCTTTTTGAAATTTGCACCCGCCATCTAAAGACATGACGCGGCGTGCGGTTTTAGTCGGTTCGAATCCGACATAACCGCCCCAGCTGGCCGGCGGGGGGGGGGGTTAGGGGTGAATAAATCCTTCTATAATTGCGAATACTTCTGCTATTGATAGTACATAATGAAAATGAGCTGCAGCATAATAAGTATCATGTAAACTGATATCAATTGATGAATTAGATAAAATTACTCCTGTTATAGAGTCGTATTAGGTAAAAAAGAGGCCAAGTGCTAGTCGGACTCGCCCATGAAGGGTTCCGTAGCAGTAAGTAACATCATAATGTCTTTTTTGTTAATTTTTATATTTGAGTTGATTGAATGAAAGGTAAATAGCGGTTTACGATTTATGACGTAAAAAAAACTACTTGCTAGATCTCGTTCAAATCAATTATCGGTGGAAGTTTACATGGTAATGTACATCATATATATATTTTTTTAGTTTTATCATTCTCTTATTTTAGAAGTTACAGGGGGGGGGCACATTTTACCACTTTGGAAGTGTCTCTCGCGCCAACCATTCAGTTTAGAAAAAAGTGATATTAGGAACCTCAGTCCTATCCACAAGTATGGGTTTATGAAAAAAAAATTTTTGAGTTTCAGTTCTAAGTATGGGGACCCCCAAAATTTATTGTTTTTTCTTCTATTTTCGTGTGAAATCTTATTGCGGTTCACAGAATACATCTACTTACTAATTTTCACAACAGCATAGTTCTTATAGTTTTGGAAAAAAGTGGCTGTGGTATACGGACGGACAGACAGACAGACATGACGAAACGGAACCCTTATCCGTTTTTTGCCATTTGGCAACGGAACCCTAAAAACTCAACTACATCACAGTCTACAAAAACAAATACCAGGTATAGGTAAGTAATCAGTCTGAACAGTCTCTTTATCGTAAAAGCACGCACCGAACAATTTTCTTTTCCCACCGTCGATTTTCCCGACGACTGTACCCAAACAATAAACACTTTCCCGATATAGGGCGTGGTGCCACTGCAAACGATTTGAATATTAATATTTGTTTTTTACATACCCATTTATTTATTTACTACTTGACTTGATAGACAACTTTGTCATTGTTCGCGAATTTTCATGTTGTGATGAAAATAACATAAATTATCGTAGATGTTCAGTTTCAGGATTCAGAGAAAAATTATCATAGACGTTCAGTTTCAGGATTCAGAAGTACGTTAACATAATGTAATAAAAATGCTAATACTATATTCGATATTGAAGGTACACTTAAAAGTCATGTATATACCTAGAATGCGAACAACGTGATAGTAATTCAAAAGTGATAGGACAAAGTATATTTAATGAGGAAAATATGACAGTAAAAATTACAAAAATTTTAGATGACGGTAATCGCTAATCGCTATCAATGAGGCGCGTCCTCACGGATCATCATAACTAGCGATTATGTGACGTTAACAAGCTTTTACCATTGTGCTGATTAGAAAACATGACCGATGTGAGAAAATATGAGTAAGCAACAAATTGCATGGCTTCTTATGTATATATTCTACATACACCAATAATGTGATATAGGTTTATGTGAAAATGTATTTATCTACACTCAAATCGAAAAATTCGAATTACGAATTCAAAGACGGTTCTATACATACGCACTTTATAAACGCATATATACATAAAATTAAAAATAATAGTAGTTTATGCAACTGTCATATAAGAAGGGGTATTAAAACACGAGAGTCTGTTTATCGATAATAGGTTGACTCGAGTGTTTTAATACCTAAGTTATATGCAGTTTCATACACTACTTTATCTTCACTCATAGGAAAAATTGAAATTAAACAAAGTATTAATTTTTTCACAGTTCATATTCATATTCAGCCTAAAACCTTAGACTAGTTTAATTAATAAAAAAAGATAGCGGTACTATAATGAGTTTTATGATACAGTTTATAATAAGTTCCGAATGCGGATAAACATACTTATATACTTTTTTTTTGTAAATACATATAATATATTATACATAGAAACACCCAGACCAATGCAAATAGACATATTCATGCATACAAATATGTGCACTGAGCGGAAATCGAACCCGCGCCCCCAGTCATATCAGTCGAATGCACTACCGCTACGCCACAGAGGCCGTGAAAATTATACTAAACAAAAGGAAAACATACATATAGTCACGCCTATTGCCCATTGGGGTAGGCAGAGACACCATCTTTCCACTTGGCATGATCTTGAGATACGGCTTTCGCTTCTTGTAGTTTCATAATTGTTTTCATACATGCACGCCGGCTGCGGGTGGGTACTCGTGACCTACCATATCCTTAAAGGGTCACGCATGTGCTATAGGCGATAAAATAAAAATAATCGAATCGTTCTAGAAGTCTAAGCTTAGACCGATCGCGGGTAGTAAGTATAATATATATAATATATAGTTTATTTTCTCCCATATAACATTGCAAACAACAATACTTTTACAGTTGAGAAGGTATTGGGAGACTGGTTTCCAAGCTAGGTAAGTACCTTTTTTTTTTTTTTTTTTATTGTGCGGAAATCCCTTCGGATACCCCCCCGCCGACCAGCAGGGGTGGTTATGTCGGGCTTGAACCGACTAAAACCGCACGCCGGTTGGTCAGACTCTTGGCCGTTGACGTTGACGCCAGCTACTCCAGAGGAGCAATCAATGATGCGTCATCGCCCACGTTGCCCAGGGTGCACCAAACTTGGAGGTGATCCAACCAGTCGCACCCCGCTAGGTAAGTACCTGTGATATGAATAACCAGGCTTCCATTCCACAGAAAGTCATACTGAGTCATAGCAAAAAAGTACATACAAGAGTAGGCAAACCAAAATTAATGATTTAAAAAACACAAAACAGTTAACTAACGAATAGTTAACTGAAAAAAAAAAGAAATATAATAAAAATACGTGGAAATCATAAATAGGTACCTAAGTAAAGTTAGTAGTCTTATTCTTTAGATGTTTGTGCATTTACGTGTGTGTGTATGTGTGAGTGTGTATGTATGTAGAAGTAAGTACTAGTCGGTGCCACAGCTGCTACTGGCCCCCGACCTCGCGGTTATTAGGTAAAACGTACAGGCACAAATTATAATGTAGGTAGATACAGGTACTAAAGTTTTACGTTAAGTATTAAGTAAGAACATTGTAGGTACAAAATGAACAATTAAAAATATTTGTAATGCGTCGCTTACATGTGCTACTTGGACGGATGCTCTAGCTGGATTACCTTTTTTTTCGTGCGGAAATCCTCTCGGATTAACCCCCCAAGCCGGCCGCAGGGGTGGTGATGTCGGGCTTGAGCCTCCTTCATGCTGTTCCACCTATCCCTATCCAGGCTTTAACCTCAGCCCACCGTTTCTTTGGTCTCTCGACGTGTCTGTTTCCTAGCGGTCCCTTCCACTTCGTAACTTGCAGCGTCCATCTCTTGTTCTTCACTCTACAGATATGTCCAGCCCACCGCCATTTTTGTTTCATAACGTATTCCAGAGCATCTGTTAACTAAGTTACTTCGGGCCACCAACCAGGTGGACACCGAAGTCTTAAAATCACGCAAAAAAAAATCAAAATCTTACACCCACTTTTTATCACTTTTCTCGACGTTTCACATGATTCTAAGTCTAATTAAGCAAAAAAAATGTTTGTGTCGGTCTGTCTGTTGGTCTGGATGTCTGGATGTCTGGATGTCTGTTTACACAATAACTCAAGAACCACTTATCCGATTTAAAAAAATCTTTCGCCAATCATCTTGTTTGGTTAATGGGAAGAACTGATTAGATTTTGGGGTTTGTACGTTCAAGGTTTCGGGTACCTACCATACAAATTGTCCTTAAAAAACTTTTACAAGTGAGTTTCTTTCGAGTTATCAGAGTAACGCGTATTTGACTTTGACATTTGAGTGACAATGACAATACGTATATTGTATATTTACATAAAACAAGCAAAGAAACTGAAATATAAACGCGTCGAATAATATGCATAAAGCCTAAGGTCTGTAATTTTGAATAAAAATACTGCAACAAAAATATCTAAGTTTGGCCCGAAGTTTGACAATCACTGTGTGATTTCCGTCCCACTAGATTTTCTTCATTATATTTTCGCTTCTAATTTTTGAAATTTCTTTATTTTTGCTTCATCATCATCATCATATCAGCCGTAGGAAGTCCACTGCTGAACATAGGCCTCCCCCTTCGACTTCCATTTCGACCAGTCTGTAGCGGCCTGCATCCACCGAGTCCCTACGATCTTTGTTAGGTCGTCTGTCCACCTTGCGGGATGCCTTCCTACGCTGCGCTTGCCGTTACGTGGTCTCCACTCAAGAACCTTTCTGCCCCACCAGCCATCTCTCCGAGCTATGTGCCCTGCCCACTGCCACTTCAGCTTGCTGACTCGCTCTTTGCTTAGTTTTTTTTTTCTTTTTTTGTGTTTTTTTTTTTACCCACGTTTGGCTCCCGTATGTAAGGCTTGGTAATATGCACGTATCCATAATTATCTTTTTTTGGTCTAAGTTGTAGTCTCGTTTTAAATTTTCTCAACAAACATAGTAAACATATTTATTGTATTAAATGTATGGTTAATCTCAACCTGAAGGTTGTATCAACCTATAAATTATATGACTCAGGCGACTCAGGCCATCAAGGATTCCATTGTAACTCTGTTACTCAAATATAATAATGTGTAATACGTTTATTTTGACGATGTTATTACTGTAAGTTATTTATCATGAGTTCATGACTATACTTGGAGTGATACGAATGCGCTGCCTACTGTACCTTGACATTGTGCCACACTGGAATTTTGTGAGTAAGCGTATTTTACGTAGGTTGGGTGTCGTGGCCAGAGTGCGAGGGAAATGCCTTTATACGCTTAGACAGCAAAAAAGCTGCGGGTTTGCGGGCTAAGGGGAAGAGCTACCCTTGGCCCTAGCAGAAGCAGGCTCAAGGCGGTGACGCGTCGTGTTCCAGGCTAGGCCCCTTGCACTACACGGTGAAGCGTCGGTAGCTTAGTGGTTAAGGAGTCGACCTTACGATCGAGAGGTCCCGGGTTCGAATCCTGGCCATTACACTACCGACGTGAACCCACTCCTAACACAAGCAATTTAGCTTAGCTGGAGGGGTTAGGGGGAATATTAGTAATTTCGGTTGCTAATATTCTTTTAAAAAAAAAAAAAAAAAAAAAAAAAACCCGCCTGTTGCTCGATGGGTGGTTCCTGGGGAATTTCCTTCCTTAGGGTATACCCGGGTTCCCCTCGTAATAGGTACACCGTGTGGTCTTAGTCGGTTCTATTCCGACATAGCCGCCTCACCGGCCCCCCTTAGCCTCGGTAAGGTGGTACCCGTGGAGATTTACACACGTTAAAAAAAGGCAGAAAACACTCTCTCGTACTACAAGTAACCGCCGGAGAAGCTGCTCCATTTGGATATCACTCTCATCTTTGTTTTTCATTTATTTTATTCATTTTTATGTGTATTGTGTAATTTTTTGTTTTCGTAAGGATACCCCCCTAATACCTCTCCCAGCCGACTACCGGGGGTGGTTATGTTGGATTCAAAACGAATATAACCGGACGCCGTCTGGGGTCTTCAGGCGCCGGGGTGTGAGGTGGCACATAAGGAATTTCCTACGCACACCGGCTGACTCAGGGTCAGCTCTGGTTTCGAGATGGCCCCCTGGTTTGGGAACCACGGTGTCCCCATCTTGCCCCGGAAAGGGGTTTCTTTTTTCTAAGTTAAATAATAATTTAGAAGTATTTGAGCGGACCTCGGGGGTTTCAAACCTGGGTCCACAAGTTTTGAATGCAACCGAGTTGGGCGGTCAGATGGTGATGATCACCATCATCGTTCTTAGCGTTTTCCTGGTACTTCTTCTCCTCCCTTTGGTTTAATTTATATGACTTTTATATGACTCATTAAGATATATACGTACGCCAATGTCAACTTATACCCATTCATCCTCACTTCATAAACCTATTTCGTCAATCTTATCTACGTGCCTGAACCATCTAAGCATCCCTTTTCTTTGTCTCATTCACTACATATTTTACCATAACACAGCATTCTCTTATCACGCTGTTATAACTTGATTAGTGTACAATCAATTAGCCATCGTTGTCCACTGCTGGACATGGGCCTCTCCTAATGTGCGCCATAGTACCCAATCCTCCGCCTTCCGCATCCAGTCTATCCCAGTTAACTTTTCCAGGTTCAGGTCAATCCACAATGGATTTCTTTTCTATTCTATTCTACTATACTCCTCTAAATTATTGTTAGAACTCAGGGCACTGACTAATGGCTCACGTCGCGCCGGTAGTGTGGTAGGATTCAAACTCGCAACATCGTAATTTCAAGTCCAACACTTCTGCCAGTACTAACTACACCTAAATACGTTACGAAGCGATCTCATTCCTAAATAACTCATTCGGCTTTGTTTGAGTTATCAAACGCTACAAATATTCTACAAAATTACTCAAAACCAACATACTTATTTTAAACGGAAACTAAAATCCGTCGTCGACTAAATTTTCGTGAAACACGATGGGTATTCACGCGATGTGGGACTAAGGTAAACGTGTACTTATATGTACAGTAATAAGGAATAAATTCAGTGAATTTTCCATGAGAAAACGCATCGCACACGCGCTGAGTCAGCTCCCCTTGGATTTGCCCGTTGTTATCACACTACTATCAGTAATGTTTGATGGGCTTGTCAAAATATGTTTAAACGAGAGGTGGTTAAAAACGTTTATACGATTGTGAAGTTCAGGATTCAATTTCCGAGACGAACGAAGTGTTATTATAATAAACCTAATAAATCTGATATAGTGTTGATATAAATCGATCAGAGCGCCGCGCAATAATTATCGATATCACCATCCCACATGACGAGAATCTTGTGAAAGCCGAAAAAGAAAAACAAATAAAATATTTAGATTTGGCTCACGAGGTTGTCGACATGTGGAATGTGGATTCGGCAATTATTGTTCCTATAGTTGTATCGGTTCACGGACTGATTGCCAAGAGCCTCGAACAACATCTCCAGAGGCTCGCGTTAGGCAGTTGGGTCAAGGGCTTGATGCAGAAGGCAGTACTCCTCGACACGGCACGTATTGTGAGGAGATTCCTCTCTCTGAAGCCCTAACCACTGGTAGCTTGGTCCCTGTACCCGTTGCCGGTGGGCCACAATTTTTATATTTTTAAATATATCTCTAAAATGTAATTTATAGGTATGTATTTTAAAGTTAATAAAGGGAATAATAATAATTTATTGATTCACGTGTTGTACAAGTCACTCTTATCACTTAATACAATTCATGTGTACGGAAGAGGTTAGCGTATTGAGTTTTATGTTCGGAAATATTCAATAGGAGGACAAGGGAGTGCCCAGATGGATAAAATCGTTTATGTGTGAGAGTATATTTTTAGGTTTCCATACTTTTTTTTTTCGTGCGGACATCCTCCCGGATACCCCCCCGCCGGCCAGCGGGGTAGGATATGCCGGGTAAGAACCGACTAAAACCGCACGCCGTCTCAGGTCTTCAGACGCCAAGGTGTAAGGTTGCCTATAAGGCATTTCCCTCGCACCCCGACTGCCCCTGGGCCATTTCCGGTTTCGAGATTGCCCCCTCGAGTTTAGGAACCACGGTGTCCCCATCTTGCCCCGGTATAGGGGGAGGGGGTGCTAGTCACCCCGCCGTCCCGGTAGGTTTCCGTACCTCAAGATCACCCGAGCCCGTCTTCCAGTCCACCCCAGCTACCTTTTTCACGTCTCCATCATCAGCTCTAGAGTCTCTAGGGTTCGTCTGCAGCCATCGGTTCTTTGGCAGATGTGGCCAGCCCATAGTCACTTCAGTTTGCTGCGAACTACGAGTATACAGTAACTCCAGGTTGCCACAAGCAAGGTTAAGTTTATCTCTCAATCTAGTTTGTGCGGAACTTGAACTTGCGCTTGAACTATTTTCTAGGACCTATTACCTTCGAGCTGCTATTCATAGTGTTAGAAATGTAAGGTTCGTGGAAAAGGTTAAAGGCTACGATCGACCCTTAGACGGTGTGCGGTTTTAGTGGGTTCGAATCCGACAAAACCACCCCCGCTAGCCGGCGACTGGGAACCCGGGGGGATTTCCGCATTTCAGAATTTAGAATGTGTGCTTAAGACCGCACGGCAGAAGTGAAAACTTCATTGGCAATCGCAATTAATTGACACAATAACCTCACAATGTAAACCAAATAAACGTTAAAATATTTTTTATTACGTACCAATAATAACTATTAAATTAATAAAGACAATTATTACGTATGAATTGGATATATACTAAATACAGCGACACAACAGCCAAGAGCAGCTGACTGTATCTTTCTCGCTCGGGTACACTCGGCGGTCCCGAGTTCACCCGATCGAGCCTTTCACCTCAGAGCGTGACGGATCAGCCTAACCTACGGAAGAAATCTGTATGCCGTGCGCCTAAAGAAGTATTCACTTCAAAAATGTACCGAGCAATAAGAAAACAAGTGGAATTCCTGAGACGAGCTCAGCCGAATACAAGGGATTTTCGATTTTGCGATATTTTTTTTTGCGATTTTTTGCAATTTTTTTTTATCTTGCAATGGCCCAGCACGAATCTATTACCGAAAACAGCAACTCGATAACTCATCTCCTTCATACCCAAAACCGTGACAGAAAATTGGCAACGACGACGACGTCGACGACGACGACGTCGACGACAACTCCTTAGCAATAGGGCTTTTCTAAAGAAAATCCCTAAAAAAAGGACGGCGCGGGGCCATGCGACACGTGTGAAAGTCGTGGGGCACAGGTAGTATGTTCACAAATGCAGTTCAATTCCTTGTGAAACATGTTAGTTGGCATCCTGCCAGATAGATGCCTCGACCCCACCGCGGCAGTGCCACGGTACTTATGGCATAATTTTAATGAAGTGTCATGTCGTATTCTTGTCACTATTTCTGTGTTAGTACCATATTAAACTTAATGATTACAGACTTAATGGCTTGCTGTGCTTAAAGGAAACAACTAAATATTTACGTAATAATAAAATTCTACAAATGTTTGTCCGCGTATCACTTCAACGCTGCACCTATTTGGCCAATATTTTTCCTCCACTACGACGTCTGTGCCACAGCTAAATCGAAGGCTGCAGGTTCGATTCATACTAAGCCCCTGAAGGGGTTAATGGAAATAAGTACAGACAAGCACCCGGCCTATCTGATGGAAAGGGGTTACCGTGGCCTATGGACGTGTGCAACTCTCACTCGCGCTGCCGACCCTTTTCCGTTACTAGCTAGAACTCTTTAAGAATTATTTATTTATTTATTACTATTTAAATTACCACAAATGTTTGTCGGCGCATCACTTGAGAACGGATTGACCGATTTGGTTGAATCCTGGCTTTGCTGTTACTGATGTATGATGCCCCACAAGGATCTGCGGGGCCCAAATTTATCTCATGTACCCCAGCTGATAGAAGAACGAGGCTCTGATGCAAATTTTTAACTGAGGGTAAGGGGTTAAGATGGCAGTCGCTCCCTTTTGCCATAATCAATCAAATTTTGGAAAGGAAAAGAAAGGATAAAGAAGGATAAGGAAGGATGAGGAAGGGTAAGGAAGGGTGAAGTAGGATAAGGAAGGATAAGGAAGGATGAGTAAGGATGAGGAAGGATAAGGAAGAGTGAAGTAGGATAAGGAAGGATAAGGAAGGATGAGGAAGGATAAGGACCCTGAGCTCCAAAGTACAAGCTTTGGATGCAACCGGAAACTAACGCTGTGATGATGATGATAATGATGAACTCAAAAACATAAGTATTGACGTATTTTCATATTCAACTGATACTCTATGCAAGTGTAAACGCGCCTAGGTTAGGAGTCATTGGCCATTTGATGTACACTTTAACATGTCACACGACTCAGCGATTGCACATAGTTAGACGCTGGAACTCTGCCAACCTCACTGGAATAGCCAGCGTGATGCATAAGTAGATCTAAAATATGGTTTCCGTGGAGGATTTAGGAATGTTTTGCTAGCTTAGACACGGAATAAGTTATCGTGTTTCAAAGATTGGAGTCGGTTTAGGATCCCTTGGAGGTAATAGTTAAGTATTCATCCATTAAATTGTAATAATAATTATTCATTCATTTATTTGATGCATTGAAAACTTACAGCTAAGAACATCAGTAAAAAGATGCAGCTTACTCAACTGAGAGCTTATTAAAAGATTTCACTTCTAATTTTAGATTAGTAAAATTTTGTAAGCAAATAGATTAAAAATCAAACAAAAATAAAAAAAAACTAATCACACAGTGGACACTAAAACCCGAAACATTGCACAAACTGAACAAGCGTTAACAGAGTCATACTATTTGAAAAAGTTAAGGCCTTCTTGCCGAAGACACACTAATTATGAAGGGATCAATATCGTGCTCAATATTGAAATACACATTATATTAGTCAGGGACAATGCTATCTAGACTTATCGTAGAATATTTAAAAAAAAAAAAAAAAAAAAAAAAAACTAAGCATATCTAGACCCCCATAATAGGGGTTCCAAAATGGATTTAGCTACTATTTTGACATTTTTTTCAGAAGTGAAATCTTCTTTAGGCGCAAAGAGCACTTTCCAAATGAGCACTTTTTGGGTGAACAAAAATCATGAAACTCGCATTTTTTTTAAATCTCATTTTTTGCACCGAGACGACTACATCACTGAGACGCGTCCCATATTTTTTTTTATAACAACACCATTTTTGTTGTAGCTGGATGGAGGGAGGGATGGATGATGACGATTCAAAAAATACACACGAAATTGTTCAAGTTGTCACTTCTGTCGGCACTCCCGGAGTGCCTCTGCCTTTTTTTACAAGTTTTTATTTAACCTGTAATCGGTATATTACAAGGATAAGTGGCCACAATCGCTTCTGTACGTTTGCAACAGTAGAATTATCAGGTCTAGCCACCCGCGAAGGGGACGACGTCCATGTGTGCCTGATTGAAGTCGGTTTAGGACGTTAACCAATCGAGAGTTTTAAAGGTGTGGTGTGCCCGCGTTAGTGGGCACGCGCTAGGGTTGGGTCGCGATAGAAGTATTCCTGCATAGTTTCAGGCCCCCCGACAAGGCGCAGAGTATGGAGATGTTAATTTGCCATCAGAGCTATTAAATAGTATTTCATTAGACGAGCGAAAAAATATAGCTATTTTTATTATGAAACTATAAGTTTATTAATATAGTTGCGATGTTTTCATTCATATAATCGCACTGAGTTACATATATGTAAAAAAGAGAATTTGAATCAAATACTGGATACTTTAAGAAAACATTGGCATCAGTACCAGATAGTGGGTGGTGACGGAGCCCATACATTTTCGCCCTTGGTTCTTTACTAAAATACATACATACATACATATACTCACGCCTTTTTCCCTCCAGGGAAGGCAGAGACAACAGCTCGCCATCTTCTTCGGTCCTTAAATACTTCACGAGCTTCCTTCACTGTCATTAAACCTTTCATGCAAGCCCGCCGGTTTCGAGTGCTTTTGACCTGCCCTTTTATCAATACCTCATTAATTTGATCAGTGTATGTCTTGCGAGGTTGACCCCGGCTTGCCTGCCCACTCACATCTGCCTTATATTCTAAAATATACCAGAATATTGAATTTCAAGATCCGCATCATAGTTACAAACATACATAGTTACTTACTATTATCGGGGCCTGAGGACGGCAGTTGGCCAACTCGCCGTCCTTACAGAAGCAGGCCGTGGCGGAGGCGTGTCCTGTGTACCCACACACGCCTGCCAACTCACCGAAGCGGGATAAAACCCGACCCCACCAGGCGAGGCCGCGGTGGCGGCCAAAGTCCGCCGGCAACCCTGGGGTTATCCTTTCGATGCCTTACCCGGGGTGCCCGGCAACGGACACTTGGGAAGGACACCGTGCGGTTTTAGTCGATACACGAAATAACCACCCCCGCTGGCCGCACGTAAAAAAAAAAAGGTGCGTTATAAAGCGTATAAATACCACTGAACTCTTCATTGCCTAAACATTCTCATATATTACTCAATGAGCTATTGATACGTCCAGATAAACAATGTGATCAATCAAACAGTCATTTCTCGTAATGACCGCCCGGGGCGGGCCGCCGCTTTTACTCGCCCATTATTGATAGAACTCTGCTCGAAACATCTTTATTAAGTGCACATTTTGCTTAAATCTGCCTGCGGGCTCCGCAAATGAGATGTACAAAGTTTTGATAAGGTTTGATGTTGCCGAACGTATCGAATATAATTATTTTACTATGTGTTAACACTGAAACATCTTACCAATTAACTTAATTGGCGATAGAGCATTCGAATGGTACGTCAGAGGTCGCGGGTTCGATGCCCGCTCAGGGCAAATAGTTTCATGCGTCTGTGTTTATTCCGCACCGGCTGTACTAGTGGCGAAGATGTCGTCTGCCTGGTTCTCTCTTCGATAGCTTCGGGTTGTGATGACTAGGAGTTTCTCAAAAGAAAACAACTGACGCCTGATCTTAGTACTGTACTTTATTTGGACTGTAATATACTTCAACGACAGACCGACAAGAAGCTTCGATTGACTATAAATACAGACTTTTATAGGTTTTCTTAAACAAAACACAATCGCGTTTCAGCATGTAACAGCGACATCTAGCGAGCAACTTTACAAATAAATATCGTCTTAAACAGTCTGAATCAAAACTTTCTATATTTTTTTATTTGGATATTACTATTTTCTACGCAGGTTAAAAATAGTTTTAATCAAACTGTTGTTCTTGTTAATAAAAAGAACTAAAAATTTAAAATCAAACGAGCCGAATCTCGATGGGGTTGCGTCGTTTCATTACAAAGTTCCTATGACCACCTTCTAGCTCCATCATCAGACGCTGGCTATCATTGAAAGATAAACTACTCGTCAAGACGATTAAAACGAGCCCCAACTCGATGAGGTTGTTTCGTTTCATTACGAAGTTCTTATGGCCACCTTCCAACTCCATCATAAGATTCAGCTCCATCGGTATCGGAGATTTGATGACAAAAATCGGGACAGGTGAAGCTAAATAAAAGCTTATAACATAGTTTGATAGCGGACCTCGGGTTCCAAAGTGTAATTAAGCTTTGGATGCAACAGGTATCTTATTGCATCTCCATAAAGATTGAAGATAAAAAAAGATTGAGAACGAATACCTTAGTTTTTTCTATTAATAGCAAAAACGAAGGTTTTCGTCTCCAAAAAGATTGGTACCCAGCACTGAGAGCCACGCGTCATCACAATTCAAACATGACGAAGCCAACACCATCCCCGGTATCGGGAGGCCACACCCCCTTGCTTAACCTCAACCAATCAGGATCGAGCGCATCGGTTCCGCAGCTCTCAACCAATCAGGATCGATCACGTCGTTTCCCCCTCCAACTACACCTATAAATACGCCAGTGACTCTGGCTTCTACATCAGTCGCAGAGAAGTCACCGCCGAGGAAGGTTCTCCGCACTCGAAGGTGTCCGGACCTGACCACTGAATATGTTGACCGCAGTGATTGACGAAACGTCTGGAATACAAGTTTCCGATGGACCACGGCCAAACAGCCCGGAAGCAGTATATTCTACAATTATAAAACTGGCACGCGCTAAGCAATTAATCGAGTAATCATACGCCAAAAATGCCTTACATCATTTTGGAAAAGAGCTGATACTCTTACACTACTGGACCAATATTAACCAAACATATCTAAGAACCACCGCAAGGAAACTGGCTTTCAAATGAAAAAAACCGCATCGAAACCGGTCCTTCCGTTTGAGAGCTACGACACCACAGACAGACACACACACAGACACGTCAAACTTATAACACCTCTTCACACTCGTTCAACTTATAACATACTCAGGCCAGATCAGGTTAAATAGTAGTCAAAAAAGTGTCCTGAATTCAATCATTAAAATGATTGCAACGGTTCCCACGGGCCACACAACACTGGTCTCTTGTTCAAATACGCAATAATTAATGTATTTTTTGACCCGTACCTGTATCGATGATGACCCATGCCAATATATGTGCTTGTATTATGTATCGATTCGTCTGACAGTCGCCATGCGGGATAGAAAGTGATTTATGATACGACACAAAATTACATTTAGTAAAATACACATCTTGAAAGAACACTATATGTTAATTTGAAAGAATTTCGGGACTTTACATTCTATAATGATGAGCGTTGGGTAAGTTTTGCAACCTCCGCCCCCCCCCCCCCCAGAGCTTCAGGGCCCAAGCTAACCTCATCTGCAAGCCAGTACACCTTCTGATTGACAGACGAGACTCAGGCGCATGCTTTGGGAGGTCTGGAGGTAGTCGTTCCCTAAAAGCAAAAATAAACTAAATAATGGAGTTGCAAGAGAACCGACACCGGGTTCCGCAGTGCAAGTTAGAAAACTCTTCAATGTCGTCTTCATTTCTACGAGTATTTCTATTTCACTCCTACGAAACGTAGCGTCATTTCGTTGTATTTTTTTTTACGTGCGGAAATCCCTTACATGAACCGACTAAAACCGCACGGTGTCCTGCCCAAGTGTCCATTGCCGGGCACCCCGGGTAAGCATTCGAAAGGATAACCGCTACCGGCGGACCTTGACCGCCAGCGTGGCCTCGCCTGGTGGGTCATTTTTTTGTATAGTGGGTCATTTGGTTGTATTGTGGGTCATTTTGTTGTATAGTGGGTCATTTTGTTGTATAGTGGGTCATTTTGTTGTATAGTGGGTCATTTTGTTGTATAGTATTTTTGTAGCTAAACTGGATGAAACTAGATCTGTGTTTCCTAAAAACTATAATCTGGGAGTATTCAAAACTAGAGTAAATAGGTTGCTTCTAGCAAGCGACACTTTCTCTGGTGAATTGTTTTTCAGCGCAGTTAATTATACTGGTTTTAACTATGTGTGATGAAAACAGGGCAGGTCAGAAGCACTCTAAACCAGCCAGCAATAAAAAAGCCACATTAGCAGATGGAGGGCTCTATATTTCTGCTTACCCTAGAAGACGAAAAGCGTGAGTATTGTATACGTAGATAATAGCTATAATACAACTCATATAATAGCAACCACTTGCTATCACAACACGTAACTAATCCAGCTATCTTTATAGACAACGGCTGTACTCATCCATCAAGCGTGCATAGCAATGGAAAGTGAGGCATAGGTGCTGTTTGTTGTCGCAACAGAACTGACCTATAACTTTCTTTATTTGCAATTGATTGGGCGATAGTTGGCCGACTGTTATCTGATCATTTTTGTCTTTGTTGTAGGTACTTAGCGCAATAATGCAACCTACAGCTAACTATTATTAATGGTTTTGCGAAAAATGGACCTCGTGAGAACTTCTTAAGCGGCGATAGCCACGTGGCGTACGTAACGGACTGCTGAGATGAGGTCTTGAGTTCGATCCCTAGTCGCCCCGGGCACACACCTCCGACTTATCGTAGTTATGTGTGTATTAATAAATGTTAATTATCGCTCGCTTAATAATGTGCCCGGTAGATGGCAATAGGCTCCCCCCCCCACATTGGGACCTAAACATAACTATACACCTCTGCCTACCCCTTCGGGGATACAGGCGTGAAGTTATGATATGTGAGAACATTCAGTACACGTCACCCGGCTTAAAGAACCCGGGATTGTAAAAAGAAGGAAATACCTTGCGGGTAGCATATTCCAGTTTGTCATCGTGCGACTTCTCCAGCTGTAGAGATTTTTAAGAATACCATTAATTTGGCGAATCGTGGGTGTGTAATACACGGGATACAGAGCTGAAGTTATATTATTATGAGTAGGGTCAATCGCGTTAGTAGTTTAATGGCCAGGGCAAATTTTGTTGGCCTATCAATCAATCAATCAATCATTTATTTTGCAAAACATTTACCGCACGAAAAAAAAAAAAAAAAGGTACACAGTAGGGTGTTAGAACTGTGGTTGTCCAATCCATGTTTTACCATATTGGTGTACAAAAGTGTTTTGGTTGGTGTTTAATTATGGATACTTTTACAAAAATTATTAACATTTTCATGCAAGACTAATAAAATTAGCATTAAGCTTATACTTACAAACACAAGAGGGAGATAGGTATAACATAAACTCATAAACATAACATAAACTCACGCCTATATCCCCGAAGGGGTAGGCAGAGGTGCTAGCACCCACATTTCGCCAGTTTATGTTTTAGGTCCCAATGTAATAGGTGGCGAGCCTATTGCCATTAACGGGCACTTATAAACCTGCGATAAATACACACATAACTTCGAAAAGTCATTGGTGTGTGCCATGGTAAAACCTGGGACCGAACCCGAGACCTCGTCTCAGCAGTCCTTTACCCATACCACTAGGCTACCGCGGTATGGTAGGATAGGTATAAGTAGCTCAATAGCACCAATTTTAAACTATTCGTAAATACAAATTAACTACTTTTACTAGATATATGCGAAATTCTACAAGTCGATGAAAGTTTAAAGATTGAGAAGATTTCGCGTGTACACAGCCAAGTTACTGGTAACTTAGGTGTTTTGTTAATTACGCACAGGATGCTACTGTCCAGTGGCACGGTAACGGTGCAAGGAACCTGAGACGCGGTCGCAGTGCCAGCTATTAGCGTTCTGAGACTTATTATAGTACTTTAATAATGGGAGCGCCGTGTGTTTCGCCGCATCATTGTCACTTTTTTTTAATATTTAGGACTCGTCAATTTGACTTCACCTCGCCTGATGGTAAGCTGAAGGTAGTCTCAGGAAAGAGCGTCACCATTACATACACGTACCATGTTAACAATGGTGGCACTCAGCTTGACGGCCTCATCAGAAGAGTGACACCGCGTGACATCCACCGGTCCCACTAGTGCTTCGACCACAATCCCCCTGCCCGGCTATGCACTTGCTGACCCCTGAACGCAATCAAACCGAAATTACATTACTATGGAGGGTTTTTCGCAATCGTACACGGTGGTACCCACCCGGCCGAATTTTGTGACAAATTTGTGTCATCAAATTTCTACCACCAGTAAAACTCACTGTGAGGAAGCTGTCAACAGCCTTGGGCACCATGGCCTTTCATGCAGCAGAAGTGCCGGCCGTATATCGCGACACGCTGATATCAACGACATAATTCTCCGTGCTCTTATCACTGCTGGCGTGCCAGCCGTTCGTGAACCTAATGGACTGGTACGCGACGATGGCAAGAGACCGGATGGTATGTCGTTATTGCCTTAGAAGTTGGGTAGGCCTTTGGTATGGGACGCAACATGCGTCGACACCCTTCTGCCTTCACACCTTCCAAGCGCAGCGGGCTGTGCCGGCGCTGCTGCTGCATCTGCGGAAAGCCTCAAATGGCGTAAATACTCTAACCTAGTAGGGGATTATGTTTTTGAGCCGTTTGGGGTTGAGACGTTGGGGTCATGGGGTCCAAGTGTCCGTTTTGTTTATATAAAATAACAGATTTTTAATGAGTGCACATGAATGTATACACGATACTTATAAAAAACAAACAATTTTTAAAATTTTAGTCTGTCTTTCTGTCTGTTTGGAAGAAAAGGTAATCTCTGGAACAACTGGGCCGATTTAGACGGGACTTTCACTAGCAGATAGGTAATGTAACAGAGCGTAACATATGCTAGCTACTTTAATTTTACAAAAATAATTAGGTATCCGCGCAAAAAAAAAAACCCACAAAATTGTGAATAAAATCTGATTTGCTCTGGAACGGCTGGGCCGATTTCGACGGGACTTTCACTGGCAGATAGCTAATATTATAATACGTAACATAGGCGAAATATAATAGAGTTCCACGCAAAAGAACTAAAACCTTAAAAATCGAACTGCACGCGGGCGAAGTCGCGGGCACCGCTAGTAATTAATAACATGTGAAGCTAATAGAAACTTGTTAAAAATAAATAAATTAAAGGTTCAATATAAATATTTCTGAGTCATCAAAATCAAGTCACTCATAAATTGTTCAAGACATTAATATCTAATTTGTCTGCGCTGTTACCCTTTAGAATGCCTTTTATTAAATCGCGTTCTAATGATAGAGATAACTTAAAAAGATTTTCTCGATTCCACCTTGAGTTATCATTAAATAATTATATTTAACTTACTTGACTAGAAATCGGCATCAGTGATGACCCTGAAACAAAACAAAATATTACGTTAATCAGTTTGCTACCGTAATGCAAACTTTTTTAACCGTATGGAAATATTCGCACGATCTGAATGTTTTACATAAGCTCTAATATTTTATACATCAAGGTCACATAGTAACTAACATCAGGAGTAACGTTCTGTACCAGGATATCAGGCAATAGCTAAATATTGTAACCAATACGCGCTTGGAGCTTCAAACAGGTAATCTAACAGAGATAAGCGTATCATCATCATCATCATCATATCAGCCGTAGGAAGTCCACTGCTGAACATAGGCCTCCCCCATCGACTTCCATTTCGACCGGTTTGTAGCGGCCTGCATCCAACGAGTCCATGCGGTCTTTGCTAGGTCGTCTGTCCACCTTGCGGGAGGTCTTCCTACGCTGCGCTTGCCGGCAAGTGGTCTCCACTCGAGGACATTTCTGCCCCAACGGCCATCGGTACTCCGAGCTTTGTGCCCTGCCCACTGCCACTTCAGCTTGCTGAGTCGCTCTGCTATGTTGGTAACTCTGGTTCGTCTACGGATCTCCTCATTTCTGATTCGATCTCGTAGAGAAACCCCAAGCATAGCCTATTCCATAGCTCGCTGTGTGACCCCGAGCTTCCGTATGAGGCCCGTAGTGAGAGACCACGTCTCGGCACCGTAGGTCATCACTGGTAACACGCACTGATTAAAGACCTTTGTCTTCAAGGACTGCGGTATTTTGGACGAGAAGACGCTGCGCAGTTTCCCGAACGCAGGTCAGCCGAGTTGGATTCGTCGATTGACCTTCTTAAATTCTGTCGATTGAAAATTGGCACGTCTTATTATTACGTAACACCGAAAATATCGTTCCAGTATATATATATATATATATATATATATATATATTATGTTATGTTATAAAACATGGTCATGTTAGCGATGAACGGGAAAATCAAAAGAATGGGTGAACCGATTTTGATGATCTTATATTTTTTAGATATGTCTCCTGTGAATTTTTGTGGTTTTTTTTGCGGAATTCGCCTCGGTTAACCCCTTGCCGGCCAGCGGGTGTGGTTATGTCGGACTCAAACCAACCAAAACCTCTCGCTGTCTCGGGTCTTTAATGCCGCGGTGCAAGGAGACATTCACGAAATAAATTCAGCTGATAAGGTAACCAATATAACTAGATTCCAAGGCAGAACGAAGTTTGCCGGGTCAGCTAGTATGAGATAAATGGATGCCTCGGGGTGAAGTATATTTATCATAGGCGAAGCCGCAGGGCACAGCTAGTATTTATATAATAATTGAATATTATTAAGTTACAATTCATACAACTGTACCTTTTTTTTTTTTATCGTGCGGAAATCCATTCGGATACCCCCCCGCGTGCCAGCGGGGGCGGTTATGTCGGGCTTGAACCGACTAAAACCGCACGCCGTCTCGGGTCTACAGACGCCGGGGTGTAAGGTTGCCCATAGAGCATATCCCTCGCACCCGACTGACCCTGGGCCATCTCCGGTTTCGAGATGGCCCCCTCGGGTTCCACCACGGTGTCCCCGTCTTGCCCCGGTTTGGGGGAGGGGCGCTAGTCGCCCCACCGTCCCGGCCTGCTTCTGCTGGGGTGACAGGTGGCCTCACCCGCCACCCCCAGGCCTGCGCTCATGGAGGACGGAGGTCGTTAAGCGACCTCCGGCGCCTGAGTCGCCTGCGACGCGTGGCGAGCAAGTTGCGGGCTCGGCGGTCCGGTAGAGTTCTAAGTCTCTCCCGGGCGCGCTCCGCCATCTCCTTCGCGAGCATTACATGCTCGCAGAAGGAGGTGGCGGCGGCCCACGCGCTCGCGCTCCGCACCATTGCCGCAATCATGATGCCGAGCGAGAGGACTCCCACCCCGATGGCTGCCACGAGGTCACGCCTCGGCGCCTCCCACGCCGGGCAGTCCGTCAGCGTGTGCAGCCCTGAGTCCTCGCTCGCGTCGCAGTGATGACACTCAGGCGTTGGCTCCTTCCTGATCCGATGCAGGTGGTCCCCGAAGCACCCCTTCCCGGAGACCACCTGCGTCAGTCGGTACGAGAGGCTTCCGTGTCGCCTCTCCAGCCAATCCTCCATGATGGGCCTTACCGCCGATATTGCGGCGTGCCCTCATACAACTGTACCTAGAACGTATCATGATAGCGATTGCCCAGTTGCATTTAAAGTTTGCACCTAGGACCCCGGGGTTCGCTTATTATTTTATATTAGTATGTTGGCTTTTCCGGGAGCGACTGTCGTCTATTCCCCCAATACCGAGAGGAAAACCTGCGCCAGAGGCTCGTCCGGTGTTTAGCAGGTACTCGGACTTGTAGGCGAGGTTGGCATGCGCCTCAAAGAAATTAGTATGGCCCTCTACCTAGAGCGTCTTTGTCCTTTTTTTTTTACGTGCGGAAATCCCTTCGGATACCCCCCTACTAAACCCGCACGGTGTCCTGTCCAAGTGTCCATTGCCGGGCACCCCTCGAAATCCCTCGAAAAATAATCCCTCGAAAGGATAACCCCAGGGTTACCGGCGGACCTTGGCCGCCAGCGCGGCCTCGCCTGGTGGGGTCGGGTTTTATCCCGCGTCGGTGAGTAGGCAGGCGTGTGTAGGGCACACACGACACGCCTCCACCACGGCCTGCTTCTGTAAGGACGGCAAGTCGGCCAACTGCCGTCCTCAGGCCCCTATCATGGAGGTCGGTGGTCCCGGGCGCCCCGGACGTCTTTGTCCTAACCTGTTTAAGATACTTATTCTGTCTTCGCAACTGACTGTCTTTTCACGACATAATAGTATGTTATACAGCGTCCGAGTGTCACTGATATAAAATGCTACCCGCTCGCATTGCCACCTCGCTTTACGATGTACAGTTCTGTGACACTTGTCACTAATGCCCGTCACTTCGCAGTTAACTGTCAACACGCACGACATGACACATTGTCTTAAATACATAGACTTACGCTAATCATCATGTTTTTACTTAATATCATGTACAGAAAAGAAAGTTGATTTATTATCATACCTATACAAGTGTACATCCCGAAAGAAGTAGGCAGGATTAGTTTATTAAACCCACACTCACTGTCCGATGTTCTTATACTAGGAAAAGCGTGGCTCATCCAATAAGTAGGGGCCCGAACTGTAACCGTAATAAAGTGTTTTGGCACTGTTTTTTGAAACCCATTTATAAATATAATAGATACGAAAGTGTAACCTTTTCAAAGTGGTACGTTATATATGTGTTAATAAGTGTAACAGAAATAACGTCCTAAAGTACTTGGGGGTGTACAAACTACCTTTATTAAAAAATTAGATTATAAATATAATCGGATAGTAAATTTGTTATCGTAGCATTTCGGTTAACACTTATTAACACTGTTAACAGATTAATATCTGGTACATATATTTATATAACGGTTACACAATTGAAAGTGGAACGATTAACAGATTCAATACCACATTTATAAGTGTAACACTTTCATTCTGTAACCTTTTCATAGTGTAACCCATATAATTATGTAACCTTTATGAATGTGTTTTTAAGTCCTTACATGCAATAAGTACAATAAGTATTTCTCATTATTATCATCCTCCTGCCCCTTATCCCATATTTATCCTACACTGAGTCAGTGGGGCCAAACTTAGGGAGTCCTGGAGAATTATAACGTAGACGCAGTGAGCACTATACTACCGATTCGAATATCAATTCAGGATATTTACTGATCTGTGACAAAAAAAAAATACAGTCAAGTAACATACTTTTATTGGCTGTTTGATCATTAAACATTATCTGATGATTGTTGAAAATTATACGAAATTTAGTCATAAGGAACTAATTCAAAACTTCCGTATGATAATTAGGAGAATCAAATAATTCATTTATACTACTGTATGACAAAAAAAATGTGTAATTTTTGCAATTCCTGATTCCTGACATTACTCCATTGAGGCGAAGCTGAGTGAAAGCAGAATCCGAGGTGAAAGGTATCGGAATCCGGAATCGGTAGGAGTGGAAGGCACAATCCGGCACTGTGGAACCTCTCAGAGATAGGAGAGATTTTGACTCTCTGTGCATGTTCTCCCGCCTATTTAATGGTATGTGTTCAGAAGGATTGTTCGATATGATCCCGACGGCCACATACTATCATCGTACCACTCATGTAACTCACAGATGTAACGCTATACTGTGGAATGATCTCCCTGCTGAGGTTTTCCCAAGCGACTACTATATGGGGTTTTTCAAAAAGGGCATTACTGGTTTTTACAGGGTCGGCAGCGCGAGTGTGATGCCCCTGGTGTTGCACACGTCCATAGGCCACGATAACCGCTGTCCATCAGGTGGGTCGTGTACTTGTTTGCCACGTAAGTGGTATAAAATAATAAAAATAAAGAGATGCTGGCTGTATATCAATGGTCTCACTATGAGGGAAGCCGAAGACCGGGTAAGTAGAGAAGTAGGAGACCGGATTCCGGACTCCAAAGTCCAACAGGGATTGGCTATCGGAGGATGAGGATGACTCGATCGTGTAAGTACCACCCTCGCACTTAACTTTAAGTAGCAATGCTTTTCGTGTAGTTTATAAGAGTGCTTGACCACACCCTTTGCTTTTCCCTATGCCCCTCTCACCTCTTTACCCTTACTAAGAAGCAACGCGAGGGTAATACCTCTTTAATCAATAATAATAATAAATACTCTAGGACAAATTACACCACGCCATCTAGGCCCAAACAAAGCAGTGCTTGTCATATGGGTTTAGAATGCGGATAAACATACTTAGTTACATTTATTTTTGGAAATAAATACATAAATACATATTATACATAGAAACACCTAGACCAATGCAAATTTACATATTCGCACTGAGTGGGAATCGAACTCGCGACCTCTGATTCAGCAGTGTAATGCACTACCGCTGCGCCACAGAGGGTGTCAATGCGTGTCGGTTACGATAACTACAGGCTATCAGATAACCATGAGCTGATTTGCTACCCCTCGGTTACCCCTCCACCGGTCAGCGGGGGAGGTTATGTCAGGCTTGAACCGACTAAAACCGCACGCCGTTGCGGGTCTTCAGACCCAGATTTGAGGGTGTAAGGTTGCCCATAAGGCATTTCCCTCGCACCCCGGCTGACTCCGGGCTATCTCCAGTTTCGAGATGGCCCCCTTGGGTTTGGGAACCTAAACAGTATACTCGTAAAAGCCATCAATCAGAGCTGCACATGCATAAAAACGCTTGTGGTTATTATTATAACTACACGATATCCATTAATGTTGCGGTGTACAATACCGCCTGCGCCTACGCATGTCACGTGTACCGAAATATTGCAATAATTCGGTAAACAGGTCTAGGTCGAAGTTTCATTGCTTTTTTATGTTTTTTTTTTTCATTATTTATAGTGTTGTGCTAAATTCTTCTATGAATTTTGTATGACACACTTTATTGTAGGATTATGTTATATCATCTATCTATATACGTACATACAATAATAATAATACCGGAGGTGGCCCAGGGTCAGTCGGGGTGCGAGGGATATGCTCTATGGGCAACATTACACCCCGGCGTTTGTGTTTTTTTTTTTTATACCACTAAGGTGGCAGACAAGCACACAGCCCACCTGATGGGAAGCGGTTACTGCGGCCTATGGACGTGTGCAACACCAGTGGCGTCACACTCGCGCTGCCGACCCTGTAAAGGAAAGGGGATGGGAAAGGAGTTTGGGAGGGGATGGGAAAGGAGTTTGAGCTCCGGCACTATCACTCACCAAACGGAACGCAACTGTTCAAATACTGTTACTTGGCGTTGATTTTCTGTGAGAGGGTGGTGCTTCCCCGGTCAAGTCGACCCATTAATGCAACGGCCAAAATGACTGTTGCTTGACTCTACCACTCTAAAAACCCCCGGCGTCTGTGGAGTCGACGCGGCGTGCGGTTTTAGTCGGTTCAAGTCCGACATAACCGCCCCCGCTGGCCAGCGGGGGGGAGGGTATCCGAAGGGATTTCTGCACAAAAAAAAAAAACGAAAGGTACATATAATAAAATCATAACGAGGTGATAACTGTACATTGAATATGTTTTCAAAAAAAATTTTGTTATGTGTTCTAAGAACGATACCGATGCCAAAAATGTGATAATTAGATTTTTTTCTGTTTGTCTGCTTTTTATTATCGATTTCCGAGCATCACTTGAAAACGGCTGAACAGATTCAGCTGAAATTTTGCATGAACATTCTTCTAGGGTATGGTCATAAACTGCGCTATATATCATCACGCTATTATAAGTGTGATAGGAGCAGCAGGGTAAAATGGATGGAAAATGAAATGAAATCATTCCTTTATTATCACGAAATTCTGCAGTTCGATAGAACTCGGACATGGTCAACGTTCGGACTATAAATCATCAGGCTATAGCTGAAAGGTGATGAGCAGTAAAATATGAGTATAAATCTCGAAACTACAGAGTTACCTACGTGTAAAAGATAGTTGATTAGGATCTAAAGCTTTGATCAATATCATCACGCTATTATATTAGAGAACCGGGTAGAATTTATTCTGATGTTACATGTAAACATCTATTTCTTCATGATAAATGATTGAAAATATAACGATGAAATAGGTTACCTAATACATGTTGGGTTCGAAACTGCAGAAGTAAACATACCTTGATATTTTCCGAATTTAACGCGGACGAAGTCGCGGCTTTTTTTTTTTTTTTATATTTAGGACACGTCAATTTGACTTCACCTCGCCTGATGGTAAGCTGAAGATAAAGTCTCAGGAAAGAGGGTCACCATTACATACACGTACCATGTTAACAATGGTGGCACTCAGCTTGACGGCCTCATCAGAAGAGGATTGTCGTCGCAGCACCGCGTGACACCCACGGGTCCCACTAGTGCTGCGACCACAATCCCCCTGCCCGGCTATGCACTTGCTGACCCCTGAACGCAATCAAACCGAAATTGGATTACTATGGAGGGTTTTTCGCAATCGTGCACGGTGGTACCCACCCTTTTGTGACAAATTTGTGTCATCAAATTTCTACCACCAGTGAAAACAGTAACAGCTGGTGGACTAATAAAAATGTTTGTAGGTAATGTGGTGCTTCAGTAAATCGTTAATCGGTTATCCAGTCTCTGCACTCTACAGTCAAAAGGTACCATCGCCTTAGTCCCAGTCGTATCTGAGGCTTTGGGCTTACCCGGGGTGCCCGCAACGGACACTTGGGGAGGACACCGTGCGGTTTTAGTCGGTTCATGCCCGACATAACCACCCCCGCTGGCCGGCGGGAGGTATCCGAAGGGAATTTCCGCACGATAAAAAAAGAAAAAATGGTACTGCAGCGGCCTCATACATCAAAATTATAGTTTACCAATTACGTCAACTCACTTTACCCCAAGCAATTAAAGGTACTCAGCAGACAACCGAGGGGGCCATCTCAAAACCGGAGATGACCCTGGGTCAGTCGGGGTGCGAGGGAAATGCCTTATGGGCACCTTACTCCCGGCTGCCTTATGGGTCTGAAACCCGAGACGGCGTGCGTTTTATTCGGTTCAAGCCCGACATAACCTACCCCGCTGGCCGGTGGGGGGGTATCCAAGGGGATTTCTGAACGAAAAAAAGGTACTAAGCAGACAAATGCTCATATATTTAACAACCGTGGGAATAAATCGTAATAGGTAATTCCTACGTGACGTCATTTTAATATCCAAGTTCTAAATAAGCATAAAATGAACAAGCGTCCAAATAATTTGATGATGTGATCAGATGATGACACATTATATTAAAAATTAACTTTTTTTGTTTCAGGTCATAAGGTCATTGTCGATACACGAACATGAATAGCTCTAATGTGATATGTACGTCTGTATATTGAAGACATTTTAAATTATTAACTAATTCTGGGACATAATAACTACCTAAATTGGGATAACTATGGGTTTTAGAATTCGGATTATCATTTTTTTGTACATGCATACATATCTAATACTTTTAAACGAGTAATTCTTGTATATTGTATATATACATATATGTATATGTAATCGAACGCTCTGCCGCCATGTTACACAAATTGCCAGTCAGGGCGCTGTTTCTGATATTCATATTTTTGTTCTTTTTGTCAGTAGCATCTTTTCTTCGGTTCCAGGTAATAGGGAGCACTATCACTAGACAACGTGCTGCTACTTAAAATCCGCTAACAAAAAATCTAAAAGAACATTGCCGTTGCTGTTCGAATCCGACCATCCTCGCTGGACGGCGGAGGGGTATCTGAGGGGATTTCCGCACGGAAAACAAAGGGTTTTTCGCTTTAATTGCAAAGCTATTGCGGTGTGGTAACTGTAATTGTAATACGAATAAATACTGATGTAAAACTTAGTCTTACTTAGTCATACTCCAAGTTCAAGTTGCTAGTTCGACCATCAATAAAACTAGTTACATTACAAGCAAGACGTAACATGTGACTTTGTTAAACATGTTAATAAAACAGAATACACGACAACAACAAAAAATCTTTAATTTTGATTCTATTGATTTATGGTACGCAAAAAAAGTACAACACAGAATTAATACACATAACAACATAACATAACTACACGCCTGTATCCCCGAAGGGGTAGGCAGAGGTGTATTACACACCCACGATTCGCCAGTTATGTTAAGGTCCCAATGTAATAGGGGCGAGCCTATTGATATCTACCAGACACATTATTAAGCGTGCGATAATTAAAATTTATTAATGCACACATAACTACGAAAAGTCAGAGGTGTGTGTCCAGGGCGACTTAAGATCGAACTCGAGACCTCGTCTCAGCAGTCCGTTACGTATGCCACTGGACTATCGCCGCTTTCTTATTAATACAACACAGAATTAATATAGCATTATTATTCTACGTAAGGAAAAGAGGCGGATTCAACCAAAAACAAACATTAAATACCACCATTATAAAGCCAACAATGGTCACAATGCTAAAGTGTATGGGGCTCCATCAAAATCTTCGGGGCCCAAGCCTACCTCTCCTGCTAATTGACGAGCGAGGGTCTGGCGCAGGCTTTTCCCTCGGAGTTAGGGGTCAGACGGCACTCGCACCCGTCAAAGCCATAATAAACTGACAAGGAAAGGAGTACGAAAGCGAAACCCGGGCTTCAAAGTGCAAGCTTTGGATACAAGCAGGAATGTATGTAAAGATTTAGATCGAAAAAAGAGAACATCTAAAACGGGACCTGAACCCGCGACCAGTCCCTTACATGTTAGATTTTCTCTTTTTCCGATCTAAATCTTTAGAAAAAGTAAGCATACAAAATGCTTAAAAATTTAATTGAATTAATTAGGCGGAGTCATCAAAAAACAATGTTTAAAAATGACTGTAAAGTTATTCACTGTTTCCGTAGTTCGCAAGAATTACGGTAGATGGCTCCTGCGTCGCCTTAAGACGTATAAAATATATCGGAGAATTTCGAATATCTGGGAGGTGTCTAGATAGCTCAGCTGGTCAGAGCATTCCCCCTGTAAGGGACTGGTCGCGGGTTCAAGTCATGTTCTCTTTTTCCGATCTAAATCTTTAGAAAAAGTAAGCATACAAGATGCTTAAAAATTTAATTGAAGGAATGTATGTATTTGATCAGAAGAATTGTTCGACATGATGCCCACGGCCACGTTCTATCATCGCACCTCTCGCCACAGACAGGGAATCCATCCTCACACATTCCAACCGGCAACGGTGGTACATTGAGGTATGAGAGGAACGTCTCCCGCGCACGCTCACACTGTGGTATGATCTGCTTGCAGTGGTTTTCCCAAGAAACTACAATATGCGGTTTTTCAAGAAGGGCATAAAAAAGTTTTTACAGGGTTGGCGTCCATAGTCCACGGCAACAGCTTCCCATCAGGTGGGCCGTACACTTGTCTGCCACCTAAGTGGTATAATTTTTAGAAAGAAAGAAAGAAAGGAAGAAAAATCTCTTTATTCTGGTGCAATACAATTTACACATCTAAAGAATAAAATGTGTACACCTAAGTGTATTATCAAATTTAATGATCTCAAGTAATAGTGGACGCGTCTATTGCCGCCAATTTCGCATAAGCTGTATGTTTATGTGTATGGATAAAGCAGGAGGAGACCAAGAACCAAGCGACGTACCTTTATTTTTGCTTTTTTTTCTTCGTGCGGAAATACCTTCAGATACCCCGCCGGGCAGCGGAGGTGGTTATGTCGGGCTTCAACCGACTAAAACCGCACGCCGTCTCGGGTATTCAGATGCGGTGGTGTAAGATGGCCTAATAAGGCAATTCCCTCGCACCCCGGTAACTCTGGGCCATCTACGGCTTTACGACTACCAAGTGACGTACCTAAGTTTTTCAGGGTTCCGTTGCCAAATGGCAAAAAACGGAACCCTTATAGATTCGTCATCTCTGTCTGTCTGTCCGTCCGTATGTCACAGCCACTTTCTTCCGAAACTATAAGAACTATGCTGTTGAAACTTGTTAATATATTGGTATTATTGTATTCTTTGAAACGCATTAAGATTTTCACACAAAAATAGAAAAAAAACAATACATTTTTTGGGTTCCCCATACTTAGAATTGAAACTCAAAAACATTTTTTTCATCAAACCCATACGTGTGGGGTCTATGCATAGGTCTTCAAATATGATATTGAGGTTTCTAATAAAAAAAAATTCTAAACTGAAAAGTTTGCGCGACAGACACTTCCAAAGTGGTAAAATGTGTCCCCCCCCTCTCCCCCCCTGTAACTTCTAAAATAAGTGAATGATAAAACTAAAAAAAATATACCATATAAACTTCCACCGAAAATTGGTTTGAACGAGATCTAGTTAATAGTTTTTTTTTACGTCATAAATCGTAAACCGCAATTACCTTTTATTCAATCAACTCAAATATAAAAAAAATCCTTCTTGCTGTGGATGGCAGAATTCGAAATTAATAAAATTAAACTTTTATGTAATAACTCGCTTTGTAAACTTTAATTTGACTAGTATTTTAGGGTTACATTTAAATTATGATAAGTTGGCCGCTTAGCATAATATATTATGTGCAAGCTTTAAACCCATGCAAATTCAATGCTGTCACATATAAATTTAATAGTGGACTTATAACATTAATATGTGACAGCAACAGAATTTCCATACCTTAGAGAGCACGTTAAGCCATTCGTATAGTACCCTCCCCCCCCCCCCATACGAATATCTGTGGCATTCGGTACTGATAGTTGGAGCGGTTAGAGCGGTAGTGCATTCGACTGCTACGTCAGGGGGCGCGGGTCCGGGGTGTGTGTTGGGTAACCTCCTCGAGTGTCGCTCCGATTCCGATCCCGCTGCAGTCCGGGGGGAACGGAATCGGAGCGGCCGGTACACCCTGGGCGGCGGTCAATGGCTTCCCCTTCACCCCTTCATAGGGTTGGCATTGATCGTCGGCCAATACCCAACCTGGCGGTAACACATCGCTCTCCGTACTCCTCTGCTTTCAGAGGAGACAGGATGAGCGATGCTGTTAGTGGTGAGATGGCCCAGGGTCAGCCGGGGTGCGAGGGATATGCTCTATGGGTAACCTTACACCCCGGCGTCTGAAGACCCGAGACGGCGTGCGGTTTTAGTCGGTGCAAGCCCGACATAACCGCCCCCGCTGGCCGGCGGGGGGGTATCCGAAGGAATTTCCGCACGTAAAAAAAAAAAAAAAAAAAAAAAGGAGGCGCTGGTCCGATTCCCGCTCAGTGCAAATATTTGTATGCATGGATATGTATATTTGCGTTGGTCTGGTTGTTTCTATGTATAATATGTATGTATTTACAAAAAAAAAGTATCTAAATATGTTTATCCGCATTCTAGAACCCATAACACAAGCTAGTTAAGCTATGCTTACTTTGGGTCTAGATATCCCCGTGTAGAATGTCGTAAGATATTTATTTTTTTACCTGGTCACCCACAGAACTTCGTTATCGCCAGTGAGTTATGAAGGCCAGATGAGAGTCGCTTCATGCAAAATATCAAGTTCGGCCGTTTCGGAGGTAGACTGAAAAGCTGATCTGAGTTAAGAAACAGCTCGGAGAATTATGAGGCCTAATTTGTGTTCCTTTTGCCGTCAATCGTACACCTGTTTCAAACTCCGTGCTGCTTCTATGAATGTCTTAACAGAAAATACTACAAAAACTTTACCCGACCACGCCACTAGACAGTCCAGACGTGAATAGTTAAAAAATGACCAGTATTACTAGTCAATGTATTCAGAATATCCTTGGCACTTCGTATAAGAACCACACTGTTCTGTTATAGGGATTAGAGTGATACATATATGGGTTCAATGGCTTACAATTATTGGGTCAGCGAATGAGTAAATATGTTATAGATGGGACACTAAAAGTACTACAACTATTATATTATAGTTTAATAAATAATCTTTTACCCCCCCCCTCGCCCTGGTGTTGACCCCCCCCCCAGAAGCCAAAATAAACAAGATAATGGAATTATAGGACAACAAACGAAAACTTAGATCGGGTAACGAAGAAGCTGTGTAAAAGTAAAAACTTTAATGGCGCGATTCAGTATTCTTGGCGCCATCTAGTAAATTTAAGCTGAACTACTTCAAAAATTGAGCAATATGTACACACAACATGGGGTGTGTGTTGGGCAACCTCCTCGAGTGTCGCTCCGATTCCGATCCCGCTGCAGTCCGGGGGGAACGGAATCGGAGCGGCCGGTACACCCTGGGCGGCGGTCAATGGCTTCCCCTTCACCCCTTCATAGGGTTGGCATTGATCGTCGGCCAATAACCAACGTGGCGGGAACACATCGCTCTCCGTACTCCTCTGCTTTAAGAGGAGACAGGATGAGCGATGCTGTTAGTGGTGAGATGGCCCAGGGTCAGTCGGGGTGCGAGAGATGTGCTCTATGGGTAACCTTACACCCCGGCATCTGAAGACCCGAGACGGCGTGCGGTTTTGCGACATAATCGCCCCCGCTGGCCGGCGGGGGGGTATCCGAAAGGATTTCCGCACGAAAAAAAGGTACTTACTTTCTGCATACTGTCAATTGTTTTTATATTATGTAGTGTGTATTAAGTCCGCTGGCAATCCTGGGGTTATCCTTTCGAGGGCTTACCCGGGGTGCACGGCATCGGACACCGTGCGGTTTTAGTCGATACACGACATATCCACCCCTGCTGGCCGGCGGGGGGGTATCCGAAGGGATTTCGGCACGTTTAAAAACGTGACAGCTTTATCCATTTATCATCCGTTGTCGAACGAATTATTATTCTGTGAGCGTGTCACAGAATATTAATTCGTTTTTATTAAAGGACCTCTTCTATTCTAATCTTTGTTATTAATAAGCAGTAAGTACTTATTAACAATAGAAGTTACGCCTTTTTCCCATCATGGTAGACAGAGACAACATCTTTCCACTTGGTACGATCCTGCCAAGATTTGACTTTCGAGGGAGCAACTACTGTCTGACACCCTAACTCCGAGAAGAAAGCCTCCGCCATAGCCTCGTCCGTCAATCAGTAGGTGTACACAAGCTGGCAAGCGCTGGTGAGTTTGGATTGACCCCCAAAGAAACTGGGTGGGGCGGGCTCCACTGCTCGACACCACGCCATACACTACATCACTTAAAAATATAATTACCAAATTATTCTCACGAATATAGCGGCGATAGCCCAGTGGCGTACGTAACGGACTGCTGAGACGAGGTCTCGAGTTCGATCCCCAGTCGCCCCGGGCACACACCTCTGACTTTTCGTAGTTATGTTTGCATTAATAAATGGTAATTATCGCTCGCTTAATATTGTGCCCGGTAGATGGCAATAGGCTCGCCCCCTATTACATTGGGACCTTAACATAACTGGCGAATCATGGGTGTGTAATACACCTCTGCCTACCCCTTCGGGGATACAGGCGTGAAGTTATGTTATGTTATATTATGTTATGTTATGTTCTCACGAATTATGAAGCTCCTCAATTTTTAAAGTCGGTTTATAAAACATCCATATCAAGCGATGCACATCTGTTGAAATTTATCTATGGACTAAAATGGGTCATCGCGCACATGCGTTATCTAATCTGTGATACCGTGTCATTGACCGGACAAGTGGCCCACTATTGGGACAAAATCCCCTCTGGATGATTCCTTCCTGTGGCGATTGAATTGACGGTTTGTGTCAGCGACCCATATTATAAAGAGTGGAAGGTACAAAGAATGGTTTTGTAGAGAGGCTGAACTAATTCTGATTTAAGACGTACGTGTTGCTGCCATTGACAGGGGGAAGTAGGCTCAAATGGAGAAGTACCAAACTCAAACAGCTGAACGGATCTAGCTGAAAGGTACAGAGACAGTCTGGAATAACATACATATAGGCTTCTTATGATCATAGGAATGGAATAAGTTCCCATGGGTCCCACGGTAACAGCTAGATCTGAAGATTTTAGATTGACATGGTCATTTACATTAAAATTAGAATTATAAACGGGATATTTACCATGTTTAGTATCTTTTTCGAGAATCCGATATTTCGGCACTGTTACAAGTACCATGAGCACGGATGTACTAACTAAAAGATACTAAACATGGTAAATATCCCGTTTATAATTCTAATTTTAATAGATCTGAAGAATTACAAAACCATTATTGTAATCATTTTTTGAAAACAAGTTATGATAACTCTTTCAGATGCAAGTAGATAATATTTATTACCTATAGATGACGGATCCAAATAGCTTAATGACTGAAGTATTCTTATTAAAAAGGGACTGCTATGGATACCAGCCCCTATATGGAAACTTCCAATTTAAATTTACATCACAATTATATTTGACCACATCCTGAATAAGTATAGACGTAAAACAGAACAGTACCCTGACAAAAACAGGGTCAACTGCTATTATTAATATTTGTGTTGCTTAATAAGACAATTACCAATCATATTGTACATTTATCAAGTGCGCACTTGGCGATAAGAAGTGCATTTATCGAAATGTTAACAATATAACCGCCCTGACCCATTACAACACCCTATATTTATTGTATACGCAAGGGGAACCTGATTGCCCAGTTTTGTAAAGTTAATGTTAAGTTTGGAAACATAAAGTATATTTTTGTATAAAATAATTTTAATAAACAAAAACGGAATTTCTTTATGCGCAGTTTTTAAAAAGCACTCAAATCTAAATTATAACATCTTCGAAATAGAGTCGTTAATTCCGGGCAAATTATGTAGAAATAATTAGAATAATCTGTTCAGCAAATAAAAAAGAATAAAACTCTTTTCAAAAACTTTTCTTCGCGCATAAAAACGTTTTTGAACATAATTTGTATGAGCTTAAAGTTCATTTTAGAATAACATAATATTCCTTTATAGAATTTAAACCGAACCTACAAAGTAACTCGTTCTATTATTGATTGGTAAATGCCTTGTATGCGCACACGCACACGTTATAGTAATCCCCACAGAACACGTGTTTGTTTGTCACTAATTTTATGGCTATGCGGGCGATTGCCGGCTGGGAGCGTGTATGGTCACGTACAAAATTGTAACGCATAACTTTTTATTATTTAAACATGCTGTTTTTTTTTATTAGTGTTGTACAAACAAATTGTGTTCTTGGAAATCCATTCCTGTAGTCTACAAGCGACAATGCAAATTCATCTGTGATGTAGTAAAATTAATATTGTAATTTATTTTAGAGTAATAAGGACCTAGTTAGTCTGTCCCAGGCGTTTTACTTCGTTTTATACAGGAATTGTGTTTTACTAAATTGTTATTACCTAACTCGTTTTCGTGTTCGTCTATTCAAACTGTAAATAAAACGGATTTTTTTTATGAATTTTTCACTTAGTTCTCAATTGGACACTTTGATTTTTATTTATGTATACACACAATCAGATACAAAAATACTAAAATGGAAAAAGTAGTACAGAGGCTCTGCTTATTTCACGAAGACATCTCTTCCAGCAGACCTGCGAGAGGAGAGTTTGAATAGAAGAGAATAAGTTAACAGTGTGTAGGGAAGACGAGAGACAGTATATATATAATAGGTATATATATATATGTACATATAATGTATATAAAGAGATATAACATAAAATAAATACATGCATTGCTTTGTTGGTATACAAGATCATAAAAGATTATGGGAAGGAGTCAATCATAGGTAGAGGACAGATAGTCTGATAGAGAGCGAGTTCTGCAGTCTCACTGCATGAACAGAAAAGAAAAATGAGTAGAAGTTGGTTTTATGGGAAGGGAATTTGAGTGTTGAACGTAGGTGGGATCTGCATGGTGCATCGGGAGAACGGGCAAAGGAAAATCGTCCCCTTAGGTAGGAGGGGGCTGAAGGATTGTGAAGAATGTTAAATAGAAGGCACAGTATCTGAGAGTTCCTCCGGAGACGGATTGGGAGCCACTTGAGTTCTTTGCGATAGGAGGAGACATGGTCATATTTCTTTAAATTTATTTGGAAATAGATGAAAGATTGATACGAGTTGAACTTACACACAAAGGGTCTCGTATAAAATATTACACCCTGGTACTTTAGATATACATCAGAAAGATGCTATTCACTCTGTCAAAATTCCAGTTGTGTAATTATCGCGGTTCATGACATACAGCCCTCCGACAGACGGACATACGGAGGATTTTTAATAATAGGCTTCTGTTGGTTACCCTTCGAGTACTAATGCCACGAGACCAACAAAATATATTTTTGTGGTATGTACACGGTTCAACGGTCAAAGACAAAAGTAACTAAACCAATTATAATTTATTTTCCATCTTAAATTACGTATATTTACTTCATCCTCTAGCTCTAGGGATTATGGAAGTTCTTATATTAGGTCGTTACATATGAAATTGCCGTTTTTCTTGACGAAATTGGAGGAAATCCGATTTTCAGTACTAACATTCTTGCATTTTTTTTAGAAAAGAAAAATCCAAATTTTACGATTTTTTTTGTGTATGAATGAGACAACATTAAGCTAACAAACAGCAACTTTTATTACATTTTTGAAAAGTGACAGCTTTTAAGTAATACGAAATTTATCACCAAAATGGATAGCATTTAGGAAGTACTGTTTTTGAAGACCGAATTAATTTATCAAGCGGCCAATTAAAACAAAATTTAATACAGAGTTGTAAAATCTTGAAATCAACTTTCAAACAAAATATAAATAATGGAAATAGCTGTTAAATTACAGGAATAACGAACTCATGAATTTGTAAGAAAATTTCGGCAGTTTCATAGGTATGGTACCTATGATATAAGTAAATCAATATCAAATTGCGTCGGTAGCTTAGTGGTTAAGGAGTCGACCTTACGATCGAGAGGTCCCGGGTTCGAATCCTGGCCATTACACTACCGACGTGAACCCACTCCTAACACAAGCAATTTAGCTTAGCTGGAGGGGTTAGGGGGAATATTAGTAATTTCGGTTACTAATATTCTTTAAAAAAAAAAAAAAAAAAAAAAAAAATTATATATCAAATGTAAAGGTTTTTTTTTATACCACTCAGGTGGCAGACAAGCTCACGGCCCACCTGATGTGAAGCGGTTACCGTGGCCTATGGACGTGCGCAACACCAGGGGCGTCACACTCGCGCTGCCGGCCCTGTAAAAACCTTCTAATGCCCTTCTTGAAGAACCCCATATTGTAGTCACTTGGGAAAACCACAGCAGGGAGATCATTGCACACCATTTTTTTTTTATATGTGTGGAAACCCCCACGGGCTTCACCCCATCGGTGCCGACGATGGGGTGGGCGTGTCACACGGTGTCCTCCCCAAGTGCCGGGCACTCCGGGTAAGCCCTCGAAAGTATAACCCCAGGGTTACCGGCGGACTTTAGCCGCAACCGCGGCCTCGCCTGGTGGGGTCAGGTTTTATCCCGCGTCGGTGAGTTGGCAGGCGTGTGTAGGACACACACGACACGCCTCCGCCACGGCCTGCTTCTGTAACGAACTACCGCCCTCCATGATCGGGGCCTGAGGACAGCAGTTGACCGACTCGCCGTCATTCTACAGCCTGTAAAATATTTTAGTGCTAAGCAACTCTTGTCGTTGACTGTACATTAACAGTATGGTTATAGGGTCGCGGTGGTCTCGGGGGCAACGCTAACGAAAACTTAATTCTATAGATGGTGCTTTATTGCCCAATAAAATGTTAACCCTTGTTTACTCTTACGGCTCCATGTGCCAGCCATGGCGTTGATTTAAACTGTGTGTGTCTGTGATGTGGAATACATACGCACACAGTTAAAATCAAAGACGTATATAAATCTATACTATAAAGCAAAGTCCGCCGCCACGTCTGTCTGTCTGTTCGTGATAAACTCAAAAACGAATGCACCGATTATCATACTGTTTTCACCAATGGATAGAGTGGTTCTCGAGGAAGGTTTTAGTATATAATTTTTCAAGTTTTTGTATACATTGGCTAAAATATAATGAAATTTGTTGGAGGAAATAAACCGATAGGAGAATAATCTGGGACCTTTCAACGAAACGCTGCCTTTGAGATAAAACAAAATGATGTATGGTTATGGCGGAATTATGTATCTTGTGTAAGTTGTGGTGGTGGAATAGGGTCCCACGGGTATCGGGAACGGGATCAGAATTCCACGCGGGTGAAGCCACAGCTAGTTCATTATACAGCTGAAGAGTTTGTTTGGTTGAACGCGCTAATCTCAGGAACGACTGGTTCGAATTGAAAAAATATTTTTGTGTTGGATAGCTCATTTATCACGGAAGGTTATAGGTTATATATCATCACGCTACTACCTAGGAGAGCGGAGCAGTAGTCATAAATGTCAACAAATCGGGCAAATTTCCATACATTATTGTAGAACTTTATAAATTACGGACATCTATGGGACAAATGGGAGCCACGGGGGCGAAGTATGCCACGGGCGAAGCCTCGGGGCACAGCTAGTTGTTGTATATGGTGCCCCACTAAGTTCCTCGGGGCCCAAGCCAATTTCTGCCAGCTGATTGATGGACGAGGATCTGGCACAGGTTGTGAGGTTGCAAAACCAAAGTAAGTCAATTGCTTTTCAGCAACCATGATCACGTGGAGACCATGGCTGCTGAAAAGCAACCGAAACGTCGGGATCAATGTAAAATATAAAATAACATCAAATAAACCGCGATAGAATCCGTTAATCGGCGATAGCCCAGTGGTGTAACGTAACTTAACGGACTGCCGAGACGGGGTCTCGAGTTCGATCCCCAGTCGCCCCGGGCACACACCTCTGACTTCTCCTAGTTATGTGTATTAAAAACGTTTCTTATCGCTCGATTAGTAATGTGCCCGTTAGATGGCAATAGGCTCGCCCCCTATTACATTGGGACGTAAACATATCGTGGGTGTGTAATATACACCTCTGCCTGCCCCTTCGGGGATACTGGCGTGAAGTTATGTTATGTAGAAGCCGTTAAAAATAGTTTTATTTCAATGTGTGACATAACATAAACTCACGCCTATATATAAGGGGTAGGCAGAGGTGCTAGCACCCACATTTCGCCAGTTTATGTTTATGTTCCGACAGTATCAAAGTAAGTGAAATCAAGAGAAATAGTAGAAAAGCGAACTTTGGGCTCCAAAGTCCAAGCTCTGGATGTCACCGGGGATACTATCTTGGACCTTTTTTTTTTACGTGCGGAAATCCCTTACGATACCCCCCGCACGCCAGCAGGGGCCGGTTATGTCGTGCATCGACTAAAACCGCACGGTGTCCTGCCCAAGTGTCCATTGCCGGGCACCCCGGATAAGCCCTCGAAAGGATAACCCCAGGATTACCGGCGGACCTTGGCCGCCAGCGCGGCCTCGCCTGGGGTCGGGTTTCATCCCGCGTCGGTGAGTTGGCAGGCGTGTAGGACACACGACACGCCTCCGCCACGGCCTGCTTCTGTAAGGACCGCGAGTCGGCCCACTGCTGTCCTCAGGCCCCGATCATGGAGGTCGGTAGTCCCGGGCGTAGATGAGTCTGCGGCGTCCTCGCCGCAGACTGCGAAACTCGAGGGGCAGACTTCTCTCCCGCTCCCTCTCCGCTGTCTCTTTCGCGCGCATTACCTGCTCGCAGAAAAAGGCGGTGGCGTGCCACATGCTCCCGTCGGAGACCACGGCCCTCACCATGGTCTCCAACAGGAGAACGTCCACGCCCAGGACCGCAACGAGATCCCGGCGTTGACTCGCCCACGCAGGGCACTCCACCAACGTGTGGAGCGCAGGGATCCTCGCATAGTGCTGGCACTGCGGCGTTGTCTAACGGTGGATGCGCCATAGATACTTACCGAAACACCCGTGTCCGGTAAGTATCTGGCACATCCGGAAGGAGAGGTCCCCATGGTCCCTCTCCAACCACTCCTTCATAATCGGTTTCACCGCCGCAATGGTGGATTCCCCCACCTTGGATGCTCAAGTCGCACCCGCCATGTCTCCATGAGTTCCTGGCGGAGCAGGGACCGCTGAGCCTTGATTTCTCGGGGCTCCGGCTGCGCAAGGGCTCTCGCTTCCAGGTCCCATGGAGGGGTCCCAGCTAGGAGACATGCCGCCTCGACGGAGATCGTGCGATACCCCCTGATGACTCTGACGGCCATCGCTTTTAACGGGCTGTTTAGAACAGCCACGTTGCGGGCCGCCAGAGTCTCCGCCCATACGGGGGCCTCGTACAGGGCCATGCTTCGCACGATCCCCAGGTACAGTCTCCTAGTGTGGGCGTTGGGTCCCTTAACGTTCCCCCTCAGTTTCTATACATGACCAGACTTCGGCGATGTGGTCCGAAGTCTGGTCCCGAAGTCTCTTCCAGCCAAAATAAATAGAAATAGAACAAAGAGCTGGAGTATTCCCCCGGACACAGTCATCCAGCGGGGGTGGTCATATCGGATTCAAACCCGCACGCCGTCTCGGGTGTTCAGGCGCCGGGGCCTTTAAATGAGAACGGACCCCGGGCTCTACAGTGTGACCCTTGGATGCGACTGGGATTGGAGCTCGGATGAAGCAGAATGCCGATCGCCTTCATAACATTTTCCAATTTAAATTGTTCGCAGTCATCGCAAGACAGAGATCCGCTTTGAACAGTGCACTATTATCTGCTTAAGTACTCATAAAGTATAAATAAACTGTGGATTAGAATAAAGGAATTGTAGATAGCGCGGTTCATTAATATTTACCTCACAGATAATATAATCCTATAGTGTACAGTGTCAATACACAGTTGACCTGGCTGGCGCCGCACTGTGTACAGCGTCGCACACAGTTATACTTGCAGAAGTTTAAGTTTGTCGTGTCTTCCGATAATTTCTTTTAACGCTAGCGGTCAAAGAGGAGACAGGAATTCTAACTAATATTAAAAATACGACACTGAGTTTGTTTGTTTATATAACGGGTCAGCGGATTAACGGAGCTTTGTATACCAGCTCCGTTAATCCTAACCTTGTGGTGGGCTTGTACGCACCACCATTGTTTCTGCGTGAGCCTAACTTGCTGCACGTCATTCCTTTTTTTTACGTTGGGAATGCTGTTACGCACGGCACCGCTAGCCACAGGGTGGTAGCCGGAGATCGTGTGTGGGACTCTCCCATCCGCTAACCGGATGGGCATACCTTCTAAACCCCACGGTGTGCCATACTCTGCGCCTTGTCGGGGGGTCCTGGAACTATGCAGGAATACTTCTATGGCGACCCCCCCTAGCGCATGCCCACTACCGCGGGCACCACACCTTTCATACTCTCAATTGGTCGACGTCCAGGCACACATGGACGTCATCCCCTTCGCGGGTGGCTAGATCAGCGGGTGGAGGGCTTACCCCGTCCCTCACACGTTCCTATGGCAAGTACCACATGTCGACAAAACTCGTATCTACGTACAATGTAGCATGTCGGTATGATGATATAGATATTCTTTTTTTAAGTATCTAGTTCAAAGTTAAAAAAGCCTTATGTGATCACTACTTTGTGGAATGAAATGACTTTTTTGTTGTAAGTGCTTATCTATATAATGAGACTTCGGCATCGTTCTCTTTTAAATATTTAAAAACAAAATGTTATTTGTGGAACTCATAATTGGCCTTCATTATATAATTTATCATTTTATTGGTATTGGTTAGCTGTAAGGTTTCCCAAAACTGTAAAATTAAAATTAAAAACAAAAACAATGAAAAACATACAAAAACGGATTTATTTATGTATATGTTAACAAGATGTGAAACTATGTGTTGTAATAATTTTACTAACTGTTGACGATTAAAGTACATGAAAATACAGATATCCTGGGGCCCACCAAGAAATTCAGAGTCCAAGTGAACCTCGCCTGTTGGGCAGTACATGAGCAGATCGAGGAAATTAGGCTCTGGCACAGGTTTTGCTCTCGGGGTTGGGGATTCAGACGGTAGTCGCTCGTACAAACGCCAAGCTAGTTCAAATTCTAAGAAAGAGTGAACCCTGAACTCCATGAGAAGATAAAAATAATGAAAATGCGAAAGAAAAGAGAGGATAGAGAGAAACCTACTACTTTTTCTAAAATGACAGTAGCAATAGTTACGCCTTATAATATCAACTAATAATCCATACAATAAAAATTCATCAAAATCGGCCCAGCCACTTTGAAGATTACCCGGAACAAACACACAGAAAGACAGACAGACAGACAAAAAAATGTTATTTTTTTGGTATAAGTACCTTTTTTTTTTTTTTTTTTTTTTTTTTTTTTTTTTTTATCGTGCGGAAATCCCTTCGGATACCCCCCCGCCGGGCAGCGGGGGCGGTTATGTCGGGCTTGCACCGACTAAAACCGCACGCCGTCTCGGGTCTTCAGACGCCGGGGTGTAAGGTTACCCATAGAGCATATCCCTCGCACCCCGGCTGACCCTGGGCCATCTCACCACTAACAGCATCGCTCATCCTGTCTCCTCTGAAAGCAGAGGAGTACGGAGAGCAATGTGTTCCCGCCACGTTGGGTATTGGCCGACGATCAATGCCAACCCTATGAAGGGGTGAAGGGGAAGCCATTGACCGCCGCCCAGGGTGGACCGGCCGCTCCGATTCCGTTCCCCCCGGACTGCAGCGGGATCGGAATCGGAGCGACACTCGAGGAGGTTACCCAACACACACCCCTGGTATAAGTACCTATCGTAGATATACTCTGCGTCTGCAGACCCAAGACGGCGTGCGGTTTTAGTCGGTTCGAGCCCGACATAACCGCCCCCGCTGGCCGGCGGGGGGGTATCCGAGGGGATTTCCGCACGAAAAAAAAAAAAAAAAAAAAAAAAAAAAGGTACACTCATATTATGGATTATTTAAAAAACTGATACTTTAAAATTACAAATAGACACTTCAATTTTATGTATTTGTAAATATAATTACGAATACCACTCACAAAATGTAGCACGTAATGTGGGAACGCTCTGACCAACTGAGCCACCTAGACACGTCCCAGATATTCGAAAGGAATTCGTTCCCCCTGTAAGGGACTGGTCGCGGGTTCAAGTCCCGTCCTAGATGTTCTCTTTTTCCGATGTAAATCTATACGAAAAGTAAGGATACAAATTGCTTTTTTTTTTTTTTTTAAAGAATATTAGTAACCGAAATTACTAATATTCCCCCTAACCCCTCCAGCTAAGCTAAATTACTTGTGTTAGGAGTGGGTTCACGTCGGTAGTGTAATGGCCAGGATTCGAACCCGGGACCTCTCGATCGTAGGGTCGACTCCTTAAACACTAAGCTACCGACGCTTAAAAATATAATAGTATCTGCTAGTTTCGTATTTATAACTTCTGTTATTTATCTGCCATTTAACATCCGCTTTGACCCACAAGTTGACTTGGCTGTCCATATAAAGAGCCACTGGCTATTTATATAGAGTCCGCCATACCACACGATTAGCGAATGATCATTTACACTGACGAACAAAAAATACCTCTTAATTAGCGATTACATATTAATAAGCGCCATTTCTGGGTTTCAAGTGTTATTTAAGAGGCCGTATATGGTACGGTATCTAAAAAAATTTACCTATTTGAATTAAGAATAAGTGTTAGCACGGGCTAAACTTGGCGCGAGTGAATACCAATATTTGCCAAGTAACTTATGATTTACCGTTACACCGTTTCTTTCAATTTCAAAATTGAATGAAATATGTTGGCTTGAAAGTTCTTGCGAATTGTTACTACTAGGTAAACTAGGTCTGCAAGGCGAATCGCTGCTTGCAATGTTGAGCTGAGTCAGACATCGTGAATCAGATTTTGAAAATTTTGAACAGTCATCATTCCTCCGTGGCAAGTCTGATTTTGAAAATTCTTTTTGAAAGTCACAACTCTAGACATGCTTTCTGAGCGTGTAAAGTTTGGTCACAGTGTCTCGAGCGGTTATTATGTAATTCCATCTGGATTTTTTTTAACGGTGATCATTCCTCTGTGGTAGCATTAATTTTTTCAAAATATATCCATAAACCTTTCTCTGATTGACCTCTTTAATCATGCCAAATTTGGTTCTGATTGGATTAGTAGTTTAGGAGGAGACCTGTGACAAAGAAAATCCTGAAGTCTAGTATGAGGAGCTTTCGCTCGACTTCGTCTCACTCAGCTCAATAACTATTTTTTGGGATCTGATCCTCAAAAGAACAAAAATTATAGGATTTATAGGATCACTACGTCATCATCGTGTCTATCTGTCTCAGATTTTTTCTCAGGAACGCGTGGAGTTATCGAGTTTGAATAGATCAAATACATAGCCCTGCAAACGCTTGGAAATGAGTTTTTTTTTTTTAAGAATATGTAACCGAAATTACTAATATTCCCCCTAACCCCTCCAGCTAAGCTAAATTGCTTGTGTTAGGAGTTGGTTCACGTCGGTAGTGTAATGGCCAGGATTCGAACCGGGGACCTCTCGATCGTAGGGTCGACTCCTTAACGTTACAATTTGTATATTACACTCTAAATTCAAGTAACTAATAATTATAGTCTTTTGCAGTCTACTGCTAGACATTGGTCTTTCCTAATGTGCGCCACACGACTACCTTTTTCAGACTGGAGGCATCCCGCCCACCTTTTGTACAACGATTCGCGGTCTTAGGACTCCCTTGTATACACATTATGCTGCGAGCGCGTGGGCCGCCGCCAACTCCTTCTGCGAGCATGTGATGCTCGCGAAGGAGATGGCGGAGCGCGCCCGGGAGAGGCTCAGAACTCTCCCGGCCCGCCGAGCCCGCAACATGCTCGCCGCGCGTCGCAGGCGACTCAGGCGCCAGAGGTCGCTCAACGACCTCCGTCCTCCATGAGCGCAGGCCTGGGGGTGGCAGGTGAGGCCGCCTGTCACCCCAGCAGAAGCAGGCCGGGACGGTGGGGCGACTAGCGCCCCTCCCCCAAACCGGGGCAAGACGGGGACACCGTGGTTCCCAAACCCGAGGGGTCCATCTCGAAACCGGAGATGGCCCAGGGTCAGTCAGGGTGCGAGGGATATGCTCTATGGGCAACCTTACACCCCGGCGTCTGCAGACCCGAGACGGCGCGCGGTTTTAGTCGGTTCAAGCCCGACATAACCGCCCCCGCTGGCCGGCGGGGGGGTATCCGAAGGAATTTACGCACGAAAAAAAAAAGGTACAGTTGGCTTATTCTACTAGCTATATTGGGCTAGTATACTCCATCATTGACCACATTATCACTTACAAATAGGTGATAGTGTTCAAGCACGGGCCTATTAATATTAAAAAAAAATGTGTACGTGTACTAGTGTACACAGGTAAAAAGTGATACTTCTTTATGGCCTATTTTTCGAAAAATGATCTACTATATGCAACTTTACAGAAATTGGTTAAATAAAGTTAAATCAGATAAAGTTTAACAAAAGGCTTTTATTATCATAGACATGAATACAAATAATACAATTATTTCATTTTACCTTATTACTACTAAGATTATTACATCATTTCATTAAAGTACAAAACAGTCGTATTAGTTAATAATAACTAGTTTTAATGGAATTATATACAATGACCGATAGTTACAATCAAAAACTGAGGTTAACTTTAAATAAGTTAGAAAAATAAATACCACAATCACACCCAAGTATTAGAAAAAGAGATATAATTACTTACTTTTTTTAGAAATTCACTGGAATAAGAATTAAAATAAACCCTTTGATTTTGCTGATCACTATCAGTCGAATAAATCAACTTTTTTTTTATAGATGGCGCGTAATGGAAAAAAAATGTGACGGATTTTTTTTTTCCAATGCCGATAAAGAAGTTTCATTTCAAAAAAACCTCATAATTTCAGGTTGATACCACAATGGTTTAAAGTCAACTCCAAAATGTATTTACATACATAGTTAGTCAAAATTGTAGCTACCAAACCAAGGCGTGTTAAACATACTCGCTCTATAGCAGAAGTTGCAATGGTCAGCTTGTCCCAATGGCGATTCTTGGAGGAGGAATCTGTTGAGGTATGTGGTCACGTTACGCTGGTCCTAGACTCCGACCGGAGGTCAGCGCCGCACCTTGACCTGACCATAGCCGTCCCGTGACTCATGATCGCATTCTCGCAGTGCCTTATATGACATGCTAGTAACATTACATACATTATATAGGTAATAGTTAAAATTATTTTTTCGAACATCGTAGAGTCAGGATTATAGAATTTTAATTCTTCTTTTTTAGGGTTCCGTTGCCAAATGGCAAAAAACGGAACCCTTATAGTTTCGTCATGTCTGTCTGTCTGTCCGTCCATATGTCACAGCCACTTTTTTCCGAAACTATAAGAACTATGCTGTTGACACTTGGTAAGTAGATGTATTCTGTGAACCGCATTATGATTTTCACACAAAAATAGAAAAAAAAAACAATAAATTTTGGGGGCTCCTCATACTTAGAACTGAAACTCAACATTTTTTTTTCATCTAACCCATACGTGTGAGGTATCTATGGATAGTTCTTCAAAAATGATATTGAGGTTTCTAATATCATTTTTCTCTCAACTGAATAGTTTGCGCGAGAGATACTTCCACCTTCCACCAGATACCTCCTTCAGCAGTCGGGCAAACATAGAAGTGATGCAGGGTTGTAACCAGTCATAGAATACGTTATAATAACACATTTTTCCTTAAAATAATGTGTAAACAAGGATTCCTTTAACTTGATATAAATACTTGGTGATCATAAATTTTTTCAGAATTAATGACGCCTTTTCTGGACCTAATTTATATGAATTATTTAAATTTGACCTTCATTTAAACCACAAGTAACGTCATTCTCTTTTCTCATACGCAATAAAATATCTGTTGCGTGATTCTATAAGAAAACGGTCCTAATCACAGTCATACCATGTGATTAATGTGATTAGAACAGATACTTCGGGCCACCAACCAGGTGGACACCGAAGTCTTAAAATCACGCAAAAAAATTAAAATCTTACACCCACTTTTTATCACTTTTCTCGACGTTTCACATGATTCTAAGTCTAATTAAGCAAAAAAAATTTTGTGTCGGTCTGTCTGTTGGTCTGGATGTCTGTTTACGCAATAACTTAAGAACCACTTATCCGATTTAAAAAATTCTTTCGCCAATCATCGTGTTTGGTTAATGGGAAGAACTGATTAGATTTTGGGGTTTGTACGTTCAAGGTTTCGGGTACCTACCATACAAATTGTCCCTAAAAATAAGTTTGGCCCGAAGTTTGACAATCACTGTGTGATTTCCGCCCCACTAGTTTTTTTTTTAAATAATATTAATAACCGAAACTACTAATATTCCTCCTAACCCCTCCAGCTAAGCTGAATTACTTGTGTTAGGAGTGGGTTCACCTCGGTAGTGTAATGGCTAGGATTCGAACCCGGGACCTCTCGATCGTTGTGTCAACTCCTTTACCACTAAGCTACCGACGCTTCAAGTATTAGAACGATTTTTGTACGTCATTCAATTAAAATCTACAGAACTATACATATACATAGATTTACAGTTCTGTAGATGTCAATTGAATGACGTACAAAACGGGTGCATAGGGCCCAGTAACATCTTCGGGGCCCAAGCTAATTTCTCACCTGCTAGCAGATACACAGACTAATAGACTTTCCCTTTTGAGGTGGAAGAGCGTCCTATTTTTATATATTATTGCCAACTACCGGACACATTACTAAGCGAGCGATTATCAATAATTTTTATATAGTCAGAGGTGTGTGCCCGGGGCGACTGGCGATCGAACTCGAGACCTCGTCTCGGCAGTCAATTACGTACACCGCTGGGCTATCGCCACTTACCTAATTAGTGATCAATTATAGAAAAGTACTTTTCTCCGTCAGTAGTGTGACAACTTGATTCTTAGAGTTACTAAACTATATAGCGGCTCGCTATGGTCGTTTTGACGTTTGTCCGCTCATGAAGTTTCGTAATAATAAATACTAAGTATGAAGGAGTACATTTCTGTTCTTTATTGTTAATAGTGAGGTGCAGTGTACTAATTTACAACACAACTTGGCATTTATGTTGTTCGAAATTTAAAAAATGAATTATAATATATAAACTCATATAACATAAACTCACGCCTATATCCCCGAAGGGGTAGGCAGAGGTGCTAGCACCCACATTTCGCCAGTTTATGTTTAGGTCCCAATGTAATAGGTGGCGAGCCTATTGCCATTAACCGGGCACTTATAAGCCTGCGATAAATACACACATAACTTCGAAAAGCATCGAAAAGTCATTGGTGTGTGCCATGGTAAAACCTGGGATCGAACCCGAGACCTCGTCTCAGCAGTCCATTACCCATACCACTAGGCTACCGCTATATATATTATATAAAGAACAAAAATAATATATAGATAATATAGAAATATAGAAATAATATATAATATAGAAATAATATATATAATATAAAGAACAGAAATTTACTCCTTCAAACTTAGTATTTAGGTGTACGTAACGGACTGCCGAGACGAGGTCTCGAGTTCGAACCCCAGTCGCCCCGGGCACACACCTCTGACTTTTCGTAGTTATGTGTGTATTAAAAATGTTGATCATCGTTAGCTTAGTTATGTACCCGGTAGATGGCAATAGGCTCGCCCCTATTACATTGGGACCTAAACATAACTGGCGAATCGTGGGTGTGTAATACACCTCTACCTACCCCTTCGGGGATACAGGCTTAAGTTACGTTACGTTACGTTACGTTACGTTACGTTACGTTACGTTATGTTACGTTACGTTATGTTATGTTATGTTATGTTATGTTATATATCCAAAAACTATAGATGTGACTCGCATTTGATTTGTTTTTTTTCGATTTTAAATTGAAATCGCACATCACTATTTAAGCGTGTCAAAACGGCCATCTTAGCGTGCCGCTAGAATAGTTCTCAGATATTTTAATGAACTGGGCCTATTTAATTGGCAATCTGACAAGGATTTTAACGAATAAATCAAATTGTTGCTAGGAATGCTGTTCAATGCTGCATAATAAAGGCGACAGACATATTGCGACAGGCGGATAGCCGACAAAGCAATCACACTGCAAAGCTTAACATGCTTTAAGTAAGCTTTTGAGGATATTCTGTGAATGTGAGTTTGTTTTTAGGGTTCCATACAACCCTTATAGATTCGTCATGTCTGTCTGTCCGTCCGTCCGTATGTCACAGCCAATTTTTTCCGAAACTATAAGATTTATGCGGTTGAAACTTGGTAAGTAGATGTATTCTGTGAACCGCATTAAGATGTTCACACAAAATAAGATAATTGAATAGTTTGCGCGAGAGACACTTCCAAAGTGGTAAAATGTGTCGTCGTCGTCCCCCCCCCCCCTCCCCCTGTATATAAATAAGAGAATTAAGAAGATTCTTCTTCTTCAAAATAAGAGAATTGATAAAACTAAAAATAATATATGATGTACATTACCATGTAAACTTCCACCGAAAATTGGTTTGAACGAGATCTAGTTTCTTTCAATCAACTCAAATATAAAATTAAAAAAAACACATTATGTTACTTGCTGCTACGGAACCCTTCATGGGCGAGTCCGACTCGCACTTGGCCGCTTTTATTTACTTTTTCATGCAAGAACGACTAGATAAATAAAATAAATAAATGATTTTTTTTTTCAATCAGCCTGTGACCACGGCCAGTGTAACCTGGTCGAAACGTCAGGCAGTCCAAAGGTATGTATATACCTATACATGACCGCGTTAATTCCTGTTAACATTATCTTCTTCTTCTTCTTCTTCTTCTTCTTATATATAAAAATGAATTGCTGTTCGTTAGTCTCGCTAAAACTCGAGAACGGCTGGACCGATTTGGCTAATTTTGGTCTTGAATTATTTGTGGAGGTTCAGAAAAGGTTTAAAAGGTGAATAAATGTGGCAGTTGTTATCGATTGAGGCATTACGAAGTCTGCCGGGGTAGCTAGTTGTAAATAAATATTGTAGGACACAACGCCATCTAAACCCGAACTAAGCAGAGCTTGTCATATGGGTTCTAGAATGCGGATGAACATACTTAAATACTTTTTTTTATATATAAAAGGTGTCACAAATCTAGGTTTTTTGAATTTGGTGAGATGACTTGGTATCGACAAAATATGTATTTGAAACAAAAAATAAATATATCGGGTAAAATTAAAATAGAAAATATACAAAAATATAAAAATAAAAAATATAAAAATGAAAAATTAACACCACCAGCGACCAGCGTCAAGTGACGCGACGAGCCCGTAACGCCCGTGGTAGGCGTGCAGTCCTCGCAGTATTCTCCAAGCGGATGTGTGGGAAATACCTAAATCGCGATACACCTCGTGGGGTAAGTGGGCACTTTGTGCTCCGGTGGGGAAAAAAATCGCTATTTCATATTTAGGTTATACGTTGAATCAGTAATATACGTACTGTAGTGTCCGACCTCGTTCGAGCACTACAGTTCATTGACCTGGCCATCATGTGTCAGAGTTTAAATAAAACTATTGTACCATTTTAAATCTTTGAATTAGGAACGTAATAAAACAATCGCGGCCTGGACAGTCGGAGTCTGAACGGGGCTAGAGGAGCCGTTCCGACTGAAGCTTAGCAAAGTATCCTGAGAAGAACCTCGCTTTAAGCCCTATCCTTGGGCCGAGTCCGCGTTATACGTCCCAGTCCGCTATTTAAAGTTAAAACAACCGCGTAAATCCCTAATAATATAAGTAGGAAGTGCGTGTGGTGGTAAATAAATAATATTTTTCCCTTCAAAGAAGTCTTATAATTTCGTCGCCAAACCCAGTACCACATCACGCTATGCACTACGTAGTTTTAGTTAGGGCCGCGATGGCGGCCAAAGTCCGCCGTCAACCCTGGGGTTATCCTTTCGAGGGCTTACCCGGGGTGCCCGGCAAGGGACACTTGGGAAGGACACCGAATGGTTTGGTTCGATTTAGACATGTCATAGCTACTTTCCCCTTATTCCGATGAAATCTATAAATATATATTATTTATTTTACTAAACTCATCAATCTAATATCACCGCCGCAACCAGGCAACAAACCCTAGACCTCATGCACATCAGCCTACCGCTGCACCAGAGGTAACTATAACATTATTTTTCGCACGAGTCTCTTTGTGCTAAGTCCAAATGAATGCTTCTTTCTCTGAGATGATTGGTTCGTGACAACTAACGACTCTTTGATGTCTTTCATAAACTTTAACCTTGGGCCTCAAGTGGTGTTATAGAAAGGCCATGAGATTTATATTATACGAGTATATGGAGAGGTCAAATTTGACATAACCTTGGCAAGTACTTGACCACAATACAATTGTATGGACCAATGTCTATAATTGATACCGAATGTGGCTATTATATCTAGAACATATGTGTGCACGACACAAATAGACCATGGACACATGTGCCAGTGACATGTAAATAAGTAAGCGTGAATGTAATGAATGAATTGTGAAAATGTTAGGTTTACGTAAATTAAAAACGTAATTATGTAATTACTTTCATATTAAGCTAAGATAAATAGCTTACTACTGTTATGAGTTAGTTTTCTGAGTAATTAAGTATGTTAGAGTCAAATTTAATAAAGAAAGTCCACTCTCTGAAAAACATAAGTAGCAAATATAATTACGACAATGCATTACTCAGATTCTAACATAACTTCGTATAAATAGGAAATACGACTTTGTATACTAGTATGTAAGCTTAATTACGCCCCGCGACTGCCTCCCACGACGTAAGAAGCGTATATGCGCTCCCCCGGCTGGTGCCATTTTATTATATAGTAGCTCGCGGGAGGCAGGGGCCATATATAAGTCTGAGGGGTCATTCCGCCCGTCATTCAGCGGCCCGACCTCGCGCGGTACAGGCGTAAATACCTATTGTCGTGCAACTCTTATTACTACAGGTATACATATATAGTATATGATTAATATGTATAATATGAGTTTTATGAATAAATGGAAATACGGGGGTGAGGTAGTTTGGATCGCAGGCCAGCACTATCAAAGACTATAAAAGCAGGGACGATTTGTTAGGAAATTACTCTCTCTCAGTACGCGGTCAAGAACAAGGAATGAAGGAAGCTCAACAGGAAGTAGTACATCAAGGGTAGTGCTGGGCCAAGACCATCCAATGCCTCGCTGACGTCATTCAAGCCACCCATCCAAAGTGTTTTCATTCCTCGACCAACATCTCAACATACAGTCCACTGAAGTCAGACCAAGTAGTGGCAGTCTATTCGGAACCGTACTAGGGGTAGGCTGTCATGAACAACGGTCATTAACAATATGTAAATGTCGTGCCGAGCGCCGTCCTGGATATATATTTCTTTTTATATTTAGTCCGTCTAATTGACTGCACTTCGCCTGATGGTAAGCTGAGGTGAAGTCCAAAAAGTAGAGGCCACCATTTCCAGAGATTGTCCCTAGAATGGTGGCCCCTACCTCGACGGCCTCAACAGATGTTTTTTCACGCCTCACTTAAAGAACCCAGGATTGTAGAAAGAAGATTTTTCAGATATAAATCTATATAAATAAAACTCAATTGCTAAAAATGTTTGTCCGCATATCACTTCAAAGCAGCTAGACCTATTATGTCTATAGGTACAAGGATTCTATGTATGTATCAGATTTGTGTCAAGTAGTGTTGGGAGCGGACGTGTGTCGGTGCTTTTTCTCTGCAATTTCTAAATTCATTTATCTAAATTCGTGATTGGTCAACTAGCTAAGTTCGGTGCCTCTCGTTTCGTCCTGTGAAGTCTTTACGGCTGTCTCCTCCCAGTGGGCGGTGGAAGCGAGATATCAAGTGCAAGATACTCCCCCTGACATCGTTGCTGCGGGCTGTCTTGGTGAGATGTAAAATTGCATTTGTCTGCTAGATTCAATGCAAACTTGAAAAAGTGGTTAAGGGAAAGCAGGATTTGAACCGGCGTCTCCGAATCGTGAGCGGGTGCTTTGACAGTTACGCCACCGAGTAAGTGAAGCTGCGATATCAAATTTGCAATCATAGTCCGTAGTTAAACTTTGACGTGAAGACCCTTTTGTGTGCAGTACGTTTGGATTATTGGCGTACTTGGTACCGCTTGGAGTTCACAGATGGCGTCAAGGAGTACTATTTGTGCTGGTTGTCGGAACAGTGTGGATAGTCGAGAATGTTTAAAATGTAGCAAATGTCATAAGTTCTATGATTTTGTATGCGCAAATATATCGGATAAAAAGATATTCTCGTCTATGACTAAAGAGCAGAAAATCAAGTGGGTATGTCATGAGTGCAGGAGTAAACTACCAAAGGTGGGAAACACTAATACACCAGTGCGAAACCTCAGGGAGGATGAAGAGGAGGCTTCTAGAATGTGTCATGAAGATATTGGTATGGAAAACGTCACTACAAGAAAGAAGCTATCGGACAGTCAACAGATACCTGGGTTTATATCCGATTGTACTAGTTCATTGCATGATAAAAGCGCCTTGGTATCGGCTATAAGTGACCAAGTACTTAAAGCCATCAAGACTGAAATACCGCAGATGATATCTAGTATCTTAAAGACTGAATTGTCTTCTATTAAGAACGACTTATTAGAGTTTCGCCAGTCTGTAGACTTCCTTAGCACAATGCATGATGAAATGAAGTATGCGATGGAAACTCTAGCCAAAGATAATGCATTAATTTCAAAGGAGAATTCCGAACTCAAGTCCACTGTGTCAGAACTATCTAATCGCCTAAATAATCTGGAGCAATATATGCGCGAGAACAACTTGGAGATGCAAGGTGTACCTGAGCACCATAATTAAAATTTACCTAATCTTCTAAAACAATGTTCTCGTGTGATAGGGCATGATTTGAATGATGAGATGCCATACTAAAGTGCACTAGAGTCGCAAAGTTGAATAGAGAAAGTAAGCTACCTCGTACAGTAATCGTTAAGTTTAGATGTATTGAAGATCGTGATGGTTTTTATTCTGCTGTACATAGATATAATAAATCAAATCCTAGTGATAAACTGAATACATCATTACGGGGGATTGCGGGTGAAAGGAAACCAGTGTATGTGAGTGAACATTTATCGCCTTCCAACAAATCTTTACATGCTACAGCTCGTAAAAAAGCGAAAGAACTTGGGTATAAATTCATATGGGTAAAAAACGGACGTATATATGTTAGAAAAACAATTGATTCTAAGTACATACTGATTAAGAATAGCGATAGCCTTGCTCTAATAAGTTAATACCATCAGTACATCCTCCTTACCCATAATGGGTAATAATAATTGCATAAATACTTAATAGCAAAAATGTTTCTTTCAATTTACTATCAGAACATTAGAGGTATGAGGAGCAAGACTGTTGATATTTATAATAATGTATTGTGTAATAACTTTGATATAATATGTTTGTGTGAGACTTGGCTTGATGCAGATGTATTGTCCTCTGAATTGTTCGATGACAGATATTGCGTGGTACGTAGGGATCGTGATCCTGGATTTTGTCAACGGTATAATAAGGATTATGGAGGGGGTGTATTAATTGCTTATTCTAAAAAACTCAAAATTTTGATGAGAAATGACTGGCAGTCAGACTATATGGAGGATTTGTGGGTACAAATCACATTAAATGGGGATTTTACTATGAATCTATGTGTCGCCTATCTGCCTGGATATCTATCGGTAAATGCTGCTTGTGATTTTTTTAAGAAATGTGGTCACATAGTTGGTAATATGTCAAATCACAAGACCTGTATAGTGGGTGATTTCAATCTAACTCATGTTCTCTGGTCATCTGAAACTGGCTGTCCTCTGAACTATTACTGTGAAAAATCAAAAGCTTTATATGACCTATTTGATCTCACTACATTGCGACAACTTAATTTTAAGAAGAACTATAAGGATCGAATACTAGATCTAGTTATTACTGATTGCCCAGACTTATTTACTATTACGCCAACTCTACACATAAGTCGTCTAGATGAGAACCATCCGACATTTGAACTTGTACTTCAAACCACTCCTTCTACATTGATACAGAAAACATTGCTTAAAAAGCTATGTTTTCGTAAAACTGATTACGAAAGCTGTAAAAATGATTTATTGAAAATTGATTGGACAGAATATGCATTGCATATGAGCTGTGAGGTATTTGTTTTATTATTTTACAATAACGTACATTCCATCATAGAAAAATATACTCCAAAGTCTAATGGGCCAAATAATAAATATCCGATATGGTTCTCCAAAAATCTAATTAAATTGCTTACATCTAAAAACAAAGCTCATACTAGATTTAAGCGATTTGGAAACCCCAGGGATTACGATGAGTTCTCTATGCTCAGAACTAGAGCCAAGGAAGTTACTGAGAGGTGCTTTAGAACATACATAGAGCGAATTGAAGAGGATGTTAAACTCAACATAAAAGCTTTTTGGCGCTACACAAAATCTAAACGTATCACCAATAATATTCCTAGTCAGATGTGTTACCAAGACAAAATTGGTACTAAGGGTGAAGATATTGTAAACCTGTTTGCAAGTCATTTCTCATCAATTTACTCTTCCAATACCTCTAGTAATTACTTTCCTAACTTTCCGTCATCGAACTACTCTATTGGTAAATTACAAATAACTAGGGAAGAATTGTTAAAAAAGTTACAAAGTGTCGATCTCTCTAAGGCTGGTGGTTTTGACGGTATCCCACCTATCTTTGTTCGTTTTTGCGCTACTGCTCTTGTTACGCCGTTATTAATTATATTTGAGAAGTCTTTGCATGAGGGCATATTTCCTAGCCTATGGAAAATAGCCAAAGTCACACCAGTGTATAAATCTGGGGACAAGGGTGATGTTTTGAATTACAGACCTATCTGTATCCTAAACTTATTCGCCAAGATATTTGAGCGTTTCATCTATACCCATATGTATAACCACCTCAAACATATATTGAGTCCACGACAGCATGGATTTGTCACTGGAAGGTCAACCAATTCTAATCTATTATGCTATAGTACATATTTATGTGCATCATTCAATGATAAAAAGCAGGTGGACTCTATATATACTGATTTTTCGAAAGCTTTCGATAGAGTGGACCATTATGCATTGCTTGTGAAGGCTCAACATGTGGGAATCCATGGAAACTTATACAGATGGTTAACTTCTTACCTGTTGAACCGTACACAACTCGTTGCACTTAGTGGGTATGAATCTGTGCCATTTTTAGTAACATCGGGCGTGCCCCAGGGGTCAAATTTGGGTCCTTTATTGTTTTTGTTGTTTGTGAACGACTTGCTAAGCAAAATTAGTAGTGAATGTCTGGCCTATGCAGACGACATTAAAGTCTTTAGACGTATATCAGATGAAAGTGATTGTGAGGCCCTTCAATCGGATATTAATACTATCTCCGGTTGGTGCTATGAAAACTCTATGGCTCTGAATATTAAGAAGTGCCAGGTTATAACGTTTACAAAGAGTAGGAACCCTATCCAGTATAACTATAATGTTAAGGGTATTCTTATAGATAGAGTTGATATGATTCGAGACTTGGGAGTAATATTCGACTCTGTTATGTCATTTAGACCTCATTATGATCATATCTGTAGTAGAGCCAACCGAATGTTGTCATTTATTCTTAGAATTACTAAACCGTTCAGGCATGCCGACTCCTTGATCATCTTATACAATTCTCTCGTAAGAACCATGGTTGAGTACTGTTTAGCTGTATGGGCCCCGATATACAAAATTCATACAGATAGATTAGAGGCTGTACAAAGACGGTTTCTTAGAGCTTTATGCTCAAAGTATGCTCTTAGGCGCAAAATAAATCAATATGAGCAGCGACTTGCCCACTTTCAGATGGTAAGTCTTGAGAGGAGGAGGTGGATGAGCGACCTGTGCACTTTGTACAAAATAGCAAATGGTTCACTTGACAGCTATCTTTTGGACAAACTTGACATCAAGATACCGACGCGTTCTGTGCGTATCCCACAACTATTTATAATACCTACAAGCAACAACAATGTGTCCCAGAATGGTCCGCTCGCTAGAATGTGCAAGTATTATAATTCTGTGTGCTCTCGTCTGGATATTTTTCATAATAGCTTTTATGAATTTAAAAAGATAATACGCGGTGAAGGCATGCCGCCTGAATAACATCTTTTATTTTATTATGTCATTGAATTTGGTATGTGTATGGCTACTACTAGTTGATACTTAAGTTAGTTAATATTTAGTAAACCAGCACCGAAGATGCCACTGAAATGCTGTGTACAGATGTAAGTGGACATCAGATTTACAAAAGTTGTTTAGTTTGTAGTAACATTGTGTATACACTCAATCTGTTGTCTGTTTCTGTACCTATCATATAAAAAAAAAAAAAAAAAAAAAAAAAAAACACCGACTAGGCACCCGGGTGACGGTGCGAGGGTTAAGCAGCGTTTCCACTAGGCAACAATTGACGCGCAACATGTTGCACAACAAGTTGCCCAACATGTTGAAAGTCATCGCGGAACTTTTGTTGAACAACGTTGTCTGTCTACGCATCTACTACTTTACGTCAGTCGTCGACAACTTGTCGCCAGAGGAACTTGTGTTGATTTCAGCGGCAGTGGTTATAATTTTATAGAAAAATGCATCAAAAAGAAAAAAACCACGTTAGTGGGTTAGAAAATACCTACAAAATAAAGAATGTATTCAGTGATCTCCGTGTGGTTGATGGATCTTTTACTAATTTTACCCGAATGAACAAAACAGACTTCGTCGAATTTATTTTTATAGTCTCTGTGACCAGTATCCCAGAAACATTCATAGTTTTGGTACAGTTCGATTAATTTGAGCACTCGTTCGTTACACCATACTACGGACATTGTTGCGCGTCACATCTCCACTCGCCAACATCTGATGCGCAACTAACGATGCTCTTTAAACAAACAACAAGCCGCGCATCATGTTGCGCGCCAGCTGACAACATCGCGCGCTGTTGTGCAGCGTTGCCGTACATGTTGAGCGTCCCGTGTCGCGCGCCAAATGTTTTAGTGGAAACGCGGCTATAAGCTCTAAACCTTACACCCCGGCCTACCATGACTTGCACAAGCAATTCGTTTTGCTCCCTCTTAACCGCTGCCCAAAACTGAATTGCTTATAAATTAGTTATTAATATAGGCTCTTTGCTCAACGTTCTAGCCTACGAACAAATTGCTTTCATAAAAGTTCGAGACATTACATGAACTCCGCAAGTTAGAAAAAGTTAATACTCGTACGCATAACATCGATTCCCTCAAAGTCAGCTAGTACATAATTATTCTCGGTACTATATTAATGAATGTCGAAATGTATCAATTTTAAAGTGTGCGCTCATATCGATTCAAAATTTGAATACTTCGTCTTAAAGCTCAACACTAATAAATAAGTAATCACATTAGCGAATATCTTGATCTGAGTTATCACATTACTATCACTATATATTTTGTTTTTGAGTAATGATATTTGGTTGCTACTAATTTAAGGAACTCTTTTTTTTACGTGTGGAAGCCCGCCCCTCACGGGCTTCACCTCACCGGTGCCAGCGATGAGGTGGGTATGTCGGAATTGAACCGACTAAAGCCACACGGTGTCCTTCCCAAGCGCCCATTGCCAGCGGCATCGAAAGGATAACCAAAGGGTTCCCGACGGACTTCGGCCGCCGTTGCAGCCTCGCCTTTGGGGTCGGGTTTGATCCCGCGTCGGTGTGTTGGCTGGCGTGTGTAGGACACAGACGACACGCCTCCGTTTTGGCCTGCTTCTGTGAGGACGGCCAGCCGGTCGACTTTATTTAGGGACCGATTTAAGGAACTCTTGACTTTTTTATTGAGAAATACTATTTAACTTCAACGGCGTCAAATGTTCTCAGTCAATAAATATTTATAATGTTGTAATAACATAACATAAACTCACGCCTATATCCCCGAAGGGGTAGGCAGAGGTGCTAGCACCCACATTTCGCCAGTTTATGTTTAGGTCCCAATGTAATAGGTGGCGAGCCTATTGCCATTAACCGGGCACTTATAAACCTGCGATAAATACACACATAACTTCGAAAAGCATCGAAAAGTCATTGGTGTGTGCCATGGTAAAACCTGGGATCGAACAATAATAACAGCATACCACGGAATGGTCACCTCAACTCTACGATATGGAATTATATTTTGGGGAAATGCCACGGACTGGTTACGTGTCTTTAAAGCACAGAAACGTTGTATCAGAGCCATATTCAGTATTGAACGAACAGATTCATGTAGGTCATATTTCCAAAATTATAACTTGCTAACTCTGCCTTGTATATATATATTAGAATGTGCCATATTTACAAAAAAACATTTGGAACAGTTTGAAAAAAGGACAAGGATTCGCCACACTGGAAAACTATGTATTGTACCTTGTAAAACGGCATTAATGCATAAAAGCTTTTTTTGTATGGCTCCTCATATATATAATAAATTACCTAAGGAGCTTAAAGATCTGCCAAACATAAACCTCTTTAAAAAAAGGTTGCAACAATTCCTGATCCATAAGTGCTATTATTCACTGCGCGAATATTTAGAGGACAAATGTTGCGAGGACCAATAAGATTATTTAAAATTTATTCGTAGACATTATTAATTGTTGAAATTATTAATCAGACTGTTAAAAACTTGACATTGTTAATTACAAATTTTGATATTTTGACATTATTAATTACATACTATGACGTTATTCAATACGTATTATTGTTAATTTGACATTGGTTTGATAATATTGTTAAGACAACAGTTATAATAAGCTTCTTTAAATGTTATTGTTGCATGCTAACATATAATTTTCAAATTTGCACACCTGTCAGAGGTAAGGCGGAGCACTCATATATATAATTATATAAACCAACTCTATGTACCTGTCTTATGCGAATAAAATGATTTGATTTGATTTGATTTGAACCCGAGACCTCGTCTCAGCAGTCCATTACCCATACCACTAGGCTACCGCGGCTACTGTTAATGTTGTAATTAATGATACAAATAACGCTATTTGAATGCTAATTTAATTGATAGTACATGGAGAACGATTTGTCATTAATGTAAAAGCTTTGACTTTTATATAATGTATAATTAGGCTGCATGATTATTTATATATAAATATAAATGTTAATTGTCGCTAATATAAATGTTTGATAATCTGCCCGGTAAATGGCAATAGGCTCGCCCCCTATTACATTGGGACCTTAACATAACTAGTAAATCGTGGGTGTGTAATACACCTTTGCCTACCCCTTCGGGGATATAGGCGTGAAGTTATGTTTTATTATGATTATTTACGATGACCGCCGCTTGATAGGTATCGAAGCCACCCCTTCTATACCGATGGGTGTCATATCAGGGATACATTCTAAGGAATAGGACTGTTCTCTGTCTGATGGTAATCATACAGCTCATGGTAAACGGCAGCAGGCCCGGATGCATACTCACGCTTTTTTCCCTCCGGGGTAGGCAGAGACAACAGCCCGCCATCTGGTTCTGTCCTTACACACTTCAATTGCTTCCTCTAATGTCATTAAACCTTTCATGCAAGCACGCCGTGCGATTAGATTTTTTTTTTTTAATATTAGTAACAGAAATTACTAATATTCCCCCTAACCCCTCCAGCTAAGCTAAATTGCTTGTGTTAGGAATGGGTACACGTCGGTAGTGTAATGGCCAGGATTCGAACCCGAGACCTCTCGACTCCTTAACCACTAAGCTACCGACGCTTCAATGGGAGTTACATGGCTATGGGAGTTACAATATAATAAGGGTGCACAGACGTGGTTATATTTTGTTTTTTTGGAGTGAAAAGCACTTCCCATATGAGCACTTTTTGGGTGAACAAAAATCATGAAACACGTGTTTTTTTTTTCAATCGTCACGTCATCGTCACCGAGACGCCTATGGCATGGGAGACGCTTTTCATTTTATTTTAAACTACGCCATCTTTGTAAATGCTGAATGGATAGATGAATGGATGGACGGAGCGTAGAAGGGGGGGAGGGATGGACGAAGTTAGGGAGGGAGTAATGGAGAAATGGAAGGAGGGAGTGAGGGAGGTAGGTAAGTAGGGAGGGGATTGGAGAGAGTAGGTAAGGGAGGTATGAATAATGACGATTAAAAAAAACACGTAATTGTTCAATTTTTCACTTCTATCGGCACTCCCGGAGTGCCTAGGTTGCTAACTAACTAATTATGATAGCCTACTAAAACAGCAGCTGAGCACCAAATTGAGTAAATTAATTCTGCCAACCCAAACTTAGCTTATAATTTTTCTTTTTTTAAATTTACCTCCCACTGGGGCAACATGTGTGTCCTTGTATTAAGTCGAGTTACCTTCAGAGCCGCTCGACCTAGAAACACGATTGTTAATAGTAAGCTATGTCATTGATTACAGCTAACTGTTACACTGACTCATTCAATGATATGTCCAGTGTTTTCGTGTAATTAGAGGAAGCTGGGGTTTTATGGCATAGAATATCATGCAAGGAATAGCTTTATTAAAATTGCTACAGGGCAAGCTTATTACTGTGTTTATTGTACGTAGTTTGGATCTTATTCTTTTGCAAGCAAATTCAACAAGACAGCTGAAATCTCTAAGTTATAATGCTTTATTGTTCAATATTTATTCAAACCCGTTGATTTTGGATGCTTATAATAATCCTCTGTCTCCAACATCAGAGTTATTACGTGGAGAAACATTTATCTACTGTCGTTTAATAGGTCTTGGTTTTTGCTAGTGACGCTGGAATTCCTTCAAAACATCGTATATTTAACGGCTTTTATTATTCGACGTTGATATGAATAAAAAGACATATTAATATGGGAATAATATTCCTCCAAAATTCGAATTAAAAATTACTGAGATATGCCTTTCTAACCAATTTTGCTAAGGTAAAATTAACTGCACTTCACGAGCTATTTGATACCGATAAAAATAAAGTTGATTGTTGTCCATTTTCCCCTCACGTCCCTCGCTAAGCCTAACCGTGTTTGTTGTGGCGTGGGTGTGTGCTTGATACGATGTGCTGATAACAGTGAGTGCCCACAATTTGGGACTTTTGTTTTGTAAGAATTGGATTAACGTGTAGTGTAGTAATAACAGGTAATTGTGCTCATTAACCATAGTTGGTTAATGAAATGGCTCTTGCCACTATGGTGGGTGACACTCCTATGGATAACTAACCGCCCGTCTCGGCTTTACACAGGAATAATATAGTCAATATACATTTTTACTTATAAAACATTTATTTCGGGGTATTTCCGTATTAATTCGAACAAAATTCATCCCATAACGTAATTTTGTTAACTTATCCCAGTTTTTATTCCGTAGAGGTTCCAGAATTTTAGAAGCGAAACTTTTTAGGCACATTAGGCATTTTTAAGATGGAAAAAAATAATTGAATTCGCGACACCGTTACCGCTACCGACACCTCTGTAAACATTTGATTTCCCGTCAACGTTGTCTCTCGTCAGCTACGTTAGTAACGTCACTTTATAAACCCTGAAACAGGTGGCAACAGCAGCATGTTAACTTAGCGTTTTGAAATCACATCCGCTAGATTGCACTTTTCGAAGTTTCAGTAATATTGCTGATCCGCTAGATTGCACTTTTCGAAGTTTCAGTAATATTGCCGATCCGCTAGATTGCACTTTTCGATGTTTCAGTAATATTGCTGAAAGGGCTGATTTCTATGAATCTCCTTTCACGAAATATTTTTATCATATAATTATATTCTCTTCCTGATCCTGATGATTCAAAAAATACACTTGTAATTGTTCAAGTTTTCACTTCTGTTGGCACTCCCGGTGTGCCACTGTTTTTTTTTAATATTCTTTATGGTGTATGAGACTCCACCAAGATTTTCAGTGCCATATTCATCCTCAGTTGCTAGCCAGTACCTTATTTTTCGTGCGGTAATCCTCTCGGATACCCCCCGTCCGGCCAGCGGGGGCGGTTAACCGTTGAACCGACTAAAACCCCACGCCGTCTCGCGTCTTCAGGCGCCAGGGTGTTAGGTTGCCCATAGAGCATATCCCTCGCACCCCGACTGCTCCTGGGCCATCTCCGGTTTCAAGATGCCCCCCTCGGGTTTGGGAACCACGGTGTCCCCGTCTTGCCCCGGTTTGGGGAAGGGACGCTAGTCGCCCCACCGACTGATTAACGGATAAGGTGCTGGCGCAGACTTTCCTCTCGAGATTGGGGGTCAGACGACAGTCGCTCCCGTTAAAGCCAAATCAAGACAAAGAGTAGGAGAGTTATACCCGGACAACCGGGACTAACGCTGTGATGATGATGATGATGATGATGACATTTATTTGTCACCAGATGCAGATACAATAATAACGTACTTTTTACTTTGAAAATGATGGACTTCTATACAACTATTATTAATAAAACCCTTACTAGTGGATGTTTCCAACATGAAACGCATCAACTATCAAAATGTCGAGTTTGTAACATAGTTAGTATATTTTAATTGCTCTGTGTACCACAGCAGTTTAGGCTTTGTATTGATGAACCAGTCAATCAGTCTGTTTGAACACTTTATTGAGTTTCTGAATGGTTCATAGAAGTATATTCGAAGTTTTGTCGCGTGTTAAGTATAGCTATACATTTACATTTTTGCCGGGTTGATTGCCCTCGTCCAACGTGCCCGAGATTTGATAACATACACTGCTCCATTCTAGGAAACAAACGGAGCTACTGCGAGACCGGTACTGCCGAATATAAATATGAATTTACTGTACACAACAATAACGTCTAACTCACAGCTGTATAACTAAGGCACAACTCCAGACATATAGTCTTAATCTACATAGATTGGTAAATAACCCATACTAATATTATAAGTGCGAAAGTAATTCTGTCTGTTTGCCACGCTCTCACGCTTAAACCACTGAACCTATTTTGATGACATTTGGTACAGAGATGGACTAGAGTTTGGAAAAGGACATAGGCTACCTGTTATCGCGAAAAACTGTTGCGCGGATGAAAGTTTAAATGAAAGTTCGTCTTTTTCGGAGATAACGCCATGAAACTTGGTGCGAGGGATATGCTCTATGGGCAAACTTACACCCCGGCGTCGGTAGACCCGAGACGGCGTGCGGCTTTAGTCGGTTCAAGCCCGCCATAACCACCCCCGCTGGCACGCGGGGGGGGGTATCCGAAGGAATTTCCGCACGAAAAAAGATTTTGATAATAAGTCGGTTCAAGCCCGACATAACCGCCCCCGCTGGCCGGCGGGGGGGTAATCGAAGGGATTGCCGCACGAAAAAAAAGTACTTGATAATAAATAAATATGCCTTACAGCATTTTTGAAATTTCAACCTATATGGGGATCAGATGATAGAGTTTGGTCGCGATTACCGACCTCCATGCGGGTGGAGCCGTCGGCCTTATTACCCGTATTAAATAAATATTCTATAATCTATAAGCCTATGATCTATAGTAAAGGTAGCTCATGAAGTTTGAAAGGATAAAAGAAAATGGTGAACTGCTGTCCCTGCCTATCCCTAAAGCAGAAAGGCGAGAGCATATAACTATGGTAGGTATGTATGTAAATATCCTAGGACATAGCGCTGTCTAGACCATAACTAAACATAGCTTGGAATATGAGTTCTAGAATACGAACAAACATACTTAAATACTTCTTTTTTGTCAAAAAAACAAACATACTATACATAGAAACATTCAGACATATTCACTTGTACAAATATTTGCACTGAGCGGGTTGAACCCGTGACCTCTGACGTAGCTGTCGTCAAATCAAGAAATTGTGATGATTTGTGAAATTCTAGTTTCTTTTATCATTGATGGCTCACGCTTGACCTGTATTTCAACTGTTGGTAAATGACGATGTGGTCTACGATAAAACACGTTTGCCTAGAAGGGACCTATTCACTCGAGACTAGAAGCTTATATTCCGGTAAAACTAACAAACATGCTCTTTACCAAATGTTCTGTATGAGACTTGTTAAAATATACTAAATAAACCTTAATTCGAAGCCGTTGAAGAGTACCACCAATCACGTCCTAAGTTCAACATCAGATCGGTTAAATGGCGTCAAAAACATTTTTTTTTCCCATGCAGAAATTTCCTTGGATACTCTCCCCCTCCATGCGCCGACCTGTGGGGGAAGTCATGTCGTACTCAAACCGACTACAACCGAACGCCGTCTCGGGACTTCAGACGCCGGGGTGTAGGGTAACCCATCAGGCATTTTTCTCGCACCCCGACTGACCCATAGCCATCTCCTGTTTCGAGATGGCTTATGCTAGAGTGATAGGCCGAAATAGAGGACACCCACTCCGAGGGCTTCCACGAGGGCCCGCCTCGGCACTTCTCACGCCGGGTCCTTCGCCAGCGTGTGCAGCCCCGAGTCCTCCCTTGTATCACAGTGACTCCTTCCTGATTCGAGACAGGTTGTCCTCGAAGCACCCCTTCCTAGAGATCACCTACGTCAGTCGGAACGAGAGACTCCCGTGTCGCCTCTCTAGCCAAGCCTCCATGATGAGTCTTGCCACCGCTACTACGACGTCACCATTTCACCACGATGGCCCCGTGGAGCTGGGACTGCACGGCCTCGATTACACGGGGCTCAGGGTCCCGTCCCTGCTCCCGTGGCGTCAAATACCTAATCAAATTTTAGTTCAAATGTCACATACTTAAAAAGTTTCAAATCGATACGACAAAAGAAATTCGTTAAATTCGACTCGTATTACAAATTCACAATCTTCCACATCCAAGCGACAATCCTGATCACATCCAAAGTTGAGTCCAGGCTCCTTCTTACCAAGTTTATCTTGAGTTTTACGGGATCGACTACCACTTATCCCCCTGACCTCGAGAGAAAAGCCTGCGCCGAGCCTCGTCCGTCAATCAGTAGGTGATGGCAGGTGAGGTTGCTCCGAAGATCTTGATAGGGCATTCACCCACAATTGACTTATTCTCCTCGCTCACTATATTAATTTCACTTGCGGAAGACAACAGTTAAAATAATCAAAATCCAAGATTTAAAACGAAACAAGCCTATTGAGATAAACAACAGCTGTGCGCGGTCCTTGCATTTGCATATTGTAATAAAGACTTCAATACCTAACTCTTCACTGTTTCGTTTTCACTGACAGCGGCCATACGCGCCTTATATGCGCAGGCGCCGCTCATTACATTGTATTATTTTGTTCTTGCTGGTTTGTTCCGATTTGGCCTATAGTTTTTTTTCAAAAGAATATTACACTATTCCTAACACAAGCAAATTGGCTTAGCTGGAAAGGTTCCGTACCATTATTTACTTGTTGCCCTTATTAATATCGTGCAAAAACGAGCAAAAAAAATCACGTTTGTTGTAATGGAAGCCCCCTTAAATATTTCTTTTATTCTATTTTTTAGTATTTGTAGTTATAGCGGCTACAGAAATACATCATCTGTGAAAATTTCAATTAGCTCATTATCACGGTTCATGAGATATAGTGTAGTTATTGCCCATTATTATTATCGAGCAAAAAAAAACTGGCAAAAAATCACGTTTCTCTTATGCGAGCCCCCCTTAAATATTTATTTTATTTTGTTTCTAGTATTTGTTGCTATAGCGGCAACAGAAATACATCATCTGTGGAAATTTTAACTGTCTACCTATCACGGTTCATGAGATACAGCCTGGTGACAGACGAACGGATGGACTACCCGAGACGGCGTGCGGTTTTAGTCAGTTCAAGCCCGACATAACCGCCCCCGCTGGCCGGCGGGGGGGTATCCGAAGGAATTTCCGCACGAAAAAAAAAAAAAAAAGGTACGGAATCCTGAGAAGGAAAACAGCTAAAAAAATAGTTGTCGTCAATGAACTGAAGTGTGCTAAAGAGAAAGCATTCCTCAAGCCCCAAGTAGACAAAACCTAAGAGTTCAATGTCAAGTAGTATTCTCAAATATCGTGCGGAAGTTCCTGGGCAGCGGTCGCCGAGACCTTGGCGAGGTCGCGACCGCCGGACCCTTCATTAGTGCCGCGATGATAATACCTTAATTGGATGTCGCAAGTGTTAACTGTGAATCAGAGTTAAGGCATTTTAAGGAAATGTGTGCGTCGAGAGATTTGGGTATCTTCTTTTAAACCGTACGAAGGAGGAAGTAGTTCTTAATTCAGTTGTGTTTAAATTTTATATTGTTTGCCACGGAATTACGAGTATATCATTAATATACCGATTTATGAATCGTCGGTAGCTCAGTAGTTAAGGAGTCTGTCTTACGATCGAGAAGTCACAGTTCGAATTCTGGCCTTTACACTACCGACGCGACGTGAACCCACTCCTAACACAAACAATTTTGTTAATTAGCAATTTTCTTTACTAATAATCTTAAAAAAAAACATATAGTGTTTAGCTACTGACTATCGGCGTTTCTATTTCCTACATATCAAAAATTGTGACAAAAGAAACATCTGGTAAAGGCTACAGTGACCATTTTTCAACAGACACATTGTATACTGGTTTTCCAATATCATTATAAGCTGTTTGGCATAGTGGTAGACCTATTGACTACTAGAGTTTGTGGGTTCGATGACCGCTATTTGCAAATATCTTTAGGTATGCGTCTGTAGACCCGAGACGGCGTGCGGTTTTAGTCGGTTCAAGCCCGACATAACCGCCCCCGCTGGCACGCGGGGGGGTATCCGAAGGGATTTCCGCACGATAAAAAAAAAAAAAAAAAAAAAAAGGTATGCTGTATACTGGAGGCGAGAGCCCTTTCGCAACTGTACCAGTGGCGAAAGGAGGCACGGGAGCAGGGACGGAACCCCGAGCCTCGACAAAATCCGTGCAGTGCCAGCTCCGCCAGGCCATCGTGGTGGAGTGGAAGGAACGACTTGGGCGACCAAGCGCAGGGCACGCCGCAGTATCGGCGGTAAGGCCCGTCAAGGAGGATTGGCTAGAGAGGCGACACGGAAGAAGCAGGTGATCTCCGGCAAGGGGATCTTCGGGGACCACCTGCATCACATCAGGAAGGAGCCAACGCGTGAGTGCTATCTGTGAGACGCGAGCGAGGACTCAGGCTGCACAGGCTGGCGGACTGCCCGGCGTGGGAGGCGCCGAGGCGTGAACTCGTGGCAGCCATCGGGGTGTGAGTCCTCTCGCTCGGCAGCATGATTGCGACAATGGTGCGGAGCGCGAGCGCGTGGGTCACCGCCACCTCCTTCTGCGAGCATGTAATGCTCGCCAAGGAGATGGCGGAGCGCGCCCGGGAGAGGTTTGGAACTCTCCCGGCCCGCCGAGCCCGCAACATGCTCGCCGCGCGTCGCAGGCGACTCAGGCACCGGAGGTCGCTTAACAACCTCCGTCCTCCATGAGCGCAGGCCTGGGGGTGGCAGACGAGGCCGCCTGTCACCCCAGCAGAAGCAGGCCGGGATGGTGGGGCGACTAGCGCAACTCCCCCAAACCGGGGCAAGACGGGGACACCGTGGTTCCCAAACCCGAGGGGGCCATCTCGAAACCGGAGATGGCCCAGGGTCAGTCGGGGTGCGAGTAGACCCGAGACGGCGTGCGGTTTTAGTCGGTTCAAACCAACAAAAAAAAAGAAAGTTATGCTGTATTCTTATTAGTAACCAAAATTACTCGTATTCCTGCTAATCCCTGCAGTAAAGCTAAATAGCATGTGTTAGGAGTGGGTTAGGCACATGTGTAGTGTACTTAATAGCCAGGATTCGAACGCGGGATCTCTCGATCCTAAGATCGACTCCTTAACCACTAAAGTTGCGACGACGGTGGCGCTTCAATTCAATTTTTGATTCAGTTCGATCGAAACACATTTTAACACGGTGTTAAAAATGTCAAAATCAATTTGCATTGGTCTCGGTAAGTATGTTTTTACAAAAAAAAATACATACATACCACAAATAGTAGTTATATAGTACAAATATATATCCGTCTGTTAATCCGCATTCTAGAATGTTTATTTTATGTATTTATTGTGTAAAAACAAATCATTCTCCTCCATGCCATTTGCACTATAATCTGTCAAGAATTCAGAGGCCATGCAGCGGTATGAGTAAGTTCTGTTCGGACGTAGTGATCTTACTATCTTTGGTCATACGACACGAGTGAATCAGAGATTATCATTGCAGAGATATATAAATACACTCACGCCTGTATTCCCCAAGAAGTAGGTAGAAGCAGACTACACGTCCTCAATTTGCCAGGCACATTCGGTCCCACTTAACAGGACGCGTGCCTTTTTTTTCCTGCGGAAATCCCCTCGAATACCCCCCCTGTCCCTCCGGCCAGCGGGGGTCGTTATGTCGAGCTTGAACCAACTAAAAACGCACGCTGTCTCGGGTCTACAGACCGGGGTGTAAGGTTGCCACTAAGGGTTTCGAGATGACCCCCTCGGGTTTGGGAACCACGGTGTCCCCGTCTTGCCCCGGTTTGGGGGAGGGGCGCTAGCCTATTGCCGTGATGGGACGGATACTATAGGCTTCAGTAGGCTCCTCCTGTCTTGTAGCCAAGGTAAGTATATAGTAATGGGGCAGGTTACCCCATGCAGAGTGTATTACCGCAGACATCATAACCTTAGTGAGGATGTTGGTTGCGACCAGGCTCTGGCCTCAGAGCCCGGGGTACCCTTTCCATGTTAATTTTGGCTTATTTTGGTTCACATCAACTACGTAAGATGGAGGACACCGTGGTTCCCAAACCCGAGGGGACAATCTCGAAACTAGAGATGGCCTTGAGTCAGTTAGGGTGCGAGGGAAATGACTTACACCCCGACGTCTGAAGACCCGAGACGGCGTGCTGTATTAGTCGGTTCAAAAGCCACCGCTGCTGCCCGGCGGGGGGTATCCTAGGGGATTGAGTTGATATCGAGGGAAGGACACGAAAAAAAAAGTATATATCAGTGGCCTCCTATTAATGCGAAGAGACCCTCGTGAGTAACAAGTACCATTTCACCAGAGCGATCAGAGAGATGGGTATGTCAAAATGGAACCAATGACGTTATGCCTGAATATGTCTATTGGTCTGGGTGTTGCTATCTACAATATACATGTATTTACAAAAAAAAAAATATATATATATATATAAGTACATATGTTTATCCACATTCTGGAACCCATAACACACGCTAGTTAAACTATGCTTACTCTGGGTCTAGAATGCGCTGAGTAGAACATAACTGGCGAATCGTGGGTATGTAATACACCTCTTCTTACCCCTTCGGGGATACAGGCGTGAAGTTATGTTAGAATGTGGAAGAATATTTATTAAAAATAAAAATGCAACCCCCAGGCACACACTTAAGGAGGCTGGTGATCCTTCTGATATCTACGTTTCCGGCCGATGAATAAATTATTTTTTGTCTATGCTTTTGTTTACAACTAACTAGCGGTGCCGGCGACTACGTCCGCGTGGATTTCGATTTTTAGGTTTTTAATTAATCAAAGTCAAAGTCAAAGTCTTTATTTTTCCAAATAGTGCAACGTAATTACATCTTTTTGACGTCAAAATCTGCTTAAAACTAAGTTTACCACCGCTTCCTAGGCCCTAGTGGAGAAGAAACGGCGCAACAAACTCCACTGCGGCATTTTCGAGACGTCATATTTATAAATAGTGATTTCTTAAGACTAAATATGGACGAATGTACATTTATGTCTCGTGTCAACATAAATAAAGGTATTTAAAAAAAACAAAAGTAAAAATAAAAATTTAACCTAAGTTAAACGTTAAAATAATTTAAAAAAGTTAAAATATGGTAAAAAAAAGGTTGCCTACTACAATATTATGCTATAGTTGTAGCATTAAGAGGGGCCTGCACCATGCTCAAGCCAGACATTTTTGTCTTTAAGGTAATCATCTGTCCTATAGTATGCTTTTTTACATAAGGTGGTCTTAACAAAGGTTTTAAATTTATTGTCAGGCATACCAAGGACCGATTCAGGTAATTTATTATAAAAGCGTATACCTTCCCCCCTAAAAGAATCACTAACTTTGCTGAACCGATAACATGGAAGGATCAGTTTATTTTTATTGCGCAGATTTCTGTCTGTAATGTCACTTACTTTTGTAAAATTGGATATATTTTTCCTGACATACAGTATGTTCTCGAATAAATATTGGGAAGCTACAGTTAAAATATTAATATTTTTGAATCGTTCCCTAAGAGAATCTCTCTTACCTAAACAATAAATGGCACGAATTGCCCTTTTTTGTAATATAAAGATAGTTTCTAAATCTGCTGCATTCCCCCAAAGTAGTATTCCATAGGACATCAGACTATGGAAGTAACTAAAGTATACCAGCCTAGCAGTAGATTCATCTGTCAACTGCCTAATCCGTCTGACAGCGTAAGCAGCAGAGCTGAGTTTATTGGCCAAAATAGTGATATGGTCACCCCATTGCAATTTCGAATCCATTGTAATTCCTAGAAAGGTAGTGCTATTTACAAATTCCAACCTTTGCCCCCCCAGCATGATATCAACGTGTGTTTGCCTCACATTAGGCAGTGTAAACCTAATGCATTTGGTCTTTTCTGCATTCAACAATAGGTTGTTTGCATAAAACCAATATGAAATGGCGTTCAAAATATTATTAACATTATTTGCATTTGTATTACGCCGATCCACTTTGAATATTAGCGACGTATCATCCGCAAACAATACTATGCCAGCTTGTGCTTCAATTATATTAGGCAGGTCATTGATGTAAACCAAGAAGAGAAAAGGTCCTAGGATTGATCCCTGGGGTACACCTATTTTTAAGTTTGATCCATTTGACTTAACGTTATTCACATCAACAGTCTGAAGTCTATCTGTTAAATAAGATTCTACTAATTCTGTGGATTTTTTGTCAAAACCCTACCGACGTAACTTGAGCAAAAGTGTCTGATGGTCAACACAATCAAACGCCTTAGAAAGATCACAGAATACCCCAATAGCATCCTGCGATCCCTCCCAAGCGTCGTAAATTAAGTTAACTAGGCTAACTCCCGCATCGGTGGTAGATTTCCCGCCAGTAAAGCCATACTGTTGGCTGTGGAAAAGATTGTTGGTTTTGAAATGTAGTTGCATTTGATTGGAGCATCACTCTTTCAAACACCTTACTCAAAGCTGGCAAAATAGAGATAGGGCGGTAGTTTCCAAGTTCTGACTTAGATCCTTTCTTAAATAATAATTATAATAATATATTCTAATACCTGCGGAGTCCTAATTTTGCCTATGTTACGTTTTATAATATTACCTATCTGCCAGTGAAAATCCCATTAAGATCGGCCCAGCCGTTCCAGAGTAGGTAAATCAGATTTTATTCATAATTTGTAGGTTCCAATTTTTTTGTGCGGAACCCTAATTATTTTTCTAAAATTAAAGTAGCCTACGTTACGCCTCGTAACATTACCTATCTGCCAGTGGAAGTCCCGTCAAAATCAGCCCAGCCGTTCCAGAGATTACCTCTTTCAAACAGACAGAAAGACAGACAGACGGACAAAAGTTTTAAAAATTGAATTTATATTATAAGTAAAAAAAATACTATAAAAGTTAAAGAAATTGGTAAATAACTTTTTCAAGCTAAATATATTAATTTATATCATAACGATAACGCGGTAAAAAAGTTCCTCGAACCCAAATAAATAAAAAAGAAATTAAACTTAATTTAAAAGAAAATATAATATTTAAAATAAATCCCCCTATATAAATTAAAACATTAAAACATAAACGTAATCATTAAAAATCTGTTTTACTGTTTTAATAATACAAACAGACACTTCAAATTTTATTTATTTGTATTGATATCAAACTGCATCAACTCATTAAATTAGCTACACTTCATCATAATCATCTTAGCGTTGCTCCCAATGGCATCCGAGGCTGTCACCTCAGAGCCCAGGGTATATATTACACCTTCTCGTCCTCCTGTCTTGTTAAATACTCTTTTCATGGGAGTAACTGCCGCCTGAACTCCCAGCCCAGAGAGGAAAGCCTACGCCAGAGCATCTTCCGTCAATCAGCAGGTGCACCATGCAGGGGTGCTTGGTTGGGGAGGGGTGCTTGGTTGGGGACCTCCACGCGGTGCACCCTGGGCAACGGAGACGGCAGCGCCTCTCTCCTAGGGTGGGAGAGACGCTGCCGCCTACGGCCAACTCCGACCGAGGCGAGGACGGCCCTGTTGAGGGCTGTTCGGAAGCTTTCCACGTGTCCCTCTGATTAGCAGAGGGCACAGTGGAGAGCAAGTAAGGGGGCCATCTCGAAACCGGAGATGGCCCAGGGTCAGTCGGGGTGCGAGGGATATGCTCTATGGGTAACCTTACACCCCGGCGTCTTAAGACCCGAGACGGCGTGCGGTTTTAGTCGGTGCAAGCCCGACATAACCGCCCCCGCTGGAGACCCCCCGCTCTCCAACGGGGGCGGTATCCGAAGGGATTTCCGCACGAAAAAAAAAAAAAAAAAAAAAGGTGCACCATGCAGGTTCGCTTGCCCCACAAAGGTCTTGCCCCATACACCCATCAGTGAGCAGCAGTTTCAACACTTAGAAACATGAAAACTTTCCTATATCAAGAGATACAATTCGTGTTATTATGATTTCAACATTACTGTGACCAAAAAAACGGTTTTAGTCCAGCGTGTTCTGCACACGGCACTAGATGGCAAGTATTGTGGTGAGCACGTATAAGTCGGTATAAGTATCTGGTGGATATGGGCGCAGCAAGGATATTAGAGCGCCCACTACTGCTGTTTCGGTTCAACTTGAACGCCACTGTAAAGGTGAATTGCAGTAGGTAAAATATGTGTAAATCTTGGAGCTATCATACTTCCAAGTTGCGTCCAAATGCACTTTTAGCAGGTGAAGGTTGGCTTGGGTCTCAACGATGTTGGTACACCCACACCCAGAGAATTTATCTAATGATAGTGTGGCGATAGCACATATACATAAAAAGTTAAACTACTTCGATACTAATACGTTTTTTTTATACCACTCAGGTGGCAGACAAGCTCAAGCCCACCTGATGGGAAGCAGTCACCGCGGCCTATGGACGTGTGCAACACCAGGGGTGTCACACTCGCGCTGCCGACCCTGTAAAAAACCCTTCTAATGGCCTCCTTGAAGAACCATATTGTAGTCGCTAGGGAAAACAGCAGGGAGATCATTCCACAGCCTGAGGGTGCGCGCAATAAAGTGCCTTTCATACCTAACTGTACGCACCGTTTCCGGTTCCAACGTGTGAGAATGAATTCCCTGTCTGTGGCGAGCGGTGCGATGATAGAATGTGGCCGTGGCATCATATCATACAGTTCTTCTGAACACACCCCATTATAAAGGCAGTAGAAAACGCACAGGGAGGCGAAATCTCTCCTAAGGTTAAGAGGTTCTCAGCGCCCGTCTTTGCACCAAGTCGAACGGGTGAATTTGGTATCTAGGTGCTCCGACAACCGTCAAACGTCACTACGATCCTGAATCGCGAAACTGAAGTTCCCTCACTAGTATAACACATATACAACATCCTAACGGCTTTCCTGGTCGGAGGATCCTCCCTTTGTGTTGTAGGAACATCACACCCCGTTTCTCCACAATAGGAACTGAAATCAATTAAAACCTAACTGCGTTATCACATTTTACTCAATAAATTTAATTGATGAAAATATAAGAAACTAGTTTACTTCAACTTATTTTTACTGGTGAAATCCACCCTTTTAGAATGGTTCTCTTTCTGCCGCCCTTGTCAGTAAAAGCGGCATAAAGTGAAAGTGTCATATTTTATCACCCTTGCTGACAAGGACGGCTGAAAGAGAAAACGTGATAATCCATAATCCTATCTCACAAAACGAGCACCATGTACCGTAAAGTACTAAACAATTTGCAGCATAGCTTCTAACCCTAGCAGAAGCAGTCCTAAAGCGGTGGCATGACGTCTTCCATGCGCGTTTTTCTTCACGGAACACCGAATGGTTTTATTCACTTTGATACTGGACATCGTTGAAGGGATATGAGGATTCCCTTTATTCGATGGCAAGTTTTATGACCTGTCAGCTACATACAGCTGTAGCAATGTTACAAAACTTTATAGGCAAGTCGTAAAATAAGACACTATTACACAACTGTGTACATATACTTAACTTAGACCGTTGACCTTACAGTCTACTTACAGTCTTTAAAGGGTGAAAAGTGCTCATTTTATGTATATAGGTACTACCTATATACATAAAATGAGCACTTTTCAACCTTTAAAAACATACATTATTGAATTTTGATGAATTTGCAAGGTTCGTGTAAAGCGCCGCAGTACTTTAAGATCACACAAATAATGTATTCTCTATTACAAGCTGGCTACGCAATACTTATTTTGAGTCTAGATAGTGCTGTCTAGCGTGTTAACATGAGTGAGAAATAATTTCATTAAACCGCTTTTATTAACTACTACCTGGCCGGGTGAACTTCGTTCCGCCATAGAATCAAATTATGTTGGTTACCTTATCAGTTGAATTTATTAAATAAATGTCCTAAATGTCTTCCTTGCACACAACCATTAAAGACCCGAGACGGCTTGAGATTTTGGTCGGTTCAAGTCCGAAATACCCACCACCGATGGCTGGCGGGGGTTAACAGTGCCACAAAATGGCACAATATAGGCGGTGAGAAATTTAATAAATTTTTTGTTTTAATCTTTATTTTTTTAGGAGCTTTTGGCCTAAGAGGCGAGATCCATCGTACCCTGAGCTTACATATGACTTAAAATTATCTAATCTCATATGTCATTTTATAAATTAGAATAGCTGCTTCAGAGAGAGGTTTGGCCAGAATGCTATTGAACCTCGCAACATCCATCGATCGAATATCAGCGACTACCAATATATAGCCACTCTTAATACCCGTGTTCGGACACACTCCACCAACAGATGATGTACATCCTCAGAAGTGCCTCACTCTGCACAATTTGGGCTGGCACTTTTCCCCATAAGATGCAAAAACCTATTGAGTGGGGCATGACCGGAACTTAAAAAATTAAAAGTCTGTTTATATATATTGTTTGATTAGTTAGTTGCCGTCGGATTAATTTGAAATTTCGCATACTTTTATAGAACCGATGACAATACAATAATTAAAAAAAAACTGTTTATTTTTTTTTTTATATTAACACGCTTTTATAACTTCGTATGTAGGTACAACGGAATCTTTAAACTCGATTTTTAATCCCTCTTTTAAACATCGGAATAATATATTTGGCCCACTTATCAAGTACCTGCGGATGATAATGGAAAAAACCGGCCAAGTGCGAGTCGGACTCGCACACTGAGGGTTCCGTACAAACCTGTAGGTATATAAGTAAAAGTTCACCCAACACGACAATCGAGTCATAGCTATGGTATTTTTATATTAATTAAAATTTTAAAAAATATTTTTTATTAAATGATGTAACTAAAAATTTACGTTTTTCGCAATTTTTCCTTTATCTGTACTAGAAGACGTTACTTCGTACCAAATTTCAAGATTCTAAGTTCACGGGAAGTACCCTGTAGGTTTTGATTCCCGTGCGAGTTTCGAAAATTTGCGGAAATTTGCGGCATAAACGGCTGTATCTTTTGATTGCTTTGGCTTAGAAGTTTGATTTTTTCACAGCTCCAAGGGAGACTTGAGTATTAGATATAAATTTCAGTTTGATACCTCCACGCGTTCCTGAGAAAAACGGTATTGACAGATGGACGGACGGACGGAACGGACAACGAAGTGATCCTATAAGGGTTCCGTTTTTTCCTTTTGAGGTACGGAACCCTAAAAAGCAGGTAAAAATTTTTAGTAAGAAGTTTTAATTCAATATTTTCGTCTTTTTAGTCTTTTTAATCAATTTTTTAAAGTAAATTAGTAACCCAAATTAGTAATATTTCCCATAACCCTTCCTAGTTAATATAGATTTAGATCGGAAAAAGAGAACATCTAGGACGGGAATTGAGCCCGCGACCAGTTCCTTACAGGGGGCATGCTCTGACCAACTGAGCTACCTAGACACGTTAAGCTAAATTGCTTGTGTTAGGTTAGGAGTGGATTCACATCGATAGTGTAATGGCCAGGATACGATCCCGGGACCTCTCGATCGTAAGGCCAACTCCTTAACATCATAACTGAACTTCTGAAACTTACCTGTCAAATGTCAACTGTCAGTGGGTGTCAGTTGACATTCTTTGTTGTGTCGCAAGTCGCGGGCCGCCGAGCCTGGACGAGATCTACAAGATATTTGTAATTGCTGAGGACGTCTTCTGAACCTGACTCCTATTTAGTAATGTCATCGCGTCACGTAGCTCATTCATTAGTTTTGTCCTTCATTCGAGTATACTATTTCGTTATAGACAACTTAAATGTAGTCAAACGGTATTAGGTAGATTTCGATGAAATCGATCTACCTATTGGTTTCTTGACTACTGTCGAATTTAAAAAAAAAATCTTCATAGGAGGTCTAGTTATGACCCCCTGAGTCCGAAATGACCACTGGTCAAAAAGTTTATATATAATATATATATATAGGTATATATGTATGGTTCCACTTCCCAAAATTTGCGGCACTCTCACGGTCGCATTTTTGCCCCGATCGCTTTCAAACTGCGGTCAAAAATTGCTTGGGTGTAAACTTAGTTTAAGTTCGTGAACAGGTGGAATCCGGCCTAAGGGGACGGTAGGGCCTCACTTTTTGTGAAATCAGTTTTTCCTCAAAATTTCACGTTCCATGAAAGATATTCGAACCGTTCTAATTTTATCCCATAGTATACATGAATACCAACAACTTTTAATTATTAACCTATAAGATTAAAACTTTAACTAAAATTGGAGGGGGGGAAAACCAAAATTTTTCGGGAAAAAAATCATAACTTCTAACCGGTGAACATTCTTGGTGTAGGAAACATTTTTAATCAATAGGCCATTTTTAAGTCTAAAATAAATGTCTGAAAAGTTTTTCGCTAAAAGTTACCGTTTTCGAGAAAAAAATATTAAACATGTTAATAAAATAATATTAATTAGTAAGATTTTTAGATTAATTACAAAAGTATTTAACAGATCCACTTGTAGTTAAATACATTTGGATTTGTTTGCAGGTAAAGTTGGCCGTGTTTTGAGATATTAGGGTAAAATCTGCTACAGCTAATAAAATGTGGGTATAAGATATCTCTGCTTACCACAAGGAAATAAAAGTCTTATGTAGTTACTAACTGCTAATAACATCAAATGGCTAAGTATCATTATAATGATCACGATTATACAAAAATTACAACGCAAGATGTGTAGGTGCGATGCGCAAAAACTCAGGAGTGGGAGCTGCGCGTGCGGCTGTTGTACAATAGTGAATGTCGCTATGCAATAATGAATAAATGACGTTTCATTTTGATTTGATTCAGGATGAAACACCACATTCAAACGAAAATCGCACATTTTATTCAGTTCGAAGCAGGTATAGTCGCCTCACCGTTAGTTCCGGTGAGGTGGGTATAATATGAACCTGATAAAGTCCAACACCATTTAACTAATCATGTTGAAAATTGACATAGGAGAGGAGACAATTTGTTCCTGGAGAAGTTTTTAATTATTTCTTATCTCCAAAAATAAAACCACTAGGTAGGTAGGGGTAGGGGTAGGGGTAAATCCCTTCGGATACCCCCGAAGGGATTTCCGCACGATAAAAAAAAAAAAAAGTAGGTACGGTTTATAAAAGACAGTTATAGCCATACTAATATGTATATTGAAGATATTAAAAAAACTTAGGTTATGTTAAATGAAAGATCTTGAGCGCCAACATTTATTTTTCAAATTTTTGTCAAAAGACTACTGAACGGATTTTGATACAATTTTTTAATAAGAAGATCTTGGTCAGACTTGAAATTTGCCGTATGTTTGATTGTAATTGGTTAAGTAAAACCAGAGATATGACCAAAAAAACGTAAACCGACTTCCTCGCGGGCGGAATCGCGGATATCAGCTAGTTATAAATACGAAAGTAAAGTAAAGTAAAAAACCATTTATTCTAATTAGACCATTAATACGGCACTTACAAAGCGTCATAAAAAAATTTAATCTAATGTTTGGCAAATGGACCACCGGTTCGAAACGCGGCCCTGTCCTGAGAAGACTCCGGCAAGAAACTCAGCGCGTTGTTTTTTTTTTTTTGGTCTATTTACAAACATATTTACTTAACCTAAGTACAATATTTCATTTGAGTAGCATAGAGAGAGAGCAAACAGTTCATATCCAAGCTTGTTTGTCGTCTAAATAGCCTTGAATTTTATAATAGCCTTTTTGTCAGAGTTTAATTTTAATTTGGCTTTTAGATTTATGAAGAGGTAGATTCTTCATTTCACTAGGAAGCTTGTTGTAGAATCGTATACAGTACCCTGAAAGGAATTACTAATCTTGTGGAGTCGACTATTACAAACCACAAGATTGTTTTTATGTCTAGTATTTACGTTATGTATATCACAAAGCCTTAAAAAATTGGAAATGTTTCTTCCAACATACAAAAGATTTTCAAAAAATATTGGGAAACTACAGTTAGAATGTTTAAATGTAACTATGTCTATCTGTTACGCTTTCACATCTAAACCACGCAACCGATTTTGATAAAATTTGGTACATTGGGATGGACTAGCTAGAGTGACAAGAGGACTAGAGCTTGAGAACGAAAGTAAAGGTGACGATAACCGACATCCATGCGGGTGGAGCCGCGGGCAACAGCTAGTTGATAATATATAATCAAAGTAGCAAAACTTTTCCTAAGCATAAATTCCTTCATGAATACATCTAACATAACACCATTAAAACAATTTGTAATTAATGTATCGACGTAGAACTGCGCACGCGTCGCGGCTTATGCAAACACTTCCTTATTTAATATTGACTAATTATTTATCTAGGCGAGACGTAAAAACTATGTTCTATACTTTATATACTCGATGTGATGGAGACGAATCCTTTATATTTAAATATGAATAACTTTTGTTTATATAAAAGATGTTCAGGACGATCAAGACATAGCAAGGAGCTTGGCTACATCTTTGACGTTTTTAGGGTTCCGTTGCCAAATGGCAAAAAACGTAACCCTTATAGATTCGTCATGTCTGTCTGTCTATCCGTCCGTATGTCACAGCCACTTTTTTCCGAAACTATAAGAACTATGCTGTTGAAACTTGGTTAGTAGATGTATTCTGTGAACCGCATTACGATTTTCACACAAAAATAGAAAAAAGCATTAAATTTTGGGGGTTCCCCATACTTACAACTGAAACGCAAAAAAAATTTTTTTCATCAATGCTGTGGTATCTATGGAGAGGTCTTCAATTTTTTTTATTTTTTTTCTAATATCATTTTTTTCTAAAGTGAATAGTTTGCAAGAGAGACACTTCCAAAGTGACAAAATGTGTGTAAAGCTAAAAAAAATATATGATGTACATTACCATGTACACTTCCACCGAAAATTGGTTTGAACGAGATCTAGTGAGTAGTTTTTTTTTAATACGTCATAAATCGTAAACCGCAATTTACCATTCATTCAATCAACTCAAATATAAAAATTTAAAAAAAAACATTTGTATGTTACTTGCTGCTACGGAACCCTTCATGGGCGAGTCCGACTCGCACTTGGCCGCTTTTTTTATATATTTAGTAACAAACAAACTTACGGCTTACCTGGGACCCCAGGTGGTAGTAAATGGTGACTGTGAACTATGTGTGCTGACAACACCACAGATATTACTAGTGTGTTGCTAGTGGTGCACTAATGTCATAAGGTACTGCTGACGACATATTCATACAGGCACAGTCTTTCCCATTAGGGAAGGAAAAAACAACTACTTTCAATTCTTCTACTAAATAATTGACAGTAGATACGCAAACGGACCGCAGTATGGTCGTAAATGAGCTGAGATCCAACCCCACATTTACTTATATATCCCTAAAATTTGGCATAGTGGCTGGTCGACGCTACACGTGACCAGAAGGCTGGCCTTTATCTTGCACAAAGAATTAGCATTGCCATTCAACGAGGCAATGCTGCCAGTCTTCTAGGAACATTACCAGTCGGTGATGATGCGGAGGAATTCTATGACGCATGTATATAAATATTTATCTGTGTTTTAGGTTTAATTTTTAAGTCGGTTATTTATAAGTAAATTGTACATAATGATTTTCCCGGTCCCGTGGGTGGCAACAACGGGAACAGAGTTCCACGCGAGTGAAACCGCGAGCAATAGCTACTGTAATAATATATGTAGTAATACCAATATGTCTGGCAGGTGCTATTCGTACCCTTTTCCTCCGCCGGACAGCGGGGGCGGTTATGTCGGGCTTGAAAAGACAAACCGCGCGCCGTCTCGGGTCTACAGACGCCGGGGTGTAAGGTTGCCCATAGGCATATCCCTCGCACCCTGACTGAACCAAGCCATCTCCGGTTTCGAGATGGCCCCCCTCGGGTTTGGGAACCACGGTGGGGACAGGCGGCCTCACCTGCCACCCCCAGGCATGCGCTCATGGAGGACAGAGTTCTTTAAGCAGGTGCTATTCGTACCCAAGAATAAGTGTGACGCTTCCGATCAAACCGAAGTAAAAGATAACTTAATACGCAAATTCCTTATAACGAACGCGTCTCTGTTACAAGTGCATTTTATCTTAATGAACTCGCCGTGCGGAGGTACAGTCAACACCAGTTACTATTGAGCATAAATAAATGATTTGCTGAAAAGCAAATTTATTGTTGCTTTTCAGTTTTGTCATTAAGCAGTTAATGATTTAACTATCTATAAGACTCGCTAGCTAGCTAGCTATAAGTGGCTCCGCCCGCGTGGAGGTCGTTTTTGGTCTATATCTCCGGTTCTACTTAACCAATTGCAATCAAACATGGCATTTTAGGCCTGACCAAGACCAATCTAATAGAACTCGCATCGAAATCCGCTCAGTAGTTTTTGCGTCCATCGCGAACAAACACATAAACAGACAAGAATTGTAAAAAAATATTTTTTTGTGTTCAGAATCGTTCATTTAACAAAACCCAACTTTTTTTTAATATTTCAAATGTACAGACACAACTAATTTAAAATTTTATAATAGATGTACTATATAGTATAATACTACCTGTAGCCCGCAGCTCCGGCCGCGTGGAATTCTGATCCCGTTCCCGCTACCCATAGGAACCTATTCCCGGGATGAATAGTAGCCTATGTGTTATTCCGGACTATAATCTATCGCTGTACCAAATTTCAGCCAGATCCGTTCACCCGTTTTTGCGTGAAATAGCAACAAACATACATACAAACTTTCGCGTTTATAATATTAGTAGGATAGATAGATTCCTGAAACGGTTTTCGACTCTACGATTACTAAATATAATTAAATAATTCAATTAAACTTTTAAGCATTTTGTTTACTTACTTTTTCTAAAGATTTAGGATCGAAAAAAGATATATCGGAGAATTTCGAGTATCCGGGACGTGATCTAGATAGCTCAGGTGGTCAGAGCATTCCCCCTGTAAAGGACTAGTCGCGGGTTCAAGTCCCGTTCTAGATGTTCTATTTTTCCGATCTAAATCTTTATAATTAAATAATTATATTTAGAAATTATAGTGTTCAGACTCCTACCAACATTGGTTAAAAACATCAACAAAAACATCTGTTGAGGCCGTCTAGGTAGGGGCCGCAATTCTAGGGGCAATCTCAAGAAATGGTGGCCACTACTTTTTGGACTTTACCTCAGCTTACCATCAGGCGGGGTGCAGTCAATTGGACGGACCAAACATAAAAAAAAAAAAAAAAACATCCTTGACACCCAAGCCAACCTTACCTGTTAGTCGGTGCACCTGCTCTGGCGCAGGCGCACCTCTCAGGTTGGGAGATCAGACGGCAGTCGCTCCCGCAAAAGTCAACATACCGAAAAAGCGGACCTCGGGCTCCAAAATGCAAACCTTGTAAACAACTGGGAAATCGCTGTGAGGATGATGATGAACTAAATTATCATCAATCGGCCCTCATCACAATTATTCATTTGAAACTTTTACATAACATAACATAAACTCACGCCTATATCCCCGAAGGGGTAGGCAGAGGTGCTAGCACCCACGTTCCGCCAGTTTATGTTTTTAGGTCCCAATGTAATAGGTGGCGAGCCTATTGCCATTAACCGGGCACTTATAAACCTGCTATAAATACACACATAACTTCGAAAAGCATCGAAAAGTCATTGGTGTGTGCCATGGTAATACCTGGGATCGAACCCGAGACCTCGTCTCAGCGGTCCTTTACCCATACCACTAGGCTACCGCGGTTTTTGGTTGAAACTTTTGATTTTTACTTTAATTAAAAAAAAAAAAAAAAAAAAGCTACGGGCACCTTGAGATCCGCCACCTCGTTTTGCAAGGAGGTAGTGCATGCCAGATAGGCAGTGGAAAGGTCACGTGAGAGGACTAGCACTCTCCCGTACCGCAGAAGACGCACGAAGCAGCGGCCTTCATGAGCGCTGACCTGAGGACGATGTGTAGGAAGGTTTAAAATTCAATTAATCCAGCCATCCATCCAACCATCCATCAACCCATCCATCCAGCCATCCACATAACTATACATCCAACCAACCACCCAGCCTTCCATCCAACTAACCATCCAACCTTCCATCCAACTACTCATCCAACCACCCATCCAACTAAACATAAAACCATCCATCCAGCCTTCTATCCAACTATCCGTCAAACCATCCATCCAACTATTCATCCAACCATCCATCTCACTATACATCCAACCATCCATCCACCTTTTCATCCAGCTATCCATCCAACCATCCATTTAAATATATATCCAACCATCAATCCATCCTTTAATCCAACTATCCATCTAACTATTCATCCAACTATCCATCCAACCATACATCCAACCCTCCATCCAACTATACATCCATCTATCCAAACATTTGCATTAATAAACAGTAGTTTTACAAACAGCTTTTATAAACTTATTTCGCACTGCTTTCTAGACCCAAACTAAGCAGAGCTATACGAGTTCTAGAATATGTAAAAGGTTAATAAGAAATATCTATCAGCCTTTTGTTAGTGATTATACTTTGATATGAAGCTCCCATTGATCCAGGCGCCACAGCACATACATTCTCGTTGCACTGATGTACTGCAATTGAGTGCATATCGGAGACAGACTCGTCAACAGATGAGGTCAGGACATTAATACGTTAATGGACTGGCCTTGAAGCTTATGTAGATCTTGACTTTGTGCGCCGACTATCTTTATTGAAGGAATCTCTGCTCAAGACATGGTTGTACTTAATGTGTTTTAAGTTGTATGTTAGACTTAATTAGGAACAATACTTAAAGCTAAATACAAGTTTTAAACTAATATTCAGAACACATAACATAATATTTTATTAATTGCGGGCGGTAAGTCTGCAAAAGTGCTAGTCGCAACTGTGTTACAACATTGTAAGATTCTCGTTTTTTTGTTATGATGAGACGGATAAGCGTTTTTTGGTGGGTTTTGGTCAAATGTGCAATTTAAATTAATGATTTGTCAAGGCTACATTTTAATACAGTAAGTTCTAGATGTACCTACATAATTTTTTTTAAAGACAATATTTATCACGAAAAATACATAGTATTCAGACGCCATTTTTATTTTTGTAATGGTGGCGATTTAAAAAAATGGAAACTAAACAACCGCGTCGAAATCTTGAGCATAAATTTTTGACTTCAAAAAGGACTATTCGCCTAGTTCTTTTTTCAGATTAACTCTTTGTCGATACTATATTTAGATAATATCTATATGCTGTTAGGTAGTTCCGTCACGATTGTGTTTCAAAATTGAACGTTTTGTTGATTTTGAGTTCGAATCGCGCCTTAAAGATTACTAGTAATACCATATAAATATTCTACGACATTCCACACAGCGCTTTCTAGACCCAAAGTAAGCATAGTTCAACTAGCCTGTGTTATGGGTTCCAGAATGCGGATAAATATACTTAATATAGACATATTCATGCATACAAATTTTTGCACTGAGCGGGAATGGAACCTGCGCCCCCTATCATAGCAGTCGAATGCACTACCGCTACGCCACAGAGTCTGTCCATATATTACATCGACTAGCCTAGTCGACTATAAACAGATACAATCTAGTGATTTACATGGTGATCAGACCCTACCAACACCGTTGGAGCCCAAGTCAACCTTACCTGCTGGTTTGGGCACCAGCTAAATGACGGACCAGGCTCTGGCGCAAGCTTTCTTCTCGGGGTTGGAAGGTCAGACGCCAGTCGCTCTCGGAAAAGCCGACTCACCAATCAAAAATAATAAGCCGACCTCGGGTTCCAAAGCGCAAACTGTGGACGGAACTGGGCAATCGCTGAGGGGATGATGAACAGCATTTTTAACCCCCGATGCAAAAAGAGGGGTGTTATAAGTTTGACGTGTCTGTCTGTCTGTCTGTCTGTCTGTGGCTCTGTAGCTCGCGAACGGATGAAGCGATTTCAATTTAGTTTTTTTTTAAAATAAGATGAGTTACGGGCGAGTGTTTTTAGACATGTTTGATGAAAATCTGTTGAATCGTTTAAAAGTTATGGGGGTGAAAGTGGGGAAGAACAACCAAATGTCGGCAAATATAATCGAGTGGGGTCTCAAATGAAAGCGCATCACGTGCACATTTTTACTTTTTAAAGGGAACTCAGGTTATTGTACCGGTTTTTTTTTTAATTTTTAATTTAACTATTATATAATATAATACGAAGAATGTACTTCCATAATTAGAACTATCGTGATATGTACTCCCATATGTCACTGTAGGAGCATACCACTAATGAACTATTAATGAACCACTGGACTGAACCTGCAACTTCTTAATTAGCTGTATATGATCACGTGCCCGTGTATACTCGTGACCGACTGGTACAGACAGCAATCAAGATTCATTTGATGACGGAAGAATTGATTATATTTATATTATACGCTAGCTTTAACACTATTCTTGCCAGCTTACTATAAATTGCAATGACCTTCCAACCGCGAGAGGAAAGCCTGCTACAGAACCTCGTCTGTCAATCAGCAGGTGTACCGGCTTGCGGGTGTACCGGCTTGCAGGTGTACCGGCTTGCAGATGCACCGGTATGCAGATGCACCGGCTTGCAGAAGTACCGGCTTGCAGATGCACCGGCTTGCAGAAGTACCGGCTTGCAGGTGGGGTTGGCTTGACCCCGAAAGTTCTGGTGAGGCCCTAAACAGTCAAACTGATTATACCTCTAATTAGTGGTAGAAGGAATAATGGCATTTTCCATTAAAATACTACCATCTACTAAAATTTTTAAAATAAAAACTACTTTATAGTATATGTTCAGCACGTAATATTTGTAATAGCAACTCTTTTTGTTGTGGGAAAGTGAGCTGTGACCGGGTGGCAACATTGCTCTTCCATAAAATTATCTGTAGACGCCTTGTCAGTAGGTATTTTTTCATATTTTTCTATAATAAAATAATCTTAGCACTCCATAGTGTTTTCTAATTGAGGAAGTCCCTAACATAATTGGTCCTTAGAGCCGGATATGAACCAGCGACCTATGGATCTACAGTCCACTCTTTTACTGATAGCCGTCTTTCACTTATTACGCACACTGCTTAGCCGCACTTTCTTAATGAATGCCGATTAAAGCTAATATTAAATCACTGATAAAAAAAATCACTAAGGTAGAAAACAACAACACCAGCGGCTAGCAAAGTCGTGTCACTAATTTACTCTCGTAATTTTCTTGTTCGATAACAATCTAGGAAAACTTTGCAATGGAACATTTTCCGATGTATTCTTCAATTTTATTATTTATTCTTGTCTTGCCGGTTCTTATAATCCACTAGGTATCGTGATAATATTGTGATGTTAGATAAATAATTCATTCAGCATAGATGCACAGATTCAAGTACCTATTACAATATTGAATTCTTCTAAGAACTACATAAATACATATTTTATTGATAAGGATACGATTGAACTGGTATTGTGAGCGCTATTTGTCGGAATATGTAAGGCTTTTAAGACATGTTACACAATTCAACATAGTTCGGGTAAGTACTTTGAGATAACTTTCACTTCAAACTTCAAGACAACAACCATCCACTGAGAAAAATGTACCCCTCGTTTTAATAGGAATTCTAAACAATTTAACAGGTTTACCTCATAAAAACCTACTAGGCGTCCAAACGTAGATATTAACAGGAAACTGATATAACATCATGCACAAGCCATGGATGTGGACTGACGACGGCAAGAGACCAGCATGCTAATGTGACGTGTATGGACTGAAGAATTATCAGGAAGTAATGTTCATAAATAGGGGCGGACCGATATATTAGAACGTAGTCATGTTCCTATTACTGATAGGTTATCCGGCGTAATGACAATATGTAAAGTAATATTAAAGGGAATCCCGATAAATTTACTAAACAGGACTGATATAACATAGAAGTTTCCCTATAAAGTATCTGTATGTACCAATATGTTAAAAAGAAATCCTGATAAATCAACACGACTGTAATCATGTATTTAAGGTACATCTGATAAATTAAAATGCTTTCCTGATACTTTTAAGAGTATACTACTCGTATTATTTGGGTTCTGTATGATATTTCGTAGTGGTTTTTTTGTAAAATCTTAATTACTGTACTCATGTATATAAGGTATTCATCTGTTATATTAATAGTCCTTCATGATATATTTAAGAGTATACTACTCGTATTATTTGGGTTCTGTATTATACTTTAAAGTGCTTTTTTAGTAAAATCTTCATTACTCATTATAGTTTAACGTGAGGTTCATCGCAGACCGGCAGGATACGTGCGCCAGATTTTACGCTAATTAATAATCAACTTTATCGACGATTACACACTGTTCAAAATCGTATGAGCGTGCATATACTCGTCGATAAAGTTAATTATTAATCAGCTTAAAATCCGGCACACGTATCCATTCGGTCTGCGCTGCAACTCACGATAAACTATAAAGAGTAATGAAGATTTTACAAAAAAGCAATATAAAGTATAATACAGATAATTAACATTTTACAACAAACACTACATTGAAATTATATAAAAAAATAGTAAAATAAAAAATAGGTAGGTTACATAAGACAAAATTTATTCAAATAATAAACACTTGTGAAATATCGAATGTAGATACCTACATAAAAAATAAATCAATCGTACAAGTCTAAGGCTGGTTTGGTAGCTGTGCGGGAGACCCGTGTGGATCGCCCGTGCGGGCCTGGTGCGGGCTCCCGGAGCGTAGACGAATGCAAGGCGCTAGAACATCGTTTGCAGCGACCCGGAACGTGTCACTTACGGAAAAATTCGCATCAATCTTTTTTTTTGTCAAATCAGGGCTGCATCTAGTGACATTTCATCAAAGATGATGGAACATAATTTTTTCTTTTCCTCCCATTCTGCAACCTGGAAAACAATTTGTAATTTATAATGGAAATTTTTAAATATCTTCCTGAATGACTGCAGAGGTCTCTGGTTTGAGTCTCAGGTCAGAACCAAATGTTTGTACAATCTGCAAGTATTTGATTCATAGTTTGGAGGATGTTTTCTGGGTATAATTTGTATGGTATTAATACACAAAATTATTATTACACAAAATTATAAACCAAAAATATAGTTTCATAATTATATGTTTAATACAAAGATAACTTGATGCTGGATGCGGCAAGCTGAAGACAGGGCGCTATGGCGCTCATTAGGGGAGACCTATGTCCAGCAGGGGCGAAGTAGGGGGGGAAGTACAGCTATAGGTAAATAAAATAAGAGGCAATATTAAACATTTTGTCTACTCATTTTATGACTAACAACTTATTATTATACATAAACTAAAACTAATATAAATAAAGTACCAACCTTTTAGCGGTTCCTGATGTGCGTCCGTGTGATCGAAGTGTCTTTTGCGTGTCTATGGGTGATTCAAAAGAGGATCCACATTTTCTAAAATAAGAAGTAAACATTTTAACTTACTACAAGATAAGTGATGAAATTTACTCTTAGGAAACTAAGCAATGAATACTTCTAATGTTTATTGATAATAATAAATAGATTGATACTTATTTCTTTATCTTACCAGTATTGGCCTGAGGTATTCCACTTAAAATTTCGTGATCAGTTAACAGGGTTGGGAGCGCCAGATTTGTGAGCCGTCCCTTCGGCGTAATAAACTTCTCTTCGAAGTGTTTTTGACAAACAAACACTTGCGAAAGCTGCTGAGCTGATAACAATCTCAGATCATCACGGTTAAGACACTTCAAACATTTTTTGAGTCTTTTCTACGTACGGGGAAAACGGTGTAAAATAAGCGTCCTTTCGCGATCTTTTACAAACACAACACTCGTGATACATATTAGAATATTATGTAACAAAAGTACGACAAAGGGTTTTATTACAGATAAAATGGAGAGGATAAGCACAACGACTTCACTCGATCAACAAAGAATCTGATCTGCAATGAAAACAAGAATTGACATGACATTGACTTGACAAATTTAACAACCATGCACCCGGTATTTTTGGGCCAATCACCGACTACGGTACTGATAATTCATTGAGGATGTAACATTATATTTATGGGATGTACGTATATAATATAGGTTGCTACGTATTATTCATACTATACGGACGTTAAAAATATGCTGCTAGAAGCATAATATATCAGCATTTCATGTTAATTTAACGGTGCGTCATGTCAATATAATGATATTGTCATGTCAATATTTGATTCTTAATATCATGATATTTTATGCGTTTGTCACGTAATATCATGAGTACAAGACCATTTATTTTATCGGTCACTCCCTTCATTAATAATAATCGAGAATTACAGCGTGATATCTCAGAATGAAATGATAGATTAACAAACCGTCACTATATAACATGGGTCAGAAGTTTACCTATAAAGTTGCATTATGAGGAATGATAATTTGAGCATCCTAGCAGCACGTTTTTTAATTATACCTAAATAATTTAAGGATGGGATTAGCGTCCCGATAAATTGACAGTTATCAATGAAATTTTCACTGTAGAACTTATAATTCATTCCGATACCGATATAATTTATTATCTTACGTGTATTTTTGCATGACGCGAATTAGCCACTTCTCTCAGTGTCTTTAGTCTACCCGTGACCATGGCTGCTGAAAAGCAACCGAAACGTCGGGTTCAATGTAAAATATAAAATAACATCAAATAAACCGCGATAGAATCCGTTAAAAATAGTTTTATTTCAATGTGGAACATTCGCGAAAACTTCCGACAATATCATGTTATTACTTTTATAATTTAGGACAACAATATGGAAATTCAAAGTTCAGGTAAAATCTGACCTGAAAATAAACAGATTTTTGGAGGCTTACACTAAACTTGTTTTTCAAAATTTTGTTTTTTTTTTCCTTTTATAGAACTCTAAATTTACTGCTAAGATACCTAAATCAAGTACCTATATTTATTTTGTGCGGAAATCCTCTCGGATACCCCCCGCCGGCCAGCGGGGGCGATTATGTCGGGCTTGAACCGACTAAAAACGCACGCCGTCTCGGGTCTCCGCACCCCAACTGACCCTGGGCCATCTCTGGTTTCGAGATGGCCCGCTCGGGTTTGGGAACCACGGTGTCCCGGTCTTGCCCCGGTTTGGGGGAGCAGCGCTAGTCGCATCGCCGTCCCGGCCTGCTTCTGCTGGGGTGACAGGCGGCCTCACCTGCTACCCCCAGGCCTGCGCTCATGGAGGACGGAGGTCGTTACCAAAATCAAGTACCTACTTCAGAAAAAATAGAAGATAGATGTGTTACAGCAGCGCCATTATAATATACAAGCGTTTGTATGAAAAAATATAAAGAATGGCCGCTCAACGATGGACACACTGAACACTGTGCCTCATTAAAATAAAATAGGTTATACCAATTCGCATAGCGAATAACGTTGCAGCCGCATAAATTTAAATAGGAAAGGTCAACCTCTAAGACGAGTCCTAAAACTGCGATAAGTGCCTAAAATAATATCATAATATCATGTGGAAATGGTGATAACAAAATTCAAAATAAGTTTCATCATTTACAGATTCTTTTAAAATAAAACTTTAAATATTCTACGACATTCTACACAGCGCTTATTGGACCCAAAGTAAGCATAGTGTAACTAGCTTGTTTTATGGATTACAGAATACGGCTAAACATACTTATATACTTTGTTTTTGTAAATACATACATATTACACATAGAAACACAGACCATTGCATGCATTGGTCTGGATCAATGCAAATAGACCAACTCATGCATACAAATATTTGCAATGAGCGGGAATAGAACCCGTGCCCTTTGTCTTAGCCATCGAATGCACTACCGCTACGCCACAGAGGCCGTCAACGGATATAGTTTTATTTCAATGTGTCACATTCGCGTAAACTTGCGACAATATCATGTAAAAACAGTGGTTTAAGAAAACATCTGTTGTTCCATCATGGAACTGTTGCTGCTGATTTCAATGTGTCACATTCGCGTAAACTTGCGACAATATCATGTAAAACCAGTGGTTTAAGAAAACATCAGTTGTTCCATCATGGAACTGTTGCTGCTGAAATAATTTTATTTCAATGTGTCACATTCGCGTAAACTTGCGACAATATCATGTAAAACTAGTGGTTTAAGAAAACATCAGTTGTTCCATCATGGAACTGTTGCTGCTGATATAGTTTTATTTCAATGTGTCACATTCGCGTAAACTTGTGACAATATTATGTAAAACTAGTGGTTTAAGAAAACATCAGTTGTTCCATCATGGAACTGTTGCTGCTGATATAGTTTTATTTCAATGTGTCACATTCGCGTAAACTTCCGAGAATATCATGGCAAACTAGTGGTTTAAGAAAACATCAGTTGTTCCATCATGGAACTGTTGCTGCTGATATAGTTTTACTTCAATATGTCACATTCGCGTCAACTTGCGACAATATCATGTAAAACTAGTGGTTTAAGAAAATATCAGTTGTTCCATCATGGAACTGTTGCTACTGATATAGTTTTATTTCAATGTGTCACATTCGCGTAAACTTGTGACAATATTATGTAAAACTAGTGGTTTAAGAAAACATCAGTTGTTCCATCATGGAACTGTTGCTGCTGATATAGTTTTATTTCAATGTGTCACATTCGCGTAAACTTGCGACAATATCATGTAAAACCAGTGGTTTAAGAAAACATCAGTTGTTCCATCATGGAACTGTTGCTGCTGAAATAATTTTATTTCAATGTGTCACATTCGCATAAACTTCCGACAATATCATGGGAAACTAGTGCTTTAAGAAAACATCAGTTGTTCCATCATGGAACTGTTGCTGCTGATATAGTTTTATTTCAATGTGTCACATTCGCGTAAACTTGTGACAATATTATGTAAAACTAGTGGTTTATGAAAACATCAGTTGTTCCATCATGGAACTGTTGCTGCTGATATAGTTTTATTTCAATGTGTCACATTCGCGTAAACTTGCGACAATATCATGTAAAACCAGTGGTTTAAGAAAACATCAGTTGTTCCATCATGGAACTGTTGCTGCTGAAATAATTTTATTTCAATGTGTCACATTCGCATAAACTTCCGACAATATCATGGGAAACTAGTGCTTTAAGAAAACATCAGTTGTTCCATCATGGAACTGTTAATCGCAGTAGTGGCAACGTTCCATACTTTCTAGAAAAATAATCAGCCAACTAAGATACCTGGACCTGACGTAGAAAACTCTTTTTTTTCCCGCATCCCGCCTGATGGTAAGCTGAGGTGAAGTCCAAAAAGTAGCGGCCACTATTTCTAGAGATTGTCCCTAGAATGGTGGCCCCTATCTAGACGGCCTCAACTAGAAGGGAACACGTGTTCTTGTCTAATACGACTTAGGATGAGGGTCAAGTCCCGTCTTGGACATTACTTTTAATGAATTTAAATTTGTAGAAGAAAGACTAAGATTCTTACTAGACTTCTATAACTTCGAAATTTTATCTTTGGCAGAATTTCACCGCCTCCACCATGGGGAATATTCCAATGAGCTCTTTCAATTAGTACCACCCTCTGCTTCCATAATATACAGAACAACGCATGCAGCGGGCTAACAACGACGTACTTATAGCAATGCAGTTCGATTCAGCTCCACTGAGCGAGAGAGACAGCTATACAGCGTGTGTAGCTCCATCTCTCTCAGTCTGCGCCGCCCAAAGCTGAATTGCTATTAGCGCATTGTGGTTAGCCCCCAGGGCTGGGTTATCACCCTCATACGGTGCTTCGGCGCCATTTTTCATTACCGCACCATATATACTTGGAATTCTTTACCAGGATACGTGTTTTCTTCTTCCAGCAGTCCCGGTTCCTTTAAGCGGGGCGCGAAGAAGCATCTGATGAGGCTGTCAAGCTGAGGGCCACCATTGTAGCACTATTGTTATCTGTTGTTACCATTAGTTTACCATCAGGCGAGGTGAAGCCATAGTGACGCGACTGCTATAAAGAAAAAAAGGCGGCCAAGTGCGAGCCGGACTCAAACATTAAGGGTTCCGTGGCAGTAAGTAACATAATAATGTTGTTTTTTTTAATTTTTATATTTGAGTTGATTGAATGAAAGGTAAATTGCGGTTTACGATTTATGAATTACTAGATCTCGTTCAAATCAATTTTCGGTTGAAGTTTACATGGTAAGGTACCTTTTTTTTTGTTCATCGTGCGGAAATCCCTTCGGATACCCCCCCGCCGGCCAGCGGGGGCGGTTACATCATATATTTTTTTTAGTTTTGTCATTCTCTTATTTGAGAAGTTGCAGGGGGGACACACGCATTTTATACCACTTTGGAAGTGTCTCTCGCGCAAACTATTCAGTGTAGAAATTTTTTTTATTAGAAACCTCAATATCATTTTTGAAGACTTATTCATAGACACGTATGGGTTAGATGACAAAAAAAATTTGGAGTTTCAGTTCTAAGTATAGAGAACCCCAAAATTTATTGCTTGTTTTCTATTTTTGTGTGAAAATCTTAATGTGCTTCACAGAATACATCTACTTACCAAGTTTCAACAGCATAGTTCTTATAGTTTCGGAAAAAAGTGGCTGTGACATACGGACGAACAGACAGACAGACAAGACGAATCTATAAGGGTTCCGTTTTTTGCCATTTGGCAACGGAACCCTAAAAATACTCATTTTTCAATTTACCCGACAAAAGATTCCCGATCAAGCCTCACGATTGTTAAGTAGCCCAACCAAGAATTAAAAGAAGTCATACTTATTACTTATTACCCGTACATACAATTCCGTTTACCATCTGAATACCAATCAATTTCTTGACAATTCACAGGTGTGTGAATTGTTCAACAAATTCTTGGAAACACATCAGTCATCAGTCCGTGCAGCATTTTCTATACCTCTAAGGGTCAGTTCACATCGAGAAGCGAACATGGCCTATATACAAGAAAGAAAGAAACGTTTATTTGATGCATGTAGGTCACACATTAAACATTCCACTTAACCTAGTACATGGTTTATTGTGCCTCACGTTTGCATCAAAGGGGTGTCCAGTTCAGCATAATGTCGGGCGGGCGGACCTTGGCGCAGGTTTTCAACTAGAACCTTGTACTATTATTTATTCTGTGCTAGAACCCATGTGTGTATTTGTGTGTAGTTATGTGTGTAAATGTGAAAGTATGGCAATGTGTCATGTGATGTGTAAAAATCAATAAATACAGGTATATAGGGTATAATGTAGACTTATTTAAATTCAATCATAGACATCAAGACACGTCCCAGATATTCGAAATTTAAGACCTTAAGACGTATATAGTGTATTGGAGAATTTCGAATATCTGGGACGTGTCTAGATAGCTCAGCTGGTCAGAGCATTCCCCCTGTAAGGGACTGGTCGCGGATTCAAGTCCCGTTCTAGATGTTCTCTTTTTCCGATCTAAATCTTTAGAAAAAGTAAGCATACAAAATGCTTAAAAATTTTATCGAATTAAATCATTTTTATTTAGACAAGTTACAACACCTAAAATATGCAGAGGAAAAATGGAATATATAAGAGTGAAAATAGTAAAATTTATTAAAATGTGTTTATTCATGGACGTAACAAAGTAACATTTATGAACGTCAAGACTATTGCTTCTAGACTAACAGCCAGTTTCTTAAGGCGATCTATTCTATTCTATTCTATTCTTAATACGAGCATTAAGAAAACCATGTTGTAAATAATAGATAACTCTATATATATATATATTGTGGTAAACACTATAATTCAGATATTAAACATCTTTGTTCAAAGAAATAACTGCATCGATTGATTAACAAATAAAAACAACTTTTATAGAATTGACTCCGTAAGATCTAGATATGGTGGCACAAAGAAATACTGTCAGTACCAACAAATATTTATTACATATCAGATTGCTAAAGTCATCGCGAGTTAAAGGCCATTGACCTTGTTACGAAGGTACTATACCACAGTAAGTATAGAACAGTAAGTAATCTTCGCTAGTAATGCAAGCACGCTACTCATGCAGACGTAGACATGCTATTTCAACCGCTTGTCATACACACACTTTTCTCCCATCATGGTAGGCAGAGACATAGAGAAACCTCACGAGCTTCCTCAACCATTATTCAACCTTTTATATAGGTGCATCTAACCTGCCCTATTCGTACATTGTCCAATTTAGTCGGTGTATGATGTTAGAAGACAAATTACTTCAAACTACTGGGAAGCCACGGGCCGTAGTATTCCTTCGACGCAAAGGGAGAATCCTTTTGAACAGATAAGGTGATCACGCCTGGCAGGCCGCCTCCTTGTACTTACATAAAAAGTGTGAAAACTTTCATTGCGTGATGCAGCCATAAAAAGTCTGAAAAACCTGGTCTAATTTTTCAAAACAGAATTTCGATATCACAGACTGTGGACGTCAGCTAGCAATCGCTTCAAAGAAATTATCAAAGTTCAGGTGCTTCGTAGTTAGACTGAAAAGGCGACCCCAATTGAATGGGAAAAGAAGGATGAAGGTTTCTGAATTGCCTCCCACTGAGGCAATCTGAGTCGGTGGATGCAGGCCGCTACAGACCGGTCGAAATGGAAGTCGATGAGAGAGACCTATGTTCAGCAGTGGACTTCCTACGGCTGATATGATGATGATGATGATGATGAGGCAAATTTAAAGATGTATTCACATCAAAATCAAAATCGACCTTCAATTCTGTTCAACCCACTGCAACGTAGCTACAGCTTGACAAGTGTACAGAGGCGACATTCCCGTACATATATCATTTTGATTGATAAAAGCACAGCGGTTAAGCGCGACACGCCCTTCCATTGTCGAGATGATGAGCAGGAATCTTTGGTGTCATTACCAATTAGTGGTGAAGAAATATTGCTCGATGGCGCCAGTGATAAAGATCTAAGAGGACAACAAAGATACAATGACTTTAGAAACCTAAATAATGATTTTAATGTTTAATGAAGACTAGGTTTGGATCTTCTTTGTCGCACGAGAAGGAACTGGAATGCTCTACCCGCACACGTTTCCTTCTTCTTACATTCCCGGGTTCTTTACACGGGGTGTGAAATAGCGTCTAGGCCGTCAATGTAGTTACCACATAACTTCACATAACATAAGTTCACGCCTGTATCCCCCAAGGGGTAGGCAGAGGTGTCTTACACACCCACGATTCGCCAGTTATGTTAAGGTCCCAATGTAATAGGCGGCGAGCCTATTGCCATCTACCGGGCACATTATTAAGCGAGCGGTATTTATTAATGCCCACATAACTACGAAAAGTCAGAGGTGTGTACCCGGGGCGACTGGGGATCGAACTCGAGTCCTCGTCTCAGCAGTCCGTTACGTACGCCACTGGGCCACCATTTAAAGATAGATATAAATCTTAAGTCTTTCACGGCCGGCGTTGCATGAAGAATATACTGCTTCCGGGCTTTTTGGCCGTGGTCCATCGGAAACTTGTATTCCAGACGTTTCGTCGATCACTGCGGTCGACATCTTCAGTGGTACACGTCGGGACGCCGTCGAATGCGGAGAACTTTCCTCGGCGGCGAACTCGGTGCGACTGATCGACGCAGTGATCGACGAAACGTCTGGAATACAAGTTTCCGATGGACCACGGCCAAACAGCCCGGAAGCAGTATATTCTTCATAAAGATAGATAGTTTGGACAGTATCTAGAATAGGGCCTAGTAACTTTTTGGCTTCACGATCCAGTTGGGAGCCGTCAATTGACCGACTTCTTCAGACTTCACTCAACTCACTACCATGGTGGTATAAAGTCATATTGAAGTTTTTTACATAGAAAAGGAATCATGACCAAAGACGTCAAAGAGCGGACAATTTAGACAATATTAAGTCAGCCATTAGCGTAGCGACCACCGTGTTAGGAACGACAGCATCTAAAATGGCGGCTCGTGTCTTCTGGACTTCACCCTACCTTTTCTCACCATTCAGCGGAATTAGGTCAATTGCCGGACTAAATATAAAAGAAGGAGAACCCTGGTAAATACCAGCTCTAACACCATTACTTAGAAGGCCAATATCTATTAATCTTGATTTATATAAACCCACATCACTACTCAAGTTTCAAAGGGCCCTACCAAATCCTTTCCATGGCGACGACGATGCATGTGCCTAATGCAGTGCACCGAAATACACAACGCCATCTGCACACCATAACATATTGCGTAATGCGATACTGGTCTAGGGTTGGCAGCTACCAGTACTTAAGTGGAAATATACTATTTTATCAGATTTGAATGGATCAAAGTCGAATGGAAAGTGTCATTTTCAAAATAAGAAGCATGATTTAAATCAAATTTGGAAGCAATTAATATGCTTACTTTTCCTATAGATATAAATCGTAAAAAGCGAACATTCATGTCGGGACTTGGGACCAGTCGCCTAAAGACGGTCCCTTACTACCCTGACAAACTGAGTTACCGGGTCATGTTCTTAATATTCCAAATTATCCAATGCTAGCTGTTGCCCGCGGCTCCGCCCGCAACCCATGGGAACCTATTCCTGGAATAAAAAGTAGCCTATGTGTTGTTCCAGACTATACTCTATCACTGTGCCAAATTTCAGCCAGATCCGTTCAGCCGTTTTTGCGTGAAAGAGCAACTAAGATAATATTAGATAATATTAGTAGAATATTGTGGCAAGATGGCTCCAGCATCTCTCCAAGACGTTTAATGTATCAGGGAATTCGTCTAATGGCACCCACATTCCCACTACTGTAACTCCTTTCCACCAGGATCAACAGCAGTGACCCACGAACACACCAAGTCATGACACTTGGGAAGTCCCAGGGAAATAAATAATAAATAAATAAATATTCTACGACATTCTACACAGCGCTTTCTAGACCCAAAGTAAGCATAGTTTAACTAGCTTGTGTTATGGGTTCCAGAATGCGGAATTTTATTTTTGCAATTATGGACGATGTTGTGATGACGAATAACTATCGGAGGTATATTCTAAAGGATGGTACGGTTGACATATGTCGGGCGTGCCACCGTCCCGGAGAATCCCTTAGACATATAATCTCTGGTTGTTCTCGTCTTGCTAACGGGGAGTATTTGCATAGACATAACCAAGTAGCCAGGATTGTTCATCAACAGCTTGCTCTAAAGTACAACCTTGTGGAATCAGAGGTACCGTACTATAGGTATGTGCCCGACGCAGTTCTCGAAAATGGGCATATCACTTTGTACTGGGATCGATCTATCATCACTGACAGGACTATTGAAGCCAATAAACCTGATTTTGTGTTGATTGATCGATCAGAGCGCCGCGCAATAATTGTCGATATCACCATTCCGCAAGACGAGAATCTTGTGAAAGCCGAAAAAGAAAAACAAATAAAATATTTGGATTTGACTCACGAGGTTGTCGACATGTGGAATGTGAATTCGGCAATTATTGTTCCGATAGTTGTATCAGTCCACGGACTGATTGCCAAGAGCCTCGATCAACATTTCAATAGGCTCGCGTTGGGCAGTTGGGTCAAGGGTTTGATGCAGAAGGCACTGCTCCTCGACACGGCACGTATTGTGAGGAGATTCCTATCTCTGGAGCCCTAACCACTGGTAACTTGGTCCCTGTACCCGATGCCGGTGGGTCACTATTTTTTATATTTTTAAATATATTTGTTTTTTTTATATAGAATGTATTTAAAACTATAATTCATATGTATGTAAAGTTTAATAAAGGAAATAATAATAAGTTTATTTATTAAGATAACAAAGATTCAATATTTGTTAGTAGGTATGTACAATTACAGGCTTAAGTTATTTTAGTGTTTAAAAAAAAATACTATAATTCCCTAAATTCACATTAAATACCAATAACAATAAAATCAAATTAGGCGAATAAATTATGAACATAATAAATTGAATTGTAGTAACTGAGGATATTAATAAAATTATAAATTATTCAATTATGTCAGATTTCAAACCAGCTATTAATTATTAAAATTAAAAAAATTATTAAAAAAACTAATATTAAAAATTATATTATTAAAAGTAGTACCTCGAAACGGCACGTATTGTGAGGAGATTCCTCTCTCTGGAGCCCTAACCATTGGTAGCTTGATCCCTGTACTCGATCTGTTACTATTTTTAAAAGTATTTGTTTTTTTTAAATGTATTTAAAAATATAATTTATATGTATTTTGATAAATAATAGCAGGTGCCAGCCCTGGCAGTCCTAAGATGGGCATGTGCCTTTAAAGGCGATCTAAAACGAATGTATGAGAGCGTGATTCTTTAACGGCGCGGTTCATGTGGACTTTAATAGTACACCATACATCCTGTGTTGTTACAAGTATTACGACACCAAAATATTACAACTTGCTACATACACTTTTAGGTAGATTTCGATGAGGGGTGTGTGTTGGGTAACCTCCTCGAGTGTCGCTCCGATTCCGATCCCGCTGCAGTCCGGGGGGAACGGAATCGGAGCGGCCGGTACACCCTGGGCGGCGGTCAATGGCTTCCCCTTCACCCCTTCATAGGGTTGGCATTGATCGTCGGCCAATACCCAACGTTGCGGGAACACATCGCTCTCCGTACTCCTCTGCTTTCAGAGGAGACAGGATGAGCGATGCTGTTAGTGGTGAGATGGCCCAGGGTCAGCCGGGGTGCGAGGGATATGCTCTATGCGTAATCTTACACCCCGGCGTCTGAAGACCCGAGACGGCGTGCGGTTTTAGTCGGTGCAAGCCCGACATAACCGCCCCCGCTGGCCGGCGGGGGGGTATCCGAAGGGATTTCCGCACGATAAAAAAAAAAAAGGTAGATTTCGATGAAATCGATCTACCTATTGGTTTCTTGACTACTGTCGAATTTAAAAAAAATTCTTCATTGGAGGTCTAGTTATGACCCCCTGAGTCCGAAATGACCACTGGTTAAAAATTATATATATATATATATATGTATGTATGGTTCCACTGCCCAAAATTTGCGGCACACTCACGGTCGCATTTTTGCCCCGATCGCTTCCAAACTGCGGTCAAAAATTGCTTGGGTGTAAACTTAGTTTTTAAGTTCGTGAACGGGTGGAATACGGCCTCACTTTTTGTGAAATCAGTTTTTCCTAAAAATTTCACGTTCCATGAAAGATATTCGAACCGTTCTAATTGTATCCCATAGTATACATGAATACCAACAACTTTTAATTATATACCTATAAGATTAAAACTTTAACTAAAAGTGGAGGGGGGAAAAACCAAAAATTTTCGGGAAAAAAATCATAACTTCTAACCGGTGAACATTCTTGCAGTCGGAAACATTTTTAATCGATAGGCCATTTTTAAGTCTAAAATAAATGTTTGAAAAGTTTTTCGCTAAGAGTTACCGTTTTCGAGAAAAAAAAATTAAACATGTTAATAAAATAAAATTAATTGCTTCACGAAATCTACCTGTGCGTTCCCCCTGCGGGAACGGATTTTTTTCCTACTAGACCTCGCGGAGCGAGAGAAAATAAATGTACCTCTTTTTTTTTCGTGCGGAAATCCCTTCGGATACCCCCCCACCGGCCAGCGGGGCGGTTATGTCGGGCTTGAACCGACTAAAACCGCACGCCGTCTCGGGTCTACAGACGCCGGGGTGTAAGGTTGCCCATAGAGCATATTCCTGGCACCCCGACTGTATAAGTAGAATGAAGGGACTAAAAGATGTGGTGCCGCTTCGTCAGAAGCCAGTGGTTCTACTCGTATAGACTTAAAGAATAAGTCCCCTCCGTTTTCATAGTTTCTGTATAATTAACTATGTATAAAAAAGCGGCGGTTTTAGTCGGTTCAAGCCCGATATAACCCCACCCTATATTATGTGAGACCGAAAATAGTTGACAAAAGTGTGTATCGATACATCTCTGTTTACCACTTCAGGTATATACAACCGTGAGTATATATCTTCTAGTCTATTTTATTCATGAAAACAAAACTTCGTTTTTCACATCAGTTTATTTACGTATTAACGGGAAGAATGTATCCTGTAAACAGTTGAAACGTAATCGTCTAAATATTGTTACAAATAAAAACATACGTCTATTGTACAAACAAGGATTTATTATATACTAAAATAGACTTAACAGCACAAACAAAAGAGTAACTTTGAGAACGTTTTATAAAGTTTAAAATCGATTGTGCAGGATTACTGAAAGGATAAAGAAAGTATCGGAAATCTAAATTTCATTTTGTGCTATTTAAAAATACATATAACTTCACACCTGTATCCCCGAAGGGGTAGCCAGAGGTGTATTACACACCCACGATTCGCCAGTTTAGGTCCCAATGTAATAGAGGGCGAGCCTATTGCCATCTACCGGGTACATTACTAAGCGAGCGATAATCAACATTTTTAATACACACATAACTACGAAAAGACAGAAGTGTGTGCCCGGGGCATCTGGGGATCGAACTCCAGACCTCGTCTCAGCAGTTCGTTCCGTTCACCACTGGGCTATCGCCGTTTTTATAAATAGCTTAGCTGGAATTGAGAGACGTGCAGAGAGCTATACAAATAATCCTGTAAATCGTTTTTAACGAAGACATATTGCTATATCTGTGACACATATACATACATGCATACAGTCACGAATCTTTCCCCTTGGGGCCCGTGGCAAAGCGGTAACCGAGTAGATAATAATAGCCAGGCCAGTCTTAAGATGGGTCACCGTTCTTATACCATTGAGAGCACGTTAAGCCGTCGGCCCCGTTGGCCATACCATACAAACATCTATGGAATTCGTTACGAGTAGTGGGAGCCGTAAAAAGTCCGATAACCTGGTCTAACTACAGAACTTCGATATTGCCAGTGGGTTGTGAATGTCAGATCGCTTCACGCTTCTTTAAATATGGAAGTTCGGTCGTACAGTACAGCAGTACAACGAAAAGCTAACCCCAATTAATTAGGTTACTATCAGGCATATGCTGAACTGAGCACATTACTACTGTGCTCCTGTTATTGTCTTGTCTGTTCTTGTCATATACCCGGCATAGCCATTTGTTGGAGGCTGAACTCCTTCGTAACCACTCACGCGATCTTGACCAAATTTACCACGGTAATAGAGTGGACACTGAGAAGTGTTTTGAAGCGAGATGGTTCATGTCCGATCTACCATTGAGGAATAATCAACGAAAAACAGCTTCACGAGCGCGCGGCCTTAGCTGAGCGCGCGACCGTAGTAAGATGTCTTATTTTCAAGTAAGAGTGCTGCTCGCTCAGCTCAATTTATTTCAGTCGCACCCTGCACTGAATTCCTAGTTTTAAGTTAAGTATTTTCAGATGTAATGTCATGTTATGTACTTAGTTTGTGGCCTTTTTGCACTAATAAATGTTTCTTTCTTTCTTTTGAATAGGGCAAACATAGACGCCAATATATACTTAGAGAGGAAAGCTAATAAAGATTGGAACACTCCATGTGATTTATTGCTGTAGGTACCTTGAGCGACGACGACGCGACGACGACGCCGGCGCCGGCGCATGCAACCCTTGTATATACTCAGCGTTATTCACACAATCTAGTGATGAGACAGGCGTATGCTAGATACTAGAATATCGATATACATTTAAGTTAACGAAATAAATATTCAGAAATGAGACTTAAGTAATGATGACGATATGTCATTAATGCCATGAAAAAAAAAGTTGTAGGACTCTGATTTGGGACGCAACATGCGTCGACACCGTTGCTCCTACCCATATAGCCAGCACGGCTGGCTGTGCCGGTGCTGCTGCTGCTTCTACGGAGACTCTCAAACGGTGCAAATACTCAAATTTAATTGGAGATTATGAATTTGTGCCGTTTGGAGTCGAAACGTTAGGGGCATGGGGTTCGAGTGCTCGCAGTCTCTTCAGGGAGATTGCAACACGTATGACCGACGCTTCTCGTGACCAGAATGGGTTCTTTTTAGCACAGAGAATAAGTATTGCCATACAACGTGGCAATGCTGCCAGTTTTCTGGGCACGTTACCACCGGAGGCATGCGATGCGGAGGAATTCCACGATGCATTTTAGGTTTAAGTTTCTTTTAATTATTTATTTTATTTTAGTTCTATTTAGTTTAGTTAGATTTACAAAATAATGTATGTTTTTTTTATGAGTGAAATAAATTTTGTTACGTTCTGAATTAAGTAAATTGTGCTGTGACTATAAGTTATTGCGCCAGTAATGATATTATAATATTGTTTATCTACACCCATGCTTTAAATCCTCTATAAAAGATTCTGAAACAGTTAGCTTATTGCCAACATTAATACATCCAATGTCCTAATAACCATAATATCATCCGAACGGGTGTTATAATGTTGTATGAAATTTCATAATAACACTCCTTTCGCTTTTTCAATCTCTTCCGCGCAAAGGGTTACTCATCAGACAGCCAAATTCTTACCGCTCGATGCGTGGAATCTGTACGAGTTTCAAAAAAAGAACTGTCATTCACGCGCGCCGTAAAAATAAATTTAAGCTTATTCGTTCGAATTCGAATTCCCGCTATTTTTCTTCGCTATTATTTTTGCAAATTGTTTTGTTTACTTACGAAAATGAGTGATTCAAGTTTTGATAACACACCTCCAGACATTTCGAATGCAGCAAAGGACATTTCTAACAAATTACTACCGGAAAAATCTAGAAAACAGTATGAAAAGGCGTACCAAGATTTCATGAATTGGAAAATATCAAAGGGCAGTACATCATTCTCTGAAGATGTATTATTAGTTTATCATGGATGTAGATAAAGTCTTGTATGCAACTGTATAATTAGGTATTAAAACACTCATGTGATACTAATTCATGTTTTAATACCCCTCATTATACCACAGTTGCATAAATAACTATTTTTAATTTGCCCCGATAGAATGATACAGGATAGATATGTTTAACTTTCTGTTGCAAATGGTTCCGTCCATGTGAAATACTGATTACATACCCGCGCCCCACAGAAACTTATTCCAGAGATAAAAGTAGTGTTGGTGGTTAACAAATGTTAATTATCGCTCGCTTAATAATGTGCCCGGTAGATGGCAATAGGCTCGCCCCGTATTACATTGGGACCTTAACATAACTGGCGAATCGTGGGTGTGTAATACACCTCTGCCTTCGGGTATACAGGCGTGAAGTTATGTTATGGTGGAGCCTGTATCAAAATTCAGCCATATGTGTTCAGCCGTTTGAGCGTGAACATCCAAACATCTTCACAAACTTTCACATCTATCTATACTAATATAACATTTTAAATTAGTTGTGTCTGTATATTGCAGATATTTAAAAAAAATACTTGGGTTATGATAAATGAAGGATTATGAACAAAAAATATTCTTATTAGAATTCTTGTCTGTTTGTCAGGCTTTGCTACGGTTTTTAGGGTTGCGTTGTCAAATGGCAAAAAACGGAACCCTTATAGATTCGTCCTGTTTGTCTGTCTGTCCGTCCGTATGTCACAGCCACTTTTTTCCGAAACTATGCTGTTGAAACTTGGTAAGTTGATGTATTCTGTGGACCGCATTAAGATTTTTACACAAAAATAGAAAAAAACAATAAATTTAAGGGGTTCCTCATACTTAGAACTAAAACGCAAAAAAAAAATTTCATCAAACCCATACGTATCTATGGATAGGTCTTTAAAAATGATATTGAGGTTTCTAATATATTTTTTTTCTAAACTGAATAGTTTGCGCGAGAGACACTTCCAGTGGTAAAATGTGCGCCCTCCCCACCCCCCCTGTAACTTCTAAAATAAGATAATGATAAAATTAAAAAATATTATGATGTGCATTATGTTTAAACGAGATCTAGTAAGTAGTTTTTTTTTAATACGTCATAAATCGTAAACCGCAAGTTGCCTTTCATTCAATCAAGTGAAATATAAATGCTGCTACGGAACCCTTCATGGGCGAGTCAGACTCGCACTTGCCCAGTTTTTTTTTTGTATTAGTATCTTGGTCAGACTTAAAATATGCCGTATGTCTGATTGCAATTGATTAAGTAGAACCGGAGATATGACCAAAAAAACGAAAACCGGCATCCGCGCGGGCGGAGCCGCGGGCATCAGCTAGTTTATAATATTAATAGGATATTAATTTAGTAGGATAGTAGAATTATAATATGAAGATTATAAACCTTAAGATTATAATACTTATGTATACCATATACGTTAAGCAAATTTTTTTTTTTTATATTTAGGACACGTAAATTTGACTTCACCTCGCCTGATGGTAAGCTGAAGGTAAAGTCTCAGGAAAGAGGGTCACCATTACATACACGTACCATGTTAACAATGGTGGCACTCAGCTTGACGGTCTCATCAGAAGAGGGTTGTCGTCGCAGCACCGCGTGACACCCACCGGTCCCACTAGTGCTGCGACCACAATCCCCCTGCCCGGCTATGCACTTGCTGACCCCTGAACGCAATCAAACCGAAATTGGATTACTATGGAGGGCTTTTCGCAATCGTGCACGGAGGTACCCACCCGCCCGAATTTTGTAACAAATTTGTGTCATCAAATTACTACCACCAGTACATATTATAATATTTAACATAACATATACTCACGCCTATATCCCCGAAGGGGTAGGCAGAGGTGCTAGCACCCACATTTCGCCAGTTTATGTTTAGGTCCCAATGTAATTGGTGGCGAGCCTATTGCCATTCACCGGGCACTTATAAACCTGCGATAAATACACACATAACTTCGAAAAGGATCGAAAAGTCATTGGTGTGTGCCATGGTAAAACCTGGGATCGAACCCGAGACCTCGTCTCAGCAGTCCATTACCCATACCACTAGGTTAACGCGGCTTATATACGTTAAGCAAATATATACAATTTACAGTTGATATTTATCTTAGTGTGCTAGTAAGAATACAACTGACCTTTGACTCTAAACTTCACCGTAAGTTAGGGCTGCGACTCGATTCATCATGACGAAATTCGATAATATCAATTAATTATCAAACGACTGTAATATTGAGCATTCGGTGGTGCGTTTTTATCAACTCGATATCTCGCAATCGAATCGATTTTGACAGATACGTTCGATGATTGATCTGCATGCCACTTGCGAGGTGACGAAATGCCAGTTAGATTGTTAAGGGGACTTCACATGAGCCTCAAACATGTAGGTACTCTTAGAAATACCCCTAAGATTGTTATATAGGTAGGTACAATAAATAATCTATCCATACTGTTATAAAATTAGAATTCTATAATGTATTTAATAATAAACAAACTGAAAGATTCATCGACTGTAATCTCTCTTGGGATGTTCACATTGCAGAGGTGAGCCGGAAGGTATACTACTCGTTTCAATCTCTCAAACGTCTTCAGAAGTTCCTTCCTCTTCAAACTAAAGTTACTCTTGCACAATGTCTTCTTCTCCCACTATTATACTATGCTGATGTCTGTTTTCTCGATGCTTCGGAGGACCTCCTAAACAAAATCGAACGCTTGCAGAATTTGGGAATTCGGTTTGTATTCGGTCAACGAAAATTCGATCATGTTTCTGAATTTCGGAAAAGACTGAACTGGCTCCCTATTCGGCAGCGTCGTAATACTCATATCTTATCTCTTCTCTATACTATCCTTCACAGCTCTTATTCTCCAAATTATCTGCGGGAACGTTTTGAGTATCTCGTACCTCGGGGCAAACCCTGTCGTCTTTCCTCCTCCCTTCTACTTCATACTCCTGCACACAGCTCCAGCTGTTATGATGGATCATTCACTGTACGGGCTGTTCGACTATGGAACTCACTACCGCACCATATTCGAGACAGTAGCAGTCTGGACATCTTCAAAAGAAGAACTAAAGAACATTTCCTCTCACTCACAATGTTACGGCATTCTCCTTTGGGGTAATGCCGCAGATTTAAATACAATCTTTGTACTGCAAAAGCGGGCGGTGCGGGCAATTTATAAGTTGGGCCCAAAAGTCTCCCTCCGAGAAAAGTTCAAAGAAATAAACATTCTAACTGTAGTTTCCCAAAATCTTTTGTATGTTAGAAGAAACATTTCCAATTTTTTAAAGCTTTGTGATATACATAACGTAAATACTACACATAAAAACAATCTTGTGGTTTGTAATAGTAGACTCCACAAGATTAGTAATTCCTTTCAGGGTAACTGTATACGCTTCTACAACAAGCTTCCTAGTGAAATGAAGAATCTACCTCTTCATAAATTTAAAAGCCAAATTAAAAGTAAACTCTGCCAAAAAGGCTACTATAAAATTCAAGACTATTTAGACGACAAACAAGCTTGGATATGAACTGTTTGCTCTCTCTCTATGCTACTCAAATGAAATATTGTACTTAGGTTAAGTAAATATGTTTGTAAATAGACCAAAAAAAAACAGCCCGCTGAGTTTCTTGCCGGAGTCTTCTCAGGACAGGGCCGCGTTTCGAACCGGTGGTCCATTTGCCAAACATTAGATTATTTATTTTTTTATGACGTTTTGTAAGTGCCGTATTAATGGTCTATGCAGAATAAATGGTTTTTGACTTGACTTTAAAGTATATATGTATGTATATAACGTATTTATATATATGTATAACTATGTATAAAATATCAATGTATGGATATAGGTATGTTATTTCATTTTACAAATAGTATATTAAATTTACTTTTTGAATGTATAACTTATGTAAGTCTATTGATTTCTTTTTGCCATCTTTCGTTTATGTATACTTTTTTTTATTTGTACACTTTGCTTCCCTCTGTTATTTTCTTTTTTCTACCTCTACTGCTCAAAGGTTTGCTGGTAGAGAACTCTTTTAGAGTTAAGCTCGCCTTTGTACATAATTTATTTTAACTGTAAAACATTTATATCTTTTTCATTTTTTGTGTACAATAAAGAATTAAGAAAAGAATTAAGAAAGATGTACTTATAATAAAAATACAATTTAAAGCTAATAGTCAAAAGAACTAAACCTAGATAGAAAAATAATTACATAAAAAAAAATGTGTCTGTACATTGGATATATTTCTAAAAAAAAACTTGGGTTATGTTAAATCATTAATTTTATGAACACAACATTTTTTTTTTCGGAATTCTTGTCTGTTTATCTGTTTGTTTGCGATGGACGCAAAATATACTACATGGATTTCGAAGCGGATTTTTATTAAAAAAGTTTTGGTCTGAATAAAAATCTGTTGATGTTTCATTGTAATTGGTTGAGAAGAACCGGAGATATGATCATAAAACGATAGCCGACCTCCGCGCGGTACTCGCGGCTAGTGAAAAATATTATTCAAAAGTAATTTATATGGGCCCCAACAATATCTTCGTAGAGCGAGCCAAACTGTCATCTGCTAACCATTAGTCTAGTCTTGTTTTTCACCTTGACGTTTTTTAAGTTCCGTTTTAATAGTCTACAGAATAAATGATTTTTGAATTGGGTTCCTTTTTGTTAAACGTATTTTTTTTTTTTTTTTTTTATATTTAGGACACGTCAATTTACCTTCACCTCGCCTGATGGCAAGCTGAAGGCAAAGTCTCAGGAAAGAGGGTCACCATTATATACACGTACCATGTTAACAATGGTGGCACTCAGCTTGACGGCCTCATCAGAAGAGGATTGTCGTCGCAGCACCGCGTGACACCCGCCGGTCCCACTAGTGCTGTGACCACAATCCTCCTGCCCGGCTATGCACTTGCTGACCCCTGAACGCAATCAAACCGAAATTGGATTACTATGGAGGGTTTTTCGCAATCGTGCACGGTGGTACCTACCCGGTCGAATTTTGTGACAAATTTGTGTCATCAAATTTCTACCACCAGTACGTACCACCACACCAGTGTGTATGAAACGCTAAATACATTTTCTAATATATAAAATTCTCGTGTCACGCTGTTTGTAGTTAAACTCCTCCGAAACGGCTTTAACGGCTCATGAAATTTTGTGTGCATATTGGGTAGGTATGAGAATCGGACAACATCTTCATCTTCATTTTTCATCCCCCTAAATGTTAAGGGTAATTTTTTTTATGATACAGCATTAGAAAATACATACAACCCCGAATTTTCAACCCTCTACGATCAACCCCTATTTTTCCATCGCGATTTTTTTTTTATAATTTCCTTCAATTATGATTTTTTTCTCAATTCAATTTGATCTTCCGCCTTCGCCGGTCGATAACCGATCAGTTATCCCCGCTAGATGTCTACCGTTGTCACCTCTCATCCAGCAAACATCACGGAGTAGGGATGAGAACGAAGCCGGTCTCCTGTCTTACTCACTATACAGTTTTCGGCATACTTTCATTGTCTACCACGCTTTCCATTATAAGTAAATCCCCGCACACTTTTAGTAATTAGTTATTTTTATTGAACTAAAAAAATATTTCCATAAAAAAAATATACATGGCAAAACAACGTTTGCCGGGTCAGCTAGTTATTTATATAGTTATATGAAATAATTAGATATAATGGCACACTTATGTGCACATATGATCAAAAATAAATAAAAACTACAAAATAAGAACGGATAATTTTTCCCAAACTTTTACTAATTTTAATAGCATAGATAAATAATTTATTTAGCAATAGGAAAGTAACCAATTAACGTTAAACTTACCACAGATTAAATACGTCTTTCATTCCGGGCGCCCAGATACTGTAACAATAGAAATATTATTATTAGTTCAAAAACCAGATATTACTAAACGACGTTTCGTAACCAAAGCTCTTAGTGTACCAATATTGTGATTATAATACATTATAATAATATAAATGGTGGCGGTTACAACAGGTTGTATAGCTATTGACGTATACCTGATAATGGTATCACTTTTCGGTACTGTCTGACAAACTTTCGAGGACGGTAGCTAATGGCCCATCCTTTTATTGATATGAAACGTTCGAGTGTGGATATTGCCGGCTAAAGCAACTTTGATAAACGTTTAGTTTTAATTTCGTGTCTAGTTTTTGATTTTAGAACTGAAGGGCACAATGAAAATAGTTTTAATTGTTTACATAACCTATACAGGTAAATAAAACTTAAGTGTCTGTTTCAAATATCAAAATAAAAGCCATTTAATTAATGCTTAAGAATGTATACGTGGTACTTATATCAATTATCTAAACTTTTGTCTTTCTTTCTGTTTGACTTGGCTAATCTCTGAAACGTCTGGACCCATCGCTGAGATGATGATGAATGGAGACAACACCAAACACAACATTCGCACATTAGAAAGAAAAGAAAGAAAGGAAGAAAGAAAGAAAGAAACATTTATTAGTGCAAAGAGGTCACAAACTAAGTACATAAAATTACATGACATCTGCAGAAACTGATTTTGAAGTAACAGGAGCACAGTAGTAATGTGGAACACAAATGCACCAAATGGGTGCCCAGTTCAGCGTGTGCCAGATAGAAACCTGGCGCTGGTTTTCTACTGGACCCCAACTGGTTAGTGACACACGGACGCCCCACCGTAGAAACCGTGTGTTAATGACGTGTAGTACGTGTAGTGTAGAGTATAGTGTATAAATAAATATAATAATACGGTTAATACATAACATATATAATCAAATGTGTGTCATCAATAAACTTAAATTAACGACAAATTTGCGTTTACGTTATCCAGCCTCCTTTGAGCTTCCAAGAGAAACAGCCGTAAACGTTTCCTAAACGTGGTTCTCGTTGTAATGGAGCGTCACGGTGGTGGAAGATTGTTCCATATTTTGGAAGCTGCATAACGAAAACTACCCCTAAATGACGCAGATCGAGCACCAACTATCACACTCTCTCTATAATCCAACCATACGTCCGGGTCGAACACCTGACCCACGTGGAGAGCGGACACGCGATCTAGCAATCACTGGCGCGGCCAACATGGCTCTGGAAACTGGTGGAACAATTATGGTCCGGGTTGGTACCACCATGCAGCTGTGGAAAACCCTCCAAATAGCCCAACATTGGTTGGGTTGTGTTCAGGGTTCAGCAGCGGCACAGCCGGGGATGAGGACCCAGCCGACACAGTATTTGTGGGACCAGTGGGGTATTGGCGGAGTCTAGTGTGGATGGCGTGGGCCGACCCGCCTGACAGGGAGACCCGTATAAACGGTGGTGCCGCTGGCCGCCCGCGGCATAGTACAGGGGCCCAACCGGGACTAACCAACCCGGGAGGCTGCCCCACCAGGTCGCGCATAATCCCGATGTGATTCGTCGTACCGGTTGGTGACCGGATGGTGGGTCCGGCGATCACACTCGAGAGGGTACGGGGGCCCTTCCGTTCGGCGGGTCGGCTACCGCCATGCCATGCATCCATAGGCGATACCAAACCCTGCGCTTTGTCAAACTCTGCTGTGGCGTCTGTCTCCTCTTTTTTTCACGCCTTCACTTCCTATTAAGACAAATATGGCAGCGCAAATGAGATATGAAGTACATAAGACAGCGGCATACTCTTCTCCCACCAACACATCACTTTTTGAGGTGGAGTGCACGAATATTCGTGGACTCCATACAAACCTCCAAGCCGTCCACCATCACCTTGAGACGGTACGGCCGGCACTGTTTTTTCTCACCGAGACGCAAATACGCCGCCCTGAAGATATGTCTTACTTACTCTACCCCGGCTATGTGGTAGAGGAAAATTTCCTTGCAAAAGCCGGGGTGTGCGTGTATATCAGGGCGGATGTTTGTTGTCGCCGCTTGCGCTGCCTAGAGGACCCATCCTTTTCTGTCCTCTGGCTACACGTGGACCATGGCTCTTCTAGCCGGGTTTACGTGTGCCTATACCGCTCCCATCACGGGGATACCGAGACAACTCGACTCTTCGACCACCTGAGTCAGGCGGCAGATGTTGCGCAGGAGCGGTTTCCGACCGCCGAAATGGTATTTTTGGGAGACTTCAACGCCCACCACGAGACCTGGCTGGGCTCTCTCAAAACTGACCATGCGGGACGGGCCGCCCACGCATTCGCACTGACGCATGACTTGACTCAACTGGTACAACAGACCACCCGGATACCAGACATATCAAGTCATGAGCCCTCTCTGCTTGACCTTCTACTGACGACCCACCCAGCCCAGTACAGAGTGTCGGTACGAGCTCCACTGGGTTCCTCCGACCACTGTCTGGTCTGCGCCAACGTGCCAGTTACTGCACCTCCACAACCTATGGTGATAAAGCGACGGCTATGGCATTACTCGTCAGCGGATTGGGACGGCATGCGAGACTATTTCGCATCCGTCCCGTGGTATAAGCGCTGCTTTGATGGAAAGGACCCATCGGATTGTGCTTCTGCCGTCGCTGGTGAAATCAGCTTGGGTATGGAATATTATATTCCACACACTGAGGTCACCAGCGCCCGCAGAACTCGGCCTTGGTTTGGGCGCGAGTGCGCTGATGCTGTTCAGCGGAAACGGTCGGCGTACCGCGCGTGGACTAGGGCACGAGTCGAGTGCGATCCGAATGCAGGGCACCTCAAGGCGGCGTATAACAGGGCCACTAAGGACTGCAAGAGAGCATACGTCAGAGCGGATGCCCAGCGCATAGCACGGCTTGGTCAGCAACTCATGTCACATCCCGCGGGTAGCCGTGGGTACTGGCGACTGGCCAAAGCCGTGCAATCCAACTTCTGCCAGCCTTCGCTGCCCCCGTTGCGTTACCCTGACGGTTCACTGGCTCACGAGCCGCAAGAGCAAGCAGATATGCTGGTTAACCTCTTTGCGGCTAACTCCCGAATCGACGACTTTGGCTTGCAGCCGCCAACACCTGTCACTTGTGACCACTCAATGCCTGATATTCGTATCAGGCAATGCGACGTCCGCGCTGCACTACAGTCACTCGACGTCCGGAAAGCCAGTGGCCCTGATGGTATACCAGCGGTAGTTCTTAAAAAATGCGCAGCGGAGTTAGCTCCAACGCTGACGCGACTGTATCGCCTGTCTTATTCCTCGGGATTGGTCCCGGGGTCTTGGAAAGAGGCAAACGTACAACCGGTCCCCAAAAAAGGAGATCGGTCCGATCCGGGCAACTATCGACCCATAGCTGTCACCTCAGTTCTCAGCAAGGTGTTTGAACACATTATTAACGCACAGCTCATGCGTTACCTAGAAGATCACTCCATAATTAACGACCGGCAATATGGTTTTAGGCCAAAACGGTCAACGGGTGATCTTCTGGCGTACGTCACACATCTCTGGGGTGAGGCTATGGACAAGCATGGCGAGTCACTGGCTATCAGCCTTGACATCGCCAAAGCTTTCGATAGGGTCTGGCACAGTTCGCTTCTTGCCAAGCTCCCGACCTACGGTCTGCCATCTCGACTGTGCAGCTGGGTTGCCAGTTTTCTGCATGAGCGCAGCATCCGAGTCCTTTGTGACGGCCGGGCTTCTGAGTTCATGCAGGTTAATGCTGGTGTGCCTCAGGGGTCCGTCTTATCGCCCACTCTCTTTCTTCTGCATATCAATGATATGCTGTCCGTGGGCAGCATACATTGCTATGCAGATGACAGTACTTTGCATGGGCGTTATCTCGGACATTCAGCGGCCAAGCAGACTGACATCGAGGAGAGAAGACGGCAACTTGTCATTGAGCTCGATCAGGACCTAGACCACATTTCCCAATGGGGATCTGAGAACCTGGTCGAGTTCAATGCCAAGAAAACACAGGCATGCGCGTTTACAGCAAAGGTATCTCCTTTCCTTCCCCTCCCAACTCTTCGGAACACACCACTACCACTGCAGGACAGTATCAACATGCTCGGTATGGATGTTCGCTGCAAACTTAATAATAAAAATTACATTGAGAGCGTTATTAAAACAGCTTCTCGTAAACTCGGAGTGCTGAACAGGGTGAGGCGGTTTTTCACGCCGGGGCAGCGGTGTCTTTTATATAAGACTCAAATCCGTCCCTGCGTGGAATACTGTTCTCACCTGTGGGATGGCTCCGCTCAGTACTTACTAGACGCTCTCGATAGATTGCAGCGACGGGCAGTCCGGATCATTGATAGTCCTGAGATCACCAGCTCTCTAGAATCTCTGCAGCTGCGTAGAGATATAGCCTCCTTGGCAGTATTCTATCGTATTTACCATGGTGAATGTTCCGATGAGTTATTCCAATTGATTCCCCCTTCTCCCTTCTTGTCCCGAACAACACGTGCAGGACTTAGGTGTCATCCTCATACAGTGCAATCGATACCATCGCGAACCAAGCGGTTTGGTGACTCCTTTTTTTGTCGGACCATAAAGCACTGGAACGCTTTACCCACTCACGTGTTCCCTTCTACCTACAATCCTGGGCTCTTTAAGCGGGGCGTGAAAAAACATCTGTTGAGGCCGTCTAGGTAGGGGCCACCATTCTAGGGGCAATCTCTAGAAATGGTGGCCACTACTTTTTGGACTTTACCTCAGCTTACCATCAGGCGGGGTACAGTCAATTGGACGGACTAAATATAAAAAAAAAAAAAAAAAAAAAACACACTTTCACACATAACATTGCGCACACGGCGCCAAATCTTTGAGCTGAGTGAGAGGAAGTCGAGCGAAAGCTCCTCATACCAGACTTCAGGATTTTCTTTGTCACAGGTCTCCTCCTAAACTACTAATCCAATCAGAACCAAATTTGGCATGATTAAAGAGGTCAATCAGAGGAAGGTTTATGGATATATTTTGAAAAAATTATTGCTACCACAGAGGAATGATCACCGTTAAAAAAAATTCAGATGGAATTACATAATAACCGCTCGAGACACTGTGACCAAACTTTACACGCTCAGAAAGCATGTCCAGAGTTGTGACTTTCAAAAAGAATTTTCAAAATCGGACTTGCCACGGAGGAATGATCACTGTTCAAAATTTACAAAATCCGATTCACGATGTCTCACTCAGCTCAACATTGCAAGCAGCGATTCGCCTTGCAGACCTAGTTATGATATACTTTTATTTACCAAACAGCATTGTACATAAGCCTTTACCACGCCGAGAAATGTGGGCCGCTCCGCAAGCATTAATAAGGTGACAATGAAACGGCGCGTGGGCGGCGGTGCGCACTTGCCTCCTGTCACTTATAAACATAGTATAGCTACTTAATTGATTCCATTTCACAGTTATGACTTAAGTGTTGCTCTTAATAACAATGCGCTTATAATAGTCTCGAATTAATAGTAGGTACTTGTTAAGGTTGGGGTGTGTGTTGGGTAACCTCCTCGAGTGGGGTGTGTGTTGGGTAACCTCCTCGAGTGTCGCTCCGATTCCGATCCCGCTGCAGTCCGGGGGGAACGGAATCGGAGCGGCCGGTGCACCCTGGGCGGCGGTCAATGGCTTCCCCTTCACCCCTTCATAGGGTTGGCATTGATCGTCGGCCAATACCCAACGTGGCGGGAACACATCGCTCTCCGTAGTCCTCTGCTTTCAGAGGAGACAGGATGAGCGATGCTGTTGGTGGTGGGATGGCCCAGGGTCAGCCGGGGTGCGAGGGATATGCTCTATGGGTAACCTTACACCCCGGCGTCTGAAGACCCGAGACGGCGTGCGGTTTTAGTCGGTGCAAGCCCGACATAACTGCCCCCGCTGGCCGGCGGGGGGGTATCCGAAGGGATTTCCGCACGATAAAAAAAAAAAAAAAGGTACTTGTTAAGGTTATAATATATAAGTATTTACTTTAGCTTTCGAGTGGCAAATTATACTGGCGGTAGAAATTTGATGACACAAATTTGTCACAAAATTCGGCCGGGTAGGTACCACCGTGCACGATCGCGAAAAACCCTCCATAGTAATCCAATTTCGGTTTGATTGCGTTCAGGGGTCAGCAAGTGCATAGCCGGGCAGGGGGATTGTGGTCGCAGCACTAGTGGGACCGGTGGGTGTCACGCGGTGCTGCGACGACAATCCTCTGCTGATGAGGCCGTCAAGCTGAGTGCTACCATTGTTAACATGGTACGTGCATGTAATGGTGACCCTCTTTCCTGAGACTTTACCTTCAGCTTACCACCAGGCGAGGTGAAGTGAAATTGACGTGTCCTAAATATAAAAAAATAAAAGTTCCTTGTTTAGTTTTCAGTCATATCCGTCTTACTCGTGTGAATATATCTTTTAACTATATTTTTTTCTTTCACCGCTGGGTTTCTAGCTAATACTCGAATTAGCCAGAAATCTTCTTCTCGAAGATAAATTAAGCGTCACTTCTACTTCCTCTGGGTGTACGAGGTGACGCAGAGATAGACAGAAAGCACAGATCATGAAAAGTTATCCTACAAACTTTTTTACAGCCGGAATAAATGAAATAAAAATCTAGAGCCAATCTAGATTGTAACGGAATCTACCGGGCCAAAAGTAGCTTAAGTTACGCCTTATAACATCAGTTAACTACCAGTAAAGTCCCTTTAAAATCGGCCCTTCTGTTTCGGATATTAACTAAGTCAAATATACAGATAAAAATTATTAACAGTATTTTTCTTTTTCGTTTAAAGTATTTATTGCACTGTACTGTGCATTTACTAAAAAGCTATTTTGGCAGTCAATTTTTATATTACAGACATACAATTTTATTTATTTGTATAGATTATTAGGATTAGGATATTAGGAACACACGCACTGGTAGTAGAAATTTGATGACACAAATTTGTCACAAAATTTCACCGGGTAGGTACCAGGGTCAGTCAGGGTGCAAGGGATATGCTCTATGGGCAACCTTACACCCCGGCGTCTGTAGACCCGAGACGGCATGCGGTTTTAGTCGGTTCCCGCATCCGTCGCTCAGCACCGGCTTGCAGGCGAGGTTGGCTTGGAGCCCGCAGTTTTTGATGGAGCCCTATACATTCCCGCTTCCTTTGACATGACTTAAAGTCCTATGTCCCCTAGATGGGGCAGACGGCGTCCACAGTGCATTGCCATCCTGTTCTGTCTTGAGCTTCGCGTTTGATTCAGCTCCAGGGCATTCCGAGGGCCTTCGCTTCATCAATGATCGTCCGCCGCCAGGTCTGCTTTGGGCGACCACGTTTGCGCTTTCCTTGGAGATACCAGTCAAGAGCTTGCCTCGGGATATGGTTTGGATCCCTTCGGAGAGTGTGGCCAATCCAGCTTCCTTTGACAGTTATTTTCAAATAAAACTAAGTTGTATGTATTGTACCCGTTATACAATCGCGATTTAGTCGGTGTTATGTTATTATTCACACAGATCCCGACATTTCGGTTACTTTTCAGCAGCCATGGTCACGCAGAGAATTCACTGTACATTTGCGTAAACTTTCAACAATATAAGTGACTTATTTTTCTAAATACCTACGTCCTTATATTACCATTGACACAACATTATTAAACGCTTTAATCCTTTCCAAATATTAATGTAAATGAGATTAGAAGTGCACCAACCGGCCTCCCGGCGTCACTCGCTCACACTCACCGAGTCACCGAATATCAATAACATTGATTAATATTACACGGACGCCTTTTTTCCGGCTTTCAGTTCCGCGTCCGGCATTAATTTTATATAATAATTATGTTAAAGGACAACTTTTTGTACTAGGAAAGTAAATTGCTTTGTCTTTTTTTTTTTTTTTAAGTGTTGCAATAAGTTTAAAGTAATATTTGAATACACTGTGTATTTTTAATGATAACAAAAAAATGTTCGTACGTCGAGTGATTTTAGTTAATGCTAATGTTAACAATTGTTACAGTCATCTACAAAAGTTGATATACACTAAAATATTTACATTCCATCGGAATACTTGTACAAATAATTGGGTTAGAAGCTTTAGGACTACTTCTCGACTCTTCAACAAGACATTAATAATTTATGTAATTACTGTAATAATAATATGTTATACCTTAATATAGAGAAATGTAATGTCATAACATTTACTAGGAAACATAAATATATAGAATACAACTACAAAATAGAAAATAAAAATATTAAGAGAGTGTCCGAGGTGCGGGACCTAGGTGTCCTGTTGGATAGTAAATTGATGTTTGATAGGCATATAACATCCATAACAAATAGAGCACTTAAAATGTTAGGCTTTGTACTGCGGATCACGAGGGATTTTAAGCGTGTATCCACACTGTTGCTTTTGTATAAGACTCTTGTCAGACCCATACTTGAGTATGGTTCCACAGTGTGGAATCCTCAATACAATATATATATTAACCAATTACAAAGTATTCAAAACAAAGTTAATAAGCATATTGCTTGGAGAAACTTATGCTCGGAGAAAATACCTGACTTACCATCTTTAGAGACACGTAGAAATGAGAGAGATTTGCTTTTCCTGTACAAAATAGTGAGAAACCACATGGACTCTACTTATCTTTTAAATAGAATAGGTTTAATATGTCCACGTATCAATGCTAGAAAAAGAATTGTATTTCATGTTCCCTCTGTTAGAACTAATTATGCTGAGAATTCCTTTATATATAGATCATGTCACTCATTTAATAACTTCAGTCTTAGTAATAATGGAGCCATTGATATTTTTGAACTTTCCCTACCAAAATTTAAAAACTTGATTCATGACTGTCTGGTCCCTACAGTCAACTGAGTAAGTGCTTGTTTGTGCAATGTAATGTAAATGTATATATATATATTTATATATATTTATATATATATATATATATATATATATATATATATATATATATTTATTTATCTTTTAGGCGCTATGTATGTATACATAAGAGTGGAAACTGTTTTGGTTTAAGTATAATTTATAAGCATAATAAGACCGTACATTGTAACTGTTTGTTTCCCAAATAAAATAAAATAAAATAAGACAAGGTATCAATATGACTAGTTCGCTATAGGACTAAATCTCGATATGACTCCATCGCATTTGGACTAGATAGCTATACGACCATATATCCATATGTCTTTTTATCAGATTGACTTAATATCAAAATGACGTACAATGGCATCGAAAAGTGGCTCTTCAATCTTACACTTCACCAGACTTCATTGATAAGGAACTCATTGTTCAGCGCGCTGGCCACTTACCAATGAGTTCCTGAAACCCTTATAAAAATAACAATTGATGTATAATTAGTTTTATAATCCGCAAAAAACAGAATCTATATAATTCATGTGTTGTTTATTATTTTATGAGAGGTTTAAGAGCTAATGTGATCAATAAATTCGAATTTGCTAAGCTACTTTTATCGTTTACTGTACCTGTATTTGTAGCGAAGTATATGACTTGTTATACTTGACCAACAGTCCAGATTATCCAAACGCCGATCCTGGTTGCATCCAAAGTTTGGAGCCCGGAGTTCTGTCTGACCCCCTAACCCCGAGAAGAAAACTAGCGCCAGAGTCTCATCCATCAATCAGTAGATGTACCGACTTGCAGGCGAGACGTGGGCCTGATGATCTTGGTGGGACCAAGGGATTGCAGAATTTAGTTCACAGATTTTTCATTCAAATTTGACATTAATGTTACACCACCACGTGGTCCTGAGAAAAAGAAAAAGGTCTTCAATGGGACGAACTACAGATTGATCCTATAAGGGTTTCTCTTTTCAATTTCAGGTACGGAACCCTCGCTCAACGACCTCCGTCCTCGCTCAACGACCTCCGTCCTCCATGAGCGCAGGCCTGGGGGTGGCAGGTGAGGCCGCCTGTCACCCCAGCAGAAGCAGGCCGGGACGGTGGGGCGACTAGCGCCCCTCCCCCAAACCGGGGCAAGACGGAGACGCCGTGGTTCCCAAACTCGAGCGGGCCATCTCGAAACCGGAGATGGCCCAGGGTCAGTCGGGGTGCGAGGAATATGCTCTATGGGCAACCTTACACCCCGGCGTCTGTAGACCCGAGACGGCGTACGGTTTTAGTCGGTTCAAGCCCGACATAACCGCCCCCGCTGGCCGGCGGGGGGGTATCCGAAAGGATTTCCGCACGAAAAAAAAACAAAAAAGCTACGGGACCCTAAAAGCTGGAAAGCGTAGTAAACGATTCACACATGGAACAAACTGGTCTGACCTTCACGGAACTCAACAGGAAAGTAGGTATGTACAGAAAATAGTTGAACAAAAAACAAAACACATTGCTAATAAACAAAACATAACTATTTCATTTACGAATAAACAAAAAATAAACATAATTCATTTTTTAAACCAGATTAACTATTTTGAACCATGAGGCATATCCGCATTCATACTAAGTATTAATGTAGGAAATAAGTCTTATTTCCTACAAATCTATTTTTCTTTAGTGCTTTTTTTCTCGAGAGTAAACTTCCAGCCCGTTTATTGAAGAAATTTATTCACATTTTTTTATCTATCTTTGGTTCTAACACTAAAACTCACAGAACCAAACTTGTAGAGAATTCAATTTGCAAATAAACTGCTTTTACAAATTTTCTATACGCATCGTAGCGTAAAAACCATTCGCACCCCTATTTCAAGATAGCAATCGCGGGACAGGGGTTGCAAGCCCACAAACTTGGATGTAACTTTATAATAACCTACTTTTGACATAAAAAATGAAATTTTGTAAAAAAACTTGTGTATTTTTTTTTTCACAATCTAGTTAGCAATAGATGAATGTAACAGAATCAAATGATTTACAAAAACTATCGATACCTTATAATACTTATGTAATGTCCCATCTCTTAACAGTAAAACAGACGTTAATGAACTTGGTGCCTTTGAAAATAGAACGGCGCGTGCTGCTGAGTGCAATGCGTACGGGCACATCTAAGCCACTATTCGATCATTGTTGGATAACATACGCAGATGAATCTATTACAAGATTTTTAGGGATTTTCTTTAGAAAAGCCCTATTGCTATCGAGTTGTCGTCGTCGTCGTCGTCGTCGTTGCCAATTTTCTGTCACGGTTTTGGGTATGAAGGAGATGAGCTATCGAGTTGCTGTTTTCGGTAATAGATTCGTGCTTGGGTGAACCATTGCAAGATTAAGAAAAAATCGCAAAAAATCGCAGAAAAAAAAAACGCAAAATCAAAAATCCCTTGTATTCGGCTGAGCTCGTCTCTGGAATTCAACTTGTTTAAGGTTCCATTGCCAAATTGCAAAAAAAGGAACCCTTATAGATTCGTCATGTCTGTCTGTCTGTCCGTCCGTATGTCACAGCCACTTTTTTCCTAAACTATAAGATCAATGCTGTTGAAACTTGGTAAGTAGATGTATTCTGTGAACCGCATTAAGATTTTCATACAAAAATAGAAAAAAAAACAATAAATTTTGGGGGTCCCCATACTTAGAACTGAAACTCAAATAATTTTTTTTCATCACAGCCATACATGTGTGGTATAGGTGGATAGGTCTTCAAAAATGATATTGAAGTTTCCAATATCATTTTTTTCTAAACTGAATAGTTTACGCGAGTAACCCCTGTAACTACTAAAATAAGAGAATGATAAAACTAAGAAAAATATATGATGTACATTACCATGTAAACTTCCAACGAAAATTGGTTTGAACGAGATCTAGTAAGTAGTTTCTTTAATACGTCATAAATCGTAAACTGCAATTTACCTTTCATTCAATCAACTCAAATATAAAAATTAAATAAAAAACATTATTATGTCACTTGCTGCTACGGAACCCTTAATGGGCGAGTCCGACTAGCACTTGGCCGCTTTTTTTTTCTACCCGTCTATCGACCGGTAAGTAGCTACGGTGAAGTCCAAAAGATACGGGCCACTATTGCAGAAGTCAAAGATCCTAAAATCCTCTTGACGGCCTCGATAAATGATTTGATTTGATTTAATTGTAACGACGATATAGTGACGAAAACCGCGGTAGCCTAGTGGTATGGGTAAAGGACTGCTGAGACGAGGTCTCGGGTTCGATCCCGGGTTTTACCATGGCACACACCAATGACTTGTCGATGCTTTTCGAAGTTATGTGTGTATTTATCGCCGGTTTATAAGTGCCCGGTTAATGGCAATAGGCTCGCCACCTATTACATTGGGACCTAAACATAAACTGGCGAAATGTGGGTGCTAGCACCTCTGCCTACCCCTTCGGGGATATTGGTGTGAGTTTATGTTATGTTAATTGTAAGAAGAAGGAAACAAGTGTGCGGATAGAGTATTCCAGTTCTTTACCGTGCGACTTAAAAATTTAGTTAGAGAGGGCATTGTTCCTACCGCAGGTGAGTGACACCGTAGTCCAGCACGTGTTGTTCTGGATATTCTAAACTGGATATCCGAAGGTCCTGAACTCTGTGATGTTACTGAGAATGTCCCAACAGAGAAGCTGGACCGGGACCTCAATGTAGTCGCTATCATTGCACTACTTCTTTACTTTTTTTTGTGTGGAAATCCCTTCGGATACCCCCCCCCCCCGCCTGTCAGCGGGGGCGGTTATGTCGGGCTTGAACCGAATAAAACCGCACGCCGTCTCGGGTCTACAGACGCCGGGGTGTAAGGTTGCCCATAGATCATATCCCTCGCACCCCGACTGACCCTGGGCCATCTCCGGTTACGAGATGGCCCCCTCGGGTTTGGGAACCACGGTGTCCCCGTCTTGCCCCGGTTTGAGGGAGGGGCGCTAGTCGCCCCACCGTCGGGCCTGCTTCTGCTGGGGTGACAGGCAGCCTCACCTCTCACCCACAGGCCTGCGCTCATGGAGGACGGAGGTCGTTAAGCGACCTCCGGCGCCTGAGTCGCCTGCGACGCGCGGCGAGCATGTTGCGGGCTCGGCGGGCCGGGAGCCTAAATCTCTCCCGGGCGCGCTCAGCCATCTTCTTCGCGAGCATTACATGCTCGCAGAAGGATTATTGCACTACCTCATGATCTTAGTGTTTTTCTGTTCTTCCCGGTTGTCAGAGCCCGAGTTCCGCTGACTCTTTCTCCTTTTGGTTTGACTATACGGGTTCTATGGGTGCGACCGCCATCTGACCTTCCACTCCTGAGAGGAAAGCCTGCGACAGAGCCATGTCGCTTATAGGAGAGGTTACTCCAAGAGAGATCGCTCTACAAATCCGAAAAAAAACAATCTCAGCCCGATGCGTCGAATCAAATACCGTGTACTGTACTAGCTGTATTATAATTATTAAACCAGTTATTACTAGTATTTTTCTGTGTTCACGTATGTTAATTACCGAAACAGAGATACTGCTAATCATTTTTTTGTTTCATACAAGCATTAATATATAATAATACTTGCTAAGTATGTGTCATATTATTACGCCAATCCGATAAAACGGTTGCTAAGTGGCGCGCCAACCTCTCACAGAATAAACCACAGAACTAATAATAAGCTGTTATTATTTCTTCTTATTATCAGTTCTGTGGAATAAACTATAGTTAGGGGTCCAGAGGACACATTATTTATTAGAAATCAAGAGTGGACTAAATATCACAAACTCTGTAATATGTGAAGGAGGTTCTAAGCGTCGTCGGTGGCTTACTGCTTAAGGATCTTAAGATCGAGAGTTCCCGGGTTCGAATCCTGGCCATTACACTTCCTACGTGAACCCACTGCTAACACAAGCAATTTAGCTTAGCTGGAGGGGTTAGGGGATATTAGTAATTTCGGTAGGTAACTGATATTCTTTTAAGGACAAAAAAAAATATTCCTATTAGATTTTTTTATAAATTTATTCACAGACCAAATATACGTTCATAGCGTTAGTTCCCTTATCATCAGAGGCTCTCACCTCGGAGTCCAGACTCCGCTTACCGGTTTTCCGCTTTGCGCGAGAGATACTTCCAAAGTGGTGAAATGTGTGAAGAGAATGATAAAACTAAAAAAAATATGATGCACTTCCACCGAAAATTGGTTTGAACGAGATCTAGTAAGTAGTGTTTTTTAATACGTCATAAATCATAACCCGCCATTTACATTTCATTCAGTCAACTCAAATATAAAAATAAAAATAAAAACATTATTATGTTACTTACTGCTACGGAACCCTTCATGGGCGAGTCCGACTCGCACTTGCCAGTTTGTGTTGCTGTCATAACCACAGAGTATAGTAGGTTTAGTACTAAATTTTGTTATATATGAGATCAAGACGCAGCTCCTGCTTCTGTTGCTGAGCAAATATTCTAAGATGAAAAGTGCGGTTTTAGTCGGTTCAAGCCCGACATAACCGCCCCCGCTGGCCGGCGGGGGGGTATCCGAAGGGATTTCCGCACGTAAAAAAAAAACAAAAAAAAAAGTACCCACCCCACTCCGCGTGAGGGCTACATTTTCCAATCTCATTAATATCGATAAATATAATGATACTAAATTATAGGGCGCCTAATTCTTATCAGCTTCAGAATATATCCAATGGATCAGTTACTTCACAAGCCCAAAAACGGATAAAGCCAGTCACCGATATTATTTCAGATAACATATCCGTAGAATGCGGTAAAACAATTAAAAAAAGTGATTATTCATTATCGGCAGCCATTTTGATTTAGTGTGTACGTGCCAGCACTCACATATGACTTGACATGTGTTTTAACGCGGGAACCTATTTTCCTGAAGCTTATATGCTGTTTCAGACTAATAATCTATGTTAGCCTAAAAATTATTCTAGAGCCGTTAGTCTTTCTCTCGTTGGAGACCATGGTGAGGGCCCTGGTCTCCGACGGGAGCAAGTGGCACGCCGCCGCCTCTTTCTGCGAGCAGGTAATGCGCGCGAAAGAGACGGCGGAGGGGGAGCGGGAGAGAACCCTGCCCCCCGAGTTCTGCAGTCTCGTCTACGCCCGGGGCAACCCACCTCCATGATCGGGGCCTGAGGACGGCAGTTGGCCGACTCGTCGTCCTAACAGAAGCAGGCCGTGGCGGAGGCGTGTCGCTACACACGCCTGCCTACTCACCGACGGACGCGAGATAAAACCCGACCCCACTAGGCGAGGCCACGCTGGCGGCCAAGGTCCGCCGGTAACCCTGGGGTTATCCTTTCGAGGGCTTACCCGGGGTGCCCGGCAATGGACACTTGGGCAGGACACCGTGCGGTTTTAGTCAATTCATGCACGACATAACCGCCCCCGCTGGCCGGCGGGGGGTATTCGAAGGGATTTCCGCACGTAAAAAAAAAAAAGACCCGTTTAGTCATTCTGGCCTTATTAAGTAACGAACGTCTATCTCTAGCCATAGGCATCTCGCATTGTGCGCACCAGATCCTCCACATCCGGCATTCAGTCTATCTCACCCCCCTTTTTCGGGTCGTTAGTCCATCATACAAATATACAATGAGTACTAGAACCCCTTTTGCACGCCTTTAACCCAATATGCCCCTAATTTATTAGTTTCCATAGAATGTATGGGAATCTGCCGGATTGGTTGAAATTTACGAGTACTGCTCCGCTCCCTTGAGTAGTAGCGTGACGATATATAACCTATGACACTTACAAATAATGTGGCTTTCTATTGGTAAAAGAATTTTCAACATTGGTTCAGTAGACCCCAAGATTACCTCCTAAAACCTCACAAACGGCCTCTGTGACGGTAGTGTATTCGACTGCTACGACAGGGGCTAGGGCAGGGGGAGCGACTGCGCGGGTTCGATTCCCGCTCAGTGCAAATATTGGGTGTTTCTATGTATAATATATATGTATTTACAAAAAAAAATAGTATATAAGTATGTTTATCCGCATTCTGGATTCCATAACACAAGCGAGTCAAACTATGCTTACTTTGGGTCTAGAAAGCGCTGTGTAGAATGTCGGAGAATATTTATTTATTTGAACTCACGAACTTTACCTCTTTATAATATTAGTGTAGATCTATCAGTTAATATTTCATCACTAATCGACCAAAACACAATGAAGTTATCCGCCGTATATTTTATTGATAAGGCGACCATATCATTTTGATAATTGATAACTCAAGGATATCGTAAAAAGAAAGTGCTTACGTATTGATAGGCGCTCAGCAATAGTACCAGTTGTATAATATAATCAGTTTGGATACTAAAAATCTAACTAATCATTTACGGTAACGCCATCTAGCGGGTAGTATACGAATTATTGTCATTAATGATAACTATGTACTGAGTGCAAAAAAGAGACTGAAAATTTTATTACTTTTTTTGGAATATTAGTAACTGAAATGACTAATATTCCCCCTAGCCCTTCAGCTAAGCTAATTTGCTTGTGTTAGGAGTCGGTTCACGTCGGTACCTAGTGTAATGGCCAGTATTCGAACCCGGGAGCTCTCGATCGGAAGGCGACGCGACGCCCTTACCACCGGATGCCGGTGGACCACTATTTTGCAAAATCTATTATAAAATTGTAAATTAGTTTTGTCTGTACATTGGAGGTTTTTTTAAAACTTGGGTTAAGTATGTTAAATGAACGTTTTTCAAAACAAAAATATTTTTTTTGGAATTCTTATCTGTTTTTCTGTTTGTTCGGATGGACTTATGTGCCTTATGTTTCATTGCAATTGGTTAAGTAGAACCGAAGATATGACTAAAAAATGAATACCGGCCTCCACGCGGGTGGAGCCGCAGGCGGTAGCTAGTGCATTTATATATTTATTGAGTTATGGCGCTTATCAATTAAACAAAATAAGAAGACAGTTTACAATAAATATACTAATAAGATACTAACGATATGAGATGAGAAGAATACAGTGAATATGAAGAATACACAAGGAATCGTGTTTATATACGAACTCTTCGCCACTGGTCCAAAAAAGCAGATTTTAGGGTTCCGTTGCCAAATGGCAAAAAAGGGAACCCTTATAGATTCGTCATGTCTGTCTGTCTGTCCCTCCGTATGTCCCAGTCACTTTTTTCCGAAACTATAAGAACTATGCTGTTGAAACTTGGTAAGTATGTATTCTGTGAACCGCATTAAGATTGTCACACAAAAATTGAAAAAAAAACAATAAATTTTGGGGGCTCCTCTACTTAGAACTGAAACTCAAAATTTTTTTTTTTCATCTAACCCATACGTGTGATTGCTCCTCTGGAGTAGCTGGCGTCAACGTCAACGGCCAAGAATCTGACCAACCGGCCCTTTTCAGGGCCAGCTGACCCCATTGCACGAGGGGGTCGGGGCATGGCGAGCCTGCAAGGCCCGCGGGGGTGGGGGCCGCTCCAGCTACCCCTCTGCTGTTATCAAAGGGGACACTGCGAATGGCCCAGGGTCAGTCGGGGTGCGAGGGATATGCTCTATGGGCAACCTTACACCCCGGTGTCTGTAGACCCGAGACGGCGTGCGGTTTTAGTCGGTTCAAGCCCGATATAACCGCCCCCGCTGGCTGGCGAGGGGGTATCTGAAGGGATTTCCGCACAAAAAAAAAATGTATCTATGGATAGATCTTCAAAAATGATATTGAGGCTTCTAATATAATTTTTCTCTAAACTGAATAGTTAGCGCGAGAGACACTTCCAAAGTGGTAAAATTTGTGTGTCCCCCCCCCCCTGTAACTTCTAAAATAAGAGAATGATAAAACTAACAAAAATATATGATGTACATTACCATGTAAACTTCCAACGAAAATTGGTTTGAACAAGATCTAGTAAGTAGTTTTTTTTTAATACGTCATAAATCGTAAAATACAATTTACCTTTCATTCAATCAACTCAAGTATAAAATTAAACTTGCTTACTGCTACGGAACCCTTCATGGGCGAGTCCGACTCGCACTTGGCCGCTTTTTTTCAACATAAAGCAGTACAACAACACTCAATCAAATCACATAAGTCCCTTTCATTTATACTTTACATTGTAATGAGCGAAATAAATGCCTAATGAATAAATGACCGGCATCCCTCCCTGCCTGACCGGCAACTGACCGACAACAACACAACAACAGCAACTGTTGTTCAATGCACTTGAGCGCAGTTGACCCGCGTCCCGACCCTACAGATGAATTAGACGTTTCCGATAGAGAAGCCAAGAGTCGATGCTATCGACATTAAATACTTAAATTACTACTGAGCCGGCTTCGCATGGATGTGATTTGATATCACGTTCTTCAAAAGTTTGTTTATGATGAATCATATATATATTCTAGCTGAACCGGCAAACGTTGTTTTGCCATGTAAATTATTTCTAGGAAACATTTTTTTAGTTCAATAAAAATAACTATCTACTACAAGTGTGCGGGGATTTACTTATAATGGAGAGCGTTGTAGACAATGAAAGTATGCCGAAAACTGTATAGTGAGTAAGACAGGAGACCGGCTTCGTTCTCATCCCTACTCCGTGATGTTTGCTGGATGAGAGGAGACAACGGTAGACATCTAGCGGGGATAACTAATCGATTGAAAGTTGATCGGTTATCGACTGGCGAAGGCGGAAGATCAAATTGAATTGAGAAAAAAATCATTATTGAAAGAAATTATTAAAAATAAAAAAAAACCTTAACATAACTGGCGAATCGTGGGTGTTGTAATACACCTCTGCCTACCCCTTCGAGGATACAGGCGTGAAGTTATGTTATGTAAAAAAAAGCAATGGAAAAATAGGGGTTGATCGTAGAGGGTTGAAAATTCAGGGTCATATGTATTTTTTAATGTTGTATCATAAAAAAATGAAAAAAATAAGAATTATCTAAAAATTAAAAAAAAAAAATTAGGGGTGGACTACCCTTAATATTTAGGGGGATGAAAAATATATGTTGTCCGATTCTCAGACCTACCCAATATGCACACAAAATTTCATGAGAATCGGTCAAGCCGTTTCGGAGGAGTTTAACTACAAACACCGCGACACGAGAATTTTATATATTAGAAGATATATAAAGTTATCTTAAAAAAATAACTAAAAGTATTATGTCAGTGAAAACGGTATCTAAACCCGATGTATTTTAGAAATTAAGGGAGACACAGAAAGTGGCGAAAAAAGTGAAATGAAGAAAGTTTTAGGAGCCCCACCATGATCTTAGGAGATCTACACCTGTTGGGTGACGGACGAGGCTCAGGCGCAGGCTTTCCTCTCGGAGTCGAGAGGTCAGACGCCAATGACTCTCATAAAAGCTGTATCAGTCAAACTAAAAGGAAAAGATGTAGTTAGCGGACACAGCACTCCGGGGTGAAGGCCTCGGATGCGATCGAGACCAACCCTAAAATGATTATGATAAATGAAGAAACCTACTTTAAAGCTGGTTTTCTGTTCCTATTATTTTTTAACCCCCGCGAGCTTCACCTCATCAGAACTAAAGATGAAGTGGATATATCATACTGGAACCGACTAAAACTGGACGGTGCTTCATCACATCTGGCTGTATTGCCAGTGTTTGGTTGGTTTAGTCCAACGAAGAATTAATTTCAGTTAAGATCCCTAGATGGCGTTGTACTATGTTATTTACATCGCGCTATGGTTTCGTTGCATGTAATTCTATAAGGCGAATTGTTTTTTTTGTTTAAAATATGGCTTACCAGTACAATCTACTTGTAAGATACGTAATATACTCTTTGGTTATAAAGCAGTGTATTAATTTACCTCCTCGACGGACCCTTGAAAGTTATTCAGCCAGTGTCTACAGCGTGAGGCTTTCTCTTCCGATCGCTGTAACGAGGACACGGTGCCGCTCCATCCACGCCAGGAATCCATGCACGGAATGCCCTAGCCCTAGTAATAATGACCCTCGGGCGTTGCTTCCGGACAGTTCCGGAGTGGTATAGTCGCCATTGGTATTAGCTTGACACATACCAAGTTAGTGACCACCAAAAAATAAAAAATATATATATATTACTTATTTATTGATTTATTTCAATGTAAAGATTGTTTATAAATTTATGTTCAGCAACTTCTAAGAGCGACCGACTGTTCCTGAATTAAAAAAGGTTCAGAAAATAGCAGATCACGTATCGATAGACAGTCACATCACTAAACTATTCAATCACCAGACTGGGCGCAGCGGAAATGCATGTATGAATGCATTAACGTACTTACTCCGAACTCGTTGGAACCGTACTAAAATAACTGGAGCGCCGTTTGCAGAATTGATGAATGGCCGGCTAGGATTACTAAGTTGGCTGTGTGGTCTAGACTTTGTAATGGAACTTCCTTCTTGCAACACTGTTTAAGTTAATGGTTTTAACCAGGTAATAAAACATCTAAAAAAGGGCCTCACAGCTGCTTTCGCTTGTATGCTACAATGTTGTGAAGATATTTGTCGCACGACAAAAAAATGAAATGCTTTACCCGCATACGTGTTTCCTTCTTCTTACAATACCGGGTTCTTCAAGCGGGGCGTGATAAAGTATATTTCGAGACAGTCAAGATTTGGACCACCATTTGAGGATCGACAGCATCTCGAATGGTGGCCTGTATCTTCTGGACTTCACCCTAGCTTCTTACCATCCATCGGGGTGCAACAGTCAATTGACGAACTAATTATAACAAAAAAAGCATACTTGAATGTAATTTAAAACTTGTTTCCTATTGACAGTTCCCAACTATCTGTGGTCCACGACTCCGCACGCGTGAAATATTTATCCCGGTTTCACAACCCCCAGAAACATATATTGCCGGGATAAAAATATGAAATAGCAAAATGTGCTATTCAGGCTGTAATCTATATCTGTCCAAAATTTTATCCAGATCTGTTCAGTCATATCTGAAGTTGCGAACCGTAGTTTCGTTCAATCCAATTGAAATGCATTTATTCCGAAATCGGGCCCGAAACAGTACGTGAAACTTTCATTCGGTCTGAACCCTACCAAGGAATCCGGAGTGACTTCGTGGTACGTAAATGTTACATCTTTCGTGCAGGCACGAAGTTTCGGATACAACTTGTACAGTAAAGGTTGTTTGTACAGTACAGTAAAGGGTAACATGTAAAGGTGTATAAGTACTTATTTCTTTGGCCGTGTGACGTTTAATGGTAGCCCCAGCTTTCTATCAGCATAAAAATGGATACTATGGCCAGGTTAGCTGTGGAACTATTAATAAAATGATTGTTTCTGTGAATTGCACCGCACGGGCTACGAGAATTCCCCCAATGCGCGCCCTTCTCGGAAACGAGGAAGGTATGGGCAATTTGAATAAATATAAAGTTTGAAATGCGGCATATTGTTTTGGAGAATTCGGTTCTAATTTGAGAATTGGGCACGTCTGCTTTGTTCACCGAGAGGTGTGTCATTATTGAAAAAAAAACATGTTCGAGGCGTTGTCTGACTTCGTTATAATCGTTGCATTCGACTAGGGTTGCCAGGATATATCGGAAAACTGATAACATCGATGATATCGAATCAATTATGGATATTTCTAACGATGTTATAACAATACCTTTACAATATTATCGATACGACCGAGAAGATTATCGATGAATTTGTGGTGACCACCTGGCTACGGGGGTAAGAAACGCCTGGGCATGTTGCTTCCTTCCTGGTCCCGGTAGGAGAAGAAGACCCATGAAATTTGAAGAATTTTCATTTATTCACTGGGTATAGATTTACACGTTCTTGTTAATACTTCCGCAAGGTGACAACATTCTAATGAAACCATTATAAATAAATTAATCCTTTTAATTAACCAAGTATACTTGACTACCTATGTTTTTATTCTTTTAAAAGCAAGGTTGGCGTTCTTAATTATGGGCACAAAATATCGATAACATCAATTATTGATAGCTGATAGATTTCGATATAAATATCTATATTTTTACTGATATTGACATAGCTTAGGATGCAAAGTTATGGTACTCGATACGCGTACGTGACAGGTATTCGTGTGACCACAGTGGAATAAATGATCCTACTCAACGATTTGTGTGGTGTTGCCATCTATCTACTACTAAAAAACTGTAAATTTGTTGTGTCTGTACATTGAAGATATAAAAAAAACTGGGGTTATGTGAAATAATCGAATCTGAACACAAGAATTATTATTTTTTAAATTCTCGCCTTTTTGTTCGCAACGGACGCAAAAACTACTAAACGGATTTTGATATGGTTTCTACAAGAAAGGTCTGGGTCATACTTAAAATCTGCCGTATGTTTGATTGTTATTAGCCGGAGATATCACTTAAAATCAATAACCGACCTCCGCGCGGGCGGAGCCGCTGGCTCCAAGGCTCCCGGAATACAGGGACCCTGTAATCCGGAAGCCATCATTGACCTATCTCATACGGTTGTAACTACTGAATCTGCTGCTGTCCCTTCCTTGAAATGATAGATACCCTGTTAACAGTGACAGACTTCGAATAACTTATAATCCTCATTACCAGAGCGAAAAAAATTAACGCCCTGTAATTCGTGCCGCAGTGCCATCTACGGGCACAATTAGCAAATAGCACTCATAATTGCGCTAGCGCAACGTTCACCTTGAATATAACATTGCTTTTCAAGATCACAGGTACCTACCACATCTGCTTAGCGGCCTTATAAGCGAAAGGTTAAGGGATGTGACCTCAGTGTCCATTAAGTGCCGTTAATATCGCTCGGCGTGGTTCCGGCGGTACAGCCATTTTAGGCGCACAAAAGCATACGCAGACTTTTTGTTCCGGCTTGTCTATTGATTGAGGCACGGAACCCTAAAAATTTCCAAAAGTCGAATTCTGAAGAAATAATAGTTTGAATTTTTTTTTAAAAAAAACACGCTTTAATAAAAGATCAAAATAAAATGTAAAAAATAATTCTTAATTATTCAGAGATTTATTTTATTTCTACAATACTGAGGATTATGTTTGATTTTTAAGTTATATTTATTACTTTGTCACTACAATACTTTATAAGTAGGTATATAAAATTCCAAATTTATCCGACGTTTTTAAGACGTCAAAAATTTAGTTGCAAAATTCCGTTTCATACAAACATGCATACCAAGCTAATACATGCGTTTTAAAAATAAACATGCTATCCTCGACTCTTTTTCCCTCTCTTGTGTGACACAGACAGATGAAATAAATCACCAAACCTGAATAGTCAAGTGGCATTACCGTCTAGTACAGACTCGGTAGGAACCCCACCCTCGCCTCGCCTGCCGCCCGCCTACTACGCGATCGAACTCGCAACCTTGATAAAAAATTCATTGTCTTCAAAATCAATATCGTAATTAAAGTATTGTCATTATTGCCAGACCATGCATTTTCAATAGCAGAGTGCTTACGTGACGTGCTAAAGAAGCCATGGTCCAGTCGAAAAATATTTTTTACAAGTTCAATCTGCAAGTAAAGTTACGAGATCCACTCCATCGGGTCCAAGGGGTGTATGGGGCCCCACCAAGAGCTATGAGGTTAAGTCAACCTCATCTGTTAGCCGGTACACCTGCTAATTGACGGCACAAGATTTTGTCCCGGAGTAAACAGCAGTCGCGCGCGCAAAAATCAAGATAACCTAAAACAAGAGAAAAAGTAGAACAGTAGACCTCAGTGTCCAAGAGGCCTCCATCCTCCATGAGCGCAGGCCTGGAGGGCGGTGTTACTCGCACCCCCCCCCCCACTTTTTCCGGGGGCAAGACGGGCACACCGTGGTTCCCAAAACCGAGGGTACCATCTCGAAACCGGAGAAGGCTCTGGGTCAGTCGGGGTGCGAGGGAAATGCCTCTTGGGCCACCTTACACCCTGACGTCTGAAGACCTGAGACGGCGTGCGGTTTTAGTCGGTTCGAGTCCGAGATCATTTCCCCTGCTGGCCGGCGGGGGTGTGCGAGGGGATTACGGAAAAGAAAGGGTCCAGAAGGCCTAGCTTTGGATCAGTCAAGACTATCGCTGTAACAACAATGATATTAGAGTTGCTACTACAACTGTAATTATTCCCAGGCCGCGCAATTTCAATAGCAGTACAAATCTAGAAACGTTTTCAATAAACATGACGCCGTACAGGTTCAAGTCCTATTCTAGATATTCATCATCAACCTATTCTAGTCCACTGCTGGACATAGGTCTCCCCTAATGAGCGCCATAGCGCCCTGTCTTCAGCTTGCCGCATCCAGCATCTGCCCGCATATTGATTCTTTCCAACTTGAATCTATACAAAAAAGTTATGAGTCCTTATTCCTTATTAACTTTATCATCAGATATCTCGTTCTCAAGGAGTGCCCTATACGAGAACTGCATCTAATGTGATGAGCGCGTTTCTTTTTTTAACAAGTGCACATTTTGCGAACTTTGCGAATCATATGAGCGCTAAAGCGAGGGGTTTACTAGTAGCCACTGAAAGAATTCACTAATAACATCCTGGCTCCATAGTTGTGTCACGAAATTCTCACACATTAGACACATTATGACCAATGCCTTTTTTTTTTCGTGCGGAAAACCCTTCGGATAACCCCCGCCGGCCAGCTGGGGCGGTTATGTCGGGCTTGAACCGACTAAAACCTCACGCCGTCTCGGGTCTTAAGACGCGGGAGTGTAAGATTGCCCATAGAGCATATCCCTCGCACCCCGACATTATGGCCAATACCTCATACAAAACAAAGACATGATTCGTTATCATTTTCAACAAAGAACGAGCATGAAAGTAAATTGTCAGTTAGTGACCCATCGCTGTGCAAGACACAATGTATTCTGGTTAAAACTCTACCAAGTGAAGCTACAAATCATGTTAAAAAGTTATTTAATAAGTATAAGAGTGTGACTCATAGACTTCAACAATTCAGTTATGAGTGAGACTTAAACACTGAGTTATAAGTTTATTACGTTCAAAGCTCAAGTGGTTCGGTCTAGACAGTCCCTCGTTTGTTCCGTACGTTATAACAGCTTTGAATTTATGAAATTAAATTTTTTAGCATTTTGTATGCTTAATTTTTCTAAAGACTTAGAAGATTAAAAAAAACAATGTTTAAAAATTACAGTAAAGTTATCCATTGCTTCCGTAATTCGCAGGAATTACGGTAGATGGCTCCAGCGTCGCCTTAAGACGTATATAATATATCGGAGAATTTCGAATATCTGGGACGTGTCTTGATAGCTCAGCTGGTCAGAGCATTCCCCCTGTAAGGGACTGGTCGCGGGTTCAAGTCCCGTTGTCTCTCTTTTTCCGATCTAAATCTTTAAAAAAAGCTTTGAGTTTACTTTTTAAATCAGATTCTGCAATTCTTGCTTGCTTTGTCGGGGTGCCCACGGGGTGTTCTAGGGAATGAAAATGACCCCGCGACATTGTCATTTTTCGAGATCAATCCCGAATCCTAATATCGCTCCAATCGCTCGAGATTGACGAGATTGGGGGGCAGTACTTATAGTCAGCGACGACTGTTGCTGCTGGGTCTAATGCATAGTGCAAAATGTCTTAGAATGTTTATTAGTTACAGGAGTCGTTTTATGACTCCGTGCTCACCGTCAGCAATACCCACACAACAATAACAGAAGAACTCAATACCGTCGCACTCAATATCACTGGGCCTGGAATTACATTGCAGCGGAATGGAATGGAAGCGAACAAAATTATACAAAGCGTAATGAACTTTGTATCATTTGTATAAAATACAAACTAAATACGAGTCAAACGCTTCCGCGGTATCCTCGTGCATTCTGGGTGCCGATTGTTATATTAGATTAGATCATAGCGCAATTGACATAAAGTCCATTGTACCATGTTATGTACAATTTCGTAAAAAAAATAGTTTCCATTCCATTCCGCGGCAATGTAAATTGAGCCTAAGCCGCCAACCCACTGTCGCATTGCGTCTATATACATACATATACCTAACTATGTTTATTAAAATACTAACATAACATGCTACAATTCATATCGCCAGTAATTACCTATTTCTAGAAATATCAGCTGTTCGTTACAAGTGTTACAACGAAATATAAAAGAAATATTTGTAACAAAAATTCTGTTATAGCAGACGGTGATGTTTCAAAAATGTTAATTTATACTAACTTGAGATTTGGTTTACATTTCTTGATATAATGTTAAGTAGTTCTGCATTCAGATATGCAAACCTTTCATTAGAAGTTGTCGGCAAATGTCAGGCGATATTGTATCAAGTAAGCAGTAACTATGGAGGAATCTATCTATACTATTATAAAATTGTAAATTAGTTGTGTCTGTACATTGGAGATATAAAAAATAACACATAACATAACATAACTTCACGCCTATATCCCCGAAGGGGTAGGTAGAGGTGTATTACACACCCACGATTCACCAGTTATGTTTAGGTCCCAATGTATTAGGGGGCGAGCCTATTGCCATCTACCGGGCACATTACTAAGCGAGCGATAATTAACATTTTTAATCCACACATAACTACGAAAAGTCAGAGGTGTGTGCCCGGGGCGACTGGGGATCGAACTCGAGACCTCGTCTCGGCAGTCCGTTACGTAAGCCATTGGGCTATCGCCGCATTTAAAAAATAATACTTGGGTTATGTTAAATGAACGATTCTGAAATCAAAATTTCTTGTCTGTTTATCTGTTCGCGATGGACGGAAAAATTACTGAACGGATTTATTGCGGTTTTTACTATTAGAAAGGTCTTAGTCAGGCTTAAAATATGCTGTATGTTTGTTTGCAATTGGATACGTATAACCGCAGATATGACCAAAAAACGATAATCGACTTCCGCTCGGGTGAAGCCGCGGGTATCAGCTAGTATTAAATATAGAGACAGTGCATCGCATTGATCGCTTTATGCCACAATGCTGTGAGGTTGTCTTGGACCCCCGACATTTTAGTGGGCCCCAGAAACATCGACGCACTAAATGTAAATGTTGAAGTAATAAGCTCAACATTCACAAGTGTTACTGTGTGACCTACACGAATAAATTTATTTTGCTTTGATTTAACCTGGTGACGTGGTTGGTGACGAGATGACGAGTTTTGTGTGAAGATATATGTGACAATTTGGGGACAAGGTTATCGACATAGCTCAAAGAATTAGCAAGCTGAAGTGGCAGTGGGCCGGCCATATCTCGCGAAGAACCGACAACCGCTGGGGTAAACGAGTTCTTGAGTGGAGACCGCGACTCGGCAAACGTAGTGTAGGACGCCCTCCGGCCAGGTGGGATGACGATCTGCGAAAGACTGCGGGCCATGCTGGATGCGGCAAGCTGAAGACAGGGCGCTATGGCGCGCATTAGGGGAGAACTATGTCCAGCAGTGGACTAGCATAGGTTGATGATGATTGTCCAAACTGACTAAGTAGCCGGCTTCACGGGTACTTACTAATATTTTCCATCTTCCGTGGTAATTCTCGTCAGTAGTAATGAGAAAACATATGTGTATAATGTGTTTTCACTGTTTGTATGAAGCTCACCTTCTGTACCTTTTTATTTTGTGATAAAAAAATTCACAGACTGCGTTTGAATCGCGTGTGAACTACCCTGACGAGCCGTCTACCACCCGCCCGACGCGATCGATTCGGGGAAAATGTCGCGACTGGCAATTAGTTCTGTCGGCGAGTCGGTCTCTATTCTCAATGGCAATTTAAATGATCGTTTACAGTTCAAGTGAATGCAGCGTAATGGAAAAAGTAGCCACCATTCTAGGGACAATCTCTGGAAATGGTGGCCACTACTTTTTGGACTTTACCTCCGTTTACCATTAGGTGGGGTGCAGTCAATTTAACAGATTGAAATTTCAAAAAAAAGAAAAGGTGGGAAGATGGAATTTATCCATTCTAGGATAAATTATGGGAAATTGAATAATAAGGGTGGCCATAAAGGGGCTAACCTTAACCGCAGACCTTTTTTTTTTTGTTTTTTTTTTTCGTGCGGAAATCCCCTCGGATTTCCCCCCGCCGGCCAGCGGGGGCGGTTATGTCGGGCTTAAACCGACTAAAACCGCACGCCGTCTCGGGTCTGCAGACGCCGGGGTGTAAGGTTGCCCATAGAGCATATCCCTCGCACCCCGACTGACCCTGGGCCATCTCCGGTTTCGGGATGGCCCCCTCGAGTTTGGGAACCACGGTGTCCCCGTCTTGCCCCGGTTTGGGGGAGGGGCGCTAGTCGCCCCACCGTCCCGGCCTGCTTCTGCTGGGGTGACAGGCGGCCTCACCTGCCACCCCCAGGCGGAGGACGGAGGTCGTTAAGCGACCTCCGGCGCCTGAGTCGCCTGCGACGCGAGGCGAGCATGTTGCGGGCTCGGCGGGCCGGGAGGGTTCTGAACCTCTCCCGGGCGCGCTCCGCCACCTCCTTCGCGAGCATCACATGGCTGCCACGAGGTCACACCTCGGCACCTCCCACGCCGGGCAATCCGCCAGCGTGTGCAGCCCTGAGTCCTCGCTCGCGTCACAGTGATGACACTCAGGCGTTGGCTCCTTCCTGATCCGATGCAGGTGGTCCTGGAAGCACCCCTTCCCGGAGATCACCTGCGTCAGTCGGTACGAGAGGCTTCCGTGTCGCCTCTCTAGCCAATCCTCCATGATGGGCCTTACCGACGCTAAAACTGAATAGTTTCGTTCTCGTACCATGACGTGGTATTAAGTCGTTCAGTTTCACGTACCAATTGCCAACAAACGAACCATACGCGTATGCGTTTCAATTTAAGCATGTTATAGTGCAGATCATAGCAATCAGTTTACAAAATTTATTGAATTGATCCGAAACTTTTTCTATTTTCAAGTCATGATGGTAAGGCCCCAGGCCCCGAAACTGGTGGGCCTGCATGAAGTAATAAGTCAGATAGGTACATTGACACCTTGCGAGGGATATGCTCTATGGGCAACCTTACACCCCGGCGTCTGTAGACCCGAGACGGCTTGCGGTTTTAGTCGGTTCAAGCCTGACATAACCGCCCCCGCTGGCCGATTTCCACACGAAAAAAAAAAAGGTACATTGACACCTGGGTCAGTCAGGATGCGAGGGAAATGCCTTATGGGACCACTCCGGCGCCTGAAGACCCGAGACGGAGTATGGCGTGCGGTTTTAGTCGGTTCAAGCCCGACATAACCACTCCCGCTGAGTATCCGAGGGGATGTACGCACGAAAAAGAAACAAAAAAAGCTGCCAAGTACGAGTCTGACTCGCCCATGAAGGGTTCCGTTGCAGTAAGTAACATGTTTTTTTTTTAATTTGAAATGATTGAATGAAAGGTAAATTGCTGTTAATGATTTATAACAATTCAACAGCATAGTTCTTATAGTTTCGGAAAAAAGTGGTTGTGACATACGAACGGACAGACAGGCAGACATGACGAATCTATAAGGGTTCCGTTTTTTGCTGCCCGGCGTGGGAGGCGCCGAGGCGTGACCTCGTGGCAGCCATCTGGGTGGGAGTCCTCTCGCTCGGCAGCATGATGGCGGCCGCCACCACCTCCTTCTGCGAGCATGTGATGCTCGCGAAGGAGATGGCGGAGCGCGCCCGGGAGAGGTTCAGAACTCTCCCAGCCCGCCGAGCCCGCAACATGCTCGCCGCGCGTCGCAGGCGAATCAGAAGCCGGAGGTCGCTCAACGACCTCCGCCCTCCATGAGCGCAGTCCTGGGGGTGGCAGGTGAGGCCGCCTGTCACCCCAGCAGAAGCAGGCCGGGACGGTGGGGCAATTAGCACCCCTCCCCCAAACCGGGGCAAGACGGGGACACCGTGGTTCCCAAACCCGAGGGGGCCATCTCGAAACCGGAGATGGCCCAGGGTCAGTCGGGTGCGAGGGATATGCTCTATGGGCAACTTTACACCGCGTCTGTAGACCCGAGACGGCGTGCGGTTTTAGTCGGTTCAAGCCCGACATAACCGCCCCCGCTGGCCGGCGGGGGGGTATCCGAAGGGATTTCCGCACGAAAAAAAAAAAAAGGTAGTTTAACGTTCCCTGGGACTTCCCGAGTGTCATGACTCGGTGTGTTCTTGGGTCTCTACTGTTGAACTTGATGCACAGGGGTTACAGTAGTGGGCATATGGGTGGGATTAACCCTGAACCTCCTATACAATTTGTGAGGGCAACGAAATATGTCCAAATAATCAGCTCTATATTAAAACGGTAGTATTCACCCCAGTGGGGTATTATTATAATCCCTATACTTTGCGTAAATTACATTGATTTCGCTTTTATACCATTACACGGATTAATTTCTTACTGGGTTAGGAATATGATTGCAAGCAGAATATATTATAACGAGCTGATGTCCGCGGCTCCGCTCGCGCGTAGGTAGGTTATCGTTATTTGATCATATCTCCGGTTCCACTTGACTAATTGCAAGCAAACATAGGGCAGATTTTAAGTCTGACCAAGACCTTTCTAATAGAAAAATCCGCATTAAAATCCGTTCAGTAGTATTTGCGTCCATCGCGAACTCCAAAAAAAAAAATTGTGTTCTTAATTGGTCATTTGACATTATCGAAGTATTTTTATCTCCAATGTATAGTACTAGCTGTTGCCCGCGACTTGGTACGCGTTATAGATTAAGGTATGTTTATTATTGCAGTCTCGATACTCACACGTAAGTATTAAGTTATTTTATTCAACGAGCCCGATAAGTTGTTTTTTTTAAGCACTGACGCTTAAAAAGCTTAGTGGTTAAGGAGTCCCTTTTTTTTTTTTTTTTTTTTCGTGCGGAAATCCCTTCGGATACCCCCCCGCGTGCCAGCGGGGGCGGTTATGTCGGGCATGGTTAAGGAGTCCCTACGATCGAGAGGTCCCGGGTTCCAATCCTGGCCATTACACTACCGACGTGAACCCACTCCTAACATAAGCAATTAGGCTTAGCTGGAGGGGTTTTTTTTACGTGCGGAAATCACTTCAGATACCCCCCAGCCGGCCAGCGGGGGTGGTAGCTGGAGGGGTTAGGGAGAATATTAGTAATTTCGGTTACTAATATTCTTTAAAAATAAAAAATAGTTGATGTAATACGTTTTTTTTTTTCGTGCGGAAATTCCTTCGGATACCCCCCCCCCCCCCGCCGGCCAGCGGGGGCGGTTATGTCGGGCCTGCACCGACTAAAACCGCACGCCGTCTCGGGTCTTAAGACGGGGTGTAAGGTTACCCATAGAGCATATCTCTCGCACCCCGACTGACCCTGGGCCATCTCCGGTTTCGAGATGGCTCCCATACTTGCTCTCCACTGTGCCATCTGCTAATCAGAGGGACACGTGGAAAGCTTCCGAACAGCCCTCAACAGGGCTGTCCTCGCCTCGGTCGGAGTTGGCCGTAGGCGGCAGCGTCTCTCCCGCCCTAGGAGAGAGGCGCTGCTGTCTCCGTTGCCCAGGGTGCACCGCGTGGAGGTCCCCAACCAAGCACCCCACCCCAACCAAGCACCCCTGTGTCTGTGTACCTCTGTGGAGTTTTTACATTTTACTGCTCATTACCTTTAAGGCGTCATGCGTTATATTCCGGATTTTAACTATGTCTTTGTCAGAGAACGTGAGTTCGATTCCCGCTCAATGCAAATATTTGTATGCAATGTATGTATGAATATGTATATAATTCTTTTGTACGTGTTTTTCACTTGATTTTTTTTTAATTTTACTGGATGAAAGTTTGTGTGTATATTTCAATGGGTTACCGATTGGTTTGATAACATAATCGGATCCCGATAGGTGGCACTACTGTCGATATGTTACAAAATTTGATTATTGTGGTTCGCTAGTATCAATATATATTATTTATTTATTTATTTATTCGGAGGACCAACAGCCATAACAAAAGTATTAAAAAAATCAAATTTAGTTACATACAGCCAATTATAGGTCCTCACTTATACACTTCAGACTGAGTCAATAATGTGGACTAAAATATTACACTAATACAAATGAAGTGTGTGAAACTATTCTTTTTTTTTATCACAATAAATGCAAGTCTTACGTACTTACGTACACTAATCAACTTTCTTTCTTTCTTTCGAATTGTTGAAAGAATTCCAGACTAAGCAACCTCCTGACCGATGCTACAATAGAGTTGAATATGTCGAAATAATGCTGTAGGCTTGCCGCGTTAACTGAACGACATACGCTCTCCATAAAAAGGTATTTTGGCGGTAATTGGATGCCACGATCATACAAGGGCATATAGTGACGTAGGACTTTTGCAGGTGCATTAAAAAGTTAATCTTAGGCAGAAGTTCAGGGCTGTCAACACGGTTACAAAGAATTTTCAATACGTACATAACGTTCACCAAAAATAATCTAAGTATGTTTATCCGCATTCCAGAACACATATTACAAGCTAGTTATAAGCCTACTTGAGTCAAGGTAGCGCTGTATAGAATGTTCTAGAATATTATACAATTGTATTGAAATATGAAACGCGTTAAAGACGCTTTATTCTATAATTTAGCGTTAAATCTATAACCAAACATCCCATAAACTAACAGGTACCTAAAAGAAGATATATTTAATGGGATGGTGTTATAATGGTATACCACCTCATGTGGTGTTGTCGGAACAATGACAAGAAAGGTTAAAAGGACTCGGGGGTATCAAGCTACCTGCTCGGGGCCAAGATAGATCTCTTTATCCCTGCGATGGTTCCGTAGATGGACGCTTATAAAGGCACGGTTACTAACTAATTAAAAATAGTCTAATAATAAGTAAAATTTTAAAAATACGACTGCCTCGCCTAAACCTGAATTGATAAGTTAAAAACATGAATTTAAAGCTTGGAATATGGATTTTTACAGGACAGGTGAAAGTAAATATTAAAAGCTTATAAAAAGATATGAGAAGACTTATTAAAATTTGTGAATCTTACGCCGAGGCCCATGGACTCAAATATAAAATGCACTCAAGAGCGAGTTCATGCTTTTCAAAGCAGGTAACAAAACATATGACAAAATACCACCAGTTATGCTGTGGGGTACACCGCTAAGCAGAGTTGCAAAATTTAAATATTTGGGCCACTGGGTTTCGAAGGATTTAAAAGATAACGCTGATATTAAGCGGGAGCGCAGACTGCTGGCTGTCCGATGTGGCATATTGGGCCGCAGGTTTGCACACAGTAACAACTAACAAGCATGTAAAGCTGACGCTTTTCAAAGCTTTTTGCCAATGCTTTTACACGTGCAGCCTGTGGGTGAGCTTTACGCTTTACAATAACACGTTCCGCGTGTTAATAGGACTGCCGCGTTTTTGTAGCGCGTCCGGCATGTTAGCTGAGGCGACGGTGGAGAGTTTTTCGGCGATCATGCGCAAAAGAAACGCCTCTCTTATACGCCGTACACGCGGCAGCCCCAATACCATAATCGGAGCGCTGGCTGATAGGTGGGACTCTCCGATCCTAGGGCGATGGATACAATTGCTTGCAGTCAAGTAGACATCGTCCTGGTTCGGAGTGGCCCATCAAATCTGATGAAACCTAAAGGTTCTTTAATTCAATATTACTAACACTAGTCGTAAGTTATTTTGGTACTAACAAATTTATGGAAGCAATTTTGAAATAAATGTTTATTACTATCCTTTCACCTGTCCCGATGTTTGTCATCAAATCTTGCAAATTAAATTTGGTCACTTTCCGGTTACCGATTGTGCTGAAATTTTGCATACATGTATGTAAATCGCATGACAATGCAATATTATGATGACATGGTGCTGATCTGATGATGCAGCTGGAAGGTGGTCATAGGAACTCTGTAATTGAAACGATGCAACCCCATTCGAGTTTCGGCTAGTTTATTTTGAATTTTTGGTTTCTTTTTATTTACAAGAACATAATAAAAAGTTCTAAAGATTTAGATCGGAAAAAGAGAACATCTAGGACGGGACTTGAAACGTAGTTCGCAAGAATTACGGTAGATGGCTCCAGGGTCGCCTTAAGACGTATATAATACATCGGAGAATTTCGAATATCTGGGACGTGTCTAGACAGCTCAGCTGGTCAGAGCATTCCCCCTGTAAGGGACTGGTCGCGGGTTCAAGTCCCGTTAGATGTTCTCTTTTACCGATCTAAATCTTTAATAAAAATATTGTTCCGTTGACCGCGGATCCCCAATAACCTTTCGCTAAGATAGGAACGTGCCATCTCGGCCCCGGATCGACTTTAAAAACTAAACAAAAAACGTGAATAATAGCCCTTGGGATCGAAGGCGACGCGAGAATATAACAAAGCTTTTTCATAATATTGTTTAACTTTTACTTTTATTGCTTGGAGCGAGCTTACAGCGTATCGCCTGCCAAATTTACCAGATTTGTAGAATATGGTACTGCATCTATCATTTTAATGTATTTTCTTTGTAAATTACGGGTCTTGAAGATTTTTCTACAATATGAATCACTAGATGTTGGCCGCGGCTTCGACCGCGTGGAGTTCTGATCCTGCGAGAATATCGGGATAAATAGCAGCTACTTAGCTTAGGTATAATGCAGCATTCTAATGGTGAGACTTTTTGAAATCGGTTCAGTAGTTTCAGAGTTTATAGATTACAAACAACATACAAATATTTTCTCTTTATAATATCTATTTTAAGGCCAATTTTTCTCTTCCTTTTTACGAAAATTGCGCGGACGAAGGAGTGTGAGATTTGGCATAGTTATAGCTTATATGGAGGAGAAGTGCAGAATACAATTTTTCTTTTAATTATGCTTAAAAAAACATTAAATCAAAAATAAAACATTAGACATACTACCATGTATTTGGAACACACACCTAAGCTTTTATTTATTTTTTTGTTCTATGGCGGTCCCAATAATTCCGCCAACAACTCAGTTTTTATACTGATCAAAATAGTTTATTTATACCGCCAGTGTCAAACGTATTATACATATGTTCACAGCTGACGTATCTAAAAAAATTAAAAAGAAATGCAATGAAGTTTACCTTTCTGACAGGGGTCACTAAACTAGCGGCTCGCTATGATGGCCGTTTTGACACCTTAAAATAGTGATATGAAATGTCAATTTAAAATAGAAAAAAAATCAAATGAAATGCGAGTCACATATATAGATTTATGGATATATAATTCATTTTTTAAATTTCGAATTTCGAAAAGCATCAATTCCAAGTTGTGTCGTAAATTAGTACACTGCACCTCATTATTGACAATAAAGAACAGAAATTTACTCCTTCAAACTTAGTATTTATTTTTACGAAACTTCATGAGCGGACAAACGGCAAAACGGCCATTATAGCGTGGCGCTAGTGTAGTTAGTATAGATAGATACATTCTAATCCTAACTAATCAATGATCATCATCACGGCATAAACCTTGATTACATCAAAAGCTTGCATTTTAGAGCCCGTGGTACGCCCTCCTTCTCCTTCTCTTGATATGGTTTATCTTGTCATACTTCAGACCTCCCAACCCCGAGGGTCCCTATCCTGGGGTGCTTGGTTGGGGACCTCCACGCTGTGCACCCTGGGCAACGGAGACGGCAGCGCCTCTCTCCTAGGGTGGGAGAGACGCTGCCGCCTACGGCCAACTCCGACCGAGGCGACGACGGCACTGTTGAGGACTGTTCGGAAGCTTTCCACGTGTCCCTCTGATTAGCAGATGGCACAGTGGAGAGCAAGTAAGGGGGCCATCTCGAAACCGGAGATGGCCCAGGGTCAGTCGAGGTGCGAGGGATATGCTCTATGGGCAACCTTACACCTGTAGACCCGAGACGGCGTGCGGTTTTAGTCGGTTCAAGCCCGACATAACCGCCCCCGCTGGCACGCGGGGGGGTATCCGAAGGGATTTCCGCACGAAAAAAGGGTCCCTATCCTATCTTCAGAACGCAAGCTAATCTCCCCTGCAAGCCGGTACACCTGCTGATTGACGGACGAGGCTCTAGAGCTGGTTTCCCTAATGGAGGTTATTTTTTTATTTTTTTTATATATTAGGTACAGAGACAAACGACAGATAACAATATACAGTTTATAACATTTCAGAATACACTTTTAGAATCTGACATCCAATTATATCTGTACACAGTATTTAAATGTTAAATAGCTTCATCAAGACAGGTAGATTGACACAGAAAAATAAACATGGTAGGTACATTAACTTAGGCCCATCATGGAGGATTGGCTGAAGAGGCGACACGGAAGCCTCTCCTACCGGCTGACGCAGGTGATCTCAGGGAAGGGGTGCTTCGGGGACCACCTGCATCGGATCAGGAAGGAGCCAACGCCGGATTGTCATCACTGCGACGCGAGCGAGGACTCAGGGCTGCACACGCTGGCGGACTGCCCGGCGTGGGAGGCGCCGAGGCGTGACCTCGTGGCAGCCATCGGGGTGGGAGTCCTCTCGCTCGGCAGCATGATTGCGGCAATGGTGCGGAGCGCGAGCGCGTGGGCCGCCGCCGCCTCCTTCTGCGAGCATGTAATGCTCGCGAAGGAGGTGGCAGAGCGCGCCCGGGAGAGACTTAGAACTCTCCCGGTCCGCCGAGCCCGCAACTTGCTCGCCGCGCGTCGCAGGCAACTCAGGCGCCGAAGGTCGCTTAACGACCTCCGTCCTCCATGAGCGCAGGCCTGGGGGTGGCGGGTGAGGCCACCTGTCACCCCAGCAGAAGCAGGCCGGGACGGTGGGGCGACTAGCGCCCCTCCCCCAAACCGGGGCAAGACGGGGACACCGTGGTTCCCAAACCCGAGGGGGCCATCTCGAAACCGGAGATGGCCCAGGGTCAGTCGGGGTGCGAGGGATATGCTCTATGGGCAACCTTACACCCCGGCGTCTGTAGACCCGAGACGGCGTGCGGTTTTAGTCGGTTCAAGCCCGACATAACCGCCCCCGCTGGCACGCGGGGGATTATCCGAAGGGATTTCCGCACGATAAAAAAAAAAAAAAGGTACATTAACTTAATGAACAATTAATTGACAAAAAAAGAAAAAGATTTCACATAAGTTAATAGGTTGGTGGGACAGGCGGGAATCGCTCTCGTAAAAGCCAAGATGAACCAATAATGGGCAATAGGAGTGCTGACTCTAGGCTCCAAAGTGCTAAACATTGCTGACTATTATCTTATCTATGGTTTTGGAAGCAACCAGGATTGGTGCTATGATTTGGATGATGTTGTATGTTGTATGAACAAAAGCTGACTGAACATACAAAACTTTCATTGTTCATCGCTAACAAGTGTGTTGAATGTTTGCTAGTAATTTACTAATAGGCGTCGTACGAATGGAAAATGAATATAAATTGCCAATAGGCGGAGATATATATGACGAAGCGGTTATCTAAGCGGAGTCTAACAGATGCAACCCATACGGAGGGGAGTCTCAGATATTAGCCTAGATTAGGCTGTATCATCTCGGAGTAGAGTGCCCACCGGATTTTGGTAAGAATTGACCATCATTGCTCTCGACTCCATATGTTTTTGTACGAGATCCAATAGTCTATAACCCCTAGTATCATAGACCCTAGCACATAAATACGTATCTAGCCCATAGCCTATAAGCCCACAGTTTCACAGACCGAACTAGACTTAATATAAATGAGAACATTTAAGTCTAAACAAAGCTATTCTACGAATCATAACTCACACTTACCATAGAAAATAAACCGTAGGTACATGATTGTATTGGGGTGTGTGTTGGGTAACCTCCTCGAGTGTCGCTCCGATTCCGATCCCGCTGCAGTCCGGGGGGAACGGAATCGGAGCGGCCGGTACACCCTGGGCGGCGATCAATGGCTTCCCCTGCACCCCTTCATAGGGTTGGCATTGATCGTCGGCCAATACCCAACGTGGCGGGAACACATCGCTCTCCGTACTCCTCTGCTTTCAGAGGAGACAGGATGAGCGATGCTGTTAGTGGTGAGATGGCCCAGGGTCAGCCGGGGTGCGAGGGATATGCTCTATGGGTAACCTTACACCCCGGCGTCTGAAGACCCGAGACGGCGTGCGGTTTTAGTCGGTGCAAGCCCGACATAACCGCCCCCGCTGGCCGGCGGGGGGGTATCCGAAGGGATTTCCGCACGATAAAAAAAAAAAAAAAAAAAAGGTACATGATTGTCTTGGGGTGCTTGGTTGGGGACCTCCACGCGGTGCACCCTGGGCAACGGAGACGGCAGCGCCTCTGTCCTGGGGCGGGAGAGACGCTGCCGCCTACGGCCAACTCCGACCGAGGCGAGGACGGCCCTGTTGAGGGCTGTTCGGAAGCTTTCCACGTGTCCCTCTGATTAGCAGATGGCACAGCGGAGAGCAAGTAAGGGGGCCATCTCGAAACCGGAGATGGCCCAGGGTCAGTCGGGGTGCGAGGGATATGCTCTATGGGTAACCTTACACCCCGGCGTCTTAAGACCCGAGACGGCGTGCGGTTTTAGTCGGTGCAAGCCCGACATAACCGCCCCCGCTGGCCGGCGGGGGGGTATCCGGAGGGATTTCCGCACGAAAAAAAAAAATGGTACCCGAGACGGCGTGCGGTTTTAGTCGGTTCAAGCCCGACATAACCGCCCCCGCTGGCCGGCGGGGGGGTATCCGAAGGGATTTACGCACGATAAAAAAAAAAAAAGGTTATTGTCTTAATGTGCAACCCTAAAACCCTAAAAATTGTGTTTCTATCCCTTAGGTATAATTTTCCTAAATGTCGTGTGGTGTTCCACAGGGATCGGTCCTGGGGCCGCTCCTGTGGAACATCGGATACGACTGGGTGCTTCGCGGTGAGCTCGTAGGCGGTGCCGCCGTCACGTGCTACGCGGACGACACGCTCGTGACGGCGTGCGGGGCGACGTACCGCGAAGCGACCCGAAAGGCCACGACCGCGGTTGCCCAAGTCGTTAGGCGGATCCGGCGGCTGGGTCTCGAGGTGGCCCAGCATAAAACCGAGGCCCTGTTCTTCCATGGGCCTCGGAGCAGGCCATCCGAGGAATCCAGTCTCATCGTGGGAGGAAATCGCATCGGCATCAAGCCCCAAATGAAATATTTGGGGCTCGTGCTCGACGGCCGATGGGACTTCGGAGAGCACATCCGAAGTCTGGCCCCCAAATTGAAGGGCACAGCTCTTGCTCTGGCTCGGCTGTTGCCCAACATGAGGGGGCCCGATGACTCCTGCAGGAGACTCTACGCGGGGATCGTGCGGTCCATGGCCCTGTATGGGTGCCCAATATGGGCGGAGGCCCTGAGGACCAGAACTGTGCGGATGCTGCGCGCTCCGCAGCGAGTTCTGGCCATCAGGGTCATCCGAGGGTACCGCACGATCTCCTTCGAGGCGGCGAGTCTCCTTGCCGGAACTCCGCCATGGGACCTGGAAGCGAGAGCCCTTTCGCAACTGTACCAGTGGCGAAAGGAGGCGCGGGAGCAGGGATGGAACCCCGAGCCTCGAGAAATCGAGGCCGTGCAGTCCCAGCTCCGCCAGGCCATCGTGGTGGAGTGGAAGGAACGACTTGGGCAACCAAGCGCAGGGCACGCTGCAATAGCGGCGGTAAGGCCCATCATGGAAGATTGGCTGGAGAGGCCACACGGAAGCCTCTCGTACCGACTGACGCAGGTGATCTCAGGGAAGGGGTGCTTCGGGGACCACCTGCATCGGATCAGGAAGGAGCCAACGCCTGAGTGTCATCACTGCGACGCGAGCGAGGACTCAGGGCTGCACACGCTGGCGGACTGCCCGGCGTGGGAGCCGCCGAGGCGTGACCTCGTGGCAGCCATCGGGGTGGGAGTCCTCTCGCTCGGCAGCATGATTGCGGCAATGGTGCGGAGCGCGAGCGCGTGGGCCGCCGCCGCCTCCTTCTGCGAGCATGTAATGCTCGCGAAGGAGGTGGCGGAGCGCGCCCGGGAGAGACTTAGAACTCTCCCGGTCCGCCGAGCCCGCAACTTGCTCGCCGCGCGTCGCAGGCAACTCAGGCGCCGCAGGTCGCTTAACGACCTCCGTCCTCCATGAGCGCAGGCCTGGGGGTGGCGGGTGAGGCCACCTGTCACCCCAGCAGAAGCAGGCCGGGACGGTTGGGCGACTAGCGCCCCTCCCCCAAACCGGGGCAAGACGGGGACACCGTGGTTCCCAAACCCGAGGGGGCCATCTCGAAACCGGAGATGGCCCAGGGTCAGTCGGGGTGCGAGGGATATGCTCTATGGGCAACCTTACACCCCGGCGTCTGCAGACCCGAGACGGCGTGCGGTTTTAGTCGGTTCAAGCCCGACATAACCGCCCCCGCTGGCACGCGGGGGGGTATCCGAAGGGATTTCCGCACAATAAAAAAAAAAAAAAAAAAGGTATAATTTTCCTTTAGACTAATTGTAATTTTCGCATGCAAAAAACTTTTCCTTTGCCTAGGTAAGTCCAAAGTTTTGCGCGGTCTATGAATCGCCCTCTATTATAAGGTACCATTGTTTTGTTTAATTATTGCCTGTATTATTATTTCCGATAATTTTATCGTAGAAACAACATTATTTACAATATTTGAGTTAATTTTCGTTAAATAAGTCTACTAATTCCGATCGTGATATTTCCGATGCAAAAAGTAACAACAACAAACGTTGATTCCAATATTTTGCTGTCAAACAAACAACAGAATTTATTAAAACGTTAAATAAATATATATTGTTATTTATATATGGTTACCTCATCAGGATAAGGACGTTGATTAAGAGAGGGAAATTCAGATTAAGTAAATAATGCACTTCTTAAACATTAGTTAGTGTACGAACAATAACTAGTTATTGTTCGTACACTGTTTAGACATGACTAGGAATTCAGCTTATTGAAAATGAAAGTATCGAACTTACCCTCACATCTGAAATCACAGCACAGCACACAAAACCTAGAATTCGTTTTTTGTCTAGCACTAAAACAACGGAATCACATTTGGAATCACTGATTACAAACCGTTTCTCAAAATCGTCATGAAATTTTCTCACTCAAAAGAAGTCTTTACGTATAAAGTTTATAATATTTCTAAAATAACGATATATAAATGGTAAATTTATATTATAACCTAAGTTTTTATCACGGAATGTTGATTTATTTGATGTAAATCGTCTCGACCGCACCGGGTTTGGACAGCTGACTGGGCGAATTCGGGTGGTGCGGCCGCGCCTGCGTAGTCTGCACACTGCAAATAAGGGGGAACGAGGGGCATTTCTCGCGGATTCTCTATCAGCTGATCGTCGACGTTTTTGCGTCGACTAGGGGTGAAGTTGGATTATTAAAATATCTATTACTAGCTGTTGCCCGCGACCCTGCTTGCGTGGAATACTGATTCCGTTTACGGACCAACAGGAAAGTTAATCTGATGTTCCATATTTGCAAAGTTTCTATATGTTGCGACATTTTTAGAAGTTGCATACATTTGACTTCCAAGATTTATTTACCTCAAAAAGGTATCTGGGATAGACTGGATGAGGTAGGCGGAAGACCGGGTGTTATGGCATACATTGCGAGAGGCCTATGTCCAGCAGTGGACTGCAATAGGCTAATTGATTGATTGACTGATATAATTAGTTATCGTTTAGGCTAATATATAATAAATTATAAGGCTTAAGGCTAAAATTTATAAGAAATGATAGCATATTAATAGCTTCTTAATTTCATTCATTTAATGGACGGAGTTATCAAAAAGGTATATCGCATATACCATGGTGAATGTTCCGATGAGCTATTCCAAATTCCAATCGATTCCTCCTTCTCCCTTCTTATCCCGAACGACACGTGCAGGACTTAGGTGTCATCCTCATACAATGCAATCGATACCATTGCGAACCAAGCGGTTTGATGACTCCTTTTTTGTCGCTTTACCCACACACGTGTTCCCTTCTACCTACAATCCTGGGCTCTTTAAGCAGGGCGTGAAAAAACATCTGTTGAGGCCGTCGAGGTAGGGGCGACCACTCTAGGGACAATCTCTGGAAATAGTTGCCACTACTTTTTGGACCTCACCTCAGCTTACCATTAGGCGGGGTGCAGTCAATTTGACGGACCAAATATTAAAAAAATGTTTGAAAAATGATTATATAACATCATTTATTGTTCCGTAAGTAAGTAGTTCGTAGCTTTTTTCTGTAGGTCATAAGAATTCCAAAAAAAATATCTACGTCACTCTAAAGATGTATGTAATGAAGAACTTCTGCTATCCAGGAGTGGTCACGGTAACTAAGTTATCAGAGTATTCACCCTAGTAAGGCATTGTCGCGGGTTCGAATCCCGACCTGAATATTAACTTATTCCGATTATAATATTAAAAGCGTGTTAATCACGTTCACCGTGAGTTAAGTGACAGCCCTTCATTTTCCTATCGTGAGGTATTCAAATGAGAAAGATCAGAAGATCAGAATCTGAAGAGTAAAATCAAGGACGAAGACCCATGATCACAAAGAAATACTAACAGAAGATTGACTTTAAACCTCGGATGATAATGGTACACGTTGACGCATCATAATACATGTTCTTAAGAGGATCTAAAATGTGAAAATAGTTCAATATCCTCACCATTTGCGAATGCCCGCACTTTGGCGATATACCTAGATTAACCGATCTAGTCAACCACAAAAAAACTGGCACTGGTCAACTGAACCTGTGACTCAGTTTTTTTTTTTAAATGAATATTAGTAACCGAAATAACCCCTCCAGCTAAGCTTAATTGCTTGTGTTAGGAGTGGGTTCACGTCGGTAGTGTAATGGCCAGGATTCGAACCCGGGACCTCTCGACTACGATCGACTACGGTCGACTCCTTAACCACTATGCTACCGACGACGCTACATTAAATATAAATTAATATAAACAATTCCGTATTATTATTCTTTCAGTCGGAGGCCTGTGATTAAACAGGCTGTGGGTTCAGTTAAGCACGGTGTGGCCTACGCTAGCATTATCACTCATAGATTTTAAATCGAAAAAAGAGAACATCTAGGACGGGGCTTGAACCCGCGACCAGTCCCTTACAGGAGGAACGCTCTGACTAACTGAGCCACCTAGACACGCCTGAGATATTCGAGTTTCTCCGATATATTATAACATACGTCATAAGGTGACGCTGGAGCCATCTTCTACTACTAGTAATTCTTGCGAACTACTAGATTTTCTCTTTTTCCGATTTAAAATCTATAGGAAAAGTAAGCATTAATAGTGTTACGTGCGCGGGGTACAAATTAAATGCCGTTTACACAACAAAGAGGTTTATTCGCTCACCACAAACTAGACAACTAAATAACTAGCACACACAGTACTCTTCAACAGTTCCAGTCGCTCAGCAGTTCACAGTAGTCCACAATCGTTGCTTAAGTCGCAGGTATAACTCTCTTGGTTCACTTCGGTAAGATGTGTTCACTTTCGCTTTCGAAAATTAACTGACTCGTGTCGATAGCCGGGCGTCCTTTTATAGCGGGGTAGAATATTCGGGAATCATCTAGACATAAGGCACTAGAGCGTTCGAAAACAATAGGTATTTACTGGGGCGTTCGAGAAAATAAGTACCTACACAGTCGTGCCGACGATAGAGGTGAATGTCCTTGTTATCGCGATTTGTAGGTAAAGTAGTTATAGGTAGACAAGGGCTTGTGATTTTGTATTGACTTTTCTGGATTTTTCTACACGGATCGATAGAGTACTTCGACATTAACAATGCGTTTTAATTTCTAGAAGATTCGATCAGTAGTTTCCGAGATATCGACGATCGTCGTAACATTACCCCCCTCTTAATCATGCTCGTCCCGAGCATCATTTGTTCCATGATATCCCGTCAACCTATCCACATGGACTACCTTTGGTTTTCCCCTAAGCCCCTTCTTGATGCGGTCCTTTAACCGAAGCACATGCAGTGCATTTACGGCACCAGTCCTTGACATCTTCCCGACAACGAAGCCAGTAAAACCGCTGTCGCACTTTAACCAGAGTTTTCTTGACTCCGAGATGCCCGCCAGAAACACCATCGTGGATGTGCCGTAAAAGTGAGGCCACCTTGCTTCGTGGTACCACTACTTGCATGGTCATTTCCTTGCCGTCGCTAGACTCTCATTTCCTATACAGGACATCGTCTACCAGAGCTAAGCTGTCCCACTGGGCCCAATAGCTTTTGGTAGTCGAACTGTGAGCAGATACATCACTCCATTGGGGTTTGCTTCCAAGCTGTTTCCAATGCAGTATAGGTTGTAGGTCATCATCATCCTCTTGAGCCTTCTTCATACCGCTTCCAGTCCATTCGTCGTCAAGTCCATTTACCTTTAGGGCTTTAATCTCTTCTCGGGCTTCGTTCCTCCGAAAATGCTTGCGATCTTCGACACACGGCCTTCGTGACAAAGCATCAGCATTGCAAACTTGAGTTGTAGTGATGGTTGGGGCCTCATATCGACCAGCCAGCGGCCGCCCCGTGGCCCTGGTGACATTTAGTTTTAACGAAACATCTTGATCCACTTGGGTCCAGGAGTCCGTGATCCTTCTCCGTTTCCTCGAAGGACACTCTAACTGGATATGGCCCCTTCCTCTACAGGAATAACACGTTGGGACATACCACCGTTTCCTCTCCTCTGCAACTACTTCCTTGACCTCCCTGACTCCATGTTCCACTTGGGTCCAGGAGTCCGTGACCCTAGTCCGTTTCCTCCAAGGGCACTCTAACTGGATATGGCCCCTTCTTCTACAGGAATAGCACGTTGGGACATACCACGGCTTCCTCGCCTCTGCAACTACCTCCTTGACTTCCCTGACCTTACTTATCCCGGCGTTCTGCCGTACGGTTTCCACCTCAAGGGCATAAGCCAGTGCTTCTTTTAAGGTCTGGCAGTGACGCAACTGTACACAAGTTTTCACTTCTGCGTCCCGTATACCGTTTAGGAAGGCCTCCAGTACAGTGGGCTCGATCATCACGGGTGTCGATGAGTAGGCTCGACGTACGAGCCTTTCAACCGCTACAGCCCATTCCTGGAGGCTTTCACCAGCTTTCTGATTCCTCTCCCATAGCTGCGCTCGGTAGACCTTCTCCAGGTGCCTGTCACCATAGCGTGTGTCTAATGCTTCCATCAGAGACTCCAGTGTCCTACCTTCAGGCGGCAGGGTTTCCAGTATTACTAAGGCATCTCCTCGTAATCCAAGTGTCAAGGCCATAAGGGACTCCTCGTTGCTCCAGGCTTTAGTTTTTACCAATATCTCAAATTGGTACTTGAAGGCTGTCCACGAGGAAGTTCCATCGAAGTGTGGTAGGTCGAACTTCGCTGATGATGATGAGGTCACGGCAACAGGTCCGCGGGTTTTTAGCCTGACAATCTCTTTTTCAAGCTCTTGCAAGCGATCGTCAGCAGGTCCGCAGGTTTTTAGCCTGACCATCTCTTTTTCAACCTCTTGTAAGCGGTCGTACATGGTCCCAGTCTTCAAAGCTACTTCCTTACTGAGCATTTGCAAGCAGTCGTCAATGGTCCCAGTCTTCGAAGCCACTTCCTTACTCAGCATTTGCAAGCCGTCTTCGAGGTTCTTCACTTTATCTCCCAGTGCATGGATGCCTGCATCGATTTTACCCATGACAGCTTCCTGGTTGGCCTGTATCATCTGTCGGCTAGCCTCTTGCTTGGCCTGCATTTCTTGCAGGGAGGCTTGCATCGTCTGTCGACTAGCCTCTTGGTTGGCCTGCATTTCTTGCAAGGAGGCTTGCATCGTCTGTCGACTAGCCTCTTGGTTGGCCTGTATCATCTGTTGACTGGCCTCTTGTTTGGCCTGTATTTCTTGCAAGGAGGCCTGCATCATCTGCTGCATAGAAGCCAGCAGCGTCATCATGTTGGTATCTGACGAGGTTCCATCTTGTGCTGCCGAAGTTCCCGCTGAGATAGCAGAATCGGCCTGATGCCCTTCCTCTTCAAGGCTCCGTTGACGTGCAGCATCCATTTCCACTTGACGTCTGGTCCGTGGAGTACGCCCTTCGTCTTCACGTGGTAATAACGGCATCGCACTTCTGACACCAGTTGTTACGTGCGCGGGGTACAAATTAAATGCCGTTTACACAACAAAGAGGTTTATTCGCTCACCACAAACTAGACAACTAAATAACTAGCACACACAGTACTCTTCAACAGTTCCAGTCGCTCAGCAGTTCACAGTAGTCCACAATCGTTGCTTAAGTCGCAGGTATAACTCTCTTGGTTCACTTCGGTAAGATGTGTTCACTTTCGCTTTCGAAAATTAACTGACTCGTGTCGATAGCCGGGCGTCCTTTTATAGCGGGGTAGAATATTCGGGAATTATCTAGACATAAGGCACTAGAGCGTTCGAAAACAGTAGGTATTTACTGGGGCGTTCGAGAAAATAAGTACCTACACAGTCGTGCCGACGATAGAGGTGAATGTCCTTGTTATCGCGATTTGTAGGTAAAGTAGTTATAGGTAGACAAGGGCTTGTGATTTTGTATTGACTTTTCTGGATTTTTCTACACGGATCGATAGAGTACTTCGACATTAACAATGCGTTTTAATTTCTAGAAGATTCGATCAGTCGTTTCCGAGATATCGACGATCGTCGTAACAGTAGTTTAAAAATTTAATTTAATTATCACTCATTATAATATGTTATCATTATGTTTCTGTACCTATATATTTTGTGCCATAATCCCCGGGAGCTAGGTGCCCGAGCAAGTTAGCGTAATCTGTTTCCACTTGGTGAAGTGCAAAATTTATGACTTATGACGCGAAATCCTTCGGCGTTCGGGCATAACTTTGTGAGGACCTGAAGAAGTTAATTTTGATTGTTTCAATTAAATAATAGTACCTACTTACTTACTGTACTGTCCGTATTGTAATAAAACCTTACAAGTTGAATTTGACCCACTTCGCGGTGTTCGAATGACCTGGAATTTCGCATAGGTAAGGATAATGTAAGTCGGCGCACACCGGCTTTACGCAACAGTGGGTGTAAGGAAAAAATCAGTTTCCCAGTCACTGTGCTATGGTTGAATATAAAACGACAAAACTATCGATCAGTACAAACTGACCTCTTTTGGCCGATTCCGTTTGGCCGATTATGTTTTAAAACGTGTAATTTCATATCTTACGCAAAGTTATAAAATAAAAATTTCAAATTTGAATTGCAAACGAATCAAGCGTTGAGTGATTTTGAAAGTTTAATAACCTCACGAAAATTATGGCAGGGTTTTTTTGACTGATGATTTCGAAAATATTGTAGTCGTACCAACCAATCTGTGAACTGAAGGGTGGCGTCACCGTCGCTTCAGTGTTGCTAACTGACTTTGAAATGCAATAAAATTGGGAATGTACGCAAATAATATTCATTTTTCACATTACACATATTTGGTTTTCTCACCTAGTCATAAAAAAAAAGCAATTAAAAAAGCACCTAATTCATATTGTTCTAAGGAACTTCGGATTGTTTTTTTTGGGCAAAAGGCTACCATTTAGTTCTTCCATATTTGACAAAAGGCCTATCTAACATTAGTAGTAGCTGTAGCGCCCAGTAGGTACAGAAAATATAAATAATTTTATACTTGGCAAATAGAATCCGTCATACAAAAACACTAATATATTCAATTGTAATCACAGGTAGGTATATTATGTTTTGTTTACATGAATTTGGTTTTTCCAAGCGACTACAATATGGGGTTCTTAAAGAAAGGTATTAGAAGGTTTTTAGAGGATCGGCAGCGTGAGTGTGTCGCCCCTGGTGTTGCACACGTCCATAAGTCAATTACACGTAATTTTATTATATGTAATTGAATGACATTTGACAGTGACAACCGTACTTCCAATTTTCACCATTTCACAGAAAAGCTAGTACAACTAGTTTTTCTACCAATCGACTTGAAATTACGCGTTTATGAAACGTGACGATACAGAATCGGGCCTGGAGTGGCTCATATTTTGGGATAATCAGTTTCTCTGTATGTCTGATTAGCTGAGGACATTGTGGAAAGAAAACAGGGGGTTGGGCCGGCTCTCTGTCAACAACAGAGCTGTAGGCGCAGTCCGACACAGACCTCTGCCCGCCCAAATCAGAGGCTGGTTTTATATACGCACGCACGCGCTCAATTAACATAAACTCAAGAGGTTACAGGAAACCTCACAGAGTCACTTGGGAACTTTGTTTTAAACATCGGTAGCTTAGTAGATAAGGAGTCGACTTTACGATCGAGAGGTCACGGTTTCGAATCCTGGCCATTACACAACCAACATGAACTCACTTCTATCATAAAAATAGTAGTAATTTCGGTTACAAGTACTCTTTAAAAAATGCAAGCATTGGTTTACTGATGGAAAAGAAAACAAGTCAGAAACGTAAGTACAGTATCAAATTGCGGCCATGTTGTCTCTGCCTACCCTAGGAGAAAATAGGCGTGCCTTTATGTCTGTAAATAAAATAACAAATTTACGCGATGAAAGCTCGAAGAAAACCATAACCAGTTCAATAAATCACAAGGGTAATGTGCCATAAAAACGCCATTTTTATCAAAACAGCCTGGTAATAATAGTTAGGATATCACGAAACTCCTGTTGTTAATTTATTTATAAGAAAGGTTATTTTATTATGCCACTATAAGATACTGGTCGAAATATTTACAAATATGTTTATGTAATTAGTTTAAGTAAATATATTTGAAAATAAACCAAAATGTCCGCAGAGTTTCTTGCCGGAGGCTTATCAGGACGGAGCCGCGTTGTGTGCCGGTGGTCCATTTGCTACACATTAGTACAATTTTGATGTTTTTGACGTTTTGTAAGGGCTCTTAAATGGTATATCGCATATAGGCACACTTTAAGTAGTAGTATGCTGTTGACAGGGCGCTCATTAGGGGAGATCTATGTCCAGCAGTGGACTAGAATAGATTGATGATGATGATGATGATGATGCTGTTTTAACACGCTTTATGAAAGTGTTACAGGCCTTTCCTACCTTCTCCCAATGGTATAAACATGAGTCCTACGAGCTTCCCTTTCATACTGCCACTTTAATAAGTAGTAAACTAAACTTAAAATTAAATCATATACATAAAGTGACAAAAATTAAATCAGATTAAATTGAATGTTCGTTTTATGCCCTGAAGCCTTTACCCTCAAGAGAGGCCATTTCAATCTGTCATTATTAATAACAAAATGGCGGACGTCGGTGAAAATTAAATGAAGCGTGAGAGATTAACCTAACGCGACCTCCGATGGAAGTTAGGTGCTTAAATATTTACAAAGGTTTTGTACTGTTTTAACCTCCGACGCAAAAAGAGGGGTGTTATAAGTTTGACGTCCATGTCTGTGTGTGTGTCTGTCTGTGGCATTATAGCTCTCAAACGGATGGACTGATTTCGAGGCGGTTGTTTTTATTTGCAAGTTAGTTTCTTTGGGGTGGTTCTTAGCTATGTTTAGTTAATATCGGTCCAGCAGTGTAATAGTATCAGCTCTTTTCCAAAATGATGTAAGGCATTTTTAGCGTATGATTACTCGATTAATTGCTTAGCGTGAGAAGCAGGCCGTGGTGGAGGTGTGTCGTGTGAGTCCTACACACGCCTGCCTACTAAAGAAAGAAAGAAAGAAAAGTTTTTTTATTCTGTACCTGCCTACATAATAAAATTACATCAACTCAGTACATATAAAAAACACATCCACACAGAATAATGGCCGCCTCTCAGCTTATATGCTGTCCGCGTATTAGTGCCAAAAAGCGGACAGCGCTGGTTTTCAGAGGCGGCCAATTTTGGCTACATGAAAAGATAATTAAAAACAAATTAAAAATAATAATATAAGACTCCCAAACACTGTCAACAAAACTCCGCACTACTCACCGACGCGGGATAAAACCCGACCCCACCAGGCGAGGCCGCGCTGGCGGCCAGGGTCCGCAGGTAACCCTGGGGTTATCCTTTCGAGGGCTTACCCGGGGTGCCCGGTAATAGACACTTGGGCAAGACACCGTGCGGTTTTAGTCGATGCACGATATAACCGCCCCTGCTGGGCAGCGGAGGCGGTAGCCGAAGGGGTTTCCGCACGTAAAATAAAAAAAGCCATGTTTGGCGTATGATTTATTTCTTGGTGTGGAGGGTTTTTTAAATGTTAAATTTAATAATCTGTAATTATATTTTATTACTTGTTTTGTGTTACCTACTGGTTTTTTGATGTACCTATGTATAAAATCAGAAAGTGACAAATTGGAATTTTTAACAGCACCCATGTAAATTTGATGACACAAATTTGTCACAAAATCCGGCCGGGTGTGTACCACCGTGTACGATTGCGAAAAACCCTCAATAGTAATCCAATTTCGGTTTGATTGCGTTCAGGGGTCAGCAAGTGCATAGCCGGGCAGGGGGATTGTGGTCGCAGCACTAGTGGGACCGGTGGGTGTCACACGCTGCTGCGACAACAATCCTCTTCTGATGAGGCCGTCAAGCTGAGTGCCACCATTGTTAACATGGTACGTGTATGTAATGGTGACCCATTTTCCTAAGACTTTACCTTCAGCTTACCATCAGGCGAGGTGAAGTCAAATTGACGTGTCCTATATATAAAAAAAAACGAAAGAGTAGGTGCCACTGCGGACCCTGGACTCAGTGCAAGCCTGGATGCAACTGAGATTAATGCTGGAATGATGATGAGAGTCATACCCCTTTTCCATTGGGGTGGCAAACTTTCCTAAAGAACTTACGTATTTTCTATGAAAATACATATTATCAAAATCGATGAAAATTCGTCGTGGTCAATAAAACTGATTAGCATCCGGACGTATATAACAACACGAAATAAGGTCACGTTACATTTCTACCTACCCCACGCGCGACAATAGGCTATAACATGAATATCGTTAAAGTTTGGGCTAGGTTCGACTGCCAGCGTACTAGCGAGAAAATGCAATTTTTCGAATAGGCACGCATTGAACTGGGGTGCTTGGTTGGGGACATCCACGCGGTGCACCCTGGGCAACGGAGACGGCAGCGCCTCTCTCCTAGGGCGGGGGAGACGCTGCTGCCTACGGCCAACTCCGACCGAGGCGAGGACGGCCCTGTTGAGGGCTGTTCGGAAGCTTTCCACGTGTCCCTCTGATTAGCAGATGGCACAGTGGAGAGCAAGTAAGGGGGCCATCTCGAAACCGGAGATGGCCCAGGGTCAGTCGGGGTGCGAGGGATATGCTCTATGGGTAACCTTACACACCGGCGTCTTAAGACCAGAGACGGCGTGCGGTTTTAGTCGGTTCAAGCCCGACATAACCACCCCCGCTGGCCAGCGAAAGATCAAAAAAAAAAAAAAAAGGCACGCAATGAACTTTATTCATAGCTTATTCATTTCTGAAGAGAAATCATTCAAATACAGGCTGGGTCTAAGCTATGACGAATATTTCAATGACTAGTATGATTTAGGCGTGGGTACGCCACCTGTACGCTGGCAGGTGGCAGGTACGCCTGAACTTAGTATCTACAAAGTTCAGCATACATTACAAAAGGTAGGTCTCTCTTATCTTACCTTAATACATGGGACCAGGAGTATTCTTGGCGAAAAATGGATACTATATACATACAATACAGGAGGGCTCCAAGATTTTCGAGACTCAAGATAACCTCACCAGCAAACCGGTACACCTGCTGATTGACGGATGAGACTCTTGTGCAGGCTTTTCAATCGGGACTGGGGGGGACAGACGGCCGTCCCTCCCATATCAGAAGAAGAAAGCGTAGGAGAATGAATCCTGGGTTCCAAAATGCAAACTTTGGAACCAGGATTGACGCTTGGATGATGTTGATGGATGTTACCTCTCAACAGGTGTGAATAAGAAAAAAGTAGGAAATAAATAATAGTTTAAAAAACTAAAAAACACGCCTTTTATAGAAAACCGAACTAAAAAAATAGAAAATATTTTTTTATATATTTATATTAAGAATAGTGTTAAAAATTTCAATAAATAATAAATTAATAATAGTGTAAATAAAAAAAATGTAATTCATTTTATAAAAAGCGTGGGGTGCATGGGTCAATAGATATAAATATTATATTGACAGACATGAGTAGAGTGATTATCATTTTGATAATATTTTTAAAAGCATCCTACGCTTTTTTTAAAACGAAATACATTTTTTTTATTTACACTATTATTAATTTATATTTATTGAAATTTTTAACACTATTTTTAATTTAAATTTATTAAAACTTATTTTCAATTTTCATACTTCGGTTTTTTATAAAAAGCGTGTTTTTTAGTTTTTTGTAAACTATTATTTATTTCTTTGCCTTATCGAATATAGATGAAAATTATATAAATTAACAAAAATCTTCTTTTGCAAATTGAAAAATGGAATAATTTTCTCAAATTAGTGTATTGTCATCGGTCCTCGATAAATCTACAAAGTTTGAAGGAAATCTGGCCGTTTAAAGTAGGTCAAAATCGCGCCCAAAGGAGTTGGTTACAAACAAACATACAGGTGAAGCTTATAAAAAGCGTATAAAAATAGACTTTGAAATAATAATAATAATAAGAAATCAACTTCATTGTACACCAATCAAAGCAAATGCATACATACACAGTCCACATATGTACAAATGGCGACCTTATCGCCAACAGTGATTTCTTACAGGCAACCTTTGGATGGACATGAATTTAGACATTTATGGGTAGTTATCGATGTAGTTAAAAGAACAGAATAAAACAAATTGTTTTTTCATATAAAACAAATATCAATGTCAACCTATATGTATGTCACCTGTATGTTTGTAATTATTTATAATAAACATACATAAATACATAAGATATATACGATACACAATAAGAAACTAGGATGCCAAGTAGTGATCTTTGACCATCATTTTAAAGGCGGTGTTAATATCTGATGTTATACTGAAAACCTCTTTCTGACGCGAATCGTACCTTTTTTTTTTTTTTTTTTTTTTTTTTTTTTTTTTTTTTTTTCGTGCGGAAATCCCTTCGGATACCCCCCCGCGTGCCAGCGGGGGCGGTTATGTCGGGCTTGAACCGACTAAAACCGCACGCCGTCTCGGGTCTACAGACGCCGGGGTGTAAGGTTGCCCATAGAGCATATCCCTCGCACCCCGACTGACCCTGGGCCATCTCCGGTTTCGAGATGGCCCCCTCGGGTTTGGGAACCACGGTGTCCCCGTCTTGCCCCGGTTTGGGGGAGGGGCGCTAGTCGCCCCACCGTCCCGGCCTGCTTCTGCTGGGGTGACAGGTGGCCTCACCCGCCACCCCCAGGCCTGCGAATCGTACCTGAGGGTAAAATCTCACAGAAGCCGAGGCCGTGGCGGAGGCGTGTCGTGTGTGCCCTACACACGCCTGCCAACTCACCGAAGCGGGACAAAACCCGACCCCACCAGGCGAGGCCGCGGTGGCGGCCAAAGTCCGCCGGCAACCCTGGGGTTATCCTTTCGAGGACTTACCCGGGGTGCCCGGCAACGGACACTTGGGGAGGACACCGTGCGGTTTTAGTCGATACACGACATAACCACCCCCGCTGGCCGGCGGGGGGGTATCCGAAGGGATTTCCGCACGTAAAAAAAAAAAGGGTAAAATCTCAGTAAGTCGCTCACAGTGGGACCTAGCCCAAAATTAAATGGACTTCATAGACCGGCGTCCTCCGTGACGTTTCCGGCACGCGCCGACGTCACGACGAGGTGGCGGCGACGAGGCTTTCGTTGTTTTGTGTAGCTCATGTTTGTGTCGAATATCAATGCGCATAATATATTATTGTTGCGTGGACAACAGAAGACTGTCTGATAGGTAATAGGTGTTGTGTACAGCTGAAATCAATAACCTATTTGTCGTGTAACTGTCAAATGCTCCATTTCAATCTATACTAATTGTTTAAGACGATATTAACTATTTATACTGTTGATTGATGGCGCTTGGTGGAACTTCTACTACAATTTTAATATTATAAACGCGAAAGTTTGTAAGTATGGATGGATGGATGTTTGTTACTATTTCACACAAATTTGTCACAAAATTCGGCCGGGTGGGTACCATCGTGCACGCGAGCGAGGACTCAGGGCTGCACACGCTGGCGGACTGCCCGGCGTGGGAGGCGCCGAGGCGTGACCTCGTGGCAGCCATCGGGGTGGGAGTCCTCTCGCTCGTCAGCATGATTGCGGCAATGGTGCGGAGCGCGAGCGCGTGGGCCGCCGCCACCTCCTTCTGCGAGCATGTAATGCTCGCGAAGGAGATGGCGGAGCGCGCCCGGGAGAGATTTAGAACTCTCCCGGCCTGCCGAGCCCGCAACTTGCTCGCCGCGCGTCGCAGGCGACTCAGGCGCCGGAGGTCGCTCAACGACCTCCGTCCTCCATGAGCACAGGCCTGGGGGTGGCAGGTGAGGCCGCCTGTCACCCCAGCAGAAGCAGGTCGGGACGGTGGGGCGACTAGCGCCCCTCCCCCAAACTGGGGCAAGACGGGGACACCATGGTTCCCAAACCCGAGGGGGCCATCTCGAAACCGGAGATGACCCAGGGTCAGTCGGGGTGCGAGGGATATGCTCTATGGGCAACCTTACACCCCGGTACGGCACGAAAAAAAAAAAAAAGGGTACCATCGTGCACGATTGCGTAAAACCCTCCATAGTAATCCAATTTCGGTTTGATTGCGTTCAGGGGTCAGCAAGTGCATAGCCGGGCAGGGGGATTGTGGTCGCAGCACTAGCACAGAATAAATAGCACTAGTGGGACCGGTGGGAGTCACGCGGTGCTGCGACGACAATCCTCTTCTGATGAGGCTGTCAGGCTGAGTGCCACCATTGTTAACATGGTACGTGTATGTAATGGTGACCCTCTTTCCTGAGACTTTACCTTCAGCTTACCATCAGGCGAGGTGAAGTCAATAAATATGCATATAGTTAATTAACAACATTTGAAGTCCTGTGTGGCGTATGGTAGCCACAGCTGCCATCCTCGAGCTATAAAGCGGCTAATTGACAAAAGCAATTTCGAGTTAGAGTTGAAAATAAATAGATATTTTAGGACAAAATACACAACGCCATCTAGACCCAAACTAAGCAGAGCTTGTCATATGGGTTCTAGAATGCGGATAAACATACTTAAATACTTTTTTTTGTAAATAAATATATATATTTGGAATATATAATTTGGGTCTAGGTGGCGTTGTGTACTTTGTCCTACAATATCTATTTATTTTCAAGTCTAACTCGAAATTGCTTTAGTCAATTAGCCGCTTTATATAATATATATTATAAGTCATATACATAGAAACACCCAGACCGCGCTGAGCGCGAAACTGCGACCTCTGGCTTAGCAATCGAAAGCACTATTGCTACACCACAGAGGTTGTGTGAAAAAGGAGGGTTTTCTTACAAATTCATGAGTTTGTTATTCCTGTCATTTAATAGCTATTTCCATTATTTATATTTTGTTTGAAAGTTGATTTCAACATTTTACAACTCTGTATTAAATTTTGTTTTTATTGGCCGCTTGCTAAATTTATTCGATCTTCAAAAACAGTACTTCCTAAATGCTATCCATTTTGATGATAAATTTAATTTTACTTAATAGCTGTCACTTTTCAAAAATGTAATAAAAGTTGCTGTTTGTTAGCTTAATGTTGTCTCATTCATACACAAAAAAAAATTATAAAATTTGGATTTGTCATTCCTAAAAAAAATGCAAAAATGTTAGAACTGAAAATTGGGTTTCCTCCAATTCTTCAAGAAAAACGGCAATTTCATATGTAACGACCTAATATTATAAATGTGAAAGTTTGTGAAGATGTTCAGCTCTAACGGCTGAAATTTGGTACAGGACAGATTATAGTCTCTAATAATTCCTAGGCTACTTTTTCCCCTGAAATAGGTTTCCTAGTAGCAGAAACGAGATTAGATTTCCACGCGGGCGAAGCTGCGGGCAACAGCAAGTTCTCTATGAATATGCAATTATGTAGCGGTAGAGCATTCAACTGCTAAGTCAAAGGTCGTGGGTTCGATTATAAATATAATAATAATAAATAAATCATTTATTCACGTTTAGTTTGCTTACAATTAATGATGAACTTAACTAAATAGTAACAACATCCGTATTTTAAACACAAACTGTAGTTCAACTCTGGTACCCATGATAAGATTTAACTTGTGTTATGGGTACCAAGGTTCTCACGAAGTAGTGACATCTTAATTAGTATTCGCTCATTAAGGACAGGATCAAAAACAATAAAAAAATAAAAATAAAATAAAATAAAAATAAAAACAAATCAACAAAATTTAGAACACAAACATATCAGTAATAAAAATAAAAATAATTATCTCAGAACAATATAAGAAAAGAGAGGAACAGGCATAGACTTATTAACCTCATAATAATGGGTAAGTATGACTAATGGGTAAATGTAGGTAGGCTGCCTAGTATTTTATAAGATTAATATGGGTAATGTGTGTATGTATATATATGTATGTATGATATATATAATAATATGTAGGTATGTATTATAATAATAACAGTTTCAGTGTATATTATGTGTATGTAAATTGTATATGAGTATAAATTTCGTATCTAATTTCATAATATAGATATAGTGAGTAGGTCCTCTGTCTCTGTGTAGTTCTTAGTCTGTAGCCATCTACTAACAACTATTTTAAGCCTGTGCTTGCAAAGTGGGTAAATATTGCATGATTTATTTATTAAATTATAAAGTCGGCAGCTAATGACTCGAAAATGTTTACTCGCAAGAGTAGTGCTATAGACTTGTACCGGACACACCTGACGAGATCTACGTCTGTTCAATATGGTTTCATCATAGTTCAGCGTCATATGCTTTCTTAGAACCGTTTGAAGCACAAAGATCTGTCGAACGGTTAGCACCTGGCATTCCGCATAAAGCTTGTAGGTTGGATGTCTGTATGGTTTAAATGTCATAACCTTCAAAACAGCTCTTTGCGCCCGTTCCAACGCCAGAAAATGGGATTTTGCTGCACCTCCCCATACTGTTATGCAGTAGCCTATGATGGATTGGCACAACGCAAAGTAAACGGTTTTAAGAATATTGAAATGAGCAGAGAATCTTAATTTTTTAAAGACGTATATTAATTTACGAACACGCAAGGTAAGTTTGGCCAAGTGTGGCTGCCAGGTTATCTGATTATCGATGATGATACCCAAATGTTTAGTTGTACTCGATCTAGATATATTTGGGCAGTTACATTGCATATTAGTAGGATCTCCAATGCAAGAGTGAGCTTTGAGGTGGTAAGTGTCCGACGGTGGTTGACCATATGAATTTAATGAAAAGGTAAGATATACTGTTTTGCTTAGATTTAAAGTAAGAAGATTAGCAGAAAGCCAATTCATTACAGTAGAAAGGGCGTGTTCAGCGGATGCATAAGTATGAGGCCAGTTATTACCATGAACGACTAAAGCTGTGTCATCAGCGTAAGTGAAAATTGAACAATAGGGAATCGAAAGCTTACAGAGGGAGTTGATATAAGCCAAAAAGAGAGTGGGCCCTAGTATAGAACCCTGAGGTACGCCGTAAGTAACAGAAACTTCATCACTAACATATGAGTCGATTTTGATACTCTGAACTCTATTGGAAAGATAATCTCTGAAGATTTCCAGAGCGTGACCACGAATACCCATTTTCTCCAATTTAATTAGCAGGTGCGGAACAGAGACGGTGTCAAATGCCTTAGTAAGGTCCAAGAAAATGCCAATACATTTTTGTTTTATGTCCAGTTTATCCACAATATGATCCACTAAGGAAGCCACTGCGTCCTCGGTGGATTTTTTGTTTCTAAAGCCAAACTGGTTAGATGCCAAGGAGTAATTGATCTCCAAAAAATTAACTAGGCGAGAGTTTAGAATTTTTTCAAGAACCTTAGATAGTGCTGGCAGCACTGATATGGGCCTGTAATTGTTGACATCGTCTCTGGATCCTCCCTTGAAGATGGGGTGAACAATAGCCTTTTTAAATATGTTAGGGAATTTGGCTGTTTTGATAGCTACATTACAGACATGTGTAATAGGCAGAATCAATGTGTTACTACATTTCTGCAAAAGATCAACACCAATGCCATTCCAACCACTCGCCGCGTCTCTACGGAGGCTCAAAATAACATTTGACACTTCAGATATATCAGTTGGGAGAAGTGTGAGAGAGTGTAGCGGTGGGTTGTCATGTATGTCTGTCGTGGGAGGAATATTGTTTTTTGTGTATTTCTCTGCGAGCTTTTTGCCTATGTTGGCAAAATAATGATTCACTACGTTCACCGATGACTTATTATCATGGGCCATTTTCAAGAGTTCAAGAGGTGGGTTCACTGCACCGTCTGTGTTGACAATTTTTTTAATAACCTTCCACGTAGCCTTAGCGTTGTTTTTAGCTTTGCAAAATTCAACTTTTTCATATGCTATTTTTAGATTTTTCAGTAATTTGTTACAGAAGTTGCGATACCTTAAAAATGTGACCTTAAGAGTGTAGTTATAAGGTTCATTCTTTACTTTACGGCTCATATTGTCTCTGTTACGGATACACCTCAGCAAACCTGGTGTAATCCAGGGCTTTATCAGTCGATTTTTCAAAGGGGAATGCTTTATTTTGGAATGGCGTTCAATTACTTTACCTATCGTGGTCACTAGTAATTCTGCTGCCTGGTTGGCATCGGCTATACTTAACACACGGCTAAAGTCAGTCTCTGATATGGCTGTGTAAACTGAAGGATAGTCAACTTGCACTCGTGTTAATTTACGTTCAGAGTACATACTTTTGTTTTCAAGGTTGAGCCAGATGGGGGTGTGATCAGTGATGGAGGAATCGACCACTAAAGTAGTACTGTTGAGGTCTGATTTTAGAAAAACATGATCGAGGCAACGACCATCACGGGTTGGTATCATATGCGTAGGTAATAGACCATGAAAAGCGAGCAGTGTTATATATTCCTCAGCTTCTGGGTCTGGATTGAGGGGTGATATGTGAATATTAATATCTCCCATTAAAACAATATTACGTACTGTAGATAGGGTCGTCAGGACACTATTCAGACTATTTAGAAATGTATCAGTTTTGGAATAGCTAGGCGATCTATACATAGCAATCACTGCCACATTACGAGATGGTAGTTTGCAAATTAGGCAGTTGGTCTCTTCGACCTCCGGTTCGATGACACAGTGCGTAAGGTTAGCTTTAACATAAATCACTATACCAGCATTTTGATTGTAGTTATTTTCTGTTTTATAGCTTATGTACCCTTCCAATATAGGTAGTATAGGCGTTTTACTGAGCCAGCACTCTGTCAGAATAATAACTTCCGGCAGTGATTGTATTGGTGACAGGAGAAGGCGTAATTCATCTATGTGTCTATTTATACTCCGTATGTTTAAATGTAATATTTTAGTAGTAGACTTGCACGTCTTGTCTAAAATAGTGACAGCATGTTCTGGTTTGCAAAATAGTGCCTGTTGTATACCTATCGTGTCCAGCTCTTCAGCCAAAGTATTTACATCCAACATTGATATAAAAGATAAAAAACACATTCGATTGACACTCGAGACTGAGCAATAAGATTCACTGAGAACTTAAATTTATAATATAACACGTTACAGTTGGTAGGCAAGCGGTTTATTTGACATAAATTACCACTATAATTCCCTAGTAGAACAGATATATGGACTTGCCAACTCAAAGTACAGTAACCAACTTCATCAATATTTAAGGGAACATATACAGTTTGTTCCGTCGCCAATATACCAGCATATTCACCTAACAATAGCAATGCAATAAAATCATAACACGAAATCATAAATAAAACATTTAAAAAAGCGGAACAGGTCATTTCTAACATCACAAGTGAGTGTAAAGAACTATTAAACTTTTTGTATCTTTTTAAGACACGATACTGAGTTAATTGTGACAGAATCCATACCCTCACATTCCCTAAGAAAAATCTTTCCATTCTGGTGCCAGCAGAATTTATATTTGTTAATTTTACAAAAAGTGCGTGCTTCGTAAAATAATTGTCGAAGACTACCAGGTAAATGCTCTGCAATGTACACGGAAGTAATAGGGCCACTGACGCCAATATGGCCGGTATTTAATTTTTCTGATGGTGGTAGACCCTTGTTAAATGAACGCGCTGCTTTCAGTACGTCATTTTTGGAAGGAACATTTTGAAATTCCGCTATTATTGGTCTGTTAGTACCTTTTTTTCCAGGCAAGCGGTATACATCACGCAAGTCGGAGGGCTTTATTGTGGTATGTACTGCATTACATGTGCGTATCACCAGAGTAGTAAGATCATGGGTGGTCTCCTTTTCAGTCTGCGGCAAGTTTCTGATCTCTATAGTGGAAGTTCGATAGCCTCGCTGTAGGTCAGTAACTTTTTTTTGCAGCTCCAAAATATAGTTACGTTGTTCCAAACGTTCTTCCTCTAATTTAAGAATGGTCCGTTTCATATCCTCAAATTGGGTGTTCATAAATGTCATTGACTTCTCAATATCGCCATTTGTACTCTGGATGCTTTTGTTTTGTTTTTTAACCTCGGCTATATCAGACCTTAATTTACTTAACAGCGTGTCTTGGTCAGACTTCCAGGTTGTAAGCATCTTAGTTATCCTGACCTCGAAAGACTTCAAGTCATTTTCTGGTGAAAAATCGGGCCTGAGACGCTTACTTCTGGTAGTCAAATTAGTAAGCTCGGACTCACTATAGCTGTACATATCAGGTGTGGTAAAAGTATCCCGATCCACAGCTTGTTTAGTTCCGGGCGGAGGCGTACGTGCGGGTTTAGGCATATTCAAGTTATAGCGCAGTCCCACTTGGCGGTGCGTACGAAGAGAGGAAACAATAACAAATCAACTCAAATCAACAAAGCGCTATACCTTGCAGAAGTCGGAGATATTATATATATATATATATATATATATATATATATATATATATATATATATATATACTATACTCGTAGAATCTCAATGTATCCGCAGCACACGTCCGTTCCCGTTCATTGCCAATATGTCTATTTGCATTGGTTTGGGTGTTTTTATGTATAATATGTATTTATTTACAAAGAAAAAACTATCTACGTATGTTTATCCGCATTCTAGAACCCATATGGCAAGCTCTACTTAGTTTGGGTCTAGATGGCGTTGTGTAATATGTCATAGAATATTTATTTATTTATTTTAGTTTTTTTTTATGGATGATAGGCTCACGTTTGACCTCTATCTCACCTGATCGTAAGTGACGATGTGGTCTACGATGGATCACGTTTGCCTAGAAGGAACCTATTCACTCGAGACTTGAAGATTCCAAGGTTATAGCTTTCCGGAAACAAACACTCAACTCAGACAGGCAATTCCACTCCTTAGCTGTACGCATAATAAATGTGTCGCCGAAACGTTTCGTGCGTATGATAGATGACTATTTCTTGACCGTTTACGAGAATTAAGTTGCTATTGAATAATATTAATTAGTTTTTGTATAAAATTGAAATGTGTGAATTGACTGGATATAACTTAACCGCCATTTAGCTTGACTACGGCAGACGGAGTACATTCTGTGGGCGTAGCGGTAGAGCGTGCGACTGCTGAATTAGAGGTCGCGGGTTTGTTGCCCGCTCAGTTCATATAATTGTATGCATAAATTCATTTATTTGCGTTGGTCTGGGTGTTTTTATGTATAATATGTATATATTTGCAAAAAGTCTTAAGATTATATATTTTGCAATAATGAATTAGAAGAAAAACCATTTCAAGTTTTTTATGCTTTTATTCAATTAAAAATAGAGAAAATCTATAATATAATAAAATAATAAACATAATATTCAAATAAAAAATACAGTAAATACCTATTCCAAGGACTTTTCTAAGCCTTCATCAATTATCTTCAACGGCTAAAGTCTCCTAAGATCAGTTGATAAAGCTATAGCATAATCAAACATCCAGTGTAATCCTGTAGTGAAGATGGAGGTGGAGGTGGTCCGTAGCGCTACGTAGTGCAGCCCACCTCCTCGACCTCCGCAGCAAAGTGTCGAGCGCGGGGACCGAAGCGTTCCGTAGTCGACATCAACGTCCTAATAGAGCAATATTAATATTATTATATCTATACAATGATTAAATCTAGTGCCGGTGGCGGTCTAATAACGGTCTCTGTGGCTTAGCGGTAGTGCATTCGAGTGCTACGACAGGGGGGCGCAGGTTCGATTCCCACTCAGTGCAAATTTGGTATGCATGAATATGTCTGTTTACATTGGTCTGGGTGTTTCTATAAAAAAAAGTATGTTATTCGCAGTCTGGAACCCATAACACAAGCTAGTTAAACTATGCCTACTTCGGGTCTAAAAAGCGGTGTGTAGAATGTCCTAGAATATTTATCTATTAATGTCGGTAGCTTAGTAGTTAAGGAGTCGACATTAAGATCGAGAGGTCCCGGGTTCGAATCCTGGCCATTACTTTGCCGACGTGAACCCACTCGTAACACAAGCAATTTAGCTTGGTTAAAGGGATAGGGAAATATTAGTTATTTGGGTTACTAATATTCTTTATAAAAAAAAACTGTAGGACGCTTATTTGCGGTACCTAGCTTACTCTGAAATGTGGATATCCCCACATACGTCCAGTGCCATCTACCGAAAATAAACGGAACTACTTAGGAACAGATCCTGTATCGCACAGTAAACATCCACACGAGGCCTGCAAAGTGTGATCACCAGTCGGCCACCTGTTCGGAGAGACCCTTTGTGTCGGAAGAACATCAGCCTCTTTCTGCTACAAATTCCAACTAGTATTATAAATGCGAAAGTGAATTATTGAATGAATTTGACTTAAGTTTTGCACATAAGACTCGATCGTACGTAAATTCCAATCTTGTCACCATTCAATTTGTCGAATTTCCTATATGCAGAAGGCGCGCCAATTAACCAATCATTGAGAAATGAAAGAAAAAGAAATGATAGAAGAAGAAACCGATGCAGTGAAATTCCGATCGACCAACAGATCAAACGCCGCAAGTGGAGCTGGATTGGCCAGACTCTCCGAAGGGATACAAACCACATCCCGAGGCAAACTCTTGACTAGAATCCAAAAGGAAAGCGCAAACGTGGTCGCCGCAATCAGACCTGGCGGCAGACTATCATTGATGAAGCGAAGGCCATCGGAAAGACCTGGAGCGAAATCAAACGCGAAGCTCAAGACAGAACGGGATGGCGATGCACTGTGGACGCCATCTGCCCCATCTAGGGGACATAGGACTTTAAGTCAAGTACCTAAAGTCCAGATTATATCAAACCAATCTCGGCCCAAAGGCCTCGCGTCATTGGTTTATCAATGCTTGTTTTTTATTGGTCCTTATTTTTTCTAAGTTGTGAACAAACACGAACTTTCTCACACTACGTCGACTTTTGTTCAAGATGTTTGCCGGTCTCTGTACTAGTTGGGAGTACCGCAGAATTGAATGACAACACGTTTTTAAAAAAATTACGATTTTATTTGCATAAAAATAAATATTAACTTTTACAAAGCAAATTTGGTAGGTACCTTTCAGGTATAATTCAAATATATATTTTTCAACACTTACCTTTATACACTAATCCTCAATAGATTTAGATTGGGAAAAATCAACAATCAGGACAGGACCAAAAAACCGCGACTTTTCCATTTGGACACAGATAGCTCAGTTGGTCAGAGTATTCCCCCTAGAAGGGGTCAGGGTGCGGGTTCAAGTCCCGTCCTGGGTGTTAACTTTGCCTATCTAAATCTTTAGGGGAGGTATACATAATAATATTGCTCAAAAATTTCACTAACCCCCAACACTATTAAAAGTTTTAGTATAACAATAAGACAGCCTATGGTAACAACAATACATTTTTTCTAAAGATTTTTTAGATCGGAAAAAGAGAACATCTAGGACGGGACTTCGCCTTAAGACGTAATAATGTATCGGAGAATTTCGAATATCTGGGACGTGTCTAGGTGGCTCAGTTGGTCAGAGCATTCCCCCTGTAAGGGACTGGTCGCGGGTTCAAGTCCCGTCCTAGATGTTCTCTTTTTCCGATCTAAAAAATCTTTAGAAAAAAGTAAGCATACAAAATGCTTAAAAATTTAATTGAAACAATACATTTTATTGTAAATATAACAAAATATTAAAGTTATCTACAATGTACGTAATATTTACATGATTTCACATAATTATTATTTACACTACTAATTTAAAAAATTACAAGTAGGTACAACATTATCAGATGTAGGTATCAGAGGAGCTACCATGCCACATCCGAAAAGACATAGCATGAAGTCACTTCAGGTATTTCCGGTAAGGTTTAGTCCAAACGAAGTGTCAAAAGCCGTCTTCGAGTTCGACAGATAAATACATCCCATGGAACCGATTGCCTGCAACTTCGGTCTGCAACTTCGGATGTTTCATGGTAGGCCCACAGAAATATAATAACAAATGACTAATAATGACTCTTAGTATCAAAATTACACAGATCAGGCATCTACAAATATTACTAAAACTAATTAATCTATATAAAAACAAACAAATCTCGACCACCACAAGAAGATAATTATACCGATCAAATTGGTTGTATACAGGAAGTTAATTTAAAATTAAATTATTTAAGACTTGTTGTTAGTTTAAATGGAGGATTTTATATTAGTTTGAAATGTTTTTGTCAAGATGATATTATAGTTATTTATGCAACTGTGTATAATGAGGGGTATTAAAACATGAATGTGGGTTTATCACACGAAGCGAAGCTGAGTGTGATAATAGTATCATATGAGTGTTTTAAGTTTTAAGTTTACAGTTGCATACAAGACTTTATCTACACCCATGATGTCCTCTATAAAATATTCTGAATTTTCCAATTCATGAAATCTTGGTACGCCTTTTCATACTGTTTTCTAGATTTTTCCGGTAGTAATTTGTTAGAAATGTCCTTTGCTGCATTCGAAATGTCTGGAGGTGTGTTATCAAAACTTGAATCGCTCATTTTCGTAAGTAAACAAAACAATTTGCAAAAATAATAGCGAAGGAAAATAGCGGGAATTCGAATTCGAACGAATAAGCTTTAATTTTTTTTTACGGCGCGCCGCCGCTGTGGTAGTGCAATGCAACGCGCGTGAATGACAGTTCTTTTTTTGAAACTCATACAGATTCCACGCATCGGGCGGTAAGAATTTGGCTGTCTGATGAGTAACCCTTTGCGCGGAAGACATTGAAAAAGCGAAAGGAGTGTTATTATGAAATTTCATACAACATTATAACACCCGTTCGGATGATATTATGGTTATTAGGACATTGGATGTATTAATGTTGGCAATAAGCTAACTGTCTCAGAATCTTTTATAAAAGATTTAAAGCATGGGTGTAGATAAAGTTTTCTAATTGCTTATTCTTCAGTTGCTCATATAAAAATAGTTATTAAAGGTATTATAATTATAAATGATTGGTGGTTTATAGATTCTTATATTATAATAATTGGCCATGGATTTTGTTCGTCACGAATATATTGTTTAGCTAATATTAGTTATGAACGGTTATATAGTCGAAGATTACACTGCTTGTTAGAATGGTTTAATGATAGCAGAGGTAGCTCGTGAGGTGTATAGGCACAGAAGCAGACGACGGACTGTTATGTCTGCCTACCCCCAGAGGGAAAAAAGGGTGAATGCTTTTTATGTATTCATAATTTATATACATATCTTTATTGCAACAACGATCGTTATTCTCAAACATATTCCGTTTTTTTTTTCATACAAATATAGTTAGTACAGTTTCATACAAGTATAGTCCCGTGCTAGATGTTCTCTTTTTCCGATCTAAATCTATAGTTGTGTTGTTATCAATTATTGAATGATAACCCACAACTACAACAACCTAGGATTGTGAAGCCAGAATATTGCGTAAGAGGTACGTCACTTTGCGTGCGAGGGATAAGCTCTATGGGCAACCTTACACCCCGGCGTCTGAAGACCCGAGACGGCGTGCGGTTTTAGTCGGTTCAAGCCCGACATAACCGCCCCCGCTGAAATCCCTTCGGATACCCCCCCGCCGGGGGTATCCGAAGGGATTTCCACACGAAAAAAGGTACGTTACTTTCGTTTTTTTTCTATCATACGTTTATGTTTGATATCGTATTTGTTGAAGAAAACAGCTCAAAGGTTAATAGTGGAATACGCTGCGCAATCACTTTTTAAATAATTTCTATTCTTAAAATCAATTTCACTAAATTCACATTCTAGATTATTCCCTCTAGTCTACAGACAAAACGCTTCATCAAAATGTTGTAGTATTTGGTATAGTCATCTAGTAGTACACTATCTAAACTAAATACACAACATACTGTAAGCAGTTTACGCGAATATCACACATTGAAATAAAATTATTTACTCCCAACTTTATCTCGATAAATACCAAATAACTAGGTCTATTTCTAGGTCTAGCCAGGTCTAGTTCACAGAGCAATCACAAAGAGGTGCTGTAATTAGATTTCCCTATGAAAGAACGTGTGAAACTTTACGTGGGTGAGGATGCGGTGAAGACAGGTTAGAACCCAAACACTTCTTTATTTTCCATCTACCGGTCAGTAGCAAAATTACTCACTTCATTCATGTCAATGCTACTACGTAGTATAACTATCTGACGCTAGGTGTCACTAAATGTAAAAAGTACTATTAGCATTACCTAGCATCGAGTAGAATTATATTTGTAGAGACTGAGTCTAAAAGAGCTGTGCATAGGACCAACTATACTAGAGCCATTACAAACGTGCGAACTGAGTCATAAATCATTATGTCATGGGAATGCCGCGTCACTCTATATCAATAAAGGGATGCCGCTCGGACGCAGGCAGCTAGGACGCCGCGGTCGTTAATGACTAATAAAATTAGGTAGTTGTCATTAGGAAAAATGTAGGTGTTTGTGAAAATTGTGTTATTTGTCATTGTCACAAGTGAACCATGGAAGCATTATTCTCCTTGTAAGTAAATGCCTACTGTGATGACGTAAGGGTAGGTCCGTGAGCCACAGTGTACAGTTACTTAGGCCTCCTACTCTCTGTATTTCCTTTGTGGTCTAGTTAGTATTTGCCGAGACTAGCCAAGAATAGCCAGATCTAGCCAGGTTTAGTCATTCCTAGGTTTAACCAAATTTAGCCTGGTATAGCCAGTTCTTGGCAGATCTAGCCCGTTCACGCCAGATTTAGCCAGGTCGAGTCAGGTCTAGCGAAGTGTCAGTGTGCGACCCACCGCTCCAGTAGGTGCAGCAGCTCGAAGCACACCTCGGCGAGGATGAGCGCGATGACGCACCACTCCAGGCGCACGTGGTTGCGGTCCGCCGCCCACGACGACAGCAGCTCCAGCAGCTCCACCAGGTGCGCCAGCCGCTCGTTCAGCACCTGGAGGCAGACCTTCACTTTAGACATTCATAATGCATAATTGCAAAACCAGGATTGTTGCGATAAAGAGCCCTGTTACAGTACTCTTGTCAAAGAGTGTAAAAATTCACTAAAAAGACTGTTCAGGATGTTTGCTGCTACAGTCGCCCAAGGTTCAACGCTAAGATGATGATGATACTGCAAATTTTAACATAAAACAAAAATTTATTTTCAACTTCCTGGATTTACCTCAAGCTTTTGACATAATCTCTGTTTCTAATCTATTATTCAAATACCATCGGCGTTACGGGCGAGCACACTTCTACTAATGTTCGAAAACGATAAAAAAATACACAATAGGTAAAAGTTTCTTACTATGTCAGTGATGAAAAGTTGAGCGAAAGTTGGGCCTAAAACACTACCTTGCGGAACCCCGGAGTTCCACAGGGCAGTTTAACGTTTTTCAGTAATCATGTAAATGACAATGCCAAATGCAATATTTATACATATACCGAAGGTACGGTTATATTAATACAGTCCTATTCGAAAACAGTGGCTGAATGTTCAGCCACTGTTTTGACGAAATCTCTTGGAGACTTCATGAAATAAAGCTTAACGATAACCTATTTTTTCTTAACCTTGACATGACTAATTATGTTGCATATAATATGATCAAGGAAAATACTATTATACTTCTTGTCAGAAGTATATGGCTCTATGATAATCCGTAACTCGGTACTGTCTAACAGTTCCGTATAAAAGTTTCTTTTGTAAGTAGTTGAGTTGGTCAGAGTATTTTCTCTAGAAAGGGACAGGTCTCAGGTTGGGAAGGCGTATTCTCATATGAGTAAGCCATTATTTTACACTATTTTAAGTTACCCTAGTTCGCCTGGATATGGTGAAATATGCCACGGTACTGGAGTATAGCCGTTCCAACTGCTCCTCTTCCCAGTAGAAGTCAGGAGTGTCCAATAAATCAGATTCTATGTTGAGACGATGCCTTAGTGAGAATACTTCGCCGAGTTTGCGGACTACCTGGTGAAAAATATTTGTGAAAGTTAAAAATAAAATCTCTCTCTGTGGAATATTAAATTAGCATCGAGTTTTTTTTTTATATTCGTTCCGTCAATTGACTGCACCCTGCTGGATGGTGAGAAGCTAGGGTGAAGTCCAGAAGATATGGGCCACCATCCCAGATTTGGCCAATAGAGTTTTTTTAAGAATGGTTAATGTATTTTATGAACAATCAATCAAATCAATTAGCCGACACAGGACATAGGCCTTTTTTTTCGTGGGAATGCTGTTACACACGGCACCGCCGGCTACTGGGTGGTAGCCGGAGATCGTGTGTGGGACTCTCACATCTGGTAACCGGTTGGGTATACCCACTAAACCCCACGGTGTGCAATACTTTGCGCCTTGTCGGGGGGGCCTGAAACTATGCAGGAATACTTATATGGCACCTTTCAAACTCTCGATTTGTCGACGTCCATGTGTGCCTGGACGTCGACAAATCGAGAGACCCCTTCGCGGGTGGCTAGACCAGCGGGTGGAGGGTAAACCCAGTCCCTCACACCCGCAGCCACGCTCAGGGCGGCATGAGGCGCAAATACTCGCGCCTCCGCCACCCAGCTCGGCGGCGGCGGTTTGGATCAGCAAGGGGATCTCCCTGCCTGATCCGCTTCGAGCCTTCTTTCTGCGAGATGACGTCCTCGCAGGATGCGTCCGCTGTGAAAGTCGCTGGCGGCCATGAAACGGACGACGACCGCCAGTGAGAGGTCACTCCCTATGACTGCAGTGAGGGGCCGGCGCTGCAACTCCCAGGTTAGGCAGACCGCAAGCGACAGGACATATGCATCTCCCAACCCAATCCCAGCCACCTTTTCAGATCGTCTTTTGAGTTAAACTCAAGTTTAGCATTCCTTGCTATTGCAATTCGTTAAGGTTATCTTTAGTTGTTGCTGCCCTGGGGACTGACAAACCGTGGGTACCTAAGTGACGGCTAAGAAGTTGCCAAAAAGGTCGATAGATGGAGCTTGTAATTTAAGTCACCAAAAAGGCAGTGTTCCGTTTCACCTTCCTTCCTCCCTTTACATCTTCCCATAAAAACCGACTGATTTATTTATTGTTGTGTGAGTATTTTACAAGACAACGTTTGTACAAAGGATAATTTTGCAAAGCCAACGGGTGAAGCCGCGAAGCACAAACAGCTAGTCGTAAATAAGTTCACTTACAGCTTTCTTATCAACACGCGCAGCCCCGTCCTGTTGCATGGCCTCCGTATGTGAGCTGACGGACGCGGCCAGGGCTTCGAGGCGAGCTTCGAACGCGCCCAGGCGAGCTGACTGTATCATCGCATGGCTGGAATACAGCAGTTTCTTTATAGTACAATACAGAAGATTGGCTTCATACAATGAGCGACAACAGTGACGCACACATAGACGTCTATGAATGAAGATCTCGGCACAAGTCGGACGCAACACTAGGAACAGCTGCTCTCACTTTGACGTCATAGTTATGTAATGATGTTCTCAATTGAAAATTGGCTCGAGTATACATACATACATACATACATAAATAGGCACGCCACTTACCCATCGTTGTAAGCAGAGGCAACATCTTTCTATTTGCTACAATCCTTCAAATGAAAATCTCACCTGAATGTATATCTCTCCAGGCTATTATCTCTGTCTTTCACCAATACAAACGAAGATTCTTGCAAGTGGCAATTTTTGCTGTAATAAAAAAAAACAAAAACTTTTTAAAAATTAAATATCATTCCAAACAGCTCAGTAACTTGGAATATGTTAACTACTTCGAAGGGCTGTACATATAATATCTGCGAATGAATGAGCTCTTCTCTCGTTGTGCTACTACGCAGTACATGAAATTTTACAGGTTTGGATCCAAACATCTTTATTGACCACATTATATGGGACAACCTTTGTGATACCCCTGTTGTATAGGCGGGTCCTACCAAGACCAAACCAATCAAAGCAAAAAAAGGTGTTACACATGCAGGCTGATTGACTGGTAAGGATAAGGAGGCTGGGAGGGGGGGGGGGGGCATATAAGCTAAACCAAAAGGAGAACAAGTGAGCAGATACCGGGCTCCAAGGTAATGAAAACTTTGGATGCAAACGGGAACATTGCTTAAATGACCTTTGGGATACCCCTGTTTATGGTAAAAAAAAACAGTGAATATAGATAGTAAATATCCTGCCAAAAATCCAATTACATAAATTTGTACTTACGTAGCTGGGTGATACACGTACGTCATAACTTCTCTCTCTTTTTCAACTACATCCTTAGGATGGCTCTCCACTTCATAGCTGAAAATATATTTGATATTGTCGGAAGTTTACGCGAATGTCACACATTGAAATAAAACTATTTTTAACGGGTTCTATCGCGGTTTATTTGATGTTATTTTATATTTTACATTGATCTGGACGTTTCAGTTGCTTTTCAACAACCATGGTCACGGGGAGACTAAAGATGGTTGTTGTCTTGTACTTTGAAGTGTAAGTTATCTCAAAGTACCCGAACTATCCCGATCAATGTAAAATATAAAATAACATCAAATAAATTGCGATAGAATCCGTGAAAAATAGTTTTATTTCAAGGAAAATATATTTATAACCAATCTATAAAACCTGCACAACAATGTAGTAAGAGGTCACAATTGTCTACAATAACAAAAATTCCTGGGTGTCTTGTCTCAGCTTCAAAACCACAGAATATCAAAACAAAATGAAGTGACCCTCAGCTAGTGTGTGCAATATATATATATTCAAATTCAAGATAAAATTATCACAATGCGGTTGGGAAGTCAGTGCCTGACGGGTGGTTGGTGGATTTTGGGGGCACCCCAAAAACACTCAAGTATTTGTTGGTTACTTGGTTAACGTAAAGTTAAGTAAATGTCAGTTACATTTACTTTTAGCTAACTCTCGGTTAAAACGTATAATCAATCACATCATTGTTTTGTGTGATAGTTTGACAATACTATTTACTAACGAGGTTTAAAGTATTTTTTTTTTTATATTTGGGACACGTCAATTTGACTTCACCTCGCCTGATGGTAAGCTGAAGGTAAAGTCTCAGGAAAGAGGGTCACCATTACATACACGTACCATGTTAACAATGGTGGCACTCAGCTTGACGGCCTCATCAGAAGAGGATTGTCGTCACAGCACCGCGTGACACCCACCGGTCCCACTAGTGCTGCGACCATAATCCCCCTGCCCGGCTATGCACCTGCTGTCCCCTGAACGCAATCAAACCGAAATTGGATTACTATGGAGGGTTTTTCGCAATCGTGCACGGTGGTACCTACCCGGCCGAATTTTGTGACAAATTTGTGTCATCAAAATTTCTACCACCAGTTGTTTTCTATGATATTATATTCTGTGTTTAACATTGAATTTCATAACACTCACGGTCTAACAAAATCCAGCACATTACTAGCCTCCAACTCGGAACAGTTCCAAAAGACGATGCCACCTTCTCTAAAGAAGATGATCTCCCTCGGCTCCGATCCAATGCTGTACACAGGGTTAGCTACCACTACATCTCCAATGTCATTGGACACATTTAATCTGAAATATATCAAAATTAATACTATTACATTAATTTTCTAACTATGTATTTGAGAGATTATTTTTATATATACTCTCAATTCTGCACGTTTTTGAAGAAGTAAACATGAAATTTTCTTAAGTTTTTCTTTATTCAACAACCTCGTTATAAAAATTTGAAAGTTTGAGAAGATGTATGGATGTTTAGATGTTCACTACTCAATCACGCTCAAATGGCAGAACAGATCTGACTTGAACTTGTTACAGTGATAGATTATAGACAGAAAAAACACAGGCTACATTTTATTCTTGGAATAGGTCCCCATGGGTTGCAGGAATGGGATCACTTGTGTTGATATATATTTCATTTGCTTCAATATTTATTCTTTAGACTTTTATTAAAGTATTATTACATAAACAAGTTGATAAGGTTTTATCTGTGTAGACCCCCGCACATTTTATAATCTACATAATTAAGTACATTGTAATATTTAATTAATTGTTGCATCATCAAACAAAGCCTCTGTGGCGTGGCGGTATTGAAAGCGGCCGCTACGCAATATTTGTATGCATGAATATGAGTATTTGCATTGGTCTGGTCGTGCCTCGGAGAGCACGTTAAGATGTCGGTCCCGGTTGCCATACTAATATGTATGACAGTTGTTATAGGGGAAATGGGTGAAATGGCCCCACATAGAAGGGCTGATCACCCGTCTGGTCAAACGGCGTCCCCACTGGCAGAGTATATACATATATATATATATATATATATATCATCAAACAAAAAAAAGCAGCCTTACTTGCCAGGTTCATACAACTTTTGCTGCACAAGGGCTTCTTTTAAACCTTTTAAATCGTAAGAATTTGCCGTAGCGTATGCCATAGTTAAATAATGACCCTCTTTAGCGCTCAAATCTTCCGGTTTCGCTTTCTTGTGTACGACCTTCTTTTTCAATGGTATATTACCATTTTCTATGACAACTGAGGGTTTGGTAGCATCACTGGTATATGTTCTGACTGTTAACTGTCTTGCAATTGAGAAAATATCATTTTTCATTGACAATAAACGAGTATTCGGCATGACAAAATCGGATATAGTATTCGCAGTAAAACATTTTTGTGTTGCAGTCCAAATAGTGTTAAATGCAATTCTTGATAAATACACAGTCATTTTTAAGTTATATGGTGTATACAACTAAAATAGAATGAAAAATAATGCAAATTTAAATGCTTTTCCGAAGATATTACATAAAATTAGAGGTTATACTTAGATTATTGTTTTGACATAAAACAGATCACAATCTGACATTTCAGTGTTTATGAAAATGGACGCAAGTCTTTTTATCTTCTGTGAGTGACAACTGTGTTAGATTGATTTGCCCTACCTTACTGAGACTGCTAATGCTTTAATGAACGATAGAGTATGTGCTTACCAACATCCTTGAGGCCCAAACCAACCTCTCCTACTAGTCGATGCACCTGCTATAGACCGACCGAGACCACTGTACGGCGCGCGGCGCCTTGGGTATGTGGGCAGTGAAACGGAGGACGGAGCACGGCCGTTAGTAGAGATTGGTCTTTTCGTGTAATTTTTGCCATCAATGCTCACTAACGTCGCACTTACAGCATCTTTTATCGTCACCGTTGTTTTTGGCATTGGCTAACCAGCGTACAGACTAAAGACAATAGAGGCTTATGATGTCGTTGCCGAAACCATTATTTAAGCATATTTAGGGTTCCGTGCCTTAAAAGTAAAATATGGAACCCTTATATAGCCCATCTATGTCCGTCTGTCTGTCTGAATTGAATAAATGCATACAACTGGCGTATAAAGCCAAAAAATATTAAATAGGGAATTTTAATAATATTAGGCCTTTAAAACTACTAAATGGTATCGTAAGATATTTCCGGCAATATCTATATAACGATCTCATCCACTCATGCTCTGACGGACACGGCTCTGACGCAGGCTTTCGTCTCAGGGTTGGGAGATCCGATAGCATTCGCTCTCGATAAAGCCGACATACCAATCAAAAACAATAAGCGCACCGTGGGCTTAAAAGTGCAAACTTTGGGTGCAACGGAGAAATCGCTATGATCATGATGAGATTATGAAAAAGTAAACGAAAATTTAAAAGGTATATTAAAAACTTAAACGAGTTTATCAAGAAAAGAATACCTGCCAGATATATTCAATTGGATTACCAGCGCGGCGCCGCCGTAACAAAACATACAAAAAGGCGGTAATAAAAGCAAACAAAACGATTAATCAGATTTGTTATAATATTTTAATAATTTACACATTCACACAGTTACACAGAACACTCAAATTTAAAATGTACCATCGAATCAGTCTATAAGCGTATTTCCGTCCTCCGCCGTAAACAGTATTCTCAATTTTTTTGCGAACTCTGGCCCCACGCGGCGCGCTCTGGAGCCAGGCACATTGGCACGCGAAACCCCGATATCCGCCAGCTGCTGTACACTTTCTGGTGACTGAACTGCCTGAAAGGAAAATGCAAATTTTGGTAACTGTATAGAAATATAGCCACAAACTTTTCATTAATACATTTTTAATCCTTCTTTCATCCGAGCGTCAAATCCTGGGCCTCAATTCTGCTATTTTGAGGTAAAGCAAGCCACTATCATTCCACTGAAACTATAAAAAATACCATTTAATTGAAGACTTTATCACATTTTACTTTTTAACTTTAGCACAGCGACACGCCACCTCTACATGGTGAATAATCCACTCATACGCACGAAACGTTTCGGCGTCACATTTATTATGCGTACAGCTAAGGAGTGAAATTGCCTGTCTGAGTGTGTGTTTCCGGAAAGTTATAACCACGGAATCTTCAAGTCTCGAGTGAATAGGTTCCTTCTAGGCAAACGTGATGCATCGTAGACCACATCGTCACTTACGACCAGGTGAGATAGAGGTCAAACGTGAGCCTACCATTCATAATTTTTTTTTTAAATTATTATTAAGTCTAAAATTAAATGGAATTTTGAAGAGTGAATGAAAATGATTTAATTCTTCTTAATTTTAGACTTCAACAGTATACTGATAACGTTCAAAATTAAGTGGCATTTTTTAGAGTGACAGTGGCAAGTCAATGGTTTACTTTAAAATAAAATACCAGAATCGAGGCCCAAAGCTTATTTATACCTTGGAGCCCAGAGTCCGCTCCATACTCTTTTCATTGTTTGGTTTCTATCGCAGGCTTTGCTATCGGGGTTTGACCCCCAACCCCGATAGCAATGCCTGCGCCAGATCCATCCCCAAAGATCTTGGGCCCCCTATAACTCATGTGCCTCGTGTGAATACGTGTACATAATGGCGGTTGGGTGTACAGGACCCTACCAATATCATTGGGGCCCAAACCAACCTTACCTCCTAGTCGGTGCACTCTTGAGGTAGGGGGGGGGGGGTGCAGGCAGCAGTAGCTCTCGGAAAAGGCGACATTTCAATCAAAGCGTAAACGTTTGACGTAATTGGAAAATCGCCATGATAATGTTGATGACATAACGGCGGCGCTGCTAACTACAACCTGCAAACTGACTAACCATAGACTCACTTGGGTTATATACCTACTGGGTTATTCCCGATAGCAATGACAGCTCTTATGAATGGAAAAATGATTTCCCCAATTGCTCCGAATATACGACAAGCCGAAGAGGCTCAGATGAGATCCAATCACGGTCCAAAAGCTTGCACTTTGGAGTCCGAGGTCCGCTTGTCTACTTTGTCCGTGATTTTGGTTTAGTTGGTTTACTTACGTCAAATAATTCCACAGGTGTCTGGTATTTCGCCACCAGAGCTCGCGACATCTCAAGACTCGAGTGCGGCAAGACGGCGATCATCTGCTGCCACACTTTACCTACAGCGATTCCTGTAATGGAAGAGAACGTTCAATGTTCACACTAACTAGAAAATAGTACTGCGGTGAGCATTCCGCTTAACACTGTCATCATCTTAGCGTGGCGCATCTTCACCGTCTCTATCGAGCGCGACGCACTTCTTGCTGTCCCCGCGCACGTAGTACTGCGCCTGCGCCTCCACCGACCGCTGGCGCAGCTTGTGCGGCGCCTCCGCTATGGCCTTCGTCAACTGCAACAAACAACGTGAACTTCTTAATTCCGTAAACGCTTGCATTTGCGTATTTGACGTGGGAGGTGACCTGCGCGCGTTACCATTTCACCAAGGTATGTACGGGCTCCAGTCTAGAAAGTCACTATCACTGCGACTCAATGGGGACTCTACCCGAGTCTCTGAGGACTCGCCCTGAGTCACTGGAGTCTCGCCCCGTCTCACTGGGGACTCGCCCCGAGTCACTGTTCTCGCCCCATTCTTTGGGGACTCGGCCCATCTCACTTGGATTATATTTTCTAACATTTTTGCGCGAACCTTACCTGTACTATGAATAATGCCAGTTCATTTGGGGTGTTCACCATAACTGTGTCGCATTCAGAGCTCACCAGTACATCTGCAACCAACGATGTTCCAAATGGCTCAGTATGTCATATTGTATGTTTCTAATTGAAGTTCTTTCAAACAAGTATTTGGATTTGGCCCATGAGATTGTCGACATAATATATGGGATGTGGAATCGGCTATCTGTGTGCATACATGCGTATCTTTTTTTTTTTTTCGTGCGGAAATCCCTTCGGATTGCCAGCGGGGGTGGTTATGTCGGGCTTGAACCGACTAAAACCGCACGCCGTCTCGGGTCTACAGACGCCGGGGTGTAAGGTTGCCCATAGAGCATATCCCTCTCACCCCGACTGACCCTGGGTTTCCGGTCTCGAGATGGCCCCCTCGGGTTTGGGAACCACGGTGTCCCCGTCTTGCCCCGGGTTGGGGGAGGGGCGCTAGTCGCCCCACCGTCCCGGCCTGCTTCTGCTGGGGTGACAGGCGGCCTCACCCGCCACCCCCAGGCCTGCGCTCATGGAGGACGGAGGTCGTTAAGCGACCTCCGGCGCCTGAGTCGCCTGCGACGCGCGGCGAGCAAGTTGCGGGCTCGGCGGGCCGGGAGAGTTTTGAGTGCATGCTTATGTTTATGAGGGTGTCTGTGTGTGTGTGTGTGTGTGTGTGTGCGCGTTGGTGTCTGTGTGTTCGTGTGTGTGTGTGTGTGTGTGTGTGCTAGCGTGTTTGTGGACGTATGAGCGAAGATAGAAAATCAATCAAACAATATAACTCATTTTATAGTCGAACATACCTGTGAGAGCCAACTCCAAGTCAATTTCGGACATCGTAACCAGACTGCTGTTCGATGTCTTTCGTCGGGAAGACCTATAAACAATAACCTCGAGTTGAATCCTCACATATTGATACGCTGAGATTGTTATACCTTTTTTTTTTTTTTTTTATCGTGCGGAAATCCCTTCGGATACCCCCCCGCCGGCCAGCGGGGGCGGTTATGTCGGGCTTGCACCGACTAAAACCGCACGCCGTCACGGGTCTTCAGACGCCGGGGTGTAAGGTTACCCATAGAGCATATCCCTCGCACCCCGGCTGACCCTGGGCCATCTCACCACTAACAGCATCGCTCATCCTGTCTCCTCTGAAAGCAGAGGAGTACGGAGAGCGATGTGTTCCCGCCACGTTGGGTATTGGCCGACGATCAATGCCAACCCTATGAAGGGGTGAAGGGGAAGCCATTGACCGCCGCCCAGGGTGTACCGGCCGCTCCGATTCCGTTCCCCCCGGACTGCAGCGGGATCGGAATCGGAGCGACACTCGAGGAGGTTACCCAACACACACCTCTTACCCAACACACACCCCAGATTGTTATACCTAGATATTAATAATACAATAGTAATTCAACATAAACAGTATTTCAAGGACGGTCGTGAAATATGCAAAGACAGAAGCAGATAGCGGGCTGTTGTCTGTAGCTACCCCGGAGGTAAAAAGGCGTAAGTGATGATGTATGTACTAGCTGATGCCCGCGGCACCGCCCGCGCAAAGGTCGGATATCGTTTTTTGGTCATATATCCGGCTCTAATTAACCAATTGTAATCAAACATATGGCATATTTAAGTCTGAACAAGACCTTTCTATAGAAAACCCGCATCAAAATCTGTTCATTAGTTTTTGCGTGGATCAGACGTTCGCTTCCCGATTCAGTAAAATTACGTGTGATTTCAAAATTTAAACTCGTTAAATCAATATTTCTAAATCTAAATGAAAACAAATCGAATTATGAGTAAGTCTGGAGGCTTAATAACCTCACGAAAACGAAGGTAGATAGTTTTGATAGACCATAGGAAATAACAGTTTTCTTAAAAAAATATTTCTGAACGAATTGAAATTGCGGGAAATTTAAATACTTGGCGTTAGTGACTGCAGACCGAGGTGCGACGCCAGTGTATGCTCGCCACGGCTTCTGCTCTCACCACGCACAAAGCACCGATACTGGGCTGTAAAGTCCAAGCTGTAGCTGCAACCGGGACGGAGACGGCTCCCCGGCCCCCGCACTCACTTCAAGTACTCCTTGACGCCGAACACGACGAGAGTGAGCGCGCAGCCCACGAGCGCCCGCGTGTCCGCCAGCAGCGGCGCCAGCGAGTGCTCGCACACGAGCGGCGCCACGGCCTCCGCGTGCGCCACGAACAGCGCGTGGCTGCAGGGCTCCGCCGCGGGGCTCAGCTGCAGCTGCGATGGGGCGTCACACTTCAGACAACGTCGCATGGAATTGCACAATTTTAAATATGGTAAATTGAAATAAAAAAGTCGACATCTAAAATGATACTTGAACCCTTGACCAATCAGGGCGGGCTCAGTTAGCTCAGTTCGTCAGTGTTGATTGGGACTTGTCGTGGATACAAGTCCCGTCTTGGTTTTCTCCAATTTAAATTTATGGATAAAGTTAGCATGCTAATTGCAATTGCAATTCCTTTCTCGTTGCATAACTATTTCGATTTTAAGCAGCTATTGTCACGGGGGGACTAAAATGGAGATTATCTCACGTCTTGAAGTTTTAAAACGTAGTCTTACTTCACGGTGTAACATTCACTTCCGACAATATTATGGAAACACTAAGGCATTTTGTTAATTACCTGGCCGCTGCCCTGGTCGAGCCTGCGAGGCAGCGCGCGATTCCACACCACGAGTTCGGGGCGCACAAGCTGCGGGGCGGGCTGCAGGCGCGCGCCCAGCTCCGCCAGTTCCCGCGCCACGTCCGCGAACCACCACGTGGCCAGCAGAGACGGGTGCGCCTCCACCGTCATGTACTACGGATAACATGGCACATTTATAGGGGGGAGGAAAGCAGGACTTCCACACCACTTGCATAAAAATTTAATTTTTTACTCGACATTACCTTAATTCCATAGAACCAATGTAATTTTTACCGCCGTAAATTTAACTAAGTAATAAGATATAGATTACTTGTTATCCGAACTAAATGTGATTTCTATTACTAATAACTCCATCTATTAGTTCTTTTGGCTATTTCTCCGTTATTCCGTTCCAGCTATCCAACAGTGTTCTTTAGACTATCATAAGCCGACACAGTTTTATCAAGAAAAGTAGTTTTTTAGTATTTTTGTTGTGAGAAACGTGAATTTCGTTCGGATGTCACTGTCACTTTTATTAAGCGTGAATAATACAGAAAAGGCAAGCGCATCTACACGTTTAACAAGTATTTATATACACCTAAGCTATATATCCAACTATCTTATTTATTTGTGCCGTTTCCTTTTGTTTAGATACCACTGCCGGGATCTTTGCAAGATTTACCGATCATATTACACATTACTGATCAAACTCCTTCGTTTATTTCTCTAACCACGGACATTGGCGGAAGTCTGGGTGAATATCTGGGATCGCCATTAAATAAAAATAAAAAATAAAAAAAAAAGCCAAGCGGTCATAACAAATCAATGTTTCTTAAGAATACGAATTTGAGTGATAATTTGTCAACTAAAAAAAATATATGGTAAATTTATAAGCTTAAAGAATAATGGCGTTGTCATACACATGTAGGTATAAAAGGTATAAGTACACAATAGGTCTAAAAAATTGTGGCAAAAATAAATAAAAGTAGGATAGAGTACCATACCTTCATACACTCTCCAGGTTTATAAACTTTATTCATTTCTTCTGCATTTTTTTTGGCAGCCTTCTCTTCGGCTAGCTTTTGCTTTTTAGCCTGGCTTGCAGCACCTGTTGTTTTTGATTTTTTCCCGGCAATGTTTTTTGAGCTACCTGAAATAGCTAAAATAAATAAATAATGTTCTTTGGTATACACTATACCAAGGAATATTATGGGCCCCATCAAGATCCTCAGGGCCAAGCCAACTTCAGGTGAGGCTACAGGAGCGACTGATCCACCATCCCGGAGAGGAAAGCCTGCGCCAGAGCCTCATCCGTCAAGGAGGCTCATCCAAAGTCTTGGTTTGGCCACATACATCCAAACTCACTGCCTCAAATGTTTGGAAACAATCCTACCTGTATTATCACCCACACTTGGAACAGATAATTGTGTTGCTTGTAATACTTCATCATCTTGAATCTGTGTGTGTATTGTGGAAATACTAGGTGCTGTCCTAGGTTCTGCTCCTGTAAACACCGTTTACTGCTGAAAAATTGTTACTCTTCAAAATAAAAAGTTATTCATTCACTTCTTTAAGTAATACACTCATCATCATCTTAGTATTGTCTCAATTGCATCCGAGGCCTACACCTTGGAGCGCAGGGTCAACATTCCTGCTTTTCCTTGACCACTTCTCACGATCGTTGGCCTCCATCGTAATGAGACCATTAGCACGTATGTCATCCCTAACAACTTCAAACCAGCAGGCTTCCCCCTACTACCAGGGCTCTGCGACAGTGCCATGGCCACATAGTCAGGCAGGTGTCACGATATATTAGTGTATATGGCTAAGTGATATGTAAGATAATATAGGATAATATAGGAATTCTCCAAGTCTCACAGTTGTCTGTCAGGCTCTTTATTATCATAATCATATTCCTTTAAACTTCTTTAGTTTTAAGTTTCACTACCAACTCGCCCTCGCTTTGCTTCGGCTTGTATCAGTTTTTGTAACTGAAGCCCTTGTCATTTTCATCAAATAATATATAGCCTATGTCCATTGGAGAAGTGGTAGACAATGTACCGTGGTCAAATGATTTAAAAAATTGCATTGACCTTCTGTGGCCAAAGACAGGAATAGTTGGAAGCAGCTGGAGAAGGCCTTTGCCACAAAGGCAGGCTGACTAAAAAGATGGCTAAGCAACAATTAACTTTTAGTTTTTTAATACAACTTTTAAAATATCCTATACTGTTATAAGTTATAATAATGGCTTGAAATTGAAATTGTAAATATGTCCATCAGGAATAATGAACCTTTAAAGGGTGAGAGAATTTATCCAAAAAGTGCAATAGTTCCAAAGATTACCCCCAACATTTAAACCAACTCACAAAATGGCCAAATTTTGTGAGTTGTGAGTTTTTTTGAGAGTCTCTCTTTATAACATAACATAACATAACATAACATAAACTCACGCCTATATCCCCGAAGGGGTAGGCAGAGGTGCTAGCACCCACGTTTCGCCAGTTTACGAGCCTATTGCCATTAACCGGGCACTTATAAACATCCGATAAATACACACATAACTTCGAAAAGCATTGAAAAGTCATTGGTGTGTGCCATGGTAATACCTGGGATCGAACCCGAGACCTCGTCTCAGCAGTCCTTTACCCATACCACTAGGCTACCGCGGTTTTTTTCTTTATAAGATTAATATAAAAGGTATAATATTTTATAAGCCGAATAATATCTATCCTGATCATAAACAGAACATCTGTTTATGATCGGGATAGTTCTAGAATTAATTCACTAGTATTTGGAATAAAGTATTTACTCCATGTCTTCTGAGACTTATACACCAACAAATTTGCAAAGTTTAACAGATTAACAGGAATTGTTTCACCAAATGAATTTCAAACTAACAAACATAACAAATAAATAAGTATTTATTTTCGCAGATATTTTTATGTTATAGGTACTCCTCACAAACCTTCAGCTACTTCTGCAACCGATTCCTTTTTTATTAAATTTACAGCTAAAACGAAAAAAATATGATTAATTATGATATTAATAATGTGTGTCTAATAAAATTGTATCCTCTTTATTCTATTTGTTAGCACCTGGATAAGCGTCACAACTATCGTCAGATAGTTCAATTACGTTATCTAGCATTATGAATTAAATATTCTCATGGAATCCGCAGTAATTGAATAGATATTTGAATTAATTTATTGCTATTGCTAACACTGTTTACCAATTCAATTCAAAAATACGAACCATAGATTAATACGAACTACAATACAGAAATTGTCAAATATGTCAACTGAATCAATAACGTTTCGGTTACCAGGCAACAATAAAATAACGTTCCAAGCACAGAATACGAATTGAAGCACAGAAAAAAATGAAATAGCACCAATTTACATCTGAGTGAGATTAAAATTGTAAATATTTTTTTCCAAGTAAAAACGTTTATACAAAATTATATAAATCAATCAATCTACTACTGGTTTATATTAAAATTTTGATGAATGTGAATTATATATGCCAGAAAAAGTTAACCCTACTTGGAAGTCTCAAATCAGAAGAGCAGTCCCTATATCCACGAGTCACCCACTTTCGTTTGTCCTGATTCCTGATGATAGTTATTGGTTTCGGTACAGTTAAAACTGCGGTATAAACTCCCAGGCCATAAAAATATAAAATAAATACGTTATTATCTATATACGTTAAATCCAACTCCTAATCCAACTCTACGTTAAATTTGTTCAAACTATTTATATTTATTTAATAATTAAGGAAAGTGGAGCTGTTACAAACTGTACTTGAGCAATTATAAATGCAACTTGAGCTATAACACTTTGAGCGGGATGTGGACTATTTTTGGGAAAGTGTTTAAAACCCTGCATAAGTACGAAATATAGCCCAAATTATATATTACTATTATTTAATACAACTAATACCTTTAAAATAAGTTATTTAAAATTCCATTTCAAATTTCGCGCCAAAACGTGGATATCTGTCAAACGCCCGCTGTGACGTCACTTGTTCCTAAACATTGTCGAAGTTGTATGTAATAGAAAGTTATTTCGTAGTTTTGTGTTAATAAGATGGATTCTAAATTTTATAAATGTTGTGTTGTTGTTTAAAAATATATATTATTATGTCTAAAAAAATTAGATATAATAATAATATGCATGCAAGATATTTCTAAAAAACATACCAATAATTTGTAGGACACATAACGTGTCCTTTTCTTGTAAATTTGGAGAAAAATGCAATCAAACAGTGTTTACCTATGGCATTCAGACACGCCGGAGGTGTCGCCGCCCAGACGATGCGGCAGCCCAAGAGGTGGAGCTATATGAGGCGTACAAGGGGGCCAAGAGGACCCTCCAGGTAGCAATAAAGCAGGCCAAACGGCGGGCCCGCGAAGAGTTGCTGGAGTCTCTGGAGCAGAACCCATGGGGGCGCCCTTACCTTGCGGTCAGGGGCAAAATCCGCCCAAGGGCGCCCCTACTGACCCAGAGCCTCCAGCCAGAGCGGCTGGAGGGGATCCTGGGCTCCTTGTTCCCAGCGAGAGCGCAAGCTTTAACATGGTCGGATTATAAAAAGGCAAATACTTTAAAATACCTAATATCTCGTACACCAGATTATTGCCTTTTTTATTTTGTTTCAAGAAAGCAGGTAGCGACTATTACATACCATATTGTAACAAAACGGAAGTGTATGTTTGGTGGGACCACGAAAAGGTTTTGTCCCACCGGTGGGACACCACAGTGGGACCACGGATCCGGAGTGTAAATACCTACGATTACTATTATAATGTATCCTGAGTATATTACTTACATGGAGGTCTTCACCCTTCACATTTCTAAATTCAGCAGAGCAGAAGTTTCTATTTGTTGCGAAGAAATTAGCCACCGTAAAGCAATCAATTCTTGGCACTTTCCATTATGGGAAAACCTTTGAAATTTGATAAAAAAAGATAATTAAGCAAATTTCAAAGAAATTTCACGGGAATCACAGTAATAATATTATCCAAATCAAGATGTATATGTACCTGTTTCATTAAATGTGTGTGTAGTATTTTAATTTTCTCACATAGTCAAAATGAAAGTAGAGTGTCTACCTCGGGTGAATGTCACCATTTCACGCTCGAACTATTATCTCGGGTGCGCCAGAAATATATTATTTCGGGTGAAATGGCTGACTTTCTACCCTTGTGTAACAATCTACTATTAATGACCCTTTTCTTGAGTTTCTCGTATGTCATTCATTTCTTCCCAGAATTCGTTCCTTGTTGCATAAACTCACGCCTATATCCCCAAAGGGGTAGGCAGAGGTGCTAGCACCCACATTTCGCCAGTTTATGTTTAGGTCCCAATGTAATAGGTGGCGAGCCTATTGCCATTAACCGGGCACTTATAAACCTGCGATAAATACATAACTTCGAAAAGCATCGAAAAGTCATCGGTGTGTGCCATGGTAAAACCTAGGATCGAACCCGAGACCTCGTCTCAGCAGTCCATTACCCATACCACTAGGCTACCGCGGCTACCTTCCTTGTTGACGCTATCAAATGGACAATGGTGTAATAATTGAGTATGTGCTTAATTTTTCAAAGCCTAGGCTAGGTACTTGCGGTTTTAGCCGGTTCGAATCCGACATAACCACCCCCGTTGGCCGGCGGGGTGGGGGTTGGGGGGTAGCCGCGGGAATTCGATTGTTGGTTAAGGCGAGGGTATTCCGGGACGTTGGGTATTTTCGGTATAGCCAGTTGCCACTTTACGCCGCAGCGGGTCGGCACGGCATCGGCAGCCAGGTTCGCGCGCCAAAGTGTAGAAAAATACGAATTGATTTGAAAAGCTTAAGTAAACCTTAAGCTTTAATGTTATTGTAGTATCAATCAAAATAATTAAACAACTATTAATTACATAGAATATCTTCTAGTAATACAGTTTACGTTATTCACTTTTATTATTTTGATATCCCTCTACGTTCAAAATAGCTGCGTTCATTCATTGTTTTAAAATAGAATGTAGGTATTAAGAATCCGGGGTGCTTGGTTGGGGACCTCCACGCGGTGCACCTTGGGCAACGGAGACGGCAGCGCCTCTCTCCTAGGGTGGCAAAGACGCTGCCGCCTACGGCCAACTCCAACCGAGGCGGGGACGGCCCTGTTGAGGGCTGTTCGGAAGCTTTCCACGTGTCCCTCTGATTAGCAGATGGCACAGTGGAGAGCAAGTAAGGGGGCCATCTCGAAACCGGAGATGGCCCAGGGTCAGTCGGGGTAGGAGGGATATGCTCTATGGGTAACCTTACACCCCGGCGTCTTAAGACCGGAGACGGCGTGCGGTTTTAGTCGGTGCAAGCCCGACATAACCGCCCCCGCTGGGCGGCGGGGGGTATCCGTAGGGATTTCCGCACGAAAAACATGGACATTTCACATGGACCACATATTTTATTGTTTTGGTCTAGATGACGAAACCCCAACATCCTCCGGAATTTTATTTTTATAGTGCTTTTCATACGTGTCGATTAGGAGAGTCCAATCTGGGGCAGTATCTAAGATAGAATAAGGTTTGTTCCTGGATTTTATGAATCCATCCATGAATCCTTTTTGGGCTCTAGCTACTGACTCATTGTTTCACGTATGATGATAAGCACCTTATCGTGGCGACGTGAGTCATCTTTTCGAAGTAAGAAGCACAAAGTCAAAGTCAAAGTCTTTATTCTTATTTCGAAAAAGTGGCACTACAATCGGGTTATAGGTCATTTTTACGAATTTATTTCCGGGCTAAGCCGGGTCCCGGGCCGCTAGTAGATAATAACAATACTGATAGAAGTAAATGTAACGAACCAACCCAGTGACTTTCAACCCAGAGAACAATTCTACGCTAATAAATAGTCCATAATTTTAACTGCGGTTTTCCGATAGGGCTATAAAAGTGGAAAAGCGCGGGAACGACTCGTACAGATTAAATATTGCTGATTTGACGGGTTGACAAAGCCCCAGACAACTCTGCGCCGCTATTGATTTTCCATAAAACGGTCCTATAAATCAGGGGTCTCCAAACTACGGCCCGCGGGCCAAATCCGGCCCGCCAGTGTCATCAATCTGGCCCGCGACAACCAATGATTTATTGTCATCAATCTGGCCCGCGACAGCCAATGATTTATTGTTGTTACTATTGCTGTGATAAGTTGAAGAAGAAAACACAGAATGATAATTACTCAGTTTTATTTACTTGCAAGGTAAAACTTAACGACAGAAATGATGACACAGAAAACTTAACTTAAGTATCTAAGTTTAAGCATATTAATAACTAACAAATAATTGAAATGAACCCCACTAATCACAGTAAAACAAAAACACTACATAATGAGATTTATGTAATTGTGATTTTCCACCGACAATAGTTTGTAGTTGTGGATCAATTTTACTTGTACTAATTATCAAAAGAGATTTAAGATTCTCATCGGTTAATTGAGATCTGTAAACATTCTTTGTGTACTTCATCTTGGAAAACGTTTTCTCACACAAGTAAGTAGTACCAAAAAACAGAAAACAACCCACGAGCAAATTTATGCAAATTATCAAATTGTTCCAGTGGAAGACTCTTATAAAATTCCAGCAAAGATGAATTTTGATACTTGTTCTTAATCATATCACTGCACTGTAAATCAATAATTTCCATTTGGACTTCCGGAGCCAGGGTTTCAATGTCAGAATCAAAAGGATTTTGAAAAAGCTTAATTTCATTCGCAATGACATCAAAATCTGAGAAACGAGTATCAAAATTTATCTTCAAAGCACTCAAAGTTTCGATTGCAAAATCGACGGGAAATTCAGTCTCTGTAGTGTGGCTGAATATTTCACATGTTTTAAAATGTGTGATTTTTTTTTTACGTAATTGCGATTGAAATAGTATTATTTTCTGCCTGAAGGATTTGATATTGGTGTATAAATCAGGGAGAAGGTGATTTTCTCCTTGCAACCTCAAATTCAGTTCGTTCATATGATTTGTCAAATCGACATAGAATGCTAACTTCCACATCCATTCACTATTTTCTAAATCGGCAAAAGGGCACTGCTTCTCATTTAAAAAAAATTGGATCTCTTCTCGAAGTTGAAAAAAGCGCTTAAGGACTTTTCCGCAACTAAGCCAGCGTACGGCAGTATGATATGGTAAGTCATTTTCTCCAATCTCTTGAATAAACTCGCGGAATTGTCGGTGATTCAGCCCAGTGGATCTGATGAAGTTAACAACTGATGTGACTGGTTTTAGAACTTCAGACATATCCAAACATTTCCCGCACAAGGACTGTTGATGAATGATACAATGTAAGTCTATCGATTTTGAACCACCATCATTATCTACAGCCTTTGACACAAGTGCAACCACTCCTTTATTTTTACCACACATATTTTTGCCTCCATCAGTTGTTATAGATTTCAAATTTTTCCATCGAAGGTTCTTTTTAATAATGGCATTTTCAACTCCCTTAAAAATATCTGCCCCAGTTGTCGTACCGTGAATACTATCAATATCAAGAAGTTCTTCATACACTTCATAGCTTTTATCTACTCCGCGAATAAAAATCAACACCTGAGCAGTATCTGACACATCCGTTGACTCATCCAATGCTAGAGAAAACCACTCAAGATGTCCATTTTTGTCAGACAGTTGAGATGATATATTTTCTGCGATGTCTTGCACCCTCCGAGCCACAGTGTTTGCTGACAAACTGATACTTTTAAATAAATTTACCTTTTCGGGGCGTATTTCTTCGGCTACTGCAATCAAGCATTTTTTTATCATTTCTCCATCGGTGAATGGTTTGCCACGTTTTTCAATTTCAAGAGCCACACGAAAGCTGGTGCGAGTTGCAGACTCTTGTTCAGTATTCGCTTTGGTAAACAAACATTGCTGCGATTTGAGTCCGCGTTTCAAAGCTGAAAATTTTTCCGTCCGCAAACTTCCTGTATACTTTGAGTAATTTTGAAGATGTTTCGATTCATAGTGTCGTTTAATGTTATATTCTTTGAGAACAGCTATGGTTTCATTACAAATTAAACATATCGCCTTATTACTGGACTCAATCACAAAATACTGAAAGTTCCATTTATCTTGGAACGTTCTGCATTCACTGTCGATTTTTCGCTTCTTTTCCATACTAACAAATCACACATAAAAACAATAAGTAAAATCAAAATACTTTTAAGCACGGGTGTTACTTTATTTCACAACAGAGATAGACAGTTTCGCTTCCTTCGCCTTTCCTACGCAGACTGACTCGCGGTTGCGCCGCTAGCCTTTTTATATGCAATTACTGCCATCTCGAAGTGATCGGAATACACTAGCCAGAACTAGAACTTTCTTGAACCAACGCGGTAATTCCAAATATTTAATTACGACGAATGCCACCTGTTAGCGGGTAGCTGAAATAGATAGTACATAGTACCACTACTCGCCACTAGATGTCGGTAAGTGTCACAATACACAATAATAACTGAAATGCAAAAAAGCGTAAGTTTGCTTAGGTCGCGCACTTTGCGACTATTCTAGTCTAGTCTAGAAATATAGTTAAGGGCAGAAAAATTAAAACTGGTTTGGCCCTTGGAACAAACAGAAAAAATCATTATGGCCCGAAAGCTTCAAAGTTTGGAGACCCCTGCTATAAATCATTCTAAGTGTTTTTCAGCGCTTTTTATTGATCAGTGCTGTATTACGTTAGACGATTTAAAATATGGTCCTGTGTTCATTGAACTCTGATCTAACCTGAGATTTTATAATTAAGCACTATCTGCTTAATTATGGAGAGAGGGATCAGATTAGAAACATGTTTCAAAAGGTTACAAATTTATTTGTATATAAAAACCTGGCCAAGTGCGATTCGGACTCGCCACTGAAGGGTTCCATAGCAGCAAGTAATATTTTTATAGGTAAGTTGATTAAATGAAAGTTAAATTGCAGTTTACGACTTATGCTGTATTAAAAAAAAACTACTTACTAGATCTCTTTCCAACCAATTTTCGGTGGAAGTTTACATGGTAATGTACATCATATTTATTTTTTAGTTTTATCATTCTCTTATTTTAGAAGTGACAGGGGGGGGGGGCTTGCGGGGAGACACACACATTTTACCAGTTTGGAAGTGTCTCTCGCGCAAACTATTCAGTTTAGAAAAAAATGATATTAAAAACACCTATCCATAGATCCCCACACGTATGGGTTTGATGAAAAAATAAATTCTGAGTTTCAGTTCTAAGTATTTTACCCCTAATTTAATTGTTTTTTTTTTCTATTTTTGTCTGAAGATCTTAGTGCGGTTCACAGAATACATCTACTTACCAAGTTTCAACAGCATAGTTCTTATAGTTTCGAAAAAAAGAGGCTGTGACATACGTACGGACAGACAGACAGACATGACGAATCTATAAGGGTTCCGTTATTAGCCATTTGGCTACGGAACTCTAAAAAAGCGGCGATAGCCCAGTGGTGTACGGACTGCCGAGACGAGGTCTGGAATTCGATCCCCAGTCGTCCCGGGCACACACCTCTGACTTTTCGTAGTTATGTGTGTATTAAAAATGTTTATTATCGCTCGCTTAGTAATGTGCCTGATGGCAATAGGCTCGCCTCCTATTACATTGGGACCCAAACTACGTTAGTAACTATTTATTAATCTGTGCCCAAACATAGCTGGCGAATCGTGGGTGTGTAATACACCTCTGCCTACCTCTTCGGGGATACACGCGTGTAGTTATGTTTTATGTTATTGTTACAACGATCGTCGATATCTCGGAAACTACTGATCGAATCTTCTAGAAATTAAAACGCATTGTTAATGTCGAAGTACTCTATCGATCCGTTTAGAAAAATCCAGAAAAGTCAATACAAAATCACACGCCCTTTTTAATGCCTATACCTACTTTACCTACAAATAGCGATAACAAGGGCATTCACCTCTATCGTCGGCACGACTGTGTAGGTACTTGCTTTCTCGAACGCCCCAGTAAATACCTACTGTTCTCGAACGCTCTAGTGCCTCTAGATGATTCCCGAATATTCTACCCCGCTATAAAAGGACGCCCGGCTATCGACACGGGTCAGTTAATTTTCGAAAGCGAAAGTGAACACATCTTACCGAAGTGAACCAAGAGAGTTATACCTGCGACTTAAGCAACGATTGTGGACTACTGTGAACTGCTGAGCGATTTGAACTGTTGAAGAGTACTGTGTGGGCTAGTTATTTAGTTGTCTAGTTTGTGGTGAGCTAATAAACTTCTTCGTTGTGTAAACGGCATTTAATTTGTACCCCGCGCACGTAACAACTGGTGTCAGAAGTGGGATGCCGTTATTACCACGTGAAGACGAAGGGCGTACTCCACGGACCAGACGTCAAGTGGAAATGGATGCTGCACGTCAACGGAGCCTTGAAGAGGAAGGGCGTCAGGCCGATCCTGCTATCTCAGCGGTAACTACGGCAGCACCAGATGGAACCTCGTCCGATATCAACATGATGACCCTATTGGCTTCTATACAGCAGATGATGCAGGCCAACCAAGAGGCTAGTCAACAGACGTTGCAAGCCTCCTTGCAAGAAATACAGGCCAAACAAGAGGCCAGTCAACAGATGATACAGGCCAACCAAGAGGCTAGTCGACAGACGATGCAGGCCAACCAGGAAGCTGTCATGGGTAAAATCGATGCAGGCATCCATGCACTGGGAGATAAAGTGAAGAACCTCGAAGACGGCTTGCAAACGCTTAGTAAGGAAGTGGCCTTGAAGACTGGGAGCATGGACGACCGCTTACAAGAGCTCGAAAAAAGGATCGGACCTGTTGACGACCGCTTGCAAAAGCTTGAAAAAGAGATTGTCAGGCTAAAAACCTGCGGACCTGTTGCCGCGACCTCACCATCATCAGCGAAGTTCGACCTACCACACACACACAAGAATGGGCTGTAGAGGTCGAAAGGCTCGTTCGTCGGGCCTACTCATCTACACCCGTGATGATCGAGACCACTCTACTGGAGGCCTTCCTAAACGGTATACGGGACGCAGAAGTGAAAACTAGTGTACAGTTGCGTCACTGCCAGACCTTAAAAGAAGCATTGGCTTATGCCCTTGAGGTGGAAACCGTACGGCAGAACGCCGGGATAAGTAAGGTCAGGGAAGTCAAGGAGGTAGTTGCAGAGGCGAGGAAGCCGCAGTATGTCCCAACGTGCTATTCCTGTAGAAGAAGGGGCCATATCCAGTTAGAGTGCCCTTGGAGGAAACGGACTAGGGTCACGGACTCCTGGACCAAAGTGGAACATGGAGTCAGGGAGGTCAAGGAAGTAGTTGCAGAGGAGAGGAAACGGTGGTATGTCCCAACGTGTTATTCCTGTAGAGGAAGGGGCCATATCCAGTTAGAGTGTCCTTCGAGGAAACGGAGAAGGGTCACGGACTCCTGGACCCAAGTGGATCAAGATGTTCCGTTAAAACTAAATGTCGCCAGGGTCACGGGGCGGCCGCTGGCTGGTCGATATGAGGCCCCAACCATCACTACAACTCAAGTTTGCAATGCTGATGCTTTGTCACGAAGGCCGTGTGTCGAAGATCGCAAGCATTGTCGGAGGAACGAAGCCCGAGAAGAGATTAAAGTCATAAAGGTGAATGGACTTGACGACGAATGGAGTGGACGCAGTATGAAGAAGGCGCAAGAAGATGATGATGATCTACAACCTATACTGCACTGGAAACAACTTGGAAGCATACCCCGATGGAGTGATGTATCTGCTTACAGTTCAACTACCAAAAGCTATTGGGCCCAGTGGGACAGCTTAGCTCTGGTAGAAGATGTCCTGTATAGGAAATGGGAGTCTAACGATGGTAAGGAAGTAACCATGCAAGTAGTGGTACCACGAAGCAAGGTGGCCCCACTCTTACGGCACATCCACGATGGTGTTTCTGGCGGGCATCTCGGAGTCAAGAAAACCCTGGTTAAAATGCGACAGCGGTTTTACTGGCTTCGTTGTCGGGAAGATGTCGAGGATTGGTGCCGTAAATGCACTGTATGTGCTTCGGTTAAAGGACCGCCGACAAGAAGCAAAGGAAAATTGAAGCTGTACAACGTTGGAGCACCGTGGGAACGTATCGCCATTGATGTTGCTGGACCTTTTCCAACGACTGATGAGGGTAACAAATACATCATAGTAGTGCAAGACTACTTCACTAAATGGCCGGAAGTATTTGCGACACCCAACCAGGAAGCAGTCACTGTAGCCAAGAAACTGGTTCAGGAAGTGGTCAGTCGATACGGCGCACCTATGGAGATCCACTCCGACCAAGGACGAAACTTCGAGTCTGCTCTGTTTCAAGAAATGTGCAAACTCCTCGGTATAAACAAGACCCGTACGACTCCAGCGCACCCGCAGTCAGACGGAATGGTCGAGAGGTTTAACCAGACGTTGGAAAATCACTTGGCTAAAGTTGTTGACGAACACCAAAAAGATTGGGACCAGTACATCCCACTGTTCCTGATGTCCTATCGATCAGCGGTGCATGACAGTACGGGACACACTCCAGCTAAAGTAAATTTTGGTCGAGAGATAAGGCTACCAGTGGATGCAATAACCGGCACGCCACCCGATAGTCCTAAGCCCGTGGCGGACTACGTGAGTGAACTTCAAAACCGGCTGGACGAGCTGCACAGAATGGTACGGGAGAACAATTTGAAGACAGGTATAAGGATGAAAACCCGGTACGATAGAAATGCAAACACCAACGGTTTTGATGAAGGAACACTGGTATGGTTTCACAATCCACTACGCAGAAAAGGAAAATCTCCAAAACTTCAAGCTCGCTGGGAAGGACCCTATACGGATGTTACAAAAATCAATGACATCACCTACCGCATTAAGAAGGGGCTTAGGGGAAAACCAAAGGTAGTCCATGTGGATAGGTTGACGCGATATCATGGAACAAATGATGCTCGGGACGAGCATGATTAAGAGGGGGGTAATGTTACAACGATCGTCGATATCTCGGAAACTACTGATCGAATCTTCTAGAAATTAAAACGCATTGTTAATGTCGAAGTACTCTATCGATCCGTTTAGAAAAATCCAGAAAAGTCAATACAAAATCACACGCCCTTTTTAATGCCTATACCTACTTTACCTACAAATAGCGATAACAAGGGCATTCACCTCTATCGTCGGCACGACTGTGTAGGTACTTGCTTTCTCGAACGCCCCAGTAAATACCTACTGTTCTCGAACGCTCTAGTGCCTCTAGATGATTCCCGAATATTCTACCCCGCTATAAAAGGACGCCCGGCTATCGACACGGGTCAGTTAATTTTCGAAAGCGAAAGTGAACACATCTTACCGAAGTGAACCAAGAGAGTTATACCTGCGACTTAAGCAACGATTGTGGACTACTGTGAACTGCTGAGCGATTTGAACTGTTGAAGAGTACTGTGTGGGCTAGTTATTTAGTTGTCTAGTTTGTGGTGAGCTAATAAACTTCTTCGTTGTGTAAACGGCATTTAATTTGTACCCCGCGCACGTAACATTATGTTTTGTTACAAATTTATTTAAGATGTACTTGGTTTTTGAGGTTAAGCCAATCTCACCTGCAAACTGGTTCACCTGCTGATTGACGGACGAGGGTCTGGCGCAGACGCACCTCTCAGGCTAAGACGACAGTCGCTCCCATAAAATCCGTATAAGCCAAACAAAAAGGAGGAGGGGTAAACGGACCCTTCGGGGTACGAGAGATATGCTCTATGGGCAAATTTACACGCCGGCGTCTGAAGACTCGAGACGGCGTGCGGTTTTAGTCGGTTCAAGCCCGACATAACCACCCCCGCTAGCCGGCGGGGGGGTATATGAAGGGATTTCCGCAAGAAAAAAAAACAGGAGGCGCAGGTTCGATTCCCGCTCAGTGCAAATATTTGTATACATGCATGAATATGTCTATTTGCATTGGTCTGGGTGTTTCTATGTATAATATGGATGTATTTACAAAAACAAAAAGTATATAAGAATGTTTATCCGTATTCTGGAACCCATAACACAAGCTAGTTAAATTATGCTAACTTTTTGACTGGAAAACGCTGTGTAGAATGTCGTAGAATATTTATTTATTTATTATCTATTTATAATAGTCTACTTAGTAATTAAGCAGTATTTACAACATAAATTACTTTGCTCAAAACCTGTTTCTTAAAATCTGAAAATGATCCTCTACTTATGACGATGACTCTACCTTTGTAACCCTAACTTTAGTCAAGAAAAACGTCAGTGGTAGACAGAGGTGCAAAAACACCCACAGAAAAAACCTAAGCAATTATTCAGTTCCGGGAACTCGAGATTCCTGAAGTCTCCTGAGTAATCTGAGAGGGTTGGGAGCCCCACCCCAAGCCCTGGTTACTTCGTTATTAAATTTTATTGCGATTATTTGAGGGATTTATCGTTATAAGGTAAAAACAGAACCTTGTCTGCTAATCAGCAGATGATGTTGGTTTGGGCCTTGAAGATTTTAGGGGGTAACTAGAAGTAAATGATTAGATAGACATTTATGTAGAATATACTGCTTCCGGGCGGTTTAGCCGTGGTCCATATGAAACTTGTGTTCCAAACGTTTCGTCGATCACTGCGGTCGATATCTTCAGTGGTACAGTTCAGTGGCCAAACAGCCCGTAAGCAGTATATTCTACATGCAACGCCGACAGTGAAAGCCTAGAGAATTATAGATCTCGAACCCGCAACCCTCAGACTGGTCAAGAATCCACTTCAAATGTAAGCAACGAACAAAACTCCCCAATCAACTCTCTAGCCCTACTAGAAGTGAATGAATGCGAAGTGGAAAGCCTTATTCTCCAATTACGCAGTGACTGTGCCGTGGGATGGGATGGAATATCATCCCTGCTACTGAAAAATAGCCGTGATTGATATTGGTCCCGCATATTACTTGTGTAATTATTGTATGCAAGCTGTTGTTTTCCCGAATGCTCTTAAAAAAGCAATAGTCCACCCTATCTATAAGGGAGGGAACAGAAACTGCGTCAACAACTATAGGCCAATATCAGTGTTGCCTACACTCTCCAAAATTATTGAGAAGATTCTAAACAATAGTCTTAAGATATTTCTTGATAAATACCATATTTTAGCGGACAATCAGTACGGCTTCCGCTCCGGAGTTTCGACAGAGGATGCGGTACTTGATTTTACACAACAAGTTGCTATTAACCTAGATAAAAAAAAAAATAGTTTGGGTTTTTTTGTCTAGACCTTTCCAAGGCATTTGACACAGTTTCTGTTCCCAAGCTTATCTCAAAGTTCGAACGCCTTGGTGTGCGTGGCGGGCCTTTTTCCATCTTAAAGATTTTTTGAAAAATCGGACCCAATGTGTGAAAATTGATAAATACCTTAGCGAAGAAAAAATTGTGACTTACGGCGTACCCCAAGGAAGCATTTTGGGTCCTACCCTTTTCCAGGTGTATATGAACGAGCTTTGTAAGATGAGCATCCCAAATTGCAAGGTCTATGCCTATGCTGATGATACTGCAATCCTCGTTTATGGCTCCACCTGGGATAGCGTAAAGACAACAGCAGAAGAAGCCTTATATAAAATAATTGAATGGCTTAATTTAAATCTGCTAACACTCAATTTCTGCAAAACAACCTACATTCCTTTCGCTATCCGATGCGATGCATCACCATCACCCAATTTCTCATTGACTGCTCACTCTTGCTCTCACCCATTAGTACCTTGTATCTGCCCAACACTCATCAGATCTGCATGCGTAAAGTACCTTTTTTTTTTTTTTTTTTTTATCGTGCGGAAATCCCTTCGGATACCCCCCCGCCGGCTAGCGGGGGCGGTTATGTCGGGCTTGCACCGACTAAAACCGCACGCCGTCTCGGGTCTTCAGACGCCGGGGTGTAAGGTTACCCATAGAGCATATCCCTCGCACCCCGGCTGACCCTGGGCCATCTCACCACTAACAGCATCGTCATCCTGTCTCCTCTGAAAGCAGAGGAGTACGGAGAGCGATGTGTTCCCGCCACGTTGGGTATTGGCCGACGATCAATGCCAACCCTATGAAGGGGTGAAGGGGAAGCCATTGACCGCCGCCCAGGGTGTACCGGCCGCTCCGATTCCGTTCCCCCCGGACTGCAGCGGGATCGGAATCGGAGCGACACTCGAGGAGGTTACCCAACGCACACCCCTGCATGCGTAAAGTACCTAAGTATACTGATAGATGCTGGACTGAAATGGGACAAACAGATAGATGCCCTCACAACCAGGACAATGCGCCTCATACACATTTTCAAATCCCTCAGAGACTCGGCAAAGCCTGAAACGCTTAGGGTGGTGTATTAGGCACTTTGTCAATCGGTCCTTGGGTACTGCATTACTGTATGGGGTGGGGCAGCAAAGACGAACTTTCTCAGAGTAGAGAGAGCACAGAGAGCCATACTTAAAGTAATGACTAGAAAGCCCTATAGGTACCCCACTACAAAATTATACTCTGACTGCAGGGTACTTACGGTCCGTCAGCTCTTTGTGCTTCGTTCTGTTTTGAGAAAACACGTTAGCCTGCCACCATCAGATCCTAAAAAGAGGTCATTTCGTCTGCCAGGTGTCCCCCCAAAACAACTTTTTCCACACACCAATACTACACCTTAAGCACTCATTTGTATCGAAAAGTTCACAAACAGCTTCTCATCGTTGATCTCAACTCGCACCAAAACAGAGTGGTTGCTAGAAAAGGACTATGCCTATACGGAATCCTTAATTACTTACATCGCATAAGACACACATACACACACACACACACACACACACACACACACACACACACACACAATTCACAACACCAACACACTATACATCATAGTTACCAGCATACAGAGCATATCTCTACGGATGGATCGACACCGTTCTTTCCCGTATTTGTTTTAAGTTAGTTGTACTATAGTTCTTTTGGCTGAACTGTCTCTTAAGATACAGGTTAATCTAGTTTAAGAGGCAGGGTCACATACTCATACAGATTTAAACAACTACAGACATTGTTATATTATATTGAGTCACAACTAGTACATATCTACTCTATTATGTAAACATACCCTAATCTAGTACTTATAATGATGTTTAAATATATTAAGTGATCTGTATCCCTTTTTGGCAAATAAACTATTATTACTTATATTATTATTATAGATAGACTTTATTTAATTTTATAGATGAGCTCCTGAAGCGTGTAAGGACAAAAGCAGATAGCGGGTTGTTGACACTGCCTACCCCGGTGGGAGAAAGGTGTACTACTCAGTACCTACTTACTACACTTTGTATGCATGAATATGTATATTTGCATTGGTCTGGGTGTTTCTATGTATAGTACGTATTTAAAAAAAATGTAGATAAATAAGTGTTTATCCGCATTCTAGAACCCATAACAGGTCTTTTAGACCCATAATAGGCACCAGCTCTTACAATGCGTTTTATGTTATAAGTAATATCAGTTATGATCAGACCTAAGTATCCTATCATACTTGTATACCCATTGTGAGAGAAATAAATAAATATATAATAAAAATATATAATAACAATACTAGGTCTGCAAGGCGAATCGCTGCTTGCAATGTTGAGCTGAGTGAGACATCGTGAATCAGATTTTGAAAATTTTGAACAGTGATCATTCCTCCGTGGCAAGTCGGATTTTGAAAATTCTTTTTGAAAGTCACAACTCTGGACATGCTTTCTGAGCGTGTAAAGTTTGGTCACAGTGTCTCGAGCGGTTATTATGTAATTCCATCTGGAATTTTTTTAACGGTGGTCATTCCTCTGTGGTTATTACAGCGTTGAGCTGTGTAGCATGTCCTAGATTCCTAGAATATCAATACTAATATCATAAATGCGAAAGTATGTATATAATATAATGTATCTGTCTATTTATATGTCTGTCTGTCAGTTGAACACTTTCACGCCTAAACCACTGAACCGATTTTGATGAAATTTGGTAGAAAGATAGAATAGAGTTTGGGAAGGGACATAGCTGCTATATTCGATCACGATAACCGGTATTCACGAGAAAACAGCTAGTATATTAAATGTAAGTATGTAGGTATGTAATTTCATTACCTACTGTTCACTGTCCACATAATATCAAGTGCTTAAGCGCTTTACGGTAACGGTAACAGTTTGATAGATAAACAAATTGCCCATGCGTGTTTGTTGGTAAGCACCATAGAACTACCCTATTTATTTTTGTGCAACCGCTCGTGTACAAATAGCACATGTTTATCGTAATAAATTACGTACAGAAATTAATTGACCGTACTACCTGTGTTATGGTATCTACATGCGAGGGTGCCAAAACAAGTACGTACCTTTTGTTTTTTTCGTGCGGAAATCCCTTCGGGTACTATTGTTGTAGATTTAGGTCGGAAAAAGAGAACATCTAGGACGGGACTTGAACCCGCGGCCAGTCCCTTATAGGGAATACTCTGACCAACTGAACCACCTAGATGGCTCCAGCGTCGCCTTGAGACGTATATAATATATCGAAAAATTTCGAATGTCTGGGATGTGTCTAGGCGGCTCAGTTGATCAGAGCATTTCCCCCCTAAGGGACTGGTCGCGGGTTCAAGTGCCGTTCTAGATATTCTCTTTTTCGGACCTAAATCTATAATAAATATTTATATATGGTATCAAAAATTATACGGTTGGTGGAGACAGAGTCACGCTAATAAAGGCCTAGTGAGTTTTGGTAATTAGGGCCAGACGCGAGTACCGCATCGTGCCACCGGAAGCAACCTGCGCTTTGGCTGCAACGTCCGAAGTTGGAAGAAGTGTATCATCAGACGATGGAGTATCAGGCGGCTGGTGAAAGTCGGCCTATGCTTGAAGAGGTCCGCGGTTGGCGAGATGCCGCCTGCCAAGCCATCACGACTGATTTGTCGACCCGGCATTAGGCACCGAGTGCTAGTAATTGCATCCAGCCTGTCTTTGTCGGGTGGGTGGGGAGAACACATTTCTTTCCGATTGACTCAAAAAGTATCTGTATGTACCCCGATCGCCAGCAGGCAATCGAGTTCCACATGTCACTATTGTCCCTGCGATCAGAATTCGGTGCAGCATACGACCGAGGCTTGTTCAGCCTAGGCGGTGCAGCGCCAGGACCTCATTGCAAATGTTGGAGTCTCTCTCGCGTCCGGCCATCTTATGTTCCTTGCTTTACCGCTGGCGCATCTTTTTGAGATCAGCAAAACCACTTGTCCGTTCTCCCTCCAGATAATACCTACTTAGGTGTGCTAATCAAAAAGCGCTACAGTAAACGTTGCTATAATTTAAATGTATTCTCAGCCCGGCTTCATTTAGAAGACATTTAAAATGTTGGATATTTCATTCTATCACTGATAGCCTATTCAAACAAATCGCGGCAGGCCGTATTTACATTCAAATATAGGAAATGGGGATCTTTTTTTCGATCTCACGTGTCTGTTTATTTTAAAATGTTTGCTCTATGTCTGAGGCAGAGGGCTCCCTCGTTCCCTCCGTCCTCCAGTCTGCCTTTGTTTACGAGGGCGAACGGCTGTTTTACCTTGCGGCCCGCCAACTCGAACGCGTGACCAATTTAAAAATAAAACTTATATTCACCGCTGCACATCCTGTCTGCCATAACAAATGTGCTCAAAAACATATTTCTGATAACTTATTTATATCACGTCCTGATTCGCCAAGCTTATTGTTTTTTAAAAGTTTGATTCGCATTCCATTCGCGGTGTTGTTGCGCAAATAATTTTGGTTTATACCTAGTTGAGTTGTAATAAATTGAAATTTATTAACCAATGGTGCAGTAATTTAGTGTTATTATTTGATTACGAGATCTAGTAAATAAACTCTTTTTATTTCATACATTTTCTAATTTATGGATGTGTATTCGAAATTTTAAAGCGAATAGCTAATATGGATTGGCGCGAAAAACTCTTTGGTAAGGTCTTGGTTAAATGCGAATCTGGAACTCAAAATGGACAGTTTGAGAATATTTCAACGCTCGAAGCCTTATTTGATTGTGTGGAAGAAGGGGAAGGAGCTGTGTGTGGTATTTATTTCTCATTTGCGAACATAAGCGATACCAGTGACGATTTCGGAGTTCGTTTAGAAGAGGTGTTTAACCGTGTGCATCCTCGTTTGAAGATTGTGCAAGTGGTGTTGTGGGCTCATGTTGGAACACCTGAAGGTCCTGTGGAGAGAGAGGCTGGGTTCCGGAGAAGCCTGACTGGGAAGCCTTGGTTCGCCGTACCTTTCCACGATGTTGATACAAAGGTAAGCATTCCACTACATGGAATAGTAACATAGTTTCATTTGTTCCTGTGAATGTTTTCCTTATCTAGGATTATCTAGCCTCTCTACCTATGATGCTAGATAATCCTAGAGTTCACAGAATCATAAATAGAGCTCAGCTGGGAGACAGGAGATGTTATGTCAACTCCTTGCAAAACTAGGTGGAACATTACCACACGTTCTGACATTCGGATCTTTTAAAGGACCATGATTGACAGCGAGTGATGTCGTTTTGTACCGATCCAGGGTTGTAGCACTAAGATCTTTGCAGCACAAGCCAAATTCACCTGCAAGACAGTACACCTATTGATTGACGGAGGAGGCCTGGCATAGGCGGGTGCCAAAATTAAACCAAATTATGGAAAAGAGGAATAGGTACGAGAGTGGATTCGGGGTGCGAGGGATATGCTCTATGGGCAACCTTACACCCCGGCGTCTGAAGATCCGAGACGGCGTGCGGTCTTAGTCAGTTCCCGCTGCCCGGTGGGGGGAGGGGGGGGGATCCGAGGGGAATTCCGCACGAAAAAAAAAACTGGTACGAGAGTGGAGTGGACTCTGGGCTCCAAAGTCAATGCTTAGTATGCATTCGAGATTGCCGCTCGGATGAAGAGAGAGAGAACTTGTAATAAGATTTTTTTTTAAACTTCATGGTTCGCTTAAGTAATAAACTTGTAAACTCTCAAATCTAATTAGGAAATAGTCACGGTTTCGAAAACATAAGTACCTCAATGGCTCTTAGGTATTTTGGAAAGCAGAGAGCAAACATTTTAAAGCTTTCAAGCAAATTAAACAAACCAAAATGAGAAACGAAATAATCTAAATGAATGCTGAAGCTGCTGAGCGTCAAACAAGGTGACATGAAATTTCGGCGCCAAAAACGTTTGGAAAAACCTTACAGAACTTTAATTACTTTTATTTGAAATATTTAACTGACTGTGAATCGCGACTTTGTTCTCGCGCACTTTTCTCCGCTGTGTTCTATTTGGCACGCGTTGATTCATTTTAAAACACAAAAGTTTATAAAAAGCGTGTATGGGATCAATTTCTTCAGAGCCCAATTCAACCTCATCTGCAAGCCAGTAGGTATACCCGCTGATTGTAGGACGAGGCTGCAGCAGACAGCGAGCAGTCGAACATCAAACAAGGTGACGTAGAAATTTAATGACACAAATTTGTCACAAAATTCCGCCGGGTGGGTACCACCGTGCACGATTGCGAAAAACCCTCCATAGTAATCCAATTTCGGTTTGATTGCGTTCAGGGGTCAGCAAGTGCATAGCCGGGCAGGGGGATTGTGGTCGCAGCACTAGTGGGACCGGTGGGTGTCACGCGGTGCTGCGACGACAATCCTCTTCTGATGAGGACGTCAAGCTGAGTGCCACCATTGTTAACATGGTACGTGTATGTAAGGGTGACCCTCTTTCCTGAGACTTTACCTTCAGCTTACCATCAGGCGAGGTGAAGTCAAATTGACGTTTCCTAAATATAAAAAAACAAATTGAATTCCTGAGACGAGCTCAGCCGAATACCCCTTGTATTCGGCTGAGCTGAATTTTCGATTTTGCGTTTTTTTTTTTTTTGCGATTTTTTGCGATTTTTTCTTTATCTTGCAATGGTTCACCCCAGCACGAATCTAATACCGAAAACAGCAACTCGATAGCTCATCTCCTTCATACCCAAAACCGTGACAGAAAATTGGCAACGACGACGTCGACGACGTCGACGACAACTCGATAGCAATAGGGCTTTTCTAAAGAAACTCCCTAAAAAATCATATCAGCCGTAGGAAGTCCACTGCTGAACATAGGCCTGCCCCAATGACTTCCATTTCGACCGGTCTGTAGCGGGTCCGAGTCCCTGCGCTCTTTACTAGGTCGTCTGTCCACCTTGCAGAAAACTTACAGGAGTGTAATCACTTTTATTTGAAATATTTTATTGGCCGTGAATAGTGACACTATTTGTGTGCGAAAGGAGTTTATTGCTGAAAGATTGTTAGCTGAGTAAAGTGAAGTGGTATTATCCCAAAGTTACACTGTAGCCACCTTTTACGAAATTATTTACTTCGCAATATCAGGTACGCGTATTGTCACAGTGGAGAGCAAGTAACGGGGCCATCTCGAAACCGGAGATGGCCCAGGGTCAGTTGGGGTGCGAGGGATATGCTCAATGGGTAACCTTACACCCCGGCGTCTTAAGACCCGAGACGGCGTGCGGTTTTAGTCGGTTCAAGCCCGACATAACCGCCCCCGCTGGCACGCGGGGGGGTATCCGAAGGGATTTCCGCACGATAAAAAAAAAAAAAAAAAGTACCGGTTATTTTCAGACTATAGAGTCTACAGACTAATGGAATATATATACGACAGTGAATTACCAGAATGCCTTAAGTGACATCGAATTTTCATAGATAGAAGTTTCCAAACGACATCAGAAATAGTTCACAGTACAGTGATTTTCTTTTCAACTGATGATGTCGCTTCGTATTTTTCGTCATTCTCCAGTCGATATGTATTGACGACTCGTTTATTGTCGATATACTCCCGACAAAAGGCTTACTATTAATTCTATCGGATATTTTAGCATTCAACTGTCAAGCTGAACGTACAACGGTAGATGCAGGCAATAGGGTCGCCCGCTATCACATTGGGACCGAAACATAACTGGCAAATCGAGGGCCTACCCCTTCGGAGATACAGACGTGAAGTTATGTCAACTGTCATGATTGATTTTACTTTTCAATACTAACACCTTTACATACCCTAAGGGGTAGGTATAGCTGCATGAAACCCACATTCCAACATATTTCGTTTTGCACTTGCCCCTAGAGCCTTTCGTCATCTACTTGGCACCTTTTCCGTATCTATGCTGCCGCTGTGAGTTTTTTAAACCATAAATACTTCGCCCGTCTCGTGAAGCGAAGCCAAGACCTTACGATTACACGCGAATATACGTAACGCGCTGATCCTTCACCACTAGTCAAATTGTCAGACTTTTTAAGGCTCCAACTACTGGTAACGAATGCCACAGATGTTTCTATGACAACTGGGACCGACGGCTTAACGTGCTCTCAGAAGCACGGACGGGTCTCCCTGTATTAAGAATGGTCATCTGCTGGAAGTAACTCCGAACTTGAGAAAACCGGTCAAATTCTTGCCCACTTTATCTCCTTCGTTAATAGCTCTACTACGGGACATTGGCGCAATTGATGCTAAAAGCACAGAGCCATTCATTAAAAAAAAACCGTTCCCGCAGGGGGAACGCACAGGTAGATTTCGTGAAGCAATTAATATTATTTTATTAACATGTTTATTTTTTTTTCTCGAAAACGGTAACTTTTAGCGAAAAACTTTTCAGACATTTATTGTAGACTTAAAAATGGCCTATCGATTAAAAATGTTTCTGACAGCAAGAATGTTCACCGGTTACAAGTTATTATTTCTTTCCCGAAAAATTTTGGTTTTTAACCCCTCCACTTTTAGTTAAAGTTTTAATCTTATAGGTTTATAATTAAAAGTTGTTGGTATTCATGTATACTATGGGATAAAATTAGAACGGTTCGAATATCTTTCATGGAACGTGAAATTTTGAGGAAAAACTGTTTTTCACAAAAAGTGAGGCCCTACCGTCCCCTTAGGCCGGATTCCACCAATTCACGAACTTAAACTAAGTTTACACCCAAGCAATTTTTGATCGCAGTTTGAAAGCGATTGGGGCAAAAATGCGACCGTGAGAGTGCCGCAAATTTTGGGAAGTGGAACCATACATACATATATATATATACATATATTAACTTTTTGACCAGTGGTCATTTCGGACTCAGAGGGTCATAACTAGACCTCCTATGAAGATTTTTTTTTAAATTCGATGGTAGTCAAGAAACCAATAGGTAGATCGATTTCATCGAAATCTACCTAAAAAGAGTGGTCACCCATCCTAAGCCTGACCTTTATTACCAGATGGTAATGCTTAACCTTGCAATGTACTAAGCTACTCGGTTACCACTTGGCCACAAGCCCCCTTAGTTATTCTGTTACGTAATTACCAGTAATAGTAAGCAATTTGGAAACATGGTCTAGGAGACAATAATAGACGCGCGTCCCTTAGAGTATGCATACTGTCAAAAAAGTACCGGGAATTGATCATTTAGAAACTCTGCTTGAAGTGGTCGTAGAAGATCTTTTTTTCGCTAAGTGAGCACAACTGTTCACTATGACCACGCGGTGTTCGAGCGACACTCGTGATTTAGTTTGTTTAATGTGCGCCATTTAGTAAGTTCATCTCAAATGTGTTTTGCGATTTTCACAATGGACGAAAATTTCGTACATTGCTACCTTCTTAAATTTATCCTTGCTAATGGAATTTTTTGTTTCATAGTGCTGAAAATGATAAATATGGCTGGTGAACGACTGGTGGACGTGACGATTTAATTTAAAAAAACTGCCCATGTGTGGACCAGCAAATTTGCCTCACTTTAGTCGGTCGTCATCGCCTTCAATTGAAGTAGATTCGATTACCGCGATGCAGATGCGATGTCGTGCACTCGGAATTTCTGTCAGAAGCTGAGACAGTAAATAAAAAATATTATCTGAGCATTATAAGGCGTTTGAGAAAGCTAATTCGTCGGAAAAGGCCAGACTTGCGAGAAGAAAATGCATGGATATTGAATTTTGCACCGCGATAACGCAACATCTCGCAAGGCTATCATTGTGAACGAATTTCTGGTCAAAAGCTCTACCAATCATATCGAACAGCGAACCTATTTCTCTGATATAGCTCCAGCTGGCTTTTTCTTTTTCGAATCCCAAATTACTACTTCAAGGCACCCGTTTTCAGTCAATAGATGTCATTTAAAAAATCGCGGCGTATATTAAAGACGACTCCAAAAAATACGTATAAAAATGGTTTTGTGGATTGAGTAGTTCGTTGGCGTATAAGAATTATTTCTAACTGGGAACTATTTCGAAGGCGATACAAAAAATTTGGACGAATAATACATATTTTAAGTTTTATTGACTAATTCCCGATACATTCTTGACAGAGTAGTATAATACATAAACTGGGGTTATCCTTTCGAGGCCCTGGGGTTATCCTTTCGAGGGCTTACCCGGGGTGCCCGGCAACGGACACTTGGGGAGGACACCGTGCGGTTTTAGTCGAGACACGACATAACAAACCTAAAATCTGAAAGAAGTCTTCATCTAAAACCAAAATCCGAAGGGATTTCCGCACGTAAAAAAAAAAATCGACCAACACACAATAGGCTCAATGCGCAGCTGCCTGTAGGCAGGTGAACTAAATAGGTATAGTTATAGGAATAGAAGTGTTCGTCACAAATAGGAATGAGCTTGTACATTCAACGACAACAGTAGCTTGAAAAATTCTAATTTATTAATCCCCTTAGCTATTAAACCTTTCATAAAATAAGAAACTATTTTTCGGTGATAATTCCTCAATGGTATGTCCGATTTTTAATTTTATGATCTCAAAACATGTCCCTAGATTGTCGTTATGACCATGCCAAATTTGAATGAAATCAGATTTGTGGTTGCAAAGGAATATCCGAGTTTGTAAGCAGCTATCCGCGTATAAGAGCAATAAACTTTGTCCCCCGGGGATTATAAAATTATTTATACCGCTTTTATTTTTCCATGTAAAAAAGGTTTGTAAATATTTTAGAGTTAATCAACTTTTGGCGTTGACTGTACAACACGAGCCTAATTGATCGTCGATAAAAGGATTCGTTACCGGTGCTACTTAAAAGACTTGTATCTAAGTATGTATATGTGCATTCTAGGACCCACAACACAAGCTAGTTAGGCTATGCTTACATTGGGTCTAAAAACGGCCTAGAATATTTATTTACTACCAACAGTCAGTAGTGACCATTCCCTTCTAACTTTTATGTGCACTACTAGACGTGCTGCTCAGAACAAATATTGTGTCGCCGTTCCTTGGTGAGGAATTTGCAACAGGACGCAGAGACTAGACTAATGAATTTTATGAATTAATGCTACCATCAAGTTTCCTAATATTAAATGAACACTTATTGGTATATGAATCCAGGATCTCATTGTGGGAGGTGCAAACCTTACTATACCGTTTTTTTTCGTGCGGACATCCCTTCGGATTTCCCCCCCCCCGCGTCGCGAATGAACTTCAAGGCTGTCGAGTAATTAAATTAATATTAAAAAGAGTGTGTGTGTACTTATGTAGGCACGTAAGAAGTTATATTTCCTTGGCGTAACAAGATAAAATCTATAAAAAACTTTCTAAAATTTTAAGCCTTCGCGTTATCCTACGTTTGTAGAAATAATAAAAAAATGTTTTAGTTTATGATGTAAATAAATAATACATACCGTCCACTAACCTCAACTCTACAAACTTACGCAAAGTAAAATATTGACTAGTTAACTTCAGGGTGTTGGTTATCTAGTTAACTGCATGGTGTCTGTTTTTCGTGACGGTGTGAAATTTCCTCTCATCATTTTTCCCTAACGCGCAAAAGAAGTATAACTTCACAAAATCAACATCATTTAAAAGTATGCAAATATAAACCACCCAAACTCTCCACTAACTGAATCCTACAATAAAATACAAAACAATTTCTAACAGCCACAAACGTCCGCTTTCATGGAATTCTAAACGAAGGAAGGGTAGCCAAGTAATGCGAGTATCCACCTAACATTAAAATTTGCATGTCTCCGCAACCCGACCACTGTCGTTAGTTTCCTACTGAAGAAAGTTCCTAGGTTCATTCAAACGGTAGGTGCGCCCACCCTCAGTAATTACGGGTAAAAGCGAGGGTTGCGTCGATACCTACTATGTATCACCCTAAATTACTGCCCTCCCTACACTTTCACTCAGAGGGGCTTTTTTATACTGAACACAGGTGCGTTTTGATACATTAATGTCCTGTTTACCTCATTTGTTTATGTTAGCCCCTACTTGCTGGTAAATTGAGACAAATTGGAGTAAGACAACACTCATTTTCTTCATAATAAAGTAGATTTTATGTTTATAGAAATAGAGACGTTTATAAAAGACCGGGGATTCAGATCATAATGAGATTAAATCCTTATAAAACATTCATATTTATTCAGAATGAAATTTCTTTAAGTGCAAAAGCTGATAAGTATTATAATGGGAATAAAAAGAATGCTATCTGAATAGAATCTAAAAATCAATACCAAGAATACTATACATTATACACTAAAATTAAGTACTGCAGGTTTATAGCTGGCTATATTTTTTTCTTTGATCGATAGTTACTAGTGTCTTGCCCTATGGGCAACCTTAAACTCGACCCATTAGAGACCCAAGACGGCGTGCGGTCTTGGTCGGTTCGAGCTTCTGTGGGGATTTCCGAACGGAAAAAATGTACTACTACCTTTTTACCCCTTAGTATAAGATTTCGTTTGTGCTAACGTTGCGATCGTGTGCTCCTACGTTTGTTTCTCGGGATGGGCAAAAGATAATTAGAAAGTTTATACGAAATAAAACGAGTGTGGGTTTTAGTTATCTAAACTGTTCCTTAGCTTCCGGTTGCTTTCCAGCAGCCATGGTCACGGGGAGACCATAATGGTATTTGTCTCCTATCTTGAATCGTATAGATATCCCAAAAAACCTAGTCTCACTCTTTTCCATTCTCACTAGCAACAGAATAGAATCGTACTGATAGGCAGCAATAAGTTTTGATTCTAATTTTGAGCATTACAATTTCAATTGCTGAATTCTCTGAAAACATCCTCAAATCTCACATTCCATTATCCAAAACACTCGTAGTACAAAATCCTCTAACCTTAATCCATAAAAGCAATCCTTGGTATTATTGTGAAGCGGGTTCCGTTGTTTTACCAAATTACTTTCATTCGGTCCAGTAATTTAGACCCTGCATAATAAAGGCTCATGTATTTAGATCTAACGATTTCGCCGGGGAGTTCGAACATCCATTTTGCCGCGGGCATCCATTAAGGAACGAATGAACGAACGAATTTCTCTGGGTCCATTGGTGAAAGTGGGTGAAAATGACGCTGACCCAACTGTTCCTTGATTCATTTTAAGTTATAGATAGCATTTGTATTAGAGGGAATGAATTTCGGAATATTTGAAGTGTTAAAGTGGCAATTTCGATGGACGAATTACGGTGTTCACTTTGCTAACAATATGTACATAAATAACTTCTGGAAATTGAATCCGTAACCAAGCAACACGGAATAATACATTAAAGAATGAAATATTCATTGGCTTCTGGATTTACGAAGTATTTATGTTTTCTAAGGACATTTTAGTAATATTAAAAGTGATACAAAACAGTGAAAACAAATTAAACACGTTTCTTTTTACTAATCGAATTAGATTTATGGGTAAAAGTAAGTCAAAAGGGCCCTTTTTCTAGACTTTGTGGTGCTAAACCCAATAATAAGTCTGAATTGTTTAAAAAACCATATCATATCTAAGGCTGAATTTCACCAATAATAGGAACTGCTAAGGCGAACCTTACCACATTTCACGAAATCAATTACATTAAGTAAAACGTGATAAGTCAGTTTTGTTGAACAGATTTTCACGAGTGACATCTAGTCTAAGCCTAAACCAACTTTACACTATGTTAGGCTGTAACATAGTGTATAGTTGGTTTAGGCTTAGACTAGAAGAATAAATCCTGAAACTTCCTTTATTATAATAATTACATAACTATACATCTCACCGTCCAAAAATGGGCAATGAAAGCCATTACCAAGAATCTTAAAGCTTTTACACATCTAATCCCAATACTGAACTGATTTAATTTGCACCCACACAGCCGAACACTTTAAAATCTGCAATAGCAGCAAACCTTGCTTCAAAGACCGGTCACTGAGGCACACACACCCGCAGACTGTAATGATTCAAGTCTGATGGCTTGAGGGGAACACAGAGCATGTGTTTTTTCACCGCGGGGATATAAATGTATGGTATACCCGGTGCAGGAGGCCTAACGAAGTATGGCGTAATTTGATATGACTCGATTTATGAAGGGATCTGCAATTGTGAGGTTGGTGAATTGGTTTGAGTTTCATCGCGGAAACAGACATAACTTGAATGTGGAATAATCTATTTCGCTGATATGATACTGCATTGATGATTCATCAACCTCATTAGGTTGCGAAAGGTAGTTAGCCACCATTTTTTACTTGTTTACAATGTAGTCACAATGTAATCTCCAGAGGACTAGTAGACTATTTTCAAGTTGTTTAAGAAGTAAGGTTTTAGAGCTAAGGTGATCGGTAAATTGGAATGTGTTAGCTTCTTATGAGAGCTACTGTATCTAGAGTACCTTTTTTTTTTTTTTTCGTTCGGTAATCCCCGGTTTGTATCTAGAGTACCTCCGTTATTGTATTAGTAGTTTAAAGGTATTTCATTCCCTGTTTATTTATACCAAAGCAAACAAAATATTTCACTATCTTATCTGCTACAAACGCGCTGAGTTCGTTGGGTCACACACGCCTACTTTTGTTCACAAAATAACAAATGATAACTACACTCCCTGTTCCGAAATCCGAAGGGATTTCCGCACGAAAAAAAAAAGGTATTCTTGGAAACAGTGCGAGGGATATGCTCTGTGCGAGGGATATGCTCTATGGGCAACCTTACACCCCGGCGTCTGTAGACCCGAGACGGCGTGCGGTTTTAGTCGGTTCAAGCCCGACTTAACCGCCCCCGCTGGCCGGCGGGGGGGTATCTGGAGGGATTTCCGCACGAAAAAAAAAACAGATAGTTATTCTCGGAAACAATGCGGTACTGATATTTTGTACAATCGTAAAAGGGCTGACTGCCAGCGAGTAGACATGGTTATTTTAAAATGTATAATGTAGTCCCTGGGTTTATCCCCTTGGGAAGTACACCGTGTCGTTTTAGTCAGATCGATTCCAACTTACCCACCTCATCGCTGGCACTGGAGGGGTGAAACCCGTGGAGGTTTTCAAACGTAAAAAAAAGACATCGGTATTGAGAAAAGGACCGGTGAAAAGCATCCTAAACCAGCAGGTGTATTAATAACAGTAAAGGAAGCTCGTAAGGAGGCGTGTATGGGGCCTACCAAGATCTTCGGGCTCAATTCAAACTCACCTACAAGCCGGTTCACCTGCGGATGAACAAAAGAGTCTCTAGCGCATACTTTCTTCTTGGGATTGGGGGTTCCAAAATAATGCAAGTTGTAAAAGAGCGGACCCAGTGCTCCATAGTGCAAGTGTTGGATTCAACCAAGATTGGCACTTGAATGGTGACGAAGAAGAAATTCGTGAGCTGTGTGAAGAAGAAATTCTTAGAAGTGCTTCTAGTATGCTCGATAGACGACAGAAGGCTCTTGTAATAAAGGATTAAAGTAGGTGCTTGTTGAAATAGGTGTATTAAACACTCCACCGCCTACACCTTTAAGAATATACAAGCGTATATAGTACTGTAGAGTCTGGCGGTTGACTTCACAGCTTCTTGTCGATAACTTGTGATATTTAAATTATAAGACAAGGATTTTATATGATTAATATATTTATTCGTAATTATAATTCTACTAAACCTGTTTTAGGGGATTTACGCGAGGTTCTTTAACTTTACTAATACGAACAAGAGGGTCGCGAAATCCGCTCAGTGACTGAGCCTAATACACTTTTCACTTGAGATTTTCTTCTCCCGTATCAAGGACGGTTCCTTCATCACCCCCTGACCGGATCTGTCCAACCTTTTGTTTTTTCTCTAACCTCTAAATTCAAATTGATTTATATATATTATTTTAATATCGCTGACGCGTGATGGCCAGGCAACTATAGTGTTCGAAGGAGTCCGTAGGTATTATACACAGAAACACCCATCCAAACATAGATAAAGTTATTAATGCACACAAATATTTGCAGTTAGCTAGCCGGAATCGAGTCCGCGACCCCGCCACGCCCAGCAGGTCAATTTTGTTTCGCGTCTGCATTCGTAATGGAATTTCAATATGATCAGGTGTATCCTTTGTTGCTGCAAACGTTCGCATTATTACTCTGGGCGAGGCCGGACAGGGCTTTTTATTGGAGAATGTCTCATTAAATAATAATTAGCGGTAGTGGATGACTCTTCAAGCCATAAAATAATGAGTAAGTTGGTGAGTTGCAATCGAGAGGTTTCTCGTTCGAATACCACTTGCTAGTGTAAATTAGTCTCCTTATGTTTTTGTGAATATCTTCTGCGGCAGAATTACCGAAAGTTTGCCAATGATTGTTATATATTAAAATTTATTATTTAGTATCATCGCCATTTTATATGTCATCAATTTAGTCGATTCTAGTTCACTGGACATCTATACTATTATATAATTGTAAATTAGTTAATTAGTTAACATTAAAAAAAACTTGTGTGATGTTGAATGAAGGATTCCGAACCCAAAATGGTTTTTTTTTGGAATCCTTGTCTGTTTATTCGCGATTGACGCAAAAACTACTAAACGGATTTTGATACGGTTTCTTTATTAGAAAGGTTTTAGTCTAACTTGAATCTGTAGTAACTATGTTTGATTGCAATTGGTTGAGTAGAACCGGAGATATGATCAAAAACGATAACGATAACGATAAATGGTGGTAGAAATTTGATGACACAAATTTGTCACAAAATTCGACCGGGTTGGTACCACCGTGCACGATTGCGAAAAACCCTCCATAGTAATCCAATTTCGGTTTGATTGCGTTCAGGGGTCAGCAAGTGCATAGCCGGGCAGGGGGATTGTGGTCGCAGCACTAGTGGGACCGGTGGGTGTCACGCGGTGCTGCGACGACAATCCTCTTCTGATGAGGCCGTCAAGCTGAGTGCCACCATTGTTAACATGGTATGTGTATGTAATGGTGACCCTGTTTCCTGAGACTTTACCTTCAGCTTACCATCAGGCGAGGTGAAGTCAAATTGACGTGTCCTAAATGTAAAAAAATAAAAACCGACTTCCACGCGGACGGGGCCGCTAGCATCAGCGGGTTATAATATAAAATCCTACATATATTATATGCCCAACAAAACAGAAACAATCCCGCAAAATCAAACAGCCGTAAGTCCCTAACCCGTGTTGTTGATATAGGGTCACAAGGAGGAGCAATGTCACTATGCATTGTTCGGCTGAGGTTAACTCGAAAGGCTGAGGGTCACCACCCGTGTCCTGTGAGACCGTACTATTGTGTTATACTCGTAACTACTATTGAGTCTAGTGTCTTGTTGTGGAATATAACTAGGTCTGCAAGGCGAATCGCTGCTTGCAATGTTGAGCTGAGTGAGATATCGTGAATCAGATTTTGAAAATTTTGAACAGTGATCATTCCTCCGTGGCAAGTCCGATTTTGAAAATTCTTTTTGAAAGTCACAACTCTGGACATGCTTTCTGAGCGTGTAAAGTTTGGTCACAGTGTCTCGAGCGGTTATTATGTAATTCCATCTGGAATTTTTTTAACGGTGATCATTCCTCTGTGGTAGCATTAATTTTTTCAAAACATATCCATAACCTCTGATTGACCTCTTTAAATCATGCCAAATTTGGTTCTGATTGGATTAGTAGTTTAGGAGGAGACCTGTGACAAAGAAAATCCTGAAGTCTGGTATGAGGAGCTTTCGCTCGACTTCGTCTCACTCAGCTCAATTAAAACTAGCGGTATTTACACACCAAGTTTTTTAAGGCAACCCGAGGGTATTCAACGACTTTAGGTATTTTGGGCATAGTAAAGTTGTCACTATACGCTGGCGGTCCGCGTCCTGTGTTTCGCAGCACACTGCACTGCTACACAGCATACAGCAAAACATCGAAGGTTAACTTAAGATGGTGTTGTAGTATCAATTCCCCGAAGGCGTCATATAGGTAGAAAACGTAGGTATTTTAAATTTTCATTGTATAATTCAGAATTTATGTAAATTTTGGATAACCGTTTTTCATTCTCCTATCAAACACCTTCATTTTAGTATCATTTTTATTTTTCTTACCCAAATACAACTCAAATAAAACTGGAATCTGTTTTGGGTTAGACCAATCTTTGAGAGCAAATTCTATCGAGCAAAGTAAAAGTCATCGTGTATCGAATAACCGAAATTACTAGTTTAAATAGCCTAGAATAACATATATGATTTTCAGAATACAAGGACTTCTCATTTTCGAAAAATCCTTATTTAAAAACACCTTTCCTCAGCTTAACGAGCTAACGCCACCAGAGAGTGAGCCGTTCCTCTGAGCGTCAAAACACTTGTGTACCAATACAAACTCAATTAGAACGTTCTTCATACAGGTTAATTGGTAGGCTGTGGAGGTAGGCGGGTACAAACGCGACAAAAACGCGAAAATCGCGCTAATCACGTTACACGCGCGTAGTAAGCTCGTCTTAAAAACGTCGCGTCGTGTGGAAAGGCCCTAAGAGGATAATAATGAGTTTTTGTCTGTGTCAAGTACTACGGTGGCGGTAGAACGTTCAACTGCTACGTCAGAAGACGCGGATTCGATACCCGCTCACTGCAACGACGGACGTAGTCACGGGCAACTGCTAGTATAAAATATAAGTAAACGTTCCATTCAATAACGTTGCCTAAGCCTGGATTATTATATCAATAAATTACATATAATCCGCTGAATATGAGACTGAATAAAATGGGTACCTATTCGTACAAAAGACTTGGAAGTTTAGGTGGATTTAGATATAAATGGGCAATATGTATCATCTATCTATATTATTATTATTACATAACATAACTTCACGCCTGTATCTCCGAAGGGGTAGGCAGAGGTGTATTGCACACCCACGATTCGCACAGTAATGTTTAGGTCCCAATGTAATAGGAAGCGAGCCTATTGCCATCTACCGGGATCATTACTAAGCGAGCGATAATTATTATTTATTTATTATCTATACAAATAAATAAATAAATATTCTACGACATTCTACACAGCGCTTTCTATACCCAAATTAAGCATAGTTTAACTAGCTTGTGTTATGGGTTCCAGAATGCGGATAAACATACTTATATACTTTTCACTCCTCTTTCTCAAAAAGACCGTCAGTGTGGCGTACCAGAGCGAAGAAAAATTAGCAATTCTGCCCCTAGGGGAAAAGGATTTTATTTTTTAATTTTTGTGTGTCAAATGACAATGAGCCTACAAAAACGAAAAAGTCTTTAGTCATAAGTAGAATAATCATGAATAAAGACTCGCCTTATTACTGGTAGCAATTCTGTTGCTGACATCACTAAACTAATTTTTCTCTAAAATTTTCTTATTTTAGAGAAATTTAGAGGGAATGCTATTCTGTTGTTACGTCGAACTAAATTTGGTGTTCAATATGACAGCACCAAATTTGAATCTGACATCACCAAAATTTAAATATGAAAGTGTTACCGTTATTAAAAAAATAAGAATGAATGATAAAGAGTGAATTATTAAATTCTTTAAAAACTATATTCTTAGGTTTTTAGAATGCCGAAAAATGATTATTAATGCAAATTATAGATCAAACAGTAAACAAACCGTTATTTTTCTTAGTCATAGCTAAGTACAAACGGTTTTATTCAGTTCACTAGCCTGGCAACCCGGGTGTAAACCTCTTTGTTATCTATAAATAAAGACATGGCTTAAAGGTCTTGTAACCAAGCCAAAAATCTTCAAAAAAAAAAAAAAAAAAACTTTGTTATCTACGCAACTAAACTATCTCTGGCTGGAATATGTGCAAGTCAATTTGACGTGACATGACACAATTGACATATCGGATCAGTTAAAAATTTGGCAAGGAAATAATTGCTTGATTTGAAATACATGAACAATTTAATATTTATTTTAGGGAATTACATTGAGCAGCTCGCCACCTGTATCTCTATTGCTGCCCTCTGTACAATCTCCTCAGGAGGTACAGCAGCCACAACTGCCTCAATCTGGTGTCTCGGCAGAAGCTGGCCCCATTCGCCATCGGATTGTGCCGAGACGCCGCATATTGCCTAGGCCTTCACGACCTCCTGCCTATGAAAACTTAGTGAATGCCCTGCATGAAAGCAATAGCACCTTACAAGAAACTATTCGTAACATAGTGTTGATGTGATTGTGATTGTTGATTGTGATTTTTGGTGATTATATGTATAAAAAATAACTTTATTTAAAACGAATTATATGTTTTTAATTAAAATTTCTTTCAATTAATTCTGCCCTCATTTGTCTGTGAAAAAGTTTAGGACTTTAACAGACATAGATACCGCTAGAATAGTTTATTTCAGTTATTTCCATAGTATTATGAGCTACGGCATTCTCCTTTGGGGTAATGCCGCAGATTTAAATACAATCTTTGTTAATACAAAGTTATTGTGCCAGATGGTTACCGGACACGGGTGTTTCGGTAAGACACGGCGCTCCACACGTTGGTGGAGTGCCCTGCGTGGGCGAGTCAACGCCGGGATCTCGTTGCGGTCCTGGGCGTGGACGTTGTTAGCCACTTTATATAATTAGCTGGTTTTGCGATGGTAACATAAATAAAACTGGCGACATTATAGGTCTCATAGTAATTTATTGATTCGACTACACAGTACAGTACAAGCGTACAGAGTGAGTGTTTAAAGTAAAACCACCAACACAACTACTTAAATCCATGTTCGGATACTTGTATCGAGCAGACGTTCTCTCGTTGGAGACCATGGTGAGGGCCGTGGTCTCCGACGGGAGCAAGTGGCACGCCGCCGCCTCTTTCTGCGAGCAGGTAATGCGCGCGAAAGAGACGGCGGAGAGGGAGCGGGAGAGAACCCTGCCCCCCGAGTTTCGCAGTCTGCGGCGAGGACGCCGCAGACTCATCTAAGCCCGGGACTACCGACCTCCATGATCGGGGCCTGAGGACGGCAGTTGGCCGACTCGTCGTCCTTACAGAAGCAGGCCGTGGCGGAGGCGTGTCGTGTGTGCCCTACACACGCCTGCCAACTCACCGAAGCGGGATAAAACCCGACCCCACCAGGCGAGGCCGCGGTGGCGGCCAAAGTCCGCCGGCAACTGGGGTTATCCTTTCGAGGGCTTACCCGGGGTGCCCGGCAACGGACACTTGGGGAGGACACCGTGCGGTTTTAGTCGAGACACGACATAACCACCCCCGCTGGCCAGCGGGGGGGTATCCGAAGGGATTTCCGCACGTAAAAAAAAAAAAAAGAAATGTTATTCATCATAAAAATGTTACTTGAATTGAAAATTTAACGAAATTACAATTATCACTATAACTGGTCGGCAGTATTTTAGATGGCGTCTAATTTAAGTGTTGTTTTAGACGTTTAGGACGTACAACAGAATACCAAATAAGCAAATTTGGACTGAGTTGAGTAACTAAGCTAATTTTGGTTGTGTCAAACTAATAATAGTTTAGTCATACGTTTTCAGAATACAAAACGTCATTTGACATCACTAAACAAAATTTTAGTGATTTTTAGTTTAGTTTAGAGAGTTTTTGAACAACAGAATTGCTACCACTGTTTCATAAAAAAAGAACTTCATTTTAATTTTGAAAATGGAACTAAAATCAGCGATCTCTCATGCAATGTGTTGCGGCTACAGAAGAAACAAAAAAAAAGACATTGGCGCGAAATCTTTATAATTTCTCTCTAATTGCAAATTGAATTGGTACATAGTGACCGTAATTAATTTTAAAATAGTGAAAATGTCATCAGCTAGTGAGAATGGAGACCCTAATTTACAAATAGAAGAGAAAGGAAAAGAAATAATTTTCAATCTGTTGCCGTCAAGGTCACAAAGCATTTATTTAAATACTTACGAAAAGTTAATAAAATAAACTTCATATTTCATATTGTATTGGATTGTTTTATTTTCTCGCAATCGTAGTGAAAGTATAGTGTAACACACGGCGCTAAAACCCATTAAAACTCGGTTTCTATTTACTTCCTCGCTAAAGCTCGGGAGTAAAACTACCTTTTTTTTTTCGTGCGGAAATCCCTTTGGATACCCCCCCCTCCCCCCGCCGGCCAGCGGGGGCGGTTATGTCGGGCTTGAACCGTCTAAAACACCTCGTTTATAATGGGTCATTTTAGCTCCTTGTATAACAATCTACTATTTTTTTGTAAATACATACATATTATACATAGAAACACCCAGACCAATGCAAATAGACATATTCATTCATACAAATATTTGCACTGAGCGGGAATCGAACCCGCGCCCCACGTCGTAGCAGTCGCATGCACTACCGCTACGCCACAGAGGCCGTCAAAAATCAAATCTTAAATTAATCATCAAAAATTGAAGTGTCTGTTTGTAAAATTAAAATAACAGAATATTTTTGTCTGCCTTCCTGTCTGTTTCAAAGAAGTAAACTCTGGAACGGCTGAGCCGATTTTGACGGGATTTTCACTGACAGATAGGTAATACACGTAACTGCGAAACTACTTTTATTTTACACAGAAATTAGGTCTCCGCGCAAAAGGACTAAAACCCTAAAAATCAAAATCCACGCAGAAATCGCGGGCACAGCTAGTTCTTGACAAAAAAAAACTGGGCTTGACGTCAAAAAAAAGATGACATCCTTGCCAATAATCTCACTGCGAAGTGGAAATGAAAAAGCTCGGAGCCTGGGGTAAGTGGACCCCTTGTGAATCATGAATGCCTTGACTGTAACTGGGAACAGCACTGAAATGAAATTGATGATGCAAGCTGTTTGTCGACGATTATAGGACGAATCAGCCTGATAATAGATCAAATTGTATATTTTTAAGTGTATTACTGTTCATTAATGGGTAGGTATATGGGGTGCGGGGTGTGTGTTGGGTAACCTCCTCGAGTGACGCTCCGATTCCGATCCCGCTGCAGTCCGGGGGGAACGGAATCGGAGCGGCCGGTACACCCTGGGCGGCGGTCAATGGCTTCCCCTTCACCCCTTCATAGGGTTGGCATTGATCGTCGGCCAATACCCAACGTGGCGGGAACACATCGCTCTCCGTACTCCTCTGCTTTCAGAGGACACAGGATGAGCGATGCTGTTAGTGGTGAGATGGCCCAGGGTCAGCCGGGGTGCCAGGGATATGCTCTATGGGTAACCTTACACCCCGGCGTCTGAAGACCCGAGACGGCGTGCGGTTTTAGTCGGTGCAAGCCCGACATAACCGCCCCCGCTGGCCGGCGGGGGGTATCCGAAGGGATTTCCGCACGATAAAAAAAAAAAAAAAAAAGAAGGTATATGGGGTGCCAAAAACTTTACCAGTTAAGGTGTCATTCACAATATATAGAAACTAGTTGTGCCGCTGCGGTCGACTGCTGATTTTTTATACGATCCGCCTGCGGTTGCGGTCGGTCTCGGAATGACACCTTTCACTACCAGTACCAAGAGCTTCGGCGCCAATCCATACTCACATGCAAGCCGGTACACTTGCTGATTAACGGACGAGGCTCTGATACAGGCTTTCTTTCCTCACTGGGTTGGGAGGGCACACTGCATTTAATCCCATAAAAGCCAATAATGACAGTTTATTAGAAGAGTTTTCACACAAACCGCAAAATTAGTAAAATAGAATGTCACACAATACGTATGAGTGTAAGCCCACGTCACGTCAAACTGACACTTAAATTTGTGTTCGTTAGTGCTATTTTCCCGTCAACTTTGACTACAATGCGTATTAATGTAACCGTCTTGCAGCATTGTTCTCGAACCTTTTGTGTGGGAGTACCATAACGACCCGCGGATAGGGTTGCCAAGTCCAAAAATAGAAAAAGGCGGACTTAAATATGTATCTATTTATTATGTAATTTAGCCGGACATTTTGCCCTAAAAGCCCGACACACTGAATAACATAACATAACTTATCTCCTAACCTAACTCCTGTATCCCCAAAGGGGTAGGCACATTACTAAGAGAGCGATAATTAACATTTTTAATACACACATAACTACGAAAAGTCAGAGGTGTGTGCCGGGGCGACTGGGAATCGAACTCCAGACCTCGTCTCGGCAGTCCGTTACGTGAACCAATGGGCTATTACCGCTTATTAATAATAGCCTGACACGTGAACCCTTTATCAAGTAAAATGGCTATTCTCCGAAAGTTATTTCTATGCTAAATTTTAACAAAACCTATTCAGCAGTCTAGGTGTGAAAAGGTATCAGACAGAGTTATTTTCGCATTTAAGATATTAAGATATTAGTATGAATGAATCACATTTTGTTTTGTATTAAAGTCATTTATTTTGTTCTCTTATACCCGACATAGCCGTTTGTTGGTGGCTGAGCCGCGGTAGCCTAGTGGTATGGGTAATGGACTGCTGAGACGAGGTCTCGGGTTCGATCCCAGGTTTTACCATGGCACACACCAATGACTTTTCGATGCTTTTCGAAGCTATGTGTGTATTTATCGCAGGTTTATAAGTGCCCGGTTAATGGCAATAGGCTCGCCACCTATTACATTGGGACCTAAACATAAACAGGCGAAATGTGGGTGCTAGCATCTCTGCCTACCCCTTCGGGGATATAGGCGTGAGTTTATGTTATATGTTATGTTATGACCTCCTCCGTAACCACTCCCGCGATCTTAACCAAATTTACCACTGTGATAGTGTGGACACTGAGGAGTGTTTTGAAGCAAGATGGTTCATGTCCGATGTACCATTGAGGAATAATCACCGAAAAACAGTTTCACGAGCGTGCGGCCTTAGCTAAGCGCGCGACCGTAGTAAGATGTCTTATTTTCAATTAAGCACTCTTACTTGAAAATAAGACATCTTACTACGGTCTACGCTCTACCAGCTCAATTTATTTCAGTCGCACCCTGCACTGAATTCCTAGTAACATTATACATTGAAAGCATTGATATCTATACTACTAAAGTAACATTGAGAGTAACTAAACCTTTATAAATATTATTGATGGTAACTATATATTCGGCATCTTTAAGTGACGTGGGGTAGACTAAAAGACAAATAAATATTTGTGTAAAGAGGCCGATACCTGGCAACCCTACTCACAGACCTCATGGCAACTCAATTTCGAATTAGATAGATACGGTGATAGATATATACGGCGATAGATACGGTGGTAGATACGGTGTATCTACTACTCAAAAGGTACCTTTTTTTTTTTCATGCGGAAATCCCTTCGGCTTGCACCGACTAAAACAGCACGCCGTCTCGGGTCTTAAGACGCCGGGGTGTAAGGTTACCCATAGAGCATATCCCTCGCACCCCGACTGACTCTGGGCCATCTCCGGTTTCGAGATGGCCCCCTTACTTGCTCTCCACTGTGTCATCTGCTAATCAGAGCGACACGTGGAAAGCTTCCGAACAGCCCTCAACAGGGCCGTCCTCGCCTCGGTCGGAGTTGGCCGTAGGCGGCAGCGTCTCTCCCACCCTAGGAGAGAGGTAGTCACTCAAAAGGTACCTTTAACTAGATTAATTAGGTCGATGCGCAGATCGTATAGTCGTGAGTTATCTAAATATACGTATTTTATCTAAATATAAGTTTACGTATTTTATCATTTTTATTCATTTTTAACCGACTTCAAATAAATAGGAGGTTCTATGTTCGCCTGTATTTTTTTTTGTATGTTCTTCGATATTTCCTTCATTTATGAACCGATTTTGAAAATTCTTTTTGCGTTGGATTCGGTTTGACTCCATGTTGGTCCTATAATAACTTTATTAGTATTAGACCTACTAGCACTCCGGAGATACAGCAAGTAGCTCCTCAAAATCAAACAGAAAATGTGAAATTATGGAGTGTTGGATCGAACATGAAGTCAAATGTTTTTTGTTTGGAATTTTGGAATATTATTTTGAAATATTGGTGCCGATTCTGCTGTACAAAACTCTCTAAACTAGATTACCTTTTTAATACACTCTAAATTTAATCCAACGGCACATAGAACAAAACTTCGAAATTCAAATGAAATAGTTTAGAGAGAGTTGAGTGAGATGAGCAAAAGAATTAAGTCCATAAAAACATTTGTTTTAAAGTGCTGCCTCACCGTGAGCATTCGCCTGTAATGTTACAGATTCTAACATTCGATACATCAGTTAAGTAGTGGTGAGTGGAGAATGGAGTGGAGTGAAGTGAAGTGGAGTGAAGTGAAGTGGAGTGAAGTGAAGTGGAGTGAAGTGAAGTGAAGTGGAGTGAAGTGGAGTGAAGTGAAGTGGAGTGAAGTGAAGTGGATTGGAGTGGTTAGAAGGTTAGAAGTGTATACTCTACGTGTTAGGTCACTTTTGACAAAGCACGAAGAAATAGGAGCCCTTCTTGTTTGGAGTTGTGCGTTCATACAGGTGACGACCCTTTTTTTTTTTTTTTTTTTTTTTTTTTTTTTTCGTGCGGAAATCCCCTCGGATACCCCCCCGCCGGCCAGCGGGGGCGGTTATGTCGGGCTCGAACCGAACAGGTGACGACCCTATTGATCTTTCTACGGGCTTGGCATCCACTTTAACAGTAAAGTCTTACGTGTTTTCTTATATTTAGAATTAAATCTATAATTCAAATATTTTGTGCCCGGTAGATGGCAATAGGCTACATTGGGACCTTAACATAACTGGCGAATCGTGGGTGTGTAATACACCTCTGCCTACCCCTTCGGGGATACAGGCGTGAAGTTATGTTATGTTTTTAATTATTTTACACTTTTCAATGCCTTTTTGGTTATTGAAGTCGGTTGAATTTTTTTAAATTAAAATAGTTTATTTAGTGTAAACTATTTGGCAATAGCACGGTGTGACGTCATAACTTGTTATTTCATACAAGTTATCACAATACTTACCGAATTGACTTTTCATGGAAAGATAACAGAATCCTATTTCACATGCTAGTTTCGACCATAATCATTAACATATATAACATAACTTCACGTCTGCATCCCCGAAGGTCCCAATGTAATAGGGGGCGAGCCTATTGCCATCTACCGGGCACATTATTAAGCGAGCGATAATTAACATTTATTAATGCACACATTACTACGAAAAGTCAGAGGTGTGTGCCCGGGATGACTGGGGATCGAACTCGAGACCTCGTCTCAGCAGTCCGTTACGTACGCCACCGGGCTATCGCCACTATTCGACCATAATCGTTATTAATATTTTGAAATTATAACATACATTGAACTAGGATAGCTAGCGACTCCTTGGACGGCGCGGTACGGTCCATTTCACAATAAATGACTTGGGTAGACCGTGATTAAGAGGCGAGAATTTATCATCGGCTCCCTGTTACTCATTCGTTGCACGCGATAAGGGGTAAGGGACAGTAAAGTCTCGGTTGGCACCATAAGTTACGATATCAGAGTTTTTATAACCCTCCCGTTTCGTGCCATAAGAACCTCATATAAGACCACTATAACTACCCAGTTACCCCAATTCTGTTGTACATTTTCACTAAACTAAACTAAAATCTATAATAGTAGTTTATCTACACCCATGCTTTAAATCCTCTATAAAAGATTCTGAAACAGTTAGCTTATTGCCAACATTAATTCATCCAATGTCCTAATAACCATAATATCATCCGAACGGGTGCTATAATGTTGTATGAAATTTCATAATAACACTCCTTTCGCTTTTTCAATCTCTTCCGCGCAAAGGGTTACTCATCAGACAGCCAAATTCTTACGGCTCGATGCGTGGCATCTGTATGAGTTTCAAAAAAAGAACTGTCATTCACGCGCGTTGCATTGCACGACCACAGCGGCGGCGGCGCGCTGTAAAAAAATAATTAAAGCTTATTCGTTCGAATTCGAATTCCCGCTATTTTTCTTCGCTATTATTTTTGCAAATTGTTTTGTTTACTTACGAAAATGAGCGAATCAAGTTTTGATAACACACCTCCAGACATTTCGAATGCAGCAAAGGACATTTCTAACAAAATTACTACCGGAAAAATCTAGAAAACAGTATGAAAAGGCGTACCAAGATTTCATGAATTGGAAAATATCAAGGGGCAGTACATCATTCTCTGAAGATGTATTATTAGTTTATCATGGGTGTAGATAAAGTCTTGTATGCAACTGTATAATTAGGTATTAAAACACTCATGTGATACTATTATCACACTCAGCTTCGCTTCGTGTGATAAACCCACATTCATGTTTTAATACCCCTCATTATACCACAGTTGCATAAATAACTATTATGCAACTGTCATCTAAGAAGGGGTATTAAAACACGAGAGTCTGTTTATCCTAAGTTATATGCAGTTTCATACACTACTTTATCTTCACTCATAGGAAAAATTGAAATTAAACAAAGAAGGTAGGTTACAAGGGCGCCATTTTTTTCACAGTTCGAACTGCGCATGCGTGCGCCTTTTGTTTTCTTATTCGGCCTAAAAAAAATAATGAATAAAAAAAGATAGCGATACTATAATGAGTTTTATGATACAGTTGGCGGTACTATAATAAGTTTTATTTTTAATTTTATGTATATGCGTTTATAAAGTGCGTATGTATAGAATTATTGTCTTTGAATTCGTACCTAATTCGAATTTTTCGATTTGAGTGTAGATAAATTTATTTTATCTCGTTTTGCTTGTTCGAGAACTTTTTAAACTATTCATGAATATGATTACAGCATGCACCTGATAGCATTTTTCTATTTTTGTAAACAAAACACAACTGAATTGGCTTCAATGTCAGCATAGAATTTCTAGAGTTTAGTTAGACACCTGTGGTGTTGGGTCCCTTAACGTTGGGCATCAGCCGCGACAGTGTGTCCTACACACGCCTGCCTACTCACCGACGCGGGATAAAACCCGACCCCACCAGGCGAGGCCGCGCTGGCGGCCAAGGTCCGCCGGTAACCCTGGGGTTATCCTTTCGAGGGCTTACCCGGGGTGCCCGTCAATAGACACTTGGGCAGGACACCGTGCGGTCATGGAGGTCGGTAGTCCCGGGCTGTACAACCATATATGGTATAAGTTTGACGTATCTGTGCGTGTGTCTGTCTGTGGCATCGTATCTCCCGAACGGATGAACCGATCTTGATTTTGTGTTTTTTTTTTGTTTGAAAGTTGAATTAGTCGGGTGTGTTCTTAGCTGTTGGGAGTTTTTTAAATTTTGAATTTAATCATTAATTCAATTAAGGTTCCAACATGTTTACGTACACAGACTTTTTACTCAATACAAATTGATTTTATTGATCACTTTACGTATAGCCATTTTACGAGTTGGTTGTTGGACGCACAAATTAACATTTATTATTTTTATTTTTTATTTTTAAGAATATAAACTATTTTTAAAGTTCGAGATATACAGGACGGAAATATTAAGTGTGTCCACTATGTACAGATATTTCTAAAGATTTAAAGATATTATGAAACTTTAAATCTGAGATCTTTTTTTAAAATCTTTATTTATTTAGGACATTTTGGCTTAGGAGGCCATGCCAGCTCCATCGTACCTTTTTGAATCGACTAAAACCGCACGCCGTCTCGGTTCTTCAGACGCCCGGGTGTAAGGTGGGCTCATAAGGCATTTCCCTCGCACCCCGAAGCTCCATCGTACCCTGAGCTTACAATAATAAGACTATGTCTGCAATATATTCTGCTGTTGCAAAAATTGAGCGAAGCTATTTCACCAGGACTTTTTCTAACGGTGATAATTCCTCAATGGCTGGTCCGATTTCCGTTTTTCTTTTTTTGTCTTATGTATATGAACAAATTACTTAATTTAATACCAATCGTGTGAATGAGGCTTTTTTGTTCATTGAGAAATCAGTTTTTTTTTCCGGGAATTATTCCTCCGTGGTACACATGAATTTTTAATTACATAGCCTATGTCCTTCCCATGAGTAACATCTTTGCTTGTGTGCAATTCCATAAGAATCGGTTCAGCCGTTTGGGAGAAGATGGTCTAACGAAATACATGAATCGTCTAAAAGACAGCAAAGCTCTGACGACATAACACGACAAGCTTCGCTCAATTACATATGACTGATAATTATTTAATGTACATGTACACTACGCTTTCAAAATCGCATAATATGTCATTTTATACATGAGACATCTTCAGAGATCTGACATAAAAAAAAGCAGTCAAGTGTGAGTCGCACTCGCCCATTAAGGGTTCCGTAGCAGCAAGTAACTATAATAATGTTCTTTTTAAAATTTTTATATTTGATTTGATTGAATGAAAGGTAAGTTGCGGTTTACGATTTAGGACGTTTTAAAAAGAAACTACTTACTAGATCTCGTTCAAACCAATTTTCGTTGAAAGTTTACATGGTAATGTACATCATATATTTTTTTAGTTTTATCGTTCTCTTATTTTAGAAGTTACAGGGGGGGGGGGGGGGCACACATTTTACCACTTTGGAAGTGTCTCTCGCGCAAACTATTCAGTTTACAAAAAAAAATATATTAGAAACCTCAATATCATTTTTGAAGACTTAATCTATAGAACCACACACGTATGGGTTTGATAAAAAAAATGAGTTTCAGTTCTATGTATGGGGACCCCCAAAATTTATTGGTTTTTTTTTCTATTTTTGTGTGAAAATCTTAATGCGGTTCACAGAATACATCTACTTACCAAGTTTCAACAGCATAGTTCTTATAGTTTCGGAAAAAAGTGGCTGTGACATACGGACGGACAGACAGACATGACAAATCTATAAGGGTTCCGTTTTTTGCCATTTGGCAACGGAACCCTAAAAAGGGTAAAAAATCATTCATGTGTTCCACATTTATATGTTTGCCGCTTCCATATAAATGGCACGGCTTGTTAACTAGTTTGATCTGTTGTCTCAACTAAATATTGACACACTTGGCTAGATTTATATAAATGACCTCCCTTACTACGTAAGGGATAAAAATAGTATTGTTTTGTTTGCCGATGATACTTCCTTAATATTTAAAATTAAAAGACAATTAGATAATTATGACGACGTGAACAACGCAATCTCACGAGTGGTTCATTGGTGTAATATAAATAATCTTTGCCTTAATGAAAAAAAAACCAAATGTATTAAATTCTAACCTTACCTAATGTTACACAGTTGGAAACCAATGTACAACTCAATGAACAGTTGTTGAGCCTTGTGGAATCGACCGTGTTCTTAGGTTTAAGTATCGATGTTAAATTACAGTGGGGATCACATATTGCTAGTAAAGTAAAAATTGCTAGTAGGTTAAGTCCTGCTTCCTACGCTGTGAAAAAGATTAGGACTTTAACAGACATAGATACCTCTAGAATAGTTTATTTCAGTTATTTCCATAGTATTATGAGCTACGGCATTCTCCTTTGGGGTAATGCCGCAGATTTAAATACAATATTTGTATTGCAAAAGCGGGCGGTGCGGGCAATTTATAAGTTGGGCCCAAGAGTCTCCCTCCGAGAAAAGTTCAAAGAAATAAACATTCTAACTGTAGTGTCTCAATATATTTTTGAAAATCTTTTGTATGTTAGAAGAAACATTCCCAATTTTTTAAGGCTTTGTGATATACATAACGTAAATATTAGACATAAAAACAATATTGTGGTATGTAATAGTTGACTCCACAAGATTAGTAATTCCTTTCATTGTAACTGTATACGCTTCTACAACAAGCTTCCTAGTGAAATGAAGAAATCTAAAATCTCTCTTCATAAATTTAAAAGCCAAATTAAAAGTAAACTCTGCCAAAAAGGCTACTATAAAATTCAAGACTATTTAGACGACAAACAAGCTTGGATATGAACTGTTTGCTCTTTCTCTATGCTACACAAACGAAATATTGTTAAGGTTAAATAAACATGTTCCTAAATAGACCAAAAAAAACCAGCCCGCTGAGTTTCTTGCCGGAGTCTTCTCAGGACGGGGCCGCGTTTCGAACCGGTGGTCCATTTGCCAAACATTCGTTTAAATAAATTTTTATTACGTTTTGTAACTGCCGTATTAATGGTCTATACAGAATAAATGGTTTTTGACTTTGATCGAACTACGATAAATATGTTACAGATGTCCAATACTGAAATCGTATTCGAATCAAAACAAGAGAACCATCCTTCTTACACAAAACGTTCACTGACAACACACTACCAAACGATGCATTTTTTAACAATCGTCGCTACAGTGAGTTCACTCCCCTCATAAAACTCATCCACGCCTCATTGTTCCACGATATAGCATTTTTTATATCAGCTGTGAGGGCACTGGCAGCAGGCCGAGTAATATATATGGGAGTGAATTTTGGCGCGAACGATTGCTAAATTTTATTATCCGAAGCGTTTTGACAGGAGGGACTCTTGTCGACAACAGACTTCCAGAAGACGGTGTAATCCGTGTAAAGTTATGTATGATTATATAATAAATACTCTAGGACCAATTACACAACGCCATCTAGACCCAAACCACAGATTACATAATATCTCGTACCCAAAATAAGCAGTGCTTGTCATATGGGTTTTAGAATGCGGATAAACATACTTAGATACTTTTTTTGTAAATAAATACATATTATGCATAGAAACACCCAGACTAATGCAAATTTACGTATTTGCACTGAGCGGGAATCGAACCCGCGGCCTCTGACCAGGCCTCCTTCACTCCATATACTTGCGCGCTATAATTACCTACCGCCCGGCCGAGCGGCCTCGGGCCGTTTGCGGCAGTGTTGCCAACTTAGTGGATTTTCCACTAGATCTGGTGGTTTAGGCATGCCTTACAGCGAGTTTTTTTTGGATTTAGTGGCTAGTGGATTTTATAGTGGATTAGATTGTTCCAGTTAGTGGTGATTTACGTAATTTAACCGCTAGTGTGATTCATAAAATGCTCTGTATACGTTATAGTTAAAAATGAGCATTTAGGCCCGGAACTTCGAACATGGTTTAAGTTTAGGATGTAGGCAACATTGCTCAAATCAAATCTGTCGGACATCTGTAGACAATAATCGGGGAATCCCCGTCCCCGATTATTGTCTACAAACTTCTTGAATAAACGATTATGAACGTTATTTGTACGTACACCCAAAAGTTTCGTGATTCTTGGTTACGTGTACCAGAACTGAAGGACTGGTTGCAAGTAGTGGAAAGCACTGCTGGTCCAGTAGCTAAGTGTAAATTATGTGGTACATTATTAAGAAATCATTTTGGAGATTTAAAGAATCATGGATTATCTAAAAAGCACCTGCATAATTCAAAGGTACGTAAATTTTATACGAATTCAGCTTTATGTTAAGTGTATACAGGAAAGACCTTTGCGGGCGAATATTATTTAATGAAGTAACACCTTTTCTATTACATTTGATTTATGTAAGTTCTTTTTCTTTCACAGATTGTAACTAAACAACCAAAATTGGCTTTCAAAGTTGAAAGCATTGGGAAAAAGAAAGAAGAAGCCAGGCTAGCATTATATACAGCGGTACATACTAGCATTCGTGTAGTGGATCATTTGGGAGACGTGATTAATCACACGCACAAGGAGGATGACAAAATTCACCTGCATAGGACTAAATGTACCCAAATTATTAAAAACGTTCTAGCACCTCATTTTTCACAAAATTTAATAGAAGATTTGAAAGATCAATCCTATAGTTTATTGATTGACGAATCAACCGATATCGCAGTTCATAAATATTTGGGAATTGTTGTTATTTATTACAGCTGCACTCACAAAAAAATTATATCTACATATTTAGATATCCCAATGCTCTACGAGTGTGATGCAGACGGCATTGTTGCCGCCATAAAAGAATTAAAGAACCTAGTGATTTTACTATAGCGAGTTTGCAGCTATATAACACTACGCTTAAGCACGCGACATTTCACAAGTATCGCAGATGGTTGTCGCTCATGAATAAGTAATATTTTGTGTCGCACTGTAATTTCTAGTGGAATTCTGGTGGTTTGAGAGCCCGACAAAGTTTAGTGGTTTTCTGGTGGTTAATACGGCCTTATTTGGTGGGTTGATAAAAATAAAGTTGGCAACACTGGTTTGCGGACCAAATTTCAGTGCGGTTTTCGCTAGCGAAGCGCACGCACGCTGTTTAATTTTAATCGCTCCGTTCGTACGCGTACCTACGATGCCGTCTGGTGCCTTATGTGCTGTAGATGGGTGCAAATCAAGTAAAAGAAGGAATATACACCTAACATTTTTCCATTTACCTGTCAATGAAGAAAGGTAAGTGATAAATTAATACTGTTTTTTGTCGTTTCAAAATTATTTTTAATAGGTCTAGTCTATATGATACATGATTAGCTTGCCTTTCAGACACAGATTTACATATTTTTGTTACATAGAAACGTCATGCTTACCTTAAACACTATTTTAACAACGTGCAACGTTTAAAATTATTAATAAATTGATAAATGTTAATAATCATTCAATGTATTTATTAGTATTATTTATTCATAATATAAAATTTTAGGATTGCCTAGTTTGGGATCTATTATAAATTCGTCATGTCTGTGTCATTCTGTCCGTCTGTCTTATCTAGGTACCCATCTCCTTCCTTAGACCTGTCCAATTTATTTTTTATTTTTTTTATTTTTTTAGGCGTGAAACATAGGCTGAATTGATTAGCAGGCCCGATTTAACAAGGCCAGACACCAAGCCAAGAAGTCATTATGTGTGTTGTCTTCATTTTGAAAAGTCGGTGATTATTCATATACCACAATTACGATTTGACGCTTTGCCTACAAAACTGCTGCCATCTCTACCAACTACTTCAAGTGCCAGTACTGAACCAGAATCTAAGGAAATATCGACACAAACCAAATATTAGAATATTAATATACTATCAGCAATTACCATCAAAGGCGCAGATACAAAATTTATTAGATTCAGGATTTTTTCTACATTAAAATTTCATAACCGAGAATTTAGAAAGGGTAAGAAATTTATAAAAAAATATATAAAATAAAACACATGTAACTTTTAAAGATTTTTTATTTATTTTACCTACACACTGACCTCTATAATTATGTTTTATCTAGATGTATTGCACAGTCAGCACCAATTTATAAAAAAATATTTTATAAACGATACAATTTTAAACTAGGTGCCACCTAGTCAGAAGTAGTCAGAATATATTCAATAACATTACACAAAAATTTATGTTAATTTAATTTTATCAAAGAGGCAGCCCTGCGATTGCTGTGGGATCGCGCGGTGCGAAGCAATCTCAACTGTACGCTTAAGCATTTAGGCACATTTTAGCATGCAGTGGTTGCTGACGCGACGGAGTAGTCTATTATAGCAGTAGGTATTGGAATTTTTCTACCGAGTGAAGTATCTGTTACGTAGTAACTATTTAGTAATCTGTGCTCTGACTTAGCAGTCGAACGCACTACCGCTACGCCACAGAGGTTGTTAGATTATATATGTTTTGATAGTAATAATGTTACCTAATTATTTTACAATAATTTTGATATAATATTATGCATCTATCCAACGGCAATGGTACATTCAACGACAAAAGTTGACTAACACTAATATTTTTTACATTGGATTAGGTACATTCTTTCAAAACAAAATAAGTTATGCAATTTGAAACTCTATGACACGTACTATTAAATGGAAGTACGACTGCGCCTTAATACCCCAAAACATCTCTATCAAGTTCCTTCCATCACCTTCTCTTTCTCTATGACATAATGAAGCATTATATTATCTATGGTCGCTTCAATAATATAATTAACATAACAGTGTCACACACAGGACACTCCGACAGGGTTATCTATATCGCGTCGCGAGGAGTGGGTTTACCTCTATAGTGTAATGGCCAGGATTCGAACCCCTCTCGATCGTAGGGTCGACCCCTTAACCACTAAGCTAAATTGTGTGATAAATGTATTTCAAAATAGCGTTTTGTGCCACTTTGCCCGGTAATACTCATCAACTCAGACTTACAAGTTAATATTTAAATCATTATACAACTGTATCCTTCGCAACATAAACATGAGTAATATTTCCCTAAACAGCCATAGAAATACAGAATAAAAATCAAAACCAACGCAACACTTGTAACAGGCGTCGTGGGTTGTCGTCTCGCAAAGGGCTCTGCAAGCCCTTCAATGCAGCCCTCAAGCACTTTCCACAGACATTTACACTGTATTCAACTGCTACACCCGGTTTAAAACACACTTTTTATATGCCATGCTCGAAGAAAGGCCGCCATCTTGGAATCCACCATCTTGGAAAACGCATTTTAAAAATGTGATGGGAATTACTTTGACACAAATTGTTTAGAAGCTTGGTTTTGGATTTTTATGTGAAGTAATAAGTATAGGGGATCATTGTTGTCTGAAGTCAATAATTTTACTTGATCAGTGTCGGTTTGATTTTCCGTTCTTCAAAAACTTACTTAGGTATAAATACATCCATTTATTTTTTTTTTATTTTTTTTTCGTGCGGAAATTACTTCGGATACCCTTTTTTTTTTTTTTTTTTTTTTATCGTGCGGAAATCCCTTCGGATACCCCCCCGCCGGCCAGCGGGGGCGGTTATGTCGGGCTTGCACCGACTAAAACCGCACGCCGTCTCGGGTCTTCAGACGCCGGGGTGTAAGGTTACCCATAGAGCATATCCCTCGCACCCCGGCTGACCCTGGGCCATCTCACCACTAACAGCATCGCTCATCCTGTCTCCTCTGAAAGCAGAGGAGTACGGAGAGCGATGTGTTCCCGCCACGTTGGGTATTGGCCGACGATCAATGCCAACCCTATGAAGGGGTGAAGGGGAAGCCATTGACCGCCGCCCAGGGTGTACCGGCCGCTCCGATTCCGTTCCCCCCGGACTGCAGCGGGATCGGAATCGGAGCGACACTCGAGGAGGTTACCCAACACACACCCCTACTTCGGATACCCCCCCGCCAGCCAGCGGGGGCGGTTATGTCGGGCTTGAACCGACTAAAACCGCACGCCGTCTCGGGTCTACAGACGCCGGGGTGTAAGGTTGCCCATAGAGCATATCCCTCGCACCCCGACTGACCCTTTGCCATCTCCGGTTTCGGGATGAATTTATACCTAAATGTTATGTAAATATGTCTTCTCGTCTTCACCGAGTTAATCCAAGTTTTATCCAAAGCTTGCTCTTTGGGAGTCCGGGGTTCGCACTCCTACGCTTTCTCCTGATATGGCTTATCTTGGCTTTTACCGGAGCGACTGCCGTCGCGGCCAAACATACAGGTCACACTAAGAACGTCCTTTGGAAGTCAGTTTAAAATATTCACTAATATAATTGAGCTGAGTGAGACGAAGTCGAGCGAAAGCTCCTCATGCCAGACCTCAGGATTTTCTTTGTCACAGGTCTCCTCCTAAACTACTAATCCAATCAGAACCAAATTTGGCATGATTAAAGAGGTCAATAAGAGGAAGGTTTATGGATATATTTTGAAAAAATTAATGCTACCACAGAGGAATGATCACCGTTAAAAAAATTCCAGATGGAATTACATAATAACCGCTCGAGACACTGTGACCAAACTTTACACGCTCAGAAAGCATGTCCAGAGTTGTGACTTTCAAAAAGAATTTTCAAAATCGGACTTGCCACGGAGGAATGATCACTGTTCAAAATTTTCAAAATCTGATTCACGATGTCTCACTCAGCTCAACATTGCAAGCAGCGATTCGCCTTGACGACCTGGTAACCTTTATTCGCATAAAGGGAATTTTGGTACAGTTACACTGAGCAATATAACACACAACTTCTACTTCATCTTAAATCCAAAAACCATTTATAAAACAATACCCAGACAAAATACAAATACACAAATAAGCAACTACCCTACCTACTCTACATTATTGTAACCGTCTAAAGTAATTTTCCAAGGGCTCACCAAAGCGTAACATCGGACCCTCCTATCTGAAGCAGTGAAGCGAGGTACTCCCTAATCTTCTGTATTCATTACTACAAGTTAATTAGGGTTTGGAAACCTCAGAAATTTTGCCTTTGGGAAGACGGGATCAAAAGATTGCTTCGTTTAATTACAAATAACAATAGAATACTTAGATTATACATGAATAGCTGCTTCATCGCTACCAAATAAGCAATTTGGGGTGGATTGGCGTTTGAAAACGGCTGTATTTTTTTTTTATAGTTAGGCCACGTCAATAACCGCGGTAGCCTAGTGGTATGGGTAATGGACTGCTGAGACGATGTCTCAGGTTCGATCCCAAGTTTTACCATGGCACACACCAATGACTTTTCGATGCTTATCGAAGTTATGTGTGTATTTAACACAGGTTTATAAGTGCCCGGTTAATGGCAATAGGCTCACCACCTATTACATTGGGACCTAAACATAAACTGGCGAAATGTGGGTGCTAGCACCTCTGCCTACCCCTCCGGGGATATAGGCGTGAGGCTATGTTATGTTACGTCAATTTGACTTCACGTCGCCTGATGGTAAGCTGAAGGTAAAGTCTCAGGAAAGAGGGTCACCATTACATACACGTATCATGTTAACAATGGTGGCACTCAGCTTGACGGCTTCATCAGAAGAAGATTGTCGTCGCAGCACCGCCTGACACCCACCGGTCCCACTAGTGGTGCGACCCCAATGCCCCTGCCCGGCTATGCACTTGCTGACCCCTGAACGCAATCAAACCGAAATTGGATTACTATGGAGGGTTTTTCGCAATCGTGTACCTTTTTTCGAATTTTGTGACAAATTTGTCATACATTTAACAACTTAGTTATTTAAGTTTTTATAACTATTTAACAGCAAACGATTTCTTTGGCGTAGCGGTTGGTAGTGCATTCAAAAGCTACATTGCATGCTTGATTCCTGCTCAATGCAAATATTTTTGTGCATGAATATGTCTATTTTGTATAGGTCTCAGTGTTTCTATGTATAATGTGTATGTATTTACAAAAGAAAATGTATCTAAGTAACCCATAACACAAGCTAGGTAAGCAACGCGTAATGCTTACATTGGGTAGATATCACTGTGGAGAATGTCTTAGATTATTATTTTTAATTATAATCACACTTTAATATAGTACATTCATAAAAAAAGGTTAACTTTATAATATTCATTACATCTTTTATAGCATAAATCCCGATCTCCTATAGATGACGACGCTCTCGTTACAACTCTGATATTGATAACGTTCATTAAAGCGCGTCACCACTTACCATCAGTGAGTCAAAGTTAGGTGGGGGTAAGACGGTAGTCGCTCTCGTAGAAACCAAGAGAAATAGTAGAAGAGCGGGCCCCGTGCTACGAATAACAAGCTTTGAATATACCTGAGAGTAAAGCTGTGATTATGATGAATGTCGTAATGCACTAAAAATGTTTACCAAACAAAATGCTAATACAGCGAATGAAAGATACTCTGGACTAAAGTCCGCCTGCCGACAGAACAGCAGCGCTCTGTTATGAAACTTTATTACAACTTACCTACTGTCTGCATAGCGCTGTGCTTTTAATAAACGTGATCTGATCTGATCAAGTGCAATTGTACACTACAATTGCACTTGATCGGCAATTGCAATTGTACACATACAACACACGTGACTAACACCCTCAAGTCCTTGCAGTTGCGTAGAGATATTGCCTCTTTGGCCAGTATTTTACCTCTACCATGGCGAGTGTTCCGATGAGCTCTTCGAATTATTCTCCTTTCCTATACATAACAACACGTGCAAGGCTGAGGTGACACCCTCACACGGTGCTAACAATTTCATCAAGGAACAAGCGGTTCAGCGCCTCTTTTCTTTGCTGCACCATAAAGATTTAACATTCTTCACCAGCACACGTGTTTCCTTCTTCCTACAGTCCAGGGTCCTTAAAGCATCTGAAGAGGCCGTCAAACTGAGGGCCACCATTGTAGCAGCATCGGTGTCTGTAATGGTGACCCCCATTCTTGAGACTTTACCTTTAGCTTATGGTAATGGTATGGTAAAGTAATATTGACGTGTCCAAGATAAAATAAAAGCGGCCAAGTCCAAGTCGGACTCGTCCATGAAAGGTTCCGTAGCAGTAAGTAACATGATAATGTTTTTTTTTAAACTTTATATTTGAAATGAATGAAAGGTAAGACGTAAAAAAACTACTTACTAGATCTCATTCGAACCAATTTTCGGTGGAAGTTTACAGGGTGATGTACATCATATATTTTTTTTAGTTTTATTATTCTCTTATTTTAGAAGTTACAGGGGGGGAGGAGGCACACAATTACCACTTTGGAAGTGTTACGGCAATGTTAACCACATTGTGTGAGACTGAAAACATAGTTGGCGACATCTGAATGTAATATATAGAAATACTAATTTTTAAACTTTCGCGTTTCATGATATACAATCATTTAACGGGGATTAACGCGATCATGTATAGGTATGAATTGTGTGTTGGGTGAGAGGTGGGTAAGAGGTGTGTGTTGGGTAACCTCCTCGAGTGTCGCTCCGATTCCGATCCCGCTGCAGTCCGGGGGGAACGGAATCGGAGCGGCCGGTACACCCTGGGCGGCGGTCAATGGCTTCCCCTTCACCCCTTCATAGGGTTGGCATTGATCGTCGGCCAATACCCAACGTGGCGGGAACACATCGCTCTCCGTACTCCTCTGCTTTAAGAGGAGACAGGATGAGCGATGCTGTTAGTGGTGAGATGGCCCAGGGTCAGCCGGGGTGCGAGGGATATGCTCTATGGGTAACCTTACACCCCGGCGTCTGAAGACCCGAGACGGCGTGCGGTTTTAGTCGGTGCAAGCCCGACATAACCGCCCCCGCTGGCCGGCGGGGGGGTATCCGAAGGGATTTCCGCACGATAAAAAAAAAAAAAAAAAAAAAGGTATGAATTGCCTGACGTTTCGACCAGGTTACACTGGTATGGTACACAAAGGTTTGTATATAACTTTTTTTTATTTTATTTTTTTCGTGCGGAAATCCCTTCGGATACCCCCCCGCCGGCCAGCGGGGGCGGCTATGTCGGGCTTGAACCGACTAAAACCGCACGCCGTCTCGGGTCTTCAGACGCCGGGGTGTAAGGTTGCCCATAAAATAGATCCCTCGCACCTCGACTGACCCTGGGCCATCTCCGGTTTCGAGATGGCCCCCTCGGGTTTGGAAATCACGGGTGTCCCCGTCTTGCCCCGGTTTGGGGGAGGGGCGCTAGTCGCCCCACCGTCCCGGCCTGCTTCTGCTGGGGTGACAGGCGGCCTCACCTGCCACCCCCAGGCCTGCGCTCATGGAGGACGGAGGTCGTTAAGCGACCTCCGTCCTTCCCAATAGTCCCAATATTTTTTTTTGTTTCAAATACATATTTTGTCGATACCAAGTCATCTCACCAAATTCAGAGACCTAATTTTGTGACACCTTATACAAGAAACACTTTAGATTAAACCAGTAGATCTTACCCCAACTAAAACGAACAATGAAATACTGCTTTATATTTCGTGTTTCCTTATTGCATTGCCCGATCGGAATAGAAATAAGTTCCTTAATATCGTATCTTAAGGATCCCGATCTCGCCCACATGCCCCAGTGACTAACTTTAGCTGCGAATTGCCAACAATGAAATCTCGAAAAAACTCGTTCTACTGTTTACGTGATGTGAAAACTAAAGCGAAGTTTAGAAATATAGGGTCACCAGTAAATGAATCGGTGGGAAGGACTGCGTGATATTTCAACATTCTCATCTATCTTTTAATCAGAACGAAATAGTAGTTTATGCAACTGTCATATAAGAAGGGGTATTAAAACACGAGAGTCTGTTTATCGCATGAGGCGGAGCCGAATGCGATAATAGGTTGACTCGAGTGTTTTAATTTAATACCTTTGTTTTTTTTTTTTTTTTTTCGTGCGGAAATCCCTTCGGATACCGCCCCCGCTGGAGAGCGGGAAGTCTCCAGCGGGGGCGGTTATGTCGGGCTTGAACCGACTAAAACCGCACGCCGTCACGGGTCTTAAGACGCCGGGGTGTAAGGTTACCTATAGAGCATATCCCTCGCACCCCGACTGACCCTGGGCCATCTCCGGTTTCGAGATGGCCCCCTTACTTGCTCTCCACTGTGCCATCTGCTAATCACAGGGACACGTCGAAAGCTTCCGAACAGCCCTCAACAGGGCCGTCCTCGCCTCGGTCGGAGTTGGCCGTAGGCGGCAGCGTCTCTCCCGCACTAGGAGAGAGGCGCTGCCGCCTCCGTTGCCCAGAGTGCACCACGTGGAGGTCCCCAACCAAGCACCCCAGTGTTTTAATACCTAAGTTATATGCAGTTTCATACACTACTTTATCTTCACTCATAGGAAAAATTGAAATTAAGCTTCTCACTATCCAGCGGGGTGCATTCAATTGACGGAACAAATATAAAAAAAAAAAAAAAAAGTAGGTAGGTTACAAGGGCGCCATTTTTTTCACAGTTCGAACTGCGTTTCATACTATAATGAGTTTTATGATACAGTTGGCGGTACTTTAATAAGTTTTATTTTTAATTTTATGTATAATTATGCGTTTATAAAGTGCGTATGTATAAAACCGTCTTTGAATTCGTAATTCGAATTTTTCGATTTGAGTGTAGATAAAATCTATTTATCTACCCACGAAATGTAGCAATTTCAATAGGTATTAAGTTTGTATGCGTAACGCCTAGCTCAAAAGTCTACGAATAAAATCTAATAGTCTACGACCTCTGTGGCGGTAGAGCATTCGACTGCTAAGTCATAGGGTTCGATTCCCGCTCATTGTAAATATGTATCTTTGCATTTGTCTGAATGTTTTTTTTTTTTTATATTTAGTATACGTCAATTTGACTTCACCTCGCCTGATGGTAAGCTGAAGGTAAAGTCTCAGGAAAGAGGGTCACCATTACATACACGTACCATGTTAACAATGGTGGCACTCAGCTTGACGGCCTCATCAGAAGAGGATTGTCGTCGCAGCACCGCGTGACCCCCACCGGTCCCACTAGTGCTGCGACCACAATCCCCCTGCCCGGTTATGTATATTTCTATGTATAATAGGTATTTTTTATTTTTTTACAAAAAAAGTATCTTAGTAGGTATGATTATCCGCATTCTAGAACCCATATGACAAGCTCTGTTTTTGGGTCTCTGTAGTTTGGGTCTAGATGGCGCTATTTAATATATCCTAGAATATTTATTCATTTAGTCTTATTTATTTAAAAAATAAATTCCGTATTTTATTGATGTCTTTTATAAGTTGTCTTAATATGCTTGTTTTTGCATCGGTTTTTTTTTTTCGTGCGGAAATCCCTTCGTATACCCCCCGCCGGCCAGCGGGGGCGGTTATGTCGGGCTTGAACCGACTAAAACCGCACGCCGTCTCGGGTCTACACACGCCGCCGGGGTGTAAGGTTGCCCATAGAGCATATCCCTCGCACCCCGACTGACCCGGGGCCATCTCCGTTTTCGAGATGGCCTCCTCTGGTTTGGGAACCACGGTGCTTCCGTCTTGCCCCGGTTTGCATAACGGTTATATCTTTTTTTTTTTCGTGCGGAAATCCCTTCGGATACCCCCCCGCTGGCCAGCGGGGGCGGTTATGTCGGGCTTGAACCGACTAAAACCGCACGCCGTCGCGGGTCTACAGACGCCGGGGTGTCGGGGTGTAAGGTTGTCCATCCTATACCTATCCAATAAAAAGAGGCGAATTTCAACTATGATGGTAAACGCGATCAAATTCATTGACTAAAGTCGAATAAGTAATTTCTTATAGAATCAGGTTATTATTACTGACGTTAAACCAGCAATGGCAATACGAGCTTTAGGTACCAAAAATATACACAGAAAAGACAGATGCTAAACTATTTCTAGCACGTATTCACTCCATCACTCCCCAGTATTTGTGCAGCCCCGCACGCGTGACGCCACTCATTGAAAAGGACAATGTCTACAGGACGAGGCGAGGCAATCACGCTAAAAGCCCGGCTTGTACTCTATGGCACTGTCTATGGCTCATAAGGGTCTGTGTCAACGGTGGATATATGGCAGCTTGCATTGCAATAATATAAGATTTTTGTCAATAACATTTATAGGGTTCCGTAGCCAAATGGCAAAAAACGGAACCCGGATAGATTCGTCATGTCTGTCTGCCTGTCTGTCCGTCCGGATGTCACAGCCACTTTTTTCCGAAACTATGCTGTTGATGTATTCTGTGAACCGCATTAAGATGTTCACACAAAAATAGAAATAAGAAACAATAAATTGGTTGCTGCAATAAGTGGTAAAATGTGTACAACCCCCCCCCCCCCCCCACCCTGTAACTTCTAAAATAAGAGAATAATGAAACTAAAAAATATATTATGTACATTACCATGTAGACTTCCACCGAAAATTGGTTTGATCGAGATCTAGTAAGTAATTTTTTTTAATACGGCTCAAATCGTAAACCGCAATTTACCTTTCATTCAATCAAATCAAATATAAAAATTAAAAAAAACATTTTTATTTTACTTGCTGCTACGGAACCCTTCATGGGCGAGTCCGACTCGCACTTGGCTGACAATTTTGAACGTCAAGGTGACTCATCACTTAGGTTGGCAATACTTACTTCTGACGTTCTTTAGAATTATTCTAAATTGTCAAAATCTTCAAAATTTCCCTCCTTTTTCTTAATCATGTAAGACTATAAATCTGACATTGGCAGAATTGTCAATATCGGCATAAGTTGCCATAAAATAAAATTGAATTGAACTTTAGAATCACTTCTGACGCTGGATATGATCATTAACTTTTGATGCTGTCTGTACGTATAAATAAGCCAAAAAATCATCCAATCTGAACAAAGTATTCATTAAATGATGTCTGTAATTGAAATACTTTTTGCATAATTAACCGGATATCGCAATTCTCTAGAATTCATAAATTATACAAAAGTGGAAGTTCACATGGTAATGTACATCATAATGTTTCTTTTTTAGTTTTATTATTCTCTTATTTTAGAAGTTACAGGGGGGGGACACATACGAAAATACGTGTTTCAGGATGGATGGCCGACGACAGGGCCACTAAACTCTTGCTCCACTTTTCCGTATTGACACTTTTTAATTTTATTATTTTTTAACTGACAATTCGGACACCGTCAAAATATTAAAGCTTTTTTGTACAATTAGCATAGTACAAAATTGCTTTAATATTTGGATGTTGTCCGAATTGTCATTGAAAAAATTATTAAATGAAAAAGTCCTAGACGTTAGTCGCTCTAACGTCTCGGCTAGCCGAACGAGTCAAGCGCTAAGTGGCGCTTAAAGCACTCATGTTACACGGTTACCTTGCATATTTTGCAATTTGCATCATCAGGAAGGTTTTATAAGAAACTTGTGGTTTAATGCAGACATTTCTCTCACAGAAGCTGCAGTGTGTGTACCGTGCGAATCTGGCGTTTTGGACGTTCATATCCATAAGTGTTACTTTGTTACCTAATTGTATAAAGATATTTGCGTTGGCCAACTCCTTATCCACTAAGCTAAGTGAATAAGGAGTCGGCCTTCCGACCGATAGGACCCGGGTCCAAATCCTGACCACTAAATCAGGCCCCTGGTAGCTAACAAATTTGTCTGTTAGTTCTTTAAACTATTCGAATTTTACTAAACACAAAAAAACCTGCGGTACTCCTGCTGATTGACGGACGATAGTCAGACAACAGTCGTTTTCGTAGAAGCCAGGAGTGCAGACTCCGAACTCCAAAGTAAAAGCTATGGATGGAACCAGTAGTAGCACTTGGATGAAGATGAAGCATTTAACTAAAACACAAAAAATATACGCCTTTAGATTACGCCGCTATTTAGAATTAAATACGAACTCAACCATGACCGCTTACCTAATACCAATTCAATTGCAGACCTAAACTGAATAATTTCGTACCCATATCATGAAGTCGTTCAGTTTCACGTTCCAAATGCCAATAAACGAATAAAACGCGAACGCGTTTCAGTTTCAGCATGCCATTGTACGTAACATTTTTTTTTTATTTTTTATACCCCCCCGCCGGCCAGCAGGGGGTGGTTATGTCGTGTATCGAGTAAAACCGCACGGTGTCCTCCCCAAGTGTCCGTTGCCGGACACCCCGGTTAAGCCCTCGAAAGGATAACCCCAGGGTTAGAGCAATTCAGTTTACAAACTTGTATTGAATTGTTCCGAAACTGAACAGTTTATAAGTCATCATAGTAAGGCCTCAGCTCTAGGTTGTGCAAAACCGTTAAATTACAAAACCGGAATTGAAATTACAAAGTATATTCGCGATGGTCGTGTGCATGTCCACGCCAATGGGTTTAGATTTCGAGAAATCGTGCTCAGTGCTATGTGTGTGGCTCGCAGCGAGTCAGAGCATTACACGTTATCGCGAATTGTGCATCTCTTGGGACTGATTATAATGGTAGACTGTTATGATATGATAGGACACAATTACTGCTATCCTATGGTTCTGTTGTATTTAATTTTTTTTTTATGTATAACTTCAACTCGCTTGATGGTAAGCTAAAGCGGAAGTCTCAGGATTGAGGGTCACCATTGCAGATACTCAACCCGCTTAAAGGACCCAGTAATCCTGGATCCTTTAAGCGGGTTGTGTATGTAGGAAGAAGGAAACACGTGTGCTTGTAAAGAATTCCAAGTCTTATAGTACTTGCTAGGAAATGATTTTGGCCGTGTAGCAAGGCCTCGAGAATTCACCATCCTCCAAAGATACTCCAAAGTCGATCCCGAAAAGCAACAAACTACTTTTCACCGCCTCCCTGCAACAAACTCTCAATTTCATCATCTTATAATCCCAAAACCCAAAATTCCCAAATTACGTAGGACCAAAAATATAGCTACCGGAAGCTGTACAAACGTGAGTGAATAAATACTTAAATAGTGAAACTGGCGTAGAATTTCAGTAAATAAACACAATTTCTATCGGCTTGTCACAGTCAATAATTTGGGAACTAATTGGACGGGTTAAAGTGAATTTGACGACTCGACGACGACGGCGGGAAACATTAAACCGGCTCAGAATTACTTACACCGCTACGATTATGATGTCACAAATTATAATTATTTAACTTAAATACTCCTGAGGGGCTCGTGGCTAAATGGTAACCAAGCTGAAAACCCTCCGTACCATTTTTTTTTTGGTGCGGGCGTCCCCTCGGGTGCCCCCCCGCCGGCCAGCGGGGGTGGTTATATCGGGCTTGAACCGACTGAAACCGCACACCATCTCGGGTTTACAGACGCCGGGGTGTAAGGTTGCCCATAAAGCATTTCGCTCGCACCCCGACTGACCCTGGGCCATCTCCGGTTTCGAGATGGCCCAACTACGGTGTCTTGCCCCGTAAAGGCGGCCTCACCTTCCACCCCCAGGCCTGCGCTCATGAAGGACGGATGTCGTTAAGCGACCTCCGGCGTCTGAATCGCCTGCGACGCGTGGCTAGCTTATTGCGGGCTCGGCGGGCCGGGCGAGTTCTAAATCTAACCCCCCGTACCTCGAAGAGCATGCTAACCCGGTTTCGGTTGCCATACGGACATAGCTCGTCAGTCCTCATTATCCCAATTGCTGTCTGTGTAGTGTGATAAATATATAAATACATAGACTTGTTAATCAATGTGCATTTGGAAAGAATATCATCTTAACAGAGTTATTTATCGTAGGCATAACTTTGTTAAGCGTAGCGAGCCGAAGGCGAGCGAAGCGTCTTTGGTTTCAAAGTTTGCATTTCAAACAAATGATACTCCTCCGAGACCGTTTCACCGATCTCGACCAAATTTGCCACGGTGATCAAGTAGACATTACTGAGTGTCGTAAGGGGTCGAATGTCCAGATCGGTCTTACCATCGAGGAATCACCGAATCAATGGAAAAAGTCGACCGGTCACGTTGACCTATTTTTGGATAGGCAAATCTCGCTACGGTTAAGTTTGGGTTGATTGCGAAGCTGGTAACCGTCCTAGTTAAATTTTTCTAACAAAGTATCCGCCATTTTTCAAATGATACATATGAGAAACCGCGCACTCTAGACAACTAAGCTAGTAAGCCGTACAAACATTTTACCCAAGAATTATATTCCCCAGAGGATACGACGGCCATATTTATCGCATCAAATCCAACTTTATTTTCTTCCATGATATAACCTAACTTACATTCTATATAAAGACGAGTTACAGTCTCCCAATCTACTACAACATTATTTAAGTCGTATTTGGATACAATTGTTATTAACATCACAAATAAAAAAAACTTAGTAAGTAGATGTATTCTGTGAACCGTATTAAGATTTTCACACAAAAATAGAAAAAAAAACATTAAATTTTGGGGGTCCGCATACGTAACTCAAAAATTTCTGTTCATCATACCCATACGTGTGGGATATCTATGGATAGGTCTTCAAAAATGATATTGAGGTTTCTAATATCCCGCGGCCTATGGACGCCATGAACACCATGAACACCAGCGGCGTCACACTTCCAAAGTGGTAAAATGTGTCCCCCCCCCCCCTGTAAGCTCTAAAATAAGAGAATGATAAAACTAAAAAAACATGTAACTTCCACCGATAATTGGTTTGAACAAGATCACAATTTATGGAATCATATCACTTCTATAGAAAGAAAGATTTTATTTATTCGGTGACCTTCGAGATTCACCTACATTATTAAGTTTATTGACGACCTCTGTGGTTTAGCGGTAGAGTGTTAAGAGTTTGCTGGTTCGATTCCCGCTTAGTGCAAATATTTTTATGCATGAATATATATATTTGCATTGGTGTGGGTATTTCTATGTATAATGTGTATATGTATATTTACAAAAAAAAAGTATCTAAGTATGTATATATGCTTACTTTGGGTCTAGATACCATTGTGTAGAATGTCGTAAAATATTCATTATCTTATATTTAATGAACAGTAATGTAGTTTACAAGCGTAGGTACCGAATAGGACAGTTTTTAACCTGGGGTTATCCTTTCGAGGGCTTACCCGGGGTGCCCGGCAACGTACACTTGGGGAGGACACCGTGCGGTTTTAGTCGATACACGACATAACCACCCCCGCTGGCCGGCGGGGGGGTATCCGAAGGGATTTCCGCACGTAAAAAAAAAAAAAAAAGGAATTGGATCCTCAGCCGGGTTGCGAGGGAAATGCCTTACGCCCCGGCGTTTGAAGACCCGAGACGGCGTGTGGTTTAAGTTAGCTCTTGTCCGACATAAACACCACAGCTGGCCCGCGGGTTAGGGGGGGGGGGGTACCCGTAGGGATTTCGGCACGGAAAAAAAAGATATTGGATCCTGTGGTTTAACGGGTCCATGATTTTGACTTTTGTGTTAAAGGTTGCACTCTCATTCAACCGTAATCTTACTGTCGTAGTGGACTCAGCTTGTGTTAACAGTGCTAGTATAACAACATCACTGATCAAGGCTAGTATTTGTCCATCCCTATCCACACTTTTAGCATATCTTTTTTTTTTATATTTAGGACACGTCAATTTGACTTCACCTCGCCTGATGGTAAGCTGAAGGTAAATTCTCTGGAAAGAGGGTCACCATTACATACACGTACCATGTTAACAATGGTGGCACTCAGCTTGACGGCCTCATCAGAAGAGGATTGTCGTCACATCACCGCGTGACACCCACCGGTCCCAATAGTGCCGCGACAACAATGCCCCTGCCCAGCTATGCACTTGCTGACCCCTGAACGCAATCAAACCGAAATTGGATTACTATGGAGGGTTTTTCGCAATCGTGCACGGTGGTACCCACCCGGCCGAATTTTGTGACAAATTTGTGTCATCAAATTTCTACCACCAGTATTTTTTTTTTTTTCATTTTACTTTCATTTTATTTGCATATCAACATAGCTACGAGCTACTTAATTAATCTAACTAAGCCATCTATACATAATTGTCGCGACGAACAAGGATTTAAACTAATTTAAAGCCATCAAACATAAATCAAGATTACACAAAAGCTCACTGAGTAGCATTAATCAGAACACCTCGACGTCTAACCAATATAAATAAACATTAGTGGGCAGGTCAGTGTCGAGCTCGTCGTCAACCAGGAATAACGAACGGCTTCCTGTGCCTGCTAAATATAGAACTAAATTATAAAGTAAACTTACCAGCGTATGTAACCATTTTTAGTAGATTTCAACGTTTATAGTAGATTCCGAGCTTAAATTATAGGTCAAAATGTCTTAGTAGAATGCAGTAGATTTGTTAGTTTGATAAATTGCAATCTATCTATCTATACTATAATGTTATAAAGCTGAAGAGTTTGTTTGTTTGTTTTTTAGTTGAACGTGCTAATCTCAGGAACTACTGGTTCGAATTCAAAAATTATTTTCGTGTTGGATAGCCCTTTTATCCAGGAAGGTGGTAGAAATTTGATGACACAAATTTGCCACAAAATTCGGCCGGGTGGGTACCACCGCGCACGATGGCGATAAACCCTCCATAGTAATCCAATTTCGGTTTGATTGCGTTCAGGGGTCAGCAAGTGCATAGCCGGGCAGGGGGATTGTGGTCGCAGCACTAGTGGGACCGGTGGGTGCCACGCGGTGCTGCGACAACAATCCTCTTCTGATGAGGCCGTCAAGCTGAGTGCCACCATTGTTAACATGGTACGTGTATGTAATGGTGACCCTCTTTCCTGAGACTTTACCTTCAGCTTACCATCAGGCGAGCTGAAGTCAAATTGACGTGTCCTAAATATAAAAAAAAAATTAAAAAAAAAAAACGCTACAACCCAGGAGAGCGGAGTAGTAATCGGGCAATTTTCTATACATTATTGTAGAACTATTAAATTACGGGTATGTATGGGATAAATGGGTGCCACGTAGGCGAAGTATATCACGGGTGAAGCAACGGGGCGCAGCTAGTACATTAATAAAAAAAACAATAGTCATAAAGGCACACAGACCCGAGTAGCTAGTAGCACTGCCATGGATATGAAAAATACATGACATTGATCAAGTGCACTATACAGTAAAATGCACTTTAACTACTAAGGAATAAAGTTTAATTTTTGTGGCAGTTAGGTATATTTATTTTACAAAAATTTAAAAGAATTTTAGTAGTGTGACTTAAATCGAATATCTGTGTGACTTTTATTTTATTTGAAAGATGAATCAATGTTTGTGTGAAAAGTAAGAACTTGGTAGAATTTAGAAATATGCTTAGTAGATTCTAGTAGAATTTGGCGATACTTATAGACTGGGAAAAAAGTGGTCACACCGAAACTTACACTCTTGGGGCTAGGAAGAATTTGGTAAATACAACACTTTTAGCATGTGTTATAAAGATTAAAACGTAAGATGTACCGATCACGGTATGGTAAGGAAAGGGGACCACGGTCTTCAAGCTTTGAATGCAAACGAGGTTGGCGCTAAAATGAATAAGAAAAGTACCGACTACAGATATCCTTTTTAGGGTTCCGTTGCCAAATGGATCCTAATTAGGGTTCCGTTGCCAAATGGCAAAAAACGGAACTCTTATAGATTCGTCATATCTGTCTGTCTGTCCGTCCGTATGTCACAGCCACTTTTTTTCCGGAACTATAAGAAATATGCTGTTGAAACTTGGTAAGTAGATGTATGCTGCATGTATGATGTATGTTCACAGAACCGCATTAAGATTTTCACACAAAAATGGAAAAAAAGCAATACATTTTTGGGGTTCCCCATACTTAGAACTGAAACTCAAAATTATATGTTTCATCAAACCCATACGTATCTATGGGTAGGTCTTCCAATATGATATTGAGGTTTCTAATTTGTTTTTTTTTTAAACTGAATAGTTTGCGCGAGAGACACTTCCAAAGTGGTAAAATTTGTGTAATTTCTAAAATAAGAGACTAACTAAAAACAAGTTGAATTCCTGAGACGAGCTCAGCCGTTGTATTCATTTTCGATTTAGCGATTTTTTTTTTTGCGATTTTTTGGGATTTTTTCTTTATTTTGCAATGGTTCACCCCAGCACGAATCTATTACCGAAAACAGCAACTCGATAGCTCATCTCCTTCATACCCAAAACCGTGACAGAAAATTGGCAACGACGACAACTCGATAGCAATAGGGCTTTTCCAAAGAAAATCCCTAAAAATATATGTATACATTACCATGTAAACTTCCACCGAAAATTGGTTTGAACGAGATCTAGTAATTAGTTTTTTTTAACGTCATAAATCGTAAATCGCAATTTACCTTTCATTGAATCAACTCAAATATAAAAATTAAAAAAAGAAAACATTATTATGTTACTTGCTGCTACGGAACCCTTCATGGGCGAGTCCGACTCGCACTTGGCCGGTTTTTTTTCCTGTGAGCTTCACCCCACCGCCGACGCTGGTGCCGTGTATGTAGGAATCGACCCGATTAAAACCACATGGTGTTCTTCCCAAGCGTCCATTGCCGGGCACCCCAGGTACACTACAGATATCCTAGCTAATCTTATTTCTTACGACACGTTATGATTACGATTCTGAAAAATTTAATGAATTTTTTTTTTCATTTTTATTAGGTTGCTAGCTGTTCCCCGCGGCTTCGCCCGTGACGTGCTTCGATCCCCCGTGGGACCTATTTAACCCATACCTATACGTCTGTAATTTATTAGTTTTGCAGTAATGTATGGAAATTTTCCCGATTTCTTGACATATATGATTACTGCTTCGCTTTCCTGGATAGTAGCGTGATGATATAAATAGCCTTCCTCGATAAATAGGCTATCCAACACAAAAAAAATCAATTCGTACCAGTATTAGTACCTGTGATTAGCGCGGTCAAACAAACAAACTTTTCAGTTTTATAAAATTAGTATAGATTTTGAAATAAAACTATTTTTAACGGATTCTATCGCGGTTTATTGATGTTATTTTATATTTTACATTGATCCCGACGTTTCGGTTGCTTTTCAGCAGCCGCAACTTCCGACAATATCATATAGGTACCTTTTTTTTTTTTTTTTTTTTATCGTGCGGAAATCCCTTCGGATACCCCCCGCCGGCCAGCGGGGGAGGTTATGTCGGGCTTGCACCGACTAAAACCGCACGCCGTCTCGGGTCTTCAGACGCCGGGGTGTAAGGTTACCCATAGAGCATATCCCTCGCACCCCGGCTGACCCTGGGCCATCTCACCGCTAACAGCATCGCTCATCCTGGCTCCTCTGAAAGCAGAGGAGTACGGAGAGCGATGTGTTCCCGCCACGTTGGGTATTGGCCGACGATCAATGCCAACTCTATGAAGGCGTGAAGGGGAAGCCATTGACCGCCGCCCAGGGTGTACCGGCCGCTCCGATTCCGTTCCCCCCGGACTGCAGCGGGATCGGAATCGGAGCGACACTCGAGGAGGTTACCCAACACACACCCCATCATATAGGTACCTAGTACTTATAGATTTGCTGATGCAATCGTAATTAGCACTCGGATGAAAAAGAGGTATACTACGCCTCTATCCCAGTGGGGTAGACAGAGAACACGTGTCAAAACAGGTAAGTATATAAATTGTCAATACAGTCGCGTGTTGCATATACGAATTCATACAAAACATAAAATTAATTTTCGTATTCAATAAATGTAATATGATGCAATCGAGCAGATTCTCCGATAGCATGGCCGCCATTGCTGGTGTCCTGTTGCGAACGATTATGTCAACACGAAACAATTTAGCTTATGGGTTGTATTGTTTATATAGATTTGACGGCCTCTGTGGCGTAGCGGTAGTGCATTCGACTGCTACGGTTCGATTCCTGCTCAGCACAAATATTTGTATGCATGAATATGTATATTTGCATTGGTCTGAGTGTTTCTATAGTATAAAATGTATGTACGACCTCTGTAGCGTAGCGGTAGTGTATTCGACTGCTAACCCAAAGGTCGCGGGTTCGATTCCCGCTCGGTGCAAATATGTGAATTTGCATTGGTCTGGGTGTTTCTATGTATAATATGTATTTATTTACAAAAAAAAAGTATTTAAGTATGTTTATCCGCATTCTAGAACCCATATGACAAGCTCTGCTTAGTTTGGGTCTAGATGGCGTTGTGTACTTTGTCCTACAATATTATTAAATTTATATATATATTATATTATTATTTACAAAAAAAAAAAGTACATAAGTATATATGATTTTAGATTGACATGGTAATTTACATTAAAATTAGAATTTTAAACGGGATATTTACCATGTTTAGTATCTTTTTCGAGAATCCGATATTTCGGCACTGTTACAAGTACCATGATCACGGATGCATCCATGGTAAATATCCCGTTTATAATTCTAATTTTAAAGTACATAAGTATATTTATCCGCATTCTGGAACCCATAACACAAGCTAGTTAACCTATGCTTACATTGGGTCTAGAGAGCACTGTGTAGAATGTCATAGAATATTAAAATTATTAAAAAAAAAGAATGATCGTCTCACCACGTTACGGTGCGTTTTACTGGAAATAATGTAAAAGTTAATATGTTAGTATCTGGTACCCTTACCTGGTACTAAGGGCTCAGGATTTGTTGTTTTCAATGCCGTCAAGTAGAAATTTGAGATTATAGTAGTAGGTGGTATGCTATCAACAGTGCTGTGTTGCCAACTTGCTGTTAAACTTGCTTTTAAACTCCGAATTTTTCAATTATAAATTTTATGCGATATCTATTAATGTCGCTTAAACCGCAAATATAACATAAAACTCATAAAACATAAACTCACGCCTATATCCCCGAAGGGGTAGGCTGAGGTGCTAGCACCCACATTTCGCCAGTTTATGCTTAGGTCCCAATGTAATAGGTGGCGAGCCTATTGCCATTAACCGGGCACTTATAAACCTGCGATAAATACACACATAACTTCGAAAAGCATCGAAAAGTCATTGGTGTGTGCCATGGTAAAACCTGGGATCGAACCCGAGACCTCGTCTCAGCAGTCCATTACCGATACCACTAGGCTACCGCGGTATAAAATACCGCAAATATAACTTTATAAAATACCGCTGGAAGAGCTTTTGAACGATAGGAATCAAGATTACCTCCTCAGGGACGCCATTCGTAATGGAATGGCAGTAATACTCCAAATTACTTCACATGAACACGAATTTCTCTGTAAGATATTTTTTTATCGCTTAATGATGAGAACATACGCTATTACATTGGGACCTAAAAACATAACTGGCGAATCGTGGGTGTGTAATACACCTCTGCCTACCCCTTCGGGGATATATTCGTGAAGTTATGTTATGTTTTTGAGTGCCTATAGTAAGCTATGTACGTTTGTAATACTTAATAGTAGTAGAGTATAATTTAAAGAAAAACATTTAAAAACCGGCCAAGTGCGAGTCGGACTTGCGCACGATGGGTTCCGCACCATTATCTACCTGTTACCGTTATCAATATCGAGCAAAAACGAGCAAAAAGAACAAGCTTTTTGTATGGCCCTTCCATATTTATTTTATTTATTTTTTCAAATATAGTTATATAACTAAATATTCTGTGAATATTTCAAGCGTCTAGCTGTTACCGTTACCAATGTCGAGGAAAAACGAGCTAAAAAAAATACTTTTGCTGTATGGGTGCTCCCTCAAATATTAGATTTATTCTGTTTCTTAGTATTTGTTGTTATAGCGGCAACAGAAATACATCAACTGTGAAAATTTCAACTGTCTAGCTATCACGGTTCATGAAATAAAGCTTGGTTATTTCCGTCAAGCATAAAACGTTAAAAAATCACGTATCTTGTATGGCAACTGCCTTAAATATATTTTTTTATTTTGTTTCTAGTATTTGTTGTTATAGCGATAACAGAAATACATCATCTGTGAAAATTTCAACTGTCTAGCTAACTCGTTCCTTAGTAATAGGGCCCGGAACCCTAACTAGCTTTTAAAATGATTACGCAAAATTTTGCGTCTATGCTGTTAACCGTAGAAGAATTCCTTAATTTGGGGCTGAACCTGGATGTCGATTCAGTTCATTCTTATCATAAAATACATTGTCATCGGAACTGAACCATTATGGAACAACTCAACTCCGTAGGATAAAGTATGGTTCATTTTTTGGCCCAATTTCCGCATCAGACAAAGTGTTGTTATACTCGATATGTTTTTTTAAAGTTTTTTTTATTAGTTAATACTTGGTAGTGTCTAGAAACGTATCCAGTAGACAGCTCGTTACCTACGCTCGTTCCCTGCTATTACTTGGAACCGCAATCATACTTGATCGAATGTGTGTGCAAAATACACTGTTCTGGTTAAAGAACTGGAATGCTCTACCCGCACAAATTTCCTTCTTCTTGGAATCCCGGATTCTTTAAGCAGGGCATGAAAAAGCATCTGTCGAGGTTATCAAGATAGGGACCAGCATTTTAGGATCTGGAATGGGGGTCCGCCCATTCAGCGAGGTGAGCTCAATTGACGGAATGAATACTTAAAAGAATAATCCAAGAACCGAGAGCAGATGGGGCATTTCGCTCTGTACGGCGTACCTTCCCTGCCATCAATGGGAATTTTGTTAATAGGTAAAAAGTGTGTATCAAGACCACTTCATAATGCTCTCAGGATAATCCGTCCTCCATGAGCGCAGGCCTGGGGGTGGCAGGTGAGGCCGCCTGTCAACTCAGCAGAAGCAGGCCGGGACGGCGAGGCGACCAGCGCCCCCGCCCCCACACCGGGGCAAGACGGGGAGTCCGTGGTTCCCAAACCCGATGAGGCCATCTCGAAACCGGAGACGGCCCAGGGTCAGTCGGGGTGCGAGGGAAATGCTTTATGAGCAACCTTACACCCCGGCGTCTGAAGACCCGAAGAAAGAAAAAAAAGGTACACGGATTTAAAAATCAGTATATTAGTCGTACCTTTTTAGGTAGATTTCGATGAAATCGATGTACCTATTGGTTTCTTGACTACTGTCGAATTTAAAAAAAAATTCTTCATAGGAGGTCTAGTTATGACCCCCTGAGTCCGAAATGACCACTGGTCAAAAAGTTTATATTTATATATATGTAGGTATGTATGTATATATGTATGTATGGTTCCACTTCCCAAAATTTGCGGCACTCTCACGGTCGCATTTTTGCCCCGATCGCTTTCAAACTGCGGTCAAAAATTGCTTGGGTGTAAACTTAGTTTAAGTTCGTGAACGGGTGGAATCCGGCCTAAGGGGACGGTAGGGCCTCACTTTTTGTGAAATCAGTTTTTCCTCAAAATTTCACGTTCCATGAAAGATATTCGAACCGTTCTTATTTTATCCCATAGTATACATGAATACCAACAACTTTTAATTATACTCGTAAACCTATAAGATTAAAACTTTAACTAAAAGTGGAGGGGGAAAACCAAAACCGAGAAAAAAATATTAAACATGTTAAAAAAAAATATTAATTGCTTCACGAAATCTACCTGTGCGTTCCCCCTGCGGGAACGGTTTTTTTTTTGTAAGGTTGTCCATAGAGATATTAGTCGTACCTACAACTGATTAATTGTCATTTAGAATTGCAAAAGACTGCCTCATTCAATTCCAAATAACATAAATATGTCAATTGAATAGATTTTCTCTCACTCTTCTCTTCTCAAAAGGTTTATTCATCGTCCACAAAATTTTTGCGAAACTGCCGCAAATTCTACCAGTAGTTGCTTTCATTCGCGCGCGCCTTTATCCGCTCCCATGGGAGACAAGTCGGTACCAATATAAATCGAATATATTGTAATGCTATTTAAGTTCGCCGGAAACCCTGGGGTTATCCTTTCGAGGGCGTACCCAGGGTTGCTAGCAATGTGCAATGGTTTTAGTCGGTTCGATTCCGACATACCCACCTCATAGCTGGCACCGGTGTGGGGTGAAGGCCGTGGGGGTTTCCACAAGTAAAAAAAAAAGCAATGCTATTTAAGTAATCTATTACTTCGTTAGAAATAGATGTATTTGTGTCATTCTTGTCACGTAGAAACCACCGTGAGAGACGACTACAGAATACAGAGTACCTCTCATGCGTACATATTTGTATATTAAGTTTGTAGTCTATTGGCGGCTGGGGAATTACTTTTAAAAGATGTATGTACTGTAATAAGCGATTTTAAGTCTATGGTAAAATTATATGGTTATATGGTTACTAGTTCTTGCGGTGGCTTCACGAGCGTATCATGGCGCTATCGTCCTGGGACTTGATGAACGGCGAGGGCTGTCTTTTCGATCCGTTTTCGTAGTGTTGTTTTAAATTACTAGTTTTGATGGCAATAGGCCTACCCTTTGCTATGTGAGATGAAAAACGTGATCCATCATAGACCACACCGTCACTTACGACCAGGTGAGATAAAGGCCAACGTGAGCCTATCACTCATTTTTTTTTTAAAGTAGGCCTATTATCCAAGCGGCGAAAAAAGCGGCGATAGCCTAGTGGCGTACGTAACGGACTGCTGAGACGAGGTCTCGAGTTCGATCCCCAGTCGCCCCGGGCACACACCTCTGACTTTTCGTAGTTATATGTGCATTAATAAATGTTAATTAAAAAAAAACATAACATAAACTCACGCCTATATCCCCGAAGGGGTAGGCAGAGGTGCTAGCACCCACATTTCGCCAGTTTATGTTTAATTATCACTCGCTCAATAATGTGCCCGGTAAATGGCAATAGGCTCGCCCCCCATTATATTGGGACCTTAACATAACTGGCGAATCGTGAGTGTGTAATACACCTCTGCCTACCCCTTCGGGGATACAGGCGTAAAGTTATGTTATGTTATGTTATAACATCATCCAAGCAAACTTTTTCCGACTTTCCCATAATAATAGGTATTCTAGGACATGGCTCAAGCCAACCATTCCTGGTAAGCTTTGGTGCAGGCTCTTCACTCGAGCTTGGAAAGCGATGGCAGTTGCTCCCGGAACAGCCAACATACCAATCAAACAAGTTGAATTCCTGAGACGAGCTCAGCCGAATACAAGGGCTTTTCGATTTAGCGTTTTTTTTTGCGATTTTTAGCGATTTTTTCTTTATCTTGCAATGGTTCACCCCAGCACGAATCTATTACCGAAAACAGCAACTCGATAGCTCATCTCCTTCATACCCAAAACCGTGACAGAAAATTGGCAACGACGACAACTCGATAGCAATAGGGCTTTTCTAAAGAAAATCCCTAAAAACTATAAGCGGACCTTGGGCTCCAAAGTGCGAACTTTGGTCAAGCATGATGATGATTCTCAGCCAGAAAACTCACATAACACATTGCTATCTAGACGCTAACTAAGCAGAGTTGGCATTATGAGTTCTAGAATGCGGATAAATATACTTAGATACATTTTTTTAAAGCCACCTGAATCTTATTCTGTTGTTATTACTTCCATAGTATTATTTCTTTCCACAGCGTCGTCTCACCCAAAAGTACAGCATCGCAGTCGGAGTCCCAACCCTGGTCATCCGCAGCCGACACGTCCGAGATCAGCTCCTCGATGATCCGCTGGGGGAGAGGTTCCCCTGGCCTGCTCCTCCGCTGCACGAAGTACTGAGAGGTGTGCAGCTGCAAGGAGATGGAGAGAGCAGAGTGTATGAGGAACTGCCGGCTGATGCTGTCAGGGTATTTTATTTTGCGGCTCATTGGGTGAGTAACAGTCAAATTCCGCCTCAAACAATAATATTTACTAGTCTATGCTCTCTGTGAAATACTGATCCTATATCTGCGACCTTTTATTTAAATAAATAATAGCCTAGGTCCCTTTCCTGGCGTGCCTACTTGGCACAAAATTTCAACTAAGTTAATTTTTGTATGATTGAGTAACAATTAAACTAAAATGGAACATCTATAAAGAACGTATGAGATTTTTGAAAATCCATGAACGCGGGGTTTGTATCTTAAATTGCCAAAAATGTCTCCTTAGACCATATATTATTTAACCCTGGGGTTATCCTTTCGAGGGCTTACCCGGGGTGCCCGGCAATGGACACTTGGGCAGGATACCGTGCGGTTTTAGTCGATGCACGACATAACCGCCCCCGCTGGCCGGCGGGGGGGTATCCGAAGGGATTTCCGCACGTTAAAAAAAAAGAGACCATATATTATAATATACACACATTACCCCACTTACTGACTAACCACATACACTAACCATTCTTGTTGTTACGCCCCTTATGTAAAGCAAAGAGAGACGATGATAATAGTTATGTAAGAAATGGAAGTCCAGATAGGTACTACCCACTACGGTCCTTGCCGGATGAGTCAATTCTGAGCCATTATGACAATTATAGTATCAAGTCTGAAGAGATGCAATTGCTTAGAACTTGTAGTAGGTATATTGCCACTAGTATGTACTATAATAACCTTTTATATCCTACCAAGGTAGCAAGCCCGACTAAACCGCCCCCGCTGGCCAGCGGGGGGGTATCCGAAGGGATTTCCGCACGAAAAAAAAAAAGAAAAAAAAGGTAGCAAACATGGACACAGCCCACTTGATAGTAAGCGGTAACCATGATCTTAATTTAATTGTTATACGTCTCCACTTACGTAGGTGAAAAGAAGGGGAAAATAAGATACTAGAAATAAAATAATATTAATTGAAGAAATACAAACCATGCTATCTATTTTACCAAGTTTTGTATATGGGACTCGTTGAAACCAACCAAACGAGTCCAAACTCGAAGGGTTTACTAGCAGCCGTTGAAGAGTTCCACTATCCATCTGGCACCGTCCTGAAATCAGTTCGATGATATTAAATTATGGCACTGTCACCTAGAAATTACATGTTTTTTTTTAAACCCCCACGGGCTCCACCTCGTCGGTGCCAACGATGAGATGGGAGTGTCGAAATTCAACCTACTGAAACGAAACGGTGTCCTCCCCAAGTGCCAGGCCCCCTGGGTAAGCCGTCGAAAGGATAACCCCAGGGTTACCGGCAGACTTTGGTCGCCATCCGGCCTCGCCTGTGGGGGGATATTACATACTTATACAATCTCATCATCTTCATATCAATTTCCTAATCGCATCTAAAGTTTATACTCTGAAGCCCGAAGTCCGCTTATTGCTTTTAATTGGTTGGTCGTTTTCGAAAGCGACTGCCGTCGTAATTCCTTACGTGCGCAAGAGACTCATCCGTTTTTTTTATACCACTAAGGTGGCAGACAGGCACACGGCCCACCTGATGGGAAGCGGTTACCGCGGCCTATGGACGTGTGCAACACCAGTGGCGTCACACTCGCGCTGCCGACCCTGTAAAGGAAAGGGGATGCGAAAGGACGTCCGTTATTTTATTTAGCAGGTGCACCGACTAGGGGGGTGGCAGGTGAGGCCGCCTGTCACCCCAGCAGAAGCAGGCCGGGACGGCGGGGCGAATAGCGCCCCTACCCCAAACCGGGGCAAGACTGGGACACTGTGGTTCCCAAACCTGAGGGGGCCATCTCGAAACCGGAGATGGCCTAGGGTCAGTCGGGGTGCGAGGTATATGCTCTATGGGCAACCTTACACTCCGGCGTTGAAGACCCGAGACGGCGTGCGGTTTTAGTCGACATAACCACCCCCGCTGGCCGGCGGGGGTATCCGAAAAAAAGGTGCACTGACTAGAAGTTGGCTTGGGTCTCAAAGATGATGGTAGGACCCTGCACACCCTGCTTACACCTTGCATATACAATTTCTGGGATATAATATCCAGCGTATTTTTTTTTTAATTGCCATATTTTTGTCTTATTGGTAATGGATTTTTAAGTTATTTCTTCATAATCATCATCACAGTCCAGGTCGCGTCCCTAATCCCGAGTGGAAAGCCTGCACCAGAGCCTCGACCAATAATCTGCAGGTGTATCGCCTTGCAGGTGACGTCAGATTGGGCTCTAGAAATTTTGATGGGGCCGCATATACAGCCATGGTTTTAGTTTATTTCGTAACCAGTGTCAAATATTTGCCGCAGTGTCCGCCGTGCCGGTCCTTCTCGCCAAGCCTCTGCGCAGCGTTGGCAGCGGTGCGCAAACGCCGCGCTAAATACTCAAATACGCAGCTTATACTCGTCTCCAGCGACAGGTGAGTTTACTACTATTACTGATTTCTTAAGACAAAATTATTAGAGCGTTTCTATACGCTTGGTTCTGGGGAGTAACATTTTGAGTACCTTTTTTTTTTTTTTTATCGTGCGGAAATCCCTTCGGATACCCCCCCGCCGGTCAGCGGGGGCGGTTATGTCGGGCTTGCACCGACTAAAACCGCACGCCGTCTCGGGTCTGGAGCATATCCCTCGCACCCCGGCTGACCCTGGGCCATCTCACCACTAACAGCATCGCTCATCCTGTCTCCTCTGAAAGCAGAGGAGTACGGAGAGCGATGTGTTCCCGCCACGTTGGGTATTGGCCGACGATCAATGCCAACCCTATGAAGGGGTGAAGGGGAAGGCATTGACCGCCGCCCAGGGTGTACCGGCCGCTCCGATTCCGTTCCCCCCGGACTGCAGCGGGATCGGAATCGGAGCGACACTCGAGGAGATTACCCAACACACACCCCAACATTTTGAGTACCTAGTCAAGAAATGCAGCGGTGTATTGTCGTGTGCCGAGCAATGATACGCTTACCTTAATGTTCCGGGGTGTGAAGCGATGGAGACGCTGATGACTTGGCGCCGCGACGTTACGACATACGAATAACGTGACAATTCTCGAACTACTGTTTTTAACACCCGGTAAATCGGACAGCAAAAACGGTATTATTATTTTGTTTTTTCAAATGTGAAGTAGTCAGGACTGTTCTTAGCTATGACGGAGGTTTTTTAATTTTTTTACCCCAGGACTAACAATAATTTCCATCGTGGACCTATCGTTCGCGAGCCCCTCGTTGGCGCGACGTGTTCAGGGCTGGCGCGTCGTTTTGGGGGAGGACACAAGTTCGGATCACCGATACATTCGGTTTGACGTGTCCCCCCCTGCGAGCGACGCGCCAGCTGCACCGGCTCCACCCGAGCCACGTTGGGCGCTTAAGCGACTTGATCGGGAGCTCCTCCTGGAAGCCGCCATCGTACAGGCCTGGGCCCCTGCGCCGGACAGGCCTGTCTGCATAGACGATGAGGCGGAGTGGTTCCGGGAGGCCATGACCCGTGTCTGTGACGCGGCGATGCCTAGGGCTCCGCCCTATAATCCGAGGGGTCAGGTCTACTGGTGGTCGTCGGAGATCGCGCAGCTCAGACGGGGCTGCGTGATCACGCACCGCCGGTGGGCCCGATTCCGTAGGAGGCGTCGCCGCCCCGCAGATGCGGAGGCCCGAGAGGCGGAGTTGTACGAGGGATACAGGGAGGCCAGACGAGCCCTCCGAGCGGAGATAAGGCGTTCCAAACGGGACGCCTTCCGCGAGCTGCTGGAGACGCTGGAGCGGGACCCTTGGGGGCGGCCCTACCGGATGGTGAGGGGCAAGCTGCGCCCCAAGGCCCCGCCGTTAACCCGGTGTCTCCAGCCGGATCTGCTCGGAGGAGTTGTTGGCTCCCTGTTCCCAGCGCGGGCGGTGGAACATGTTCCACCGCAGATGACTCCGCCTCGGTTGCGCATGGCGCCCGACGTGGAAGACGACGACGTGCCCGAGGTCACTTGGGTAGAACTAGAGCTGGCGGTGAGAAGGCTAAGAGCCAAACACACCGCCCCGGGACCCGACGGCATTCCAGGCCGAGCGTGGGTCCTAGCTCTAGTCGACGACGCTCTCGAGCCCCGACTGAGAGGGCTTCTCAGCGCATGTTTGGAGCGGGGCCAGTTTCCGAAATTGTGGAAGACGGGGAAACTGGTCCTCATCCGAAAGGAGGGGCGCCCGGCGGACTCGCCGTCCGCCTACCGGCCCATAGTGTTGCTCGACGAGGTGTGCAAGCTCTTTGAAAGAGTAATTGCGAAGCGCCTCGTCGAGCACCTCTCAAGAGTGGGGCCGGACCTGGCCACCGTGGATGCCATCATGCGCGTGAGGGCTCTGGCGGAGGATGCAGTAGCCCGGGGTGAGGTGATGTTGGCGGTGTCCCTGGACATCGCCAACGCGTTCAACACCTTGCCCTGGAGTTGCATTAGGGAGGCGCTCGTGTATCACGAAGTGCCTCTCTACCTCCGCCGCATAGTCGGGGCGTATTTGACGGAGAGAGCCGTCATCTACCCAACCGTGACCGGTCTCGGTCGGCGTGAAATGTCGTGCGGTGTTCCACAGGGATCGGTCCTGGGGCCGCTCCTGTGGAACATCGGATACGACTGGGTGCTTCGCGGTGAGCTCGTAGGCGGTGCCGCCGTCACGTGCTACGCGGACGACACGCTCGTGACGGCGTGCGGGGCGACGTACCGCGAAGCGACCCGAAAGGCCACGACCGCGGTTGCCCAAGTCGTTAGGCGGATCCGGCGGCTGGGTCTCGAGGTGGCCCTGCATAAAACCGAGGCCCTGTTCTTCCATGGGCCTCGGAGCAAGCCACCCGAGGGATCCAGTCTCATCGTAGGAGGAAATCGCATCGGCATCAAGCCCCAAATGAAATATTTGGGGCTCGTGCTCGACGGCCGATGGGACTTCGGAGAGCACATCCGAAGTCTGGCCCCCAAATTGAAGGGCACAGCTCTTGCTCTGGCTCGGCTGTTGCCCAACATGAGGGGGCCCGATGACTCCTGCAGGAGACTCTACGCGGGGATCGTGCGGTCCATGGCCCTGTATGGGTGCCCAATATGGGCGGAGGCCCTGAGGATCAGAACTGTGCGGATGCTGCGCGCTCCGCAGCGAGTTCTGGCCATCAGGGTCATCCGAGGGTACCGCACGATCTCCTTCGAGGCGGCGAGTCTCCTTGCCGGAACTCCGCCATGGGACCTGGAAGCGAGAGCCCTTTCGCAACTGTACCAGTGGCGAAAGGAGGCGCGGGAGCAGGGATGGAACCCCGAGCCTCGAGAAATCGAGGCCGTGCAGTCCCAGCTCCGCCAGGCCATCGTGGTGGAGTGGAAGGAACGACTTGGGCAACCAAGCGCAGGGCACGCCGCAATAGCGGCGGTAAGGCCCATCATGGAGGATTGGCTGGAGAGGCGACACGGAAGCCTCTCCTACCGACTGACGCAGGTGATCTCAGGGAAGGGGTGCTTCGGGGACCACCTGCATCGGATCAGGAAGGAGCCAACGCCTGAGTGTCATCACTGCGACGCGAGCGAGGACTCAGGGCTGCACACGCTGGCGGACTGCCCGGCGTGGGAGGCGCCGAGGCGTGACCTCGTGGCAGCCATCGGGGTGGGAGTCCTCTCGCTCGGCAGCATGATTGCGGCAATGGTGCGGAGCGCGAGCGCGTGGGCCGCCGCCGCCTCCTTCTGCGAGCATGTAATGCTCGCGAAGGAAGTGGCGGAGCGCGCCCGGGAGAGACTTAGAACTCTCCCGGTCCGCCGAGCCCGCAACTTGCTCGCCGCGCGTCGCAGGCAACTCAGGCGCCGGAGGTCGCTTAACGACCTCCGTCCTCCATGAGCGCAGGCCTGGGGGTGGCGGGTGAGGCCACCTGTCACCCCAGCAGAAGCAGGCTGGGACGGTGGGGCGACTAGCGCCCCTCCCCCAAACGGGGCAAGACGGGAACACCGTGGTTCCCAAACCCGAGGGGGCCATCTCGAAACCGGAGATGGCCCAGGGTCAGTCGGGGTGCGAGGGATATGCTCTATGGGCAACCTTACACCCCGGCGTCTATAGACCCGAGACGGCGTGCGGTTTTAGTCGGTTCAAGCCCGACATAACCGCACGCATAAAAAAAAAAAAAAAAAAAAAAATAACAATACTAAAATAAAAGAAAATGAAGCGGAGTCTTTTCATTATTCAGCAAGTACCTTCTTTTTCGTGTGGGAATCCCCTCGGAACCCCCCCCCCCCCCGCCGGCCAGCGGGGAAGCTTATGTCGGGTCTTCTGACGCAAGGGTGTAAAGGTTGCCAATAGAGCATATCCCTCGCCCCCGACTGACCCTGGGCCATCTCCAGTTTCGAGATGGCCCCCTCGGGTTTTAGGAACCACGGTGTCCCCGCCTTGCCCCGGTTTGGGGGAGAGGCGCTAGTCGCCCCACCGTCCCGGCCTGCTTCTGCTGGGGTGACAGGCGGCCTCACCTGCCACCCCCCATATGCCTAGTACCTTTTTTTTTATGCCTATATGTAGAACTCATAAATTGTTTTTTTTTTCGCTTTCTTTGGCTTTCCACTCGGGGCTAGGAGGTTAGACGTCAGTTGCCCTCGTAAAAGTCAAGGTACCAATCAAAATAATAGGCTCCAAAGTGGAAACTTTAATGCAGTTTCGCAATACAAGGCTTATGCTGGCTTTTCCCAGTGTACCTAAATCCATTAACTAAAGTAGGTTTTCAAGTTCTTTTAACTATAGGAAAACTACCCACTAGCAATTTTTTTTTTTTTTAAAAAGAATATTAGCAACCGAAATTACTAATATTCCCCCTAACCCCTCCAGCTAAGCTAAATTGCTTGTGTTAGGAGTGGGTTCACGTCGGTAGTGTAATGGCCAGGATTCGAACCCGGGACCGTAATGTCCGTAATGTTGTATGTCGATCGTAAGGTTGATTCCTTAACCACTAAGCTACCGACTACTTTTATTGAGCTGAGTGAGAGGAAGTCGAGCGAGAGCTCCTCATACCAGACTTCAGGAATTTCTTTGTCACAGGTCTCCTCCTAAACTACTAATCCAAACAGAACCAAATTTGGCATGATTAAAGAGGTCAATCAGAGGAAGGTTTATGGATATATTTTGAAAAAAATAATGCTACCACAGAGGAACGATCACCGTTAAAAAAAATCCAGATGGAATTACATAATAACCGCTCGAGACACTGTGAGCAAACTTTACACGCTCAGAAAGCATGTCCAGAGTTGTGACTTTCAAAAAGAATTTTCAAAATCGAACTTGCCACGGAGGAATGATCACTGTTCAAAATTTTCAAAATCTGATTCACGATGTCTCACTCAGCTCAACATTGCAAGCAGCGATTCGCCTTGAAGACCTAGTAAATTACATTATAACAGCAAACTTAGAAATAAATTTAGAATATAGATTAGTTAGATTCTAAATACAAACAAGTGGAATTTAAAAAAAGAAATTTAAAAATAAACTTTTATTATGTTCTTGTTAATAAAAAGAACTAAAAATTTAAAATACAACGAGCCGAATCTCGCGTCGTTTCAATACAGAGTTCCTTTGACCACCTTCCAGTTCGATCATCAGACTCTGATTACCTTTGAAAGACAAACTACTCGTCAAAACGATTCACACGAGCCCAAACTCGATGAGGTTGTGACGTTTTATTGCAAAGTTCCTATGGCCACCTTCCAGCTCCATCATCAGATCAGAAACGTGTCATCATAATATTGCATTGTCACGCGATTTACACATGCATGCAAAATTTCAGCTCAATCGGTAACCGGGAAGTCGATCTTTAATTTGCGAGATTTGATAACAAACATCGGGACAGGTGAAGCTAAATAAAAGTTTATAAAAATGATTTGAATTGAATTCTTCAAAATATGAACTTATACTTATTATATGAACTTCACTTTGTATGAAGCGCGCTGGTGGTAATATCCTCTTAAGCCCCAATCAATAGAGCTAATTAAAACCACCCTTTGCCTGAATGAAGTGACTATGGGGTCCGTCCGTGAAACCCGTCTAGACAAACTCAATATTTCGAATACGGTATGTTCATATCTATAGTCTGTACCTAGCTAACCCTAATAATAGGTCTTTACCTATGAAATTGCCCAAATTTTCTTACAAATTCATGAGTTCGTAGTTCCTGTAATTTAATAGCTATTTCCATTATTTATATTTTGTTTTCAAGATTTTACAACACTTTTTTTTGTGTAGTATGTGGGTTGTTGGCCGACAGGCCTCTACAACCTTACGCGAACAGTGTGGCGAGCGCATAGGGCTCTCAGCCGAAAGTTGATTTTAAGCAACACGCCTCAAGGGTCCCCAGTTGGGGCGGCCTCGGCTTGGGCTGCTGCTGGATTAATACTGGGGCGAAATAGGCCCACATTTACGAACAAAGCGCGGCGCGTGTTCCGCCCTCGTCGGCGAAGACCTTCGATCAACAATTGTTGTTATTGTTATTGTTGATCGAAGGCGAAGACGGAACCGCGGTTTATTTTGTGTAGCTCCGCGAGCTGTGTAGGCTCTTCGTTGAGCGAGTGTTATTGCATCATCGGGCTCTCCGAGAGCGTGTCTAGGTCTCCGCGTGCGTGAAATTAAACTCGGTGTGTGGCCGCTTGATAAATTAATTCGATCTTCAAAGACAGTGCTTCCTAAATGCTATCCATTTTGATGACAAATTTCGTATTACTTAACAGCTGTCACTTTTCAAAAATGTAATAAAAGTTGCTGTTTGTTAGCTTAATGTTGTGTCATTCATACAGAAAAAAAATCATAAAATTTGGATTTGTCATTCCTAAAAAAAATGCAAAAATGTTAGTACTGAAATTTTTTTTTCCTCCAATTTCTTCAAGAAAAACGGCAATTTCATATGTAACGACCTAATATATCTATTTGCAGTCGCAAAATTCAAACCTGTATGTAGATTAGGTAGGTATACATATCCCCAAAATCCCCAAAAGGCTAGGCCGAGGTGCTAAATTTTAGCTATAATATTTTTTGATCCCATTCTAAATTAATGATGAGTTTGATGACATATTGACGATTTAAAAATAACTAGTCTTTGGTGGCAAGATTTAAAGACAATAGGTGATTATGTGGCGATACCACATATACCCAGCGCCATCTAGCAACAACAAGTTGAACTACTTCGAAACTACTACGTCATATAATAAATATACAACATCCCAACGACAACCGTTGGGGCGCGACCCGCCAGGCGTGATCACCTTGCCTGGTCGGAGGATCCTCCCTTTGTGTTGGAGGAACATCACACCTCGTTCCTCCACACTTAATTAAATTAAATGATGAATGCTGGTGAATTGCTTGTCACAAACTTTCTAAAAACTAGCTGACCTGTCGGGTCTTCGGGGACTTCGTATCGCCCTAGAATCAAGTTATGTTGGCTACCTTATCAGCTGATATTCGGCGTTAGAGACCCAAACGGTTTTGGTCAATTCGAGTCCAACATAACTACCACCGCCGCGCCGGTCAGAGTGGGGCCGGCGCGGCGGTGGGGTAAACGTGGGGATTACAGCATTAAAAAAAAACAGAAAAACAAAAAAGGCACAGTATAGGCGGAGACAAATCTAAAAATTCAAAGATCATAAAGAACGATCCACCTGTTCTCGAGTTCATCGCAGTCATCACTAACACGATTATAGATTTCTTTGGGGACTATATTTCTTGTCACCAAAATTCATATTTGTCATCAAGTTGTATCACCTAATAAATAGATCTATCGCCATGAAATATTTTCGTTCTCAGATAAACAAAGTGTTCCCAGGTATGAATTATCAGGGGTGCTTGGTTGGGGACCTCCACGCGGTGCACCCTGGGCAACGGAGACGGCAGCGCCTCTCTCCTAGGGTGGGAGAGACGCTGCCGCCTACGGCCAACTCCAACCGAGGCGAGGACGGCCCTGTTGGGGGCTGTTCGGAAGCTTTCCACGTGTCCCTCTGATTAGCAGAGGGCACAGTGGAGAGCAAGTAAGGGGGCCATCTCGAAACCGGAGATGGCCCAGGGTCAGTCGGGGTGCGAGGGATATGCTCTATGGGTAACCTTACACCCCGGCGTCTTAAGACCCGAGACGGCGTGCGGTTTTAGTCGGTGCAAGCCCGACATAACCGCTGGAGACCCCCCGCTCTCCAGCGGGGGCGGTATCCGAAGGGATTTCCGCACGAAAAAAAAAAAAAAAAGAAGGTATGAATTATCAAATTAAGTATGTGCAAAATAAGAGATGGCTTACCAATAATATTGTAGTGCATTAGATGAAAATAAACTTCGTTCTTATAATAATAGTTTTATTACTTAAATAATAGCTTTGTGCTCAGAATGGTAGATCTGTCACCAAATAAATCGATTATCGATCCCTGACTGCGACTCCTTTTTATTTGTTATTTTGTTCCCAATACAGTAGTTATATTTTATTTCGTTCAGTTATTAAAATAATAGTATTCGTTACCAATTTAATACATCAATTTATAATTTTAATGAAAATATGTTCAAAAAGGCGGAGACAAATTGGCGCGCTTTCCGGTTTATTCCGAACCTGACCCGGTCGCGGGTTAGGTTAGGAACTTGAAAAAAGAAGTAATATTTGTTCCGAACGTAACCCTCTTCCTAACCTGACCCGACGTCTCGTTCCTATCATAACCCGAATTGCGCAGTTTCATACACTACTTTATCTTCACTCATAGGAAAAATTGAAATTAAACACAGTAGGTAGGTTACAAAGAAGTAATTTAGCGTGCTCCATTTTTTTCACAGTTCGAACTGCGCATGCGTGCGTATTTTTTTTCATATTCAGCCTAAAGCCTTAGACTAGTTTAATGAATATAAAAAGATAGCGGTGCTATAATGAGTTTTATGATACAGTTGGCGGTACTATAACCATTTTTAATTTTATGTATATGCGTTTATAAAGTGCGTATGTATAGAATCGTCTTTGAATTCGTAATTCGAATTTTTCGATTTGAGTGTAGATAAAAGTACATATGTGTCAAATCAGTATATAATATTTACTATTATGTGATAATTAATAATCGTAATCAAAATATCACAGTAAAAAATAACAAAAAAGTAATAAGTACCTTTTTTTTTTCGTGTAAATCCCTTCGGATACCCCCCGCCGGCCAGCGGGGGTTGTTATGTCGGGCTTGAACCGACTAAAACCGCACGCCGTCTCGGTTCTTCAGACGCCGGGGTGTAAGGTTGCCCATAGAGTATATCCCTCGCACCCCGACTGACCCTGGGCCATCTCCGGTTTCGAGATGGCCCCCTCGGGTAAGTAATAAGCACCTATATAGACAAAATATTAAGTAAGTAATTATAATATCACAGGATCAACATGATAAACAAACATTTACTTTTCCTATTGCTACTAAAGTGGGTTAGGTTAGGTTAGAACTGTGACCCCAACAGAGCGCGAGCCGAGCGAGCGTAGCGAGCGTGCCGTTGCAGCGGCCGGAAGCGCTAGTACCTTCTAAATATTAAATACTGATTTGACACATATGCACTTTTTATTTTGAGAAAGATTAGAGAGAATGACCAATCTGCGCAATTCCGGTTAACTATGATAGGAACGCGAACGAGACGTCGGGTCAGGTTAGGAAGAGGGTTACGTTCGGAACAAATACCGGGTCAGGATTTCGGGTCAGGTTCGGAATAAACGCGCTTTCCGGCCTCAACGATGGGTCGTAGGTGACTAGGTACGATCATACGATGCGCGGCGCGGGCAGCGAGATTCAAGTTTACTTCATTCGCGTCGATTTCACGTTCATTGTAGTGGGTGCATTTTATTTTCGCTGTTGATTATTGTTGTTTTAGTTAATTTCTTAACTGTTTATTTTGGATTATGGCATCAAGTAATAACATAATATATGATTTATTGGTGCTCTCTTTAAATTAGTTTGCTTAAATACTTATTAGGACAAACCTATTATAATACATACAAAAACATTTTTTTTGTACTAGACCCTATATCTCCATGATTTTAGGTGATTTATTGTGAAATTAATTTTATATTGTTTGGTGACTACATTTTGGTGACAAATCTATTATTTTGAGGGCAAACCCTATTATTTAAGAAATACAAAACTAATTAAATTGCCGATAGCTTAAATGATACCCGATTTCTTTTATATAAGTTTATAGATAAACAAATATTCTATGACATTCTACACAGCCCAGACAGACCCAAAGTCAGCATAGTTTTTAACTAGCTTGTGTTATGGGTTCCAGAATGCGGCTAAACATACTTATTGTTTTTTTTTTTTGGAAATACATACATATTATACATAGAAACACCCAGACTAATGCAAATAGACATATTCAAGCATACAAATATTTGCACTGAGCGGGAATCGAACCCGCGCCCCCTGTCATAGCAGTCGAATTCACTACCGTTACGCCATAGATGTTTTTTATATTTACCAAAAATATTGTTAATAAAATATTTCGTTGTGATTAATCTACGGCCAAATAAAACGTCGTTATTACAAAAAAAAAAAAAACAAAATGTTCTTTTCCAAATGTAGCAGACATCCACTTCCAATTGCAACATTGTGCTCGAAATAAACTTCCACATTTTCAAACAAATAAGTCCATTTACATGTTGAATAATAAAGACTCGTTTCAAATACTCTCGACTCGACATAGAAACAGCCAGGGCTGTCAGCTTCTCGGTACTGTGACGTCTGGGGTCTGACTTCACAGCTTCTCGTGATAATTAAATTATAACACTAATATTTTGTATTAGATATATCATTTATTTAACCAATACAATTTTATTCTACGTATTTAGGGGACTTTACGCGAGATTATTAAGTTTTACTATACGAACTGGGGGAGGAACGCGGATTCTGCCCAATGATTGAGCCTAAGATACAACTTTCTTCAGGATATTTTCCACTGCTCGATCAAGGACGGACCCTCTGGTGCCCTCTCAAACTTGATGTGTCATCTCCTCCTTTGTTTTTTTCCTAGCTCCGAATTTGAAATATTTTTTAAACAGTTTTATTTTTATATCTCTGACGCATGATGGCCAGGGAGTTAATTATAGTGTTCGAAGGAGTCCGAACAGTACACACAATAATACAACTTGAAATGTTAAGTCGAGCAAACTGAGATTCTGCACTTGACGCAAGAAAATCTAACGGCCCAGTACTTCCTTTCTTTGCTGCACGATGAAGGACTGAAACGCCCTGCCTAGAATAGAATAGAAATGCCTACATGTTTCATTCTTAAAAGCCCGGGTTCTTTTAGGTGGGCGTCGAGGTTGTCACGGAAGGGACCACCATTTCAGAATCGCGCATTTGGAATGGTATCTCTTATTTTTTTGACTTCACTCTAACTTCCGGCAGTGGGCCGGCCATATCTCGCGAAGAACCGACAACCGCTGGGGTAAACATGTTCTTGAGTGGAGACCGCGACTCGGCAAACGTAGTGCAGGACGCCCTCCGGCCAGGTGGGATGACGATCTGCGAAAGTCTGCGGGCAGATGCCTGGATGCGGCAAGCTGAAGACAGGGCGCTAGGGCGCTCATTGGGGGAGACCCATGTCCAGCAGTGGACTAGAATAGGTAGATGTACTCTAACTTAGAAACATGGGTGTAGTGGGCCCTACCAACATCCTGGAGGTCCAAGCCAACCTCAACTGTAAGTCTGTGGATCTGCTAAACAATGGACGAGGTTCTGGTGCAGGCTTTCCTCGAAGAGTTGGAAGGTCAGGCGGCAGTCGCAAAGAAAGATCGACACACCGATCAAAACCAATAAGTGGACCTCGGTCTCGGGTCTAGCAAGCTTTGGACGCAACTGGAAAATTGTTCTGAGGATGATGATGATGAAGAGCTTGCCACAGGCGGAGTGTAGTCAGATAACGGATTAAGCATAAAAATCTTAAAGTAATGTAGCGTCGGGGCCTGACGCCACAATACCTCGTGTTAACGAAAAGATAAAACACAAGTATTAATATTTATATTGGCATTTATTTTCACCAAAAACTTCCTATATCGAGTTTTAGGGGGGCTTTACACGAATATATTTATTTTAAACGAACTGTAGGGAATCGCGGATTCTGCTCAAGGATTGAGCCTGCAATCAATTCTCTTGGAACTTTCTTCGGACTGCGGGTCGAGGCCGGAGCCCTCGGTCACCCGCTGTCAGCAACTTGTCCGCCAAGGCAATTGTTTTTCTTTCCTAAACTCATTTCAATTCAAAAACAATTTATTTTTAATCTCTGACACATGATGGCCAGGTAAACGAACTGTAGTGCTCGAACGAGGTCGGAACGCTACAGTAAGAAGAACAATACTAGGGGCGACGTGAATGTGTGTGATATTATCTATCATCATTAATCCACTTCCGACGTCTCATCTAATAAAAGTTAACTAGAAAGCAACAATGATTAAAAATGACTGTAAAGTCATTCATTGTTTCCGTAGTTCGCAAGAATTACGATAGATGGCTCCAGCGTCGCCTTAAGACGTATATAATATATCGGAGAAATTCGAATATCTGTGATGTGTCTAGGTGGTTCAGTTGGTCAGAGCATTCCCCCTGTAAGGGACTGGTCGCGGGTTCGAGTCCCGTCCTAGATGTTCTCTTCTTCCAATCTAAAATCTATAGAAAGCAATTCAAAATAAATATTAGTAGTTTGTAGCTTTAATTACATATTTATTATAGCACTAGCTGATGCCCGCGGCTCTGCCCGCGAGGAAATTCGAACCCGTTCCCGCTTCCCATGGAAACCTATTCCAGGAATAAAAGTAAAGTATTCCAGATCATAATCTATCATATCTACCAACAACGTTTATCAAAAACGTTTATTATCGCTCACTTAGTAATGTGCCCGGTAGATGGCAATAGGCTCGCCCCTATTACATTGGGACCTAACATAACTGGCGAATCGTGGGTGTGCAATACACCTCTGCCTACCCCTTCGGGGATACAGGCGTGAAGTTATGTTATATACCAACATTCAGCCAGATCCGTTCAGCCGTTCTGCGTGATTGAGTAACTAACATCCATCCATTCAAACTTTCAAAACATAACATAACATAAACATAACATAAACTCACGCCTATATCCCCGAAGGGGTAGGCAGAGGTGCTAGCACCCACGTTTCGCCAGTTTATGTTTTAGGTCCCAATGTAATAGGTGGCGAGCCTATTGCCATTAACCGGGCACTTATAAACCTGCAATAAATACACACATAACTTCGAAAAGCATCGAAAAGTCATTGGTGTGTGCCATGGTAATACCTGGGATCGAACCCGAGACCTCGTCTCAGCAGTCCTTTACATAGATATCATAAATGTGAAAGTTTTACGATTATAAGACTGATTAGACGGTAGCATAGTGGTATGGGTAATGGACTGCTGAGACGAGGTCTCGGGTTCGATCCCAGGTTTTACCATGGCACACACCAATGACTTTTCGATGCTTTTCGAAGTTATGTGTGTATTTATCGCAGGTTCATAAGTGCCCGGTTAGTGGCAATAGGCTCGCCACCTATTACATTGGGACCTAAACATAAACTGGCGAAATGTGGGTGCTAGCACCTCTGCCTACCCCTTCGGGGATATAGGCGTGAGTTTATGTTATGTTATGTTATGTTTGAATTAAAAATTTACTAACATTATTGTAAATATTAAATAAACAAAATGGACTGCCCCTGCACAGCTCCTACAGTATTCATAGTCAAGACAGTGTCGTTATAAACAAATTGAATTCATTTCCTCGAACGTTTGAGCGCTCGTGAATGGCGATCGCCCGATGCAAAATAAAATTGTACAAACTTTTAATAAACATGTCGCCACTTGATTAACTTCCCAAGTTAAGAGGATATTTTAAGAATTATTACTTTCTTACCGGCATATCATACGACTGTCTAGTTTGGATATGTGAATATTTAAATATTCATGTTAAGCCGGTAGAAGAAATTTACATAAGAATATAAAAAACCTTTCTAGTCGACTTGTGTGGGAAGTAATCAAAGTTGAAATATTACAATAATCAAACTAGAATAATATTATCTAAGCAATATAAGACAGATTTAAGTCGGACTAAGATCTTTCTGATAGAAAAAACTGCATTAAAATCCATTCAGTAGTGTTTGCATAAATCGCGAACAAACAGGCAAGAATTCCAAAAAAAAACAATATTTTGTGTTTTGTGTGTGATTTTTTTTAATATTTCCAATATTCAGACAACTAATGTAAAATTTCATAATAGTTAGAAGTAAAATTACATGGGTTAGATTAATGTTAGTTCGAGTCAAAAGGAGTTTCGTTATTAATATTCAGCATTTGTATTGCCAGTTTTGAATTGTGTACGTTCCTAACCCTTGCCAAATATTGTTAAGTAGATTATTATCAACGATTCGGTAGTATAAAGGGACGCACGTAATATTCAGATTAACTCTAGAATTGTGATCATTGTTATTTCTATTATTTCAGTCTCCTATAAATGTCTGCATCGCTTGAATCACTCAACGGAACACGCTTAAGGACTTCTGAAATATCTACTTAACATAAAAATACAATCAACGCTATTTTGGTTTCGGTTTTCTACATAGTGTAGGTGGACAGACGACCTAGCAAAGAGCGCAGGGACTCTGTGGATGCAGGCCACTACAGACCGGTCGAAATGGAAATCGATGGGGGAGGCCTATGTTCAGCAGTGGGCTTCCTATGATGATATATGAGAAGTTCCAATAGTGACATAAACCCCCATTATATATAGGTGGGGCTATCGACAAACATAATGAAAGAAAAGCAATATCGGTTGTGAGAATTAATATGTTTCATTTTGAATACTTTGAGGAAGAAATACCTAATATTGTTATAATAAATTAGAGTATAATTAAAGCGAAGGATGGACAATGGAGGATCATTAAATAAATGAGCAATGATTTCGTTCATTTATTTACACATAACTACGTACTTGTCCCGATTGACTGATTCAATAAAGACCGACAGACCACTGGGACTACAAGATTTTAATACTGACAGTTGATGCCTTTCATGTTTATAAGCCAGGAAGGAAGCAAGGAAGGATTTTTGAAAATTTCACCCATAACACGGTAAAGTACGAAATTTTACCACGTGAAACCGGAACGGGCTGCTAGTATCTAATATTTTTTCTTCAACTATCTTTTCTTATCTTCATTTAAACTTATTCGAAAAAAAATGAGGAAAGATAGTTTTAGAAAAAATATTATAATTGGTCTAGAATATGTTAGTAGAATCGTTTCTACTAATAGATTCTAGACCAGGCGGACTCTACACCTTCTCCCCACTTCAATGATAAACGTGTCACTAGACGCTACTAAACTTGGCGTAAACAAACTAAATTTGAACAATACAACTGGAATTCTTATGAAGTCGAAGAAATATAAATACATGGCCATACCTTCTCATGATGCTAAGATATATGTAGAAAGCAAGCACAACCTTCGTAAAACCAAGGAGTAATTTCATAATTCAAATCTCGCGGGAGGCAATTATTTTATAAATGCGTAGCACCTTCTGGTTTTAAAGATTGAGGGTGTAAACAAAAGCGTATTTTCAAATTCGATAATTTCAGAAGCCTTTGTAAACTTATTTCACAAAATTCACCCCCAAATCATCAATCGTCAATTAAAATCGAAAAGATTCGACACGCAAATTCGCAGCGCTCAAACAAAGCTTCCCTGTCAAATTAGGAAGCGCCCACCGTTATTAGAAAAGGTTCCCTTTCAAAACGCTCTCACAAAGAGCTATGGAACGAAAATTAAAATCAAAGTTCTTTGAGTGAAGGCAGCTGCGTCATATAAAATGTTACGTACATATGAAGTATGAAGGTAAAACTATCGAAAGTTCAGCTTCATTAATATCTTCAAAGGACGTCGTGCCCGTCTTGATTGCAGGCACATTCAAAGCTTTGATACCATACTATGAATACTGCATACTTGCGATATGATATCATGATGTGAAAGAAAAAAAAAGCAATAGCAGAGTGTCCGTATTTACCATGGTACACACCAATGACTTTTCGATGCTTTTCGAAGTTTGTGTGTATTTATCGCAGGTTTATAAGTGCCCGGTTAATGGCAATAGGCTCGCCCGCCACCTATTACATTGGGACCTAAACATAAACTGGCGAAATGTGGGTGCTAGCACCTCTGCCTACCCCTTCGGGGATATAGGCGTGAGTTTATGTTATGTTATGTTATTTAAGAAAAATATATAAAAAAAGCCTTCCCTATGGAGAAAAACACTTAATATCTATTCTCAAAGGCATCTCATTATTGCCAGGTTTGAAGTTTCTTATGTAAATAACATCAGAATGTTAAATTACATAACATAACTTCACGCCTGTATCCCTGAAGGGGTAGGCAGAGATGTAATACACACCCACGAATAAAATAAAATAATTAAATTAATTAATATAATACTCGTAGATATCTATGATTTTAGATTGACATGGTCATTTACATTAAAATTATAATTATTAACGGGATATTTACCATGTTAATTATCTTCATCGAGTATCCGATACTTCGGCACTGTTACAAGTGCCATGATCACGGCGCGGATGTAGATTATCCTTTACATTCCGAAAAAACAAAAAAAAATTGTTATGCTTTACAAAAAAGTTAACATAACATAACTTCACGCCTGTATCCGCGAAGGGGTAGGCAGAGGATGCTGTTAGTGGTGAGATGGCCCAGGGTCAGTCGGGGTGCGAGGGATATGCTCTATGGGCAACCTTACACCCCGGCGTCTGCAGACCCGAGACGGCGTGCGGTTCTAGTCGGTTCAAGCCCGACATAACCGCCCCCGCTGGCACGCGGGGGGGTATCCGAAGGGATTTCCGCACGATAACAAAAAAAAAAAAAAGGGATATGCTCTATGGGTAACCTTAAACCCCGGCGTCTGAAGACCCGAGACGGCGTGCGGTTTTAGTCGGTGCAAGCCCGACATAACCGCCCCCGCTGGCCGGCGGGGGGGTATCCGAAGGGATTTCCGCACGAAGAAAAAAAAAAAAAGGGGTAGGCAGAGGTGTATTACACACCCACGATTCGCCAGTTATGTTTAGGTCCCAATGTAATAGGGGGCGAGTCTATTGCCATCTACCGGGCACATTACTAAGCGAGCGATAATTAACATTTTTAATACACACATAACTACGAAAAGTCAGAAGTGTGTGCCCGGCTCGACTGGGGATCGAACTCGAGACCTCGTCTCGGCAGTCCGTTACGTACACCACTAGGCTATCGTCGCAAAAAGGTTAATATAAACTTAAATGTTAGGGAAATTGCCGTTTGAACCTGATTGAGTAACTTTCAAATTTATAATATTTATAGAATTTAGTTACAGAAAATCACAATCACATTAGCCTAAACCGGGCAAGGAATTCACAATCATACGCAAACTTACGACCCGAGACCAGCGATGCAGTTCAGCCTCTTCAGGTTCTAATAATAGGTTCAAAGAGCTGCCAGCCTCGCCAGATATGTCGAGACGACAACAGATGTGCTCCATTGCGCCCATTGAGAGATAGACCATTTAAACCGTCGTCGTCGGTTTTGATCTGACGCTCTGGCGTATTGTCAATATACAAGTACAATATGTAACAAAAATAGTGTCTGATCCGTAAAAGTGTATATAGGCATCAATATTAGATTCTGTTTATGTAATACTTTTTAGAAAATAAAGTAGAAAAAAATTACGCCTCAAAAATTGCAATCAAATTTAGGTCGATGTGGAAATTTACACAAGGACCAAACCGTCTCTAAAAAATAAAAATTACAATAAGAAACACATGTCGCGCGTCGGTGCAACCAGCGAGGCGAGGTGTTGTGGGTCGCCGCTAAATCTGATTGGATTTCTACTATGGTGTTGTCACATTCTTAGATTTTGGGGACAGATATTGGGTAATTATAATCTAGAAAATGGCATTCAAATTCCAATGATACATTTATTTTCATTAGTATATTTCATTGCCGGTTAGGTATGTATTTAGGATACCTATTTTTTACCCTACACAGTGCTTTCTAGACCCAAAGTAAGCATAGTTTAACTAGCTTATGTTATGGCTTCCAGAATGCGGATAAACATACTTATACACTTTTTGTTGTATACATACATATTATACATAGAAACACCCAGACCAATACAAATAGACGTATTCATTGATACAAATATTTCCACTGAGCGGGAATCGAACCCGCGGCCCCTGTCGTAGCAGTCGAATGCACTACCGCTACCCCTTATTGATCGGACACTAGTTTTGTTACAGACTATAGATGTAGCAATGTGTATTTGTTGCAACAGGAGATAAATAGGGAGGGAATTTCATCCTGCAGATGCTCAAATGGCGGCATATCTCAAGAATAATGTTGACCAAAACCCTGATTCCCAAAAGCCCGACATTTTGCGATATTGAAAAGCTTGAGACTAAGTTTGCATAGCTATGGGGTGCTCGTACACCCACCTCCTTCTGCGAGCATGTGATGCTCGCGAAGGAGATGGCGGAGCGCGCCCGGGAGAGGTTCAGAACCCTCCCGGCCCGCCGAGCCCGCAACACGCTCGCCTCGCGTCGCAGGCGACTCAGGCGCCGGAGGTCGCTTCACGACCTCCGTCCTCCATGAGCGCAGGCCTGTGGGTGGCAGGTGAGGCCGCCTGTCACCCCAGCAGAAGCAGGCCGGGACGGTGGGGCGACTAGCGCCCCTCCCCCAAACCGGGGCAAGACGGGGACACCGTGGTTCCCAAACCCGAGGGGGCCATCTCGAAACCGGAGATGGCCCAGGGTCAGTCGGGGTGCGAGGGATATGCTCTATGGGCAACCTTACACCCCGGCGTCTGCAGACCCGAGACAGCGGGTATCCGAGGGGATTTCCGCACGAAAAAAAAAAAAAAAAAGGGGTGCTCGTACACTCGGCGTCAAAAGTAGATGAAGATTGCATTTAAAATTTTGGCTGAAAATTAAAAAATGTATTGTAATCAATATGTAAAATATACTAACTAAGTAGTGATGATAAGCGTCGGTAGCATATTGATTTAGGAGTCGACCCTACGATTGAGAGGTACCGTGTTCGAATCCTCGCCATTACATCACCGACGTGAACCCACTCATAAGCAATTTAGCTTTACTGGAGGGGTTAGGGAGAATATTAGTAATTTCGGTTACTAATATTCTATAGCGGCGATAGCCCAGTGGTGTACGTAACGATATATATATATATATAATAATAATATTCTACGACATTCTATATAGCCGCTATCTATACCCAAAGTAAGCATAGCTTAACTAGCTTGTGTTATGGGTTCTAAAATGCGGATAAACATACTTAGTTACTTTTTTAAAATTTAATTTGAATTGAAATCTGTCAGTCAGCACTGAGATATCTTTCAAAAAGCACGTACATAAGAGCCCCCCCCCCCCCGCACATACCACTGCCGCCATCTTTTCTTTGTGTTTTAGTACTTAATCGCTATTGCAAAATAAAAAATTACTTCGCTTTTTTTTGGTGTGTTATCTTCCGCGCTCGTATCCATCTCAGTTCCGTCTCCATTTCAGTCTCATTTGGCTTGTTCTGCTCAAGGGTCTGGGGAAAAAAGCGTGCTTTTTAATTTTACAATTTACAATATTCAATAGTCTTCGTCAACAAGGTTATTAACGCTATACATCGCCATGTGCCCTGCCACAGGGCAGAATATTAATGGAATATGGTAGAAAACTGAAAGCCAATAAATTCACGAACACATTACCCTACACACTTAAATCAATAATTGTAGCCTATCTAATCGAACAGTCCGTACCTGCACTAAAACATCGGAATTTACTGTAGTACCTTCGAATGGGGTGGTGTGACGTCACAGTCGCGACAGGTAGCCGTCTGGCTAATGCAGGGGTGAGAATAGGCTGCGATCGATATTACATCGGAACAAAGGATTTTTGCAGGATGTTCCAATATCAGACAAACCTTTTAGTTAATTACTTAGAAGCTTTTATTTAACTGGCGATGTTTTTATGGTTTTGTTCGTCAAGTCAAATTTAACTAACTTCAATTATTGTTGTATTGATTTGAAACTTAAATTAGGCAACTATTTAAAAAGCGTGCATTGCTCGGAATATTATTATTTATATTTCATTTTTCAGTTATTTTCTTAAATTATTATATTTTCATCAAAATTTCAAATTAATACGAAGTTTTGATGTGCTCAAAATCGAATTCAAAGATTCAGTTACGTACCTATACTTACCTATTTTACAAACTGACATACATACATACTAGGTTAATAAAAGCGTGTTAATCACCTCTTATGACCAAATTAATTAGAAATTTGAGGATCATACTAGTATCTGAATCTCGATCATTATCTATGTAACTTGTAACACTTGAGTGACAACCCTGTCAAAACTTAGGCTTAAAAAGAGTGCCCACTCTGTGAACTGCAGTAATAAAAAAAGTGCCCACTCTGCGAACTGCAGTAATAAAAAGAGTGCCCGCTCTGCGAACCGCAGTAATAAAAAGAGTGCCTACTCTGCGAACTGCAGTAATAAAAAGAGTGCCCACTCTGCGAACCGCAGTAATAAAAAGAGTGCCTACTCTGCGAACTGCAGTAATAAAAAGAGTGCCCACTCTGCGAACCGCAGTAATAAAAAGAGTGCCTACTCTGCGAACTGCAGTAATAAAAAGAGTGCCCACTCTGCGAACCGCAGTAATAAAAAGAGTGCCTACTCTGCGAACTGCAGTAATAAAAAGAGTGCCCACTCTGCGAACTGCAGTAATAAAAAGAGTGCCCACTCTGCGAACTGCAGTAATAAAAAGAGTGCCCACTCTGCGAACTGCAGTAATAAAAAGAGTGCCCACTCTGCGAACTGCAGTAATAAAAAGAGTGCCCACTCTGCGAACTGCAGTAATAAAAAGAGTGCCCACTCTGCGAACTGCAGTAATGAAAATAGTGCCCACTCTGCGAACTGCAGTAATAAAAAGAGTGCCTACTCTGCGAACTGCAGTAATAAAAAGAGTGCCCACTCTGCGAACTTTAGTAATAAAAAGAGTGCCCACTCTGCTAAATGCAATAATAAAAAAAAATGCCAATTGACAGTAAACTGCTTTCTTAAAGACACAGACACCAGAAATATACAGTCTAACAAGATAACAGAGACAAGTCGGTTAAAATTATTTATTTTTATTTCAACTTGCAACACCGCTAATTAATACTGCTGTCTCACTCTGTGTCGCGTCGCCTGTCGACGTCATTCATTAAAGGAAGTGCTTTTGAGGGGTTTAAGTATGTGCTGGCTAAGTAATTGTTCAGTTTTAACATTACTGTTTAAAAAGTGTAAATTGTGTGGGCGCGTCGACTTTTAAAATTAACACTTTTGGAATAGTCAGGTGTGAGTTTTGTCGCCGTGTAGTTGTAGAAGGGTTTGTTATGTTGGGAATAGCGAGTACCAGTAACTTGAATAGACACGTGTTTAAAAACCAAATATATACATAGATGAAACAATCTTTAGCAATGTGATTTTGTAAGTAATGACTATTCTGTTAAAGTATATTCGGTGTCCAAGCAAGCCGGTACATCTGCTGATTTTCGGAATAGGGGGTCAGAGAGCAGTTGCTCCCGTAAACGCCAGGATAAGCCAAATCACGAGGAGAGAGGACTCTGGACTCCCAAAGTGCAAACTTTCGATGCCTAAGATAGCTAAATATTTTAGACAAAACGTCGATGTTCCTAAATAACCTATGAATAATTTCAACATAGTATTTTGCACTAAAACAAGTGTCCATTTGACAGAATTGCGAGTTTGACAGATTATCCTTTTTAGGGTATAACGGGTGAGTGATTTTATTTCATCACTTTTACGTAGAAAAAAAAACAATTTGCAATCAGCGAGTTGTGTAACTTGACAAATTAGTATTAAACCTTTCTCTTCTTCATCCAAAAAAAAGCGGCGATAGCCCAGTGGCATACGTAACGGACTGCTCAGACGAGGTTTCGAGTTCGATCCCCAGTCGCCCCGGGCACACACCTCTGACTTTTCGTAGTTATGTGTGCATTAATAAATGTTAATTATCGCTCGCTTAATAATGTGCCCGGTAGCAATAGGCTCGCCCCCTATTACGTTGGGACCTTACCATAACTGACGAATCGTGGGTGTGTAATATACCTCTGCCTACCCCTTCGGAGATACAGGCGTGAAGTTATGTTATATGTTATGTTCTTCATCCAAGCGAGGATTCCGGTTACATCCAAAGCTTGTCTTCCTAATCCTTTCCTCAATTTGGTTTACTTTAGCTAATAGCTGACCCGGCAAACTTCTCTCCGCCTTAGAATCAAGTTTTGTTGGTTATCATATCAGCTGAATTTATTTCGTGAATATCTCCTTGCACTCCGGCACTAAAGACCCGGGACGGCGTGAGGTCTTATTCGGTTCCAGTCCGAATTAACGACCCCTGCTGGCAGGCGGAAGGGTAACCCCGGCGGTTTCCGAAAAAAAAAACCCACAAAATGGCTCAGTATAAGCGGAGACAAATCTAAACAAGTTGAATTCCTGAGACGAGCTCAGCCGAATACAAGTGATTTTCGATTTTGCGTTTTTTTTTTTATCTTGCAATGGTTCACCCCAGCACGAATCTATTACCGAAAACAGCAACTCGATAGCTCATCTCCTACATACCCAAAACCGTGACAGAAAATTGACAACGACGACTTCGACGACGACAACTCGATAGCAATGCCCTATTGCTAAAGAAAATCCCTAAAAATCAAAGAGCATTAAGATTTGAGTTTATCCCAGTCATAACTAACACAACTTTGTTTTGTATATATAAATTAAGATTAGGAGGAGCGACTTCGGCCTAACCAACTACGCCAGTGCGACGTGGGTGCAAGGGAAATGCCTTATGGGCAACCTTACACCCCGGCGCGGTCTGAAGACCCGAGACGGCGGCGTGCGCTTTTAATCGGTTCAAGCCAAGCAAGGTTATGTCGATAACCTCCCCCGCTGGCCGGCGGAGGGGCATTAGAGGGGATTTCCGCACGATAAAAAAAGGTACGTCAATCAGCAAGTGGACCGCGTTGCAGGTGGGGTTGACTAGGCTCAGCAGTGCTATTATCTACGGTAGCTCGTCGACGAGCTCGCAAAATGCTGCTTTTGATTTATATTTTATTTTAATCTTGATTTTAATTTATGAGTTAGATTTAGATTTAGATTTAGATTTAGATTTCATCATCAATCTAATCTAAATCTAAATCTAAATCTAAATCTAAATCATAAATTAAAATCAAAATTAAAATAAAATATAAATCAAAAGCAGCATTTTGCGAGCTCGTCGACGAGCTACCGTAGAGAATAGCACTGCAGAAGATCTTGGTGGGGCTCCATACACCAGTATGGAATCTTTCGCAGTAAAGTATATCGTATACTCGTAGGTAGGTATTGAAAAAGCTTAGTGTACACACCACACCTGTGTGAACGACAAAAGTTGATTAACACTAAAATAAACACCTTTTTTACATTGGAAATCATGGATCAATAAAAAGCGGCGACAGCCCAGTGGCGTACGTAACGGACTGCCGAGACGAGGTCTCGAGTTCGATCCCCAGTCGCCCCGGGAACACACCTCTGACTTTTCGTAGTTATGTGTGTATTAAAAATGCAATAGGGTCGCCCCCTATTACATTGGGGCCGAAATATAACTGGCGAATCGTGGGTGTTTAATATACCTCTGCCTACCCCTTCGGGATACAGGCAGTGAAGTTATATTATGTAAATTGATGTAAAAGTAGCTTTTATCCCTAGAGACCAAAGTTTTACAAAAACAAAGATCTATTTCATGTTTTTGTTTACTATTTTATGTAATTTTTAAGAGATCAATAAATTAGAATTTGTTAAGCTACATTGTCGTTGACTGTACCCATGTAGACTGAATGTAAATTGTCAAGTAAGCACATCGGGAAATATTCCAACCGATGTATCGGAACTATATTTACATATGTACCGTTCCGTTGTGTAAATGATGCAGAAATTGATCACTCAGGTGTAAAAAAATGTTACGTATCAGCGAGTCTAAATCTTTTCTGTCCAGTGTAAGTATTTGTTAACAAAATGTATCTTATACTGACTAGGTTTTTAAAGCTATCACTAAATAACAAGTAAGGCAGTACACGCCTGCCAACTCAACGACGCGGGATAAACCCGACCCCATCAGGAAGGCTGCGGTGGCGGCCAAAGTCCGCCGGTGACCCTGAGGTTATCCTTTCGAGGACTTACCCGGGGTGCCCGGCAATGGACACTTGGGGAGAACACCGTGTGGTGTCAGTCGGTCCGATTCCGACACGCCCACCCCATCGTCGGCACCGATGGGGTGAAGCCAGAGGGGGTTTCCACACGATTTCCACAGATACTGAACACATTCTACACAGCAAGATCTAGACCCAAGGTAATTAATAGCGTAACTAGCTTGTGTTATGGGTTCCAGAATGTGGATAAACATACAAATTGTAAATACATACTTACATATTATACGTACAAACACCCAGACCAATGCAAATGGATTTATTCATGCATACAAATATTTGTACTGTGGGAATCGAATCCGCGCCTCCTTTTTTTTTACGTGCGGAAATCCCTTCGGATATCCCCCGCCGGCCAGCGGGGGTGTTATGTCGGGCATGAACCGACTACCGCACGGTGTCCTCCCCAAGTGTCCGTTGCCGGGCACCCCGGGTAAGCCCTCGAAAGGATAACCCCAGGGTTACCGGCGGACTTTGGCCGCCACCGATGCCTCGCCTGGTGGGGTCGGGTTTTATCCCGCGTCGGAGAGTTGGCAGGCGTGTGTACACATGACACGCCTCCGCCACGGCCTGCTTCTGTAAAGACGGCGAGTCGGCCAACTGCCATCCTCAGGCCCCGGACGTAGCATTCGAATGCATTACCGCTACGGAACAGAGGCTGTCAATTACAAGACATAAGTGTACAGGGTTCACCAGCATCCTTGAGGCCCAAGACAACCTCTGCTGCAAATCGGTGGACCAGCTAAACAATGGACGAGCCTCTGGCGCAGGTCTTCCTCTCAGGGTTGGGAGTCAGATAGCAGTCGTTTCCGGAAAACCGACATACCAACCGAAAACGATAAGTGGACCTCGGGCAAGGTGCAAACTTTTGTCGCAACTAGAAAATCGCTATGAAAATGATGAAGATGTTTATTTCTTTAATAAATTTTCGTTCATACGTACTTTGTTGGACACATGTTGGACAACCTAAATATTTAATTTATTTTTAGCGAGTTATGGCCTTTGCCAGCGGCTCCGCCCGCATGGAATTCGGCTCTCGCATCCCACGGGAACCATGCATTATTTCGGAATATGTAGCTTACTTATGTCTCCCTTGGGCACATGACCTACCATGTTTTTTGCTCCTACATCTAAGCGGCGATAGCCCAGTGGCGTAGGTAACAGACTGCTGAGAAGAGGTCTGAGTTCGATCCCCAGTCGCCCCGTGTGCATTAGTAAAAGTTAATTATCGCTCGCTTAATAATGTGCCCGGTAGATGGCAATAGGCTCGTCCCCTATTATATTGGGACCTAAACATAACTGGCGAATCGTGGATGTGTAATACACCTCTGCCTACCCCTTCGGGGATACAAGCGTGTAGTTATGTTATGGTCTCTGGTCAAGATAATATAGGTTTGATTACCGTCCCTTGTATAAGCGTCAACTGGTCATTTCTTCCATAATCCATGTTGTTTCTAAAAATATTCTAACAGAAAAGCTCAGTAAGGCTGTCCGCTGCCTATCAGACATGCGGGCCTCCGCAAGTTGTTCCAATCGTATGTATTTTTTGCACAACTGCTGTGCAGATTATTTGCCCGCAACTCGCTTCATATTATTTGCGCCAAACAGGCGCACGAAGCAGCTCATGGCCTAATAGTTGAGCTGAGTGAGACGAAGTCGAGCGGAAAGCTCCTCATACCAGACTTCAGGATTTTCTTTGTCACAGGTCTCTTCCTAAACTACTAATCCAATCAGAACCAAATTTGGCATGATTAAAGAGGTCAATCAGAGGAAGGTTTATGGATATATTTTGAAAAAATTAATGCTACCACAGAGGAATGATCACCGTTAAATAAATTCCAGATGGAATTACATAATAACCGCTCGAGACACTGTGACCAAACTTTACACGCTCAGAAAGCATGTCCAGAGTTGTGACTTTCAAAAAGAATTTTCAAAATCTAACTTGCCACGGAGGAATGATCACTGTTCAAAATTTTCAAAATCTGATTCCGCAATAGCGGTCAAATCTATTGGACAAGAATCACGATGTCTCACTCAGCTCAACATTGCAAGCAGCGATTCGCCTTGCAGTCCTAGTTTACCCGATACCCGACTCAAGAATCGAATCCAGGACCAAGCATAACAGTTACACTTGCTACCGCTGCGCCACGACTCACGAGACGGAAACATCGATCCGTTCATAGCTTGTTGTGTAAAAGGAAAAACATACCTTCACAGTTTTACTTACAAAATAACGAATGAAATGTTTTCAGGGCTCATGTATGTATGTATTTGTATGAATTTCCTTACTCCAAAATAATTTTTAAATGCCTGAACAGATTAGGATGTTAGATGTAACAATATTTACATCATCCCAAATAACTCTAGCTATAAAGTTAGTTTTTTTCACATGGAGCAATCGTCACAATCATGTTTTTTTTTGTCCTCTGTATCCTATAAATAAATTCATTTATTTGTCAGAATATTGTATAACACTTCTTACAAAATATAAATCATGGCCATAATACTCTGCTGTCTAAAGCGCACAAATATTAAAATGTCTTTAGGGAAAAAATGAATTTAAATTAACTCAACATGCAAATAATAAATCATTCAAATATAATAAAGTTATATAATTAAAAATTGACAAATAATAAGTTATACATGTCAATGTTCACAGTCACAGATTAAGTCAATTTTTAAATCAAAGCGTTTTGATGAAACACAAATCTATGATCCTGGCCTTTCAAAATCTAGTTTTGTACTATAATACAAACATAAACGGATGCATTAGCGACCGTGCAATAAGTAATCTATGATAAATATTGCCGTAATCCCAAAGCTTGCGAGGGAGACAGATTGGTCGTAGCCAGCTTTGCTGTTTACGTAATAACATAATACGTATTTTTGTATATCCATGTCTTTTTATCTCCTAAGAAGTAGGCGGAGAGACTTAATACCCTTATATACTCGAAGATTTAGACAGCGGCGTATGATAAGCCTCCAACTTGATAACTTTTTTCTTATAATTATATTAAACTCTTTCGAACAAACAAAGAACTTTCGAAATCCGAAAACATACATAAATAAATACAAACATCCGAATTAAGAACCTCGTTCTTTTTAGAAGTCGGTTAAAAATTGAATATGAACTGAACCATTTCATAAACATCAGCCATCAGCCATGGCCTACGCTTGTCCCAATTATTTAGGGTCGCGCAATATGACAGTGTCATTCTCTCCCATTCCTGTCATTTCATCTGCATGTTTTCTTAGCCCTGTGCTCCTTCATTCATAGTGTGAATCTTTCTACACTTTCATTTTTTATATTTTTCTTTTCTATATTTTCATTACTCTCATCTCATCCTATATTAAACGCGAAAGTTTGTACGTATGGATGGATGGATGGATGGATGTAGATATTGTGTGAATTGTCCAAAATATGATGATAAGTGTCAAGTAAGTAGGAAAAACTCTACCATCTGCGAGCTATTGTGGCGTGCGCTGCCAAAACCGCTAGAGTTACACATATGTAATGTATGATGGAAATGTTTATCCTACAAATATTACAAACGTGAAAGTTTGTGAGTATGTCTGTATGTATGTATGTATGTATGTTTGTTGCTCTTTCAGGCAAAAACGGATGATCTGGCTGAAATTTGGTACAGGGATAGACTATAGTCCGGAATAACACATAGGCTACTTTTCATCCCGGGAATAGGTTCCCATGGGTAGCGGGAACGGGATCAGAATTCCATGCAGGCGGAGCCGCGTGCAACAGCTAGTCATCCATATAACTGTTCGCTTATCAACTTTTGACTCATTTTAATATACCTACAATGAACTTCAATTTATCCAGATAACCCATCCAAAATCACTACAAGTTTATCATCCGTCTCCATCGTCATTCTTAAGAAGAATACCTCATAAAAGCCGTGTTATCACGACACGCCACAACGGGACGAGCACAAAAGTTTATGCAGCAGCCTATTCCCTCAGAAAAGATAATTTTCGCATAAAAGTGAATGCGTGTAATAAAGTTTAAGGGTTTCGAGGGGCCCCGGCCTACGCCGCATTTTTGTAACTTTTGGAGTGTTTCAAATGTTTCCATGTAAAAATTTAATTAAAAGTCCAGCTATTTATGAATATAAATCGGTCCGCAGGCCCGCAGCGCGCCATTTGGGCGTATTAGAGTTGAGTGAAGCGAGTTGTAATTTGTTTTTGTCGCAGTTTATGTTAGTTTTGTAACTAGTTAATTTTTCTTTTTTCTTTTATCTACTTACTCAATTTTTCTTGTTAATTTGTGAGTGAGGTTTTGCGTTCGATATCCAGATAAGGCAAAACGATTTTGCCTATATCATTGAAAGAATTGAAGTAGTAGTAGGTGAGCAAAGTTTAGAAATTTACTCGATCGAAATCAATCATTCATCCAGGGCGAATCATTGTTTCAGATTGAACTAGAGTGAATGAGGCATGAGTGGGTATACCTATGTATGTATGCATTAAATAATTCGAAATTTTGACTCAATTATTTCTCAATTGGCAGTCCTAGACAAGTATCCGAGCCTAGTTGTGAAAAAGCCGTAAAAAAACACGACGTTTCTTTAGAAATAAAATTTTTTTTCGTGCGGAAATCCCGTCGAATACTTATCCCCCCCCCCCCCCCGCCGATCAGCGGGGGCGGTTATGTCGGGCTTGAACCGACTAAAACCGCACGCCGTCTCGGGTCTTAAGACGCCGGGGTGTAAGGTTGCCCATAAAGCATATCCCTCGCACCCCGACTGATCTTGGGCCATCTCCGGTTTCAAGATGGCCCCCTCGGGTTTGGGAACCACGGTGTCCCCGTCTTGCCCCGGTTTTGGGGAGGGGCACTAGTCGCTCGCTGTCCCGGCCTGCTTCTGCTGGGGCGACAGGCGGCCTCACTTGCCACCCCCAGCCCTGCACTCATGGAGGACGGAGGTCGTTAAGCGTCTTTAGAAATACCTCATCTTATTCATTCCTTTATGTATACAAAGACCTTCACATTTACAGCGCTTCTTATCAGGCTCATACATCATTAGCTAAATAAAATTAAATATTCACAACGGCTGGCACTGAAAAAAATCCGTCAAGTGGGACCGTTAAGTGACTATTCATCTCCCCTTCCCCATTTTTATTTATCAAGGTACCTGTATAGAATAAAAAACGTTCAAATAGTCTGTATCTTTTTAAAAAGGTTGTAATGGCACGCAGGGCACTCCACCAACGTGTGGAGTGTGGAGCGCCGTGTCTTCGCCAGCCGTATTATGGCATGCTTAAACTGAAACGTGTTCGCGAGTGGTTCGTTTGTTGACATTTGGAACGTGAAAATAAACGACTACTTATATACGACGTCATGGTATGATTACGAAACTATTCAGTTTAGGTCTGCAATTTATTTGCTATTAAGCGGTCATGGTTAGCCCCCTGGTCATTATTCTACTGCGCTGGTATCCTGTATAACGGAAGTATTCATTTTGTAGGCGATACAATTTAAAAGAATCGTTCTAGAAGTTTAAGCTAAGAGCGATCGCGAGTAGTAGGTAACGTATGTACGGGTCACAGATGATACTGGCCCTCCCGATCTCGCGGTTATTAAGTAAAACCATAGACCAATAATAAATTGTTTATATATTGGTCTATGGTAAAACGTACAGTACACGTGGAGGCACAAATTACTCTAATGTAGGTACATGCAAAAAAGTTCTTACTTTCTAAATTAAATAAAACTGTTTTAGGGTAATAAAATTGATAACGAAAAAATACTTATAGTGCGTCGCTTACACCTTTGTAGATATTATACCCATTTGACTCGGTGCAAAGACGGGCGCTGAGGATTGTCGACGATCCCATACTCTCAGAGTAACTATTTATTAATCTGTGCTCTCAGGCAGTGTGGAACCTCTCAGCGTTAGGAGAGAAACTCTTTGTGCATGTTCTACCGCCTGTATAATGCTATGTGTTCAGAAAAATTGTTCGATATGATGCCCTCAGCCACATTCTATCATCGCACCGCACGCCACAGACAGGGAATTTCATCCTCACACGCTGCAACTGGCAACGGTGCGCTCAGTGAAATATGAAAAACCTAATTCCACGCACGCTCAAAATGTGAAATCATCTCCCTGCTGTGGTGTTCGCAAGCGACTAAAATGTGGGCTTCTTCAAGAAGGGCATTAGAAGGTTTCTACAGGGTCGACAGCACGAGTGTGACGCCCCTGCTGTTGCACACGTGCATAGGCCACGGTATAATATGTGGTATAATAAATAAAAAGTTACGACTTGTGTAAAAATGGTTTTGAAATGTCTCTATGTATAAAATTTGTAGAACAGTAACTTCAATAGAAGTTAACCGAAAGTGCGGGAGTTTTGCGCAGGCAAATGTGACACGGCCTCCCTCCAGTCTGTTATCAGCTTAATTTGATTGCGTAGCCCGGTGCCGTTCTGAACAGCTTTCAAGCGTGCCACGTGTTTGTGTTGGAAATTAAATTCGCTGTAAATACTTTACTATAAATTTGTTGTGGAAACGAATAATTAAACGTTTTAGGATGCCATTGATATAATGTAATGAAGCTTTTATGTATTGAAAGTGCGTAATTTAAGGATCTCGGCGAGATTGAATATGTTTTTCTGGTGGATGTCAAGCTCGGTTATATGGATACTAATGTCACCAAACTGTCAAATACATATTATATTTAATAACCAATCACGTTAACCTTATACCAAAACTAATTTAAAAAACAAACAAAATTTAAAAAATCCCGACATAGCTAAGAACAGTCCCCACTGACCTAAACTTAAGTATTAAGTTTAGGTCAGTGGCCGATTTTGATTTGGTTTTTTTCAGAAAAAAAAAAACCAAATCGCACACAGATACGTCAAACTTCGGGGTGGGAGTCCTCTCGCTCGGCAGCATGATTGCGGCAATGGTGCGGAGCGCGAGCGCGTGGGCCGCCGCCGCCTCCTTCTGCGAGCATGTGATGCTCGCGAAGGAGATGGCGGAGCGCGCCCGGGAGAGGTTCAGAACCCTCCCGGCCCGCCGAGCCCGCAACACGCTCGCCTCGCGTCGCAGGCGACTCAGGCGCCGGAGGGCGCTTAACGACCTCCGTCCTCCATGAGCGCAGGCCTGGGGGTGGCAGGTGAGGCCGCCTGGCACCCCAGCAGAAGCAGGCCGGGACGGTGGGGCGACTAGCGCCCCTCCCCCAAACCGGGGCAAGACGGGGACACCGTGGTTCCCAAACCCGAGGGGGCCATCTCGAAACCGGAGATGGCCCAGGGTCAGTCGGGGTGCGAGGGATATGCTCTATGGGCAACCTTACACCCCGGCGTCTGCAGACCCAAGACGGCGTGCGGTTTTAGTCGGTCGGTTCGAGCCCGACATAACCGCCCCCGCTGGCCGGCGGGGGGGTGTCCGAGGGGATTTCCGCACGAAAAAAAAAAAAAAAAAGATACGTCAAACTTATATGTTTTTGCGTCGGAGGTTAAAAACAGAGAAGTGATTGGTTATAATTTTCCAGAAATATCGAAGGAAAAGTTTCAAGTTTCTGGTCCTTTTTAGGGTTCCGTACTTCAGATACTATAAATCTATAGTCCCTATTAGGTGCTGAGTCGATACGATAAAAAGATATGGCAAATTTAGATGTCCGCGAATACTTGTAAGTACCTACCAAAATTTACCTTAATTTTCAACATTTTTTATTTTTCGGAATATTTTCTTTAATCGTGCTGTGAGATCTTGCTGTTAACTAAAATTAAGAATTCCAGGTCAACCGAAGTATCCTGTATGTTTTGGGTCGAAAGCCAATATTGTAATTCCCACAGAAATATTATCGATAATATTTCTGTGGTAATTCCCGTTAACCAAGAATCACGAAACTTGGCAAATGTAAGGTCTTACAGTTTAAATGGTCCGCTGGCTAGAATGTGCAAGTATTATAATTCAGTGGCTCTCGTGTGGACATTTTTTCACAAAAGCTTTTATGAATTTAAAAATATAATACGCGGTGAAGGCTTGCACCCAGAATAACATCTTTTATTTTATTTTTTTGTCATTGAATTTAGTAAGTATGTGTATTGCTAATACTAGTTAATACTTAAGTTTAGGTCAATAAGTATTACTAGTTACTATTTAGTAAACCAGCGCCGAAGATGCCACTGAAATGCTGTGTACAGATGTAAGTGGATATCAGATTTACAAAAGTTGTTAAGTTGGTAGTATCATTGTGTATTCACTCAACATCGACGCAAAGTTGCAGGCCTACCGGTTTTTTACCGGATGCGTTTCGGAGAGTATGCGCTGGAATTGCACAACTTGATACCTCCAAGCCCTTTCCACCAACGAACGCCACCTCTACATGGTGGATATTCCACTCATACGCACGAAACGTTTCGGCGACACATTTATTATGCGTACAGCTAAGGAGTGGAATTGCCTGCCTGAGTCTGTGTTTCCGGAAAGCTATAACCTCGGAATCTTCAAGTCTCGAGTGAATAGGTTCCTTCTAGGCAAACGTGATCCACCGTAGACCACATCGTCACTTACGATCAGGTGAGATAGAGGTCAAACGTCCTCCATAAATAAAAAGAAAAATAAAAAAATAAAACTGTTGTCGGTTTCTGTAGCTATCATATAAAATAAAATAAAAACAATGGAAAAATTCCACAAAATAAAAAAGTTGAAAATTACGGTACATTTTGTTACTTACAAGTTTTTTATAGACAATGGTCCGGAACCCTTCAGGCGCGTCCGCTTTCCTACTTTATCTACTTTTGTAACATTTTTCCTCCAACATATATTTTCTATATTTAGTTACTTTTACCATCTCCATCTTCTCATCACTTAAAACTCATTAAGTAGGTACCGTTGTCAAGCTTAATGACGGTTGTTTCGCCAACGTTGTAAGCACTGCCGAATACGAACAACACAGAATAGTCCATTGAAATGTTACAATTTAAGGGCCTAATATTGCATGTTTTAGTGGACGCAGTTTTATTTTTGGGACATGTGTCAATAGAAGCTTAACCCCAAGTTTGTGGGGTTGCCGCCCTTGTCCCCCGGCCGCCATCTTGGTAAAAGGGGTGCAAACACCTTTTTCGCGATATCTCGGAAACTATGCGTCCTACCAAAAATTCGTAACGACATAATTTGTAGCTAACTAGCAAATCGCTTTGCCTACAAATATGTTCAAAAACTTTTTGCCCTAAATAGGCGTTACATATGAAATTGCCGTTTTTCTTGAAGAAATTGGAGGAAAACCAATTTTCAGTACCAACATTTTTGTATTATTTTAGGAATGACAAATCCAAATTTTATGGTTTTTTTTGTACGAATGAGACAACATTAAGCTAACAAACATTTCATTACATTTTTGAAAAGTGACAGCTGCTAAGTAATACGAAATTTATCATCAAAATAGATAGCATTTAGGAAGTAGTGTTTTTGAAGATCGAATTAATTTATCAAGCGGTCAATAAAAACAAAATTTGATACAGAGTTGTAAAATCTTGAAATCAACTTTCAAACAAAATAAAATAATGGAAATAGCTATTAAATTACAGGAATAACGAACTCATGAATTTGTAAGAAAATTTCGGCAATTTCATAGGTAAAGACCTATTACGTACTAAGTGATGTACTCGGAAACGGGTACGACGATTTTCATGAAATTTAGTATACAGGGGGTTTCGGGAGCGATAAATCGATCTAGCGAGGTTTCATTTTCTCGGTCACCCAGATATTAGTCAGTATGTGATGAGCACGGTTTAGAAATAAGTATTCTTTCATTTCTTTTTCTATATATATTATGTACCGGGAAACCAACAGTCTCTAGGGACCTATACAAATATAACCACCTAAAATTACACCAAAATCTAATAACAAACCGTATTTACAAACGTCTTTGTTGTTTCTGAATGTATCTATTTAACACAACTGCGAACAATTCCACCAACCCCTTCATTAAAACGAGATTGCTTGAGCAAACAACTCAATGTAAACTATAAGCGTACCCAGGAGATACAACACTAGTCCCGCTACCCTCGCGCGATAAACCAAGTCCCAACGTATTTATTACGGGTGATTTCAACTTGAGTTAATGGCCGTTTCAGGTGTCGCGATGTAATGCGACCAAGGCGATTTGCTACTTAATATTCTACTTGTATTTATTTACTAGCTGTGCCCGCGATTTTGTTCGCTTGTTGCTTCGTTTTTAATTTTTTTGCGGGAACCTTAACTAAATAAAAGTAGCCTATGTTACAACTTATAATATTACCTATCTGACAGTGGAAGTCCCATCTAAATCGTCCAGCCGTTCCAGATACCTACCTAATTGAATGACAGAATGACAGAGAGACAGACGACAGACAAATTTTAAAAAAATGTTTTTTTTTGCAATGCAATTTATTTTAAACCTGATATATTAATATTACAAACAGACACTACAATTTTATTTATTTTGTATAAACATGGTTACACAGATGTTATGTCAATATCTCTACGAATAAATGTTTGATTCCAGTCAATAACTACTAGACTGACTGTACGGAACAAAAAATTGGTATCGCCAAAGACAACTACCTACTTGACCAGCAACAATATGCAACTTTTTGTAACTATCATACAGATGACATAAAAAGAAGGCGCGCTATGCCTATACAAAGGTGTCAAAATACACTAGGTCTGCAAGGCGAATCGCTGCTTGCAATGTTCATCTGAGTGAGACATCGTGAATCAGATTTTGAAAATTTTGCACAGTGATCATTCCTCCGTGGCAAGTCCGATTTTGAAAATTCTTTTTGAAAGTCACAACTCTGGACATGCTTTCTGAGCGTGTAAAGTTTGGTTTCGAGCGGTTATTATGTAATTCCATCTGAAATTTTCTTAACGGTGATCATTCCTCTGTGGTAGCATTAATTTTTTCACAATATATCCATAAACCTTCCTCTGATTGACCTCTTTAATCATGCCACATTTGGTTCTGATTGGATTAGTAGTTTAGGAGGAGACCTGTGACAAAAAAAATCCTGAAGTCTGGTATGAGGAGCTTTCGCTCGACTTCGTCTCACTCAGCTCAATTAACTTATTTATATTATTCCTGCGTCCTGTTCCAAATTCGAAAAATGACACACCGCTTCACCCAGGCACAGTGACACAATATTTTTTGTAAACAGCTGTCTAAGGGCTGCGCATATATTACGAAGCGCAGCGCCGAGTATTTTGTACTGCCTCAGCATTATTGACTTAAAATGAATGAATACGGCAAGTCGCTTCGATACTCTAGACTAAAGTAGGGACAAGATAATAGGTCACTTTTGACAGATGTCAGTTTTATATTCATAGTGAGGTGACCTGCTTAAAAACATCGATTAAATGAATGAATCGAATGAATCGATACAGACTTGAAACATATGTGAATTTTAAAAATGATCATGCGAATCCCTGTCCCATTATTATTTTTTCTTTCATAAATTAAAGGAGCAAAATAAGACAAGTACCTACGTAATTTAACAAAAAAATTGCTTTTATTCACTTGAACTATCGGAACTGCTATCTTCATCACTGCTGTCAGCACTCAGAGATATTATTAATTCATTTTCAATAATATTGTCTATTCTCACATCTCGTTCAAAATCTTGTAAAATTATTTTCTTTGTGTTCTCCACGACTTTTCGCCAGTCTTCTGTAGTGACTTCTGCACATGCAGTTTGTAGCAGAGTCATCATTTTAGCAGTACTGAAGGGTGGTTCAGTATTGTTCCGCGCTGCATGACCCTTTATTTGTGCCCAAATAAGCTCGATGGCGTTATACTGGCAATGGTAGGGAGGCAATCGAATAACTTCGTGTCCATGCTCTAGGGCTAGTTCATCGATTACATAGCGGAGCTTGGACGGCTTAGTTGCTTTTACCAGATTTAACAACTCAACTTTTAATAAAGTTGGACTTGCCTCCACACCATTTCTTACCAGCCACGAGACAATTTCTTGCTTTTTATTTGCTTGAGTTGGTGGTTTATCAACTTGTACAGAATGATACGGAGCATTGTCCATTATAATTTTCGATGGGTTTTCTAAGCTGACTAGCAGCTTCTCAAACCACTTTTTAAAAACATCAAAGTTCATTTCCTCATGATAATCTGTTGTAGTTTTAGAGGCGAATGCGAGGAGGCAGTCTGGAATAAAACCTTGAGAAGCTGATCCCGCGTGACATATAATAAGTCGGGCTCCTTTTCCCGATGGAACTTTTGAGGTGGAGGCCGCTGTATCATCGGTCCATGTCCGCGCAACCGTATGGTTCGCATTCAACCATGTTTCGTCAATAAACACGACACTGTCCCAATCCGTAATTTTATTTACCTGACGTAAGAATGTTATTCTCTTCAAAATAATGTCGTAGCGTTCTAGCAGGATTTTCCGCTTGTCGGATTTTTTAAATCTAAAGCCAATCGATTTTAAAACCTTTGATAGAGACGATTTGCCTCCAAAAAATAAGCCTGCGCCTTTTAACGAACTCAATAGCTTTTCCCGTGTAGGATATTCTTTTCTCGAGTAATATCCATAAATGTGGTTGCGAATTGCAGCAGCATCAAAATTATCAACGTCAACAATTTTCTTCTCCCTCTTTCGTTTTTTCGGTGTACGTAAAGTATTATCTTCTGAGCCTGATGGTCCGTATTTCTCTTTCAGAATTTGAGTTACTGTCTTCTTCCCTATTCCCAATGCTTCGGCAACGCGTTCTCTCGGTGGTTTCAATGGTAAAAGAGGCCCATCGTTAACTGATTCCCGTCCAAAATAATTGTACAATTTCAGCACTAGTTCGCGAGATTGACTGTTTAGAGTTTTCCCCCGTTTCGACATAGTAAGACTAATGTTTTTCTTGTTTAATAATCGTTAAGCAATCGGAGTCCAATTTATAGCCAGGTAAACGTAGTCAGTAAGATCAGTTCAATGAAAAAGCCGGATCAGAAGAAAATAACAGAGAGCACACCAAAAACGTTATGTGTCATCATGTTATGGCGACATGACATGCGTCATCGACAGGCACTGGTGTTGCCAGCAACATCCACCTAAATTGCACCCAACATCAATGACCTTTCTATTTAGTTATTTTTTTGTATTTTTATAGTTAGTTAAAAGAATAATAAATATGTATAATTAGGTTTTATTATAATCACAACGTGGTTATAAATTTATGGTGATTTTTCTTCACAAGTAATCATTGCATTCGATTCAACTTACAGTCCTATCAGCTTTCGATTTTTAGAGTAACATCCCTAGTGTTTAAAAAGAAAAAGGGTTGACTGACGCAACATTGTAACGACGTTCAGTTCTTTAGATCAGAAATTGTTTATTATGTTTAGAATGGTTTATTAGTGAAAGCAAATCGTAAAATTACTCGTATCGGTCATTATTACAATAAATATGTAAACGTAATTAAAAAAAGTTAAGCAATTGTGCAGTTCTTATTTTATGCCCGCCGTTACAAGGTTACGTTGTTGAATTTTGATGAAATGTCCAAAGTGACCTATTATCTTGTCCCTACTTTAGAAGGTAATTCGATGTTAACCAATCTTCGATCTAATTTAAACACCAAAAAGGTCGATAATGTTTTGGCAGGGGGAACCAAATAAGTTACCAGAATTCGCCAATTTATCCAGTCTAATAGCATAGTATATATAGTTCGTAAGAATTATAGTAGATGGCTCCAGCGTCGCCTTTTTTTTAAATTTATATTTAGGACACGTCAATTTGACTTCACCTCGCCTGATGGTAAGCTGAAGGTAAAGTCTCAGGAAAGAGAGTCACCATTACATACACGTACCATGTTAACAATGGTGGCACTCAGCTTGACGGCCTCATCAGAAGAGGATTGTCGTCGCAGCACCGCGTGACACCCTCCGGTCCCACTAGTGCTGCGACCACAATCCCCCTGCCCGGCTATGCACTTGCTGACTCCTGAACGCAATCAAACCGAAATTGGATTACTATGGAGGGCTTTTCGTACCTTTTTTTTTCGTGCGGAAATCCCCTCGGATACCCCCCCCCCGCCGGCCAGCGGGGGCGGTTATGTCGGGCTTGAACCGACTAAAACCGCACGCCGCCCGGCCGAAATTTGTGACAAATTTGTGTCTTCAAATTTCTACCACCAGTAAACGTCTTGACACGTATATGATATATCGGAGAATTTCGAATATCTGGGACGTGTCTAGGTGGCTCAGTTGGTCAGAGCATTCCCCTGTAAGAGACTGGTCGCGGGTTCAAGTCCCGTCCTAGAAGTTCTCTTTTTTCGAATAAGATACTAATTTCCATAAGCACACTAATTGCTTAAAAATTTAATTGAACCAATAGCATAGTCTAAAAAACTCTTCCCTATATTCTTACCACTATACTAGTAGTATAGTAAGTTCCAAAAAACTAACTGGCCAATTAATAACATAACTGGCGAATAGTGGGTGTGTAATACGCCTCTGCCTACCCCTTTGGGGATACAGGCATGAAGTTATGTTATGTAGAAGGACTGGTCAACTTGATTTAGATTGGTTGATAGGCTCACCTCCGTCGGTCGCGCCCCGAACTCCCTCAAAAAAGACTTAAAAATTTGTCTACGCTATTGTGAAGAATTTTTATTTCTACAATATACCTACATGAAATATTTAAAAAAAAAGTAGACAATAAAAAAAAGATGAAGCTTTTTACGTGATCACAACTTATCCAATAAAGTTAAAGTTAAGCACCGTTCAATCGCAACCACTTATCGATAACTTTTTTATTCGAGTGTGACTGATAACCTTTTTAATTAACGACCTCCGTGACGTAGCGGTAGTGAATTCGACTGCTACGTCAGGGTTGCATGAATATGTGTGTATTTGCATTGGTGCTTATGTATAATATGTGTATTTACAAAAAAATGTATCCTAAAATGTTTATCTACATTCTAGAACCCCTAACACAAGTTAGTTAAGCTATGTTTACTTTAGGTCTAGATAGCGCTGTGTAGAATGTCGTAGATTTTTTTTTTATTTATAAACAAATTTAAACACTTCCAAATATTGGTCCATTTAGATTGATTACTGATACAGGCTGCTAATTATAACTGGACTTGTTTTAGGCACTAACGATTTTGAGGCCGTCTGCTGTCTCATGCGTGTATGCACGCATGCGGGCGCCTCTATCGTGCGAATTGCGTGAAAATAATTTCGTGCAAAAAATAGGTAGAAATTTGATGACACATATTTGTCACAAAATTCGGCCGGGTAGGTACCACCGTGCATGATTGCGAAAAACCCTCCATAGTAATCAAATGTCGGTTTGATTGCGTTCAGGGGTCAGCAAGTGCATAGCCGGGCAGGGGGATTGTGGTCGCAGCACTAGTGGGACCGGTGGGTGGCACGCGGTGCTGCGACGACAATCCTCTTCTGATGAGGCCGTCAAGCTGAGTGCCACCATTGTTAACATGGTACGTGTATGAAATGGTGACCCTCTTTCCTGAGACTTTACCTTCAGCTTACCATCAGGCGAGGTGAAGTCAAATTGACGTGACCTAAATATAAAAGAATATATAAAATACATACGATATGCACGAAGCGCGAGTTCCCGCATACCAACACACAAAAGGACGGCCTTATAGATAGATGTGTTCTGATTGCGTAACTACTTTGTAGTAAACCTAATTCATTTTGCCATTCATTATTATTTCTATTTATCTGTTAACACACTTAATCGCCAATCATCTTAATGGACCAGTGGTATATATGGCGGTTGCATCAGTAGAACCCATATCAATAACATACCTAAATACTTTTTTGTAAATACATTCTTAATTATACGTAGAAACACCCACATTAATGCAAATAGACATATTCATACATACACATATTTGCACTTAGCGAGAATCGAACTTACGACGCTCAACCGCTACGCCGCAGAGGTCGACGACCGTAAGGACGACAGATAAGTTGCCAAGTGAGACCCAAGCCCTAAGCGTTACAGAATTATCCATTACGGGCTATCGCTTTACGTAGACAGATTCGGGTATCGCCGTAAAGCGGAGATTACCGCCTGTGGGGTGCCGATAAACCTCTACTGTAAACTTGGCATGACCCTGGGGTAACTTAACCCCCAAGGTGAATGTTCGCTTCATTGCCATAACACGCGCAAGGGGGTTTCATTCAAGTGATTCTGTGAATTGAAAACTTTACTGTAGCTTAGATTTTTCCGTTTATTCATATGGTTTTTGTTGATTTATTGGTGGCTGAACTCCTCCGTAACCACTTGCGTGATCTTGACCAAACTTACCACGGTGATAGTGTGGACACTGAGGAGTATTTTGAAGCAAGATGGTTCATTTCCGATGTACCATTGAGGAATAATCACCGAAAAACAGTTTCACGAACACGCGGCCTTAACTAAGCGCGCGACCGCAGTAAGATGTCTTATTTTCAAGTAAGAGTTCTGCTCGCTCAGCTCAATTTATTTCAGTCGCACCCTGCACTGAATTCCTAGTAAGTTTTTATTTATGCTGCTGAGGTAGCAAGTTTGTAGTTGCTACCGGATGGTAAGCGGTTACCCTGGTCTAGGAACGCTTGCAACTTCAGAGGCGTCTACAGCGTCTCCATTCGTAGGGGTTAAAAATTTAAGATTACATAAACTTTTCTCTTGCTCTCTTTTTAATTTCCTCTCTTTCTATTAAGAACGAAGGATAGGAAGGAGGGAGGCGCTTTATAATTAAGTCTAAAGTTCATTATCATCATCTTATCATGACTCCTGGTTGCATCCGAGGCTTTTCAACCCGAAGCCCAGGGTTCGCCTACTCCTTCTCTTCCTATAGATTTGGTTTATGTGGCTTTTTGGGGAGCAACTGTCATCTAACCTCCCGGTGTCAAGTCTTTTATTTTGACGTGTGGAAATCCCTTCGGATACCGCTAGCCGGCGGGGGTGGTTATGTCGGGCATGAACCGACTAAAACCGCACGGTGTCCTCCCCAAGTGTCCGTTGCCGGGCACCCCGGTGTCAAGTCTAAAGTATCATCATAAATTTCAAACTCGATTCAATAGATATAAACTTTATTGTACACCAATCAGAATATACATATATGGAAACTTAAACAATACATGTACAAATGGCGGCCTTATCGCTAAAAGCAATATCTTACAGGCAACCTTTGGATGGACATGAATGGCAAAAAACGGAACCCTTATAGATTCGTCATGTCTGTCTGTCTGTCCGTCCGTATGTCACATCCACTTTTTCCGAAACTATAAGAATTAAGCTGTTGAAACTTGGTAAGTAGATGTATTCTGTGAACCGCATTAAGATTTTCACACAAAAATAGAAAAAAAAAACAATAAATTTTGGGGGTATACTCAAAAAAATTTTTTTTCATCAAACCCATCTATGGATAGGTCTTCAAAAATGATATTGAGGTTTCTAATATCATTTTTCTCCTAACTGAATAGTTTGCGCGAGAGACACTTCCAAAGTGGTAAAATGCCCCCCCCCCCTTAACTTCTAGAATAAGAGAATGAGAATCGACGCAAATATAAATTTAAAAAAGCATTATTATGTTACTTGCTGCTACGGAACCCGGAAATAATATGGCGGAGTAATCTAAAAACAATATTTAAAAATGATTGTAATATCTTTCATTGTTTCCGTAAAATGAAAAGAATTACGGTAGATGGCTCCAGCGTCGCCCGAGACGCATAATATATCCGAGAATTGCGAATATCTACGACGTGTCTAGGTAGCTCAGTTGCATGGTCCCCCTGTAAGGCAATGGTCGCGGGTTCAAGTCCCGTCCTGGATGTTCACTGTTTCCGAACTAAATCTATCGATTCAATAGCGTCAAGGCTTGTACTATTATTTATTCTGTGGTCAAGGAATGAGACTACCTTTGGAAGATTTACTCTACTATGATAGATATGTGTATGCTACTACATAAATAGTTATCTACATTTACACTAATGTTATAAAGAGAAAAGTTTTTTTTTTTGGATTTTTGTATGTAACGAATAAACTTAAAAACTAGTAGACCGATTTCAAAAATTCTTTCACCGTTAGAAAGCTACATTATCACTGTAGCTTAAACACATAAGTACATATACATTATTAGTGAATAAATTTGAAATCCTTAGAAATCCCTAATAAAAGCAAATCAAGGTGTAAAAAAAATAGTCATAAAATGTCTTTCATCGCATGCGCTGCGGAAAGTATTGATGATAGAACCAAAAAATGTTCTTCCTAAGGCTTTCACGGCCGGCGTTGCATGTAGAATGTACACAATCGCTGCGGTCGACATCTTCAGTGGTACACGTCGGGACGCCGTCGAGTGCGGAGAACCTTCCTCGGCGGCGAACTCGGTGCGACTGATGTAAAGGCCCGAGTCACCGGCGCATTTATAGGCGCAGTTGGGGGGAGGGGGGAACGACGTGATCGGTCCTGATTGGTTGAGAGATGCGCAACCGATGCGCTCGATCCTAATTGGTCGGGCTAAGCAAGGAGGTGGCCTCCCGATACCGGGGATGGTGGTGGTGGTAGTGCGGAAGACCGCAGTGATTGACGAAACGTCTGGAATACAAGTTTCCGATGGACCACGGCCAAACAGCCCGGAAGCGGTACATTCTACACAAAAAATGTTCTATAATATTAATAGAACATGTCAATATCTACAAATAACGTCGCGACACGATATTTCCAACTATTTTAGTTATGTCACCATAACTACTTTTTACATTTAATAAATGTGAAAGTTTGTGAAGATAATTGGATTTTGGCTCTAACGGCTGAATGAATCTAGCTGAAATATTTGGTAGGTACAGGGATGGATTATCTAGTCAGGTCTTATTCCGAGAATAGGTTCCCATGGGTTACAGGAATGGGATCAGAATTCCACGCGCGCTAAGCAGCCGGCAACAGCTGGTTTGTATAAAAGAAAATCGCTTTTATAGCGGTTCTGCCGCATCTGTTCCATTTATGGGACTGCATTTAATATTCGCATGCATTTAATAAGCGAAGGGGCTACGTGACGAGGTGTGGTTCACATTTCACATTTTTGATTTAATGTAAAATGAACGTTGGCAAAGGAAATTGAATAAATTATTCAGAGGTGACAAGTGACACTAAGGCCCGTATTCGAGAAAGATACTCAGTCCTGAGTCTCGAATTAAAACTAGCCCAGTGGTGTACGTAACGGACTGCCGAGACGAGGTCTCGAGTTCGATCCCCAGTCGAGCCGGGCACACACCTCTCACTTTTCGTAGTTACGTGTGTATTAAATATGTTAATTATCGCTCGCTTAGTAATGTGCCCGGTAGATGGCAATAGGCTCGCCCCCTATTACATTGGGACCTAAACACAACTGGCGAATCGTGGGTGTGTAAGACACCTCTGCCTACCCCTTCGGGGATACAGGCGTGAAGTTATGTTATTGTATTTTATAACTAAACTTGAGTGTAGATTTAATGAACGTGAATCACTTAAGCGTTCATAAAATTTCCACACGAGTTTAGTTCTACAATACAACCTGTAATTGGAACTAGTCTCAAGTCGACATTCATGGCTTAGTATCATTCTAGAATATGGGTCTAAGACACGTTTTTCATATAGGTATATTTTTTTTAATAGAGTGCTCGTATGTTTGTGGTCGCGAAACTCGAAAAGTAATCCATGGACTTAAAATTTTGATAGGTCGTTACATTTTAGCCTAGCAATTGCATTCTAGCCCAGAGTGTTTATACATACTTGAGCGACCAACGGGGAGGGCGACCTCTGTGGGGGGCGTAGCGGTAGAGAGTTCGATTGCTACGCCGAGCCGTGCCGGTGGTCGCTTTTTCGATTCCCGCTCAGTGCAAATATTTCAGCCAAGAAGCTTTTATACTCTAGCCAAGACTGTTTATACGTACTAGGGCGACCTCTGTGGGGGGCGTAGCGGTAGAGAGTTCGATTGCTACGCCGAGCCGTGCCGGTGGTCGCAGTTTCGATTCCCGCTCAGTGCAAATATTTCAGCCAAGAAGCTTATATACTCTAGCTAAGAGTGTTTATACATACTAGGGCGACCTCTGTGGGGGGCGTAACGATAGAGAGTTCGATTACTACGCCGAGCCGTGCCGCGGTGGTCGCTGTTTCGATTCCCGTTCTGTGCAAATATTTCAGCCAAGAAGCTTATATACTCTAGCCAAGAGTGTTTATACATACTAGGGCGACCTATGTGGCGGGCGTAGCGGTAGAAAGTTCGATTGCTACGCCGGCGGTTGCAGTTTCGATTCCCGCTCAGTGCAAATATTTTACACGAGTATTAATACGAAACTAATCTTGGGTACGTAGGGCCCCACCAGGACAATCCGATCCCACCTTATTTGCAAGCCAGTACTCCTCCTGATTGACGGAGGAGGCTTGATCGCATGCTCTCCTCTTGAGATTGAGAGGTCAAACGGCAATCGCAAACCAATAGGAGGAGAAGAAGTGAGCAGACCCTGGGCTCCTAGGGGAGAGCCTCGGACGCAACCGAGAGCCACACTAAGATGATGATGATAATGAGGAATTCAAATCTTGAGAAGGCAAGTAGCTTCTGAATTGCATAACTTAATTAAGCTGATATTGTCGGAAATTTACGCGAATGTCACACATTGAAATAAAACTATTTTTAACGGATTCTATTGCGATTTGTTGGATGTTATTTTATATTTTACATTTATCTTGACGTTTCGGTTGCTTTTCAGCAGCCATGGTCACGGGGAGACTAAAGATGGTTGTTGTCTTGTAGTTTGAAGTGTAAGTTATCTCAAAGTACCCGATTTATGCTGAAAGTTACAAAGTCTTGTTGTATTTTGATTTTTCTTGGAATTAATTAAGTGAATGACGTAATGAAGTGGGTACCAAGCAGGGATCAATGTAAGATATAAAATAACATCAGATAAATCGCGATAGAATCCGTTAAAAATAGTTTAATTAAGCTGATTACAAAGTTTCAAAAGAAAATTCTAAGTATCTTTTTTTTTTTTCGTGCGTAAATCCCTTCGGATACCCCCCCCCCCCCGCCAGCCAGCGGGGGCGGTTATGTCGGGCTTGAACCGACTAAAACCGCATGCCGTCTCGGGTCTACAGACGCCGGGGTGTAAGGTTGCCCATAGAGCATATCCCTCGCACCCCGACTGACCCTGGGCCATCTCCGGTTTCGAGATGGCCCCCTCGGGTTTGGGAACCACGCTGTCCCCGTCTTGTCCCGGTTTGGGGGAGGGGCGCTAGTCGCCCCATCGTCCCGGCCTGCTTCTGCTGGGGTGACAGGCGGCCTCACCTGCCACCCCCAGGCCTGCGCTCATGGAGGACGGAGGTCGTTGAGCGACCTCCGGCGCCTGAGTCGCCTGCGACGCGCGGCGAGCATGTTGCGGGCTCGGGGGGCCGGGAGAGTCCTGAGCCTCTCCCGGGCGCGCTCCACCATCTCCTTCGCGAGCATCACATGTTCGCAGAAGGAGGTGGCGGCGGCCCACGCGCTCGCGCTCCGCACCATTGCCGCAATCATGCTGCCGAGCGAGAGGACTCCCACCCCGATGGCTGCCACGAGGTCACGCCTCGGCGCCTCCCACGCCGGGCAGTCCGCCAGCGTGTGCAGTCCTGAGTCCTCGCTCGCGTCACAGTGATGACACTTAGGCGTTGGCTCCTTCCTGATCCGATGCGGATGGTTCCCGAAGCACCCCTTCCCGGAGATCACCTGCGTCAGTCAGTACGAGAGGCTTCCGTGTCGCCTCTCTAGCCAATCCTCCATGGGCCTTACCGCCGCTATTGCGGTGTGCCCTAAATTCTAAGTATCTAATATGCATTTTCAATTACAGTACAACAACAGTATAATTCAACTCGGCGCCTTGCCGTCTAGTCGTCAAAAATGGCTACCCCAGCGCTGAACTTGGCAGCTACGCTCATAACGCTCGACTCTGTTATCTCCGAACTTATGTACCTACTCACTTTACAGTCGCTTTATGTGTAAGACAGGCCTTTTCCTGCCCGTGAGTAACATCAACATAACAACTCAAACAGGCAGATAATTGAATACTTATGTTTCAAACATTACGTTTTAAGTTTTTAAGGCGGCTTTCCACTGTTCGTAACTCTGTTTTGTCACGTAGGTACGGGGGCCATCTCGAAACCGGAGATGGCCCAGGGTCAGTCGGGGTGCTAGGGATATGCTCTATGGGTAACCTTACACCCGAAGAGCCGAGACGGCGTGCGGTTTTAGTCGGTCCAAGCCCGACATAACCGCCCCCGCTGGCAGGCGGGGGGGTATCCGAAGGGATTTCCGCACGAAGTAAAAAAAAAAAAAAGGTACGGCAGACAATCATGGACAGCCACGCACCGCGCATCAATGTTGTTACGTATTGGTTTGTCTCGACCATTTTGACCGACGTACCGCTACGGACCCAGTATACAACCAAATGACACTAACCGTAGCGTCATTTGGTATATAAATAATATAAGTAAATATTTTCCCTTCTGCACTACTAACTACGGTCTTGGAAGCGCTTGGACGCGCAGATGATACTCTTACCATATGTTACATTACCGTATGTTGGTGTGGGCTGAACCGCGTCCGTCAGCAAAATTACGTGTTCGTTATCGTAACAACGAACTTAAGGCTCGAAACTCGTAGAACGATGCAGGCTTGCGCCTTAAAAGAAACTCGCACTATACCCTTAAAAAAACTGCAGTTTCATTCTACCCGGAATTTAATTAAAAGATAAAAAAGTAAGTTAATCTTCTAAGATCGAAGGAGTGGAATAAAACGCAATACATTATTTCGTTATTTTTCTTGACTGTCACGGCGAAACGTGCGTAATGGCGCACGAGAGAATTATGGCGGGAAGATGTCGTAGCGATGCTGGTGTAAGGCTTATTAGGTAACGTGCCCACGAGGCTGTTTCAACATTGCCTGGTTTTTTGCCGGCGCCGGATAAAATCTGATCAAGCTCCACGGTTGGTAGATTAGAGTTTTTGTCGCAATTTTTGGGAATATTATTATGGCATTTAAAAATAAAAAAGCAGTGGCGCACCCTGGGAGTGCCGACAGAAGTGAAAACACAAAAATGTTTACAGAGCCATCTATGTTGTTCATTATGAATCAGTTCGAGATTTCATCAAGGTCATAACGAAATAGTTCATCAGCTACAACAAAGATGGCGTTGTTATAAAAATATGGAAAGTGTCACGTCATGGTGACGATGATGCGAGTTCCAAGATTTATGTTCGCCCAAAAAGTGCTCAACTCGCCTAAAGAATATTTCACTTCAATAATTTTAATGGACTTATATTAATGTGGATCCGCGTGAAGTAGGTAAAATATGGCGAAAGTCAATTACGTAATGCGTGATTCACCAATCAAAGGTGGCAATTTTTTTTAAATTATTCCAGTAACTGAAATTAATAATATTTCCAGCTAAGCTAAATTACTTGTACGTGATAAATTTGTGATTTGGAACAGGATTTGGTGATAAATTCGAACGAAGACGGAAGTATCGGTAGTTTTAAATAGACTAGAAATGGACAAATATGTGCGATGAGATATTTAAAAAAATTAATGTTTTTATTGTTTCAATGTGCTAAATACTATTTGAGAAATTGGGGAACAAGGTTGCAAAACATAATTTTGGGAAAAAACTAAACATGTAGAAAATACAGAAGTTCTGTATTTGAACTTGGCAATGGCCAAGTTTGCCCACGAGGCAGTTTGTACATTGTACAATACAAGGCGTGAGGCGCGCGCGGCAGCCGCCCAATGGCTCAGTGAACCAGAACTAGCACCGGAGTCTCGAGTAAACGGTAGTGTCCAATATAGCGGTATAATGACCAGCAAACAAGGGATTTTTAGGTCTCTTTGGTGATTGTGCGGGGTACAACGGACAAGGCGCGCCAATTAACCAATTATAGATTATATTCAACCATTAACGGGCACTAAGTAGTCACATCATTTTTTGATCAATCCTTTTATTGGCTTTTTGGTTAGCCCGTATAGTGCACAAATATGCGAGCGAACTTTCCGACTTTTGTTCAAGATGTTTTTTTTTTAAATATATTTAGGACACGTCAATTTGACTTCACCTCGCCTGATGGTTAGCTGAAGGTAAAGTCTCAGGAAAGAGGGTCACCATTACATACACGTACCATGTTAACAATGGTGGCACTCAGCTTGACGGCCTCATCAGAAGAGAATTTTCGTCGCAGCACCGCGTGACACCCACCGGTCCCAATAGTGCTGCGACCACAATCCCTCTGCCCGGCTATGCACTTGCTGACCCCTGAACGCAATCAAACCGAATTTGGATTACTATGGAGGGTTTTTCGCAATCGTGCGCGTTTGTCGGTATCTGTATGCTGAACGGTTTTACCTCACGCCGGGTCTAACTCCGCGTAAAACAGTGTAGTGGCAATGTAGCCTTAAACTCTGTAGATACGGGCTGACGCAGGAAATAAACAAATTCAATTTCAAGAACACATTGTTTGTTTGATACAATTGTGTTTTCCCCGAGTATTCGCCGTGTAAGTGCTACTTCGAGCTGTAATTTATGTATTTGATCTATATTGAAAGCAATCTATATATAAACGTATTAAGCTCGTAGCATTTATCAAACTGAAGTATTGTTGTGTTTTGTTTATATTATGATGCGTACACACCAAGCCAACGAAAGCGAAACGAACAACCGCAACTTGCTCGCCGCGCGTCGCAGGCGACTCAGGCGCCGGAGGTCGCTTAACGACCTCCGTCCTCCATGAGCGCAGGCCTGGGGGTGGCGGGTGAGGCCACCTGTCACCCCAGCAGCCCGTCTCTGGTCAACAAACGCCGGGGTGTAAGGTTGCCCATAGAGCATATCCCTCGCACCCCGACTAACCCTGGGCCATCTCCGGTTTCGAGATGGCCCCCTCGGGTTTGGGAACCACGGTGTCCCCGTCTTGCCCCGGTTTGGGGGAGGGGCGCTAGTCGCCCCACCGTCCCGGCCTGCTTCTGCTGGGGTGACAGGCGAGCGTGCGGCACACTAAGCCGCATGCAAAAGTTATTCAAAGCGTTCAAAGTTTTAGATAAGTCGCCCTGTCGTCGCGCAACGCGGGAAGCCATTTGTCTCCCTCCAACTATAGTTCCGCGAAGTTTTCACATTAAACTCGGTGATACACAGGCAAAAGTCATCAAATGTTCAGCCAACCGTTCTAATAAATGGGTTTCATAAAATACTGTTTTGTAGTGAACAAAAATGGAATTGCTTTGAATACTCGCGTATTCTCTCCTGTTATTTTTAGAGTTCCGTTACCAAATGGCAAAAAACGGAACCCTTATAGTTTCGTCATGTCTGTCTGTCCGTCCGTATGTCACAGCCACTTTTTTCCGAAACTATAAGACTATGCTGTTGAAACTTGGTAAGTAGATGTAGGTATTCTGTGAACCGCATTAAGATTTTCACACAAAAATAGAAAAAAGCAATAAATTTTGGGGGCTCCCCATACTTAGAACTGAAACTCAAATTTTTTTTTTCATCAAACCCATACGTGTCTATGGATAGGTCTTTAAAAATAATATTGAGGTTTCCAGCATCATTTTTTTCTAAACTGAATAGTTGGCGCGACAGACACTTTCTGATAAATTGTGCCCCCCCCCCTGTATCTTCTAAACTAAGAGAATGATAAAACAAAAAAAGATTATGTACATTACCATGTCAACTTCCACCGAAAATTGGTTTGAACGAGATCTAGTAAGTAGTTTTATTTTATTACGTGATAAATCGTAAACCGCAATTTACCTTTCATTCAATCAACTCAAATATAAGAATCTAAAAAAAACATTATTATGTTACTTGCTACTACGGAACCCTTAATGGGCGATCCGACTCGCACTTGGCCGCTTTTTATTTTCAACTAGCTATCCGTAGCGGGTCTAATCCGGTTATATCCGGTTATTACATTCCCCGTAAATAGTCCTGGCAGTTAAACTCAACTAAACCTACAATATAAATAAAGAAAACAAAATGGTTACTAACAATTTTTCTATTTCTGAAATAAATCAAACCGCAGTAAAGCCCAACATAGGAGCCGGCTGGCCCCATTCTTCCTCGCAGCTTTAACGAGCCCCCATCCCTTGAACGAGTAAAAGTGCCAGACTATGTCTGCACTAGGGACCCAAACTGTAACCGTAATACAGTGTTTATACACTGTTTTTTGAAACTGTTTTAGAAGAAACCCATTTATAAATGTAGCAGATACGAAAGTGTACCATATTCAAAGTGGTACGTTTTATATGTGTTAATAAGTTTAACAGAAATAACGTTCTAAAGTACTTGGGGGTGTACAAAATACCTTTATTTAACAATTTAGATTATAAATATAATGGGATAATAAATTTGGCATCGTAGCATTTCGGTTAAGACTTAGTAACACTATTAACAGATTAATATCTGTTACATTATATAACGGTTACACAATTGAAATTGGTAACGATTAACAGATTCAATACCACGTTTATAAGTTTAACACTTTCATTCTGTAAACTTTTCATAGTGTAACCCATATAATTATGTAACCTTTATGAATGTGTTTGTAAGTCCCTGGTCTGCACTTCAAAAGAATGAGACGCCGCTGAGTTACATCGACGTTGTCAACCCCATAAGAATATGGAATATTGGGACTTTTTTCTAACTAAGCGCGCCATGTCCATAGAAACCTTTGTTTACTTGTATTTTTGTTTTCAATTGTATTGCCAGCATCATGATATAATTCTATTTCAATCTAACTATGAAGTGGATATTGCTCCATGTATTCTTATCATATAGTTTTAGCAAAAAATGAAACATTTTTTTAAATTACAACTTTCTATGTCTAACAAACTCGTGAAATGCTAAATCGTTGAAATAAAGGGACCTAGTCAAAGAATTACTTTAAAACTATTCACAATTACATAGTCATCCAATCACTCCAAGAATTATCCTTTGTCTACCAGGCTCACATAAAAAAGCACTAATTTACGAACACCTTACATTGTGAAAAGCAATTTGTTCGCAACTGCAATATGCCGAGTAGTAGACAGTTAGATTTATCACCTTTCTCACTACACAGAGTTCAATTTGCATGATAGTCTCAGTTCGTAAATTGTAACATAGTTCTTTGAATTGCGCAATAACATGACTAGGAAATTAAAATACAGTTGCTTAGAAACCAAGCAAGAATTTTAGGTTTAATGCACAGGTTTTATGTACAGCACAGAAAAGTACTAGGCACAGAGGTCATTCGACGACAGATAGAAATGAGCTATTAGCAAGGGGTAGAATTACTCTAGTGAGGGAGCAGAACAAAGACTCTTTTTAATATAAGCGTCGGTAGCTTAATGGTTAAGGAGTCGACCTTACGATCGAGAGGTCCCGGGTTCGAATCCTGGCCATTACACTATCGACGAATATTAGTAATTTCGGTTACTGTATTCTTTTAAAAAAAAAAACAAATTCTAATAATGTTTGATGTTGCGACTATCTCCGTCCACTTGAGCAAAGACCTGAGAGTGGTGAGGCCGCCTGTCACCCCAGCAGAAGTAGGCCGGGACGGCGGGGTGATAAGCGCCCCCCCCCCTCCTCTTTTCTTTTCTGGGGACACCGTGATTCATAAATCCGAAGAGGCCATCTCGAAACCGGAGATGGCCCTTGGTCAGTCGGGGTGCGAGGGAAATGCCTTATGGGCCACGATACACCCTGGCGTCTGAAGACCCGAGACGGCTTGCGGTTTTAGTCAGTTCAGTCAAGCCCGACATAACCACCCCCGCTGGCCGGTGGGATCCGAGGGGATTTACGCAAAAAAAAATCTACTCATAAGCCGGGGTGCGAGGAAAATGCTTTATGGCCACCTTGAAGACCCGAGAAGGCGTGTAGTTTAAGTCGGTTCTAATCCGACACAATCACCCCCGTTGAGCGGGGGGGATTTCTGCACTTAAAAAAAAGGTTCTCATAAAACAAATGTAATAAACCGCCCAGTCGATTACATAGTCTCCTAAGAACACTGTAGAAAAATTAAAAAAACATTATCATGTACACATAATAATGTATTACCTTACATGGATGGAAGAAAGAAACATTATTTACTTATTTGTACTTCCTACGTAGATATGGAGGAGACGAAGTATTGCCCCGGAATCCCATTGTTTAACGGGATTCATTATGCGTTCCCGGAGTTATGTCCATTGTCATTAACTACTGAGAGAGACTCTGAAAGTATTCAGAATCTTAATAATTAAATATTACTAGTAGTTGCCCGCGATTTCGCCCGCTTGTAATTATGTTCCCGTTCCCGCTTCCCATGAGAACCTATTCTAGGGATAAAAAGCGAATGTGTTATTCCAGACTGTAATCTATCCCTGTACCTACCAAATTTCAGCGAGATCCGATTAGCCATTAGTGCGTTATCGAGTAACAAACATAAAGATAGATTGTCAAAGTCAATTAAATTACTTAGAGATATTTGCTTAAGAGTTAAATCGTCGAACTACTGGTAGAACTACCAATCAATCATTTACGATTCAGTTCTAATACTATGTTACATATTATAAGTGTGCTATATTCTACCATAGAGTATGGTTTAGTTGTAGTTTTTGTTTCGTTTCAAACATATTTTTTGTTTCGAAAATAGGTATTTTAGCGTTAGATGACTACATAATTCCAGTTTTGAATTTCCAACATGTTTTTTCTACCTCATTTAAAAGTGGCCAGTTCCAAAAACGTTCAATACGTCGTACAACGTCCAACAGATAATGGCGCCCAACAAGGGACTAACTTTTCTCATTATACCTTTAATTAGAAACGATTAGCTAATTAATCCTCTTAAATATTCTATAATTATGCTACACAATCTCCTAATCCCTGGGACTGTTACTCCGGGATCATTGTGCCTCATCTCTAGCGATATAACGTACAAAGTTGTATCGTAAAAAGTATTTGATGGCCGCCATTACTGACAACGGGCGAAAGCTATTTACTACTCCGCTACCGTGCTGTTACGGAAATACGTCACGAGAATTATATTACTGTTGGGCATCTGTGCTAAACGTACTAATTAAACATTTTATTAAAATAAAGAATTGTAATAGATTGGTAAAAAATACGTTCGTTCTTATTATATCGTTTTTATTATTTCCAGTCCTCTTCCACACCACTAGTAGTTAATTGATTATTATTTGACAATATTTAAACCAAGTGTAACTTCATTATATTATTATCGCAGGTTTATAAGTGCCCGGTTAATGGCAATAGGCTCGCCACCTATTACATTGGGACCTAAACATAAACTGGCGAAATGTGGGTGCTAGCACCTCTGCCTACCCCTTCGGAGATATAGGCGTGAGTTTATGTCATATGTCATGTCATTTATGTAACTTCATTGAGTGTTTTGGATTTTCGGGGTCCATACCAACCTTACCTATGAACCGGCCTGCTGATTGACGGACAAGGCTCTGGCGTAGGTCTACCTCTCAGGGTTGGGAGGTAAGACGGTAATCGCTCCCATAAAAGTCATACAAGCTAAACCAAGAGGAGGAGAAGGAGTAAGCGGACCATGGGCTCCGAGATGAAAACCTCGGATATTTGTTAAGACTCATGTCATTATCGATCACAAAAACTACAACCTAGGTAAAAACGTGTCTAAAACATTCTTATATCCCTCTTTACAGAAGCGAACAATCCTACAATCGCACGGTCCAGTCTGTGTCGTCAGTGGACGCTCTCTCCGTGCCCTGGTCGGCGGGCGACGCTCGCCTGGCCATGCCCGCAGCGCTAGGAGTCGCCGGCATACCCGCACTGGTCATCACCGATGGCACGGGGAAAGTGCTTACGGCTAACGGACGAAACCATTTAGCTGCTGATCCTCTTGGATTTGTAAGTATGCCTTTTAATAATTCTGATAGATTCCCCTCACCTGACAGCCCGCGGGGAACTCTGATCCCGTCTCGCAACCCATGGGAACCTATTCCTGGGATAAAAATAGATTATGTGTTATTTCTGACTTAAATATAACCCTGTGCCAAATTTCAGCCAGATCCGTTTAGCCGTTTGATTGAGTAACAAATATTTTCGCAAACTTTCACGTTTATAATATTAGTAGGAAAGGATAGGAATTAGGGATTATTATTTTGGCTCCACTTACTTCGTAATGAATACATCCGACGGAGAACCAAGGTTATCGACATAGCACAAAGAATTAGCAAGCTGAAGTGGTAGTGGGCCATATCTCGCAAAGAACCGACAACCGCTGGGGTAAACGTGTTCTTGAGTGGAGACCGCGACTCGGCAAACGTAGTGTAGGACGCCCTCCGGCCAGGTGGAATGACGATCTGCGAAAGACTGCAGGCAGATGCTGGATGCGGCAAGCTGTAGACAGGGCGCTATGGCGCTCATTGGAGGAGACCTATGTCCAGCAGTGGACTAGACTAGGTTGATGATGAATATCGTCTAAGTCCAAGCCGAACTCACTTGCAAGCCGTTGTACACTACACCTCTTGATAACGAACGAGGCTTTGGCGCTTGTCAGTCCGCAGTAGCTATTATGAAACCTAAAATAGGCCACATCAGGAGGAGAAAGCGTAGGAGAGCGGATTTAGAACTTCAAAGTGCAAACTTTGGATGCCTGGAATGGGATGATGATGACGATAGTGTTACACGACCATTACATAACCTAACCAGTGTGGGACTATGATTACGTAATGGCCGCTCGTCTGCTCACACGAGTCTAATACTAAGTGTAATAATGAAAATGGATAGTCTGATTAGTAAAGTGCTTAATAGAATATTGCGACCCATTTATTCTAATAGTTGTCTCGACTCGACATGTCCTTCACGCCTAATGATGTACATTATTGTTCCCACAGACCAAATAATATTTATGATGACTTCTATTTGACTTCATATTGCATTTCATGTTTCGGAATTCAAAAGAGAACTCTCCATAAACGCTGTAAAGTTTAATTCACCCTCGTTCGTCATTAATGCAACATAAGTGTCCCAGTTTCCCGTAACTGGAAACGTATAAAACAATGGGGCAACGTCTAGGTAAAGCACCTCATTTCTTTGCCGTACAATACACGTGTTTCCTTTTTCCTACAAATAAGCGGGTCATGAAAAAAAAATCTAACCAGGCCGTCAAGCTTTTACCATTGTAGTATTGTGGCCTTCATTCTCGAGACTTCACTTTGATCTTTTGTTTTTTACACAGTTCTACCTACAAATTCTATTCTCTATGTTGCAGAACTTCCCGTGGGCGCAGCGCCCAGTGTCAGTGCTGACTGAGCAAGCTCTACTGAAGATGGCTCGTCACCCAGCAGTGGTCCTGTTCATTGGTAAGAAGAATATATGAAGCTATTTATAAAAACATATGTATCTTCTACAGAGAGTAGAGCCCAACAAGCTTGAGAGAGGTGGTTAGAGAAGAACCCTCGCGCCTTTTTTTTTTTTTTTATCGTGCGGATATCCCTTCGGATACCCCCCCCCCGTGCCAGCGGGGGCGGTTATGTCGGGCTTGAACCGACTAAAACCGCACGCCGTCTCGGGTCTACAGACGCCGGGGTATAAGGTTGCCCATAGAGCATATCCCTCGCACCCCGACTGACCCTGGGCCATCTCCGGTTTCGAGATGGCCCCCTCGGGTTTGGGAACCACGGTGTCCCCGTCTTGCCCCGGTTTGGGGGAGGGGCGCTAGTCGCCCCACCGTCCCGGCCTGCTTCTGCTGGGGTGACAGGTGGCCTCACCCGCCACCCCCAGGCCTGCGCTCATGGAGGACGGAGGTCGTTAAGCGACCTCCGGCGCCTGAGTCGCCTGAGCAAGTTGCGGGCTCGGCGGACCGGGAGAGTTCTAAGTCTCTCCCGGGCGCGCTCCGCCACCTCCTTCGCGAGCATTACATGCTCGCAGAAGGAGGTGGTGGCGGCCCACGCGCTCGCGCTCCGCACCATTGCCGCAATCATGCTGCCGAGCGAGAGGACTCCCACCCCGATGGCTGCCACGAGGTCACGCCTCGGCGCCTCCCACGCCGGGCAGTCCGCCAGCGTGTGCAGCTCTGAGTCCTCGCTCGCGTCGCAGTGATGACACTCAGGCGTTGGCTCCTGCCTGATCCGATGCAGGTGGTCCCCGAAGCACCCCTTCCCGGAGATCACCTGCGTCAGTCGGTACGAGGGGCTTCCGTGTCGCCTCTCCAGCCAATCCTCCATGATGGGCCTTACCGCCGCTATTGCGGCGTGCCCTAAAACCCTCGCGCCTAATATCGACCGGCATTCATACGCCACGGTAAACGCTTGCCAACAATTTGTTCTGCTGCTTTGCCACTTTTTTGCGCTCTTTCGCACTCTCATAAGCCATACCCAATGCTACACAGTGTGTACGGGGAACCTGAAATTCCCCTCCTAGAATTATTATAATAATATTTTGTACAAAAAGAGTCAAATGTTGTTTTGAAGATCAAATTTGACTCGTTTTTCCATTTTCCTCAAAATTCTGATGTTTTTCTACAGATTTTACTTTTTATGATAGAAGCGCGTCGTGTTTCCGCGTGCGTCTAGATTTGATCCCCGACATGTTGAGGCCAGTCGGTGTTCTAGGTATAACCTACCTTTTTTTTTTTTTCGTGTGGAAATCCCCTCGGATACCGCCCCCGCTGGATAGCGGGGGTATCCAGCGGGGGCGGTTATGTCGGGCTTGAACCGACTAAAACCGCACGCCGTCTCGGGTCTTAAGACGCCGGGGTGTAAGGTTACCTATAGAGCATATCCCTCGCACCCCGACTGACCCTGGGCCATCTCCGGTTTCGAGATGGCCCCCTTACTTGCTCTGCACTGTGCCATCTGCTAATCAGAGGGACACGTGGAAAGCTTCCGAACAGCCCTCAACAGGGCCGTCCTCGCCTCGGTCGGAGTTGGCCGTAGGCGGTAGCGTCTCCCCCGCCCTAGGAGAGAGGCGATGCCGTCTCCGTTGCCCAGGGTGCACCGCGTGGAGGTCCCCAACCAAGCACCTACCTGGTTTTCACGCAACACAGGCCGACGACGTGACGAAACATGCGGTTTTATTGGTTTGAATCCGATATACCAACCCCATGAAGTCTAAAATGGGGGTGTTCAAAGCTAAAAAGATCATCATAAATCAGGTTGATTCCGATGTTTTTCTACCAAGCGTCTAAAATACACAATTTTTCTTTTTCCCAGATGACGAAGACTCTGAAATCGAATTCGCCGAATCAGTTCTAACTGCATCAGCAGAATCATACTACGAAGAATGCAGTATCCAGTACCCAGGCTTCTGTCCATACCAGAACTCTTCAGACGATGAGACCATGGACTTCGACTACCCAACATCACGCCACTCCAGAATGAAGAAGAAACCTTTCAAACATGTCATGTTCTACATAGGAATTGATGGAACTGATAGTGCAGATATGCTCAGAGAACATATAGGGTTGGACGATGCAGTTCCCCTGCTAACTTCGATAGATTTTCCGAAGCAAAGGCTGGTGACCATGAAATATGGTGACGAGATCACTACAGATTCCGTGCAGAACTTTGTGGACTCTTACCTGAGTGGAAACGCGGATTTCAAGCCACTGAAGCCGTATAGTGAGAAGTGTTAGTTACCGTAGTGTTGAGAATCACGTAGATTTGTATAATGTATTGTAGTAATATCAAGATTGATAAGGCAAATATTGTCTTTGCAAAAAAGTGAGTGAAAATTTCTTTGTATGAGTTAATTTTAGTAATATTTTTAGTTTTGGACTGAATCTACGTCGCCCTGAGATTTCAACAATCCCGGACGAATTTAAGTAGCTCATTTGGTAGAGTATTCCCCCTAAAAAGGACTCGGGTTTTTAAGTCATATCCTGCCACCTTAGTTCGACACTATAGAAGTGTGACATGTCTATCGAGTCTCCTTGAGCGTTAAATTTAATTGAATGAATTTCATTGGTCGAAGAGACACTTGGAGTCTTCCCGCCATGCTTGTGGAAGTTGATTTTTCATAGTACTCCCCGTATAAGGGACTGGTGATGGGTTCAAATCCCGTCCTGTCATTTTCCGATCTAAATCTATTCGGAATTTAACTCTGATAGAACTGTTAAACGCCTTTTTCAAGCGTCCACTACTAACGTCATGTTGAATTTAAACATAATTTTTAACACACATCGCATTTATTTGCTTTTTTATGAAATTTAATCCTGTGTAGGGTATGGACGCTTCCAAATGGACACAATCTTTTTTCATAATGAAACCATGGTGACACTAATGATAATGTAGGTACTAGTAACATTCTGATCTTAGTCGATAAGTTTTGATGTCATAAAATAGTATTAAATATAATATTAAAGTGTTGCATTACTTTATTTAACTGTCCTTAAATATGATAAAATTTGAATATGGTTTCCCTCCATTCGGTGCAAGTTGTAACGCTGTCCGATTACGGAAAACAACGGAAGTTCGATGGGTCTGCGAAGAAGAAAACCATGGGTAAGAAATTACCGAAGTCTCGACAGATTGCAGTGACGATGTGCGGTCCGTATTATTGGGAGTCCTGAGGTCACCAACACCCTCGATCCTTTGCGCTTAGGCAGTATTTTAACGCCTCTACCAAGTGTTCCGATGAACTCTTCCAGGTAGTCCCACCCTCTCCTTACTTATACAGAACAACACGTTCAAGTTGAAACAAAACTATTTTTAACGGATTCTATCGCGATTTATTTGATGTTATTTTATATTTAACATGATCCCGACGTTTCGGTTGCTTTTCAGCAGCCATGGTGACGGGGAGACTTCGTCACGTTCGTTCGTTAAAAATAGTTTTATTTCAATGTGTGACATTCGCGTAAACTTCCGACAATATCAACACGTGCAAGGTTAAGGTATCACCCTCATACGGTGCAAATAATTCCATCTATAACCAAGCAGTTCGGCGCCTCCTTTCTTTGCAGCACCATGAAGACTTGAAATTCTTTCCAAGCACACTTTTCCTTATTTCTACAGTCCCGGGTCCTTTGAGCGGGGCGAGAAAAAATATCTGATGAGGCCACCATTTTAGCATTATCGGTGTCTGATTCACTCATAATTTTTAGGCGAACTGAAATAAATGCACCTTAGAATAACCCTGATAAAGTAAAACCGTAACTAGGTCTGCAAGGCGAATCGCTGCTTGCAATGTTGAGTTGAGTGAGACATCGTGAATCAGATTTTGAAAATTTTGAACAGTGATCATTCCTCCGTGGCAAGTCCGATTTTGAAAATTCTTTTTGAAAGTCACAACTCTGGACATGCTTTCTGAGCGTGTAAAGTTTGGTCACAGTGTCTCGAGCGGTTATTATGTAATTCCATCTGGAATTTTTTTAACGGTGATCATTCCTCTGTGGTAGCATTAGTTTTCTCAAAATATATCCATAAACCTTCCTCTGATTGACCTCTTTAATCATGCCAAATTTGGTTCTGATTGGATTAGTAGTTTAGGAGACCTGTGACAAAGAAAATCCTGAAGTCTGGTATGAGGAGCTTTCGCTCGACTTCGTCTCACTCAGCTCAACAAACTAAACGCCTAAATAAATTGTAAGATCTATAAAATGAAACTTGGCTTAAAATTATCTTTTTCTTCAGGCGCTTTTCTGATTAAAATTACAGATAATACGTATTTTTATACGTAAAGTATAATAACGATTTCAACGTAGTCGTATTACCTATATCGTATAAAAATGTAGTATGTTCAATTTAAGATCACGTCCTATGTTTGTCATTAACTGAATACTGGTTCCGTCAGCGGGACCTCATGCGTTGTAGAATATTCCGAAATTTTTAGAGTGTAGAATTTTACTATGAAGGTATGAAATAGAAGAAATATTACATTACTATGTACTTAAAATTTTAAAAAAGAAATCATCTGCTACATTTCGAAATATTCTTGTTTTTTAAGCAGCAACACACCGGCCACAATTACATACACAACATTTCTTATAGTCAGCAACTCGATGTCATGTAGTCATTTAGAGAGACCTATCTCGGTGAGACCGCCGCCATACCCTTCAACCTCACTTGACTGAGTCTTGGTCAGTAATCTTCGAAGATCTGACTAAATGATCTAAATCTAAATCACTTGGCTGAGTCTCGGTCCGCCATCTTCAACGGGCTGACTTTTATTACGCCAAGTGGTTAAACGATAAGTGATTCTTTGATTATATAATCTCAAATTTATAGAATCAAAGAAGTGATTCTAGTTCAAGTAACTATGATTGACCTAACTATTTGATTAGATACCAGAGATTGCTACATCTCTGCTACTACAAGTTTATGTTCATAAGCTGCAGTAGTAACCACATTTCATCATAAAGGCCATGTGCTTGTTTGGCACATTAGTAAAATTTAAACAATTACAGTCGGAATAATCTAAAAAGTTCATTTTGACACATGGGTTTAACAAAAGCTAGACATAGAACGTAAACAATGCATTTTCGAACGAAAATAAAACAATTCTAAAATTAGATGTTATTAGTTAAACAATTTTTAAATGAGTAATAATGATTCGGTTCATATGCGAAATCGTAAGTTAGCAGGGTAGTTGCTTAACCGCGTATTTTTTTGTGGCTTAGACTATAGCCCAACTCATTCGTATACGATACACACGCAATTTTATACGTTAACTGTATGAAAATAAGGTTAGAAGCGGTGCTCACCCACCGGCTACGCGCCGACAAAGTCTGACGGAGGCAAATCTGCTGTAACGTTATTCTCTTATCCGATTTGTAAACGCTCAACACTAAACGACAGCTGTCAAAATGTACCTACTTCTTAGATTATTTCAACTGTAAATTCTTCTCAAAATACACTTCTCATCAAAAAAATCGAAACACCTTGCAAGTTTATGTTTTCTAAGGATTATCAGAAAGATGTGTATATTTAGGAATATATTAGGTCCTTACATATGAAATTGCCGTTTTTCTTGAAGAAATTGCAGGAAACCCAATTTTCAGTACTAACATTTTTGCATTTTTTTTAGGAATGACAAATCCAAATTTTATGATATTTTTTGTGTATGAATGAGACACCATTATGCTAACAAACAGCAAATTTTATTACATTTTTGAAAAGTGACAGCTGATAAGTAATACAAAATTTATCATCAAAATGGATGGATAGCATTTAGGAAGTACTGTTTGTGAAGATCGAATTAATTTATCAAGCGGCCAATAAAAACAATAATACAGAGTTGTAAGGTCTTGAAATCAACTTTCAAAAAAAATATAAATAATGGAAATAGCTATTAAATTACAGGAATAAGGAACTCATGAATTTGTAAGAAAATTTCGGCAATTTCATAGGTACTTTATAGACCTATTATATTTCAAATGTCTAAATGTCTAGGGAAAAATATGAGGTTTTCAAATTCTAATGTTATTGTTCTAAATTCTGATTAAATTTTCATAGGTTTCGTATTTTTTTAATGTGCCATTTTTACCCTATATTTCATAGGTTTCGTATTTGGTTTAACGAGCCATTTTTACCCTGTATGGAGTGTGAAGAAAGTGGATAAAACAACACGTAAATGAAAAAAAGCGGTTATTTAATAACTTGTATTCCCTCCCCGAGCTCTTATTACTGCTTCCATATGAGTTTTCATCGATCGGATGATAGTCACGATCACATGTTGTGGCATTCCATTAAATTCCATTCCTCTTGGATTGCATTTTACAGCTGGCTAAGTGTTCCTAGGGAGGATCTCTTGCACGAATTCGTCTCTTTAACGCATTCCATAGATGTTCACTGGGATTCATTTCTCGGCTTCTTGCTGGCCATTCCATAATGGAGATACCGACTTCGGTAACATAGTCTCGTACGACGCCCGCATTATCGTGCATGAATATGAAGCCGTTTCCAATAAAATGTGCATAGGGCTCCACGTGAGGCTCAAGACACTGTTCGATGTATCGATGAGAGTTTAGTGCAGGTAGACGTGGCCCAGACACGAAGACAAGCTCTGTCTTACCGTCAGCGCTGATTCCTCCCCAAACCGTCCACGAACCGCTACCATAGCCGACCTTTTCTTCAATACAGCATTGTGCAAAGCGTTCTCCATCTCTTCTGTATACCTTGTTCCTTCCGTCCTTACCATACAGCATAATTTTACACTCATCAGAAAAGAGAACTTTGCTCCACTGGAGGTATGACCAATTTAGGTGCTCATGTGCAAAGTTAAGGCGCGCTCTTCGATGGTCTGCAGCTAATTTCGGCCCATTTGCTGGCTTGTGCGGTACCAGTCCATGTTCCTTTAACCTTCTTCTAATGGTTGAGTCACTTACAGCGACTCTACGTACAACATGAAGCTGCTGCTGCAGTTGAAAAGCGTTAAGGCGTTAAGCGATTTCGTAAGGAAGTTGTTACAATAAATCTATCATCTCGCTCAGAAGTGACCCGATTTCTGCCAGATCTTGAAGTAAACAAACCTGTCTCCCGATAGCGTTTGTAGACTCTTTATACAGAGGACAGACTTAGATGCAATCTTTCAGCTACAACACGCTGACTAAGTCCAGTATCCAGCAATGCCACCACTTGGGCGGCTTCTGCGGGCGAAGTATCCATATGTTTAAAAAAAAAAACTTTTTTTCAGGCGTCCCAAAGTCACAGTAAACAAAAAAACATGAAAAAGTTTCAAGATAAACTCCAACTCTAGATGTGATCTCGAGATGTACTCCAACTCTAAAAACACATTTGTATCAAAAAAATGATGCCTATATCTTTTTTAGGATTAACAAATGAAATTCTAATTTTGAATTTTGAATTTTCGCTTACAACTGTAATGGCCAAACTGCCAGCTATATAAATCATGTGATTTTTTTCATGGAATGAAAATACTTTTGTGTTAAATTAGGACAGATATCATAAAAACTAAAGTGTTTCGATTTTTTTTATGAGAAATGTATATTTTTTATTATTATATCTATGATTTATAAATTAAATTAACACTACAATACACAAACTACTTACTAAATAATTTATTTATAATAAGCTAACGGCCACAGACAGTAGATGCTTAAATTATCATATAGTATAATCTGATCCAAAACATCTCGTGTCGTCGTATGGATTTAACTAAAAAGACTATTGTCCATATTGAGCGTGCACCAGAACGAATCGTTAAAAAAAAGTCAAAATTGACGCCAAAATCAGCCGCCATTATTTTATTGTGAAATAAAATTTTCATAATAAATTTCACGTGCTTGTTCGGAGCGCAGCTTTAATTAGGTAATAGATTAGCATACAATCTACAAATCATGGCTGACAACGACGATCTTCTCGACTACGAAGATGAAGAACAGGCAGATCAGCAGGCCGCTGATGGGGCGACTGAGGCGGCGCCAAAGAAAGAGGTTAAGGGATCTTATGTATCTATACACAGCTCCGGCTTTAGGGATTTCTTGTTGAAGCCCGAAATACTGCGAGCTATCGTCGATTGTGGTTTTGAACATCCGTCAGAAGTACAACATGAATGCATTCCGCAAGCTGTTCTTGGTATGGATATTCTATGCCAAGCGAAATCTGGTATGGGTAAGACAGCGGTGTTTGTTTTGGCGACTCTACAGCAGCTGGAACCATCAGAAAACCACGTCTATGTCCTCGTAATATGCCACACTAGAGAATTGGCTTTCCAAATCAGCAAAGAGTACGAGCGATTCTCCAAATATATGGCCGGTGTCAAAGTATCTGTGTTTTTCGGTGGAATGCCTGTACAGAAGGATGAAGAAACGCTGAAGACTGCATGCCCTCACATTGTTGTTGGGACTCCAGGCAGGATTTTAGCGTTAGTCAACAGTAAGAAGCTGAATCTTAAACACTTGAAACATTTCATTCTGGATGAATGTGATAAGATGCTCGAGTCTTTGGACATGAGACGTGATGTACAAGAGATATTCAGGAACACTCCGCACGGTAAACAAGTGATGATGTTTTCAGCCACACTGAGTAAAGAAATCAGACCGGTCTGCAAGAAGTTTATGCAGGACCCTATGGAAGTGTATGTAGACGATGAAGCCAAGCTGACATTGCACGGATTGCAACAACATTATGTAAAACTGAAGGAAAACGAGAAAAATAAGAAGTTATTTGAACTACTCGATGTGTTGGAATTCAACCAAGTAGTAATATTTGTGAAGTCAGTACAACGCTGTATAGCTTTAGCACAACTGCTCACTGACCAGAACTTCCCTGCTATTGGAATTCACCGGAACATGACTCAAGACGAGCGTCTCTCCCGTTACCAGCAATTTAAGGAGTTCCAGAAGAGGATTCTGGTTGCAACCAATTTGTTTGGAAGAGGAATGGACATTGAACGTGTGAACATTGTATTTAATTATGATATGCCAGAAGATTCAGACACCTACCTGCACCGTGTGGCTCGAGCTGGCCGCTTTGGTACCAAAGGTTTAGCAATAACCATGGTATCAGATGAAGCTGATGCCAAGACGCTGAATGAAGTTCAAGATCGCTTTGATGTCAACATTACCGAGCTCCCTGAAGAAATTGAGTTGTCTACTTACATAGAGGGGCGATAAGCTTTACCATTCCTTGTGTATGTAGTATCCTACCTTTTGAATGTCAAAGCTTTAAATTAGTGACTTAACATACCAGAATTGATTTTTAAATTAAGAATTAAGTGTAACTAGATTTGAAATCTTTGATGTAAAAGTAGGGACATTCAAAATGTATCAAGTTCGATAACACCTGTTTGTGTACGAATATGACTAAGATATGTGTGCTATTGGTGAGTGCACATCTCGAAATTAACTCTAGGATTAATGATTAATTAAAGCAACATTTGATATTGTGTTATTCTTGCTTTTCATTTATATCTATGACACAATGTTAGATAAAAATATTGTGTCATTATTAATTACCTTAATAAAGAAAAAAACTAGATACCTACAATGTACCTATACTGTTTTGTATTTTTTTTTAACAGAATCCATTAAACTTGACCTAACAAAAAAGAAATCTCGAAAAAAACTTGTTTATAATGGTTTACTCCTTGATTTTGACCTAGAAGCATCATATATCATTGACAAAGGCAACAAGCTTTAAAATAAAAAAGTTTGAAACACTATTTAGTGATATTTATAGATGTTCTTTATAAATAACCTACAAAATTTCGTAATAATTATTTTTTAATTATTTCGTAATAAAATATATTCACAATGAAGATGATTACGAAATTTTTAAGGTATTTAGGGGTACCTTATACATAATCCTTATCCTTACTAATATATAAATGTGAAAGTAACTCTGTGTTACGCTTTCACGCCTAAACCACTGAACCGATTTTGCTGAAATTTGGTATAGGGGTAGATTAGACCTTGGGAAAGGACATAGGCTATGTTTTGTAGCGATAACCGACATCTACGCGGGCAAAAGCTAGTGGTAAATAAAACAGATTTATCTTCGGTTACTACTAGATGTCTTCAACTCCATCAGTATACATCATGTTCTTCATTGTCAACATTGAATAAATAGATAACTTAATAAGTAGCTGCAATACTGATTGATGTCCAATGATTCTACTTCATCATGAGGAGTTGCAGCTGCAAGTTGTTTTTGTCTGCTAGCTTTGGGCATAGCTTTTGCCCAAAGTGGCACAGGAATCGAACCTACTAATGAAAGTGACAAGTGATAATAATTAGGTACAATTGGTAAAAATTAAACACAATTACAAAATAAAAATGTTTTATTGTCCTAACTTACCAATGACATACAAGCTACAAGTTTTTCAAGTACAACCACAGGAAAAGACAGTTCCCATATTTTATTTCACTAATGTAATGTGTATTTGAGACATTCCACCACAAAGTAGTAACAAAACTAGGTTGAACAAAGTACCTTGCATAATCTTATATCCATCAAGATAGTTGACAAAAAGGCCATCTGTTTTATTACACTATAATGTTGTGCACTACAGTTTGGATACATATTAAGTGTGTACTTGAGATTACACTACTGTGTAAATACAATAGGACAATATTGCTTAAAATCTAAAGAAGAAACCCTATGATTTAGTTTTAACATCTGAATTTACACAATAGTAACATTAGTCTTACACTACATAGATAAGTAAAAAAATAGATCTATAAACTCTTAAAATTATTCATTAAAACAATTTAGTGAAAACATCTTAGTCTGTTAATCCATCTTATCAATAAAGTACCTACTACTTATGATCTAAGTTAGATGTTTTCTTTGGTTCATAGAATTTTTTTTCATGAGTGAACCGTGTTATCAGATCCAGGGCCCACTTAGGTTGATCTCCAGGTACCATATGACCAGCATTCCTCACCAAAATTTCAACAAGTTTGCCGGCCTCCTTGACATATCCTGCAATTTCACCATCCACTTTCCAAATATATCTTTTGGCAGTTTTATACTCATTAGCTCCAGTGAAATTCAAGTTCCTCAGGTAGTTGACAGTTAGTGGATATGCAACTATAATATCTAGCTGACCGTTATATACTACTACATGATAATGATCGAGAAGTTCCGCTATCCATGGAGCAACAGATTGCATCACATCTTGTTTTAAATGATTCTCAACATCTTTACCAGTATTGAATTGTTGATTACCAACATGTATTGCTTTACGGACAGCAGATTTCTGTAACATTGGACCAAAATCTTCATACTCAGTGTAGTCTTTGGTATGTAAATAGTTGAAGTAAAAATTGAAGCCTGTCATATTTGTAAAAATACTTGGCCCATCAGTTAGGTCACCATTTAACAGCATGTCAAATGTTTTGAAAGCTTCATCATAATTCTTTTGCTTGATAAAACTGATAGTTTTATTTTCATACTCCTCAAAAATCTTTGCTTGGTTCCAGTCTATCAGACCAATTTGGTTCAAGTATTTTCCATACATAAGTTGATGTTCTGGATCACTGAGACCATTACCAATTGCTATGCCTGTCAAATTGATTTTTACTTTTGCCATTGGATTCATCTTATGAATAGTGTAAGCAAGAGCAGGGACATACTTCCCACCATAAGACTCACCTGTAACAAAAAACTTATTTGGCTGCAGCTCTGGGAAGAGCTGGAAGAACTGAGTCAAGAGAGAATATAATTGGGCTCCAACTTGTGTCTCATTTGTACAGTATCCTTTAGTATCATTAGTGAAGCTGAAACCAGTACCAACAGGATTGTCTATATAGATGATGTGATGACTCAAAGCCCAAGTGTATTTCCTTCTCTCAAATTTATTGCGGCGCACTCTAAGGGGCCCATTTTCAGTGAATAGACCATACAAAGACGAAGCTCCAGGGCCTCCCTGCAGCCACACTAACACTGGCGCATATTTATTATCAGGTACCATAGCAGGAAAATACCAGAAGAATTGATTGGAGTCGAAGGTCTTGTTTACAGTGAAATATCCCGCATAGCTCTTGATACGTAAACTCTCTGTGAAAGGTACACGTGCAAGTTTTCTGGCTTCTTCAATGTTGCCGCTCTCCACATACGGCGTAAGAAATAGTGGCTTTCCAGGGTCCCCACCATCACACTCACCCAGGTTTAACTTAGGGTACGGATGAAGAAAACAGTCCGTAGTAAAAAATAATTGAAAAATTAACAACGCTAATAATTTGAGCGCCATGTCGACTGTGACTGCGACTCGGAGAATGATTTAGCTTACTTGCCTTCCTTTTATTATCATGTTCAGACAGCCAACGAAACAAATAATAATCTAATCTTATTTTAACCGGTCTTACCGGCTTCAGTCACAGCCAAACATAGCAAATGTTGTAGGTTATCGATGTATACTTTGTTCTTTGTTTTGGGCCTGAATTGATAACAAGTAAATAATATAACCATATATATGTAACCTAATTGTTTTTTTTTAATGAATGGCTCAGCTCTGACCTATTTGCTTTATTTGCTTATATTCACAGAGTAAGTAATATACTACGTAAGAAGAGACCGCACTTAGAACATTCGTTTCGAGCTCACGCACACATACACGTTTGTACTAATTTATACTACCAACTGATGCGAAGGCCATCAAATTGAAAATGACATATACGTAGTGCTACCAACCTACTCAAAAAAGTATCAGTGAAGTACCTCAACCCATCGACATCGATAGTGATGCGCCGCATTGAATCGATATCGATTAAATATTTTTGGCGGTTCCCATACAGAAATTTAAATTTAGTGTTAAAAATAAAACACCCAGCAACAACGTAAATTGTATTTATTATGATTGTTATAAAATAGGTACAAGTAGCAAGAGAATTCCTACTGTAAAAACAGCGACCGGTAACGGTTATATTCATTTATATAGTGTTTTACTTCAGAAAAATTACAAATATAATTGTGTTAATTAAAAAATAGCTTTAAATTAACTTAAAATAAAAGAAAGGGAGAGACTGCAACTTTAGGCATCGATAAATTCCTCCCCATCGATCTCTACTGGAACCGTGCCCAAAAAAAAAAAAACTAAATATAACTATTACAACTCAAAAACAACTCTATATTACCTTACATAGTATTTTACTTCAAATATATTACAAAATTTAACTGTTTCAACTAAATCACAGCTTTAATTAAATTAATTTAAGTAAAATTTTATCATAAAAATATTACAAGATGTATCGGTTTTAAGTAAAAACCAGCTTTAAATTCATTTACATAGTATTTTGCTTCAAAAATATTACAAGATAAAAACGTTTTATTAAAAAATAGCTGTAAATCAACTTATATTTCAACTAAACACAGCCGTACATTAATTTACATAGTATGTCACTTGAAAAATATTACAAAATATAACTATTAAAACTCAAAAACCACTTTATATCAAATTACATAGGATTTTACTTCAAAATTTTTCCTAAATATAACTATTACAACTCAAAAACAACTTTATATTATCTTACATAGTATTTTACTTTAAGAATATTACAAAATATAACGGTTTCAACTAAATACATTTATATAGCATTTTTCTTCAAATATTACTGAACATACTATTACAACTCAAAAACAACTCTATATTACCTTACATAGTATTTTACTACAAAAATATTACAAAATATAACTGTTTCAACTAAATCACAGCTTTAAATTAATTTAAGTAGAATTTTATGATAAAAATATTACAAAATGTAACGGTTTTAAGTAAAAACCAGCTTTAAATTCATTTACATAGTATTTTGCTTCAAAAATATTACAAGATAGAACTGTTTTACTAAAAAATAGCTGCAAATCAACTTATGTTTCAACTAAACACAGCCGTAAATTAATTTACATAGTATATCACTTGAAAAATATTACAAAATATAACTATTACAACTCAAAAACAACTTTATATTATCTTACATAGTATTTTACTTCAAGAATATTACAAAATATAACGGTTTCAACTTAATCACAACTTTAAATAAATTTACATAGTATTTTACTTCAAAAATATTACAACATATAACTGTTTTTTTTTATTTGTTTCAATTAAGTCACAGCCTTAAATTAATTTACATAGCATTTTACTTCGAAATATAACTGTTTTAACTATAACACAGCTTTACATTAATTTACATAGCATTTTACTTTAGAAATATTAATAAATATAGCTATTACAACCAAAAATGAGATATTATTTTACTTTAAAAAGCACGAGCGTGCTGCCGATCCTACGTCCGTAGGCCACGGCAACCACTTTCCATCAGGACTTTGACTTTCACAGTGTCCTTGTCCGCCGCCACCTCAGTGGTATAAAAAATGGCATTTTACTCCAAAAAATTTACAAGCTGAGTGCCACCATTGTTAGCATGGCACGTGTTTATAATGGTGGCACTCTTTCCTGAGACTGCCTTCAGCTTACCATCAGGCGAGGTGAAGTCAAATTGACGTGTCCTAAAAAAACAATAATATATAATTGCTCTTAAAATTAGCTTTATAATGGCAATTTGTATGAAATAAACCATTGTGAACTGTGTTATGGATGTTTACTATTCTTAATTTAGTGAGCTCAGTTAAATAATTATATGGAAATAAATAGAATATAATAAATCATAATGTAATATCCAGTGACCATTTTCTACAAAGAAGCAAAAACGTTTTTATATCGAAGTGAGTCCAATCCAGAAGAGAGTTGAAAATCGACGCCCGAAGGATCAATCTGAAAGAATAAATCACAATGTAGACATTACTACTAAATTTTGCAATGCCATTTGTAAGCATCCACATCCCCCATTACTCCTTCTAGGAGAACAACCCTGTCAGTAAGTGAGTGGTAATCGGCTATATAATAATAATTATAATATAATTATAATAACTAGTGCTAAAGCAGCTCGCGTTTGTATTGTATAAACTTAGTTACCTTTTTCAACGAAATCGGTTCAATAAGTTAATCGTTAATAAGAATCTGTATGGAACATCTTAAAGGACAATGGGACGGATGTTAGGACTTAGGATTGTAGTTAGAGATTCCCTCCTAAGTCCCTCCTAAGAAATTCCTATTTAGGGGATGATTTAGGTATGATTGTTGAAATTAAGCATAATTATTATAGTAGTTATGTATCGATTAATTGAATAATTTGGGATACCGTTAACGCGAGATCTCAGTTCAGGGTGAATAGCTAGTTAATATAAATTGGACATTAATTTTGATAATATTGGTGCCAGTACCTCGTTAGTAAGATCGTATACATGTAGAAAGTTGGTAGTCAGCACTCGCACTGGTGTGTGCAGATTGGTGCAAGTTGACAGTTGCGAATTTCTGTATTTTGTGATAAATCAGCGATAATCAGCGTGTGGTGTGGTTATTGGCGATATTAGCCAGCTTTGTACATGTATACGCCCTAACAGCAGGGAGCACCGCGGGCAGGTGAGGTTGGCAAATGACGTTCGGAGTAGTCAACAACTAATGGATTGGCAGTAGATACTGACCAATTCGAGCGTCTTATACTCCCCATCTAACTACATCTAAACTAAGCAAAATGCCAAAATAAATAAAAGCATTACTTAAATACTGTCAATATCACTAAAGTGTACCTATGACGAGGATGTGGAGTGTTTATGAAATAGTAAAAGAAAAAAATGTCAGTTTGTCAGTTAGTGAAATTGTCTAAATATTATCTACCTAATTACAATTATGCAAGTAAATTCTTTCTACCCTATTTTATGTTTTGAACTACTTAAATACAACTACGTGTTTTCTACTGTTAGTGATTGATGTGTGAAAGGATAAAAAAATGAGTTAAAATATATAACTATTAATTATTCTATAGCTACATGTTTTGAACTACTTAAATACAAATTCTACGCATCATCATCATCATCATCACCATCATCACCATCATCATCATCATCATCATCATCATCATCATCATCATCATCATCATCATCATCATCATCATCATCATCACCATCATCACCCACCACCAAATTTTTGTAGCTCAAACGAATGTTCTAAGTGTCTAGTGGCTGCTTATATTAGTCTTATCCACAGAGTAAGTAACACTACGTAAGGGTCTTATCAACCTGTCAGTCAAGAGCCTCTTACCTATAAACTCTTTGGTCAAGAGCAGCCACTAGACACTTAGAACATTCGTTTGAGCTACAAAAATTTTCAAAGAATTATATCCCTTCTGTCTATGGAGTTAAGGCCTATTTTTTGTTTGACTATATCCTTAGCCAACATTCGCACACAATGTCTGAACGTCTGAATGTTGGCAATTCTTACTTTTTCTTCACAGATTATATAGAATGCAAAAATGTCAATGAAAATTATGTTATCTGTGACAGATGAAGAATAAAAAAATAAATTTCAAAGAAAATCAAAATGGACGTTTCGTGTTTGATAACTCTTTTTTGAACTTTGCATACCTACTTTATTTGTAAGTTTTATGCAGTGTAGTGTAATTAACTTATCTGCGAACATGTCAGAATCAACGGGTTCTAAAAAATGTGAGATTTGCCACAAAAGAAGACTAAAAGGGTCCAACATATTTTTATCGAAATTTCCTATAAATCCAGACCGGTAAGTTTATGAAAACTATGTACTAAATTACGTTTGAAGTAATAAAAAGTTACAGCAGAGTTCATTACTATATGAACACCTTCCAGATTCCAAAATATATGAAAATAAATGAAAAGTCGTAATGACAGCTATTGAGGTTAATTAAGTTTTAGATTCATGGATTAATATCACATTAAAATATCCTCTAAGCCTTTTCCCAACTCAGTTAGGATCAGTATTTTAATCTATCTATCTATATCTGTAATATGAAAACAACCAAAGGTAATTTTTTTATTTGAAATCTTTAAGATCATGATATATTAGATATCTGAAAAGTGTATGGATTCCTACGAACTTATCGAACATCTATGGCACTCGTTACGGGTATTTAGATCACTAAAAAGTTCGACAACGAATCTAATTGCAATGCCATTGGGTTGTGGTCGTTGTGGAGGTCATATGGCAGTAACTTCACGGAAAATATTGAAGTTCAGTTAAGTGCACAGACTGGCCAACCCCGGACTCCAAGGTGGAACTGTTGGATGCAACTGCAATTAACGCTAAGATGAAAAAGTGTAGAATGAACATGAATATAAACTTAAGTACAAAAGAAACTCCTTTAACCATTCAGTTCGGAACTTAGGTAAACAAAAACAATCTTGATGTGTCTTTGTAAATATTGTTGTATTTAGAAACTCAGTTTATTAATATTTTACTGTTTAGAAACTCATTTTAAAGACTAAAACTGTAATTGAAAGACTAGTTAGTCAATTAATAAGCTTAGTTCAGTAGTAAGCTTTGTTTAAAGTGTGTTTTTATGAAAAGTCACTACAAGATTGTTTACCTTTAGTTTAGTACCTAACTGAAGGGAGTATAGTTGTCGTTGTTAGGTATTCAGATAATCAAATGTATGAAGACAAGTTGGTCTTGTGCATATATTTAGTACTTAATGTATGTTTGTTAAAAACAATAAACACCTATCAAGGAAAATCAATGTCTATTAAGCAATAAATGAACAGATACATTTGGGAACATTCAATGTATGCACTTACCTATATATGTAAGTACATGTAAGAACAACCTCATCACAGTCGCTGGGAAGCGCTGAATGCAGGCTGCTTTAGGGAAGTCTATAAGAGAGTTCTATGTTCATATTTAATAGATTTTGTTGCAACTGGTAACCCGGATAATTATGAGTCTGTATCCGTGAGGGCCGGGTAATTGAGTTTGTACTGTAATTCAATTTCAACCTTAGATGATTCAACCTATTACTGTTTAGATATAAATAAAACATTTAAAAGCAAATTCATCATATATAATAATTATATATCTATACTAATATCACAGTCTAACGATTCAGAGTCTGTTGACGAAGCAATCATGTGGGATGAGCGGAATGATGGGAGAACTTATTGAACCGATTTCGTTGAAAAAGGTAACTAAGTTTATACAATACAAACGCGAGCTGCTTTAGCACTAGTTATTATAATTATATTATAATTATTATTATATAGCCGATTACCACTCACTTACTGACAGGGTTGTTCTCCTAGAAGGAGTAATGGGGGATGTGGATGCTTACAAATGGCATTGCAAAATTTAGTAGTAATGTCTACATTGTGATTTATTCTTTCAGATTGATCCTTCGGGCGTCGATTTTCAACTCTCTTCTGGATTGGACTCACTTCGATATAAAAACGTTTTTGCTTCTTTGTAGAAAATGGTCACTGGATATTACATTATGATTTATTATATTCGATTTATTTCCATATAATTATTTAACTGAGCTCACTAAATTAAGAATAGTAAACATCCATAACACAGTTCACAATGGTTTATTTCATACAAATTGCCATTATAAAGCTAATTTTAAGAGCAATTATATATTATTGTTTTTTTAGGACACGTCAATTTGACTTCACCTCGCCTGATGGTAAGCTGAAGGCAGTCTCAGGAAAGAGTGCCACCATTATAAACACGTGCCATGCTAACAATGGTGGCACTCAGCTTGTAAATTTTTTGGAGTAAAATGCCATTTTTTATACCACTGAGGTGGCGGACAAGGACACTGTGAAAGTCAAAGTCCTGATGGAAAGTGGTTGCCGTGGCCTACGGACGTAGGATCGGCAGCACGCTCGTGCTGCCGATCCTGTAAATACAGAGTTTCTGTACCGGCAGTGTAGTATACTAAATTTAATAATAATTAATTATATTTTTAGTTAAAAATTATATATTTTTCGAAATATTGAGTAACATACTATGTAAGCTATTTTAAACCTGTGTTTTAGTTAAAACAGTCCCGTGTTGCAATATTTATGAAGTAAAATACTATGTAAATGAATTGGTTTGGTTTTTAATTATAACCGTTACATTTTGTAGTATTTTTATCATAAAACCCTATGTAAATTACATATGCCGTGTTTTAGTTAAAACAGTTTATTATGTAATATTTTTAAAGTAAAATAATATCTCATTTTTGGTTGTAATAGCTATATTTATTAATATTTCTAAAGTAAAATGCTATGTAAATTAATGTAAAACTGTGTTATAGTTGAAACAGTTATATTTCGAAGTAAAATGCTATGTAAATTAATTTAAGGCTGTGACTTAATTGAAACAAATAAAAAAAAACAGTTATATGTTGTAATATTTTTGAAGTAAAATACTATGTAAGATAATATGAATTTGTTTTTGAGTTGTAATAGTTATATTAGTAATATTTTTGAAGTAAAATACTATGTAAATTTATTTAAAGTTGTGATTAAGTTGAAACCGTTATATTTTGTAATATTCTTGGAGTAAAATACTATGTAAGATAATATAAAGTTGTTTTTGAGTTGTAATAGTCATATTTTGTAATATTTTTCAAGTGACATACTATGTAAATTAATTTACGGCTGTGTTTAGTTGAAACACAAGTTGATTTGCAGCTATTTTTTAATAAAACAGTTCTATCTTGTAATTTTTTTGAAGCAAAATACTATGTAAATGAATTTAAAGCTTTACTTAAAACCGTTACATCTTGTAATATTTTTATCATAAAATTCTACTTAAATTAATTTAAAGCTGTGATTTAGTTGAAACAGTTATATTTTGTAATATTTTTGTAGTAAAATACTATGTAAGGTAATATAGAGTTGTTTTTGAGTTGTAATAGTTTATATTCAATAATATTTGAAGAAAAATGCAATGTAAATGTATTTAGTTGAAACCGTTATATTTTGTAATATTCTTGAAGTAAAATACTATGTAAGATAATATAAAGTTGTTTTTGAGTTGTAACAGTCATATTTTGTAATATTTTTCAAGTGACATACTATGTAAATTAATTTACGGCTGTGTTTAGTTGAAACACAAGTTGATTTGCAGCTATTTTTTAATAAAACAGTTCTATCTTGTATTTTTTTTGAAGCAAAATACTATGTAAATGAATTTAAAGCTTTACTTAAAACCGTTACATCTTGTAATATTTTTATCATAAAATTCTACTTAAATTAATTTAAAGCTGTGATTTAGTTGAAACAGTTATATTTTGTAATATTTTTGTAGTAAAATACTATGTAAGGTAATATAGAGTTGTTTTTGAGTTGTAATAGTTATATTCAATAATATTTGAAGAAAAATGCTATGTAAATGTATTTAGTTGAAACCGTTATATTTTGTAATATTCTTGAAGTAAAATACTATGTAAGATAATATAAAGTTGTTTTTGAGTTGTAATAGTTATATTTTGTAATATTTTTCAAGTGATATACTATGTAAATTAATTTACGGCTGTGTTTAGTTGAAACATAAGTTGATTTGCAGCTATTTTTTAGTAAAACAGTTCTATCTTGTAATATTTTTGAAGCAAAATACTATGTAAATGAATTTAAAGCTGGTTTTTACTTAAAACCGTTACATTTTGTAATATTTTTATCATAAAATTCTACTTAAATTAATTTAAAGCTGTGATTTAGTTGAAACAGTTATATTTTGTAATATTTTTGTAGTAAAATACTATGTAAGGTAATATAGAGTTGTTTTTGAGTTGTAATAGTATGTTCAGTAATATTTGAAGAAAAATGCTATATAAATGTATTTAGTTGAAACCGTTATATTTTGTAATATTCTTAAAGTAAAATACTATGTAAGATAATATAAAGTTGTTTTTGAGTTGTAATAGTTATATTTAGGAAAAATTTTGAAGTAAAATCCTATGTAATTTGATATAAAGTGGTTTTTGAGTTTTAATAGTTATATTTTGTAATATTTTTCAAGTGACATACTATGTAAATTAATGTACGGCTGTGTTTAGTTGAAATATAAGTTGATTTACAGCTATTTTTTAATAAAACGTTTTTATCTTGTAATATTTTTGAAGCAAAATACTATGTAAATGAATTTAAAGCTGGTTTTTACTTAAAACCGATACATCTTGTAATATTTTTATGATAAAATTTTACTTAAATTAATTTAATTAAAGCTGTGATTTAGTTGAAACAGTTAAATTTTGTAATATATTTGAAGTAAAATACTATGTAAGGTAATATAGAGTTGTTTTTGAGTTGTAATAGTTATATTTAGTTTTTTTTTTTTGGGCACGGTTCCAGTAGAGATCGATGGGGAGGAATTTATCGATGCCTAAAGTTGCAGTCTCTCCCTTTCTTTTATTTTAAGTTAATTTAAAGCTATTTTTTAATTAACACAATTATATTTGTAATTTTTCTGAAGTAAAACACTATATAAATGAATATAACCGTTACCGGTCGCTGTTTTTACAGTAGGAATTCTCTTGCTACTTGTACCTATTTTATAACAATCATAATAAATACAATTTACGTTGTTGCTGGGTGTTTTATTTTTAACACTAAATTTAAATTTCTGTATGGGAACCGCCAAAAATATTTAATCGATATCGATTCAATGCGGCGCATCACTATCGATGTCGATGGGTTGAGGTACTTCACTGATACTTTTTTGAGTAGGTTGGTAGCACTACGTATATGTCATTTTCAATTTGATGGCCTTCGCATCAGTTGGTAGTATAAATTAGTACAAACGTGTATGTGTGCGTGAGCTCGAAACGAATGTTCTAAGTGCGGTCTCTTCTTACGTAGTATATTACTTACTCTGTGGTCAAGAGCGTCAAGATCTATGGTCAAGATCAAGACAAGACTCGAAGATGTTGTGATATTGCAAAAAAAATTCGTTTATCTCGGATCAGGGTTGCGAATCATGTATTCTTTTTCCTCGTTTAAAGCAGTTAAAAATCTCATACTATGACTTTTAAACCTCGTAACCTCTTATATACTCTTTGCCTCGTACTTTCAATTAAATTCTTCATCATGAAAATCATCTTAAAAAGAATACTTATTATTTAAGTAATTAATGAATAAATTACGTGTAGATTGATTTACTAATTTACTGTACGTATGGAAAAGACGGAAGTAAGAGTCCAAAATGTATAATCACAAATTATTACACACAATACGAAAAAACCTGCTTGTCAGAATAACAACTAATATTATGAGGACTTCTGTTGCTAGGTAACCAAGACATTTGGTTTTTCTTAACAAATATTACTTATTAACTTATTATTTACCTTAAAGATCAATATAACGTAATTTGCTTTGTATGTAACGGGATTTATATTGATTTTTGACTGAAACTATGCTCTATAACCTCAAAGGAACATAATCACTGGTATAATGTTTCTTTAAATTGTAGTATAATAAAAATGCTTTTTTGAAAATTCCAAAAATTAAAAATAAAATAAAATAAATATTCTACCACATTCTACACAGCGCTTTCTAGACCCAAAGTAGGCATAGGCTGGTTCCAGAATGCGGATAAATATACTTCTATACTTTTTTTGTAAATACATAGCTACATGTAATACATAGAAACACCCAGACCAATGCAAATAGACATATTCCTGCATTCAAATATTTGCATTGAGCGGGAATCGAACCCGCGTCCCATGTCGTACCAGTCGAATGCACTACCTCTACGCCACAGAGGCCGCCATTGCATCTAGAATCATCAGAAATCATAACATCAAGAACAGAAAAAGATGACAATATCATTTTAAGCAATAATGTATAATTACGACTAATTAACGAGATCTTATACCCGGCATAGCCGTTTGTTGGTGGCTGAACTCACGCGATCTTGACCAAATTTACCACAGTGATAGTGTGGACACTGAGGAGTGTTTTGAAGCGAGATGGTTCATGTCCGATATAGGGGAACCTGTTGTACCTTGACACCCTTTGTACCTAGAGCCACTTATTTTTTTGAAATGTTCGCGCCTTTTTTCCGTCTTTTTGTCTATGGTATAGTGAACTTTGACAAAACTAATCAACATGAAGTTTAGTTGCAGGCGGCCATTGCATCGAGTTTGCATGGGAGATCACTTTAACGTTTTCGCTGCAAAAAAGTAAGATATTTAATATTTTTCATTTCTTTCATTACTTATGTTATTTACTACATAAATTTTTAAAACCATTTGCTTTAAACAAGTACTTTAGCCAAGTTTAGAATGTAGTATGCTGATTTGAGTTAATCATAACCTCCATATTTACATGTGCGAATAAACATAAAAGGGTAGGGGTGTTGTACCTTGACCATAGTAAAACAGTTGTACCTTGGTCATATGGTCAAGGTACCTACATTCAAATGTATTCTTGTTAATTCTGTTTAGGAACGCACATACTTATTATTTTGTTGTTTTTTATACAGGTAAAATGCCTCGTAGCAAAAACAACACCAAACGGACTCCTATTGCTAAAACAGCATTTTCTAGTGCTATTAAACTAGTTAAAGAAAAAAAATTCTCATTAAGAGGGGCTGCCAAACATTTTAACTTGTCAAGATCTACTTTAAAGAGGCATTATGAACACTTCTTGAAGACTGGTAAAGATGCGAGCGACCTTCATGATAATTTAGCCGTGAAAAAAGTTTTTACAGGTGACGAAGAGCTCTTGCTTGTGGATTACATACAAGAAGCAGCAAAGTTACAGTATGGACTCACTTTAAAGGACGTTAAGAGGTTGGTATATGAGTTCGCGACGAAAAACAATAAAAAATATCCAGCTCAATGGGACAAAGACCAAATGGCTGGGGAGTACTGGTTACGTCTTTTCCGTAAACGACATCAACAGCAATTAGCTTTACGCAAGCCTGAAGCCACTAGCCTTGCCCGTTCTACAGCATTTAATAAACAAAATGTGCAATTGACTTTTGAAAATTACAAAAAAGCTTTGTCCAAATGCCCACAATTAAGAGCGATTGATATTTGGAATGTGGATGAAAGTGGCATTTTAACAGTCCATGTTCCACCAAAAATATTAGCAACCAAAGGTGTCAAACAAGTTGGTGCAATGACGAGTGGAGAAAAAGGAAATACAGTCACAATGATAGCTGCAATAAATGCAGGAGGTGGATTCATTCCTCCTATGCTCATATTTCCGCGTGTAAATTTCAAGGATTTTATGCTTGTTGGAGCTCCTGATGGAACTATTGGTGGAGCTAATCCTTCTGGATGGTCTAATGAAGCGTTGTTTATACAATTTTTCAAACACTTTATTCAATATGTAAAACCATCAAAGGATCATCCAACCATTTTACTACTTGACAATCATCAAAGTCACATTCAAATACCAGTTATAGAATTGGCCAGAGAAAATAGCATCATCCTTGTAACTTTCCATCCACACACGAGTCATAAATTTCAACCTTTGGATAAGACTGTATTCGGTCCTTTTAAGAAATACTATAACACTGCAGCAAATGAATTAATGTTGACACCCGGTCATGTAGGTAAACCACTGACAATTTATAATATTGCCGGTCTTGTTGGAAAAGCTTTTCCACAATCTTTTACTCCCTCAAATATTACTCAGGGTTTTAGGAGTACAGGATTACACCCACTAAATGAAAATATATTTGGAGAACATGAGTTTATGCCATCAAACGTAACTGATCGACCCTTCCCTGTATGTGAAAACGAGCCTCATGCTGGGACCTCATCTGAAGAAACGAATGAAATTCTTGAACAGCCAGATTGTAACGAACAGCATCTTCCTGGAGAATCCACTCAAAAATGCAAAGAAGTTCTTGAAACCTCGTTGCAAGAAACCACACCAGGATGTTCCAATGTTGTAACGCCATCTATGATTAGACCGCACCCAAAAGCTGAACCAAGAAAAGAAGTTCGAAAAGGCAGACAGAAAGGAAAGTCAAGGATACTAACTGACACTCCAGAAAAAAATGAAATAGAAAGAATAAAGGCAGCAAGACAAAATAAAAAACTTAAAATAGATAAGAAGGTAAAAGTACAGAAACTAAAAGAAGTTAAGAAAAAAATTTTAAAAGAAGAATCAGAAACATCAGAAGATGAAAACGAAAGCTTTTCTGTGCGAGATTCAGATGCTTCAGAAGGGTTTTTATCTTCTGAGGAAGAACCATTAAGCAATTATTTTGAGGGAAATAAAGAGAATAGACACGCAAACAATTTTGAAGATGGTGATTACGTTATCTTTATATACGAAGGTGAATACTTTGTTGGCCATATAGTGTCTGTCAGTGAAGAGGGTGCTCTTATAAAATCTATGAAGAAATCGCTAAAAAAACTGGAAATGGCCAGAAAAAGAAGATCTCAACTTATACCAATGGTTAGATATTAAGGAAAAAATAAAAAGTCCAAAAAAAATTTATTCCAAGAGGGAATATTACTCAGTTCCTGAAATGAATAAATACTCGGAGTTTATTGATTAATTAAGAAACGCTTAGTCCAAATATTAGTCAGTACGAAGTGAATAAAGACTTGGTGCTAATGTGATTAAAATGTTTAAGTTAGGTGTTACGAAAAATACTGATTTTATTCATATAAATTCTGTTAATTGATATGTCATAGATATTAGATAAGCTTATAAAGATATTATATATATATTTATTATAGACGTGTTGAAGCTGGAAATAATAAAAATATTTGCTATTTGTCGAGAAATATGGATTTTATTTGATGAGTTCTAACTATGACCACGGTACAACATAGGCGGATCTAGGTACATCACCACTGTTGTACCTTGATCAACATTCCAAACTTTTTTAGTTCATGTAAAACCTGTAAAAAGGATGATCTATGCTTTTGTATAATTTATATTATGAACCACATTAGTTCGTCTAACAGCTAAAATTTGTTTAATCGCAATAGTTATAACCGCTTTTTTTCAAAAAATCGTTGAATGAAAAAGTGACCAAGGTACAACAGGTTCCCCTACCATTGAGGAATAATCACCGAAAAACAGTTTCACGAGCGCGCGGTCTTTGCTAAGCGCGCGACCGTAGGAAGATGTCTTATTTTCAAGTAAGAGTCCTGCTCGCTCAGCTCAATTTATTTCTCTTTTGCACTGAATTCCCAGTATATAGTTTTATTTCACATGAAATTCGCGTGAAATTACTAAGCAATCATGAAATATTTTCTTTTTTAATGACATGGATACTACTGTATCTATTTACTTCATGGCACATAAAGTTATCGCAATGAAAAGCCATGTTTCTTTTCCAGATAACAAAACCTCGTACATTATTATATGCGGCTCATAGTGTCCCGTTTTTACATACGTACAAAAGATCATCATCAATCTCGTACTTGTACAAGGAACCTCAAACGGCTGGCAACTTTGGGTCGGACATGTTCAGAGAGCCAGCTTCAGTTGCAATTTGCAATACCGTGCCTGTTGGTAGCACTAAAAGCGATTATTATATGCACAAATGTGAAAAGTTGTGCCCTATGTCGGATAAAAATCCGACATAGGGCTCTAAAAATATATAAAATTGTTTTCTATTATTCAAATCCATAAAGATACATAGGCATAGACGTGCATACGTGTGAAAAGGTAACAGTATATTACTTTCGCACTTATAATATTTTGTGTAAAGTTTCTAAACGAGTTGGATCGCACTCATGAGGTCAATGACAAGCTGTCAAAAGTTCAAAACAACTATTTTGCCGTTACTCTCTCGTTTTCTTTTACTTACTTTGGCATGGCGTTACGATGGATTTAATTTTTCAAGGAACGTTCTACTATTTATGTGTGAAACGGTGTTATTAATACGTTTGGTAAGGTCTGCTAAAAATGACGGTCCACCATCGTTGCATCAAACAGGCATTATTATGTTCGATCTCATTATTCAGTGTAATGTCACTTGTGAATGCCGTATATTTCCCAAGCATATATCCAAGAATGAAGTTACATCTTAACCCTTCAGAACTTATCGGCAAACCTCTCATAATCACACCGTATTTAAAGAAAGGGCTAGTATCTCTCGCTCAGAATCTCTCCCAAGTATCATTGACGGAAGAACTAGGATGTCGGAGTCATGCCGGATTCTTTACTATTTGTGAAAAATATAATTCCAATTTATATTTTTGGTACTTCCCGCCCTTTTCAAAAATCGAATCGGCGCCTATTATTCTTTGGCTCCAAGGTGGGCCAGGTGCCAGTTCCCTTTTTGGATTATTCGAAGAACTAGGACCATTAGAAGTTAATATGAAAGGCTTCGCAATAAGAAAGCATCATTGGGCTTTGGAATACCATTTAATTTTCATTGATAATCCTGTGGGAACTGGATTCAGCTTCACTCAAAACAATCAAGGTTATTGTAACAATGAAGCTTGTGTGGCTCATGGGTTATATGCCAGTTTGCAACAGTTTTTTCAACTATTCCCCAAACTGAGGTCAAACAATTTCTATATTGCTGGTGAGTCTTATGCTGGCAAATATATACCAACCCTAGCTATGAAGATACATGAAGAGAATGATGTTATGGTTGCAACTCAAAAAATAAATCTGAAAGGCCTTGCTATAGGTAATGGCTACTGTGATCCAATCAACCAATTAGATTATGGAAATTATTTATATCAACATGGCTTAATAGATGATACTCAGTTGAAAGTTTTTCTTAAATATCAAAAAGAAATTGTTACACAAATTGAGGCAGAAAACTGGGTGCAAGCTGATGTACTAATGGATAGGTTAATGAATGGACAATTAAATAGTGTCTCCTACTTTAAAACATATACAGGATTTGATAACTATTACAATTTTTTAGAGCCAAAAGCACTTGATGAACTGACTCTGTTAAATCATCTACTACAAAATGTGACTTTAAGGTTTGGTATTCACGTTGGAGGAATCCCATTTAATGACGGAGAAAGCGTGCAGTTGCATTTGGCATTGGACATAATGAAATCAGTAGCACTAACTATTGCAGAACTTTTATCTCATTACCGTATTATGTTTTATAACGGGCAGTTAGATATTGTAGTTGCTTACCCATTAACTGACAACTTCTTACATAATTTGAACTTTTCTGCAGCTACAGAATACAAAGATGCTAAAAGGTACATTTGGAAAGTGGGGAATGATATTGCTGGTTATGTGAAGTATGCAGGTAACCTCACGCAAGTTCTCGTACGTAATTCTGGTCATATGGTACCGAAAGATCAACCGGAATGGGCACTTGACATGATCCATAGATTTATTAATTACCAATATTGGTTTAACTAACTAGACAAATGCTGCAAGCCTTTAAATAATGAATAAGCCTGAATCATTATTGCAAAAGGCATGCATTATAAAGCAAACTTTTGTTAGTAAATGTGTGTGAATCATTATGTAGCTGCTGATCATCTTCCTACCTCCATCCTGTTATATTGTTATCTTATCTTGCTTCACATAGCAACATTGGACGCTATGATTAATATTTGTATAACAATGGCTCTATTTTAGTTGTATATGTATATACAATATATGTATATACAAGTGATCTCAAAGTTGTAAATGCACAATTTGATACATAGGTAGTTTTATATGACAATAAAATATTTTTGTATGCATTAATTATTTTATTGAATTTAGTTTCTACATTCTAAATAAATACTACAAACTAGATGCTTATAATTATACAGACAGTCAATTTAAGTAACATAAAATAACTAAGGTATCATAGTATAAATATGTATGTGTAATCACTCAATAAATTTTCAGTCTATTGGTTAACTCAAATGGATCAACCTGGTTCCTTTAGAAACGTACAAACTTCTAAACTTTTGCGTTCCCTGATGTATTACAATGTTAAGAGCGGCCAGCCCTCATTTGTGACGGCGTTGTAACACATCTATCTTTGGTTTCTTGAATAGTAGGTGTCTACATGCACTATATTTAGGTATCTATAGAAGCAAAAATACAAAATTTGGAGAAGGAATTCAGTATAAAAAATTTGCTTATTTACTTTGGCTGTTCATAGTGTAAATAAAAAAAACTAAATATATAAACCTTGCACATGTAATGGATGTTCTAAATAAAAACATTTATTTAAGAAACTTGTAATGGTGGCGCCCTCGACGAGACAAGCCAAGAAAAAGTATGTACATGGTGCTCTCGTCTTGTCTTGCTCTCTCGTTCTCTCCTTGGTCGGTCCCGACTGCTTGTAGGTTTTTTGCGCCGGAGTCAAAGAATCTCGTTCATTCTCGCGAGAACAATGAAAGCGAGCATGTACACAATTGTTCAATTAGTTCCCAGTATTTTTGTCAAGACAGACTTCCCTATGTGGTCGAATGAGCGTGAATTACAGTTTTTGGAGTACTATTTGGGTTTAAGAATTTTCTTTTTATGGTAAACATGAAAAAGATTGTATTAGCCCACAGCACAAAGACAAACAGCAGGAGTGATTTCAACATCCATTACGGCGAGAATTTTCAGTACAACTGCCAGAGCGAGTGTGTACATGTATGCTCTCATCGAGGGCCTCTCTACGAGTGTGTACAGCCGCCATAAGGCTTATTTAAAACACTTTTTTGTAGAACATCTTTTATAAAATGTTCATACCGATAGACTGACTAGGAAGGGCCTTAACGATTGAGAGTATGCAAGACCACAAGTTTCAAAATTAAAACTTTCAACGCAAATGGGATGGTGAATGTGCGAGTACCTTCTGCCTCACGGACTCCACGACGGAAGGTCTTAATAACTGAATTGCTTAAACCATGATCACGGAGTATACAAATATAGAAACGTTGTGGGGTGGCACAAAAGGCACTGCAAAAATTACCGATATTTTATTTGTAGGATTGAAGTCCATTCATCATTTTATTACTACTAATAAGAAAATATTTAACACATTTCATTTTTATTATGTGATACTTATTTCAAACTATAATACCTTAGCTAAAAATGAATTAACTAACAGATATAATGCATAATAAGAGAGAATGTTTTGAATTCGGCACAAATTTCATACAAATAATATAATTCTATTTTTTTGGGCAATTGATTATTGGATCATGGATGTATTTATAAACTAGTGAAGGTTTCTGTTATTAAATTCAAGGCTAGAATTCTCCCTACATAAATATCTTTTTCTTCTCTTTCTACGACCATTTGGTAATTTGCTTAATACATAACCACAAGTCATATCTCAATAGTACTCATTCCTGCCAAGTCGTGTTACAATGACCATTTCCACACGGATAAACCGTTCTACAATGAAACTTAATTTTTTTTTTTTATGGCTATCAAGAAATCAACGTATGAATATGCCAAAAAGCGCGCGTATTTGCGTCACGACTAAACATCGCATGTTATTAGGCTGTATGGATGAATTGCCTTTGCCTTTCACTTGTGGGATTATAACAAAAAAAAACAACATTGCGCGCGCCGCTCTATTTTCGCGCCATTGTTAACTTTTATCTGAACTTATAAATAAAATTATTCTGAAAGAGTTCAACATTGACGGTTCCTTGTATTTATTTATTTCATGGTCGTAGAAAAAGTTTTGTATGCCACTGCCGCCAACAGCTATTGTAATACTCGTGCTGATCTATTGGGCCACTCAGCTTGGCTTCGTGGCACAAACTAGCACTCGTGTTACAATAGCTATCATTGCTTGACAGTGGCATAAATAACTATTACCTTCCATTCTAGCGATCAGTTTTCCTTTATTATTATAGTATATGATATCTTTTTTAGCTTCGTATTCATGAAGTACAAGATATACGGGTAGTGTTACATTAGATTTTAATAGTAGTTTCAATAGTAAAATGACTCGATGATAAACTGAGCCATTCATAACATGTTATTTAAAATCAGTGTGATCGCGATTCAAAGGATGCAAAGGATTCGTGATCAGTTTCAATCCTATATCTAATTTGCAAATACTTCCTAATTACGAGAACTTATTTATGACTGATGAATTGGGTGGTTAAAAATTTAATTCGATATTCTTGATTATTTGGATTAATTACAAAAAAATAATTACAAATTATCATAATAAAAAAATAACAATCATAGTTCACATTAAAATTAAAACATTTTGTCAATACATTTTGGCACTGCCTTTAATATTAAATTACTGATCACTGATGTTGATTCAACTTTGGGGTGATATTTAAATCAATCGATAGTGATCTAAATGAATAGAATACCGCATAAACACTATTCAGTATTCATAGACTTATTACCACAGAATATAAAGTCAAGATAAAATGCCCCGCCCCTTTTTTTATATCAATCTGTCAATTAACTGCACCCTGCTGGATGGTAAGAAGCTAGATTTAATCCAGAAAATACGGGTTTCCATCCCAGATACTGTTGATTCTTAAATGATAGACCCTACCTTGACGGGCTCGACAGATGCCTTTTCACGTCCCGCTTAAAGAACCCGGGATCATAAGTTGAAGGAAAGATGTGTGCGAGTAGAGCATTCCAATTCTTTATCGTTACCTATTGCTTACATGATACAATGCTGCGAATGCGAATTATGCTGAAGATTTTCAACATAATTCGCAATGCTATTGCCTATTAATTGACATTTCTCTTTTAGGGTTAACTTTTGTTCAAAATTATAAACAATCTCGGTACTATTTGTGTGACATAATTGGTCATAAATATGCGAGAGCTTGGCGACACTAGTATCTATACTTATGAAGTTTAAGGGTACTTCCTCTTGATTTTAAATTTTGTGCTTATTTACACCTTTGCTTACCCATTGCGAGAGACCCTCTCGCTTGTCTTCGAACGTATGTAAGGCCCGTATGGGCTGTGATGCTATCGGCTTCTAGCGTGACATCCTCTCAAAGCAGTACTTCCCCGGTATTTTCACGCTAGTAGCGCTGTGAGGGCGTCCAGGAACTGTGCTCTCTGGGCGATTGGCAGGGAGATGATGGATGTGTCCACGTATTCCAGGGATACTGACGCGCCGCACTTGTTGGCCGCTTGCTCGAACGCTGCCCCGAATAGACTGGAAAATGGAGGGGAGTTCCTTAATTTGTGTTTTTATACTTGTATTGAAGAATGAAATGAAAACGTATGAAAAATCTACAGAGATCTTAAAAAATCTACTCTGCAAACTGAGCTACAGGGGACCGATTCAGTACGTCACGTTTTCAAGACGCTTAATTACAATTCGATTAGAGAGAAAAACGTAAAAAAAACATCGGTATTCCGTTTAAACATTCGGAGAATTGGTTTTTAAAAACGGCGGGGTCACTGTATGGTCCTTCGAGCCGGCCGCCAGTGGCGTTGGGCTGACTCACTTGCGCGGCTCGTGGTGGAAGCGCGGCGGCACGCCCAGCAGCACGCACGCGCGCTCGCCGGCCGGCGCGCTGGCCACGAGCGCGCGCGCGCCGCCGCCCGCCGCGCTGGCCCAGCGCGCCGCCACGCCCAGCCACAGCGGGCCCCGCAGCGCCAGCGCCTCCGGGGTGCCCTGCAGTGCACCGGACACACTTATTGCAAAACGCTCTTCGATGGGCTTAACTATAACTATATCTATTCTTTTATTATTGAGCTGAACGAAGCGAAGCTCTTATACGTGGCTAAGCCGTTTGGTCGAGACTGTACTCCTCCGGAACCACAATACCGATCTTGACCAAATTTGCCATGGTGATAGTGTAGACACCGCTGAGTGTTTAGAGGGTTAACTGTTCAAAGACAATGTACCATTGAGGAATAATCATCGAAAAACAGCTACACGAGCGCGCGGCCTTAGCTATGCGCGCGACCGTAGTAAGATGTCTTATTTTCAAATAAGAATCCTCCTCGCTCAGCTCAATTTATTTCAGTCGCACCCTGCACTGAATTCCTAGTTTATTCTTATTTATTTATTTTTTTATTTACCATTTTACAAAACCAATTACAATAATAATTATTTCTATAATGCATTTGAAAACCACTGAGGTTTGTAAAAAATGCAACTGATGCTACATCAAGCGAAGTCGATAAAATCAATGTGTATACAATAAAACATATGGTACAGATTGCATTTATCATTATGTAGGTAGTTTATAATAACTATCTAATCGTACGGGCGCAGAACGGTGAAGTGCACCTACTCCGAGTCAAGCAAAGAAAGGAGAAGGGGTTACGTACATTACATGACATGACATGTTTTCCAAAAAGAATCTCTTCAAATTATGTTTGATATTTTTTTCATTTAGGCGTTCCTTCATATCTGGCGGTAGTTTGTTAATTAAACGCGGTATTATGTATCGCGTTGTTCTTTCACCGAATACGTTAACAGCGCGAGCCGTTTGTAACCGGTTCTGTGATACTGCGCGTGTACATACAGGATGTTCCACTTTATCACCCAAATTATAGTTAAAATAGTTTTCTTTTAACAGACTAAATTTTATTTTTAGATGAATAGGTTCTTAATATGGAAGATACACAAAACAAATTCGTGGTGGTGATGACCGGGATAAAATCAAAAAAGGGTGGACCGATTTTCATAATCTTTGATTTTTTTAGATTGGTCTCCGCCTATAAAGTGTCATATTTTTTTTTTGGAGATTCACCAGGGTTACAACCTCTCAATTATGTCGGACTCGACCCGACCGAAACCTCACGCCGCCCGTCTCGGATCTTTAATGGCGGGGTACAAAGAGACATAGACTTAAGTTTCTAAGGCGGAAACAAGTTTCCCGGGTCAGCGAATATACAATATTTACATATAACTGCCACATTTGAGTCTTATTGTACATTTAAGCCGTCATTGAGTAGATACAAGTAGGTTAAAAACACAAATCATCAAAATTAAGCTACAATAGGCCAATACAATACAATAGGCAATAGCTAGACTATAAAAGAGAGCAAGCGCGTTAGTTACCACACTGATCCTATCCATGATCCACTCCATCATGATGTGCATGCAGCCAGCTCCAAGGAGAATAAATATAAAATTTACTTCTAAATAATTTTATTTTAAAGAAAATGTTGTTTCAGTTTGTTTTTATATTTCGAACGATTATCAAATACATCATATATTTAAAAGTGTACCAAGTTTATTGGAGCTTAAGCCAACCACACCCGTCAGCTGATACAACGGGCGAGGCTCTGGTACAGACTTTCCTTTCAAAGTTGGAAGGTCAAATGGGAGTCTTTCCCATAATGCATTACACAAAAATGGTTACAAGTAGGATAGCGGACCCTGGCCCCAAACTCAAAGCTTTGGTAACAACAGTGACTAACGCAAAGATGCAGAAGGCGTACTATTATTTTTCATTACTCATACTCTGAAAGTAGGTCTGAAGTTGCCTGAGGAGCGGGATGAAAGTAATACTTTTCATCCCTAGGGAGAATCGCTTTCAACTGACAGCTGTCAAATTATTTAAAAAAAAAACTAATTCTATTTTCACATTTTTAATGTACCAACCATGTACCAACTTTCTATACAGCCACTCAATTACAGCGCGATGTAAAATTGAAATAAAATAAAGTTAAGTATTGATTAAAGAATATATATTTTTTAAATAACTTTACTTTAGTTTAGTTTCAACAATCTCCTTAAAATAACATAGATTTGGGCAAAATATTTACCATTTTTTCAAGCCGCGGTAGCCTAGTGGTACTGCTGAGACGAGGTCTCGGGTTCGATCCTAGGTTTTACCATGGCACACACCAATGACTTTTCGATGCTTTTCGAAGTTATGTGTGTATTTATCGCAGGTTTATAAGTGCCCGGTTAATGGCAATAGGCTCGCCACTTATTACATTGGGACCTAAACATAAACTGGCGAAATGTGGGTGCTAGCACCTCTGCCTACCCCTTCGGGGATATAGGCGTGAGTTTATGTTATGTTATGTTATGTTTTTCAATGATCAAAATGAAAAATAATGGCTGAATAGCTGGCCGGCCACGGAGAAAAAAAACAAACAAAATAGGCGGAAAAGCGGCAATTCGATCTTCATTTCTACTCATTTTTTCTTAAGCTAATTCATGTTTTTATTTTTACTTTCCTTGTATTCGTAATGAAAAGCACATTGTTTACCTCGGGTTAAAGACTTATTTAGTCCCTCGAACTATTGGATAAGTTACTTTCACCTCTAGGGTAACAATGTACTATTTCATCTCTCCTGTTCGGAAAGTTTAATTTTCATGGGTAGATAGCCGGGTGGAAAGTAGCTTATTTCATGCCTAGGGTGGAAAGTATTTTTTTTTTAAATTTTAAGTTTTGCCATGGAGCCCATGATAATTTAATTACGTCATAATGCCTTGATATCATGACGCTTTTTTTTACATGGCCGCCTAAATGCACATCTCGTGATCAACTCGATTACAATGTAACTACTAGATTCGATTTTCAAAATTTTTCTAATGTTGGCAGTATGTACGTGAATTATAACTTTTTTTTCAGGAAAAAACAATTTAAGTTTGCTAAATAATTAGCGGGAAAACGAGATTCAATATAAATAAATACCTTTTTTTATATTTAGGACACGACAATTTGACTTCACCTCACCTGATGGTAAGCCGAAGGCAAAGTCTCAGGAAAGAGGGTCACCATTACATACACGGACCATGTTAACAATGGTGGCACTCAGCTTGACGGCCTCATCAGAAGAGGATTGTCGTCGCAGCACCGCGTGACACCCACCGGTCCCACTAGTGCTGCGACCACAACCCCCCTGCCCGGCTATGCACTTGCTGACCCCTGAACGCAATCAAACCGAAATTGGATTACTATGGAGGGTTTTTCGCAATCGTGCATGGTACCTACCCGGCCGAATTTTGTGACAAATTTGTGTCATCAAATTTCTACCACCAGTACCTTGTGTTAATTGTGGTTAAAATGGTTTCGGAAAGTGATTCCAGTGACATGGATATTAATTTAACTCCCGATGCGATTTAAGAACAAGCAAAAGCTGTTGTTAATAATCTTTTTTCAAATTGTTCTAATTTTACTTTAAATTTTAACTGATAATCAATATACCTGTTTCATTAAACGTGTGTGTAGTATTTTAATTTCCTCACATAGTCGTTTTTTTTTTTTTTTTATAAAAGAATATTAGTAACCGAAATTACTAATATTCCCCCTAACCCCTCCAGCTAAGCTAAATGCTTGTGTTAGGAGTGGGTTCACGTCAGTAGTGTAATGGCCAGGATTCGAACCCAGGACCTCTCGATCGTAGGGTCGACTCCTTAACCACTAAGCTACCGACGATTTACATAAGATGAAACTCAGCCCATGTGCGCTAAAATTGTTCACAATCAATAACGCATTCAAATAGTATGAATATTGATTTAAAATTCAGCAATGCTGAATAATAAAGTTATCACATACCTCTGGCACAATGAAATAACTAAATGGTCCAGCGAGATGCAGCATCTTCCCACTAAGAGTGGCGTGTACGACCCTTGCAACAGCTTCCAGAGCCCTCTGGGCCGAGAGACAACCTAGCCGTCGGCTCTCATTCTCTCCACTATCAGTGTCTAACACCGAAAGCGCATGTTGGAATCCATCGGCTTTTGGAATCGTTTCCTATAATAAGAAAATATAGTTTAGTATAGTAGTTTTGATAAACAGCTCAATAAAAAACCGCATCGGTAGCTTAGTGACGAAAGGTCCCGGATGCGAATCCTGGCCGTTACATTATCGATGTGAATGCACTCCTAACACAAGCAATTGGGCTTAGCTGGAAGGGTTAGGAGGAATACTAGTAATTTCGGTTACTATTCTTTAAAAAAAAAAAATTAAACAGCGTCAAGGGATAGTTGCATGTTGGGGATAGGTTTTTAATGTACACTTGAAAAAGAAGTGGCCCAAGGATACTACCATGGGGTATGCCGTAGGAGAGGCATAGTTGATAGTGATTAATTAAGCCCTTTTTTGATAAGACATCTGTGTGACATCTAATATAATGCTTATGAAATTAATTATTTGCTCGTTCTTATCATGTATGAATCCAATTTACTCAGCCATATAGTGTGATACACGTAGTCGAAAGCTTTAAAAATAACTATTGAAGGTAGTTTTATTGTTTGAAGCCTAACAGCAATTTTTGGAGATCAATTTTGTCATTATATTCAAGTTGTGTTGTTAGTAGTTTTTGTAATTCTTAGAAATTCTACTAAAATTGCAAAATGTCTGATACATATGTCTGTTAATGTTATATATAGATTTCAATTCTTTTTTAGATTAATTCAACTCACATAAATTTAAATCGAAAAACGTCAACGTCCTGACGGGATTTGAACCCGCGACTAGTCACTTTCTAGGGGGAATACTCTGATCAGCTGAGCTACCTGGGTACGTCCTGGATGTTCGAAATTCTCGTATAAACACATCTTGGAGCGACCCTGGAGCCATCATGTTACAATCATTTATAAACATTGTTTTTAGATTACTCTGCCACGTTAATACTGAAATTTGCATGCAATTAATATTCTAACGTTTCCTATAAATTTAAAGCAGAACGATTATGTGAAGTTTTTTTGAAGAGAAAACTTCTATATTGTTGTGCGTTGTGCACTTTTTTTGTAATGGGTAAAAAAGGTTAAACTCGCGTCAGTAAAACACGTGACCTGCTCGTAAGACAACAAATATAGAAGCGCTAATTTCACACTGTACTTAACAACCTTGGTGGCGCGTTCGTCTAATGAGTGGTCGTTGACTTCGTCAAGACTGATATCGATTCCGACCGAGGCCCAAGAAACACACACACAATTAAACAAAGTTCATCTATTAATGAAAAAAGTGACGAAGAAATAGCGAAAGAAAATGAGTAAGTAGGTACTTTATAAATATATTGGCGATGATGGTTCTGGTAATAATGATGGTGAAAAAGTCGTTGAAATTATGGATGGAAGTTGATTTTTTTGAGAGATAAACTTTTTAATGTAAAATGATTGTAATAGTTCTGAAGTGTTAAAATTTTAATGTAATATAAATTGTCATGTTTCTGTACGATAGCGCAATAAATGAATATTGTATGTTACCACATAAATGAAAGTACTTTTATACTGATAATTAAAGCAATTCGTGCAAAATTATTCCCTAACCATTCCAAAATATCAAAAATGCACAACGTCAATATTCAAGTCTTTACTTCTGCCGGCACTCCAGGAGTGCAACCCGTCGTTTTTCTTTCTGTAAAAGAATAGTAGTAACCGAAATTGCTTAAAATTACTAATATTTCCGCTAACCCCTCCAGCTATGCTTAATCGCTTGTGTTAGGAGTGGGTTCACGTCGGTAGTGATGACCAGGATTCGAACCTCTCGATCGTAAAACCGGGCGTCGATAGCTTAGTGGTTAGACGTTCCGACTCACGTGTTCTATGAGTCCCATGATCGCGTATACGTCGTCAATGGCCGCTAGCGTGGGGGAGTGCGGTCGCTGTAGCAAGAAGGTCGTGTGGGTAGGGACCGGCAGCTTGTGTTTTGGAGCAGCAGTCTCCAGGGCTGTCAGTAAAGATCGCCGCAGTTCTACGTCCATCGAACGATAGGCTTGACGAGCTTGTTGGAGGGGAATCCTGCAATTATACATATGAGATGAGTGCTTGAGCAATGGTAGTGATGCATCTGTTTTTACTTGACCACCTTATTTGAGAAGTTTATCATACTTGCAGATTTAAAAAAAAAATGCGTAAAAGTATGCAACTATATAAGTAGTACAAATATTATTCATTTATATCTAATTAATTAAATTATAATTTTGAATCTGTTCACATTTGAATCTCGCTTCATTAACACATAATAGTAGTAATATTACTTAAATTGTGGATAAATAAGTCTCTCGTTCACATCCGGCTCGAAGGACCATTTAAAAGTAGTGGATGGATGCATGGTGCAGTGTGAGTTCAGCGGGAGGTATGCTCCTGCTATACATATTATATGTACGCACGGTCGACTAAATAAATAGTTGTGCAACTTTACATGTTTATTTATTTTATTTATTTAGGAAACAAACAGTCACATGCTTATAAAGCTAAATAACATAAGTTTCTTAATGACTTAGAGTTCCATAAAATATTTATATAACAATAACAATAAGATATCGCTACAACTTGCATGCTGCACAAACTAAACACAAACAAAAAGGAAAGAAAAGGGATTAAGTATTTGACTTTAATGAAAACATTGCTCGTAATTCTGTTTTATAAACATTTAGACTACTGCTAAACATGTCCAAGTGATTGCATTCGCTATTAAAGTCATTAACACTGCGTCTAAAAAAGTTATTACTTGTATAAATAGTTTTATAGAAAGGAACAGAGAATAGTTGATGTAAGCTGGAGTTAGGCCTGGGTATTCTAAACGATATTCTTTCTAAAATGTGAGGAGAATCTACGAGGCTATTTAGAATTTTAAATAGATAAACTTGATCAAATATTTTTCGTCGATCTTCAAGTGTGGTTAATGAGTAGCGTTTTAAAGAATCTTCGTAAGAGATACTCTCATTGTGCCAACGAAAATTCAGACTTTTCACAAACTTCTTCTGAATTCTTTCAATTCGCGCAATGTGGCAAGCATAATATGGACTCCAAATGATGCAAGAAAAATCTAAAATGGATCGAACATAACTAAAATATAAAAGTTTTACTGTACGCATTTGTTTGAAAGGTTTGGAAATTCTTAAAATAAAACCTAGCTGCCGAAAAGCTTTGTTAACATATGGTCAATATGTAGGTTACAGGATAAGCTAGAATCCATTATGATTCCCAAATCACGAATAAACGTCTTCCTATTAACATTTTTGATATCAATCATATAGTCAAATATTATAGGATTATGTTTACGGGTATAGGTTATTACAAAGCATTTATCTAAATTTAAGTATAGTTGGTTTGATTCACAATACTCAGATATATGATTTAAATCAGATTGTAATTGTAAACAATCTCCAACATCGGATATAATTTTGAAAATTTTTGCGTCATCTGCATAAAGTAGACATTTTGAAAAATGAAGTGTTTTTTCTATGTCGTTTATATAAAGAATAAATAAAAGTGGCCCCAAATGGGATCCCTGAGGGATTCCTGAAGGAATTTCTAGGAATCTTGAAATGTAACCATTAATAGAAACTGCCTGCAAGCGATTCTTAATGTACGAATTTATCCAGCGAAGTAAGTCACCGTGTATCCCGATCGTCCACAATTTTTCGATTAAAAGATCATGGTTTATTTTGTCGAATGCCTTGGAAAAATCGGAGTACACGACGTCCACCCGCATCCTTTCATCCATGGCATCGACTAAAAATCCCGAAAAAGTAAGCATGTTAGTTTCTACTGAGCGTCCTCTACAGAATCCATGTTGGTTCACTGAAACATGATTATGTACTACATTAACCAGTGACCGTGTAACAATTTTCTCAAATGTTTTACCAAATAGATTTGTTTTTGATATGGGTCTATATTGTGTTACGTCATCTCTTCGGTCATTTTTGGGAATAGGAGTGATAAGTGTCCGCTTCCATAAACTAGGAAATGCTCCCGCCTCCAAAGATTTTTTAAATATATTTAAGTGAAAACTTCTTTAGGCATGTTGAGCACTTTTTGGGTGAACAAAAATCATGGAACCCGCGTCATCGTGACCATGTCGTGAGTGTGGTGACACTTTCCATTTTTCATAACAACGCCATTTTTGTTGTAGCGGATGAACTATTTTGTTCTGACCCTGATGAAATTTCGAACTGATTCATAATGAACAACATAGATGGCTCTGTAATTTATTTTGTGCCACAATTTTTTTTTTGCAGTGTGCTTGCTCAGGTACCTCCTCGTGTAGCTTATTAGTATATATTTCCACAAAACGGCACAGGGACAGATAGGGTTGCGTGCGGTAGGGTAGGGTACGCACCCGCAGTCGGCCAGCGACCAACGCCGGTACAGCGGCAGGCACGCGTCCTTCTCCAGCGCCACTCGGCCGCCCTGTGAGCTAGTCGTGTGTACGCACCCGCAGTCGGCCAGCAGCTGGCGCAGCGCCGCCTCCAGCGACCAGCGCCGGTACAGCGGCAGGCACGCGTCCTTCTCCAGCGCCACTCGGCCGCCCTGTGAGCTAGTCGTGTGTACGCACCCGCAGTCGGCCAGCAGCTGGCGCAGCGCCGCCTCCAGCGACCAGCGCCGGTACAGCGGCAGGCACGCGTCCTTCTCCAGCGCCACTCGGCCGCCCTGTGAGCTAGTCGTGTGTACGCACCCGCAGTCGGCCAGCAGCTGGCGCAGCGCCGCCTCCAGCGACCAGCGCCGGTACAGCGGCAGGCACGCGTCCTTCTCCAGCGCCACTCGGCCGCCCTGTGAGCTAGTCGTGTGTACGCACCCGCAGTCGGCCAGCAGCTGGCGCAGCGCCGCCTCCAGCGACCAGCGCCGGTACAGCGGCAGGCACGCGTCCTTCTCCAGCGCCACTCGGCCGCCCTGTGAGCTAGTCGTGTGTACGCACCCGCAGTCGGCCAGCAGCTGGCGCAGCGCCGCCTCCAGCGACCAGCGCCGGTACAGCGGCAGGCACGCGTCCTTCTCCAGCGCCACTCGGCCGCCCTGTGAGCTAGTCGTGTGTACGCACCCGCAGTCGGCCAGCAGCTGGCGCAGCGCCGCCTCCAGCGACCAGCGCCGGTACAGCGGCAGGCACGCGTCCTTCTCCAGCGCCACTCGGCCGCCCTGTGAGCTAGTCGTGTGTACGCACCCGCAGTCGGCCAGCAGCTGGCGCAGCGCCGCCTCCAGCGACCAGCGCCGGTACAGCGGCAGGCACGCGTCCTTCTCCAGCGCCACTCGGCCGCCCTGTGAGCTAGTCGTGTGTACGCACCCGCAGTCGGCCAGCAGCTGGCGCAGCGCCGCCTCCAGCGACCAGCGCCGGTACAGCGGCAGGCACGCGTCCTTCTCCAGCGCCACTCGGCCGCCCTGTGAGCTAGTCGTGTGTACGCACCCGCAGTCGGCCAGCAGCTGGCGCAGCGCCGCCTCCAGCGACCAGCGCCGGTACAGCGGCAGGCACGCGTCCTTCTCCAGCGCCACTCGGCCGCCCTGTGAGCTAGTCGTGTGTACGCACCCGCAGTCGGCCAGCAGCTGGCGCAGCGCCGCCTCCAGCGACCAGCGCCGGTACAGCGGCAGGCACGCGTCCTTCTCCAGCGCCACTCGGCCGCCCTGTGAGCTAGTCGTGTGTACGCACCCGCAGTCGGCCAGCAGCTGGCGCAGGCGCGCGTGGCCCGCCAGCGTGTGCAGGCGCAGCGCCGGCGCCAGCGCGGGCGCGTGGCGCAGCGCCGCCTCCAGCGACCAGCGCCGGTACAGCGGCAGGCACGCGTCCTTCTCCAGCGACACTCGGACGCCCTGTCATGGAGTCAAGCATCGAATACACTCATCGTTTATGACATTCATCATCACATCATGATTTATTCTGTCATTCAACATATTAGACCATTAGACATAAAAGTACTGGTAGTCCAATTATTGCAACAGCTGGATCATGAGCCCAGGTACAGGTCGTAATCCATCCAGTTGGAGAGACCAACAAACCGAACGATTTAATTACAGTAGAGCAAGTTCATAGAATAAATAGTCAACAAATACAGACCGTCTGCGAGTGCTCGGCGGGCAGATGGCGGTGCAGGCAGTCCGCGTCGAGCAGGGCGGCGGCGGGCGCGCGCGCGTGCAGCGCGGCCTGCGCCGCCACGGCCACGCCGGCCGCCCACGCCGCCGCCCAGCCGCAGCGCGACGCGCGCCACGCCAGCTCCAGCGCCGCGCACGCGCTCTGCGCACACCACTCGCACACTCACTACTCGAACCTAAATCTTGACCAAACGTCAAGAAGTTCGCGCGTGTGCACTAACCGACCAATCAAAAAACCAGTGAAGAGATTGATCAACCAATGACGCGAGCTTTTGAGTCCGTGATTAGTTTTATATATCTATGATTTTTTAATTGAAGTGCCTCAGCGATCTGGGTCTCCGTCGTGCCTGTGCATCTAAAGTACATTGTCAAGATTTTTGCCCCTATCGATGACACTGTGATTAAGTTGAAGCTCTGAGTATTTAACCTAGGGAAATGCCTTGTGTGCCTTGTGCGCGCGTTGAGGGGGGGAACCCCCTTCAATCTTGTTTCGTGCGGACCCGAAATTTCAAATGTTTGTTTCATGGTGGTCCATGATTCATCATCATCATCAAACTATTCTAGTCCACTGCTGGACATAGGTCTCCCCTAATGAGCGCCATAGCGCCCTGTCTTCAGCTTGACGCATCCAGCATCTGCCCGCAGTCTTTCGCAGATCGTCATCCCACCTGCCCGGAAGGCGTCCTACACTACGTTGGCCGAGTCGCGGTCTCCACTCAAGAACACGTTTACCCCAGCGGTTGTCGGTTCTTCGCGAGATATGGCCGGCCCGCTACCACTCTAGCTTGCTAATTCTTTGAGCAATTAAAATTAACATTATAAACGGGATATTTACCATGTTTATTATCTTTTTCGAGTATCCGATATAAACATGGTAAATATCCCGTTTATAATGTTAATTTTAATGTAAATGACCATGTCAATCTAAAATCTTTGAGCAATGTCGATAACCTTGGTTCTCTGTCGGATGTATTCTTTACGAATCCTATCCTTCAGAGGAACTCCGAGCATAGCTCGCTGAGCGACTTTGAACTGGTGGACCAGCCCTACCGTGAGTGTCCACGTCTCAGCTCCGTAGGTCATTATGGGTAGGACGCACTGCGGTATGGATGACGAGAAGACCCGACGTAGTTTCCCAAACGCTGCCCAGCCTAGCTGGAATCTCCTCTTGCCCTCCTTCTAAAAATTGTTTTTACCTAACTGCACAATCTGCCCGAGGTATGTGTACTCAGAAACAATTTCAAGAAGGTGGCCATCCACGACGACCGGTCCCGGATCAATATGGCCATTGATCATGACTTTGGTTTTATTCAAATTCATGCCAAGACCGATACGTCGCGAGGCTGAAGCTAGGCCGTCAAGCATCTGGGTTAGCTCCTCTAGCGACTCCGCCATTATTATTATTATTATTATTATTTGGATTATGGACGAGCAGCAAACTGCTGATGTGTCCACGTCACTGGTGTTGGAGTATAGTTCGATCATTGTTAACAGTCCATAGCACTTTTATTGTTTTTGATTCACCAAAAGCCACTTATCCAGGCGACACTTAAAAGAGTTTAGCGTTGCAGCTGACACTACCTCTTCAGGCAACTTGTTCCACAGTTGCACAACTCGGTTGTTGAGGGAATGGTAAGCTGTCAAGGAATGTGCGCGTGAGCGTGCTAGAGTGAGGCTGTGTCCACGAGATGAGTAGGTTTTCTGCTGCCGAACAAAAATGTCACCAATATTGGGTAGATTATACTTATTGGTTAAGATTTTGTAGCATTCAATGAGGTCACCCCTCGCCCTTCGATCCTTGAGCGTTGGTAATTTCAATAGTCTCAGCCGTTCCTCATACGTCTTCCGCCGGAAACCATACGCAGGTGTGAGATGTGGTCGCCGTTTATATTTATGCCCTTACCTTTCCAGTCCAGCGTCTTAAACATATCTTCCAATGCGCTCGTGAACAGTTTCGGGGATATGACATCCCCCTATCTCACTCCTCTGCGCAATTGGATGGGATAGACTGCTGACCCTGTACTTGGACACTCATAGTGGCGGCTTCGTAAAGGCATCTCAGCACCTCGACATAACGATAGTCTACTTGGCATCGCTGTAAGGATTCCAGAACAGCCCAAGTTTCGACGGAGTCAAAGGCCTTTTCATAGTCCACAAAAGCGAGACACAGGGCCTGATTATACTCTTCGGACTTCTGTATAATCTGCCTCACTGTGTGAATGTGGTCTATGGTGCCATATCCTCCTCGGAACACAGCCTGTTCCGGTGGCTGGAACTCGTGCGATCCGTGACCACTCGTGAAAACAGCTTATAGACGTGGCTCAGGAGTGTTATGGGTCTGTAGTTTTTAAGGAGGGTCTTATCACTCTTCTTAAAAAAGAGAACAACCAAACTCCCGCTCCACGCCTTAGGAGTTCTCCCACTGTGAAGGACGGCATTGAAGAGTTTCTGTAGCTCCTTCAGAAGCTCTGAAGTAATTCCGTCCTCACCGGGGGCTTTTCCATTTTTAAGCTGCCTCAGAGCTAACACGATCTCGTCTTGACTGATATCAGGCAGTTCGTCGGTATAGTAGCGTGTCAGGGTGGCTCTGGAAACATGGTCGTCTCGTCGAGGATGGGGAGCATGTGTAGTGTACAGACGGCCATAGAAATCCTCTATTTCGGCGGAGATCTCCGGCTTCGACAATACGGTCCTCCCGTCACGCGTTTTGAGCTTCGTCAGATGGCTCCTGCCAAGCTGCTGAGTGAATACTTTGGACCCTCGGTTTCACTCTATCGCCTCTTCAATGAGGCGTGTGTTGGAGCTCCGAAGGTCGCGCCGTACCATCTTCGCAATTTCCTTGTTTAGGTCTGACCTGTCTGACGAAGTCGCTTGAGTGGTTTGCCGTCTTCTTGCCATCAGCCCCAGAGTCTCGTCTCATTTTTTGCAGAACTGGTCCATGATTAAAAAGCGAAAACACCAACGTTTTCGTAAAAGTTTAAATTGGAATGTATACCAGCAGCCACAGCATGGCGGAGAAGACTCATGTGTTTCGTTTTTATTATAATCTGTGGCCAATGTACTGTTGTATACAGACGAACACATACAAACATCTATAGGTACTAACATGTGTTTTATAAAGAGAGAGACCGAATTTTGTGCCTTTGTTTATATGTTCTTCTGAATCACTGCACTTATTGGAAACATTCTTTCACCACTAATATATATGATAGACATTACAATAGCTTGAGTTTAAAAAACTCATAATTCAAAGCGGGTGAGGGTTGCTAGTGAATAATAAAAAAGCACTTACAGGTTTCCCATAGTAAGAGAACTGTATATAGTTGAACATAAGAGTGTTCCGTCTCTCGGTCCAGGCCCTCTTCTCACGACGCCGTTCAACCATCGCTTCCAAACCTTCATGGCCACTCTCGGGCTCCTCATTCTAAAAACATTAAGAACACTTATTGCTGAAGTGACTTAAAGCTTTATTATTGATATAAACTTAATAAGTTATACTAAATACAATCAATGAAAAACGTACTTAACAAGTTCTAATTTATTAATAATTAGCTGCGCCCTTGAGTTTGTCCGCGTGCATTAAAATTTTAAGAGTTTAATTGTTTTGCACGGATCCCTAATTATTTTTCTAAAATTAAAGTAGCCTATGTTAGTTACACCTTAAAATATTACCTATCTGTCAGTGAAAGCTCCGTCAAAATCGGCCCAGCCGTTCCAGAGATTACCTAATTCAAACAGACACAGGCAGATAGACAAAGTTGAAAAAAAATGCTGTTCTGTTGTAAGTATTGGGTTTACATTCATTGAAAAACGATTATTTTAACATTACATACAAACACTTAAATTTTATGTATTTGTAAGATTTGTATAGATAAAAAAATAAAATAAAAGTCCCGTGTACTCACTTCTTCATCCTCATCATCGTCTCTGAATATATCATCGTAATTAGGAATGTTTTCTTCATCGTCTTTGTACACAAGCCTCACCTGTAAAAATTGTTGATTTTTTATACCAAGGGGCAGACAGGCATATGGCCCACTTGATGGCAAGCGGAAGCCTATGGATGTGTGCAACACAAGGGGCTTCACACTCAGACTGCCGACCACGTAAAAACCTTCTAATGCCCATCTTAAAGAATCCCATATTACAGTCGCTTAGGAAAACCACAGCAGGAAGATAGATCCAAAGCCTAATACTTAAACTTTGTAATAGGTAGGTAGGTCTATAGTATTTATAAAGCTATATTTAAACGGGGAATTAAATACATATTAGAATAACATATGACATCTATGAATGCATTAAAAGAATAGGATCTGTCCATTCATTTAAAATAAAGATTAAAGATGTGGAATGTCTATAAATTTAGTAAGAGAACTTAAAGGACAAGGTGGCCAGGACTTGCTGGAGATTTGTGTGTACCCCATTCCTTGAGAAGAGTCACACAGCAGAGACATCCTGAGGTTTTCAAAAAGCCTCAATAGGTTAATTAATTCTTCCAAAAAGCCAAGTCAGGTTGGCCCATTCACAATTGGAAGAGATAAGATATTTATTTATTTTAAAATACCCATAATTGTTTTACCCATTATTTTACAGTACAAGGTGATAAATAAGTGAAATAAGAAGTTCAGCCATATTTTACCATTAGGCATGCAAATGTTACACGAAATCAATACATGTTACATAAAAAGTAATAAACCCATAAAAAAAGTTTATATAGAGTTAAAGGTATAACTAGAACTCCTGTTTTGCATTACTTTGTTAATGGGGCTTCACATAGCTCTTTAGGCAGGGGCATAGCGCAACAAAGTATGAGTAGCACATCTTGCTCAATTTATTTTATTTTGTATTTTTATTTTGTAGATATTGACAGCCGCTTGCCATCCCACAGAACGCGTGCCCGTTTACCACTGTAGTATTATAAAAAAAATATTCTAAGTACTTACCTGACCATCACTATATACATTACAAACATCAGTCGGTTTATGAGCATCTAGCACGAAAAACACAACATCCTCCTCAGGCTGCAAGATATCCACCAGGTCTATAGTTCCTCCACAGTTTATCAACACTACATACTTTATTTCTTCATTATTTTCTTCGTAAGCCTGTTTCAACTCAGAAATACCCCCTACCGGCACTAAAGTATATGACACGTTATCGCACTTAAATAGGCCCTGTAGTATTTTACACGTGCATATAGCGTCGACGTCGTAATGAACTAATAATAAGACTCTCTGAAAAAGTAATATTGCGTTATTTTCCGTGGAAGTTTGGTCGTAAACAACCTAACACCTCAACCTCACAAACTCACATTCCCTAGAAGTACGTTGTAGAAATCATTACGAATATCTTCTATAAACATCTTGGAGCTACATGGAGGTATAACGAATAAAGTAATGTATTTATTGTCATGAAAACATGATGTTATATGAATTTAAAACGAAAACTAAACAACATAAACAGAAAACACCTGCAATCTCTGTCAATGATTTGAACTGTCAAACAAAAATATTCGCGCCAAACTGAACTACTTATATGGAGTGGTGCGTTCAAAAATGTACCTTCTGAAAATTCATCTCTAGTTACATTTATAAAACTCTTTTTATTTGTACAAAGAATGTAAATGATTATGTGGCACGTTTTCGTCATATTAGTTTTTACGAGCTTTTATTTAACTTACAATTAGACACAGTAAAATTTTACCTTATCTGCGACTTATCTATTGTCTTCCTCAAAGATCTTTTTAAAGGATTTGTACTCGTAGTCGTAACCGAACCGAACTTACTGTACCATCCTAATGTTACTGGTAATCCGTTCAGCTAAAATAAATAGCTTGTTTTTGGAGTGTGTTTACATCTCGGTCGGTGCGTAATGGCTGGGTTCGAAACCCGCTATCTATCTATATATAGTACAGCCGTTATCATCTGATTCGTCTATATCAAACACTGTTTATTATCTGCCTCGCTTGCTCTCATTGTTTTTAGATATAAAAAGGCGGTTCTTAAGAGAGAACGAAACCGAAGCAAGCCTATCTTATCAGGACTCTCTCTTCTTCACGACACGATGCACTATATCAAAAAAATCGGGTACTGTAGTAGTATAGTATTGAGGAAGCAAACAAGTACACAGCACACCGTTTGATGGTAAGCGTTAACAGTAGATTATACACTTAGCATCATCAGAGATGTTACTGCGCGTTTTAAGGAGAGGGAAAAATGAAGAAAGGAAAAAGTGACGGAACGAAGCGGACTGTACGAAATAAAGCATTTTTTTTAAATTAACTGTTCGCTTTCGTTTGATTGTAAGTATTTATAACACAGTGCCAGATGAATTAAAACATTTACCCACAAATAGGTTTTGTAGAAAATTTAAATTATGGCTCTTAGAAAAATCATTTTATTCTTTAGACGACTACTTTAACTATTAAATTTATTTATTTAATGACATTCAAATTTGTAATACCTATTGTGGACATTATTAATGTAGTTATTTTGGAAATTGTGAATTATCTTGGACATTACGACTATTTTATTATTATTGCTATGTTGACATCCTATTATGACTATGATTATTCTATGATATTTTGTATTGTAATCTATATACTGCCAGTGGGGACGCCGTTTGACCAGACGGGTGATCAGCCCTGCTATGTGGGGCCATTTCACCCATTTCCCCTATAACGACTGTCATACATATTCGTATGGCAACCGGGACCGACATCTTAACGTGCTCTCCGAGGCACGACCAGACCAATGCAAATACTCATATTCATGCATACAAATATTTGCACTGAGCGGGGATCGAACCCGCGCCTCCTGCGTAGCGGCCGCTTTCAATACCGCCACGCCACGGAGGCTGTTGTATTGTAATCTAATTCTTATAATAATTGTATTTCAATTTTGTTTTGAATGGAAGAAATTAAATAGAACCTAAGCTAATATTTGCATGCCACTGAATGGTAGATGTGCGGAACTGAATTATCTGTATGCAACATCATGTATGGCCACATTTCTGCAAATAAATGAATTTGAATTTAAGCTGTAAATGATGTCGTCTAAAGAAGGAAGGTCACCATTAGTTTTATGCTTTACTATGCTTTTACGCGCATCACTTATAAAGGATTGGTGATTATTATTCATCATCAGAGTGTCACGGCTCACGCCTGCACTTTGGAGCCTGGGTCAACTCTCCTACTACTCCATTGCATATTTAGTTTATTTTGACTTTTATGAGAGCAACTGCCAGTTGACTGACCCCGGATCCGGATCTAGATAAAATTTGGCACAAAGATAGATTATGGTCTGGAATAGGACATGCGGTACCTTTTATCCCTAGATAAAATAACAGGTGAAGCCGTAGTCATAATTAATTAGAAGAAATATAATTGATGTATAATAATTTTTGTAATCTTCAGATCAGAGTAGAATAACTTGGAATATGTTAAGCCTATACCAATGTAAGCACTCCGCTACTGAATGTCGAAGTTTAAAATGTCGACGTATGTTAGTTCTAAAGTACCTACAGGATCTCGATGTACGCTAGTTCGAAAGTTCACTGCAGCGAAGTATGCAAGGCCGACCCCGACTCAGAGTACCCCGACTCGGATAGGTTAGGTTAGGTTATTTTTTTCCTTCGTGGTTATTTTTTTTAACCACCTAGAAAATTAATTGTTGTGTCTCGTGATATTGTTTTATCAAATTTTCATACGTCGGCCTTGCATACTTCGCTGCAGTGAACTTTCGAACTGGCGTACATCGAGATCCTGTACTTTAGAACTAACATACGTCGACATTTTAAACTTCGACATTCAGTAGCGGAGTCCAATGTAAGGGACCCGGGATTGTTTGATAATAAGTAGGAAAGAGATCTTCCCTGGTATTTTTAGTATCAGATTAAAATTAAAGAATATTAGTATATCAGAAATTACTAGTTTTCTCCTTAGCACCTCCAGTTAAGCTAATTTGCTTGTTAGAAGTGGGTTCACGTCGTCGGTAGTGTAATGACTCGAATCCGGAAACTCTCAATCGTAAGCCGACTCCATCACTAAGCTACCGACGACGCTTGGCCCGCTGAAGCTCAACAACCTTAAAGCAATACCAATGTCGCGATCAGAAATAAAAATGCTAAAGTAAATTGGTTTATCATAATTTAATACACATTCTTAAGCTACTAAACATTATTACGACTATATACAAGTTCGTCTCTTATAGCTCGCAACATGATGAGACGCTATTTTGTGTGCTATGGTGCCCGGCCGTAGCAAACTAGAAGAAAGTGCTTGTAAATATGATTTTATCAGGGATTCGTCTGTCTCTTCGGGATACAAATAGTCATTCATTTCGTAGCATAGCAAGTTCTCTGGGCAGTCGAGAGCTCTCAGGCATCCTGCATACTCTGACCACAGCAGTTTTCTCCACTTCACATTGTGCTTCTGAGCTAACGGTACCAAAACACACGCAGAGAACGTATGATCCCCATAACTTACAGCCTGGAACTGCTCCAAGAATTGAGTATAAAAATCTTGGAAATTATGCAAACCCACCAGTGGTTTATCGAAATTAAACTTCAATTTCTTTTTAAATAACGCTTCAGCGCATTTCTGTAGCAGAATCTTGATTCTGGGGTCAAGAAACAGTGAATTGTCACTCAGAAATACACACATGATTCGGCAAAATCTGTCTGTAACATCTATATCATTCAGAAGTTCTGGGAAACATAATTCGTTAAACAATATCCACTCCAGACTGCTAATGATAATAAATTCTCTCTCTGCAGTTGCCCTTTCGGCGATTTTTCTTGCGTGTTCTCCAACAATCTTAGGAAAATTAGTTGCGTCTTGATGCCTGCTGTAGAGCGTTAATATCGGCATATATATCCAATCCCTCGGTAAAATAGGTTCTCGCCAAAATTTTAATAAAATATTAGGTCCTGTTTCTCGGTAATTCATGTTTACAACTTTACGATAACACATTTTTATATTTTCGATAGATGTTAGAGCTTTACTGAAGCTTTCAGGGTCTGATACATTTACGAGATTTAAGAGTCTTTCTGCTGTAAACCAATGTTTATTGAACACGACATTATTAAATAGGAAATACAGGTCATGTTTCTTATCCATTCTCAAGATAAAGCACAGTTTATTGGCCACTGAATACATCAAGTCTTTGCTTCCTTCCGACATGTTATACCGCGTCGATAGCTTAATAATATTAATTACTAAATTAGTTTCCATCCTCGTGAACCAATTATCGCAGAGGCTGGGCACCCTTTTACTCAGTTCATTTAAATATAACAACATATGCCTTAAAAAGGATTCGGAAATGTCTTTTTCGTTCATATAAGTGAGTAGGCTGGACAGAGACGCCAAAAAGGGTACTGGTGATAAAACATTCAATACAGGAAGAACTTTTTGTGATGTATCTATTGCAGATCCTCCCAGACTCATCAAGTTTCTGGTCAAGTGCAAATCCCTGCTTTCCAAGCCAGACAGTAAATTCGAACTCGGTATGAGATGCTTGATTACCCTTTCAAATCCTTGTGATTGGAATAGTAAAATGAGGGAATCGTTCAAAACCTTCATCGGTAAGCATTCAATCATAATCACTGTCTTGCACAAGTCTAAAGCAGAACACAGAAGGCGTAAATGTCCACATGTATATTCATCGGCACCACAGAGCTGTCTGATCCACTTCTGTACCCCATCCTTTACTAAGGGATACATTTGTGTTTTATAAGAATGAAAGCCTTGTAGATTACAGTGCAATAGTCTACTTAAAAGCTGTAAAACCACTGCAGCATGAGTTGCAGATAAAATTGATGAATTAGCAAAAATATTTGTTGTTTCAACATGATTGTAGAAAGTAGTCATAATAACAGGGCACAATGATATTGCCGTTTCAATACCAAGGCCAAAATGTAAAAAGTTTGATAGAACACAATACCCTTCTATCTGAATCTTTAATCCATATGATCGATCAACTTTAGAATTTATATATTCAGAAATAGGCCTCAAAATATCATATTTATTTAGCAAAACATGTGTGATATCACCTGTTTGCAGCGATATTATCCTGAAAAATTTAAGTGCAGCTAATATTGGCTTCCTGTTATACACTATTTGTGGCTCAAAAACAAAATTAATGGAAGTAATGGGAAGAAAGTTCTTTATAACAGTGTTCATTAAACTCTCCATTTCAACAATCTTTTGTGCTGTTTCGAAGGAGTCCCGAGCTAGCCTTGTTAATATTTGCAAAGAATATTGCACACAATTAAAATTGGGTCTGACAGCATCTAGAATATAGTACAGTCTTTGAAGTATTTCTGTTCTTAAAAGTGCTGTGATGATATCAATCTCTGCTAAATGAAAGTCATTAAATTCCGATTCCTTTGATTCTAATTCTTCAATTTCAGACTTATCATTTTCTAGACAAGGCTGTAGAGTGCCTTCTTCAAAACCAATTAAAGCGTCTAGGCTAGCTTCGTCTATCCTGTTGTAAAGCAAGTTTCTCATCGCCTTCAATGCAGGCTCTAACACAGTAACTTTATTTTCATCCATGGCTATCCGTATGATAAAAAATAATTTACTAAGTGGTATCTCTATGATATTTTTGTATGTGCCAGTACTATAATATTCCAAAATACCAGCAATAGTATTTAGGGCCATGACTCGTTGTTGAGTTACTGCAGACCGTGTTAGTTCAATAAGTTCTGTAATGGAATATCCCGGTCTATGAGGTTCATCGCCATGGTGAAATAATGTCTTAGTCCTTTCATTGTAAGCTATTGTGTAGGGCAAGAGGTAACCGTTGAAATCAAATCTAGCTTCATAAGGTTCATCTACTTTAACACTTTTACTTTCTTGGATGCCTTTGATCCATTCTAATTTATCTTTTTCTAGTGAATCAAAATGTAGCCATTTGTTAACTTGTGGGTGGGACAGGATATCATTGTCCCAGAGACTATCATTTTCTACAATTGGATCAGTATCCATGTGGTCTTCAATATTTTTAATCACTATTTTTTTGTTTTCAAATTTAACTTTTTTCTTGTCTGATTCTTGTTTATTTGCCTGTTGTCTTTTTGATTTTATGAACTGTACAATCTTAGGATCTAGGCTTGTAAGCAATTTCTTTTGCTCTTCCATAATTTCTGTTTCAGACATTTCACTGAGTGCCTTTACATTTTCTTGGTGAATATCTTTAGAATTTTCAGAAGATACCATATAGCTCCTTGTAGGCAAGTTAATGTTAGACGTATCAACGTCCATGTTAATATTTGCTTGTCTATTCACGATTTTTTTATTTTTAGCTGCACTTGGTTCTAATTTAGTTACTTCTGGAAATCCTAGCGCCGGCATTACTTTAGTTTCGACATGAGTATAATCCGAGACATTCTTTTCCACTATATCGCCTAATAATGACGGAATAAGTTTAGGATAGTACACATAATCATCGTCAGCTTCTGATAGCGATGTTGAGCAGTCTTCATTAATATTCTTTTCTAAAATATTTCCTATAACAGAACTGGTACTAGCATGTGCTTCTGAATGGTTTTTGAGACCTTTAGACCTGGCATATTTAGAAGGTTTCCGATTACTGGGCTCAGTACTTGGTCGTTTAATATCTGGACGTAAATTCGTAACTGATGCTGCTGGCTGTATATTGTGTTTTTCTTTCTCTTTGAGAAATTCTTCCTGCATACGGAGTAGATCCTCCTCGTCTTCACCTGGTTTCGGTCTTTTGAACATGTTTATTTTTACGTGAAATATGAAAATTATAATATCCAATAAAGTGCTTTGTCTCGGTTTGTCTCAGGAAGAATTGACATGACACAGTTGACTGCAATTGACAGATTTGAGTTGACTTTTGACATTACAGATGACAAACATAGAAGATCGTTTACAAAAGTCGTTGTGAATTCGAGTGAATTTATAGTAAAACTTCGAATCATATACCTATCAAACAGCATTATGTAATATAGAACTTTAAAAACTTAAGAGATGAAGATTAGTTACTTAAATACCTAAAATACAAACATTGAAATAGTACATATTTGTCGTATAAGTTTGTTTGATTTGATGTCTTCAGCGCCAACTATGTAAGTAAACAAAGCGAGTTCCTTGGCATTATTTTTGACATTGACATTTATAAAATTGTACATAACTACATAAATTAAACAGAACACGTGAGTTGACCTAGAATTACCATATAGCCTAACTTCAATTCAAAAGCAGTAAAATGCCAAAAGTTACTAAAGTTAGGAGTAGTATAGAGAAATTAAAACATCCTAATAGCAGAAAAACTTTAAAACTCATTAGTAAGGTTAAAAGAAGTGAAAAGAAAGACCAAAACAAAACTGGTACACATATAAAACAAAACCTCACTGGTGAAAAGATTTTGTGGTTCAAGGAGCGAATACCAGCAGACTCTATCGTTTTAGAAAAAGAACAGGTCTTGGAGTTAATAGAAGAGTATTTGGCGCGCTTTGATGAGGAGTTGGAACAAATTGCATTAAAAAATTCAGTCGGGCAGAGAAAGAACCGTCAGCATGCCAGTAGAGAAGATATCATCAATATAACTAAGAAACAAGACTTAGAAGAATTTAATACATGCGGTTTAGAGATGCCAGATCTTTTAGATCGCCAACAAGTGGATGTACTGAAGAATTGGAATGGTGAATTGAGGTTTCTACAGCATTTCAAGTTGAGAAGAATAGCTAGGAATCATTTAATATTATAGTTATTTAAAAAATAATTGTTTTTTATTAGTAAATAATGTATATTTTACATCAACAAGATTTCATACAATGATCTTATATTAAATAGAGGAAGATATGGCACTGAATTTTATTAACTGTTACTCCAAACAAAGCTAACTTGCCTTTCTTAACACAAACAAATGTACGAGTGTAACAGAACTTGCACTATTCAGTGAGTGAGAACTGAGTATAAATTCTGACATACAAAGTGGTACTCTTGACATCGCAACAATATTGAGATAACATGTCTACCTCATTTTAATAGGAGATCATTGATTCTATCATAGACTATGAGAATCTTAATAAAACCATGTGATTCTACCTTACATCTCACTATTATTTGAATCAAATATATACATAGATGTTACCTATAAACTATTAATTTTAGCTAACATTTCAGTCATGCGGAGGACTCATGAAAATTTCTAAAATTAATGCAAAATTAGGTCCTTATGAAATCTGTTCTAGCCATTTCAGTTTGAGGGAGTAACAAACATATTAACACACATACAAACTATATGAGTTTGTATTTTGTTATTCAATAATGTAAAAAGGCTTGAATTTAATAGGATGAAATTTTCCATACAAAAAGTTTATATCCTGGATTAACATATAGGATACTTTTTTATTCTGATAAAGAATATTTTGGATTATGCTACCCAATTCTACAGTGCACCTGGATGAAGCCGCGGGCAGGTGTGAGTTATTTACTTGTATTTTAAAGAACTTATCCACTACCAGCCCTATCCTAGCTCATATAACTGCTCGCTGACGTTGGGAAAGAACTGGTTGAGGTGGCGCCCTTTTAATGCTACTTTGCAACATTGTTGCCAATCGTGAGTAGGCCTTAGAACCACCTTTCTAAATTTCTGAAGAATAATTTTATTAATATTATGTGGAATTAAAAAAGCTAACCTTGTGAATTCCACGAAATCGTAATAATATTATTATATAGGTTTTCACTTCTTGAATAGTCTCTGCAATACAAGATTTACCGGCAGTACCTACACTACCAGTAACCAGAGGTGGATCTAAGGGTCATTTTTCACTGAAAGCGCAGCGGCATTTTATAACAAACTTTTTCGAATCTCATTGACGTAAAAAGTTCAAAGGCAAAGTAATGGGCGCGAAGCTGCACGACCTTCTAGGAACGTGTCATAAGAGGCGACGACGCTCTGCTCTTCCGGCCGCTGCTTTCAGTGAGAAGTGGCCCTAAAAGGAAAGGTCATAGGAGTGATGACAGTGTGTACAGGGCCCTACCAACATCCTTGAGGTTCAAGCCAGCCTCACCTGCAAGGCAGTGCACCTTTTTTTTTTTTTTTTTATCGTGCGGAAATCCCTTCGGATACCCCCCCGCCGGCCAGCGGGGGCGGTTATGTCGGGCTTGCACCGACTAAAACCGCACGCCGTCTCGGGTCTTCAGACGCCGGGGTGTAAGGTTACCCATACAGCATATCCCTCGCACCCCGGCTGACCCTGGGCCATCTCACCACTAACAGCATCGCTCATCCTGTCTCCTCTGAAAGCAGAGGAGTACGGAGAGCGATGTGTTCCCGCCACGTTGGGTATTGGCCGACGATCAATGCCAACCCTATGAAGGGGTGAAGGGGAAGCCATTGACCGCCGCCCAGGGTGTACCGGCCGCTCCGATTCCGTTCCCCCCGGACTGCAGCGGGATCGGAATCGGAGCGACACTCGAGGAGGTTACCCAACACACACCCCAAGGCAGTGCACCTACTAACAACGGAATATCGCGCAGGCTTCCCTTTCAAGATTGGGAGGTCAGATGGCATTCGCTCCCGGAAAAGCCGATATACCAATCAAAAACAATAAGCGGACTTAAGTCAAAGTCAAAAACCATTAATACGGCACTTACAAAACGTAAAAAAATGGCAAATGTACCACCGCACCGGTTCGAAACTCGGCCCTATCCTGAGAAGACTCCGGCAAGAAACTCAGTGGGCTGTTTTTTTTTTGGTCTATTTACAAACATGTTTACTTAATCTAATTACAATATTTCGTTTGAGTAGCATAGTGAGAGAGCAAACAGTTCATATTAGAGCTCGTTAGTCGTCTAAATAGTCTTGAATTTTATAATATGCTATAATACGCTAACTTTGGTCGCAAGTTGCAACGGAAAAATCGCTATGAGAAGTATGTTACTTATCATGGTCACAATTACAGTCGTGTCAATATTATACTTAGCTTGGAAACTTAGCCTGAGAATGTATGTATATTAAATAAAAGTACTTGTGATTTGTTTCTATTGTGTGGTTTTTTTTTATTCCTGATGTACCTTTTTTTTTTTGTGCGGAAATCCCTACGGATACCCCCCCCCGCCAGTCAGCGGGGGCGGTTATGTCGGGCTTGAACCGACTAAAACCGCACGCCGTCTCGGGTCTACAGACGCCGGGGTGTAAGGTTACCCATAGAGCATATCCCTCGCACTCCGACTGACCCTGGGCCATTCGCAGTGTCCCCTCTGATAACAGCAGAGGGGTACCTGGAGCGGCCCCCACCCCCGCGAGCCTTGCAGGCCCGCCATGCCCCGACCCCCTCGTGCAATGGGGTCAGCTGGCCCTGAAAAGGACCGATTGGTCAGACTCTTGGCCGTTGATGTTGACGCCAGCTACTCCAGAGGAGCAATCAATGATGCGTCATCGCCCACGTTGCCCAGGGTGCACCAAACTTGTAGGTGATCCAACCAGTCGCACCCCTATTCCTGATGTACCTACCTAGTTGTTTTTAAATTTATATTCCGACTTAGGAGGGGAACGTTGGACTATAGATATTTTCTCTATGTACCCCTTTTTTTTTCGTGCGGCAATTCCGCCTCCCTGACCCCCCGCTCTCCAGCGGGGGCGGTATCCGAAGGGATTTCCGCACGAAAAAAAAAAAAAAAAAAGGTACAGAAAGAACAGTTGCAACACTCATTTGTTATTCTCATAACTCACAGCGTGAATCACTTTTCACCAAAAAGGAGCTTCCTTCGTCAAAATGGGCAACAAAAAGTCCAATATGTGAACCAACCCACACCTCTCATTTGCATTATGAAATTTTGTAGTTATTGGCAAGGAAGGTTGACGACTCGCGTGGTGATAAAAAGGGCGTATGGGGACCTTCGACGCCAAACCAACGTCACCTGCTGAGTAACGGACGAGGTTCTGGCGCTGGCTTGTCTCTCGAATTTGGGGTGGTCAGACAGCCGTTGCAGAATCAGCAGCATCAGGAGTGGGGATAATTTACACTTACATTAATTACTAACTGATATTTTACTTCTAGGCTCGTTTTCTATTGAACATTATGCCAATCAATAATAACCAAACCTTTCTTGCCGGAGTTTTCTGAGGACGAGCCCGCGTTGCCAATTAGCGGTGGTGCATTTGCTAAACATTAGCCAATTTGATTATTTTTACCGTTTTGTAAGTCCCCTTTTCGTGTTCTATACAGAATAAATGTAACTTTGATTTATCTAGTAACAAAATAAAACAGCCAGATTGAAGAAAGATGACTAATTTATTAAATTAAGAACTATTTACAACTTTCATAATAATATGTAAGTAAGTATACAGGGCAGACAAGAGAACAGTGAACCCGATTCAAGCTTCAACACAACCTAAGGACCATTCAATCCATGATGAAGTAATGTATTTATGGATATGACCACAGAATATAATATCAAGTAGTTTTTTTTTATAATGGTCACGTCAATATGAATACATTTGCCTGATGATAAGCTAAATGTAAGGTCTCAGGAATGAGGGTCACCATTAGAGACATTGATATGCTACAATGGTGGCCATCAGCTTGACGGCCTCAACAGATGAATTTTCAAAATGCAGTAAAAAAAATCGCGCTATCCTTGCTTTAAAATTCATTCAATGCTTTCTGATATTTTTGTACACAGAGTGAAAAACAGGTTATAAATAATTATAGCATGTTTTGAATGAGGAAGCAAAATATTTTTTACGCGTCTGTCTGTTTCTCCGCTAATATCTTCTAAACCACACAACGGATTTTGATACGGTTTTGTCATATAGATATTTTTTAGAGAAGGTTTAGTACGTTTTATACCACTTAGGTGGCAGACAAGTACACGGCCCACCACGGGAAGTGATTACCATGGCTTATGGGCGTGTGCAACACCAGGGACGTCACACTAGGGCGGCCGATCCTGTTAAATTATATTATATCATTTTTATTCTGAATAATATTTCCAAGAACAGGAAATAAAATTACGAAGCCGCTAGGCAGAATGAATGAATGAGGTAAATCTGTGGGTAAATGTCTAAATCAATTCTTAGTATTTCTATTCAAATCAATAGCCACTGTACTAATATTCTCGCAACTAGGGACGAGTCAGAAGCCTTACAACGTTAAGTAACAGTTATTTATAAACACGGGCACAGCGGTTACTAATATGAGTAATGCAAATTTAAATGCAGATGAACTGATTCATAAACTAAACTTCTTGTGGTTGAAATGCTAAATGTGTAGGTACACAGTACACAGTAGTATTCAACTATGAACTGTCCTGGTAAATTTATTACTCATTTCCGTTATAATAAATTGTAAAAACACCGTTCCATAGTGTGGACCAATTGATTTGACAGTCAGTCAGTGACCTCTACACACACTAGGGCCTGCCGTGAAAGGGTGATGTCCGCGTTTGGACATATCGCTCAGTCAATGGACGCTGGCTTTCGTAGAGCGGACCCTTGATGTCATATCAAAGCAACAATGAGGGTCCAATCCACTTATGGTGAGATCCCCACATACCCGTTGCCATACATGCCAGCTGCATTCCGCGCGACAGGGGTAGTCTCATTTCGCGAAAGAATGCGGCTGGAATTTTTGTTGCCATAAGAAAAAGAAGGGTTCACAGTAGGCAAAGCTCCCAAATCGTAACATCATACTGATATGTCATATAAAATCAGTCATTGTAAGATGAAAACCAACTCTAATAACCTTAGCTCACCATAAAATTAATCTGAAATTTTACTATAAGTATAAATAAATTTCGTTAATTCAGATAACTATTTTACTACTCTGCCTTATGTACACACAACTGTATTTGTTAAATAACAGTTTTTTTTTATTATATCCGCTTTCAATTCATATTCATTTCGACTTCCTGACACAAATACATAAAATAATTTAATTGTCACAAAGACACGGACGCATTGGTCAAGTATACGTTCACACCTGCCAAAAATTGGTTGTACCTATACTTATCAATCGTTTTATAGTGCCAGTTCATTAAAGGAAAGCACATTAGATCATTTATACGTAACAAAATTTCAAAGTAGCGCCCTTATACTAAAACGTTCGTAGCTTAAATATTTAAATGAAATAATAATTGTTATGATAATCAAAATATTATGTAGACATTGATATGAAGATGAAATAATTGTACAAGAAAAATAATAATGAATAATTCAAATCACAAAATCAATGATCTTATATTAAAAAGCGACAGTTATTGGCTTGGAAAAAGTAACTCAAGTCTAGGCCCAGTAGCCTACCTCAACGCAAGCACAAGTGCAACAAGATATATGCCAAAATCAATGAGTGCGAACGAGAACAAAGTATTAGTTCTGTAATACAGCGCTGTACGCTTAGCGATAGTATTGAGAAAAAATGTCTTCCACATTTTAATATAAGATGATTACATAAATTATTTTGTTGATAGGCCGCGAGTGATTCCACTCAAACATTATTATTACTGCTATATTATTATTATGTTGACGGCAAATTACATTAAGAGCAAAAAATTAAATAATAATTCGAGGAAAATATACAATATGTGAGTATAATTAAATTCTATTTATCAAACAAAGTAATTGCGGTGGACCATAGTTACATGGTAATCAAATAATTATAAAACGAGATTTCCTCAATTTTGCGCTTTAATATGTCATAAAACGAATGTACCTATGTAAGGCGCATGCGCATATAAATATAAAGATCATTAACGATCTCAGCTACGTTGTTATTATTAACATAAAACACAGTATGTACAGTCAACGACGAAAGTGACTTAAGAAATTCTGATATATTAATCACTTTAACTCTTAAACCTTTCATAAAATAATAAACAAAACATGAAATATATTAACTTTGTCCTCTGGGGATTATAACATCAACATAACTTCACGCCTGTATCCCCGAAGGGGTAGGCTGAGATGTGTATTATACACCCACGATTCGCCAGTTATGTTAAGGTCCCAATGTAATAGGGGGCGAGCCTATTGCCATCTACCGGGCACATTATTAAGCGAGCGATAATTAGCATTTAGAATTATTTTCATGAATACCCTGTACTGAATATATCTATATTCTAAATATTCAAGTGTTAATCCACTTTTGTCGTTGACTGTATAGTCAGTGATAAAAATGGTTAAACATTAAAAAAAACAAACGATCTGTACTGTGAAATGCATCCATAAATGTTCATAACAAGTTATTTGTATGTAATCCTAAAAGAACAAGGTTCATATAATTCATTTTTGTTTTTTATTTAATTAAAGATTTGAAAGATAAAGGATGATCTGTAAATTTTAAATGTGTTAAGCCACTACTATCGCTGATTATACCAACTTATCTATACTAATATTATAAAGCTGAAGATTTTGTTTCTTTGTTTGAACGCGCTAATATTTGGAACTACTGGTTCGTTTTGTGTTGGATAGCCTATTATTCGAGGAAGGTTATAGGCTATTTATCATCACGCTACCAGCTAGGAGAACGGAGCAGTAATTATAAATGTCAACAAATCGGGCAAATTTCCATACAGTATTGTAGAACTAATAAATTACGGACATGGATGAGACAAATGGGTGCCACGGGGCCGAAGTTTTTTTTTTTTAAAGAATATTAGTAACCGAAATTACTAATATTCCCCCTAACCCCTCCAGCTAAGCTAAATTGCTTGTGTTAGGAGTGGGTTCACGTCGGTAGTGTAATGGCCAGGATTCGAACCCGGGACCTCTCGATCGTAGGGTCGACTCCTTAACCACTAAGCTACCGACGCTTCTAGAACCGACTAGACCGAAGCCGTGGGGCACAGTTTTTTCATATAAATTTCCTTTTTGACCTGTAGGTAGTGCACGATTAAACATAAATAGATCAAGCTCAATTTATCACATCTAATCAATGATTACATTAAAAATATTAACCTATATTAAGATCGCATTATCGAAGTAAAACATTGCACACTTTGTGTATCATCGAATATTACTACAAATGTTATAAAAAACGTAGAAAGTTAAACTGAACACATTTAGTCGAATATCGTAGACTAGAATGACGACTTTCGCTTTCAGACGCTTTCAACACACTAAAAGAAACTAATTTGCAACTTGTAAGCTTTAATATCTACAATCCTGTTATAGTTAAGAAAGAAAAATACACGTAAATACTTTTCATTATCATTTCAATCCAATGGTGTATGGTACTGGCTTAGAATAAAATTATAATTTATTTTCTAATAATTCTATTAATTGGCGATTAAACCAACGCCCCGTGTGGTTCTTCCGTTAATAATTGGCCTACTATTTATCTGACTTCTTTCAAGAAAACAGCTTAAGCTATGATCGCGGTAACTTGAGACCAAAAATTTAGTCATAATATTCTTAAATAGAATAATGAAGCGCAACTACTTGCGAAGAGGTTTAAGGTGACGTAAGCCCATATGAATAATCTTAAATAACATACAAGAATATTGTTATTTTAGATAACTTCATTCTTTTTCTTATTAACATTACTTGTATAATTTATAAATTATTATTGCTTTATCACATTTCTTGGTTTTGATAATAATCCGCATTTTTTTATTATAAACGCACAAAGCTAGGAGTTGCTTTGACGTTATGATAAAAACTGTATTGAACTATTGATCAAACAGACAGACATATCGCAGGTAAATCAATGTCGATTTATATGCGTGAGTCTTATTTATCAACATAGTCCGGCAAAACTCATCTTCATGGCTTTATTAAATTAACCTTGTCTGCAAATTATCTGAATCTGATAGCTATACCAGTAACAAGGGTAGTTATGTTTGCCTAACCCAAGTAGGTAATGTAGGAGGGGTTTACTTTCGCGACGTTCAAGTGGAGTACATGTCTTACAAAATATTTTATCGGTTTCAGGTAATGTGCAGCTGGTTCTATTTTCCATTTTGCTACAAAATTATAACTACGTATCTATGCAACTAGGCACTTCGATAGTCTATTAAATAATGTTTAAAATTATTATATTACTAAATATTTGATTGGTAGTAGATGAAAGAATATAATTTTCCTTTTTTATTCATTCTTCAATTGCATTTTCGAACTATTATACTCATTTATATAATTGCTTTTATTTACATAGGTAGTTCTCATAAGTGGACATCATTGGTAACTGATATCCCAACAGTTTTTAAATTTAGTTTGTTATAAACAGTATATTTTCATCACTTCCAACAGTATAACATGTATTACGGTTAGGAGAAAGCATCTTCGATATATCTTAATTTTATGCATCAACAAGAGAAAGTTAAGGAGCTAGTCTTATTTTCATCAACAACTCATAAATTTGACTTCATTAGAGAGCAAAAAATCGCACACATACATCTCCAGACATGATATTCGTACTCCTCGTATAATTTACACTCATTTTACAAGCTTACACAAACTTAAAAAGTGAAATAAATCAGGTAAATAACGGAAGATGGTAGAAGTCGTAACCTCGTTGACCTCGTGCGGCCAACCAAATATAGACTACGTGGTATGCGCCAGGGACGAAGCAGATCATTCCAGCTACGAAGAACACTGCTCCTTGGAGCCCATTCTCAGGTTCAGCAACGGCGAAGGCTCCCATGCCGAGGAGTCCGACGCCCACTAAAAGTAAAACGACTGCTGCACATACTGTTTTCCAATTTTCTCTGACTTTCGGATGGTTCCAGCAGTACATGGACGTCGTGGCTTCCACATATTCGTGGATCAATGAGTCTGAGTCCCGTGAAGTGGTGTCTTCTGTGCATTTGTATGTTTTGCTAAAAACAATAAAACAATCTTGGAGTTTCTCACAACGCTTTACACAATAAAACAATATTAATACGATACACTACACTTAGCCCCCCCTGAGATCTTCGGGGCCCAAGTCAACCAGACATGCAAGCAGGTAGGCGGTACTTCTGCTTATTGATGGACAAGGCTCTGGCACAGGCTTCCCTTTCGAGAGCGATGTGGCCCGCATCAGTTTATGAGTATATATGAGTTATTTGTCTATATTGTGTGCAGCAAAACAACCTTCAGTAACATTCTATTTACTACGTATTAATTTTTATGACTTAGTTTAATTGAGCGTGGTGTGGCCGTATACTAACAAATTGCAACTACAATCAAAATAGTATTATACATATTTGTAAAACAAAATGTATTTTGTTTTGTTAATGACTGTGATGACTGATGAGACTAGAATAATTGTATTAAAATTTATTAAAATAGGTATATTTAAAAAAATAATGTTTAAAGACCCAGTAATTACGAAGATCATAAACAAAACACCTACGTAATTTATTTAAAAAAGAATAATAGGGTGACATAATTTTTTTTATATAAGCTTCGTCAATATGGCTTCAACCCACATGATGGTAAGTAAGTATGTAAGTGACATGTAATGGATAAACCGCACTCTAATGTATCCAATACACATTGGCCAGTGATGGATGCGCAACTGTACGCCATCAACACGTAGGTGTTCACACAATGGTGCATAGCTCATTGCTACATCACAAGTCCTTTGAAGTGTGCCAAAAAATCGACAAAATCCCGATTGGGCGCCACGATGGCCAATCGTGCGCCAGTGTATACCTTTGCCCCCTGTACACAATGGCGATGGCTTGCGGTAGCCCATCCTGCCAATCATGGGCCATTGTGGACTGGATGCTTTATATAGTATATGTAAGGCCATATAGTATATGTAAGATGTATAGGGCACTCTCTAAAAGATGTCAGCAATGATGAATGCTAAAATGGTAGTCCGAAGGATAACATCCTCGACAATGTGTATGCATAATTTCATAATGATTGGAGAGTACTTAAGGTGTGAAAGTGTAACAAAGAAACTATCTTTCGCATTTATAATATATATTTTATTTCAAGTGGAGACACCGGAAGCCAGAGGGACGGTCCACCCACGAGGTTTGTGGGCCACTTCATCCATTTATAATAGTAGTTAGGATAAGGTAATATACCTTACGTAGATTGATATTAAAGCAAAAGTAAGAAACAAACAGAAATGGAGCAGGTCTATTTTGAATTGATACCCAAGAGACATCAAATGCAAGAGAGGAAGGCCATTCAAGACATGAGCAGATGAACTCAAAGTGGTAGCAGGAAGTCTGTGGATGAGAACTGCTGGAGACACCGGAGAACTTTAAGAGAGGGAGCTTTTCTTTATGCCACAATAAACTTACAGCCTGGATGACAGCAAGGGGCTCACCCACTATTTCTTTTATTGATAAATTCTATATTAATTCATGCATAGCTGAGGTTCTGTAATTGTACAGTAAAGTTCAGAGTAAAAAAAAAACATTCTAAGTCAAAAAAGCAGTCAAAAGGATATCCAAGAATTATAAAATAATATTGTCTACCTGTTTTCTGTCAAGCAAACACTGACAAACGACACATCTGGCTTTTTCTCTATGTAATTCATGTCAACCAACACTTGAGTAATGTAATATTTGAGTATGAAGCAAGCAAGTTTTATGTATCAACAGAATCAAGGATCACAATCGACTGTGTTATATGGAGTAAAGATCAGTAAGGCATGTGCAATTGTATTACTCATCAAATGAAATCTATGAGTGTAACGTTTATTTATTTGAACTTGTGTGCCAAGAGAGCAAGACTCTCAATTGAATCATGGCCTCTTTTTTATTGAGAGTGAATTAATTAGCATGATAGTATATGATGGGAAATGTCATAACTCGTTCATAAAAGTATTAAAAACGCTTTAGATTAAATACTCTATTGTGATGCAGTCTTTAGTCATTCTTTACATAAGCCTGATAACCATATAGGATATAAAAAACTATAGAACTAGGTGTTAACTGCTTAGAGTGTTTATTTTCAAAAACCTTTTATAAAGCTCATCTATCTTACATACTTAATTCCAAAGATCAATTTCATGCTTCTAGACCCAGTTATGACACTGCATATTGTCTATAAGTGTTTATTTTATTACGAAGATGTTGCATCAATAAGCATTTTAATCTAACTTTCTATCAACTGCAAAAGAACCTTACACAATATTAACAGTTTTCTAACTGATTGTTTAATAATTCTTTTAATGAGTGTGTAAATGCATGCAATATATTTTATAACATGTTTATTATTGCAGTTTAGTTGTTCCATTAGCATAGTGTTTATAAATTATTTAATTTAATGTGTAATTTATAGTTAGACTAATATAGACGACTATTTTTTTGGAGGCCCTGTTCCAAATTCTACACCATAAAATAAGAATAGTAAGAAAAATATTTTGTTTAGTGTCTTTATATGTATTGAAAAAAAAAAATGCTTTATAGGTTTATTCTTTCAATTATACATAGACCAATATTTATCTACTGTAGGACACAATCGTCGTCAATTCTTACTATTCTTAGTAAGACTATTATCATTTTATGAGGGTAATAAATTTAGCGCAACATTACAGAATGGGTCAGTGTACAACATCATTTAGCTAATGTTAACAAGTAATTAGCGGCACAAAACTCTAGAGCAAGTCTGAGGAGTAAGTAACCGCTCGCAAGTTCAACTGCCTTTGCTCCAGTAAAGCATAATGACTCACGGAAAGGTCATGGACATACTGACATTATAACACAAAGAATTGCGTTCTTCTTAAAATCTAATAAATGGAAATTTATCAAATAATGTTCATGAATAAATAAACTAACGTTACCTGGCCAGATATTCAGTTCCATTTTTATATTTATTCTGTAAAGGCGATCTGTCTCCAGTAGCACCGTAAACTTTGATAGCTTCATCGGTCTCTTCCTCAAATGCGTCGTCAATAGAAAATCGTTTGTCGCTGTTACCGAAAGGCCGCGTCATGGTTAAATATGTGCGTTATATGTCTGGAGATGTAATATAAACATCACAACTTTAATACAGGACAAAACACAGCTGTCAATTTGTCATATCAACATGCGCCATATTGATTGCCGATTGCCGTACGATCTGAAACCTATTATGATGTAAGATTTGAACAGTTTGAACTTAATTATATATTTCTAATTAATAATGTAATTAGGTTCATGGAAAAATAATAACAATTAAATAGAATGTGGAGAAGTGTTTAACAATATGTACCTTATCTTATTTATTATTTGTCATCATGATGTTTTAAAAACATAAAGGTTGTAGCATCCTATATCGACTCAAGGACCCAACAGTTTTTTTATGAGAATTGCAAATTTGAAGGAATTTCCAAATTTTTTTAGTGACAGCATACACAATAATACTCCTAAAGACGTAATCTTGTACTATTTTTTGTTATGCTACTTAGGTGGCAGACAAGCATGCGGCCAAGCTGATGGAAATGGACTTGTGTAACATCAATTAAATCAAAATCATTTCTCTGTTCTTTTCCCATCACATACAAATATACGGCACAACATTTTTGCCTCTTCCAGTTCTATCTGTCCTCCACTCCTGACTCGTCATCTCTGTACTCACTCTTTACATACTACCTTTACACACATCACCCATCCTTACTTCGGCCTAGATCTAAAAACCTACTTTTGTATCCATCTACATTGATATTCATCACTCTTATTGTAACTTATTTTTCATATCGGCCGTAACATAGATATATTATTACTCCACTACGACGACGCAACACGCAACGCGACAGCCGCCGGCCGCAACGTTCACACAGAGTCAAATAATATTGACTATGCTGATTCCTGAGCTGTGTTGGAGTAGCAATAACTCAATAGGTTTTTATTTTCTTTAGTTCATCGGCATTCAAAATATATTCCCCTTCTTGAATATTCTTATGAGTTCTGTTATGACACTCATCACCTATCCACGAGCTCCTCGATAATGTGACTTTGTATGTATTTTATATAAGTATAAAAATAGAGATATATATTATATTGAGATTAGATAAATTAATCAGAGATTTTTAGAACGTATAGGACCTAAAATTTGAATAACTTGTTTCAAAGGCGTGTTAATGAAACCGTTTATGATTCGAAAATGGGTGGACCGATTTTCATTATCTTTGACTTTTAGATTTGTCTCCGCTTATACTGTGCCTTTTGAGTTATCTTTTTGTTGAAATCCCCACGTTCACCCCTCCGTCACCACTGGCGGTAGGAGTAGTTATGTCGGACTCGATCCAACCAAAACCACACGCCGTCTCGGGTCTCTAATGCTGGGGGTGAAAGGTAGCCAAATAAGGCCATTTCCTCGCAACCCGGTTGACCCTGAGCCATCGACGGCTTTGAAATGGTGTCCTCGGGATACTGTGTCTATTAAAGATGAGACATTCACGAAATAAATTCAGCTGATGAGGCAAACAACATAATTATTATTTTATTATTATTTTTAATTGCCTTATTGGCTTAATTTTAAGAGACGTCTGACCTCCCAACCCCGAGAAGAAAATTGGCACTAGAGCCTCGTCCATTGTTTAAAAGGTACACCGACTCGCAGGTGAGGTTGACTTGGGCCTAGAAGGTATTGGTGGAGCCCTGAGTGCCAACGACTACGGGCCCAAATCGAATTTCAACGTTTACCTATAGATGGTGAGATTTTCGACAGAGCAAAATACTATCAAGTTGTAACTGAGCCCGATGACCTTAAGGAACTAAGGATGAAGGGAGTGAAATAACAATATTGTAACTCAATGAAACAACATAATAATTCACCTTTTTTTTTTTTTTTTTTTTTTTTTTTTATCGTGCGGAAATCCCTTCGGATACCCCCCCGCGTGCCAGCGGGGGCGGTTATGTCAATGAATACCTTGATCGAGATACTCATACAAAGTATTATAACGCTTATAACCGCTATAAAATATGCAGAGCACCAACAGCGAACTCTTCGAACGTATCTGATGACAGTGAAGGTGCAAAAGACTTGTATTTTAGCTACCAATAGTGATAATAATTCAGAAAAAGTGTAATGTCATGTGTCAATCAAAATCAAATATCAATTGCGTTTTGTCAATGTCAAAACCGCATGGCAGTGTAATACTCTGTATTTCTTGTTTACTTCAGTAATATGTACTATTACGGACTTATTGTATAATTGTTAGTGTTGATAATGTTGATATAGTTCAGTTAAAATCGTTATAAGTGCAATTTTCAATCATGGTTAACAAAGATTGGTCGAAAGTATCACCTAGTTTATTGCAGCCAGTTTTGAACTGCATTAGCAAGCAGAATTTCAAGATTATGACTCCTATACAGGCAGCGGTGATACCGTTGATTTTGTCTTGCAAGGATGTAGTAGCAGAAGCAGTCACAGGGTCTGGTAAGACCCTAGCATTCGTAATACCGTTGTTAGAAATGTTAATGAAGAAAGGGAAGGATTCTACGCTAAGGAAAGACTTTACTTATGCTCTTATTATATCACCAACCAGGGAATTGGCGACACAGATTTGTAAGGTAAAAAACTTTTAACTAACACCACTTACAATGAAGATAGATTCGATTTTTATTCAAACTATGTAATACTAGTTTTCTAGTGGGTACATGTTGTGTGGATTGCTTAGGACATCAAATATTCTAAATCAGGAACTGTCTATTGGTGTTAATAGTGCACTATATATTATTCCATGTTGCTACTGAAATTTTTCAACATCAAAACCCAACATTATGAGAATGACTGGCAATGGCAACAGGCTGAGAATTTAATTTACAATTTTTGCATGCTATAAGTAATTCCTCCATCTGGCAAATCTAAATTATATTGAAATTTTATTGAAATTGAAATTCTATTCCAATTTAAATTTTATACATAATAAAAAAAATCTGCTAGGTTAAATTTTATTCAATCTTAAATTTTATTTAAATTGTATTCAAATTGAAATATTATTTAAATTTATTTTGCATCTTTCAGGTCATAGATCTATTTCTCCAAGAGCCAGAACTATCTCATATAACAATAGGTCTTCTTGTTGGTGGCAGACCAGTGGAGGTTGATATTGAGACTATACAGAAGGGTGCTCACATAGTAGTGTGCACACCAGGCAGGCTTGAGGACTTGCTAGGTGAGAGAAAGCAGTTGAGTCTGGCTGGGAGACTTAGAGAATTGGTTAGTACTGTCTTTATAAAAATAAATACTAATTGACTTCTAATGTTTGGCATGTCAAGGTCAAATTGTCAAGATTTTTGGTGCGGCATATAGTCACTGGAGACTAAGAACAACTTAGAGGTCTAGTGAGTCACATGTTGACACTGTAACAACCCTTGTGGCCCCTCATTGAGCTGTGTTCTAGTTCTAGCTATGAATTTGTAACTTGAATGTGCTCTAATGAAGCAATTTTGTGGACTCAACATTCAGCACACAAAAAGAATCAAATCTTTAAAAAAATTACTTGTTTCTATGTTAAATGGATATCTGACATATTTTACAGTCGTTCAATAGGCTGCTACCCCACTTTTTGTGGCTTCATGACTAAATAAGCGACAATAATATTTGTGTAAATCATGCCAAGAGCCATATTTAAGCCGACACAATTATTCTGAGTTTGTTTGTTCTCTGTGACTGTCATTCATTTCTAAAGGGCACTGCTGTACAAAGATAGGGTGGTTGTTATTAGATAAATGTTTGGTAATGCAAATATAAAAATGAAGTAGGTATAGATATGTAGATACTGATGTTAATGCAAACAAATTATTTAAAGCAATTTAAATAATTTGTTAAAATAATAATAATAAAATATCAAACAAAAGTTTCAATTTCAGGAAATTTTAATTCTTGATGAAGCAGACCGCCTCCTTGATTTAGGATTCAGTACAACACTCACCACTATTCTCCAATACCTACCAAGACAGCGCCGCACAGGGCTCTTCTCCGCCACACAGACCAAGGAACTCCAGGATCTGGTCAGAGCCGGTTTAAGAAACCCAGTGGTTGTCAGTGTAAAAGAAAAAGCCACCATCAGCACCCCACTACTTCTAGAAAACTATTATGTCATAGTGGAACCGCAAGATAAATTCTTATTTCTACTAAATTTTATAAGAAACCGAAAAATAGCAAAAGGGTTGTTCTTTTTACCGACCTGTGCGTGTGTGGACTACTGGGCGGATGTGTTACCAGTATTCTTGCCAGATATAAATATTTTTTCCATTCATGGGAAAATGAAATTAAAGAGGAGTAAAATTTTGGAGAAGTTCCGCACTGCTGACAACACGATTTTGCTGTGTACAGATCTAATGGCAAGGTTGGTTATGATTAGTAGTTGACCATATATTATAAGCTTATAAATCTTAAGGCTTTCACGGCCGGCGTTGCATGTAGAATATACTGCTTCTGGGCTGTTTGGCCGTGGTCCATCGGAAACTTGTATTCGGACGTTTTGTCGATCACTGCGGTCGACATCTTTAAGTGCGGAAAACCTTCCTCGACGGCAACTTCTCTGCCCACGTCGTTTCCCCCCTCCAACTGCACCTATAAATACGCCAGTGACTCGGGCCTCTACATCAGTCGCAGAGAAGTCGCCTCCGAGGAAGGTTCTCCGCACTCGACGGCGTCCCGACGTGTGCCACTGAAGATGTCGACCGCAGTGATCGACGAAACGTCTGGAATACAAGTTTCCGATGGACCACGGCCAAACAGCCCGGAAGCAGTATATTCTACATATATTATAACTTTGTTTAGATCCGTTATGGATAGAATTTGGTAAGTTCTCCGGTAAATCTCCAACTCACTTACTCATCATCATTCTTCAAGCCTTTTCCTAACTCAGGTGGGGTCAGGTTTCAGTTTTCGCAAATGGCCCGCCCATTTGCGAAAGTATAATAATCAGCAGGCCTACCATGAAACGTACATCCGCAATTGCGGACTGAAATTTCGGGAAAACGGTACCATGAAACGCACTTATACCGCAATCGGGCCCGCATTCGGCCTTAAATCCTACCATGAAACGACCTGTAAAAGCAAAATTTGGAATTTTGACAGCCCGCCAAAATTTTTATATCACGATATTTAGTATATATAATAAATATATAATATATAAAAAAATAATCGAATACACGATACTATACCACTTATTTCAAAAGGTCGAAAGGTTATCATAATTCAATAAAACGGAATGTATTATTAATATGTTGGTTTATAATAGTCCATATTTTAATAGAAATATATTGTAACCGAAAACCTCCTTGATATGTTTGATTCACTGTCGAACATAATTTATGGTCCCGACCGAAAGAACAATAACAGAATTAACTTCATGGTACCTTTTTTTTTTCGTGCGGAAATCCCTTCGAATACTTCTTTCGTTCGCGTTTCGTGCGGGCCGGCTATTGTGGATGTACATTCCACGGTAGACTTACTGATCACCACAATCCACATGTGCTAACCTAGTCCATTAAAACTCAGCAAAGAGCCGAATAAATGCTACTGAATACAGCCTAAGTAATATTTCACGTCGGGGTGCGAGGGATATGCTCTATGGGCAACCTTACACCCCGGCGTCTGTAGACCCGAGACGGCGTGCGGTTTTAGTCGGTTCAAGCCCGACATAACCTCCCCCGCAGGCACGCGGTGGGGTATCCGAAGGGATTTCCGCACGATAAAAAAAAAAAAAAGTGTTTTAGTATAATTTAGTTTGTTGGCCTATTTTAATGGTCTGTAAGTTATTTGTATGCTCCACTTACCGCAGAGGGCTGGATATTCCGGAGGTGGAGTGGGTTCTGCAATGGGAGCCGCCCACGCAGCCCGCGGCTCTCGTCCACCGCGTGGGAAGGGCGGCACGAGGAGGCGCCAAGGGCTGCTCGCTTCTACCCCTGCTACCCACGGAAGACACGTACGTGCCCTTCATCAGGACCAATCAGCTGGTGGAGCTGAAAGACTGGAGGCAGTCGAGAGATGAGATCAAGATTAGTCCCAAGCTGAAGGATAAGGTTGGTTGTGATATCTACAATTTTTCCTGCTTTTTAACTGACTTCAAAAATGTGAGGTTCTCACATTTAATATTATAGTAAAGTTGTAAAGTTCGACCCATTTCGATAATTTGCACATTTCTTCGGGGATACATGCGTGAATTTATGTTATGTTATGTTTTGTAAACACGCACCTAGTAAAAAACAACATAAACGAGAATAGCTGACCGTGGTACATTTTGAAAACATACATTTGAATTAAAAAATACACCGTTTAGAAAATGAATTAAACGATATATCCATTCATCAAGATCGGTCCACTTGTTTAGTAGTTATGAGGGTACATATAGCTAGATATACATACTTATACATAAAAGAATTGGTTAATTACAGGTACTCACAATGCTTCACGAACAACAAAAGAAAGACCGGTCCATCCTTGACAAGGGCCAGCGAGCATTCGTCTCACACATGCGAGCGTACACCAAACACGAATGTAATTTACTCCTGCAATTCAAAGAACTGCCTCTAGGCCACATCGCTACCAGCTATGGTCTTCTAAAGTTGCCCTTGATGCCAGAAGTAAAGCAAGAGCATAAGGACCAGTTTGTGGGGCCAAAAGAGCAAATTGACTATAATAGTATACCGTATAAGGATAAGCAGAAGGAGAAGAGTAGGTTGCAGAAGCTGGAGGAGTATAAGAAGACAGGAGTATGGCCGTCGAAAAAGAAAAAGAAAATGGTTAGAATTCAATTAATTTTTTAAGCAATTTGTATGCTTACTTTTTTATTTCTATCCGAAAAAAAGAACATCTAGAACGGGACTTGAACCCGCGACCACTCCCTTACAGGGGGTATGCTCTGACCAACTGAGCCACCTGGACACGTCCCAGATATTCGAAATTCTCCGATATATTATATACGTCTCAAGGCGACGCTGGAGAATTTCGAACATCTAGATTGCCCAGTTCGGTCATGTAAAAGTTCCCACATATACTTTTGGAAATATACAGCTATGAAATTATACAGTTTAAACGCAGCGCGTAATAATTTAACAATATAATAAAACACCTAAACCTAATTTACTTATAAATGATGCAGGGTCCGATTTTGTGTGAATATTAATTATAAATAACGTGAAAATTTTCGATAACTATTATGAGATAGGTACCTACTCCTTGGGGTGCGACTGGTTGGATCTCCTCCAAGTTTGGCGCACCCTGGGCAACGTGGGCGATGACGCATCATTGATTGCTCCTCTGGCGTAACTGGCGTCAATGTCAAGAGTCTGACCAACCGGCCCTTTTCAGGGCCAGCTGACCCCATTGCACGAGGGGGTCGGGGTATGGCGGGCCTGCAAGGCCCGCGCGGGTGGGGGTCGCTCCATGTACCCCTCTGCTGTTATCAGAGGGTACACTGCGAATGGCCCAGGGTCAGTCGGAGTGCGAGGGATATGCTCTATGGGTAACCTTACACCCCGGCGTCTGTAGACCCGAGACGGCGTGCGGTTTTAGTCGGTTCAAGCCCGACATAACCGCCCCCGCTGGCCAGGGGAGGGGGGGGGGTATCCGAATGGATTTCCGCACAAAAAAAAAGGTACCTACTCCTTTGTCGATACCGACTACTGTAATTATTTTTGTAAACATAGCAACACAGCAAACTTGTCATTCGCTTCATGGTTTTTATTACCCACAATCAAATTATCTCAAATTAAAATTTCACGAAGCTATCTACTGTAGAGGATCAGAGAAAACATTACGGATAATTCAGAATTATTACCTATATTATGGGTAAAATTCATAGCTTGGCAATAAAAAAAAAACTATCGCTATTTCTCTCTCGTGTACGCTGATAGCCATAGTCTATAGTTCATGATCGGGCTACGTTTACTGTCAGTCTGATGTACGACAGAATACAGAAACAAGAACGCTCTACAAAACCGAAGTAAGTCGATCGTAGCCGGGCTCTCTTTCTTCTTGCCAACGTACCAACCTAAGCGCCAGGACCAGTACTTCATCTTAGTTGGAATAATGAAGGTTGCATGTAACACAAATTCTATGCCCTTTTATTGACGACCCCGTGGTGTGGCGTTTAGACCGTTCGACTGCTACATCGGAGGTCGGGGGATCAATTCCCGCTTAATGCAAACATTTGTATGTATGAATATGTCTATTTAGATTGGTCTGGTTTTTTTTTAATGAATAATGTGTATGTATCTACAATAAAAATGAATCTAAGTATGTATATCCGCATTATAGAACCTATAATACAAGCTAGTTAAGCGATGCTTACTTTGTATCCAGGTAGCACTGTGTAGAATGTAGAATGTCCTAGAATATTAATTTATTATTATTTCAATATTTAAGTCACACAAATAAATATCGGATTAATGATTCTTCTACTTTTTCATTTATAGATGCAGACGCAATCATGGGAACAGGCTAAACAGAATAAAGAAGAGCGTAAACTAAAACGGAAGAAGCGAAAAGAATGGAAAACGCAGAACAGCACTGAAGTAGGCAAGAAGAAGAAACGCAAGGCTGTTACGCAGGAGGAGTTGAACGAGTTAGCCGCCGATATAGCGCTTATGAAAAAGTTGAAGAAAAGGAAGATTACTGAGGACCAGTTTGATAAAGAGTTCGAAGTGTAGGGTGCCTTCATTGTTTATGTACAAATTGTATAATAAATAGTTTTATTTGTACTTTGATTTATTATTATATGGCTATAATAGATGTTGATGGGCCGAGTGAGAAACAGCATGAGGGAATGTTCTGGTATGGAAGAAGATGCAGTGACAAAGATAAAGAGATGCTATCTGCTGTCCTCAAACTAAAAGGCGGCTAAGTAACTTCAGGTCAAGTTTCACATCTTAACTTTAGACAAATTTATATATTATATGACTAGCAACTTCATTTTTTCGTATACGCTCAAAAATATATCAGATTTATATAAAATACTAGCATAAGTCTCGAGTGAATAGGTTCCTTCTAGGCAAACATGATCCATCGTAGACCACATCGTCGCTTACGAACAGGTGAGATAGAGGTCAAACGTGAGCCTCTCGTCCATTAAAACAAATAGGTTTTAAAATATGCCCTTATTTTTCAGCGATATCTCGAAATTTGCTTTATACCATACCTACTCTAAAAAGCTTATTTTATTCACGCAAAACAGTGAATAAAAAGGCCTTTTATTCACGGTTTTGTTTTTATTCACTATTTTGGTGTTTGAATTTGGAACACAAAAATATATCCGGTCTCTATTTCAATGCTTACACAAACTCCTTGCGCTAAGATTCGAAATTCAAAACTCTTTGGTGCAAATAAATTCTCGAGATTTGATTGGTCGATATTTGCGACAAGGAGTTTGGCATTAGATTAAAAACTGTTTTGTGTTCTTTGCTGCCTTTATAAGAAATAAATATTGTTTCACAAGTTGACCACTCTAATGATAATAATAAGAAAATTATGCTTAATTTCAGTCATTGCTCTAATTTTAATGTCCATTTCAATTAATGTAACAGTTCTTATTTCTTGATTAAATTTCTATTTTCGCTAAAATTATGTCTTTTCTCGTAGTCATGGTATAAAGTATAGTATGCAACTCCTGAATAAAGTACGAATTTATATCGAGAGCCATGAATCACTCGCGTCGTTCAGGATTCTAACAGTTGAATCACTCGCTGCGCTCGTGATTCAATCATTAGAATCCTTCTCTTGCTCGTGACTCATCTACGGCCCTCGCTTTAAATCCGTCCTTTATTCACTAGTTGCATAATATACTATTTTCACTTGTTCATTGACGTAATAGATTTATGGAGCGAGTGAACGGGTAACTCGGTCAATCAGTAGGCCTACCATGAAACCATAGACCAATACAATATTGGTCTATGCTTGAAACGTATATCAGGTGGGCCGTGTGCTTGTCTGCCACCTTAGTGGCATAAAAAAAAGTGTCATTTGGGTACCATAAAGTTGGGGGTGGCAGGTGAGGCCGCCTGTCACCCCAGCAGAAGCAGGCCGGGACGGTGGGGCGACTAGCGCCCCTCCCCCAAACCGGGGCAAGACGGGGACACCGTGGTTCCCAAACCCGAGGGGGCCATCTCGAAACCGGAGATGGCCCAGGGTCAGTCGGGGTGCGAGGGATATGCTCTATGGGCAACCTTACACCCCGGCGTCTGCAGACCCGAGACGGCGTGCGGTTTTAGTCGGTTCGACATAACCGCCCCCGCTGGGCGGCGGGGGGGTATCCGAGGGGATTTCCGCACGAAAAAAAAAAAGAAGGGTACCATAAAGTTACTTCGGATTTCGTTTTTTCGGTCGGGATTATAAAGTGTGTTCGGGACTGAACCAAACATCAAGGAGGATTTCGATTGCAATATATTTCTATTAAACATACTTTTTTTTTATACCACTCAGGTGGCAGACAAGCTCACCGTCCACCTGATGGGAAGCGGTTACCGTGGCCTATGGACATGTGCAACACCAGGGGCGTCACACACGCGCTGCCGACTCTGTAAAAACCTAATGCCGTTCTTGAAGAACCCCACATTGTAGTCGCTTGGGAAAACCACAGCAGGGAGATCATTCCACAGCCTGAGGGTGCGCGGAATAAAGTACCTTTCATACCTAACTGTACGCACCGTTTCCGGGCTCAACGTGTGAGGATGAATTCCCTGTCAGTGGCGAGCGGTGCAATGATAGAATGTGGTCGTGGGCATCATGTTATACAAGTCTTCTCTACACACACTCCATTATAAAGGCGGTAGAAAACGCTCAGGGAGGCGAAATCTCTCCTAAGGTTAAGAGGTTCTACACTGCCTGTTTACGTTTCATGGTACCAACTGCCCAAAATTTTGGTCCGCAATTGCAGGATGTACCTTTCGTGGTAGGCCAACAGATTGAGGATATTTCAAAGAAAGGTCAGGTCAAGAGTACTTTTGACCAAGCCTTTCTTTGAAATATCAATATGCAATTGGTATCATGAAACGCACTTATACCGCAATCGAGCCCGAAGACATACCGGCGAGCATGTATGAAAACAATTTCATGACATTGAAATAAAACTATTTTTAATGGATTCTATCGCGATTTATTTGATGTTATTTTATATTTTACATTGATCCCGACGTTTCGGTTGCTTTTCAACAGCCATGGTCACGGGGAGAGTAAAGATGGTTGTTGTCTTGTAGTTTGAAATGTAAGTTATCTCAAAGAATTTATGTTGAATTGTTGGTGTTACTATTTACGCAGAATGAGCTCACAGTGTCATGGAGTCTTGTTGTATTTCATAGATAGAATCCGTTAAAAATAGTTTTATTTCAATGTGTGACATTCGCGTAAACTTCCGACAATATCAATTTTATGAAAGTTGAAAAAGCGAAAGGTGTGTGTGAGGTTCGTAGCAAGTGGAAAAGTGTGGTCTCTGCCTATACCACATTGGTTATTTATTTGTAAAGATTGCACGGGTAGGTATTAGAAATAATACGACCAATGAAAATAGTAAAATAAATATATATTCTGTTCAACTTTCGTACCAACATTTATGATCTGAGTATTACTTATCCAAACACAACAAGGCACTTAACACCTATACTTAATATAATATTGTCAAATTTCATGTAAATATTATCCAATTTTATATACTGAAGCATTTGGCACTCGCGATAGCACCATCGGCGATTAATCCTAGATTGTATAAACATGGATTGAACTATATTTATTTATTATTATAGAAACATATTAACAAAATGCAGTTTTACGATAACTTCTTTGCGGCGCGTATTCACTAGTTGACATTTCATTATTATATTCGCATTATTGCAAGCTGTACTAATATTTACAATAAATCTGTGTTAGTCATTGTGACACTAAAATATCATGGTCACTAACATTACTATCATAATACCTACACACTAATACTAGGAATTCAGTGCAAGGTGCGACTGAAATAAATTGAGCTGAGCGAGCAGGACTCTTACTTGAAAATAAGACATCTTACTAAGGCCGCGCGCTCGTGAAACTGTTTTTCGATGATTATTCCTCAATGGTACATCGGACATGAACCATCTTCAAAACACTCCTCAGTGTCCACACTATCACCGTGGTAAATTTGGTCAAGATCGCGCGAGTGGTTAAAGAGGAGTTCAGCCACCAACAAACGGTTATGCCGCGTATAATAATAGTAATCATAGTGACACGTTCATAAATAAAAAAATTGTAATACTCGTAGTGTACTTTTTTTTTTTTTTATCGTGCGGAAATCCTTTCGGATACCCCCCCGCGTGCCAGCGGGGGCGGTTATGTCGGGCTTGAACCGACTAACACGTAGTGTACCTATTCAATTGTCGTCAAATCGTTTCTTTTTATTTTCGTATTTTTGAAATATCCCTTTCATTAGAATACGTTTTTATGTTGCTTTTATGCTTTAAATATTAGAGTTGCAATTTTTTTATTCTAAACATTCAGTAATAAGGAGATAAAAATATACTGTTATAGAGCTGCGTACTATTACGAGGCGTATGCGCAGCGAGCTGTCGCTACGCCGTATACCGATAGTAATAATCGATGTTCGAGTGGCTCATTTGTTTCCGTACTGACGTGACGGCCCGACCAGCTGTAATTGTAGCAACAGCAATTTTTATTTAAATTAAAAACAATCATGTTACCAAAAAATTAATAATCATTAGTGAATACGCGTTTATTTATTATATTTTAATCAAGTATGATATTATAGTTTTCGTGAACCCAAGTCACAGGACACTTGGGGTCAGAAAGCTATAACTTATAAGATTAACATTTTACAGAGATTTTGCGTTCATTTAAAAAAAAAAAAAACCTATTTTGTATGTAAGTATTCACCCTCTATTCTGAATATCTAATGCATCTGTACAAGAACAATTACGGATGACCCCTTACTACAAGGGACCAGACGTATGGCCCCTTGCCAAAAGGGACCAAACAGTGTACCCCACACGACAAGAGACCACACGTATTACTCCTTGCGGGTTTGGTCCTACGAGGACCCGTTGTGACATGAAACTACATGTCGTTAACCTTACGACAAGGCTACAAGCTCGTGAGAATACACAAAAATACAATACAGATTGTGCAAAATTCTATAACTTATTCTGACAACACAACATACAAAATAGGGTTCTTTATTTCGCTTTATACATTACAAGATTGCGTGTATATTTTAGCGCTGTAGATCTACAGTAGATAAGAGAATATACAATTATTTTATAAGAACGGTAAATATGGTATCGTTTAGCACCTTTTAAGATATATGATATACGTTTTCTTAGATATATGAATTTCATATGATTTCAAACATTACTTCTATGCGACTATCCAGTTTTTATACATTCTAAGACGACGTATAAACATTATATTATTGTGCGTTCGGTCATATTTTACTATTTTCAGTTTTCTTTCGTCACATTTTCTAGTCAAAGAGGAGTAGATAATATTTACATTAACGTGAATATTGCAATAAATATACGATTCGTTTATTAGAATATAGGCTAGAGAATAAATGCTGAAATGACGTTATTACTTAAAGCGGATTTCAATAATTTATAGAAACTAAATCGCGTTGTACTAATTTAATTTCGATTAGCTAAACGCAAGTACCCAGTTTAGTTGAATGGATATTCACTGGTGAAATCAGTCCTTAGTATATTATTGCATAGTTATTTAAAACATATCAAAGTATTCAATGAATTCTTTCATTGTAGGGAAAATATGAGCTTTTTTTTAATTTAACTATTTTCTAACAAACGTATTGCAATCCACATTATACTTGACATACGTTATTAATCAGGGAAGCGTCCAAAGCGGTGGTAAATAGAAAAAAAAACACAATTACAAATTATTTAACGTCAAAATAATAACAGTCGAAATCTTTACATTACGGCGAGCGTCCATCGAATGTTATCGTCTTATATTTATAAATATTCTTCAGCGTTTCTTTCATAACTTGGCATCGTCGGGCAATGTAAGCATATTCGATGGACAACAAGCATTAATGTCGATTATAAAATTTACAATAAGTACATTAAAATAACGCGTATTTATACACAATAGGTTAAAAAATGCTAAGAACTCAAAAATGAAAAATACAAAAAGCGTCACATACAAGTCGGAAATCTTCGAGAAATACTAAGCTAAGATCATGTTGACATCGTCATTACACTGTTTTCCATGACATACTTTTGCAAACAATACAATAAAATGTTGAACGACACTATTATTTATAAATATATTCATACAGGTAAAAAAAACAAGCATTTTTCATACAAATTCATACATTGCCTTGTCATGATACAAAATATCGAACATCTAAGTTTACGCCATCATAAATTAGATAAGTAAAATTATAATAATCGTCGTAATAATACTAATAAATTTAAACTATAATACTGCCAAAGTGACAGCGCGACCTAACCTGTCAAATGTCAAATTTCATAAGTGACATGACTAGCTGCAAAGGACCATAAAATGTATCCAATCATATGAAATTAATACTTTCAGTTGTTTCAATGACAATTTGCGTCCTTAAGACAATTTATTTTACAAAACGTTATTTATTTTGTGAGAGTAAAATATTATAAGAGTAAGCGAAGTTACGCGTTTACGTTAATTTCAAGATGGCGTCGTGATTTTTCGCCGCCAAATATCGAAAGAAAGACATCTTAAAATGAAATAATAAAACAGCAAAACTTACACTAGAGTAAAATTATAGTAGAATTATTAATAATGCATTGAGCCAGCAATTTGTTTAGAAGCGATGCGACTTATCATTATTAATTGAAAATTAAGAGATATACAAAAGCACCAAGTTACTGGACTCTTAAGACTATCTTACAAAAGAATTACAGGCTAGACATTAGAAATATTACTTGGCACAAGGTAACATTTTACAAAATATTGAACATAAAACTGGCGTTTTACGATTAAAATATTCGATGTTGCCATATCGGGCGATCTTGATGTTGCCAGTGTAAATAAAATAGATGTTCCAGCCTGTTCATAAATAGCAAGGTATATTTCGAATGTTTAACCTGAAATTAAAGCCCTATACACACAAATTTTCACATTTCAAATATATATTGATATTGGGATATTTGATTATGGACTCTTAAACAATCTTGTATGGTTTATCTCACCATATTATATTAATGTGTGGCTATCGATATACGCACCTTAGCATAACATATCTAAAGAGTTATTTACGAAGTACATTTCACCTTTTTTACTATTTGTGTTGGTATTATTGGGTGTTAAAGCCAGTTACACATCTCAAATTTGACACCAGAGGGCGCTGAGCGCTTCGGCGATGACAAGGCAGCAATATAAGGTGTCACAAAATTAGGTCTCTGAATTTGGTGAGATGACTTGGTATCGACACTATATGTATTTAAAACAAAAAAAAATATCGGTAAAAAAAAAAAATTAAAATGAAAAAAAAAAGAAAGAATAAGAATGAAAAAAAAAAACACCACCAGCGACCAGCGTCACGCGACGCGACGAGCACACGTGACGCTGGTCGCGATTTAGGTATTTCCCACACATCCCCTTGGAGAATACTGCGAGGACTGCACGCCTACCACGTGCGTCACGGACTCGTCGAGTCACGTGACACTGGTCGCTGGTGGTTTTTTTTTTCATTTTTATTTCATTTTTATTCTTTTTTTTTTTCTACCTTATATTATTTTTTTTTGTTTCAAATACATATTTTGTCGATACCAAGGCATCTCACTAAATTCAGAGACCTAATTTTGTGACACCCTATATATCGTGATACCAATCGCCGAAAACTATTTCATCATCGGCGATCAATCGCTTTCTGTCATCGCTTTCATGAAGCTACCTTTACGATAAGGACACCCAGGAGAACCATTGTTTGATAGACTTCGATAGAAATAATACAAAATAATGAATTAAATAAAACGTTTACGTCTTAGTCACTTAACTCTTATAGTAACATTGATCGATGTCAAAATCTCAGTAAGCGCACTGGATTTCTTTTTGTACAGAATATATTGTATTTGTGTGATAGTTATTTTGTTAGTTGTGCTACCCAAGTCACACATTTATATATTAAGGCCCTGTCTGGACGCAAGCTACCATAATTATGCTTATTTTTTGTTTCTAAGATTATTTCTCTCTCTCTCTAAGATTACTGATGCTAGACAGTTGATTTTTTTTATATATACAGCTAATTATCTACTGTTCACGCACATCCAAAAACATTTTGGATAAATAGAGCAGTTTCTTGTTAAAAAAATTGCAAAGAAACACTCTTTGAAATAAATTTTTCGTTTCAATTATCTCAATATTTTTAGCGATGACATATATATTTTTTGTTACAAATATAAAGAAAATTTAATGAACTAGTGGGATATCTACAAATTAACATCCTCAAATCCGTCATATTTTTTAAATGATTTATTTATCTGTTTGATTTGTTTGGCGGCAAACGGATAAATAAATCATTTAAAAAATATGACGGATTTTTAACAAGAAACTGCTTATTTATCCAAAATGTTTTTGGATGTGCGTGAACAGTAGATAATTAGCTGTATATATAAAAAAAATCAACTTTCTAGCATCAGTACTCTTATAGAGAGAGAGAAATAATCGTAGAAACAAAAAATAAGCATAATTATGGTAGCTTGCGTCCAGACAGGGCCTTAAGTAACAACAATAAATAATATTAGCTTACCGCTACAGCGACATATAAGTGTGCCTATGTTATATCTAGTAATTGATTTGATCCTACTAAATTACTTTTAAATATCAAGTTTATATATGTGTATATATTTATTACATGTTATATAAGTTTCAGAATAGATACTAAAATTATGAAAGCTAAAGTTGTAGTTTTAAATTCATTTCTTGATACAGTTAATTTGATAAGAGTCCGATGGAATTTTAACAAAAATTGACATTTAACAACCCCAGGGACATTTTACGTAGGTACAAGGGGGCCATCTCGAAACCGGAGATGGCCCAGGGTCAGTCGAGGTGTGAGGGATATGCTCTATGGGCAACTTTACACCCCGGCGTCTGTAGACCCGAGACGGCGTGCGGTTTTAGTCGGTTCAAGCCCGATATAACCGCCCCCGCTGGCACGCGGGGGGGGGGGGGTATCCGAAGGGATTTCCAAAAAAAAAAAAAGGTACACAAAACTAAGACAAAAAGGTCGTTCCAAAGTTTGAGTGTCCGCGGAAAAAATCCTTAGAAACACACAGCAAAGGTAAGGATTATTCGTTTTTGTTGAAATCGTTATTACAAGATGACTGAAAATTTACAAATAGACTAGTATTCAAAAACGAAATGAATTGAATCCCATTCAAAATAAATAGCTATTCTGAAACTAATATAAACTGTAACATTTTTAGAAATCATTCTTAGCGGAGCGTTAAAAACAATGATATAAAACAGTAAAAATCTAGTCTTATAAGGCTGCATGTATGTACGAGAAATGCCGACGAAAAACACCTATCTATTACACTCCCGAATTTTATCCCGTTTCAGAACATATCTTTAAATCTCAAAGTTTCCACTTGACCCCTTGTTCTTGGAATCAATATTTTGCTAGCGAAATTTAAGCGTTTATTATGCATTTGGGGTATACAAGTGTGAAGTGTGAAGGAGTGCAATTCACGATGAAATGAAGTATTTTTTACCGTTTATTTCATTGTCCATAACTAAATCAGTTCTAACAGTCATTTTATTACATCGCTTATGGTTTCTTTGCCATATTTCTTCGACGAGTAATCCGTTTTAATTGTCCCTAGGTTATCCCGCTAATATTATTGTCAAGACAAGCATAATGTTTATTAAAAATTACCTGTGAGTTATGAACGTGATCAAAAAGGGGTCAAAAGATCTAAATTGATACCAATACAAAAATACTTCAGGGTCGGTCATAAAATACGCTGGAGAGGAGGGGGGTATTGCTCAGTATGTTAAGATAAGGGGGACTTCAAAATTTTGTTTTTTTTTTTGTTGGATAGAATTTAAAATTTTTCGCTTTTGTATCAAAGTTGTATCATTGTAAATACTAAATATTTTAAAATATCCAAATTTGTGTGCTGCCAATGCTGTAATGTATTAATAATAAAAATCCTAAGGGTCCAAAAGGGTAAAATCTCACGGGACGTATTTTACGGCCTCTTGTAAATATTCAAAGTAAGAAGATTTATTTTCTTATAGGGTCATTCAATTAGAAAATGCAGTAAGATCCATTTGGCACCTACTTTGGTAAAATTTGACCCCTTTATAGCGAGATATTCTGGGTACAAATTTTCTAGGTAAACAATATTATTATATGAAATAAGGCACATAATTTTATTTCGCATATTATCACTTCTTCTAATCTTACTATTTACAAAATTATTTATATAAATAAATAAATGAAATGTACTGGCGAACAGAAAGTAAAAATAAGATAAAAGGATTGATATAATTATCGTAAATACTCACACGCCTCACTAAATGAATTAAATGTTGAAGCAATTAGTATACTAATTTCTTGTTTCAAAATTTTAGGCAATGATATTCTCTTCTGGGTTTCATTTAAATTTTTATGTAGAAACCTTGAATATGCTTTTATCCTTTATTTTCAATACGCCAGTATAATTCATACAATGAAAAATCTTTACGTTCATAACAAAATTCGATTTGTCAGCTTAGCTATTAAAAATATAATGATTTTTCACTATCCATATTCATCGATACACATTCTAATGTTCTTTGAAAACAGGTGACGTCACAGTAGCCCGAATCTTATAATGTTATCTTCGGCAACAGACTTAGAATAGAATATCGATTGTCAGCTTTGTGGCTTTATTCTGGTGTTGATTTACATATATTATGATAAAATGTTCGATTTTATAAAATACATTGCAGGTGTATATTGGTCGAAGAGTAAGACCTATTTTTCACTAAAATACTGAAGGTGTGTTAGTCTTCAAGAAAAGCAAATCTCGATCTTAACTGCATTAAATATGCAATAAATTAGACTTACTTTACGATTTATCCTTACCGTTATCAATTCATAGTTTTTACATCTCATCTTTACATAATTATACTCCGTCGATAGTCTTTGCACAAAATATCAAATAGATTGTTAATACAAACATCAAGTCGTTTTCAATGTTTAAATCACGTATTTCGAATCCCCACCAGTGGACCACAAAGCTTTAGCGCCTGTACTACATCTGCTCAGACCTCGTCGGGCGCCATGGTATCGTCGTCGTGGTGGTTGGGCGCGGGGGAAGGGGAGGCGGGCGCGGGGGCGGGGGAGACCTGCGGTGGCGGGACGGGGGAGGGGGAGGGAGGAGCCTTGACAGTTGCCTCGAGGGCGCGGATTCGGTTCTCTTGTTTGACGATCACAGATTTCAGCTTGCGTATCTCATCGACCAAATCTGACAGTTGTTTTTCCTAAAATATAATACTATTTTAATTTTTAGAACATAACATTACAGTTCGACATTTATTGGAAAAAACGATTTCTTAGCAAAAAATTGATCTTAGCAACTTATACATTTGGACATATTATCAACGTTTCGTATACGAATTGAAATGGACCTGGAATGGAATAGGTTCTTTAAAATATAATAAACACTATCTTCGATCTTATAAACTAGGGTTTCTCAAAGTTTTGTACTCCTATAAGGCTTTCAACACCTTCGCAAACTGAGTATAGGCAAAACGAATAAGGTACATATTTTATTACAAACGAAATGCATTACACAAATGTCACGTACTCCACTTTGTGAAACCCTGCCGTAAGGTTAAACGTATCGTACTGACCACGGCGCTGGACGCGGCGGGCGGCGGCGTGGCGGCGGCGGGCTCCCTGCCGTGCTGCGGCGTGGGCGAGCGCTCGCCGTCCTTGTCGCGCTCCTTGGCGCCGGCCAGCGCGTTGGCCTTCTTCGTCACGTGCAGCTGCTGCGCCGCGCGCCCCGACACGTAGCCGCCCTGAACCACCAAAGCGCGCTCCTGCAGTTCGGTTAGGGGGGCCCTACCTTATAACATCTGTATCGAACGTGGCGGTTGGCTGACTGCATGGAGTTCTGCTGACCCCAGGGGGTCATTACAAATAATGTGGAAGTTCGTTGACTGTGTCAATTATTTTAGTAAATTAATAGCAACATTAGCAAGAATTTTATGAAGATCTATTTACTAATTTATAAGTATATATTTATGAATGTATGGCTTTTTATTTGCAAAATAGAAGTTAAAACAGGAAGGCAAATTTATACGAAATTATATCTTATTCAGAATAATACAAGAAAAACTTCGTGTTTATCACATAGAAAGAGGTTTTATATAATCCCAATATTAAAACGAAATATAAGGACACTGTTAGTACACTTGTCAAATAAAATCACAAATTCAATTTTATTAATAAGAAGAAGTTAAAGATATTATAACACACAACGACATAAAATGCAAAATTAGTTATTATAATAGATGCAAGCCAACAGAAACATTCCAGACGGATGTTTAATTCACATCAGGGGTTCTCAAATTTTTATTTTTATTACTTTATCAAAATGATTCCATATATTTATCAAGAAAAGATAAGAAACGTAATTTTCTCAAAAAGTTTTTTGAAAAACCCTGATATATAAATATTGCGTATATAATTGATAGTGTTACGCACTCAACACTTTAAAGAGGACTAATATTATTGACTCACGCTTTACGCAACGTAGTTAGGGGGTCAATGAATCGAAATTTCTTAATGTATTTGTTAGAACAATTAGTACTCATCCCAATTATGACATAATTATATCTAAGACAAAGTTTTTATTGAAAATTTTTCATACATACAAATAACGATCACTTGTTTTACAATATCAATTCAGTAGCTGGCTTTTGTTGGGGGTTTGGCTGTTGTGTATGTCAATATGAGCTAACTTACCTTTCATGTAAGTGCGGTCAAAGAAATAGCTGTGCCGGTTTACATATTTATTTGTTAGTAGCCTTGCCCAGGTAACTCTTTGGTCGCGTATAGTTATTATTAAGGCATCAAAGAACAAAAATCAAAATAAAACCATGCCTTAAACATTTAAGTGATGTAGGAAAAATTAGGATTAAACTTATAGAATGTTATATACATATCTTCTAGCCATATTTGTTTATCCGTATCAGTCTTTTGCATACTAATGGCACTGCCAAGGCTCCCGAGGAATTTTGACTCATTGGCAGTATTTTAGCGAATATACCATTCGAATGGTTAGATGAACTTTTCAAGGGATCGACTCTTCCTTCTTATCCAGAATTATCTAGGGCTATATCAATCCCTATATCAATTCCTATTTCCACCTACGGTTCAGTATCTTTTTGTAAAAAGAAGTGTTTTTTTTTTAAATTTTCAAATCCATGTTTCAGTCTTCCTAAAATCCCGGGTGCTTTAAGCGGGGTGTGACAAAGACGCAACTCTCAAAACGAGACTGTTAAACTAAATACCATCATTTGAGACTGGATAATTTTTGAACTGCTGTCAGTAACTGATAATAAAATTATTACTCCGAATGCTATTTTTTAACAAGCATAATATTTTATATAGATTTGGGGTATGTATACTAGGGGTCATTAAAGTTGTAATATATTTCTAAAGTGAATGACCGTGATGATGAGTGAATGAGGTAAATGAACTAAGACCGTTCCGTAGTTATCCGCTCTGAAGAACCTGGAGTTTATCAACTGGGGGTCACTAAAACTATGTTTTTAATTCTGGTCAAATTAAATGTACAAAGACTGTTGCATTTTCCTTGGACAGCTCTGGTGGATCTTGGATCTGCTAATTGGGGGTCACTAAAACTATAATTGCTGTCGTCAAGTTAAATTTATAAATCCTGTTGCATTTTTGTTGCATGGTTCTGGTGGATATATAACAACTGGGGGTCCACAAAACTATTTTATCCTCTGTTAAAAGTACAGCGACCCGCATAACTTGAACTACAGGCTTAAGGCCATTTAGTTCAGCCGCCACTAAAGAGTACCTTCAGCGACATGGTGCAGGGCTCGGCGTCCTCTCCCGCGAGCCACTCATCGGCGGTGAGGCTGGCCTCGTCGCTGAGCGTGTCTGGGTATAGATCTTCTTGGAACAGCTCCGACTTGCGCGGCACGGTCATCGACACCCCCTATAACGTTGTAATCACATGTTTAGAATAGTCGTAGTTTTAGTCTTGACATTTAGTTATATCACTTACACCATAAATGTAGATGCAGTAGATTATAGGTTCCCAACCTTTTATGGACTACTGTCCCCTTTACAAGAAAAAAATAAATTAAAAGCCCCCTTTACATAATAGTTAAAATCGCAAATTAAACATTAATTTTCGTTCTCTATCTCTCCGTAATCGACTTGTGGTCGTGATTATTTAAAATACAATAACTAGCCCTAAAAAAAACGTTTAACTCAAAGAGCAACCAACAAATGGACACAGACAAAACGATTAATCAAAATTATTTAGTTATCTAGTTTGTGGTGAGCGAATAAACCTCTTCGTTGTACAAACGGCATTTAATTTGTACCATGCGCACGCAACAATATTATAAATGTGAAAGTCCAAACGATGCTTTTATGTTTGTTACTCAATTGCGCTAATTGATTGACAAATAGACGAAATGTGGGTGCAAATACAGCTCTATCCATCCCTATATGACACTTACCTGACATAAGCCAGAGTTGTTGAGCCTGTAGAACTTGGCGATTTCGCACGTCGCCACGTCGCAGCCGCGCTTGGGCATCATGCCAATACCTGAATATATTAAATTAGTAAGAACTCATAGGTAAGAAAGATTTTTCAGGAATATCATGAATGAAAACAGTTATTCGTAGATTTATTGTACGAAAATTGGGCTCATGACGCGGGTAGAAAACAATATTTAAGTATTTATCTATGCTAGAAGAATAATTTGAAAATGTGAACAATCTTACAATAAGAGATAACTCTGGTCTCTGTCCACTAAGTTACTTGGACCTGCTGTTTTGGTTTTGTTAAAATTCTCATTTTTGGCGATGTGGAAACTTATAAGAATGACCGAGACGTAAATACACTTGGCCTTTTGAGCAGGGTTTAACTAGATCAATTGGGTCTGCAAACGTTCGCCGACAGTCGTTTCTCCTTTGGACTGATCACCGACAGGACGTTTCGTTTTTGAGAGATTCGTCGATAGAACGTTTCACCTATGGATGTTCGCCGACAGAATGGTTCCAATTTGTTTGTTTCGACGACAGGACTTTTCAATTATGGAATATTCGCCGTCAGGTCGTTTAGTCGACGATGTAGTCTGGATTAGGTTAGGTTAGAACTATGACCCTTCTTCTTCTTCTTCGAGTCAATGGCCAGATACAAGACTTGATGGCTTGATTTTTATATTTTGTCGGCCCAAAACTTGGCCACAGCCACAGCGCTATGCGTTGCCCTAAACAGGTCCTCGGTAGTACAGGTGGAGGAGCACAGTGAGCAAGAGAGCAAATGCGACATGGACTGAGATTGGGCCCCACACCCGCAGTCCACTTGCGACCGGTCGATATAGTCCCATTTTGCCATATTTTCCTTGCAGCGGCCAACTTGGGTCCGCAGGCGGTTTAATGACTTCCAAGTTGGCCACTGGAGATGATGTCCAGGCGGCAGTTCTTCTTTTGGTCTGATAAAACCTGCCGGAACCGGATGTTTTTCTACCCACATTTGCTCTCTTGACCGCTGTGGGGTACAGTCTGTAGCCTGAGTGGTTCTCATGAAGCTCCGACGGCTTTTTAAACGGACTGGAGGCATTTCATAGCTATGCAGAGCCTGAATCACTAGTCTGGAAAGTTGGATTTCGATAGCAAGCTAGTAGCTTTTGGTGGCTTTGTAGTTTGGTATCGTATCGTCGTGTCGGTGAAACACTTAGTAGCTGAAAAGGGCTGTCGTCGAAAGTGATGCATATGAAAGGTTCTGTCGACGAAACGTCCACAGGTGAAAGACCCTGCTTGGGAAACGGAAATAAATGAATCATCCTGTCGACGAATCGTCCAATGGCGAATCGGTCTTAGGAGAACGGTTGCTGAATCAGATCAGTTGGTAATTTCTTGTTAGTGGACTGCCGGTGTCGGTTCAACAATTATTTTAATTTTTTCAATAAATAAATGTTGGTTGGCTTTTATAATAAGTAGTATACATGTATTACCTCTCTGTGGGTCTGGCGTTTGGAAAGTGTTGATGTAATGAACGAACGGCGGCTCTGGTGTCACCTGAAATAAAATACAAATTAATCAATGCTTGTTGCAACACTTCTTGATCAGAGACTTTTGATCTTGTAGCGGTTGGTATCGATCCATCTTACAATATACTTCAAAGTCAGTCGTTATCATGGCACTGACAGAATACTCTAGGGGTATATAGTACACAAGTTATATATATTCAATTAAATTTTTAAGCATTTTGTATGCTTACTTTTTCTTATAGATTTAGATCGGAAAAATAGAACATCTAGGACGGGACTTGAACCCGCGACCAGTCCCTTACAGGGGGAACGCTCTGACCAGCTGAGATACCTAGACACGTCCCAGATATTCGAAATTATCCGATATATTATATACGCCTTAAGGCGACGCTGGAGCATTTTTAAGCATTTTGTATGCTTACTTTTTGTTATAGATTTATATCGGAAAAAGAGAACATCTAGGACGGGACTTGAACCCGCGTCCTAGATGTTCTCTTTTTCGATCTTAATCTATGAGTTATATTGTATATATATTTTTTAAATATATTTTAGGACAAATTACACAACGCCAGCTGGACCCAAACTAAGCAGAGCTTGTCATATGGGTTCTAGAATGCGGATAAACATATTTAAATACTTTTTTTTTTACTTTAGCAACACCCAGACTAATGCAAATATACATATTTGCATTGAGCGGGAATCGAACCCGCGACCTCTGACTGTATATGTCAAACAGAAAAAGTATGAAGCGCACACAACGGGCAGGGGCATCTTGTGACTAGCTGTATTTGAGTCAATGTGTCTCGTTGACGATGAATGAGATCAGAAAAACATCTTCATCTTCAAACTTTCGATTTGCCTTCACTGGTCTGTAAAAATCAGCTTAGGAGTGGAAGTGTTATTTTCAAAAACGTCCGTGTAACCAGCAGATCTTCCTTTTTTATACCACTTAGGGGGCAGACAAGCACACCTGATGGGAAACGGTTACCGCTCGAGGTGGCCCCTTTGGACGTGTGCAATACCAGGGGCGTCAACTCGCGCTGCCGACCCTGTAAAAACCTTCTATTGCTCTCCTTGAAGAACCCCATTTTGTAGTCGTTTCCATTATAAGAGACATGCAATGACATGATGCAGTTGCCGGTATCGATTTCCATCGTCACGATAGGGTGGATACTCACCTCGAAGTAGCGAATGACGGAGTCCCCCTTCCCGCAGAGGTAGATGAGGTTGGTGTCGGGGTCGTAGAGCGGGAACATGACGCCGTTGCTGGTGTCGATCTCCACCGTCACGATGGGTTCTGATAGTGCGTCAGGCGTTCGCAGTGTGTACTGCCGTTCCGACATGCGGCTGAATCTGCGTACACGCATATTTTACGTAAGTACATCCGTAACCAAAGATTAAAGCCACGATAAAAGACACATTAGGTCTTGGTACATGCAAACACAACATAGTCACGAGTTTGACCTTTTTTTTTTATTGTGCGGAAATCCCTTCGGATACCCCCCGCCGGCCAGCGGGGGCGGTTATGTCGGGCTTGAACCGACTAAAACCGCAAGCCGTCTCGGGTCTACAGACGCCGGGGTGTAAGGTTACCCATAGAGCATATCCCTCGCACTCCGACTGACCCTGGGCCATTCGCAGTGTCCCCTCTGATAACAGCAGAGGAGTACCTGGAGCAACCACGTCCCCCCGCGGGCCTTGCAGGCCTGCCATACCCCGACCCCCTCGTGCAATGGGGTCAGCTGGCCCTGAAAAGGGCCGGTTGGTCAGACTCTTGGCCGTTGACGTTGACGCCTGCTACTCCAGAGGAGCAATCAATGATGCGTCATCGCCCACGTTGCCCAGGGTGCACCAAACTTGGAGGTGATCCAACCAGTCGCACCCCAGTCACGAGTTTGACCTCTCCATTTTCTAACACTTTGTTCCACTACCTTCTCTCTAGTAATTAATTAAGAATTGACGATAGCTTTTGATATCTCGAGTGCTTTTGATTGTGTCGATCATAGAACGCTTTATTACATCAATAGAAGTAGGAACACTTAACGAACTGAAAACAATGTGTAAACGCGGGAGTACCGCAGGGAAGTGTTTTGGGAGTACCGCAGGGAAGTGTTTTGGGACCACCTTTGTTCTTGCTATAAGTAACGGAAGCCTGTCCCGAAGGTTACAAGTCAAAAATCATAAGTGTATATTGATTGCTGATGATTTTAATGTAGCAGTTCACATAGTAAATGAAAACAGAGCAACGATAACAAATTAATATTATATAGACAATAATTACATAAGTCGGGTGCAAAAATGGTTAAAATGAAAACATTAAAAAACTTACATATTTCTAATATGAGAACATACCCAGTAGTGAATACAAGTCCATGCTTGAGGAAGATAGCTCGTGACGCCTTGCTGCCTTCGTGAGCGATGGCTTCAGACTCCACCTCACCCTTGCGTGGGTCGATAATCCTGAAGCGATACCAAAGAACATTACCACACGCTTAATATGACTACTCTAGGGTACAGCTTTTGCTCTGGTCGAGGTGCAGGGTATATAGTTTATGGACAACCTTACACCCCGGCGTCTGAAGAACCGAGACGGCGTGCGGTTTTACTCGGTTCAAGCCCGACAACCACCCCGCTGGCCGGCGGGGGGGGGGGGGGGGTATTCGATGGGATATCCGCAAGAAAAAAATAAATAATATGGTACAGCTTTTGCTAGTAGGACCATGTTTTTTCGCAGTATAAATAGGTTCATCAGGGCACTCCTACAACTGACTGGGGCGTAAAAAAGCATCATTGTCATTATCTATGGCCCGTGGCATCCATTTGTCCCACACATTTGACGGCCTCTGTGGCGTAGCGGTAGTGCATTCGACTGCTACGACAGGGGGCGCGGGTTCGATTCCCACTCAGTGCAAATATTTGTATGCATGAATATGTATATTTGCATTGGTCTGGATGTTTTTATCTATAAGATGTAGGTATATATTTACAAAAAAAAGTATATAAGTATGTTTATCCGCATTCTGGAACCCATAACACAAGCTAGTTAAACCATGCTTACTTTGGGTCTAGAAAGCGCTGTGTAGAATGTCGTAGAATATTTATTATTACATGTCCGTAATTTATTGGTTTTACAATAAGGTATGGAAATTCTTCATTTTTACCTGATTTTCTTATCTCTGCATGTGGTGAGGAGTTTCGAGCCGGTCCAGTTCCAGCACGCGGAGTATATGAGGTCCGGATGACAGTCCAGGGTGAGGAGGACTTCGCCTGTGCCCACATTCCATATTGCTATCTGAAAAAAAAAAACAGACATTCATTAAGATTTTTTACTCATCAATAATTACATTGGTATCAATCATTGACCCATCCTCTATTTGTCGCCCGGAATAAAATAACACACTCTTAACTGAGTCTCACAGAACTCAATTGTATATCCATCCTTGTCTTACCTTCGGTAGAGAAAGAGATGGACGGATAAAAAACATCGTCCTGCTCTTACCGAGCCATGTAACAAAAACCATTTTTAGACTTGCTTATTTAGCCCAGAAGGGCAGGCAGCAGTGTATTTCATACCTGAATTGTGCCACTACACTTTAGGTCCCACGTTATATGGACTCCATGTTATACGGCCTTCTGAGAGTTTACCTACAAATAAACCCAAGTAACTGCTGGACCCGAGTTTCGAGGGTTGTACCTCCCAACACATTCATAAGTGAATACTTATGCTATGGAGTAGTCACCCTCCGTGGCGTGGCGGTATTGAAAGCGGCCGCTACGCAGGAGGCGCGGGTTCGATCCCCGCTCAGTGCAAATATTTGTATGCATGAATATGAGTATTTGCATTGGTCTGGTCGTGCCTCGGAGAGCACGTTAAGATGTCGGTCCCGGTTGCCATACGAATATGTATGACAGTCGTTATAGGGGAAATGGGTGAAATGGCCCCACATAGAAGGGCTGATCACCCGTCTGGTCAAACGGCGTCCCCACTGGCAGTATATGCTATGGAGTAATAGAGGTAGCATGCGGTTTTAGTCGGTTCAAGCCCGACATAACCGAAGGGGGGGTATCCGAAGGGATTTCCGCAATTTTCCGAAAAAAATAAATAAAAATAGCAATTTTATATATCGATAAAATATTCATACATATTAGGTTGTAAAGTTATAAACTAAAATTAATCATAAAATCATAAATATATTATCATTAACTATACACAGTAGCTCACGTCTACACACATAAGTCTACTTAATGAATTAAATTGCGACTTGTTATATAGACTGAACTTTGTTCTGGTAATGTGTATATGATTCAAACTGCTAATTAGAAAAACTTACCTGATTATCAGAGCCAGCTGTCAGCAGTACGTTCTGGGCGGTGGGATGCCACAGGACTAATCCCACTCGCCGTTGGTGGTAAACCAGATCCACCACGGGTTCTGTCAGGGTACGTGATAGACCACCGTCCGGGATCTGCCACACCTGTAGGTGCAAACATTGTTTAGAGATTCAACTCCTGCTTACGAACATATTTCTTTTTGGTTTAGTTTTGATAATAGAGTTTTTTATAGTAAGCATGTTTTGAATTGATATCCTTGATTCGCTCCAGATAAAGGAACTGTTCCACGGTCAACAGCACACAAGAATTTTGTGTACACATTTTAAAAGCTCAGGTTATATATTAAGGTAGGAAATAAACACCCAGATATGTGATAACTCTACATGGGCTATAGCCCAACGGTTGATGTGAAGATGTTTTTTTTAATAATTGAGCTGAGTGAGACGAAGTCGAGCGAAAGCTCCTCATACCAGACTTCAGGATTTTCTTTGTCACAGGTCTCCTCTTAAACTACTAATCCAATCAGAACCAAATTTGGCATGATTAAAGAGGTCAATCAGAGGAAGGTTTATGGATATATTTTGAAAAAATTAATGCTACCACAGAGGAATGATCACCGTTAAAAAAAATCCAGATGGAATTACATAATGACCGCTCGAGACACTGTGACCAAACTTTACACGCTCAGAAAGCATGTCCAGAGTTGTGACTTTCAAAAAGAACTTTCAAAATCGGACTTGCCACGGAGGAATGATCACTGTTCAAAATTTTCAAAATCTGATTCACGATGTCTCACTCAGCTCAACATTGCAAGTAGCGATTCGCCTTGCAGACCTAGTTAATATCAGCGTGAGAACCTTCATAGTGGCGATAGCCCAGTGGCGTACGTAACGGACTGCTGAGATAAGGTCTCGAGTTCGATCCCCAGTCGCCCCGGGCACACACCTCCGACTTTTCGCAGTTTTGTGTGCATTAATAAATGTTATCGCTCACTAAATAATGTGCCCGGTAGATGGCAATAGGCTAGCCCCCTATTACATTGGGATCTTAACATAACTGGCGGATCGTGTGTGTGCAATACACCTCTGCCTACCCCTTCGGGGATACAGGCGTGAAGTTATGTTATGTTTATGTAACCTTAATAGCACGATGCTGAATCAATAGTTCAGAAGTATGTGCTAGATGGTCATATTTTCTTTTTAGGGATTTTCTTTAGAAAAGCCCTATTGCTATCGACTTGTCGTCGTTGCCAATTTTCTGTCACGGTCACCCAATATGAAGGAGATGAGCTATCGAGTTGCTGTTTTCGGTAATAGATTCGTGCTGGAGTGAACCATTGCAAGATAAAAAAAAAATAAAAAAAATCTGTCACGGTTTTGGGTATGAAGGAGATGAGCTATCGAGTTGCTGTTTTCGGTAATAGATTCGTGCTGGGGTGAACCATTGCAAGATAAAAAAAAAGGGATTTTCTTTAGAAAAGCTCTATTGCTATCGAGTTGTCGTCGAAGTCGTCGTTGCCAATTATTTGTCACGGTTTTGGGTATGAAGGAGATGAGCTATCGAGTTGCTGTTTTCGGTAATAGATTCGTGCTGGGGTGAACCATTGCAAGATAAAAAAAAATCGCAAAAAATCGAAAAAAAAAATATCGCAAAATCGAAAATTTCTTGTATTCGGCTGAGCTCGTCTCAGGAATTCAACTTGTTTACTTGTCTTTGTAACAACACAACAAATACTTCCAATTCTTTACCGACACGCGTGTTATCGACCTTCTACTCCAACTGCTCCATTCTCAGGTCCTTTAAGCGAACCGTGAAAAGGCATGGCTCAAGTCAAGGCTGTCAAACTGAGGAACATCATTTTAGCATTGTGAATATCTTTAATAGTTCATGGTATGAATCTTCATTCTCTAGACTTCAATTACAGCTTGCCATCAGGCGGTGGCGAGCCACATTGAAGTGCCATACATATAAAAAAATCCTTTTTTTCCGTGCGGAAATCCCCACGGAATTTATCGGAAAACTTTGTTATTTTTTTTTATTTTTACGTGCGGAAATCCCTTCGGATACCCCCCCGCTGGCCAGCGGGGGTGGTTACGTCGTGTCTCGACTAAAACCGCACGGTGTCCACCCCAAGTGTTCGTTGCCGGGCACCCCGGGTAAGCCCTCGAAAGGATAACCCCCGGGTTGAAACTTTGTCAACGGCTAAGAGTCCAATGTTATTCTTAATTTAACCACGAGATATGTATCATAGCTGTTAAGTTTCTAAACAATTAAATAAATACCCCCCACCGCCCAGCGTGGGTGGTCATGTCGAACTCGAACCGACCAAAACCATTCTTATTTACCATTAGGATAAAAGGTGGCCCAATAAGACAATACCCTCGTACCCCGGCTGACCCTGCACCATCTACGGCTTTGGGATGGCCCTCTTGGGTGTTGGAACCACGGTCCCCTCTTTCCCCGGAGAGCGGGGAATATCTCCCGGCCCGCTCCGCCGCCTCCTTCTCGAGCATTACTTGCTCGCGGCAGCGGCCCACGCGCTCACGCTCCGCGCCAGGCCGCAATCATAGTGCCTAGCGAGAGGAATCTCACCCCAATTGCCGCCACGAGGTCACACCTCGGCATTTCAGTTCACGCGATGGTGAAGTCATTCGAATATTTCTAAGGAACGCAATTACCTCTCTGATTCACATTAGGTCAAATGTCTGTAAATGAATCGGATGTGTATCAGGTTGCGCTACCTTAAACATACTTATTGGAACTACAAGCAAGGTGATCCGTTGAAAAGTGAGCCAGCTTATAGAGGACAACATTTAGCGTGTTGCAGATATTTGATGAATTCTTTTGATCGCAACTAAGGCATGGTTACCAGGAAATATCCGCAGTTGCGGTCAATCGGTTCCACGCAACATATTTATCCCGTAATCGGGCCCGAAGATGGCACGTGACACTACATTCGGCCTAAACCTTAATGGAAGAATCCGAAGTAGTTACACATGGCTAAATGTTATGCATTTCGTTTGTGTTTCGTGTGGGCCCGAACTTTCAGATGTTTCATGGTAGCCCCTATGGACTCATTCTTCTGGTAACTTTACAGGAACAGCTAGTACCTTTTTTTTATTTCGTGCGGAAATCCCTTCGGATACCCCCCGCCGGACAGCGGGGGCGGTTATGTCGGGCTTGAACCGACTAAAACAGTTATAGTGTCGCGTCTATGGCTTCTCGAGCTAGTCACGATTTCAAATCATGAGCCCAATTTTTCGATCGCCTTATGCAAAAGAGCCCGATTATAGGTTCGCTCGCTATAACGTGGAATCTTAGTCGTGTTTGTTAATCGGAAATATTAAAAAAAAAATTAGGTTATGTTAAATGAACGACACTGAAAATAATTTTTATGTAATTCTTGTCTGTTTGTCCGTTTGTTCGCGATGGGCGCAAAAACTACTGAACGGATTTAGATGCGAGTTTTTTCAATTATGAAGGTCTTGGTCAGACTTAAAATCTGTCGTATATTTGATGGCAATTGGTCAAGTAGAACCGGAGATATGACCAAAAAACGTCAGGGGTCAGCAAGTGCATAGCCGGGCAGGGGGGTTGTGGTCGCAGCACTAGTGGGACCGGTGGGTGTCACGCGGTGCTGCGACGACAATCCTCTTCTGATGAGGCCGTCAAGCTGAGTGCCACTATTGTTAACATGGTACGTCGTGTATGTTAATGGTGACCCTCTTTCCTGAGACTATACCTTCAGCTTACCATCAGGCGAGGTGAAGTCAAATTGACGTGTCCTATATATATATTTAAAAAAAATACCGACCTCCCCGCGCAGGTGGAGATGCGGGCAGCTAGTAAATAAATATAGCTGGCGAAACATGAAACGTGAAACTACTAAACCTATTTATTTATGGTATTTAATATAAACATAACATAACATAACTTCACGCCTGTATCCCCGAAGGGGTAGGCAGAGGTGTATTACACACCCACGATTCGCCAGTTATGTTAAGGTCCCGATGTAATAGGGGGCGAGCCTATTGCCATCTACCGGACACATTATTAAGCGTGCGATAATTAACATTTATTAATGCACACATAACTACGAAAAGTCAGAGGTGTGTGTCCAGGGCAACTTGGGATCGAACTCAAGACCGCGTCTCAGCAGTCCACTGGATTATCGCCGCTTTATGGTATTTAGAGGACATATTTTTCCACTTTCATCCTCAGAGCAATTTTCCAGTAGCGTCCAAAGTTTGCACATTTGGAGGCCAGGGTTCGCTTATTCCAAGGGGTCCACCTCGAAACCGGAGATGGCCCTGGGTCAGCCGGGGTGCGAGGGAAATAAGTTATGGGTCACCTTACACCCCGGCTTCTTAAGACCCGAGACGGCCGACTGCCGTCTAACCTCCCAACACTGAGAGGTGCGCCTGCGCCAGAGCCTCGTCCGTTGTTTAGCTGGTGCACCGACTAACAGGTAAGGTTGGCTTGGGTCTCGAGGATGTCGGTAGTGCCCTGCACACCCTTTCTCCCAACTTATATACTTTAACCCATAGCTAATATATCAAGCGAGGAAGGTTCTCCGCACTCGACGGCGTCCGCAGTGATCGACGAAACGTCTGGAATACAAGTTTCATATGGACCACAGCCAAACAGCCCGGAAGCAGTATATTCTACATGCAACGCCGGCCGTGAAAGCCTTAAGAAATAAGGGAACACTTTAAAACATTTAACCTTTCGTCTCCCCTTCACCTACTCCTACAAGCGCACGAAGGCTTGAAAGATATGATAATTCTCAATACCTGTATTGCATTCCATAATGTGATACAGTTATTAAATTAAACTTAGGTTACAATTATGGACCCTGTCGGGCACAGCACAAAGTTTGGAGATAGGAATAGTTAGATAAAAAAAAAACAATATAAAACATAAATTCACGCCAGTATCCCCGAAGGGGTAGCCAGAGGTGTATTACACACCCACAATTCGCCAGTTATGTTAAGGTCCCAATGTAATAGGGGGCGAGCCTATTGCCATCTACCGGGCACATTATTAAGATAAACTTAAATTATTAGGTATATTATCAAGGTATAGCATCGCTCTCCGTACTCCTCTGCTTTCAGAGGAGACAGGATGAGCGATGCTGTTAGTGGTGAGATGGCCCAGGGTCAGCCGGGGTGCGAGGGATATGCTCTATGGGCAACCTTACACTCCGGCGTCTGTAGACCCGAGACGGCGTGCGGTTTTAGTCGGTTCAAGCCCGACATAACCGCCCCCGCTGGCACGCGGGGGGTATCCGAAGGGATTTCCGCACGATAAAAAAAAAAAAAAAAAGGTATATTATCTTGGGGTGTGTGTTGGGTAACCTCCTCGAGTGTCGCTCCGATTCCGATCCCGCTGCAGTCCGGGGGGAACGGAATCGGAGCGGCTGCTACACCCTGGGCGGCGGTCAATGGCTTCCCCTTCACCCCTTCATAGGGTTGGCATTGATCGTCGGCCAATACCCAACGTGGCGGGAACACATCGCTCTCCGTACTCCTCTGCTTTCAGAGGAGACAGGATGAGCGATGCTGTTAGTGGTGAGATGGCCCAGGGTCAGCCGGGGTGCGAGGGATATGCTCTATGGGTAACCTTACACCCCGGCGTCTGAAGACCCGAGACGGCGTGCGGTTTTAGTCGGTGCAAGCCCGACATAACCGCCCCCGCTGGCCGGCGGGGGGGTATCCGAAGGGATTTCCGCACGATAAAAAAAAAAAAAAAAGGTATATTATCTTGGGGTGTGTGTTGGGTAACCTCCTCGAGTGTCGCTCCGATTCCGATCCCGCTGCAGTCCGGGGGGAACGGAATCGGAGCGGCCGGTACACCCTGGGCGGCGGTCAATGGCTTCCCCTTCACCCCTTCATAGGGTTGGCATTGATCGTCGGCCAATACCCAACGTGGCGGGAACACATCGCTCTCCGTACTCCTCTGCTTTCAGAGGAGACAGGATGAGCGATGCTGTTAGTGGTGAGATGGCCCAGGGTCAGCCGGGGTGCGAGGGATATGCTCTATGGGTAACCTTACACCCCGGCGTCTGAAGACCCGAGACGGCGTGCGGTTTTAGTCGGTGCAAGCCCGACATAACCGCCCCCGCTGGCGGGGGGGGGGTATCCGAAGGGATTTCCGCACGATAAAAAAAAAAAAAAAAGGTTTATTATCTTAGTATTAATTTATATTTTAGCACAACAATTTCATTTCAAAAGAGTAGATTAATTTGGATCTTATTGAGCTGAGAGTGAGACGAAGTCGAGCGAAAAGCTCTGTATACTCCACTCGGAGTATTTCGGTTGTGACGCTACTCCTCCCTAAACTAATCGACCAATTTTGACCAAACTAGGCATGTAAACACAACTTGATACGCGGAAGGTATAGAAATAAAAAAATTGCGTGTGCACCATTGGGCATTGAACTCAAGCCCATGATGCCCACCGTCGATGGTAATCGGGGGGTAGTTGTTGGCAGGTTTTGTAGGTAATCATGTAGTGCACTCTCAGCTCAACATTGCAAAAGCAGAAGCATTGCATGCCTAGTTTTTAGTTTATTTTAATGTTTAATGTATTATATCTAACTTTTTATATTATTTCATTGCATTTATGATGTAAATAAACTTAAATCATACATGTATGTGTATATAAACTTAAATCATAAATATATGATAATGGTTAGTGAAGCTTACCTTAACAACACAGTCCTCAGAACCGCTGGCGATGACATTGTCGTTGTGTGGACACCACGCGATGTCTAGCACAGGGCCTTTGTGTCCGCCCACTAACGGGTGATCCGCAGGTATACGTCCAACCTACAAAAAAAAAAGAATTTATGATAAGTGAGGACTCAATGCAACCAATAAACTCGATTCGACGGTTTAGGCGCATTAGGTTTAATTCTCATTTTGGCAACTGACTCGCTAATGGACTACTTCTCATTATGGCCACTTCTCATTTTGGCTACTTCTGATTAGCGCTACTTCTCCCTTGGCCTACTTGGGCTACTTCTCGTAATTACGGCGACGACTAATCTATACGATTATTATAAAGAGAGAGGCCGCATTTTGTGAGTTTGTTTATATACAAGCTGACCCGGCAAACTTCGTTCCGCCTTAGAACCAAGTTTATGTTGGTTACCTTACCAGCTGAATTTATTTCGTGAATGTCTCCTTGTCTTGAATACCGGGGGATATTAAAGACCCGAGACGGCGTGATATTGGTCGGTTCAAGTCCGATATAAAAACCTCCATTATATAAAAATTTCCGCAAAAAAAAAAACACAAAATGGCACAGTGTAGACGGAGACAAATCTAAAAAATCAAAGATCATGAAAATCGGTCCGCCCTTTCTGACCCCCTCTTCAGCACTAACACGACTTTGTTTTATATACATAAGTAGATGTTTTTTTTTTGGGGGTAATTTCTGGAACCACGTAACTTTATTGTTTTTTTTTTAAACCACTCAGCTGTCAGAAAACTCACGGCCCACCTGATGGGAAGCGATTACCGCGGCCTAGGGACGTGTGCAACACCAGGGGCGTCACAGCGCTGCCCACCCTGTAAAAACCTTCTAATGCCCTTCTAAGAAGAACCCCATATTGTAGTCGCATGGGAAAACCACAGCAGGGAGATCATTCCACAGCCAGAGGGTGCGCGGAATAAAGTGCCTTTCAATAACTAACTGTACGCACTGTTTCCGGTCGCAACGTGTGAGGATGAATTCCCTATTCACCATTTGAAAGGCACATTATCCCCGATGGACAATGGCAAATGGATGACTTAAATAGATGGACAAATATTATGTGTAAAATATGGTGTCATGAGTTAAAAAAACACATATTAACCGAAGCGAAGGTTGGTTGATAGTCAAAGATATAGCAGTTTACCTAAAAATTGGTGCGAACACTTTCACGGCCGTACGTCCCAGAGAAAGGCAAGACGTACAGTGTGAAAACAGATATAATTATATCAAGATTTTTGGCGGTACAACTAGAGTATAAATGGCTAATCTAGGGCACCGCTACACGCGAAAATTTATAATATTCACTGTAATTTGTACAATCGGTTAAAATTAGACTTTTCGTTGCACATTTCTCTTCTTCTAAATACCGGTGTTGCGTCCAAAGCTTGGAATTGTGAGCCCGAGATCCGCTATCCACGTCACTTGGCTTTTACGGTGGGACTCCCAAATCTCGAGAAGAAAGCCTCCGCCAGAGCCTCGTCCGTTATTTACTCTGTATGCCTCCTAGGAGGTGAGATTGGCTTGGTTCAATCTTGGTCCCACCAAGATCCAGTTTGGTTCCAGTTCCCAGGTAAAAGGAGAAAAACGACTAAACATCACGAAACAGTTAGATCGGCGAGCGGAAGGCAGATATTGCATTTTTTTAAATGAAAATTAAGCTTTTAATCGTAAAATCTAATCTTATAAAATGCTAATTCAATGATATGGCCCATGTATTAGCAAGATACACAAAATTTATTGAGGTAGTATTAGTAATCTGTTCTTTTTTAGGGATTTTCTTTAGAAAAGCCCTATTGCTATCGAGTTGTCGTCGACGTCGTCGTTGCCAATTTTCTGTCACGGTTTTGGGTATGAAGGAGATGAGCTATCGAGTTGCTGTTTTCGGTAATAGATTCGTGCTGGAGTGAACCATTGCAAGATAAAGAAAAAATCGCAAAAAATAAATAAATCGCAAAATCGAAAATAACTTGTATTCGGCTGAGCTCGTCTCAGGAATTCAACTTGTTTTATTCTACGACATTCTACACAGCGCTTTCTAGACTCAAAGTAAGCATAGTTTAACTGGCTTGTGTTATGGGTTCCAGAATGCGGATAAACATCCACATATACTTTTATTTTGTAAACATACATAGGATTATACATAGAAACACCCAGACCAATGCAAATAGCTAGGTAATTCATGCATACAAATATTTGCACTGAGCGGGAATCGAACCCGCGCCCCCTGTCGTAGCAGTCGAATGCACTACCGCTACGCCACAGAGGCCGTCAAATGTGTGACACAAATGGATGCCACGGGCCATAGATAATGACAACGATCAATGCTAAATTATTGGTCTTCAGTATGACGGCCTCAATAGATGCTTTTTTACGCCCCACTCAAAGGATCTGAGGTTCTAAGAGTGCCCTAAAAAGCATGGTTCTACTAGCAAAATCAATACGCTTTGTTTTTTTCTTGGGTCGTTATGTCGGGCTTGAACCGACTAAAACCGCACGCCGTCTCGGTTCTTCAGACGCCGGGGTGTAAGGTTGCCCATAAAGCATATCCCTCGCACCCCGACTGTAGCAAAAGCTGTACCCTAGAGTAGTAATATTAAGCGTGTGGTAATATTCTTTGGTATCGCTTCAGGATTATCGATATTATGTCGTAGCAGTCGAATGTACTACCGCTACGCCACAGAGGCCATCCGAAGATATTTGCCAGCGTTATACTAAGGACCCCGGCCTCCGAGGTGTAGGCATCGCATAGATATGAGTAGGGATTTATAGAGGAATGAATCACAAAAGTAGTCTGTAAACATTGTATAAATAGGAATGACAGACAAAATTGCTAGAATAAAATATAGGTTACGAGAATGTGAATATTTTTAGGTTAATTCTAGTTGAAACGAGAATAGTTCGCGTGAGGTGTTAAACAATTTGACTATTTAATAGGTCTGCAAGGCGAATCGATGCTTGCAATGTCGAGCTGAGTGAGACATCGTGATTTGAAAATCAGATTTTAAAAATTTTGAACAGTGATCATTCCTCCGTGGCAAGTCCGATTTAGAAAATTCTTTTTGAAAGTCACAACTCTGGACATGCTTTCTGAGCGTGTAAAGTTTGGTCACAGTGTCTCGAGCGGTTATTATGTAATTCCATCTGGAATTTTTTTAACGGTGATCATTCCTCTGTGGTAGGAATATTTTTTTCAAAATATATCCATAAACCTTCCTCTGATTGACCTCTTTAATCATGCCAAATTTGGTTCTGATTGGATTAGTAGTTTAGGAGGAGACCTGTGACAAAGAAAATCCTGAAGTCTGGTATGAGGAAAAAATTTACTAGGAACCGTTAAGACTAGTATTCACTCAGAACGCTATGATGAGATTTAGGGCATGTAAAGTTGAGGAAACTTTGAATAAAATGCATAAAAACATTAAATATTGAGCTATTTAATGTTTTTAATTTTAGGCATTGAACATAACAGCGCCGATAGTCCAAGAAATCCTACTAATATTATAAACGCGAAAGTTTGTAAGTATGGATGGATGGATGGATGGATGTTTGTTACTCTTTCACACAAAAACGGCTGATTGGATCTGACTGAAATTTAATATAGGGATAGATTATAGTCCGGAATAACACATAGGCTATTTCTATCCCGGGAATAGGTTCCCATGGGTAGTGGGAACGGGATCAGAATTCTACGCGGGTGGAGCCGCGGCAGGGGTGTGTGTTGGGTAACCTCCTCGAGTATCGCTCCGATTCCGATCCCGCTGCAGGCCGGGGGGAACGGAATCGGAGCGGCCGGTACACCCTGGGCGGCGGTCAATGGCTTCCCCTTCACCCCTTCATAGGGTTGGTATTGATCGTCGGCCAATACCTACCGTGGCGGGAACACATCGCTCTCCGTACTCCTCTGCTTTCAGAGGACACAGGATTAGTGGTGAGATGGCCCAGGGTCAGCCGGGGTGCGAGGGATATGCTCTATGGGTAACCTTACACCCCGGCGTCTGAAGACCCGAGACGGCGTGCGGTTTTAGTCGGTGCAAGCCCGGCATAACCGCCCCCGCTGGCCGGTTTTTGGTTTCGGTATTTCACAAACATTTTTATACCTTTTACTAGCTGTGTCCGCGTGGATTTCGATTTTTATGGTTTTAGCTCTTTTGCGCGGAACCCTAATTTTTTGTTGACCAAATTGTGAATCTAAACCATCCTCGAATCCCTTTAAACTCACACAAAAAATTTCATCAAAATCGGTCCAGCCGTCTAGGAGGAGTTCAGTGACATACACACGCACACAAGAAATATATTTATAAAGATTATCAGAGTAACATTTTATCGGGCAAGTTCGAGGAACATACAGATTAAATTGGTAATATTTGAAAACCGAGGACTAAAAAACTACCTGGAACCGGTTACCCGGTATGTGAAGTTTATAAAATAACATCCAACTACCATAACATAACACCCACCAACTTCACACCTGTATCCCCGAAGGGGTAGGCAGAGATGTATTACGCACCCACGATTCGCCAGTTATGTTTAGGTCCCAATGTAATAGGGGGCGAGCCTATTGCTATCTACCGGGCACCATTACCATGTGAAGTTTATGGCCTGGTGTCAAGGTCGGTAACACTGAATATAAAATCAAGAGGAAGAGCACAATGCTGTCATCATCATCTTAGAGTTGTTATCAGTTGCATTCGAGGCTTTCACCTCGGACCCTGGGGTTCACTTAGCCCTTCTTCTCCTTTTGGTTTGACTTATACGGCTGTTACGGGAGCGAGTACCGTTTGACCCCACAACCCCGAGAGGAATACCTGCGCCAGAGTCTCGTCCGTTTATCAGTAGGTATATCAGTTTGAAGATGGGGTTGGCTTGAGCCCTGAAGATCTTGGTAGGGTCCCATCACGCCCCATTTTTTTTAGAGTGTGGAAACCCCTTCGGGCTTCACCCCATTAGTGCCGCTAATGGGGTGGGCGTGTCAGAATCGGACCGACTAAAACCACTTGGTGATAGGATAACCCCAGGGTTACCGGCGGACTGGTGGGGTCGGGTTTCATCCCGCGTCGGTGAGTTGGCAGGCGTGTGTAGAACACACACGACACGCCTCCGCCAGGGCCTGCTTCTGTAAGGACGGCGAGTCGGCCAACTGCCGTCCTCAGGCCCAGATCATTCACATAATTAGTAAGGTAATCGTAAAATCTAATCTCACAGATTCCTAATAAACGCTATAACCAATGTATTAATGTAATATTCACAAGAATTGTTCGATTTGATTAGTGATAGAAGTTTAAATTATCATTTATCTGTTGAAATCTTTGTTTGAAGTCAATTATTCTAAATTTGTTAGATACTTATATACGTTTTACTGTGATAAGAGACTTATTTTTCTAAATAATTACTTTATCGCACCATAAAAACATGTTTTTTTTAACAACGCACATGTTTCTGTTCTGCTGTTTGACGGCCTCTGTGGCGTGGCGGTAGTGCATTCAACTGCTACGACGGCGGGACGGTGGGGGCGCGAGTTCGATTCCCGCTCAGTGCAAATATGTCTCTTTTCATTGATCTGGGTGTTCCTATGTAAAATATGTATGTATTTACAAAAAAAAAGTATATAAGTATATTTATCAGCATTCTGGAACCCATAACACAAGCTAGTTAAAACTACGCTTACTTTGGGTCTAGAAAGCGCTGTGTAGAATGTCGTGAAATATTTATTTATTTATAAGTGTATAAAAAATGTCCGACAGTTCGTAAACATCTCACAAATATATTTAGTAAAATCTGGTCAGAAAAGAATATACCAGTCGCATTTGGCGAAGCGGTTTTCGTTCTTATTCCAAAAAAACATGAAATGACCCATCCTAAAGATACTAGACCGATAGCACTAACTAACACAATTTCAAAAATATTTTTGTCAATTCTACAAACAAAAATGTGTCATTTTATGACTAACAATAGGTATTTCGGACTGAACCACCAAAAACGGTTTTTACCCGGCATTTCTGGCTGTCTGGAACACAATGTCTGTTAGCGGAAAGCTTAAAAGATGCCAGAAAATACGAAAGACAGATAACGGTATGTTGGATAGACCTAGAAAATGCATTTGGCTCAATTCCACATTACCTTATGATATACGCGTTGCAATGGTATAACTTTCCACCCGTGGTCATACAGATAATCGCGTCGTATTACTCACAGCTAAAATTTGCTATAAGCTTCCAAAAAGTACACACAGACCATTACGGTGTAATGTGGGACTGTTTCAAGGATGCTGCTTGTCGCCAATAGCATTTAACATAGTAATTAATATCTTAATGACCAAGTTAATACGTCACGAAAAGAAATGGGGTTACCGGTTTAAAGTAAATAACAAATACTCAGAGTCCATCTTAGCTTTTGCTGACGATCTCGCAATACTGACGCGTAATCCAAAACAATGTCAGGAACTATTAAGCGGGGCGTGAAAAGGCGTCTATTGGCATCGTCAAACTGGAGACCGCCATTTAAGCATTGTCACCTGTCCTTTTTTTCTTTTTGCTTGCGGAATGTTGCGTGTTGGGCTTCACCTCACCGGGGCTCATGATGGCGCAGTAGTGGTACCGGAGGCAGCTTATGAGGCTATCATCATCATCATCGACGACCTCTGTAGCGTAGCGGTAGAGTATTCGACTGCTAAGTCAGAGGTTAGGGGTTCGACTCCTGCTCATTGCAAATATGTATATTTGCATTGGTCTGGGTGTTTCTATGTATAACATGTATTTATCTACAAAACAAGTTGAATTCCTGAGACGAGCTCAGCCGAGGGATTTTCTTTATTTTTTTATTTTTATTTTTTTTCTTTATCTTGCAATGGTTCACCCCAGCACGAATCTATTACCGAAAACAGCAACTCGATAGCTCATCTCCTTCATACCCAAAACCGTGACAGAAAATTGGCAACGACGACGTCGACGACAACTCGATGCAATAGGGCTTTTCTAAAGAAAATCCCTAAAAAAAGTATCTAAGTATGTATATCCGTTTTCTAGAACCCATATGACAAGCTCTGCTTAGTTTGAGTCTAGATGGCGCTGTGTAATATGTCCTAGAATCCTGTATCTATTATCTTAGTTGTTCCCGGTTGCTTTCAACCCAGGTTTCGGTTACTCCACATTTTGGTTCGGCTTATACGGTTATAGGGGAGCATCTGCCGCCTGACCTCCCGACGCCGAGAGGAATGCCTGCGCCAGAGTCTCGTCCGTAAATCAGCAGGTAAACCGTAAACCACACCGGCTAACCCGTGTGGTTGGCTTGGCTCTAAGGGTCTTACTGTCAGGGGAAATGGGTGGAATGACCCACTGAGGAAGGGTTGATCACCCGCCAGGTCATCGGCGTCCCCGTTGGAAATAATAATAATAAGGGTCTTACTGGGGCCCCATACACCCAGTATTTCTAGATTACATTCCTAAGTCGACTTCTTAAAAGGTAGGTAAGCAGAATTCACTATTTCAAGGAAGAAAGAAGCGTTAAGTATTTATTTCCTTTCACACAAAGGGCAAACTCTTAGATAGATACTCTTTATTGTACACAAACCAAAGGATACAAATGTCAAAGATACTTTAAAAAAAACTCTTCATGCTATGTAACTGAGCAACTAGACAATTTTCATAGTGCCATGCAGGATTAACGTTTAGCAAATTCATGCATGACAGTTCCATGGTTCGCGGGGCATAAGGGAGCGGGGTTAGTGAAACGCGCGATATGGCCGCCTGTTTACCACGTATTCTAAACTCCACCACCAGGTATTCCGGTTACATCATATACAGTAATTTTGATCAAATGTTTGTCCGAATATTTATGCATTTTCGTGTGCGAAGATGTGGCAGTTGGCCAAACGACCAATATTATTACAGTGTGAATTCCGGAGCGTTTCGGAGTAGACCGTGTCACGTATTCTAAGCAGGCTCTCTAATGACGACGTGAATGAACGTTTGGAATATTATTCAAGTGTGTCAATCGTTATTAACCCTATGATGTGTTTATACGTAGACATGAAGATAGTCAATGGATTTTATCTTCATTTTATAATATCAAATAGCGGCGATAGCCCAGTGGCATACGTAACGGACTGCTGAGACGAGGACTCGAGTTCGATCCCCAGTTGCCCGGGCACACACCTCTAACTTTTCGGAGTTATGTGTGCATTATAAATGATAATTATCGCTCGCTTAATAATGTGCCCGGTAGATGGCAATAGGCTAGCCCCCTATTACATTGGAACCTCAACATAACTGGCTAATCGTGGGTGTGTAATACACCTCTGCCTACCACTTCGGGGATACAGGCGTGAAGTTATGTTATGTTTGATGTTGTTATAATATCAATGGATTTCTAAAATCCATAGGAATACGAATTTATTCATGGTAAAGGGGCTGTCTCGCAGTGGCGTCGGTCACGCAGTGGTAGCGAGTGGGACTGCGTGGCATGGCGATCTTCATGCCAAACAATGGTATAGACCCAAGTCGGTAAAATGGATACAAAAAGAAAAGGTGCGGAGTTCAAATAAATGTCAAGTAGACGGTAACCTATATAAAGAGTACCTAACCCCCCGCGTGCCAGCGGGGGCGGTTATGTCGGGCTTGAACCGACTAAAACCGCACGCCGTCTCGGGTCTACAGACGCCGGGCAGTTAAGGTTTACGTTCAGTTTAGAAAAAAAATGATATTAGAAACCTCAATATCATTTTTGAAGACCTATCCATAGATACCACACACGTATAGGTTTGATGAAAAAAAAACTTTTTGAGTTTCAGTTCTAAGTATGGGGAACCCCCAAAATTTAATATTTTTTTCTATTTTTGTGTGAAAATCTTAATGCGGTTCACAGAATACATCTATTTACCAAGTTTCAACAGCATAGTTCTTATAGTTTCGGAGAAAAGTGGCTGTGACATACGGACGGACAGACAGATAGACATGACGAATCTATAAGGGTTCCGTTTTTTGTCATTTGGCAACGGAACCCTAAAAAAGGTACTCTTTATCGTGTAAGCACATTTTGCAAACTTACTGTTACACGTAATAGGGGTTATTTTGTGATTTGCATGCATCTTACTACATTATTATAATTGCGAAAATTTATAGTGTCATGTTCATGACCTCTGTGGCGTAGCGGTAGTGCATTCCACTGCTACGAAAGAAGTAGCGGGTTCGATTCCCGCTCGATGCAAATATTTGTATGCATGAATATGTCTATTTTGCATTGGTCTGGGTGTTTCTATGTATAATATGTATGTATTTACAAAAAAAGTATATAAATATGTTTATCCGCATTCTAGAACCCATAACACAAGCTAGTTCAACTATGCTTACTTTGGGTCTAGAAAGCGCTGTGCAGAATGTCGTAGAATATTTATTTATCATTTCAGGTTTACCTTGTCCGCGGTTGATACAATAATGAAGCATCTGTCGTGCTGTAATTTGGATTTGATTATAATTTCCGAACCGCATCTTGCTCGTGAACAAAGAAGTATGCTTTGAAATAAAACTATTTTTAACGGATTCTATCGCGGTTTATTTGATGTTATTTTATATTTTATATATCGATAGAATCCGTTAAAAATAGTTTTATTTCAATGTGTAGCATTCGCGTAAACTTCCGACAATATCATAAAGAAGTATGCTGTTTTTTTTTATACCACTAAGGTGGCAGACAAGCACGCGGCCCACCTGATGGGAAGCGGTTACCGCGGCCTATGGACGTGTGCAACACCAGTGGCGTCACACTCGCGCTGCCGACCCTGTAAAGGAAAGGGGATGTTGGAGTTTCGGAGGGGATGGGAAAGGAGTTTGGGAGGGGATGGGAAAGGAGTTTGGGAGGGGATGGGAGAGGAATTTGGGCTCCCGCACTCTCACTCACCAACCGGAACGCAACAGTTCAAATACTGTTACTTGGCGTCGATATTCTGTGAGAGGGTGGTGCTTCCCCGGTCGAGTCGGCCCATTCATGCAACGGCCAAAATGACTGTTGCTTGACTCTACCACTGCAGTGAAGGTGGGGTCAAAATGGGGTTCGTGAAGCCTTGCCTCATGAAGTTTACTAAAAACGTACGCTGCAACCCATTCGCTCTAAGAACAACTCAATAATACGCCCTCAGGCCTGTGATATGATGGACAGGGGTCGTGTCACGATCTTCAGCGCCTGGTATTGGAGAAACATCTCCCGTTCACGTTCTGTCGCCTCTAAACGAAGCGGCAGAATTCTACGTGCTCTCACCAACCATGAATTAAATTACCTTGCTCCAGCAAGAGGTCACACGCAAAAAATGGTTGTCACGAGGACGTGGACGTGCCGCACTTACGCTAGACACGCAATTGACTCATGTAGCGCCGGGTCCATGTGACATCTATTGGCTTATACGACACATGTCTTCTCGACCCAGCTGTGTCCGATGAATCCCTGCGTCAGCTGGTAGGATCTTACAATCAATTTGCCATGATAGACTTTAGCGCTACAGTTTAGTCGTACTTTCTTCGTCGTAAATTCGGTAAAGATGTGAAATCGTAAAAATAATATTATAATGTAATTAAATAGTACAGTTTTAATCCTTAGAAAATATATTTTAAAACGAGTGTTCGTCTAGTTAGTGTCTAATTGAAATTCATAGTTTTATTGCAGCTTAACATAAATGCACGGAAGAGCAAGCAGGTTGAAATTAATTTACAATGGTCTGCAGCTGTCAGCCTACTTTACCAAGTTGTGTTTTGTTAACTGTACTTAATGTTTTTTAACTTTTAGGCTTTACAGTAAGGTTTGCGTTCATGGAGACGGAGGTCGTCCAACGATTGAGTCGACTCCGCGCCTCGCGGGCTCTGCGAATCGGGGAAGACCTGAGTCTCTCCCGGACCTGTTCCGCCGCCTCCTTTTTCGAGCATTACTTGCAGGAGGCAGCGGCTATCCGGGGGGATTACAGCTCAAAAAAAAAGGGTTTACAGTTAGGAACGAGAACAATATATATTTGTACTGATATAGTTGCGCGAGTATTTCGGGAAAATCGAGGTCTGTAATCGCTTTTCCGACCACTAACGCGTTGCTAGACCAGGGAAGTACCACCAGCACTAGTGCCGAATGCCTTATCTCCCTACTTTTCTTGGTGTTACAGTTATAGTAGTTATAGGTAATAAACAACAGGTGGGTTAAAAAAAATATACGATAAAAATTACCACTTCGAGAACAATAGAAAAAAAACCATTTAAAAATATGAACTTGAAAATTTTCCAAACTATTTTAAATCCCAGAGGTCGACAGTCACTGCCGTCTAGTGTTGTTTCGTCGCTTTTTTGCAGGACCTGAGGCACTATCCTAAACCATCTCATAACACTGAATCGATCGAGACCAACATCCTGCCTGTTTTGTTTCAAACCACTCATTAGTGACTCTCTTTCAGCTGTGTTCCATACACATTTCATTATCAAAGACACACTTCGGTAATCTGGATTGCATTGTGTGCAATGTAGAGGGTCAGCTTTCTTCATTTGGGACCCCACCAAATCTCCGGGGCCCAAGTCAACCTCACCTGCAAGCCGGTACACCGTCTAATTGACGGACATGGCTCTGGAGCCAGCTTTCCTCCCAGGGTTCAGAAACCAATATTGAAAGAGTAGAAGAGCGGATCCCGGCTTTCAAAGTGTAAGCTCGGATGATGGTGAAAGAGCGGACCCCGGCCTTCAAAGTGCAAGCTCGGATGATGGTGAAAGAGCGGACCCCGGCCTTCAAAGTGTAAGCTCGGATGATGGTGAAAGAGCGGACCCCGGCCTTCAAAGTGTAAGCTCGGATGATGGTGAAAGAGCGGACCCCGGCCTTCAAAGTGTAAGCTCGGATGATGGTGAAAGAGCGGACCCCGGCCTTCAAAGTGTAAGCTCGGATGATGGTGAAAGAGCGGACCCCGGCCTTCAAAGTGTAAGCTCGGATGATGGTGAAAGAGCGGACCCCGGCCTTCAAAGTGTAAGCTCGGATGATGGTGAAAGAGCGGACCCCGGCCTTCAAAGTGTAAGCTCGGATGATGGTGAATTTTAAGGGTTCCGTAGTTCAAAAGGTAAAAAAAGGAACCCTTATAAGATCACTGTCTTGTCCGTGTGGCACCACCGATTTTCTCAGGAACGATTGGACCTAAGCAAGTTGAAATTTATACCAGATACTGATCCCATCAGGTCCATAGTCCCTATAAGGTGTATACAATTATGTGTACGTGTAATATACATAGATTTTCGCGAAAACTTATAAGTACAAAAATTTCTTTTAATTTTCAACCTTTATTTTCGTGCTGATCTGATCGTGTTGACTTGACTGGTTCATAAACCGATAAAAATTATACCAATTTTATTATGGCGGTATAATGGGTAGGTACGGAACCCTCCCATGAGCACAGGCCTGGGGGTGGCAGGTGAGGTAGCCTGTCACCCCAGCAGAATCAGGCACGGACGGCGGGGCGACTAGCGCCCCTTAGCCAAACCGGGGCAATAAGGGGACACCGTGGTTCCCAAACCCGAGGGGGCCATCTCGAAACCGGAGATGGGCCAGGGTCAGCCGGGGTGCGAGGAATATGCTCTATGGGCAACCTTACACCCCGGCGTCTTAAGACCCGAGACGGCGTGCGGTTTTAGTCGGTTCAAGCCCGACATAACCGCCGCCGCTTGCCGGCGGAGGGTATCCGAAGGGATTTCCGCACGAAAATAATAAAAAAAAAAGGTACGGAACCCGCAGCACACGACTTCGACTCGCACATGACCGGTGTTTTTTTCATTAGGAATGCAAACTTAGCTGAATGGATAATGTTCAGAACGAGTTCTGCCTCCGTTGACATACTCCATGTTCACCACGCGCATGCATCTGACCATCTCTAATGAATGTCCATTGCACACGTCGCTACGCTTTTCTCGGCATGCGTGGGAGGGCCCTCAATTTCCGTCCGAATTATTACCCAATACACAAACACACATAAATAGATTCCATAAATAATAACGTCTAATATTAGCACGCTAGTTGTTTTGTATCGAGTAACGCCACGTTTGATTATCAAACCGGTCAGGCTAAAAAGAGGAATTAAATTTTGTAATTATTGAGCAGAGTGAGACGAAGTCGAGCGAAAGCTCCTCATACCAGACTTCAGGATTTTCTTTGTCACAGGTCTCTTCCTAAACTACTAATCCAATCAGAACCAAATTTGGCATGATTAAAGAGGTCAATCAGAGGAAGGTTTATGGATATATTTTGAAAAAATTAATGCTACCACAGAGGAATGATCACCGTTAAAAAAATTCCAGATGGAATTACATAATAACCGCTCGAGACACTGTGACCAAACTTTACACGCTCAGAAAGCATGTCCAGAGTTGTGACTTTCAAAAAGAACTGACTTGCCACGGAGGAATGATCACTGTTCAAAATTTTCAAAATCTGATTCCGCAATAGCGGTCAAATCTATTGGACAAGTTTTGGCGCCAAAACAGTAGTCCAAAACTCCCGAATAACTATCAAAAACAATATTCAAAATCGGACTTGCCACGGAGGAATAATCAGTTGAACAAATTATTGATGAAAGTGATGATGAATGAATGATTTTAATGATAAATAAATCGCTCTTAATAATTCAAATCACGATGTCTCACTCAGCTCAACATTGCAAGCAGCGATTCGCCTTGCAGACCTAGTTATTTTTATAAACTACTAAGGTCACAAGAAAGGACGTATAAATGGTACTAGGACCGTTACCAGCTTCGCAATCAACCCAAACTTAAGCGTAGCGAGATTTGCCTATCCAACAATAGGTCAACGTGACCGGTCGACTTTTTCCATTGATTTGGTTTTTCGGTGATTATTCCTCGATGTTAAGAACGATCTGGACATTCGACCCCTTACGACACTCAATAATGTCTACTTGATCACCGTGGCAAATTTGGTCGAGATCGGTCAAACGGTCTCGGAGGAGTATCATTTGTTTGAAATGCAACTTTGAAACCAAAGACTTAATCATCGTTCATGGGAAATGAATGAAATGGCACACACTGAAGGATAGATAAGTCGCTTGGTCGTCAGCGTCTCCGTTGGAAATAATTGTATATGGTCACTAGTGGTTACCGTCTTCCATGGACATTTTCAACATCAGAGATGAGGGGATCATTTCGAAACCGGAGATGGCCCAGTGTCAGTCGGGGTGCGAGGGAAATGCTTTATGGGCAACCTTACACCCCGACATTGAAGACCCGAAACGGTGTGCGGTTATAGTCGGTTCAAGCTCGACATAACCGCTGGCCGGCGGGGGGTATCCGAGGTGACATATAAAGAAAAAAAAAAAAAAAAAAAGGTACGCCTCTGCCGATCTTCATGTATATAGGGAAATGGGTGAAATGGCCTGCTCTGGTAAGGTTGATCACCGGTGTCCCCGTTCGAAATATTAATAATAATCTTCAAATATGACATCTCTATGTTTAAGACTAGGATTTGAGTAGTTATATTTTGACGTGACGTAATGGCCAGCTTATTGCCTTTAACCGATTACGTTTCTTGATTCCAAACTGTTACTAAATATTTTCTAGCAGAAAAATCCAATAGCCGTGTTACTGTCGCATTTATAATATAAGTTTACTAGCTGTTACATGCGGCTTTACCCGTGTGGAATTCTGATCCCGTTCCCGCTACCCATGGGGCCCTATTCCACAACCACAACCTATATTAAATACACAAATCTACCATATATCATTTTTTTTATATTCCAAAGGGTTTGGCGTTTTCGTTGAAAGGCTCTGGCTTATTCTTTTTCGACACCTCCAACAAATATCATTATATTTTAACCAATGTATACAAAAACTCGACAAATTATATACTAAAACCTTCCTCGAGAACCACTCTATCCATTGGCGATAACAGCATGAAAATAGGTGCAGTAGTTTTTGAGTTTATCGCGAATAGACAGACAGACAGACAGACAGACACGCGGCGGAGGACTATGTTTTATAATACGAGTGATAGTGATGATTACTAACTTTAACTGACTAATATTAATTAGTAACTTTTACTCACTCAGTTAATAAGTTTCACTGACATGTCGACATATTATAGTCAATAAAATAATTATAGTCAATTGCTTACTTGAGTTTCACATGCCGCATGTCACGTACTGTGAGTGCATTATTCCATGAAAATAACATAACTTCACGCCTGTATCCCCGAAGGTGTAGGCAGAGGTGTATTACACACCCACGATTCGCCAGTTATGTTAAGGTCCCAATGTAATAGGGGGCGAGCTTATTGCCATCTACCTTGCACATTATTAAGCGAGCAATAATTAACATTTATTAATTGTTTATTTAATATTATTCTATGAAATGGTTAAGTGCACAGATTATTTGAATATAAAGGAGACGCGCATCTGAGTCATGCATTTTCCAGCATGAGTGGGTTGGAGCAACCGGCAACTAGTTGACAAATTAAAAAGAAAAAAATTGGGTCAGGTAGGGTAAATGCGAGTCGGCAGCTTAGTGGTTAATGAGGAGTCAGCCTACCGATCGGGAGGTCCCGGGTTCGAATTCTAGCCATTACACTACCGACGTGAACCCACTCCTAACCCAAGCAATGAAGCTTAGCTGGAGGGGTTAGTAGGAATACTAATAATTTCAGTTACTAATATTCGGTTTCTTAATAATAGGTCTTTACCTATGAAATTGCCGAAATTTTCTTACAAATTCATGAGTTCGTTATTCCTGTAATTTAATAGCTATTTCCATTATTTATATTTTGTTTGAAAGTTGATTTCAAGATTTTACAACTCTCTATTTAATTTTGTTTTTATTGACCGCTTGATAAATTAATTCGATCTTCAAAAACAGTACTTCCTAAATGCTATCCATTTTGATGATAAATTTCGTATTACTTAATAGCTGTCACTTGAATTTGTAATAAAAGTTGCTGTTTGTTAGCTTTATGTTGTCTCATTCATACACAAAAAATATCATAAAATTTGGATTTGTCATTCCTAAAAAAAATGCAAAAATGTTAGTACTGAAAATTGGGTTTCCTCCAATTTCTTCAAGAAAAACGGCAATTTCATATGTGACGACCTAATATATTCCGCTTATATAATCAAGTGGGGCATTTGGTCGGCTCAACATGTAATATATATATATACATATATATATATATATATACTGTCTCTGGTCTTCCCCACACACTGTTAACTTATTCTCTTCTATTCAAACTCTCCTCTCGCAGGTCTGCTGGAAGAGATTTCTTTGAAAAATAAGCAGAGTCTCTGTACTACTTTTTCCATTTTAGTACTTATTTTTATATCTGATTGTGTGTGTACATAAATATGTATTTTTTTTTTTTTATAAACAATATTAGTAACCGAAATTACTAATATTCCCCCTTAACCCCACCAGCTTCCTTTCATACATACTCGTACTACGTCAAATGTCATTTCCTAAGTTACTCTTTTGCTGACCATGTGAACATGAAGGTGGTAAAGTCAAGCAACAGTCATTTTGGCCGTTGCATGAATGGGTCGACTCGGCCGGGGAAGCACTATTCTATTCTTATCTTATCTTCGTCAAGTAACAGTATTTGAACTGTTGCGTTCCGTTTGGTGAGTGAGAGTGCCGGAGCCCAAACTCCTTTCCCATCCCCTCCCAAACTCCTTTCCTTTACAGGGTCGGTAGCGCGAGTGTGACGCCACTGGTGTTGCATACGTCCATTGGCGGCGGTAACCACTTCCCATCAGGTGGGCCGTGTGCTTGTCTGCCACCTTAGTGGTATAAAAAAAAAACTTTCACGCATTCCATCCATCTTTTCTGGGGTTTTTCTCTGCTCCTGGAATCCTCTACATTCATTCTCTAACCTTTTCTAACAACTCTGGTCTTTTTCACTGATCAAATTGATGATGTATTAAAACAAGGGCAGTTCAAAAGCATTCGAGACGTGCGGAATTGCATGAAAGGTTGAATGACAGTAGTTCGTGAAGTGTCTAAGGACAGAAGCAGATGATGGCGTTTTATTTCTGCCTATTCCAGAGAGAAAAAGGCGTGAATATAATGATGTATGTCGTACATATAACGCAACGTGCCGGGATGTCGAAATCGATGTCTTCAACACCGGCGTTAGTACACTCAAAACGACCATGTGCGACGCCTTCTTCAGTGGTGTTGATTTTTGTTTTTTTTTATGTTTACTTTTTTTTTTTTTTTGGCGTACTAATGGGACCTACCTATTTTCTGAATTTAGCTACCACGCAAATAATAATAAATAAATAATTCGTAGGTAAGTTATTTGTAACGTCCAGGTTCTATTAAAAGGTTTTTTGATATGCTTGTGAACTTACGAGTATGTAAAAAGCTAAGAAAAAAGTATATATAATGCGGGCCTAATAAGAGTTGCAATTTCTAGGCCTGGTACCTTTTTTTTTTTTTTTTTTTTATCGTGCGGATATTCCTTCGGATACCCCCCCGCGTGCCAGCGGGGGCGGTTATGTCGGGCTGCCCATAGAGCATATCCCTCGCACCCCGACTGACCCTGGGCCATCTCCGGTTTCGAGATGGCCCCCTCGGGTTTGGGAACCACGGTGTCCCCGTCTTGCCCCGGTTTGGGGGAGGAGCGCTAGTCGCCCCACCGTCCCGGCCTGCTTCTGCTGGGGTGACAGGTGGCCTCACCCGCCACCCCTAGGCCTGCGCTCATGGAGGACGGAGGTCGTTAAGCGACCTCCGGCGCCTGAGTCGACTGCGACGCGCGGCGAGCAAGTTGGTACCTTTTTTTTTTTTTTTATCGTGCGGAAATCCCTTCGGATACCCCCCGCGTGCCAGCGGGGGCGGTTATGTCGGGCTTGAACCGACTAAAACCGCACGCCGTCTCGGTTCTACAGACGCCGGGGTGTAAGGTTGCCCATAGAGCATATCCCTCGCACCCCGACTGACCCTGGGCCATCTCCGGTTTCGAGATGACCCCCTCGGGTTTGGGAACCACGGTGTCCCCGTCTTGCCCCGTTTTGGGGGAGGGGCGCTAGTCGCCCCACCGTCCCGGCCTGCTTCTGCTGGGGTGACAGGTGGCCTCACCCGCCACCCCCAGGCCTGCGCTCATGGAGGACGGAGGTCGTTAAGCGACCTCCGGCGCCTGAGTCGCCTGAGACGCGCGGTGAGCAAGTTGCGGGCTCGGCGGTCCGGGAGAGTTCTAAGTCTCTCGCGGGCGCGCTCCGCCATCTCCTTCGCGAGCATTACATGCTCGCAGAAGGAGGTGGCAGCGGCCCACGCGCTCGCGCTCCGCACCATTGTCGCAATCATGCTGCCGAGCGAGAGGACTCCCACCCCGATGGCTGCCACGAGGTCACGCCTCGGCGCCTCCCACGCCGGGCAGTCCGTCAGCGTGTGCAGCCCTGGGCCTGTAGACAAAGTCACATTCTACTAGTGGAATCGCTTCGAAGCGAACCTTCAAATGTTCAATATGTATGGGAGTGACATTATTTGTTACACGTGACATGTCGACAAATGTTGTCTCTCCCATACATTTCGGTCTTTTGAAGGTTCGCTTCGTTGCGATTCCACTAGTAGAATGTGACTTTGTCTACAGGCCCTGAGTCCTCGCTCGCGTCGCAGTGATGACGGAAGCCTCTCGTACCGACTGACGCAGGTGGTCCCTGAAGCACCCCTTCCCGGAGACCACCTGCGTCAGTCGGTACGAGAGGCTTCCGTGTCGCCTCTCCAGCCAATCCTCCATGATGGGCCTAACCGCCGCTATTGCGGCGTGCCCAGCAAGTTGGTACCTATATTTCGTTCTACACTATTTAGTGAGAGATACCACAAAGGACAAAATGACAGGTCGTATTTGTTAGACATAGAATACTGATACTCACTCCTACGAGATAAGTCTATAAAAGTTAATATACGTTGAGTCTAGTTTTCCTTTAGATCGATAAAAATAGGTATTCAAATTAAGTGGTATAGTTGAGCTGGCGCGAGCGGCGCCCTAAAGTACCTGGCGCCCCGGGCTGTCGCCCCGGTCGCCCCCCCCTAAAGCCGGTACTGATAATTGATTACTAAGTAAAGATAAATCTTAATCATTAGATCTATTTCGCTACCATTAGGATTTACTAGCTTTCAATAGTTTCAACTATAACTGTGTATTATAGCTATATATTGATTGAGATTGAAAAAAGAGAACATCTAGGACGGGACTTGAACTTGCGACCAGTCCCTTACAGGGGGAATGATCTGACCAATTAAGCCACCTAGACACAGTCAGAGCATTCCCCCTGTAAGGGACTGATCGCGGGTTCAAGTCCCGTCCTAGATGTTCTTTTTTTCCGATCTAGAGGAAAAGTAAGCATACTAATTGCTTAAAAAAATTAATTAAGGCGACGTTGGAGCCATCTACCGTAATTCTTGCGATGTAAGCATACAAAATGCTTAAAAATTTAATTGAATATTAAATTTTTAAGCATTTTGTATGCTTACTTCTCAAGAATTACGGTAGATGGCTCCAACGTCGCCTTAAGACGTAATAATGTATCGGAGAATTTCGAATATCTGGGACGTGTCTAGGTGGCTCAGTTGGTCAGAGTATTCCCCCTGTAAGGGACTGGTCGCGTGTTCAAGTCCCGTCCTAGATGTTCTCTTTTTCCGATCTAAAATCTTTCGATAATTGAGCTTTATATTGCCAGTCAAAAGCCTATTTCTAAGCGTCGTCCTGTCGATTTGAAACTTGTAAGTTATGACATCATCATGCCCGTAACGACTGGCACGATGTTCGTATCAACCGGGACCGACGACTTAATTTCCTCTTCGGTGGTTCCCAAACCCGAGGGGGCCATCTCGAAACCGGAGATGGCCCAGGGTCAGTCGGGGTGCGAGGGATATGCTCTATGGGCAACCTTACACCCCGGCGTCTGTAGACTCTCGGGTCTACAGACGCCGGCGTGCGGTTTTAGTCGGTTCAAGCCCGACATAACCGTAGCCATAGCCTTATGCCGCTATATGCCACCTTACACCGCGGCGTTTGAAGACCCGAGACGGCGTGCGGTTCAAGTCTGACATAACCAGCCCGCTGGCCGGCGGGGCGGGGGGGGGGGGGTATCCGCAGGGATTTCCGCACGAAAAAAAAAAAAAAAGGACGAAGGGTCTTAATGTGTTAGAATGGTCACCCATCCTAAGACTGTGTAATATTGCTTATTTTTGCAATATGTGAATCTACTCGGTTCTACTTAGTCACGAGCCCTGCTTTCTTTCGAAGTCGAGTCTTTTTTCAAAATATTCATTCCGTCAATTGACTGCACCCCGCTGGATGGTGAGAAGCTAGGGTGGTGTCCAGAAGATATGGGCCGCCATCCCAGATGCTGACGATCTTTAAATTGTGGCCCCTACCTTGACGGCCTCAAAATATGCTATTTCACGCTCCGCTTGAACAACCCGGGATTATAAACACGTGAGCGAGCAGAGCATTCCAGCTCTTTATCGTACTACAAAGAAAGGAAGCACCGAACCGCTGAGTTCGGGACCGTATAGTTTCCACCGTGTGCGGGTGGCATCGCAGTCCAGCACGTGTTGTTCTGGATCGAAAGCGAGATGGTGGGATTAGTATTAATTCATGTTAGTCAGAAACTAACACTTATGAACGTCAAGTTTATTGCTTCTAACTTTACTTTTACAGCCAGATGCGCACAGCAATAGGTAAATCCTGTGGGAAAAGAATCTGGCAATAAAAACTCACAGCCACACTTTTCTAATCGCCAGTATAATAAAACTTTTGCGACATTTCCCTCAAATAAATCCACCCACAACTTCCATCCACTATCTCCGAGCGGAACCAAATGACAGACACTAGACAATGGTATCAGTTCGGTCTCCCAGATACCAGCAGTTATAAACCGGAACCTCTAATCAGAGCTTGTTGAAACCTGACCTTGTCAGTACGAAGCGACAGAAATAGATCAAAGTGAGTAAGTGTTCCACTTGTGGGTCAAGCGAACGCGTGTGAATTAGGCGCGTATAGAGTTTGTAGAATGCACAAACTGTTCGATATTTATTTAGGTTTCCTCTCTTTGACTATCTTGCTTGCTGGGCGTGCCACCTAGAGTCACGAGGGCAAACATTTGTTGATTGACAGACCAGGCTCTGGTATAGGCTTTATTCTCGGAGTTAGGGCGCACCTACCAAACCATGGAAAGGAGGGGTAGGAACGCGGAGCCTGGGCTCCAAAGTGCAAGCTTTGGAAGCAAACGGGATTGGCGCTTGGATGAAGAAGAAGACAGCTCTGGGTTGAAGATGGAAAAACAAGAGAACGTGATGATATTCATCCCTCAAGCCTATTCCCAATTCAGTTGGGGTCAGCCTTCAATCTAACTCCGAAACGGCTGAATTTCGATATTTGCCGTGAAGCCATTGCCAACTGACCTCCAGCAACTGGCGATATCGAAGTTCTGTAGTTAGTCCAGTTTACCCATACCGACTGCCACAGATGTTCGTATTGGACCGAAGCTTTGATGTGCTCTCCAAGGCAGGGTAGGACATGACGGTATTCCCGTCCAACTGAGCAGTCCGACTGGGGAAGTACCTCCGCCCTACAGAATACCGCGGCCATAATAACCTCGTGTTGTGTTCCCGGCGGTGAGTAGGGTAGCCAGAGCTCACTGAGAGTTTTTGTGCTGTCAGAGGGAAGAGTCTTCCTTCTGACAGCACAAAAACTAAAAAAGAAGGGAGAGGCGGGAGCAGCCTTTGGTCTTCTCGGAAGACTTAAAGGCTATTCCTGCTTTGCAATTTCTTTTTTTTAGGGTCGGCAGCGCCAGTGTGACGCCCCTGGTGTTGCACACGTCCATAGGCCACGGTGACCGCTTCCCATCAGGTGGGCCGTGAGCTTGTCTGCCACCTGAGTGGTATAAAAAAAAATATGTAATAACAATAATAATAGAAAAAAAAACTAGCGCAGATGCTGTTGATGGTTTAAAGTTTTTATTACATATCCATTCGCAGTTCACACGGATGCACCAGACTGTCTATCATTCTTACATCACAATCGCATCTATTATTGTTTAGGCTGTTGGTCTTGCGCGGTACGAAGGTCAGAGATTACGTTATCAGTACGAGATAGCAACAGTCAACCATAATAAGCGGTTTGTTTGGAGATAGCAGTAATTTTACTGATAGCAAACACGCCTGGGGCATGTCGTCATCGACGGAATGGATTCCCTTCTAGTGCTATCTATATAGTTATGGTATAAAAATTTACACTACAGTTTTGTTACTGCAGTATTATTCATGATCACTCTTGTGGAAGACAATTTTGGTGAAGAAACGAAGGGGATGATTTAGTGAACAAATTATTTTATGTAAATTCTGATAGGCGTAAAGTTCAGATGCTAGTAGATTACTAGTTACTAACTCAGCTTTACAGTCCCCGTAGATAAATCGCCCATAGAATATGACCCAGAGGTTCGTAGACTTAAATTTTACTATAACACTTACTCGGATTCATATCAAACGCTTCCCTTGTTTAGGTTTCTATCAAAAGTGCGGTCTTCGAAGCTCGCCCTAAGGTTGGAGTTCACCAGTGAAAATCTGTTTAATTGAACTGAGCTTGTACGTTTTACTCGATGACATTCATTGAATAAAAATGTGCTTATTTATCGGTGAAATCCAGCTTAAGTGCGGTATATGAATCTCGCCCTAAATGCGCTCCATGAGTGTGTGCCATCAATACGACGAACAGAAAAAGGTGTTATCAAACTGCTTATTGTATTTAAAATATATAAACCCCCGACCGATTTTCAATAAACCTAGTTAAAAACACTCCCGACTAATTCACCTATAAAAAAAAAAACAAAATTGAAATCGGTTCATCCTTTCGGGAGGTTAAAAGTACGAGCTATCAGGCACTTAAATATAACTGACAGTAATATTATTATCATTACGTGTGTCAGGTTGAACTGTTGATACGATTTCCTTGATGACACACGCCCGTGTCTGAACCACAATTGAGTTAGTAAACACTTGTCACAGCTGACACTTGTATCTGCAGTGTCGGTTTGTTTGAGTTAGATTTCAATTGTTATGAGCCTTCACATCTTTTCCTTCTTATCATCATTTTCCTGCGTCTCTTCCTCACCCGAGCACGAGTTTCGGTTGCATCCAAAGCTTACAATTCAGTCCAGAGTACACTTAAGCTCGTGAAGTAAGCCTGACGCCAGAGCCTCGTCAGACAATCACATATTTGACTTTTAATTCGACCCAGAAGCTCTTTAATAGCCCTATACACCAATCATCTTAATGCAGGGTCGCTTGCCAGGGCAAGACCGGTACACCGTGTCCCAAACTCGAGGGGGCATCTCGAAACCGGAGATGGCCCTGGGTCTGCCAGGGTGCGACGGAAATGCGGATGCCTTATGCCGCTATATGCCACCTTACACCGCGGCGTTTGAAGACCCGAGACGGCGTGCGGTTTAAGTCGGTTCAAGTCCGACATAACCCACCCCGCTGGCAGGCGGGGAGGAGGGGGGGGGTTTCCGAAGGGATTTCCGCACAGAAAAAAAAGGGTCGGCGTAACATGTGTGCAATCCCTTCCGGCCATAGGCCATAAGCATCTTTCACACAGAAATGTGTTGAACATTTCTATTCATTTAGGAAGTAATATGTTTTATATATCACTAGCGGCCCGGTACGTGCTTCGCTACGTCAAAATGATCCGCCATGTATTGAATTCAAGGGTTTACCCGGGGTGACCGGCAACGGACATTTGGGGAGGATCAATCCCTTCGGATACCCCCCACCGGCCAGCGGGGGTGGTTTTGTCGTGTATCGACCAAAACCGTACGGTGTGCGCACGAAAAAATAAATTCTGAGAGATTTTCTTAATATTTTTTTCCGTAAGAACCTTGTACAGAGTATTAGAAAACTACAAAAAAAAAATCAGCCAAATCGGTCAAGCCGTTTTCATGCTATGTCGTGACAACGGAAAACGGGTTTCATTTTTATATATATAGATTGGTTATCTTGGGATCTATATGGACCTTACGCAGGCATTACCACTATTGCTATAATGTTAAACATATTACAAAATCATATAGTACCCATTCTCATACGCAGTAAACGCGGGTAGTTTTTGTGAGTGAGCATTGTCAGCCATTGTTATCCGTATATTGCACAATGCGCGCGCTATCTAACACCCCGAGGCATTGTTCAACGATAAAAACAAACTCTTGTTGACTAATCGATTATGCAGTAGATAGTGTTATGAGTTTAAATATTAATATATTGTCTTATTAAATTACCGTTCGTTGACCGACCTAGTACCAAGGTTCAGTAACGCCTCGTTTTTAAAACTAATAGAAATCTCTATTCCTAGACAGCACTTTTCGCCGAAAATTTGTTGATAGAAAACATTGTTTGTAAACATCTCGGTACACAGGAAGCACTGTACAGCGAGATCTCTCTTCATAGATAGCACTTCTAGCTGGTAAAAAATTATATTCCAAATAAGTAAAATGGGTTAGGTTAGGTTAGAACTGTGACCCCAACAGCCGGAACCACTAGTCCGAAAAGTTAGCAAGAAGTGCTATCTATGAAGAGAGATCTCTCTGTATAGTGCTTCCTATGTACCGAGATGTCTGCAAACAATGTTTTCTATCAACAAAATTTTCGGCGAAAAGTGCTGTCTAGGAATAGAGATTTCTATTAGCTGTGCTTTCTGTATGTAGTCGTATCAACCCTCCAAAGTATCCTCCAAAGTATCTCTTTCCTCTATCACTAAAGGTTTGCTGGAAGAAAACCCATTTTAGTGGTTAAGCTCGCCTTTGTACATTAATTTTAAATTGTACTAATTATATTGTATTGTGTTTCTTGTATTTTTGTACAATAAAGAATTAAGAATTATCTTAGGTTCCACCCTCATTCCTCATAGTTCTGGGTTTGACCATGCATACATGAACAATTCATTCCGTATATGAAAACTTGAGTGCACCAGCTGTTAGATAAATAGTATATTCTAATACACATGTCAAACTAACCATGACAATGTGTGTAATGTGATAAGTGACCTCCTTAGTCATGCATACTTTAGATAAAGCAAATTAGTAGGACAGATAGAAGAATTACCTTAAGTACAGATAACACGGCTTACACAGCTAATTAAGTCTCTAACATATTTCACTGTTTCTTTTGTTAGAATAAGTAAGTATAAGAAGTATGGAGTTTACTCTTATTACTTCACGCCTGTATCCCCGAAGGGGTAGGCAGAGGTATATTACACACCCACGATTCGCAAGTTATGCAAGGGAACCAGCCTATTGCCATCTACCGGGCACATTATTAAGCGAGCGTTTATGAATGCACATATAACTACGAAAAGTCAGAGGTGTGTGCCCGTGGCGACTGGGGATCGAACTCGAGACCTCGTTTCAGCAGTTCGTTACGTACGCCACTGGGCTATCGCCGCTTTTCAACCCCTAAGGCGGTAAAAAGAGCTAAATACGTATTTTCTTTTAACTCAAGAACTGCTGAACAGAAGTAATAAAAATGTTCTGTTATTATTTCCAATGGGGACGCCGACGCTGACTAGGCCGATGATCTATTGTTTGTATGTTATGCTGTGTACTATTGAACCAATTGCGATAAAACTTTTGTCATGTAATGTGAATATTGGAACAGGAATGTACTAAAAAGGTTCTACATTTAAAAATGACCTCTCATCTCATTGACAATGTCATATTTGTGAGATTTGCATACTGCGTGTTTTGCTTGAATGTCAAAGTGATCTTAAAACTGTTTAATAAATTACATTTGTCGATATCGGCATAACTTGCCACACCAAAAAATTTAATCAAATGAAAAATATATGTAATCGCTTTTAATATATTTTTGATGATGTCTGCTCTATGATAAATAAGCACAGAAAAGTTATTACCTATGAGCAACTATGAAAGCATTCTTTTCTTTCCATATTGATGTTAAGCTGATTGAAAATAATCAAGTGAATCATATACCAAACATTAGCTGATGAAAACCAGGTCAGCCTGGAACCCAGGCTACAAATTGCTCACAAGGGAGAAATAACCAAGGGTGTAATCAGCAAACGCACAGTAGCAGAGATGAATCGGAGATCGAAAGTCTCATACCTATCGAAACAGGCATGAGACATTCGAAGATTATCAGTAAAGGCATAGATAAAAAAAGGATGAGCCAACTGATGAAACTCCATGACAGATGAGCTTGTACCTACCTACTTAGCAATAAAAAATAGTCTGTAATGTCCTTACAGAAAATCACTCAATAACTCCACTAATTTCTTCTAAACTACAACATATTTTGATAGGATTTGCCCTGTCATTTAGATATTTTACTGAAGGTTTATATTATATCTATAAGTAATCCTATGAGTTTTAGCAGAACAGGAATCAAACTGCACCCATGTAAAGCTCAGCCAGATCGCTGGTGGAATACAAAATGGCAACAAGCATTTTCAAGAAAGATTGATTTTTTCAACTTTCTTACATAAGTATGAAGGTTGTGAGACCCACTTTATGGGTATGATTTTATATCACAGTTTACTTTATTAGACAGCTCATTAATTTTTTACTTTATTAGACAAAATTATAGTCCATGACTTACTTGACGTCTAGATTTAATAAGCAACTTACATACTTAACAGATATAAGTAGTAGTGAAGCTAATTTCAGTTAACTTTGAAAATCATCTCATTTGAATTCATGAATAAAATTAATGTAATGCGGTCACTGTTTCTTATTAATTATTTCAAGTATTTTTATATTGTAAATATAAAATTGTATCATTTACCACTGAATTAACACTGATAAGAATGCTTATCAGAGCTTCATGATAATCATATTGAGAATTCTATTTGGTAACATACAATAAGACATTTTATTATAAACTTAAGTGCTTCAACATTTATTTATCACCATATTATTTATAGTCTGTGATAAAGCCCAGGTAATCCATTATAGGTTCAGATTTATAAGTAAAAAGTTCTATTTCCTATGAAGTCTATGATAGGTAAAGGATTATTTTTAAGCATGTATTTGTATAATTATCTATTTCCTTTCAACAGAAAAAAAAAATTCAGGTGGGATATCAATATAATAAAAAAATAGGACAATGTCATATTTCAGTGTGATTGCAATTTATGGTTTTACATTTCTATCACAGATTATTGGAAACTTGAATTTATTTCCTAGCATTTTACATCTTCAGAGAGTAACTATACATATTTTTTATGGTTTTTTGTACCCATTTTAAAATGCCGAGTTGTTGTTGTATTAATAATCGGTTCACCAGTCTCCTGCACAGCTAATCAGACAGTGTTCTCTAGGAGATTTTACTGACATAGTTAAGAAATACATGGAACTTTTAAAGTTCATTTTAAAATATATTATTAGTGTTATATTAAATTTTCCTGTTTTATCATATTTAACTTTTGAATAGAAATTGAGTTGCTTCTATAATTGGTATGAGAGTTTCTGGTACTTAATACAAGAAATAACATTTTAAGAGGTTTAATTTCTCATAATATTACTTGGGAGCAGTAAATCATGACATAAGTCAAGGCTAGAAAGATGATCACAAAAAAGATGTGAAGCAATTTTGAGTTTATACGTCACTACCTCATTTGAATAATAAAAAATAAGAATAAAAGAATTTAAAACTAAAATCTTCCATATGATAAATTAGAGTTTTATCCAGAAGTAGTTATTTTTAAATCAGTATAGTATGACTAAGCGTCTTAATATAATATATGCAATGTAAAATTAGAGGTTGGCAAATATGTGGTTTTTACCATCCAATTTGAAAGAAATATGCATTTTGTTCAATGAAATGAACTTACCTTATTGTGTGGTAGTACTATGAAGGCACCTCCACCGGCAGACTCGACGATTATGGCCAGAAACTTAGGGTTCACCGCACAGAACGTCGAATCCCAGGAACTTTTTGACACTCTAATATTATCATAACATTGCTCACGTTTTAGGGCCTGCCCATAAACGTGGCGGAATTTTGAACTGCGCACCACCCTAAACGACATCTGTAACGCGAAAAGTGGCCCGTTAACAACAATACAAACAACAACTATCAGATTTAATTCACTTATAACATAACCTATACGCCACTGTGACCTATATTTTGACACTACGATTTTATTATTTTAAACTTAAACTCACGTTTGATTAAAAAGAAGAAATAATTATTACTACGCTAGAAAATGCAATGAAAACATTTGAATATTACACAATTATTTTATAAGATAATAAAACTGAGAGCTACTAAGGATCGAAGGGAGGACGGTTGGGAAAACGAGCAGCAAACTCCATATTTGGTAATGCCTGCAGCCTCTACTTTTAGTGATGATAATCTCGATTTGAAAGTTTTTAACAAAGATGAGAATGGTATTAACAAAAAGTAAATTAACAAAGAAATACTATTATTATTTAAAACTATTAATTTATTTGATTCTAAGCATTTTTCAGGGTTGAAATTACACTATTTTAATGCTATTTTTGAACGCACCTTCCAGTTGTCAAAGAAGTGTCAAAATTGCTAAGTTATTGATGCATTCGTAATTTTCAACGATTTGGTGGTCATAGTCCATTAATTAAAGATACGAAGTATAATAAATATATAAAAAGTTAATAAATTTTAGCAAATCACAGTGTTGCTTAATACTTTGTTCCTAACAAGAAAAATCATTGAAACAACTCTTACCCTAGGTATATTCGGATTATTTCCCTCACATTTCGAAGTCTTCGGTGTATGAGCATGATAACTATGACAACGTTCTCTGCCAACTCTTTTAGCTACCGGTGCTCTTTTAGTATTGGGACTTGTAAAACTGCTATGTCTCTTAACTTCCTTAAAAAATATTAAATTACGCAAACAATTTATTTTTATTATACTTTGGATAAAAAAAACTAAAATACTGTAACTTACTCTATCCACTGTATCTACTTCCATTGTAAGTTTCTTTAACACTGAAACACTTCCAAAATATTATAATCTAACGTTGAAATTCAATAAAGATGAAAATTTTAGTTAATTATAAAATTGTTAATGAAGCAGATCGCTCACAGGCTAGAATATGACATGAATAAGAAATAATTTATTTTACGTTATAACTACCCTCGAATTATAAACAATAGTACGTGATGGGAGAACCGAGTAGTTAACCTATTTACACGTTTATTGAATAAAGTTACTTTTTATTTATGGAATTATTTAATGAAATACATTATTAAATGTATTTTATGTTAGTGTTTAATAAGTATGAATAAGAGCGAGTTTGCCAAAAAATATGAAGTACGTAGAATGTAGATTATCAGTTGGACTGCAAGTGCAATCTCGATTTGTCAATTTTGTCATGTAAGAATTGAGATAGATTGTCTGTGGTTATTCTAGTAAATAGAAGAATCTTATAAATTGTCGAATGCCGAAAATTTGTGAATTTTATTTTAAATCACATAATCATTGTTGGAGTTTCATATACACACAATACAATGTTTTAAACTTTCGGTATGATTAATTATGTTCCACCATATTAAGAATTGAAGTTGAAGTCATGGAGCCAGCGGTCTCAAACGCGGTAAGCGCAATTTATTTAATCACAAATTAATATTTCAGGTTCTATGTAAATTTGTATTATTATTTTGTAAAACCACAATTACACCATTTTTTCCACGTTTTTTTACAATTATATTGCGTTCTATTTATAAAGAGACTTGAAAAAAAAACAGAACTAAATTCACAAATTTATTTGCGAAGATATTCGTAATAATAACGAGTACAGAAACTATTTGCACTTATACGAGATCAATTTTAGTTTTTATTTATGTTTTATATTTTTTTACACTTAAACAGAATAGGCTTCGAGTCACACTCGCAGAAACCAGCAGTCTGCATCTGCAGTCACTTAACTCTTCATAAATATGTATCTAACATAATTATTAAGTAGAGCGAAATTTTTTGGTTTATGAAGCCCATCAGTTCATTTATATTAAGCACAACAGTATTTTGGCAACTACTGAGTTCATATTTAGCATTTTTATCAATAAAACTATAACTGTAATTCTGCTATCAGTATATTATTGGTTCATATACTGGTGTGTTTTAAAGCCAAGGCAACAGTAGACATTTGCAAAGAGTAATTTTTTTGTCTTATACAATTAAAAACCAATAAATAAATTGAATACTAAATTTTGTTATATTCTTGTAATGTTATATAAGTCGCTGTTTTCAGTTTCAGTTAAATATTTTCAGTTTTTACTACCCAAATGGTGAAGTATAATATTGACCTGAATTTCCTATAACCTACTCAAACATGTGTTTTAAACATGTTTGGTGCTAATTACAAAGTATGTTTTGAAAATTTATTTTTATTTTAAGGGTGCGGAAAATTAGTTAGTCATCATAATATATGCACCATGGTGTGCCTGTTAAAATCCAACCACATGCCCTGATTGACTACCTCATTTCATGAAAAACTAAAAAGACACATGGAAATAAATTTAGAAGGCACTACCACAGCCTTCTAAATTTAGAATTTCTTGGTAAACCTTACTTTGGCATCTCTGCCATTGATAATTTTATCAAGCTTTGGCGAAATTGCAGCGATTTTGCTACAGAAGCCAATAATAAAACGAAGAAGTGCTCAATGGTGTGTATATTGTTGCGATGGTTATGTTTCTATTCCTGGGTTTGGTAAACTGGTATGAGATTCTCAGTAGCAGCATGGACTAAGCTAAAAAAGTGCAGTTTTTACTGTAATAAACTCACCCCTTATAATGCAGTACTAAAAACTTGATGAAATACACCTATGCTGAGCCTTTGATGCTATATGGATGTAAACCTTAAATTGCCTGTGGTCCACCTGCTTTGTTCAGCTGGGTGAACCATAGGAAATTATTTCTAAAGGGTTGGCAGCTTAGTGGTTAAGGAGTCGACCCTATGATCGAGAGGTCCCGGGTTTGAATCCTGGACATTACACTACCGAGGTGAACCCACTCCTAACACAAGCAATTAAGCTAAGCTGTAGGGGTTAGGGGGAATATTAGTCATTTCGGTTACTAATGTTCTTCTAAAAAAAAAACGAAAAAATTCTTTCCATTTCAAATCCTTTATTTTTTTGTTTTTTTATTTATTTATTCATAAATAAATTAAAAAAAAAAAAAAAATCTTCCCACCATGCAGGTGCCACCTGCATAGTGAAAAAAAATGAAACTAAAAAATTATATTAAAGTAAAATGACAAAATTTTAAATCCTAATCTTGCTTATGAATATAATTTTTCTTTTTGCTTTGTACTGATGTTTTATCTCAAAGTCAAAGTCTTTATTTTTCAAAATAGTGCAACGTAATTACATCTTTGTGACGTCAAAAACTGCTTAATACTAAGTTTACCACCGCTTCCTAGGCGCTAGTTGAGAAGAAACGGCGCAACAAACTCCACTGCGGCATTTTCGAGACGTCAGCTTATAATAGTGATTATAATATGGACGAATGTACATTTTTGTCTCGTGTCCAGGTAAATAAAGGTATATAAAAAAAAAAATTATAATAAAATTTAACCCAAGTTAAACATTCAAATAATTGAAAAAAGTTAAAATATGGTAAAAAGGTCGCGTGCGTACTACAATATTATGCTGTAGTTGTAACATTCTAGCATTTTAGGAGGAACTTGCACCATGCTCAAACCAGACATTTTTGTCTTTAAGGTAATCATCTGTCCTATAGTATGCTTTTTTTACATAAGGTGGTCTTAACAAAGGTTTTAAATTTATTATCAGGCATACCAAGGACCGATTCAGGCAATTTGTTATAAAAGCGTATACCTTCCCCCCTAAAAGAATCACTAACTTTGCTAAGCCGATAACTTGGAAGGGTCAGTTTATTTTTATTACGCCGATTTCTGTCTGTAATGTCACTTACTTTTGTAAAATTGGATATATTTTTCCTGACATACAGTATGTTCTCGAATATATATTGGGAAGCTACAGTTAAAATATTAGTCTTTTTAAATCGTTCCCTAAGAGAATCTCTCTTGCCTAAACAATAAATGGCACGAACTGCCCTCTTTCATCACTCTGCCCTTTCTCAACTGACTACAACATTCTTAGATAACACTCCTTTTTGCAATCTAAATTTACCTCACCAAGGCCAATGATGTAGTGGTTCTGTCAGAATGAAACCAACTTAAGACACACAATGTTGTTCTAATGTAGGAACCAGGGGGCCCAGGTACAGCCTAGAAAGAAGTCTGCAGGAATCTGGACAGACTTGCAAAGTCTCACCGTGGTAAACTTGAACCATCACTATCTTCTGTATTCAACTGCTCTATACATCACCACGTTCGTGCGTACCAATCCTCTACTGAGACAATGTTATCTGAATCACTCTCGTTCTATAATATGGATAGAACTATCGTTTCCAGCGAGAGGTCTTCCGCAATGGCTGTCGTGAGTAACTACTCCTTGGTTGGTGGTATGTGGGCGTTGGCTCTCGTACGACACAGATACTTCATGAAGTAGCCATTGCCGGTGACTATATGCGTCAGCCTGTAGCAAAGGTTTCCTGGTCGTCCTCACCCAATTCTCCATAACGGGACTTACCTTCATCGTATCGTGCGGTCAGTTTCTAAAGTCTTTTTGGCCAACAGCATCTAGTTCAAATGTAACGGGCGTCCAGCTCCAGCGCCTCATGCCCCCACTGGAAGTTAGCGACATTGTCTGCCGTCAGGTTGCCAGATTGAACGGGTGTAATAGTCAGGCTCTAGTGGGCTAGAGACGCATAATTACCGTGTAGAGACTCCTGCTGGAGGCATCAGGCAACTTGGAGAATTGGCATCAGCCACGAGACTGCAGCCGCCACCTTGAAAAGCTCGAGAGTCAGACTGCGCCCCAGGTATCTCGTCGTGGGTTCGATGCCTAAACGAATGCCTTCCGTGATAAGGCTGGATCTAGCAAATGATCTTTACCGAAGACCCACCGGTCATGGTCCTATGACCCCCTAGCAGTACCTCTTGTCTCACGGTGTGCCGTCTCGTTGCTGAAATACACAACGAAGGCAACTCCCGAGAACGCACTGCATAGCGCCTAATCATAGCCGATATTTCTCAGAACTGGCGCAAGTAGCAACCCTTGTGGATCACATGACATCTCATGTCGACCCAATCCTGTCCGACTTTGGTAAATAACGGCTCTCCGACAAATATACCTTTACAATTGAGCAGTACGTCAATGATGAAATTTCAGGACAAGATGTCGAAAGTATTGGTGGTGTCGAGAGATGCGACTGACATCCATTCGTCACACCGCTTCTTCCACCCATATGGAAGCCAAGATATTCAGGGCTTAAGCCAACCTTACCCGCAAGCCGGTATTAATGAGCGATTCTCGACATAGGCTTTCCTCACGCGGTTGGGAGTCAGACGGCTGTTGCTAGCTGGTTTTATTCTATTTCTTTTATCTACTTTTTCTATCTATCTATCGTTATAAGCTCTGATGAATCTGATGAATGATGATACAATTATGCGATACGCTGTATGTGACATCAATTGTGAAATGTAATCATTTATCAATAAACCATAGTCATACTAATAACGTTCAAGGTTCTTGAGCCATCATTCAGAGTAGGTACAGCAAGCGACAGAAGTAGCTCAACACATTCTATTTACGAATGAACGTTTTTTATAAAACCTTTCTTAAAGTAATACACTAAATATGGAGTATATTCATCTTGGGTGAATGTGGCCCCACCATGATCTTCGAAACCAAAGCTCTCATCATCTACAAGCTGGCGCATCTGCTGTTTGTCGAACGTGCGACTAGCGGAGGCATTCCTCTCGGAGTTGGGGTGTGAGACAACCATAATTTCTGTATAAGTCAGAAATAAGCCAGATCAATGAGGACTAGAGGAGCGGACCTCAGTTTCCAAGGTGCAGACTTAGATGCCACCGGGATTGGCTCGGATAAAGAAGAAGTATGTTACTCTTGTATTCCACAAACTTCTATGATAAATCTTTTACTGTACAGGCGGTACGGCTGTGGAATGCACTGCCTTTATCCATCAGGCGCGCCCAATCCCACCTTTAAAAAGATGATTAAGGATCACTACCTGGCTTCTTAGTTTCTTATTGTGTATCGAATATAACTTATGTATTTATGTATGTTTATGCATGTATATGTATATACCCTATAAGTTTACCTTGATATTTATTTTATACTAGCGGCCCGGTACGTGCTTCGCTACGTCAAAATGATCCGCCATGTATTGAATTCAAGGGCTTACCCGGGGTACCCGGTAACGGACACTTGGGGAGGATCAATCCCTTCGGATACCCCCCACCGGCCAGCGGGGGTGGTTATGCCGTGTATCGACTAAAACCGGACTACGGTGTGCGCACGAAAAAAAAAATTCTGAGAGATTTTCTTGATATTTTTTTCCGTAAGAACCTTGTACAAAGTATTAGAAAACTACAAAAAAAAACAGCCAAATCGGTCAAGCCGTTTTCATGCTATGTCGTGACAACGGAAAACGGGTTTCATTTTTATATATATAGATGAATGAACAATATTTTTATTTATTTATTTTACCCATAAATGTTCCAATTCGTCTCCATCCAAAGGTTGCCTGTGAGAAATGGCTTTTAGCGATAAGGACGCCATTTTTTTATACCACTCAGTTGGCAGACAAGCTCACGGCCCACCTAATGGGAAGCAGTTACCGTGGCCTATAGACGTAACACAATTTGTACATAAATAAATATTCTACGACATTCTACACAGCGCTTTCTAGACCCAAAGTGAGCATAGTTTAACTAGCTTGTGTTATGGGTTCTATCTAGAATGCGGATAAACGTACTTATATACTTTTTTTTTGTAAATACATACATATTATACATAGAAACACCCAGACCAATGCAAATAGACATATTCATGCATACAAATATTTGCACTGAGCGGGAATCGAACCCGCGCCCCCTGTCGTAGCAGTCGAATGCACTACCGCTACGCCACAGAGGCCGTCAACATATATGTTGACTGTGTATTCCAAGTACCTTACCTATACATACTCTGATTGGTTTACAATATATACAATAAAGTTTATTTCTATTCTACTCTATTCTTCTGATGCGAGATACATACACACTAAGCATATGATGTCTAACGAACGAACGTGAATTAAACAGTGTGGTTGTTGCGGCGGAAACGAGCGTAGTTCTTTATCATTACTTTGTACTCATTTGCGTTCATTTGCCTTATTTTGGTCGGTCTGTATCACTGAATATAAAAAGGATGTATAGATAGGGGCACAATTCTTGACAATGTATATAAGGTGTCACAAAATTAGGTCTCTGAATTTGGTGACATGACTTGGTATCGACAAAATATGTATTTGAAACAAAAAAAAATATCGGGTAAAATTAAAAAAAATTATAAAAATATAAAAATAAAAAATGTAAAAAAAACCACCAGTGACCAGCGTCACGTGACGCGACGAGCCCGTAACGCACGTGGTAGGCGTGCAGTCCTTCTCGCAGTATTCTCAAGGCGGATGTGTGGGAAATACCTAAATCGCAACCAGCGTCACGTGTGCTCGTCGCGTCACGTGACGCTGGTCGCTGGTGGTTTTTTTTTTTTTTTTTTTATTTTTTTTTTTTTTTTTACCCGATATTTTTAATTTTTGTTTCAAATACATATTTTGTCGATACCAAGTCATCTCACCAAATTCAGAGACCTAATTTTGTGACAGCTTATAGTCTAGATGCGCATTTTTAGGAGTTTCTGAGTTTAGTCTCTTTGGCGGTACGCGATGGCAGAGGCGCGCCATTCAACCAGTCATAGATATACTCCACTGAAGCGGGTTAAAACCCGACCCCACCAGGCGAGGCTGCGGTGGCGGCCAAAGTCCGCCGGCATCCCTGGGTTATCCTTTCGAGGGCTTACCCGGGGTGCCCGGCAACGGACACTTGGGGAGGACACCGTGCGGTTTTAGTCGAGACACGACATAACCACCCCCGCTGACCGGCGGGGGGGTATCCGAAGGGATTTCCGCACGTAAAAAAAAAAAAAGGGGCGCAATGCATTCTGCTGTTGCAATTTGAGCTGAGAGTGTACTACATGATTACCTACAATTCACGCGCAATTGTTTTTCAATTGAATACCATTCAATTGTTTTTTTTCGGTGATTATTACTCCGTTGCTACACCGATTTTCAATTGTCTTTTTCTGTCTTAAGTCAATAGTTAAGTTGCACATTGACTTTGACTTTTGACTCTCGACTGTATAGACAATATATATAATATTTATTATATTTTGATACTCTTTGAGAAAACCGTACGACGTTGCCGTTAATTTGAAATGCTTAGATTAATATAATTTTATAAACATTTACTATATTTTACTTGACATTGGCGAAATTGCGGTGATTCTGCAGAAGCCATTAACTAAAAGAAGAAGAAGAAGTTGCACATTTTGGCGCCAAAATCGTGGTCTCAACATTGATCATTTTGGAGAAATCAGATTTTGAAAATTTTTAATGGTGATTATTCCTCCATGGTATGTTCGATTTTCAATTTTATTTTTTCTAAACCTTCCAGGTATCAAGTTGTATTTACGTGCCAAGTTTGGTCAAAATTGATCGATTAGTTTAAGAGGAGTAGCGTCACAACCGAAATACCGAGTGGAGTATAATTTTATTGAGCTTTTCGCTCGACTTCGTCTCACTCTCAGCTCAATAAAACTATCTCGGGCTCAACGGGCTCACGTCATTGGTTGATCAGTCCTTCATTGGTTTTTGATTGGTCAGTTAGTGCACATGCGCAAAATCTTTGACGTTTGGTCAAGGTTTTTGCCTAGAGGTATACCCCGCAGCTATCACCTCTGTGTTACAATACTGTGAAGATATTCTACAAAACTACTTTTTTAATTATAATTTTTTTTCCCGCTGTCAACATTTATACTATACCTAGTTTAATTAAACTTTTAAGCATTTTGTATGCTTACTTTTTCTAAAGATTTAGATCGGAAAAAGAGAACATCTAGGACGGGACTTGAACCCGCGACCAGTCCCTAACAGGGGGAATGCTCTGACCAACTGAGCCACCTAGACACGCCCCAGATATTCGAAATTCTCCGATATATCATATACGTCTTAAGGCGACGTTGGAGCCATCTACCGTATTTCTTGCGAACTACGGAAACAATGAATAACTTTGCAGTCATTTTTAAACATTGTTTTTTGATGACACCGCCTAATTAATTCAATTAAACTTTTAAGCATTTGGTATGCTTACTTTTTCTAAAGATTTAGATCGGAAAAAGAGAACATCTAGGACGGGACTTGAACCCGCGACCAGTCCCTAACAGGAGGAATGCTCTGACCAACGTCGCCTTAAGACGTATATGATATATCGGAGAATTTCGAATATCTGGGGCGTGTCTAGGTGGCTCAGTTGGTCAGAGCATTCCCCCTGTTAGGGACTGGTCGCGGGTTCAAGTCCCGTCCTAGATGTTCTCTTTTTCCGATCTAAATCTCTATACCTAGTTTGTTTATAATGGAACTCTGGTGCCCCAGACTGGCCTGGAGGTGGCTTTAGTGTCTGCGACACAGTTCTAAACTAATGCAGACACTATCACACTATGTTTTATCATTCATGTATATTTTTTGGTTCCAATAAAGATTTATTTTTATTATTTAATATTATTATTAACTTGCACGCGATTGATTATTAATTAACATTTCGTTTTAGCCAAGTGGTATGGGTAATGGACTGCTGAGACGAGGTCTCGGGTTCGATCCCAGGTTTTACCATGGCACACACCAATGACTTTTCGATGCTTTTCGAAGTTATGTGTGTATTTATCGCAGGTTTATAAGTGCCCGGTTAATGGCAATAGGCTCGCCACCTATTACATTGGGACCTAAACATAAACTGGCGAAATGTGGCTGCTAGCACCTCTGCCTACCCCTTCGGGGATATAGGCGTGAGTTTATGTTATATATGTTATGTTATGTTTTAGGCTCAATCATCATCCTCCAAGCGATTTCGCAGTTGTGCACAAAGTTTACACTTTGGAGCCATGGGACTGCTCATTAATTTTAATTTGTTTGTTGGCTTTTACGAGAGCGACTGCCGTCTGATCTCCCAACCCTGAGAGCCTGAACCTCGTCGTTTGATTAGCAGGTGACTTGGGCCCCGAAGGTGTTGCTAGGGCCTTATCACCTTACCAACAACATTTAGGTTTTTCTCTGATAAAAATTATACCATCACGTTACTGTTTTGTGTGACGTGACTCACCTAAGCAACCATATATATGTCACTGTAAAAGCCCGAACTACGGTAAATCCTAACATTTTCCGGTAAATCTTAGGATTTACCAACACGAGTTGGTAAATGTTGTATTGTTATTATACAAATCAATTCCGGCGCAATTATTTTTGGAATATATTTTTTTACAAAATAAAGCATTCGCTTAGTGTAAAAATAAGTAAAGTGGGTTAGGTTAGGTTAGAACTGTGACCCCAACAGAGCCGCCGACCGCCGGAATTGATTTGTATAATAAAAATATAACATTTACCAACTCGTGTTTTTTTTAAATATTTTTTTTTTATATTTAGGACACGTCAATTTGACTTCACCTCGCCTGATGGTAAGCTGAAGGTAAAGTCTCAGGAAAGAGGATCACCATTACACACATGTACTATGTTAACAATGCTGGCACTCAGCTTGACGGCCTCATAAAAGAGGATGGTCGTCGCAGCACCGCGTGACACTCACCGGACCCACTAGTCCCGCGACCACAATCCCCCCGCCCGGCTATGCACTTGCTGACCCCTGAACGCAATCAAACCGAAATTTACCGTGTTGGTAAATCTCTAGATTTACCGAAAAATGTTTGGATTTACCGTAGTTTGGGCTTTTACAGTAACATATACTCAATTGTGGCTACACTAGTTTCCATACTAACGCGGTTTATGAGCACTTCCTACTTCTCAGTCAATTTTGTTACTGACTGTACATATAAATGCTGTACAATTACATATAATAGTTGTGTATATATATACCTATCCGATGAAGTGAGTTTTATCTTCGCTCAATCTGTCATTAAGAATTGGTAGGTATATATTTGTGATTATTATTATAAGTTTTGGGGGAAATTACATCAAGATAAGCCAGCCACTAGGTATAGTAATTGTATTGATCACCAGTGGCCTGGTACATATTAGTTTAGCTCATATGTTCCAAGAGCCCGTGGTCATCTGACCTGCGTCATAGTAAAAATCGAATAGAAAGGCTGATGTTTTCCACGCGTATACAACAGTAGGTAAGAATGTTTGGTTATTAAAAACTATGAGTCACGCTGGCTTCCAGAGGTAACAGGCAGCAAAGTTGTATAATTTTAGTGCTCAATTACGTCATAGTATATAGTGCGATTTTATACTATCTATCTAATTTACGTTATCCATTGCCAGAACCTTGTTATGTTGATAACCTGTTGCTGGGCTAAAGGCCAGGGTTTGTACACGATACTGTTTCCCAGTGTACGGGCTCTAAAACACAATCACGATACGACGTCGCGTCACCGTCGTGCTACGTCGTATCGTGGAAATCTATGAGGAGCGAGGTAAGAAACCATTGTCGATATAAGTGTCACAGTTAATGCCGAAAAATAGAACGCACGTGACGTGCCGAGACGTTCTCCTACTGGTATTGAGAAGAAGCATAAACAAGAAACAGATACACAGAAGATACTATTTTGTGAAGTGGTAGAGTCAAGCAACAGTAATTTTGGCCGTTGCCTGAATGGGCCGACTCGACCGGGGAAGCACCACCCTCTCACAGAATATCGGCGCCAAGTAACAGTATCTGAACTGTTGCGTTCCGTTTGGTGAGTGAGAGTGCCGGAGCCCAAACTTCTTTCCCATCCCCTCCCAAACTCCTTTCCCATCCCCTTTCCTTTACAGGGTCGGCAGCGCGAGTGTGACGCCACTGGTGTTGCAGACGTCCATAGGCCGCGGTAACCGCTTCCCATCAGGTGGGCCGTGTGCTTGTCGGCCACCTTAGTGGTATATAAAAAAAAAAACTGATAGACACACAATATATCAAGTGTCTAGGGATATTTTACATTTATAGATGTACATAAATAAAACAAATATGAATTCTGTGTGGAAAAATGATTTTAATACGTACCAAATTGTTGATGGCACATTTTTTTTTAATATCAAATTTGAATTAAAAAAAAAGATTGTAAAACGTGGCAATTCTAGAATTGATACTTTTTTAATTAAAATATCCCTAGACAGTGTTGATGTGTGGATTTATAGTGTGCCATACAAAAGTGTCGACATGACACGGTTCACCTGCAAGCCTGCAGTACACCCGCTGATTGATAGAAGACGCTCTGGCGCAGACTTTCCTCACGCGCCTTGGGGATTCAGACGGCAGTGGCTCCCGAAGTCAAGATAAACCAAATATGACAAGGAGGAGAAACAGTAAGAGAGCAGATCCCGGGCTCCATAGTGCAAGCTTTGGATGCAATCTAGTTTGGCACGGTAATGATGATATGCTCAGGTTCTCATCTGTACAAAGAGTCAGACAGAAAGCTGCATGCTTTTCGCTAGAAAACATTTTGTGGAGCAGCACCGCGCTCACTGCATTAAAGTTATAGTTTGTATTGTAAGTACCTACGTGGGTGTAGGGTTTACATAAATATATTTATGTTGGTTTGTATTATGATGCAGTGAAACAAATACAAAGACAATACAAAAAGCCACAAGGACCGATAAATATTTTCCTGTTCCCATTTAATTCTTTTCACAGTAGATAGAAGTTTGAAATACTTACAAGGTTTGTTAAGTGAACTTTGATAATAGCTAAATATTCTTCCCAGATTTTTTTAACGAAAAGCAGTATTATACTGGTGGTAGAAATTTGATGACACAAATTTGACACATAATTCGGCCGGGTAGGTACCACCGTGCGATTGTGAAAAACCCTCCATAGTAATCCAATTTCGGTTTGATTGCGTTCAGGGATCAGCAAGTCCATAGCCGGGCAGGGGGATTGTGGTCGCAGCACTAGTGGGACCGGTGGGTGTCACGCGGTGCTGCGACGACAATCCTCTTCTGATGAGGTCGTCAAGCTGAGTGCCACCATTGTTAACATGGTACGTGTATGTAATGGTGACCCTCTTTCCTGAGACTTTACCTTCAGCTTACCATCAGGCGAGGTGAAGTCAAATTGACGTGTCCTAAATATAAAAAATAAAAAAGTAAAAAGTCGTTTTCACTACTTTAGTTACGAGCTTTTCACATCTAATTTAACAAAGCCACACCCTTTTTTCCGTTTGGGAATCAGGTACCTCCTCACACTGGGCACAACCAAGCGACTATGTTTAATTTGAACCGACTAAAACCACACAGCGTCTCCGACAACAGATCTATTGTAGCTTGTATTGACATTATTTAAATTCGGTGTGAGTTAGTAAACATCCGTGAGTGTGCACCTTGGGCAACGAATACGGTATCTTTTCTCCTTGTTGTTCAAGAATAAGTCTACTTTGGGCAGGTATTCCATTTCGGTAGAAAGAGTTTCGAAAAAGAAGTCACCAAAAGGATCCAATTAGGCCTGGCAGCATTTGGCAAATTATGTCGGATTTTCTTCTCACCCTTACCGCAATGCCTGAAAAATATGTTTTCGACCAGTACTTCCTACCTGTTATAACTTGCGGTGCCGAAATGTGGACACTGACGATGAGGCTTGTCCACAAACTAGAGCGGACACCACAAATCGGCAATGGGAAGGTGGGACGCCCCATACAGGGCTGCATTGCTGGGATAGACTGCATGCGCAAGGCGGAAGATCTGATTCTATGGAGCACATTGGGACAGGTGGACGTCTAGCAGTGGACTACCTACAATTGATATTTAGATTTATTGAAGTCGCTTTTAATTTAGTAACTAGATGATGCCCGCGGCTCCGCAGATCAAACCAATTGCAATCAAAAACATACGGCAGATTTTAAGTCTGACCAAGACCTATGTAATAGACAAAACCGCATAAAAATCCGTTCTGTACTCTTTGCATCCATCGAATTTAAAAAAGACAGTTTAGGATCGTTCATTTAACATAACCCTAATATTTAAAAAAATAGTCTAATGTACCGACACAACTAATTTACCATTTTATAATAGTACTAGCGAGCGGCCTGGGAATAAATTCGTAAAAAATGACAATGAAATTGTTGCGCCAACTTCTGGGTCCAATGGTAAATATAAGATTACTATAATAATAAATTAGCTATAAGAAGCTTTCAAATTGAATTTCGTCCTTACTTTGAAATAACGAACTTTCGATATATAAGGTGTCACAAAATTAGGTCTCTGAATTTGGTGAGATGACTTGGTATCGACAAAATATGTTTTTGAAACAAAAAAAAATATCGGGTAAAATAAAAAATAAATATAAAAATAAAAAATCTAAAAATGAAAAAAACACCACCAGCGACCAGCGTCACGTGACGCGACGAGCCCGTGACGCACGTGGTAGGCGTGCAGTCCTTTTCCTCGCAGTATTCTCCAAGCGTATGTGTGGGAAATACCCAAAATCGCGTACAGCGTCACGTGTGCTCGTCGCGTCACGTGACGCTGGTCGCTGGTGGTGTTTTTGTTTCATTTTTAGATTTTTTATTTTTATATTTATTTTTTATTTTACCCGATATTATTTTTTGTTTCAAAAACATATTTTGTCGATACCAAGTCATCTCACCAAATTCAGAGACCTAATTTTCCTACCTACCTAGTTCATCACCTATTTTACCCCCTTAGTAGCAAAATTTTGAAAAACGCTGATATATGTGTTCACTTATTCCTAACCAAAAGTCACCGAGGGGGCCATCTCGAAACCGGAGATGGCCCAGGGTCAGTCGGGGTGCGAGGGATATGTTCTATGGGCAACCTTACACCCCGGCGTCTGTAGACCCGAGACGGCGTGCGGTTTTAGTCGGTACAAGCCCGACATAACCGCCCCCGCTGGCCGGCGGGGGGGTATCCGAAAGGATAACCGCACGAAAAAAAAAAAAAGGTATATGAATTGTCATGCTTCTATCTTCAAAAAAGACGAACTTCCCATAGGGGTAAAATTTTGAAAAACGCTGAAGCATGTGTGCGTTCATTTCTAACCAAAAGCAGGTGTATGAAATTTCTTGCTTCTAACTTTGAAAATGACGGACTTTCATACCGTTTGTATGATAGTTCATCCCTTATTTTGCCACCTTAGAAGTGAAATAAAAGACATATACTGCCAAAATTTCAAGTTTGTAGGTCCAGCTCTGCGTTGATGAATCAGTCAATCAGTCTGACGACAGTCGGGACTAGTAATTTAGATGTAAAGATAGATAGATTATGAGTGCGCTGAGTTCGTCAAGCAGTTAAAACTAGGAATTCAGTGCAGGGTGCGACTGAAATAAATTGAGCTAAGCGAGCAGCACTCTTACTTGAAAATAAGAATCTCACTACGGTCGCGCGCTTAGCTAAGGCCGCGCGCTCGTGAAACTTTTTTTCGATGATTATTCCTCAATGGTACATTGTATTTCAACAGTTGACTCCTCTAAACACTCAGCGGTGTCTACACTATCACCATGGCAAATTTGGTCAAGATCGGTATTGTGATTCCGGAGGAGTACCGTCTCGACCAAACGACTTAGCCACGTAAAAGAGCTTCGCTTCGCTCAGCTCAATTATTACATACATAATACAAAGATGACCATGACCCTTGTCCTCTCTTAGCAGCTATTTCCGCCTATTGCTTGGTAAATCTTATAATTATAAAATTATTTTATTATTCCTACTTAATTTAACGTCATAAACGCGAAAGTTTTTTAAGTATGAATGTTTGTACCTCTTTCACGCAAAAACGGCTGAACGGATCAGGCTGAAATTTGGTACAAGGATAGATTATAGTCTGGAATGACACAGGCTACTTTTTATCCCTGGAATAGGTTCCTATAGGAAGTGGGAACGGGAGCGGAATTCACGCGGGTGAAGCTTAGGGCAAAAGCTAGAGAAAGAGACAGATGGGGAAGATGATATGGATACGACAAAAATGAATGAGGAGTTGGTGTCTAACAGGAATGATTGGAAGAGAATGAGAAGTTCATCGACCGCAATTAGTACAAGGGCAAGCAGATCATGATGATAATAATCTTATTATTTTTTGTTTTCATTGATGTCCTTTAGGAGTTGATATCCTCGTATAATAGTTTTGTGTAAAATAAAAGTGCCTTTTTAGGGTTCCGTACCTTTTTTTTTTCTCGTGCGGAAATCCCTTGTCGGACTTGAACCGACTAAAACCGCACGCCGTCTCGGGTCTAAAGACGCCGGGGTGTAAAAGGTTGCCCATGGAGCATATCCCTCGCACCCCGACTGACCCTGGGCCATCTCCGGTTTCTAAATGGCTCCCTCGGGTTTGGGAACCAAGGTGTCCCCGTCTTGCCCCGGTTTGGGGGAGTACCTCAAAAGGAAAAAACGGAACTCTTATAGGATCACTTCGTTGTCCGTCCGCCTTTCAAGACCCTTTTCTCAGAAACGCGTAGACGCATAAAGTGAAATTTATCCCAAATACTCAGGTCTGTAACGCCTTGAAGCTGTGGAAAAACAAACTTCTAGATCAATGCAATCAAAAGGTACAGTCAACGACAAAAGTAGCTTTACAAATTCCAATTTCTTCACCACCTTTAATAAAATAATTAACAAGACATGAAATATATTAATATTACTAATTTATATTTGAGTGTATGTATCAAAACCTGTAGGTTTCTTCCCGTTGAGTTACAATCACGAAATTTGGCAAGCAGCAAGGTCTTATAGCACGAGTAATGGGAAAAATCCGAAAACTGCAAATATGTAGTTAACCACATTACAAAACAAGTTGAATTCCTGAGACGAGCTCAGCCGAATACAAGGGATTTTCGATTTTGCGATGATTATTTTTTTTGCGATTTTTTGCGATTATTTTTTTATCCTGCAATGGTTCACCCCAGCACGAATCTATTACCGAAAACAGCAACTCGATAGCTCATCTCCTTTATACCCAAAACCGTGACAGAAAATTGGCAACGACGACTTCGACGACAACTCGATAGCAATAGGGCTTTTCTAAAGAAAATCCCTAAAAAATCTGTGTCTGTCTATCAAGACCTTTGTCTTAGGAACGCGTGGAAGTATCAAGTTGAAATTAATATGAAATACGCAAGTCTATAACGTCTTATAACTGTGAAGAAATCAAGTTCCACGTCAATGCAATCAATAAATGTTGCCGTTTACGCAGCATATTTAGATACTCGATAGGAAATCAAAATCTATAGGGTAACTTCCCGTTGACTGAGGCCCTTAAGGCCAGAATTGTGCGGATGCAATTGACGATGAATTGTGGTGATGGCCAACAGGGTCATCAGGGGGTACCGCACGATCTCCTTCGAGGCGGCGAGTCTCCTTGCCGGAACTCCACCATGGGCGAAAGGAGGCGCGAGACGGGACCGAGTTAGAATCAGGATTTTTTGCACAAAGTATAGTCTTATAACACAAGTAAAGGGAAAAGTCCGAGAATCGTAAATATGTCTGTATCTGTATGTCTGTCTATCAAGACTAGAAGCGCTACAGCAACGTTAAGTTCGCCCCCCTTAATCCTGTTTCGTACGGAATCCTCAGTGCGCGACTTCGACTCATACTTACTTTTTCAGAAAAGACTTATATGTAGATAAACATTTTGAATCTTATCCTTTTGCCTCTGTGGCGTAGCGGTAGTGCATTCGACTGCTACGACAAGGGCCGCGGGTTCGATTCCCGCTCAGTGCAATGCATACAAGTATGCATGAATATGTCTAATTGCATTGGTCTGGGTGTTTCTATGTATAATATGTATCTATTTACAAAAAAAAGTATATAAGTATGTTTATCCGCATTCTGGAACCCATAACGCAAGCTAGTTAAACTATGCTTACTTTGGGTCTAGAAAGCGCTGTGTGGAATGTTATAGAATATAGTATACTAGCTTTTGCCCACGGCTCCGCCCGCGTAGATGTCGGTTATCGCGACAAAACATAGCCTATGTCCTTTCCCAAGGTCTAATCTACCCCTGCACCAAATTTCAGCAATAACAGACAGACAGACAGAGTTACTTTCACATTTATATATTAGTAGTAAGGATTTGTCTTAATACAAATTTTCATCCAATTTGTTAGAGCGATTTCAGTTAGTGCTCATTTAATAAATATTAGATGAATAAAGAAGCTGTTTTCCTTAATACCGCCGACGAAGCACGACACTTGATTCTTGCACACGGACCTGTCCTCAATCGATCTCAGCTCTACACGGGCCACAGCTCCCAAGTTGGAAACATTCCAAGATAAGCATGTATTGTGCTACAATCGGGTTATCGGATTTGACATATTTCGTAAGAGTTGTCGCTGTTATCTATGCGTCTATATCTATAATCTATGTACAAATAAATAAAATTGAAGTGTCTGTTTCTAACATTAAAATAACAAGTGTATTTAAAAAAATGTTGATTATCAATCGCTTAGTAATGTGCCCGGTAGATGGCAATAGACTCGCCCTCTATTAATTACATTGGGACCTAAATATAACTGGCGAATCGTGGGTGTGTAATACACCTCTGCCTACCCTTTCGGGGATACAGGTGTAAAGTTATGTTATGTTCAAATAAATGCATATGAATACATAAACATGTAACAAATAAAAACCGGCCAAGTGCGAGTCGGACTCGCCCATGAAGGGTTCCGTAGCAGCAAGTAAAATTTTAGGTAGAACCGCCCCCGCTGGCACGCGGGGGGGGTATCCGAAGGGATTTCCGCACGATAAAAAAAAAAAAAAAAAAAAGGTAGATTTCGATGAAATCGATCTACCTATTGGTTTCTTGACTACTGTCGAATTAAAAAAAAAAATCTATATAGGAGGTCTAGTTATGACCCCCTGAGTCCGAAATGACCACTGGTCAAAAAGTTTAGCGATCGGGGCAAAATTTTGGGAAGTGGAACCATACATACATATATATATATATATGTATGTATGGTTCCACTTCCCAAAATTTGCGGCACTCTCACGGTCGCATTTTTGCCCCGATCGCTTTCAAACTGCGGTCAAAAATTGCTTGGGTGTAAACTTAGTTTAAGTTCGTGAACGGGCGGACAAATAAATCAGGAGGCTCGTGAGGTTTACTTGGGACTCGAGGAACTTAGTGCACCCGATATACTTACCATTTTTTAGGAAGATTTCGATGAAATCGATCTACCTATTGGTTTCTTGACTACTGTCGAATTTTTAAAAAAAATTCTTCATATGAGGTCTAGTTATGACCCCCTGAGTCCGAAATGACCACTGGTCAAAAAGTTTGTATATATATATATGTATGCATGTATGGTTCCACTTCCCAAAATTTGCGGCACTCTCACGGTCGCATTTTTGCAACTGCGGTCAAAAATTGCTTGGGTGTAAACTTAGTTTAAGTTCGTGAACGGGCGGAATCCGGCCTAAGGGGACGGTAGGGCCTCACTTTTTGTGAATTCAGTTTTACCTCAAAATTTTACGTTCCATGAAAGATATTCGAACCGTTCTAATTTTATCCCATAGTATACATGAATACCAACAACTTTTAATTATAAACCTATAAGATTAAAACTTTAACTAAAAGTGGAGGGGGGAAAAACCAAAATTTTTCGGGAAAAAAATCAAAACTGAACATTCTTGCTGTCGGAAACATTTTTAATCGATAGGCCATTTTTAGGTCTAAAATAAATGTCTGAAAAGTTTTTCGCTAAAAGTTACCGTTTTCGAGAAAAAAAAATTAAACATGTTAATAAAATAATATTCATTGCTACACGAAATCTACCTGTTCGTTCCCCCTGCTGGAACGGATTTTTTTATATTTGAGTTGTTTAAATGAAAGGTAAATTGCACATTAAACCAATTATCGGTGGAAGTTTACATGGTAATGTACATCATATCTTTTTTTTTGTTTTATCACTCTCTTATTTTAGAAGTTACAGGGGGGGGGGGGACACATTTTACCACTTTGGAAGTGTCTCGCGCAAACTATTCAGTTTAAAAAAATATATATTAGAAACCTCAACATCATTTTTGAAGACCTATTTATTGATACCCCACCCCACACGTATAGGTTTGATTTCGTGAAATTGAGCTTCAGCTCTAAGTATGGGGAACCCCCAAAATTTATTGTTTTTTTTTCTATTTTTGTGAAAATCTTAATGCGGTTCACAGAATACATCTACTTACCAAGTTTCAACAGCATAGTTCTTATAGTTTCGGAGAAAAGTGGCTGTGACATACGGACGGACAGACAGACAGACATGACGAATCTATAAGGGTTCCGTTTTTTGCCGAACCCTAAAAAACCGGCCAAGTGCGAATCGGACTCACGCACAAAGGGTTCCGTATCATTATCTATACAATGAGGACACCCTTTATTTTACTTTTTTCTTTAAGTGACAACTAAATGTTCTGTCAATTTTTCAAGCGTCTACCTGTTGCCGTTATGAATATCACTATTCTTGTATGGGAGCCGCCCTTAAATATTTATTGAGCTGAGTGAGACGAAGTCGAGCGAAAGCTCCTCAATACCAGACTTCAGGATTTTCTTTGTCACAGGTCTCCTCCTAAACTACTAATCCAAATAGAACCAAATTTGGCATGATTAAAGAGGTCAATCAGAGGAAGGTTTATGGATATATTTTGAAAAAATTAATGCTACCACAGAGGAATGATCACCGTTAAAAAAATTCCAGATGGAATTACATAATAACCGCTCAAGACACTGTGACCAAACTTTACACGCTCAGAAAGCATGTCCAGAGTTGTGACTTTCAAAAACGGACTTGCCACGGAGGAATGATCACTGTTAAAAAATTTCAAAATCTGATTGACGATGTCTCACTCAGCTCAACATTGCAAGCAGCGATTCGCCTTGCAGACCTAGTTTTATTTTGTTTCATGTATTTGTGGTTATAGCGGCAACTGAAATACATCAATCTGTAAAAAATTCAAGTGTCTGGCTATCACGGGTCATGAGATACAGCCTGGTGACAGACGGATGGACGGACTGCGACACGGCGGTTATTAGTCACGCTTACCATAAACAAATGCTAATTGTTATCGAAACTTAGCCCGGAGGAGAATATCAATAAGAAGTGCTCAGTTCATCTAGGGAGGCTCGGGATTAGTGGGAAGTCAGTGGCGGCCACGATGCAGAGAGCGGTCTTGCTTGACAATGCTCGAATAGTCCGGCGGTTCCTCTGCCAATTGTCGTAATGCCCTGGCTGACTGCTGTTTGCTTCGCAGGGGTTATCTCGCCGCCTCTCCCTTACTCTAGCTAGGGTGAGGAGTGATATTGCTCGATCTATAATAATAATAACGTTTAGCTTCCGTCCTCCATGAGCGCAGGCCTGGGGGTGGCAGGTGAGGCCGCCTGTCACCCCAGCAGAAGCAGGCCGGGACGGTGGGGCGACTAGCGCCCCTCCCCCAAACCGGGGCAAGACGGGGACACCGTGGTTCCCAAACCCGAGGGGGCCATCTTGAAACCGGAGATAGAGCATATCCCTCGCACCCCGACTGACCCAGTCAGTCGGGGTGCGAGGGATATGCTCTATGGGCAACCTTACACCCCGGCGTCTGCAGACCCCAGACGGCGTGCGGTTTTAGTCGGTTCAAGCCCGACATAACCGCCCCCGCTGGCCGGCGGGGGGGTATCCGAGGGTATTTCCGCACGAAAAAAAAAACAAACAAAAAAAAGGTATTCCTCACCATAACCACCCCCGCTGGCCGGCGGGGGGGTATCCGAAGGGATTTCCGCACGGAAAAAAGAAAAAAAAAAGGTATTTCTCACCATATATGTTACATAACAAATCAAACGAAAGAATGAAACGTAACGAATGAACGTTACAAGTTAAATAAAAGCTTGTAGAAAGTAAGAATAAAAAAAGTTAAAAACCCCCCTACGCCAAAAAATATTTACAGTTTAAGGAACAACCCTTAATCGAGTAATCGTATTCAAAAAAAAAGCTGATAGTCTTAGACTGCCGGACCGATGTTACGCAAACATAGCTAAGAACCACCGCAAGGAAACTGGCTTCCAAATGAAAAAAACCGGATTGAAATCGGCCCATCCGTTTGAAAGTACGATGCCACAGAGAGACACACACACACAGACATCGAAGTCAAAGTAATAACACCCCTCTTTTTGAGTCGGGGGTTAAAAACGACTTGGGTCGGTTGAGCAATCGTAGTTAGAAATGGAAGGCTTGTGAGTAGCCCTGTGTGGTTATCCTTTCGAGGGCTTACCCGGGGTGCCCGGCAATGGACACTTGGGGAGGACACCGTATGGTTTAAATTGGTCCGATTCCGACACGTCCATCCCGTCGTTGGCACCTATGGGGTGAAGCCCGTGGGGGTTTCGAGACGTTAAAAAAAACGGCTTGTGAGTAGAAGTAATGCCATTATTTTAAATGAGTAAACTTTAGAAAGCGTTGTTCTCTGGTTTTATCAGCGTAATAGCACTGGTTGTTCTATTTATATCTTAAAAATAGATACGAACGCTGCGCAGGTCATAGGGCAGGGCAATATCATTCTCTTAAACATTTATTTGGTTACTAGCCGTTGCCCGCGTGTATTGCCGCTGTTCCCGTTCTTGCAACCCTGAAGAACCTATTCCAGGAATACAAAGTAGCCCATGTGTTATTCCAGGATATAATCTATACCTGTACCAAATTTCAGTCAGCCCCGTTACCCGTTAGAACGTGATTGAGTAACAAACATCCAAACGTCCAAACATCTTCACAAACTTTCCCATTTATAATATTACTAGCTGTAGCCCGCGGCTCCGCCCGCGTGGAATTCTGATCCCCTTCCCGCAACGCATGGGAACCTATAAAAAGTAGCCTATGTGTTATTCCCAAATTTCAGTCAGATCTGTTGAGCCGGTTTTTTGCGTGAAAGAGTGACAAACATGCATCCATAAGAGAGGTAGGACATGACGGTATTCCCGTCAACTGAGCAGTCCGACTGGGGAAGTACCTCCGCCCTACAGAATACCGCGGCCATAATAACCTCGTGTTGTGTTCCCGGCGGTGAGTAGGGTAGCCAGAGCTCACTGAGAGTTTTTGTGCTGTCAGAGGGAAGAGTCTTCCTTCTGACAGCACAAAAACTAAAAAAGAAGGGAGGGGCGGGAGTGGCCTTTGGTATCCACTTACTACGTTCCTGGCATACGCCTTTGGCTTCTTCAACTTCACTACGTCATTCATATAATAAAATAGTAACGAGGTGAAAACTGTACATTGAATATTTTTCCAAAAACATAACTGATGTGGGTTCTAGGAGAGACACCGATACCAATAACTGTGTTTTTTTTAGAATTTTTGTCTGTTTGTCTGCTTTTTATTATCGATGCCCGAGCATCACTTGAAAACCGTTGAACAGATTTGGCTTAAATTTTGCATGAACTGTTTCTCTAGGGAACGGTCATAAACTGCGCTTATATCATCACGCTATTATAAGTATGATAGGAGCAGTAGAGCAAAATCGGTCTAAACTATTATTGATGACAACTTTATTATTACAAGGTGAATCTTTATGAAATTTTGTAGTTCACCAAAACTCAGACATGTTCAAAATCCGGGCTATAACTCATCACGCTATACCTAAAAGGTAATGAGCAGTAAAATGTAAAATCTCGGGTGTCACGTTTTTTGGGGTGACACCCACCCGGTCTCTCAACTGTAAGAACAATGTACAAACCAAATAAAATCGCTAGCACAAAAATTTCTTTTTCGGGGATTCTTCCACTAGCACTAGCTCAGCTCTATGTATAATTCGGGGATTCCTGCAAAAGAGCCTGACGCTGTCGTGGGGGATTCCCAGTCCCATACTCGCGATCTTTGACGTCTCAGTTGCAAAATTTCTCATTTGTTTCGTGAAGTATGTTGTGTTTGGTTGGCGTGAATTGTTAAACGTGTATTATTCTATAGTTGTATATAATAAAAAGTAGTGATAATAATAGAAAATTTATTGCTTTTTACTTTCGATGGGGTGACACCACCAACTTCCGCACCGGGTGCCACCCAAGGTAGCTCCGCCACTGACTACACTGCACATACACAATTGTTTTCAAACACGCTCGCCGATTCCAGCCGAACGCCTAGGTGCCTAGGTCTACGTATTTATAATCATTCATTTGAAATGATAGCCTTGTGTGGGCGACACTTGTGTTATAAACATCTGATTTATCTTCATCTTGAATACCTTGGATTCTATCTATGTAGGTAGACAGCGAATGACCATAATTGCTTTATAATTAACTGTCCTAAGAAACGTCAAAGTACTGACGTGTTCTTAACTGATGTTAATATCAATTATAACGCCTTTATAAACAACTTTGTTAACTCATACTAATATTATAAAGCTGAAGAGTTTGTTGTTTGGTTGAACGCGCTAATCTCAGGAATTACTGGTCCGAATTGAAAAAAATATTTTTGTGATTGATAGCCTATTTATCGAGGAAGGTTATAGGCTATATATCGTCACGCTACTACCCAGGAGAGCGGTGCAGCAATCATATATGTCAACAAATCGGGTAAATTGCCATACATTATTGCAAAACTAATGCATGTATGGGTTAAATACACCCACCCAGAAGCGACGGTAGCTTAGTGGTTAAGGAGTCGACCCCACGGTCGAGAGGTCCCGGGTTCGAATCCTGGCCATTACACTACCGACGTGAACCCACTCCTAACACAAGCAATTTAGCTTAGTTGGAGGGGTTAGGGGGAATATTAGTAATTTCGGTTACTAATATTCCTTTAAAAAAAAAAATACGTGCCACGGGCGATCGAAGTATGTCAAGGGCAAAGCCGCGGGGTAAAGCCAGTTTTAACTATAAATGCCCGGCAGAAGGCAATAGGCTCGCCCCCTATTACATTGGGACCTAAACATAACTGGCGAATCGTCGGTGTAATACACCTCTGCCTACCCCTTCGGGGATACAGGTGTGAAGTTATGTGTGTATGTTTATTATTTTATTTATTTAGCGTTGAGCTCTTCCAAGTAGTCCCTCTCCAACACGTGCAAGGCTGAGGTGTCACCCTCATACGGTAGGACTAAATATTACATCAATAACCAAGCGGTTCGGTGCCTTTTAGGTAGAGTTCGATGAAATCGATCTACCTATTGGTTTCTTGACTACTGTCGAATTTAAAAAAAAATTCTTCATAGGAGGTCAAGTTATGACCCCCTGACCACTGGTCAAAAAGTTTATATATACATATATATATATATATATATATATATACGAGGGTCAAACTGAAAGTTCTTAGAACTGGCCACTTATAAACAATATAATAAAAAAATAATTCTAAAATTTGAAAATAGAACTCTTTGCCAATATTACTGAGTATATATTTCATTCATTTATCATTTGTTTTACGATTTGGCGGCAAATTGAAAATTGTCTGTGTCACGTTAACATGAATTTAACACGAGAAAATTTTCGTGCAATGATTTTTTATGACTTTCGATGTCATTTAAGTCAACAAGAAAGTTATGATAGACTACGATTGGCCTTTCACGATGAAGCCCCATCTCGTGCGACTGTTTACAACTGGTTTAATGAGTTTAAACGTGGTCGCACTAATCTCACTGATGATTTACGTGAGGGACGGCCTTCTACGGCGACGACTGAAAATAACATCTGTGTTGTGCGGCGTATGATAGAGACTGACAAAAGAGTGACCTATTAGCAGATTCGGACAAGCTTAGGCATCGGTATGAGTCAAGTGCACAAAATCCTCCACGAACATTTAGCGGTCAGGAAGCTTTGCGCCCGGTGGATACCTCATAATTTGACTGAGGCTCAAAAACTCCATCGTGTGGATTGGTGCCGTAAAATGATTGAAAGATTTAACGGAGGTGACTCTAATGCTGTGTTCGACATACTAACAGGTGACGAAAGCTGGATTTACTGTTATGATCCTGAAACCAAAAGACAATCTGCTCAGTGGGTGTTTCCTTTCGAGGAGTTGCCAACTAAAGTGAAGAGAGATCGAAGTGCGGGAAAAAAAATGGTGGCCTCGTTCTTTGGAAGGATAGGTCATTTCGTAACAATTGTGTTAGAGGATCAAAAAACAGTTTCTGCAGAATGGTACACTACCAATTGTTTGCCACTTGTCTTGGAAAAAGTTCGAGAGAAACGACCTCGCAGTAGGATCCTCCTTCACCACGACAACGCCTCGTCGCACACCGCCAAGCGAACGATCGACTATTTGGCGACATCAAACGTTGAATTACTGGGTCACCCGCCGTATAGCCCCGACCTCGCGCCTTGTGATTTTTATTTATTTCCAAAAATTAAAGAAAAACTTAAAGGAAAGCGGTTTATGAATGCTGAAGAAGCGGTGGCTGCGTATCGCTATGCCATTGAAGAGACCCCTAAGGACGAGTGGGCAAAGTGCTTTTCCCAGTGGTTCCATCGCATGCAGCGGTGTATTGACGTGAATGGACAATATTTTGAAAAGATATAATAAAACTAATAACTGGCTAATGTAATCAGTTTTTGATTTTCTAAGAACTTTCAGTTTGACCCTCGTATGTATGTATGGTTCCACTTCCCAAAATTTGCTCAAAATTTCACGTTCCATGAAAGATATTCGAACCGTTCTAATTTTATCCCATAGTATACATGAATACCAACAACTTTTAATTATAAACCTATAAGATTAAAACTTTAACTAAAAGTGGAGGGGGGAAAAACCAAAATGTTTCGGGAAAAAAATCATAACTTCTAACCGGTGAACATTCTTGCCGTCGGAAAATAGGCCATTTTTAAGTCTAAAATAAATGTCTGAAAAGTTTTTCGCTAAAAGTTACCGTTTTCGAGAAAAAAAAAATTAAACTGTTTAAAGTCCCTAGTTCTCTATATAAAATAATATTAATTGCTTCACGAAATCTACCTGTGCGTTCCCCCTGCGGGAACGGATTTTTTTCTTTGCCGCACCATAAAGACTTTATCAGCACGCGTGTTTCCTTCCTACTACAGTCAGGAGTCCTTTCAGCGGGGCTTGAAAAAGCATCTGATGTGGCCTGAAGCGTCTCATAGTGGCCTTCAACTTGACGACCACTAGTGTAGCATTATCAGTGTCCGCAATGGCATCTGGTTATATTGCGTTCTGCTCAAATAACTGGGCCTGTAGACAAAGTCACATTCTACTAGTGGAATCGCTTCGAAGCGAACCTTCAAATGTTCAATATGTATGGGAGTGACATTATTTGTTACACGTGACATGTCGACAAATGTTGTCTCTCCCGTACATTTCGGTTTTTTGAAGGTTCGCTTCGTTGCGATTCCACTAGTAGAATGTGACTTTGTCTACAGGCCCTGATTCCATCATAAAGTTAATGCGATCACCAACCAATATAGACACTTGTATAGCGCCGCTATTGAAATGAGTCACGCCATTGCACTAGAAGTCATTGTCGTGCGACCTTTGTTACTTTATCTACTCGGTAGATGATATTCACTGCGTCTGTTTTCTACCGTACCTATTCCAGGGATATGAAGTTGCCTTTCCAGACAATAATCTATCCCTGAACTATTTATGCCAGCCAGATCCGTTCCGCCGGCAACCCTGGGGTTATCCTTTCGAGGGCTTACCCGGGGTGCCCGGCGACGGACACTTGGGGAGTACACCGTGCGGTTTTAGTCGAGACACGACATAACCACCCCCGCTGGCCAGCTAGGGGGTATCCGAAGGGATTTCCGTACGTAAAAAAAAGTAACGAATATCCAAACATCTTCACAAACTTTCACATTATAATATTAGTAGAATTCCACTATTTTCAGATTTAACCACGTTTTTCAGTTTTCGTGCGGCCTGCTAATAGTTTCCTAACACAAAACGCAGGTACCTAATCCCAAACATTAGGTAACACAGCCTGACCCGGTAATCGAGCTATAGTAATCGTACTCGCTGCCGCTGCAGCTTTACCACTTCAATTACATTAATTTAAGGCACACTTTAATATAGCCCCTTTTGCTTTGTTTCAGATTAAAAATCTTGAGATGCTCTTCCTGGCGATTTGCAATGCAGGCTCGCTGTTGGCAGCCACGAATCTGGTCTACTCACTCAACCCTGAAGACAAGTGAGTAAATATTCCATTCGGGGTGCGAGGGATATGCTCTATGGGCAACCTTACACCCCGTCGTCTGTAGGCCTGAGACAGCGTGCGGTTTTAGTCGATTCAAGCCCGACATAACCGCCCCCGCTGGCTAGCGATCCGAAGGGATTTCCGCACGAAAAAAAAAATATAATAAATAATAATAATAAATATTCTACGTGTGCTTGTGTTATGGGTTCTAGAATACGGATAAACATACTTATATTTTTTTTTTGAAAATACATACGTATTAGGTATACATAGAAACACCCAGACCAATGCAAATAGACATGTTAGTGCATACAAATACTTGTACTGAGCGGGAACCGAATCCGCGCCCCCTGTCGTGGCAGTCGAATGCACTACCGCTACGGCACAGAGGCCGTCATAAGGTAGGTATAACTCCTAACTTTCCCAATGGACAAACCCAATTTTAAGCCAACCTCACCTTTTTTTTCGTGCGGAAATCCCTTCGGATACCCCCCCGCCGGCCAGCGGGGGCGGTTATGTCGGGCTTGCACCGACTAAAACCGCACGCCGTCTCGGGTCTTCAGACGCCGGGGTGTAAGGTTACCCATAGAGCATATCCCTCGCACCCCGACTGACCCTGGGCCATCTCACCACTAACAGCATCGCTCTTCCTGTCTCCTCTGAAAGCAGAGGAGTAGGGAGAGCGATGTGTTCCCGCCACGTTGGGTATTGGCCGACGATCAATGCCAACCCTATGAAGGGGAAGCCATTGACCGCCGCCCAGGGTGTACCGGCCGCTCCGATTCCGTTCCCCCCGGACTGCAGCGGGATCGGAATCGGAGCGACACTCGAGGAGGTTACCCAACACACACCCCTACTACCTAGTACCTACACCTGGCGATGAATGGACGAAACTCTGGCCACAGTCTTGGGGTTGTGGGGCCGATGGCAGTCGCTCCCGACATAACCAAAGTAAGCCATGTAAAAATGGATCAGCGGACAAAAAGCCTCCTACGATACTTGCATCATCGCTAAGAGGATGGATGAGCCTTAAGACGTATAAAATATATCGGAGAATTTCGAATATCTGGGACGTGTATAGGTCTCTCAGTTGGTCAGAGCATTTCCCCTGTAAGGGACTGGTCGCGGGTTCAAGTCCCGTCCTAGATGGTCTCTTTTTCCAATCTAAATCTTAAATAAAGCTATTTTTTGCTGCGAGTGCTGACTTTAAGTCACAAGCTAGCGGAGTAGTCTACAATTGAATTGTACATACACAATAGTCTCATAATTCTCCTCCCATTGATTTGGCTTATACGACTTCCAGCTGCGACTGCCGTTTCACCACTCACCCTCAAGTGGAAAGCGTGCATCGAACCTCGTCCGTCAATCAGCAGGGTAGCTGGCCTGCAGGTGAAATTCGCTTGGCACCGAATGTTCAAAGGAAGGCCGAAGGAAGGCCCATACGTCCCACAGTAATAAAACATAACATAACTTCACGCCTGTATCCCCGAAGGGGTAGGCAGAGGTGTATTATACACCCACGACTCGCCAGTTATGTTAAGGTCCCAATGTTACAGGGGGACGAGCCTATTGCCATCTACCGGGCACATTATTCAGCGAGCGATAATTAACATTTATTAATGTACACAAAACTACGAAAAGTCAAAGAGGTGTGTGCCCGGGGCGACTGGGGATCGAACTCGAGACCTCGTCTCGGCAGTCCGTTACATGCGCCACTGGGCTATCGCCGCTAACTAAACAGTAATCTGAGTGATTTATCGCCGGTTTCAATAATCCATCTATCCTTTACCAGCAGTTAAAATAGCTACCATTAGTAGCTTTTTTTTTTTTTTTTTTTCGTGCGGAAATCCCCTCGGATACCCCCCGCCGGCCAGCGGGGGCGGTTATGTCGGGCTTGAACCGACCGAGTGTAAGGTTGCCCATAGAGCATATCCCTCGCACCCCGACTGACCCTGGGCCATCTCCGGTTTCGAGATGGCCCCCTCGGGTTTGGGAACCACGGTGTCCCCGTCTTGCCCCGGTTTGGGGGAGGGGCGCTAGTCGCCCCACCGTCCCGGCCTGCTTCTGCTGGGGTGACAGGTGGCCTCACCTGCCACCCCCAGGCCTGCGCTCATGGAGGACGGAGGTCGTTAAGCGACCTCCGGCGCCTGAGTCGCCTGCGACGCGAGGCGAGCATGTTGCGGGCTCGGCGGGCCGGGAGGGTTCTGAACCTCTCCCGGGCGCGCTCCGCCATCTCCTTCGCGAGCATCACATGCTCGCAGAAGGAGGTGGCGGCGGCCCACGCACTCGCGCTCCGCACCATTGCCGCAATCATGCTGCCGAGCGAGAGGACTCCCACCCCGATGGCTGCCACGAGGTCACGCCTCGGCACCTCCCACGCCGGGCAGTCCGCCAGCGTGTGCAGCCCTGAGTCCTCGCTCGCGTCACAGTGATGACACTCAGGCGTTGGCTCCTTCCTGATCCGATGCAGGTGGTCCCCGAAGCACCCCTTCCCGGAGATCACCTGCGTCAGTCGGTACGAGAGGCTTCCGTGTCGCCTCTCTAGCCAAGCCTCCATGATGGGCCTTACCGCCGCTATTGCGGCTACCATAAGTATCTATCGGGGAGTTTTTCTGTTTCAATAAACAGAAAATGACGCCGATAAGCAGAAAATGACTTTGATAATATTGAAACCGCAGTTACAGATAGATTAATGTTGACATGTTTATCTGGGAAAGCTTCTACCTTTAACTGTAGGTAGATTATTGAGACTGGCCGTTAAAGGCATGAGATAAGAGAAAATTGCTCTCATATGAAACCACTGAGCAGACGATTCTTTTGGCTCAGTACACCTCGCAATGAAAGAACTGGCAACATGTCTTTTAGTAACATTTTCTTCAGCCTTTTTACTTTACATACTCCAATAGACTTCCATTTCAGTCGATATCGCAACCACGTCATCATCGTAATAATGGGTAAGGACGAAGACGTGCGTTTGACTTTCAACTGTATTTCGATATCGCGAAGGTAGAATTTGGATAGGAGGTTAGATATTGTAAATATTTAACTCGATTTAAGATAAAGGCGTTTATAGGGTACGGTATTGTTTAATAAAATGAAGAATACTGAAAATAGGTCACGATCATGAACAATATAGTGTTTGTTTATACTGACACCTGTGTATCCACAAAGGGGTTCACAGAGGTATACAGGGTGAATATCTAAACTGTGCGTGTATTGCCAAATCCGAAACTATGATGAATAGCGAAAAATGCTCAAAAGAGTCGCGAGCCCGATTTTGATGAAAACTGCATTTATATGTATATAGCATTATTGAACTTTTTTTAAATCAATACTCCTAGCCAGGAATCTAACCCATTGATTTTGAAAAAAAAAGCCACAACCTGTGTTATAACACCATTCGATAGTGACGCTAATAAGAAACTTAACGTAACGGTGTGTTGCTTTTTTTTCAAATTTAATGGGTGTGATTCCTGGCTCAAGACTACTTTGACTATTTTTCGCTATTCCTCATATTTTCGGATTTGGCCATCGACACGCCCAGTTGAAACAGCAGGGGTTTAAGAAAAAAACCCACAAAAGGCACAGTATAGGCGGAGACAAATCTAAGAAATCAAAGATTATGAAAACAGGCCCATCCGTTTTTGAGTTTATCTCGGTCATCACTTTTTAACATAACATAACATAAACGAGAAAAATATGCGGCCTTAATGGAGCAATATTTATTTGCACCGTTTGCGGTCGAGACGATGGGCAGTTGGGGTGCCGACGCTAAAACTTTAGTGGGCGAATTGGGGTGTAGGTTGAGGGACAAGACGGGTGACTCCAGCTCCGGCTCGTATCTGGTGCAAAGGTTAGCCATCGCTATTCAACGGGGCAATGCAGCCAGCGTAATGGGCACCTTTGCACCGGGTACGGTGAGGGACGGGTTAATTTAATTATTTATTTATTTAAAAATAAAAAAGCCGCGGTAGCCTAGTGGTATGGGTAATGGACTGCTGAGACGAGGTCTCGGATTCGATCCCAGGTCTTACCATGGGCACACACCAATGACTTTTCGATGCTTTTCGAAGTTATGTGTGTATTTATCGCAGGCTTATAAGTGCCCGGTTAATGGCAATAGGCTCGCCACCTATTACATTGGGACCTAAACATAAACAGGCGAAATGTGGGTGCTAGCACCTCTGCCTACCCCTTCGGGGATATAGGCGTGAGTTTATGTTATGTTATGTTATTTAAAAAAAACAGATTATTTTGTTAATCTAACTAAATAAAACTAAAGTAAAATCAGTCAACCTCACCTCCGGTACAACAGCTGATTGACGGCTGGCGCGGGCTTTTCTCTCGAGGTTCGGTTGCGGGTTTAGCAGCTCAGACAGTAGTAGTTCCCGTAAAAGCCAAAAATAAACCGAATACTGGAGTTATAGGAGAGCGGACATGATTCTCTTTTTAGTAAACATTTACTGAACTTTGTTTTATCAGCAATTTTTTTTTAGAATTTTTTTTTTTTTTGTAAAAAGAATATTAGTAACCGAAATTACCAATATTCCCCCTAACCCCTCCAGCTAAGCTAAATTGCTTTTGTTAGGAGTGGGTTCACGTTGGTAGTGTAATGGCCAGGATTCGAACCCGGGACCTCTTGATCGTAGGGTCGACTCCTTAACCACTAAGATACCGACGCTTATTAGAATAGAATCTCATTGGCAGCAAAAATACTTTTTTATGTTTTGGACCTGGAACGCAACCCAATACAAGTTATTCCCGAGCAAGCAGATGATGAGGAACACACATTCTGTTGCAGGATTTCCATAAAACGCGGCAGTGCGCTCACAGCTCTCGGGTTTGTTTACTTTATGAGTCTGTTTGAGCTTCTGAACGCGCTAACTTTATTCACCGGCGTGGGTGCACGCTTCAGGCACAAGTACCGCCTCAGCTGCGGTGATGTACTGGATATAACTAACAAGTAAGCGAATTTTATATTTACATCCTACATCTGTCAGTCAGCAACGAATGGCGCTTAATACATCCAAATTTTCAAATAGTCCGTGCACTGAAATTTATCAACAAATGACAACCAAACAACAACAAGGGAAACTTGCGACTGATAAGAATTTGTGATATGTGATTATAAACTGTAGGTGTATAGTTGTGCGAGCTAGTTTGAACTTTATTGTCTCGATCCAAGGGTCACTTATTCATTCAATTAATTATAGGTACATGTAACGCCCACTAGGCCTAAAATACTTGATATTAAAATAATATCGAATCGTAATACCAGAACACGCGAATACTGGTATAACTTCGACTTAATTTATTGAGTTAAACATAATAACCTGCTAGTTTAGTTTGATTTGAGTAAAACGTTGTAGTTACCTACGTAGAAGAGTGGTGCGTCTTCCGAATAGGCAAGGTGATGACATCTGGTGGGCCGCGGCCCAGCGGTTGACGTGATGACGTCTGGTTCAGGATCAGTAGTACTGTAGTAGTTCAGCTTATAGCATAGCGCTAGATGGCGCTGAGTACTTTATATTGAGTAAAACGTGATAGATGAAAGCCACTCTAAGAGTTTGGTGAAATGAAGAATCTACCTCTTCATAAATTTAAAAGCCAAATTAAAAGTAAACTGCCAAAAAGGATATTATAAAATTCAAGACTATTTAGACGACAAACAAGCTTGGATATGAACTGTTTGATCTCTCACTATGCTATTGTAATTAGATTAAGTAAACATGTTTGTAAATAGACCATAAAACAAGTTGAATTCCTGAGACGAACTCAGCCGAATACAAGGGATTTTCGATTTTGCGTTTTTTTTTTTGCGATTTTTTGCGATTTTTTCTTTATCTTGCAATGGTTCACCCCAGCACGAATCTATTACCGAAAACAGCAACTCGATAGCTCATCTCCTTCATACCCAAGAAAATTGGCAACGACGACGTCGACGACAACTCGATAGCAATAGGGATTTTCTAAAGAAAATCCGTAAAAAAACAGCCCGCTGAGTTTCTTGCCGGAGTCTTCTCAGTACAGGGCCCGCGTTTCGAACCGGTGGTCCATTTGTCAAACATTGGTTTGATTTTTTATGACGTTTTGTAAGTTCCATATTAATGGTCTATTTGACTTTGACTTTGTTTGTCACATTTCCAGGGTCGTGAGCGCAATCCAAGCTGCGTTATCCTGCATCACGGGGGTCATAGTGTGTCTCTGGTCTTGTACCAGGGACTTCATCCGTACCAAACATTGTATGTCAGAAGCGTACGCGTGGTTCGGCGCTGCGTACTTCTTCTATGACATATGGAGTATGTATATGGTGAGTTTGAATATTAGGCAATAAACTTCAAAAATTTTTTTTCCCACAAATTAAGGTGCTGCTACACTGGTGTTATAAGATGTTCTAAAATACTTTTGAACATTGACTAATAATATAAGTTTAGTCAATATTGTATTGTTAGTTAATTATCTAAACATTATTGAACATTCATCATATTTGGGACTGTTGCATATTTTTTTCTATTCCGTTCTGATTGCTGTGATTTCTACATTTACTGCTTTCCGTTACTGGCCATACCATCTTTCACGCAGTCCATCCATGTTGTCTTAGGTCTTCTATTATAGAAATTAACGACCACCAATACCAGAATATGAACATTCGTCACAGTAAATATTTGTTAACCAATGTTGTAAAACATTATTGAACATTAACAAAAACATGACTAGCAAGTGTTATGTATGTAGCATAGCTACTTTATTTTATACTATTAAAATAATATTTATTCAGGACAAGCCTACTAGTTTTGTTATTAGATAAAATGTATGGGGCGTTACAAACTCGGGCTGCGCCGTCGTCCGCGAGCCTGCGCTCGCGTCGCCGGCCGGCCGCAGCCAGTCGAGTTCATGCTGCGACGCCAACCGCATGTCCACCGCGCGCCCGCCGTAACGCTCCATACTGTTGTCGTGCTTGCCTCTCACAGTAAAACTTTTCTTAAACTGTTAATCTTTCACACTCGCTTCTCCTTCTTTTCTTATGCTTGTGAACTATAAACTTTATATCTGTGCCCTGTGAACTTACAATAAACTTTCCCTTTCAAAACGCGGGTTATTTCTTCACCCTCAAGACATATACCACATGTATTTTGTTAGTTTAGCGTTGATAGCTTAGTGGTTAAGGAGTCACGATCGAGAGGTCCCGGGTTCGAATCCTAGCCATCACCCTACCGACGTGAACCCACTCCTAACACAAGCAATTCAGTTCAGCTGGAGGGTTTAGGGGATATATTAGTAATTTAATAAAAAAAAAACAGTTAATGTTCAAAATTATTTTAGGACACCTTATAAAAACAGTGTAGAAGCACCATAACTATAACTTTTCGTTTTTTTATTTCATTTTATGTACGTGTATTATTTATAGGTATTTTTTGCCTCAAGGTTCCAGGCGAGATATTTGCAAGGGCCGCTTCATCTCTTCCCATGCGTTTCGTACAACACGTCTAAGGGATAGGACAGTAATCATACAGCCCATGAAAAATACTCTATTGACGACAATAGGTTCGCACCTTATTACGTGCCACTAAAAAGCTAGTGGCTTCAGCCGTTCCGCGGTGTGCCAAATCCAATGCTGGGTAGTGTATCTGCATATTTTTAGCCATACATAACACTTATGGAAACTCTGATGTTCATTTTACCCTATGTTTTTCAATACTCCATGTAGAAGGCTCAGACTTAGAATAGTTAATGTAAGTAACACGTGTCCGTCCGTCCCAATATGTTATTTTCTGTGTCCTGTGGTCCCCTTTTGCATTTATACCACCTAGTTCCCTCCTAGGCCAGAAATTTGTAATTATTTGTCCACTATTCCATTGCAAGGTGGAAAATGTGTAATTCGATTTCGAATGTTCCCTTCTTTGAATTATTATTCTGAGAGGGCAGATTCATAAAGTATATTCCACTTATCTAACGTGGGATGGAATATTTAACATAAACATAAGACATGACTTCACGCCTGTATCTCCGAAGGGGTAGGCAGAGGTGTATTACACACCCACGTTTCGCCAGTTATGTTTAGGTCTCAATCTAATAGGGGGCGAGACTATTGCCACCTACCGGGTACATTACTAAGCGAGTGATAATGAACCTAGAAGAAAAATAATTCCATGTTTCACCTCTAAGTTGGATGCCCTACGGTAAGTGGAACAGGCTATTGTACCCTTAGTGCAACGCTGCCCAGAAACTATGTCATTATTTTCACAGCATTAGTCTAGGTAGCTTCTATATGGATTAGAGCACCTCCTACCTCCTTCTGGAGCACCTCCTACCTCCTTTTGGAGCACCTCCTACCTCCTTTTGGAGCACCTCCTACCTCCTTTTCGAGCCCCTCCTACCTCCTTTTGGAGCACCTCCTACCTCCTTTTGGAGCACCTCCTACCTCCTTTTCGAGCACCTCCTACCTTCTTTTGGAGCACCTCCTACCTTCTTTTGGAGCACCTCCTACCTCCTTTTGGAGCACCTCCTACCTCCTTTTGGAGCACCTCCTACCTCCTAATCTTTCTCTTGATTTGTCTTCTTGACTTTTGCGGTCGCGAATGCCATCCGTCCTCCCAACTCCAAGAGGAAAATTTCCTTCAAAACTTCGTCCCTTAATAAGCTTAACCAGCTAGCGCGCCAGGTTGGCTTGGGTCCCGAAAATCCTAGCGGGGTCCCATATACAGCCCAGACACTATATGACTATGTGTTACTGTCGAGTTCGTGCACTACGATTGGCAAAAGCGATATTGGAAATACTTGAGTGTGAGAGTATGTATGTATTTACTTAAGAGGTTTAACATTTTTTTTTGTCCATAATAATCGTCTATTGTGTAGTGTAGACCTGTCGATTGAAAGCTCATAGAATGTAATACATTTTTTTTGTTTTGATTCCAGATATGGCAATCTTATACATAGCATGCTTAATATTTTTTCCTTTCCCTCTATGTTCAATGTTCAACCTAACAGAGCCAAAAAACGGCTGCATGGAAAATGTCTATTTGCATTGGTCTGGGTGTTTGTATGTATAAGATGTATGTATTTACAGAAACAAATGTACCTTGTGATCATTAACACAGCATTAGTCCCGGGTGCATTCAAAGCCTACACTTTGAAGCTCTAATACTCATTCGCTGAATTTGGCTTTTGCGGGAGCGACGGCTGTCTGACATCGAGCTAACCCTGCACCAGAGTCTGATCCGTTAATCAGCTGGTGCAGCGGGTAGCAGGCAAGGTTGGCTTAAGCACCGAAAATCTAGTCTAGCCCCCATACACCTACAAATGCAACATTAAAATATCTTTATATACTGAAATAGAACTATTTTTAACGGATTCTATCGCGATTTATTTGATGTTATTTTATATTTTACATTGATCTCGACTTTTCGGTTGCTTTTCAGCAGCAACTACAAGACAACAACAATCTTTAGTCTCCCCGTGGCCATGGCTGCTAAAAACCAACCGAAACGTTGGGATCAATGTAAAATATAAAATAATAAATCGCGATAGAATCCGTTAAAAATAGTTTTATTTCAATAAACTTCCGACAATATCTTTATATGTTTGTCTACATTCCCAGAACCCGTAATATGGACTAACCAGTTTATCTCTAGATATCGCTGTGTAATGTCCTAAAGATTCTTTTCTCCATTCTAGGTCCACGTCCAAATGACCTCCAACTCAGAGTCGAAGCGGCGGCCGTCCAAGAACGGCTCGGCGCCTCTATCGTCGGGCGACGGGACTGTGGCCAAGAAGAGCGCGATTTCCTTCTTCTCGTACTGCAAACATGAGCCGGTCATACTGATGCACCATCTGTTCATCGGCGGTTTCGGCTTTCTCGTCATTGTGGTACGTTTAAAGGCCTCATATTAAATCATCATTATCTTACCGTTTGTTATACAGGGTGTCCCAGAACTCAATGTCAAAATTGAGAACCTACCAAGAGCTTGTGCAAATAAAAAATATTTTAACTAAGTAAAATGGGTTAGCAAAAATCGGGTTACTTGAGGTTTTTATTTTTTTAATCGTTTTTTTTTGTATGAAGTAAGTATTAAAGTATTGTTCCATTTTACAATCCTGATTAAATACGCCAAATTTTTAACGGCACTTGCCAAGGCACTTTAGTACATTTTTTTAAAGGAGGGCCTTTCAAAATCTTCAAATTTTGAAAATATTAAATTCATAGTTTAACAAATAGCCTTAATTCTAAAGATTTAGATCGGAAAAAGAGAACATCTAGGACGGGACTTGAACCCGCGACCAGTCCCTTACAGGGGGAATGCTCTGACCAACTGAGCCACCTAGACATGTCTAGGTGGCTCAGTTGGTCAGAGAATGGGTCAAGTCCCGTCCTAGATGTTCTCTTTTTCCGATCTAAATCTTTAGAAAAGTAAAGAAAAGTAAGCATACAAAATGCTTAAAAGTTTACTTGAAATACTCTTAATTCTAGGAAACTTGGGGCAATTGTATCATTATTTTTGACTGTGATTCTAGAAATGTTATTTAGGGTTACGGTTCCAAAGTTTAAATGAACAAAAATAATAAAAATAATCCACAATATGGAACCAAATATACCCAAAAATGGTTACAGTTTATCCAAATTTCTAGGTTTTTCTTAAATACCCATAATTTTCAAACTGCATGGGATAGATGTTATTTCTGATTTTCTCATGATGGTTACAATCAATCCTGTCACCTCGTTTCGGCTTGAGGTTGAGTTCTGGGACATCCTGTATATTTAAGTGTTCGTAATAAAAGATGATAGAATTGTAATAACTTTAATATGGAGCCCGGCATTTACAGTGCATGAACTTGACAGAGAGAGAACATAGATAATGTAGACACCTTATACATAGACACAATGTTACACAGTTTACCATAGCTAATATAATTAATATCGGATGTGCAACACCGTTATTTACTTACACTTTAGAGACCGGAGTACGCTTTTCTACTACAACTTTATTTGATTTATTTTGACCTTTACGGGAGCGATTGTCGTCTGACCCCGCGAGGCAACCCAGCACCAGAGCCTCGTCTGTAAATCAGCAGGTGTACCGGTACCAGCAGTTTAAGAACAAGCGGCAAAGGTATTGAGTTTTTAAACGTTAAAGAAACTGAGATACTGCCAATTTATATTTTTTAAGAAGCCGCTAAAAAGCCGTTGCCGTTGTGTTGAATATGCTGCCATTCGGGTTGTGGCTTAGTTTTTTGTTTTACCAAGTCTATTCCTCTCCTCTGTGGCGTATGGGTAGAGCTTTCGACTGCTAAGTCAGAGGTCGCGGGTTTGATTCCCGCTCATTGCAAATATGTATATTTCCATTGTTCTGGGTGTTTCTATGTATAATATGTATTTATTTACAAAAAAAAGTATCTAACTACGATTATCCGCATTCTAGAACCCATAAGTCAAGCTCTGCTTAGTTTTGGTCTAGATGGCGTTGTCTAATATGTCGTACAGTATTTATTATATTTATTTATTCTTAGGAAATTAAAAATAAGAAGTTTATCATTACACTAGCATCGCCACGCTGTTTCAATTGCGTAAGTCTTGATCCCGTGGGAACAGCAGTTTATCGTTAGTTAGTTAAAGGAAGAAAGCAAACTAATATATATATATATTGACAGAATATAGATAAACATGACCAACAATTTTGTTTTACCCTGCCTGATGGTAAACTGAGGTGTAGTCCAAAGAGTAGTGGCCACCAATACAGATACTATCCGTATAATGGTGGTCCCTACTTTGACGGCTTCGACAGATGCTTACCTTGCCGTGCCCCCGCCCACAGTACCTCCGCGGCGACCTAGGCGACTGCACGTTCGGTTTCGTGTATCTCATGGAGTTGTCGACGCCCTTCGTGTCTCTCCGCGGTATCCTGTCGCGGATGAAGCTGAAGGCTTCCAGGGCCTACCTGGTGAATGGAGTGCTGATGCTGCTGACGTTCTTTGTGTGTAGAGTCATCAGCCTGCCGTACGTCTGCTTCTTGTACAGTAGGGTGCTTGGACTGTCTTACTTAGAGGTGAGTGCGATTATTTTTTATCTTTATACTTGCTCGTAAACGTACACACAATAACGTATATAATTTGCTCGCTTTGGAAATAAATTTATCAAGAACGCAAGGCATGTTTCTGGGACAATGACATCATCGATGAAACAATATTGTATGCTCAAATTCAGGACCATAGGATAGAGCATCAAAAAATATCTGTTAAGACGTTGGCGCGTTTATCAATCCGAAGGGCATAGATTTAAATTGAAATCTACCACGTGAGGTAGTATAAAAGGCAAATATTAACCCAAGTCAACAATGGACTATTCATTTACTACTACAATACTACATACACAAATTCACGATTCAGTACACAAATGAAACTTTTAACTCGAGTATCACCTGGTGTGTTGCAGGCCATATACACCCTACCGACCGGCTGCAAGATCTCGATCTGCATCCTACTTCTACCGCAGTTGTACTGGTTTTACTTGATGTCAGCGGGGGCGATCAAGATGCTCGTGGGGGGCAAGAGTGCGGCCGACTCACCCGTGAAGAGTGTAGAGGGGGCGCGGCTCGTGGAGGGAGTGGAGGGGGGCGACGTGCGCAAGCGCAGCTGATGCCGCCACCAGCCGCGCGCGAGGCGCCTGCGCCGGCCCCGCGCGCCGCGCCCCTAGCCGGCTGCTCGCCACACTGCACAGCGGCCTGCCGTGGCACCGGTGGCACATCCGAAGGTTTGGCACTCGGTTCATTGCGACGCTATTTTTTTTTTATTAACAATAGGCACGCATGGAGGATGCTTGCCTAGAAGTAACCGGTTCACTGTAGCCATGAAGACTCCCTGGTTATATCTTTATCCCGCAAACGATTCCGAAGACGGCAAGGGATGCTTCGTTCAGCCTAAACCCTACCGGAAGAAATCCGAAATGACTTCGTGGTTTCTACATGGCTAAAGGCTACGTCTTTCGTTCGTGTCTAGTGCGGGTCCGAAGTTTCGGGTGTTTCAAGGTAGCCCGAGGGTGCGTGTTAAATGTGATGCTTACGTATTTATAGAGTTGATGTGGTTTTATCTATTTGTAACTTTGATGACGCCGATGTTTCGGTGCGTCGGGGTATCGGGTAGACTAGTCTTCGAGGTTGCTCATTGTTTTGTTTTTATTAAGTTTAACGCTTTGAGCGTTTTTAAGCGAACCGAATTCTGCGTCCTCGAATATTCCTTGTGCTATCGATATTTCAGATTACCGATGTCTATGTTACTAGTAGATACTAAATTATAAAATTAAAAAAAATATTACTATTTATAACACGAAAATAACTGACGAAAAAATTTCATCCGATGTCACTTACGACTTATAGACGAAAGAAACGCTCGATTAGAGTCGCCATCTGTTGGTCCGAATTGTGATTAATGTTACTTTGATTAAACAAGAGATGGCGTTGTATTCAAGTTTCTGCAGTGTGCTAAATCAAAACTGTCTTATGATGGTATAGAATAGTATAGATATTAACAGACTTAAAGATTACTTTTACTTAACCGGCAATTTTGAAAGAGGGTGCTTTGTAGAGCCTAAAAATCTTTACTCATTCAAATAACTTCTTTTTCTTTGATCAAAAAGTATCCTAATTTCAATAGAGAAGGTTGACATCTACCACTAGCTTGAGATACAGTTATTTACTTGCTCAAACGCAAGAAAAAGCACAAAACAAAAAACTTCAAGACTTTGAGCTCATTCTGCGTAAATAGTAACACCAACAATCAAAGTGTAAAGTTCGGGTACTTTGCGATAACTTTATACTTCAAGACATGAGATACCCACAATTCTAGTTTCCGCCTGACCATGGCTGCTGAAATCATCTGAAACGTCGGGAAATAGTGCATAACCGCCCCCGCTGGCATGCGGGGGGGTATCCGAAGGGATTTCCACACGATAAAAAAAAAAAAAAAGTACGAAAATAACAACACTGAGATGTGACAGTTGCTCACTCATTGCGTTTATTAGTACCGTGACATCACATACGTGATATAAGTTTAAGAGAACAGGAATTTATCAACTATTGAAAAAAAAAAAAATTAAAAATACACGCATATTCCCTATTGTCATTTATTCTGTCCTATCTTCACTAGGTATACACTAATATTAGTTCAAATACACTAATATTAGTTCAACAAACTGATTCCCAAAATACACATATAAACCTAGTTTGGGAATCGGGAATAACCGTAGTGGGAAAAATATAAATAATCACCATGATGTTAAAATGACGGTTAATTTACCATTTGCAATAATAAATTTATTTTTGTATGTGGCCTATGTACATAGAAAAATAATAATTTTGAATTATTTAAGCCTCTTCAAAGCACTCGTGATAAAGTTTGCCAATTAATTAAAAGTTATCTTTTATTATAAAAACATGAGTGACCAATTGTGGTCACTTAAAAAGGATTGTATATTTCTAAGTCAGTAATATATATTATATAGTCATATTATTTTGTTGTAAACAATTCTTGGTTGCCGGTAACCAGGATTATATCTTAAAATATATAAAACTAGCCATTTTTCCAAAGTTCGTCCAAGTAACCCATTTTGTTTACGTTTTGACTCCCAAGGTACAGTATTGTGCTTATGATTTAGCGCCTCGGCAAGAAGAGTGAGACTTCGGTTAACATCGGCTTGCTTCGGTGTTGTAGAGCGTTCTCTCTATGGCAGATCGGACGGACAGATTGATACCTTTACAATAAAAAAAAACGTTTTAAAAACCACGTTTTCAACACTAAAAACGTGGAGCGGGCGCTTTGAAATATTTAAATTATTGTATATCTAAGGAAAACGATACATTAAATGATTAAAGCGCCCGCCCCACGTTTATTAGTGTTGAAAACGTGGTTTTTAAAAAGTTTTTTTTTTTCAACTACTGACTATTTCTGATGATTAAATATGAAAATGTAAGGTGACATTAGCCTACATAAAAAATTCAGAGCTTTAGGATGATCAGAAGTGGTCGAAAATTAAGTGTCAATTTTTGGCTTCAGAGGGAAAGAAACACAGAAACACAGACACGAAGTGAAACTAAGAAAAACGTGGTAAAATCGAAGCCAATCGATTTTGTAAACCGCTCTCTCTCTCAGACAGCCCATGTCTACAGCTAAAGAAGTTATATTATTAAAATGTGATTTATAAAAATTAAATATAACACAATCATATAGAATATACTGCTTCCGGGCTGTTTGGCCGTGGTCCAGATGAAACTTGTGTTCCAAACGTTTCGTCGATCACTGCGGTGGCCATCTTCAGTGGTACACGTCCGGGCGGCGACGAGTGCGTAGAACTCTCGTCGGCGGCGACTTCTCTGCGACTGATGAAGAATTATATAGCACAAACAGTTTTAACTACTCTATAAAGGTATGAAACTGTCAGTCCGATTTTTGATAGAGAAAACATTCTACTGAGATGAGATCCGATTCTCAGCACTCCATGGATTCACCGTGCGGTCGCCGGGTCCATAGCGTGGTACAGAGAGGTACACCATGACGGCGACTGGGACTTGCGACCCAGATGTAGGTTTAGGGTGGCCACCTTGTGATGCATCAGCGCTCACCTCCACCGTCAGTAGTGTTCCCCCCCCCCCCCCCTATCCAAATTTGGTAACATCCTAACATAGCCGCTTTTGATATACGTTTTAGTAAAGAGCTTACTGAAGCTCTTGGCAATCCGAGGTCTTTAACCCTTGACGCGATGCACCGCGAAATAGCCTTTATGCATCTAATGTCGAGGGGGGGCAAGTCATTTACAATTTGGAGGTCATAGGTCACCGAAAATGCATATTTTAGATATCAAGAACATAATTATATATCATAATGCGTATATCAAAATGATCGTCACTAAACTAGGAATCATTATATATAAAGTAAATACCTGTAAATCCGAATGTTTTTACGATATGAGTTTATAATTCCAAAGTTTTGATTTTTACGTTCTGCTTCAACATGTTTACACAACAATTATCTCAGCTGAATCACCATAATCACTTACACTAATATTACTAAAGAATTACACATATATTGAAGTATTCACTGTACTAAAGTTACACTACACTATAACACGATATCCACAAAAAAAACCAATAAGATTCCGATAAGAACGCTCTCGCGAAAAAAATGGCGCGGATTGCACTCAGACTGCAGTCAGCCGGCGGCGCGCAAATATCCGTATTCTTTTTCGCGGGAACGTGACGTCAAAAATGCCACCTGCAACTCGCACCTGCGTTTAGGTACAGTCGCAAAGTTAAGCTATTGAGATTCAACTTTATTTATGTATAAATAAATGTAATACTATTTTACAATATTATACGAATCGATTTTTCTTTAGAAAAATGAATTACTATTATGTTACCTATTTATACTTGATTCTATATAAACTAAACCACACTGCATCAAATTAGAACCAAATCAAAAAAATTGTTTTGAAAATTAATTTTGAACTTTGATTATTCTAATTTTTGTACCCAGTCTTGTACTGAACCTCAAAAATAATTTTAATTTTTCAAGTACTATCCAAATTCTATAATGTAGATGTTTAAATTATCGTAATTTTGAAACTTGCCCAATAATATTTATATAGCTGTTGTTTGACATGAAATCGGCGAACAAAGGAGATATTTTGTGGTTAAATTAATCTTCTTTATATATAAAAAGTGGCCAAGTGTGAGTCGGACTCGCCCATGAAGGGTTCCGTAGCAGCAAGTAATATAACAATGCTTTTTTTTAAATTTCATATTTGAATTGATTGAATGAAAGGTAAATTGCGGTTTACGATTTATGACGTATTAAAAAAAACTACTTACTAGATCTCGTTCACACAAATTTTTTCGGTGGAAGTTTACATGGTAATGTACATCATATATATTTTTTAGGTTTATCATTGTCTTATTTTAGAAGTTACAGGGGGAGACACACATTTTACCACTTTGGAAGTGTCTCTCGCGCAAACAATTCAGTTTAGAGAAAAATTATATTAGAAACCTCAATATCATTTTTGAAGACCTATCCGCAGAAACACACGTGTATGTAAAAAAATTGAGTTGATGTAAAAAAAAATTGAGTTTCATTTCTGAGTATGGGGAGCGCCCAAAATTTATTGCTTTTTTTAATTTTTGTGTGAAAATCTTAACGCGGTTCACAGAATACATCTACTTACCAAGTTTCAACAGCATAGTTCTTTTAGTTTCGGAAAAAAGTGGCTATGACATACGGACGGACAGATAGACAGACATGACGAATCTATAAGGGTTCCGTTTTTTGCCATTTGGCAACGGAACCCTAAAAATGAATTGCTGTTCGTTAGTCTCACTAAAACTCGAGGACGGCTGGACCGATTTGGCTAATTTTGCTCTTGAATTATTTGTGGAGGTCCAGAGAAGGTTTAAAAGGTGAATAAATATGGAAGTTGTTATCGATTGAGGCAGTACGAAGTCTGCCGGGTCAACTAGTAAAAAAAATATTTCTTGCCGACGCTAGGGCCACTAATCTTTAGGTCCACTTGTCCGTTTTGACACCTTATAATTTTATTATTTTTTCACTGACAATTCAGACACCGTCAAAATTAAAGCTATTTTGTGCTGTTAGCATAGTACAAATATAAAAATACTAATAATAAAGTGTCTATACGGACAAGTCAACCCAGAGATTAGTGGCCCTAACGTCGGCCAGCCATAATAACAAATAGCTGTTTGGTTATCCATGCCCACAGCATAATAAGGTAGACATACATAATGCCGAGCTCAAATCCCGGTTGCTTACACTGGTAAGCTCGGGTTTCACTCCGCATAACTATTTATTTCATGATTTACAAACCTGTTTATGACCGGCTGACCTGAAATCGAACCTCATTGGGAATGCCGGACTTCCACTGCTACCGGAACTCTGTAAGCTGCAAACCACGCTAATCGGATGAAGGACTAGAATGGAGCGTGAACCTTGTGACCTAACGAAGACAAGGCGTGTCCTCCTAAGGACTCCACACGGTATCGAATACTCAAAGCAATACTTTACCCAAGTTAGCAAATTTATTTCATCGTTTGATGTATAAATAAATGAAAATTCGAATATCTTTAAAATATTAAAACTATTTTGTACAGTTGGCATAGTACAAAATAGCTTTGATATTCGGATGGTGTCCGAATTGTCAGAAAAATAAAATAAATTGGAAAAATGTCAAGTCTGACCAGTGGCCCTAGAACTTAGTGTCCCTAAAGTAGGCTAGCCTTTTTATTGCTGCGCCAGGAACCACTCAGTAAAATATGGATGGTATGAATACTCGCTTACTAGACTGGCTGAAACCTGACTCTTCGAAACTTGAGTTCGAAATGAAATATTTGAACAGTCACCGCCAATATGGGTTTTCAGTGTTTTATAACATAACATAACTTCACGCCTGTATCCCCGAAGGGGTAGGCAGAGGTGTATTACACACCCACGTTTCGCCAGTTATGTTAAGGTCCCAATGTAATAGGGGGCGAGCCTATTGCCATCTACCGGGCACATTATTAAGCGAGCGATAATTAACATTTATTAATCACACATAACTACGAAAAGTCAGACGTGTGTGCCCGGGGCGACTGGGGATCGAACTCGAGACCTCCTCTCAGCAGTCCGTTACGTACGCCACTGGGCTATCGCCGCTTTTATAGAAACCTGAAAATTAAATATTTAGGATAGCACTAATGAAATACAGTCATGGATATCATAAATTTTTATTTTATAATTCCTTTCATGAATAAATTCGCGATCGCTTCAGAAGAATGTGTGACAGCGGTGACGTTTTGCCTGATGTTGAGGTTGAACGTTTTACTAAAACACAGGTTTGTTAGCCGGCACAAAACTGTGGTCTACTTCTACTACTAGGCCCTGTTGACTTCATGACCAAACTTGAGATTTGCCATGGTGCAACGTCCATCATTTCCCCCATTTCCACATCGTCATCCACTTCTTCCAGCAGCTCCAATAATCCAGGGCTAGAAAGAAACAAAAATAAATAAAAATATAAATAGAAAACCTTACTTCTGGTTTAGGACAGAAATATCGTCCGTTAGCTAAGGCTTCTAAAAGCTTACTCAATTATTAGCCTTTTGTAGCCCACTACTGGACATAGGATTCTCCCATAGAGCGCCATAGTACCCGATCTTCCGCCTTGAAAAAAAGATACAACCAAATATATCTTTTTTCTAAGATTTAAGGGTGTATACTTAGATCTTCAGAGCCCACGCCGACCTCACCTGCTACCTGGTACACCTGCCGACTGGAACTGGCTTTGCTGTCGGGGTTGGAAGGTCAGATGGCAGTTGCTCACTTAAAAGCCAACTTTAGCCAATCAGATATTAATAAAGCGAACCCTGGGCTTCTTGAATCCATCCGGAACATATCTAAACACACGAAAGTCTATGCAAGTGACTCACAAAGAATATATGCACCCTAAAAAGAAAACATTCTTTCTAAGATAGTCGTGTAAAAATTAAAGCAATTTACGTATCCAACCCGGTGCGTTGACGTGGACCACCACCCGTCTGGAACGTGCGTTCATTCTGGGCGTAAGAGAAAAAATACTAAGGAACAGATTTTTCCCAAATTACCTAATTCTGACACATTCGAGATACATAAACTAAATAACTTACGTGTCTAGTACAACGTCGCGTCGTATGCTGCCACCAGGGGTTTCCTTCAAGGTCACAACGTTGGGCCGATTGGCTCTGTCCCTGTGTCGGTATCGCCGACCGTGACCAGCTGGTTGCACTCATACTACGGCGTCTGTTCGATCTAAAAAAAATATAGCAAAGTTACAATAATAAATATTTGTGTTATGAAAAGCGATGTCACATCGCATATTGTTTTACGTTAACTATATTTGAATGACAAGGAAACTAAAAATACGTCCTGAGACTTTAACCTCAGCTTACCATCAGGCGAGGTGAAGTCAAATTGACGTGTCCTAAATATATAAAAAAAAGGCACGGTGACCGTTTACCATCATACGTAATCGTAAATTACATGTATACGAAACTTGCATCTTGTTGAACTAGCAACTAGATAGATGTTACGGTGACCGCTTACCATCAAATGTATATTATGATCTAGTGTTATTCTATCTAACCCAAATTACCTTTACCTCAGCTTACCATCAGGCGAGGTGAAGTCAAATTGTCCTATTTATATTAAAAAAAAAAACCTAATCTGACGTAATCAAAAAAATAGTTTGCCACCGTAGTATTGAAATACCAATGTTTTTAGCAAAATACCAAGGTGGTGCTTTTTGGCTATTATTTTTATTTTATTCATAAAGGTGAATAAAATACAATACATGTATACGAAACTAGCATCTTGACGAACTCTCACATGATTTATGTGAGTGAGTGTACTTGAGTGGTATCTACTTTATCGAACATCCGTACCTATGATAGCTATAAATACATGAAATTCGACCTTATTTATATTTTGACTATGATTTTTGATGAAATATGCAATAATACGAAAAAAGAATTACTGATATTTATTTGTCGATAGTTATTCTTACAACTTATCCGTATTTCAAAATAATTCAAACTAGATTATTATATATATATTTGATGAACTATGTGAGATGTTATTGAAAGAAACTCGTTTTCATCATGGCGGTCAAAATGTAGTCACTTTTGTACATTTAGAACATGATTATAAAGTGAATTTGTAATAATATGAAAATTTAATCACTGATTATGTTTTGCAATTTAATACTTTAACGACTTATGTATATTATAAATCTACCAACGTGATATTTTAATTGAAAATGTTATGTAAAACACGACAAGCTATTTCATAAAAAGGTTCAAATCAAATTGATAAACTTTTATCAGTAATATTTTCACCACTTTCCGTTTAAATTTCTCTTTATACGTAAACTACAACTAATTCTCAATAATTATATGTATAATAACACATAAAAACACTTACCGCTTTCTCAAATAATCCATATTTATTGTGCACTTCACACACCAAAACTTTCACAACAATGAACTCAACAGAAAATGGCGGCCCAGAAGGTCAATGTATTTTTATTTTAATATTTTTTGCGTTCCGTTGTCACTATCTTCGTTCAAAACTTATAAAATACGATTACCATAAGGTAAACATTGGGCTAAAGTTAAACGCCCAACGTTTTGATGTAAACGAAACGTTTAAATCCAATGACAAAATAGAGTGAGTTTATTTGTGCAAACCGTGGCACAAAAAACATTCAACGGTGCAACTTTATTTGTGCTAATGGGTGAACAAAAAACGCGCGACGGGTTAAGTAAGTTGTACAGGGATTTAGCTGGAACTCCCCTTGCTCCTACTTCTACGGCGTAGAGTTTAACCACGTAGCCGTTTTTGGTTAAGTAATCTCTTCCCAACGCCGACGTGCCAAATCATATGCCGAATACTGTACTAATTCCATATCTTCCTGTAATTTATTTTTAATAAAATATAAGTTTCGTAACAAAATGAGAGGGTTTAGGTACTAATAGAGATTATATTACAAAAAATAAGAGATTCATCAAGTATTCAGTTGTTCAGCCACAAGTAGCGTATACTTAGTTTGTTCATTGTCGTATTTTTCCTCTACTTCACCATAGAATTAATTCTTTGGGTTATCTTGTCTTTTACGGGAGCGACTATCTTTTTATCCCCCCCCCCCATCCCCCTACCTTTGCCAGAGCCCCACCCATTAAACATTAAGGCTTGCATGTAAGGTTGGCTTTGGCCCTGAAGATCATGGTGGGGCTTCCATACATCCCTGGGGTCCCATACATTTCTGTTATATCATATTCAATTTTTGTCGTACAAGTCAAAGAATAAAGTCACAAATTGATGTCCAATAAAATCGTGTAGACTTTTAAGAAATTTCATGTACTGTATGATAAAATGCACAAACTCTAGCTTGACTGTATTATCTTTAATTATCAATTTTACTTTAATAAAATTATATTATATAGACATATAATATAATTTTATTAAAGTAAAATTATGCGTGGCTGTATGTGTATATATATGTCGCAGTGGTTAAATTAGTCAGCTAATTGGACGCCTTAATTACATTGCCGCAGAATGGAAGCGAAGGAATTGTACATAATATAATGATATTCATGTCAATTGTATAACATACTAACCAAATACGAGCCATAAAGGGGACGTGTGTCTTCCGCGGCATCCTCAAGAATTTTCCTAACTACTGTCAGTGCCATTCGTGAAATTAGATTAGATCATAACGCAATTGCGATATAGTTCAATATGCTATGTACAATTTCGTTACAAAATTCGCTTCCATTCCATTCTGCGGCAATGTAAATTGAGCTTAAGCCGTTTATGAAACGCCACGCTGCGCCTCGACGCGGGATGATTAGGTTAGAAGGGTATGGCGGAGGTCTCGTAGAGTGTGTTAGTTTAGGTTAGATACTGCATGAAGAGTTGTTCTTCTTGGCGTCCAATTCGCTGCCTACTTTAGGCAAATGGCTATGACATAGATTTAGTGTTGTTTTTTTTTTCAAATATCGGACAAGTTATCTGATTTATTACCCGTTTAAAATACAAAAAGATGAAATTTATTTTATTATTTCGCTGTAACAATGTTACGCATAACTTCAAACATTAAAATATTTAATGTCTTTATGTATATGTAATATACTTATCAATCTTTGATATTGTCGAGAATTTACGCGACCATTACACATTGAAATAAAACTCATTGGGATGGATAATATACCTATTTTTTATTATGTGTTATTTTATTATTTAAACTATTCATAGCGTTTCAGCAGCTTTTCACCAGCCATTGTGATGTCATGAAAATGTATAAATATTAAAATAGCACATAATGGTCTTCCACTTCTCAAGTAGGGCTTCCACAGCGAGCGGAGAGGTGTCCGTTGGAACTCAGTTTACATTCTTTGCTGTTAATTACTACTAGAAATATTATATTATCAAACTCTTTAAGCATACAATGAACGTAAAAGGAGCCCATATGGAGCCCGCTCTACTTGCAGTAGAAACTCGGCTTTGAGCCTGGTTTCCACTGTGAGCGAAGAGGACTTCGTACTAACTGCATTTAAATATTTGATCGTTCCAGCAATTGTCAACTGAGTTAGTATGGAGTCCTGTCCGCTCGCAGTGGAAACCCGGCTTTATATACTTTCATGGAGGTTTGTATGGTGTAAAATTGAATCTCTCATAACTTTGTCCTAATATTATTTACATTGAGGCTATCTTTTGAAAAATTGTTACAATATTTTTTTTTATTGTTCTAATATATTGGGATCTGGCTTTATTCATTATTTAGTTTTATAAATTTGATTGTTGGTTAATTTATTTTTGCGTATGCGTGTGATGTGAGATCTTCCGAACTTACCGGGACTTCCTAATTGCCAAATTTATTCCATTACACCGAACTCTGGGGTCAGTTCAAATTGTTTGATATCGAAATTTGTTTTAAATGCAGTAGCATTTTTACACATAGCTAGTTTGTTCGGACTATGGTAATGAATATGTTTTAAATGTATAGAGTGATATTCTAACGATACGCTTGCCAACTCGTCTCGTATGATTCCATCTTTGTAATATATTTTTGAAGGTATACTTCTATTGGTGCGTTCGTTTTTTTTTAAATAGTACTATACTACCGGCACGCTATAATGACCGTTTTGACGCGTTAAAATAGGGATGTGAAATGTCAATTTAAAATAGAAAACTAGTGGGCCGGAAATCACACAGTGATTGTCAAACTTCGGGCCAAACTTTGATTTTTTAGGCACAATTTGTATGGTAGGTACCCGAAACCTTGAACGTACAAACCCCAAAATCTAATCAGTTCTTCCCATTAACCAAACAAGATGATTGGCGAATGAATTTTTTTTTTTTTTTTTATATTTAGGACACGTCAATTTGACTTCACCTCGCCTGATGGTAAGCTGAAGGTAAAGTCCAAGAAAGAGGGTCACCATTACATACACATACCATGTTAACAATGGTGGCACTCAGCTTGACGGCCTCATCAGAAGAGGATTGTCGTCGCAGCACCGCGTGACACCCACCGGTCCCACTAGTACTGCGACCACAATCCCCCTGCCCGGCTATGCACTTGCTGACCCCTGAACGCAATCAAACCGAAATTTGATTACTATGGAGGGTTTTTCACATGCGTGCACGGTGGTACCAACCCGGCCGAATTTTGTGACAAATTTGTGTCATCAAATTTCTACCTTTTTTAAATCGGATAAGTGGTTCTTGAGTTATTGCGTAAACAGACATCCAGACATCCAGACCAACAGACAGACCGACACAAACATTTTTTTTGCTTAATTAGACTTAGAATCATTTTTTTTGTGTGATTTTAAGACTTCGGTGTCCACTTGGTTGGTGGCCCGAAGTAAAAAATTAAATCAAATGCGAGTCACATCTATAGTTTTTGGATATTTAATTCATTTTTTAAATTTCGAATTTCGAACAACATAAATGCCAAGTTGTGTCGTAAATCAGTACACTGCACCTCACAGACAATAAAGAACAGAAATTTACTCCTTCAAATTTAGTATTTATTTTTACTAAACTTCATGAGCGGGTAAACGTCAAAACGGCCACCATGGCGTGCCGCCAGTTTAGTAACCGAAATTACTAGTACTACTAGTAACCGAAATTACTAGTACTACTAGTAACCGAAATTACTAGTACTACTAGTAACCGAAATTACTAGTACTACTAGTAACCGAAATTACTAGTACTACTAGTAACCGAAATTACTAGTACTACTAGTAACCGAAATTACTAGTACTACTAGTAGTAACCGCTCCAGATTAGCTAAATCGCTTGTATCAGGAGTGAATTCACGTCGGCAGTTCAATGGCCTAGGTTCGAACCACTTTACTATTGAAGCTTAAAAAATATCTGATGTCAGTTTCTTCCAGTTTCCAAATTTATTTAAATCCAAATGGATGGAATAGAATGGAGTGCCAAAGAAGTATTGCTTCACACATATACAGTTCAGCAGTCCGCATTTATTTAATTTAAATATTACATAAAATAATTGTAAATTGCAGAGTTGTTAGACTTACTTATAATTTCTTGTAACGTCTGTAAATGGTCTTAGAACGTTTTACTTCTAATATTAGATAACAGAAAATATATATATATAAATGAAAATGAGCTTACATAGGGTTTTATCAATATACCTCATATGGACTAGGGAGTGTTTTTTTTAGTATCTTTAGACCTGTCGTCAAAATGTTGATAAGACCTACCAGCAGTCATTCGTTCAATTTATTAACAATATTTGGTTGATCTGTATTGGTTCTGTTGAAATTCTATACGCCATAGACGAGACCTTTGGGAGGAGACCTGGATCTTTGTAGCTCAGTTGGTAGAGTAAATTAAAGTTTGATATTTTTCCAAGTTGAATTTACAAGAAAACTTAGAATTTTATAGATAGGGGCAAAAATCTTGACAATGTTCTTCAGATGCGCAGTTACGAGTTTATAGATCTTTTTGACGGCAAGCGCAGGGTGCGACGGCGGAGCTGAGGCGCGACAAACAACCAATCATAGATAATTATAAAAAACTAATCTCGGGCTTAAAGGGCTCACGTCATTGGTTGACTTTTAATGGTTTTTTCGTTGCTCAGTGCACATGCGCGAACTTTTTGACGTTTGATCAAGATTTTTGACCCGAGGTATATTCGAATATAAAGTCCTCGCAACTATATAATGGCTATTTCGAATAAATATTCCAAAACATGGACTGCTTCGAAGAGCTAAGAGATAATTTTATTTGTACATGTCATTATTAACAACAGATAAAAAATAACGCTTCCTAGTTACATATTCTGCGGTTATACATGGATGCATTTAGTGAAATATTTGTGTATGTTAAGTATGGATGTTACGTTCCTATAGAGGCCTATGAAATAGGTTGTTGGGCCTAATTTTTAGAGAAAATATTGTTTTAAGTGTTTATAGATGTTCAAAGTTGGGAAGCGACCTGTTGCATTGTTTTATGATAGATAATACTTTATTTAAACATCACATACAGCGGGCTAACCACGACGCGCTTATAGCAATTCAGTTCAATTCAGCTGGGGAGGTTATGTCGGTCTGGAACCGACTAAAACCGCACGCCGTCACGGGTCTTCAGACGCCGGGGTGTAAAGCGCACCTCGAAGCCCCCAGTGCCTAGCTTCTGATTAGACACGTCGCTACGAAGAAGAGCGAGAGTCCGGCTAAGATTGGCCTTCTTCGATTTTGTAGAGCGTTCTCTCTTTCGGACTGACAATTAGATAACTGTATAGAGTAGTTAAAGCCGTTTGTATTTATAAAATATTAATTGATGCTCGTGGCTCCGCCCGCGCGGAAGTTGGTCATCGGTGTTTAGTCAAATCTCCAGTTCTACTTGAACAATTGCCATCAAACATACGCCAGATTTTAAATCTGACCAAGACCTTTCTAATAAAAAATGACCGCATCAAAATCCGTTCAGTAGTTTTTGCGTCCATCGCGAACAAACAGATAAAGAGACAAGAATTCCAAAAAAAAAAAAACATTTGTGTTCAGATTAACATAACCCAAGTTTTTTTTGTTAAATATCTCTTATGTACAGATACAACTAATTTACAATTTTTATTATAACATAAATAGATTTAAATTTTTATCTACTTTTAAAAATAATAAACTCTAGACGTGCGTTCTGTGTTAGATCGAACACTCTACAAAACCGAAAGAAGCCTATCTTATCGACTAATCCTATTTTGATAAACTCTATATTTTTTAAAGATTTCAAATAGTTATTTTTGTTAAAATGAAACAGGTTGCTTGTTCGCTTTTATGATTATATTGCAGCTAAAATAATAATAATATAATTAATATGGTTGTACTGGTGTATCGAAATTGTTAGGTTTCCTAAGCAGAAAAATATTAAATGTACAATGTGTATGGAACTAGTGTTACCAGTGTTATAAATGTAATTGTAGTTAATTTTTTTAGGCTGGTAATAGGTGCGTGATAACTTGTGTGTGGCTGTGGTTTATTGTTAGGAGAATAATTTATATTATTTAAAGCAATTTTTTTGGTACTTTCTTTGTAAACTTTTGGCAATTAAATATACTCAGAAAAACAGAACTTGCTGTAACTGTGCTGTCGTTCGGAATAACTGCCCGCGAATATGAAATTTTACAGAAAAATTAAATTGCTGTCAACGTTTTTCCTGAATTTTATTGTTGTTTGTTAATTTTCGTTGGCATAATTTATTTCTTTATCGATGAAAAACGCGATTCTGTATACAATGTGTTGACTTAAATTTGCGAATTATTCGTTGGGGAGATGGAGCTACTTACCTATCATATGTCAAAAATGTATATTTAAAAAAAAGATTTAATAATAGCATTATATTATGTCATTTGCGTTTTATTTACGCTTTCTCTACCGATTGTGTCATCATTTCAATCACTAGCTCATGAAAAATGAACACATAAAAGTGCATTGTTATTTTAATAATAATTCCATGGGCGATAGCCCTGTGGCGTACGTAACGGACTGCTGAGACGAGGTCTCGAGTTCGATCCCCAGTCGCCCCAGGCAGACAACTCTGACTTTTCATAGTTATGTTTGCATTAATAGATGTTAATTATCGCTCGCTTAATAATGTGTCCGGTAGATGACAATAGGCTCGCCCCCTATTACATTGGGACCTTAACATAACTGGCGAATCATGGGTGTGTAATACACCTCTGCCTACCCCTTCGGGGATACAGGCGTGAAGTTATGTTATGTTATGTTATGTAAAATATTCAATGTCCCTTTTTTTTTTTGTGCGGTAATCCCTTCGGATACCCCCCTGCCGGGCAGCGGGGGCGGTTATGTCGGGCTTGAACCGACTAAAACCGCACGCCGTCTCGGGTCCACAGACGCCGGGGTGTAAGGTTGCCCATAGAGCATATCCCTCGCACCCCGACTGACCCTGGGCCATCTCCGGTTACTGGTGATTTAATTTGATAAACTAAGCTCTATAAATAACATGCAAATGCAGTTCGAAAATGTGCGATTCTATTTTGTTAATCCTTTTTTAAACATACATATTTGACAACTACATGTAGATCAACCCCCTCTGTGAATGATGCGCCAATGCAAATCAATACATTGTACCTATAATATGTAATATGAAATATAAACTTTCTGTAAAATTTTGGTATGCGCGATATTAAATGCTGAACTAGCGATATGTACACCGATGGGATAGAAAATATATAATATAGCGGATACATACCAAGCGAATAAATGCGAACGAACCACGAAGTCAGACGAAAGAAAACGACACACGATAAATGTGCGATTAACAATTGCGTCGGTAGCTTAGTGGTTAAGGAGTCGGCGTTACGATCCTGAGGTCTCAGGTTTGAATCGTGGCCATTACACTACCGACGACGTGAACTCACTCCAAACAAGCAATTGGGGTTAGGGGAATATTAGTAAGTACGGTTACTGACATCATTAAAAATAAATTGCATTCGTTTGGTTGGTATGTAACCGGCATTAGGGGATTTTTTACTTCAAATTCAAAATCTGTATTAAACTGATCGTCTGACTATAGACTTTTAGTATTTAAATTATAGCTTTTAATATTTAAAGTGAGCCTGTTCAAAGTTATCCGCCCCTAAGTAGCCACTGGTCAAAGTGACGGTACCCAACAAATGTGATACATTGTTGCAATTACTGTTTTATAATAAATGTATCATGTATTAATAAGTTGTTTTATTTATTTACAACCCACTGTGTTATGCTTTAGGTCTATCCTTGGTGAGTAGAAACAAGGATTCCTAGACTAGGTGGACGGTACAGAGCCTAGACTCAACATAAAAGACTACGTACTTTCTGATAGTGGGTGTCACCAAAATCTTCAGGTACACCTGCTTATTCCCGAAGGGGCCATCTCTAAACAGGAGATGGCCCTGGGTCAGTCGGGGTACGAGGTCTTATAGGTCACCTTACATACCGGCGTCTGAAGATCCGAGTGCGTGGCATGCGGTGTTAGTCGGTTCAAGCCCGTCATAACCACCCCCGCTGGCCGGCGGGGGGGTATCCTAGGGGATATCCGAACTAAAAAAGAAGGTACCTGCGGCAGGGATTAGACATCAACAACGCCACACGACATAAAAAAATGTCCTAAAGTTTCGTGATTTTTCTATTTTTAAATAAAAAAAAAGTACCCATATTTCTTAAAATGTTTGTTTTTAAATTTCATTGATTTCGAACACCGAACACAGCCAATAACAAAACATGATTGTGGACCGTTCTGGTACAAAAGCAAACTTTTTGATGCCATTATTTTTGTATAATTTATCGATAAATCTATCAATATTTCATATTCTCTTCTATCAAAGACAAAATTCGCGATGACTTGATGACCTATCGCTTCATATATCGCGATCCTGTCAACACACATTGATATTATTACACCGAATCACGATATTGGATCGCGATAGGTATTTATTGACTGTCTAATAACTGCCATTGACAGACAAGGTTCTGGCGCAAGCTTTTGCCTTGGGGTTGGGGGGATCAGACGGCAGTTGCTTCCGTAAAAAACAAATATGTAAAAGAGGATCAAGAATACAGGGTAGAGTGTAGACCCTGGGCTGCAAAACTCTGTATACTACTGGCATTAGTGCTTGGATGATATTGATAACTACTTTTAGTGTTCAAGCCGTTTCACCCTCGTCCATAAGGATACCCTGCTTAAATCTAATAGGGGAGTATTTAGTTATTTTATCCACACCGATCCCCTAGAAGATCTATTGTAACCTACTATTTTACGCCTACCTACTTTAGATAGCGGAACTACGTAGTAAAATAAGAAAAAAACACCGACCAAGTGCGAGTCGGACTCTCCCATGAAGGGTTCCGTAGCAGCAAGTAAAATTTTTATACCACTTACCAAGTTTCAACAACATAGTTCTTATAGTTTCGGAAAAACGTGGCTGTCACATACGGACGGACGGACATAACGAATCTATAAGGGTTCCGTTTTTTGCCATTTGGCTACGGAACCCTAAAAATTAGCATAAATATTTAAGTCGTAATTGTGGTCATATGTTCAGTGTGTAGGTAATTCACCTAGAATTATTATGTTTCACAGTACCTAATTGAAAAATTATGTCGGAAACTCTCACTCATAGATTGATCGATATCCTGTAGAAATAAGATTGTATCAAAAAATGATAATTTTAATTGACATCTAAGTACGTACTTATTTATCCTATAAATTCTTATTAGATTATTATCAAAAAATGTAATGTCGACTTTGATTAATATCTACTTATTAATACCTACTTAGTGAAGTTTTACGCAAATATTATGCAATGAAACTACTATAATCGGCTTTATGTACCTATTTCGCGATTATTACCTACTTGGATATCTTGTAATTCTTGTATTTACACTTTTAGTAGCTTTTTTTTTTTTTCGTGCGGAAATCTCTTCGGATTCCCGCCGGCCAGCGGGGGCGGTTATGTCGGACTTGAACCGACTAAAACTGCACGCCGTCTCGGGTTTTCAGACGCCGATTGCGGCGAAACCATTAACGAAAAGGGTTATGTGTTTGACGTGTGTCGTTTGGTCGGTGTATTATGGCGTCTCACTGAGAACTTCGGGGCCAAGACACCAGCTGAATAACGGAAGAGGTATTGACGCAGGCTTGTCTTTCGAGGGTAACCTACTACTTTAGGTATTTGTGGCGTAGTAAAGTTGCCACTTTACGCCACAGCGAGGCGCTGGTGGACCGCGTCCAGTTTTTCTCGTCAATATACAGAAAAATAACGAAGGCTAACTTAAGGTGGTGTTGTAGTATCAACTCAAATAATTATGCAACTGTTATTTACATAGAAGATCTTGTAGTTGCACTTTAGATAAAGGGAATAACATAACAACATAAACATAACATAACTTCACGCCTGTATCCCCGAAGGGGTAGGCAGAGGTGTATTACACACCCACGATTCGCCAGTTATGTTAAGGTCCCAATGTAATAGGGGGCGAGCCTATTGCCATCTACCGGGCACATTATTAAGCGAGCGATAATTAACATTTATTAATGCACACATAACTACGAAAAGTCAGAGGTGTCTGCCCGGGGCGACTGGGGATCAAACTGGAGACCTCGTCTCAGCAGTCCGCTACGTACGCCACTGGGCTATCGCCGCTCTTTACGTACGCCACTGGGCTATCGCTGATCTACTGGGCTATCGCCACTCTTAAAGGGATAAGATAAAGGGAATAAAGCTTACAATAATTATAATATAGCTATCAGGTAGTCGCTCCCGTAAAAGTCATGAACCAGGAACAAATGAACCAGGTTATGTAAAGGAGAAGTAGAAGAGCGTACCCTGGGCTCCAAATTGTAAGCTTGGGATGCAACCGGGATTGGAGCCCGGATTCATGAGGTTAGGCCCCAAAGCAAAAGCTTCATCAGGAATGAAAACATTATATAGATATTTAGAGTCGCGTGGAACGAATCCGGCGGCTGGGTCTCAAGGTAGCTCTGCATAAAACCGGAGCCCTATTCTTTCATGGGCCTCGGATTAAGCCACCTGAGGGATCCAGTCTCATAGAAGGAGGCATCGGCATCAAGCTCCAAATGAAATATTTGGGGCTCGTGCTCAACGGCCGTTGGGACTTCGGAGAATATATCCGAAGTCTGGCACCCAAATTGAAGGGCACAGCTAACGCCCTGGTGCGGCTACTGCAAAACATGAGAGGGCCCGATGACTCCTGCAGGAGACTCTAAGTGGAGATCATGCGGTCCATGCAGGTCCAGGCAGTGCCCAATATGAGCGGAAGCCCTGAAGGCAAGAGGTGTGCTGAAATGCGCGCTCCGCAGCAGGTAATGGCCAACCGGGTCATCAGAAGGTACCGCACGATCTCATTCGAGGCGGCGGGTCTCCTTAACGGAACTCCACCAGGGGACCCGGAGGCGAGAGCCCTTTCGTAACTATTCCAGTGGCGAAAGGTGAAATCATGAAGGATTGGCTAGAGAGGCGACACGGAAGCCTCACGTACCGACTGACTCAGATGATCTCCGGTATAAGGGTAAGCTTATAAATACAAATATAAATAAATACATAAATATAAACATAAATACTTGGTTATAAAAGGAAGCGTATAAATAAATATAAAATGTTCGTGAAAATGCCGAGTGAGGGACTATCGCGTCTTTGGTGAGGTAGATTGTTCCCCAAGAGAACAGCTGCAATCGAAAATCAACCATTGTAGCGGCTTGATGAGTGTAGAGGAGTGCGAAGGAGCAGAGACCAGAAGTAACTTAGAGCAGTTAATTATCATTTAATATAAATGTCTAAAAATATACATAGCTTTTAGGTAGATTTCGATGAAATCGATCTACCTATTGGTTTCTTGACTACTGTCGAATTTAAAAAAAAATTCTTCATAGGAGGTCTAGTTATGACCCCCTGAGTCCTAAATGACCACTGGTCAAAAAGTTCATATATATATATATGTATGTATGGTTCCACTTCCCAAAATTTGCGGCACTCTTACGGTCGCATTTTTGCCCCGATCGCTTTCAAACTGCGGTCAAAAATTGCTTGGGTGTAAACTTAGTTTAACTTCGTGAATTGGTGGAATCCGGCCTAAGGGGCCGGTAGGGCCTCACTTTTTGTGAAATCAGTTTTTCCTCAAAATTTCACGTTCCATGAAAGATATTCGAACCGTTCTATTTTATCCCATAGTATACATAAATACCAACAACTTTTAATAATAAACCTATAAGATTAAAACTTTAACTAAAAGTGGAGGGGGGAAAAACCAAAATTTTTCGGGAAAAAAATCATACCTTCAAACCGGTGAACATTCTTGTCGTAGGAAACATTTTTAATCGATAGGCCATTTTTAAGTCTAAAATAAATGTCTGATAAGTTTTTCGCTTAAAGTTACCGTTTTCGAGAAAAAAAAATTAAACTGTTTAAAGTCCGTAGTTCTCTTAAATAATATTAATTGCTTCACGAAATCTACCTGTGCGTTCCCCCTGCGGGAACGGATTTTTTTGTTTTTGCGTTTACTTAGACTACCCTCTATGAATGTAATTAAGTAGACCTTTTTGGCGTAGCGGTAGTGCGTTCGACTGGTAAGTCAGAGGTCGCGGGTTCGATTCCCGCTCAGTGCAAATATTTGTGTGCATGAATAATGTCTATTTGCATTGGTCTGGGTGTTTATATATATAATATGTATGTATTTACAAAAGAAAACGTATCTAAGTATGTTTATTCGCATTCTAAAACCCATAACACAAGCTAGGTGTTAAGCTGTGCTTATATTGGGTCTAGATAGCGCTGTGTAGAATGCCGTAGAATATTTATATTTAGATACCTAACCTACCTACACTAGTCTTGTTTAAAAACAAGTTTTTTCCGTGTATTGTTTTGTTTCACCTCTATCTACGTGATAAGACATTTAGTTTTTTTTTTTTGCCTACTTAGTTAATGTTAGATACGTCATAAAAGTTGGGATTTTCCTACAAATAATAATCTCAATAGAAATAGTCAAAACAATTAATGACTGAATGAAGTCGATGCCGATCTCCATCCTTGGGGGTGTCGGTTCGGGTCAACCGACTCGTGGCCACTGACGCTTATGTGCGTTCAAAAAATACCCAGCAGCCCACTGACTCATAGGTGCGTCATTTGACCAATCATCAAAGCCAGTGGTAGCCATTTGTAAAAATAAAGGTGGCTGCAATGTCTAGCCCTTGGTGGCGGCGGTGGTTTAGATTGATACTCCGACTCTTCGCCAATGTGTCGTCATCATCATCACCATCAAAGCGTTAGTGCTTGTTGCATCTAACCCTTTTGTACTTCGCAGCCGGAGCTGAGGTCTGCTCTCCAACTCTATCTTTTGATTTGCCTCATCTTGGCTTTTACGGGAGCGATTGCATGTCGTCTGACCCCTCCTAACCTCAAGAGGAGACCCTGCGCCAGAGCGTCATCCGACAATCAGCAGGTGTAGGTGAGGTTGGTTTTGGCCCCGGAGTTCTTTTCATCTGTTAATAGACCCAGTAGAATTTCACATCGGAGTCCAGGGTCTGCATTCCCGCTTTTATTTCTCCACTTCTCACGGTCTTGAGTACTGAGATCATTGGCACGGATGATATCTACTACAGAGCCAATAAGCCAGCACTTAGAAGGCACGCTTCCATTAATTAAGTGAGGTAATTTTGGTGAAATTTCAGCTCCGCTTGGTGAGATGTTGTGAGATTTTGCTCGAACCCCTCCCCTCTCCCTTAAAGTGACGTGAGATTTTCGAAAATGCATGTTTTATTATGAAAATAAATAAACCTATAAAAAAATATGCGGCGATAGCCCAGTGGTGTAAGTAACGGACTGCCGAGACGAGGTCTTTTTCTACTTTTCGACTTTTCGTAGTTATGTGTGTATTAAAAATGTTGATTATCGCTCGCCTAGTATGTGCCCGGTAGATGGCAATAGGCTCGCTCGCAATAATACATTGGGACCCTAACATAACTGGCGAATCGTGGGTGTGCAATACACCTCTGCCTACCCCTTAGGGGATACAAGCGTGAAGTTATGTTATGTTAATAAGTAAACCTGTGTTTTATTGCGTTGGATATAATTATTAAAAAACAATTCACTCATAACTTTGTTAAAACGAAAACGAATTCCCGAAAATGATTAGTGCGTCGCGTCGTATCTTTATTATAAAAGGTTGACATTGTTTACATGTTTTTTGATCAGCACATCGCACCGTATGCAAGCAAGTTAAATTCATGCAATTTTTCAGTGAAATGTGGGTGCTAGCACCTCTGCCTACCCCTTCGGGGATATAGGCGTGAGTTTATGTTATGTTATGTTAATTTTTCAGTATTTCTTGCGGAAAAAAATATTACGTGAGATTGGGTGAGGTTTGGGTTGACCATAAAACGCCTCCCCTTCCAGAAAGGCCTTTTTTATCCATCCCTTCAGATACCCCCCGCCGGTTTGCGGGGTTGGTTATGTCGTGTATCGACTAAAACCGCACGGTGGCCTCCCCAAGCGTCCGTTGCCGGGCACCCCGGGTAAACCCTCGAAAGGATAACCCCAGGGTTGCCGGCGGACTTTGGCCGCCATCGCGGCCTCGCCTGGTGGGGTCGGGTTTTATCCCGCTTCGGTGAGTTGGCAGGCGTGTGTACACGACACGCCTCCGCCACGGCCTGCTTCTGTAAGGACGGCGAGTCGGCCAAGTGCCGTCCTCAGGCCCCGATCATGGAGGTCGGTTCCAGACAGACCTCAAGTAATTAATGGATAAAGTCAAAGTTAAAGTCAAAAACCTCTGTGGCGTAGCGGTAGTGCGTTCGACTGTTAAGCCACGGGTTCGATTCCCGCTCAGTGCAAATATGTATATTTGCGTTGGTCTGGGTGTTTCTATGTATAATATGTATTTATTTACCAAAAAAAAAAGTATTTAAGTATGTTTATCCGCATTCTAGAGCCCATATGACAAGCTCTGCTTAAGTTTGGGTCTAAATGACGTTTGTGTACTTTCTCCCAAAATATTTATTTATTTATTTATTCTGTATAGACCATTAATACGGCATTTTCAACGCGTCAAAAAAATTAAAGTAATGTTTGGCAAACGCCCTCTTATCCTGAATATAGGCCCCAAAGATCCTCTGGATGAATGATAATTTATTTGCACGTTATACAGCACAACTTAGTAGGACTCGAATACACCCAAACTCATTAACAAATATTTTTTACTTTTGTTTATTTTTTATGAATGAAAGGCTCACGTTTGACCTCTATCTCACCTGGGTTGACCATAAAACGCCTCCCCTTCCAGAAAGGCTTTTTTTTTTACGTGCGGAAATCCCTTCGGATACCCCCCGCCGGTTAGCGGGGTTGGTTATCTCGTGTATCGACTAAAACCGCACGGTGGCCTCCCCAAGTGTCCGTTGCCGGGCACCCCGGGTAAACCCTCGAAAGGGTAACCCCAGGGTTGCCTTGTATTGATTGCTGTTGATTCAGTAACGCCACGTTTGCAAAACGCGTGATTTCAATTTGATTAGAAAGAAAAACAGTAAAAAATATTTTAGTATTCAGTATGATCTGTCAAAACAAAACCTACCCTCACTTTAGTGAGGTTATTAAACACTTAGAACCACTCTTAGTTGATTTCGTTTTCAATTAGATTTTGAGATTTTAATGTTCGTTAGTTTTGAAATCGTACGTTTAAAAAACGTAATTTTACTGAATCGTAAGTGACGATGTGGTCTACGATGGATGACGTTTGCGGAAGAAGGAACCTATTCACTCGAGACTTGAAGATTCCGAGGTTATAGCTTTCCCATAGCACAGACTCAGGCAGGCAATTCCACTCCTTAGCTGTACGCATGATAAACGTGTCGCCGAAACTTTTCGTGCGTATGAGTGGAATATCCACCATGTAGCGGTGGTGGCGTGTCGCTGTGCGTCTGGTCGTTCGTTTGTAGTTTAGTCTTTTACTAGAGCGTGTTTTTTAATACTTTTTTTCTCAAGTAATTCTTTAATTGTACACACACAGTAAATAAATATGAATTTGATGCACAAAGTTGAGTTTTCACCCAGCAACCTTTTTTTTTGGGTGGGCGCTTTGGATCTCCTTGTCTCTGCATCAATGTGTTTTACGCCTTAAGCGGCCTTATCAAAGTAATGGAAATTATGAATATTATGATAATACACCTGTTCCCTTTAGCGGTCCCTCATGTAAATCAATTAACGATCATATCTTATCGACCTAGTCATCTTTGATCTTGACAGTGATTCGTGGTGTGTAAGCTTACATATAAGCTGACGGCCTGCTGTCAGTCAGTGGCCACCAACATGTTGATGAGAGCAGGTTTCCTGTTGCTAGCGATCGGAGTTATTAAGGTATGAATATTTTGGTCTTTTTTATTCACCCTGATTTTTTTAAAGTGAACTTATTTTACTAGCATGATTTAAGTTAGATAGTTCAAAGTTTGAGAAGTTTGAGGCCGAGTTAACTTCGCTTGCAACCCGGTACACCTGCTGATTGACGGATGATGCTCTGGCGCAGGTTTTTCTCTTAGGGTTGTGAGGACAGACGCAGTCGGTTCCATAAAAGCCAAGATAAAATAATTCATAAAAAAATAGGAGCAGGAGAGTGTACATCGGGCTCCACAATGCAAGCTTTGAAAGCAACCGAATTTGGTATTCGGGTGATAAAGACACTCTTTGTCAGAATGCTGAAGGCATTCTGACAAAGAGTCCATATCACAAATCAAGAAGCGGTAATTGCGCTATAATGGAGTTTGTTTAAAAAAAGTCACTAACGGCTTAAACAATTTTATTTTTAACTTCACTTCGTACCTTTTTTTTCGTGCTGAAATCCCTTCGCCGGCCAGCGGGGGCGGTTATGTCGAGCTTGAACCGACTAAAACCGCACGCCGTCTCGGGTCTTAAGACCCGGGTGTAAGGTTGCCCATAGAGCATTTCCCTCGCACCCCGACTGACCGACCGAACGACTTGGGAACTACGGTGTCCCCCTCTTGCCCCGGTTTAAGGGAGGGTCGCTAGTCGCCCGGCCGCGCCGTCCCCGCCTTCTTCTGCTGGGGTGACAGGCGCCCTCACCTGTCACCCCCAGGCCTGCGCTCAATTAACTTCAAAAAAAAAATAACTAGGAAAATGTGTGAAAATATAACATCGTCCTTCTAAGAGACTATTTTCACTTCTTATTTCTATTTTTACAGGTATCGTCTGAATACGTCGAGCCGAAATTTATTGAAGATGTAATCGAGGAGCGTAAGTACACACACCTTACAATAACGTAACTATATGTCGGTAAAAATAAACTATAAACAGATGTTTAATAAACAATTTGTAATGGTTATTGTTATAAAAAAAAACCGACTTCAAAACCAAATAAGTAGGTGGGTACTAAAAAGTGTACAATAACTGAATTACAGATTCAATTCAAAAGACACAAATGCGCACGTGGAACCGACTTAAAAAGAAAAGTGTTTTTTTTGTTGAACATGTTGCCAAATCCGAAACATTAGATAAGGATTTTAAAATCTTGGAATCAATTTACAAGTACCAAGGTATAGGCAGGAGCTTCACTTTCTTCGATAACTCAAGTTGTATTATAGTTTTTGTTATTTGAGAATTAAAAATAAATATTCTGCATTATTCACAGCGGTATCTAGACCCCAAAGTAAGCATAGTTTAACTAGCTTGTGTTATGGGTTCCAGAATGCGGATAAACATACTTATATATACTTTACTAGCTTTTGCTCGAGGCTCCGCCCGCGTAGATGTCGGTTATCGCGACAAAACATAGCCTATGTCCTTTCCCAAGGTCTAATCTACCCCTGTACCAAATTTCAGCAAAATCGGTTCAGTGGTTTAGGCGTGAAAGCTACCATACAGACAGACAGAGTTACTTTCATATTTATAATATTAGTAAGGATATATAGTAAGGATTAAATACATACATATAATACATAGAAACACCCAGACCAAACCAATGCAAATAGACATGTTAATGCATACAAATATTTGCACCGAGCGCCTCGCGCCCTTTGTCGTGGCAGTAGCACGACCGCTACGCCACAGAGGCGTTAATTGTCAAGTTTAAGTTTAAAGATTTATATAAATATGGTCCCAGGGATGTCCTTTTTAGGGCACACCTCATTCCCCACAGTACGGTTTACCCATACCCAACTCATCGTTAGCTCCGGTGCGTTGAAGTGAAGCCCGACGGTACGAGAAATTTGCTCTGTTTGACATTGAAAATATTCTCCTATCTACCTTTATCCTCTGTTATATTTTGGGAATAAAAACAGAACCGTAAATGACTATTATATATTATAGCTGGCTCTCCCCGGCTTTGCCCGTAGCGTATTTCAACCACAGTTGCACCCCTTTAAACCATAGTTATATACCCGTAATTTATTAGTTTTCATATTGTTACAACGGTCGTCGATATCTCGAAAACTACTGATCGAATCTTCTAGAAATTAAAACGCATTGTTAATGTCGAAGTACTCTATCGATCCGTGTAGAAAAATCCAGAAAAGTCAATACAAAATCACAAACCCTTTGTCTACCTATAACTACTTTACCTACAAATCGCGATAACAAGGGCATTCACCTCTATCGTCGGCACGACTGTGTAGGTACCTGTTTTCTCGAACGTCCCAGTAAATACCTACTATTCTCGAACGCTCCACTCCAGTGCCTTATCTCTAGATGATTCCCGAACATTCTACCCTCTTTATTAAGAGCTATAAAAGGGCGCCCGGCGATTGACACGAGTCAGCTTCGGCTGAGAGCCCTATGCGCTCGCCACACTGTTCGCGTAAGGTTGTAGAGGCCTGTCGGCCAACAACCCACACCGCACACAAAAAAAAAAAAAATGACACGAGTCAGTTTATTTTCGAAAGTGAAAGCGAACACATCTTACCGAAGTGAACCAAGAGAGTTATACCTGCGACTTAAGCAACGACTGTGAACTGCTGAGCGACTTGAACTGTTGAAGAGTACTGTGTGTGCTAGTTATTTAGTTGTATAGTTTGTGGTGAGCGAATAAACCTCTTTGTTGTGTAAACGGCATTTAATTTGTACCCCGCGCACGTAACAATATAATGTTTGAGACTCTGTCGGATTTATGGACATATATGACACTCACAAATAATGTGGCTTTCTATTCCTAAAAGAATATTCAAAATCGGTTCAGTAGATCCAGAGATTACCCCCCAGCCCCCTACAACCTCATAACGTCACAAACTTTACGTCTTTATGATATTTGTATAGTAGGTAACTTTACGTCTTTATGATCATACATTGATACATGTGATGATAAATTGTATCATACAGTAAAAAGGTTAATGTAACAAACTTGGTAAATGTATAACCTAAACTTATGTCCGCAGAATAATGTAGTAGGAGAATAGTAGAAAGCGTTAAATTGTGCTAATCCTCTGGCTTTTTTTTATCGTGTGGATACTGGACCATGGAACCCCCAGGCTTCACCGCATCGGCGCCAACGATGGGACGGGCGTGTCGGAATCGGACCGAATAAAACCACACGGTGTCCTTCCCAAGTGTCCTTTGCCGGACACCCCGGGTAAGCCCTCGGAAGGATAACCCCAGGGTTAAATGTATTTTCAAATTAGAGAAATGATATACTATGATAGCTTGCTTTTTAAATTCATTGTGCGAAAGTGCGAAAATATCCAAATGAACAAAGTGCGTGTTTTAATTATCTAAAAGGCTTTGAGCTATAATGCCATTGGTAATTACGGAAGGTAGGACGCCCCCTGCCAGATAAAAGGACGTCCTAAAAAAGGTAGGTATGATAGACTGAACGCGCAATGTGGAAGATCAGGTGCTCCGGCAATGGGAGAGGCCTATGTCCAGCTTAGGACTGCAATAAGGCAATTTATAAAAAAAATATACTGACTCTAGAATTATTAACTTTTTTATCTAGAATCGAAACAGCAGGGTGCTTCCCGCATAGTTTCGGGATGGGAAGCCGAACTTGGTCAACATCCCCACCAGGCAAATCTCCGTCAGGTGAACGCTGTTGGAAGCATCAACGCTTGTGGAGGCTCGTTCGTGCATTACGAGTGGCTCATCACAGCCGCACATTGCACCGCTCAGTAAGTTTTCAATTATTTATTAGTGAGTAGTAGGAGAATGTAAAAAAATAATGACTTCGGGAAATCGCGGGAATGGAGGGCTACATTCCCTTATAAGTCATCAGTGCCGAAAAGGTTGTTCATAATGCTGTTCACAAAGGCGTGCTAGGCCCCACATGAAAGTGAGAGTTGTGTATCCCCCCCCTCCCCCTGTTTATGTAGGACTCGAACCGACCAAAACAGCTCGCCGACTCGGGGTGTAAGGTGGCTCAATAAGGCAATTCCGCGCACGCTGTCTCAGAGCCATCTACACCTTTGAGATGGCCCCCTCGGGTGTGTGTCCCTGCCTTGCCACTTAAGGTGGGGGGGGGGGGGGTCGCCACGCCGTGCCGCCCCGGCCTGCGCTCACCTAGGAAGGAGGTCGTTGAGCGACCTCTGGCGTCTGAGTCGCCTGCGCCGCGCGGCGCGCATGTTGCGACTCTGCAAGGCAGGAGAATTCTAAATCTCTCCCGGGCCTACTCCACTGCAGGCCTCCATCCACCTATAGCTACCTCCTCCTTCTCGAGCATTACTTGCTCGCAGAAGGTTATTTAAGGGTACTTTTTTTTTTTTTTTTTCTTTATCGTGCGGAAATCCCTTCGGATACCCCCCCGCCCGCCAGCGGGGGCGGTTATGTCGGGCTTGCACCGACTAAAACCGCACGCCGTCTCGGGTCTTCAGACGCCGGGGTGTAAGGTTACCCATAGAGCATATCCCTCGCACCCCGGCTGACCCTGGGCCATCTCACCACTAACAGCATCGCTCATCCTGTCTCCTCTGAAAGCAGAGGAGTACGGAGAGCGATGTGTTCCCGCCACGTTGGGTATTGGCCGACGATCAATGCCAACCCTATGAAGGGGTGAAGGGGAAGCCATTGACCGCCGCCCAGGGTGTACCGGCCGCTCCGATTCCGTTCCCCCCGGACTGCAGCGGGATCGGAATCGGAGCGACACTCGAGGAGGTTACCCAACACACACCCCTATTTAAGGGTACCTACTGAGCGAATGGCACATCAAGTATATAAGGCAGACCAAGGTCGACCTTGCAGAACACACACTTTGATGATATTGATGTATCAGTATTGTTCGATGTAATAATATCCATCAAACACGTTTTGCTGATCTAGCAACCTAACACGGCCGCGCCGCATTTGCCGCGGCCTCAGTGCATATTCCGACAGCAAACCGAGTGCACTCATTCCATCCTTTTAGCATACCTAGCATAGCTATTTATAGTTTTCACTGTAATAGCAATAAACACCGTTAAAGTCTTTCAAGTGTTTAACTTTAATCCCATAGCAACCAAACAGGAACCACTTAAGTCGCGCCCCTTACATTTGGTCCTTCGACGGTTTAATAAGGACTTCGCGGTCGGTATTTAGTTTTTCGGGACTAACGCCTAGTGAAGTGAACTTGTACAGTATCAGTGACACTTTGGATTGCAGTGATCGTCAGCTTAGCAGTGACTGTAGTGGTAACCATAGCAGCTTGACTTTAGCGGTGACTTTAACCACAGGGAGTTGGGTGTTGGTGCTCAATTTCTCTTTGCAAAACCAGCGGATCTCTGACTTGGGGAGCAACCCTCGTCGAGCCAGCAGCAGTGAGTGTACAGCTCACATTAGCAAGCACTGATTTGGGGAGCAACCCTCCTCAGTGTAGCAGCAACAAAGACGTTTTGCAAGTAAGATCGTTCCATTTTACTTTAGGTGTTCACCAGCAAGATGGAGAGTCTGTATTTTATTCAAACTGAGATTGCAGAGGGCATTAAGAAACTCCTCATCAATTTTAAAAAGGATAGCGTAGAGCGTAAAACTCTTGATTACTGTAAGCGTAAGCTCGAGTTACTTGAGAAGTATTGGGAGGACTTTCAAGTAAATCATGAAAAGATTCTTCCTTTCGAAAAAACGAACCATATGTATTTTATCAACTCGGAGCTTGAGCATACGGAAGAACTTTACTTGGCAGCAAAAGGACTTATTAGTCAGCGTCAAGACGAGTTAATTCAGCGAGGTCAGCAGTCAGCGGATCCTCATCTAGCACAGCAATATGCGGCCGGACCTTCAGCCAGTCAACCGGGATGGTCAGCAACAGCAGCAACAACTCCAACCTTCGAGTCAAAAGGATCCAACAGCAAACTTGACGATATGCTTCATAAGCAGTCGGTCAATATTAAAGCGTTTCTTAGAGCAATCCAGAACATTGACATTGAAGCAATGGTCGACAAATGGGAGTTCGAGGACGCCCTTCGAATTCTTCAAAATCGTTGGACCACTATTGATAACCTTCATTGGGATATCGTTGGCGAATCAGGGGAGGAGCTAACAAGAGATTATGAGTCTCACTTCAGCAAGCACGAGCAAACTTTCAACAGATTGAAGAAAGCTATAAACTCCAAGATGTGGTCAACGTCCTATCGGGAAAAATCTACTCCTCAAATGGAGATTCCTGTGTTTTCAGGCAATCACCAGCAGTGGATGTCTTTCAAGGATTTATTTAGTGAAGCGATCCATAAAAACACAGCATTATCAAACGCTCAAAAGATGCAATTTCTTAAAAGCAAGGTGAAAGGTGAAGCAGAGCGTTTGATTCAGCACCTACCGATAAGCACCGACAATTATATTGTCTGTTGGGAGATTTTAAATCATCGATACGACAATAAAAAGCTTATATTTACATCGTACGTAAATGTTTTCTTGAATTTTACTGCGATTCAACAGCAAACGTTTGGAGCTATTAAAAAATTGCATGACGTCACGTTGGAGAGTCTTCACGCCATCAAAAACTTAGGTGTGGATATTAGCACGTGGGACCCTCTACTAGTGCATATCTTGTCACAAAAGCTGGATGGGGAATCTTATACCGAGTACATAGAGTCGTTAAAGAACGCTAGGGAGCTACCAGTGCTTCAAGACTTCTTAGATTTTCTCGAAAATAAGTTCACTAGCCTAGAAACATCTCGTCGACGACAGGATACCATGCAAAAATCGTCATCGCATCAGCAATCCGGTTCTTCAATCAATCGGAAAAATAACAATAATCAGAAATCAAATGACAATATTTCCAAGCATTCGAAACCTATTGCGAAAGCCATGCACGTGCAGGAAATTAAGTGTCCGATTTGTTCTGCTGAGCATAACTTACACCAATGCGAAAAATTTTTGCATATGTCGAACGATATGAAACTTAAAACCCTCAAACAACATAATTGTTGCATTAATTGCATTTATAATCACAATGGAAAAAAATGCTTTTCGAAGAAACGATGTTTCAAATGTTCTCAAAGGCATCATACCTTATTACATGACTTTTTTTCGGGTAACCAGCAAAACGCGACTGATGAAAACCAGGATGCAAATTTAAACCGAAGTAACGGCAATGGAGTACATACATCTCAGCAAGATGCCACCGAGATTCTTTTAGCTACCGCTTTAGTGAGGGTGACAGCAGCAGACGATACTCAGCTTATCTTAAGAGCTCTTATCGACCAAGGTTCACAAATATCATTGATTTCCGAAAGGGCAGCTCAACAGTTATGTTTAAAACGTAAGCAATGTGACGGAGTTATTTTCGGAATCGGCGAAAGAGAAACTAACTGTACGGGCAAGTTAAACATTACCTGTCAATCGATGTATAGCAGCTTTAAATTCCATACTGATGTTTTGATTATGAAAAATTTAATAAAAAATCTGCCAAATCGATCGTTCGAAAAGCCTTCGTGGTCGAATTTGGAGCATATTAATTTAGCAGATCCCGAGTACTATACAAGTCGTCCAGTTGACTTGTTGCTCGGGGCAGACGCCTATGCTCTTATCATGTTAAATGGTTTGATAAGGAGCCCTGAGTCGTCTTCGCTTCTAGCTCAGCAAACCCAGCTAGGATGGCTAATATGTGGAACCGTAAAGTCACAGTTTCATTGTAACGTCATCTTAAATAATACAGCGGATATTCATCAATTTTGGAAAATTGAAGATATTCACGAGCAAAATGAGATGTCAGCAGAAGATCAACAATGTGTCGAGTATTACCTTTCAACGACGAAACGTCTGGAAAGTGGTCGTTATGAAGTTAGGGTACCGATAAAGCAGCAAGCTAGTGAAAAGCTAGGATCATCAAAGGAGATGGCATTAGCGCAATTTAGAAATCTAGAGAAAAGGTTTAGCAAGCAAGAATATTTAGCAAGGCAATATAAGCAATTTCTAAGCGAATATGAAGGGTTGGGGCATATGAAGCCAGCAACTAGTAACAGCAATGGAATAGAATGTTACTTACCTCACCATGGGGTACAGCGAGCAGAGTCCTCCACAACGAAGTTACGTGTCGTGTTTAATGCGTCCGCAAAGACTTCCTCGGGATTTAGTCTCAACGATGTCATGTATACAGGGCCTAACTTGCAACAAGACCTGCAGACACTGTTACTCAAGTGGAGACAATATCAATACGTATTCACTGCTGATATTGAAAAAATGTATCGGCAGATATTGGTAAACGAATCAGATCAAAAATTACAGCAAATATTTTGGCGAGCTCAAGCAGATGTACCTATTAGAGCATATCAACTAACTACGGTTACATACGGCATGAACTCTGCGCCCTTTTTGGCGATGATGACCCTTCGAAAACTAGCGTCCGACGAGCAGCATAACTTTCCTACAGCAGCAAAAATATTACAAGAAAATTTCTATATGGATGATTTAGCATCGGGGGCCCATACTATAGACGAAGGTAAAAGCAGCATAGCAGAATTAAATTCATGCCTAAGCAGCGGCGGATTTTTGTTGAGAAAGTGGTCAGCAAATGACAAGAAGCTATTGGAAAATATAAATTTATCTCAGCAGAATAATCAAACGCCATCGTTTATTTTTAGAACTGAGAATACAGCTAAAACTTTAGGATTGAGATGGGATCCAATCACAGATGAATTCACTTTCCAATACACATCATCAGCAGATACTACAAAGCTAACAAAACGATTGCTTCTTTCCGAAATATCTAGGTTATTTGACCCCTTAGGTTGGCTAGCACCGCTAACTACAAAATTCAAACTATTATTTCAAAAGGTTTGGTTAGATGAAATTCAATGGAGCGATGAAGTTTCAGTTGAGATTAAAAATGAGTGGATAAAATTAACCGAAGATATGGGACGTATTAGCGAATTTAAAGTTCCTAGATGGCTAAAAAGCAAGCGAGAAGACGTTATCCAATTACATGGGTTTTGTGATGCATCTCTCAAAGCATACGCGTGTGTCGTATATGCCAAAATCGCATCAAAAGATAAGGCATCCGTGGTACTAATCGCAGCAAAGACAAGACTGGTACCAAACAAGAAGACAGTATCACTGCCAAGGTTGGAACTTTGTGCAGCGGAACTATTGTCTAGACTTTTATCCAAGGTCATCACTAGCATAGGTAGCATAGATCACCAAATCTATGCTTGGAGTGACTCCAAAGTCACCCTTAGCTGGATCCAAGGCAATCCAGATAGATGGAAGCCTTTTATAGCAAACAGAGTAAAGCGAATCATTACTATAATATCACCTGAATCTTGGCATTACGTGTCAACTAAAGATAATCCAGCTGATTCAGCAAGCAGAGGACTATCGATTACACAGTTAATAGAGCATACGTTGTGGTGGCAGGGTCCAACCTGGTTGTTGATACCCAGCTTTAAACCACAGCAAGAGCAAGCAGAGTATACGACGCAAGACGAGATCCGGAAGCAAGTTACAACAGTTCAAAATACCGCTCCTAAAAATAACATAATTGAAGATTTATTAAATCGACACAGCTCATTCGTAAAAATAAATCGCATTGTAGCATGGTTATTACGTGCGCTTGCACCGGATAGGAAACAAAGGCCGTCGTATCTCACATTACAAGAGCTAAGGAAAGCAAAATTAATCATAATTAAATACATACAGCGCAATGAATTTCTGTCGGATATCGAGAATTTATCGCATAGCAAGCTTAGTTCAGATAGCAGGTTATTAAATCTGAACCCATTTTTAGATGATAATGGCATCTTAAGAGTCGGGGGACGGCTTAAAAATGCAAAAATTAGTGCCGATATGAAATATCCTATAATCATCCCCTATAGCGGGAGGTTAACTGAGCTTTTAATCCAGCAAGCACATGAGTATACCTTCCATGGTGGAGCTCGACTAACGTTGTCTTTGTTGAGACAACAATATTAGATTATTAAAGGATATCAAGCTACCAAAAAACAACTTCGTAATTTTGTGACCTGCAAAAAACAAGAGCCCAGAAAACTACAACAAATAATGGGTGACCTGCCTGATTTTCGATCTAATCCAGCACCACCATTTTATCATACTGGAATAGACTATACGGGGTTTATTCGAGTGAAAGCAAACAAGGGCAAAGGTATCAAAACAACTAAGGGATACATCGCCTTGTTTATTTGTATGGTTACAAAAGCGGTGCATATAGAATTGGTCTCCGAACTTAGCAGTTCGTCATTCTTAGCAGCATTACATCGTATGGCGGCACGACGAGGAGCCCCAAAACACATATATTCAGATAACGGAACTAACTTTGTCGGGGCCAACAAGATCCTTCAGGAGGAACAGCAAGAGTTTGAGCGTATATTTGGCGATTCCTTTTATAAAGAAATAACTGAGATGAGCATAGAATGGCATTGGAACTGTCCTTCTTGGCCTAGTGCTGGAGGGATCTGGGAGCGCTCAATCAGGAGTCTAAAGCAGCATCTGAAAAGAGTAATAGGGGATCAAGCTCTGACATTTGAAGAATATAGCACACTCTTGTCTCGAATCGAAGCGAGCCTTAACTCTAGACCATTGTGTGCAATGTCTGAGGATATCGACGACATTGATTTTCTAACACCAGCACATTTTCTAACTACTCGTGATGGGCTCACGGTCATAGAGACGGCACAAGATGCGAGGACAAGATGGTATTTAGTGAATAAAACATTCCAAGATATATGGAAGCGGTGGAAAGCAGAATATCTTAGTCAGTTATCGGTGCGTAGCAAATGGTTTAAAGCACAGAAGAATATAGAAATAGGAGACATGGTAACTATACAGGACGACAACTTACCCACAGGAAAATGGCCTGTTGGTAGGGTGGTGGAGGTCCATCCGGGAAAGGATGGATTTGTCAGAGTAGTCACTCTAAAAACAAAAAATGGTTACATAAAGCGTCCGATAATTAAGCTATCTATTTTACCTATACCCACGGAAAAAGAAGCAATTAATCAAAAGCAAGAAGAGAGCGAAGAAGTAAAGCAACAAAGCAATGAAGCAAAAGCGGAGAAGCAGCTGAGCAAGCGTTCTAGCAAGTGTCCAAAAATCTATAGCGTAGCATTATCATTGTTATTTTTTATGAGCCTTATAATATCCAGTGAAGCATTATATAAGCTTACAAAATTTGACAACAATCAAACTTTGTATTTGGATCCTCGGGGACAAATGCATCTTATTCGTGATGAGTGGAAAATCGTCACTTATTATAATATGTCTCCTTACTGGCAAGGAGATATAGCGATCACACAGTCTTCGAAATATCTCGAGCAAACGTGTGCTAAAATTCAAGAGCAGAGTCATTGTCGAATCATTATGCTACAAATACAACATGAGTACAATGAACTACAATATTATAACCAGCTGTTGCTCAATCAGCATTTTGGAGCACGCTCGCGTACTAGACGCGGGCTTATCAACGCGGTCGGCTCCATTGCGAACTCACTGTTCGGAGTACTCGACCAGGAATTCGCAGAAAAATATAAGCGTGACATTGACCTCGTACATCGCAACATAAATCACCTAAGTCAGCTGTACAGGAATCAGACATCGGTCATAGAAGCGGAGTATAATATATTAAAGAGAACAGAAGAGACTATTGAGAAACAGCATAAGATAGTTAATAAGCATTTGAATTATTTAGACAGCATCACAAATACATTGCAGAAGGAGATTGACGTAATGTCTATTCAGCAAGATTTTACATTAGCAGCATTAGCGACAGTCAATATGATTCAGAATTTAAAGCGAATTCAGGATACTTTTCTGGATACAATGACTGAAATCTATCACGGTCAGATCAATCTGCATCTCTTAACACCACAGCAGCTCCGTGGAGAGATACAGATTGTATCTAGTCAGATATCTAAAGAGCTAGCGTTACCCGTAGATGATATTCAGTTCCATTTGTACGAGATCTACAAATTGTTAAAAGTCAAAGCGAGGATGACTGAAGAATATTTCATATTTGAAATTACCTTACCTTTAATCAGCAGAGATACGTTCCAGCTATATAAATTGATACCAGTACCGGTTCAAATGAATAAAAGTATGATCAGCATCAAGCCAGCATCAGAATACGTCGCGATCAATCTGAGAAGAGATGCATATTTATCAGCAAGCGCCAACGATCTTCAAAGTTGTGAATATCAAGCGGAAACTTACCTTTGTCGCCTGCCAGGGCCTGTCCATAGCTTAAGTCCTGATGAAAAATTTTGTGAAAAGGATACGCTATCTACTTGCAGGATCACAAAATCTAGCTGTGAAAACAAATGGATTCCGTTACATGACTTTTCTACCTACTTGTATTTCTGTTGCGACTCATACTCTTTGAGAGTTATATGCGACGACGACCTACAAGCGCGCGAAGTCAGCAAGGCTGGACTTATTCAACTTACTAAGCAATGCATTGTAAAGGGTCGTGATGTAACACTTTATTCGTATCAGCAATTAGAGAATACGCTCAATCTTAAGCCAAATATACTCGAGACAAAATTAACTCCGATAAATCGCTTAGTCGGTAATCTTACGCTACCTATCCAAAATTTCCAAGACGTAGAAGTTGACTACGCCACATCTCCTATCAACGATTCTTTAAGGCATCTCGGTGAACAAATTAAATCAATGAAAGAATCAGCTCAGCAGACGGAGATCCTAACGACACATGACGTACATCAGTATGCGTTGTCGTATAGCTTATTAGCAGCAGCTATCGTAGCAGTCCTGTGGGTCCTGCTGAGGAGGAGGTGTCAGCGAGCCGGCGGTGCGCCCGTGCAAGGGCGTATCGAGAGCGTACCAGCGAGTGTGAGTGTGTGTATAACCCAACCTGAGCAAGAGCAATGCTCCAGTGTAAGTGCGCGAAATCAACCCTTGTCCGAGCAGGGGTCTAGTGTCAGTGAAAGTGCACGCGTATCGAAACGGTGGTCTAGTTTACGTTTAAAGAGGCGAGACATGTCGACGTCTCCTCTACCTAAACGACAATGCGCATTTTCCAGTGAGAACTCAACCGTTTGAGCACACTTATAGCTAAGTTCATTATAATAGTGATGATTGTTCTATCACCTTGTCAATCATTTCACATCTAATATTGTCCTAACCTTCTTTACAATTTAAACTCACACTCACGTAACATTTTATTTTATATAAGCTTTTCTCATTATCTCATCTCTCCCCTCGGGAGCATGTTCGATGTAATAATATCCATCAAACACGTTTTGCTGATCTAGCAACCTAACACGGCCGCGCCGCATTTGCCGCGGCCTCAGTGCATATTCCGACAGCAAACCGAGTGCACTCATTCCATCCTTTTAGCATACCTAGCATAGCTATTTATAGTTTTCACTGTAATAGCAATAAACACCGTTAAAGTCTTTCAAGTGTTTAACTTTAATCCCATAGCAACCAAACAGGAACCACTTAAGTCGCGCCCCTTACAAGTATGTATTGAAAAAAGGGTAAAAGCACTTGTAACCGGCAGGCTAGCATGAAAGTTTTAATTACAGCCGAGGTAGCTCGTGAAATGTCTAAGGTTAGAAGTAGACCCTGGGGGAGAAAGGTGTGAGTATATGTATGTACTTAATTTTATACAATTTGCCTCCTGCGAATTCGTAGTTATTATAAGTAGCATATTTAAATGTCTGTTTTATGTTTTTATCCTAGGCGCATAACCATCGTAGTCCGTGGCGGTATGGTCAGCCTCACGCGCCCAGAGTACTTCTTTGAGACGACTTTGTGGTGGAACCATCCGTCGTACAACAGTGATTTGGCTACTGTCGTCCAGCCGAACGACATCTCTCTTGTGAAGCTGGAGCGCCCGATTACTGTTACAAGTATGTTTATGTTATCTTATATACCTACTGCATCATCCTCCGAACCTTTTCCAACTCAGTATAGTGGACAGCGGTCGGCTTGCCGTTTGTAGAAGTCCTATTTCTATCTCGGGAAGTGTTTTTTTTAAATTTCTATATTTGAGTTGATTGAATGTAAGGTAAATTCGGCTTACCATTTATGACGTATTAAAAAAACTACTTACTAGATCTCGTTCCAACCAACTTATTTTAGGAGTTACAGGGGGGGGGGGGGACATATAACCACTTTGGAAGTGTCTCTTGCGCAAACTAATCAGTTTAGAGAAAAATAATATTAGAAACTTCAATATCATTTTTGCAGATCTATAGGTTTGACGAAAAAAATTTTTTTTTTGTGAAAATGTTAATGCGGTTCACAGAAAACATCTATCTACCAAGTTTCAACAGCATAGGTCTTATAGTTTCGGAAAAATATGGCTGTGACATACGGACTGACAGGACTAGACAGGACGAATCTATAAGGGTTCCGTTTTTTGCCACTTGGCTACAGAACCCCAATAAAAAGCTCTTCAAAATTCAGTCTCAATTTCATGTCGATCTCTCAATGTCAAAAAAGTTGTCCTCAAAACACAATTTAATTGAAAAAATTTTTTGGGGTTATCCCCTCACACATTTGCTCGTTCCAGTTCCAGTTCCAGTTTTAGAATTTACTTTTCTGTTCACAGGAAATCTGCAACCAATCCGCATTCAACGATCAGCCGATGCGTACAATAGCTATGAGAACCTGGTGATGTATGCCAGTGGACACGGCAGGACCTGGACGGACGGTAGGTATTCTAATTCTAGGAATCATTCTCCGGGCCCTTTGCCAATTCGGTTGGGGTCGGGTTTCAGTCTGACTATGAAACAAACGAACTCCGTCTTTTTTGTGAAGCGACTACCAGATTCTCTCCATTACCTGCTGGCAATATAGAAGGTCTGTAGTTAGACAAGTAGTCGAACTTTATTTAGGGCTCCAACTACTCGCAACGAATACCATAGCTCTCCGAGACACGGAGGGGTTGCACTGTAAATTATGATCTGGCTGACAGTAAGGGAAGACCCCTAATCGATGCTTTGACTGCCCTTTACTCGTAACTAAGGTGGCAAACAAGCATAGGGCCTACTTACCTCCTTGATAAAAAACGGCTACCGTAGCGTATGCTAGACCGCTTGCAATATTTGACGCGTCACCGCCTATATATTTGTATCAGTTCAATACAATTATGAAGACATCTTAATTTCGCACGACAGAGCTTGCAATTATATCTGAGGATTGTATCAACAGTGTTTTATTCACAGGATACCTAGATACTTTTATAAATAAATAACATATTCTAAGAAATTCAACACGGCGCTATTTGGACCCAAAGTAAGCATAGCTTAACTAGATTGTAATAAGGGCATTACAATGCGAACAAACACACTTAGATACATTTTCTTTTATAAATACATACCTACATAATTTACATAGAAATACCCAGACCAATGCAAATATACATTTCACGCATGCAAATATTTGCTTTGAGTGGAAATCGAACCCGAGACGCATTTGCGATGTCTGAAGATCCGATGTTATAAAACATGATTTATTTTCAAGGTCAACTATATTACATAAAGCATACTAATGTATAAAGAAAGTGTAGCAAATGTAAATAAACAATAAGGAACATATTTTGATAACAATATTATTATTGATTATTAATAATTTTTATCATCATCAAAAGATATAAAACGAACGCATTCTAGTGTTGCCATTCTTGTAGTTAAGTTATGAATTTGATGCAAAATATAAAATGTTAAGGTAATGCATTATCTTTGTAATTGCATGGCGTAGACGCCTCAGATATTGCAACTCTACATGAAGTGACTTAGGTGATTTAAATCATCAGTTTACTCTAAACTTTCGCAACCCGAAAACCAAGAACGAAAACAACACCACCGCTACATGGAGGAAATTGCGCTTAACCAAAGTTTGTGTTTCCGCAAAGCTATAAACTGGGAGTAGCTTATTCTCGAGTGAATAGTGCTTCTAAGGTAAGAGTGTTCCATCTTCGACCACATGACCACTTACCAACAGGTGAGATAGTGGTCAAACGCTGGTTCGCATTAACGAAAAAGACCAATATTATGCCTATATTTCAGGTGCTCAACCCGAGGTGCTACGATGGGTATACTTGCGCGGTGTTAGTAACGCCTTTTGCTCGTCTGTATTCGTTTCTGGTATTATCAATGAAAACAGTATCTGCGCAAGATATTACAATGTGACCTCCCAGTCAACCTGCCAGGTAACTTTTATATTTTACATTTCATTAATCTGTTCTGTAGACACTGGCGTAGCTATCGGAGGGCTAGGTGGTGCCGTTCACCGGGGCCCTCAAGCCGAGAGGGCCGCAAGTTCAGGGTGCTTTTGGACCCTGACTAGCAAACCTCATTTTTGAATAGTGAAAAATTCTCCTACATTTTTAAATAGTGAAAAGGTTGCAACATAACTGTAACCATGAAAACTTATTTGAAAGAACTTGTGGAATACAGATAAAATCCCCAATCTATTGTTTTGCAGTGGCGCAGCTTGATATGTAAATTCTGCCAACATTGTCGAACATTTCACATAATCTGTTCGTCAAAAGCGAGTCTTGTACAAAAACCTAATTACATTATGTGGTGCAGTATATTACTAGTACATAACTTGATAATTGTTTGAACTTGAAGTGGACGTTAGGTATACCTTTAAGCAAAAACAATTCCGTTTGTTATTTGAACTTGTTTCTTCTACAGCAACACCATCTAACATTAATTAGGTACCACATCAGACACTTATCCAATTTAACAATAATACGCAGTTAATAATAATAGTAGCCAAGCCCAAGATGCAAAATGTGGATTTACTCGAGCATCGTGGGAACCTGTTGGGTGTAAAGATTAAGTTCTAAATAGGAAAAAAGAGGTCAATTGCGAGTCGGACCCGCTCATTCAGGGTTCCGTAGTAGCAAGTAACATAATAATGTTTTTTTTAAATTTTTATTAGAGGTGGAGGGGGGGGAGAGTACAAAGGCACTACTTTTGTTTTTTTTTACTAATACTTCAGAAACGGTACATCCTTTTTTTTCGTGCGGAAAACCCCTCGGGCCTACCTCACCGGAACTAACGGTGAGGTGGGCATGTCGGACTCCAACCAACTAAAACCGCACTGTGTTTCGTAACATCTGCTTGTGTCTCTGGCCATCTGGTGTGCCCTAGAAATGATATCCCAGAGTCCCTGAACGGCCCCGGCCGCCAGCACTGGCTGCCTCTCCTATAGAGAAGCGCGCATGAAAACACAAGGTGCCGCCACCCTGTGCTTACTAGGATGATGACTAACCCCGACTCCTAGGCTCGCGCTGATTGAGAACGGAAATCGTTCTGCGATCTCCGAGGCCCGCTGCGCCTTCTACGGCACGGGAGAGTGCTAGCCCTCTCCCATACCTTTTCCGCCGCCTCTTTTGCGCGCATCACTGCCTCGAAAAGGAAGGCGGCGGCGTTCCACACACTCACGGTACCAACCATGTCCAGTACCAGGGCCAGCAGCGTGAGACTTCCCGCTCGGACAGTTACTTCAAGGAAACATCCGTCCACTCTGGGCACTCTGCATACTTTTATAAATACACTTCTCTCAATTCTCAACTGTTTTCGAAATGCACGCCCCGAAAAGTGAATACAAATGTAATTTGTGATGGGATACTTTAAGGGATAATTAGCTAACGTATCCATAATTAATTTTATTGACAACTCTTCCTGGGCCCTGCGGGTTCACTCGTGACTTACTTCACAGCTACCGTGGCACCTATTTAACCCATACATTCCTGTAGTTTATTGTTGACATTTATAATTTCCGCTCTCCTGGGTACATTTAGCTTCACTTTTCGATATGAGCATTTTGTACGCCTTCTACGGCATGCAGGTAGCCTGATGATATTATAGCCTATAATCTTCCAGGATAAATGAGCTAACCAACACAAAAAGTAGTACATTTCAACTAATCAAGTACAAAAGGTTTATCTGCCTACTTATTAACTGACTGACTCCTAAAATACAGGCTACAGCCTAGTTTGGGAACCAATTACAGTACTTATTGTGAATATGGAAATATGCCTCAGTTTTAAGACCTTGTTTTGTTAAACCTATTACGCATAGATTGGGGTTTTTCCTCAAGTATTAGTGTAGCGTATTTTAATAATATTCATCACAATACAGGGTGACAGCGGTGGTCCATTGGTGCATGTCAACTCTCAGGGTGAAAAATTCCTGGTTGGTGTAGCATCCTTCGTGGCTGGTGGAACCGTAGGATGTCATTCAGGATATCCAGCAGGTTGTATATCAATAATAACATTGTGATGTATCTTTAACAGATAGGTAGATCTTTAGTTGTGTGTCAATTCCTATCAATAAATTAACCTATTTGTGATGATATATTACGTAAGGAGTGTTAAAAAAAAGGATTGTGTGGAATTATGAAACCACGGTAAAAGTGAAACCTTTTTCACATTATAAACATTTAACTAAACATTTTTGGAATAATATTCCATTAAGAGTATAAAAATCGCTTTATCAATCTTAATTTTATACTTGGAAAATTGGAATGATAATGGGAAATAATAAAAGTAGACTAAGTCTCCAACTAATATTTTTATTAACAAAATAGCGTGGATCACTGGCACAAATGAGTAATAGTCTATACACTACACGGTCAGCTGCTGCGAACTATAGGCGCCGCCATATTGGCCTTGGCTGCTATGATGAGCGCCTTTCACTTTATCCCTACTCCGCGGCCGACCGTCATGCGACATGCAACACACAGACGAAAAATTTTGAGACGATGTAATAAAAGTTTTACTTTAAATATAGTTTGTCGTATGATTACCGGCAAAGTAGACAAAAAGAACCACACTATCTCTATCTCTCATAACTTTCATGTATAGCGTGATGAGTTAAAGTAAGGATTTTGACCAAGTCTGAGTTCTGCTGAACTACAAAGTTTCGTAAAGATCTAACCTGTAATAATAAACTTGTCATCAATAATAGTTTAGACCGATTTGCTTTATTGCTCCTGTATCATACCCGTACTACAATGTACCTATAATAGCGTTGTCATATATAGCGCAGTTTATGACCATGCCTTAGAAGAATGTTCATACAAAATTTTATCAAATCTGTTCAAGTGATGCTCGAACATCGATAACAAAAAGCAGTCCAACAGACAAATAGGCAAATAGACAAAAATTCTAAAAATCACATTTTCTGTATCGGTATCGCTCCTAGAACAAAAATTCCAAAAATCACATTTTATGTATCGGTATTGCTCCTAGAACAAAAATTCTAAAAATCACATTTTTGGTATCGCTCCTAGAAGACACATCAATTACCTATTTTTTGGAAAAATATTCCATTTACAGTTTTCATATCGTTACGATTTTATTATAAATATAGATAGATACAGTAATTTCGTTACTAAAAATAGATGAAATGGGCGCATTTTTTAGGTCACTATGACAATAATATTACAAAATTCTCAAAACTAAAAATTTTAACACCCTTTTCTAGCATAATTGCTACTAGAAATCAAGAAATCGTTTTTGTTTTTCAGGTTTTATTCGTCCCGGACCTTTCCAGTCTTGGTTCAAAGAAGTCTCGGGTATTGACTTCGATGAAGAAGAGTATCAAACCACCACCACCCTATTGCCCCCGGCAGAAAGCAATGAAAGCAAAGAAAGCGATGAAACCAAAGAAAGTAATGAAACCAAGGAAAGTGATGAAACCAAGGAAAGTGATGAAACCAAGGAAAGTGATGAAACCAAAGAAAGCGATGAAACCATAGAAAGTGATGAAACCGAAGAAAGCAATGAAACCGAAGAAAGCGAAGAAGATAGAAATAGTGACGAAGATGACAGTGACTCTGATAGTTCTGATGATGATTCAGATGAAGGCACACGAAGGCATCCAAAAATTCAAGTTAAAGTTAAGGTCAAGGTGAACGTTAAAAACTACAAAGGTGACAGGCATAGCATTAAGGAAGTAATAAACAAGTAATGAAATTGCGAAATTTTTTAAATATTACCCGGTAATAAATAATGTCTAATTTCAATTGTGTTTGATTATATTCACAAGATAAATCATACTATACATTATTATTTACAATATTAGAGGGGAATTATAAACAGTAAATAGCAACACTGATGCTTTGTGTCATTCATGTTGTCTTAGTATTTTTACGTCATTCTCAAGTAATGAAATCTCGGCATGTACCTAAGTTATTGCGATTTATCACTGAATTTTATAAATAAACTTGCCTTTTTGAAATGAAATGGAGGGACCGAATAGTAAAGGTGAGTTGTACCGATCAATCACGCGCCAATTAAAGTGACAGAAATAACTAATAATTAATGTTTTGACCAAAGTTCTTCTTGGTAAGTGTGTGGGCGATACTTGAAATAATATGAGATATCTTTTATTTGCTTCCGCCTTAACTATTGCAACTTTATATTATTAGTTACCAAAGTTTTCTTAGTTTTTAAATAAACATTCGAAAATAGTTTCGCGTTGTTTACACTATTTACGCTTTATGAAGAACGATGTTTACTTCCGTGTTAAAGTTCGAATTCGAAGGATATTTTACTTAATTTATAATAGGTATAGACTAGGGAAATTAAATATATTAGAAAGGAATTTCAGTCTTCAATAACCTCTGAACCTGAAAATCTGTTTATAAAAATACATTTTATCACTATTATTTAGATGATTTCACAAAGAGTAATTAGCATAGTCATTAAATAAATAATGCACGCCAACAACGCCGATGTATTGACCCTGACAATGTATTGTCAAGCCGTAAATTCATACGTAATTCTGCATACAGATATATACATAGTTGCCTGTATATGAATTATTTTTTATTTTTTTAATTCTTATAAGAAGCATTACATCTTCTTTATATATAAAAATGAATTGCTGTTCGTTAGTCTCGCTAAAACTCGAGAACGGCTGGACCGATTTGGCTCTTGAATTATTTGTGGAGGTCCAGAGAAGGTTTAAAAGGTGAATAAATATGGAAGTTGTTATCGATTAAGGCAGTACGAAGTCTGCCGGGTCAGATAGTCAGTGATAAAAATAATGGCTACAGCATGTATACTGTAATACTTCACTCAAACAAAATATAGTTCTGTAAAAATACTCATTTACATACTGATTAACGGACCTTGGGCTCTTATGTGTAAGCTTAGGATGCAACTGGTATTAGCCGAATGATGATGAAATACTCACACATGTAAATCCCCTAAGGGGTTAACCCATGGAATGAACCCTTTGGCTATAAGTAGTCCCCAAGAATTGAAATATGTACAGAACATTCTTTTTGGTCAATAAATAAATAATTATTTACCACCACCAACCATAGTTTACCACCATCTCTGTAATATTGTGTAATCGGTACTTAACGGGTTCAGAGCGGTTTTATACACCCTCATTTCTCTAACAATATATTTCTTCCAGTGAGGACTTGAGATTAGAATATGGAAATATTAGGGATTTCCGCACGATTAAAAAAAAAAAAAAAAAAAAAGGTATATTTTATATGGAAAAAGAGTACCTTTTTTTTTTGTGCGGAAATCCCTTCGGATACCCCCCCGCCGGTAAGCGGGGGCGGTTCTGTCGGGCTTGAACCGACTAAAACCGCACGCCGTCTCGGCTCTACAGACGCCGGGGTGTAAGGTTACCCATAGAGCATATCCCTCGCACTCCGACTGACCCTGGGCCATTCGCAGTGTCCCTGGAGCGACCACCCCCCCCCCGCGGGCCTTGCAGGCCCGCCATACCCCGACCCCCTCGTGCAATGGGGTCAGCTGGCCCTGGAAAGGGCCGGTTGGTCAGACTCTTGGCCGTTGACGTTGACGCCAGCTACTCCAGAGGAGCAATCAATGATGTGTCATCGCCCACTTTGCCCAGGGTGCACCAAACTTGGAGGTGATCCAACCAGTCGCACCCCGGAAAAAGAGTACCTATATGGAAGAAGTATAAAAGTAAAAATGAAAAGAGTATCAGGGTTGCATCTCTATAACTCATTCTGCCTGAGGTATATTTCAAAAGGAATTATCAACAATAGTCAGAAATTATAGCAAATATTGTGAAATTACAGCAAATATAGTGAAATGACATCAAATATCAAATATATTAGTGACCAGTCATCCATGTTATTTTCCATTTTTCAATTGAAAATATCTGCAAATCTGATCATCATGCTAGCATTGTTCCTGATTGCACCTTTTCCTGATTAGGTTTCCTCCCAACCCCGAGAAGAAAGCCTGCACCAGAGCCTTCTCCGTCAATCAGCAGGTGTGTACAACTTGCAAGTGTTACTGGCTTGCAGATGAGGTTAGCTGAATCTGTCATTTGATATACAGACTTTTTTACTGATTGGCAGGTGTAGTTGGGCAGTTGTTTCTATGGAAGAACGTTAAGAGTTTTTTTTTAAGTTTTTCATAGCTGATAGCACCAGGGAGTTTACAAATAAAGGCTACACAGAGCCTACTTATAAATATTGAGAGGGAAACCTCTCCACTTATAGGCTCATTGTCGACATTGGCAAGGTTTGTGGCATAGACGAATCTCTGCCAACCATTACATGATAGTTGACAATTAAAATGGTCTTAAATCTTGACTAAGTTTATATTAAGTACTGCAATGCGGGCAGGAAAATTATTTAAAGAATAATAGCTGGCTCAATAAAGGAAAATAAGTTGTATAATACTCAGTCATACAATATACCGTTATCGTGTGACTGGGTTGCGGTCGTGGGAATTTCTGACAGGAAGCTTCCTTTATGAAAGATTTCATTAGGATATTAGGTCATAGAGTAATTATCCATCTGATTGCCCTTGTCCTAATCTAGAATCTAAATCTATAAAAACAAATCAAAATATGAACGGTTCTGGAGGTTTAACATTAACATTAACATAGTGAGTCATTGTTGTCGGCCGACCAGTCAGGGGCTCTTTTTTTTTTTTTTTTTTATATTCAGGACACGTCAATTTGACTTCACCTCGCCTGATGGTAAGCTGAAGGTAAAGTCTCAGGAAAGAGGGTCACCATTACATACACGTACCATGTTAACAATGGTGGCACTCAGCTTGACGGCCTCATCAGAAGAGGATTGTCGTCGCAGCACCGCGTGACACCAACCGGTCCCACTAGTGCTGCGACCACAATCCCCCTGCCCGGCTATGCACTTGCTGACCCCTGAACGCAATCAAACCGAAATTGGATTACTATGGAGGGTTTTTCGCAATCGTGCATGGTGGTACCTACCCGGCCGAATTTTGTGACAAATTTGTGTCATCAAATTTCTACCACCAGTAAACCCGAGACGGCGTTCGATTCAGTAACCCCTCGTTTTTAAAACGCGTGATTACAAATCTTTTAGAAAGAAACACGTTAAAAAACGTACAGTCAGCGTCAAAAGTAGATGATGATTTACACAATTTTGACGTTCGTTTTTAAACAAAGTTATCTGTATTTCTAAATAAAAATGCAGTTTACCTACTCCGTGGCTCTAGTAAATATGTTTAAATTAGATTAAACCTACCTACGTTTTCGTGAGGTTATTAAACCTTCAGAATCACTCATACTTTGATTGCGTTTTCAATTAGATTTTGAAATTTTAATTTTGTAACTAAGTGAAATCACACGTAATTTTACCGATTCGAACCCCAGATGAGATTACTAAAACACCACGTTGTAAAAAAAAACAGTGGCACTCCGAGAGTGCCGACAGAAATAAAAACTTGAACGTTGCGTGTATATTTTTTTTATCGTCAGGAAATATTTACAGAGGTGTCGGTAACGGTAACAGTGTCACGAATTCAATTGTTTTTTTCCACCTCAGACATGCCCAACGCGCCTAAAGAAGTTTTCACTTCAAAAACCTTTCTCTCACAGAATCCCTCAGCTGCGCGGGGTGCTTGAACGATATTGGCGACAATGAGTACGTGTCTGCGCTCAACCAGGAATGGCATCAAGACTGCTTTAGGTAATAATAATAATAAATAAACCATAATAATTCGTCGGTAGCTTAGTGTTTAAGGAGTCGACCCTACGATCGAGAGGTCCCGGGTTCGAATCCTGGCCATTACACTACCGAGGTGAACCCACTTCTAACACAAGCAATTAAGCATAGCTGGAGCGGCTACGCTAAAAAACTACGCATACAGAACATAAGTTCGTATACAGTTTTGAGGCATATATTTACAATTGGCGGCCTGATCGCATGAGTGTTTCTATGTATAATATGTATGTGTTTACAAAAAAAGTATATAAGTATGTTTATCCGCATTCTCGAACCCATAACACAAGCTAGTTAAACTATGCTTACTTTGGGTCTAGAAAGCGCTGTGTAGAATGTCGTAGAATATTTATTTATTTATTTTATTTTATTTATTTATCATCCTTTGTTCCCGTTTGCATTCGAAGATTTGCCTTCGAAGCCCGAGATCCGTTTACTCTTCCTCCTCTTGATTTGGCTTGCACGGCTTTTATAGGAGCGACTGCCGTCTTACCTCGCAACCCCAAGAGGTGCGCCTGCGCCAGAGCCTCGTTCGTTAATCAGCAGGTGTACCAGCTTGCAGGTGAGTTTGACTTTGTCTCTAGGGTCAAGGTTTGGCCCCATACACCCCAATCACGACTGCTTTAGGAAACTAATACCAAATAACCCACTGATTACTATGTACCTTTTTTTTCGTGCGGATATCCCCTCGGATACCCCCCCGCCGGCCAGCGGGTGTGGTTATGTCAGGCTTGAACCGACTAAAACCGCATGCCGTCTCGGGTCTACAGACGCCGGGGTGTAAGGTTGCCCATAGAGCATATCCCTCGCACCCCGACTGACCCTGGGCCATCTCCGGTTTCGAGAGATGGCCCCCTCGGTGATTACTATGTACCTTTTTTTTTTGTGCGGAAATCCCTTCGGATACCCCCCCGCCGGCCAGCGGGGGCGGTTATGTCGGGCTTGAACCGACTAAAACCGCACGCCGTCTCGGGTCTGCAGACGCTGGGGTGTAAGGTTGCCCATAGAGCATATCCCTCGCACCCCGACTGACCCTGGGCCATCTCCGGTTTCGAGATGGCCCCCTCGGTGATTACTATGTACCTTTTTTTTTTCGTGCGGAAATCCCTTCGGATACCCCCCCGCCGGCCAGCGGGGGCGGTTATGTCGGGCTTGAACCGACTAAAACCGCACGCCGTCTCGGGTCTGCGGACGCCGGGGTGTAAGGTTGCCCATAGAGCATATCTCTCGCACCCCGACTGACCCTGGGCCATCTCCGGTTTCGAGAGATGACCCCCTCGGTGATTACTATGTACCTATACTATAGACAAGCTGCTTTTTTTTTCTTTTTTTTTATAGAGAGCTTGGTACACAAAAGAAAGCAACATCGTACACACTAAAACACTCGTTATAATCTATACTCTAGACAAGCAAGTCTTGACAATAATCTATAGTTTAGAATCAAAACTGTATCGCGTTTTCGGGGGTGAGGCCGGAATGGGGAAGGGAGCGGACACAGTGACTAGATAAATCAGATAACGAATTTTGGCCCTTATATTTAGTTGTATAGACATGGAATTTGGAGTGTCATCTGTATGACAGCTACAATAAGTTTTACGTTGTTGATATATAATAATAATAAATATTCTACGACATTCTACACAGCGCTTTCTAGACCCAAAGTAAGCATAGTTTAACTAGCTTGTGTTATGGATTACAGAAAGCAGATAAACATACTTATATACTTTTTTTTTGTAAATACATACATATTATACATAGAAACATCCAGACCAATGCAAATAGAAATATTCATGCATACAAATATTTGCACTGAGCGGGAATCGAACCAGTGCTCCCTGTCGCAGCAATCGAATGCACTACCGCTACGCCACAGAGGCCGTCAATATGGTTGTTGGTTATCTGCTCGATCGTTGAGTCAACGCCGGGATCTCGTTTTGCGGTCCTGGGCGTGGACGTTCTCTCGTTGGAGACCATGGTGAGGGCCGTGGTCTCCGACGGGAGCAAGTGGCACGCCGCCGCCTCTTTCTGCGAGCAGGTAATGAGCGAAAGAGACGGCGGAGAGGGAGCGGGAGAGAACCCTACCCCTTGAGTTCCGCAGTCTGCGGCGAGGACGCCGCAGACTCGTCTACGCCCGAGACTACCGATCTCCATGATCGGGGCCTGAGGACGGCAGTTGGCCGACTCGCCGTCCTTACAGAAGCAGGCCGTGGTGGAGGCGTGTCGTGTGTGCAGGCGAGGCCGCGGTGGCCGCCGGTAACCCTGGGGTTATCCTTTCGAGGGCTTACCCGGGGTGCCCGGCAATGGACACTTGGGGAGGACACCGTGTGGTTTTAGTCGGTCCGATTCCGACACGCCCACCCCATCATCGGCACCGATGGGGTGAAACCCGTGGGGGTATCCACACGAAAAAAACCTAGAAGTCATCGAATCAACCTTTTTAAAATATGCGCACGGAATCTTGCACGTCCGTTTTTGTATGATGAACTATTACAGGTAATCTGTGCTATTACCTTCGAATATGGCAAGACGAGCCTTACTGACTTTCCGTGTTTTTACTTGCACCGATGAGCGTAGCGATTTTCGGCGAAGAGTTCTTGTAATGCCGCGTACACACTAAGTACGATGCTTAATAATGAATACGACCAGTGTGGAATGTGGACGACGAAACCATACCATGTGAAATTGTCTTTCTACTGCTAGGCCTCTATAGGTCGTAGCGTGATAATAGAAAATCTGTAATCCATCCCCAATAAAAGGACTGAAACGCTTTAAAAGCATTCAGCAGTCCTTTTAATAATAGGTCTTTATAGGACTGAATTAATTTCTGAATAGGTAATTTAGCAAATAGAGCATTTAAGAATAGTTTTTTTTTTATATTTAGCCCGTCAATTGACTTCACCCCGCTGAATGGTAGGGTGAAGTCCAGAAGATGTGGCCCGTATCTTCTGGACTTCACCCTGGCTTCATTCCAGATACTATCGATCCTAAAATGGTTGTCCTTACCTTGACGGTCTAGAGTTCTAGACAGATGCTTTTTCACGTCCCACTTGAAGAACCCGGGATTGTAAGAAGGAAACACGTGCGCGGGCAGAGCATTCCAGCTGTTTATCGTGCAACTAAGAAAAGAATTAGTCCTTTTCGGTTTTTTTTTTTTTAAAGTATATTAGTAACCGAAATTACTAATATTCCCGTTAACCCCTCCAGCTAAGCTAAATTGCTTGTGTTAGGAGTGGGTTCACGTCGGTAGCGTAATGGCCAGGATTCGATCCCGGGACCTCGCGATCGTAGGGTCGACTCCTTAACCACTAAGCTACCGACGCTTATTTTATATTATTGGCCATTACTGGAATAAGTCATTTATGTACTAAGCCCTGTTTTTAAAATTTTAACTCACTCGATTAACATGCTGGTGAGTCATTTAAACATTTCTAAAGAACCGGCAATTTGCAGTCTAAACATTATTTGTTCGTTCGTGATTCACGTATCGCGTTATGTTCACGATACAACACATTCTTTATAAACATAATCATCATAACATAACATAAACTCACGCCTATATCCCCGAAGGGGTAGGCAGAGGTGCTAGCACCCACATTTCGCCAGTTTATGTTTAGGTCCCAATGTAATAGGTGGCGAGCCTATTGCCATTAACCGGGCACTTATAAACCTGCGATAAATACACACATAACTTCGAAAAGCATCGAAAAGTCATTGGTGTGTGCCATGGTAATACCTGGGATCGAACCCGAGACCACGTCTCAGCAGTCCGTTACCCATACCACTAGGCTACCGCGGTAAATATCATCATATATATCATCATATAAATATAATCATCATATTTCACAAATGGAATTTGCACATTTCGTTGATCCGTTTTTGTATAGATTTGTTCGAGACGATATTTCTAATATAATAATAATAATAAAAAAACAAAGGACACAACGCCATCTAGCCCCAAATTAAGCAGAGCTTGTTATATGGTTTCTAGAATGCGGATAAACTTACTTTACTTTTAAATACTTGTTTTTGTTAATAAATACATATTATACATAGAAACGCCCAGACCAATGCAAATATACATATTTGCACTGAGCGGGAATCGAACCCGCGAACGCTTGCTTCGCAGTTCTACGCACTACCGCTACGCCACAGGGGTCGTCAATCTCTTATATCTTCTAATCAATATCTTATAATGATTTATGTTTGACTGTTAGGGAGGGAATCTAAATCCCGTCCGGTTTAGATTTCTGGAAGAAGGTAATGTTGTGGTGGAGGGGGGGGATGGGTCGTAAATAATAAATTGAATTTCCAGGGGGGGGGGGAGTTGAAACCCTGGTTGCTACGCCCATGATTTAGAGACAAAATCAGTTACAAGAAGCTAACATTCTAAAGCTCCTTACATTAAAAGGTCAATGTTAACTTCAGTTAATCAAGGTTATATCTGTCTTGACACAGCATCACCATCACAACAGTTTTCCCGGTCACATCTGTGGCGATACAGAGGCCTCTGTGGCGTAGCGGTAGTGCATTCGACTGCTACGACAGGTTCGATTCCTGAGCGGGAATCGAACCTGTCGTAACGTACAAATATTTGTATGCATGAATATGTTTATTTGCATTGGTCTGGGTGTTTCTATGTATAATATGTGTATGTATTTACAAAAAAAAACTATATAAATATGTTTATCCGCATTCTAGAACCCATAACACAAGCTAGTTAAACTATGCTTACCTTGGATCTAGAAAGCGCTGTGTTGAATATCGTAGAATATCACATATACCCAGTGCCATCTAGTGACAAAAAGTTGAATTACTTCGATACTACTACGTCACTACCGATCCTGAATCGCGAAATTGAAGTTCGCGCGCTGGTATAACATATATACAACAACCCATCGGCAACCGTTGGCCTGCGGTCTGCCAGGCGTGATCACCTTGCGTGACAGGATCCTCCCTTTGTGTTGGAGGAACATCACACCCCTTTTCTCCACACATCCAAAGCTTGCACTTCAGAGGTCGGTGTCCACTCTCCTATATCTACGCTTTTACGCGAGCAACTGCTGTCTACCCCCCAACCCCGAGAGGAAAGCCTGCGCTAAGCCTCGTCTGTTAATCAGCAGCAGCAGCAGGTCAGAATCGCAGTTTGATTTGGGTCCCAAGATTTTGGTGGGTCCCATACCACCGCCAGATATTTACTCACATATTATTTTATATATTATATTATTATATGTGATTCTAGGTGTTCAGTGTGCGATGATCAGCTGTCAATATGGTACTTCGAGAAGGGGGGGCTGCTGTTCTGTCAGAGCGACTACTGGACGAGGTTCGGCGAGTGTTGCCAACAATGCGCTCAGGTACTTCATTACTGTTGAAATGTTACTATACTAACATTCATCCGTCATAATAAGTGTGGAATTATATATTTCCATTCATCCATCATAATAAGTGTGCAATTATATATTTCCATTCATCCATCATAATAAGTGTGGAATTATATATTTCCATTCATCCATCATAATAAGTGTGCAATTATATATTTCCATTCATCCATCATAATAAGTGTGCAATTATATATTTCCATTCATCCATCATAATAAGTGTGCAATTATATATTTCCATTCATCCATCATAATAAGTGTGCAATTATATATTTCCATTCATCCATCATTATAAGTGTGCAATTATATATTTCCATTCATCCATCATAATAAGTGTGCAATTATATATTTCCATTCATCCATCATTATAAGTGTGCAATTATATATTTCCATTCATCCATCATTATAAGTGTGCAATTATATATTTCCATTCATCCATCATTATAAGTGTGTAATTATATATTTCCATTCATCCATCATAATAAGTGTGCAATTATATATTTCCATTCATCCATCATAATAAGTGTGCAATTATATATTTCCATTCATCCATCATAATAAGTGTGCAATTATATATTTCCATTCATCCATCATAATAAGTGTGCAATTATATATTTCCATTCATCCATCATAATAAGTGTGCAATTATATATTTCCATTCATCCATCATTATAAGTGTGCAATTATATATTTCCATTCATCCATCATAATAAGTGTGCAATTATATATTTCCATTCATCCATCATTATAAGTGTGCAATTATATATTTCCATTCATCCATCATTATAAGTGTGCAATTATATATTTCCATTCATCCATCATTATAAGTGTGTAATTATATATTTCCATTCATCCATCATAATAAGTGTGCAATTATTTATTTTGTGATTATTCAGGAGACTGCCTTACCTGTGCAGCGGTAAAGATGGTAGCCATTCGTCACTGCTGTATATGAGGGCCTCAGGCTTGAATCTCGAATCAAACAAAAAGTTGTTATTGGGTTCAGGCGTGGTTAGGGGGGGGGGAGAGCAATGTGTGTAGTGACCCCCTGAATGCGCCTCATTATCATCATCATACGAGGCCTCGTCCGTCAATCTGCTGTACTAGCTTGCAGGAGATGTTGCCTTGGGTCCCGAAGATTCTGGCAGGGCTCCAAAACACCTAATAAAAATTATAATGCTTTTTAATCACCTCGTGCTTCGCCCCTTAAGGTGATCACGGGCCCGGTGATGTCGGCGGGCGCGCACCGCTTCCACCCGGAGTGCTTCGCGTGCGAGGCGTGTGCCGCGCACATCGAGGACGGCCAGCAGTTCGCGCTCGTGGAGCGCTCGCACCTGTACTGGTATGTCTAGTCAGCCACATAAGTAGATGATTATTTACTAATTTCAAAAACTATTAACTATACAATTAATTTGGAACCCTTCCCCCCCTCCCTAAATCAAAATATTATCTACAAATCAACCCCTCCCCCCATCTACCTCAACTCCGTCAATCCCCCCCACCCCTGAATCAAAACCCCCGTCCTTACACCAAGCTACATTTTTGTTATTTTTTCGTGCGGTAATCCCCTCGGATACCCCCCCCCCCTACCGGCCGGGGACGATTATGTCGGGCTTGAACCGACTAAAACCGCACGCCGTCTCGGGTCTTAGGTTTTACTTTACTCTTAAAGCATTTCCCTCGCACCCCTACTGGCCATCTCGAAACCGGAGATGGCCCTCTCGGGTTTGGGAACCACGGTGTCCCCGTCTTGCCCCGGTTTGGGGGCGGGGTTGCCAGTCGCCCCGCCGTCCCGGCCTGCTTCTGCTGGGATGACTGGCGGCCCCACCTGCCACCCACAGACCTGCGCTCATGGAGGATGTAGGTCGTAAAGCGACCTCCGGCGCCTGAGTCGGCTGCACACCAAGCTACCTAAAATGCAACGTGCCGGCTTAGTTCTAACAGTACAAATGTCCTCGCCCACAGCGGCAGCTGCTATAGTACGGTCCGTTCAGTGTCGCACGCCATCCACGTCGTGGAGGTGCCGCCTGCTGCCGTCTCTGTCGCACACAGCGCGCCCGCCACGCTCACCGTCTCTAGGTAAGTGAGCTAGTCTTATATAATCTGACTCTACTACATTCTAGAACCTTCGACCACATTCGAGAACTTGTATTATGTTGCAGTTGGTGGAAGTGTGCTTATGAAACAAACAAGTCAGACGCATTAATAAATATTATTTTAGTTTCTTTTGGTGTACTGTTATATATTTAATAATAGGTCTTTACCTATGAAATTGCCGAAATTTTCTTACAAATTCATGAGTTCGTTATTCCTGTAATTTAATAGCTATTTTCATTATAGTATATTGTGTTTGAAAGTCGATTTCAAGATTTTACAACTCTGTATTAAATTTTGTTTTTATTGGCCGCTTGATAAATTAATTCGATTTTCAAAAACAGTACTTCCTAAATGCTATCCATTTTGATGATAAATTTCGTATTACTTAACAGCTGTCACTTTGCAAAAATGTAATAATAGTTGCTGTTTGTTAGCTTAATGTTGTCTGATTCGTACACAAAAAAAAACATAAAATTTGGATTTGTCATTCCTAAAAAAAATGCAAAAATGTTAGTACTGAAAATTGGGTTTCCTCCAATTTCTTCAAGAAAAACGGGAATTTCATATGTAACGACCTAATATATAATTGTATAATAATAAACAGTAAATAAATAATTTAATACATTAAGTATAGTATTCAAAGGAATTTAATTTTGGGTTCAGATAAGTGAATTAATTAATTTTAATAAAAAAAAAACTAATAGCTCTCAGCAGAATCTATTTTCCATTGGATTCGCTTCATTTAATTAACGTAGATATTACTAGAATCTCATATTTTCTGATTTCATAACCTAAATTCAATCTCAGCAATTTATTTTTACATAAAATCAATTTGCTTCATTAATTGATAATTTGACTAACTTCATTGATGAAATTCATATGCGATATGCACGGAATATAATATCAAGAGAAAGTGTCCCGCTGTGTCCCCGTGACCGCCTCGAACCCACTCTTAACACAAGCAATTTATGTTGAATATACTGTTTTCGGGCTGTTTGGCCGCGGTCCATAGGAAACTTGTATCCCAAACGTTTCGTCGATCACTGCGGACGACATCTTCAGTGGTATAAGTCCGGGCGCCGACGAGTGCGGAGAACCCTCCTCGGCGGCGACTTCTGCCAAACAGCCCGGAAGCAGTATATTCAACATGCAACGCCGGCCGTGGAAGCCTTAAGATTTATACAAGCAATTTAGCTTATCTGGAGGGATTAACAGGAATACTAGTAATTTCAGTTACTAATATTCTTAAACAAACAATAAAAAATGATAAGCATGGCAACACTGGTGTCCACTTAACGTGTGAGCGTTTTCTCTCGGTACTATGTTCCTTGGGATAGTGTAATGTGCCGTGCGGTGACGTCACGGGCGCGCAGCTCGCGGTGCGCAGGCGCGGCGGCGGCGGCGCGGGCGCTGCTGCGCGCCGCGCTCCGCCTGTGCATCACGCGCGCCTGCCATAGGTACCGCCCGCCCACTCCCCCACTCCCCCACTCCCCCACTCCCCCACTCCCCCTTAGCATGCCACGACTGCTTGCTGTTCTGTGCCAGATGCTTCTAATTCTTGCATTTTGTGGCCATTTTAAGAAGCTTGAATGCTTTTATAGACCACTCTAAAACAAAATATACAGGGTGAATTTTTCAAGTGGGTGTGGATGGCCATATCCATGAGATATATTGAACACATAGGTACGACAACTAAACACTTCAATCCACAAAACGCTTTTCACAAATGGTCATTGGTCATCGCAGTAACGTATGCAGAAGTGGCGCTGATATTGATATCATCCAGCATAAATTACGTAATTATTGGCATATCTATGAATTCTATGATGTAACGAATGATAGATGATGTAATATAATTAATGTTATGTATTGTGTAATCTCGTTGAGTAAGTTTCCGTTTTGACAGTTAGCTGTCAATGTTCGTCATGTCAGTCAGTTAGTCGTTCTCGTTCATCTCTATGCGCGGGAATGGCGCAGGAGCACAGATATTAATGAGTTCCGAGTTGCACCACAGGGAAAACCATAAAGTTTTTTTCTTTTCCTTTTTTAAGTTATCAGCATTTTTGTTTTGAGTTTTTTATTTGTTTTTGTTGTTTAATTGTTTGCTTACGTGACGTCACCGGTTTGGCGCCATCAGAATACCAGCGCTGCGCATGTTGTAATGGCATGTGCAGCAATTATGCTGAGATGGCGACCATATTTAGATGCGCACAATGGACCTATATTAGAATTTAAGGTTAGATTGTAAGTCATTAAGTTTAAGTTTAATTGTGCGTATGGTAAATAAAATATTTTTATTTCTTTCTTTCTTTCAAAACTATGAGTAGTTTCGAGTCCGATTTTGATGAAAATTAAACTGCATCACTGGATAAAAAATAACAATTCTCTTAACCAAAGATCCAACCTATTATGATTTTGTTGAAAACCCCTTTATTCTTACAGTTAAAAAATGAGATCTTGCCTTAAGTTTGCCGTGTGTTATAACTTCCTAGAATTCGTTCCTTATTAGCGGCACTATCGAATCCTGTAATAATACAGGGGGTATTCTTTTTCAAATCAATAAGTTCCATTCCTGGCTATGAGAATTATTTCTTTTTTAATCCAATGATGCAGTTTTGGTTTTCATCAAAATTGGACTCGAGACGCCTTTGAGCATTTTTCGCTATTCCTCATAGTTTTGGATTTGGCTATCCACGTACAGTTGAAAAATTCAGCCTGTATAAATACAGTTGCGCCACTTTCTTAAAGGGCTATGCCGAGACTACTGTATCCACTTGTTATCCTGGCATACATCGTTTGCTTCTTTTGCTTTCATAATTGTTTTCATAGGTACATGCTTGCAATATATACGTTGCAGGTAACTGATTAAATCAGGTATTTAATTGGACGTCTAGGCTGTTCATTAAACGCATCTTCTTATGTAATGACTGGATCGATAGTTAATTGAACAAGAATCATTGAACGTTTAACGATTGCGGCGTATTGAAAGATAGCTCGCTGAAGATAAATAAATTAAAATGAATGAATAAATATTCTACGACATTCTACACAGCGCTTTCTAGACCCAAAATAAGCATAGTTTAACTAGCTTGTGTTATGGGTTCCAAAATGCAACTTAATGTAACTTTAAAATTTTCAATTTTTTTTTATTATATGATGTAACTAAAAAATTGGGTTTTCGCAATTTTTTCTTTATCGGTACTATAAGATGTTACTTCGTACCAAATTTCAAGATTCTAAGTTCACGGGAAGTGCCCGTAGGTTTTGATTCCCGTGCGAGTTTCGAAAATTTGCGGAAATTTGCGGCATAAACGGCTGTATCTTTTGATTGCTTTGGCTTAGAAGTTTGAGTTTTTCACAGCTCAAAGGGACAGTAGACCTGAGTATTAGATATAAATTTCGGTTTGATACCTCCACGCGTTCCTGAGAAAAACGGTCTTGACAGACGGACGGACGGACGGACGGACAACGAAGTGATCCTATAAGGGTCCCGTTTTTTCCTTTTGAGGTACGGAACCCTAAAAACAGGTGCGTACGTCTATATCGGGCAAACTATGCATCGCACGGAAAATTTGTAACAGTAACAGTTTTGTTGCAAATTAAATTTTCTACAACTTTGGGTGTACCTTTTAGTCGTAGAACCAAGGATAACAAAGTTATTAACGAAAATAGATAAAAAATTGGGAATAATTTTTTCTAAGTTTAGATTTTATGGATTTCATTGTATTGAATTTACCATGTTTGTTAGACAGATTTGATCCTTATGATTGACCCTATCGATAGATGCCATAAAAGTACAGGGTGTTATTTTTCGGAATTTAGCCGGTTGGGTAAAAGAGTGTGGCAATCGAGTTTTCAAAATCTTTTAACACAGTTTAAGTTGTTTATAAAATTAAAATGATGTTTCTTTTCAGTAAAATTGTCTACCTATATTATTTAAGATACTTTCCCTTTATGTGACATCGCCGTGTGACGCCCTGGGTACATACATACATATATATATATATATACCTTTATTTATTGCTCGTTAAAAAGTACTAGACATACATTGTTTTAATTATTCGACAAAGCTTATACCGTGCAATGACATGATATTCACCATTTCTTGGTATGTACAAGTTTTCTTTGCGGAAAACGTTATCAATCGTCTTCTAGTACTTATTGCTTCAATTTAAATGAAAAAAAAAAAACCGAGAAACACTAATGGTTTCTCTTTCACGCGAAAACGGCTAAACGGATCTGGCTGAAATTTGGACTATAGTCCGGAATAACACATGGCTACTTTTTATCCCGGGAATAGGTTCCCATGGGTAGCAGGAACGGGATCAGAATTCCACGCGGGCGGAGCCACGGGCAACAGCTAGTTTATAATGTTAGTAGGATTCCTTCCTTTCGCCGGATAAATCGCATTATTCATGATATTGTCGGAAGTTTACGCGAATGTCACACATTGAAATAAAACTATTTTTAACGGATTCTATCGCGATTTACTTGATGTTATTTTATATTTTACATTGATCCCGACGTTTCGGTTGCTTTTCAGCAGCCATGGTCACGAGGATACATTATTCAGTTGACAGAGCTATATAAAAATACTGATTACAGGCACAGGAAAATGAATCATGCTCACTTACATTTATAAAATAAATATTGTTACAGAACAAATTCATGTCTGATGGACTTGTTTAATTATATATTCTAAATGGACTTCAAGGAAAATGGTTTTGTAATAAATTAAGATACGATGACGTGTACACCGCATTTATGGGAGACGGTAAAAGCGATAAATCATTACCTGAAAGTACATTGAGGATATTTGAATATGTGAAATGTAGGAAGCCAGCTGATGATATACGCTTTCCTGACAGCGAGTTGAGTAGACGCGAGAATTGGAAACTGTTGTAAAATTGAAGTGACCGTTTGTAATTGTAAAGTAACCGCTTTTATACTAAAGGGGTAGGCAGAGGTGCTAGCACCCACATTTCGCCAGTTCATGTTTAGGTCCCAATGTAATAGGTGGCGAGCCTATTGCCATTAACCGGGCACTTATAAACCTGCGATAAAACACACATAACTTCGAAAAGCATCGAATAGTCATTGGTGTGTGCCCTGGTAAAACCTGGGATCGAAACATGATGAGTAATGCTAGTATAACCAGTAAGTAACCACGTACCAATACGTATGACAAAAAAACGTTTTTAAAATTTTTACTCAGTCTGTTTCGGCTAATCTGCGAAATGGCTGGACCGATGTAGACGTTACGCGAAGAGCCACCGATACATGGTGGATATTCCTCTTATATGCACAAAACTTTTCAGCAAGACGTTCATTATGCGTACTGCATGGCTGGGAGTCTTCAAGTCTAGAGTGAACAGGTTACTTCTAGACAAGCGTGCTCCACCTTAGACCACATCATCACTTACCAACAGGTGAGATAGTGGTCAAACGCAAGCCTATTATATATCACTACATAGTATTCTGTCTGCCTCTATGTATCCTTAGATCTTTAAAACTACACAACCGATTTTGATGCGGTTTTTTTTAGATAGAGTGATTCAAGAGGAAGTTTTAAATATATAATACATGCATAACATCAAGCGAGTGAAACCGCTGGCGTCCGCTAGATAATAAAAAAAGGTCCGAGGAATATTAATTCGGAGTTTTTTTAATTAATAAAATGAACTTCTAAACAATACCGAGAGCGTCGGTATTAACGCGTCAACCCTGCGGTTATCGTTTCGAGGGCTTACCCGGGGACACTTGGGGAGGACACCATGCGGTTTTAGTCGAACATGACATAACCACCCCCGCTGGCCGTCGGGGGGGTATCCGAAGGGATTTCCGCACGTTAAAAAAAAAAAAAAGCGTCGGTATTAACTATTAATATAAATAGAATGTCAATGCATCACCGTATCGTTCGATCATACGTCACAGGACCGACTGCCTAGTGTGTCTGTGTGTCGACAGACCTCATATCAGTCAGTCATAATATGTGCACAACTTTAAGTGTGATTTAAGCAATCATTCGTGTGTTTAATACTACACGTGACATTTTGTTTTAATATTGTTTCGTGTGTGTTTGTTTTTAATACAATATCATTACATAGTACATTTTTTTAGTAAATTTTACGCTATTGTCTGGTTTTACTGTCATTTAGATATTTTTAATGAAACGTGCATAATTTTGTATATAATTTACCCTAAATTAACGTTTTGAAGACCCAGAAATCGGTATATATTATTTACAAGTGTTTATTGCCCCATTTGGATAATTAGCGTATGTGATTTTGAATTGTAACATAACTGCGTAGTTGTGTTACATTGTGCATATATCATGGAGATAATTATACGGTATGTTACAAATTTTGGAGATCACTAATTTCCACTAGCTACGATCGTAACCTTTTGCTTCTTCTACTTCCATAGTTGTTATTATGCATGTTTTCATTTAACTAAAACAAACAAAATCTATATAGAATCTACATACACTAGTTATTTATATACAAAGGTTGTCTCGAAGAGATCGCTTTAAGCGATAAGACCGCCCATTGAACATAATAATTACATTATAATAGGTAAGTTAAGTACTTGCGAAATTTCTTTGTTGGTGTACAATAAAGTATACATACATATACTCACGCCTTTTTTCCTCCGAGGTAGGCAAAACAGCCCGCCATTTGTTTCTGTCCTTACATACTTCACGAGCTTCCTTCACTGACATTAAATCTTTCATGCAAGCCCACCGGTTCAAGTGCTTTTGACCTGCCCTACAATAAAGTATATTCTATTGTATTCTATAGCATGTAACGATTAATGTTTTATGGGGTAAATGAAGTTGCAGAAATTTAAGGGGTGACTTATGCACTGTAAGATTTAATAAAGTAATTGATGCTAACTACCGGCTAGGGCGAGCAGAGATAAATAAAAGGTTGATTACAATATATTACGAGATTATAATCGGTGTAAGATATCGTTACATGAATTTATATTTGGTATTGGAGTAAATGAACCTCAGGAAGGGATTCGTAATAAATATTCTGCCGTGGCGTTGTTCGGTCCGTTGTGCAAAGATGGTAGTATGCACTTAGCTAGTGGACACGGGCTAGATGTTGCCGGCGTGCCAGGGTCTCCGCTGGTGTGCCTCATTACCGCTATGATGGTGCGAAGCCCGGTGCGAAGACCCTGGAAATAGAAAAAGTGCGGGTCAGTTTGTCACTAGGTAATTACCTCCAAGTGACCCGCTAAAATAGCAGGTGAAGAGAATCTCCCAGCGGCAATGCAGCGTAGCTAGAAGCTATAATAAAAAGAATACAAGTAGGCATCACAAGCTGGTGCCGCGACCTCTGACCGTACGGGTCATCGGCCTCGTGGCACTAAATAGGTAGGCTGAAATAGCACACAGTATAAAATAAAATATATTAAGCCATGCATTTTAGCAGGCAATAAGCTGCACCGCTGGAAAGTCTTCACCTGTAGAAAGAGGTAGGAAATGTTGATCTCAAAACTTACCCGGAGCCGACAGCAGTTGGCCACGGGGTCAAAGTGACCTTCTTCGGCGAAGGTTCCAAGGAAAGGGACGATTTAAGAGCCGTCAGTTGATAACTGGGCTAGTGTTGTCCAATCTCGCTCGCACAACCATAGATAAATAGTAATAAGTTAAAGAAACATACTAAAATATCGATTAATTTATGGATATAATTCTTATTTGATTTCTAAAGAATCCACAACGTTACAAGCATGAAGAATAATTTCTTAAATCTGCAGTCTGTCCATCAATAACTGTATCAAAAAGGAATATTCATTCGTTTCTGATATAGCTGTTGATGCCCTTATTGATTATTCATTTTGGCAGTTTTGGAGGCGGTAATCGCTGACCAGTTGTAGTGTCTTCGGCTTGTACTATTCTGGCCGCTGAAAGGCCTCGGTATTAGAGTGTACCGCTTTGTCCTACAATACCACAGGATTACAAATAAAAAAAAAAGTATATAAGTATGTTTATCCGCATTCTGGAACCCATAACACAAGCTAGTTAAACTATGTTTACTTTGGCTTTAGAAAGCGCTGTGTAGAATGTTGTAGAATATTTATTTATTTATTACCTCAAATCTACATTTTCCTCTATACGCCATTAATAATACATTGTCGGAGACCTTATCCTATATAGGTATTATTTGTTATAACCATTGGAATGTGGTGTTGGCGGCGTTTTCTGAGATATAAATGGACTGCTCACTACAGTGGAAAGGGGAATGCCCATTCTTGGTTGCGCTTTTCGACGTTCGCGTCAATATTTCAAATGTTAAAAAATAATATTGATTATAGTATGACTTTTCAACACAACGCTTCTATAGAACGTGGGGTTTGAATTCAAATTATAAAGATATAAAACTTGAATGAATAATCGTTTCCATTTTAATTTAATTGTTACCATTATATAAAATAAACCATTGGTGGTAGAATGCAAATATACCAATCTTTTTAAAATAAAATGGTTATATAATAATACGTGATAATACCTAATTCGCAATGTGACATTCAAATATATCGCAGTTATGAAATCTTAATATTTCGTGTATGTATTCGTAGTTTATTAGTGATAATCAGTTAAAGTTGTAAAATAATTTGTGCTTCAGTGGTAGTTTTCTCTTAATTTATACATGGTATCCCTGTCTTACTCAAACGTCAATTCAACAGTCTGTGTCACAATATTTTCTTGTTGTTGTTGTTTTTCTCGTTGTAATCATTTAATTTCTCAATAACCCCAAGTTCTATTACAATATGCGTTTATATTTCAGATAATGCTTAATGCAGGCTTTTTAATGCAGTATATACTGATGTGACATAAAAAAAGGTGTGCAACCAATTTCCATACTGACATGGGCATTGTCCTTTCCACCGTGAAAGAGTTTCCTATGAAACAAAGACTTTCGTCAATCGTTCAAGCAAGCGTCGGTGGCTTAGTGGTTAAGTCGACCATACGATCGAGAGGTCCCGGGTTCGAATCCTGGCCATTACAGTACCGAGGTGTACTCACTCCTAACACAAGCAATTAAGCTTAGCTGGAGGGGTTAGGGGGTATATTAGTAATTTCGGTTTTTTTTTTTTTTATTGAACTTCATGCACAAAGTACATTGGCGGACTTAATGCCATAGGCATTCTCTACCAGTCAACCATAGGGTGGTGCAGAACTAGAACGAGGCAGGCATTAACATGAAATCTACATTTAACTAATCCAAAATAATAGATACTGATATATATATACATAAATACAGAACACAAATACATATACCTACATATATAAAATAAACATACATACATAATCAATATAAAACAAAACAGAATATACAATTACCCTTGAGATGAATCTGCTAACTCTTTGAAAAGCAACAGCCGTACTCTAGACCTGAACACATCCCTGCTCGTGCTCATCCTGATCTCAAGAGGGAGAGCGTTCCACAGAAGTACAGACTGAACGAAGAAAGAGGAGCCTAAGTAGCCAGTTGTATGGGAAGGGCATAAAAGGAGACGGTTATTCGAAGAGCGAAGATTTCTATTATGGTTTGAACATAACAGTTGGAAAGAAGAAGTTAAGTAAGTAGGAGATGTAGGAGAGTAGAGAACGTTAAAAAGAGTAGTAAGTGAGCGTAACTTACGGCGATGACGGATAGGCAACCAATTAAGCTGGGAACGGAAAGAAGACACATGGTCATATTTACGAAGATTGAAGATGAATCGAATGCAGTTATTAAGAAGACGGTCTAACTTGTCAAGAAGGTCTGCATTCAGGTCAAAATAGCACACATCACCATAGTCAATCAGGGGATAAATTAAGCTTTGGACCAATGCCACTTTCGTCTTCATTGGTAGAAAGTTCTTTAAACGGTACAGAACCCGAAGCCTACTCGTTACCTTTTGGCTCAAGTTTGTGACTTGCACTCGCCAGTCAAGAGAGGAGTCGAGGTAGAGCCCCAGATCCTTCACCGATGCACTGAATGGAATTATTGTGCCGCCATACATTACTGCTGGCAGCGCTGTAATATCAATTTTGCCGGTTATCCTACTACCACCTACCAAGATAGCCTGACACTTGGATGGGTTCACGGTTAACCCGAATTTAGTGGACCAGTTTTTTAAAGTTTCCAGATCCCTGTTCACATCCCGGATCGCTGCTGTTATGTCGTCTGCAGGCGCTTGAGCATAAATCTGTAGGTCATCTGCATACAGATGATACGCACATCGAAGGTTGTAAGTAACGAGATTAATGAAAATAGAGAATAACACGGGAGAGAGAATACCGCCTTGAGGAACACCAGAATCAAGAACACACCAGTTCGATGAGAAATCACCAATGCGAACAGATTGCTGGCGTGCCTGAAGATAACTCGAGAAAAATTCCAGTGCTTCCGGGGAGATTTTAAGATAGGAAAGGATAGATAGCAAGATATCGTGACTAACTGTGTTGAAGGCGTTAGAAAAGTCGACCAAGACAAGCACTGTTACCTTAGTAGCCTCCATACCAGTCCTTATATCACCAGTCACTTTTAAAAGAGCAGTTGTGGTGCTATGGCCCGGCCTGAAGCCCGATTGTAAAGGAAGAAGGCAAGTTTTGATGGATAAACAAAGCAAGTTGTTTCTGCACACAGGCCTCAAGCACTTTTGACAAGAAAGGAAGAATGGAAATAGGACGAAAGTGGCTGAGGAGTAAAGCATTGCTTTTTTTAGGCAATGGAATTATGTAGGCTTTACGCCTAAGAGCTGGGAACATTCCAGAGTAGATAGAGTAATTAATTATATGGGAGATTGCCGGAAGCAATTGATCGAGAATTGTCACAATCATGCGACGGCTTATGTTATCACAGCCGACTGCGTTAGTTTTAATTGAGAGAATTTTCTTTTTGATCTCCTCGGTTGCAACTGGAGAAAAGTTGAAAGTCTCTATGTCGGGACTGATAAGGCCAGCAATATAATCCAGAGTATGACACTTGATTTGGTTATCAAGAGGAGCAGTAGTGGAGAAATGCATATTTAGATCATCCAAACCAACTGTCGACTGAAAGTCCTCTTGCTGTTTACCAATGCCCAAAGTCCTGAGAAACTTCCATATATTAGTAGGTGAAGAAGAACTGATATTATCATGAATATGTCGGCGTTTAGCATTGCGTATCATCTGGTTGCAGCGATTTCGAGCTGTCTTGAAGCAGTCCCAGTTGTCCTCAGTGCGATGTTTCTTAAATTTATTAAAAGCTCGATCTCTACTCCGCATTAGCAATCTAACCTCCATCGTCATCCATGGTGCCGGTGATCGCTTAAGTTTCACACTCCTGATGGGAGCATGAACATCGTAGAGACTGAGCACAAGGTTGTTAAACACTGAAACTTTATCATCAACGGTCAGTGCTGCATCTAAGGCATGCCAGTTCAATAGGGAAGCATCCTGGCGTAATTTGTCCACATTCATGCGTCCAAAACTACGCACAGAACGTACCCTAGGAGGAGACTTAGGGGGTTTTAGAACGTAGGAGAGAAAAATAAGGTCATGACGCGAAAATCCTGGTGCAGTCATTTGTCCGTGGCAGGAAATGTGTGAAACCGACGAAATTAAAATTAGGTCAATGTCCTCAACCAGGATGTTGTGATGAGTAGCTGTTAACGGTAGAACATGGAGACTGACTGATTCGACAATGTGGCGAAGTTTACGGGCCTCTGGTAACTGAAGATCTAGGAGATTCGTGTTAAGATCGCCCATGATGACGTGATGCATGTAAATTGACCCCAAATTCAGATTCCAGAACTGTTTCCAGACTGGAGAAGTAGTTAACAGAAGGAGGACAATAAACAAAATAAACCGAGAACCAGTTTGATTCCCCTGACACAAACCTCAAGAAATAAGAACTCTGCGTCAGCAGTGTAGCCTGAACTCGAAGAAGCTAGAATCCTGTAGGGTAAAGAGCTACGAATGTAAATGGCAACACCACCTCCACCCTTGCCAGTACGGTCGTTACGTATAAGAATGAAGCCAGGAAGAGAGTAAGAAGTAGACAATAACTCAGGTTTGAGAAAAGTCTCCGAGATCAGGATAGCATGGACGTTCGTGTTTGCGAAAGCCTCCACTAAGTCACTATAGTGACAGGGTATGCTCTGTGCATTTATATGACACACATTCAGCAGGTTGTTAGATTTTTGTGTAAAAGTCTGTCGCAGGCGATCACCAAGAGTAGTACTACCCGTTAGAGAGCTGAAGCTGTCATCGTTGCTTAAAAAAGATTCGTTAGCAGAATGAAAATAATCATCGTCTTCGGTTATCATATACAAGTTATCTATATAGAATAAAAAATATATATAATACTAATACTACAAATATATAGGTATTAAGAATAGTAAATATTAGAGAGAATTGCAAAATAATGAAAACTAATATGCTAAATTTCTATCAAAACGTAATGCGGCGTTGTGTCTCTGCACCACCCGCCAGCCAACAAACACAATAATATAAATATACATTTAAAAGTCTAACAAAAAAAAAGAGAATATAAATCAATTGAGTCTACTTGTGTAACGAAACGTTAAGTTACAATGTAGAATTTCTAATATGAATTGCTTCGGAACGCAACCCGTCGTGTCACTTTGACACATTGACAGCTATTTTGTTATTTTACGAAATATCAAGAATGCATTTTAATAAGTACATTTAATTATTTACTAGTAGGTAGTTCGAAGTTCTATAGTGATTAGATTAATTAATAATAATTACTGCATAAAATAATACCTGAGTGCTAGATGAACGGGTTACGTGAAGCAAATGAATGACAACAAAGTTACACTTTACGGGATATGTTCTTGACTCCGCTGGACTGAGAGGTACTGGGAGGCTTGGGATGCGCCTTAGTTAGTGACTGCAATTCTTTAGCAGTGACTATCTTGTGTCTACTGCCATCCGGGATCTTAACCACGATCACGCCGTCCTGCGTCCAACAAGCCCGAGCACCGAAATGAAGCCTTGCCTTGGTGAATACCGCCTGCCTCACCCTAGTCAAGAAATCTCTGAGTGAGACGGGCGAGCCCTTTAAGGCTGTCTTGGCTCTCCATATGGCTGATCTCACTTGCAAGCTGGAAAAACGCACAAGGACTGGCCGATGATGTTCCTTACTGACGGTACCTAGCCTGTGACAGGTGATAATTGAAGCAGATGAGCAGTCTTTCAAACCTAGCTTCTTATGAAGTATATCCACTATGGCTTCTTTACAGTCTTCATTCTCAGACTCTGCAACCCCCAGAAATATGAGTGCCTTACGCCGGTGTCTTGTCTCCATGCTATCAATGGCCCTTGAACACTCATTGATTTGCTTACGTAGCAAGCCAAACATGCCGTACATGAGCTCCCTGAAGGTCCGGAACTCTTCAGCCACTCTCGCCACAGTGTCCTTAGCCAGACCTCCACTTTAAAGTTGTGCCTCCAACTCCTCCATCCTCTTTGTGAAGCACTCCTCTAAGGACTTTTGTGCTGACTCAATATTACTTAGTTGAGACATAATAAAATGTGCTTTGTTGAAGTGCTGGCAGGTGGTGTATTTTGGATTTATGTTACATAAACCTTTGCAAACGTGAGTAGCACTTATTTAGACTATATGCCACTTGATGCACAGAAAAAATAGGGTTTAATTTAAGTAAATCCAATTAAAATAATATTTTATCTCTGATGAAATGTGTTAACGGTTTCACACCTACCCCCGGAAAAACCACTAATATTATTTACGCGGGGGCGCGCGTAAGCCGCCGCTTCTGTCGCAGGATATCCTCAGCTGGGCCTTAACCGGGTTACCGGTTATCTCACCTGGCTGGGACGTCCGCCGAAGCGGCGTGAAGATGAGCGCCCCGCCTCCAACGAACTCCAAAGGGGACCATAACCCCGAGCCAACGCCCCCCCTCTATTAAGAAGGGGAGAAGATCATTACTTGCAGGGGGTCAACGCCCCGAGACAAGTGTCCACGTACCCCAGCTGGGGTACTGTGAAGGAGTCAAGACTAATATTACTTACAAAAAAAAGTGCGAATCCTTCCAATTTTTGTACGTATCATTCATAACGAAACGGTTGGTGGTACAGGGAATGCTAGAGGGTCAGCTTTCTCACGATCAATCTCCCACAAGATGGACACTATGGACAGAAATTCATCTATCTGAATCCTATCCCTTACTGAGTGAACACGCAGAGAATGCTCTACAAAACCGAAGCAAGTCGATTTTAGCTGGACTCTTTTTCCCAACACGTGCTAAATTAAGAGCAGTAGCAGTAAGGTAAAGGACTGCTGAAGGTGCATGTACACCAATAGCACACTAAGACGTAGATATGGTTGTGTATATAGAATAAAATTAGTAGTTAAGATCATAGTGAATTAAGAATAAACCAGTCATCAAGTTGAGCCCGACTTTGACTCAGTACCTTTCCAAACCCCTCACTGTGGCCAAGACACCCTTAGCCGTCAGTACCTGATCGGTCTTGTGAGCCTGCTTGACCGGTAGTGAGAAAACCTTACCACCTGCACCCCGCTTCCTGTCTCTGTCTTTCTGGTGTCTTAGGTCGCCTGGCATCAGACATCCTGTACATATTATATATATGTATTTTTAAATACTTGTAGTAGGTCTAGGGAAGTAGGGACGTGTAGGGGTACCAACGAAGCACCGTAGTTATTTGTGTCACCGAACACCACCGAGTACCACGCCGTGACGAACTATAGGTTAGGGTTACGAACAGGACTTGGTCTGCCAGGGATCCCCCGAGAGCCAAGCGTGTATTGCACCGTAGAGTAGCAGTTAGGATTACGTTGGGACTACAGTAGTATAGGGTGACGGGATTAGGATTAGATAGAATAATTTGCCTTAGGAGTACCGTAAGTACTCATTCATTAGTGCAGGCTAGGATACAATATTAGGTTAATCACATCTCCTGAACAGTCGAGGTAAGTGCTGTTATCTCCCTTTTCACAGTGGTAGTAATCTTTATAAAGATAAGAAGTGTTGCATTATACGCTCGTAATTGTAGGAAACACCGCTGTTAGAGCTTTAAATGTGTGCTAATTTTGTTCGCTGTCCAATCCTCGCCGCTCATTTAAATGCAATGTCGAATATATGTTATTGAATGCATTTTTTTTTCTTTAATAGCTAATTGATAGTGTCTTTTGTCGCTTTCGAATGCACGCCACTTCCTTATCAGGCTGCCTAAATTGTTAAGTAGTAGTAACTATGGTAGTAAGTAGAAAAATAATGAAATATTACATTTTTCATGCTTCCAAACCAACTATTATCTATTACCAAATATTAGGCTAGATACAGAAATACACATTGAATTTTCCTAGTAAGCCGTAGATGGCCCAGGGTCAGCCGGTGTGCGAGGGAATTGCCTTATTAAGTCACCTTACACCCCGGCATCTGAAGACCCGTAACGGCGTGCGGTTTAAGGGGGGTATCCGAAGGGATTTCCGCACGAAGAAAAAAGAAAGTACAGTCACTACAAGTACCTACTTTTTAACTGTTAGTGATTTTGCAATGTTTGTTGCGAAAAATATATTTTCAATTTAAACATTATTTGTCTTTCACCCACAAGCCCATAATTAGTTGTAATAATTCAAACATCTTAATAAAAAAAAACGTTAAAATTTTATGAAATCTCCTAATCGTTTCCCTCTCAAGTCAGTATCCTTCCTAATGTACCTTTAGCCATGATTTAATCAATGAACCATTCCCAGAATCGACTCATCATGCGGCCTTCTGACGTTACACATCGGAGACAAGATCCTGGAGATTAATGGGACGCCCGTGAGGAATCGGCCGCTGGATGAGCTCGAGAGGGCTTTGGGCAGGCGGGATGCTGTTATACAGGTATTACTTAACTCTTACTATCGAATATACCGCGGTAGCCTAGTGGTATGGGTAAAGGACTGCTGAGACGAGGTCTCGGGTTCGTTCCCAGGTATTTACCATGGCACACACCAAGGACATTTCGATGCTTTTCGAAGTTATGTGTGTATTTATCGCAGGTTTATAAGTGCCCGGTTAATGGCAATAGGCTCGCCACCTATTACATTGGGACCTAAACATAAACTGGCAAAATGTGGGTGCTAGCACCTCTGCCTACCCCTTCGGGGATATAGGCGTGAGTTTATGTTATGTTATGTAATTATATTTCCACTTCTCTCTATTCCAGTTAACAATAGAGCATAGTCCAGAGACAAACACGAAGCGCCCACAGTCCAACAACTCAGCACACACACATTCAAACACGCACGCAGAGGAAGACAAGCCCAAACACGATCTGTCGCCTGTCGAAAGAAAAATATTTAGCAATAAAGAAGACTTGAAGAAACATTCCGAGGAAGATCTACAAGGAAGAGAAATTGAGAAAAGGAAAGAGCGGCTGTTTAAGAGAAAAGGGGAGGATGGGGGCAAGTGGGTCAATAAGAGACAAACCCCGTCTTCCCCGTTACTAGGTGATAAGGAGAAAAGTAGCAGTATGTCAAAATTGCTCGATGCGTAAGTATTTCATTTCAGCTTTTAGCGTCATATAATTTGCCGTATGGCAAACCTAAGTCATATAAGGACTGCCGCACATATAGTGAAGCGCAGCGCAGAGCCTTTTACACTGCCAAGACATTATCGACTTTTTAGGGTTCCGTTGCCAAATGGCTAAAAACGGAACCCTTATAGATTTGTCATGTCTGTCTGTCTGTCCGTCCGTATGTCACAGCCACTTTTCTCCGAAACTATAAGTACTATGCTGTTGAAACTTGGTAAGTAGATGTATTATGTGAACCGCATTAAGATTTTCACACAAAAATAGAAAAAAACATAAAATTTTGGGGGTTCCCCATACTTAGAACTGAAACTCAAAAATTTTTTCCTCATCAAACCTATACGTGTGTGGTATCTATGGATAGGTCTTTAAAAATGATATTGAGGTTTCTAATATAATTTTTTTCTAAACTGAATGGTTTGCAAGAGAGACACTTCCAAAGTGGTAAAATGTGTCCCCCCCCCCCTGTAACTTCTAAAATAAGAGAATGATAAAACTAAAAAAAATATATGATGTACATTACCATGTAAACTTCCACGGAAAATTGGTTTGAACAAGATCTAGTGAGTAGTTTTTTTATAATACGTCATAGGTGAGATAGAGAGGTCAAACGTGAGCCTATCATCCATAAAAAAAAACGCAATTTACCTATCATTCAATCAACTCAAATATAAAATTTAAAAAAAGCATTATTATGTTACTTGCTGCTACGGAACCCTTCATGGGCGAGTCCGACTCGCACTTGGCCGCTTTTTAGCGTTTAAATTAGATCGAAAATTGGTTAACATCGAATTATCTTCCAGATTCTAGAGTATCGACTTGCCGTGTTCATTCATTTTAGATCTAATGCTAAAGTACACAAAGTGAATAATGCTTAGGCAGTACAAAATGCTTGGCGCTGCGCTTCGTCATATATGCGCCGGACCTTAGGCGCGGTTTATACAGAAGAGGACGTGTAGCAGTGGCGGCTAGTCAAAGTAACGCAATATAAACCTTATAGCACATAACACAACGTCGTTTTTGTCATAAAGGAGAATTGCGCACGCGCCTCCAGGTGACGTCCCGCCACTAGGTGACCCACTACCGCCACAGCGACGTGATGCTATGTGCTATAAAGGTTTATATTGTGTTACTTTGACTATCCGCCACCGCTACACGTCCTCGCCACGTCTTTTTTGTATAAACCGCGCCACAAACTACATTATCAGACGTCACAAAAGGCGTAGCCGCTTTTTCATGTCGCCGACATAGTTTTGAAACCAGTGAACATTTTGAAGTAAACATATATTTACACTGTCATACTGAATTTCGAAGTTCAAAATAGCGATCAACTGTAGCCCTAAAGTACCGAAACGGGACTCACGGTAGTGCGAAAGTGCGCCACATCGATACCCATAATTTCGAATGTTTTCCACCGCGAAGCACGGTAGTGCGACAGTATTCCACATCGAGTCGCATTTCACAGGGCTACAGTTCATCGCTATGTGATGTCGGCAGGGTTAGGTTAGGTTAGAACTGTGACCATAACAATTGCACAACAAATGCCAGATAAATAACTCGATGTGGAATACTCGTTTCAGTTTGATAGAAATAGTTTTTTATAGATTTTATTGGCAACAGGATACAAAGTCCTTAATGCCTATTATTTCAGAGGCAAACTCAATGTTGCGAACAACTGTATGTAAATTTTCCCTAAATAACTTATAAAATGATATCTTAAACTTTCTTAATTATATTTTTTTTTCGAATTAATTAAAACTCGAATTGTGTAAAAAGAAATTGCAGTTATACAAAGTAATAAATATAATTTTCAATAAATATTTTGATACATGTACCACTTAACCCAATACAGATTGATACCACTGTAGAGATTTCCCATGTCATATAGATGATTTAGAGGATTTGTGATTTGGAGTAGTTGTTATTCGATTATGGATGGATGATATACGCGTGGGCTCTGGACTTGCAGCGTGGACGGCGAGGCGGAGGCGGAGGCGGAGGGCGTGCTGCGCGACCTGAGCCGCGCGCGCTCCTTCCGCGCCGAGCCCGCGCCCCGCCACACCGTGTTCCGCGCCTGCGACCTGCTGCAGGTGCGCGCCTGCTCCGGCTGTTCGCTACACCAGCTTCACTAACTTGCTATCTCAACACTGAGCTAAAAAATACTAGATGTGTGTGCTCTCTGAAGAATGGTCCCAATCGCAAATTTCTTTGCCCCGCAGGGTGAGCTCCTAGGATCAGGTTTCTTCGGCGAGGTGTACAAGGTGACCCACAGGGACACGAACGAGGTTATGGTGCTCAAACAACTGTACAGGGTGGACGAAGATGCGCAGAGGAACTTTCTCAAAGAGGTGAGTCGTAGTGTGATGTTGTGTACGACAAATGAGCCTAAAATTATTATCCGCTTCTCATTCTTTAGGTTTGGATTTTGCAGCTAGACTAGAATAAATAAATAGACCATAGAACCGCAGTGTTCGGACTCCTTCGGACACTATAGTTAGTTGCCTGGCCATAATGCGTCAGCGGTATTAAAATAAAATTGTATAAATATTTTAAATATAGAGAATAGGAAAAAACAAACGCTTGGCGGACAGTTCGAGACAGCGGGTGACCAGGGGCTCCGGCCTCGACCCGCCATACGAAGAGAGTATCAAGAAAGTGGTATCTTAGGCTCAATCAGTGGGCAGAATCCGCGTTCCTCCCTAGTTCGATCAGTAAATCTAAATAATCTCGCGTAAAGTCCCCTAAAATACGTTGATAGGAGTTATATGTGAAAATAAATGATAGAGAATATAAAATTACTTGTGTTATCATTTAATTATCACGAAAAGCTGTGAAGTCAGACTCCCGACGTCACAGAACCTACTAAGTTTCTTACCGGAGTGTTTTCGAACCGGTGGTCCATTTGCTAAACATTAATCAAATTTTTTATCTTCCACGTTTTGTCAGTGTCTTTAATGTTCATAATGCCAAATATCGATTGATTAATAATATTCTAATAAGTAAATAATGTAATTCTGAGAATTTAATTTTCATAATACCTAATTTCAATTAACTATCTAGATCTATACTTCTATACTAATATTATAAAGAGGAAAGATTTCTATGTAAGTATGTTTGTAACGAATTGGCTCAAAAAGTACTGGAGCGATTTCAAAAATTCTTTCACCATTAGAATGCTACATTATCCCTGAGTAACATAGGCTACTTTTTATCCCGATATTCCCACGGGATCAAGACTTACGCGGTAGTAACCACGTGGCGATGCTAGTATTATATATTCAGATAAACAATCTTAAAGGAAGTATTCAATTGTCATATTCTTATAACATTATGTACTTACGGCCTCTGCGGCGTAGCGGTAGTGCATTCGACTGCTACGACGGGAGGCGCGGGTTCGATTTCCGCTCAGTGCAAATATTTGTATGCATGAATATGTCTATTTGCATTGGTCTGGGTGTTTCTATGTATAATATGTATGTATTTACAAAAAAAAAGTATATAAGTATATTTATCCGCATTCTGGATCCCATAACACAAGCTAGTTAAACTATGCTTACTTTGGGACTAGAAAGCTCTGTGTAGAATGTCGTAGAATATTTATTTATTTATTTAATTAATTATTTATTTATTTATTTTCTTGGTGACAAAATTATTTAATGTGAGTTTATGATTACCTGAAATAAATTTTGATTACCTGAAATAAATTTTATTATTATTTAATGGTCTATCTTATCTATACAGGATAAATTATTTTTGACTTTGGCTTTTATGGGAGTGACTGCCATGTGACCTCACAACCCAGCTTACAGGTGATGTTGACTTAACCCCAAAGGTCTTGATGGACCCCATACACCACTTTAAAGTTCGGATCCATATGTTTGTCCAGGTGGCAGTCCTGCGGTCGCTGAAGCACCCAAACGTGCTGCGGTTTATCGGCGTACTGTACAAGGACAAGCGGCTGCACCTCGTCACCGAGTACGTCGCCGGAGGGACCTTGCATCAGTTGCTACAGGTAGCTGACGTACCCAGCTATGTAGCTATCGTTTTATTGTCAAGTAATCCTTATAGAAAAACAACGTGGCTTTAGTTGATTCAGAACAGAACTATACAATATGTAACAAAACTAGTGTCCGATCAGTAAAAGTGTTTTTAAGTATCAATATGAGTGTCAGATTATGCAGGCCTTGTTGGAAAATAAGTTAAAAATACCCTACAAAAACTGCAAAAAAATTTAGGTAGCCAGTTGTGGGCCGCCGCTAAATATTATGGGAAATCTACTTTGTGGTGTTGTCATATTCTTAGATTTTGGGAAGATAGTGGGTAATTATGATACTTGGAAAAGGCATTTTGAATTTCATTAATATGTATATTTAATTTATTATATTATTATGTATTTAGTATACCTGGCCATTACACTACCGACGTGAACCCACTCCTAACACAAGCAATTTAGCTTAGCTGGAGGGGTTAGGGGGAATATTAGTAATTTCGGTTGCTAATATTCTTTTTTTAAAAAAAAAAAAAAAAATACCTATGTTCCCCTTTTTAATCGGACACTAGTTTTGTTATATAGTGTGTATACAAGTATATACTTACATAATATGTAAATATGTAATATGTAAATTTATTCCCAAAAGAAAACAGAGTTGATTCCACCAATCTGAGGGTTTTATTTTTCAAAGCTATATTTGTGTCGTAATTTTAATATTACTCACTAAGCCTAATTAATATATCTTGTCTTTTTTGCATTGAAAATTAATTATTACAGTCCAAAATAATCTAAGAAGTGCATTTTGACACATGGTTTTTCATAGTATTTGTTTTACCCTACTGTATTTTTTTGGTATTTTTATTTTTAGAGACAGTTAGTTCACAAACCTGTGTTGCCATGTAAGTTTCCAAATTGACATAAATTACATTGCAAATTTTGTGGGGTAATTTTTTTCTATTTATTTTCCAATATATCTACACTTAATTATAACTAATATTAATTAATTAAAACTAATACATAAACAGAATCCAATATTGACACCTATATACACCTTCACTTATCAGACACTAGTTTGGTTACATACTGTATAGACACAGCCTAGTACGTGGCGACATGTGTGTTTACCCCTGTGCAGGAGCCGGCGGTGTCGCTCCCCTGGCGCGACCGCGGCCGCCTGGCGCGCGACGTGGCGGCGGGGCTGGGCTACCTGCACCGCATGAACGTCATCCACCGCGACCTCAACTCGCACAACTGCCTCGTGCGCGCCGACCGCAGCGTCGTCGTCGCGGACTTCGGCCTGGCGCGCATCGTGCAGCGCACCGCCAGCAGCTCGCTCGACCGCCGCCACGCGCACGCGCACAGCACGCTGCGCAGGAAGCGCTACACGGTGCGTATGTGCAACTGTAAGGTGCCCTGCCCAGGTAACGCTTTGGTCGGGTATACATCGTGCAGCGCGCCGCCAGCAGCTCGCTCGAACGCCGCCACGGGCACGCGCACAGCACGCTGCGCAGGAAGCGCTACACGGTGCGTATGTGCAACTGTAAGGTGCCCTGCCCAGGTAACGCTTTGGTCGGGTATACATCGTGCAGCGCGCGGCCAGCAGCTCGCTCGATCGCCGCCACGCGCACGCGCACAGCACGCTGCGCAGGAAGCGCTACACGGTGCGTATGTGCAACTGTAAGGTGCCCTGCCCAGGTAACGCTTTGCTCGGGTATACATCGTGCAGCGCGCCGCCAGCAACTCGCTCGACCGCCGCCACGCGCACGCGCACAGCACGCTGCGCAGGAAGCGCTACACAGTGCGTATGTGCAGCTGTAACGTGCCCTGCCCAGGTAACGCTTTGGTCGGGTATACATCGTGCAGCGCGCCGCCAGCAGCTCGCTCGACCGCCGCCACGCGCACGCGCACAGCACGCTGCGCAGGAAGCGCTACACAGTGCGTATGTGCAGCTGTAACGTGCCCTGCCCAGGTAACGCTTTGGTCGGGTATACATCGTGCAGCGCGCCGCCAGCAGCTCGCTCGACCGCCGCCACGCACACGCGCACAGCACGCTGCGCAGGAAGCGCTACACAGTGCGTATGTGCAGCTGTAACGTGCCCTGCCCAGGTAACGCTTTGGTCGGGGTATACACCCCGGATGCTATCTTTATAGATTGGCAAAAGGATGCTTTTATACTATAATGCCCGTAGTAGCAACTCTACAACAATGACTGTGGAGATCTAGTATCTAGTTAGTCAAATGTATTATTAAATTGTCACCAGGTCGTCGGTAACCCCTACTGGATGGCTCCAGAGATGATGAACGGCAACGTTTACGATGAAAAAGTCGATGTATTCTCATTTGGAATCATATTATGTGAGGTAAGAAAACCAAATCCATGAAATATTATTTTTTTAAAGTACATTGCGTACGATATAAAAGATTTTGACGATGTGCAGGGCCCTGCCAACATCCATAAGGTCCAAGCCAACCTAGTCTGCAAGCCGGCGCCTGCTAAACAACAGACGTAGCTCTGGCGCAGGCGCACCTCTCACGGTTGGAACGTCAGACGGCTGTCGCTCCTGGAAATGCCGACATACTAATCAAAAACAATAAGCGGGCCTCGGGCTCCGAAGTACAAACTTGCAACTGGGAAATCGCTATTATGATGATGATGTTCACATGATAAAGAAAGTATAAGAAATAAATATTGTCCCGTTTCAGATAATAGGGCGCGTGTCCGCCGATCCGGATTTCCTCCCGCGAAGGTCGGATTTCGGTCTGAACGAGGCTCTGTTCATTGAGAAGTTCTGCCGCACGTCCGCCTGCCCTGAGCCCTTCTACAGGATCGCCTTCCTCGCTTGTCACCTGGAACCAGACACTAGGTCATATTTTACACTTTTTATAACATCGAGACCGAATTTCACTTATACGAATCGCGATCAAGTTCAGACTTTACATTTAGCTTACCATCAGGCGAGATAAAGTCATATTGACGTGTTCATTTTTTTTTAAATACTAACTCGAGGACACTGCCTTGTGGCACTCCAAATTTGCTGTTTGTCATGCTTTTGTACCAAGATAAAGTAGAGTACAAATGATTAACGTATTCAAAGGCTTCGGTCATGTGACTTTATATGGCTGGTGGGTATCAATCCACATTGGTCATAATGATTTGTGCAATTAAATATTATTATAATGATTTATGTTGTAAATTGGATACTGATACAATAGTACTCTGCATCTACCGTTCACCCTCAAATAACGACATCCAACCATTTCTAACTGCACTTAATAACATACTCCAGTCACTCGCTAAGTATAAAACAGTAATTATAACAGGAGACATAAACATTGACATTAAACAGAGCTCATCTGTCACGGAAAATCATGAGTATCTAAACGCCCTAGCTTATCATGGTTTTTTACCTGCACATACACACCCTACCAGGGACGGAAATTGCCTAGATCATATCATGCTTCGCACCAGATCTAAAACCTTGACTCTTGTTTATGACTCGACTTTAACTGATCATTGCTCATCTTTACTATGCCTGGAAAATAAAGTCTTAAAATCAGGCTGTCTGCAAACAATAAAAAAGATAAATTATGATACCCTTGACTCAGTAATGAAGGATCTGAACCTTGACTCCATTCTATATATGTCGAATCCAAATAATGCTATTGATCACTTTATTATGACATTGAAAGCAGCTATAGACAAATGTTCTACAGTACTAAAAGTATCCGCAAAAAAAAGAACTTTCAAACCCTGGATAACCCAAGGTCTGCTCCGATGCATTCGAAATCGCGATTCTCTTCATAAAAAGGTAAAACAATCACCTGGTAACATTATAATAACAACCACCTATAAAAGATACAGAAAGTATTGTACAGCAATACTGAAAAAAGCTAAAAGACAATACGACACACAAGAACTGAATAAGGCCATGTATAACCCAAAAAAGCTCTGGGACACTATAAAAAACATCACAAACACAACTAAAACTAAGCACCCCTGTACTCAACTATTAACACTTTCAGAGTCTCCGACTCAGTCCTGCAATGTTATAAACGATTATTTTGTGAATATTCCGAAGACGCTCGCAAATAACATACATAATAAAAACCCACCATCTCTATCGCAACCTCCTCTCACTGCTCGATTCAAAAAATCATTTGTATTGGAAAATACAGACACAGACGAAATAATGCTAACTATAAACTCATTAAAAACTTGCGCTGCTACTGGATGGGACGGTATCTCACCTTTCTTTTTAAAACGATACTCACGGATCTTGGCACCAACACTAAGCTACATATTTAACCTTTGCTTAGAAACAGCTGAATTTCCAACATCTCTCAAAAAGGCCATTATGTATCCCATCTTCAAAAATGGCAACGGAAATGTGGTTAGTAACTATCGTCCTATAGCAGTACTTAGTGCTTTATCTAAAATATTCGAACGCATAATTAACAAGAGATTGATTAACTATCTTGAACACTTTAAAATTCTGTCACCGCAACAATTTGGCTTTCGTAAAAATAGATCGACCAGCGATGCAGTACATCAGTTGATAGATCATATTGCAGAAAATCTAGACAGTAAAAGGAAGGTTCTAACCATATTTTTAGACCTCACGAAAGCCTTCGACACTATTCCTTCACCGATCCTCCTATCTAAATTGGAAGATGTGGGTGTCAGGGGTCCACCGCTTGAGTTATTCAACAGCTATCTCTCTAATCGTTCTCAGCTTGTTAACATTGATAACCATACCAGTGACGTGCTTCCTATTCAGTACGGCGTACCACAGGGGAGTATTCTGGGCCCTACACTGTTTCTCGTGTTTATTAATGACCTCTGCAATCTGAATATACCAAACGCCCAGATTATCTCTTATGCTGATGATACCGCAATCACCTTCTGTGCTGAGTCGTGGCCTGAGTTAGAACTAACTTCACAGAACGGCTTTAATACTGCGCTAAATTGGCTCTTATCACACACTCTTACTCTAAATATCAAGAAAACAAACTTTATAACCTTCACTATAACTTCAAAAACCCAGCCAAGACAATCACTATCATTAAAAGCACACTCATGCTCACCTGCACCGCAACTTAATTGCCAGTGTCCAACTTTAAATTCAGTTGATAACACTAAATATCTAGGAGTAATAATTGACAAACATCTGAATTTCAAGTTGCATACCATTACTCTCTCGGGTCGTATACGGAAACTAATCTACATATTTAAAACTTTACGATATATCGCAAACGGGTTTATCATTCGTAATGTATACTCGGCGCTATGTCAATCCCTGATTTCCTACTGTATTACTTGTTGGGGTGGTGCTTCCAAATCAGTGATGAAGCCTGTGGAGATCGCCCACCGAGCTATACTTAAAGTTGCTACATTTCGTCCTATCTTGTTCCCAACCACCGAACTCTATAAAACCTGCAACGTTCTGAATATTCGACAATTATACATACTACACACTCTTCTATTTCAACACGCCAGAACACCATACCGTCATATTACCAAACGCCGGAAAGACAAAATCTGCTCCATCCCACCCCCACGTACCTCTTTCATCAAACATTTTTCAATATATCTTGCACCATCTCTCTATAATAAAATTAATTCGAAATGTCCAATCTTCGGATTATCATACCATAACACGAAGAAGACATTGCGAATTTTTCTCTCAAATCTGAACTATGAGGACTCTGAAAGTTTTGTTACTAACTAAACCTAACCTAAACACACATACACATCACACACAAATACCCTACACAGACACCTCCACATACACACCGTCACTTTGTTTTATTTTTAATTTTGTATTTATTTTTAATTTTTTAATTCTGTTACCAATACCTGTTTATCGAATGCTGCTTTAAATTTAAAATATTAAAACCTGATATAAAACTCCTTTCATATCAGGGGGATGGTCCTGTTTCTCCTTAACACAGGCTACTTATAACCTATCTAGGAGAGCAGTAAGTCACCCTATATAGTATTGTAGAACAACCGGTATGTTTTTAAGTATGCAACATTTGCTTGTAAAGCTACAATTTGATTTATGAATAAATGAATTATTATTATTAAAAAAAAAAAAAAAAAAAATGTTTTGTCTAAATCCTTATTGTACATTGCCAACGATTTAGTGTTGTAAAAAATGCAGAAATTGATTTGATGTGTAAATTTTTCGAAGATTTCCTAAAAGATCAGGTAAAGTTACCGCTGTGGATGTTTAAGCGAGCACCGAGAGAAGTTCACTACCGAAGCGATTGTTACTTCTTAAGCTAAGTCTAAATTAAAAGTGTAAGAAAGTGTTTAAACGCAGATTTTTTTCTGCAGTCGATCGTGTAGTAGTTACAAACTTTTTTTAAATATTGCATATATAAATCATCATTTATATTATTGATCAAATACCTCGATATTTCCACCCCTGTGGCCTTACCACGACGCGCTAAAAGCAATTATGTTTCGGGCCGCTCAGCCGAGCGAGAGAGATGGAGTATATAGCTCTATGTTTCTCCGTCGGCTGAGCGGCCCGAAACAGAATTATTTTTCACACATCGTGGCAAGGACCCTGTCCACAAATAGTCGACTGACTTGACACGGTACCCACAGGCCATCATTCGAAGTGATAGAGATCTGGCTAGAGAGCGTGGTGCGGCACTTGTCAGGAGGGGGAGCTTTGCCCTCCACTCTGCTGCAGTACGGGCGGGACAGCGCGCCCGCGCTAGGCTCGCCGGACTCCCGCGAGTGCGCCTGCCACCGCCTCAGCAAGGCCGACAGCAGCGAACTGTGCGAGCCTGATGTCCCCGACGCTAAGGTGAGTCGTCTTTAGGGCGCACCTCGTTATGGAAACTCACTCTCACTCAATATAGAAATACAAAGCAACTCACTTATCAATCAATATACAATGAGCCGTATAAATAATGTAGATAAATCAAATGCAAGAGTGAACATACGCAGTATATATCGATTAAGCCAACGCAGTTGATGTAGTATATCAAAATATACTCATCCAAAAAGTCTTCTACCCTAATGCTTTCGTGTGTGTGATGTGGTTAGCATAATATACTCATCCATACATTCATCTACCCTAGTGATTTCGCCAAGGCGTTTGATGTAGTATAACATAATATACTTGTCCAGGCACTCGTCTACCCTAGTGATTTCGTCAAGGCGTTTGATGTAGTATAACATAATATACTTGTCCAGACACTCGTCTACCCTAGTGATTTTGCCAAGGCGTTTGATGTAGTATATCATAATATACTTGTCCAGGCACTCGTCTACCCTAGTGATTTTGCCAAGGCGTTTGATGTAGTATATCATAATATACTGGTCCAGACACTCGTCTACCCTAGTGATTTTGCCAAGGCGTTTGATGTAGTATATCATAATATACTTGTCCAGACACTCGTCTACCCTAGTGATTTTGCCAAGGCGTTTGATGTAGTATATCATAATATACTTGTCCAGACACTCGTCTACCCTAGTGATTTTGCCAAGGCGTTTGATGTAGTATATCATAATATACTTGTCCAGGCACTCATCTACCCTAGTGATTTCGCCAAGGCGTTTGATGTAGTATAGCATAATATACTTGTCCAGGCACTCGTCTACCCTAGTGATTTCGCCAAGGCGTTTGATGTAGTATAGCATAATATACTTGTCCAGACACTCGTCTACCCTAGTGATTTCGCCAAGGCGTTTGATGTAGTATAACATAATATACTTGTCCAGGCACTCGTCTACCCTAGTGATTTCGCCAAGGCGTTTAATGTAGTATAGCATAATATACTTGTCCAGACACTCTACTCTAGGGATTTCGCCAAGGCGTTTGATGTAGTATATCATAATATACTTGTCCAGGCACTCGTCTACCCTAGTGATTTCGTCAAGGCGTTTGATGTAGTATAACATAATATACTTGTCCAGACACTCGTCTAACCTAGTGATTTCGCCAAGGCGTTTGATGTAGTATAGCATAATATACTTGTCCAGACACTCGTCTACCCTAGTGATTTCGCCAAGGCGTTTGATGTAGTATAGCATAATATACTTGTCCAGACACTCGTCTACCCTAGTGATTTCGCCAAGGCGTTTGATGTAGTATAACATAATATACTTGTCCAGGCACTCGTCTACCCTAGTGATTTCGCCAAGGCGTTTGATGTAGTATAGCATAATATACTTGTCCAGACACTCGTCTACCCTAGTGATTTCGCCAAGGCGTTTGATGTAGTATATCATAATATTCTTGTCCAGGCACTCGTCTACCCTAGTGATTTCGCCAAGGCGTTTGATGTAGTATAACATAACGTAATATACTTGTCCAGACACTCATCTACCCCAGTGATTTCGCCAAGGCGTTTGATGTAGTATAGCATAATATACTTGTCCAGACACTCGTCTACCCTAGTGATTTCGCCAAGGCGTTTGATGTAGTATAACATAACGTAATATACTTGTCCAGACACTCATCTACCCTAGTGATTTCGCCAAGGCGTTTGATGTAGTATATCATAATATTCTTGTCCAGGCACTCGTCTACCCTAGTGATTTCGCCAAGGCGTTTGATGTAGTATAGCATAATATACTCATCCAGACAATCGTCTACTCTAATATAAATGGTTTCATCTTGAAGTATTGTTATACCGCAATGGTTATGTACCATACTAATATAGTTTCATCAGGAGTACTGCAGGGCTAGTATTTTGGTCCCATTATAATTTTTTTTAGCAGCTAACAAAGATGGATATTAACCAATGGCCAGATATGTTACCGGTCTACAAAAATTTAATTACAATACGTGACGCGAATATAGAAACCGTTTGATCAACACCAAACCACTCAGTACGGATGGCAAGGTGCTATGCGAATAGCTTTACACAAGAACATTATTAGCCTAATTCAAAAGTATACTATTAGAGGTACCAATATACCACATCTTATTCATTAGTATGTACATTCCGCTGTCTGTCATGAATTTAATTTATCAATTTATTTTGCAATATAGTACCTTTTTTTTCTTTTCTTTTTTTCGTGCGGACATCCCTTCTGATACCCCTTCCCCCCCGCCGCCCAGCGGGGGCGGTTATGTCGGGTTTGAACCGACTAAAACCAAGTATTAAGGGGGAGAACTGTCCGTTCACAAGCCGACCAATACTTTGTGAGTTTGTTAAGGAAAACCAGTTATTAGCCATACTTATAGATTGTGTTTCACGGATTTATTTACTTTTTGTATCGCTGTTCGTTTTCTGTGATAGATAGAGCAGTGCTTTGGTGTTAACTATCAACTAATACAATCGAAACCGGTGAGCTTGCATGAAAGGTTTAATGACTGTAGAGGAAGTAGAGAAGTGTGTAAGGACAGAAGTAGATCGCGGTTGTCTTTGTTTACTTCAAAGGAAAAAAGGCGTAACTACATGTGTGTAAATACCTTAAAATAGATTGATATTCCAGTCCAGCGCTGCCGCGGCGCTGGCGGCCCCGGAGCGCGGCTGGCGCGCGCTGGGCAAGTGCATGTCGGCCAGCCACATCGGCGCGCGGCCGCGCGTCACGCTCACCAACCTCAGCCGCAGCCAGCACGCGCTGCACACCGCCGGCTACATCCTCCGGGCCGACGGCAACACCATCAACATCACCAAGGTGACTGCCGGCCGCTCTGCACCATACACCATGGTGGCAAACAGTTTTGCGAGAAGGGGCTCTGATCCGATGAATCGTTATATTTCTAAATGAGAAAGAATAGAACTTTCTTCGACAAAGTATACTCGTAAAACTTTCAGCATTACATTATTTTCCTTTGATACCTAGTTTCCAAATGTGGTCCCTACTTGAAGAACCTGGGATTGATACGAAGACGTATTTTAGTCGTATTACGGTAAAAAAAAAACTCATTTGATTTTATTTATTTAGGTGGACGACATATCCGAGTGGCTGGACCCTCCCCCTCTCAAGCGCACAAGCCCAGACTCACACCTAAACAAACTCGAAGAACTCACCACCAAGACTCGTAAGGTGGAATCTCCTGACGAGTACGACGGCCATCTGCCCTCTTTTTGCCGCAACCAGTCAGTAGAAGAACTTGAAAGCGAGTACAAACTCGACGTGGATCCATCTCAACCTCTTTCCAGGCATTACAGCATCCCCCACAGGGCTGAAGCCACTCACGTGGAACACGAAGACTCAGACTCGTCAGATGACGACCTCAGTAGAAGCACTTGGCACAATAATGTGAAAATCTTCGACAAATTGGATTTGGACCCTAAAGCACTCATAGCTAACATCGTCAAGAAAAGCGAAAACATAAATCTAATACCAAAGAAATCAAGTTATGACGTCACAGATGTTGTTTTAAGAAATGCTGACTGCGCAACCAATGAACGTAAAATATTTGACGTTGACAGTCGCAGGTATAACATAGATCACTTAACAAAAAGTCCTATAATGGCGCAAGGCGTCAAAAACATCGCAAAGAATATTGAGAAGGAACAAGCTCAAGAAAAGACCGGATTTTTTCAAAAGAAATTATTATCCCCAAAGTTCAGCAGGTTATTTAAACCGAATACAGCAGAAATCGTGAGACACAAAGAGATAGAAGATAAAGAAAAGTCTAGAAGTAAGTTCTTCGTCCAAAGACCGTCTTCTCCTAGCAATATACGGTCTTATAGGATACGTCCAGCGGAGTCCGACAAGCCAGTGTTGAACAACGATGTTCTGAAGTCTGACATTAAGCTAGCGAACATGGGAAAGCCTATGACGCCGATATTCAGACGACATTTGGCTGAAAGACCTGATTTCGCTGATGGTCGGTTCAGCTACAGAGATCGCCGAACGAAACCGGAAGATTCGAAGTTCATAGACTTAGGACGTAACAGAATTAAGACACCTATTACAAGTATAGAAAAATCTACAAAATTAGAAAGGTCTGTACCTCTTATTCGGAGCAATCAGATCAATAACATTCCTGCTTTGGCCACAGTGCCAGAGAAAAAAGTTGGGAAGGCTAAAGGGGAATCTATGCCCAAGAGACTGGCGCCGGGCATTTCGCGCAGTAACTATGTGAGCCTGGCCAATCTGAAGATTAACGGTAAGGGTAAGGAGACGGTGAACGACGAATCACCTGTCGAAAGGGTTATTTAGATAACTTTACTTGCAGTGGCTGACTAGTATTTATATCGTAGATTCTGGACGGATATTAAACAGATTAAAATGAGTTAAGACAACGTGTGCTGGCTACGTTTTTGCTCGTTCTATTCACTATATGCATGTTACTATAGTGCGGTCGTTAGCATTTGAGGCGGGGCATAGACGTCACGACACACAACATTAAAGTGCTACCTAATTACTATGAGAGTAAGCGAGACAAATATTTTCACCCAGACATCTCCAGGTGATAACGGCAGGAACGAATAAAAATCATCTATCTTTTTTTAATATAGTCCGGTTGTCACGGTAACTAGTACAGTCAGCCACTGTATCTTTAACTGTTAGTCTTGCCATGTTATAACTAGTTTATATACAATTGTTGAGCGTTCTACTTTTGAGTGCTACTTTTACACGTCTTTGTATACTTTATAATAGCTTTGCAGTAACGGTGTTAAGTGCGGATAATGTGTGTATTGGTCAGATAATGTACAATCAGCAACAGAAGTCTCTTAAGTAAGTATGTATAGTAAGGCCAATGTGTCATGTAAACACACGACACTACAACAGCCAGCGATATGCATACCGATCCTTTTCTCTCACACACAATAATGTAAGACTGTCGCAGTTACATTTTTCTTTATTCTGTCTGGACTCTATAGATGCAGTTCTTTTTTTTAAGTGTTTTATAAACGTAGAGTGATATGTTTTGTTGCTGACTGTACCTTTAGATTTAGTATTCAAACGAATTTATATGAATCAAAATGTCGTTTGCTAGTTTTAATGTTAAAAGCAATCATTGTAAAATGCTAGTTTGTTTTATAATCTCGCTTGTCTCGAAATGAATTCTTTAAAACATTATTTATTTAAAAATTCAATGAAATGAACAGTAATGGTTTTAAGTTTTAAAGTACTAAGCTACTAGTACATTTTACTTTACATATATTATTCTTCTCATATATATCATATATCCGTTGTATGTGTACGTGAGCTGAGTGGTACAGCGGTACTGTGGTGTCGGGGGTCTGACGCCACAATTCCTCGTGTTAACGAAATGATAAAACAGAAGTATTTATATTTATAATGGCATTTATTTGCACATAAAACTTCCTATTTCGAGTTTTAGGTGGTTTTACACGAGTATACGAGTATTTATATTTTAAACGAACTGTAGGGAATCGCGGATTCTACTCAAGGATTGAGCCTACAATCAATTCACTTGGAACTCTCTTTGGACGGCGGGTCGAGGCCGGAGCCCTCGGTCACCCGCTGTCAGCAACTTGTCCCCCAAGGCAATTGTTTTTCTTCCCTAAACTCTCATTTCAATTTAAAACAATTTATTTTTAATCTCTGACACATGATGGCCAGGTAAACAAAACTGTAGTGCTCGAACGAGGTCGGAACGCTACAGTACTAAGAATATTTTAGTTACGTTAGACTAGAAATGTACTCGCAAATTGGTGATCTGGGGGACTACCATGACACATCCGAAACTGCACGAAACACGAACGAAAGACGTATATCTTTAAAGAAGCATATCTTTCATTAGCCATGTAGGTACCATGAAACCCCAAATCGGGGCAAGACGGGGACACCGTGGTTCCCAAACCCGAGGGGGCCATCTCGAAACCGGAGATGGCATAGGGTCAGTCGGGGTGCGAGGGATATGCTCTATGGGCAACCTTACCCCCTGTAGACCCGAGACGGCGTGCGGTTTTAGTCGGTTCAAGCCCTGGTATGGTAGAAATTTGATGACACAAATTTGTCACAAAATTCGGCCGGGTAGGTACCACCGTGCACGATTGCGAAAAACCCTCCATAGTAATCCAATTTCGGTTTGATTGCGTTCAGGGGTCAGCAAGTGCATAGCCGGGCAGGGGGATTGTGGTCGCAGCACTAGTGGGACCGGTGGGTGTCACGCGGTGCTGCGCCGACAATCCTCTTCTGATGAGGCCGTCAAGCTGAGTGCCACCATTATTAACATGGTACATGTATGTAATGGTGACCCTCTTTCCTGAGACTTTACCTTCAGCTTACCATCAGGCGAGGTGAAGTCAAATTGACGTGTCCTAAAAATAAAAAAAAAATAAAAAATAAAAAGATTTCCGCACGAAAAAAAAAAGTATCATGAAATCACTTCGTTTTTTATCGGTAGGGTTTGGCCGAACGCAGTGTCACGTCCTCGGGTCAGATTGCGGTTCCATGGAACTGGTTGCCAGAAACTTAGATCCGCAATTGTAGATGGTTCATGGTAGGCCTACTGTTTATTTTCTCAGTATACGATTGGATGGAATAATTTCATCTTTATTATGAAGATAGTGGGTGTTAAACACTCAGCAATTGGTCACTTGTAACAGCAATAACTATAGCTGACCGAAAGTATATCAAAATTTGTTTCTTTATTAAATTAAACATAGGCGTACTTAATGCCTCAGACATTCTCTACCAGTCAACCAAAAGTGGTTCAGAGATAGACTCAGTAGGTGCATTATAAATTATCGCAGTACCTCTTTCTGCATAATGATTCTTTTTACTCAAACTAAGCATAGTAATATAAATGTGTAAATATACTTATATAGTTTGTTTTGTAGATATATAAGGTGTCACAAAATTAGGTCTCTGAATTTGGTGAGATGACTTGGTATCGACAAAATATGTATTTGAAACAAAAAAAAATATCGGGTAAAATAAAAAAAAAAAAAAGTATTTAAAAAAAATTGAAAATGAAAAAAAAACACCACCAGCGACCAGCGTCACGTGAAGCGACGAGCACACGTGACGCTGGTCGCGATTTAGTATCGCGGATAGTATCCTCGCAGTATTCTCCAAGCGGATGTGTGGGAAATACCTACCTACCTGGTAGTGTTTTTTTTTCTTTTTATATTTTTTTTTTACCGGATATTTTTTTTTGTTTCAAATACATATTTTGTCGATACAAAGTCATCTCACCAAATTCAGAGACCTAATTTTGTGACACCTTATATATCTACAAAACAAACTATACTATGTATATAAATACATAACAAACATAGAAACACCCAGATCAATGCAAATACACATATTCATGCATAAAAATATTTACTCTGAGTGGGAATAGAACCTGACTTCTGACGTGGCAGCGCGGTCTTCATCATGGATGATTCATTTTATTATCCTGGCAATTTTTTTTCCAAAGTGTTGAGCACTATAAAACTATGAAAGATATTCGAATTTAGAATTATTTTTAAATTTTGGGAGAAATGGAACTACGATTTTTGTTAAAACCATGAGCCACCCAACCTCACTAAACTTGCCAATAAAGTCAATTATTGAATAATTTCAATATTTGCGGCTTTATAGTTACGAGATCTATTATGATGAATGAGAATTCGTGATACCTGGTAGGATAATTTCGAATGCGATGGTGTATCAAATAATTCTCCCACTTTATATTAGGTCGTTACATATGAAATTGCCGTTTTTCTTGAAGAAATTGGAGGAAACCCAATTTTCAGTACTAACATTTTTGCATTTGTTTTAGGAATGACAAATCCAAATTTTATGATTTTTTTGTGTATGAATGAGACAACATTAAGCTAACAAACAGCAACTTATATTACATTTTTGAAAAGTGACAGCTGTTAAGTAATACGAAATTTATCATCAAAGATAGCATTTAGGAAGTACTGTTTTTGAAGATCGAATTAATTTATCAAGCGGCCAATAAAAACAAAATTTAATACAGAGTTGTAAAACCTTGAAATCAACCTGTTTATACTGGAGATTGATGGCACTTGGTGGAACTTGCTACACATAATTTTGCCGTAAGGTGAAACCGGTAAGGTTCAAATAAATAAATAATTGTGGAAAAGTACAAGTGATTTATTCAATATGAATATGCCTTGAAATCAACTTTCAAACAAAATATAAATAATGGAAATAGCTATAAGCTATTAAATTACAGGAATAACGAACTCATGAATTTGTAAGAAAATTTCGGCAATTTCATAGGTAAAAGTATATGTATATAGTCACAAATCTTGATTACCCTTTTGCTTAATAGTTTATGATTCCCCGTTGATTTGCAAATCTTACATAAATTTTAATAATTTTTTTGCCAGTATTCGCTAGAGACGAATCTATAAGAATTGGCTCCTGTATCGCTTTTGCATTAATATTATTTACAATTAAAACGTAAAATACAAGGATTTTTATCTGTACAACTAGGCTGTACGGAATGAAATGAATGAAGCGAATGAAAAAAAAGGATTTGACTTTGTCTTGTTTAGCTGTCATCTGTAAAGGCGCGAAAATTATCATGGACGGAATATATAAAATTTACTTGCATTTTGTACAAAGCGAGTGATAATAGTGCGTTTGATAATTTATTACTTTTATAGGTAGTTTGATTTATAGATTTAGATCGAAAAAAGAGAACATCTAGGACGGGACTTGAACCCGGGACCAGTCCCTTACAGGGGGAATGCTCTGACCAACTGAACCACCTAGACACGTCCCAGATATTCGATTTAGGTAAGATTTTCATGTTTTTCTATTTTCAAGCGACTTCAAAAAAGGAAGAGGTTCTCAATTTCGTCAACTGCTCGTCTAGTAGTACACATACAGAAGTCTTTGGTTATTATAATTTACCTTAAATATCCGAACCGATATAATAAAATATACCTTACTAGATGATGCCCGCGGCTCCGCCCGCACCAAGTTTGGTTATCGTTTCTTGTCATATCCCCGGTTCTACATAACCAATCGCAATCAAACATACAGCAAATTTTAAGTCTGACAAAGACCTTTCTAATAGAACAAACCGCATCAAAATCCGTTCAGAAGTTTCGTCCATCGTGAACAACCAGGAAAGTTAGAATTATAAACGGGATATTTACCATGTTTAGTATCTTTTTCGAGAATCCGATATTTCGGCACTGTTACAAGTACCAGTCCGTGATCATGGTACTTGTAACAGTGCCGAAATATCGGATTCTCGAAAAAGATACTAAACATGGTAAATATCCCGTTTATAAATTTTAATGTAAATGACCATGTCAATCTAAAATCATATATAACCAGGAAAGTATTCAAAAAAATATATTTTTGTGATCAGAATCGTTCAGTTAACATAAACCAAGACAAAACATAATTTTTTTCATATCACCAGTGAAAACCTATAAAATCAATTAATCGTTACACAGATACATCTAATTTACAATAATACTAGTATAATATATATATAATATAATAAAATATACTAGTATAGATGAAAATATACAAAGTTGTTTTGTATTGTGTAGACGATATGTTTAATAGTTGAAATATTATTAATTATAATTGTAAAAATTCAATACTCTTGACGAATCTCGCATCCATGATAGCCCCAATAGTTTCGGCAATCTCTAAAAGTCGAGCTACCTTAGACTCGGCACGGTTGGTGAAATTTATTACTAATATCTATTAATACTGTTAATTGATGGCACTTGGTGGAACTTGCTACACATATTGAAATAAATGTCACTTTAATTTCACCTAAAAATGTGGAACGCTTCACGATTTTGCGTAAGGATGACACGCAAAATCGTGAAGCGTTCCACATTTTTAGGTGAAATTAATAAATATAATAGTGGAAAAGTACAAGTGACATTTATTTCAATACTAATATTATCGATGCGATCTACTGAACAATGTTTACTAAATGAACTTATGTCCGGTGTTATGTACCTACAAGTAGTACGATATCTGGAATAGTCTGGACTATTTACCCTCATGTAATGATTATTATTGTCGTGTTATTTGACTAGAATAAATACACAAACCATTCGGAATTTATCAATGTACTAGCTGTCGCCCGCAGCTACGCTTAGATAAGATAAGGTCTCTGAAATTTTAACTTTTTTGCACAGTTTTCTTCCAAATCGAAAAGATGAATTAAACCGATAAATTTGTTCTCAAGTTGTGGTGTGATCAAGGAATTATCTACATTTAATAATCCTTGTACTAGTCAATAAACAAATGGGGGTATTTATTTCTTATACCTGATCTTAGTATAAAAGTTACAATATAAACTAGGTCTGCAAGGCGAATCGCTGCTTGCAATGTTGAGCTGAGTGAGACATCGTGAATCAGATTTTGAAAATTTTGAACAGTGATCATTCCTCCGTGGCAAGTCCGATTTTGAAAATTCTTTTTGAAAGTCACTACTGTGGACATGCTTTCTGAGCGTGTAAAGTTTGGTCACAGTGTCTCGAGCGGTTATTATGTAATTCCATCTGGAATTTTTTTAACGGTGATCATTCCTCTGTGGTAGCATTAATTTTTTCAAAATATATCCATAAACCTTCCTCTGATTGACCTCTTTAATCATGCCAAATTTGGTTCTGATTGGATTAGTAGTTTAGGAGGAGACCTGTGACAAAGAAAATCCTGAAGTCTGGTATGAGGAGCTTTCGCTCGACTTCGTCTCACTCAGCTCAATAAAAGCAACAATTGGTAATTTCTAGAGTACGGATTTAGGATTTATTTGTTCTCAACATGTAATGATATAAAAATTCTACATGAAAGAAATTGCAAGTGACATTATCTTTAAGTACATTATTTAAATTGTTATCACTAAACACTCCTCAGTATACATATTCTGTCCAGAGTAAACCACGATGTAAATCTATTATATTATTATATTTATTCTATAATTTGTAATACAATCCTGTGCCATTTATTATATGTACCGTCGGCAAGATTTAGTAAATTATCTTCCGATCGTACTTTATAATCTATGGATGGATCGCTTTGTTATTCCAGCAGATACTATAAACCGTGATGTCAAGTATTTTTTACTATTAACAATCTATGGCAAAAAATAAATTGCAGTGTACAAACGCTCATTCATAAACACATACATACACGCGCAAACACTCATACATACACACACAAACGCGCTCGAGCGCACACAAATACACACCCTCTCCCACACATATACAACCTCACATAAAAACATACACACCTTCGAACGGATATATTCCTGCTATAGAGATGAGTGTTTTTCGATCGAACATGAGTCTTTCTGTTGACTTCTTCAACTAACTTATTTACGTTAGGAGAGAGACTACGTCGGTGATGTTGGATGGAATGAAATTAAACCTGCAATTCTTAATTGCAAGTTTGATAGAAAATTATACACTACCGCCGTTTCTAAATTATAACCTTGCGACCCACCCATCGACAGGTCGTTACCTAAGATTTCATGATTAAATAAATTCTAAACCACGACATTAGGTTTATTGTATGAAATTATATTTAAATTTAAGACATGTTAATTGCATTAATTTGTTAACAATACGTAGAATTATTTAGATGTAAGTTTATCTCTTGTTTTTTAAAGTCTGATTTTGTACTTTTGTGACACAGGGTGCCATTTTAAATAATTTAGTGCGAAAATCATTCTGTAATTGGGAATGAACGAAACTACGCAAGCGCTTCGTAATCTGTCATTCACTAGAATCGCTGAAGGGTAAAAGTTTGATTGTGATGTGTAACATACATTCGTGAGAAAGATTTGTTACCAAATACAGTGCAGTTTCTTTTCGGGAAGAGTGGGAGCCATCTAATATTGGCCAGCTTCGATTTTTAATCTCGTTTCTCGTCTCGTTCTGTCTATTCTCTTCTCGCACAGCACATCACTTCAGCTTGATATATTTAAGAGTAGCGAAAACCGAAGCTCAATTTGTTAGAAACACAAACTGTTTTAACTACTCTATAAAGATATTAAACTGTCTGTCCTGTGTGCGATAGAGAACATTTCACAAAACCGAAGCAAACCGATCATAGCCGGACTCTGACACTTCTTCTAGACGTGCCAATCAAAAGCCGAATACTGTACAGCCTTATACCTTCAGTAATTAACATAAGACTCATAATTATTGCTATTTCATTTTTTCGTTCACATTCGACAGTAGTTCGTACTCATTTTTATATCTTATCTGTGATACGTTTCGTTTAAAACGCTGCAATAACGAGTATTATAGATGTCTTTTAGTTATTAAAACTTAAACATTTTAATAGATTAAACATTTTATTAGATTTTTTTTTAAGTTTGTTCTTGGACGCCAGCATTCACGATATTTGATTTATGGATACTACAATGCGTTCAACACTGTCGTATTGACCGTTTCTTCCAGCACTGACTGATAGAAGCATAAATCCACAAATTATGAAATGAAGAGGAAACCTTGTTAGTATGACAACTATTGTTGCCAAACTCGATTGATTATTATTTTCAAAAGTACATTAGGAGCCAATCGCATTGCGAATTAAGTTAAAAATCTGGTGTCCGTTATGCTAGCGTACACAAGAGCTATATCCAGTTGGTTACTATGCCATTAAACTCTGTGTAAATACTGCCTAATTAGTGTAAAAATAAAAAAAACTCTTCCTCTTTAGTCTAGGAAATAAACACCATTTTCACTGTGTACGCTGACGTCACGATCAAGCTAGCGTACACATGGCCGTACTCGAAAACGGCTAATTGTAAAGCAACAAAGTTTACACTCAAAAATAGTGCTCTAATACTTCTCCCGCTATGCAAAATTTCATAAAGATTGCTCTTGTAGGAACAGAGATATTGAACAAGACTTTGCAATGACATTCGGAGCTGGCGTTATGGCAGCGTACACATAATAGTTCTTATAGAAAGGAAACTTTTCTTTTAATAAATGCTATATGTATAAATAGTGCGTGAAATTCTGCCTCTATTAGTGTAAATACTTTATGCGAATTCGCAGTGGAATAATTAAAAAAACCATGTTAATTTCTGTTCATAGTACAGGTACAGATATGCTCAAAAGTGATTTGTCAAGTTTTTTAAAATACAGAACTAAAACTGAAACGTGAAAACTGAAAGTGAACGACCATGAGACCTGCCATAAGACGTGCAAGCGCGAGGGAGAAAGTATTATAGTCTATTTCACATTAGCATTTGAAAATGTTCCATTCCACGCAAACCAACTTTTTACAGTCAAGCACGTAAATAGGTAATCATTTTAATTTAATTTATGTCAAAACACATCATGCTAACTTATATTAGAAAATAACGCTATATCTCTGTTTATAATTTCACTAATAATTCATTTTGTTCGCGACTGTACGTCAATACATTTGTTTCTAGAACTTAACATAATTTTTTTTATTATTCCACTGCGAATTCGCATAAAGCAATTACACTAATAGAGGCAGAATTTCACGCACTATTTATACATATAGCATTTATTAAAAGAAAAGTTTCCTTTCTATGAACTATTATGTGTACGCTGCCATAACGCCAGCTCCCAATGTCATTGCAAAGTCTTGTTCAATATCTCTGTTCCTACAAGAGCAATCTTTATGAAATTTTGCATAGCGGGAGAAGTATTAGAGCACTATTTTTGAGTGTAAACTTTGTTGCTTTACAATTAGCCGTTTTCGAGTACGGCCATGTGTACGCTAGCTTGATCGTGACGCCAGCGTACACAGTGAAAATGGTGTTTATTTCCTAGACTAAAGAGGAAGAGTTTTTTTTATTTTTACACTAATTAGGCAGTATTTACACAGAGTTTAATGGCATAGTAACCAACTGGATATAGCTCTTGTGTACGCTAGCATAACGGACACAAAAATCTGTACAGCATTACGGCACAGACTATAATAGACCAAGGGATCTACATTCTGATTTTATATTGTCTGTTCTTATAACTGGTCATAAGTGGTATTCAAGCAAGTTGTCAATGCGTGGCGTCCGTAAAGAAATATATTAACATATTAACAGCTGTAACAACGATTATTCCGTCTCGTGCATTCCAAACGGTTTTGTATTTTTATGTCTGTTTCTAAGTACAAATGAATAAAGGAATATATTCAGAATTATTTATTTTTATTTCTGTGATATTTTGATAAATAATCGCCTGATGCTAAAGTAGTCTCCGGAATGAGGGTCACCATTACTGACACCGATAATGTTACAATTGTGGCTCTCAGCTTGAAGGCCTCATCAGATGCATTTCACGCCCCGCCTAAAGGACCGGGACTGTAGGAAGAAGGAAACACGTGTGCTGGTAAAGTATTGCAAATCTTGATGGTGCGGCGAAGAGGTGCCAAACCACTTGTTTGTTGATGGAATTGTTTGCACTGTATGAGGGTGATACTTCAGCCTTGTACGTTTTGCATAGGAAAGGAGAGGGCGGAACTAATTCGAAGAGCTCATCGGAACACTAGCCGTGGCAGAGGTGGTAAAATACTGCAGTAAAAAACTGCTGCAAAAGCAAGGGCTCAAGGGCGTTGGTGACCTCAGGACTCCCAATAATGCAGTTACAATAAAAAATTTGAAAATAGCAAGATTACCCAGATTCCCTCCGTGCCTGTGTGACTGGAAGCCAATTGTTGGCCACTAAGAAGTCATTTTAGGTAAGGTCAAGGTAATAAAGAAAAAAAACAGAAACCAACTGTAAAATATTCTTTATTTGTAAACAAAGTCGAAATTGGGTATTTAAATACATCATAACGTTAAGAGTGTACACTAAGGATATAGAAAATATGATATAAGTATTGCGTTCTCAAAACATACCCTACAGGTGTAACACAATGTTTTGTCGATATATCGACATCGATTTTGACACTTTAGTTTCTAATGAATTGTAACCTAGACTTGGAAGTACTTTTTGTTGTAAATAAAAATTTACTAGTTTTTTTTTAAATTACATTCTTATAATCAAAAGCATACACAAATAAATATCTCCAAACAAAACTAGTTCTAGCTATCAAGGCTAAACACATCGAAATGTGTGCCTATTTTCTTTCTTTAGTTAAATATTTTTACTATTTTCGCCATAATAGGTAGAATCAGTTTTTAAGTAAGATAAGCTATACCAAGGTATAGCGTAACCGAATGTAGATAGTGATTTTATAATTTTTCCTAGATAAATATAAAAAATGTACTACGTAGTAGGTATATACGAATAGTGTGCAATAATATTGTCTTACATTGGACATCGATAGTACTCCTTGGTTTCAGTAGATTTTAAAAAGATGCCAAAAATATTAATGACAAAGATTTTTCCTTGTGTACAGAAAATGGGTAGGTATGGTAATGTTTCAGTAAAAAGAACATGTCTTTAGCTATTAAATATTCAGGCTCGCAAAACCATGGATCCACCGCTTACAGAAGTTTGTCCATAAATAGGGCATTCAATTTAAAAAAATCTGTTATTTATCTTGACAAAACACTGACGAGACGATAGTTATAAAAATAAAGAGTTATAAAGTACCCGGTTTACTTAACACAGCCAACCTATTTTTTCAATATATTTGCAAGTACCCACATTCTGTACAGAAAGAATTACAAATGTCCACTATGACGCAATTTTATTTTAATCAGAAAGAAACTTATAAGTAATAATCACAACGCGATATCAGTAGGTATTAAGTGCTATTACAACATATGGACGTGCTCAATAGGTACGCTTAGGTAGTACTTGTATGATTTATCAAAAATAACCAACGTATATTTCTATTTGAGAAAAATGTTACGTTTTCATAAAGACGTACGTGTATGTGCATTTCATTTATTAAATAACGGATATATTAAGTTCATAATTATTTTCTAATGATGTAGGGTAGTCGACTATACGGTGATGTTCATTTTCGAAGTGGCATGTTATCAATTCATGCCAACACATTGTTTAACAAACATGGATGTAAATAATCTCAATTAAAATGACTTAAATCTACTTCCCAATAGTAACGTGACTTGCACGCTATTATAATTCTCGCTAACCCCTCTAACTAATTGCTTTAGTTAGGAGTGGATTCACATAAATTATATTTCTTAGCTGATATTATTGAACATAAGTTCAGTAACGTGACGGAATTACTCACAAACGTATTAAAAAAAAAACTTTAGTGTTACAGTTAACTACCCTACAATCTTCAACTACCACAAAGAGGAACATGCGAAATTATAACTACTAGAAGTCACAATTCTAGTTGTCAACAACATCAATACTAAACAAGTTAGTAACTAAAGTTACTATTCTATTCAACAACTAAATGCTAACAATTAAGGAGCCATACTAACCTCTCTCTCGTTCTGATTTATCTCACTATCCCTTACGATGTCGATTTACAAACTAATAATTCTCATATCAGCCAAAAATAGCTTCTGAGTTCGTAATAATGGTTTCTGCCATTTCTTCTTTAAGGAAGTACTTTACGGTGGCAGAAATGAAAGAGAATATGTTTCGTGCCGTAGAGCTCCCAAAAATCGAGCCCTAATAATCGTTAGGGTTGATAAGGCCCAAAATAGCTTGGTGACATATTCTGTATACGCACGCGACTAAGCTAAGAACTAAATATTCGAAGCAACAAATATTAAGCAGTAGTTCTATTCTGTAATATACATATTCGATGTCGAATTTCACTCAGACGAGAGAGCTCTGCTGCTCGCTGGCGCGCTATTTGACCAATCACAAACGGCGTTAGCGTTGGGTTGGTAGTCTCATCTGAGTGAAACTCAACATCAAATTTATGCATTAGACAATAGCCCTACAGACTATTAAACTTGATCACCACTGACGCAGAGTCGACGTGAGATACTATCCGAATGGTGACCGAGCCCAAATAGTAATATACATCAGATCTCATTTGGCTGCACACTTGCACCGATTGTAATAAAATGCACGTGTAAATTTATATTTTATTATAAAATCGAAAGAAAATACTTTCATCGACATCGATCTACAATCGTTTTAACTCCTCTCTAGTGTAAAAACTATATCAAAAACCATATTGAGACTATAAACTAACTAGTTCTAGATAAATCAGGTATACGCGGTAATTTAGACATTACGACTTAGACATAGTTTCAGACATGTATTTCCCTTACACTAAAACTAGTATTTTGACTAAGTAATTAGGTGAGCTATAGGCTGGTAGAAAGATGGGAGCTGTATAAGTCGTATTTTATTACTCGACTGCCCAAAAAAGGAGCGTCATATTTTCAGGGTTCATGAAACCTAATGTTGGTTATTTTATTGCATCATAACTTTTAAATGAGAGAATAGAAGTTCAGAGAGAAATTTGGCAGAGCGGTCAGGCTTATAAACGTTTTCTTCAAATTTTCAAAAAAATTTCAAATTCAACGAAATTATTCAAATCAATCTTGGTTACTAAAGGCGTTTTATAAGATCACTTCCAAATACAGATAAATAATACAATTATAAAATATGTTTATAATAATTACTATAATCCTTGTTTAAAGTTATTGGAGGCTGTATAGCCGTGCATATACTGGCTGTTTAATGTAATCGTATTACATAGTTCTAAATGTTTAAATATGGTTGACACAGCAACCAGTTTTCTGACTTGCAACTTGTGAATCGTACATATTATTTTATCTTTAATAAACTTATTTACTGGATACATTCCACATAATTTCATTTAAAGTTAACTTCCAAACTGACCAATTTTCTTTTTAACGTAGCCGTTACATTTTACTTTCCATTCTTTCAACGCAGTTGCAGTTTTGCAACCCTCAACTTAATTATTATTTAAATATATACAATACTGAAAATTAAACTCGTAGCGTATTAAATCTTGGCTGACGAATAAAGCTCACATCTTTCAATAAGCACAGAAAATTTAATTATTTAAACCTGCCAAGAATTTTAAAAAAGTTTTCTAAAATTCTTTACACGCATTATTAAGTTCTACGTTCCCTATTCAATAACAAACGTGTTACGATTAAACATGCAAGTGCGTGATATGTGCGTCAAATGTTCTAAAACGTGAATTATTTTGCTGATCGTAGTTCACTATACTAGATTATCGAGAAACAAAGAAAGACGAACACAGTCTTATTTGGGGCACGAAGTATTTTGTTCAATTAAAAAATAAACACTACAAATGTTTATATAACATAAAAGCATAATATAGGTAAGTTTAATGAATAAAAAGGCTCTGTCATCAGCACAAAACTACCCACATAAATTAATAGAAACATTTATAATTAACCTGCCTGAATAATGCCATCTCGGTATGGGATAAAATTACAATAAATGTTAGAAACAGTCCATAGAAAATAAAATAATTAGTTTACGGTACGGTAATTAGTAACAAATGTTCGAAGATTTATTGAATTTTATGAAAGAGCGGGGACTCTTGGCAAGTAAGTAAAAACTGTGAAATAATGTAATATTTTTTGTATAATATGTATATACAATACCACAACGTTTCCCAAGGTAATAAATTTTCGTAACATCAAACACTGCCAAGTTAACTTCATTATTAAAAAAGTAGTTTAATAAAAATAGTAGCCTGGGCTGTTGACAGAGCCTTTTAAGTTCCAATATAAATTATAGAAAATGATACGATTGTTACGTACCCTAAAATATTGAAGTTCAGCACACATAAAAAAGTAGGTCAAAAAATGTAATCGTACGACATTCATACCATCCGCGAATTTAATCTCTAATAAAACTTTATTCGATTTTGAATTGAATCGAGTCGGGCTTTTATTATGATTATGAAATACACTTGCGATTCTTACGCTATACGCTATTACTCTCGTAGAGTCTCGTATTATAGATTTGATAAGTTATTTGAATATAAAATTTCAAAAACACTACAAAACAAAAATTCCAACTTATGTGTTCTGATCTATGTTAGTATATTACTGATACTAGAAATCAAATACGTATAAATAATTGAAAGTTATATATCGATACATAGTGAATCGATACATCGAATTATCGATGCAAAGCTTAAGCAAATAAAAAGCTATTATAAAACAAATAACTAAACGTTCCACTACGTTTTATTATCATTATTCGTTTAGCACACGTAGTTAAATTCGTTCCAGCGTTTCCTATGAATTGACCTTATCGTTTTATTTTAAGGTCCTAATTTCCCTTACGCAATTATGCATTTTATAGTCTCCTGAAGAGCTTTTCAAATTATATATTATTAAATTATATAACTGTGGTTTGTATTATTCGATTCGTTTGAAGTTTATCTGTTTATCATAGCAAAGGTAAAGTATCTAGAGCCTAATGGGTTTAATTGAGCGTTGAAGTTCAATAGAACAAAATTATAAAACAAAAGCCTTGATGAAAAGATCGGGACTCTAATTCAAATAATTTACGGCTTTAAACAGCTATTTTTACTCAATTCTAGTTAATTTTCCGTCATCTACCCCGCACTCATGCTATGATAAATAGATCATAAGCCGTTGTTTCAAGAACTCCTGACTATATTTATATATTTACTTGTCTATAATACTAAACAATAGCTGCTTACCCTAACGACTTAATACAATACAAATCATATTATATTATTATTGAGAATTTAAGTTAAATTGATGAGTGAGACGTCGCAGCTCTATCTGAAGTCTTGGCACAACGGCTAGTCAAACTAATTATCTGATCGGATGCCTTACGAGCAGTCATATCTCGCACACACACACACAATCCATTAGCACCGACTTACTATATTACGAAACATCTACGTTGGGTCTAAAGCGCTGTCCACACCAAAGGGTAACGTACACACATCAGCTCGACTTCGGCACCCTCTTTGCTGGAGCCGTCCGTATTTATTGCACGAAATTCGCAACTCCTTACTGCAACGCACACTAATCTTCATAATGGCATCGCCTCGACTCAGGGCAAGCTTGCATTTTGTCAGTATAAGGTGAAATCTACTGAACAACACCAGTTGAAACTGCGATTAGACACGTTACAACTTAGATTAGATATGTTTCCAAACTTAATATTGCCCCTTAACAGCTCTGGCCAAATTATGTGTCTCAGATCCGTTGCAGGGATGATGTGTGTACGATAACTTATAACAAACCACACCCACAGAGGCGTACGCTGTACATATTTTCAAACTAGTCATCTACTCAAATAAGACTAAATATTTTGTTTAATAATAACAGGACTCATACGCAATGCGCTATGTGCGGCTCTGTGGGTTTAGTAGCTTTATCAGTTCGTACGACTTCGTAGCATCCCATTTTGCTATTACAGTAAATAAAAACGGTTAGTGTGGACTAGTAAGACGAGGCGAGGCAGCGAATCACTTGAACTTAATACTGGAGCTTTGTATCCACAAGACATGCAAGGATATTTCGTATCCACAGACATGCAAGGATATTTCGTTCCACAGACAAGCAAGGATTTTTCTTATCCACAGACATGCAACGATATTTCATATCCGAAACATGCAAGGATATTTCGTATTCACGAAACGTACAAGGATTTTTCCGAGAAAGCAATGTACCTTGATGCCACCAACAGATCAGGCAATTTAACGAATTTCAGTATCACTGTAACATATTTTACCACCAAATATAAAACCAAGAATGGGCTTGAATCTCATTAGTATTGCAACTAGTGTCGCAAATAGATATAGTTCGCAAAAAGTGTTGTTGTTTCCGTAAGTTCGCAAGAATTACGGTAAATGGCTCCAGCGTTGCCCCGCAACGTATATCGGAGAATTTCGAATATCTAGGACGTATCCAGGTAGATCAGTTGGTCAGAGTATTCCCCCTGTAAGGGACTGGTCGCGGGTTCAAGTCCCGTCCTGGACGTTCACTTTTTCCAAACTAAATCTATTAGAAAATTTAGCACACTAATTGCTTCAAACATTCATTGAGTTAGTGTCGCCAAACTCTCACATTGACGTGATCGGTCTTAAAATTGAAGCTGGTAGTCAAATGGCATTTAATGTCATTCGACTACCAAATAAAGGCTACCGCAGATTAGACACATGACAGTCTCAAGACAGACTTGTAGCTGTGCAGATCTTGTAGGTATTTGGAAGCTTTCAGTAGCTTAGTGGTTAAGGAGTCGACCCTACGATCGAGAGGTCCCGAGTTCGAAACCTGGCCATTACACTACCAAGATGAACCCACTCCTAACGCAAGCAAATAAGCTTAGCTGGAGGGGTTATGGCTAGTAATTTCGGTTAGGTACTAATTTTCTAGGGCACGCCGCTATAGGCCCATCATGGAGGATTGGTTAGAGAGGCGACACGGAAGCCCTCGTACCGACTGACGCAGGTGATCTCCCGGGGACCACCAGCATCGGATCAGGAAGGAGCCAACGCCTGAGTGCCATCACTGCGACGCGAGCGAGGACTCGGGGCTGCACACACTGGTGGACTGCCCGGCGTGGGAGGCGCCAAGGCGTGAACTCGTGGCAGCCATCGGGGTGGGAGTCCTCTCGCTCGGCAGCATGATTGCAACAATGGTGCGGAGCGCGAGCGCGTGGGCCGCCGCCACCTTTCTGCGAGCATGTAATGCTCGCGAAGGAGATGGCGGAGCTCGTCCGGTAGAGATTAAGAACTCTCCCGGCCCGCCGAGCCCGCAACACGCTCGCCGCGCGTCGCAGGCGACTCAGGCGCCGGAGGTCGCTTAACGGACTCCGTCCTCCATGAGCGCAGGCCTGGGGTTGGCAGGTGAGGCCGCCTGTCACCCCAGCAGAAGCAGGCCGGGACCGCGGGGCGACTAGCGCCCCTCCCCCAAACCGGGGCAAGACGGGGACACCGTGGTTCCCAAACCCGAGGGGGCCATCTCGAAACCGGAGATGGCCCAGGGTCAGTCGGGGGGTGCGAGGGATATGCTCTATGGGCAACCTTACACCCCGGCGGCGTCTTAAGACCCGAGACGGCGTGCGGTTTTAGTCGGTTCAAGCCCGACATAACCGACCCCGCTGGCCGGCGGGGGGTATCCGAAGGGATTTCCGCACGAAAAAAAAAAGTACTATTATTCTTTAAAAAAAAATGCTTTGTTTATGAAACAGTTTTGATCGAAGTGTGTGCGCTTTCATATATTTCTGTAGAGCAATGGTCTGTCTTAAGGCTGTCTTGTCTTCTAATGAGCGCTCAGCCTAAGTTTCGACCAATACGAGTTACGAATTATATGTTACAGCATTCTGTCATAAGAGCGATAAATGCGTGTCACTTTCTTTTGGTTTTAAATTCCAAGGCATTGCCTACTGTGTGTGAACAAAAAAATATAATACCTTAAGGTACATAAACTCCAGTTGCATGCGGTTTCTGATATAAATCGTGAAGTGATTCCGTCGCCGCTACAGCCTCTATGAGATCTAGTGTTAATACAGTGTCTCGTCGCGCTTACATGACTATTGCTATGTAGGTACATACTTTTTGGCACATTAGTTTAATCTTCGCTACCATTCAACATTTGCGAACGTTAGGGCACTAATCACGGTTAAGTATATAGATTTTATTATTTTGAGCCCTTTCATTGTTCTGAAAATTACTTTTTAGAATATATTTCATCATTTTTAAGTTATCTATCTAAGATTTTTTATTCTTCTAAAGAATATTATGTGTACGTTACAGTAAATTTCAAAATCACACATGGGGTATTGCACATAGAAATTTGATACATTAATTAGGCCCAAACACCTAAACTTTAAAAATATTGAGCATTTTCAAATTCACTAAACGACAGATTAAAATTATTCGCCTTTACAACAAATAATAAATATTGCTACTTATAATGGTCTCGTCGTTGCTCATCACTGGAAGAACGAAGGCTTTATATTCTATATATAATTTCCACAATAAACTTTAAACTTAGAATTTTCTAAGATTCTATATTCGCAAATGTTAACGATCCCAGTTCTGATACATGAGTGTGTAATTTCCCACAAGGATTAATAAGGTCAACAGAAGACATCATGTCAAATATTACTTATCAAGACATGAGGGATACTTCATCGGTGGAGTCGCTCAGCGAGGGGGCGAAGCCGCGGCGAGGCGCTGACGGAGTCTCGCAAACTTGCCGTGGACCAGCTTCAGCTGAGACCTGAGCCTAGAAGATAGCTCTCTCTGCAACGCTTGCACCTCCACCAATTCGCGACGAAGTTGTTGGTAGTCGGACCGAACCTGTGAAAACTGACTTACTGAGTACATGGTGCGGTATGAGGGTCAGCTCCGGCTAATATTGAGCATTTGGATATTTTGAATTTTTCGGTTTATTGATAGGTAGTTTTTTTTTTTTTAAGGAACTTGTTTGTCTCAAAATTACCTTACCGTGTGAAATTTGTAACCGACTTTAAAAAAGGATATCTTAATTCGACACGTACGTATTGCTTTGTGTAGATATGCACACTCGAACGAACGGACTCATGATCTACGCCTCCCTCCACTAGGATCCACAGAGAACTTTTTAAGTACAAAGCCACCAAAAAGCTACTAGCTTGCTATCGCAATCCAACTTTCCGGGCTAGTGTTTCCGGCGCTTCTGGGTTAGGTTAGGTTAGAACTCTGACCCCAACAGTGCGCGGAACCACTAGTCCGGAAAGTGGGATTTCGATGGCAAGCTAGTAGCTTTTTGGTGGCCGTGAACTAGTGGTTCCGGCGTCACAGTTCTAACCTAACCTAACTCAGAAGCGCCGGAACCACTAACCCGGAAAGTTGGATTTCGATAGCAAGCTAGTAGCTTTTTGGTGGCTTTGTAGTTAAAAGTGAAAAGTATCCAAAGATCCATATGTGGATCGGAGCGGATATAAAAGTATCCAATGATCCACATGTGGATCTAGACTGTGGATCCTAGTGGAGGGAGGTTGATCTACCTACATAACATTTCGTTTCAGACCGAATGTTACTAAACAATATAAATCTCTATTTTTTCTATTTAGTCATCTTGACTAATTGATTCCATGAAAATCCGGATATTACTGCAACTTCATGACTAGCTGAAAACTTCTTAAGTACTCTCTAATAATAAGAACGAATGTAACAATATTAGAACTAAATATGGGTGCCATTTTTTTATATTTGTAGACATAAAGGCAGTTAAATCGATGCGTAGCAGTCTTCAAAGACAACCTCTAAGAACAATATTTATTATAATGATATTAGAAAACGCATCCATTGAGACGTTGTTTAGACGACAGTCATTCATCTTTAAATTTAAATATTCTACGACATTCTACACAGCGCTTTCTAGACCCAAAGTAAGCATAGTTTAACTAGCTTGTGTTATGGGTTGCAGAATGCGGATACACATACTTACATACTTTTTTTGTAAATACATAGGAACACCCAGACCAATTCAAATAGACATATTCATGCATACAAATTTTTGCAGTGAGCGGGAATCGAACCCGCAAGCCCTGCCGTAGCAGTCGCTACCGCTACGGCAAAGAGGTCGTCGACATGACAAAAGTGTAGGTACTCTGCCATGTTGACTCACTGTCGTCTAAACACGAACGGGACTTTGTCTGCGGGTGTTTGAGTGAAGCTTAAATAATATTTCCAAACGACTTGGTTTGACGAAACACTGGAGGAAAGGGCTTTAAACGGGTCATAGTCATACCCATGAAGCGGTTTCTCCGAGCATGGACCGATTTCGTCGAAATACTAAAACGGGTTTGCGTAGGTAATTATTTTTTCAAAGAATGCTTTTTTATTAAATTAGGAATGTTTTTTAAAGTCGGTTTTTTATGTGAAAACTTGGAGACTTGAAACTGATAATTCGATTCTAGTGAATGGGAGTGTTGTACCAATTAGCGAATATTTTGTGAAAAAGAAATCGTTAGTCGGAGTTGACTTTATTTTTTGTTTTCATTGTAATTGACATAGCCAAAGATTTTTTTTTCCTTTTTTAATATTAATCGCTCAGTAAGCACGACAGGAGTTTCATCAAAAATTTACCAATCTTTCCGCTATGTCAATTGCAGAACATCGTGAGAATAAAAACAATCTAATGGCATGAATATGGTCGCCCATATCTGAAGTATCCGCTGATGATTGTGAGGAACATAGTACAATATACATAACATAAAGTAATACAAGGAAGCTAGACAGTCTAGACATAAATTATGTTATACCAATGAAGAGCACTTCGTAGCTGCAAACGTGTTGGTAATCTATGGTTTAGTCTATAGACTCTTGACCGGCTAACCTCTTATTTATTTATTTAATCTTCATGCACATAGTACATTGGCTGACTTTATGCCATTGGCATTCTCTACCAGTCAACCATAGGGTGGTGCAGAGCTATCACGGTCGGTGAAGGTGAATTGAATTTGGATTAGCTAAAATCCAGTGAATTTGGATTAGCTAAAATCCAGTGAATTTGGATTAGCTAAAATCCAGTGAATTTGGATTAGCCAAAATCCAGTGAATTTGGATTAGCTAAAATCCAGTGAATTTGGATTAGCTAAAATCCAGTGAATTTGGATTAGCTAAAATCCAGTGAATTTGGATTAGCTAAAATCCAGACCGGCTCAATTCCGCCCTACTCTGACCGATGTGGTTGCTAACGCATTAGAATTCATTATTTTATCAAATGGGTATCGATCAAGAATTTTTTTTCTTAGAAAAAGAATTTTAGTAACTCAAATTACTAATATTCCCCCGAACCCGTTTAGCTAAGCTAAATTGCTTGTGTTGGGAGTCGGTTCACGTCGGTATTGCAATGGCCTGGATTCGAACCCGGGACCTCTCGATCGTAGAGTCGACTCCTTAACCACTAAGCTATGGACGCTTTCTATTCTTCCAAAATTCAGTGGATTTTCATTTTTCTCTTCAGATTTATTTTATTCAGCCAAGATTTTTGCTTTTCAAAATCACCTCACAGCAAGCGAAGATTTATTTATTATTATCTCTTTTACATCTATCTTTACAGGTACACCCTAATACAACAGAATAGGTAACGTAATTATGTCTTATGTTAATACTATCTATCTATTAGGACTATCCCTATATGTAACACATAATAAACGATACTGTGTCTATAAACTATTACTGTTACTATTTTGTTAATGTTTGCAGTTACGAAACCTCATCTAATCAGACGTGTGTCAGAAATCGCTGACGCAGTAGGACCCTTAGGGCGCAATACATATGCTCAAGCGACTGTTCATCGAACGATTGAAGCGGCCCCGACTCCTGAGGCTTTATGGACTTGAACCTGGTACTACGGTCAAGCCTTTGCCAGCTATATATATATATATCGATAAGCATGCGGTTGTGGCTTGTTGTTTTTATTAAACTGTAAATAGTGTGACTACATATTGAGATCCTCGTCACATCTACTAGGTCCTAGTCAAATTTCACTGTGAGCCATTCTAGATTCACTGTAGTAGGGAAGTTGATGGTCTATATTCACTGGAAGTCAATCTGAATTCACTGGGAGACAGCCTGAAGTCACTCGTAGGTAGAATTCTCTAAGTCAGTTTGAATCTAGATACTGTCAATACTGTGATTATATTTTCTGAATATATTTTTAATTGCACATTTTTAAAATGTTACCGCATAAAGTATTCCCATTAAACATGCTGTGTTTATATATATTTAAAACCTTATGTAACCATGTTTATGAGCAAATAAAATTAAAATTTATTCTATTCGTATTCACGATTACGTCTTAAGATACCCTTTAGGCAAGGTAACCAGTCTCAAGATATCGAAAGTTGTATTTTAAACAATTGTATATAGGAGATAAACAAATGAAATATATGTTACTTACATCCAACTTAGTATATTAATTACTATGTGATCAAACTCCAAATAAACTGATCGAAGACAATAAGCATAGAATATACCATTATGGAAGTCGCATGAAATTTAATCAGACAGAAATCATTTAGAATACAAGTTTGACAATAAAACCCCACTTTCATGAATAACAAAGCGAGTACAGAAAAACGAAGACAAAGTCTTTCATTAATCTCAATACAGCCTAGGATATGGATACGCCGCGCGCCGGCCAGCTTTCATATTTCCGCCGAAACGAGAGACGTTATAAAGAAAGGAACGATTTATGGGAGTACGAAAAACGAAATTTAGGTCAACGAAACTGCGCAGCCGGGAGTAATTTCACTTGTTATTCTTTTGTAAACAGGGATAATAAAGAGCTTCTTTCATAAACCGTGGTTAGGATACTAATGTTTATTATATCCCCACAAAATATAAATTTGTAAGCAAAAAAATGTATTACGATGATAAAAGAAACTTAGTTAAAACCTTGATAAAGTTAACATTAGTTGAAATTAGGACGTTTCCATTTCTTGTTTGGAATGGGGAAAATTCATGTGTGTCGTTGTTAGCCCTCAGAAGTTAACAACGCAGTCCGTTTCGCAATAGCGCACGCCGGAGCAACGGTGTCTTTTGTATAGGACACAGTTGGCTACTGTGTGGAATACTGCTCTCATCTTTGAGAAGGTTCTATACAGTACTTATTAGACGCTCTCGACAGATTGCAGTGGCGTATGGTCCATTTTACATTAGGAGTCCTGAGGACCTTAGAACCTCTACAGTTGCGTAGAGACGTTGCTACACTGGTTGTATTACAGCGCTATTAATACCACGGCGAATGTTCTGATCAGCTCTTTCTACTAATCCCACCGTCTCCCTCCCTATTCAGAATTACTTCCTTTTACATTTTTTTTAACCAATTGATAATCTAAAAACAACAAGCCACAAGCAACATGACTATATAATCAGTGATCTGACCTGCCGGCGACTTTATCGCTTCGCTGAAAAAGTAAATATATTGTTTATACATAAATATCTTACATGTAAGGCCTGTGGATGTAGGATACGCAATATTACTAAGTAGACACAGTACAGGAATAACAGAAATATTGCGGCTTGCGGTTTGCGTATAATACTAGAGACTAGAAAACTAAAAGCATCACCAAATTGTTTAGCCCTCAAAGTCTATTCCTGATTTTACGCTCGCCGTCATACCATGTGGCAACGATAAATATATTATATATACCAGCTGTACAGTGTACACGTTAGGCCAACGTAAGTCAATCTACTCTACGCGTGTTTACAAATACTTATTTAGCCCAGAAATTGTATAGTGTTGGGCTAAAGGAGCTTTCGGGCGGACAAATTGTGAAAACGACCTTCTTTAGCCCAGCACACATACACCATGTAGATATAGTAGTAGTAGATAGATATAGGTTAGTAATTAAGGTCCCTTCGTGTTAGTTTTATTAATGTAGTCCCGAAAGCTTCTCCAGCCCAACAATACAAGTGCTGAGCTAAAAAAGCATTTGGAAACACGCGTGCTCCACAGTATTACTTAAAACACTCTATCAGAGAACTTATTTTTATGTACAGTATTAGCATATGTTGGGCCAATGTGTACAGTTTAAGTGAAGTCATGTTGATGGACCTCAACCTTCCTATTGAGGTATATACCAACTCAAGTATATTACTGCAAAAAAGAGAACTAGACTTAAAGTTCGAATGAGACAGGCTCCAGACTGTGGCGTGACGTTTGTCGGCGACTCTACTTCTTATTGCAATATAATTTCAGAGGTTCAGTAAAAAAAAATATGCTTGAAAATTATTTTAATTAATTAATACAACTTAAAACTTTCCCCACACATGACGGACCTTCATAGCCTTGAATTCTTAGCTATTTTTGGTCTACTACATCTTTGTTATTCTTCACATCAAATTAAATTATTTTACTCCTAATTATTGAACTACTGACATATTCCTGTACTATGTCAACTAGTGAACTACAATATTTAAACACCCTCAAACTACATGCCTTGTTATCTAATAGACCAAATTAACAAGTAGTAATTCTTGTAAAGTGACATCGTCAGAAAAATTTTAACATATGAATAATTGTATTCAGTATTAATTTAAAGCTTTCTGTTATCTCCGTAGTAAGGAGTCAAGTATGAAAGAATTAGCTTTCATTCATTTGCATGCAAAAATAGAGATTAAACGTAGGTAATTTCAACAACTAACAGGCAGTGAGTGTAATATTTAGTTCTCACTACATGTTCAGGAAAATACCAAGTCACTGAAGTTATTTATAGTACTTAAGTAACATTAATTTATGATCAAACCCTAAGGAAAACTACATATGACAAGGTATTGTGTACACTGACCTCCGAGACAGATTTCAGCAAATTCATGATACACATGTCCTGGCTGTCGACTGGTTCCACCAGCCTATTGTCCACACTGTCTATCTTCCACGCCATAAGATCCAGCTGCTCATCTGTTTGCCTCGCCTATCACATGTTAATTTTTAGGACTACTATCAGGTTCTCATGATACTAAGCAAAATTGTTATATCAACCTCTGCATGTATTAGAGCCATGAGCTTTCCAGCACAATTTAAAAGGCATAGCTGGTGAAATTAAACATCAAACCTGCTTGGGGCACTTGCTTCGTAAGCATACTGCCTCTCTAAATATTAGCAGGAAATACCCTATGTTTGGACACTTTGAATAGTTACCCAATTAATTCACAATTAATTTTAAGTTTTAATTATGTGTATATCATATAATTATTAATGTGAATATATATACAATTATTATTTTGGAATATCTTTATAAATAATAACTTACTTAAAAAAGCGGGCAAATATTGTTATTCTGTGTGAATGCTATATTTTGATATTGATAATAATATCTTCTGTGTAAATATTCTGTTATAAAAATGCACCAGATGTAATTTATATTTAAGTAGGTATATAAAATTATTGAAATATTTAAAATTATGAGCTTGTGATAAATATAATAATCACTTTAAAAAAATAAATAAATAATTAAATTAACCCGCCCTTCACCGCACCCGGTGCAAAGGTGCCCATTACATGAGCTTGAGTAAACAAAATGTTTGTGGTAAAATATTAGAATTTTCAAGAACACTCATGAGCATATTTTGAAGAGACATTTACAGAAAAAGCATAGGTTCCACACAGATCTACAGTATTCTTCTGTCTGCGGTATATTATTTATAAGGAAGATGCGGCTTTGTGACCTACATTTCATTTCCACATATATAACTGTGTATCAGTTGAAAACTGTATAGGTAATCATACTGATTACTCACCGTTTCTTCAAGCTCTTCCACCGAAATTTCTTTGTCAGTCATTTTTGCGATGCACTTGTAAATTTCTTAGTCAAAATCTAAAATAAAACAATGGTCTTGAGCGAACCGACCACTTTCATCTGATTTATGAAAATGACATTTGTTAAAACGTCAAAGATTCAGAATCTAAACGTCATTATTGTGAACTTTGTGAAGCATAAATCTTAACTTGCAAGTTATATGAAGCAACGGAACGCTTTTAATTTTATAGACAGGAATACTAGGAATTCAGTGCAGGGTGCGACTGAAATAAATTGAGCTGAGCGAGTAGGACTCCTACTTGAAAATAAGACATCTTACTACGGTCGCGCGCTTAGCTAAGGCCGCGTGCTCGCTCGTGAAACTGTTTTTCGGTGATTATTCCTCAATGGTACATCGGACATGAACCATCTTCAAAACACTCCTCAATGTCCACACTATCACCGCGGCACCGTGGTAAATTTGGTCAAGATCGTGCGAGTGGTTACGGAGGAGTTCAGCCACCAACAAACGGCTATGGCGCGCATAAAGATTGAACGCTTTTATATTATCTATATATCCACGACATTATCGCACAATAATATATAAAAGCGTCTACAGACGCTTTGCTTGGGGTGTCCAATGGACAATTTCTTGCACATACTTAAGGGACTTAATTTTGTCTATGACGCACGATCTCTTCCTTTCTAGTCACTTGGTAATATGCGCTTTTTTTGCCGTGTATATACACATTACTCACACAAGTACATACATATGGCGCTGAATCAAATTTTCAACCCAGTCGTCACTCGTCGCCATGGTAACGAATAAGAAACAAAACAATTTTGACGTATTAGTTGTCAGTTGTTAGACAGGGTCGCATTCAGTGCTTATATTAATTTAGTACTTTAAAAGAATGATATTGTTTAAAATTAACTAAACAAATAACTAAACAATTCAGTGAGCTGCTTAAAATTTTGGATAATGTTTAATTCTGGCCAGGTTGGTCAGCCTTAGCTCGGCCCCATCTGAGCTATATTGCGTATGTGACAAAAAATCGGATTTGTTCCGTCTGTGTCTCAAACATGTGTGTGCTTATTATTATATATTAACCGTACAGTTCGTCACATCGGCCTGTGTGGCCAGGGAATCTGGTGTGCCTTAGAAAGGATATCCCTGAAGCCCCGACCGGCGTTGGCCACCAACATAGGCGAACTCAACGTTTTATTGGGGATCAAAATCCGCCCTCCCCTATAGAGAGGTACGCGTGGTAACACGACGCGCCGCCACCCTGATCAGTGAATCTTGGAGGAACATATATACTTAATTCTTTACCCTGAACTTCATTAATTGACCTTCTGTATATGGAAGTAAGGTATGTAAATCATCGTCAGGCAAAGGGTAAAAGAAAAATAAAACATTAAAACAAACATTAAATTATATACATTTATTTTTGTCTTTAATTTATTATACACATTAAGAAATATGTAGACGAGATTTAAAGACAATGGTACCAGTGGCCATCGACGTCCCGATATTACCCTTTATACAACTGTTGCACTCAGCAACAACTAAATTCACGTGTCATTTAATTATATTAATATTCACTTAAATATGCTTTACTACGAAAACACTCATTTACATTCATGGGTGTCGACTAATAAGTGCTGTAATACAGGTATCGATAGTATTCTGAGAACTATCGGAAACACCATCATTAAAAATAAATAATTCTCGCAGTAAAGGTGATGTCGCGTCGTGGCTGAGACAAGAAGTCGAGACGAAATAAATTTTAAACTAAATTTTACGAAATCTCATTTGGTTTTGAGAGGGCGCAAGGGAGGTAAGTATGAGTACGAGTTAAAATAATATCTATTCCAAGTAGAATCATAAAAGAAGCCTAAAAATCATCCCAGGAATATCTCGATTATGGTGACCTACTGTGGCATCAAAAAAGATATTATTGTGTATTAAATGATAATATTAGTGGACTGCAATAGGCTAATTGATTGATCAATCAATCAATTATCTTGTTGCTCAAAGAATAAGCACTGCCATCCAACGTGGCAATGCTGCCAGCCTTATGGGAACATTACCAGTCAGTGATGATAGAGGATTTTTATGATTTTATTATTTTGTATATTTATTAAATAGTTTAATTATGGCGTATTTTTATTTCATCAACATGACACTATTTAAATAAAATAATGAAATATATATTATCAATCGTAAAAAATAGTTCAAATAATACTTACTTGTTGTAACAATTGGTACCAATTAATATCTAATATTTACGTTATCACAATATTATGAACTTATAGGTCTATCATACGCACCAAAATTATAAATCCCAAATCAAAACTATCGATAATTAAATTTCTGACAACTCGCATCACTATGACGTCGCAATGCAAGGAACTAATACACTTTTAAAAAAATGGCGCATATTTCTGTGAAGCTCTTAATTTCCTCTCAGCGTTAGGAAGGGCAAGCGATGACGTCTCAGAAAATTAATTAAATGTAATGTGACGACATTTGTTTCTCTCGGCCTCGCGTCTCCGTCGCGAAGCAACCCATCAATAATACTAAGATATTTTTGTTTATACTTAGAACATTTTGTTTGACACCTCTAAGGAACACTAATAATACAATAGGTCGTACAAATGAATTGAGATTAGTAACATCTGCTCCATCTTTGAATAAATTGATTTTGAAAGATATCAGAATGACAATTTTTACGTGAACTGTCTATAAATATGTAATTCTTTGCACGGGAAGTCGAAAATTTAATATTTATTAGGGAATGTAATAACAAGTGCATCTGCATTACGTCCAATCGTGTAATTGTACAGACTAGCAATTCGATTATAATTTAGAGAGAGAGATGTGTCTGCCTATTCAACAAGATTTTTTTTACCGTCAGACGACGTAATTTCGTATTTTATATATTGAAGAATGGTGGGAACATAGAATACAATTATTGCACGTGCATTCGATATAAATAGTATGCTAACATCATATAAACATACCATAATTAGTATTAAATTATAATTATGTTACATTCTCGGATCGTCGGCAACAGTCAGCGTAAAACAACAAAAAAAGACAAACTTTATCATAGAAAAATTAAATAAAACACTAGTATATTTGTACAAAAAAATTTAAAATTCATTTAATTCGTATACAAGAGTGTACCGCGGTTGACTTGGTCATGTTATTATTTGATATATAACAAAAAAAAAATAAGCGCTCTATTGGCTTGTGACGTTGACGGTCAGATTGTATTTTAAGTAAAAATATGTAAATAATAATGGCTGACAAACATCTTGACAATGTACTCTCGGTATAGTGCATATGCGCGAGCTGTCCGACCTTTGTTCAAGATGTTTGCCAGCACTTATACTTAAGTGCATCCTACACGAGCGCATGCAGAATCAATCTCACTATACTCTAGTGACGTCACGGTACATATCACCGCCCCAACATACACTATAACTTCAAAGTTTTGGCAAGATTAGCTATATATTAAAGCTTCGCCGTAGTCAAAGCACTTTAGCGAAATTCTTAAAATATATATACTGGTATGAATAATTTAAGTGAGTATTATGTCCGTATCAAAAAATATATAATTATTTTTGTGAATTGTGAAAAGCAACATATATGAAGAGCTATGTATAGTTAGATCTTATAAGGATTGGTCAATGGGCTGTCTTACCCTACGTTTTTAAGAACTCGGAAGAGTTTAGGGGGAGCCAGTCATACTTCCCCAACTCTTGATGACGTAGCACCTATTTTAATGAAAGGATAACCCTATATACATTATGTAATGGATGTACAAATGGTACATTATGTTGTACGTGAACATTGGCGTACAGCTAAATGAAGCACCGTAACAGTGACGTAATGAATATGACGTATGTGGTGGCGTGTGACGTATACCGCGCACACTAGCGCCATCTAACTCGCGCCGGTCCCGAAACCGATGCGAACCCTTTGAGTGTTCTTTGACGACTAGCGAAAGTCTGTGTGTTTATTGTATGTAACACTTGATATATTTCAAATTAGCGAACATAATATCGGTGGATTGAATATTTGAAATAGTTAAATACCTACCTAATAGGATAATAGACAATCAACTTACGTCTACTTAAAATACTATCGAGTATATTGACATCGATATAGACACATAGTAGGCTTAGCCTTATTAAGTAAATCCAAGAATAAGTCTACGACATGTATCTATTTTCACAAAGAAAACTTTTCAAATATTTATTCCCTTCAACACATTTAAAAATCAACTTTAATAATTATATACACACACATAAGTTAGCGAACACTCAAAGGGGTGTCCTAATAAATCAGTCGTGCTCCGCACTTCGTCAGTAATTGACCAGCAGGAGAGCGTGCGAGCGAGACAAACGCTCGGCGGTCAGAAAGTATAATAACATAAGGAGAGAGAGAGAGGAACTATTCGTGAGCTACTTCACTTGGCGTCGGCCTGCTCGAAATTCTGTTCGCTCACGGAGACCGCGTCCAGCGCGAGCGTCTCCTTCAGAGGCTCCACGCAGTTCTTTGGGATCAGCGTACCTGCAAGGTGAAGCTTAACCTTAGTGTTCAGTCGTGACAGTAATTCGAGGACAGAGTCACCAAATTAGGAGTATTTTCCCCAAACTTAGAGGGAACATTTTTGAACTTTTCAATTTAAAAGTACATTTAGATCCTGGGATACCGGAGCGCGAGCACGCGGCCCCCACACAAGCACCCGGGCACGTACCCACGATCTTGAGCCCGTCGTCGGCCTTGATGCGCACGACCTGCATCTTGCTGAGGTGCGCGCGCGCCGCCAGCACCTGCTCCACGCGCGCCCACACGGCCAGCACCGAGCCCGCCAGCACGTGGTGCGTGCGCACGCGCAGCCCCACCTGCAACAGTACCGCCGGCGTCACTCGTGTGCGAAAGTGTAAGGTGTGTCTGCGTGCGCGTGTGTGCGTGTGCGTGTGCGCGTGTGTGTCGTACCTCGCAGTCGCTGGCGTTCCTGCAGACGGCGCGCCAGTAGGCGTGGCTGCACACGCGCTGTGACGCGGTGTACTGCGCGCGCCACCACGACTCCGCCTCCGAGCTCTCCACCTTGCGGTACTTCTTTTCTATCTCCGCCAGCGACTCCAGCCTTAGCTGCAGCCCCGTATTTGGCCTACACAACATTCAATTAAGTCATGCCTGCGATGCCTACGTTAGGATACGTAAATTGAATTCCGATTGTTAAGTATGACATAGTAGTAACATACACGCTAATTTATAGTAGTTTTGGAACGAAATATTTTGGGTACAGTTTCGATAACAGAACCGCCTGGAAGTAATTATTTGAAAAACAAAAAGTATTTTTTTAAACTGAAACTTTTCGTCTGTGTGTTGCATGTCGCGTGACGGTCGGCCGCGGAGTAGGGATAAAGTGAAAGGCGCTCGTCATAGCAGCCAAGCCCAATATGGCGGCGCCTATAGATCGCAGCAGCTGACCGTGTAGTGTATAGACTATTACTCGTTGGTGCCAGTGCTCCACGCTATTTTTTAATATGTGTATATAATCTAAATAATTGTTAAGTATTATGTATGTCGTACTCTCAAAGACACAGAGTTCAAATTAAGATTGATAAAGCGATTTTTATACCCTTAATGGAATATTATTCCAAAAATTTTTAGTTAAATGTCTATAATGTGAAAAAAAGTTTCACTTGTACCGTGATTTCATAAAACCACACAATACTTTTTTATTAAAAAAAGTCTAAATGTATGACTAGGCAATACTTGGCTAGGCTAGACTTTTATTTGTGGTTAAAATAAAACGACTTGTGTACACTCATGAATACGAAACTCGTGATAAGTTACGTAGTGCGATAGTGTAGGTAGATACGTCTTCCAATTCGTGAAAAGTTACAAAAGCAATTAAAAGGGCCCGTTGTGTATCGAACGTGGAGGACAGACTCGATTTGCTTTATACAGGGAAATGTAAACTGTAAAAAGGTATCTATGTAAGTTGATTATTTTGTAAACAGTTTTTTTAATCCGTCTGAATCCTCGAATTCTGTTGTTGTTTTTATTTTATTATTACTACATAGACCATAAAGATATTTATCGTTAAATAATATCCAAATGAATGAATGTTTATGAATGTCAATGAATTATTGAAGCACTAATAATGTTGCTACTCGGAATCATTACAGAAAAGTGAACTTTTTTTATCAAAACCGGTATAGCAATTTGGACATCTCAAAATAGTACCATAGATTATTCCGAGTAACCCCTTCTTGGGTCCAAAACGACTATAAATTCCGCGTGTATATGAACGTATAAGGAAAAGGATCTTTCCGAACTATGAAAGGCAAGGAAGCTACGAGGGTCAAACTGAAAGTTCTTAGAAAATCAAAAACTGATTACATTAGCCAGTTATTAGTTTTATTATATCTTTTCAAAATATTGTCCATTCACGTCAATACACCGCTGCATGCGATGGAACCACTGGAAAAAGCACTTTGCCCACTCGTCCTTAGGGGTCTCTTCAATGGCATCGCGATACGCAGCCACCGCTTCTTCAGCATTCATAAACCGCTTTCCTTTAAGTTTTTCTTTAATTTTTGGAAATAAATAAAAATCACAAGGCGCGAGGTTGGGGCTATACGGCGGGTGACCCAGTAATTCAACGTTTGATGTCGCCAAATAGTCGATCGTTCGCTTGGCGGTGTGCGACGAGGCGTTGTCGTGGTGAAGGAGGATCCTACTGCGAGGTCGTTTCTCTCGAACTTTTTCCAAGACAAGTGGCAAACAATTGGTAGTGTACCATTCTGCAGAAACTGTTTTTTGATCCTCTAACACAATTGTTACGAAATGACCTATCCTTCCAAAGAACGAGGCCACCATTTTTTTTCCCGCACTTCGATCTCTCTTCACTTTAGTTGGCAACTCCTCGAAAGGAAACACCCACTGAGCAGATTGTCTTTTGGTTTCAGGATCATAACAGTAAATCCAGCTTTCGTCACCTGTTAGTATGTCGAACACAGCATTAGAGTCACCTCCGTTAAATCTTTCAATCATTTTACGGCACCAATCCACACGATGGAGTTTTTGAGCCTCAGTCAAATTATGAGGTATCCACCGGGCGCAAAGCTTCCTGACCGCTAAATGTTCGTGGAGGATTTTGTGCACTTGACTCATACCGATGCCTAAGCTTGTCCGAATCTGCTGATAGGTCACTCTTTTGTCAGTCTCTATCATACGCCGCACAACACAGATGTTATTTTCAGTCGTCGCCGTAGAAGGCCGTCCCTCACGTAAATCATCAGTGAGATTAGTGCGACCACGTTTAAACTCATTAAACCAGTTGTAAACAGTCGCACGAGATGGGGCTTCATCGTGAAAGGCCAATCGTAGTCTATCATAACTTTCTTGTTGACTTAAATGACATCGAAAGTCATAAAAAATCATTGCACGAAAATTTTCTCGTGTTAAATTCATGTTAACGTGACACAGACAATTTTCAATTTGCCGCCAAATCGTAAAACAAATGATAAATGAATGAAATATATACTCAGTAATATTGGCAAAGAGTTCTATTTTCAAATTTTAGAATTATTTTTTTATTATATTGTTTATAAGTGGCCAGTTCTAAGAACTTTCAGTTTGACCCTCGTATATATAAGGTGTCACAAAATGAGGTGTCTGAATTTGGTGAGATGACTTGGTATCGACAAAATATGTATTTGAAACAAAAAAAAATCGGGTAAAAAAATTAAAAAAATATTTAAAAAAAAATGAAAAAAAAAACACCACCTGCAACCAGCGTCACGTGACACGACGAGCACACGTGACGCTGGTCGCGATTTAGTATCGCGGATTGGAATCGTGGATAGTATCCTCGCAGTATTCTCCAAGCGGATGTGTGGGAAATACCTAAATCGTGATCAGCGTCACGTGTGCTACTCGCTGGTGGTGTTTTTTTAATTATTTTTTTTTGTCGATACCAAGTCATCTCACCAAATTCAGAGACCTAATTTTGTGACACCTTATATATAGCTTTATATATAACTTATAAAGATTTAGATCGGAAAAAGAGAACATCTAGAACGCGACGTGAATCCGCAACCAGCCCCTAAGAGGTGGAATGCTCTGACCAGCAGAACTATCTAGACACGTCCCAGATAATCGAAATAATTAGGCGGAGTCATCAAAAAACAATGTTTAAAATGACTGTAAAGTTATTCATTGTTCCCGTAGTTCGCAAGAATTACGGTAGATGGCTCCATCGTCGCCTTAAGACGTATATAATGTACGCGAACGTAGCCGGAGCAATAATAGGGTATTTGATTACTGCTAAAAAATAGTTCTGTATTATGTATTACAACATAAAAATGCAGATGGCATCAATATTTTTTTGAGAACTGTTTTATTTACGATAAAAATCGGTAGTAAAGTTTGATTTAAAAAAAAGTACGCGCCATAAGCATTTTGTAAGCTTACTTTTTTCTAAAGATTTAGATCGGATCGTGTCTAGGTGGCTCAGTTGGTCAGAGCATTCCCCCTGTAAGGGACTGGTCGCGGGTTAAAGTCCCACGTTTATATAATTATTGAAATTAGTTGCAAAAATAATGGTTTATTTTGAGATATATAAGATAAAAGTGAAACATTATTAGTAATTAATAATTGAACCAGTCGATTAACACTAGGAAATGCAGACAGCCTGTTTTGAAAAACTGTTTACTTATGTGTGACGTCACAGAGCGTTTATAAGCACGTGATCAAATTCCAAAATAAGTGAGATTTTTTTAATCTTGATTTTTTAACAAAAAAGAAACTTATTTTATATTGAGAATTAATAAAATATGTTTCTTACGGTACATTTTATTAGGATGACAACAATTCGTACAATATTTTAAATATAGTCAAAATGCCTATTCCGAAGCAGCTCTGCTACCAGCCCCCTCAATAAGGAGGATGCAAAAAAATGCGACTACGAATAGGTAGTTTTCAAACCGTAGCCCCACTAGTCGCTTTCGCGCTCGGCAACCGCGTTACGAGGCACCGATATCGTCGTAAGTCAACGATATTAACTTAAGTCTAAAAAATCGCGTAGTGGAAACGTGTTTAAAACTTAATCATTAATTTATCAACCCTGTAAAATCCGATGCCAAACTAGGCCCGCAAAATCGGCACAAACAATTATTACTAGATTAGTTAAAGGGATCTGACCAACTTATTGAAAATCCCAATTTCCCTTAAAGAATAAATAGGGAAAAATATAAATATCAGTTCAAATAAGTTCCGGGAGCCGACCGGACTCAAATCAGAAACACGAATGCAAAATTGGGACCAGTTTTAGGTTGGGGGTCTACCAGACCCCACTTGCAAAAATCAATAAAAATGTTCAAGATAGGCTTCTAAACGTTGTTGAGAGGTATCCCCAAGGTATTAACATAAATTTCCAAATATTATTTTATTAATTAATTCGAGCCCCCCAAAGGAACTCACTCTTGACCAAAAAATGAAAATATGTGAAAATGTTAGGTCAATTATATAGATCTCAAGCAACAATATTTGGACGGAAATATTATCAAATTAAATCCCACAAAGTACCCAAAACAATTAAAATAGGCACTCAAGTGAAAACAATAATGCAAATTCAAAGTATAAATTCCGATCGCAAGAGATTAAGGTAACATTCGACTTTTAGACAAGATTAATCGAGTATTTAACATGAAATATTAATTTATTTTACAAAGAGGGTAAATCAAAAATGGACGATCCGCTACGTCCCAACGGGTACAATTATTACAACCAAAATCCGCGTGGTATTTCCATCGAGATAAAAGATCGATCGATTTCAAACAAAATACCACGATTACACAAGCAAACAAATAAATAAAATATCAAGAAAAGGAAATATATATATAAGTAGGTTGTTCACTAACCTTATTACTGACGGCCCCCTTAGTTAGGAACAAATGACCCAGTGATAATGTACCGAATCTAATCCTAGTCTAATGTATGTTGAGGATGTATTATACAATAGATTACAAAAATTATAAAATATTTCACTTCCCTTAAGATGTGTGCTCCCCGCTGCAATGGTTCAAAGTCCAACGAACGCGATGGGCGTATTCACTTTATTTTACAAAGAGATAACTATCTCGATAATTAATTTTCACTAATTAATCAACAACAAACAAACAAAATCAAACAATGTTCTTTCAAAGCGCGTGGCAAAGCCAATACAAAATTGCGCGGACACGGACCTATCAACGTGCCAACGTCGAGAACTCTTTTTAGCGACTGTCGGCGCACTCAGCGTGATGCACTGGCGGCACGCCCACTTCGTGAAGTACAGACGTTATTAGGCTCGTGTACCGCGGTGAAATTACAAACTATAATTATTTAACAATTAAAACTAAACATATAACTAAATATATCGGAGAATGTCGAATATCTGGAACGTGTCTAGATAGCTCAGCTGGTCAGAGCATTCCCCCTGTAAGGGACTGGTCGCGGGTTCAGGTCCCGTTCTAGATGTTCTCTTTTTCTGATCTAAATCTTTAGAAAAAGTAAGCATACAAAATGCTTAAAAATTTAATTGAATTAACTATATGAAGATATTTGTATATGTATATTTGTACCTGTATATTTGGAACATGAGATCTTTCTTAGTGAGTTTCTCCTTCTTGGAGTTGGAGACCACGGAGGCACAGAGTACTGCCGTGTACTTGTTGTTGCGCGCCTGCTGCGAGATGTAGAAGCCGTCTTTCGCGCCCGTCAGCTCTGACCACTTCTCTAGCGCTTCCGCCCAGTCCATGCCCCGCTGGAAGGTCACACGCATGGATAAGTGACACGTAATGAGACCATAGATGGGCGAGGGGACTGCCAATTGATGCTCAACCCCCCGAGGAAATCCTGCACCAGAAGTTTGCCCTCAAACAGTAGGTGTACCGGTTTGCAGATAAGATTAGACAAGTCGAGGCCCAAATTTCGAAGATTTTGGTGTGCAATGGGTATGTTTAATCTGTATAGTTTATATGGTCTGTGGGCGGGACCCCCCCCCTACGTACCTCGGAGTGCACGGTGTGCAGCTCGACGGGCGCGCGGCCCGTGGCGTGGCGCCGCACGAAGCGCAGGCAGCGCACGCGCCGCACGCGCTCGCCCGCGCTGCCCAGGTCCAGGATGCCCAGGTCGAACCGCCCGCTGCGCCGCGCTGCACCCAGAATACTCAGTTTAGGACATTTTATTAATGTATCTATTAGTTATTTATGCAACTGTGGTATAATGAGGGGTATTAAAACATGAATGTGGGTTTATCACACGAAGCGAAGCTGAGTGTGATAATAGTATCACATGAGTGTTTTAATACCTAATTATACAGTTGCATACAAGACTTTATCTACACCCATGATAAACTAATAATACATCTTCAGAGAATGATGTACTGCCCTTTGATATTTTCCAATTCATGAAATCTTGGTACGCCTTTTCATACTGTTTTCTAGATTTTTCCGGTAGTAATTTGTTAGAAATGTCCTTTGCTGCATTCGAAATGTCTGGAGGTGTGTTATCAAAACTTGAAACGCTCATTTTCGTAAGTAAACAAAACAATTTGCAAAAATAATAGCGGAGAAAAATAGCGGGATTCCGAATTCGAACGAATAAGCTTTAATATTTTTTTTACGGCGCGCAGCGCGCCGCTGTGGTAGTGCAATGCAACGCGCGTGAATGACAGTTCTTTTTTTGAAACTCGTACAGATTCCACGCATCGAGCGGTAAGAATTTGGCTGTCTGATGAGTAACCCTTTGCGCGGAAGAGATTGAAAAAGCGAAAGGAGTGTTATTATGAAATTTCATACAACATTATAACACCCGTTCGGATGATATTATGGTTATTATGACATTGGATGTATTAATGTTGGCAATAAGCTAACTGTTTCAGAATCTTTTATAGAGGATTTAAAGCATGGGTGTAGATAAACAAATAAACAACATTAGAGTATCTGTTTGTGATATGTTTTTTTTTTAGAATAAGTATTAGGGTTCCGCGATACAATTAGTTTGCTATAGCCATAATATAACATTACCTTGCTCCATGACCGCGGCGAGCGTATCAGTGAAGTACTTGAACAGCCTATTTTGCAACTCCACAGGCATACCCAGTATCCTGTTCAGGAACTTTGACATATTGTTATAATCCTGAAACGCAAAAATACATTTATTAACATCGTGTGAACTGTTAATATATGATATACTAAACAGTTCACATATGATATGATATATATAAATTAATTGTCCAAAAATGTTTGGTAATGTTTGGTAAACAATTTCGTGTGGTTGCTTCCAACCCCTAGAGAAAACCCTGTATCCGAGCCGCGGTAGGTGTACCATCTTGTAGGTGAAGTCGACTTGAGCCCCGAATGTCTTGGTAGGACTTCCCACAGCCAAACCATAGCTGAGAGTGAAGTCGGTCGATTCTCATATGATTAAGTGTGCATGCATACGTGTGTATTTCTATGAGAGGATGAAGGTTTGTTTGTGTGTATGAGTGTGTGTGTGTGTGTGTGTGTGTGAGTGAGTGTGTGTGTTTGGTGTGTGTGTGGTGTGTGTGTGTGTGTGTGTGTGTGACGTACCTTATCGAGCGACAGCACGCCGGGCGAGGACTCGCTGTTGACGATGAGCCCCACGCCCACGAGCGCGCCCGCCACGTCGTGGAAGAAATCGCCCGAGTAGTCCGCGGGGGGCGCTACCAGCGGCGTCTCGTACTTCATGATGGCGCGCATCACCGCCTCCAATGCTGATCGACCTGCGACCAGAACACCAGATCGTTATAGGACGCGCCAAAAATCGTGACACTAAGTCTGCATGGAGGGCGAAACTTTGCGCATATGCACCGCCGAGCAAAAATATAGCGCTGATATCTATCTATCTATCTTTCTTAATTTTAAAGTTCCAATTTTTCATCTGACAGCTGGCAACATTGTGTATGTTATGTGTGCACTGAATGTACTGTTTTGTCACCGTAAATATTTTGCTGGCGCACATATCTCTACGAGGCGCATGCATCGTATCATATCAATTCTTGAAGGACCAAATAACGTAAGAGATAGCATCATCTTCCACACTTGGTAAGTTATTGGAGCACAAAGAAAGAAAAAGTTAAGTTAAAGTTATATAGTAAATGGGTAACGCTGTTTCTCCTGGCAACAGTTCCAGTTGGAGGTAGAGGAGGAGGAGGAGGAGGAGGAGGAGGAGGAGGAGGAGAAGGAGGAGGAGGAGGAGGAGGAGGAGGAGGAGGAGGAGGAGGAGGAGGAGGAGGAGGAGGGGACGGCGGGAGGCGTCTTACCGTATTTGTTGTCGATGTTGAACTGGCTGAGGTCGCGCGTCTCGGTGGCGCGCCGGTCGCCGTGCGTGAGCGCGCCCAGCGACTCCAGGCGCTTGGCCACGGTGGAGGCGAAGCGCCGCTCGCCCGCCAGGTCCGAGATCAGGAAGATGTACTCCGGCGCGTTCACCTGGTTCGAGCGGTGCGTGCGTCCTGCGTACACCACACCGTACATACACACGTCACGCGTGCTCGCTACGCACTACGCACTACCACACAGAGCCACAGGCAGCCCCGGCCACACCCGGGACGCATCATTGTACTACATTCTTTGGTCTAACTAACCCACAGGTTGCACGTGTCAAATGATGTGCAATAAAACGTAAAAAATAACTGTTCAAAAGCATAGGGTGTTCGATGATGATTGTTGTAAGCACCCCACGCTTTTTAACAGTTATTTTTTACTTTTTATTTGGTCTTCTCTTAAAGTGTGTTTTTTGTTTTTTTTTTAAACATAACATAACTTCACGCCTGTATCCCCTAAGGGGTAGGCAGAGGTATATTACACACCCACGATTCGCCAGTTATGCCCAATGTAATAGGGGGCAAGCCTATTGAGATCTACCGGAAACATTACTAAGCGAGCGATAAGTTACTAAGTTTAAACTACACTTGATATTGGGGGGGTCAGATGGTCGCTCCCGCAAAAGCTCAGATAAGCCAAATCAAGAGAAAGAGTAAGAGAGTGAGCACGGACTGCAAAGTACAAACATTAGGGTGCAATCCGGGCTAACCCTTTTTGTGCGGAAATCCCTTCGGATACCCCCCCGCCGCCCAGCGGGGGCGGTTATGTCGGGCATGAACCGACTAAAACCGCACGGTGTCTTGCCCAATTGTCCATTGCCGGGCACCCCGAGTAAGCTCTCGAAAGGAACCCCAGGGTTACCGGCTAACTCTAGTAAAAATATGATTGCTATTTTACAGATACTAGTTACAAATTTCAAAATGGTGGCTTTTTCTCGCCCTGCTTAATCATCGTCATCAGCCCTTGATAAGTGTGAAAAACTTCAAATGAATCAGACGTTTGGAAATGCTCCAATATCTAGTTTGAGCTCCATAAAAACGTGCACACCAGATTAATAAAAACATGTTACTAAAAACACTCACGTGTAAGATGCAATAAGACCATCTTTCCCACTAGACCGACCCGACCAAACTGTCATGTAACCTGGCAGGAGAGGGACGCATCCCCCGTATTAAATACTCGAACATATAACTATGTTTATATGGTACACAACTTACCAAACTGCTGTATGGCTCTGTCGGCCGACCATGGTAACTCTAACGTTATGTGAACCCGCCGCCTTTGATTCCTCGCTCTGTTGAAATCAAATAATTTTGTTTTCATTAACAGTTTTACATCACTTTTTAATTTTTAATGTTAACCTATACATATGCCGGGTGTTAGGAAAACGCTCTCGAAAACGAAGACAAGCGATATATAATAATAATAATACTTTTTTTTAATAATAAGTAGTTTGTACATGGCATACAGAGTTGTCGTATATAATTAAAGCTTATAAAGAAGAGAAAAACTCGTACAACAAAAGAAGGACTCATTTTCCTAAACTAGGCAGAAATTCTGTCTGTATTTTAGGAAAGAGTTTCCAATTATAATGTCTTATTGTGGTTACAAAATTTTTGGTACATACAGTAGGCGAACAAGGTACATAAGTAAGGTATGGTATAAAAGTATGTTTGTATAAAAATAAGGTCTATGTGATTGCGTGTGTGTGTTTGTGTGTGAGAGAGAGAGTGTGTGTATGTGTGAGTGTGAATGTGTGAGTGTGTATGTGTGAGTGTGTGTGTGTGTGTTAGAGTGTGTATGAATATAGATAGTATTGAAGAGAAAAAAATTAGAGCATTTTTTTTGCGATCGGCCTAATTTTATTATTAGCATTATTCACGCTCCATAGTGTTAGTACAGCTAAATGAAATCAGTACTTGACATCTCTGGGGTCAACCAAAAAAAAAAACGATCAATTTTCTTTATCTTCAGTACTATCGCCTGTCTTCATTTTCGGGAGCGTTTCCTTAACACCCGGTATCCTAGCTACCTCAGCGAGAAGTATGTCTGTACCTCCGATCACTCTGCAGCGAGATACCGCTGGAGGCTGCCTCGGAGATGATGGCGACGTCCTTCTCGCCGTCCATGAAGCGCTGCTTCTCCGTGAGGTTGAGCGTCTCCAGCGGCACGTCGGCCTCCGACCGGCTCTCGTACAGGATCTGGCCGTCCTCCGTCTGCACCACCCGCCCTTTGCGGCCTGTCATCTGGAAAGTATTGGCTTTTGTACAAGTTATAGGTTTAGGATTACATATTTTTTGTATTTTGAAGTTTTTTTTCAACACGATTTAGGGACGCAGCACGCTACTCGTACGAGAAAAATTACTAAATCGCAACATAATTAGTTAATTAACAGCATTAGTTAGTACAGTTCTTCTTATTTTTAAAGTGAAAACTTCTTTAGGCTCGTTAAGCTTCGAGCGAACTTAATTTTTTAGACTTTCACGGCCGGCGTTGCATGTGGAATATACTGTTTCCGAGCTGTTTGGCCGTGGTCCATCGGATGGCAGAGGCGGCAAACCCCCCCCCCCCCTCCAACTGCGCCTATAAATACGACAGTGACTCGGGCCTCTACATCAGGATCGCTTCGGGCCGACGGAGATTTTCGCAGATACCCGCACTACGAAAAAATCACCGAGCCGCACGGACTGCATTTACCCGCACTTGTATTTACGCCTCGGTGCTCGCGGAGACGTCAACTTTTGACGTACCCGTGCGCACCGAGCGCGGAATACCGCCGCGGGCGATCCAGACGCCCGGAAGAACACTTCCGAGCAGTCGCAGCTGGACCGACCACTCTTTGACATCATGCCAAAAGACAACAGCCCTTCTAAGGGCTCCGTATCCGTATCCAAAACAGATAAAAGTCTAAAAAGCCCTTATCAGGGCTATATAAGTCCAACGGGCAGCAGACAAGGAACTCCAGCGGCAAGACCACCACAGCCGCAATTCCCGCCGAGCCTCAGCATGCCACTGCTGAGGTCGCCGAGCCCGCCTCAAGCGCCCTTCGCGGGATCTCGCGGTGCCCACGCCGCGTCATCTCGCCAGGCACAGCCTTCATCACCATCATATCATCAGGGTAACCACCCATCGGCTCCCTCCGAGGTTGAGCCGATGGAGGTAAGCGCCCCCGCGAGTGCGCCCGCGCCGCGCGAGCGCGAGTCCGCGCCCTCCCGAACTTCGTCGGGACGGTCGCGCGAGCCCCGCGCTGCCCCGGCGCCTGCGCCCGCGCACGCGAGCACGTCGCGCACCGCCGCGCGCCCGCCCGCGCGCCCCGCCGCGCCCCCCGCCGCGCGCCCTGCCGCGCCCCTCGCCGCGCCCCCCGCCGCCGCGCGCGCGCCGCACCGCGACACTCCGCCCACGCCGGCGTCGAGCACCGCGTCCGCGCCGCGCACGCCGAGCCACAGGAGGGCCCCCAACGAGCGGGAAGCCCAGGACGCGTTGTTTTCACCGACGCCGTCCATGCACTCGTACCTCGCGTCGGACGCGGAGTTCTCGTCGGCGGAGTCGACGACGAACGTGCCCCGCGCGGGAGAAGGAGAAAAAAGCCGAGGAGTCACTCCCTCCCCCTCCCCCAGGACTCGCCAGCAAGATGCCGCGCACCTGTTCGCTAAGAACCAGCGGGCGTTGCTGCGAGCGCAGTCCTGTGAAACGCTGAACCAACACCAGCGGGGCGCAAAGAAGCCCCGAAGCCCCGACGACGACGAGAGGGGACGCGAGGACGAGAAACGGCACTGTGCGGCCGCGCCGCTCGCGCAACGCGACCCGCGTCTCCGCAGACGCGATGCCGAAGCGCCTCCCGCCGCGACGTACGCCCAGGCGTCCGCAACGACGCACAGTGCGACGACGTCGACGCAGGCAAAGGCAGCCCCCCCAAGACAAGCATCCCAGGAATCCGGCCCCGCAGTAGGGCAAGCGGCACCGACCAGCGCGCCCAAGCCGCGCTATCCGCCGCTCATAGTGGAATTCCTCCCGGACTGGGCGTTCCACATGCGGAAGCTCAAAGAAAAGCTCGGACGCGCCGCAAACGCGAGACCGTTTGGGAAGGGTATAAGGTTCTCTCCGCAGGGGGAGGACGAATACCGGACCATACAACGATACCTAGTGGAGTTGGAGAAGACGGAGAACGTCGCGTGGTTCTCCTACTCCCCCCCCGCGGAGAGAAGCCTAAAGGTGGCCATCAGGGGGCTGCCCAGCAATGCCACGCCAGAGGAGGTGGAGGAGGAACTACGGGAGCTGGGCTACGAGCCGGAGTTCGTCCGCAACATCCAGGCGCGCAGTGGCAGGCCGGGCTGTATTTTACTGGCCATCCTTAAAAAGACTCCAACGATCACGCCCGGGATCTTCGAGGTGACGGAGATGCTCGGCATCCCGGGCGTGAAGATCGAGGCCTGGCGGGGCAAGAGGCGACCCGCGCAGTGCCATCGGTGTCAGAAATTCCGACACAGCTCCCATCAATGCCACCGACCGATGGCCTGCGTGAGGTGCGGAGGACAGCACCCGGCCAAGGAGTGCCCACGGCCGAGAGAAGAGCCGGCCACATGCGCGAATTGCGGGGGTGAGCACCCCGCAAATCACCAAAACTGCCCCGTCTACAAGAAGGAGGCGAGGAACCGAAAGGCGGGGACAGTCGCCCTAACAGGCGAGCCCCGCCCAGTTGCTCCGGTTAAAGCCCAGCCCACCGGAGAGCGCGCTGCGGAAGCTTCGCTGATGGCGGCAGCGAACCCGCCCACCGAGCGGGGAGCCACCACCTCCTCTGGAAAAGGAAAGCGGAGAAAGCGCAAGAGGGGCAAGAAGGCCCCTCAACCTCAAGAGGCGCTGGATACACCCGCGCCACCCAAGGACGGCCCAAAAAAGGAGACTCAACGCGCTCCAAAGCCGGTCGCCGCCCCCGCACAGAGGGGAGGAAAGGCGAAGGCCGTCACAGTCGTGCCGGGCCCGACCTCTTTTGCGGATCTCAACCCCACCATTGATGCGGCGTTGAGTATACTACATGAAATACTCGGGGCGCTCAGAAGGGGCCTGGAACCCGGCGCGATTGTAAGAATCGCGTTGAAGGGCATAGGAGAAATACTAACGCTCTCCAATGGATTGTGAAGACTTAAGAATACTCCATTGGAATGCCCGCGGCCTGTCAAGCAAGGCCGTCCTCCTCCGCTTTCTGCTGCAGGAACAAAGGATAGACGTGGCGCTGATAAGCGAGACGTACCTGGGACCTGCAGACAAAATTAAATTCCCGGGTTTCCTCGTCTATCGGAGGGACGAGATCTCCGCGCACAACGTGCGATACCGCGGTCTGGCAGTGCTGATCCGTCGCAGAATCGTACACCAGCCCATACCACCTGCGCCCACGAGCACCACGAACTGCCTCTACACGCTGGGTGTTGAGTTGCACCTGGGTGGTGCAAACCTACACCTATACGCCGCATACAGGCCCCCGGCTAATAATGCCATAGATCCCGCCGAACTACATCCACTGCTGCAGGTCCAGAATCCGGTCATCATAGCCGGGGACCTGAACTGCAAGCACCCAGCGTGGAACTCATCCGTGCACAACGCCTCTGGTGTACGACTTCTGGCCGACGCCGATGCCCGGGGATACACAGTGTTGGGTCCGGAGGTACCAACCCGGTACCCGGACAACTCCCACAGTATCCCCGACGTGCTCGACATCATCGTCCACAACCATCTGATGACCTGCCAGATCGCGCAGGAGGTACTACCGGACGGGTTCGCATCGGACCACAAACCGGTACTCGTCGTAGTACCTCAACAGCCTACCCGCGCCGTCCCTCCAGCGCCACGTCGAAGACTGGACTGGACCATTTTTAGAGAAACGTTGGAGACCACTACACCCACTCGGCCCATCACCTCCGCAGCCGACGTGGAAGCCCTCGCAGCGGACCTCACCGCGAGTATTCGGGGCGCCCTTGAGACGGCTACTAACACCCCCAGAACCCAGGAGCGATTACCGCAACTGCCGGGACACATCACGAGAATGATAGCCGCCAAGAGGCGTCTTAGAAGGCAGTGGCAGCAGGTCCGCTGCCCTACTATGAAGTCGGAACTCAACCGGCTCGCGGAGAAGGTGAAAGCCGAGTTGCGCATTCACGCCACCGAGAGCTGGGAAAACTACATCGACTCTATTGGCGAGAACTGGGGCTCAATGCACAAACTGTGTAGGCGCCTCACTAACACCCCAGCTCCGGTGCGCCCCCTCGAGCACGAGGACGGGACGCCGAGATACAGAGCAGCAGACCGAGCGGGCATTTTGGCCCGCCACCTGGAGCGTCAGTTCTCACCGAACCCGACCGAAGACCTCACACACGTAGCAGCTGTCGAAGAGCACCTTAGAACCTACTTTGAGCAGCCGATAGCTCCGGAAGAAGCACCGATTTCTTTCTCGCCCGGTATGGTGCAGCGTGCCATCCGCCGGACGAAGAAGAGGAAGGCCCCAGGAGTGGACGGTATCACCAATACCGCACTCCTACATCTACCGTTCCGCACAACTGCCGCCCTCGCCCGGTTATTCACCGGTGTCATGCGCACGGGGGCCTTCCCAACTATTTGGAAGGAGGGGAGAGTGATCATGCTGCCCAAACCGGGAAAAAATATCCTGAAACCTGCGAGCTATCGGCCCATCACCTTGCTTCCCACCATGTCTAAGGTGTTCGAGCAGCTGCTGCTGAGACACCTCACGCCCTACGTGACGCCCAGACCGGAGCAGTTCGGGTTTCGGTCGGACCACAGTACGACGCTCCAACTGTCGAGGGTACTGCACGAGATTACCGCAGCGCGTAATAAACGCGAGCACGCCGTGGCAGTACTCCTCGACATGGAGAAAGCCTTCGACCGAGTATGGCACGCCGGTCTGCTGTACAAACTGTCACAATCGCAGATCCCCCGTCGGACCGTTAGAGTGGTCTCCACGTTTCTCGACAACCGGACTTTTCGAGTGGCGGTGGAAGACGTGACATCTCCGCTCCACCCCATCACCGCAGGCGTACCGCAGGGAAGCTGCCTATCGCCTGTGTTGTACTCCCACTACACCGACGACATCCCCGTCTCAGAAGGGGCCTCGCTCGCCTTATACGCCGACGACGCGGCGTACATAACGGTGAGCATGAACGCCAAGCACGCTGCACGCAAGATGCAGTGTGCACTAGACCTGCTCCCCGACTGGCTCTCCAAGTGGAGACTGTCGGTGAATGTGGGTAAAACACAGGCGATAGAAATCTCCAACGCCCGGAAGCTCCCACCGCCACTCATACTCCACGGCGAGCCGATCCCGTGGAAGTCACAGGTGAAGTACCTAGGAGTCGTCATCGACCGGCAGCTCCGCATGCACAAGCACGTCCGCAGCGTGATCGCGAAGGCGCGCGCCACTCGAGCGCGACTGCGTCCAGTGCTCTCCTCCAATCTGCCAACGCGCGTGAAGCTGACGGTGTACAAGCTGTATGTCCGCACCCAGCTCACGTACGCCGCCCCCGCCTGGTACGTCCTCACGAGCGAGACCAACCGGGACCTACTCCGCGCGCAGCAGTCGCTAGCCCTGCGACATATCGTCAACGCCCCTCGCTACGTGAGGAACGACACCATCCAGCGGGACCTCCGCATCGAGAGCCTGGACGCATTCATCCGGAGCCTCGCCACGAAGATGTTCGAGCGTGCCGACGTGTCTGCCTGGTCCCATGTCCGCGGACTGGCGCCATGGCACGCCCGACCACCCGATCGCCACCAGTATCCGCGCGACCTCGCTGCGGACGTGACAGAGTAGTCACGAACCTGGTACTTCACCTGAGGGAACAGACCGCCCTCTACTCCTCGGCTTCCAAAAATGGAAGTCCCACGACGCCAGATGCCGAATCTACAACGTTTTTAACTTAGCGCAAAATCGGCGCTAAGTTAAAAACGATGTAAACAAACATTACATAACTCTAACGGGCGAGCCTCCAGCGGCCGCGCCCCCAGCGCGCGACTCGGCCGGCTGCGCTCAGTCTGCGGCGGCCGCCGCGCCGAGCGCACGCGTGCGCCGCGCGCGCGCGTCGCGCCCCGACACCACCAGCGGGCCCGCCCCGCCCCGTAAATCGCGACCTAGCCGGTTTACGGCGCGGGCGGTTTTAGTCGGCCTCGACACACATGCACATGCACATGCATATGCATATGTTATGTGTATTGCTATTAAATATCAGAAACCTTTTTACCAAACGTTCCGCTTGTCCACAGTCCGTTCGTCGCCCGGCATACGCGGATACTCCCCGCGAATACCCGCGTCATGTGGAAGCGCGGGCGGAGCCTGGAGCAAGCGGAACAAACAACAGAAGAAGACCAAAAGGAAGGCGGGGGCGCGCGTAAGCCGCCGCTTCTGCCGCTGGATGCCTAAGCCGGGCCTTATCCGGTTAGCCGGATATCTCACCTGGCTGGGTTGTCCGCCGAAGCGGCGTGAAGATGAGCGCCCCGCCTCCGACGAGCTCCAAAGGGGACCATATCCCCGAGCCAACGCCCCCCCTCTATCAAGAGGGGGAGAAGAACACCACCTGCAGGGGGCCAACGCCCCGAGACAGGTGTCCACGCACCCCAGCTGGGGTGTAGTGAAGGAGTGAAGTAGCCTCTACATCAGTCGCAGAGAAGCCGCCGCCGAGGAAGCCCCCAGCGCGCGACGCCGGCCGGCCGCGCTCAGCCTGCGGCAGCCGCCGCGCCGAGCGCACGCGCACGCCCCGATAACACCAGCGGGCCCCCCGCCCCATAAATCGCGACCTAGCCGGTTAACGGCGCGCGCGGTCACTACTCGGTCTCAATTATATATGTATATCATCCTACTTCACCCATATTTATATAATTTTATTTATTTGAAACCCGTGACCACAATGTTCTGCTTGTCCACAGTCCGTTCGTTGCAGCCGACATGCGCGGATACACCGCGCGATATCCGCGTTATGTGGATGCGCAGGCGGAGCTTGGAACAAGCGGAACAAAAAGGAGAAGACATCAAATGGAAGGCGAGGCGCACGTAAGCCGCCGCTTCTGTCATCTCACCTGGCTGGGACGTCCGCCTAAGCGGCATGAAGATGAGCACCCCGCCTCCACCGATTTACTTGAGCACAAGCACAGCAGCTCCTCCTTCATGCTGCAGGCGCGCTCGATGGCCGAGCTAGAGAGTAGAGCGGCGCTGGCTCACCTCGGCCACGTTCTCGGTGCCGCCCAGCTCGTCCACCAGCTGGTCCAGCGTGTTGGGCGGCAGGCGGCGGCCCAGGCGCTCGATGGCCAGCAGCAGCTCCTCCTTCATGCTGCAGGCGCGCTCGACGGCCGAGCTAGAGAGTAGAGCGGCGCTGGCTCACCTCGGCCACGTTCTCGGTGCCGCCCAGCTCGTCCACCAGCTGGTCCAGCGTGTTGGGCGGCAGGCGGCGGCCCAGGCGCTCGATGGCCAGCAGCAGCTCCTCCTTCATGCTGCAGGCGCGCTCGACGGCCGAGCTAGAGAGTAGAGCGGCGCTGGCTCACCTCGGCCACGTTCTCGGTGCCGCCCAGCTCGTCCACCAGCTGGTCCAGCGTGTTGGGCGGCAGGCGGCGGCCCAGGCGCTCGATGGCCAGCAGCAGCTCCTCCTTCATGCTGCAGGCGCGCTCGACGGCCGAGCTAGAGAGTAGAGCGGCGCTGGCTCACCTCGGCCACGTTCTCGGTGCCGCCCAGCTCGTCCACCAGCTGGTCCAGCGTGTTGGGCGGCAGGCGGCGGCCCAGGCGCTCGATGGCCAGCAGCAGCTCCTCCTTCATGCTGCAGGCGCGCTCGACGGCCGAGCTAGAGAGTAGAGCGGCGCTGGCTCACCTCGGCCACGTTCTCGGTGCCGCCCAGCTCGTCCACCAGCTGGTCCAGCGTGTTGGGCGGCAGGCGGCGGCCCAGGCGCTCGATGGCCAGCAGCAGCTCCTCCTTCATGCTGCAGGCGCGCTCGACGGCCGAGCTAGAGAGTAGAGCGGCGCTGGCTCACCTCGGCCACGTTCTCGGTGCCGCCCAGCTCGTCCACCAGCTGGTCCAGCGTGTTGGGCGGCAGGCGGCGGCCCAGGCGCTCGATGGCCAGCAGCAGCTCCTCCTTCATGCTGCAGGCGCGCTCGATGGCCGAGCGCGGCGGTGCCTGGTTACGCGCCGGCCCTGCGCGGAACACCCACTTACTATATGTTATTTTATTTATTTATATACCCTAAATAAACGGTCCATAACATTAAAAACCTTATTTAATATGACTCTTATATTTGTATGGAAAACATCCTTGCATACTTACTCTCGGAATACATATTCATGTGCAAACATGCCTCAATTAGGGTAAGGTGACTGGAGGTTGTTGAGCACTTCCAGCGTTCGAGGGGAACGCCCACTGGGGACTCAACTGTGGCGACTGAACGGCAGGGAAGCCGAGCAAACAGTCTATGGCGACGGTTTTCACTTTGTGCCAAATATTTGTCGAGGACCAATAAACGGTAGAACAAATTATGCAGATCGGGACGGTCGATGAATCCACGGAGACATGCAACTGTGAGCTGATCTAGGCCTCTTCTTACATCCAGTGAGTTAAAGCCCAGAACGCCCAACAGATAGTTTGTAGTGTTTGTTTGTCAGAGGGATGTAGGGAGGGAGACTCCCTCTCCCTCCCTACATCCCTCTCGCGTACACACGCGACAGCGAGTAACGGAATGAGGGAGGGGTTATGGATGATGAATTTGTCAAGTTTTCACTTCTGTCGGCACTCCTGGAGTGCCACCGCCTATTTTGAATTAGCTCCCTATGTCGAGTTGTTTGCCAGTCGTGGCAGTATGCTGTTAGTGCGTACCCAGGTACAGGCCGTTGGTGCCGACGGGCGTGCCGGTGACGCTGTGGCCGGCGGGCGACGTGACGGTGACGGTGGCGGGCGGCGCGCCGTGCTTGCGCGAGAACATCGTCTCGATCTTGTCCTGCGTGCTCGACGCCTTCTTCTTCGGGGAGGCCGCTTTCTTCTTCTTCACTGGCTTCTTCTTACGGCCCAGCCATGGTTCTGGAACAGAAGATATGACTTCAGAATACTTTTTATGAAACTTTTATGAAAATTAAAGTGAGTTTCAGAGTTTCTATTTTGGTACTTGTCGAGACTTGTGTTTAATGTATGACAAGATTTGGAACTATTTTAATTTGCATGTTGAAAGCTTCACCTCACCGGAGCTAACGGTGAAAAAGATATGTTGGACTCGAACCGACTAAAACAACTCGATGTTTCGTAACATCGGCCTGTGTGGCCGTGGAACTAGATGTGCTTTAGAAACGATATCCCGGAGAACCTGACTGGCCCTGGCCACCAACATTGGCGACCTCGACATGTTATTGGGAGTCAAAATCCCCCCTCTTCTATGTAGAGGCGCGTGCGGCAACACGACACACAACCTGGGCCTGCTTCTGCTAGGGCGACAACTAGCCCAACCTTCACCCCCAGGAGAATTCGGAGCCCCTATACGACGGATATTTGTAATATTTTTTTGTTACTTAAATTACAATAGAACATAACTTTTTATCGTGAACTATTCTCATTCTGTGAGTCGCGTGAGCGAGAACAGCAATCCGCGTGCAATACAAAAACGCACGTACAAATTATACGATTATATTGTGAAGTAATTTGCACTCGTCCTTTTCATTAATATTTACCAATGAACTAAAAAAATCTGAAGATAAAGTACAATCGTCTTCCTACCGTCATCACTGTCACTGCCGCCACGGAAAGGATTGAAGTCTGACAGATCAGAATCTGACCCAGGAGGCCTCTGTTCCTCGTCCGATTCCATTTCGAGCTCGTCTTCAGATCCCCTCACGAATTCGTCGGATGATGACCCTCCTCGCATGCGTTTGGCTGCTTGGTTTACTTGTTGTCGGGCTGTCACTGTAATAAAGTATGACTTGTTAGTTTCTGTTTCTTTTTAAGTAATATTTATATTACATCACACTGGTTATGCTGAAGAAATACACCATGTATTCCACCACTCACATGTGGCCACACTCCCACTGCTGTGACTCCTGTACACCAGGATCGGCAGTAACCCACGAGGAAAAGATCAGTAATGTGAGGGATCAACATAATCAAGTGTATGTGACTACAAAAATCTAATAAATATGACACTTCGTTAAGTGTCACGCGATCCATCGATAACGAATAAAAACGGTTTCACTTCAAAGCGATTGGGCTAATAGAATGTTACTCTGTCTAAAAGCCCAAGGCCTGTACACAAAGTTACATTCTACAAGTGAAATCAATTCGAAGCGTACCTTCAAAGTCCGAAATGTATGGGAGTGACATTATTTGTTACACGTGACATGTTTTTTCGGACTTTTAAAAGTTCGTTTCGAAGGGATTCCACTAGTAAAATGTCACTTTGCCTAGGCCCCATGAGCCTCTAGACAAAGTGACATTCTAGTAGCGATAACGCCAGAAGAAACGTTCAGTAATATATGTATAGAATTGACATTGTTTGTCGACATATCACGTGTAACAAATAATGTTACTCCCACACATTCCAGACTTTTTAAGGTTTGCTTCGTAGCGATTCCACAAGTAGAATGTTAATTTGTCGACAGGCCCTTTTTTACCTGTGAAACCCCCCGGGCTTCGCCCCACCGGTGTCAGCGATGAGGTGATATGTCGGAATCGAACCGACTAAAATCACACGGTGTAATTCCCAAGCGTCCATTGCCGAGTACCCCTCGAAAGAATAAACCCAGGGTTCCCGGCGACTCGTCGGTGAGTTGGCAGGCGCGTGTAAGACACTCACGACACTCCTCCGTCTTGGCTTGCTTCTGTAAGGACGGCGAGTCAGGCTCCGATCATGGAAGTCGGTAGTCCTGGGCGTAGACAAGTCTGGAAACTCGGGGGCAAGTTTCTCTCCCGCTCCATCTCCGCCGCTTCTTTCGCGTGCATTACCTGGTCGTCGAAAGAGGCGGTAGCTGTCTACAGGCCCTGGTCTATGTACTTACACTTCCTCTTCGACGTGTTCGCTTCATCATCCAGTCCGTTCTTATCGTTCTTGCTGTCGTTTTTGTTGCCGTTCTGCTGTTTGTGGACCGCGGTCGCGTTGGCCTTGGTCCTGGGTGGCTCCAGGCCGAGAAGTCGGTTTATCCTGTTGCGGTCTGGCGCCGGGAAGTGTTTCTCAACCAGGGTTTGGAATACACCCCTGCGAAATTATCAAAGTTTGCGTGTCACCATAGTCACTGGGTGTTTGGTATATTTACGTGTTCGGTAATTTACCAGCCTTTAATAATTGTTAAAAAAATTGCGTAAGTATGTAATACTTGAACGCGCTCTCAGGCGGATCGTGCGCTTGTTTACTACCTTAGTAGCATAAAATTAACTTTTTTTAAGAAACCTTTTTCAGTCACCGCAAAAGTAACAATATAATACTTGTTTAGTGGATTTAATGAAAAAAAAAGTAGGTCCTGATTAAGACTATCTTTAAATTTACATACATATCGGAAAGGTGTTTGTTTCATTACGCGCCGACCTTAAAATTACATAACATAAAGAATCATCGCCAACATGCCGGAATCCTATGAAAACGGTAAAAAAAAATAATAATCAAAACAGAAACCCCGTTAAGTTCTTAGTCTACTTTTGTTTTTTTTTATACCACTAAAGTGGCAGACAAGCACACGGCCCACCTGATGGGAAGCGGTTACCGCGGCCTATGGACGTGTGTAACACCAGTGGCGTCACACTCGCGCTGCCGACCCTGTTAGGGAAAGGGGATGGGAAAGGAGTTTGGGAAGGGATGGGAAAGGAGTTTGGGAGGGGATGGAAAAGGAATATGGGCTCCGGCACTCTCACTCACCAAACGGAACGCAACAGTTCAAATACTGTTACTTGGCGTCGATATTCTGTGAGTGTTGTTACATAATATAAAATAATTAAGGCACCTTTGTACCCTCGGTAAATGTGAATAACGTAATTGCCCTTACAATACAACTTACAACAAAACCGCGGTAGCGGTAGCGGTAGTGGTATGGGTAAAGGACTGCTGAGACGAGGTCTCGGGTTCGATCCCAGGTATTACCATGGCACACACCAATGACTTTTCGATGCTTTTCGAAGTTATGTGTGTATTTATCGCAGGTTTATAAGTGCCCGGTTAATGGCAATAGGCTCGCCACCTATTACATTGGGACCTAAAACATAAACTGGCGAAACGTGGGTGCTAGCACCTCTGCCTACCCCTCCGGGGATATAGGCGTGAGTTTATGTTATGTTATGTTATTTCTACAGTCATTAGTGTGAAAAACCATACCAACTAAAAAAAAAGCAAGTGACATCGTTTAAAAAGTAATTTTCTTTCTATAACACAAATTGAAATATCTAAATATAAGGTATGGATTTATCAGGGGTGCGACTGGTTGGATTACCTCCAAGTTTGGTGCACCCTGGGCAACGTGGGCGATGACGCATCATTGATTGCTCCTCTGGAGAAGCTGGCGTCAACGTCAACGGCCAAGAGTCTGCCCAATCGGCCCTTTTCATGGCCAGCTGACCCCATTGCACGAGGGGGTATGGCGGGCCTGCAAGGCCCGCGGGGGGGCGTGGTCGCTCCAGGTACCCCTCTGCTGGGGTGTGTGTTGGGTAACCTCCTCGAGTGTCGCTCCGATTCCGATCCCGCTGCAGTCCGGGGGGAACGGAATCGGAGCGGCCGGTACACCCAATGGCTTCCCCTTCACCCCTTCATAGGGTTGGCATTGATCGTCGGCCAATACCCAACGTGGCGGAAACACATCGCTCTCCGTACTCCTCTGCTTTCAGAGGAGACAGGATGAGCGATGCTGTTAGTGGTGAGATGGCCCAGGGTCAGCCGGGGTGCGAGGGATATGCTCTATGGGTAACCTTACACCCCGGCGTCTGAAGACCCGAGACGGCGTGCGGTTTTAGTCGGTGCAAGCCCGACATTACCGCCCCCGCTGGCCGGCGGGGGGGTATCAGAGGGGACACTGCGAATGGCCCAGGGTCAGTCGGAGTGCGAGGGATATGCTCTATGGGTAACCTTACACCCGGCGTCTGTAGACCCGAGACGGCGTGCGGTTTTAGTCGGTTCAAGCCCGATATAACCGCCCCCGCTGGCCGGTGGGGGGGGGGGGGTATCCGAAGGGATTTCCGCACAAAAAAAAGGTATGGATTTATCTATCTTCTTTCTCTTTCTTATATATAAAAATGAATTGCTGTTCGTTAGTCTCGCTAAAACTCGAGAACGGCTGGACCGATTTGGCTAATTTTGGTCTTGAATTATTTGTGGAGGTCCAGAGAAGGTTTAAAAGGTGCTATCGATTGAGGCAGTACGAAGTCTGCCGGGTCAGCTAGTCTTTATATATAAAAATTAATTATTGTTCGTTAGTCCCGCTAAAACTCGAGAACGGCTGAACCGATTTGGCTAATTTTGGTCTTGAATTATTTGTGGAGGTCCAGAGAAGGTTTAAAAGGTGAATAAATATGGAAGTTGTTATCGATTGAGGCAGTACGAAGTCTGCCGGGTCAGCTAGTACTATTATAAAATTGTAAATTAGTTGTGTCTGTAGATAAGATATTTAAAAAAAACAGAGTTGTGTTAAATGAACGATTCTAAAAACAAAGACATTTTTTTTAATTCTTGTCTGTTTGTTCGCGATGGACGCAAAAACTACTGAACGGATGTCGATGCGGTTTTTTCAATTACAAAGTTCTTGGTTGAAATTAAAATCTACCGTATGTTTGATTGCAATTGGATAAAAGAGATATGACAAAAAAAGCGGCCAAGTGCGAGTCGGACTCGCCCATTAAGGGTTCCGTAGCAGCAAGGAACATAATAATGTTTTTTTTTAATATTTATATTTGAGTTGATTGAATTAAAGGTAAATTGCAGTTTACGATTTATGACGTATTAAAAAAAAACTACTTACTAGATCTCGTTCAAACCAATTATCGTTGGAAGTTTACATGGTAATGTACATCATATATTTTTTTTAGTTTTATCCGTCTCTTATTTTAGAAGTTACAGGGCGGGACACACATTTTACCACTTTGGAAGTGTCTCTCGCGCAAACTATTCAGTTTAGAAAAAAATTATTAGAAACCTCAATATCATTTTTGAAGACCTATCCATCCACGTATGGGTTCGATGAAAAAAAAATTTTTGAGTTTCAGTTCTAAGTATGGGGACCCTCAAAATTTATTGATTTTTTTCTATTTTTGTATGAAAATCTTAATGCGGTTCACAGAATACATCTACTTACCAAGTTTCAACAGCATAGATCTTATAGTTTAGGAAAAAAGTGGCTGTGACATACGGACGGACAGACAGACAGACATGACGAATCTATAAGGGTTTTTTGCCATTTGGCAACGGAACCCTAAAAACGATCATAACTAGCTATCATATAAAAGTAAAAACACAATCTACAAAGATGAAACGCGACTTTATCGTAATATAAAACATTTTCTACTTTGTTTGTACTATAAAATTTATCAGAAACCATAATATATTTTTAATAATTTTTATTTTCTTTACATTTTACAATAACGTATCTAATATCAAAAACAAGTAACAACTTTAGCCAACAACTGATACCAAAATGGTTCAAAAAGATACGACTAAATAAATGTTTGCGCCAATTTTAAGCTTTCCCGCGCTTAGTCGCAAAGTTCCAAATCAATGCTCAAAGTGTATGCCGGATCGGCGCGGCGCGCGGCCTCGGAACAGTTCGTTGACCTCGCTTCGACCGCCATTGTGTGACTTATTTATACACCGTCTCAGCGCACGACTTGCCGTGCACATTTGTTGAATACAGTATCATATCAAAACATTGATTTCAATAACTCTGCAATGCATTCAATTGGATGTATATTGTTTAACTGAGTGATATAATTTGAGTATAGTGTTTTTGTAGGACAATTATTGTTTTTGAGGTTAAGTTTATGTAAAAATGTGTTCACAACAACAGTTGAGAAACTTTTTAGACGAAATCTGTATTGACGGTAGGTTCCAATTATTTGAGTACGAGTCACCTGAAAAGTTTACCATATGGATTATATGTCGAGCAGAAAAAGATCGTGATGCGACATTTTACAACGATTACACTAAGGAATGGGTGACAAAGTTTGCCAAGTTCACGTCCACCAGCTGGATAGTACAAGGAACTTTTCCAAACATGAAGAGACTGTTATACAGAAAAACTTACATATGCCATCTTGCTGCCCGTAATAAAAAGAAATTTCCTACAAGAACTAATTCGAGAAACCATGATTGCCGAGCAAAGATTGATTTCAAAATGAAGATGATAAACCGCAACACGATTAAGAACGACAAGTGTTTGAAAGAGGGGTTGAACTTGAATATTTACATCGAATTCACACATACGCACCACGTAAAGACTGTCGAGTCCTACAACCTGTTAAAATGTTCACCTGAGACAAATGCCATCTTTTACAAGTATTTTTCGAACGGACACTCTCCGACCTCAGCGAAATGTTACCACGAGCTACTTCTATTATCTAGGGAAGGTGGTGTGAATCATAAGGATTGGTCTAATCGCGATTTGAATCCCTCAATACGTCATGTCTTCTATTTACACACTAGAAAAAGCGCGCAGAGCGACGCGGAGCGGAGTATTCATGACATTATGATGGAGAAAATTAAAAATATAGAGGAAAAAGGTGGTGCTGTAACGTGCAGTACTGATCCACACGAAATCAAAGTCATAATTACACCATTCATGAAAAATGTCGTTCTGAGTCATAAATTACATCATGTTATCATAGATAGCAGAGCTATTAAAGATGGGTTCGTGACATTTTTCCTCGTGCCTACTCCGGTTGGCGCTCTGCCCATTGCTTGTACATTACACACAGAAAGAAACGAAGTCGCCTTAAATCAGGTATTCCCCTTGCTCAAACAGTTTATAGAAACTCAAATTTGTAAACCCTTTGAGCCCAAAACAATTATGGCGAGCAATTCCCAGGATCAGCTCGCGGCTTTAGAATTAACATTTCCTAATACAAATATATACGTTTCTCGAAATGTAATGTGCGAAGTCGTTTGGCGAATACTGAACAATGAGTACTTTAAGATTGATAAACATGAGTTAATGCTATTATTTCATTCGTTATTATATGCAAACAGTGCAGAAGAAGCCGAAAAATATCATAACGAATTGGAAACGCATCAAGCAATTATAACAACGCGTGTATTGAAAGACCACTTGGACAAAATTTGGAATCACCATGAACTCTATATTTCACAGAACGACAACACGTTTATAGATAGATCTATGTGTATACTGAAAGAGATCATATTGAGTAGATGCAACAATTTCAACTGTGTCATCATGATAGACGTTTTGGGGAATATATTTGACAAATATTGGAACCAAACATTGTTCACAATTTTACAAAGAAAACATATCATGAAATCGTATACACAATATCTGCCCAAGGATAAAACTGTGATAGATACTTTATTGGACATAAAAGTTAGTGAGAATGAGTACACTTTGGTTGAGTTCATTGGTCCAGGGTTCAAAAGACGAACGAAAATAACCTTTAGATCTGACACTATGTGTTGTGACTGTGATGTGGGTAAAAAAGGTAGGCTGTGTGCACATTTAAATGGTTTCTTACAATCAGTTGATGTAGATATTGAATTGTCTGAGGAAACTCGAGAATTTTATACTAAAATAACAATTGAAAATGTTGACGACGAGTTTCTAAAGCTAGAATCTACAACACTAAAAACCAATTTGAGTGACGATGAACAAGATTTCAGTGATAATACTGAGTTAAACGAAGATAATTCCATGACTAATAATGAAACATATGATATTTCTATCAAAGAAGAATTAGATGATTGCGATCCTTTGAATGACAATGTAAGTGAAACAAACAGCGAAATTATAGAATCGGAAAATATCGACGAAATAAATCCTAAGGAGGTAAATATTAAAGTTATTATAAATGATATGAAAAGTACATATCAAAATGCTTTGAAAGCCTTGAATGTAGAATTCAAAAGGCTGAATAAGCTGTTTATAGAGAATCCAAGTGCATCTAACTTGGAAACTATGCGTTGTCTGACTAAAGAGTTGGCTAAAATAAACGAGGTTACTAAAGTTGAGTTATCAAATACGCATCTGACAATAAATGACCGAAATATGGACTGCAGTGAATAGTGCTACTTGCACGTGTTACGAAAAATATTACTCCTATTAAATATTCTTGACTATGAAAATGATTTTTTTTTTCTCAAATTCCTTGTAAGTATAAACGTCAGCAACAGTAACAGAAGTGAATGGCAAGAAAAGTTTGGAATGGATGAAAATTGGAATGTGTTAGGATTACAATTGTTTTGTTAATATTTAATCGTTAAATTACGTTTTCATTTTTTTTCATTTCCAAAATTTTGTACAAATCAGTTACAAAAGTAGCTTAACACATTCGACTGTACAGATGAACATAATACCTTTGATTATAATGTAATAAATGTATGTAAAAATCATTAAAATGAAATTGCGATACAATCCGTTCTAATAAGTTTTATTTCAATGTGTAACATTTCAGTTTCCATTAAATAAAGGATAATAAAAATATGTGAACTTCGTGACCCAAGAGTATAAATAAAAATCTAATGTAAAAAATATATCTCTATTACTATCACTCCATATTATAAAAAAACCGGCCAAGTGCGAGTCGGACTCGCCCATGAAGGGTTCCGTAGCAGCAAGTAAAATTTTCATATTTAAGTTGATTGAATGAAAGGTATTGCGATTTACGATTTATGACGTATTAAAAGAAAAACTACTTCTTAGATCTCGTTCTAACCAATTTTCGGTAGAAGTTTACATGGTAATGTACATCAAATATTTTTTTTAGTTTTATCATTCTCTTATTTTAGAAGTTATAGGGGGGGACATACATTTTACCACTATGGAAGTGTCTCTCGAGAAAACTATTCAGTTTAGCAAAAAGTGATATTAGAAACCTCAACATCTTTTTTGAAGACCTATCCACAGATAACCCACACGTATGGGTATGATGAAAAAAAACTTTTCAGTTCTACTTATGGGGACCCCCAAAATTTATTGTTTTTTTTCTATTTTTGTGTGAAAAACTTAATGCGGTTCACAGAATACATCCACTTACCAAGTTTCAACAGCATAGTTCTTAGTTTCGGAAAAAAGTGGCTGTGACATACGGACGGGCAGACAGACAGACATGACGAATCTATAAGGGTTCCGTTTTTTGCCACTTGGCAACGGAACCCTTATAGATTCGTCATGTCTGTCTGTCTGCCCGTCCGTATGTCACAGCCACTTGGCAACAGAACCCGAATACAAATATAAACTAAGAATAAATAAATAAATATTGTACGACAAAGTACACAACGCCATCTAGCCCCAAACTAAGCAGAACTTGTCATATGGGTTATAGAATGCGGATAAACATACTTATATACTTTTTTTTTGTAAATAAATACATATTATACATAGAAACACCCAGACCAATGCAAATATACATATTTGCACTGAGCGGGAATCGAACCCGCGACCTTTGGTTTAGCAGTCGAATGCACTACCGCCACAGAGGGAACTACAAATATAAAAAGGCCCTCCGCCGCATCTGTCTGTCTGTTCGCGATAAACTCGAAAGACTACTGTACTTTTTCATGCTGCTTTCACCAAAGGATAGGATGGTTCTCGAGGAAGTGACCAAAATATTATGAAATTTGTTGGAAGTATCGGAAACAAAAAGCCGTCTGGGAGCTTTCAACTAAAACCCTGCCTAAACCATTTGAGATATAACAAAATGATATATGGTGGAATTGTGTATCTTACATAGGTTGTCCATGGTGGAATAGGGTCCCATGTGGTAAGACAGGTTAGATTAGGTCCCAATAGACACTAACGGCGCATGCCTCTGTGACCTGTGGCGTAGCGGTAGTGCATTCGACTGCTACGACCGATTCCCGCTCAGTGCAAATATATGTATGAATGAATATGTCTATTTGCATTGGTCTGGGTGTTTCTATGTATAATATGTATGTATTAACAAAAAAAAGTATGTAAATATCTTTATCCGCATTCTTGAACCCATAACACAAGCTAGTTAAACTATACTTACTTTAGGTCTAGAAAGCGCTGTGTGGAATGTCGTAGAATCTATTTATTATTTACTAGCTGACCCAGCAGACTTCGTACTGCCTCAATCGATAACAACTTCCATATTTATTCACCTTTTAAACCTTCTCTGGACGTCCACAAAATAATTCAAGACCAAAATTAGCCAAATCGGTTCAGCCGTTCTCGAGTTTTAGCGGGACTAACGAACAGCAATTAATTTTTATACATAAAGAATTTAATTTATATTTATTATGGGTAGCGGGAACGGAATCCGAATTCCACGCGGGTGAAGCCGCGGGCAAAAGCTAGTTTATGTATAAATTATTCATTCATGCGGTTCAATGTATTACATCAATGTCAGCGCACATTTGATTTGACACAATGTCCATATTCATGGGGCAATTTTCTTGTTGTTTGTTAATTATTGTAAGATCAACCTGTGTTGATGTTGTACCATAAACAGAAACATGACACTAGATTGCCACGTTGCCACTTTTCAAAGTGTGAACTCTCTTAAATAATTTGCCAAAACACAATGTTATCTACATAAAAATGTTTTAAATCGATCAGGTAGATCCACAGATTAGCGCGTTTACATAAACAAATTCCTTAGCTTTTTTATTAGTATATCTATACATATATAAGGTGTCACAAAATTAGGTCTTTGAATTTGGTGAGATGACTTGGTATCGACAAAATATGTATTTGAAACAAAAAAAAATCGTTTAAAGTAAAAAATAAAAAAATATATATAAAAATGAAAAAAAAAAAACACTACAAGCGACCAGCGTCACCTGACGCGACGAACCCGTGACGCACGTGGTAGGCGTGCAGTCCTTCTCCTCGCAGTATTCTCCAAGCGGATGTGTGGGAAATACCTAAATCGCGAACAGCGTCACGTGTGCTCGTCGCGTCACGTGACGCTAGTCGCTAGTGGTGTTTTTTTACATTTTTACATATTTTTTTTGTTTTCTTTTTTACCCGATTGATAAATTCAAATACTTACATATTTTGTCGATACCAAGTCATCTCACCAAATTCAGAGACCTAATTTTGTGACACCTTATATATTAAAAAAAATCGTGTTAGTGATACTGCTTATAACTCGAGAACGTGTGGACCTATTTTCATGTTTATTTTTTTCGCGGTAATGCCCACAGTTACCCTCCATCGGCCAGTGGGGTAGTTATGTCGGACTCGAACCGATCAAAACCGCACACCGTATCGGGTGTCTAGCCGGGCGTAAGGTAGCCCTCTGAATAAGGCAATTGCCTCGCATCACGGCTGACCCTAGGTCAACTACGGGTTTGAGGTAGTCCCTTGGGATACTGTGCCTATTCTAGCAATTAGGATAATTAAAAATAAGAGAAATACGCGAAATACATTCAGCTGATAAGGTAACCAACATAACTTACTAACTTACTTAACTTTAAAAAAAAAAAAAAAACTTGATTCTAAAGCGGAAGGAAGTTTACAGGGTCAGCTAGTATATCGGTAAAGTAGGTTGTGCCTACTTTATCGATATCACAGATTACATAACATAACTTCACGCCTGTATCCCCGAAGGGTATTGCACACCCACGATTCGCCAGTTATGTTTAGGTCCCAATGTAATAGGGGGCGAGCCTATTGCCATCTACCGGGCACGTTACTAAGTGAGCGATAATCAACATTTATAATACACACATAACTACGAAAAGTCAGAGGTGTGGGCCCGGGGCGACTGGAGATCGAACTCGAGACCTAGTCTCAGCAGTCCGTTACGTACACCACTGAGCTATAGTCAAGTCAAGTCAAAAACCATTTATTCTGTATAGACGATTAATACGGCACTTACAAAACGTCATAAAAAAAAAAATTATCTAATGTTTGGCAAATGGACCACCGGTTCGAAACGCGGCCCTGTCCTGAAAAGACTCCACTTTACTTTCTATCTATCTATCGCCACTTTACTATGGCTAATAATTTTACATAATATTATTCTAATCGATATACTCGCTGACCCGGCCTAACCTGCAAACACTGCAAACCTGCAAACCTGCAGGCACTGCAAAGCGTTGGTCCCCGCGTGTAACCAAACTGGTACAGAGACAAATACGTTTCTACTTTAGTCTACGTTCAACCTTGTCGGTCGATAGTCAACATACTAATGCCGAATAAGCTATTTGACTAAAAATAAGACTACAATTATTGATATCTATTCAAATTATGGGTTGCAAATTGCATAATGTATCATAACTTGTAGTTATAGTTACGACAAACTTTGTGAACAAACATCAAAAACTTCGCGGAAGGACACGACAACTGACACGAGCACTTTGAACAGGCTTTGAATTGGTTTAATTTAATCTACGATTGAATCAATAAATAAATAAATATTGTACGACAAAGTACACAACGCCATCTAGACCCAAACTAAGCAGAGCTTGTCATATGGGTTCTAGAATGTGGATAAACATACTTAAATACTTTTTTTTTGTGAATAAATACATATTATACATAGAAATATCCAGACCAATGCAAATATACATATTTGCACTGAGCGGGAATCGAACCCGCAACCTTTGGCTTAGCAGTCGAATGCACTACCGCTACGCCACAGAAGTCGTCTGTAAGGAATGAAACTTTTCCTTTATATCCTAAATCTATAGGAGAAGTTTAATTAAGTAAGTTAGCATACTAATAGCTTCAAAATTTCATTGGTAATTAATGTGGCGGAGTAATCTAAAAATAATGTTAAAAAATGATTGTAAAATCATTCATTGTTTCTGTAGTTCGCAAGAATTACGGTAGATGGCTCTAGCGTCACCCCGAGACGTACAATATATAGGAGCATTTCGAATATCTAAGACATGTTGAGGTAGCTCAGTTGTTCAGAGTATTTCCCCTGTAAGTTCAAGCGGATTGAAGTCCCGTCCTGGAAATAATTGGTTGATTGGCCCGCCTCCGGTGTCGTGCCCCGTACTACCGCCAAAGAGATAGCAGCTAGAGAGCACTGCCACTACAGGGGGAGGGGGAGGGGGAGGGGGGAGTATATACGCGAGCGCGCTCACTTGGCGGTGGACACGAAGTCGCTGAGCTCGCCGTCGTCGCGCTCCAGCTGGTCCAGCGTGCGCGCCTCGCCGGTGCTCTGCAGGCCGATGACCACGCACTTGCCGCACTTCACCGCCTCGCGCGCCGTCACCACGGCGTGGTTCACCTGCGGACGCGCCGCCCTCGTCATCAACGTCCCGCACACAGCGCACAGCACACAGTATGCGAAACGAACCGCAGCAGCGGCTTGGGCGTGAACGTCAGAAACGCAAAATGACACATTAGCGAATTGTCAGAAACGCATTATGCCAGGTGTCGCAAAATGACAGATTCTCGTGTTGAGAAGTTCAGTATAATTGGTTATCTACATATTTTAATCATCAAATAAAAACATATAATCGTCCATACATTTGCAAAAAATCAAATCAACAATAACAATTTGGTAAGGGTTTCCCTTAAAAAAAACAATCATTCTTCATACATTATGTGATGATAAAACATCAGCAGGACTCCCGTTACTGTCTGTGTTTTAAGAATAATTTTGCATTTGATTTGCTTGGACATCAAAATAAGTAAGTACATAGTTTTATATATATATAAGTATACTTATGATCCTTGTATTCTATTAATATGTTGAATTAGTGGGGTGGGGACCTGGTGATTTGTAGCACAGGTTTCATTAACCTAAATCAGACACCAGCTCCTTAAAAAAGAAAATGCACCAAGAATTAGGAGCAATACTTTCGCTTTTAATATTGTATTTCCTATGGCTTGCTTTTTTGTAAGGAGAAATAAAATATATTATTATTTTGCTAATCTGTCATATCGCGAACCTGTCATTTTGTCTGTTAGAAAAATAAAATAAATTTAAGTATGTTTATCCGCATTCTGGAACCCATAACACAAAGCGCTGTATAGAATGTCATAGAATATTAATTTATTATTTGCGCCAAAATTCTAAGATCTGACAATTTGCGTTTCTGGCATTCCACGCCCAAACCGCCTCGGGAATCAGACATTTTCTGTACTACCCAACAATTTCTTTCCATCTAGTTTAGGGAAAAACGTAATTATTTTTAATTTTACTTACGTAAAACTTTAATATGAAATTAAAAAATCATGCTAATGTACCTAAATTAGGGAAAACAAATATCGCTAATTTGAAGCACGTAATGCGCTGTAATCTATCTTGGAAGGGCTCATGGCTACTAAGTAGTAATCAAGTTAGCACATTACAAAGCTAAGCAATAATAGCCAGGTCAAGATTACGATGGGTGACCATTCCTAACACAGTGAGACGCCACCGTTTCTCCTTCGGAGCCGTCGGTCCCGGGTGCGATACGACCATATTTGGCATTCGTTAGGGGCAGTTGACAACCATATTTAACTACAGTCCGATAGTTAGATCCGGTTGACAACGCCAGTGTGATGGTAAGGGTGTTTTGGGGTCTTATCAAAATCTTCAGAGCCCAAACCTCACCTGCTGATTGACGGACGAGGCTCTAATGCACGGTTTCCTTTCAGGGTTGATAGACCAGACGGCAGTCGCTATCATGAAAGCGTGTAGAAAAATCAAGAGAATGAGCAAGTGGACTCCAAGTTCCGAAGTATGGGCCTCAGATGAAACCGGGAGCAACATTAACATGATGATGACAAAGAACAGCGTTGTACCTTGGCGGCGATGCACAGGTACTTGAAGAAGCGCTGGTGCGCGGACCAGAACTGCCCCCACATGGTGGTCTTCATGCGCGACTCCGCGTTGATAAGCTCGGCCGCCTCCGTGAAGCGCTGCATGGCCTCCACCCACTGCACATAACATAGCATATTTAAAGCACCCTGTATTCAATATCGATGGTTGAAAGACAGGGTGCAGGCGACATCGAGTTTTCATTAAATAAAAGGTATTTGAACGTACAGTACTTGGATATCTTTTTTTTAATTAATTACATAAGGACCAATTACACGATTCAAGAATGATTCTTCTATGATGTATTAAGAGCAAGTCAAAAAGCACTCGATAACGGTGGGTTGGCATGAAAGCTTTAATGACAGTAGAGTAAGCTCGTGAAATGAAGAACATATTCCTAAAACGTCTATAACATACCAAATTAAACCCTATCCTCCCCATAAAGAGTTTCATCCACCTTACTCGGTGGCATTGAGTGAAATTTGTTTCTATGTATAATTTGTACTTATAAAGTATATAAGTATGTTTATCCGCATTCTGGAACCCATAACACAAGCTAGTTAAACTATGCTTACTTTGGGTCTAGAAAGCGCTGTATGGAATGTCGTACTTAATATTTACTTTTTTATTTTTATAATTTTTTATTTTTTGTTATTTTTATTTTTTATAATTTTTTTACTCTAATTTTAATTGACGGCCTTTGTGGCGTAGCGGTAGTGCATTCGGCGCGGGCTCGATTCCCGCTCAGTGCAAATATTTGTATGCATGAATATGTATATTTGCATTGGTCTAGGTGTTTCTATGTATAATATGTATGAATTTACAAAAAAAAATGTATCTTAGTATGTTTATCCGTATTCTAGAACCCATAACACAAGCTAGTTAAGCCATGCTTACTTTGGTCTAGAATGCGCTGTGTAGAATGTCGTACAATTAAAAAAAAAATATTATTATGAAAATAGTAGTCAGACAGCTGTTCTAAACATGTATAGTGAGTCGGCTTGCAATGTGAGGTGGGGTAGGCGGTGGGGGGGCCGGGGCAGGTGCAGGAGCAGGGCATACGCACGAGCGCCACGGCCTTGTCGTAGGTGTCGCGGAAGGCGTCGGCCAGCGGCACCTCCTCGATCTTGAAGGACACGCCGTGGAAGGACAGCTGGCGCGCGATGTACATGCCGCGCAGCTTCATGTCCATCGCCACGATCTCCATGGCGCCAACGCCCCTGCAGCACGACTTGCTCATCATATACATATACGACACCGAAATCCTACTAATATTATAAATGTGAAAACTTGTGAACATGTTTGTTAAACAAACGGCTGAACGGATCTGGCTCAAATTTGGTACAGGGATAGACATAGACCAGTATGTGTCAGACATAGTATGACATGTATATAGACATGTATGTGTATGTAACTATACTTTTTATTCCTAGAATAGGTTACACGTACTAATCATCATTTTAGCGTTGTTCCCGGATACATTTGGAACTTTCACCTCGGATCCCAGGGTCTGGTTACTCTTCCCCAATTAGATTTGACTCACTAGACTTTTATTGGAGCGACTGCTGTCTGACCTGCCAAACCCAAGAAGAAAGCCTCCGCCAGAGCTATCTCAGTCAATCAGCCGACTTGCAGAAGGTTTTGGTGGGACCCCGAATATCCTTTTCATACTATTATATTTATTTTCAAGATAACTGCATGAGAAGTAACGGCAGTAAGAGAGAAGAGAATATCAGATTTGTAATACGTGTGTAATATAAATGAATATAATAGTAACCTCTTCTCCACAGCGTTGATGAAGTCCATGAAGGTGGGGAAGGGCGTGCCGTCGCCCCAGATGCCCAGGCGCACCATATACGCCATGTTGCGAGGCTCGGAGGCTCCGGTGGCGGACGCGTACACCACACGAGCGGCCGGCAGCTTGTTCTGTAGCTCCAGGGCCGTCAGACCTGTCTTCGTGGCCTTACCCGACCCTACAGGGCACAGGTTCTTGGCCTTGTGACACTCGTCGAAAACGATCTGAATCGCGGTTAAGAATATTACACTTGGTATTAAGGTTGTCGAGAATATCGGTATCGTTATCTGCGGTGATGGATGCTACTCATGAATATTGAAGTATTTGAAGTTCAAGTCGTCATATAACCGCAAATATTGTTTTCGTTTACTAGTTTCAACCAATCGTGAGTTAATGTAGTGATTGTATTTATTTATTTAATAAGAGGCTATATGTTTTCGGTTATTAGTATTATTTCACAATATCTGGGTGACCGAGCATTGCTCGGTTTAATAGGGATTTTCTTTAGAAAAGCCCTATTGGTATGGAGTTGTCGTCGACGTCGTCGTCATTGCCAATTTGCCACGTTTCTGTCACGGTTTTGGGTATGAAGGAGATGAACTATCGAGTTGCTGTTTTCGGTAATAGATTCGTGCTGGGGTGAACCATTGCAAGATAAAAAAAAATTGCTCGTCTCAGGAATTCAACTTGTTTTGTGGATGTTTTCTTAAAAATGAAACCTATCTAGATCGATATATACAAGAATTGATCGTTTGAAGGTATTAGATAGATACTTTTTAATCGATACTAATATTATAAAGAGAAAATATTTGTGTTTTGTAATCGATAAACTCTGAAATAACCGATTTCAAAAATTCTTTCACTATTAGAATGCTACGTTATCCCTGCGTAACATAGTCTGCTTTTTATCTCGATACTTCTACGAGATCAAGACATACCCGGGTGAAGCCGCGTGGTGATGCTAATTCTTATTGATTGCAAGTATCCTAATATTATAAAGGCGAAAGAATGAACAGTGAGCTTAGTTGTTTGAAGCTCAATCACGAAAACAAGTTTGATGAATTTGACTTGAAACTTTGCATACAGTTAAAGTACTACTAGAAATAGGACATCTTTAACCCTGAGAATAGGTTACTGTGGGTCGCAGGAAAACTGCAGTCAATTGCTCCATTAACAAAAGGATACGCATCCGTCGAAGTCCTCGCCGCACCACTGCAGCAGCTGCTTGAGGCGCGTGCGGTACTTGGTGCTGGAGGACTGCGTCTCCCCGATGAGCGCCGAGTACGTGCTGAAGATCACGCCTTTTTTCACGTTGCCGTTCACCGCAGACGAGATCTTCGCGTATTTGAACTGACAACCAAAACGATACCTGTTTTATTGATTGGATTGGGATTAATGGGTTTATAGGTTGCCTTAGTTGACCAGGGCCCTGCCAACACCTTCGGAGTCCAGGTCAACTACACCTCCTAGTCGGTACACCTCCTAAACAACGAGTGGAGGCTTTCATCTCGGGGTAGGGAGGTCAGGCGGCAGTCGCTCTTATAAAAGTCAACCAATCAATCAAGAACTCCAAAGTGTAGACTTTGAAGGCTACTGGGAAATCGCTGGGAGGATAATGACGCACTCCTATATACCTCCGAATTAGAGTAAGAGGTTAGGAGATATAGATTCTCTAGTTAAATCAGTCACTTGCATTCGGATAAGCACCATTGTACAATAGGACATTATTCATCAAGGGGAGAAAGGGACCTATTACTAACGAGGGTGTAGTTTAAGGCCCGACGCGCAGCGGAGGGTCTCAATACACACGAATTGGGAAACGCACTTTCTTACGAGTGATGCACAGTGCTTTATACTACACATACAAAGAAAATGAAAAGTTTTGTCTCCCGCTTAGGACTTTAACAATGCATTTTCATACATTTTTGTCTCCCGCATATTTCTAAGTTATAAAGTACATACTGCCTTATTATTGAAAACGTACAAGAGTACTTTCTGAGTAGGTGTAGCATAGACATAGTTACTTCATACAAAAGTGATACACTATGTTATATGTTACCTTATTCAGAGGATGCACTTCTATCTTTGAAGCGCCAATATCCCGGAGGTCCCTCTCGGCGTCATACTTGAGATCATTTGAAACTGACACCCAGATGGCTCGCTTGCGCCCCTTCAAGTAGTTCTCGAAGATGATGCCAGCGATCGTTCGGCCTTTGCCCACTCCGGCACCGTCACCTGAACAAAATGAGGGTAGTTCGATAAATTTCTGAACCGACAACACTGTAAATATTTTCTGAAGATTAAAAAAATACACACGTTTATGTAAAGTTTTTAGTTCTGTCGGCACTCCCCGAGTGCCACTGTTTTTTTATTATTCTACGATATACTACAGAATGCTATCTAGACCCAAAATAAGCATAGCTTAACCAGCTTTTAATATGGGTTCTAGAATGCGGATAAACATTAGATATATTTTCTTTCGTCAACACCCAGCCTATGCAAATAGACCTATTTATGCATACAATTTTTTTTATTACTAGTATTCCCCCAACTAAGCTAATTTTTTTTTTTTTTATAAAAGAATATTAGTAGAAGTGGAATTCGAACTCGCGACCTCCGATGTAGTAGTGGAACGTTCTACCGCCACGATAGGCTAGTATAATATAGTATAGTAGACAGTACATACTGACCCATTAGACAGCCAACCGTTATAATATTAGTAGCTCGTGTCGGTTCGCTTACGACGCGTTCATTACAACTTCCATCGCGGACATTAATCCGTCTATATCGCATACATAGTACTGACCGATTGTATATATATGGGGGCCCAATCAAGATCTTCTGGGCTCAAGCCAACCTGTGCACCTGCTGATTAACGGAAGAGGCTCTAGCGCAGGTTTTCCTCTCAGGGTTAGGAGGTAAGACGCTAGGCGCTCCCGCAGAAGTCAAGATAAGCCAAATCAGATAGAATATGAGAGCGGGCTCTTAAGTAGGCTTTGGATGCAATCAGGACTAACGCTGTGATGATTTCTCCCCCAATAGACACTTGGGGAGGACATCGTGCGGTTTAGTCGGTTCATGTCCGACATAACCACCCCCGCTGACCGGCGCGGCGGGGGGGTATCCGAAGGGATTTCCGCACATAAAAAAAAAGAAATCTACGTCGTAGGTGGATCGTCCGCCCGGCTTCCGGCGTTCCCGTTTGAAATAATAATAACAACGCTGAATACTGACCGATTAGGAAGCCAGCCCTGGTGCCATCAGGTAGTAAGTGTTCGTGTGCTTGTGACGCGTATACTACGGCCTCCAGCTGTAGGGCGGACAATAGTCCCCCGCGGATGGTCTCGTCTGGTAGACTCAGCTTGTACGTCACGTCTACCGGCTCTACCGAGGATAGTGACGCTGTTTCCACTACAGGATCGGGGTGTTTTCGACCGAGTTTTACTGTGGGCAAAAAGAAATACATAGGTTAGTTTACATTTAAAATGTTATTAACTTTATTGGAAAAAAAAAACTATATGGCAGCAGTAGGGCTCCATTTCCAAATGTCAAAAAAAAACTAAAGTGGTAATATGAAGTGAACAACAATTGCGAAGTTTACAACAAATTTATTTAGAAGTAGAAATTAGGTTTACAAATTCATAAATCACTAAGCAAAGAGATACTAAACGGTTACATTCAGACCCCCCTGATCAAAGATGATAAGATTTTTTTTAATATTTAGGACACGTCAATTTGACTTCACCTCGCCTGATGGTAAGCTGAAGGAGAGGTCTCAGGAAAGAGGGTCACCATTACATACACGTACCATGTTAACAATGGTGGCACTCAGCATGACGGCCTATGGAGGGTTTTTCGCAATCGTGCACGGGGGTGCACCCGGCCGAATTTTGTGACAAATTAGTGTCATCAAATTTCTACCACCATTATACATGAGATTAACAATGCGCACTTACGTTTTGGAGGCATATAATCTGCGTATGTCTCGGCTACACCCATTTCTTCATCGTCGACTTCTTCTTCGTCACCAGGCATCTAATACAAATGTTATTATGTATTATATTATAACAATTCATACCGATGATACGTAGCCTACCTCAACGCAGTCTCGTGCAGATTGAGTGCAACATGACATGCACTACTCAGTGAGTGTAAATGAGAACTAAGTATGACTTCTGTGATTCAACACGGTACACTTTTGTCATTAGTATTGAGTAGGATGACGATCTGCGAAAGACTGCGGGCAGATGCTGGATGCGGCAAGCTGAAGACAGGGCGCTATCGCGCTCATTAGGAGCGACCTATGTCCAGCAGTGGACTAGCATAGGTTGATGATGATGATGATGATGATCCAATCATCAGTATTGAGATAATATATCCACCTCCTTTTTACATAAGATCATTAATTCATACACATTGTGCCCGGTAGATGGCAAAAAGGTTCGCCCCCTATTACATTGGGGCCTAAACATAACTAGCGAATCGTGGGTGTGTAATACACCTCTGCCTACCCCTTCGGAGATACAGGCGTGAAGTATTTTTTTAAACAGTACTAGTATTAATATTACAGTATTAGTATATTGCTTGTGCTAGGAGTGGATTCATGTCAATAATGTAATGGCCAGGATTCGAACCCAGGATCTCTCGATCTTAAGGCCAACTTCTTAACCACTAAAGTGCCGACGACGAATGACGAATATGAATAACTAAACATTTTTTACAGCAGTTTTATAATTTCCAATATTATTTTACGTACCTTTTCTTGTTGCCACATGGCAGGTTTACCCTGTCCCCACACAGGGCCGACCTGTCCGAACTGACCCAACATGCCAGCTAGGGGCCCACCCATACCCGATGCGAGTATCTGGTTCAAATTCTGTAGGAGGTACGAGTTCATTCCACCCATGCCCACCATCTCCACTGTTGGGCAAAAAATTGAGCTGTAATAATATATTTATATTGAAGGTGGATGGATCAAGACTTACAAGCACAAATCTGATAATAAGAGGTCGAAGTGAGTTATCTTGTGGGTTTTCTTCAAGAATCGATATCGTCTCTTAGCTTTAAGCAAATACAGAGAGTAGCTGTTGTAATTAAATTTCCCTATGAAAGAACTCGTGACACATTACGGGTTGAGGGTAAGGTGAAGAGGGGTTTGAATCCGCCTACTTCTTTATTTTTTTATCTACTGGTCAATAGCAAAACTACTCATGTCGATGTTACTACGTGGTATTTACAATATCAACCATGACGTCACTAAATATAACAGGGATTTACTCAGATACAAAGAAGAACTCAAAACGCCATTGGCATAGGCAATGAAGTTAAGCAAGCTGTGCACAGGACGAACGTCAACAGCAGACTGACTAAGACCACGCCTACTGTAATGACATCAAGATAGGCCTGAGAGTCACAGTGCTTAATAGGCATTTTGACTATATTTAAAATATTGTACGAATTGTTGTCATCCTAATAAAGTGTACCGTAATAAACATATTTTATTAATTTTCAATATAAAATAAGTTTCTTTTTTGTTAAAAAATCAAGATTAAAATCTCACTTTTTTTGAGATTTGATCACGTGCTTATAAACGCCCTGTGACGTCACACATAAGTAAACAGAGTTTTTCAATACAGGCTGTCTGCATTTCCTAGTGTTAATCGACTGGTTCAATTATTAATTACTAATAATGCTTCACTTTTAACTTATATATCTCAAAATAAACCATTATTTTTGCAACTAATTTCAATAATTATATAAACACGGGATCCGTTATGGCGCGTACTTTTTAAATCAAACTTTAATATCGATTTTTATCGTAAATCAAACAGTTCTCAAAAAATATTGATGCAACCTGCATTTTTATGTTGTAATACATAATACAGAACTATTTTTTAGCAGTAGTCAAATACCACTCTTAACATACATAACACTCCTATAGTATTGGGGTAAAGAAGCATTTGGAGAGACACATTGTGCATACGAGCCACGTATCCTTGTTTAGCACAACACACGCACTATGTTGAGGCAAAGAAGGGAATGCGTTCTGTTAGCACACTATCTGGTTTCCGAAAGCATCTTTGCCTCAGTTACTTAGGCCGCCCCCTCTCTGCATTCGCTCTTTGGCTTCGTCGGTTTTTTTGCCATTAATTATTATTATATTCATCTATACCTCTCATAAGTTCTGTGCTTACAAGCAACTTGAAAAACGTATACTACAATAGTGGCAATATTTTGGTCTGGCATCAAACTGCCAAGGCATGCTCTACTGATCGATTAAGTTTACTCAGTCAGTCTACTGGCACGCCACGCTAAGGTATCATTCACAGGTTGCCGACCGTGGCCCCTACCCGAGAAACCCTAACAACCCAGGACCAGCAGAAACAATGCCAATATACAAATACAATACCTGGCTTTTCATTTGGCACGTCGGGAAGAAGAGTAAGAGTACGGTTAAGATCGGCTCGCTTCGGTTTTGTAGAGAGAGCATTTCTATCTAACGTACAATGGACTGACTATTTGATATCTCTATAGAGTAGTTAAAACTGTCTGCTTCATAATTCAATTTATTCGGTATTAACGACTCTATAAAGATCAAGCTATAGATTAGAGAGAAACGCTCCACAAATACGAAGCAAGCCGGACTCCCACTCATCTTTTCTATACGACATGCCAAGACAATCAAAAGTCGAGGGCTGTTGTGCGGGTTTCTGGAGGGTAACCCATTGGGCAAAACCAAAATTACCCCTAGTACAATATGTATGTTCACTCACGTCCAATCACCACGAGATTAAAACATACTGATTTTTTTTTTCGTCTCGTGATAGTAGTCCATACAACTTTCATTTTAAATGATACCTTGATGATATTTGCTTATTAATAAATCAATTATTATTTGCGTACCATTTAGGAATCCAGGTTTAATTCTCAGTTTACGCAAAGTATTGAAAATAAATGGCAATAGGCTCACCTCCTATTACGTAATTCTGCCTATTGACTACATAAAAATAGTCAAACTGCTTTATTCAACTACTATCAAAATACCTATGATAAATTTAAAAACTAGGTAACCTAGATAATATCTAAAAATGCTAAAAGCGTCGAAGCCACGTAGCAGGGAGCAAGTCAATGAATAGTTTAAAACTAAATCAGTTCGGACTACGGAAATCGATTGACTTGCTCACGTACTAATCATAGCTTCAGGTTATTGCTTATTTAGTACTACGGAAAATTATTTAAAGAATTTATTAGAAGATTGTGTACAAATGAGAAAATATTAGGCGCTCTCAAATTATTTGCTTACAGTCAACATTGATATACAACCTGATATTAAATTTGAGTTCGTTACAGACAAAATAAATTTGAAAATACATAAAAAAATAATGCAATTCAGTAATATAGTTACAATCTTACGATATCCCATCAGATTGTATATCAATTTTAAAGGATATTCAGTAGTTATCTTTTTCCTTCATGCCTGATGGAGTTATAATGAAACCTCTTCTTTGATGATTTGTTTCGTCTTGTGATCTTTGGAGATCTACCATCTCCAAAGATCACAAGACAAAACAAATTCGTGATAAAGTGCTGTGAATGTATCCCATAAGATTAAAAAATATATATTGTAGGACAAAGTACACAACGCCATCTAGGCCCAAACTAAGCAGAGCTTGTCTTATGGGTTCTAGAATGCGAATAAACATACTTAAATACTTCTTTTTTGTAAATAAATACATATTAAGCATAGGAACGCCCAGACCAATGCAAATATACATATTAGCACTGAACGATACAAACCCGCGACCTTTGGCTTAGCAGTCAAACGCACTATCGCTACGCCACAAAGGTCGTCTTTTCGAGAGATTTTTGAGGAGAGGAGAGATTCTTTAATAATTACTATAAATAAGAGCCCATGAAACAGATATATAATTCTTCATTGAACACAATGTATACACATAGAAAGTCTCGAAGGAGTTTCGGATTCTTATTGAGATGATGCTTAGGTTACACATAGAACTTTCAACGCAAAATGGGCTTCATATCTGTAAATCATAACCCCATATGTATATGATTCTCCTCAATGACTTACACTATGCATGACAGGCTCGGTAAGCCATCGAAGAAAAACAGGCTCGGTAATAGATTTAGCCACACACTAAATTAAAGAATTAGCATTGGCAGGACCCAAAAAGAATATACCTTTATCCAGTCTCTACAATATAGCCTCACATGAAGAAGTTTAAAAAAATAAAGATACGCCTACTTGTTATAAATATCCTTTAAAAGTTTAAGCAATTAGTTTGAGAACTTATATCAATCCAATATAGGCAAGAAGTGCAGAATGTTCTTGGTGGTTTAGCGTTAATGTAGTTACGAGTTATTTATTCTGACACAGGATTCGTCCTGGTTGCCTTTAATATGTGCTCAGTAGATGCATTTACATCTCTTCAAATAATGCGTGTAGTAATCGGGTGCCTCAGCGCGTGTGAAGTTGGACTCACGCGACATTCGTTCTCGTGTCCTTGTGTTTATTGGATTCGTTTAAGAAACACTGCAGGCACTTTGTTCTTTACTTTTCAGCAAATACAAGGGTATTTACACTTAGTTATTTTTACTATTAATCGTCTTCGTTAGAAGAAGATTTAGTAAAACTATTTTAGTTGAATCAATCGTTATTTACATAACTTCCCATGAACTTAATACTCAGATACTATTTAGTATTTATTAATTTCAAACTACAGATTAGGCAATGTTAACAACAAAAATAATTAATATCGGGAATACCCTTAAAGGATTCAGTTACTATGTAAAAACTTACATTACAAATTGATTGTAACACAGATTGTACAGCAAGCTAATAAATCGACTTGATGTCAACAGTGAATCACGCAGGTAACCTTTTTATCGCATGCTACATTACACACATGTTTGTTACGCAAAAAGTGAATAGCTAATATCTTGTGTAATAATTGCATGTGGTGATAAAAGCAAAAAAAAAACTTTACATGCAAACTTACAAATAATTTATGGCCAACTAGCGCATAATTGAATTATTAATTAAATTATCCTAATTCGAATAAAAAAACCAAATTCAGCTAACTACATATGATCCGCAACCACAAAAAAAATCAGCCTGTACAATTCGACGAGATTGTCGAACTAATTTCTACGATAGTGTTATCACTGCGAGCACACAACCGTCGTACTCACTCTGAGCGAGCAGCGAGGCCGCGCTGAAAGCGGCTGAGGAACCCGCCGCGAAAGGCGTCGGAGGCGCCATGCTTGCCGCTGAGCAACAACTATGGTTAGTGCATCGTCACATCTAGCGCAATGTCGCTGGGTGATTACAAATAATGGTGATCTAGGTAGCCCAAGACTGCTCTACGAACTCCAGATTACATAATTCAACAAAGAAATGTCTCCTACTTTTTAATGGATTTTTGGTTGAAGTATCCAAATTTTGCCAGAAATGGCCAAAACCCTTCGGCCCCGTCAATTATCGTCGATGACTTCTTCGTCTTCTGTTAGAGTTTATTTATTCCGGTGCGCGTTGTAGTTAAGTCCATTACGCTGCTCAAATTTTTGGCTAAGTGCTGTTTGGGGTAACATTTTTCAGATGGGTCGGTTTATATGGAGTGTACCCAGGGACGGAGGCTTTCAGAAGTGGAATGGAGAGTTGGCTACGTACTACTAATAGAAGTTCAGTTTGGAAATTTTAATTATTTCTTTTATCGACCTCAAATAGCGAACTTTTTGTTCAATTTGAAATAACGACTCTTTGCACTGGCTCAGCTTCTAACTAGTGTTGCAACCTGAATTCAGGCATTCAAATAAATGCTACATCTGGAATACGTAGTGTATTGTCGTAAATTAACTCCGCCAAAGCGCAGCTTCAATTATTCAGTTGTCATGTCCCATAACACAGTATGGTGCTGCCAAGGCACCGCTTTCTTGTACCCTTATCACATTGATTTCATGGAGGGCTGGGTTGAGCGTGCTGAATGCAGTTTAATACTAATGCCCAGTTATCAATCGACTTTGCGCTTAATGTGACAATGTACTTACATCGTTAAACACTTACTTATTGTATACCAAGTAACAAGTAGGTATTTACACGAGTCCAAAAGCGTATAATTCTGGAAGTTTTCTTAATACGTTGAATATTAGAATTAGAATTGAATAGAATGAGACGATTTACACTTGAATTTCAATTTTATTTAGGAGTCAGAATTGATCGCATCATTGATCCGTTTAAGTCAAAGCCAGTTATAAAAATTGAATTAATATAAAGTATTCTATGTATCAGCAACAGTTAGAATACTTTCAGAATTTTACAGAACTTAGGAACTCATCCTGTATTTTGGAATAACCGAGAACCATTCTCGGTTACAGAGAACTGGGATAATCGGATCTCGGATCCGAGAATTCTGTACTTGATGTGTCTCCAAATTCTTAAAAAAGTATTATGATTAATCCTTCGAGGTTTCGCAACAAAAAATGCACATTCACCTAAATATTCGACGATAAGGACGACATGAAAAACGTTTTTACGTTTTGTAACAACTGGCCTGAATCGCAAATATAAGTTAAGCAAGCCATTTTTAAGTTTGGATATGACTCGATTGAGACCAATTGGCAGAAATAGGATGGTTGATTCTACTAATTTTTTTAGGTATATCCCAAATTATGTTAAACAAAATTATTTAAGTGCATATTATTCATCTTCCGCGAACAGATGTTCTAGGACATAATACAAAGCGCACTTTAGAGTCAAACTAAACATAGCTTATACTATGTTTGATTAATATCAACCATTCTATATTTTGAAATGTTTACGAATTTTTAAACAACTTCAAAATCATACCAATAACGGACACAAATACATGTAGACTTGGGACACAAATAATTGTCTATGTGGAACTCGAACCCACAAAATTCGACACAGTAGCGATGTAATCACTTAAACCGCTGCCTTAGATACAAAATTTCTGGAGTATAGTCGTTTTTTTAAATAACATATATGGTAACTTACGTCCACCTCTGCCGAGCCCCGCTATGTTGATCGGTTTTGTAAGAGAACTGGCCGATATCTTGATCGGTTTCACGTTACTGGCCTGTCCGAACGCCACGCCTGATGCAGCTGTGAAATATAACAAGTTTAGTAAAAATAGTATCTAAAAATCATAAAAAATATATCCGGCTCGAAGGACCAAATCCATGGTTTGTTGCCACACACCACACCATTTAATATTCTTATCCCAATTGGATCCAAAGCTTGCACTTTGCAGCTCGCTCCTTGCCTATTATCGTAATATTCGGTTTATCTTAGCTTTTACGAAAGCGACTACCGTCTGACCTCCCAACCACGAGAGGAAACTCTCCATCCGTCAATCAGCAGGTGTACAGGCTTCAGGTGAGGTTGGTTTGGGCCTCGACGAGATTGGAGGAGTCAGATGGCATTCATTTCCGTAAAAGTCCAAATAAACCACATTGTAGATGGCACACGGCGGACTCCGAGATGATGATGATTATGAGGTGATTTTGTATACAATCATAACTATTTATCACTTACCTGCCAGTGGATTTGTTGTAGGTTTAACTGTGGCCTGTGGAATAACTGTGACTTTCTTGTCTGCCAGGCGGGCAGAAGCTGCCAGGGTCTTGCCGCCACCTACACAAACAATAAGGATTATTACTATTTCGCCGGTTTTACACAGCTCTGGCATGGTACTATGGAGTCTTGAATCTTAGAAAGAACCAAAAAGATCAAGACACCTTTGCAAAAGTTGTATGTTTACTGTGAGATGGACAATAAACCTATAATTTTACAACCTTAGTTGTATTATAAAAAACTCACTGGAAGTGATGTGACGGCATTTTTGTTCTATTTCACTAGGAACGGGCAAAACCCCTTGTGCTTCACTTCACTAGAGCTAACAGTGAGGTTGATATGTCGCACCTGAACCGACTAAATCACACGTTGTCCCTCGCGTCAGCCATGTGATACGGGGAATCTGGTGTACACTAGAAAGGAAATTCCAAAAAACCCGGGCCGGTCCCGGTCGCCCGTTTTTTCAAGCTCGCCGCGTTGTTGAGGATCTGATTCCCTCTCCCAAAGAGAGGCGCGCTCGGAAAAAGGAGGCGTCGCCCCCCTGGGCCTGCTTCTGCTAGGGCAACGGCTAGCTCGAATCGAACCCCGGCCCGCGCCCGGGGACGGAGATCGTTTTATGATCTCCGCCGCCCGATGCCCCTTCTGCCCCACGATAGAGTGCTGGACCTTTCTTATGTGTTCATGCGGCCTATATAACATTTCATTAAAATAACTAAAAGGCTACAATTGTGTTTCCTTTTCATATTCTAATACAATTGACGACCAAAAAAAAATTTGTTTGACAATGTTGTAAATTAATGTAAATGTTACAATTTCAATAGCCGCTCTTATCGGTGTCTGGGATCTTTTACTGTATCATGTTAAACGTGCTCATCATAAGTCACCAACATATATTTTGGTGATACGAGTACACACAAAAAGGTTTCATTTAAATAAATCATTCTCAACAGGAAAAAGAGAGAGTAAACTCAAGTTTTACTCAATAAAATTAAAACGAGTTAAAGGTAGTTTTTTCCTATCATTGGTGAAACTCGCTCTTAGTCGTTTGGAAGACCTCTACAAGAAATGGGTTATCCCCAAAGACTTCTATATATGCTTCTGAACAATCTGTTTAGAAAAAAAATAGTGTCACGGTTCTAGGGGGTCAAGATGCGGAAATGAGTGGGGGATATGGGATGCATATGAAATAAGATAAATGTGTTAAAAAAATTTGATGCCTATCTGTAAAGGAAAGTGCGTCATTAAGTAATGTACAGCCAGTCTGGAAGTTAAATTGCTCGTATTAGGACTGGGTTCACGTCGCGTCGGTAGTGTAAGGATTCATTAAGCTATTGACGTCCGTATCCTACGTATTTTACTTCGGCGGGAATCGCACGGCATAAAATATAATAGAATAGAAAATGTTATTACCATGTCAGACACTAAATGACGCAGGTGTTCAAATAGGTTTTCGCGTTTTATGTGACCTCTACCAGGGACATTGTTGTTTTCGAATAAATTTCAGCAATTTATTCGAAAAGACCACAAAGAAATTGTGTTTACGTACATGATATTATCATGTAAGTAAGTAAATATGATTTTGACATACGTAAATGGACTATACATTTGCCTTTTTGATTTGGTTATTTTAGCTTATTGCAAGTACCTGACAACATAATAGTGTTCGCAGTCACTTATAAGATTTTACAGAAAAATGGTTCATGATAGTCAAATAACGTTCGCTTTTTAGGGATTTTCTTTAGAAAAGCCCTATTGCTATCGAGTTGTCGTCGTCGACGTCGTCGTTGCCAATTTTCTGTCACGGTTTTGGGTATGAAGGAGATGAGCTATCGAGTTGCTGTTTTCGGTAATAGATTCGTGCTGGGGTGCACCATTGCAAGATAAAGAAAAATTCCTGAGACGAGCTCAGCCGAATACAAGGGATTTTCTTTTATTTTATCTTTTTTCTTTATCTTGCAATGGTTCACCCCAGCACGAATCTATTACCGAAAACAGCAACTCGATAGCTCATCTCCTTCATACCCAAAACCGTGACAGAAAATTGGCAACGACGACGTCGACAGGGATTTTCTTTAGAAAAGCCCTATTGCTATCGAGTTGTCAACGAATAGATTCGTGCTGGGGTGAACCATTGCAAGATAAAGAAAAAAGAAAAAAAAGAAAAAAAAAGAAAAAAAAAAAGATAAAATAAAAGAAAATCCCTTGTATTCGGCTGAGCTCGTCTCAGGAATTCAACTTGTTTTTTCAACTTCCAGTAACTTTCACATCAATATATCAGCAGTCAGCAATAATGTTACTGAGCTTATGCCGACAAGGCGAGAAACGCAACTTCCCTAACCATGCTACGCGTTTTTATTATGATTTACCTACAAAGAAAAAAATACCTCATCCGCATACCGTGCGACACCGTGGGGGCCTCTGGCCACACTAAAATAACCTAATGAGTGGACCATAACAGCTACTTTGATATGATATCAAGGGCTCACTCAGCTCAAAACCGCAAGGTTATGTGCGGACTCCGACTTCAAACTGAGCGAGGTCCTGATACAAAAAGATCTTTCGAGGAGGCCCTACCGGTTGGAGTATAGTGCAAATTCCCTTTCATCCACCACAGCCAAACTCAGAGCGGCATTAGGGTGAAAACGCACACGCTCAGTTCGCAGGCTGTGGATCGAATCAGTGAGGGCATGTATACGCGACTAACGAGTTACCTGGTCAGGGCCACTAACAAATAAATTTGTAAACCTGCACAGCTATTTCTTCAACCGTGCGTACCTTTGTTTTCGTGCGGAAATCCCCTCGGATTAACCCCCCCCCCCGCGGGGGCGGTTATGACGGGCTTGAACCAACTCCAACCGCACGCCGTCTCGGGGCTTCAGACGCCGGGGTATAAGGTTGCCCATAAAGCATATCCCTCGCACCCCGACTGACCCTGGGCTATCTCCGATTTCGAGATGCCCCCCTCGGGTTTGGGAACCACGGTGTCCCCGTCTTGCCCCGGTTTGGGGGAGGGCGCTAGTCGCCCCGACGCCGCGACGTCCCGGCCTGCTTCTGCTGGGGTGACAGGCCGCCTCACCTGCCACCCTCCGGCCTGCGCTCATAACCGTGCGTATACTTCCGTAATCCACTCCGTTTCGTCCTTCTGCGAGATGACGTCTGCAGAACTGCGACCGTGATATAACAACTGTCACTGGGGCTATAGAGCGAAGGATCTCTCGCCTGACTGTTCCCGGTGCTGCAATGCCCTAACTTGACAAATTTCGAGCTTGTGCTACGCCGAGTCTTCATCGCAATGACAGGCGGGATTAATTTCCCACTTGGCAACCGAGTACAGATATCTACTTTCTATCAGAAGACCTTCTGTGAGTCGCGATCCCATGCAAAGGTAACTGTGTAGAAGAACAGGGTGTGATGTTCTTCCGACACAATGGGATAATTCTACGACTAGCAGCTTCTCCATAGCAGGGAAGACTTGTATCCGTGTCTCTTCGACCTATGCAATCACATGACAATAAAGACTCATTTCATGAGTCAAATAGACTCGAAAGACACGAGTCTACAATGCCGTCATAAGAGGGCTGTAGAACCGCAAGTACAACGCTTATATTCTTCCATAACTACAAAAGTAAACTACGGAACTAACTTAGGTTAATTGAATTCATTTACTTAATGTATATGGCAGAAGCCTCAGGCCCAGTAACTTATAGCCACTGTTGTTAGGGAGTCAGCTATATTGATTACAGAAGCCAATGACGTAATTACACGTGTCATGGAAAAACCTGTTATAAGAATCGCCTATGGGAACCCGAGGTAGACAGATTTCACGGTGACAGGGCGTAGGTGTCGCCGCAGAGTATTGTTGTGATGCCGACAAGAAATGAGTAATTACTTAGAAAATATTGATTGTAGCTAAAAAGGTATCAGTATTGAAAGGAATCTTGTTGGCAAGATAACGTGAACATTTATTATAATTATTATTTTTATTTTTTTATATTTAGGACACGTCAATTTGACTTCAACTCGCCTGATGGTAAGCTGAAGGTAGTCTCTGGAAAGAGGGTCACCATTACATACACGTACCATGTTAACAATGGTGGTACTCAGCTTGGCGGCCTCATCAGATGAGGACCGCCGCAGCACCGCGTGACACCTACCGGTCCCACTAGTGCTGCGACCACAATCCCCCTGCCCGGCTATGCACTTGCTGACCCCTGAACGCAATCAAACCGAAATTAGATTACTATGGAGGGTTTTTCGCAATCGTACAAGGTGGTACCCACCCGCCCGAATTTTGTGACAAATTTGTGTCATCAAATTTCTACCACCAGTATTATTAATGATCAACCATTTTGAGGGAAATATGAATAAATAAATATTCTACGACATTCTACACAGCGCTTTCTAGACCCAAAGTAAGCATAGTTTAACTAGCTTGTGTTATGGGTTCCAGAATGCTGATAAACATACTTATATACGCCCCCTGTTGTAGCAGTCGAATGCACTACCGCTACGCACAGAACCATTAAACTGACCTACTGGTAGGTGCAGGTGTGTGTGCAGGTGTCTCACCTGCTAGTAGGTGCCCAATGGTAAACAACAGACAAGGCTCTGGCGCGGCATTCCTAGAGAGGAATTCGCGAGGATTCGCTGCCGTCTGACTTTACAATCCAGAGGGATTGGGAAGTCAGACGGCAGTTACTCCAGGGTAAGCCGACATACCAAAAAAAAATAGCGGACCTCGGGCCCCAACGGCGCGGCGTCGCGTCATGTTTTCGCCCTATAAGAGAGGGGGATTCTGAGCCCTAACAACAGATCGTGGTCGCCAAAGTTGGCTATCAAGGCCGGGAGGTTCGATTCGGAAGACTGTGTGGCGTAGCGGGAAAGCGTTCGACTGGTAATTCAGAAGTCGCGGGTCTACTCCCGTTCAGTACATATATTTGTATGCATGAATATTATCTGGGTGTTTCTTGGTACGTAATATGTATTTATTTAGAAATGAAGCTTTATATAGCTTCATTTCTAAATAAATACATATTTGCTGCCACTTTAGTAAGTTGTAAGTTAATTTAATCTATCAGTCGTATCTGGTGCAAGGGTTAGCCATCGCTATTCAACGGCGTAATGCAGTCAGCGTAATGGGCACCTTTGCACCAGTATGCTCTATGGGCAACCTTACACCCCGGCGTCTGTAGACCCGAGACGGCGTGCGGTTTTAGTCGGTTCAAGCCCGACATAACCGCCCCCGCTGGCACGCGGGGGGGTATCCGAAGGGATTTCCGCACAATAAAAAAAAAAAAAAAAAAAGTACCGTGATGGGCGGGTTAATTTAATTATTTATTTTTAATCTGAATATACAAATATATAAATATTAAAAAATAATAATTATCAATCAGTCACCCGAACAAATTCCCTCCGGACCATCTGACCACCATGAACTTGCCACTGGTGGTGACTTGGGATTTCTATATCCCAACTGACTACCAGTGACCAAATAACACAGTACTACTCCCATATTACCACCAGTGGTGAAAATTGTCTCATTTTACCACTAGTGGTAAAATAAAACAACATCAGTAGCACTTTACCACTAGTGGTCAAATTATAAGATCAGTTTCAATTTAGTATAATCAAGATTATCTGAACCACTTGAATAAATATACCGTTCCAAAAAATTTATTTGTATTTATTTGTACTTAAACCAAACTATCCGCTCTTAGCTATCATAATCTATATTTATATTATAAACTATTTGGATCTAAATTAGGTACCTCATTTAAAAATTATTCTTTATGTTATTCTAAAAAAGTATTAAGTATCTATTTCTGGGTTTCTGGCATTAGTAAGCAAAGGGGCTAACTATCTCTAGACAGTGGCCGACAGTAACATTGTTATCCTTTAATGCTCCTACAGCCCTCTTTATTTTTTCATCGTTTTCGGCACGATCACGACTTTTTTTTGTAATATTAAAATCCTTATTACTTTCGAATAGAATATCGAGCAATATTGAGCGTCGTTCTTTAAAAAATTTAACAGTCGTGGTAATGTAGGATTTTTTTGGCCTATGAATCTGTTAATTTTTGAATGCCATCCCTCTAAATGATTTGTTGTTCGATACTCTTCGCCTTCACAATTCCACATGTTACTCAATAGTTTATTATCAAGCCATTGCTTTTTGAAATACTCATTAAATTTTAAAATAGTTTCGGTACAAGGATTCCATTGAAGTATGTATTTCCATCCTTCATTTAGTTGTTCTGGTGGAATCAAAGCAAGTCCAGCACTTAAAGCTACATGGAGTCTTTCTACTGAGGTTTTCAAAGGAATTTCCTTTGCCTTTCTCCACAGACAACGGTTGAAGTGATAAAAACACCCTTTTATTTCTGTTTCTGGAAAACAAACATAACATAAACATAAACTCACGCCTATATCCCCGAAAGGGTAGGCAGAGGTGCTAGCACCCACATTTCGCCAGTTTATGTTTAGGTCCCAAGCAAGCCCTTATTGCTTTAATAGCAGATGCTTCGTAATCAAGTGTAAACTTCCGAGGTTTCCATGACTTGAATTGAGATTTCAAAAGCAAAAATAATAGTACATCCGATTTTTCATTTTTATTGGTCAATAAGGCATAAAATAAGGGTATTATTGTAGGAGACCCGCCTGCACTAATTATCTTGCCATGAATGCCATAAATTTGCGTGAACGGCTTTGAACAATTTTGAAGGTGCCATCCAAATAAAAATGCTCTACATCATAAACTTTTTTTCTTGCATATTCAGAACCAAAAATTAATATTCTATTGTTAAGGTAGTCATAGTCTGCCACTAAAAAGTCTTTAAAAGTGGGAGGGACTTCTAATTTATCTACCGTTTGAAATCCTATGTTTCGTACACAAAGTGATTTTTTCATACATCGATATAACGTAGACTTTACTGAAGTATATTTCGGCATTTCTTGTACATTTACACATTGATCGTGTAGTCGACTTACCATAGAGAAATATGGGCGGGGAACCGGGTCGTAATTTATAGTAACATCTTTTTTTAATTGGTCTACATGCTTTGCTACAATGTTTCTTGAAAGGGGTTGGAGACAATTTGGAACGTTGACAGATTCTTTTACCTTTATTTGTTTATCATTAAGCGTTAGACTACCTTTGCAGTACTTCTTGTTACAGCACACCCATATTTTGTGACTGTTTTTATAGGTCTTCTTTAGGTGATATCTTCGTCCGTCATGCAAAAGTAGCTGTCCCCCCCTTTGGCTTGATATATATTCGTAATTAATTGGGTTACTGCATGTAGGCACAGAATCTTGATCACACATTTTCACAGAAATACTGCACTAATAAGTAGGTAATCATTAGAAATGATTTTCTTTGAGTTTGACGAGTGTCAATCTAGTCATGTTTACTTTGCAATAAAATAATTAAGGAGGCTAATTAAGGATTTTACTCAAAGCAAATCGTAACAGGCTAGGTAGTGTTTACGGATAGCAGATTAGTCCCATTTCACCCCTGGTGGTAAAATTTTACACCATCTCAACACCGGTGGTCAATTAGAACTAAAATCGTCCCATTTTATCACTAGTGGTGAATTGGGAATAAGTTTTTCCCAGTTGAACACCAGTGGTAAAATGGGGTGGTTTCCGTCTCAATTGACAACCGGTGGCAAGTTCATGGTGGTCAGATGGTCCGGAGGGAACAAATTATTACTTACTTGATCTAACTTCGGTTCAAGCCCGACATAACCGCCCCCGCTGGGCGGTGCGGAGGAATCCGAGGGGATTTCCGCAAGAAAAAAAAAAGGTACTCCTCCGTCCTCCATGAGCGCAGGCCTGGTGGTGGCAGGTGAGGCCGCCTGTCACCCCAGCAGAAGCAGGCCGGGACGGTGGGGCGCTAGCGCCCCTCCCCCAAACCGGAGCAAGACGGGGACACCGTGGTTCCCAAACCCGAGGGGGCGATCTCGAAACCGGAGATGGCCCAGGGTCAGTCGGGGTGCGAGGGATATGCTCTATGGGCAACCTTACACCCCGGCGTCTATAGACCCGAGACGGCGTGCGGTTTTAGTCGGTTCAAGCCCGACATAACCGCCCCCGCTGGCTAGCGGGGGGGTATCCGAAGGGATTTCCGCACGAAAAAAAAAACGGTACTTGATCTAACTAATGCTAGATTTCATCGATAAATATAAACGCGTTAGATTAAATTTAAATTGCGTTAGCACATTTTGATTGCGCAAAACGTGAAAACTCACTTCAACGGATTTTCATTGATGAAATCAAGGCTTAGCTTAGCTTAGCTTAGGGCAATTTTTTTAAAGAACCGAAATTAGTAGCATTCCCGCTAACCCCTCCAGCTAAGCTAAATCGCTTGTGTCAGGGGTAGGTTCACGTCGGTAGTGTAATGGCCAGGGTTCGAACCTCTCGATGGTAAAACCGATTCCTTAACCAATAAGCTACAGACATTAAGTTCCTAGTATTCAACTGACGTCATATTCAAATGTATGTTAATACAATGTTTTAAACAGTAAAGGGTGCATTTTATTATACACAAGGTGACATTGGAGATTTCATGAATACGGGATGAAGCCTTGGGGATCACGTTTCTCGGTACAGATTGCGCAGTAGCGAAACAATGTTTGTATGTCTTCAGTTTTTTTGAACTTCGTATTGTTTGTTCGGTCACGTGTCCAGTTTCGAAAGCTTCACGGGGTTAGGTATATATAAGGTGTCACAAAATTAGGTCTCTGAATTTGGTGAGATGACTTGGTATCGACAAAATATGTATTTGCAACAAAAAAAATAGGGTAAAAACACCACCAGCGACCAGCGTCACGTGACGCTGGTCGCGATTTATGTATTTCCCACACATCCGCTTGGAGAATACTGCGAGGAGAAGGACTGCACGCCTACCACTTTCTGCGGGTGCAAGAGCTCCTTACCACAGATTTTGAACCGCGGTTAAGATTTTGTAGGTTAGTGGAAGTTCCTACCAGAAAAATTTTTTGGACAGACGAGTCCACTTTTACAAGAGTGGGCTTGTTTAATATTCAAAATGCGTACTGGTGGTGTTTTTTTTTTTTATTTTACCCGATATTTTTTTTTTGTTTCAAATACATATTTTGTCGATACCAAGTCATCTCACCAAATTCAGAGACCTAATTTTGTGACACCTTATATACATACATTTCCAATATTTTCTCTTGGTTTCAGTTTTTTCCCCTGTTTCCAACTTTCGCGCTTACGATCTTTACTTTATTACCGACTAGGTGATATCGGTTATCGTTACTGGTCATATCTCCGGTTCTGCTCAATCAATTGCAATCAAGCATTCGGCAGATTTTAAGTTTGACCAGGGCATTTCTGCATCAAAATCCGTTTTAGAGTTTTTGCGTCCATCGCGAACAAACAGATAAGGAATCAAAAAATAATATTTTTGTGTTCAGAATTTATTGTTAATTTAACATAACCAATGTATTTTTTTATAATATCTCCAATGTACAGACACAACTAATTTATAACATAACCTCACGCCTATATCCCCGAAGGGGTAGGCAGAGGTGCTAGCACCCACATTTCGCCAGTTTATGATTAGGTCCCAATGTAATAGGTGGCGAGCCTATTGCCATTAACCGGGCACTTATAAACCTGCGATAAATACACACATAACTTCGAAAAGCATCGAAAGTCATTGGTGTGTGCCATGGTAAAACCTGGGATCGAACCCGAGACCTCGTCTCAGCAGTCCATTACCCATACCACTAGGCTACCGCGGCTATATTCTAATTTATAATTTTTTATATACCTAGTAGATAAGATGGGGTGAGGTAATCGACTTAACATCCTCCGAGTTAATTTCCCAATTAAGTTGGGAGTCTATTATTTTCCGTGAAGCTGGTACCATGTGACTCCCACATCGCTAGCAATATCGAAGTTCTGTAGTTAGACCACCTTGTCGAACTTTTTATACATAGACACACCCAGACCAATGCAAATAGACATATTCATGTATACAAATATTTGCACTGAAAAGGAATCGAACCCGCGCCCCCTGTCGTAGCAGTCGAATGCACTACCGCTACGCCACAGTTGCATGCGCCGTTATTGTCTATTAAAAATGAATACAAACGTAAGTATTAGGTAGATTTCGATGAGGGGTGTGTGTTGGGTAACCTCGAGTGTCGCTCCGATTCCGATCCCGCTGCAGTCCGGGGGGAACGGAATCGGAGCGGCCGGTACACCCTGGGCGGCGGTCAATGGCTTCCCCTTCACCCCTTCATAGGGTTGGCATTGATCGTCGGCCAATACCCAACGCGGCGGGAACATATCGCTCTCCGTACTCCTCTGCTTTCAGAGGAGACAGGATGAGCGATGCTGTTAGTGGTGAGATGGCCCAGGGTCAGCCGGGGTGCGAGGGATATGCTCTATGGGTAACCTTACACCCCGGCGTCTGAAGACCCGAGACGGCGTGCGGTTTTAGTCGGTGCAAGCCCGACATAACCGCCCCCGCTGGCCGGCGGGGGGGTATTCGAAGGGATTTCCGCACGATAAAAAAAAAAAAAAAAAAGGTAGATTTCGATGAAATCGATCTACCTATTGGTTTCTTGACTACTGTCGAATTTTAAAAAAAACTCTTCACAGAAGGTCTAGTTCTGACCCCCTGAGTCCGAAATGACCACTGGTCAAAAAGTTTATATATATATATATGTATGTATGGTTCCACTTCCCAAAATTTGCGGCACTCTCACGGTCGCATTTTTGCCCCGATCGCTTTCAAACTGCGGTCAAAAATTGCTTGGGTGTAAACTTAGTTTAAGTTCGTGAACGGGTGGGATCCGGCCTAAAGGGACGGTAGGGCCTCACTTTTTGTGAAATCAGTTTTTCTTCAAAATTTCACGTTCCATGAAAGATATTCGAACCGTTTTAATTTTATCCCATAGTATACATGAATACCAACAACTTTTAATTATAAACCTATAAGATTAAAACTTTAACTAAAAGTGGAGGGGGGAAAAACCAAAATTTTTTGGGAAAAAAATCATAACTTCTAACCGGTGAACATTCTTGCCGTCGGAAACATTTTTAATCGATAGGCCATTTTTAAGTCTAAAATGTCTGAAAAGTTTTTCGCTAAAAGTTACCGTTTTCGAGAAAAAAAAATTTAACTGTTTAAAGTCCGTAGTTCTCTTTATAAAATAATATTAATTGCTTCACGAAATCTACCTGTGCGTTCTCCCTACGGGAACGGTTTTTTTATATATTATTATTCTTTATTTAATAATTTAGTTAAATATATAATTTTAAATATACTACCCAATTTTAACCGATATGATTTACAGTACTTAAGTGGCTAGAAAAAGGGCTGGAGGTCTGTTATCAGTTTGCATAGGTACTTATTTAAAGCCATAAGTTGAAAGGATAGGGCTCGGGTCCATCTGATAGTCATCATCATCATCATCATCATATTCTACAACAAGCTTCCTAGCGAAATGAAGAAGAAGCCAAATTATAAATAAACTCTGCCAAAAAGGCTACTATAAAATTCAAGACTATTTAGACGACAAACAAGCTTGGATATGAACTGTTTGCTCTCTCTCTCTATGCTACTCAAATGAAATATTGTACTTAGGTTAAGTAAATATGTTTGTAAATAGACCAAAAAAAAAAACAGCCCGCTGAGTTTCTTGCCGGAGTCTTCTTAGGACAGGGCCGCGTTTCGAACCGGTGTGGTCCATTTGCCAAACATTAGATTTTTTTTTTTTATGAAGTTTTGTAAGTACTAATGGTCTATACAGAATAAATGGTTTTTGACTTTTGACTTTTGACTTTCAGCCGTAGGAAGTCCACTGCTGAACATAGGCTTCTGATAGTAATGACATCAAAACGTCGAGATTTAATGTATTTTTTTGTTGTGAAGGACACGTCAATATGTCTTCACCTCACTTGATGGTAAACTAAAGGCGAAATCTCAGGAATGAAGGGTGACTTCCAGCACTACGGCTTCGTCAAAATGCTTTTTTACGCTCCGCTTTAAGGTTCCGGATAATAGGAAGACGAAAACACGTGTGCTGGTAGAGACTTCCAAGTTTGTATTGTGCGGCAAAGCCCTATTAAGATTAAAGATCTAGGCCTAAGAGTCAACCTCACCAGCCGGTACCTCGCCGGCTCTGACGCAGGCTTCCTTCATGTCAAATTATCGCTCCCACAAATGTCAAGATACGCCTTATCAAGAGAGGAAAGTCGGGGCGGATTCCGGGCCCGGGTTTAAACTACAAGCTTTAGAGGCAACCGGGAGTAAGCCTGTAATGATGATGATATGGTGCGCCTAAAAAGTGAAGAAGTAACCTCTTCATCTTAGCGTTGTTCGCGTTTGTATCTGAGGCTCGGGGTCCACCGCCTCCTTCGTTTAGTTTGACTTAAACGGCTTTTATGGGAGCGACTGCTTTTCGACCTCCTAACCCCCAGAGGAAAGCCTGCGCCTGAGCTTCGCCCGTTAATGGTAATTTTGTAACCTTTTTTTTTCGTGCGGTAATCCCTTCGGATTCCCGCCGGCCAGCGGGGGTGGTTATGACGGGCTTGAACCGACTAAAACCGCATGCCGGGTCTTAAAATATCGGGGTGTAAGGTTGCCCATAGAGCATATCCCTCGCACCCCGACTGACCCTGGGCCATTTCCGGTTTCGAGATGGCCCCTCTCGGGTTTGGGAACCACAGTGTCCCCGTCTTGCCCCGGTTTGAGGGAGGGGCGCTAGTCGCCCCACCGTCCCGGCTTGCTTCTGCTGGGGTGACAGGCGGCCCCACCTGCCACCCCCAGGCCTGCCCTCATGGAGGACGGAGGTCGTTTGCCACCTCCGGCGCCTGAGTCGCCTGCGACGCGCGGCGAGCATGTTGCGGGCTCGGCGGACCGGGAGAGTTCTAAACCTCTCCCGGGCGCGCTTCGCCATCTTCCTCGAGAGCATTACATGCTCGCAGAAGGAGGTAATTTTGTAACCTATAATTGTGAAAATATTCGGCTGGAATGTACACATATCAACACTGTCTAGGGATATTTTACTTTAATGGATGTAATTAAAAAAATATCAATTTTGGAAAATTTAAATTTGATTTCAAAAATAAAAATTTTTCATCAACAATTTGGTACGTATTCTTCTTCTTCTTTGCACATTCCCACTTTAGGTGGGGTCGGCTCTCCTAATTAAAATAATTAATAATTATTTGGTACGTATTAAAAATATTTTTCTAGAATTCATTCCGCGGTAGCCTAGTGGTAGGTATGGGTAATGGACTGCTGAGACGATGTTTCAGGTTCGATCCCAGGTTTTACCATGGCACACACCAATGACTTTTCGATGCTTTTCGAAGTTATGTGTGTATTTATGGCAGGTTTATAGGTGCCCGGTTAATGGCAATAGGGTCGCCACCTATTACATTGGGACCTAAACATAAACTGGCGAAATGTGGGTGCTAGCACCTCTGCCTACCCCTTCGAGGATATAGGCGTGAGTTTATGTATGTTTGTCATATTTGTTTTAATTAAGTACATCTAATGTAAAATCTCTCTAGACAGTGTTGATGTGTGTAGTATGATACGAGTCTTTATCCCCTGAACCTTTACCTAGCAAAAAGAAAATTAAGAACATCTAAAAACGGAAATAATATGACACACCGCAACATTTCCATCCGGGAAATGTCGCGGGAAATGTGCCGAGCTTAACCGCTAAATATAGATTCATGAACAGAGGGTGTACGAGCATGACGGAAGGCTTACCTATGGGGTGGGCGGCCATTCCAATATTTCCTCACTTTTACTGAGAAATCAAGTGAGGTGAAGATGTAATACTAAAAATAAATATCGATGTGGGCGTCAATACCTTTATAGGGTTCCGTAGCCAAATGGCAAAAAACGGAACCTTTATAGATTCGTCATGTCTGTCTGTCCGTCCGTATGTCACAGCAGCTATGCTGTTGAAACTTGGTAAGTAGATGTATTCTGTGAACCGCATTAAGATTTTCACACAAAAATAGAAGAAAAAAAACAGTATATTTTGGGGTTTCCCCATACTTAGAACTGAAACTCAAAATTTATTTTATCATCAAACGTGTGAGGTGCCTACGTAATAAAAAAGGTATCTATGGATAGATCTTCAAAAAGGATATCGCGGTTTCTAATATAATTTTTTTCTAAACTTAATAGTTTGCGCGAGAGATCTAATATCATTTTTTTCTAAACTGAATAGTTTGCGCGAGAGCACAGAATAAATAAAAGTACAAGGCGAGAGACACTTCCAAAGAGGTAAAATGAACGGATTTCAAAAATTCTTTCATTAGAATGCTACATTATCCCTGAGTAACATAGGCTACTTTTTATCCCGATATTCCCACTGGATCAAGACTGACGCGGGTGAAACCGCGTGGCGATGCTAGTAATTTATATAACGGTTCAATTTTAGAGCAATTCAATACAAGTCCAGAGAAAGAGGGATGAAGCTATATATGACGTACTTGCTCCATTCCTTTCCCATAGGGACTAGAAATCTTTATGGTAAACCTGCAGACCTTCTATCCCGTGGAGCGGAATTCAACATAGTTCAGGTACTTTGAGATAACTTACACTTCAAACTACAAGACAACAACCATCTTTAGTCTCCCCGTGACCATGGCTGCTGAAAAGCAACCGAAACGTCGAGAGCAATGTAAAATATAAAATAAATCGCAATAGAATCCGTTAAAAATAGTTTTATTTCAATGGAGCAGAGAAGTTCAGGTTACAGCAGTCCACGCCAGTGGTGCGATACCACTGGCGTGGACTGCTAAAACCGAGGTACTATTGTGGCAGGCGCCGGAGGTTGCTTAACGACCTCCGTCCTCCATGAGCGTAGGCCTGGGCGTGGCAGATGAGGCCGCCTGTCACCCCAGCGGAAGCAAGCCGGGATGGTGGGGCGACTAACGCCCCTCCCCCAAACCGGGGCAAGACGGGGACACCGTGGTTCAAAAACCCGAGGGGACCATCTCGAAACCGGAGATGGCCCAGGGTCAGTCGGGGTGCGAGGGATATGCTCTATGGGCAACGTTACACCCCGGCGTCTGTAGACCCGAGACAACCGCCCGACATAACCGCCCCCGCTGGCGGGGGGTATACGAAGGGATTTCCGCACGAAAAAAAAAATTACTATTGTGGAAGACTACTGAGAGCAATTTTTATAATTTACCTGTTACTTCCAGATTAACCAGTGGCATCACTTCAATGTATTGTCGTCCTTAATTTTCTCCTCCAAAACTTGTCCTAAATCAGTTGCGGTTGGTTTATTCGATCTAACCAAGAAGCGATATTTTCCGTGAAAGGACATCTGACCTCCACAACCCATTGGCGACATCGAAGTTCTGTAGTTAGACCAGTTGACTTTTACAGCCCCCCCCCCCCCCCCTATCCGTAACGACTGCCATAGATGTTCGTATAACAATCGGTTTAATATGCTCTCCGATTCAGACGGGTCTCAGTCTGTTAAGAATGGTCGGCCATCCTAAGACTGACCTGCCTAGTACTGCTTAACTTTGCAATGTGTTAAACTACTCGGTAAGTAATAATAATAATGGTATACCTGGTACTTCCAGATTATCTGGATCCTCATCGTCATCGAAATCCGAGTCGTCTGACGGCGTCGGCGGATTGTCCTCGTCGTCGTACGCTGACCGTTTAGACTGGAATACAATTCATGTCATAAATACATTGTAACAAAAAAAAAACACATCATCATCATCATCATCACTCCAGCGGTAATCCTGGCTGTAAACAAAGCTTGCACTTTGAGCCCAAGGTCCGCTTTTCAACACTGTCCCATCACGTTCCCTCCTGGTCGCATGGAGTCACACCAAGATCTTCGTCACCTAAGCAAAACTCATCCGCGAGCCTGTCCACTTACTGATTGAGGGACGAGGCTCTGGCGCAGGCTTTCCTCTCGGTGGGGGGTGTGGGGGAGGGGGTAGGGGGTGTGTGATTTAGGTTAACTGAAAGAACCCTAAAAATCAATGACTTCTATGTATGTATATACTAGACAGGCTGCGGGCTAACCACAACGCGCTAATATCAATTCAGTTTTGGGCAGCGGAGCCGAGGTAGGGAGACTGGTGGTAGAAATTTGATGACACAAATTTGTCACAAAATTCGGCCGGGTGTGTACCACCGTGCACGATTGCGAAAAACCCTCCATAGTAATCCAATTTAAGTTTGATTGCGTTCAGGGGTCAGCAAGCGCATAGCCGGGCAGGGGGATTGTGGTCGCAGCACTAGTGGGACCGGTGGGTGTCACGCGGTGCAGCGACGACAATCCTCTTCTGATGAGGCCGTCAAGCTGAGTGCCACCATTATTAACATGGTACGTGTATGTAATGGTGACCCTCTTTCCTGAGACTTCACCTTCAGCTTACCATCAGGCGAGGTGAAGTCAAATTGACGTGTCCTAAATATTAAAAAAAAAAACTACGACATTCTACACAGCGCTTTCTAGACCCAAAGTAAGCATAGTTGAACTAGTTTGTGTTATGGGTTCCAGAATGCGGATAAACATACTTATATACTTGTTGTAAATACATAAATATTACACATAGAAACACCCTGACCAATGCAAATAGACATATTTATGCATACAAATATTTGCAGTGAGCGGGAATAAAACCCGCGGCCCCTGTCGTAGCAGTCGAATGCACTACCGCTACGCCACAGAGATGGGGCTATACACAGTGTATACGCTCCATCTCTATCCCTTAGCGCCGCTGAATTGAACTGCATCGATACAAGCGCGCCGTGGTTAGCCCCCTATTCAGAACAAAGTGCCACAGTTCCTGAATGAATTTGAACTTCGAAAATGAATTTCGAATTTGGAACGGGACGCAAAAATTGAATAAATGAGCTAATTTTGACATCTACGAGTATCTAAATATATATAGTCCATTGAATTGTTACATTTTTAGGCCTTACCTTACGTTTTTTAGAGGACGCAATTTTATTTTTTTGATGTGTAGGGGGGGTCAGTGTAAAGCTAAAACCAAGTTTGTGGGGTCGCCACCCTTGTCCCACGGCCGCCATCTTGAAAATATGGGTTGAAATGGTTTTTACGCATGAAAAGAATCAATAATCATTAATCATTAATAATATTGCAAAATTAATAAGTAAAAACAATTATAATAACAAAATAAAAAATAACAAAAGTTACTGGACCAAAGTTGTAGAGAATAATTTGCAACTAAAAATGTTAACAATTTTTTATTATCAGATAAATAAATAGTAGCGACCCCACAAACTTGGTTTTAGCTTTACACTGACCCCCCCTACACATCAAAAAAATAAAATTGCGTCCTCTAAAAAACGCAACCCCAAATGTAACTTTTCAATGGACTAATAGACACAGAGTAACTTCTATCTAATGACATCTGAATGACAGCTATAAGAAGTCGCGCTATGGTCTTTCGCGATACAGCCGAAATCATTGGATAAAATCGATAATTTCCAGATTTTCTGTGCGATTTTCAGCGTTCATTTGGTCGTGTGGACGGCAACGCTCACGATAATGGACAAAGATTATTAATAGCACAAGGACAAGATGCTGTCAATTTGAAAGAGTTTTATGTAATCAATATTATTGTTGAGAGCTTCTATGTCCAGACATTAGGTGAACAAACAATGTTTAGTAGTTACCGATTCTGTTATAAAAAAAATAACCAGCAACCCGAAAAACCCAAAATCGTATAAGCGGAAGCGAAACGAGGGGTTTCGCTTCAGCTTATACGATGTTTTTAAACTGAAGGTACCTTTTTTTTTTTTTTTTTATCGTGCGGAAATCCCTTCGGATACCCTCCCGCCGGCCAGCGGGGGCGGTTATGTCGGGCTTGCACCGACTAAAACCGCACGCCGTCTCGGGTCTTCAGACGCCGGGGTGTAAGGTTACCCATAGAGCATATCCCTCGCACCCCGGCTGACCCTGGGCCATCTCACCACTAACAGCATCGCTCATCCTGTCTCCTCTGAAAGCAGATGAGTACGGAGAGCGATGTGTTCCCGCCACATTGGGTATTGGCCGACGATCAATGCCAACCCTATGAAGGGGTGAAGGAGAAGCCATTGACCGCCGCCCAGGGTGTACCGGCCGCTCCGATTCCGTTCCCCCCGGACTGCAGCGGGATCGGAATCGGAGCGACACTCGAGGAGGTTACCCAACACACACCCCAAACTGAAGGTACCTAATATATAGCCATGTCGATCGTGGATAATGAACTTTGGGGGGGAGGGGGGTCCCCCGGATACCCATCAAAGGAAAAGGGGTGGTTATATCGGATTCGAACTGACTAAAACCGGACGCCGTCTGGGGTCTTCAGATGCAGAGGTTTAAGGCATTTCACTCGCACCCCAGGAGGACAATGTACTTAAATGATTAAAGATTTTTTTCCAATAAGTGCAGTGTTTCCGAAGATTACCCCAAACATAAACAATCTCACAAAGTTCGGCCTCTCTCTTTATAATAGACTAGCGACCCGCCCCGGCTTCGCTCCGGTGCAGTGGATGTTATTATACATATAAACCTTCCTCTTCAATCACTCTATCTATTAAAAAAACCGCATCAAAATCCGTTGCGTAGTTTAAAGATTTAAGCATACATAGTAAAGTATAGGTTAACAAGTAAAACTAAAATGTATTAGTACCTCCATCTGTGTCTGGCCTTCGCTAGTAAAGGATATTGGAGCTGTAGCTTGGCTTGTGTCTTGGGCTTAGACGTATCTAAGCCCCTCAATAGTACAAGTGACAATAATAGATCAATACAATCTCATTCACAATCAATCTCACCTTTGCTCTGAATCTCTTCATGAGATAGTGAACAAAACGTGAAATATTTTAACCTTAACTTCTAAGGGTAACAAAAATAATTGAGCATCTTTTATATTATTGGTATATCTCAGTGTAAACATCGGTATGTAAATTTGACAGTGTACAGTAGCTTTTGTCGTTAACTGTACTTGTCACTCGAACTGACCTTTGTAGGAAATTCCCAGCGCTCTAACGGCATCCAGTTGGTAGGATAAAATCATAATCTTCATAACAAGGAAAACCCTGCTACTAACTTAAATAATATCACGCACTACATTTCTTTTCGTGTGGAAATTCCCTCGGATACCCCCGCCGGCCGGCGGGGGCAGTTATGTCGGGCTTATACCGACTAAAACCGCACGCCGCCTGGGTTCCTCAGACGCCGAGGTGTGAGGCATTTCCCTCGCACTCCGACTGACCCAGGGCCATCCCCGGTTTGGGAGCCACGGTGTCCCCATCTAGATTCTGATTCTCAATTTTTGACGGGACTTCCACTGGCAGATAGCTGATATTATAAGGCGTAACATAGGCTACTTTCATTTTGGATAAAGAATTAGGGTTCCGTGCAAAGAAATAAGACCCAGATTTAAGTTTACGCGGATTAAGTCGTGAGAAGAAGTTTGTTCTACTTTTCCGGTATTATTCTGGTAAGAATAGCATATGCTAGCCATGAACTTGTAACGTTATCGCCTATCGGTTAAAAAAAAATGCGTAAATTTTCAATTTGATCGCACGTCAGGCAGTGCTCGAGTTGGGGAAATATTTAATTACGGTACTTTCATGCACTAACGCATAAAGTAATAACATTGAATTGAACAAAACAAGCTTGCAGTAAGATACCGATCATGTTTATGTATGTCCATCGATATTAGTTATGGAACTTGAAAGTGATGGTTATGTACCTATATATATTATATATACCGGGTGTCTATAAAAGAACTCCGGGGTTTTAAAAATTCATATCTCAATAACTATAAAAGATAGCAAAATTTACTCGATTTCTCTGGGGAATGTTTGTATCAACTGTTGGCGGCGCTGCAGGGCTTTGACCTTGAAATGACGTCGCGAAATTTGAAATGATGGCGACTCCGCAACAAAAGGCTCAATGTGTTATTTGGCTCATAGAAACGAAGTCTGTAGTTACCGTACAAAGAAACTTTCAACGTAACTATGGTGTTAACCCGCCTTCTGACAAAACCATTCGTCAATGGTTCAGTGCATTTAAGGAAGCAGGAAGTGTTTTGAAGCAAAAGTCGCCGGGTAGGCCGAGTGTGTCTCAAGAGAAAGTGGACAGAATCCGAGCTTCATGCCTTCGAAGCCCTAAGAAATCGTCATCTCAGGGAACAAATAGTCAATTGTGTGGCAACCGTCCCCCCAGACATGTTCGCCAGGACATGGGAAGAGGTAGAATACCGTTTAGACGTCTGCCGTGCCACTAACGGGGCTCATATAGAACTTTACTAAGTGTTAAAAAAACTTGAAAATGTAAGCTTTTCAGTCATGTATAAAACATGTATGTATGTTTTTTATTTCATTAAAATATTTTGCCTCAAAACCCCGGAGTTCTTTTATAGACACCCTGTATATATTTATTTATTTTATGTAATGTTCCTATACTATTGTATTGGGTGTATGCCTGTAAAAATAATTGTAAGTATGGATAAATAAATAAATAAAAATAAATGAAATAAAAGTTTACCTATAAATATTAATATTCTACGACATTCTACACAACGCTATGCAGACCTTTCAAAGTAAGCATAGCTCAACTAACTTTTTTTGTAAATACAAACATATATTCACGCCCCTTTCCCATTGGGGTAGGCAGAGACAAATCTTTCCACTTGCTACGATCCTGGCATACGCCTTTCGCTTCTTCTACTTTCATAATAGTTTTCATACAGGCACGTCGGTTACGGGTACTTCTGACTTTATTAGCTTTTGTAAATGTCTACATATTGTAAAACACCGAGCAAATGAGGCCTCCCGCAAGGTGGACAGACGACCTAGCAAAGAGCGCAGGGACTCGGTGGATGCAGGCCGCTACAGACCGGTCGAAATGGAAGTCGATGGGGGAGGCCTATGTTCAGCAGTGGACTTCCTACGGCTGATATGATGATGATGAGCAAATATACATTCAAGAATACAAATATTCACGTTAAGTGGTAATCGAACACACGACCACTGGAGTAGTGACCGAATGCTCTACCCTACTAGAACATCGATTGTAACTTAAGTCGAGTATGGAAGGAAATAACATGTGGCGCTGATGATGATGAACATCATCATCATATTAGCGTTGTTCCCGTCTGCGTGGCGTTCACCTCGGAGCCCTCTGAGGATCTTTTTACCCGACAGCGCCAGAAGGAGAGTTATTTTTTTTCGAGAGTATGTATGTATGTATAATGGTTTCGCACACAGCTTGAGAGGTGTCGTTAGATTAGTATTTACAGTGAGAATGCTACTGAGTATATCAAAATAATAAAAAACCAAAATGGCGGATTTTTGGCACTAAAATGTATGTTGAAAAAAAATATTTTCACTCAAACTCATCGAGTAGATTATCAAAAGGAAGAGCTTTAAATGGCGATTTCCTATATATATATCATGACTAAAAAGTATACAATAAAAAAAAACACAAAAAATAAAAAAGAAACCGCTCTAGAAAAACCGAAACAAGGCGGAACCCATTTGCAAATCACAAAACGAAAAAAGACCGGTACCGCAGGTACCGCCTGCTATCAAACTTGTTTCGGTCTTTTTAGGGCAGTCGGTTTTTTGATTTTTTTATTATTAAAAACATTACTTTTATCTCTTCTCATAACATGTCCATACCTCGACTCACTCACTCGCTTTTCAATTTTAGGTAGATTTCGATGAAATCGATCTACCTATTGGTTTCTTGACTACTGTCGAATTTTAAAAAAATTTCTTCATAGGAGGTCTAGTTATGACCCCCCGAGTCCGAAATGACCACTGGTCAAAAAGTTTATATATATATATGTATGTATGTATGTATGTATGGTTCCACTTCCCAAAATTTGCGGCACTCTCACGGTCGCATTTTTGCCCCGATCGCTTTCAAACTGCGGTCAAAAATTGGTTGGGTGTAAACTTAGTTTAAGTTCGTGAACGGGTGGAATCCGGGCGTAGGGCCTCACTTATTGTGAAATCAGTTTTTCCTCAAAATTTCACGTTCCATGAAAGATATTCGAACCGTTCTAATTTTATCCCATAGTATACATGAATACCAACAACTTTTAATTATAAACCTATAAGATTAAAACTTTAACTAAAAGTGGAGGGGGGAAAAACCAAAATTTTTCGGGAAACAAATCATAACTTCTAACCGGTGAACATTCTAGATTTTTAATCCATAGGCCATTTTTAAGTCTAAAATAAATGTCTGAGAAGTTTTTCGCTAAAAGTTACCGTTTTCGAGAAAAAAAAATTAAACTGTTTAAAGTCCGTAGTTCTCTATATAAAATAATATTAATTGCTTCACGAAATCTACCTGTGCGTTCCCCCTGTGGGAACGGATTTTTCAATTACTGGCGCAACAAAAATAGTTAATGGGCGTTAATAGTCTTTGACCAATGCGGCTATTATCGTACGCATTGTTACTGTAAACATATCGTTACTGTTCTTCATAATGAATAAATAAATAAACAAACAAAATAAATAAAAAGGGACAATTTTTTGACCTTCGAAACCCCTGTGACCCTAATCACTAATTGCTCTCTAAATGTTGCATCGTGTTTCTCAAAACAAAGAATTGATAAGCCAATACATTTACATACATATATACTGCCAGTGGGGACGCCGTTTGACCAGACGGGTGATCAGCCCTTCTATGTGGGGCCATTTCACCCATTTCCCCTATAACGACTGTCATACATATTCGTATGGCAACCGGGACCGACATCTTAACGTGCTCTCCGAGGCACGACCAGACCAATGCAAATACTCATATTCATGCTTCAAATATTTGCACTGAGCGGGGATCGAACCCGCGCCTCCTGCGTAGCGGCCGCTTTCAATACCGCCACGCCACGGAGGCTGTCTACATTTACATACATACAATACATTATTTTTATATGTGTAAAAAGCTGACTTACGCCGGCTTCGTACGAGAATAACCTATAACCCGGTACCACCTAATCTTCAGGCAAGTGCATAAGTTGACAAAGTTTTGTCGTAATCGGACATAGAATGCTCTACCCTACTAGAACATCGATTGTAACTTAAGTCGAGTATGGAAGGAAATAACATGTGGCGCTGATGATGATGAACATCATCATCATATTAGCGTTGTTCCCGTCTGCGTGGCGTTCACCTCGGAGCCTCAGCATAGTGTGTCTTAACACCAGTCGGCTAATTGCCTTAAAACTTGGTATTATAAGTGTTTTTCAAGGACAGGGTTTTATGGCATCATAAAATAAATAAATAATGTAGGACAATCTATATAGTGCTATCTAGAACTAAAGTAAGCATAGCTTAACTAGCTCACTCCTTACAACCACACTATTATCATGGGCGACTTTAATACATTCTTTCTATTGTTAAATCTACCAACCTTTTCATTCTCCCTCTTAATGCTACTCATTTTTTCCTCACTGTGAACCTTCGCTTCTTGACCTCATACTTGTCTCATCTTTGAACCATGTCGCTAAACATGGGCAATATCCGAAAAAGTTTTTTCTTAAAATAAAATTTGCAAATGGGTTCCGCCTTGTTTCGGTTTTTCTAGTGGTTTTTTTTTAGTGTTTTTTTTATTGTATACTTTTTAGTCATGATATGTATATTTAGGCATAGTAAATACGAATCTAACGACACCTCTCAAGCTAAAATCCATCGAGCCATTCAGGCTGCAGAGTGTGCGAAACAATTATACTTACATACATACTCTCGAAAAAAATAACTCTCCTTCTGGCGCTGTCGGGTAAAAAGATTCTCAGAGGGCTCCGAGGTGAACGCCACGCAGACGGGAACAACGCTAATATGATGATGATGATCATCATCATCTCTCCTTGAAAAACACTTATAATACCAAGTTTTAAGGCAATTAGCCGACTGGTGTTAAGACACACTATGCTGAGCTTGTAAAGTCCAAGTCTTTCCAGAATATGCTGATAATAAACCTGAGATTAGATGCCAATACCAATATGCAAAGATTAGTATGACAGTGCTATGTATTTCTCGCACAGACTAGCACAGAGTCCGGAGTTTCCCCCCTGGACAAGACCTTCCTTGGGCCGAGTGGAAGTCCTTAAATAGACTTGGCACAGGTTGATCGAAGTAGGGAAAACCGGCCTAGGTGGGGTTTCTCAGATGAGGTGAAACTGCAGTGTGAATGTGGAGTTACTCTACTATCATATGGCCCACCTACTAACGGGTGTTGCTTGCTCACATGCTTGCTTACATGTAAACCAAAGATACTCATGAGCTCCTCCATGAATGCAATCAAGGTGGAAGTTCACTGGGAAAATAAAATTTGACAAATGATATGCCCTCGATAAAAAAAACATTATGAAAGTAGAACAGAACAGGAATGTAAAAAGTGAAAACATGTGAGCTCTGCCTACCCTATTGGAAAAGAGGTGAGATTATATGTATGCATATAATAAATAGCAATAGAGAGACATTTTAGACAGACTTGTGAAGGCAGGTGGTGTTTAAGTCTGCTGAATAAACCCAATGTGGGCAGCTATTTTTTGTATCATATTGATCACAATAATAATAATACTATAAATATTTCCAGTATTCCATTCAAAATATTATAATAAAAATATAATACATATTACGTGGTATTTTTGTGATACCCATGATCATTTCATAAGTCTCGCTAAGGTACATATACCTAATATCAAAAACATTTGTCTTTTTTTGTTATAATATTCAATTCTTTGATTATGGTGTGATACAATAACTATAACGTGAATTGGTCAAAAGCAGATATACTGATGCAAATGTTGTATGCATTTAGATGTGAAACAATTTTCAGTTGAATGCAAAAAAGTGTTCACCCAGTCTTAAATAAACCACACACTTTTATTTAGAGAAAGTAATGTTAACATATACCTGCAAGATATTATTAGGATATGTTTGATATTCTTAGGATATGTTTAAATGCATATAAATATGTAATAAATGTAAAATACTGCTGTCTGATTTTTTTAGTACCTGAAAAAGAATTAAAACTTGATCATAGACAAGTATTTTAGAATAACCAGAAATAACAGTCTTGGCAGTGATTTACATTACCTACAGTTGGCAAAAGCACCAAAACACAGTAAAAAGCCTTACATAACTGATAACATAGTTTTATAATGCTAGTTTTATAGCAATTTTACTTTCCTCTATGATAAGTAACTGCATGCATTGAGCAATTCTAACAACCACATACTACTGCATAAGATTGCTTAATTCTACACATTTCTTGATTGTAAATAAAAGAAAGCCGCTAATAACGAGCTAAAGGTCTTATTAATATCTCAAATTCATAATATCATCGCTCCCATTGTGATAAGTCCGCACTGTAACAGTGTGCTAGACATAGGCAAAGTGCAGTACTCAAGACATATTCTAACACTATACCTAGAACCTTCTAAGAAAATCAATACAGCCACACCCAGCTTGAATAATTAACTACCTAGTACTACAATCAAACAGCTCATCTGATAATGAAACATTGAAATAATAACACATGTGAGATCGACATCACCTTCTGACAGTTTTTTTGGTTAGAAAAATTGAAAACAAAGAAAAAAAAACGAAAAAATCCTGTTTTTCGGACCTCAATTTACAATAGAAATGAAATGGCATAATTTACGTGACTTATTTCACTGTATTATAAAAGATAAATGAGAAAAACACATTTTTCAACAAAGTAAAGTTTGTAAAAAAGTATCAAAACAAAAAACTATCATTACCATTTTTATAGCTGAACGGGACGATTTGCAGCACTTCAGATATTTGAGTTAGATTGTAAAATGATACACAATTCAATAATTTCACTTATGTTTCACACACATAAGAATTATTAGCGAGTCACTTCTTAATTCACGATAATAAAAAACGCAGACGTCCGAACGGCGGTCACTGCTTCCGCCATATTAAAAAAAGCAGAGAGAAAAGATTGTTACGTTTCGGATATGCATCGGAGTATTAAACGCATAAAATACGTTTGATAATTTCAATGTTACTTAAAATCTATATCCTAAAATTAAATAATCATCAAGGTTCAAATCTATTATTTCTTTTTATAATGATGCACGAACTTGTGATAATGAGGCACCAAGCACTACAAAGTCATAATTGATTGTACATGGATGTATTCGATCGTATAGTAAATTAAAACGAAGTGAAATGAAAACGACTTCATAATTTTCTTAATAAATGTATCCTCTTTCCGACCATAATCTTCTATAAATATAAAAATGAATTGCTGTTCGTTAGTCTCGCTAAAACTCGAGGACGGCTGGACCGATTTGGTTAATTTTGGTCTTGAATTATTTGTGGAGGTTCAGAGAAGGTTTAAAAGGTGAATAAATATGGAAGTTGTTTTCGATTGAGGCAGTACGAAGTCTGATGGGTCAGCTAGTTTTAAATAAAAAGATATGTTACAAAGAACAGAAATACGACTAAATGTGGCTACACTGCATATAAAGAAAAAGTGGCACTCCGGGTGTGCCGAGAGAAGTGTAAGCACAATAAAAATTACAGAGCCATCTATGTTGTTCACTATGAATCAGTTTGAAACCAGGCCATAAAGTTTTTTATCAGTTTGAAACTTACTAAGGTCACGGTCAGAATAAAATAATTTAGTTAAAGTGCCACAACGAGTTCATCAGCTACAACAAAGACAGCGTTTTTACGCAAATATGGAAAGCGTTCGGTGATGATGACGCGACTTCCATGATTTTTTTCAATCAAAAGTGCGCTACTTAGAAGATATGTGCTTAACGCGCCCAAAGAAGTTTTCCCTTTAAAAAAATATCCTCACTTCTACTACATACAGAATACAATGTGTTATTATTTCTACTTTGGTAATTTAAGTAAAACTTAATTTATCTGCCTGTCCTCGTGATGCCCGAATCAGGGAAATAAGAAATAACAGTGGGATCACGGCATTTTTATTTTTTTAATGGACACGTTAAAATGTCTTTACCTCGTCTTTTGGTAAGTTTAAGGTAAAATCTCATTAAGATTCTTGTGTCCTTACAGACACCGATAATGTTATAATGGTGGTCCTCGGCTTGACGGCCTCATTAGATGCTTTTCACGCCCCGTTTAAACGACACGGGACTATACCTGGGCATCCGGAAATGTACTTTATATTTAGACGACAATATACCCCCCTTATTTCGTAAATACAAAAGAAATAGGTAGCACTGCCAGCGCCGCCTCCTCTATTTGACTGCAACTTGTCTATTGAATGGAAAGCTAAAGTCCATTCCCGAAATTAGAGGGCACCATTCCAGCAGGTAAGATTGTGTAATGATCGCGTGAGGAACTCTCGCATCCGCGGTAGCCTTCATTTTCGTGACATCGCGGATAATATGCAGGAGAGACGCTTTCGCTGCTGTGGCCACGTTCTGCGAGGACCACCAGGTAAATCGGGTAACAAATGTTTGGCCATGCCACCTCCGTCGGTCCCCGATAGGAAGGGTAGACCTAAGAAGTGTTGGCTTGGCGTGGTAGAAGATGACATGCGTACTAATGGTCCCACTACCATGGATGCACAAGACCGCGCAAAGGTAAGCCTCGGATGTCACCGGGACTAACACAAGGAGGACGATGATTCTCGAAGCTAAAAATGGTGAAATAGAGGTTCTAGTTTGACGGCCTCAACAGATACCTTTTCACGCCTCGTTTATAGAACCCGGGATTATAGAATGGACAGTAGATAGGTAACCAATGATCTTATATTCAAATGAGGTAGGTAGATATATTACCTCAATACTATCACGATGTCAAAAGTGTACTGCGTCGTGTGCCATACTTTGTTCGAGTCCGGAACCGTGGTCCCACTGGTGTCCCACCGGTGGGACAAAACTTATTCGTGGTCCCACCAAACACACACTTGACCGTTTTGTTACGCCGAACTGAAGAAATAGAAAAAGACAACGAAATTAAAGAACTGCAAATGCAGCTAATTCACGACGAAATTTCAGCTGGCCATTATTTAGAAGCTTTGCGGTAAAATAGATGGGATAAACTTTAATTTTATTGCCTTTTTTATTTTGTTTCAAGAAAACAGGTAGCGACTATTACATACCACATTGTAACAAAACGGTCAAGTGTGTATTTGGTGGGACCACGAAAAAGTTTTGTCCAACCGGTGGGACACCACAGTGGGACCACGGATCCTTTGTTTGTTTGTTTGCTTTGTTCTCGTTCGCACTTACTGTTTAGTGTAGATATTCCTGCTGCACTCGTGCTTGCGTTGAAATAGGCGAGTTAAGCTAGTTTCGAGTGACCGTTTTTTGCCCTGTTTTGGTATAAGATCATTGTAGGTTAGATCATTTAGAAATCCTTCCGAAGTTGGATAGTAAAACAATGATACGGGATATAATAACATCTATTTCATAACATCACAATAGGTATTAGGTATGTATTTCGAAAATCTTTTATCGCAAATTAGGTAAGACGAAACTCATAACTTTTTTAAACTTAGGTACATAGGATTTTTTAAATTTAAATAAAAGCATGTACATACATAAAGACATTAAGCAGTATTAAAAAGTACCTTTTTTTTTCTTTTTTAAACTTAGGTACATAGGATTTTTTAAATTTAAATAAAAGCATGTACATACGTAAAGACATTAACTCTCCGCCGTCTCTTTCGCGCGCATTACCTGCTCGCAGAAAGAGGTGGCGGCGTGCCACTTGCTCCCGTCGGAGACCACGACCCTCACCATGGTCTCCAACGAGAGAACGTCCACGCCCAGGACCGCAACGAGATCCCAGCAGTATTAAAAAGTATTTTTTTTTTTTTATCGTGCGGAATGTCCAAACAGTGTTCTGTAACAAATATTGATCGAAAATATGGCACTGTGGAATTCATACAAATTGCAATTATTTACGTCAGACACATAATTCATGCATTAAATACTCGTGTTTCTAAAGCCTTTTCGACCAATGAAAGAAACTTGCAGCAAAATCTGTCACATGATCAAAACGACTAATTTCATTAGTCAAAGAATCTTATGTTAAACTCAGGTAGATATAATGCGATTGTTATCTCAATACTATCGCGATGTCAGTAGTGCACCGCATTGTATGACAGAAATCATATTCTCCTCTCTCTCAAACTCACTGATTAGTGCATGTCGTGATGCACTCGTGCTTGAAATGAGATAGGCGGGTTTTGACTCCTTATCTACCTCTAACTAATAAGACTATTAGTCGAAGAGAAACAAGTGACATGACAGTGCCGTGCTACGGGAGCTGTAAAATTTACAATGAAATGCATTGCACCAGCTACATAGCGCTACGAGAAAGATAGAATCATTTGTAATAAAAATAATACAAGAAACGTGTTCACATCCTTTCGTTATTTCCCCTTGAAAACAAAGGGACTTGACAAAATGTTGCCAGCTCAAAATATTTTCCCTAAATTGTACTAAATCATCGCGTTCATCAATGTTGTTTGCAATAAAAAAGCATTTTTGTTGTGTTCTTCTATCTTCTTCATCGGAGCGCCAATACCGGTTACATCCGAAATACTTTGGAGTGAGGGATCCGCCCTCGTACACGTATCGTCCTTGATTTGGTTTATCTTGGCTTTTACGGGAGCGATTGCCGTCTGAACCTCCAACACTGATAGGAAAACCTGCGCCAGAGCCTCGTCCGTCGATCAGCAGGTGCAGGTTTGCAGTTAAGGTTGGCTTGAGCTCCGGAAATCGCAATGGAGCCCTATACACTTGTTTTACTTCTCCTATTTTTATTCATACCATTTACATCACATTCCGTTTGACAAGCACCAACGTTAAACACCAGTTTTATACAAAAAATAAGTGTTTTTTTTACCGTATTGACTGACAGACTCATGTTTCTAAGATGTCTGATAGTATGGGTCCCCTAAAGGTCAACTCCCATTGAAAGAGCAGCGGCGCGGCCGGAAATTTATTACTAGAAGTAGTTGCAAGAAGGCTCGTGCAGTCCCGCGGTGCCGTCGCGCTGCCCCTCCTTTGCCTTTATATGACTATGAGCTTTATACTATAACTGATAAGATTCACAATGGTTTGTAATATTTTGCCTGAAAAAGCGGCTGTCGGCCGCTGCTCTTTCAGTGGGAATTAACTTTAAATGTCAACCTATCATATTAACAATATTAAACAAATTTCTTTCAATTGCCCTGTGATCACTAACACACCTCTTAAAGAGATACAATTTAACATATTGTTAATTAGTGGAACTTTTGCAAAATATGGTCCTTTTATTCATTAATAAGCTTGAAATTTTATGTCATATTATTAAAAATAAACCTAAGGTCATCAGACAAAGGTCATGCATTTTTTATTATATTGTGGACTAGCTATTTAGAAACTATTCATGCTTATATATCCTTGTGTACAACATTTACATCAGTGCTACAACATTAATCATTGTATATTATTAGAATAGTATCATATGAGCGATTTATTTAGATTTAGGCTGAATTTCAATGATGAATATAAACTCTATTAATTCATTTAACACACTATGCATTACCACATATGAATTCTACTGGAATTTGGGATTGGGATTTCGTCTTAAACTCCACTGGAGAAATCCAGCCTTAGAACTGTTTATTATAGTAACTTATTATTAAATTTGTAAGTCAAAGTTCAAATAATACGACAATTATATGACAATGACTGAAGTTAAGTCTACACTTTCGATAACGGTTTGTAGCGAAGCATTGAACCGTTTCATGGGCATAATCTGCACAAACTTGACTCACTTTCATACTTCTTCTCTGTTGAAAACTGGAACGCAATCATGTCACTGTTTTGTGACGTGGCAGGCTAAAGTCATATTGACGAGCTCTACTTGTTTAAAAAAGATGAGAATCCAATCCACGATAAATCCAGGTAAGTCAGCTGATAGAGTATTAGATGTGAACTTTTTCCAAAATGAATTTATAAATAAACAGATGAGAGATCTCTAGATAGAACAAGCATTCTATCTGGAGATCCTCTATTAAAGGAGCCTGTAATTGATCTCATTTGAAAGTGAAACAGCAATAACATCTGAGATTAGCATATGTTCATATAATATAATTACCGTATTTACGTAGGCAATTAACCTGAGGCTAAAATTGGCCAGGACCAATAATAATTTGATCATTAACAAAATATATATTTTCTCTACATCACACCAATCATGTTAGAAATGATTGCCATACACTCCTGGCATGGGCATGTTCAACGGTCCCATTGGATATGGCACGCTAGGAACCGACTGATGAGGTCCATAACTGGGATATGGTAAGTATGGTTTTGCAAATCCATTGCCAAAGGACGAATGAGTGCCAGATCTGATTAGTTCAGCCATTTTGTCAGCTTTGAATTTCCGTAAATGCATGTTTTTACGAGCTGGCTCGAACTCTTCAAGGAACTGTTCAACAGGTATCTTTCCGGAGAGGAAGTCTTGAGCTAGTGACTCTGTCTTTTCCTCAGACTCTGCTGCAGCTGTCTGGAGCAAGGCCTGTGTTGTGTCTATTGAGATGCCCTCTGATTTCGTTTCTGTAGAATAGATAAACAACATTAAAGAGCTTTACGTATGTTTACAAATTTATAACTAATAAACATAAATTTATAGCATTGTAATTTTTACAGTTTTATAGCATCAATGTTCAAGAATATTTACATGAAATCATGAGTATTAGAAGTTGTAACAGAATCTTGTCTTTGTGTTCTTTCCGAATTTCAAATTTAGTATCAGGTAATGATCTTACAAAATAAGAGTTAGTTAAGCTACAGGCTTTTCCTGCTCAACGCTGGTGATATTTTGCATCCTATCTGTATAGGCATAGCGTCTGTATGACAGTAACCAAAAGTGGCACATTGTTGCTGGTCAAGTAGTGGTCTTTAATCTATTTGCGTAATGTTGTTTTTAACTTTTAATATATCTATAAACCACAGGAGTTTAAAGAAATCAACATCATACTCACTATATTCTTCAAGAAGCTCCTGTATGCGAGAGCACAATTGTTCACCTGTCTCTGATTTCTCCTGCACTTGTACCTTCAACTCCTCAAGGTCTGGTTCCTTACTCAAGTTGAATTCTGCTAAAGACCTGTTGCTGGCTATCGTCATCTCCCTCTCTGTTTCCCAGTCTTTCACCTAATTTATTAAAATTATTGAATTTAAAACATTAAACTATACACACATTATACATTAAGCATACATGATGAATTTTCTTTTTATTGTAGTTATGAAGCTTTTGGCAATGATTATGAAAGATAGATGGAGCTGCAATCAGGTTATAGGATTTTTTACGAATTTATTCCTGGGTGAAGCTGAAACTGAGCTTGCTAGCGTCAAATCTATACTTATAATATTTTTTATACCATAGACCAATAATCCGTCTATGATCTATACTAATATTATAAAGAGAGGCTGTATTTTGTGAGTTTGTTTATATGTTGAGGGTGATGTTCGGAAACACTGCACTTATTGGAAAAACGTGGCTTGAGTTAAAAAAAAACATATAAGCCGAGGTGAAGTGAGGGTGGGTTGCGAGTATAATAAAAATTATTATCAATGGTGAGAAGCTAATCTCTATTTTAATATTTGTGGGAGAAACTTTGGTGAATGTAAGAACAGTTGTCAAATCAGGTTAGTTATTTGACTTTAGAACTTCCTATAACATAATTAAAATAGAATAACCCTGTCAAATAACCAACATGTTAAGTTTAGAAGGGCACCCTTCTATATCAGAAAATGAATCTCTGGACTGTGCAGTTACTTGAGTGGTACAGGTGAGTGCTTCATGGGAGGAATTAAATATTTCTGTGATAGATTTTACCAAATAAACTTGTTGCAAATGGAAACATGATGGTATATTTTGAAGTTGAAGTTATTAAGATTATAGCTACTCGCCATGCACATGGCTCATGCGGCCGTGCACCCTTGAATGTTACATTGCTGAAGAAGTCATCATGCAATCCGCGCGCGGTTTGTTTTGGTTGCACAGCTCGCGTCACTTGTTTACTGGTAACTTTGCTCCGAATATTCACATATGTTTGCTTGGCTAGCTCACTTGAGCTCCACTGTGTTCAATGTACGTATAAATAACTTTCAGGCAATAATCTAGTGCACCCGCGTTAAATTATACACGTGTAAGCCGTGTTGAATCTTTTCTAACATACTGCTATACTCCACCTAGTAAGTATTCTTTTTTTGTTTCAACCCCTGCAACTAACGTCTCCCTTAAGCTCTATTTAATAGCAATACACTGAATAGCAAGTCACTGAATAATCTTATTTATAAAGTCAACAAAGAATGCAACGCGAGACGATAACGATCATTCGTTCAATTACAACAATGAGTCATAATATTATTGTGCTGATTATCAGCTAATACACAATGATTTTGATTTGATTATTTCATTTAAGCTATACCATGATTTTATTTTCATGCACAAATAATGCTAGTTACTTGAAACTAATATGTACAAAGGTTTCTTTTACCTGTTTTACATCTTTTAGTACAGAGTCGAATTTAGTGTCGTCATTAAGTATTTCTTTCAACTCATCAGAAGTCAAATGAGTAAGTAGCCCCATGGTAGACTGATAGTCCGGTTGTATCATCTTTTATTACACTCTGTATCACCAGGCACAATAAAATGTTAATTAGAAAATAAATCCCTCGAAAGGATTCAGTAAAAGTATTTGTTAATTAGAATGACAACAATGGTACTCAGATAAGTCAGTTTGAAATTATGATATTCGTTTAAAAACGTTAAAAATGTAAGATTCATGCATTCATGTTACATTTTTATTATTAACTTCACGCCTGTATCCCCGAAGGGGTAGGCAGAGGTGTATCGTGGGTGTGTGCACCTCTGCCTTTTTAATAATATTAGAATTTTTTTTAAGTAAAATTACCTTAGCGTATGTTGTATTTTGCCTAACAATAATAATGACTTAATAAAAATGGAAAGAGTGGCCAAAGTAATTGTGTGGTACCTACTGAAACTACTGAACCAAACTTATTAACTGTTCCGTATAAGAAAAAATCGGTTCATTTCATAGATATATAATATCTATGGTTCATTTAGTATGAATGACACTATAAAATATTAAAAAAAAAAAATATGAATGACACTGTTGACAGCTTAATAATGCAAAAATTTTAACATACAAAACAAATGTCAAAATGACGGTACCATAAAGTACAATATCAATTATATAAACTTCTTTTAAAATTAGACTTCATGAATTAGAAACACTTATAGCAGATGATATTACTTATAATATAAAGTTAAGACCAAAAGTTCTCCTAGTTCTAGTCAGAAATGTTACTTAGTAACTCGCCATACGACATAGACCTTTTCTACAATTTTTACTTGAAGTTTGTGGCGGAAACGTTGTTGTATTTAACAAATTTTGCATTATATATAAGTTTTTGGGTGTTTGGGTACATATTGGTGTGTTGTGTGATGTACCACCGGTATGCTCGGCGATTACCAACAAGAATACGGGGTGCACTCGGCGCAAAGAGGGTCTTAATAGCCGTCGCCCATCCAGATGACGAGTGCATGTTCTTTGGTCCCACGATATATAGGCTTTGCGAGCAGGGAGCTGACGTACACGTACTATGCTTATCTAATGGTATGTATTCTAATTTACCTGAAAATTGTTTTCAACATTTAAATTTTTATTGATATACTAGCATCTATATATATTCTACTGTTTTTTTTTGCTCTTAATAGATCAAGAATAACCTGAGTAGTAGGATCGATTCTTACTTAGTACAAATCTTTTTCTCCCTTTGTGTGCTTATATTAAATAAATAAATATTAAAAACTTATTTACATTCTAGACCCCATATTACAAGTTCTGTTTAGTTTTAAAATAGATGGTGGACTATGACAACCATTATGATGTTTTCACCACTATATCAGTATCAACAATAAATGAATTCCAGGTAATTTCAACGGCCAGGGACAAATAAGACGCACAGAACTATGGGCTGCTTGTCATGAGCTTGGCGTACCAGCTGAAAATATATGTATTATAATGGACTCAAGATTACAGGATGACCCGAAGGTCCAATGGCCTGTGCGTGTTATAGCTAAGTTAATACATCATCACTTAGAAACGCTAGACATAGACACACTAGTCACATTTGATAGAGGAGGGGTCTCGTCACACGCAAATCACTCAGCTGTTTTCTACTCTGTGGCTTTTATGTTTGTTGAGAAGTTAATACCTCAAAGTAAGTAATTATTAATATTTTTTTAATTTATCAAATTTATTTACAGTTTTTACTTCTTTTTTATGGCACAAAGAAATGTAAGTACCCTATAGAATTCTATGGGGTATTTCTATTTCTGCTCCAGAATGTGAATATTGTGGCAAACTATACACAATGATACTTATGAAGTCCAATACACCTGTTCGTTTCTATCTATATGGTACCCATGTGGCAAATAAATAATTTGTATTGAATTGAATATGTTTTCTGTTTCAGAGTGTACTGTGTACACACTGGACTCTGTAAATATATTAAGAAAGTACATTGGCTTTCTTGACCTGCCTCTTAGTTTTATATTGTCTTCCAAAAGGTGAGAAATATTAATTATTCTGTAAAAAAAACAAAATGGATGGTTAATTCCCTTCATCCTGTTTGCGAATCATCTGCCTGCCCTTGTTACAATTATTCCGGGACGGTGCAATGTCATATTGCTGCAACTTCTTTACTATCTAGCAGGGTGAAGTTACATTGAGACCACTATATATTTTAAAAAAATTGCAAAATGTATAACTTCACATACACAAATAAAAACAAAATGCACACATACAAATAAAAAGTCTTCTTTCTTTCTCTGGGCTGACAACAGACCACAATTGAAAAGAAATGATTAATGGTGCTGTTCCTGGCACAATAGAAAACATGAGCCACCAAACCTCTTTGTCAAGACAATTGAGGGAAAGGGCTACACTTCCTCCATCAGTTAATATGCAGCACATGTAAAGTGTGTTAATGTTGACGAAAATAGGCTCGCCCACTATTACGCGTTGGCGAAATCTGGGTTATTTAAACTGGCAAAACATAGCAGCGTTCTGAGATTTACATGAGTGAACATATTTAATTTTGATATTAGTCCTGCGGCATAAGTTGTGTCATCTCTATTAAGTGGGCTATTATCCCTGTGAGAATATTACAAATTTGAGTATATTGTATAATAGTTAACCTTATTGCCGTCAACTGTCACTATCTACTATCACAGTCCTCTCACACATATACGATTTTTTTATAAGAGCGTACTTCAAGTTGATGTTTTCACATTACAGATACTTCCTACGCTGGACAGAAAGTCGCCGTATCGTTCGCGCCATGAAACGTCACCATTCACAAATGGTATGGTTCCGATACCTCTACGTCGCATTCTCCAGATATATGGTCATCAATACACTGAGGAGGATTAACCTAGCAGATATTGAGCTAGAATTGGAAGTGGATGAAGACTGAACGGAAGAGTCACAGCTTTGATATAAGCAAAATACAAGGTATTATTTTCATAAAAGGTTAATACTATCGAAGGACAACTCTGTTTATTATAATAACTTTTAAGAGTTAAGATATTATGTGGATGTGTTGTTAGAGGCTATTTGTATTGATGTGTTTATGGAATGTTACTATTTCTATGGTGAATAGGATAAAAGACCAAGGCTGGATTTAGGGCAGGGCAACAGGAGATTCAAATCCCAGAGCCTCCACAATTTTTCTGATAATATAATTACTATTAGAGAAGATAAACAGCCTTGAAACCACTTAATTTTCTATTTTCAGTGCATGTTTTGCCACGTAGAAGCTACTGCAGGAGTCATTAAATTGTTTGTTGAGTGCAAAAGAGATTCAGTCAAAAGAGCGTCAGTAGCTTAGTGGTTAATGAGTCGGCTTTAGGATCGAGAGGACCCGGGTTCGAAGTTCGAATCTTAGCTGAAGGGGTTAGGGAAAATACTAGTAATTTTGTATACTCATATTCTTTAAAAAAGAATAAAAGAGTGATAAATATTTGGGATCTTCGCTTTTTAATTGCCCTAAAGCCTCCTAGTCCCAGTTGGATCTAAACTTTTGAGTCATATGTGTTATTTGTTAAAAAATTAGAAGCTAGGTCACAATTTATGTAAGTTCAAAAAAAATGGTTAATGTTAGATTATTGTTAGAAACTCCTGCAATAAGTGTACTCCTTTGTATCGCATGGGACTTAAGTCTTTTTGTATACCAACAGAATGGTCTCAAAGTACTTCCACAAATAGAACTAAGTATTCATGCATGTGTATGCATTTTTAAAGAGTTTTTAGTCAGTTAACCTCTCTACATGTGGTCTCTTGACTCGACCCAAAGCGGTGGTTCATTTCTGCGTAGACACTCCCCTTTTTTATTGCCTTTAATTGACTTCATTTAAAATAAATAAATATTTTAGGACAAATAACACAACGCCGTCCAGACCCAAACTAAGCAGAGCTTGTCATATGAGTTCTAGAATGCGGATAAACATGTATAATATACATAGAAACACTCAGACGAATGCAAATAGACATATTTGCACTGAGCGGCAATCGAACCCTCAACCTGTGACTTAGCAGTCAAACGCACTACCGCGACGCCACAGAGGCCGTCAATTTAGGCATCGTGCTATTAATAATTTTGTAAAATTTATATGTCACTCGACATTGGCGAAAATGTAGTGATTCTACCGCAGAAGCTACAAATGATAAAAAGTATAACAAGCCAAATCACTCTTTGCGAAGATAGGTGTTATTCAATTAATTAAAGTGCAATTCCAGAAAATATTGTCCTACAAAGGATTTTGTGGTATTGTGGGTTCAACTTCCGTTATGTAATGATGAACCTACTACGAGGCACCCTGTATAGTGCAATGTACAGTATATTAACCAGCAGACATCTTGACAAAGTACTCTAGCTCCAAAAATAAACTGTGTTTAGGTCTGTTTAGCAGTGAGCGCAGGCCTGGGAGTGGCAGTTGAGGCCGCCTGTCACCCCAGCAGAAGCAGACCGGGACGGTGGGGCGACTAGCGCCCCTCCCCCAAAGCGGGGCAAGACGGGGTCACCGTGGTTCCCAAACCCGAGGGGGCCATCTCGAAACCGGAGATGGCCCAGGGTCAGTCGGGGTGCGAGGGATGGCAACCTTACACCCCGGCGTCTAGACCCGAGACGGCGTCCGGTTTTAGTCAGTTCAAGCCTCATATAACCGCCCCCGCTGGTCGGGGGGGGGGGGGGTATCCGAAGGGATTTCCGCACGAAAAAAAAAAGCGCGCCAATAACCAATCATAGATAATATATTAAACGAATCACGGACTCAAAGGCCACGCGTCATTGGTTGAGCAGTCCTTTTACTGGTTATTTTGGTTTGTCCGTATAGTGTACATCCGCGAATTTACTCCATTGCACCGACTTACCAGTAACGGACTGCTGAGACGAGGTCTCAAGTTCGATTCCCAGTCGCCCTGGGCACACACCTCGGACTTTTCGTAGTTATGTGTGCATTCATTAATGTTAATTATCTCTCGCCTAATAATGTGCCCGGTAAATGGCAATAGGCTCGCTCGCTATTACCATTGGGACCTTAACATAACTGGCGAATCATGCTTGTGTAATAAACCTCTGCCTACCCCTTCGGGGATACAGGCGTGAAGTTATGTTATGTAACACCGACTTTGTTCAAGATGTTTGCCGGGATCTGTACAAGGTTATTCATTTAAGTATCTTTCAATTTATCTATATTTAATAACATATGTGTTGACCATATGTTTCGTAGTGTTGTGCTTTTGGTGTATTAATCAATTCTGCCTAAATCTGGATCCTGAAGTGAACTGTTAAGCAATCCCACCGGCCAAGTTCTTCGCTGCTTTATCTGCTTCGTCAGTAGTTCTATCTACTGGACATGGCAAAAATGTTGTTGTTACGGACAGAAGCTATTAAAATAGGCGTTAAATTGAGTATCGCCTCCGACCTATGGTTTCTTGGATCCTGTAAATATATATGATTATGTCGCGTTATTTATTTCGGGGCATGGCAACTTCAAGATAAGATTCTTTGTTATTCAAGTCATTGTTCTGTAAATACTTAATATATACTCCAATGTGAATATGTGGTAACTCTCTATGGAATAGAGAATAATATTTGAACAGAGGAAATTAAAGAATGTATTCTACATAGGTGCAGTATGTTTGATTTGGTATGTCGGGAGTGAGATTCTGGCTGAGATCGGCTTATTGCGGTTTTATAGAGCGTCTTTCTGTCGTATATCGGAGTATAATTAATCAAATTCAATTAAATTTTTAAGCATTTTGTATGCTTACTTTTTTCTAAAGATTTAGATCGGAAAAAGAGAACATCTAGGACGGGACTTGAACCCGCGACCAGTATCGGACGTATTAATGTATCGGAGAATTTCGAATATCAGGGACGTGTCTAGGTGGCTCAGTTAGTCAGAGCATTCCCCCTGTAAGGGACTGGTCCTAGATGTTCTCTTTTTCCGATCTAAATCTTTATAATGAATCAAAATTCTATCGATTGAATTTAGTCTAAATTACGATCAATTATTCCTATCAGATTGGCCTGCTAACATATAGGATTGAAATTCTTCTTCAAGTCACGGACTGTCTACCCGCATTATTTTACTTTTTAATAGACTCATGACCGGTCCTTGAACAAAAAAAAACTTCATTATATTTTATATGGGTCTAGTCACATGTAGCCTGACAGGCTATGCCTTGTCTTTTGATACGTATTACTTACCTTTTGTACAATTAAGGACACTTTGTCTTCTGCCGTGGTAGCTTAACTACTAAAACCTAAAACAAAACTTACTAAGACTACTACTACTAAGACGACTACTAGAAGGTTGTGACTAATGGGGGAAATGGTCCATTCTAAGAATTTGCGAAACGCGCGACGCCTGTGAGACTACACGTCACTGGTTAAAGGTAAACCTTTATTGCAAGTATTTGTTTACTAAAGCGCATTTTAACCTTGATTGTAACAAATCTTTGAGTTGGGTACTGTTTTTTTTTTTTTCGTGCGGAAATCCCCTCGGATACTCCCCCGCCGGCCAGCAGGGGCGGTTATGTCGGGCTCGAACCGACTAAAACCGCACGCCGTCTCGGGTCTGCAGACGCCGGGGTGTAAGGTTGCCCATAGAGCATATCCCTCGCACCCCGACTGACCCTGGGCCATCTCCGGTTTCGAGATGGCCCCCTCGGGTTAGGGAACCACGGTGTCCCCGTCTTGCCCCGGTTTGGGGGAGGGGCGCTAGTCGCCCCACCGTCCCGGCCTGCTTCTGCTGGGGTGACAGGCGGCCTCACCTGCCACCCCCAGGCCTGCGCTCATGGAGGACAGAGGTCGTTAAGCGACCTCCGGCGCCTGAGTCGCCTGCGACGCGAGGCGAGCATGTTGCGGGCTCGGCGGGCCGGGAGGGTTCTGAACCTCTCCCGGGCGCGCTCCGCCATCTCCTTCGCGAGCATCACATGCTCGCAGAAGGAGGTGGCGGCGGCCCACGCGCTCGCGCTCCCGCACCATTGCCGCAATCATGCTGCCGAGCGAGAGGACTCCCACCCCGATGGCTGCCACGAGGTCACGCCTCGGCACCTCCCACGCCGGGCAGTCCGCCAGCGTGTGCAGCCCTGAGTCCTCGCTCGCGTCACAGTGATGACACTCAGGCGTTGGCTCCTTCCTGATCCGATGCAGGTGGTCCCCGAAGCACCCCTTCTCGGAGATCACCTGCGTCAGTCGGTACGATAGACTTCCGTGTCGCCTCTCTAGCCAATCCTCCATGATGGGCCTTACCGCCGCTATTGCGGCGTGCCCTGCGCTTGGTCGCCCAAGTCGTTCCTTCCACTGAGTAGGGTACCTATGCAAAAACAAAAAGCATAATTACCTATAGGGGAACCTGTTGAACATAGGACACTTTTTTAAAATTTGTATTTTTTTTTAAATAAATGGTGAGTCCAAGAGCTGTCAACTAGGCATAGATAGAAAGATCAGTCAAGTACATAATTCATGTTAAATTTGTGGGTTTTATTCATTAACTGGGCACAAAAGTCGCAAGAAATCATTAATTCCCTTTTTTTTATCTGAACTCACGCGGAGACGATGATTTTCAACTAACTTCACGTTAGATTTGACAAAAGATGCTTGACTGACCTCCATAGATAATACGGGAGTTTTTTTTAAATTAGGTTTGATGTAGGTAAACCACTGTCCAACGTAACACAGGTTCGCCTATATATACACCTCATTGATGTCTATATTAATATACCTATTTTAATTTGCTCCGAAATGTAGAAAATGTAAATACAATAGGTAGTTTTACCGTCAAGTGCGGTCTCTTCTAAGAATGACCAGATGTTATAATTATTCGATTAATGGTAATTACACTTACATTTTAACGGTTTACATACACTAGAATAGTTAACTAAAGTAAAGTTATAACGTATAAATCTGAAGAAGCAAAATTAGATAAAAAAAACAATAACCTATTAAATAAATAAACGAATGGTTTATGGTTAGTTAATATTTTAAACTGTCAACCGTATAGGTAAGGTCTGAAATGTTTTATCGCCCAGGCAATAGCGAGTAATTCTTTCTCGATTTTCGGGTAATTTTTTCCGTTTTATTTAGAGTTCTACTAGCATCAGCCACTGGCTTCCCATTTTGATTGGCTAGGACGGCACCAATTGCATACCCTATTGCATCGGATTTTTCTGCTGACAGTACAAAAATTGACAGTGATTAAGTTGTCGTAAGTGCAATCCTAGTCTTAGTTAAAATGCATAGTAGCTTATTGTTGATCTCTAGACTGATAAGTAGGTAGGTAAACTATTTTCTGCTTAAGTATTTAACCTAAGGAGATGCCTTCACTGCCCGCGACAAGTAGGAATTATTCTGCTATTTTCGGCGGGGGACGAGGTTCATACGTATAGCATACAACGTCATTATGAACTTATTACGCACACTTATGAACAGAAATTTCGTATACCGACAAGACCAAAAGTAGTTTCGTCGCACTTCATCCATTTCGCATTTGGTCATTGGTCCACTCGACGAAAACATGTATATTTCGCATAAATCCAATCCGTATTAAACTTGCAGTTTAATGCTATTTTCATTTAGTCCTTTTAGCATCTGGTCCACTACGCAAATAGTCAATTTAAAAAATCTGTTGATATAAAACTGTTTTGACTAACAAATAAACTTAAAAAAGTGAACCAAATGCAAAATGGACGATTCTTGAATTGCATGTTTTGAGCAGTGGTCTATTCACGAATATGACTTGCCGCGATATGGACGAAGTGGTCCAAATGCGAAATGGACGAAACGCCAAAGTGTCATGTATAGCAAGGCATCTCCCATGTTGAATACTGATTTTTGTCATAGATAAGACTTAATGTACATAGATTGTTACACACTGGTACAAAACCGGCTCTCTAACAGAGTTAACTCTAATCTATAAGTCTATCAGATTTATTTCAAAAGTATTGTATATATTGTGATATAATTTTGAAGGCGCTATTGCAGAAATTACTTCATATTTTAAGTTTTATTCATTTATAAAATGGAATGTTATATTATTTCATTAAAAGATCATATTTAATAAATTAAATAGTGTTTATTATACCTACCCTTCAGCAGGTTTGTGACGGTGTTGCCCGGCTGACGACTCCCAAATCAGCTTTGCATAACTTCCTCGTTGGAGTTAAAATAAATAAAAGTTTATTGCAAAGCTTCGGAACAGTATTTTACATTGCACCCACAAAATATTTATATTAATGGGGATGCCGACGCAAAACTAATTGTAGATGGCAGCAGCAAATGTCCAAACAAAACAACAAATAATAAGGAGGCCATAAAAAATAATAAAGATGCGCATCGGCATCGCCATTGCACGTCCATGAAGGTCATAGGATATTACATTACATTTTTTTTTTTTTTTAGTTTTTTTTCTTTCTCCGGACACGGTCAATAATATTGAGTCAAACCTGTTAAAAATATCTTATGACGTCAAGTTATTGATGGTTATTTGACCGTGTCTGGAGCCCACACAATTTATTATCTGTGTCTCAATACGCATATTTTATTTTACTCTATGACCAATATACTCTGTGTCTATGACTTTATTTGTTTGTACGCTTTGTACTAGGCAAGTACGAGCACCTAAGGGGTCAGAGGAAAGTTGGTAGCGTAACCCCTAGAAACAAGCAAGGGCCATTATCACCTCGGCAGTTGTCCAGCTATAATAACCAATAAACATTTGGATATCTATGTGCGGTGGTATGTATATTGTCGATAGAAACAAAACAACAGGTTAAATTATTTTATTTGTGTTGGCCTCAAAGTATTCGTAGTACATTTTTACAACAAATGTTATTTCATTACATTATACTTAATCAATGTGAGAACTTTGAAAACTTTAAATTAGCTAAACATTTAAAAATTGACAATTTTAGCAACTATAGATTCTATTCTATAGATCCAGAGCGGAGCGAAACGAACTACGGCGTCAACCATGCATGCGGGGACAGAGGGCACAAAATAAAAAGAAAAACAATCATGTACTTAACTTTATTTGGTAACTGCAACAAAAAAGCTTTAACAATATCGAAGCAAAGCCTTCATATATTACAGAGCGGCCGGCACCTCCTAACGTCTCGCCCAAAGAATCATCAATAATTCATAATGGAAGTTCAGAACATCAGTTAAGTACGGTATGTTTTTAAGAAGCACTAGGCGACGCTAAAAGCGGGTTGGCAACGATTTAACTAATCACTACAAAAAAAAAACTATTCGCAAATATATTATCACGCTGTATTTGATGTAAAACTTATTACAACATAAGTAAAAAAAACTTAATTAATTAAAAAGATGCAATATTAAGCAGAAGTGCCTAGCTCGCAGTGGCCGCTGGACAACGGGCCGGGCGACCACAGCTAGGCCTGTCGTCGACAGGATACATGGCTACATCGAAACATTGGTTAAAACAGGAACATAAATACTTCATAATGAACTTCAAGATTCACATAAAATTTTTATATTGTACTGATTAAATTATTCCATTGTCACTGTTCCCATAAATGGTATGATTCACATGAGAGAGCGCACTCATAATGTTAAGTAGCAAATGATACTAAACGCTGTCAACGTCGGTAGAACTGGAATGTCACACAATTATTAAAAATACTGATTTGTTAAACAACAAAAAAAAAACTTATTAATAAAATATATTTGAAAATCACTAGACAAGGGTGTTGCAATCTGAACCATGTCCCAATAAATAAATTAACGAGGTTACCATAATAAAAAATAATATCCCAGACACCGAACAACCATTTAAACATTCACCTTGCAACACCCTCTTAGTAACCCAACTACCTTCAGGATTGCCATTGTTAAAATATTGCACCTATAATTTTATGTGCCAGCTATAACATGGTACTATTGCGCAGATTTAATTAATTTATAATATAAATAGACAACAGAGAGCCGTGGGGCTCCAACCCAACAGAATGTAGAACATTATATAAAAACTCTTTGCCGCAATACTCTGGTTTAGTTGAAACGTAGTTATCAAATTGAATTACATTTTTATTTAATAACTAGGAGGTAACGACAACACTACCTGTTAACCACTGACTACATCGACTTATTAGTTATTACATATTATCTATTCCATATATCATTTTTTCTAATGGTAATAATCTATGCCCTCGCTTCACAGAGATCGCCGCTCTATGGGGCACGAATACAATTGTCTAATGTACACTTATTATTATGAATTTTTAAGCATTTAAAGGAAATACATTAATAAGCCCCATTTTATCAACAACTGCCAGCAGTTGTACTGATCCAGTGTTACCATGAAATTAAATTAAAATTCTACTAATGTCTAGTTTGGAATATGAACTGCTGTATAATTTTGTAAACTTGTCTCTATATACCCGAAGGGGTAAGCAGAGATGTAATCACTCATATTTCGCCACCATATTTTCGCAATGATTTAAACTTATTATTTACTTAAGTTGGATTTTACAAGGTAGATAAGTTATTGATCCGCCTAGACAAGGTAAAAGAGCCTTATGTGACGACTGAAAACAGACTTTAATACCATCTGCACGAAATATAAATTTCATGGATCATCATAGACACGTATATGAAGTTTAGTAATCTAAACTTTATATTCATGCAGTTAAGGTCTATTTATAGTCGTCATATAATCCTGTGCCGTGCAACCAGTCAAGGCAAGCCCTTGTAACAAGTAAAAACACTATCATAGTAACACTCGACGGGCGATCTCAGCGGAACAAGCTCGGGCAATGAGCGAGAAGTCGCCGAGCGCGGTTCATTATTGCTTACAAATCAGAAACAACCATTACTATGGCATATATACTTAGAACATTTGTCTGATAGCTATAACTTGATATAAAACGCACAAATGTTACTAGATTATAGGGTTAATTTATAAGGAAGGGATTAGACGGTCAACATATATCGCGAACCGCGAGTTCCTATTAATATATATTGATGTAAACGCGATCTGCACCTTTATAGACACTGGATAACGATATTGGATGGCGATATTTATTAACAGTCTTATCGCCACCTAAGCGGTATCTTCGATAATCACATTTGCTACCGCTGTGCCAAGTATTCTTTAATGTGACGTCTATGTCAAGTTATAAGAGTCAGATATTACGCAATCGATTCATAAAATCCCAAATGAACTGAGCTAATCCAATAACTCTAAATGGACAAAAGTTTATTGTATAAGACGTGTGTAACCCCTTCAGAACGGATCTAAACATTTATTGTAACTCTAATATCGAAGTGATTTTTTTAGTTATTCAATATTTGTTGATATAATGACCGGCAAACATTTTGAAAATGTACTCCAGCTGCGCAGAAAGCGATTTAAGCTCTAAGGACTACTTCCCCATCGACCAACTAGCATGCACACCTAGTTGTGCGATCGGGAATGCCAATTGAACATCCTTTCCCAAGGCACAACCAGTTGTGCAGTTTCTATTTATAAAAAAAACTGTAAAAACAAATAAGATTCGGTAAAAACAAACGAGCATCGGTAAAACAAAATGAGCTACGTTAAATACAAATAAGCATTGTTTCTACGGCGCTTTTTTAAATAGAAAACCACACTTCTGATTGTGCTGTGGGGTAGTATATTCAATTGACATTCCCTACTGCACAACTAGTGTGCATGCTGGTTAGTCGGTGGAGAAGTAGTCCTCTTTGGTGGTAATGCGTGGCGCGATGGCCGTGGCGCGCCAATTATTCAATCATAGATTATATTAACTAACAATCACGGGCTCGAAAGGGCTCGCGTCATTGGTGGATCAGTCCTTTTATTGATGCGCGAACTTTCCAACTTTTCTTCAAGACGTTTGCCGGTATCTGTACACGCGGCCCGATGTCGATCTAACGCACCGTTAGCGGACTGACTGCTAATACTCGAGGTAATCTCTTGCGGGTGTTTGGTTTCTTAATTGAGAAATTCAAGTTGTGTCTCGTCAACGCCTACTTACGCACAGTGCGCAGTAGGAAAATCAGCGTAAGTAAGTGTTGACAAGACTCAACTGCAATTTCTCAATTCAGAAATCAGCCAATAGTCGTGGTAACTTATTCTTGAGAAACAGTCGAAAAATTCATACAATATATTTATTTTTTGCTAACCCTTCTAGCTAAGATAAACACTTACGTTAGAGAGTGGGCTCACGTCAGTTTATAAAGATTCTGACTGATTCGCGAAAATCTTATGTCACTCCTTGATAAAGGACCCCCCCACAGGGCTCGTTTTTATAAAGTTTTTGACTGATTCGCTCACATCCGACGTCACTCCTTGATAAAGGGCCTTACGGGTTCAAAATCATTTTTTTTTATCATGTATACTCAAGTTTTAATTTAAGAACCCACGACTCGCTCACAAAGAATCATTAGTTTATCTAGGTAGTCAATAGCTCCGCTGACGCTACGCTAGAGGCGAAGTGCGGCGGTGTGTGGGGGCAGGGGTCTGTGTGGGAGAGGGGAGGGCGGGAGCTACTCGTTCTCGGCGCGCATGCCGCGGACTTCGCCCTCGCGCCGCAGCCGCTCGAGCTCCTCCTTGGTGCGGTCCTCGATGGCGCGGATGTCCGCCATCGTCATGCCAAACCAGTCGTCCATTGAGCAGAACACTTGTCTGTGAACAACAGTTTTAAAGATCAGTTTTAGGTTTTGAACAGTACGGCAAGATTATTTCGAAGTACGTACGGTAAGGCGACGCGTCGATAGCTTATTGGTTAAGGAGTCGGCCTTACGATCGAGAGGTTCCGGGTTCGAATACTGGCCTACTAACCACTACCGACGTAAACCAACTTCAAACACAAGCAATTTAGCTAAGCTGGAGGCGTAATACTAGAATTTGGGTTGATAAAATTCTTTAGAAAATGCATGGGCGTCAGACGGAGTCAATATTGATTACCTGTTGACCTACTAAGATCTTCTCGCCTCACCTGCTCTCCCCCTACGAGGAATAGATTGTATGTATATTTGTTAAACGGATCAAATTAAAGTTTGTAAAGTACATAGGCTTTTTTTCATCCTGGAAATAGGTTCCTCTAGGCATCAGGAACAGACAAAGCTGCGGTTAACAGCTAATATGCTATAAATATAACGGAAGAATTCTTACCTGTGGAAGTTGGTGAACAACCGCCGTTCTGATTTCTGAATCACATTTTCTACTTTACTCTGAAATAAAAGAAAATGTTACATTTTGTGAACACATCACAACTGCATGTACCTCTCCTGGAGGGGTGATAACAGGCAATCATTCTCAAATGGCAATATGGAATATAGTCTAATATTGGAAGCACCCATAGCATAGATTGATAATAGTTGCTTCGTAATATATACATCACTTCCATACAAGAATGACAATACTTCTCTTAACAAACTTTATCAGAACCTATTTTTCATCATACAAAATCCTGCTTGGGTAACGGACACAAGTTCGATTTGAATACAACATCAACGTTCGGGAAGCTCGCCAGGCATTGATGTAATGACCAGTAGTCGATATAGTTAGGTATAGTTGTATAATATTTATATTCCTGCCGTGATAACATTACGAACGTTACCTCAGCAGGAACTGGTGGTAGAAATTTGATGACACAAATTTGTCACAAAATTCGGCCGGGTAGGTACCACCATGCACGATTGCGAAAAACACTCCATAGTAATCCAATTTCGGTTTGATTGCGTCCAGGGGTCAGCAAGTGCATAGCCGGGCAGGGGGATTATGGTCGCAGCACTAGTGGGACCGGTGGGTGTCACGCGGTGCTGCGACGACAATCCTCTTCTGATGAGGCCGTCAAGCTGAGTGCCACCATTGTTAACATGTTACGTGTATGTAATGGTGACCCTCTTTCCTGAGACTTTACCTTCAGCTTACCATCAGGCGAGGTGAAGTCAAATTGAACTATTTTCAATCATATTATTTTCATCGATATAAAATCCTGCTGGGGTAACGCACAGAAGTCCGATAGGAAGTCAACATTGGGAAGCTCGCCAGGCACGATATACTGACCAGCAGTCCAAACCACTGGAACTCAGCAGTGACGAGCTTGTAGCACATCATGATGGGGTTTTAATTGTATAATATTATTCCTGCTGTGATAACATTACGAACGTTACCACAGCAGGAACTATTTTGAATCATCGCGTTGCGTCGGTAGCTTAGTGGTTAAGGAGTCGACCCTACGATCGAGAGGTCCCGGGTTCGAATCCTGGCCATTATACTACCGACGTGAACCCACTCCTAACAAGCAATTTAGCTTAGCTGGAGGGGTTAGGGGGAATATTAGTAATTTCGGTTACTAATATTTAAAAAAATAATTCTTCATCGATATAAAATCCTGCTGGGGTAACGCAAAGAATTCCTATTGGAAGCTATTATTGGGAAGCTCGCCAGGTATGATGTACTAACCTGTAGCCCAAACCACTTGAACTCAGCAGTGACCAGCTTGTAGCAGGTCATGACGGGGTTGACGTCGTTCTTCCACGAGGGGCCCGTGAGGGGGCCGCGGCCCGTCTTCTTGGACTTGAACTTGGTCGGGTCGGTCTCGGGCTTGTAGTCGGCCGACGAAATGGGGTCGTTTGCGATGTCTATGTGGACCACCTCGCGGTTCTTTAGTTTTTCAGGACTCAGTTCGTGCACCTGGAATAAAAAAAATCGGGATTAAAAAAAAATTGAATAATTAGTATTGATATCAGCCCGCTGTTTCAATTACCGGAAATAATTATCATGGATTACTAACTCCGGGATTAAGAGTAAGTCAAAGACAATTTTTTTTTCAGTATCAGTACCAGTAGTCCTCTCGGATACCCCTAACCTAGCTTCGCTTGGTATATATTAGATTTTTTAACTCAGACCATCCTAATTAACAAACAATACATACCATATATCCATAGGGGATAATGTACCTTTCAAATGGTTAAAGAATTTCTACAATTAAGTGCAGTGGTTCCGAATATTACCCCAAACATTTGAACAAACTCACAAAATTCTCTGTCTTTATAATATTACTTTATTATGGAACGACACTTTAGCAATTGTTAAAACATCAAATCTAGTGGGACGGAAATCACACAGTGATTGTCAAACTTCGGGCCAAACTTAGATATTTTTGTTGCAGTATTTTAATTCAAAATTACAGACCTTAGGCTTTATGCATATTATTCGACTTGTTTAGATAATTTAATATTTCAGTTTCTTTCAGAGTCTGGTTGTTTTATGTAAATATACAATATACGTATTGTCATTGTCACTCAAATGTCAAAGTCAAATACGCGTTACTCTGATAACTCGAAAGAAACTCACTTGTAAACCTTGAACGTACAAACCCCAAAATCTAATCAGTTCTTCCCATTAACCAAACAAGATGATTGGCGAAAGAATTTTTTAAATCGGATAAGTGGTTCTTGAGTTATTGCGTAAACAGACATCCAGACATCCAGACCAACAGACAGACCGACCGACCGATTTTTTTTGCTTAATTAGACTTAGAATCATGTGAAACGTCGAGAAAAGTGATAAAAAGTGGGTGTAAGATTTTGATAGCCGCGGTAGCCTAGTGGTATGGGTAATGGACTGCTGAGACGAGGTCTCGGGTTCGATCCCAGGTTTTACCATGGCACACACCAATGACTTTTCGATGCTTTTCGAAGTTATGTGTGTATTTATCGCAGGCTTATAAGTGCCCGGTTAATGGCAATAGGCTCGCCACCTATTACATTGGGACCTAAACATAAACTGGCGAAATGTGGGTGCTAGCACCTCTGCCTACCCCTTCGGGGATATAGGCGTGAGTTTATGTTATGTTAAGATTTTGATTTTTTTTGCGTGATTTTAAGACTTCGGTGTCCACCTGGTTGGTGGCCCGAAGTAACTAGACTATAGTACGGCCGCTGAGTTATTACCGATTTGACAGATTATTCTTAAATTAATCGATATAACCTTGCACGAACGACACATTTGCCGAATGATTTAGAATACCTCTTTAATATAAAACTTTATGTCAAAATGTCAGAATCAAGTAATTTTCCAATAAACTCTGTTTCAAAACTTAAAATAGTTTGTAAATAATATGAGAACATTTATTTTTTGTTCTTCGGCGCGCTTGTTCAAAGTTACATCGTGCGTCTAGTTTTCATAGTGATGTGCTTGATAGTATTCGGTCCGAATTCATTGGAATAGATATGATATTTATTTTATTTGGATATTTTTATTTTACTTATTCCTTCGAGCAACTAGACTAAATATAATGCTACCATTTTTTTGCGTCTCTTAATTGCACTGTGTTGCCAGTATCTTATGATTTTTAAGATTTATGTGTGATCCAAAGACAGAAATACTGTTTTCTATGATTTAAAAATAAATACAATTAAAATGATTATGTATAATTTTTAACATTTATAATATATAAAACAACATTTAATATAATTTTCTCCCTCAATTAAGCAATGTTATAGGTGTATTTTTTTAAGTAATTGGCGATACTATTCTGGCAACATCCTTACCACCGCTATTTTAATCTGTTTAGTCGTCTTCCGTACTCTCGTGCGCACAGACTACGTTCTCTTGTGTAACCGTTGTTTTTTAACTCGGCTTTCTCCTGTTTATCGTTGCGCTTTATTGGACTAATTTTGTTTGTGTTTGGTAATTTTGTTGAAAATGCCGAAACGAGGAAAAACATTGAATAGTCAATGTCGTGAGCTTGTACTAAAGCTACAGGATTACTTTGAGCGTGAGTCACAAAATGGCGGCCCTTTGATTCCTGTCACTCAAGTGAAAGATCGGGTTTCACAAGCTCTTGGAATTGGTGCAAAAACACTATATAATATAAATAAAGAAAAATTTGGTGCTTTTGGAAGTGAAGATAATATTTTACGCACTCCTAAGAAAAAACGAAGACAAAAGCCCGTGACAGGTGTTGATGTTTTTGATGCAGATGCAATAAGAAACCACATATATGGTTATTATACTAGGAACGAGTTTCCAACTAGACGTTTGCTTTTGGTCTCTTTAAAAGAAGCTGGCTTGTTTAAAGGCGGTAAAACGGCGTTGTCAAAACTATTGCACGAAATTGGGTTTGAATATAAAAAAACGAATAAAAGGAAAATATTAATGGAAAGATTTGATTTAATAATTAAAAGGAGTGACTTTTTAAGAGAAGCCAGAAAAATCGAGTCTTGGGACAACGTCGTTTTTGTTGACGAAACATGGATAAATGCGAACCACACTGTGTCACGCTCTTGGACTGACGAAACAAAAGCATCAACCTCAAAGGTTCCAATTGGAAAAGGATCGCGACTGATAATTTGTCACGCCGGTTCTGCTGGAAGTGGTTTCTTTGAAAATGGACTGCTGGCTTTCGCGTCAAAAAGTACTTCCGATTACCACAAGGAGATGGATACAGACACTTTTACGAATTGGTTCGAAAATCAATTATTACCCAGCCTGCCAGATCCTTCTATCATAATAATGGACAACGCTTCATATCACTCGAAACAAGTGAATAAAGCGCCTACTCAGGCCTACAAGAAAGCTGATCTCCTAGCATGGCTACACCAAAATGGAATTGAAACTACTGCCGAATTGCTAAAGTCTGACTTAGTAAAGTTGGTACGCGAAAATAAATCATAAAGAGTCCGTTATGAAGTAGATGAGTTGAGAGTCGAATTCCTCCTTATCACTGCCAGTACAATGCCATTGAGCTAATATGGGCACTAATCAAAGGTATTGTTTTTTATCGCATAAGTTATGAATATGAATAATTTGTACTATTATAACATCCAATATTCAGCATATAAGTAAAAAGATACATAACTAAGAAATAAATATCTCATGTCCCTTACATGTAGGTAATTGTGTAACATTTCATTTATTTAATGTAATAAATTAACGTTATTTAATGTTTACATTACAGGTTACGCAGCTCGTAATAATACGACTCCGCCATTCAGTACTAATAAAATGATGGGTCTATTAAAAGATGCTTGCAGCAAAATAACGAAAGAAGATTGGGTCAAGGTCGTCGAAAAGACTCGAAAACTAATAACAGATTATGAACGCGATATAAGAGTGGACACCATTATAGACAATGAAATTGTCATACAACTGACTGATAGCGATGACAGCTCTGGCGAATCTGGTTCAGAGTCTGAATAATTGTTTTAATAAATGATAGTTAGTCATTTATTAAAACATCTTGTACCTACTCTATTCATTAAAATGTGTAACAGTGTTTACAAATTTGTTTTATTTTGATATGTCCTCGACCAATTATCTACGCCCATCAAGGATACTCCACCTAATAAAGAACCTGTGTCTTTAACTATTATTTGTTTTGATTTTATTTAATTACACACTATACTAGAATATTTAAAAACAAACTGTTCCCAAATGATATTAGGGTTACTGGTTCAGTCACTTCACTAGTATTGTCAATTCGTCATGTGTCAAATCGGTAATAACTCAGCGCCCATACTATAACGCTTAGCAAAGTAACCACCGGTTCGCAACGCGGCAAGAAGACTTACTAATAGGTAATGTATCGGGTGGGGTGCTTGGTTGGGGACCTCCACGCGGTGCACCCTGGGCAACGGAGACAGCAGCGCCTCTCTCCTAGGGTGGGAGAGACGCTGCCGCCTACGGCTAACTCCGACCGAGGCGAGGACGGCCCTGTTGAGGGCTGTTCGGAAGCTTTCCACGTGTCCCTCTGATTAGCAGATGGCACAGTGGAGAGCAAGTAAGGGGGCCATCTCGAAACAGGAGATGGCCCGGGGTCAGTCGGAGTGCGAGGGAAATGCTCTATGGTTAACCTTACACCCCGGCGTCTGTAGATCCGAGACGGCGTGCGGTTTTAGTCGGTTCAAGCCCGACATAACCGCCCCCGCTGGCCGGCGGGGGGGTATCCGAAGGGATTTCCGCACGAAAAAAAAAAAAAAGTAATGTATCGGGTTTTGTACATGTTTTTTATTGTTTTGTAGAATAATTACATAACATAACATACATTCCACATACAATAACACATTCCAAATAATTCAACTAAGCCAGTTATGGTTATTTCGTAGTTACTATCATTGTAATACTTCGTCCACCTCGCTAAGTTGGCTTACTGAGTGAAATAATAAATTGTAAGTACTATATGATATTGTCGGAAGTTTACGCGAATGTCACACATTGAAATAAAACTATTTTTAACGGATTCTATCGGGATTTTTTACTGGTGGTAGACATTTGATGACACAAATTTGTCACAAAATTCGGCCGGGTGGGTACCTACCACCGTGCACGATTGCGAAAAACCCTCCATAGTAATCCAATTTCGGTTTGATTGCGTTCAGGGGTCAGCAAGTGCATAGCCGGGCAGGGGGATTGTGGTCGCAGCACTAGTGGGACCGGTGGGTGTCACGCGGTGCTGCGACGACAATCCTCTTCTGATGAGGCCGTCAAGCTGAGTGCCACCATTGTTAACATGGTACGTGTAGGTAATGGTGACCCTCTTTCCTGAGACTTTACCTTCAGCTTACCATCTGGCGTTGTGAAGTCAAATTGACGTGACCTAAATATAAAAAAATAGATTGAAATAAAACTATTTTTAACGGATTCTATCGCGGTTTATTTGATGTCATTTTATATTTTACATTGATCCCGACGTTTCGGTTGCTTTTCAGCAGCCATGGTCACGGGGAGACTAAAGATGGTTGTTGTCTTGTAGTTTGAAGTGAAAATTATCTCAAAGTACCCGAACTATGTTGAATTGTTGGTGTTGAGCTCACAGTGTCATGAAGTCTTTTTGTATTTTGATTTTTCTTGGAATTAATTAAGTGAATGACTGGGTCCCAAGCTGGTGGTACATTCCAACCATCTTCTCTATTAAAATTTAAATGTTTTTTAATTTCAATAGTTTCGCGGAGCATCCTAGGTAGGAATCGATTTTCTTTGGCGAGTATCTGTGGTTTATCAAATCTTAAGTAATGTTTGGTCCCCTGTTGCACGTGTTCACATACAGCAGACTTTTCTGAGCGTTGGTGTTTTATGTCAGCTATGTGTTCTTTGACGCGAGTGCCATTGCTTCGCTTGGTTTGACCAATATAAGAGAGCCCACAGTCACAATCTATTTTATAGACCCCTGCATCTTGTAGAGGTAATTGGCACTTGACAGATGGAATAATTTTAAAGAATGGGTGTAACATTTACGAAAATTGAATGTAATAAAGTCTATGCAGAGAATTCGGTTTGAGCAGACTTATTCAATGTTTCCTAAACAATTTTCGGTGCGACCTTACTATGACAACGGATATAATCATATTAAGACTACATGAGTGTGTTACGAGTGTTTTGTGAACACTAATTAGTGTTGAAATAAAACTATTTTTAACGGATTCTATCGCGATTTATTTGATGTTATTTCCATTGAACCCGACGTTTCGTTGCTTTTCAGCAGCCATGCTCCAGCCTGTCTCCCCGTGAGCATGGCTGCTGAAAAGCAACCGAGCCGTCGGGTTCAATGTAAATAATAAAATAACTAATCTATACATATAAATAAAATTGGAGTGTCTGTAATGTTGAAACAACTGTTATTACATACACCCAAATTAAATTTTTTTCAATTTTTGTCTGTCTGTCTGTTTGTTCCGGCTAATCTCTGAAATGGCTGGACCGATTTTGACGGGACTTATATTGGCAGGTAGCTGATGTAATAAGGAGTAACTTAGTTTATTTTAGATTAACGAATCTAAAATAAACTAAGTTACTCCCTAGTAGAACTGGAGATATGACCGAAAAACGATAACCGACCTCCGCGCGGGCGGAGCCGCGGGAATCAGCTAGTAATATATATAATAATAAATCGCGACAGAATGTCAGTCCTATGTACGAACGGGAGCGCTCTACAAAACCAAACCAACCGATCTGAGCCGAACTTTCACTACCTTTTTTTTTTTTTTTCGTGCGGAAATCCCTTCGGATACCCCCCCGCCGGCCAGCGGGGGCGGTTATGTCGGGCTTGAACCGACCAAAACCGCACGCCGTCTCGGGTCTTCAGACGCCGGGGTGTAAGGTTACTCATAGAGCATATCCCTCGCACCCCGGCTGACCCTGCGCCATCTCACCACTAACAGCATACTAACTTCCCGAGACGCGGTGCCAACCCAAACGCCTTTTCACAACTCAGCTCGAGTTGTCATTCAGTCTGACTACGGAAAATCTGAACTTGAATACTTTCTGGCAATATCCAAGTTCTGTAGTTAGACGATATTGTCGGACTTTATAGGGCTCCAACCCGTAACGATTGCCACATGATCGACGGCTTACGGCCAGTCTCAATAATCTACCTACAGTTAAAGGTAGAAGCTATCCCAGATAAACAGTCGACATTAATCTATCTGTAACTGCGGTTTCAATATTATCAAAGTCATTTTCTGCTTATCTTTGTTTATTGAAACATTAAAAATCCCCGATAGATAGTAATGGTAGCTCCCGAGGGGGCCATCTCGAAACTGGAGATGGCCCAGGGTCAGTCGGGGTGCGAGGGATATGCTCTATGGGCAACCTTACACCCCGGCGTCTGTAGACCCGAGACGGTGTGCGGTTTTAGTCGGTTCAAGCCCGACATAACCGCCCCTGCTGGCCGGCGGGGGGGTATCCGAAGGGATTTCCGCACGAAAAAAAAAAAACTAATGGTAGCTATTTTAACTGCTGGTAAAGGATAGATGGATTATTGAAACCGGCTGTTAAAGAGCTCTCCGAAGCATGTTTTCACGTATGTGAAGTATTATTGTACATTCATATTTCCTTCACGGCTTGACTACAAGATGTTAGTGTAAATAGTTGACAGTAAAGACACTTGTGAGGTACAAAGTGCGGCACATACAGGTTTCGTCGACATTGAAAGACACACATGACATTATAATGAACGTCATGTCTGGAAATGATTTTTATATCGCGTAAAAATGTTAAATTTTCTTGTAGAATTTTTTTATACGTGTGATTCTCGGCGAATCAAAAATCACTTTGGTTTTTATAAAAGCAGTGGGAGGATCACCCACCGTACTCGGTTAAAACCGGTTAAAGGGTGTTTTTGGGTTCCCACCAAGTGGGGCCAAGCCAATTACGCCTGGGAGCCGGTACACCTGCTGATTGACGGACGAGGCTCTGGCGCAGACGCAGGTTAGGAGATTAGGAGACCTTCCTAACCTCTCGAGGTTTCCTAACCTCGAGAGGTTAGGTTCTGACCTCCTGGTCAGACGGCAGTTGCTCCCATAAAAGTTGTATTAACCAGATGAAAAAGTGGAGGAATAAGCGGCCTCGGGTAGAAAACTCGAGTAGAAAGCTTCAGGTACAACCTAAAAAATGCGAAACAATGTTGACTCGGTTTAAACTGGACGGCCGCCTCCCGCTTCGCATTTTTTATATTGTTCGACTCCTAAGAGTCGTAGCGTGATGTTAAATGGCCTAAAACCTTCTCCAAGAATTGGGCTATCAAATGCAGAAAGAATTTAATAATTCACACAGGTGGTTCCAGAGATTAGAGCGTTCAAACGAAAAAAAACCACTACAGCTTTATTAGTAATATATAATATATATATAATCTATAGGTACATATAAATTGGAGTGTCTGTTTGTAATATTGAAATAACCGTTTTTTACTACATGTATATGAATATATATACGGTACATACTCCAAAATAATTTTTTTTACAATTTTTGTCTGTCTGTCTGTCTGTTTGTTCCGGCTAATCTGTGAAATGGCTGGACCAATTTTGACGGGTCTTTTATTGGCAGGTAGCTGATGTAATAAGGAGTAACTTAGGCTACGTTTATTTGGATTGGTTAAGTAGAACTGGAGATATGACCAAAAAACGATAACCGACCTCCGAGCGGGCGGAGCCGCGGGCATCCGCTAGTATAATATAAAATGTTGATTATAGCTTTCTTAGCAATGTGCCCGGTAGATGAAAATAGGCTCGGCCCCTATTATATTGGGACCTAAACATAACTGGCGAATCGTGGGTGTGTAATACACCTATACCTTCCCCTTCGGGGATACAGGCGTGAAGTTATGTTATGTAATCCTACTAATATTATAAACGCGGAAGTTTGTGAGTATGTATGTATGTATCTTTGTTGCTCTTTTACGCAAAAACGGCTGAACGGATCTGGCTGAAATTTGGCAAAGGGATACATATACATAAGCTACTTTTTAATCTATAGGCTCCCATGGGTAGCGGGAACGGGATCAGAACTCTACGCTCTCTCTACTTACTGTCTACTCTAAAAAAAAAAAAAAACTATAATAAAGACGGCCTCTGTGGCGTAGCTGTAGTGCATTCGACTGCTACGACAGGGGGCGCGGGTTCGATTCCCGCTCAGTACAAATATTTGTTTGCATGAAAATGTCTATTTGCATTGGTCTGGGTGTTTCTATGTATAAAATGTATGTATTTACAAAAAAAAAGTATATAAGTACGTTTATCCGCATTCTGGAATCCATAACACAAGCTAGTTAAACTATGCTTACTTTGGGTCTAGAAAGCGCTGTGTAGGATGTCGTAGAATATTTATTTATTTAAAAAAAAAAAAATTATTTAACACGTTTATACTGTGTCGTCAAGGTCCCCCCGTGGACTAAGTGAATAAGTACAAAGAGTAATTACATAATTACGACTTGTCTCACGGTTATTTTCATTACACGTCACGTTAATGTTCTATCTAGGCCTCGTGCTTGACCTTGGCACGACGCCTCTAGTAAATAATTTAAACTTTTAGATTCACCTGCAACATGGGCGTAGCCAGGGGTTCCGGGGTTAACTCGCTCCTCCCCAGATATTCCAAATATTATGTACTGTAGTGTTCCGACCTCGTTCGATCACTACAGTTTAGTTGACCTGGCCATCATGTGTCAGAGTTTAAAAATAAATATTTTTATTTTGAAATAAGTCTAGGGAAGAAAAACAATCGCTTGGCGGACCAAGCGGCTGACAGCGGGCGACTTGGGGCGCCGGCCTCGCCCGCCGTCCGAAGAGAAGTCCTAAATATACTGATTGTAGGCTCAGTCCTTGAGCAGAATCCGCGATTCCCTACAGTTCGTTTTAAACATAAACATATTCGCGTAAAACCTCCCTAAACTCGATGTAGGAAGTTTTTAATTAAATAAATGATAATATAAAGTTTAATCCTTGTGTTTTATCTTTTCATCTACACGAGGTATTGTGGCGTCCAACCCCCGGACGCTACAGTACTAATCAACCCTTTCTCTTGATTTAGCTTTTGTCGGGGGCGATTGCCGTTTGACACCCTAACCCTGGAAGTAAAACCTGCGCCAGAGCCTCGTGCGAGCCAGGTGAGCTTAGCTTGGTCCTGTTAGCCGGCAGTCGCTCCCGAGAAAGCTGACATACCAATCAAAAACCGGCCAAGTGCGAGTCGGACTCGCCCATGAAGGGTTCCGTAGCAGCAGTTAATTTTTTTAGATGTGAGTTGAAATGAATGAAAGGTAAATTGCGGATTACGATTTATGACGTTTACTAGATCTCGTTCAAACCAATTTTACATGGTAATGTAAATCATATATTTTTTGTTAGTTTTATCATTCTCTTATTTTAGAAGTTACAAGAGGTGGGGGAGTGGAAGTTGAAAGTATCTCTCGCGCAAACTATTCAGTTTAGAAAAAAATATATTGGAAACCTTAATATCATTTTTGAAGACCTATCCAAAGATTTAACACGTTTGACGAAAAACAAATTTTTGAATTTCAGTTCTAAGTACGGGAACCCCCAAAATTTTTTGATTTTTTTTTTCTATTTTTATGTGAAAATCTTAATGCGGTTTCAAACCAAGTTTCAACAGCATAGTTCTTATAGTTTCGGAAAAAAAGTGGCTGTGACATACGGACGGAGAGTCAGACAGACATGAAGAATCTATAAGGGTTCCGTTTTTAGCCATTTGGCTACGGAACCCTAAAAATAACAAGCGAACCTCGGGCTCCAAAGTGCAAACTTCGGATGCAACTGGGTAATTTTTTTTTTTTTATAAAGAATATTAGCAACCGAAATTACTAATATCCCCCCTAACCCCTCCAGCTAAGCTTAATTGCTTGTTAGGAGTGGGTTCACGTCGATAGTGTAATGGCCAGGATTCGAACCCGGGACCTCTCGATATTTTTTTTTTTTATACCACTCAGGTGGCAGACAAGCTCACGGCCCACCTGATGGGAAGCGGTCACCGTGGCCTATGGACGTGCGCAACACCAGGGGCGTCACGCTCGCGCTGCCGACCCTAAAAAAAAGAAATTGCAAAGCAGGAATAGCCTTCAGTCTTCCGGGAAGACCAAAGGCTACTCCCGCCTCTCCCCTCTTTTTTAGTTTTTGTGCTGTCAGAAGGAAGACTCTTCCCTCTGACAGCACAAAAACTCTCAGTGAGCTCTGGCTACCCTACTCACCGCCGGGAACACAACACGACGTTATTATGTCCGCGGTATTCTGTAGGGCGGAAGTACTTCCCCAGTCGGACTGCTCAGTCGGACGGGAATACCGTCATGTCCTACCTCGACTCCTTAACCACTAAGCTACGACGCTAATCGTTATGAGGATGATGGGTTACTCACATTGTACTGTTCTCCCGCATCTGGCACGTGCAATGATTCTATGCAGATGACGAAGTTGTCCTTCATATACCCCGGATTCTGAAATAATACAATATATACTTTATTAAACCTTTTATATTACATAACTTCACGCCCGTATTCCCGAAGGAGTAGGCAGAGGTGTATTACAAAACACACCCACGATTCGCCAGTTATGTTTAGGTCCCAATGTAATAGGGGGCGAGCCTATTGCCATCTACCGGGCACATTACTAAATGAGCGATAAACAACATTTTTAATACACCTTCTTTTTTTTTACGTGCGGAAATACCTTCGGATACCCCCCTCCCCCGCCGGCCAGCGGGGGTGGTTATGTCGTTTATGGACTAAAACCGCACGGTGTCCTCCCCAAGTGTCCGTTGCCGGGCACCCCGGACAAGCCCTCGAAAGGATAATCCCAGGGTTGCCGGCGGACTTTGGCCGCCACCGCGGCCTCGCCTGGTGGGGTCGGGTTTTATCCCGCTTCGGTGAGTCGGCAGGCGTGTGAGGGCACACACGACACGCCTCCGCCACGGCCTGCTTCTGTAAGGACGGCGAGTCGGCCAACTGCCGTCCTCAGGCCCCGATCATGGAAGTCGGTAGAACTACGAAAAGTCAGAAGTATGTGCCCGGGGCGACTGGGGATTGAACTCGAGACCTCGTCTCGGCAGTGCGTTACGTACACCACTGGTCTATCGCCACATTTTTTTAGATTTTGTATACCCTAAAATTATCTATTCGAATCTGTGGCGTGTCCAAGAAAGAATACAAGTAAAGAAGCTCGAAGCATTAATTTAGTTACTTGACTAAACTGAGTTCTATTCTCACGGGTTAAAGCCACAACGCACTTGCTACTAAACGCAATGCAGCCAGCCAACTTCTAATATAATATACTTGCTGGCCCCCTTCGGCTTCGCCTGTGGAGTATTTATTAGGTTACATATAGCATGGGCATTTGACGGATTTGTTGACATTTGTGAATATTGCTCTGCTCCCTTGGGTAGTAGCGTGATGATATATCCTATAGCCATATCCTGTAGTCTATGACACTCACAAATTATGTGGCTATTGGTAGAAGAATTTTCAAAATCGGTTGAGTAGATCCAGAGATTACCAAGTATAGACTCACAAACTTCACATCTTGTTAATATTACTATAGATTAAAGATTAAGAGCGGATTTCGCTAAAGACCATACTTTAATTTTTTTCTAATTTTTTTTTAGGATTGTCATCATTCATCCATGTTATTATATATCTAATCGTTTCGTTGAACTCTTTTTTATACTTCAGAGGCACGAATACAATGTCTTTATCTGTTCAAATTGATGTTAAATTTGATAAATTGTTTTTGCAAACCAAAATATGAGTGGACCTAATTTACTCCCCTGAGGAACACCGTACATAGCGGTACGCGTGTTATAATATGCTATCACTCTTTTTGAAATAATGTCAACAGAAATTGCTGAGGGCTTCTTTAGATAAGACTGAGCAAATTCAAAATGTTTCCGCTGATACTGTCTGATTAAGGAAGATAACGTGATTACAATGGTCAAATGCCTATGATTTAACTAAAAATATCGACAATAAGGCATGGCATGTTTAAATTCTGTGAATATGAATCCTAATATGGTGAGGTAGAGTAAGGTGATATAATAATACTAGAACTGTTGAGGATTTTTAGGGATTTTCGTTAGAAAAGCCCTATTGCTATCGAGTTGTCGTCGGCGTCGTCGTTGCTAATTTTCTGTCACGGTTTTGGGTATGAAGGAGATGAGCTATCGAGTGGCTGTTTTCGGTAATAGATTCGTGCTGGGGTGAACCATTGCAAGATAAAGAAAAAATCGCAAAAAATCGCAAAAAAAAAACGCAAAATCGAAAATCCCTTATATTCGGCTGAGCTCGTCTCAGGAATTCAATTTGTTTATTATTTGTTTGTAACTCAATCCTACTAATATTCTAAAATATGTGAAAGTTTGTAAGTTTGAATGTTTGTGACTCAATCACGCTCTAACAGCTGAACGGATCTGGCTGAAATTTGGTACAGTCTGGGATAACACATTGGCTATTTTGTATCCCAGGAATAGGTTCCCACGGGTACCGGGAACGGGATCAGAATTCCACGCGGATGGAGTCGCGGACATCAGCTAGTCACGCAATAAATTTCTGAGGCATTATTCTGTTGACAAAGTTAATCACGGTTGTCACGTTCATTTGGTTAACATAGATGAAAAAACCGGCCAAGTGCGAGTCGGACTCGCACATGAAGGGTTCTGTAGCAGCAGGTAAAATGTTTATATTTGAGTTGATTGAATGAAAGGTAAATTGCGGTTTACGATTTATGACGTATTAAAAAAACGACATACTAGATCCGTTCAAACCAATTTATATGGTTATGTGCATCATATATTTTTTAGTTTTATCTTCTCTTATATTAGAAGTTACAGGACACACACACACTTTTTACCACTTTGGAAGTGTCTCTCGCGCGAACTATTCAGTTTAGAAAAAAATGATATTAGAAACCTCAATATCATTTTTGAAGAACTATTCATAGAAGGGAAAATATACGTATGGGCTTGAAGAAAAAAAAATGTTTGAGTTTCAGTTCTAAGTATGGGGGAACCCACAAAATTTATTGTTTTTTTTTCTATTTTTGTATGAAAATCTTAATGCGGTTCACAGAATACATCTACTTACCAAGTTTCAACAACATAGTCCTTATAGTTTTGGAAAAAAGTGGCTGTGACATACGGACGGACTGACAGACATGACGAATTTTTAAGGGTTCCGTTTTTTTGCCATTTGGCAACGGAGCCCTAAAACTGGAGAAACACTAATCCAACGTACGAGTAAATGTGTCGGGTAATATGAACGCGCGTAGTCAAGTAATGGTTGGTCCATCCGAATAAGGGGGCTGAACGGATTATCCGACGGTAATAGCTAGTTTTATACATGATCATAAACTCGGTGTAAGACTCGAACGAAAAGAAGACGTATGCTAAACGGCCTTCAGATGGAACACAAGCGATAATTATATCGATTACACGATTATTTTTATTGAAAGACTGATCGATTTTTAAACTATCGATAAGGTAGCGATATTACACGTGTAGGTACAAATACGCTGAGGTGCGACTGGTTGGATCACCTCCAAGTTTGGTGCACCCTGGGCAACGTGGGCGATGACGCATCATTGATTGCTCCTCTGGAGTAGCTGGCGTCAACGTCAACGGCCAAGAGTCTGACCAATCGGCCCTTTTCAGGACCAGCTGACCCCATTGCACGAGGGGGTCGGGGTATGGCAGGCCTGCAAGGCCCGCGGGAGAGGTGGTCGCTCCAGGTATCCCTCTGCTCATATCAGAGAGGACACTGCGAATGGCCCAGGGTCAGTCGGAGTGCGATGGATATGCTCTATGGGTAACCTTACACCCCGGCCTGTAGCCCGAGAACCGCCCCCACTGGCCGGCGGGGGGGGGGGGGGGGGGTATTCGAAGGTATTTCCGCACAAAAAAATTTAAAAAAAATGGTACAAATACGCTAGGGTATTTTACTCTACCAAGAACTTTTGCACGTATGATCAGCGTCAAAAGGAAATGATAGTAGTAGATTGTATGACGAGAGAAAATATGTAGTGTTAAGAACAGAGACGTAATTCGCGCGCTTATGTTTTTTTTAGAAAACGCGAGTCCCCGCGCCATGCAGCCAACACGTACCAGCCAGAAGTTCATACATACGATTTGTACGAATGATATATGTTCCAAATTCAAGTCTTTTTTCCGCCTGCTAAAAAGTTCCTATCGGAATAGTAGATTGTTACACAAGGGTTGAAAGTCAGCTATTTCACCCGAGATATTTCTGGCGCTCGAACGAAGTGAGAGCGCCAATAGTTCGAGGGTGAAATGGTGACATTCACCAGAGGTAAACACTCTACTTTTCATTTCGACTATGTGAGGAAATTAAAATACTACACACACATTTAATGAAACCGGTATAGTGATAAAAGTTCAAATTGAGTTAAAATTTAAAGTAAAATTGGAAAAAAATTGAAATAATATTCAAAACAGCTTTTGCCTGTCTTGCCCTTTTGCCTCATCGAGAGTTAAATTAATATCCATGTCACTGGAATCACTTTCCGAAACCATTTTTAACCACAATTAACACAAGATATTTATTTATATTGAATCTCGTTTTCCCGCTAATTATTTAGCAAACTTATTTTTTTTAATTCGGAAAAAAAGATAATTTACGTACATATGTACATACTGCCATCATTAGAAAAGTTTTGAGAATCGAATCTATTGGTTACATTGTAATCGAGTTGGTCACGAGATGTGCACCTAAGCGGCCATTTAAAAAAAAAGCGTCATGATATCAAGGCATTATGACGTAACTTAATTATCATGGACTCCATAGCAGAACATATAATTTAAAAAAAATACTTTTCACCTTAGAGATGAAATAAGCTACTTTCCACCCGGCTATCTACCCATGAAAATTAAACTTTCCGAACAGAAGGGATGAAAAGTAATTTATATTATATAACCGAATGAAAATGCTTTTTAACTACTTAGTATATTACAATATTCTTAATTTTTATTTTTATTAATATTTATAAGTTTGAAATCTGCTTACTAACCGTGAGCACCGTCCGGCAATAAGGGTAAGCATTCCACGCTTCTTCGTGTACTTCTAATGAACCTTTCGGCGCCAGCAGTCTGATGAAGGCCGGCACCTTCGACGCCAAGTGGTAAATCTTGTATGTGTACTGCCCTGATGAATATTTGCCACCTGTAAAAAAATACCAGGTTAATAAAATGTATCGTAGTTTCGTCATCAAGCCAGAGGTCTTACTCTTGAATTTAATTCCGACCGATCGGTATTGGAAGTTTCGTAATCTTGAACATTCTTGAATTCGACACTAGTGCCATATTGTTTTAAAATTGTGTGATAAGGACCAAATCAAATCAAATCAAAATATTTATTTGTTTAAACATGAGTTATACATACATGTGCATGCAAGTTGGTTAGTCAGTCATTATGTCCAACATGTTTGTCCGGTTTTGTGGCGGCGTACAAATCTTTATTTATTATGTTTACATCCATAAAAAAAAAACAACAATTCAAATAATACATAATATGAGCCTAAATCAAAATGTCAAGTAGATAATAATTAATTAAAATATTACATTGTTTTAAATATTATGTCAGAAAATGTTAAAAAATTCACGAATTCAAGAGTGTTCAAGAGTACGAAACTTCTAATTCCAATACCGATCGGTCGGAATTAAGTTCAAGAGTAAGGCCTCAGGTCAGTTTAGGCTGGGTGACCATTCACCAATTATTATCATATTGTGACCCGTCTGTGCCTCAGAGAGCACGTTAAGCCGTCGGTCCCGGTTTCTATACGCACATCTATGGCAGTCGTCACTTGTAGGTGGGGCTCTAAAAAGTCCGACAACAGGGCCTGTAGACAAAGTCACATTCTACTAGTGGAATCGCTTCGAAGCGAACCTTCAAATGTTCAATATGAATGGGAGTGACATTATTTGTTACACGTGACATGTCGACAAATGTTGTCTCTCCCATACATTTCGGTCTTTTAGGTAGATTTCGATGAAATCGATCTACCTATTGGTTTCTTGACTACTGTCGAATTTAAAAAAAAAATCTTCATAGGAGGTCTAGTTATGACCCCCTGAGTCCGAAATGACCACTGGTCAAAAAGTTTGTATATATATATGTATGTATGTATGGTTCCACTTCCCAAAATTTGCGGCACTCTCACGGTCGCATTTTTGCCCCGATCGCTTTCAAACTGCGGTCAAAAATTGCTTGGGTGTAAACTTAGTTTAAGTTCGTGAACGGGTGGAATCCGGCCTAAGGGGACGGTAGGGCCTCACTTTTTGTGAAATCAGTTTTTCCTCAAAATTTCACGTTCCATGAAAGATATTCGAACCGTTCTAATTTTATCCCATAGTATACATGAATACCAACAACTTTTAATTATTAACCTATAAGATTAAAACTTTAACTAAAAGTGGAGGGGGGAAAAACCAAAATTTTTCGGGAAAAAAATCATAACTTCTAACCGGTGAACATTCTTGCCGTCGGAAACATTTTTAATCGATAGGCCATTTTTAAGTCTAAAATAAATGTCTGAAAAGTTTTTCGCTAAAAGTTGCCGTTTTCGAGAAAAAAAAAATAAACTGTTTAAAGTCCGTAGTTCTCTATATAAAATAATATTAATTGCTTCACGAAATCTACCTGTGCGTTCCCCCTGCGGGAACGGATTTTTTAAGGTTCGCTTCGTTGCGATTCCACTAGTAGAATGTGACTTTGTCTACAGGCCCTTGTCTAACTTCGATATCGTCAATGGGTTGTGGTCAGATGCCAGTTAGTCCATGGAAACTATCGACTGGCTTTGTAGTTAGACGAAATAGCCGAGCTCAACAGAGTTGGGAAAAGGCTCGGGAGAATGCTGATGGAGGAGTTAACGAGAATACTAGTAATTTCGGTAATTAGTACCATTTATGAAAAAAAAATTATTAACCGCGGTAGCCTAGTGGTATGGGTAAAGGACTGCTGAGACGAGGTCTTGGATTCGATCCCAGGTATTACCATGGCACACACCAATGACTTTTCGATGCTTTTCGAAGTTATGTGTGTATATATCGCAGGTTTATAAGTGCCCGGTTAATGGCAATAGGCTCGCCACCTATTACATTGGGACCTATACATAAAATGGCGAAATGTGGGTGCTAGCACCTCTGCCTACCCCTTCGGGGATATAGGCGTGATTTTATGTTTATGTTATGATGTATGAAAAAAAAATGACAAGAAAAAAAATCCGTTCCCGCAGGGGGAACGCACAGGTAGATTTCGTGAAGCAATTAATATTATTTTATATAGAGAACTACGGACTTTAAACAGTTTAATTTTTTTTTCTCGAAAACGGTAACTTTTAGCGAAAAACTTTTCAGACATTTATTTTAGACTTAAAAATGGCCTATCGATTAAAAATGTTTCCGACGGCAAGAATGTTCACCGGTTAGAAGTTATGATTTTTTTCCCGAAAAATTTTGGTTTTTCCCTCCTCCACTTTTAGTTAAAGTTTTAATCTTATAGGTTTATAAGTAAAAGTTGTTGGTATTCATGTATACTATGGGATAAAATTAGAACAGTTCGAATATCTTTCATGGAACGTGAAATTTTGAGGAAAAACTGATTTCACAAAAAGTGAGGCCCTACCGTCCCCTTAGGCCGGATTCCACCCGTTCACGAACTTAAACTAAGTTTACACCCAAGCAATTTTTGACCGCAGTTTTAAAGCGATCGGGGCAAAAATGCGACCGTGAGAGTGCCGCAAATTTTGGGAAGTGGAACCATACATACATATATATATAAATATAAACTCTTTGACCCGTGGTCATTTCGGACTCAGGGGGTCATAACTAGACCTCCTATGAAGAAATTTTTTTAAAATTCGACAGTAGTCAAGAAACCAATAGGTAGATCGATTTCATCGAAATCTACCTAAATGTAGTGTCAGAGTAGACCTGCATCGTATCCTAGCCAACATCAGTTTAGCGTTGGTCCGTCTACTCCTCCTCCTTTTGGTAGGGACCATACGCCGTCTAACCTCTAACCCTGAAGAAAAGCCTGCGACAGAGCCTCATCCGTCAATCACTGTAGGTCTTGGTAGGGCTCCATACGACCTCCCCTCGAATTGTTCAATATCTGAAGGGGTCATATTATGGCTGTAGAAGTAGCTAGTACATACAAATTTTTTTTTTTAATAGAATATTAGTAACCGAAATTACTAATATCCCCCCTAACCCCTCCAGCTAAGCTAAATTGCTTGTGTTAGGAGTGGGTTTACGTCGGTAGTGTAATGGCCAGGATTCGAACCCGGGACCTCTCGATCGTAAGGTTGACTCCTTAACCACTAGGCTACCGACGCTTCAATGGTTGATTTAAATGAAATGAAAATAATTAAGTGACTTGCAATGTGATACTAATTATTATGGTCAGAATTTTGCCTGCTTCGCGATGCAACAGACAGAGCAGTTAGAATACTATCATGCTAGTGAAATTCATTGTGTTAAAGTTTAACCAAACTGGATTCTCATAAAATTTATTGAGTAAAACGTGCTAACGCAGATCGCGATCAATCCTATCAGTGACGAAATCCACGCTAAGAATATCAGTTAGTCATAGGTTTTTGTTGTTATAGATAGATATTGATCGATAAAGAAAAAACATTCTTAAAATACCAATATAGGACCGTAAGCACCAATTTCGATCACATCACAGACATATTGGACATCCAGATTAGATATTGGACGAAGTGCAAAGGGTCGCTAAACGATGCTACTTATCTGACAACCGTAGACTCTTATCGGTCATTCGCATAATATTTTCGTATCTGTGTAGGTACGTACTTTTACTATTGTCAAAACTATGGTATCGGGCTGTTGAGGACTCAGTCTGCTAATACTTTTGCCAGGATAGCCATTACGTATTATAGCGATGCGACCCTGACTGAGGAAGTCGTTTTTACACTTCCATATCGCTTCCGCAAAACCGATAATACCTTTGAATATGCTCTACCCGGTTGATGAAAAGTCTCGCCTATCAGGTGATATACAAAAGTTAAATTTCCGTAGTCGGAGACACACAATCCTGGGTTCTTTAAGTGGGGCGTGAAAAATCATCTGTCGAGGCCTTCTCGGTAGGGGCCACCATTCTAGGGACAATCTCTGGAAATGGTGGCCACTACTCTTTGGACTTCACCTCAGCTTACCATCAGGCGTGTGCAGTCTATTTGACGGACTAAACATAAAAAAAAACACCCTACGTTCTTAAAAAGTCCACAAATATTATCGCTATCTTACTTTACATTTGACTGATGTGCATAAGTAAGAATAGAGACGAATGCATATGTAGAATACGTGCAGTAGTATGGGTTCGGGTTTATAGAACCCATCCAAGATCGGCCCAAGCCAACCTCACCCGGAAGCCGGTACACCTGCTGATTGATGGACAAGGCTCTGACGAAGGCGCACCTCTCGAGGATGGGGATCAGTAGGTCTACCATGAAACGTACATCCTGAATTGCGGGGTCCAACTGAAATAAGTGTCATTTCGGTGCCATGAAGTAACTTCGGATTTCGTTCTTTCGGTCTGGAGTTGGGACCATAGAGTATGTGAATAGAGGAGGAATAAAGGAGGTTTTCGTTTAAAATATATTTCTATTAAAGAATGAACTATTATAAACCTATATATTAAAAAAATCATACCTTTTGTATTGGATTATGACATTTCGACCTTTTGAAATAAGTCCTGATCCTGTTTTTTTTTTAGGCGGGCTGTCCATATTCAGAATTTACGGTTTCGGGTCATTTAATGGTAGGATTTAGGTGGAATGTCACGTGCCATCTTCGATCCCGATTGCTTTATAAGTTCGATCCCCAGGGCACAAACTTCTGACTTTTCGTAGTTTTGTGTGTATCAAAAACCGTTTATTATCGCTCGCTTAGTAATGTGCCCGGTAGACGGCAATAGGCTCGCCCCCTATTACATTGGGTCCTAAACATAACTGGCGAATGGTGGGTGTGTAATACAGCTCTGCCTACCCCTTCGGGGATACAGGCGTGAAGTTATGTTATGTTATTGTTTCATGGTAGACCTACAGTATAGGCAGTAACCTATAGTTATATATCTATCATTTGTAAATATAAAAAACTACAACCATTTCTAAATTATGGGAGATAACACTAAATTCCACGTGGACAAAATCGTGGTATGCAGTTCGCCTTCAATATTAAGTTTAAAGTACCCTACAGTGGTGATTTCGTTCACCCTGTACATAACAAACAAAGAATCTTGGTTTATGAAGGCTGAACTTTCTTTTAAGAGATCCGTCAGTTCTCCAAGAGCCACTAGACAATAATAGATTTTACATTGTAGCGCGAACGCCTGTAAGGTCACGAGTTTCTAACTCTGGAGAAAAAATCTCTAGGCAAAACACGTTACGTCATGCTTGTAACATCATCGCACAGTGTTAGAATTAATTGAGGAATCATAACGGTTAGGGGTGGAACCAGAACGCAGTGATATTAAGGTTGGTTTGGTTTTCAGACTTGTTCAAACTGTCAGCAAAATACCCTCACAAAATTTGTATTTTGTGAGGGTATTGTGTACAACTGCTGTGCTATTGCATTTCAGATATCAATATTGATTAATTTTCATCATATTCATCATCATCATCCGAGCGCCAATTACCCCCCCACCCCCAGCTCCCGAGAGGAAAGCCTGCACCACAGACGTCTATAAATTAGTAGTTCGCAGTTCAATCGTTTGTGTTTAGCTTGGAATGTATTGTTCGAAGTCTAGAAGTTTTCGTTAACAACAATGTCTTTAAAACATAAAATGTAGCAAAAATAATGAACCAACTGAGTAAACTATGGTGACGTCATAATACAACTATAGCTAGAAAAACTTGCTAATATTTGCTTAGAGTGGTGTGTGTTGAATAGTAATATTTTGTTTTAGTTCTAGCTTCAGGTGACCTCCCGACATTGTACCTATCAATAGTGTTATTATGTGTTTAAAATATAATGTAAGGTGATGTATCTCTTTAAGCAAACTCTTCTGTTCCTCTGTTTTACTATTTTTTTGCGTCAAAAACCCCCTCGGGGTTCACTTCACCGGAGCTAACGATGAGGTGAGTATGTCGGACTCGACCCCACAAAACCGTGTGTTTCGTCACATCGGCCAGTGGGACCGGGGATCAGTTGTGCCCTAGAAAAAATGGGTTTTGCCCACCAACATTGTTGACCCCGACTTCGTGTTGTGGGGACAAGATCCCCTTAACTATAAAGAGGCACGGGTGGAAATACTGCGTTCCGCAACCCTGGACCTGCTTCTACTAGGGCGGCTTCTAGCCCCAACCTTCATCCCCAGGCCCTCGCTCGTGGAGGACGGAGATCATTCTACGATCTCCGCCGCCCGGCTCCTCTTCTGAGCATGGGAAATTACTAGACTTCTCCCATTCCTATTCTACTGCCTCTTTGGTGTTCATGACTGCCGCGTAAAAGAGTGCATGGAATACCGCTGCCCTCTCACTGCCGACTATGGCCAGCACAGGGTGAGTCGCTGTCTGTCTCTGTCTACACATAGATCTTTCAAACTAAGCAACAGATTTTGATGCGATTTTCACTGTCATTTAGATATTTTTCTTCGGAAAGTTTGTATGAATGCCTCTCTTCTATTTCCTTTTGCTGTTGCATACTTTCATAGGTTACGGCAACAGCTTAACGTTAGGTCATCAATGTGTATATTTGCTGTAGCGTTAATACAAACATCTACGTAGATAACGTTTGACAGTTTTATTAATATCCTAACAAAACATGTTTGTGTTACTTCATCTGGTTGGAAAAACGTTTGAATAAGGTTTAGCTCGATAAATCTATTTTTAGCAACGTCAGTACAAACAATTAGCGGATATCATCCGTTCTAAAACTCAACCCTTTTCGGAGCTCCCTACTCCAGGAAGACCATTAAAACTATAAGACAGTAAGTGAAAAAAAAATCTGTATCAATAAAATGTCGCTTATGATTCTGTTATTAAAGCCAACCCTCGTACAATTTTTGGTGACAGTAATTCATTTTTAACATATCAGCTAATATGATATTGTTGGAAGTTTACGCGAATGTCACACATTGAAATAAAACCATTTTTAACGGATTCTAACGCGATTTATTTGATGTTATTTTATATTTTACATTGATCCCGACGTTTCCGTTGCTTTTCAGTTTCAGCTTCAGCTTAATATGAACTATTCGCTAGGAGCGAATAGTTCATATTATTTGTTTGGTAAACCTGCCACCACTTCTTTTTTTTATATTTAGGACACGTCAATTTGACTTCACCTCGCCTGATGGTATGCTGAAGGTAAAGTCTCAGGAAAGCGGGTCACCATTACATACACGTACCATGTTAACAATGGTGGCACTCAGCTTGACGGCCTCATCAGAACAGGATTGTCGTCGCAGCACCGCGTGACACCCACCGGTCCCACTAGTGCTGCGACCACAATCCCACTGCCCGGCTATGCACTTGCTGACCCCTGAACGCAATCAAATCGAAATTGGATTACTATGGAGGGTTTTTCGCAATCGTGCACGGTGAAATTTTGTGACAAATTTGTGTCATCAAATTTCTACCACCAGTAACTTTTACTTTGGGACGTAAGGCGTTCGAAATTCGCGGACCCCGGGTACGGAGGTGGTAGCTTCAGTAGCAAAATGAAACTTTTCACTACGGCTGAAATAATGCTGAAGCTCGGGGTTCGAAAATTTAGAAGCACAGGGACCACGACGCGTTAAAAACAATTCAGTTCTGGGCCGAACATCTGAGGAAGAGAGACAGAGCTATAAACGGCGTATAGCTACATCTCTTTCGCTGCCCGAAATAGAATCGTTCTTAGCGCATCACGGTAAGGCCCCAGAATATTAAATCAAAAGGAAGTGCCCGCAGCTATCGCTGATACGCCACAGTGCTGTAAAGATGTTGAACACCATTTACGTAACAGGCTTGTTCTCTGTCGAAAATTATCAAAATTCAACAGAGGTCAACATTTATGGGAGATTTTGGGGACACTAATCTCCATACTAACGAGGTTTAAGTAACTTCCGCTTGATTTTATATTCCTTAATTGCAAGATCAATATTAGCCCTTTGCCACATGTGGGATACGAATCCGAGTTATTAAAGTTTACGTGAATGTTACACATCGAAATAAAACAGTAATCTTTAATGCTGACCCTCATTCCTGAGACTTTACCTTGAGCTTACCATCAGGCGAATGAAGTCATATTGACGTGCCCAATTTAAGAACATTATTTAACGGATTCCCTGTATGGCGATTTATTTATTTTATTCTGGATTATACTATTCCAGACATTTCAGTCGCTTTTCAGCAGCCGTGGTCACGGGGAGATTAATGTGGTGGTTTTCTCATGTCTTGAAATGTAAAGATGATTCAAAGTACCCAAACTTTAATTAATTTGTTAATGTAACTATTGATGAAATGTAAATTTATTGATAGCAACTCTAATCTAATCTAACGAGCTACGCGAATACCATACGTCAAAAAAATCAAGCAACTATATACACTGCTCAAAATAAAAAAAATATATAAGACCATAATGTACCGGGTTGATTGCAAGAAGGGCAGAAATTACAATCAGTGCTGCTTGAGTCTACAGTTTCCACAGGAGTAAGGGTCGCTAAAAAAAAAGAAATGGAAAAAAATTACTATATTGTCGACCCTACGGAATCTAAGATCAACAGGAAGTGCTCCTTAGCTGTTCGATATTGTGCCACAGAGATGTACAAATACGTTTTTTTTTTATTGCTAATAGCACGCGTTTGACAACTATCTCACGTGTTGATGAGTGATGACGTGTTCGAATGTGAAGTACGCTCCCCTGTTCAGTCTAGACTTGAAGACTCTTATAGCTTTCCGGGAACACAGACTCAGGTACTCAGGTACCACTCTTTAGCAGTACGCATGAATGTATTGCCAAAAAGTTTTGTGCGTATGAGTGGAATATCCACCATGTATCGGTGGCGCGTCGCCGTACGTCTAGTCGTTCGGTGGTTGAAGGGGCTTGGAGGAATTAGGTTATGCAACTCAAGTGCACACTCCCCGAAGTGCATCCGATAAAAAACCGAGAGGCTAGCAAATCTACGGCGATTTTAATACGCAGTATAATTTGCAATCATAATTGCAAATTATAATGCTGCTGCAAAATAAAAGCAATTTGTCGACTCTTTAGATGACGAGTTTTCCATACACACATATCCAACACACCTATATTACCTTTTGATACCTACCAAAGGAGTAGGCAAAATGGACTTAGCATTCAAGTTTCGTCGACTACGTATTTCGGTCCTACGTGTTTGAGTCTAATTGGCATTAACGTTGACGTTTTTATGGACTGTGTGTTTGCAGCGCTGTTGTTGTACGTGTATTGTTAGTAAGGTTGCCCATAAAGCATTTCCCTCGCACATCTCCGGTTTCGAGATGCCCCCCTCGGGATTAGGAACCACGGTGTCCCCATCTTGCCCCGGTTTGGGGGAGGGACGCTAGTCGCCCCACCGCCACCGTCCCGGCCTGCGTCTGCTGGGGTGACAGGCGGCCTCACCTGCCACCCCCAGGCCTGCGCTCATGGAGGACGGAGGTCGTTGAGCGACCTCCGGCGCTTGGGTCGCCTGCGACGCGCGGCGAGCATGTTGCGGGTTCGGCGGGCCGGGAGAGTTCTGAACCTCTCCCGGGCGCGCTCCGCCATCTCCTTCGCGAGCATCACATACTCGCAGAAGGAGGTGGCGGCGGCCCACGCGCTCGCGCTCCGCACCATTGCCGCAATCATGCTGCCAAGCGAGAGGACTCCCACCCCGATGGCTGCCACGAGGTAACGCCTCGGCGCCTCCCACGCCGGGCAGTCCGAAAGCGTGTGCAGCCCCGAGTCCTCGCTCGCGTCGCAGTGATGACACTTAGGCGTTGGCTCCTTCCTGATGAGATGCAGGTGGTCCCCGAAGCACCCCTTCCCGGAGATCACCTGCGTCAGTCGGTACGAGAGGCTTCCGTGTCGCCTCTCTAGTCAATCCTCCATGATGGGCCTTACCGCCGCTATTGCGGCGTGCCCTTATGTGTTTAGCGTACCTGTACGCTCGCTTGTAAAAATGACAAAGTGGGCAGTTAACTAAGCGCTGCAACTAAACAGTATTGGACACTACTCACGCTACACATTTGAACTAATCACTTACAATAATCACTAATTTCTAATCACCTGCACTCGCACTAATCAAAGTGGAAAGTAGCCTTAAAACACTGACCTGGCTTTTTTATTTTTGCGTGCGGAAATCCCTTCGGATACCCACGCCCGCCGGCCAGCGGGAGTGGTTATGTCGGGCATGAACCGACTAAAACCGCACGGTGTCCTCCACAAGTGTCCATTGCCGGGCACTCCGGGTAAGACCTCGAAAGGATAACCCCAAGACTGACCTGGCTAGTATTGTTTAACCTTGCAATGACCAAACAATTCAATATAGCGATTAAATCAAAATATGGATACGTAGACATGGAGTTGATGTGTCATGATACGGTGATGTCACAGTGTACGTCATAATTGACTTCACGTGTAATGCTCTATTGTTGTACTGATGGTTCGGTTTTCCGTTTAGGGTACATTCAATTCTTCTTTTGAATTTGTTTGGTTGTCTAGTGCCGCTTTAAACGGGTGTTTCAGTTTTTTTTTTCGCACAGTATCTGGGGTTGCCAGATAGAAGAACTAATTTGTTTTGTAATTTTCGTGCTTTTAGAGTCAAGGGAACTGGACTCCAATATTACAATCCTCGATAAAATTAGGAAATATATCCCACAGCTCACATCCGAAGACCACAGAGTAATGAAGTATGGCAAAAAAGATGAGAATGATCATTTCTCGCTACGCATACTTGCACATCTCTGGTGGGAACGCAGCCTTAGACATGTCCCTCTGAAACTCTCGTAATATACTAATAACGAAGGAAAAATACTCCGCTGTATTTTTAGGGTCAATTCCCACTGAAAGCGCAGCGGCCGGCAGCGGCTTTTAGAGGCAATAATTACAAACAATTTTATTTTTATATATACCACTCAGTTGGCAGACAAGCTCACGGCCCACCTGATGGGAAGCGGTTACCGTGGCCTATGGACGTGTGCAACACCAGGGGCGTCACACTCGCGCTGCCGACCCTGCAAAAACCTTCTAATGCCCTTCTTGAAGAACCCAATATTGTAGTCGCTTGGGAAAACCACAGCAGGGGGATCATTCCACAGCCTGAGGGTGCGCGGAATAAAGTGCCTTTCATACCTAACTGTACGCACCGTGTCCGGTCGCAACGTGTGAGGATGAAATCCCTGTCTGTGGAGAGCGGTGCGATGATAGAATGTGGCCGTAGGCATCATATCATATAATTCTTCTGAACACACCCCGTTATAAAGGCGGTAGAAAACGCACAGGGAGGCGAAATCGAAAGGTTAAGAGGTTCTACACTGCCTGTAGGTATGGGATTGTTGACGATCCTCAGCTCCCGTCTTTGCACCGAGTCGAACGGGTCAAGTTGGTATCTAGGTGCTCCGCCGAAAAGGTGAAAGCAGTACTCCATCTGGGGCCGGACTTGCGACTTAATAAAGAAGAAGTCTTTGCTCCGCAGTGAAGTACTGCTTCGCCCTGTTGAGCACTCCAAGTTTCTTAGATGCCAACTTGACCTTGTCTTCCAGGAGACTACGGTACTGGACCTCGCTGAAATGTCGACACCGAGGATCCCGATACTTTTGGAGATTTTAAGGGGTGTGTCGAGGAATTGTGGCGCTACAATAAATGGGGTTTTCTTAGCGGTGAATGCACATACTTGTGTCTTAGTGGGGTTGAATTGAACCAATCTTATTTACGTGAGTTAAAGTTCATAGTCATTTAAAGGCAAAGGAGGAACAGCGCGGCACCTGGAGACTGCGTGACCTCGCAACTGCTTCTTGAACAAAATTCCGGCCGCCGCCGCTGCTCTCTCAGTGGGAATTCACCCTTAGTGGAAAAATATATATCTGAAGTTTCAGTTCCTCCTACAGAGAGTCGGTAGAGGTTTATTGGACTAAAGTGTGTCTATTAAGGTGGAATTGAGGATTTTACGGAACGGTAAGTGTAGCCAGGAGTCTATCTTCACTTCTTCGAATCTTTGATTGTTAAGAAAAACTTTTTGGTACAAGTTTGGTGTCACACAGTTCAGTAAGTGGTTATGGTGGGACCGAGGGCTTCCGAAACCAGCATCGCTACTATGATGAGCTTATAAGCGATCATGTTTTGGACCGCGGCGGCGGTCGCCCAGTGGCGGACGTAACGGACTTCTGAGACGAGGTCTCGAGTTCGATCCCCAGTCGCCCCGGGCACACACTTCTGAGTTTTCGTAGTTATGTGTGTTAATGTTAATTATCGCTCGCTTTGTAATGTGCCCGGTAGATGGCAATAGGCTCGCCCCCTATTACATTGGGACCTAACCATAAATGGCGATAATGGTATGTAATACACCTCTACCTACCCCTTCAGGGATACAGGCGTGAAGTTATGTTATGTTTTGGATCGCTATGCAGAGGGAGAGGGGTGGAGCTGAATAGGATGCCTCATCTCTCTCCCTAGAGACTCGTGTATAAAACGTCATGGTAAACGTCAGAGGTGTCAATCGTTCGATGTCACCAGATGCTATTTTTTTAAATACGATTTCGGAGTCGAGTCTCACTGAGACAATAGAGTTAACTTTCGAGTACTATGGTCAAGGTGCGTGCTTATTATTGCCTAGTTACTTTGATTTCAATTAAATTTGTTACAAATTACTATGGTTACTTTCCTATAGATTTAGATCGGAAAAATAGAACATCAAGGACGGGACTTGAACCCGCGACCAGTCCCTTACAGGGGGAATGCTCTGGACAACTGAGCAACCTAGACACGTCACAGATATTTCAAATTCTCCGATACATTATATACGTCTATATGTATCGGAGAATGATATATATTATTACAACTATCGTCGATATTTCGGAAACTACTTATCGAATCTTCTGGAAATTAAAACGCAGTGTCGAAGTACTCTACCAAACAGTGAAGAAAAATCTACAAAAGTCAATACAAAATCACAAAGTACTTCAAATACTTACCTACAAAATCGCGATAACAAGGGCATTCACCTCTATCGTCGGCACGACTGTGTAGGTACTTGTTTTCTCGAGAGCTCCAGTAAATACCTACTCTTCTCGAACGCTCTAGTGCCTTATCTCTAGATGATTCCGGAACATTCTACCCTCTTTATTAAGAGCTATAAAAGGGCGCCCGGCGATCGACACGACTCAGTTAATTTTCGGAAGCGAAAGCGAACACATCTTACCGAAGCGATTCAAGAGAGTTATACCTGCGACTTAAGGAACTACTGTGGACTACCGTGAACTGCTGAGCGACTGGAACTGTTGAAGAGTACTGTGTGTGCTAGTTATTTAGTTGTCTAGTTTGTGGTGAGCGAATAAACCTCTTTGTTGTGTAAACGGCATGTAATTTGTACCCCGCGCACGTAACAATATATTGGAGACTTTAGAATATCTGGGACGTGTGTAATATGTATCGGAGAATTATATATATATTGGAGACTTTGGCATATCTGGGACGTGTCTAAGTGACTCAGTTGGTCAGCGCATTCCCCCTGTAAGGGACTGGTCGCGGGTTCAAGTCCCATCCTATTAGATGTTCCCTTTTTCCGATCTAAATCTATAATTACTTTTATTTACAGATGCCAGATTGACAGCAACAGGCCAATGAGAAGAAAAATGGATACAATCAGAAGGCTGTTTCGATCTTCATTAGTCAAGGATCGTCTTTCTATGGCAGATGATATCTACACTTGGTCTATCACTTACCGAGAAGAGGGTAGTCTTTGAAAGGTTCATTCTTTACGACTTCAATGCCTTCACCGCCGCCGGTTTCGTTTTTGGATACCTCAGCCACGCAATATAACTGAGCCACTTGGTACTGGAAAAGAAAAAATATTTTCAGTTCTACATGCCATTTCAAACATGGATAACAAACTCAGCATTTACACGGATTTAGACTAGGCTAGATATCGGGTTAAATTAACGTGAGTTAACGTTGAGCGGTTACGCTACGTTCACACGGAGTCGTGTTTGGAACTACCAAATCGAATTTTTTGCAGGATTCTGTTTATTGGCAACCGTATTTCAATACATGAATTCACACATGCATTCAGTTTTAAGACACGGCAAGAAAATCGAATCTAGCTGAAGTTGACATCCAATTTGGCAGCTACAAAACGACCCGGCCGTACTGCAAAATGTAGGATCCGGTGCAGAGGCATAGGGCATCCAATACATGCGTTCATACGATACAAGCAGGTGTAGGTTCGGATTTTAAAACCGAATACCTGTCGGGTCGCAAAGACACCACCCACCAACGGTTGATCGTCTTTGTACTATTGAGTTTAGCCACTATCTTTTTCCATGAAGCTGACGGCTATAATACCAGTATATTGAAGCGTCGGTAGCTTAGTGGTTAAGGAGTCGACCCTACGATCGAGAGGTCCCGGGTTCGAATCCTGGCTATTACACTACCGACGTGAACCCACTCCTAACACAAGCAATCTAGCTTAGCTGGAGGGGTTAGAGGGAATATATATTATGGCAAGACTGTTCTGTGTTCACGTCCATCGCTTCCAAATAAATGAAGGACTGTGTCCATTCTTGTAAAAAAACCAGATGATGTGTTCACACGGTATCCCGATTTGGAGGCCCTCGCTTATGGCAACGCAACATATATGCCGTGTGAACACAACATTCAGTTCTTTTAAGATCCGATGAAAACAGGATTCGGCAAAACGTGACTCCGTGAGAACGTAGCTTTAGACGGCGCGGGCGTCTGTCGGAGGCGGCGGACGATATCGTATCACAGGTGACCCGCGCCTTACGCAGCGATGGTCTATGAATTTGCATGAAACAGCACGTCGCGCAGATGCCCGCGACGCGTGACAGGTGTCCGCGTCCGCTCAACAGACTGAACGGCCTTCATTATTTTATTAATTGAGCTGAGTGAGACGAAGTCGAGCGAAAGCTCCTCATACCAGACTTCAGGATTTTCTTTGTCACAGGTCTCCTCCTAAACTACTAATCCAATCAGAACCAAATTTGGCATAATTAAAGAGGTCAATCAGAGGAAGGTTTATGGATATATTTTGAAAAAATTAATGCTACCAAAGAGGAATGATCACCGTTAAAAAAATTCCAGATGGAATTACATAATAACCGCTCGAGACAATGTGACCAAACTTTACACGCTCAGAAAGCATGTCCAGAGTTGTGACTTTCAAAAAGAATTTTCAAAATCGGACTTGCCACGGAGGAATGATCACTTCAAAATTTTCTAAATCTGATTCACGATGTCTCACTCAGCTCAACATTGCAAGCAGCGATGCGCCTTGCAGACATAGTTATTAGCTGACACATCGTGGCTTCGCACGGGAATGTTTGCCGTTCCCGTGGGAACTTAGAGATGCAAAATAAGTATCGTGACTACTAATCAAATTTGATGACCAAATAATAGATGCTATGTTTTTACGTATCTCTACTATTATTCTAAAGCTAAAAAGTTTGTTTGATTGGTTGAACGCGCTTATCTCAGGATCTAGTGGTTCGAATTGAAAATTTATTTTTGTGTTGGATAGCCCATTTATAGAGGACTATTATCATTACGCTACTACCCAGCAGAGCGGAGCAGTAATTATAAATGTCAACAAGCCGCGGGGAACAGCTAGTGAATTATATATAAATGAATTACTTGAAAAAATAGCGGATTATGTCAGCAATTTGGCAACATAGCTTTCTCCGCCGGGTGAAAAGTCTAAAGACAGACCTTAAACAAGATGGAAAGTTGAAGTGCTGAATTATATGAGGGAGGGAGTGTCAAGTTTCCGAGGAAGAGTAAAGTGGAGAATCATGTGTACATTACCACGGAAAAAAGAGAAAGAATTACTTAAAAAAAAGTCATTTCCGTCATGTGTAACGTAAGCCTAAAACAAATTGTATCAATCGCAACGCATCAGTCGGTACAATAGGGTATTTGACTACTGCTAAAAAATAGTTCTGTATTATGTATTACAACATAAAAATGCAGATGGCATCAATATTTATTTGAGAACTGTTTTATTTACGATAAAAATCGATATTAAAGTTTGATTTAAAAAAAAGTACGCGCCATATCGGATTCCGTGACATGTGACGTCACACCAAAGTAAACACAGTAAGCGACTTAAAGCACGTTTATATAATTATTGAAATTAGTTGCAAAAATAATGGTTTATTTTGCGATATATAAGATAAAAGTGAAACATTATTAGTAATTAATAATTGAACCAGTCGATTAACACTAGGAAATGCAGACAGCCTGTATTGAAAAACTCTGTTTACTTATGTGTGACGTCACAGAGCGTTTATAAGCACTTGATCAAATCTCAAAAAAAGTGAGATTTTAATCTTGATTTTTTAACAAAAAAGTAACTTATTTTATATTGAAAATTAATAAAATATGTTTATTACGGTACACTTTATTAGGATGACAACAATTCGTACAATATTTTAAATATAGTCAAAATGCCTATTCGGAATTTAGGTACCGTCAAGGTTGAACTTAGATACTTAAAAGCTCGAGTCCGGAAAGCTGATGACACGTTGGGAGTGGGACGGAGGGCTTGCGATATGTACCTCCTACAGACATCGGTTACCCCACCCCACCCCGACGATCAGAAAGAAATAACATGAAAGAAAGAAACTTTTTATTAGTGCAAAGAGGCCACAAACTAAGTACTTACATAACATTACATGACATCTGAAAATACTGATCTTAAAATAACAGGAGCACAATAGTAACGTGGCACACAAATGCACCAAATGGGTGCCCAGTTCAGCATGTGCCAGATAGTAACCTGGCGCTGGTTTTGAACTGGAGCCCAACTGGTTAGTGACACACGGACGCCCCACCGTCGAAGCCGTGTGTTCTTGACGTGTTTACTGGTGTTTGTCAAATAAATAAGTTCATAAAGGTTTTTTTTTATACCACTCAGTTGGCAGACAAGCTCACGGCCCACCTGATGGGAAGCGGTTACCGCGGCCTATGGACGTGTGCAACACCAGGGGCGTCGCACTCGCGCTGCGGACCCTGTAAAAACCTTCTAATAGGGATTTTGACTATATTTAAAATATTGTACGAATTGTTGTCATCTTAATAAAATGTACCGTAAAAAACATATGTTATTAATGTTCAATATAAAATAAGTTTCTTTTTGGAAAAAAAATCAAGATATCTCACTTTTTGAGATTTGATCACGTGCTTATAAACGCCCTGTGACGTCACACATAAGTAAACAGAGTTTTTCAATACAGGCTGTCTGCATTTCCTAGTGTTAATCGACTGGTTCAATTATTAATTACTAATAATGTTTCACTTTTATCTTATACTAGCTGACCCGGCAGACTTCGTACTGCCTCAATCGATAGCACCTTTTAAACCTTCTCTGGACCTCCACAAATAATTCAAGACCAAAATTAGCCTAATCGGTCCAGCCGTTCTCGAGTTTTAGCGACACTAACGAACAGCAATTCATTTTTATATATAAGAAAGAAGATATCTCAAAATAAACCATTATTTTTGCAACTAATTTCAATAATTATATAAACGTGCTATAAGTCGCTTACTGTTCACTTGGTGTGACGTCACATGTCACGGGATCCGTTATGATACTTTTTTTAAATCAAACTTTAATATCGATTTTTATCGTAAATAAAACAGATCTCAAAAAAATATTGATGCAATCTGCATTTTTATGTTGTAATACATAATACAGAACTATTTTTTAGCAGTAGTCAAATACCCTCTAAAGGTGTCTTAAACAAGGGCTGTGCCGAGCCGAGCGCACGCGAAAAATCGTGCCGTCTCGCTCGGATGATGTGTAAAATCTATCCTAATATTATAAAGCTGAAGAGTTTGTTTGTTTGGTTGGTTGCACGCGCTAATCTCAGCAACTACTGGTTCGAATTGATAAATTATTTTTGTTTTAGATATTCTATTTATTGAAGAAGGCTATTGGCTATATATCATCACGCTACTATCCAGGGGAGCGGAGCAGTAATCATATATGTCAACAAATCGAGCAAATTTCCATACATTTTTGTAGAGTTAGTAAATACCGGACATCTATGGCACAAATGGGTGCCACGCGGGCGAAGTATGCCACAGGCGAAGCCGCGGAGCACAGCTATTTTAAACTAGGACGGTTACCAGCTTCGCAATCAACCCAAACTTAAGCTTAGCGAGATTTGCCTATCCAACAATAGGTCAACGTGACCTGTCGACTTTTTCCATTGATTTGGTTTTTCGGTGATTATTCCTCAATGGTAAGGCGGATCTGGACATTCGACCCCTTACGACACTCAGTAATGTCTACTTGATCACCGTGGCGAATTTAATCGAGATCGGTCAAACGGTCTCGGAGGAGTATCATTTGTTTGAAATGCAACTTTGAAACCAAAGACGCTTCGCTCGTCGCTACGCTTAATAATGCCAACCATGACATATTTATTTTTCTCACAGATCAACATCATCGTACATGCACACGACCTACGTATGTCGTAATTACAAGGCGAATGTTTCACACATTTTTCCGAGAGTTTCCGGGGTGTGCTATTCATCATCATCATATCAGCCGTAGGAAGTCCACTGCTGAACATAGGCCTCCCCCATCGACTTCCATTTTGAGCGGTCTGTAGCGGCCTGCATCCACCGAGAACCAATAGCCGATGGGGCAAAAAGGTTCTTTTGTGGAGACCACGTGATAGCAAGCGCAGCGTAGGAAGGCCTCCCGCAAGGTGGACAGACGACCTGGGTGCTATTGGTCCAACATAATTAATTTAATACTACGATTTTAACTCCTTAACGACTACTGTCTTGATAAACGTTCACGACGGATTCCTAGTGAGTAGTGTCACTAGGAATCCGTCGTGAACGTTTAGATACGTTTGTTGTTTAGTGAATCATAGATTACACTACTGAATGGTAGGCTGTTGTTATTCGTATGCATTACTCGCAAATTAAAACCTGATGTCATCAACGAAAATTGGTCCAAGTAAACCGAGTATGTACTGTTCGTATGTCATGTAAAATTCATCGAACTAAATAGGGTGTTCAGAAAAATTTGCTCTTAGAATAGGACGCGACGAGCCCGTGACGCACGTGGTAGGCGTGCAGTCCTTCTCCTCGCAGTATTCTCCAAGCCGATGTGTGGGAAATACCAATTTTTTTTTTCGTGGGGAAATCCCTTATCGCGACCAGCGTCACGTGTGATCGTCGCGTCACGTGACGCTGGTCACTGGTGGTGTTTTTTTTTAATTTTTATATATTTTATTTTATTTTACCCGATATTTTTTTATTGCTCGCTTAGTAATGTGCCTGGAAGATGGCAATAGGCTCGCCCCCTATTACATTGGGACCTAAACATAACTAGCGAATCGTGGTTGTCTAATGCACCTCTGCCTACCACTTTGTGGATACAGGCGTGAAGTTATGTTATGTTACCAATTGAAGAGTCAACTAAACTAAACAACAAGTAAACTAAACTTTAAAAAAATGCTACTATAAAATTCAAGACTATTTAGACGACAAACAAGCTTGGATATGAACTGTTTGCTCTCTCTCTATGCTACTCAAATGAAATATTGTACTTAGGTTAAGTAAATATGTTTGTAAATAGACCTAAAAAAACAGCCCACTGAGTTTCTTGCCGAAGTCTTCTCAAGGGTTCCATTCAGTAACGCCGCGTTTTCAAAACGCGTGCTTTCGAATCGATTTGTAAGAAAAACTATAAAAAATTTTTTTGTATTCAGTATGATCTGTCAAAACAATCTTCACTGTAGTGAGGTTATTAAACATTTAGAACCAGTCATAGTTAATTTCGTTTTCAATTAGATTTTGAGATTACAATGTTCGTTAGTTTTGAAATCATACGTTTAAAAAACGTAATTTTATTGAAGCCCCAGGACAGGGCTGCGTTTCGAACCAGTGGTCCATTTGCTAAACATTAATCATTTTTTTGACAATTTGTAAGTGCCTTTATAATGATCTATCCTACTAATCCTACTAATATTATAAACGAGAAAGTTTGTGAATATGTATGTACGTATCTTTGTTGCTCTTTCGCGCAAAATCGGCTGAACGGATCTGGCTGAAATTGGGAACAGGGATAGATTATAGTCCGGAATAACACATAGGCTTTTTATCCCGGGAATAGGTTCCCATGGGTTGCGGGTACGGGAACGTGATCTGAATTCGACGCGGGCGGAGCCGCGGGCAACAGCTAGTGCAGAATAAATTATTTTTGAGTTTAGTTTACTTTCAACACTGCCATTGTCAATAGTCCACATGCTGAATTCTTCCCTCTACCGCTTTGCGATTGAAATCTATACTCTATACATATAAATAAAATTGGAGTGTCTGTTTGTATTATTGAAATAACCGTTTTTTACTACATGTACATGAATATATATATCCGGTACATACACCAAAATAACATTTTTTACAATTTTTGTCTGTCTGCCTGACTGTCTGTCTGTATGTTTGTTCCGGCTAATCTCTGAAATAGCTGGACCGATTTTGATGGGACTTTTATTGGCAGGTAGCTGATGTAATAAGGAACAACTTGGGCTACGTTAACTTTAGATTGGTTAAGTAGAACTGGAGATATGACCAAAAAACGATAACCGACCTCCGCGCGGGCGGAGCCGCGGGCATCAGCCAGTAAATAAATAATTCTGTTGACGGTATTAGCTCGTGTGACGTCGTCGATGGTGGCGAAAAAAGACACGCTCGGTTTATTGACCCCTGACGCAAAAACGACGGGGTGTTATAAGTTAGATGTGTCTGTTTGTATGTCTGTCTGTGGCATCGTAGCTCGCGAACGGATGAACCGATTGTGATGCGGATATTTTTTGTTCGAAAGCCGATATAATCGTGTTGGTTCTTAATTATAACTAAATTGTTTCGGGGGTTTTTTTAATTTTTAAATTAATCATGCTATTTATTGTACACGTGCTATCTATGCTCCTCTATATCTGTGGCATTACATGTACAGATGCAGGGAGGAGCGAATATCTGTTTTAGCTAACTTGGCACGATACGACTAATATCAGTTGCAAGTTTTTGAAACTAGTTATATTAGTAGCAGCAGGCCTACCATGAAACGGACATCCGAAGTTTCTGGCGATTGCCCGGTATGCATTCATCCCGCAATATTTAGCGTAGATACATCCGAATTTTCTGGCGATTGCCCGGTATGCATTCATCCCGCAATATGAAACGTACATCCGAAGTTTCTGGCGATTGCCCGGTATGCATTCATCCCGCAATATGAAACGTACATCCGAAGTTTCTGGCGATTGCCCGGTATGCATTCATCCCGCAATATGAAACGTACATCCGAAGTTTCTGGCGATTGCCCGGTATGCATTCATCCCGCAATATGAAACGTACATCCGAAGTTTCTGGCGATTGCCCGGTATGCATTCATCCCGCAATATGAAACGTACATCCGAAGTTTCTGGCGATTGCCCGGTATGCATTCATCCCGCAATATGAAACGTACATCCGAAGTTTCTGGCGATTGCCCGGTATGCATTCATCCCGCAATATGAAACGTACATCCGAAGTTTCTGGCGATTGCCCGGTATGCATTCATCCCGCAATATGAAACGTACATCCGAAGTTTCTGGCGATTGCCCGGTATGCATTCATCCCGCAATATGAAACGTACATCCGAAGTTTCTGGCGATTGCCCGGTATGCATTCATCCCGCAATATGAAACGTACATCCGAAGTTTCTGGCGATTGCCCGGTATGCATTCATCCCGCAATATGAAACGTACATCCGAAGTTTCTGGCGATTGCCCGGTATGCAATCATCTCGCAATCGGGCCCGAAGATGAAATTTGAAGTAACTTCATGGTACGTAAATGCTACGTCTCGTTCGAGTCTGAAGTTACGGATATACATGGTAGCCCTCAAGATCGAATGAAAATAACTTGTTCTCGTGACAATGTAATTATAACAATGTAGGTACATAGTCAACCGCCCCCGCTGGCCGGCGGGGGGGTATCCGAAGGGATTTCCGCACGAAAAAAATAAAGGTACATAGTCATTGTTTTAACTTTACGGTTGAAACTTTTAATATATGTATGTTATGAGGCCTTCGTACAGATTAAATATATAAAAAGTTATATATAGATTTATTTTGTATATTACTGCCGTGATGGACTAGTGGTATAGCCTTGCGCTACCTACTGTTTGACGACCTCTGTGGCGTAGCGGTAGTGCATTCGACTGCTAAGCCAAAGGTTGCGGGTTCGATTCCCGCTCAGTGCAAATATGTATATTTGCATTGGTCTGGGTGTTTCTATGTATAATATGTATTTATTTACAAAAAAAGAAGTATTTAAGTATGTTTATCCGCATTCTAGAACCCATATGACAAGCTCAGCTTAGTTTGGGTCTAGATGGCGTTGTGTACTTTGTCCTACAATATTATAAAAAAAAAAATATTATAAATTTTATGTAATATAGAGCGGGTTAGTCCTGGGTCGATAGTGATTCAATTTTTTCAGTACACTCAGTACAGTTAAATTCTGAGTCCCAGTGGCCCGATTCCATAGCGTCACGTTTTCAAAACGCGCGGTTTCAATTCGATTTATAATTGAAAAAAAATAACAACATTTACATTTTAAACACTGACAAACAACATTTACATTAAACACTGACAAAAACACACAAAATTGCGTGGAGCACTGGCACAAATGAGTAATAGTCTATACACTACACAGTCAGCTGCTGCGAACTATAGGCGCCGCCATATTGGCCTTGGCTGCTATGACGAGCGCCTTTCACTTTATCCCTACTCCGCGGCCGATCATCACGCGACATGCAACACACAAAGGAAAAAGTTTGAGACGATGTAATAAAAGTTTCACTTTAAAAATTCTTTGGTATTCAATAAAATCTGCCTCAATAAAACCGACATAGTTTTTACGTGAAGTTAACCTTCAAATCAGTTAAAAATAGTGGTAATTCAACGATTAAAATGTCTTCAGTTATAATAATCCTGTTGTCACACAAGTTCTGTTTATCCTATTAGAGTCATGAACAGGCAGAGTTTTACACATGTTATTTCTGGGCGATACAGACAGTGGGGTGTTGGGCTAGGAAACCTCCACCATCCTAATTTTAAAAATAAAATACTGGGGGATAGTGAGCATTCCACCTCACGAGCAAACCGCCTCATCATCATCTTAGCGTGTTCCCCAAAAAATATGGGCGATGAGCATTTCGTTTCGCCAGCAAATCATTATCTTAGGCATTGTTCCTTGCTGCATCCGAGCTCAGAGCCCAGGGTCCGCTTACTCCTACTACTTTAGATTTGGCTTAAGCGGCTTTTATGGGTGCGACTGCCATCTGACACTGACTGAACCCCAAGAGGATAGCCTGCGCCAGAGCCTCACCCGACAATCAGCAGGTGTACCGGCTTGCAAGTAAAGTTGGTAAGGCCATTTGGCCCCCAGTGTCTTTTGGTGCGTGATACATACTAGCCGCCTCTCCCGACAATAAAATATTTAGCCCGATTTTGTGTGGTTTTTACTTTTTTACGACATAATTGCTTCGGCGTGCCCTCGCCCTCGGCTATGTGGTACCCGGAGAATTGCACACGAAGCGGAAAAAAAAGTTAATTCGTAGATTATATATATCTATATAATATGTTTAAAAAAAAAACAACTTCAGTTCAAAGTCCACAAGAATAAAATATAAACAGTTCTGAATGAATTCGAGGTTAAAACGCTGTAATATCCATGTCATGTCATAATAAGACTGTTTTAAATGTATGTATGTAATAAACTCAAATGCCTCTGTATGATATGTTTTTAAGATAAGATTTTCTACGTTTAAATATAGCTCAAACAAATCGATCGAACGAAATCGAGTTTCAAAACGCATGATTTCAATTCGATTATACAGAAAAGAGTAAAAAAATGTTATTTGTTGATCTGTGAAAACAAAGTCTACCTATCGTTTTCGGAGGTTATTGAATTTTCAGAATCACTGTTTGATTCGTTTTCAATTGGATTTTGAAAACCCATTCTGGATGCAAATTTCAAATGTTTAAAAAAATGGCCGCGGTAGCCTAGTGGTATGGGTAATGGACTGCTGAGACGAAGTCTCGGGTTCGATCCCAGGTTTTACCATGGCACACACCAATGACTTTTCGATGCTTTTCGAAGTTATGTGTATATTTATCGCAGGTTTATAAGTGCCCGGTTAATGGCAATAAGCTCGCCACCTATGGGACCGAAACATAAACTGGCGAAATGTGGGTGCTAGCTAGCACCTCTGCCTACCCCTTCGGGGATATAGGCGTGAGTTTATGTTATGTTATGTAAAAAAATGGTTTTAATGCGACCTTTCGACCCAGAACCTCTTCTCTAGATTGACAATAAATCTTATAAGGAACTAAAACTTAATCAATGACCGTTTCTATTTTACTTTAAATGTTGCCATATATAAAAACAACCATTGATGGTTAAATGCAAATGACAATCGTTTTAAAATAAAATGGTTAAATGACGTGATATACGTAATAATAAATCGTAATGCTATATTAAATTATATCGCAGATAATTAATTCCGAACTACAACTTTACTTAACTAGTTTATTTGAGGCGGAAACGAACCCGCAACCTTTGGCTTAGCAATCGATTGCACTACCGCTACGCCACAGAGGTCGTCAACTGAACTGAACTAGGTTTTTAAATTTTATTCAGAGGAATTATTCATTGCGCAAAAAAATGGCAACGCAGTTTAGTACGCCTTGATCAAGGTTCCTATTCATTTCATCATGAAATCTTTCCAATTATCCAGTAATCTTTCCAAGAGTGGTAGAGACAAGCAACAGTCATTTTGGCCGTTGCATGAATGGGCCGACTCGACCGGGGAAGCACCACTCTCTCACAGAATATCGACGCCAAGTAACAGTATTTGAACTGTTGCGTTCCGTTTGGTGAGTGAGAGTGCCGGAGCCCAAACTCCTTTCCCATCCCCTCCCAAACTCCTTTCCCATCCTTTCCTTTACAGGGTCGGCAGCGCGAGTGTGACGCCAATGGTGTTGCACACGTCCATAGGCCGCGGTAACCGCTTCCCATCAGGTGGGCCGTGTGCTTGTCTGCCACCTTAGTGGTATAAAAAAAAAAAGTTATATGCGCTAATATTGTCCGCTAAACGATATATATGTTATCTGGCGCAATATTGCCGCATGTTCGGCCAATGTGTGCAGCCAGCTATGGACAACTAATTGCCAGAGCGGAAATGGACGACCAATCACAAAGGTAAATTGGTGATGAGACGTTCAATTACAATCAATGTGATTGGTTAATTTCTGCATGAATTCTTACTCCGTGACACGCAAATTGATGATGAAATCGAGCAGTTTATTCGTCACTGTCGTTAATTGATCCATTCGCGCATCAGCGCTGGTGTTGCGAACGTCGACAAACTTTGGTGAGTTGCTGACCAATTACAATTAATTGAGTCTTATTTCAATTTGTGACTCTACGTAAATAGCTAGGTACGATTTCCCAGCAGAAGCAGGCCAGGACGGCGGGGCCTCTAGCGCCCTTCCCCCAAACCGGGCCAAGACGGGGACACCGTGGTTCCCAAACCCGAGGGGGCCATCTCGAAACCGGAGATGGCCCAGGATCAGTCGGGGTGCGAGGGATATGCTTTACGGGCAACCTTACACCTCGGCGTCTGAAGACCAAAGACGGCGTGCGGTTTTAGTCGGTTCAAGGCCGACATAACCGCCCCCGCTGGTCGGCGGGAAGGTATCCGAGGGGAGGGGTGTGTGTTGGGTAACCTCCTCGAGTGTCGCTCCGATTCCGATCCCGCTGCAGTCCGGGGGGAACGGAATCGGAGCGGCCGGTACACCCTGGGCGGCGGTCAATGGCTTCCCCTTCACCCCTTCATAGGGTTGGCATTGATCGTCGGCCAATACCCAACGTGGCGGGAACACATCGCTCATCCTGTCTCCTCTGCTTTCAGAGGAGACAGGATGAGCGATGCTGTTAGTGGTGAGATGGCCCAGGGTCAGCCGGGGTGCGAGGGATATGCTCTATGGGTAACCTTACACCCCGGCGTCTGAAGACCCGAGACGGCGTGCGGTTTTAGTCGGTGCAAGCCCGACATAACCGCCCCCGCTGGCCGGCGGGGGGGTATCCGAAGGGATTTCCGCACGATAAAAAAAAATAAAAAAAAAAAGGTATCCGAGGGGATTTCCACACGAAAAAATAATAATAATGGAACGCTGTGGTATGGTAGATGTGGTGACCAATATGGAGAAGAGGATGCTTAGATGGTTCGGACTAGTAGAGAGGACGGACGAAAGAGCATTGACGAAACAGATTTAAATCAAAATATCTTTATTCGTGTACGTCACAAAGTAACATGAATGATAGTCAAGATTATTACTTCTACATTTACTGCCATTGTAACGCTTTATAATACAAGATCATGGGATGTAGCTCTTTGTATTTTATTGTACTTTATCCGTAACAACAACTGTCAAAACATGCTATGGGAATTAGTTATAGAAGTTTGATGTTATTTCTAAGAGCAATCTTTTCATATCATCATCATCATCATAAACCTATTCTAGTGCACTGCTGGACATAGGTCTCCCCTAATGAGCGCCATAGCGCCCTGGCGCTTGTCGCATCCAGCATCTGCCCGCAGTCTTTCAATCAATTTTTCATATAGCCAACTATAATCTAAAGTTTGTATATTGGCTTCAGTCCCGACTCACACGTAGAAGTGGGCTAGGCTATTGCCGTCAGCCACGCACTTTTGCCAGAATCCGTTTCGATAAAGAGAAAAACCTAAGGCCCACTGTCCATAGAGGCGTAGCTTCATAGACGTGTGTTGTACGCTTGGTGTACTGCAAGTGTACATTTCCATTCGTTTGTGGCAATGCCATCGGACGCCGCAGGCCTACTGTCTACTGTCCGACTGTATGTTACTGTCGGATGAAGAACCGCCTTAACCCCTAGTTGCCAAATACGACACTCAAGCAAGAGAGGGGCATTAGAAGGTTTTTACAAGGTCGGTAGCGCCCATTAGGTGGGCCGTGTGGCCTGCCACCTAAGTATTATAGAAAAAAAAAAAAAAAAAGTGGCCCTTGTACTGCGCCGAGAATAAAGCGGTAGATTTATTCATGTGTCTCCAAGGTTAAGGTCAATTCAAATCAATCAAATCGATGTAGACTGCTGCACTTGTGCCATTCCCATAGATTAACCTTACAAAGTGAATCAGTCATTACGGCTATACATATGGTTTCTTCTGATTCATTTTGAATTGAGAAGAAGCTTTAGGTACTGTGTAATGGGGGCCATTGCGAAACCGGAGATGGCCCAGGGTCAGTCGGGGTGCGAGGGAAATGCCTAATGGGCAACCTTACACGTCGGCGTCTGAAGACCCGAGACGGCGTACGGTTTTAGCCGGTTCAAGCCCGACATAACCTCCCCGCTGGGATTCCGCACGAAAAAAATTAATTCAAGATGCAACAATCTGTTTTTCTCAGCAGATTGCTGGGGTAGACTTCTTTCTTCTTAGTCGCTATCTTCATTGCTGAAGGTCGTGTCCAGTAGTAGCAGTCTCTTCGACAACCCGATGCACTAAATTTCTCCATCTGGTTCTATCCGCGGCGGTCTTGATAGCTTCTGGTATTGGCAGGCCAGTAAGTTTCTTGACTGCGTCCGACCAACGAGTAGGTGAGCGACCGCGTGGTCTTTTCCCGTCAACCTGTCCAACTACCATCAGCTTTTCCAAGCTATCAGGGTTTGCACGAGCCATGTGGCCGAAATATCGTAGTATCCGTTGGAAACAGATAGTGGACAGCCTTGTTGTTATGCCGAGTTCCTTGAGTATAGACACATTGGTTCGGTATGCGGTTCAAGGAATGCGTAGCATCCGTCTGCAACACCACATCTCAAAAGCATCAATCCGTGCTCTCTCCGTTTTCCTCATGGTCCAGGATTCAGCGCCATAAAAGAAGATTGAGAACACCAATGTGCGTACCAGCCTCACTTTAGTTCTGCGAGATATGTTGCGATCTTTCCATACCTTATTGAGTTTAGACATTGCTGATTTCGACATTTGAATTCTCCGAGCGATCTCTTTCCCGCTGTCACCGTCACTGCTCAGAAGAGAGCCAAGATATATAAACTGATTTACAAATTCAAGATCATTGAGCTCATGGGAGCGAATCAGTGTACCAGGTCTGTCTACTACCAACACTTTGGTCTTTGCCTTGTTTATACTGAGGCCGACTGATTCACTCTCTTTTTCCACTCTAGATAACAGTTCAGCCAGTTCTTGCTCTAATGATGCAAAGAGAGTAGTGTCGTCCGCATATCTCAAGTTGCTGACCTTTTTGCCGCCAACTGAGATTCCACCTTCCCAACCGTCTAAGGCTCGTCTCATAATGTACTCTCCGTATATGTTAAAGAGGATCGGCGAGAGAATACATCCTTGCCTAACACCTTTTCTAGGCTTGAAGGGCTGTGACAAGGTACTGTTTACCTTTACAACCATGTTGCTATCTTGGTAGAGGTTTGCAATGAGACTGGTGATGTGTCTGGGTACTCCCATTTCTATTAATATTTTCCATAAATATTCCCATCTGACACAGTCGAACGCTTTCGAGTAGTCGACGAAGCACATCAGCATTGGAATGTTGAACTCGCGACACTTTTCGATGATCTGTCTGACATTCACAATCTGTTCCCGTGTGCCTCGGCCTTTCACAAATCCCGCTTGTTCTGCTGGTATCTGCCACTGAAGGTAAGCTTTGAGGCGTTCGTTGATCACATAAAGCAGAACTTTACTTGCATGGGATATAAGCGCTACAGTCCGATAGTTGCCACAGGACTTAGTTGACCCTTTCTTGTGCAGTGGTACTAAAACAGATTCCTGCCAGTCACTAATCCATTCACCTGTACTCCAGATCTGATTACACAGGTTTTGTAGGAAGTGCACTCCGGTATCTCCTATGAGTTTTAAGTCTTCAGCGAAAATACAGTCGCTACCGGCTGATTTGTTTGGTTTTAACTTCTTCAGAGCATACTCAATTTCGGATTTTAGTATGTCTGGTTCCATAGGAGTGTCCACTAGGCTATGGCGGGGGTTCAGTGAATTTGTCAAAGCATCAGCGTACAAATCTTCACAATAGCCTCGCCACCTTTCTACTACCTTATCAATTTCTGTTAGTAAAATCCCACTGGCATCCTCCACCGCCCAAGTTTTCACTTTGAAGTCCCACGTTATGCGTTTGATTTTCATAAAAAGATCTCGGGTGTGAACTTTCTCAGCATGATTTTCGATCTCAGTACACATGTTGTTAAAGTACTGGTTTTTATCTTCCCTGCTGCGTCTTTGTATTTCTGCTGAAAGAGCTTTATATTGTTCATGGCTACCGTCACATGAGAGGTGTTGAAGTAGATCTTTTCTTTTAATAATGAGGTCCCATGTCTCCTCAGATAACCAAGAACTTCGGGGTATGTCACGCATGTTCCTGAGACTTTCATTGTGAGCAGATAACAATAGCTGTTTAAAATTCCTCCAATTATCATTCACATTTGAGTTACTGTCCATCAATGTGCCCGCTTCCATCATTTCCTGAAATCGTGTCTTAAAATTTATCTGTTCTCCGGGTGTAAGCCGTCGTTTCTGTTTGTCGATAACGCGTTGACATTTTTTCAGTTTAATTATCATTTTCGCCACTAGAAGGGCATGATCACTGTCGCAATCGGCACCTGGGTAGGTTTCGGTATTTAGAATACACGATTTCCATCTCTGAGGCACGGTAATATAGTCGATTTGATTTCTGGTTCTATCCCCAGGCGATATCCACGTGTAAAGTCGTCGAGGATGTTGTTTGAATCGGGTATTCATTATGGAGAGAGAGTTTGCCGCACAGAACTGCAGCCATCGTTCGCCTCTGTCATTTCGTACGCCAAGTCCATATCGTCCCACAACATCCCTTAGGTGTGAATCATTCTCCGTGCATCCTATTTTAGCATTCATGTCTCCTATTAAGACATTCATATCCCTTTTGGGTAATGAGTTAAAGGTGTCTTCAAGTTTTGCATAGAATGCGTCAATGTCGGCTTCACTGGCGCTTGCCGTAGGTGCATACACTTGAATTATATTGAGAAGACAGGGTTTTGTGTTTATCTTCACAGTGATTATGCGATCGAACCCCTAAAAGTTAAGGCTTCAAAGTACAAGCTCTGAATGAAACCGAGATTAACGCTGGGATGCCAGGAGCTGGTAATCTGTAGCTCAGGCCTAAATTTTGCAGAACATTATATGTGAAATGTTACAAAGCGATAAACATGAACTAACATCACAGAAGTGCGCCACATTTCTAGAACTTCTCTCGTATTTACGTATCTAAATAGAATAAAAACATCTGCCCAGAGTATTTTCTTAAGACAACACGATAAACTGGAATTTCAAAATACCTAACTAGATGCTTTTCTATTTCTAAATTGAATCAGTACGTGTGTTGACGAATGGCGAGTGTAAACATCAATACGGAATAATTTACGACGGAGTAAAACAACAATTGGAGCAAGTGAATCCTTTTTTTTTTTATTTAAGACACGTCAATTTGACTTCACCTCGCCTGATGGTAAGCTGAAGGTAAAGTCTCAGGAAAGAGGGTCACCATTACATACACGTACCATGTTAACAATGGTGGCACTCTGCTTGACGGCCTCATCAGAAGAGGATTGTCGTCGCAGCACCGCGTGACACCCACCGGTCCCACTAGTGCTGCGACCACAATCCCCCTGCCCCCTGCCTATGCACTTGCTGACCCCTGAACGCAATCAAACCGAAATTGGATTACTATGGAGGGTTTTTCGCAATCGTGCACAGTGGTACCTACCCGGCCGAATTGTGTGACAAATTTGTGTCATCACTACCACCAGTACTCCTAAAGTGGAGACCGCGTATCGGTATTATTGGTGTCTTCTTTTTTTAAGTGGGGCACGTCAGTAGGACTTCCCTTTTTTTTCTTACTTGTGGAAACCTCCACGGGCTTCACCCTACCGGAGCTAACGGTGAGATGGGTAAGTCGGACTTGAACCGACTAAAACCGCACGATGTCTCTTGCGTCAGCCATGTGGTATGGGGAATCCCCTATGCTTTGCTGAGGATCTAATCCCCCCCTCCCTTAAAGAGAGGCGCACGCGTAAACACGACGCGCCGCTGCCCTGAGCCTGCTTCCGCTATGTTGTCGGCAAGCCTCTATCGTCACCCGCCCAGCCCAGGCCCACACTCGCGCTGCTGACCATGGCCGGCACCAGGGTCTGCAGCGTGTAAAGCTTCCTGCTCCAACGGCTGCTTCAAGGACACGGCGCTGCTCCATCCACGCTGGGCACTCAATATGACTTCCCCTTACCTGATGGTCAGTTCAAGAGCAAGTCTTAGGAATGCGAGTGCAAATACACGTTACAATACTTACAATGGAGACCCTCAGTTTTAACGCCTCATCAGATGCTTTTTCACGCTCCACTAAAGAACCCGGGAATGTAGAAAGACATGCGGCAAAGTTAAGAGGTGTCGAATTCGTTGGTCTTGGATGGAATTGGTTGCACCGTATAAGGGGTGACACGGGTGACACCTCAGCACTGCACGTGTTGTTCTTGAAAGGAAAGGAGAGGGTGGGACCAGCTGAAAGAGCTCATCGGAACACTCGCCATGGTATTCCCTGAGACTTTAACCTTTACTTTACCATCAGGCGAGGTGAGGTCATATTAATATGACTTTAATAAAAAACGGAAGGTAAGACGTCCCCCAGTCATATGGAGTGACGACCAGAAAACTAAAGCTGGCTAGAATGAATGCGGAAGGCGGAGGACCGGGTGCTACGGCCTGAAGACCTGTGTCCAGCAGTGGACTGCAAAGCTAATTGATTGAAGAAAACAATTCACTTCTGCGGTTAGTCACCATATTCCGATGCTATCGCAAAATAGCAGGATGTCGATGACGCGATCTAACGCAGTATAATCCGGAGATCGCGAACATAGGTATACAATACTAAATTTTGCTGGAGTTTTGCCCGCGTGGAATTCTGATCCAGTTCCCACTTCCTATAGTTATAGCCTGTGTTACTCCAGACTATAATCTATCCCTATACCAAAATTCAGTCAAATACGTGCTGCCGTTTTTGCGTAAAAGAGTATCAAATATCCATACTCACAAACGTTCGCGTTTATTATATTAATAGGATCAATAGATCAATACAGTCTTAAAGTCACCGTTGCCCGAAGTGACGTATGCAACTGAGTTAGAAAAAAGTTCGGAAGATAATGAGTGTGTCATACATAACATGAACACAATAGCCTGGCCGTGTAAATTGCGGCCTTAACCCTATTCTTCTAGCACGTAATTTAGGGGGAGTCCATACAGTCGTCCACTGAGAATGTTCAGACTCGTTGCTGATAAGGCATAACGAAGAATAGAACAGTAATTGAGAGAAGGGGGTATATATGGTGCCTTATTTTTATGCAGAATTAGTTTTTTGCTAAAAATGATCTGCGGCGACCGCCAAACTACAAACCTCTAGCCATGACGTCTCTTAGTCAGTTGGGAGTGCCCAAGACGTGCTGGCTTGAGGTCGTAGCAGATGACACGCGTGCAAATAGTCTCGCCACCATAGATGCACAAAACCGTGTGAAGTGTAGAAGTGAAAGCCGGAAAGTAGACCCCGGACTCCGAGGCCGAGCCTCGAATGGGACCGGGACTAAGTAGTTGATGATGAGTTTTTTAGTCATGATATTGTCGGAAGTTTACGCGAAAGTTACACATTGAAATAAAATTATTTTAAACGGATTCTATCATTCACCTAATTAATTCCAAGAAAAATAAAAATACAATAAGACTTCATGACACTGTGAGCTCTTTCTGCGTAAATAGTAACACGAACAATTCAGCATAGTTCGCGTACTTTGAGATAACTTACACTTCAAACTACAAGACAACAACCATATTTTTAGTCTCCCCTTGGCCATGGCTGCTGAAAAGCAATCGAAACGTCGGATTCAATGTAAATAATACACTAGGAATTCAGTGCAGAGTGCGACTGAAATAAATTGAGCTGAGCGAGCAGGACTCTTACTTGTAAATAAGGTAAATTTGGTAAAAAGATCGCGCGAGTAGTTGCGCAAACGGCTATGCCGCGTATAAGAGATACACAATCATAAAATAACATAAAATAAATCGCGATAGAATCCGTTTAAAATAGTTTTATTTCAAAGTTTTTCAGTCAATAATATTTTACACACCTACGATTCGCCAGTTATGTTTAGTTCCGAATGTAATGGCGAGCCTATTGACATCTACCGGGCACATCGTGGGTGGGTAATACACCTCTGCCTACCCCTTCAGGGATACAGGTGTGAAGTTATGGTAATTATTTACCTATGTCGATATGTATCAAGCTAACAGTATGCTATAGTTCGCCATATTAGCGATATACAAACATTTTGTAGCTCCATATAGTAATGGTATACCTTTTTCTTTTCGCGCGGAAATCCCTTCGTATACCCCCCCCCCAGATTAATAGGCCCCCCCCGATTATAAAAACCAGCAGGTTACTAAAACCGCACACCATCTCGGATCTACAGACGCCAGGTCGATACCTCTGTACTATTGTGCACCAAGAGCTGCGTGTCACGGAAATGATGACGCTAGGTGAATGGAGTCACGCGAAAAGATCGCGTGGGGAACTCGTGCATCCGCGGAAGCTTTCATGTCAAACTGCAGGTGTCACCTTCTGTGGCAGGGAAATCTGGTGTACACTAGAAGGAATATCCCAGAGGCGCCGAACAGCCTTGACAACCAACATAGGAGACCCCGATGTGTTGTAGGGGTCAAAATACCCGTTCCCTTTTAAAGGCGCGAGCGGCCACAAGACGCGCCACCACCCTGGGACTGCTTCTAGCTTAAATCGTCACCGCAATAATAAATGCCTACACACAATTTAATCTTTGATATTTTTTATACATACAGTCCATTAAAAACGTACGAAGGCAGGGTCGAGGCCGCACGCGATTAACATAAATCCTATTTTTCAACTGTACCTAAATATAATTAGTTTGGTTTTAACCATATTCTCAAGTTATTAATATAATTTATAAATGAGGTTCACAAGAAGCTAAGTCACGTTGACCTCAAATCTAGAAGTCATACTTAGATATGCACAAACCATTACTTATCTGTGGTTCTATCTATCATGCAATAGACAATGCAATTGTTACAAATGCGGCAATAAATTAAAAACAAGGAAGCCGTAACTGTCAAGGTTTAAGTTTTTACTTAGACGCGCATGCGTTAAAATCATGAAAAAGTAAAGTAGTTGTGTACCTGTACATTGAAAATTATAAAAAAATATTATTTTTTTTGGAATTCTCGTCTGTTTGTTCGCGATGGACGTAATAACTGCTTAATGGATTTTGATACGGCATACATCATATTTTAAATCTACCGTATGTTTGATTGCAGTTGGTTAAGTAGAATCGGAGATATGACCGAAAAAAGCGACAACCGACCTGCGCAGAGAGCGTTATAAAATTTTCAAACTTGTAATTCGAGTGGCTAACCGTCTCATATTTCTGTCTGCTTCTTAAGTTTGACAGATGTGACTAATCCTCATCATCATCATCTTGGCGTTGTTCCCGGATGCATCCAAAGCTTTTAATCCAGCGCCCGGTGTCCGTTTACTCCTTCTGCTCCTCCTGGTTTGGCTTATCAGCTTTTATGGGAGGATCTGCCCTCTGACCTCCCAACACTGAGACGATTGCGAAAAACCCTCCATAGTAATCCAAATTTCGGTTTGATTGCGTTCAGGGGTCAGCAAGTGCATAGCCGGGCAGGGGGATTGTGGTCGCAGCACTAGTGGGACCGGTGGGTGTCACGCGGTGCTGCGACGACAATACTCTTCTGATGAGGCCGTCAAGCTGAGTGCCACCATTGTTAACATGGTACGTGTTTGTAATGGTGACCCTCTTTCCTGAGACTTTGCCTTCAGCTTACCATCAGGCAGGTGAAGTCAAATCGACGTGTCCTAAATATACAAAAAAAAAAGGTGCGCCCGCGCCAGAGCCTCGTTCGTCAATCAGCAGGTCCACCGGCTTGCAGGTGAGTTTGGCTTGTACCCGTAGGTCTTGGTGGGGGCTCATACACCCCACAGATTAGACTTATAAACATAACATAACTTCACGCCTGTATCCCCGAAAAGGTAGGCAGAGGTGTATTACACACCCACGATTCGCCAGTTATGTTTAGATCCCAATGTAATAGGGGGCGAGGCTATTGCCATCTACCGGGCACATTATTAAGAGAGCGATAATTAACATTAGACTTATACGAAACTGGATATATTGGGGTGTATGGAGGCCTCACCAGAGCCTCGTTCGTCAATCAGCAGGTCCACCGGTTTCGGGATGCGTAGGATATGCTCTATGGGCAACCTTACACCCCGGCGTCTGTAGACCCGAGACGGCTTGCGGTTTTAGTCGGTTCAAGCCCGACATAACCGCCCCCGCTGGCACGCGGGGGGGAAACCGAAGGGATTTCCGCACGAAAAAAAAAAAAAAAAAAAGGTATTCTTGACCTTATACCGTGTCAAGATCACGATAAGGATCAAGGTCGCGTCCCGCGTCGCCGTCTGGTCAGTTTTTCTTTTTTCAAGTTCATTGTAATTTTGCCAGTCTTTATCGTTTTGCAGCAATTGACGTGTTTGTATTGTAAAGACCGTATTCCAAACATTAACTACACCTACACAAAAGCAAAGCATTTGGAGGTAGCTATTTTCAGCGTTTTGCTTGATAAACGGCTTATGAACTTATGCACTACGAATGCGTTTGTTGCCACAGCAAAACGCTATCTTTGCCCCACCAGGGTGTCAAAGGGCCCCGATATCTTTGGGGCAAAAGCTCAAACCTGTACCCATTGTCCGACGGACGAGTCAGACGGTAGTCGCTCTGAAAATGTATTAATCATTGACCAAATTATCTTAGAACAAGCGCAGCGCGGGCTCCACGGTGAAAGTCTTGAGTGGAACCGGGACCAACCTCAAAATGATGATGATGATGACGCAAATAGATCACCGACCGACGCACAACGCAACCCCATCCTGAGAAATCTCCGGCAAGAACCACAGCGGGCTTCGATTATTTACAAACGTATTTTTTAACAGTGACGCAGTCTGATCTTTTGATATTTTAGCCCATGAACACTGAGGAAGTAATAGTTATGGAAAAAGGAATTACAGTGAACCCCGGGTAATCCGACAAACGTTTCGAGTACAATGTCAGACTATCGAATTTGTTGGATTATAGAGTACTGCCTAAAGTTGGATCGTTCATTATTTTTTTACGACAAATTACAGAACAAATTTGTCAGATTACACGCCTAAGACAAAGAAGCCTAAGCCTAATAGCGTATAGCCTAACTAGGAATTCAGTGCAGGGTGCAACTGAAATAAATTGAGCTGAGCGAGCAGGACTCTTACTTGAAAAATAAGACATCTTACTACTGACTTTGACTTTGGTCGCGCGCATAGCTAAGGCCGCGCGCTTATGAAACTGTTTTTCTATGATTATTCCTCAATGGTACATTGTATTTGAACAGTTGACCCCTCTAAACACTCAGCGGTGACTACGCTATCACCATGGCAAATTTGGTCAAGATCGGTATTGTGGTTCCGGAGGAGTACAGTCTCGACCAAGCGGCTTAGCCACGTATAAGAGCTTCGCTCCGCTCAGCTCAAGAAGTACAGTATAATCCTGATTTCTTCGAAAGAGCAAAAACTCTACCGTACTTCATATGTTTGACAAATATTCAACAGCGATATTATGCATGTTGAATTACAGGGGGCGCCGGATTGGGGTGTGTGTTGGGTAACCTCCTCGAGTGTCGCTCCGATTCCGATCCCGCTGCAGTCCGGGGGGAACGGAATCGGAGCGGCCGGTACACCCTGGGCGGCGGTCAATGGCTTCCCCTTCACCCCTTCATAGGGTTGGCATTGATCGTCGGCCAATACCCAACGTGGCGGGAACACATCGCTCTCCGTACTCCTCTGCTTTCAGAGGAGACAGGATGAGCGATGCTGTTAGTGGTGAGATGGCCCAGGGTCAGCCGGGGTGCGAGGGATATGCTCTATGGGTAACCTTACACCCCGGCGTCTGAAGACCCGAGACGGCGTGCGGTTTTAGTCGGTGCAAGCCCGACATAACCGCCCCCGCTGACCGGCGGGGGGGTATCCGAAGGGATTTCCGCACGATAAAAAAAAAAAAAAAAAAAAAAAAAAAAAAAAGGGGCACAAGGTGTCGACAGCCTAATACATGTACTATTTAATGCCCAGTGCCTTAGTGTAATTCATAGTTGCGAAGTTCAATATCGCGATGTACGTTACAGCGAAAGTTTACTATTGCGACGGACGTTGTTGCGAAAGTTCATCATCGCGATGTACGTTACAGCGAAAGTTTACTACTGCGACAGACGTTGTCGCGAATTTTGGTTGCTACTAAAGTGGGTTAGGTTAGGTTAGAACTGTGACCCCAACAGAGCGCCGGAACCACTGGTCTTTTTCTTTTTAGTATAGAACTTTCGCGACAACGTCTGTCGCAGTAGTAAACTTTCGCTGTAACGTACATCGCGATAATGAACTTTCGCAACAACGTCCGTCGCAATAGTAAACTTTTGCTGTAACGTACATCGCGATATTGAACTTCGCAACTATGAATTACACTCCCAGTGCCTTAATAAATTACGATTAATCACTATGTCTTATATTTATCCTAGTAATATTGTAAATGTGAAAGTTTATGAAGATGGATGTGTGTTTGTGTGGATGTTTGTGACCCTTTCACGCAAAAATAACTGAATATATTTAGATGAAATTTGGCACAGAGATATAGTATTATGGTCTGCAATAGCGCATAGGCTACGTTTTATACCGGTAATAGGTTCCTGTAGATCTCAATGGGGTTAGATCAGTTTTTCATGCGAGCGGAGCCGCGGGCATCAGCAAGTATATTTTTTTGTTTGTCCTGACTGATTCATCCTGAAGCTGTTTCGCCCTGGGTCCTCCTGGGTTTGATTATCAAGTTGGGAAAAGTTCGTTTGGCTCTTTACTTGCCCTGTTTGTTTAATCTGTTTAAATTCTCAGTAACAGCACGAGTTCAGAAATATTCACCCCGTTAACGTCAATAAGATCGCCCCTTAGTACGTGGTACCGGAAAACGCCTGGCGACGATACATATCTGCCTACCCACTATTCATATGAGTAATATAAGTAAATTTGTCAAAAGATTCAACTTCAAATATGAAATGCAACATAAGTTAAATATTCATTACATGCAAAGTTGCTTAAATAAATGAGGTCACTTTTGTAATAAGACTAATAAGTTATAATTTATTGTTTGGGTGAGTATATGTTATTGTTCAATCATAATTAAATTCACAATTGATTTATTTGAGGCAATTATGAATCATAAACTCTAGCTGGACCAAAATGGAACGTCTTCAACTGTTCAATAAATATCTAACTACTAGATTTGCATTTATGAGTAATATGCTATACTCCATAACACATACGAGGGTCAAACTGAAAGTTCTTAGAACTGGTCACTTATAAACAATATAATAAAAAAATAATTCTAAAATTTGAAAATAGAACTCTTTGCCAATATTACTGAGTATATATTTCATTCATTTATCATTTGTTTTACGATTTGGCGGCAAATTGAAAATTGTCTGTGTCACGTTAACATGAATTTAACACGAGAAAATTTTCGTGCAATGATTTTTTATGACTTTCGATGTCATTTAAGTCAACAAGAAAGTTATGATAGACTACGATTGGCCTTTCACGATGAAGCCCCATCTCGTGCGACTGTTTACAACTGGTTTAATGAGTTTAAACGTGGTCGCACTAATCTCTTCTCTCTTCTCTTCTACGGCGACGACTGAAAATAACATCTGTGTTGTGCGGCGTATGATAGAGACTGACAAAAGAGTGACCTATCAGCAGATTCGGACAAGCTTAGGCATCGGTATGAGTCAAGTGCACAAAATCCTCCACGAACATTTAGCGGTCAGGAAGCTTTGCGCCCGGTGGATATCTCATAATTTGACTGAGGCTCAAAAACTCCATCGTGTGGATTGGTGCCGTAAAATGATTGAAAGATTTAACGGAGGTGACTCTAATGCTGTGTTCGACATAATAACAGGTGACGAAAGCTGGATTTACTGTTATGATCCTGAAACCAAAAGACAATCTGCTCAGTGTGTGTTTCCTTTCGAGGAGTTGCCAACTAAAGTGAAGAGAGATCGAAGTTCGGGAAAAAAAATGGTGGCCTCGTTCTTTGGAAGGATAGGTCATTTCGTAACAATTGTGTTAGAGGATCAAAAAACAGTTTCTGCAGAATGGTACACTACCAATTGTTTGCCACTTGTCTTGGAAAAAGTTCGAGAGAAACGACCTCGCAGTAGGATCCTCCTTCACCACGACAACGCCTCGTCGCACACCGCCAAGCGAACGATCGACTATTTGGCGACATCAAACGTTGAATTACTGGGTCACCCGCCGTATAGCCCCGACCTCGCGCCTTGTGATTTTTATTTATTTCCAAAAATTAAAGAAAACCTTAAAGGAAAGCGGTTTATGAATGCTGAAGAAGCGGTGGCTGCGTATCGCGATGCCATTGAAGAGACCCCTAAGGACGAGTGGGCAAAGTGCTTTTCCCAGTGGTTCCATCGCATGCAGCGGTGTATTGACGTGAATGGACAATATTTTGAAAAGATATAATAAAACTAATAACTGGCTAATGTAATCAGTTTTTGATTTTCTAAGAACTTTCAGTTTGATCCTCGTAGACTACTTTTTATCCTGACAATAGAATTGTGTGGATCACGGGTATGCTAACAGTAATTTACAAGTATAGCTGCGGTTATAGGCTAGTCTTTGCTGATACTCTAAAGAGGTGAAATTTCTATGATTCTTTGTAAGGAATAAACTCGAATACTTCCAAAGCTATTTAAAAAATCTATCACCTACACAAAATTACATTTAATACATTATCACTGAGAAACATTTCTTTCTTTTTTTCTTCTTTTATATTTCCACAGGATTGGGACTTATACTGTAACTGGGGGGTGTACTATTTCTACCAAAAAATATATTTTATAATGGCAGACAAGCACACAGCCCACCTGATGAGAAGCGGTTACCATGGCCTATGAATGTGTGTAACATCACGGGTGTCACTCGTGCTGCTAACCCTGTAGAAACCTTCTAATGAACTTAAATATACTACCAAAAAGCAATATTTTTACATCACATAACAAGATTAACGTTATATTTCACTGTAGATAACCAATATTCGGTAATGATAAAGATAGACAAACACTGGACATATTACTTTAGTCACTCTTTCAATAAACTTCTTATCTCTTTATCGGTAACACTCAATATTATCGCATCATAATTAATATTTACCACATGTAATATACTATAGTATAAAGCTGTTTTCTGGTATAAGAAAACTGGTTCACCAAAAAGAGCAAGATACCAATCTGCCTAGGTGGCATACCAGTAGACATAGCCACCGTAGTGCCCAAGTTCCAGTTGATGGCAGATGCTATATACTACATTATGTGGACATCAGAAACAGCTAATCAAATGTATCAAAATAAAGTATTATTGGGTTTTCTGTTCAAAATCTCTCAAACTCAGGGCAATTGAGTATATATACAAACACGTGCGGAAATCCCTTCAGATACGGATGGTTATGTTGTGTCTCGACTAAAACGGCACGGTGTCCTCCCCAAGTGTCCATTGCTGGGCACCCCTGTTAAGCCCTCGAAAGGATAACCCCAGGGTCTTCAATGTAAATAAAATTATATCAGACAGAAAATGGCTTGTTGAAAATCAGATTGATTTGATAACAAGTAGAAAACTTAATTTTACTTTGATTTGAAATCATCATGGTTTATAAAAACATCCTCTTCAGTTATTCACAGGTATCATTGAATTCAATTACAGTTGAAAATTAATTTTTTTTTTTTTTTATACCACTCAGGTGGCAGACAAGTTCACGGCCCACCTGATGGGAAGTGGTTACCGCGGCCTATGGACATGTGCAACACCACGGGCGTCACACTCACGCTGCCGACCATTATTATTGAATATTTTTCGTTTTAATTTAATTTGTCAGACACCAAATGTAGTAATGATATATGGTAAATAATTTATTTGAGTCTCTCTGTAAACCTGTATTATAAATTAAGTTACATTAACATGAGTCAAGGAATTTGTTCCAGCAAGTAAGCAAGTTATAAGTTCAATGATTTATTAATAAATACAGTAGGCGATGAAGGGAAGTGGAACCTGGGCTCCAATGTGAAGTCATTGGATGCAATCAGGACACAACACTTTAAGATGATAATGATAACCGTAGTAGTAACAGTTGAGTATCAAAGTAATAAAATTTCTTGTAGTATGATACTAACCTATCTCAATAATATCTGAACAAATAATTTTACATACATATGTATTGTTATATCACAAAACACACAATTCAGACTTTTATATGATGTTATTGTATATGTATGTTGTCATTTCACAAAGTAACAAGTAAGAACCTTCCGATGTTTATAATGAAAGTGTTCAAATATTAAAAAAGAAAGCAACATCTGTTGGTATGACTAAAACTAATCATGTTTTAGTTCATAAAATGCTATGGCACTTAATATAAGGCACTTTATCATAGATTAAGACTAATATCAGCAAGTAATCTTATATTGATAATAACTTCTATAGACACTAGGTGACATAGTAATTAATATAGATATACTGCTAAAGGTATTAGGCACACACCTATTTAACTTTACCGTTACCTCATAGTATCTAACATAAAAACCAAAAGATATATTGTAAAAACTTCGTTCGTTAGTAAAAAAAAGTAGTATGCATATGTCCTTGAACACATCATACTTTTAAACAGAATTCTTACCTCTTCTACTGTTAGGGGAAGCGTGACGCGGCTGAAAATAAAAATAATTAAGTTAATATTCCACGTTTTTAAACCGACACTAACATCTGTTACGCCAATCGCCAAAATTCACTACTTCCACGGGCAAACCTTGACCTGAAGATCTGTCAGTGTCAGTACTTTTTCCATATTTCGACATGACTGAGCCGATTAATTACTAAATGCATCTAAAGTTTCACTACAATCGGTGTCCGCTGATAGCTAATAACAAATAGGCGGGTCAGTGACAGATTTACAAGGTAGACTGCTCGAAAATCGATTTGTATTCGCAAACTTGTATAACCTTATCAAAATATACTCACTATTCTTTGATAATCATGTTGTATATTTGTTTTGTGTCACTTAAATGCACATCAGACTGTCCACTACCACCTTAAAAGATGACTTATCACAGAACGAGACTTGAGCGATGGCCCGATTATTGGTAGATTAATATAATTTTAATCTATGACCAGCCAATGAAAATGACAAGGCGCATGCTTCGTTGTGACGCAACGGATGTTACGTCAATGTCTTTTCGTTACGTTCCGTTATTTATAGTACTACTTTTCCCCAAAAAGATCTAAAACAAAAATCGAAACAACATATTATTTAAACAAAGGAAATTAGAATCAACAACAATGAATATAAATCATTTTATGTCAAGAAAGTTCAATAAGATATTGAAGTTAATAAAACTCGTTTCGAAATTGTCTCTCGGGTGAGCAACGAGTAAAGGAACGTTGAAGAACCGGAACTATTAACGTTTCATTTAACGCAAAACGGTTATTTTGGTCGATACTCTTTAGGAGTTTATCGTTCCGAAACTTTATTTTTAAAAAAAACTGTGTATCTATGTAATGCTGCGTACACGTTGGCCCAAGCCCATGAATCATGAATGGGTTTCGTTACTTTCGTTGCCCTGCCTGGATGGCTGAGCGAACACCAACGATTGTTCGATGTCGTGTACCAGTGATCTGATCCGAAGCGTGGCGGTAACAACAAACGAATCGAACAATTAAATTGAACTCAGTAAGGACTGTCACCGCCCAATTAACGTATGCCCATTTGAAGCGAGAACGCGTAATGAAAAAGTTACAGTTGAAGCAGTCGAATAGCAAATGTGGGCCGAAATCAGGTGCCATTCCAACGATTGTTTGCTAAATTGGAATTTATCGCCCTTCGCCCGACCGAAGAAGGACTTTCAACCAACAGAACATTCAGTTACTGGTGACTCTGGCAGGTGCCCTAAACGCCTTCCAGAGTTCCTTGAGGAGAGAAGTAATGTTAGCCCTAACGACTTACGATACCTATAATGTGATGTGATGCAGGTAATTAAAGTGTCTATCACCAGCGATAACAGTCTTCAGAATTCTATTACTATTATTATTGTCTGAGGAATTAGCTCATGGCAGACAAAGAACTGCTACTGGACTGTTGGACAGCCGAATCAAGAGTCAAGTCAAGAGTGTCCAGAGGTCCAGACTCAAGCAAGGCTATCAATTTCAACGGGGGCTAACTGGAATTATAAAAAAAGGCAGTGGCACTACTTGAATGCTGACGGAAGGGAAAACTTGAAAAATTACGTGTATTTTTTTAATCGTCCTCATCCATCCCTCCCTCCCTCCATAGATCCGTCAAGCTACAAAAAAGATAGCGTTGTTGTAAAAACAAAATATAGGAAGCGTCTCGCGAGATGTACGCGTCTCGATGACGATCTCGAGATGACGTTATGATTAAAAATAAACACGAGTTTCATGATTTTTCTTCCCCCAAGTAGTACTCCTATGGAAAGTGCTCAATGCGCCTTAGGACACACTTCAAAAATAGAATAGGTAATAAATGAAAAACGTGTTCCTATATTTCTCATCTGCTGGAGCCAGATACGGTTTATAGTTTTGTACTGCTATTGAGAATTTTATTATCATTTTGTAAGACACGGTATTTCCATTTTGAACCAAGGAAACCAGCCGTAATCATGAAACATAGCATGGGCGCAAACCAATGCCAAACGAATGTACCACTCACTGGTGTATCGGTATCATTTAGGTAATAAGTACACAACACGCATAATAATGATGTTTGTTGGGTACCCAATAAATATTTGACCATTTACCCATGAACTTTTTTTGTGCAATGATATGATAGTGCTACTGTGATTTAACCACGGGAATGGTTAATGCAAACTATGTGGAACGGAACGATTACATATTTCTGAACTATACTTTTTTTTTTATGTCGTTTGACCATAGATTATTATTTGTTTGACGAATGACGTGACGTGAGAACGTGAGAGTCAAACATTAGGCGAATGAATTTTTCATTCCATAATTTCAACAAAAATGCAATAAATATGCTTTGATAAGTTCTTTAGGCTTTTTTAAATTTCAGCTGTGCCTATATTTTGGAGACAACTTACTTTTCTGCAACAGGATATAGCTCCTATTCCGAAAATGAGTCTAGTAGGAAAAAAGTGCGAATCAATAACTTTGCAGGATTCGAATAAAGACGGCGTAATTCTGAGCGATATAACGCCAGAAGAAGTTTTGAGACTGGATCGCATCACGGATACATACTTATGTAGTCCTGAAGCTAATGTATACGATATAGATTTCACAAGATTTAAAATTCGTGATTTGGAAACAGGCACAGTGTTGTTTGAGATTGCTAAGCCCCCGACGGACTTCGGGGTTGACAATGAGGGTGCTGAGGATGCTCCCGAGGAGCCGTTAGACCCCAACGCTGGCAGATTCGTTCGCTACCAATTTACACCTCAATTTTTAAAACTAAAGACTGTGGGAGCCACGTAAGTTTGTCAATTTTTTTTTGTGAAATTCTCAAGTGAATGATTCATAATATATGAACATTAGTTCATATATTTTGATTTTTTTATTTTGTATTTTCTGATAAAAAGTTGACAGATAAGTTTTTTTTTTATGGACAGTACTTAATATTTTGTGATTATAAAAGACTACAAAGTCGCGGAATTCATGGTTTAAGGTGTACATTAATGTGCTTAGCTTCCGTTAACTTCCCGCAGTTTGGCAACACCCTAAAAATTACAAAACATAGGTAATCAAAAACCGCTTACCATTCCTAATCCAAATATATATATAACTTTTCAGGGTAGAATTTACAGTGGGGGCCCGTCCTGTGAATCATTTCAGGATGATAGAGAAACACTTTTTCAGGGATACCTTGCTCAAGACTTTTGATTTTGAGTTTGGATTCTGTATTCCGTTTTCAAGGAATACCTGTGAACATATATACGAATTTCCGACACTACCTCCTGATCTAGGTAAGCTAATGAAATTTTGAATTAATTGTATTCGGTCTAACCATTTATTCACAGCCTCCATGGCGTGGCGGTATTGAAAGCGGCTGCTACGCAGGAGGCGCGGGTTCGATCCCCGCTCAGTGCAAATATTTGTATGCATGAATATGAGTATTTGCATTGGTCTGATCGTGCCTCGGAGAGCACGTTAAGATGTTGGTCCCGGTTGCCATACCAATATGTATGACAGTCGTTATAGGGGAAATGGGTGAAATGGCCCCACATAGAAGGGCTGATCACCCGTCTGGTCAAACGGCGTCCCCACTGGCAGTATAGCCATTTATTCAACTTTTGACAATGGCTTCACAATGTAACTGTTGCATTGATTATATAAACTACCTAATCATATGTATCTATTCTATTTATAACCCATTCTAAACACTAAAATGCTTTAAATGTCTTGTACAAATTAAAATACATGATAATTCACTTGCTAAACAAAAACAGTCTTAGTATTGGGATTGAATGTACTCACAGCAAATTAATATTGTATTGCAAGTAATCAGTTACACTTGGGTTTGTAATTATGGATCATGTATCTACTTTTAATGAAACTCATCAAAATGTTGAAGTTGTGTTGTGCAGAGATTATCAGTTGTCACTATATTGTGTAATTGAATATTTGCTATTCAATGGCGAAATGCAGCCAGCGTAATGGGCACCTTTGCACTGGGTGCGCTGAGAGACGGGTTAATTTAATTATTTATTTATTTTTAATGTGATTATTATGTTTATACATTAAATTAAATTGGTAAATTGAATATTATTTTATTATAATTATTCATTATATATATATATATAGTCGCCTTAAGACGTACCTATATAATATATCGGAGAATTTCGAATATCTGGGATGTGTCTAGGTGGCTCAGCTGGCCAGAGCATTCCCCCTGTAAGGGACTGGTCGCGGGTTGAAGTCCCGTCCTAGATATTCTCTTTTTCCGATCTAAATCTATAATTATTTATTGTTAATTTTATTTTAGTCAATTCAACAGTTTATAATAGTTATTTATGCAACTGTGGTATAATGAGGGGTATTAAAACATGAATGTGGGTGTTAATAGTATCACATGAGTGTTTTAATACCTAATTATACAGTTGCATACAAGACTTTATCTACACCCATGATAAACTAATAATACATCTTCAGAGAATGATGTACTGCCCTTTGATATTTTCCAATTCATGAAAACTTGGTACGCCTTTTCATACTGTTTTCTAGATTTTTCCGGTAGTAATTTGTTAGAAATGTCCTTTGCTGCATTCGAAATGTCTGGAGGTGTGTTATCAAAACTTGAATCGCTCATTTTCGTAAGTAAACCAAACAATTTGCAACAATAATAGCGAAGAAAAATAGCGGGAATTCGAATTCGAACGAATAAGCTTTAATTTTTTTTTTACGGTGCGCCGCCGCTGTGGTAGTGCAATGCAACGCGCGTGAATGACAGTTCTTTTTTTGAAACTCATACAGATTCCACGCATCGAGCGGTAAGAATTTGGCTGTCTGATGAGTAACCCTTTGCGCGGAAGAGATTTAAAAAAAAGAAAGGAGTGTTATTATGAAATTTCATACAACATTATAACACCCGTTCGGATGATATTATGGTTATTAGGACATTGGATGTATTAATGTTGGCAATAAGCTAACTGTTTCAGAATCTTTTATAGAGGATTTAAAGCATGGGTGTAGATAAAATGTATAAAATATCTAGCAAAAAAAAAATATCAATGTATAAATCAATTAAAACTTCTTCAGAAATAAAGTCGATTGTTGTTTGAAATCAAATTGGTTACATATTAAATAACTATTTGATTAGAAATTGGGGAGTCAAATAAATGATTGGACAGAGTATAGTATGCTTACTTTTTCAATAGATTAAGATAGACCAGTCCCTATCTAGGTAGCCTACTCTTGACTGAGCTACCTACATATTTGTCCTGGATTTTAAGATACATATGTTTTAATGGCAATAGGCTCGCCACCTATTACATTGGGACCTAAAACATAAACTGGCGAAACGTGGGTGCTAGCACCTCTGCCTACCCCTTCGGGGATATAGGCGTGAGTTTATGTTATATGTTATGTTTTACACACTGGAGCCATCTACTGAAATTCTTATGAACGGAAGTAATTAATGTTGATTATTTTTAAACATTGTTTTTAGATTACTCCATACAATAGGTATGTTATAATAAAAATTAATTTAGCTTATTTGTTTTTTAAATTTCCAGTGGAAGAAATGATCACTGCGCCTTTTGAGACATGTTCGGACAGCTTCTACTTCGTGGACAACCATCTAGTGATGCATAACAAAGCTGACTACGCATACAACGGTGGTATCAACAACTAAATTATCTTATACTTTTTTAATTGGCACTGTGCAGATTTTTTGAGATCTTCAAAATTAACACCGTACACGAAAATGGTTAATTATTAATAGGTCCCTTATGGAGTGTGAACTGTATGTGTCTTTTATGCCAATGATTTTATATTATAATGAGGTAGATATGTCACTACTATTGTGATGTCAAAAGAATGCTGTGTTGTATGAGAGAAGTTGTACTTTGTTCTTGTTCGCATTAACCGATTCGTACATGTCTGGTTGCACTCAATGTTTGCATTGAGATATGCTAATTAGCCTAGTTTGGAGTGACAGTTTTAAGCACCGGTGCTTTATCCACCTCTTTTAATATAAGATTATTGGTTCAGGGTTAGCATCTGACTTTTGATTGATACATGCTTCAGGATAGTTTCCATATTTTTATAAAGATTATTAGATTCTGAAATTACTTGTATTCACTGTGCTTGTATCAAAATTCGTGATTTGGAAACAGGCTCAGTATTGTTTGAGATTGCTAAGCCCCCAACAGACTTCGGGGTTGAAAATGAGGGTGCCAAGGATGCACCTGAAGAATAATAATAATAATATCTCTTTATTGTACACCAAAGACATTAAAAACATGAATCCGTAATACATTTTGTGGTATTAGGCAATTAAATCTTATCGCTCTGAGGCAATTAAAAAAAAACCGTTAGACCTGAATCTGAAATTACTAGCATTCAGGTTAACCCCCTCCAGCTAAGCTAATTGCTTGTGTTAGGAGTGGGTTTACGTCGCGTCGGTATTTTAACGGCAAGGGTTCGAACACGCGATCTATCGACCGCAAGTCTGATACCATAGCCACTGGGCATATATTTATATGTAAATTTCTCCTGCGTAATAGAGGGCATCATAAAGTGTACATCAGAAACTTCGAGGTCGCACAAAACACGAATGAGAGAGGTACCATTAAGGTACAATAAATGTATTTAGAATTTATTTCAGTAGAGTTTAGGCCGAAAAAAGTGTCACGTTGGCGCCCGATGGCGTCCGATTCCATTTCGTACTTCGTTTGAAAAAATCTAAAAACTGTAGTGCCGTCCTCAAGCTAAAAGGCGACTAAGTGACTTCTGGTCAATTTACACATCTGAACTTTGAACAAATATTTATAGATTCCTATTTTTAGAATATTTGCTATTCAATGACGAAATGCAGCCAGCGTAATGGGCACCTTTGCACTGGGTGCGCTGAGAGACGGGTTAATTTAATTATTTATTTATTTTTAATTAATAAATATTCCCATACTAACTTTACTCTCGTAAACTGTTACTGTGACAACGTAATTGCAGATTTTTAAAAAAATACCAGCATAGGTTTTGTAAAAGTGCCCTCATTTTTCAGCTCAAGCTCGAAATTTGCTTTTTCATTTAGCCGCTTTTTAGTTTGAAGACTGCTGTGTACAGTTTTTCTTACATACACGCATGGATTATAGTTTAAACGGTTCAGTCCGATCGTAACGATTTCTCGTGGCGTGTGTGGAACCCATTATTTAGTTTTTTATTGATGAAGGTCAGACGCTAATCATGTTCTATTTTTAGTTTTGATAGGTTTACACCTCGAAGGAATATAAGCTTGTTCCATTATAACTCGTGACACCATTGTAGCAAATAATTGTGATGTAATTGATTGTCATTTTTACACTTATCTACTTATAACTAGGTCTGCAATGTTGAGCTGGAAAAGGAAATTTTTTGTTCGGTGATTATTCCTCCGTGTCTTAACCGATTTACAGTTTTTCTTTTTTTTATTCGGTATTTATGGTTATAGGCTACGTTTTGGCGTGGTTTTTGAGAAATCAGCTTTTGAATTTTTTGTTCGGTGATTATTCCTCCGTGGTACTTCATAATTTAAATTTGTATAGCTTATGTCCGTCACATCACTATCGTCTATGATTATGCTAAAAATCATTAAAATCGGTCGAAGGGTCTAGGCGCTAGAGGGACTCAAACGAAATACATCGAGTGGAGTGAAAGGAGCTTTCGCTCGACTTCGTCTCACTCTCAGCTCAATAACTATCAAAATATATTATTGAAATTATAAAAATATAATTGTACGTTCCCTCTTGTTTCATATACATATAATTTACTTTATATTATTTTGACATATTGTTAAAAATAAATACTTAGAGCGGTTTTCACCTGTAATAGTGAACTGCGATTAAGGCGAATTAAATTGTATAACCACATGGAGTAAAACCCGAGAACACGGTTTAGTTGAACGAATTTGCTCTGGTGTAATCCAACCTAAATTAATTTTATTGAGTAAAACGTGTGAACCTAGTTTGTATTTACTTGATCGCAATTATTTTCACTAGTGAAATCGGAACTTTTACATAAAGCTGAGTTCACACGTGCAAGTGCTCGTGAGATTTTGTATGCATACTTTGCACCCATTCAGTACTGTGGTGTTGTAATAAAAAAGTAATTGCTTATATATAATTTTTATAATTGTTTCAAATGCTCAGTTTTTATGTTAATTAAATCGTGTGATTTGTGTGATGATTGAAAATACGGAAAACAGGGCAAAACGCGAGTGTTGATGAATGTTTATGTAAATTTACATAATTAATTTGATCTCAAATTATAATACGTATACAAATGGTAACATTCTAAACTAGGTTTGCAATTCATTCTGCTGTTGCAAGAATTGAGCGAAGCAATTTCACCAGGACTTTTTCCAACGGTGATAATTCCTCAATGGCTAGTCCGATTTTCGTTTTTCTTTTTTATCTTGTGTATATGAACAAATTACTTAATTTAATACCAATCACGTGAATGAGTCTTTTTCTTTGATTGCGAAATCAGATGTTAATTATTTTTTCCGGTGATTATTCCTCCGTGGTACCTTTGATTTTTGATTTTCCTAGCCTATGTCATGCCCTTCAGTAACATCTTTGCTTGTGTGAAATTTCATTAGAATCGGTTCAGCCGTTTGGGAGGAGAAGATGGTCTAACGAAAAACATAAGTTGTCTAAAAGAGAGCTTCACTCGTTCAGAGCTTCGCTCAAAAATATACTGCATAGTAGAATGAAAATTTTGGTTCATTTTTTATTTTGGGCTGTAATTGCCTTTTTTATTTTCTATTTAACGTGTGTTAATATAACATTGTTTTACGAAAAGTTTATAACAAGCTGCATGTTTTTTGAACATTTTTCGACACCTAGTTAACACGAAGCACTTTTGTACACAATGTTCAGTGTGAAACACTCTTAGTTTTAAGTGGTGCTTCTTGATTCGAAATTTTCTAGTCATTTTGTAAGTTATTCGTGTTTTATTCAAATATATTATAATTACAATTTGTTCAGCAACTCAAAAAGAAAATAACTAAAATGTAAGAGATACAATTTAAAGTAAAACTAATTTATTTTGTATTATTTTTGTATCGGCTGTTTTTAGCAGCCATTATCACGAGGAGACTAAGTTGGTGGTCGTCTAGTTTTATTTCAATGAGAACGCACTACACTGCTATCTATAGCTTATAATAAGTTTAAGATAGTAATATTCGCGTAATTTTTCGGCAATATCAAATACAAATTGTTTTCATTCGACGTTTTGGATTTAAGAAATAAAGAGCCGATATACATACGGGACCCAAAATAGTCATCTCTCTTTGACTTAATCTAAAAGACCTTTCAAAAGGTCTTTTAGATTGAAATGAGGTTAAGCTTTAGGCTGAGCTGATGAAGTTATTTTGAGTTTTTATTAGTGGCTGAAATATTTTTTTTTGTAAATCCTATGTTCGGGAAGTGGAATGAATGGGATGATACAGGGATACTGACAGATAATTTTATTTTAAGTAGGTAGTACTCTGACTAGGTTTATCTAAAGCAGTATAAAATCAAGAGGAAGTGCTTTTTAACCCTTTTTCTATGGCAACTAGTGTCGCTAAACTGTCACATTTTTGACCAATCACGTCACACAGAACTGTCACGCGATTGGTTATCATTTGGCAATCCCACGTATATTATAAATGTAAAAGCTTGTGAAGATGTTTGGATCTTGCTGAAACTTGGTACAGTTATAGTATGTCTGGAATAACATTAGGCCACTTTTTATCCCTGGAATAGGTGTCCATGGGTAGTGGGAACGAAATCAGAATTTCACGCGGGCAACAGTTAGTAGAGAATAAATCTAAAAGCAAATGCAGTCCAATCGTTGTGCACACAAGCGTAAGATCCGACGCACTTCCTATTGACTCTAGATTTCGTGATATATCTCAACTGTGTAACTAATAGAAAGATCTGAAAGTAAAGTATTTATTATTTTTAGTTATATTTTATTGTATTTAATTACATCTATGTAGCCAGTCTACATAAGACTGGCTGTAAGGAACAAAAAAGTTAGTATCGCGAAAGACCACTAATGAACTACGAATAATGCGCAACTTTTTTTGCTGGGATACAGATGACATTACAAAAAGGCGCGCAATGCCGATACAGATAGGTTTCAAAATTCATTCACTCGTTCATCTAGTTTCTGCAGCCCGTTCCAAATTCGAAATTCAGAATTCATTCCGGCCTCACCGAGGTACAGTGATCCAATTTTTAGTCTAAAGAACTTGTCAAGTAGTAAACATGGTAGTCAATGAATGTCATTGAACTAATATCAATAGCGTTCGTAGTACATTATAACTCAATAATTATTGTATTACATTCCTAGTTTGATTCTTAGATATATTAGGAAGTTCATGTTGAAGATCTGCTATAAATTTGTCTAGAATGCTTACAATTATGAAAACATTTTTTATTTCACCAAAATATGTTCTATTTTACAAATTTGATAAGAATTAGCTATATTGATTTAATGATATTACTCTACGACTACATTTAGGTTAAAAATAAGTTTCGATATATCCAAAAAAGCGGGACATACGTAATTTTGTAATAATACTATTACTGCACAAGAATTTTAAGTTTCTTGAAATATATTCTTCACATACATTACAGATTACGAAATTACGCTAATCTGCTCTCACCTTTATTTTTTATAAACAGCGACAAAAACCTGCAATGTAATGTTTAATAAAACAGCTTTAAAAATATATAATAAATTGTATCCCGTAATCCCATTTCGTGCCGTCCATCCTTTATTTAAAGTGTCCTTTTTTTAAATATAAACTTAAAAATACGAACTCGATGTGTTCAATTTATATTAATTTTTGTTATAAGTGTTAAGTATAATGTTCTGATCAATGATCTTACATTAAAATGAGATAGGCGATGTTAAGTGTACTCATTAGACAGACACACACACACACACACAAACACACACACACACACACATACACACATACACACAGCAATTGTTATTTTTAAAATATACTACTGTCTAACATACAATAAACAAATTGCAGAAACGAGATAGCATTTAACGTCTTTTAAACCATGGGCGTAACAAGGTTTTAGGGGAGGTGGTAGAGGGGTATTGAACCACCAAAACACCCCCCCAAACAACTTAGTTTTGAGTGACCGTTATATGCGTCAGTGCCGTATCTACTTCATTTTAATATACGTTCATTGGTCCTAATAATTATTTCTTAAAATTATAATTTGTGATATTGTAATATACCTACTGAGACTGTATTTTCATCAGTTGGCGATGTGGTTCACTGACGCCGTTAAGAAAAGGGGTGCATGTTGCCACAAAACAAACTGGTGGCAATAAATTAAAACAATCTGTAATTTTTAACAACTGTATAGCGGCATAGCGGTAGTGCGTTCGACTGCTAAGTCAGATGTCGCGGATTCGATTCCCGCTTAGTGCAAATATGTATATTTGCATTGGTCTGGTTGTTTTGATATATAATATGTATATATTTACAAGAAAAAAGTATTGATACTGAGCATATACTGCTTCCGGGCTGTTTGGCCGTGTTCCATATGAAACTTGCGTTCCAATAAAATAAATAAATAAATATTGTAGGACAAATTACACAACGCCCTCTAGGCCCAAACTAAGCAGAGCTCGTCATATGGGTTCTAGAATGCGGATAAACATACTTAGTTTTTTTTTTGTAAATACATATTATAGATAGAAACATTGATAACGTTATTTATCTAGAACAATCCTCCGAGGTATTGTTGAAAGCAAAAAGTACTTTGTTAAAAAAGAACTGTTTCCTTATGTTCGCCGTACATATATCATACATTCCCAGAATTAGTTCCTTAGCGATACTATCAAATGGTGCAATATCGCGTGTGGTTTTCTTTTAAAATCAACGGTATCTATTCCTGGCTGGGAATATTGGTTTTTCAAAAGTCCAATGATACAGTTTTAGTTTTCGGCCTCTTTGGTGTAGCGGTAGTGCATTCGACTGTTACGACCGGGGGCGCGGGTTCGATTCCCGCTCAGTGCAAATATTTGTATGCATGAATATGTCTATTTGCATTGGTCTTGGTGTTTCTATGTATAATATGTATGTATTTACAAAAAAAAAGTATATAAGTATGTTTATCCGTATTCTGGAACCCATAACACAAGCTAGTTAAACTATGCTTACTTTTGGTCTAGAAAGCGCTGTGTAGAATGTTGTAGAATATTATTTATTTATTTGTTTATTATTCCATTGAAATAGTATGTAGTGTCACTTGATAGAAAATAACTACAAAATTTGATCATTCCAGAATGCGGATAAACATACTTATATACTTCTTTTTTGTAAATACATACATATTATACATACAAACACCCAGACCAATGCAAATAGACATATTCATGCATACAAATATTTACACTTGAGTGGGAATCGAACCCGCGCCCCCGACAGACTTAACAAATATCTGGTTACATACATACTTGAAATTTTTTAAAAGAAATTATTCAAAAATATCTGATGACCATTCTATCTCTATTCACCCAGTTTTACGGTACCTATTTGATGTTGCAAGGGTTGAAATAAATGGGGGTACATATTTTGTTGTAGTTATTAAGGAGGGCACAAAGAGGGCACAGGCTGTAAGTTACATCATTATTTATGCCACAAATATTGTTTATTTTATATGTTTTATTATTGTTATTAATCAATTTTATGACGGACATTGATTGAATTTTATGACTGATATTCGATAAACTACACCTTAAAAAAGTGGACTATTGTGACATTTTTTTTTATTTACGTTAAATTTCACCAGTGGAAATCCTAGTGATCAGATCAAACTAACTGGGATTTAAGTTTATTGACTGAAATTAATTTAGTAGAACGTGAAACTAGGTTTACTTTGATTAAGTCATGGTTCCTATCATTGCCTCATTGGTGAAATTCACTTCTTCGTTCTTTCTTCGAACTATGCTCAGACCTGAGTAGCGACTTCAAACTAATCATTAGTACAGTTTTATTCTAGAATTAAACTTGAGTGTAGTTTTTATGAACGTAAACGACCTAAGCGGTCATAAAACCTCCACTTAAGTTTAGTTCTAGAATTTAGTAACCGAAATTATTAATATTACCCCTAACCCCTCCAGCTAAGCTAAATGGAACTAATCTCAAGTAGAGATTCATGTCTGCGTATCGTTCTAGAATACGGGCCTTACAATGCTAGCTTATTCATGTTTGAGTTCAAAAAGTCAACAACCCATATTGGAACCCGAAATCGCGATGTTGTGATATTCTACCAACTGAGCTACTAAGTTTTAACGTATCGCATTTTTATGATATTTTCCTAATATAACGTTCTAAAAACTAATTCATAATGAATAAATGAATAATTCTTACATAAAAAATATGACTATTGGATGTTTGACGGACAGCCTGTGCCCGCTTGACGATGTCACCGTGTCACAGATCACGTACACTGGTTTTGTCGATGAAATAAAATTGATAAAAACACCTGTGTCTTATTTTAATAATAAAACCTTTAATGATATTATTAAATAATTTATTTATACACTCCAATTACACTTATATATAACATTTTTTATAATAATGTTTATTTTTTTTGTATATTACATTTATACTTTTATTAAAACAGCTTAATAAAATTATAATCGGCGACAATGAATGACGGCACAGAAGCAGCAACGCCTCCCTTTCTCTGGGGGAGGCTTTTCTCTTCTGGCTATTGTTTACCGTCGCGGGAATGACCCATTATGTGGGCCATTCGGTGTCTCCGCCGGTCTTCTGTTTAATAACATGCACTATGGAGAGACAGCGAGGGTGTTCCTCAATCGACAATTCCTTCTCGTGCCACTGGTGGAACAAGTTGGTGGCACGACGAGGAAGAAGGAGTATTCTGTACACTGGAGTGGACATGGGCTGACTGGCAAATGAGTCTAGAAGATAGACTAATCGTTGTGTATAGTTTAGTTTGAAATAAAACAATTGTTTTAACGGATTTTATCGCGATTTATTTGATGTTATTTTAAATTTTACATTGAACCCTACGTGTTTCGGTTGCTTTTCAGCAGCCATGATCACGGGGAGACTAAATATGGTGGTTGTCTTGTAGTTTGAAGTGTAAGCCGAAATATGCTGAATTGTTGGTGTTATTATTTACGCAGAATGAGCTCACAGTGTCATGAAGTCTTGTTGTATCAAATAAATCGCGATATAGAATCCGTTAAAAAATAGTTTTATATCAATGTGTGACATTCGCGTAAACTTCCGACAATATTATATGGTTTGGTTTGTTTGTTTTCTGTTTATAGTGCAAATCTTGCCGGATAAGATAGATGCCCTAACTCGGATTGAAAATAATTGAGATTAACGGGCTAACCACGACGCGCTTATAGCAATGCAGTCGAATTCAGCGACGCTTGAGGGAGAGGGATGGAACTATACACCGTGTATCCCATCTCTCTCCCTCCGCTGCGCCACCAAAAACTGAATTGAAATAAGCGCGCCGTGGTTTGCCCTCTGATCAAACTAAACTGTGATTTCACGCTTTATTCAATGGAATTCATTGTGTAAAACGTGACGTGTTACTATCGTTGATGAAACCCGCACTGAGTCACTTTCGCCGATTACTTAATATGTTTAAAATAATATTAACAGATCGTTTATCCAAAAATGGCATGGAAGGTGGTTCCTTTGAAGCCAACATTGCCAGTAGGATTATCTTCAAATGTTATATACATCCTGAAACAAAAAGAAATTATATTTAATATTTAGTACCTACATTATAGTACAGTATAGTAATATAAGGCGTCGAAAACTCAGTGGTAAAGGAGGCGGTCTTACGATAGAGACGTCTCGAGTTCAAATCCAGGCCATTACACTATGAACTCACTCCTAACACAAGAAAATTTAGCTTAGTTGAAGGGATTAGTAATTTTGGTTACTAATACCATTCAATTAAATTTTTAAGCATTTTGTATGCTTACTTTTTTCTAAAGATCTTAGATCGGAAAAAGAGAACATCTAGGACGGGACTTGAACCCGCGACCAGTCCCTTACAGGGGGAATGCTCTGACCAACTGAGCCACCTAGACACGTCCCAGATATTCGAAATTCTCCGATACATTATACGTCTTAAGGCGACGTTGGAGCCATCTACCGTAATTCTTGCGAACTACGGAAACAATGAATAACTTTACAGTCATTTTGAAACATTGTTTTTTGATGACTCCGCCTAATTAATTCAATTAAATTTTTAAGCATTTTGTATGCTTACTTTTTTCTAAAGATTTTAGATCGGAAAAAGAGAACATCTAGGACGGGACTTGAACCCGCGACCAGTCCCTTACAGGGGGAATGCTCTGACCAACTGAGCCACCTAGACACGTCCCAGATATTCGAAATTCTCCGATACATTATACGTCTTAAGGCGACGTTGGAGCCATCTACCGTAATTCTTGCGAACTACGGAAACAATGAATAACTTTACAGTCATTTTGAAACATTGTTTTTTGATGACTCCGCCTAATTAATTCAATTAAATTTTTAAGCATTTTGTATGCTTACTTTTTTCTAAAGATTTTAGATCGGAAAAAGAGAACATCTAGGACGGGACTTGAACCCGCGACCAGTCCCTTACAGGGGGATGCTCTGACCAACTGAGCCACCTAGACACGTCCCAGATATTCGAAATTCTCCGATACATTATACGTCTTAAGGCGACGTTGGAGCCATCTACCGTAATTCTTGCGAACTACGGAAACAATGAATAACTTTACAGTCGTTTTGAAACATTGTTTTTTGATGACTCCGCCTAATTAATTCAATTAAATTTTTAAGCATTTTGTATGCTTACTTTTTTCTAAAGATTTTAGATCGGAAAAAGAGAACATCTAGGACGGGACTTGAACCCGCGACCAGTCCCTTACAGGGGGAATGCTCTGACCAACTGAGCCACCTAGACACGTCCCAGATATTCGATTTGTTTTCGAGAATTTCGAATATCTGGGACGTGTCTAGGTGGCTCAGTTGGTCAGAGCATTCCCCCTGTAAGGGACTGGTCGCGGGTTCAAGTCCCGTCCTAGATGTTCTCTTTTTCCGATCTAAAATCTTTAGAAAAAAGTAAGCATACAAAATGCTTAAAAATGTAATTGAATTAATTAGGCGGAGTCATCAAAAAACAATGTTTCAAAATGACTGTAAAGTTATTCATTGTTTCCGTAGTTCGCAAGAATTACGGTAGATGGCTCCAACGTCGCCTTAAGACGTATAATGTATCGGAGAATTTCGAATATCTGGGACGTGTCTAGGTGGCTCAGTTGGTCAGAGCATTCCCCCTGTAAGGGACTGGTCGCGGGTTCAAGTCCCGTTCTAGATGTTCTCTTTTTCCGATCTAAAATCTTTAGAAAAAAGTAAGCATACAAAATGCTTAAAAATTTAATTGAATTAATTAGGCGGAGTCATCAAAAAACAATGTTTCAAAATGACTGTAAAGTTATTCATTGTTTCCGTAGTTCGCAAGAATTACGGTAGATGGCTCCAACGTCGCCTTAAGACGTATAATGTATCGGAGAATTTCGAATATCTGGGACGTGTCTAGGTGGCTCAGTTGGTCAGAGCATTCCCCCTGTAAGGGACTGGTCGCGGGTTCAAGTCCCGTCCTAGATGTTCTCTTTTTCCGATCTAAAATCTTTAGAAAAAAGTAAGCATACAAAATGCTTAAAAATTTAATTGAATTAATTAGGCGGAGTCATCAAAAAACAATGTTTCAAAATGACTGTAAAGTTATTCATTGTTTCCGTAGTTCGCAAGAATTACGGTAGATGGCTCCAACGTCGCCTTAAGACATATAATGTATCGGAGAATTTCGAATATCTGGGACGTGTCTAGGAGGCTCAGTTGGTCAGAGCATTCCCCCTGTAAGGGACTGGTCGCGGGTTCAAGTCCCGTCCTAGATGTTCTCTTTTTCCGATCTAAAATCTTTAGAAAAAAGTAAGCATACAAAATGCTTAAAAATTTAATTGAATTAATTAGGCGGAGTCATCAAAAAACAATGTTTCAAAATGACTGTAAAGTTATTCATTGTTTCCGTAGTTCGCAAGAATTACGGTAGATGGCTCCAACGTCGCCTTAAGACGTATAATGTATCGGAGAATTTCGAATATCTGGGACGTGTCTAGGTGGCTCAGTTGGTCAGAGCATTCCCCCTGTAAGGGACTGGTCGCGGGTTCAAGTCCCGTCCTAGATGTTCTCTTTTTCCGATCTAAAATCTTTAGAAAAAAGTAAGCATACAAAATGCTTAAAAATGTAATTTAATTAATTAGGCGGAGTCATCAAAAAACAATGTTTCAAAATGACTGTAAAGTTATTCATTGTTTCCGTAGTTCGCAAGAATTACGGTAGATGGCTCCAACGTCGCCTTAAGACGTATAATGTATCGGAGAATTTCGAATATCTGGGACGTGTCTAGGTGGCTCAGTTGGTCAGAGCATTCCCCCTGTAAGGGACTGGTCGCGGGTTCAAGTCCCGTCCTAGATGTTCTCTTTTTCCGATCCAAAATCTTTAGAAAAAAGTAAGCATACAAAATGCTTAAAAATTTAATTGAATTAATTAGGCGGAGTCATCAAAAAACAATGTTTCAAAATGACTGTAAAGTTATTCATTGTTTCCGTAGTTCGCAAGAATTACGGTAGATGGCTCCAACGTCGCCTTAAGACGTATAATGTATCGGAGAATTTCGAATATCTGGGACGTGTCTAGGTGGCTCAGTTGGTCAGAGCATTCCCCCTGTAAGGGACTGGTCGCGGGTTCAAGTCCCGTCCTAGATGTTCTCTTTTTCCGATCTAAAATCTTTAGAAAAAAGTAAGCATACAAAATGCTTAAAAATTTAATTGAATTAATTAGGCGGAGTCATCAAAAAACAATGTTTCAAAATGACTGTAAAGTTATTCATTGTTTCCGTAGTTCGCAAGAATTACGGTAGATGGCTCCAACGTCGCCTTAAGACGTATAATGTATCGGAGAATTTCGAATATCTGGGACGTGTCTAGGTGGCTCAGTTGGTCAGAGCATTCCCCCTGTAAGGGACTGGTCGCGGGTTCAAGTACCGTCCTAGATGTTCTCTTTTTCCGATCTAAAATCTTTAGAAAAAAGTAAGCATACAAAATGCTTAAAAATTTAATTGAATTAATTAGGCGGAGTCATCAAAAAACAATGTTTCAAAATGACTGTAAAGTTATTCATTGTTTCCGTAGTTCGCAAGAATTACGGTAGATGGCTCCAACGTCGCCTTAAGACGTATAATGTATCGGAGAATTTCGAATATCTGGGACGTGTCTAGGTGGCTCAGTTGGTCAGAGCATTCCCCCTGTAAGGGACTGGTCGCGGGTTCAAGTCCCGTCCTAGATGTTCTCTTTTTCCGATCTAAAATCTTTAGAAAAAAGTAAGCATACAAAATGCTTAAAAATGTAATTGAATTAATTAGGCGGAGTCACCAAAAAACAATGTTTCAAAACGACTGTAAAGTTATTCATTGTTTCCGTAGTTCGCAAGAATTACGGTAGATGGCTCCAACGTCGCCTTAAGACGTATAATGTATCGGAGAATTTCGAATATCTGGGACGTGTCTAGGTGGCTCAGTTGGTCAGAGCATCCCCCTGTAAGGGACTGGTCGCGGGTTCAAGTCCCGTCCTAGATGTTCTCTTTTTCCGATCTAAAATCTTTAGAAAAAAGTAAGCATACAAAATGCTTAAAAATTTAATTGAATTAATTAGGCGGAGTCATCAAAAAACAATGTTTCAAAATGACTGTAAAGTTATTCATTGTTTCCGTAGTTCGCAAGAATTACGGTAGATGGCTCCAACGTCGCCTTAAGACGTATAATGTATCGGAGAATTTCGAATATCTGGGACGTGTCTAGGTGGCTCAGTTGGTCAGAGCATTCCCCCTGTAAGGGACTGGTCGCGGGTTCAAGTCCCGTCCTAGATGTTCTCTTTTTCCGATCTAAAATGTTTGGAAAAAAGTAAGCATACAAAATGCTTAAAAATTTAATTGAATTAATTAGGCGGAGTCATCAAAAAACAATGTTTCAAAATGACTGTAAAGTTATTCATTGTTTCCGTAGTTCGCAAGAATTACGGTAGATGGCTCCAACGTCGCCTTAAGACGTATAATGTATCGGAGAATTTCGAATATCTGGGACGTGTCTAGGTGGCTCAGTTGGTCAGAGCATTCCCCCTGTAAGGAACTGGTCGCAGGTTCAAGTCCCGTCCTAGATGTTCTCTTTTTCCGATCTAAAATCTTTAGAAAAAAGTAAGCATACAAAATGCTTAAAAATTTAATTGAATTAATTAGGCGGAGTCATCAAAAAACAATGTTTCAAAATGACTGTAAAGTTATTCATTGTTTCCGTAGTTCGCAAGAATTACGGTAGATGGCTCCAACGTCGCCTTAAGACGTATAATGTATCGGAGAATTTCGAATATCTGGGACGTGTCTAGGTGGCTCAGTTGGTCAGAGCATTCCCCCTGTAAGGGACTGGTCGCGGGTTCAAGTCCCGTCCTAGATGTTCTCTTTTTCCGATCTAAAATCTTTAGAAAAAAGTAAGCATACAAAATGCTTAAAAATTTAATTGAATTAATTAGGCGGAGTCATCAAAAAACAATGTTTCAAAATGACTGTAAAGTTATTCATTGTTTCCGTAGTTCGCAAGAATTACGGTAGATGGCTCCAACGTCGCCTTAAGACATATAATGTATCGGAGAATTTCGAATATCTGGGACGTGTCTAGGAGGCTCAGTTGGTCAGAGCATTCCCCCTGTAAGGGACTGGTCGCGGGTTCAAGTCCCGTCCTAGATGTTCTCTTTTTCCGATCTAAAATCTTTAGAAAAAAGTAAGCATACAAAATGCTTAAAAATTTAATTGAATTAATTAGGCGGAGTCATCAAAAAACAATGTTTCAAAATGACTGTAAAGTTATTCATTGTTTCCGTAGTTCGCAAGAATTACGGTAGATGGCTCCAACGTCGCCTTAAGACGTATAATGTATCGGAGAATTTCGAATATCTGGGACGTGTCTAGGTGGCTCAGTTGGTCAGAGCATTCCCCCTGTAAGGGACTGGTCGCGGGTTCAAGTCCCGTCCTAGATGTTCTCTTTTTCCGATCTAAAATCTTTAGAAAAAAGTAAGCATACAAAATGCTTAAAAATGTAATTTAATTAATTAGGCGGAGTCATCAAAAAACAATGTTTCAAAATGACTGTAAAGTTATTCATTGTTTCCGTAGTTCTCAAGAATTACGGTAGATGGCTCCAACGTCGCCTTAAGACGTATAATGTATCGGAGAATTTCGAATATCTGGGACGTGTCTAGGTGGCTCAGTTGGTCAGAGCATTCCCCCTGTAAGGGACTGGTCGCGGGTTCAAGTCCCGTCCTAGATGTTCTCTTTTTCCGATCTAAAATCTTTAGAAAAAAGTAAGCATACAAAATGCTTAAAAATTTAATTGAATTAATTAGGCGGAGTCATCAAAAAACAATGTTTCAAAATGACTGTAAAGTTATTCATTGTTTCCGTAGTTCGCAAGAATTACGGTAGATGGCTCCAACGTCGCCTTAAGACGTATAATGTATCGGAGAATTTCGAATATCTGGGACGTGTCTAGGTGGCTCAGTTGGTCAGAGCATTCCCCCTGTAAGGGACTGGTCGCGGGTTCAAGTCCCGTCCTAGATGTTCTCTTTTTCCGATCTAAAATCTTTAGAAAAAAGTAAGCATACAAAATGCTTAAAAATTTAATTGAATTAATTAGGCGGAGTCATCAAAAAACAATGTTTCAAAATGACTGTAAAGTTATTCATTGTTTCCGTAGTTCGCAAGAATTACGGTAGATGGCTCCAACGTCGCCTTAAGACGTATAATGTATCGGAGAATTTCGAATATCTGGGACGTGTCTAGGTGGCTCAGTTGGTCAGAGCATTCCCCCTGTAAGGGACTGGTCGCGGGTTCAAGTACCGTCCTAGATGTTCTCTTTTTCCGATCTAAAATCTTTAGAAAAAAGTAAGCATACAAAATGCTTAAAAATTTAATTGAATTAATTAGGCGGAGTCATCAAAAAACAATGTTTCAAAATGACTGTAAAGTTATTCATTGTTTCCGTAGTTCGCAAGAATTACGGTAGATGGCTCCAACGTCGCCTTAAGACGTATAATGTATCGGAGAATTTCGAATATCTGGGACGTGTCTAGGTGGCTCAGTTGGTCAGAGCATTCCCCCTGTAAGGGACTGGTCGCGGGTTCAAGTCCCGTCCTAGATGTTCTCTTTTTCCGATCTAAAATCTTTAGAAAAAAGTAAGCATACAAAATGCTTAAAAATGTAATTGAATTAATTAGGCGGAGTCACCAAAAAACAATGTTTCAAAACGACTGTAAAGTTATTCATTGTTTCCGTAGTTCGCAAGAATTACGGTAGATGGCTCCAACGTCGCCTTAAGACGTATAATGTATCGGAGAATTTCGAATATCTGGGACGTGTCTAGGTGGCTCAGTTGGTCAGAGCATCCCCCTGTAAGGGACTGGTCGCGGGTTCAAGTCCCGTCCTAGATGTTCTCTTTTTCCGATCTAAAATCTTTAGAAAAAAGTAAGCATACAAAATGCTTAAAAATTTAATTGAATTAATTAGGCGGAGTCATCAAAAAACAATGTTTCAAAATGACTGTAAAGTTATTCATTGTTTCCGTAGTTCGCAAGAATTACGGTAGATGGCTCCAACGTCGCCTTAAGACGTATAATGTATCGGAGAATTTCGAATATCTGGGACGTGTCTAGGTGGCTCAGTTGGTCAGAGCATTCCCCCTGTAAGGGACTGGTCGCGGGTTCAAGTCCCGTCCTAGATGTTCTCTTTTTCCGATCTAAAATCTTTAGAAAAAAGTAAGCATACAAAATGCTTAAAAATTTAATTGAATTAATTAGGCGGAGTCATCAAAAAACAATGTTTCAAAATGACTGTAAAGTTATTCATTGTTTCCGTAGTTCGCAAGAATTACGGTAGATGGCTCCAACGTCGCCTTAAGACGTATAATGTATCGGAGAATTTCGAATATCTGGGACGTGTCTAGGTGGCTCAGTTGGTCAGAGCATTCCCCCTGTAAGGGACTGGTCGCGGGTTCAAGTCCCGTCCTAGATGTTCTCTTTTTCCGATCTAAAATCTTTAGAAAAAAGTAAGCATACAAAATGCTTAAAAATTTAATTGAATTAATTAGGCGGAGTCATCAAAAAACAATGTTTCAAAATGACTGTAAAGTTATTCATTGTTTCCGTAGTTCGCAAGAATTACGGTAGATGGCTCCAACGTCGCCTTAAGACGTATAATGTATCGGAGAATTTCGAATATCTGGGACGTGTCTAGGTGGCTCAGTTGGTCAGAGCATTCCCCCTGTAAGGGACTGGTCGCGGGTTCAAGTCCCGTCCTAGATGTTCTCTTTTTCCGATCTAAAATCTTTAGAAAAAAGTAAGCATACAAAATGCTTAAAAATTTAATTGAATTAATTAGGCGGAGTCATCAAAAAACAATGTTTCAAAATGACTGTAAAGTTATTCATTGTTTCCGTAGTTCGCAAGAATTACGGTAGATGGCTCCAACGTCGCCTTAAGACGTATAATGTATCGGAGAATTTCGAATATCTGGGACGTGTCTAGGTGGCTCAGTTGGTCAGAGCATTCCCCCTGTAAGGGACTGGTCGCGGGTTCAAGTCCCGTCCTAGATGTTCTCTTTTTCCGATCTAAAATCTTTAGAAAAAAGTAAGCATACAAAATGCTTAAAAATTTAATTGAATTAATTAGGCGGAGTCATCAAAAAACAATGTTTCAAAATGACTGTAAAGTTATTCATTGTTTCCGTAGTTCGCAAGAATTACGGTAGATGGCTCCAACGTCGCCTTAAGACGTATAATGTATCGGAGAATTTCGAATATCTGGGACGTGTCTAGGTGGCTGAAAGAAAGAAGAAGAAAGAAAAATGTTTTATTGCGGATTAGGTACAAATACAAAAGACAAAATAGCAAAACAAAAATAAAAACGCAGCTACTCTGGCGGCGAATGCTCGTACCACCTTGACCAAGAGGCGCTATAAATATATTATTTATCTGTGGTAGCCGCCACCTGAGCATACGTATGACATTTTACGTATGACAAAATTGTCAAGCATGGCAGCATTGACAACTCAACAACGTGTCTTATTACGTGGCAATTTATAACACGTGTTAAATGGATATTAAATCAATCAATATTAAAATAGAAACAGTATTAACATTATGTAAGCCATGTCCGCAATAAGGGATTGACACTCAGCATACACTAAGGTGGGTATCTACCACCCAAGTACTGATTTTCAGCGTCACCCCATGTGTGCCACCTGACGTCGTCAGGCAATATCGCTCCGTATATAAGTCAACAACAAACATAATTCCCTACAAGTAACCTAAGTATCAAGAAGAATACCTCACGCTAAAAGAGTAAGTAATTTTACAATATTCCAACAATAAAAATTAAATAACTTTGACAATATTTAACATTTCCTTAAGGTACATTTATACATATAACAATCACAACTCAGCCCGCCATACGTCCCATCAGAGGCTCCGCACGCCCAAACAGTGCAGTTAGAACCCAGAACAAAGACATGCATGCACAGACAATGCCGTCAAGTGCCGTGAAATGCGACTCTGGAGTGATCCAGTTGATGGGCCAAAACATCCTAGTAAATATATGGATATGTGCTAATGCATACTCTTTTGATGTTGTAATAGTAATGCTTTGTACATGACTTTAAAACTGTGTTTGAATTTTAGGTCCCTAAGAGGTGGAGGCAGATCATTCCAGATTCGCATTGCCGCATATTTTAGGCAACCTCGGAAAGCTGTAGTTCTATGCCTTGGCACTGATATTGTACTGGTTGCAGACCTGACAGGGTAAGGGTAGTGGGTTTGTCTTAAACATATTTTTTCATATAAGTAATGAGGTTTTTTGCTTCCCAACAAGTCAAATAGCATGGTGGCTAGATGTAGCCTTCTCCTGGCCTCCATCTTCAATATGTTATGACTATTAATATAAGGTGTCACATGTTGGCGTCTTGGTATGTCAAAACAATATCGGGCACAGGCATTTTGTATGCGCTGTATAAGATTATTAGTTTTCGCAAGTAAACATGGGCCATATACTGTGTCACAATAATTAAATCTAGATAGTATGAGACTGTCCACTAGTTGCTTTCTTAATGACATACCTATGTAGGCACGTATATTGTAGAGAACTTTAAGCCTATAAAAACAATTCCTCACAATCTTATTTATGTGTCCCTCAAACCGTAGCTGAGGGTCAATCATAAGACCAAGGCTAGTAGCCTCTTCAACCCTTGCAACTCTCTGACCATTTATGACTATAACAGGGTCATGTTGCAAGATAGACTGAATTTGTCGCTCACTACCCAGTATCATAAATTTTGACTTTAAGGGATTTAATATCAGTGAATGTTCTTTTGACCAAGTAATTACCCTTTGCAGGTCCTCATTTATTTTAGATACAGCTTCAAGCGTGTCACTAGGTTTAAATGATGAATATAATTGTGTATCATCTGCATACATATGAAACTGACAGTGTTGGAAGGAACCCGTGATGTCTGCAGTATATAAAATAAACAAAAGTGGACCCAAGATGGATCCCTGCGGCACCCCTCTTGTCACATTAAGGGGGGATGATGACATGACTGTACCATCCTCTTTCCGTATCTCAACATACTGTGAGCGATTAGTAAGGTAACTATGGAACCACTTCACAGTATCTGAGGTAAATCCATAATAGGTCAACTTGGACAGCAGCAGTGACGTATCCAGGGCATCAAAAGCACGGGAGTAGTCCAGTAGTACTAGAACTGTTCCCTCTCCGCGGTCCCTAGCCTCCAAAATGTTACCCACCACGTCACACAAGGCCATAGCTGTGCCTCGCCCCTTTCTAAAACCCGACTGCTTATCTGGGAGAATACTATTTTGTTCAAGGTACTCCATGACCTGCATGTGCACCACCCTTTCCAACACTTTCGATAAGCAAGGGAGCACACTTATAGGCCGGAGATCCTTAAAAGTATTTGGGCATCCAGTTTTAGGTATAGGCCGAACTACAGAGCACTTCCATAGCTCCGGATATGCATGTGTGGTAATTGAAGTGTTAATTATTTGAGTGATGATGTGTAATGAGTTAGGTAACGTGAGTGCCAGCATCTGCGCACTGATTTTGTCAACACCCTGTGCCTGTGTCTTAATGTTATTCAGAATCTTCAGAATTGTTGCATGATCTACAGGTCTGAGCTCGAAGCTCACACTAGGGTTATGCCTATGATATTCATAGTAGGTTAATTTTGATAAACTGACCACACATTCCCCTGGCACATCCAGGAAGGCTTTATTAATGTGATATGGGTTGTTGAAGTGACCTGGCAAACAAGAATCCTTATGTGTGTGGAGAATCTGAGTTTTTAGATTCTTCCACATGATTTTGGGGTTATTAATTTGTTCATTAATATTTTTTGAAAAATAAGCAGACTTCTCATTGTGCAATGCCACAACTGCTTGATGTTTGAGCTCCAAGTAGTATTGTTTTTTGGACTCTGATTTGGTACTCTGATAATTAAGCCTCGCTTTGTCGCGCAATCTGAAAAGTAGCTTAACATTATCAGTTATCCATGGAGTATCCTTGGTCTTAAAGAGCCTTTTTTTCACAGGGGCATGCATATCATACAGATGCACAATCCAAGTGGACAATGCTCCCACCATATCATCAACCGTAACCTGGGATTCCATGTGGTACCAAGGAATGAGCTCGATATCACTTTTAAAGAGATCTGGCAAGATATCTCCAAATGACCTGTATGTAACCCACCTAGGTTTCTCCTTAACTTTTTTTATAGTTGACTCACAAGTCACAACTGCATGCCTACCAAGTTCCTTGACATGGGTAACCATGACATTATGAACACTCATATCTGTGCATATTATGTCTATTAGTGTGCTCCTCTTGTCCTCAGTAAAATGTGTTGGTGCGCTTACTACTTGGTGCATATTAGTGTAGTGTAAAAATTGTTGTAGCTTTTTTGTGTCGGCATTGGACTGAATCAACATGTTTATGTTGAAGTCGCCCAAAAGAATGATATGATCATAGGGAGCCAATGCACAAATGCTCGCAGTCAAACTATCCATGAACCTATCCTCATTAAGCCAAGGTGGTTTATATGCTGTACCAATTAAAATTTTGTTACCCATACTAGTTAAAGACAGCCAATACTCTTCTACTTGTGGATCCACTGGGTGACTTCTAGTCCTTACACTAACACCATTTTTTATATAAAATCCTACTCCCCCCCCAACCCCATCTTTTATCGCTGTAGACCTTGGAGTGTGCCTTAACTTATAGCCTGGGACTGAAGGAGCTCTTCCATCCTCACCCAGTTTCAACCAGGTCTCATTTATGGCCATGATGTCAACTGAATGGTGGCTCATGGCTACCAAGAATTCATCATGCCCAGTACCTAGTGAACCTGCATTGAAAAGTCCAAACTTCAAATATTTCTTATTGTTCATTGTTAATATATATAATTGAGTAATGCAATGAATGTATACAAAAGTCAAAGTTAGCTTTATAAAATTTAAATATTTGCAGTATGCCTGTACAACCTAGTGCCAAAACGGCCACTATACTAGAACTCCTAGTCTTATGGTTATACATATTTATTTGTTTACCTAACACTGTTACAACATGCTTCCCAATACCTAGCATCAATACCACATTTATGCAACCGGAAAAGTGTACACTCCCAATATCAGACTCCCAACCCAGACAGTCACATACTAACATTTCTGACACTTTCATTTGTAAAATGTTGCAGATACAACAATAAAGATCACATAATATGTCCCGTGCACCCATGCTACCCATATATAATAACTTTGTAAAGTCAGGATATTCCAAAACAAAGTCATAGTAAGTAGTTATTTGTATGTAAACCCTGTAAAAAATACAATATGTTGTAATTTCAATTTTCCCACTACAAATGCGTACACATACAACCATTATGTAAATCCTGTAAATACTTTTTCCATTTCCTGTCACATTTTTATTTTTCCTGCTACTAATGTTAATAGAGAATAAACATACATGTATATAAATTTTACAAATATTGTATTTAATTTTTTTCATGAGTTTATATATCCTAGTAGATGTGGAAATCAGATGACAGCAAGTAGCTATAGGCATATAAGTGCCACAAATATTGTAAACAACATCATTCATGTATTTACTCTTTCCAGTACATATGCGAGTGCACAAAAACATTCCAGTATAGAGAAAACAGAAGGGGCAAACAATCAATATATGGAATGACATAATTGGACTAATCTTTAACTTTCCTGACCGCATCACTTCCAAAAACCCGGTCAAGATCAGCTTCTGAGCGAATAGTGTGGGTAGGGCTACCTTCAGCCTTCCTAGTCAGTATTCTGCCGCGCTTTGTCCATGCGAACCTCCAGCCTAAGTGAGTGGCAGTTTGTCTGGTGATATAGAAGAGCTGCTTGTTTGCCCTGGTCAGCCTTTCGTTGAGATAGAATCGTCTGGGGGGCGCGTCAAAGCCCGGCAGGTCAGCTGACGTTGCACCTCGCCTTACCCGAGCATTCTGCAGCAGCTCGTCACGCAGTCCGCGTCGCGCCAACCGAACCACAATGCGTCTGGCTTTACCCGCCGCCGCAATGCCAGACTCACTAGACCGCTCAACCCGAGGACCTACACGCTCGGCATACACTATATCGTGTTTTTCAAGTGTTACACCTATTTTCCTCGCCACTAGTTCAACCGTTTGCACCACATTCTCTCCTACACACTCGGGCAGATTCGAGATCTCGATATCTGACAGCAACAGGTCCTGCTCCCTTTCGTTGAGTTCTGATTTTAACTTATTTATCGTCTCTTCCAGTTCGTGTGGTGGTTGTTGTTGGTCTTGACGGCTCTCAATCACTACAAGGCGGTTTTCTAGGGAATCAACCCTCGTTCTACATGATGCCACCGACTGACGAAGACCGGCCACCTCGAGCCTGAACTCCCTCAGTTCTGTCTTAAGGTCATCCCTCATGGACCGGATCTCTGTCCTCAAGAGCTCCATTTCGTATCCAATATGAAACGGATCTGCCGAGCTGGTCCCAGGCTGCCTGGCCTGCTCTCCGACTGGCCCCCCCGAACCGCTGGCAGCCAGAGAAGAATCAAGCCGATTGGGAGGAGTATCCACACCATCGTCGCCTTTCGTATGGGTGGTTTGGGTGATGTCTTTATTGACTTTTCCCTTATTTGTACATTTACAGCCAGCTGGGCCCCCTTTCGTGGAGATAAATTTTCCGCATGACGCACACTTGCCAGCCATAATGTAAATAGTTGTTATTTATCTACACCAGTTATTACGAAATAAAAAATGATTAGCTAAAAATTTTTTTTTAAACTGTTGTACTTCCACCAAACAACAGATGGCGCTGTCATCAATATTTATGAGAATTCCTTTTTAGTCTGGATAAGCTACAACTCCTGAGGGTCTCAATGAAAGCTACGTTCACCATACACTTGCCCACACACATAGACAGGAAAAACAATATTGGCACTAAATTGTATCACTTTTAATGCATCATTTATGCAGTATAGGGTAGTTTCCTGACACTTTATTGGTACACAATTTATTTTCGATTTATTTAAGTTCTAGCAAAAAACTGGCACTGGATAACACAATATGTCTTTTATTAAACCTTGTTATTGAATATTTTATATGATTTATTTCAAATTATGTTTAACAATTATTTATAATTACAATGTGAACAGAGATTGCGACTGTCAACGACAAGCGACACCTACCGTCTTCCGTGTTCAAGTCCCGTCCTAGATGTTCTCTTTTTCCGATCTAAAATCTTTAGAAAAAAGTAAGCATACAAAATGCTTAAAAATTTAATTGAATTAATTAGGCGGAGTCATCAAAAAACAATGTTTCAAAATGACTGTAAAGTTATTCATTGTTTCCGTAGTTCGCAAGAATTACGGTAGATGGCTCCAACGTCGCCTTAAGACGTATAATGTATCGGAGAATTTCGAATATCTGGGACGTGTCTAGGTGGCTCAGTTGGTCAGAGCATTCCCCCTGTAAGGGACTGGTCGCGGGTTCAATTCCCGTCCTAGATGTTCTCTTTTTCCGATCTAAAATCTTTAGAAAAAAGTAAGCATACAAAATGCTTAAAAATTTAATTGAATTAATTAGGCGGAGTCATCAAAAAACAATGTTTCAAAATGACTGTAAAGTTATTCATTGTTTCCGTAGTTCGCAAGAATTACGGTAGATGGCTCCAACGTCGCCTTAAGACGTATAATGTATCGGAGAATTTCGAATATCTGGGACGTGTCTAGGTGGCTCAGTTGGTCAGAGCATTCCCCCTGTAAGGGACTGGTCGCGGGTTCAAGTCCCGTCCTAGATGTTCTCTTTTTCCGATCTAAAATCTTTAGAAAAAAGTAAGCATACAAAATGCTTAAAAATTTAATTGAATTAATTAGGCGGAGTCATCAAAAAACAATGTTTCAAAATGACTGTAAAGTTATTCATTGTTTCCGTAGTTCGCAAGAATTACGGTAGATGGCTCCAACGTCGCCTTAAGACGTATAATGTATCGGAGAATTTCGAATATCTGGGACGTGTCTAGGTGGCTCAGTTGGTCAGAGCATTCCCCCTGTAAGGGACTGGTCGCGGGTTCAAGTCCCGTCCTAGATGTTCTCTTTTTCCGATCTAAAATCTTTAGAAAAAAGTAAGCATACAAAATGCTTAAAAAAATTTAATTGAATTAATTAGGCGGAGTCATCAAAAAACAATGTTTCAAAATGACTAAAGTTATTCATTGTTTCCGTAGATCGCAAGAATTACGGTAGATGGCTCCAACGTCGCCTTAAGACGTATAATGTATCGGAGAATTTCGAATATCTGGGACGTGTCTAGGTGGCTCAGTTGGTCAGAGCATTCCCCCTGTAAGGGACTGGTCGCGGGTTCAAGTCCCGTCCTAGATGTTCTCTTTTTCCGATCTAAAATCTTTAGAAAAAAGTAAGCATACAAAATGCTTAAAAATTTAATTGAATTAATTAGGCGGAGTCATCAAAAAACAATGTTTCAAAATGACTGTAAAGTTATTCATTGTTTCCGTAGTTCGCAAGAATTACGGTAGATGGCTCCAACGTCGCCTTAAGACGTATAATGTATCGGCGAATTTCGAATATCTGGGACGTGTCTAGGTGGCTCAGTTGGTCAGAGCATTCCCCCTGTAAGGGACTGGTCGCGGGTTCAAGTCCCGTCCTAGATGTTCTCTTTTTCCGATCTAAAATCTTTACTAATACCATTATTAAAACGGAAAAAAAAGATAACTTTTACCGAGGACTCTGCGTCCTCGCTGCAGTAATAGGGAGTGCTCTCTCGCTGGCAGCCATCGTCCGATCCATGGCCGCCAGCAACAGGAATTTCACCGCGGCCGCAACATTCTGCGAGTACGTCATCTCGCAGAAGGAAGGCGCGGAGCGGATTAGGGAGGGAGATCCCCTTGCTGATCCCAAGGCGCGAGTATTTGCGCCTCATGCCGCCCTGAGTGTGGCTGCGGGTTTGAGGGACGGAGTTAGCCCCCCAACCCGCCGATCTAGCCACCCGCGAACAGGCGACGTTCGTGTGTGCCTGGACGTCGCCTAAATGAGAGTTTTAAGGTGTAGGTGCCCGTGACACAATGCGGGCAAGAGCTAGGGTGGGTTGCCATCGAAGTATTCTTGTATAGTTTCAGGCCCCCCAACAAGACTCTGAGTAGATATGGCACACCGCATTGGTTTTAGTGTTTTAGAGCTACACATAACCGCGCGGCCTCCCTACGTCGCGCCGTATACCGTAGGACATTTGTCCTGACACGAAACATAAACAAAAAAAAAAAGTATGATGTGGATTGGCGTGTCTCAAGCACAAGCGAAAATGATTCTAATGCTTCATTGGTATAGCTGTTGCTTAGAAATTCTTATTGGAAAACAATGTATGACTGATAACGGATGGGTCTCTAATGATTATCATGGCCAGTCGACCTATAGTTATTTATGCAACTGTGGTATAATGAGGGGTATTAAAACATGAATGTGGGTTTATCACACGAAGCGAAGCTGAGTGTGATAATAGTATCACATGAGTGTTTTAATACCTAATTATACAGTTGCATACAAGACTTTATCTACACCCATGTAAGTAAACAAAACAATTTGCAAAAATAATAGCGAAGAAAAATAGCGGGAATTCGAATTCGAACGAATAAGCTTTAATTTTTTTTTACGGCGCGCCGCCGCCGCTGTGGTCGTGCAATGCAACGCGCGTGAATGACAGTTCTTTTTTTGAAACTCATACAGATTCCACGCATCGAGCGGTAAGAATTTGGCTGCCTGATGAGTAACCCTTTGCGCGGAAGAGATTGAAAAAGCGAAAGGAGTGTTATTATGAAATTTCATACAACATAATAACACCCGTTCGGATGATATTATGGTTATTAGGACATTGGATGTATTAATGGTGGCAATAAGCTAACTGTTTCGAAATCTTTTATAGAGGATTTAAAGCATGGGTGTAGATAAAATTACTAACGCGTTAAGTACACACCTCTTATCACCTAGTTAGTAATATCAACAAACGATAATGAGTCCAAGTACCAAGCGACATTATATGGATAGTGTGCTATTATGCTCAAGTATAAGTCTCACAGTATAAGTACGTGGAACAATGGACACTGTTGCTGAGAGTTGATAAATATTGCCAGCAAGTTCAGAATAACATATCCAATGATTAAACTGAAATTACTTTTATTCGAATGAAAGTCTTGAACGCTTTGGAGAAGAAATGCTTACTAGTACCATTTTTTTCGTGCGGAAATCCCTTCAGATACTCCCCCGCCGGCCAGCGGGGGCGGTTATGTCGGGCTTGAACCGACTAAAACCGCACGCCGTCTCGGGTCTTCAGACGCCGGGGTTTAAGGTTGCCCATAGAGCATATCCCTCGCACCCCTACTGACCCTGGGCCATCTCTGGTTTCGAGATGGCCCCCTCGAGTGCTGTACCTGACCGAAATTCATCATCATCACACACAGTAGTAGCAGTTGTATACCAAGCGTGTAGTGTCCTTACACACCCGCCGCGATTATATGAATAAAGTTTGCTAAATAACGGACGAGGCTCTTGTGCAAGCTTTCCACTCGGCGGTTCCACGGGGTTGAGAGCTCACATGGTAGTTGCTCTCATAAATGCCAATAAACCATTCCAAAATCCATAGAAATCAGCTATCTAATAGTTTGACCTTTTGCGAAGTTTATAGATATCATTTGGACCCAGCGCTGCAAATGTTATAGGATTTCTTCTCACGAAAGTTTCCCTTCACGATTTTTTTTTTTAAATTAAAAAACCTCCGCCTCAAATTTATTTATAGCTAAGAACCATCTCGATCATATTGGCTTTCGAACAAAAAAATCCGCATCAATATCGGTTCATGCATTCTGGACCTACTTCGCCAAAGACACTTCAAACTTTTAACACCCGTCGTTTTTACGTATAAAAATCATGATTACTTGTCATTCTTGATTCCCAGCTCTTGTTCGACAAGCTCAAAGAGTACTTTAGCATGTTTTTTGTTCTGCTCAACTCCTAATGCTCCAATGGACATCAAGTTTGCAATGGCGCAAGGGTCCGTGGTACCTCCGAAGCTCATCGCCACATCAGAGATGACAGACACCACACAGTACTGAAATGAAAAGAGTTAAAGATACAATTAAGTATTTAAATACTAGCTGTTCGCCCCAGAGTCATCCTGTAAGTTGAGTCTCCACTGTACTTGTTTTTGTTATGCAAACTAGCTGACCCGGCGAATTTCGTACCGCCTAACAGTTGATTCTTAATTTTTTTTTTAACACTTATTCTGCTATTCGGGACACCGGGTCAGCTAGAAAATATAAAAAAGTGAAAATATACAAGTGTTTTTTTTTCTGGCAATTTTTTAATTTTTTTCTCCTTATGAACCATCCTCGTACTTCAAGGAATATTATAACAAAAGAATTAGCGAAATCGGTTCAGCTGCTCTCGAGATTTGAGCTTAGCAACACTTTCAGCGATTCATTTTTATTAGCTTCACCTGTACCTATGTTTGTAACTGACTCCTTTGGGCGCGATTTTGACCCACTTTAAACGGCCAGATTTCGTTCAAACTTTGTAGATTTATCGAGGACCGATGACAATACACTAATTTAATAAAATTATAATAAAAAATAAAAAATACTACAATTAAATTTTTAAGCATTTTGTATGCTTACTTTTTTCTAAAGATTTAGATCGCTTCAAGTCCTGTCCTAGATGTTCTCTTTTTCCGATCTAAATCTTTAGAAATAAATAATAGTTTAAAAAACTAAAAAACACGCTTTTTATAGAAAACCGAACTAAAAAAATAGAAAATAAGTTAATAAATTTAAATTAAGAATAGTGTTAAAAATTTCACTAAATAAAAAAAATAGTGTAAATAAAAAAATTTATTTTATTTAAAAAAAGCGTGGGGTGCTTTTTAAGATATTATCAAAATGATAATCACTCTACTCATGTCTGTCAATAAAATATTTATATCTATTGGCCCATGCACCCCACGCTCTAAATATGCTCCTATGAGGTTCTACGGAAATTCCGAGCTCTTCACACATATTTTTTGCATAACTTACAGCGCCATCTGCCCATTCTTTTCGTTTCTCTGTCAGTATCATATGCAAAGAATTTACTTTCTGAGAGCATATTCTAATTTCAAGTGCCTTTGTTTGTAAATATTTTTGTGCATCATTCACTTCATGTAGCACCGGTTGCCAAAGGCTCAAAAAACAAAGAAAGGAAAATGACTGCATTAAAACTAGTAAAGCTTCTACATCTGTCCTAGTGTTAAAGCTTTCACCTGCCTCTGTCAGTTTTTCCAAAGTAACGAGAATGTCTTTGTAATGAGTCCATGTCATATTTACGGCATCGTACACATGACAATCCTCCGTGTCTTGAACCCTTTTTAAGCTTTTGCCTGTAGCTGCTATCAGAACAAAATGAATAACAACGTTCTAAAGTGCCGAAAAAAGTTGCTGAACTCGCCTCAACGACTCACCTCGAAGGTACGGTAGGGTTGGCATTGATCGTCGGCCAATACCCAACGTGGCGGGAACACATCGCTCTCCCTACTCCTCTGCTTTCAGAGGAGACGGGATGAGCGATGCTGTTAGTGGTGAGATGGCCCAGGGTCAGTCGGGGTGCGAGGGATATGCTCTATGGGCAACCTTACACCCCGGCGTCTGAAGACCCGAGACGGCGTGCGGTTTTAGTCGGTGCAAGCCCGACATAACCGCCCCCGCTGGCGGCGGGGGGTATCCGAAGGGATTTCCGCACGAAAAAAAAAAAAGGTACGGATTCAGCTTTAGGGTTTATTTCTTGAATTCTTTGCTGAACTCCTGATTGCTTCCAACCATAACTGCAGCATTATCATACGCTTGGCCTCTACAGTTGCTTATGTATAGGCAATCAGCTTGAAGTTTGTTCAAAATCATGTTTGAAATTCGTTCAGAAGTTTTGTCTTTAGTTTCAATGAAATCTATAAAAGATTCCATTACTTTTACTTTCTGATTTTCAATTAGTACGTATCTTAATACCTGACTTGTTTGATCTTTATGAGAAAGGTCTGGAGTGCTGTTGAATATAATCGAATAATACTTAGCCCTTTTTATTCGTTTGATGATATGTTGGCGAATATTATTTCCTAAAATGGCAATGTCGTGGTGGTGTGGTGACATATAAGTGTTTGTTTTCGCACATATTTTAGATCTTACAAGATGCTCATGCTCACGAAGTACAGGATCATTTTTGCAATTAAATGACCCAGTTCCAAAAAGTTTCCTCTATTGGTACTGGTGTCGTTTTTTCTATATGTCCACGTAAAGCCAAATTTTCTTTGGCAAGGAATTTTATAATATCAAACATTCTGATAAGAATTTCCCGCCATTTCCTTGTTTCCTTTGCCACTATGTTTTGCTCTTTCTTGTCAATAGTCTGGCCTTTTTGAAGTCTACATTCCAACTCTTTCTATTTGCAATAATTTTGGTTGTATAGTGCACTTGATTCGTGCTTTAAAACCTTAGGATTTAATTTCCACCACGTATTAAATCCATCAGATGAGCAAAATTTAGATCAATTCGGTGTATTTACATTCTCAAATAAACGACAGCAAAAGCAAAATAATGATGCTTTGGATGGAGAATAAAGCAGGTAGGTACGTAAAACTTTTTCACCGTTTGTCAATGTACGGTAAAACTTTTACTTTTACTTTTACTGTTGAAGTTTCAGCGAAGTTAGTATTAATATGCTGAACTATTTCCTGTCCTTGCTGAATGAGATGCAATTGCATATTATATTGTCTCTGTGTTCAGGCCCTTTTCCAATATCGTCGAAATTTTGGTATTGAACAGCAGACAATGCCGATCTCTGTTTCGGAACTATACATGTCCATGTCTGGACATACAGATGGAGACTCTAATTCTGTGGATGTTGTTGGAATTTCATCTTTAGGAACAATGATAACACTTCCAACGGGTACAGATTAACATTGTCAAGTTCTTGTACTCCCTCAGCCTGTTCTGGGTTTGAAGGTTCAGTGGACTGTGATGAATTTAAGTCTAATGTAAAGGTTCTTTCAGGGCAGGGGGATTGTGGTCGCAGCACTAGTGGGACCGGTGGGTGTCACGCGGTGCTGCGACGACAATCCTCTTCTGATGAGGCCGTCAAGCTGAGTACCATCATTGTTAACATGATACGTGTATGTAATGGTAACCCTCTTTCCTGAGACTTTACCTTCAGCTTACCATCAGGCGAGGTGAAGTCAAATTGATGTGTCCTAAGTATAAAAAAATAAAAATAGAGCGGGTCGGTGTTAATAATTTGTGGCGGCCATTTTGTTTTGGCGGGATCTGTCAAATCTGTTGTTTCTTATTCAGTCACTGATGCCAAATCACCATGGCAAGGTACACGGTTGAGCAGCATGTGCAAATGATAAAACGTTATTATCAAAATGAGTGTTCGTTAGTGCAAACGTTGCGCGCATTGCACACATTTTACGGCAGACGCTGTGGCCCTTTAAAGTCTACTCTCCAACGATTGGTGACCAAATTTGAGACGACCGGTTCGGTAAACAACCAACCAACAACTTTACGTCAACGGAACGGCAGATCGGCCGAGAATATCGCCGCTGTACCAGGCCACTCAGAAAGTATTGCGAAAAAAGTTTTTATATATGAGAGACTGGTCAGTTATAATCTATTTCTAAAATATGATTATTTATGAGTCAAAATAAGTACGTTCCAATTTCAAAATTTCTCTCTGCATTTTTTGCAAGATAATTTCAATTATTGTGTCTCATTGAAAAATGGATCTGCGTCGGGAACATTTTCGCGCTATGATTTTCTACGATTTCAAGTGTCGCCTGAAACCAGACGAATCGTACGATAGACTTCAAATGGCATTCATGGATGAAGGCCCTTCCAAGGCGACCGTGTATAGTTGGTATAACGAATTCAAGCGCGGTCGACTGACTTTGGAGGATGAAGAAAGAAGTGGTCGCCCTTTGACGGCTGTTACGGAAGAAAACGTGCTAGCAGTGAAAAATTTAATCCAAGATAATAGACGAGTCACATATCAAGAGAGTCAGCACATTCTTCAGATTGGATCGGGAAGCCTTCACGAGATTCTACACGTGCATCTTCGTGTGAGAAGGATAGTTTCACGCTGGGTGCCGCACAATCTCACCGATGCTCAGAAGCAGGCCCGGGTGGAATGGTGTCGTGATATGATAAACAAGTTTGAAGCAGGCGCGTCTCGGCGTGTTTATGACATCATTACAGGTGATGAGTCGTGGATTTATCAGTATGATCCAGAAACAAAACGCCAGTCGACGGTTTGGGTGTTTTTCAAAACGAATCAACACCTACCAAAGTGAAGCGATCTAGAAGCGGAGGGAAGATTTTGATCGCGAGTTTTTTCAATTTGTCTGGCTACTTGTTATCAATCCCTTTACGAAATCAAAGAAGCATCAACGCTGAATGGTACACTACCAAATGCTTGGCAGAAGTTTTCTCTGTAGTGAGCTACAAGCGACCAAACACAGGGCTCCGCGGGATACTACTCCACCATGACAACGCGCCCGCAAACACCGCGCTTAAAACGAGGGACTTCCTGGACAACACTCCGGTTAAACTCCTAGGTCACCCTCCTTACAGCCCTGACCTTGCACCGTGCGACTTCTTTTTATTCCCGAAAATGAAAAATCAGCTCAAAGGGATACAATTTTCGTCGCCGGAAGATGCGCTGTCAACGTTTGAGCAGGCTGTAAACGAGGTATCTGCGGCGGATTGGAAAAAGTGTTTTGAAAACTGGTTCAAACGCATGAAACTTTGTATAGAGGCTGGTGGAGACCCACCAGGCGAGGCCGCGGTGGCGGCCAAAGTCCGCCGGCAACCCTGGGGTTATCCTTTCGAGGGCTTACCCGGGGTGCCCGGCAACGGACACTTGGGGAGGACACCGTGCGGTTTTAGTCGAGACACGACATAACCACCCCCGCAGGCCGGCGGGGGGGTATCCGAAGGGATTTCCGCACGTAAAAAAAAAAAAAAAAAAAAAGAGGCTGGTGGAGAGTACTTTGAAAAGGTTTAATAAAAAAATATTTACCTATAGAACACTTTTTTATTTTCGCAAAACTTTCTGAGTGTCCCACGTACGTGAGAGTGTTCAGGGGACTCCGAGGCAGTCGATTTCTCGACGTGCACAAGAACTCGGCCTTTCGTAGACTTCAACTTGGAGAATTTTGCGTCGGGACTTGGGCCTGCATCCGTACAAGATCCAACTGACCCAAGAGCTCAAAGTTAATGACCATAGACAACATCGTATGTTCGCTGAATGGGCTTCGGAACGCTTGGAAGAGGACCCCGATTTTGGCCGAAAATAACCTTTTAGCGACGAGGCACATTTTTGGATGAATGGTTTTGTTAATAAGCCAGATTGCCGTATATGGGATGACCACAACCCACATGAGGTTCACCAGGTGGCAATGCATCCACAAAAAGTTACTATTTGGTGCGGATTTTGATCTGGCGGCGTCATTGGTCCGTACTTCTTCGAAAACGACGTCGGCGAGGCCATCACCGTCAAAGGGGAGCGGAGCGCTACAGATCAATGATTAACAATTTTTTTGGCTTGAATTGGACAATATGGACGTGAACGACATGTGGTTCCAGCAAGATGGCGCTACTTGCCACACAGCGAACGACACAATGGACATTCTGCATGAACGGTTTGAGGGTAGGGTTATTGGCCACTAAGATCGTGTGATTTGACTCCGCTGAGACTTTTTCTTGTGGCGTTTTCTGAAGTCGCAGGTCTATGCCAATAAGCCACAATCGACCGTTGCCTTGAAAGTAAACATAACGCAGGCCATTGCTCAGATTCAGCCGGATCTATGCAGCAGAGTCATTAAAAATTGGACCTTTCGGATTCGTGCCACCACGTACGAAGCTGCGGCGGACATTTGAACGATGTTATATTCCATTCAAAATGGCATAAATAGGGCTTTCAAATATATAAAAAATCGTTAATATCTCACACACATCTTGTTTTATTCAATTTTTACATCGACCCGTCCTTTGATTATCAATTGATTCTCAATCGTCAATTGATTATTGTGACTTTGACATTAAATTGTAATTGGAATTTAATTAATATGACATTAGATTATTTTGACTTTCATATTAAATTGTAATTGGAATTTAATTAATTTGACATTAGTTTATTGTGACTGACATTAAATTGTAATTGTAATTTCATTAATTTGACATTAGATTATTATGACTTTGACGTCATTAGATATGAAAGTTTTAATTTTGCTTTTGATCATTTTTTGCTGATTTTTTTAATTTTGGTGGTCTAATTGTTGTATTATTGCTTACTTATATATTTGTGTGAGTTATGGTATTCTGATTATTGTAATAGCTTGTATTTGAATATTAATTGTTGTCTACCACTATTGCATTAGGTAATAACCTATAATGATAATGGTATGCGGAATAAATAAATAAAATAAATATATAAATTGTTGAAAGACCCTTTAGAATCTGACATCTCAGGAAGAACACTTTTCACATATTTAAGGAAAGCCCCTTCATTTGCTCTAATATTTTTCAACTTAGCTCTTCTCTTATTACGGTAAGATGCTGCCACTTTTTTTACTTTTTTCATATTTGATGCTAAAAAAAATTGTAATGATAAAAGTTAGAGTTACAAAAGAAAATATCGAACATTTCAAAACATAACCGCCCCCGCTGGCACGCGGGGGGGTATCCGAAGGGATTTCCGCACGATAAAAAAAAAAAAAAAAAAAAAGTATATTTTACAGCACAACTATCTATGGGCAAAAATCTGAGAACCGTAAATATTTGTTCGGAACCCTGGGTATGCCAGTGTTAAACACGTACATGGCCGGATTTTAATAAATTAAAGCTTGAGCAACATATCAGACAGTCCAACATACAATTACATATATAAAATATTTAATACTCACAATTAATAATAATAATATATCTCTTTATTGTATGTAGGTACACAAGAACAAAATTACAGAAACATAAAGTTGGTACAGTTTTGCGCCATATACAATTGGCGGCCATATTACAATTCAAATTTTCCCAAAGTTATCCAATAATATCATAACCACTACACGTACTTATTTGCACAAAAATCACAGTTACGACTAAACAACTGAGGATCCATGAATAAAACTTTCTTTGAATTGTCAAAGCATCACGTACTTTCTTAAAGGGACGTAAATAACAATATTGAAATAATGTATATGTAATAGAAGTCATTCTCGCTGATTATAAGTCATAAACAATCCAAGCACAAAATAAAATACAGGGAATCCCTGCAAGTCAGTATAGACGGTGTTGCCATTCGCTACAAAATATCATTCAAAGTTAGGGGATTCCCCGAATTCAGTGGCGTAGCTACCTTGGGTGGCACCCGGTGCGGAAGTTGGTGGTGTCACCCCATCGAATGGAAAAAGCTATTATCTATCACTACTTTGTATTATCTATCACTATAGAATAATACACGTTTAACAATTCACGCCAACCGTGAAGGTAAGTTGTGTTTACAACTTACCTTCACGAAACAAATGAGAAATTTTGCAACTGAGACGTCAAAGATCGCGAGTATGGGACGGTGAATCACCCACGACAGCGTCAGGCTCTTTTGCGGGAATCCCCGAATTATACATAGAGCTGAGCTAGTGCTAGTGGAGGAATCCCCGAAAAAGCGTTTTTTTTCTGTTTGTACATTGTTCTTAAAGTTGAGAGACCGGGTGGGTGTCACCCCAAAAAAGGTGACACCCGGTGCGGCAACCGCCCCCGCCCCCCCCCCCCCTTAGCTACGCCCGAATTCGTCACAGAATAAGGAATAAGTAATGAAAAATTCCCTGCTCGTTTCAATCAGTCCGAATTTATTTTGCCGACCCCACTACGCTCAGGGCGGCGAGAAGTGTCGTGCGGTGTTCCGCAGGGGTCGGTCCTAGGGCCACTCCTGTGGAACATCGGATACGACTGGGTGCTGCGCGGTTCGTTGCTCGAGGGTGTCAGCATAACATGTTATGCTGACGACACCCTCGTTATGGCGCGGGGAGCAACGCACCGAAGCGCGGCACTAAAGGCCACGGCAGGGGTTGCTCAAGTCGTGGGTCGAATACGGCGGCTGGGACTCGAGGTGGCTCTCCACAAATCCGAGGCTATGTGTTTTCACGGTCAAGGGCAAGGTCTTGTAAAGATTTCAGAAAATATTGCTAATGATGCTAACTTGCAAGCCTTGATTCACGAAAAATTTAGACATAAGTACATGAATTCATTGCATTCTGACGCCTATAAACTTAGATTACAGCAACACAAAAACCAACTTGCTACAACTTTGTTGGATTCTAAAAAGATTTGAAAAGGAACACCAAGTCCCAACAATTTAAAAATGAATAATAATTATAAAAAGAATGAAATGAGATGATACATCACAGGATGTGAACACAATCAGAATGCCAAAAGATAGACTATCTAATCTGTTAATAGCTGAAGGGCTGTTGGCAGATGGAAGACTAAGATGGAAAAATTCGATAAAAAAGTAGTAATAACTTATGGGGAGCCAAGCTCCTAAGTCAAACCTAATAGTCTCTAGCTCTCACTATAGCCATATGTCTGAATTTTATGAGGCTTAACTTCTTCACAAACCTTACACTTTATCAAAAGTGTGACCTAGGTGTTACTTAAGTGACAACACACTCCTTTAGGCTTACGAACAGAAAGTAGTTAATTCCTTGAGTAATAAAAGGAGTTATAGGGGCAATTGGAGCTTTGCTTTGGAGTTATTTTAGTTTCGGAAGCTTTTTCTACGGTTTTCATAAATCTCTAGAGAAAAACTGGAGATGCTTCGGTGAACGTTAAATAAAATGCAGCTCATATTCGGCAATATTTTAATTATCTGAAATGCTATTTTATTATTTCCTTTATTTATTCAATATACACCTTCATTAGTGTAAAATTGTAAAGATAGAAGTTATAAGATTTAAGATTAGATGTTGTTCCCTACGGTTATGGAGGATTGTAGCATTTAAAAAACAAAGACTTCTGCATTTCCATGGTTTGTACAACCTCATCACAAATGAATGTGTGTGATGCATAACAACAGAGATCATTGCACGGTAATATATAAAAATATATATTATTCAAAATAAAGTAAAGAAAGACAAATATTTAACTTAATGGATAAACATCCAGAGATTTTAAAAATAAACCAGTTATTCACAAAAACTACGATCTCCAGAGATTTCACGGTTTTTTCGTCACCGGAGCAAACCCCTAGTGGCAATGCGGGCGGGGTTAGTCCCGCAACCAATGTAAGTAAGTATATACTCATATACCTTTATATATAATTCTTTTAAAAGGCCAAACAATTGGAACATAATAGGAATAAATACGACTGTCAATCTACAAATTGTTATCTAATAATATTCTATAAATCACCTGTTCCGGCTTTCCAAGTGCTTTAGCTAACACCGGTATGGCTTTTAGCACGAAATCTTTAGGAATTTTGTCACTGGGTAGATTAGTTTCGATTCTGAAGTGCGGCATTGTAATGTGAACACAGCTGCGCTGGTCTGGTGCTCAACAATTCGCTATGAATTATATATTATTGATGAAGATTCACTCATCCAAACCAAATTCACTGTTTTAAAATTTCAATGTCAAATTCAATGTCAAGTGTCAACGTCAATCATTAATACCATTGACAATCCCAAAATCCCAGCTCACTCAATTAAACTGTGGGCTATTATAGAAATTGTAACTTATAATAATGTTTATATGGAAAAACATAATATATATATTTTTATACCTTGTGCAATAATTCGGTACTTAATATCTTGAATTATGTGTAAAGGGAAACACAAAAATTAAACTGTCTGTGTAACTTTTGTTTATGGTTGGGCATTTCCTAGAAGCAAGATTATATTGAATGGACTTTATTGCATGCCGTAGACTCCACTTACAATTTCGTAGTTGGTTTAAATGAAACTGTGAGCGATTCTGGCTGTCAGTTATTGGTTGACGCTCCGAGTGCTTTATCAATTCATGCAATTTTAGTGCTTCGTTGTTTTACTTGTGAAGTGCAGTGTAGTCGCTTATTAGTGTGTGAATATTCGTTTGATACTTAAGCACTTGGGTTTCATCTCCTAACTAAGTTACAATGGGTAACGAGCATTCTTCAAGTTCCAGCAGGCAGGAGTAAGTATTATGTATTTAAATTATTATTTTTAGATTTTTGATTACCTACCTATTTTTTTTACAAATTTATTGTATAATTATTTTAATAAGTTACTAGTATCTATATGTAGTTGCTGTTTTAAACAGAATGAGATAAAAAGTCCGTATAAGACCCCAGACCAATAAAAAAGTACTTACTAGCTACCTACCTACTTAAAATATTACATTATTGGTCTGAGTGCAGGACAATGGTCTTGCTTTAAAATGACGTAGATAAATAATCTCATTACTATCGCGATGATAATAGTATACTGTGTTGTTTGGCGCGAGTCATACTTTGTTCTCGTTCATACTGAAATACTACAGAGTGCATGTTCTGCTGCACTTTGTACTTGTGTTGAAGCAGGCAAATTAGTCTCTTTGTGACCATTTTCATGCACAGCACTGTATCTACCTCATAAGATTATGGATCTTCATATCTTATCGAATAAGCTATAATATTGTCTAGCTGTTTACGCAGTCAGCTTAATGATAAGTCTGCCCCTAATTACAAAGTTATAATTAGCATCAAGGGACATATATATGTTTAAGTTTCTCTGACATTTGGAATCATTTTAAGTTTAAGAGATCAAATAACAAACTTTGAAGTTTTAATAGTTCACAAGAGAAATCTGTTCAGCAAGGTTGATAATAATTATATAATATCTGGGTGACCGAGCTTTGCTTGGTGTTTTTTTCATGACATTTTCTAAAAATGAAACCTAGCTAGATTAATTTATCACCCCTGAAAACCTGTGTGTAGTAAATTTCATGAAAATTGTGTGTTTTTTCCAAGACACAAGATTCCAAGATTCAATTTATATACATACATACATACACAAGAAAATGTAAATACAAGAATTGCTTGTTTAAAGGTATTAGATTCTAAAAAGTAAGATACTGCAATATTATCAAACTTACCACATCACATTGGAAGTGAGAGAAGAGTAGTTCAAAATATAGTTTACAAAAGGCTTTGGATTTAGAAAAAGAAAACTGTATTAACCATGTTGTGAATTGATATCAACAACTAATTTTAATAAAGCATTGTCTCTAGAACTATTGAATAAATATGTATAGGTATACAGTGGAGATTTAAATAATAATAATAATAATAATAATATATCTCTTTATTGTATGTACACAAGAACAAGATTACAGAAACATAAAGTTGGTATACATAGTTATGCGGCATATACAATTGGCGGCCTTATCGCACAGGGCAATCTCTTACAGGCAACCATTGGATGGAGAGAATCAGTGAATAGAACTAGGGCAGTTTGCGGTGTACATATCAAATTAATTTACATTTTCCATTTATACTCTGATACATTATCTACATAAAATAAATACATATTATGCTTACTACACATATAATTTAATACATATTATATTTACTACACATATAATTTACAATGATACAATACCTACTATTAGGTACATAATATATACATAACATAATAGAAACACAGCACAGACATGAATAAAGGAGACAGGAAGACTAAGAGACATAAATAATGACTATTCCCGTAAATAGTAGGCGGTCACTAATTTTTTGAAGATGGGCAGAGATTGCGCGCTTCTTATCGTTACGGGTAAGGCATTCCACAACCGGACAGCTTGGACAGTAAAAGACTTATCCATGAATCTCGTGGAATGCCCAGGCATTTTCAGTCTCAGATTCTCTGACGATCTCAGGACCCTAGAATGAGAGTCATGAAGGTATTGAAAGCGTTCTTTTAAGTATACTGGAGTTAGAGGATTAAATAAAATATTATATAATAGATAAAGAATGTGAGCATTCCGGCGAAGGCGTATAGGTAACCACTTGAGTTTTGCGCGAAATTCGGATATGTGATCATATTTGCGTAGTTCAAATATAAATCGTATGCAAAGATTTTGGAGTCTCTCAAGTTTATTAAGTTGGTCTTCAGTGAGATCTGGATAACTGGCATCGGCATAATCAAGGATGGGAAAGAAAAGAGATTGTGCAAGCGCAGTTTTCGTGGCAATGGGTAGAAAATTTTGAAGCCTACGCAAGGACCCCACTGTGGCAAACATTCTGCGGCTAATCTCTTGGAGCTGAGGGCCCCAAGTCAAACTTCTGTCAATATGTATCCCCAGATTTTTTGCTTTTTCACTGTATGGTATGTTTGTCCCATCACAGGAGACTTGAGGAAGTAGTGACCAGTCAATTCTAGAAATAGCATATGCGCTACCAATAATAATGACCTGGGTCTTACATGGGTTGACTTTCAGACCATACGATTTACTCCAGTTGCATATTTGGACCATGTCCCTATTAATGATGCTGATGGCATCCGTCAGTTTATCTGGAGTAGCTCTCGAGTATATCTGAAGATCATCTGCGTATAGGTGGTAGGAAGAAGTGAGATGATCAGAGATGGAGTTTATGAAAATAGTGAAGAGTAGAGGAGATAAAACGCCACCCTGAGGTACGCCAGCAGACGTTAGGCACCAAGAAGAAACGGTGTCTTCTATACGGATACGTTGCCGGCGACCATACAGGTAAGCCTGAAACCAGTCAATCACTGCTGGAGATATGGTAAATAACTGGACTGATTGGTCTCAAGAGTCATGTTGTTGATTGAATATATGAGGATTTTATTTTAATCTATTAACTTAAGAAATGCGTAAACAAATACACTGATAAAATGAAAAGCTAATAAAATTTTAATGTTCAGAATTTAAAAAAATTGCTTTCTGAAATTAAAAATGAAAAATATAAAGAGAAAAGATAAAAAAAAATATTTGCATCCAAAAGTATGCGGTTTTGCCTTTGTGACTACAAAGATCATTATAGAAATTTCAATGGGATATTCCACCTGATGAGAAGCGGTTACGGTGGCTTATGGATGTGTGAGTTAAGGAATCCCAAACCAATAATATTTAGCTTTATCAACAAGGTATAATGTGAGCTTTGAGAACATTCAATGACAAGCTCAGCACTATCGATCTAGGACATGCATCATTACATAAAAGTGCAGAACTAGCAATAAGATAGTGTATAAGATCAATATTTTATATTAAACAATTAATTACTGTATTAGCTGTCTTGCTGTTAAAATAAAGTATATTTTTAAAGTCTTTCGTTGTGAGTCACTTAATTTGTGCAAAAAAAGGGGCGTCTCACCATGTCTATTTATCAAATAAAAACTTTTTACTGTGCCAAGCTGCTGGGCGCTGAATACATGTCTTATTCGATGACATGACTATCGCCCGATAACGAGCGCGGCGGGAAAATTACCGATAATACAATGATAACTACAGCTAGCTTTAAACAAAAGAAAAATTCAATTCTTCTATACAACAAGGCACCTTTATATTTCTATAAAAAAGTAAAGTCATATGGATACTTAATGATATATTGACACACTTAAGGTTTAGAGAGGATATAGTTCTTTTAAGTGAATCCACTTGAAACTTAAAAAATGATGTTACAAAGCTAAGATTGTTAAAGCAAAAAAGTCGAAGTTGAAGCAAACCCAATTGACTATAAAAATGAGTAAGTATGTATAATTGGGTAAATTGTTGTCTTTTGGGGCAAATAGCAATGAAAATGAAATAGACAAATAAGCATAGCATGGAGGCAGTACTGGGCGCCAAAATATTTTTTTAAGAACAATTATAAGTTAACACGTAAACGCCGGCTTGATTTTTGAGTTTTTCTGTTATATCGTGGAGGACACCATGTAGTCGACATACGATTATTCCGTTGGAGCCGTGGGGGACACCATATGACCGCGAGTTAGAGACGACTTTAAGCATTTCGTTTGAACCGTCGGGCACAAATATGAAGCAAATGTGTATTAGACGTGCCCCCCGTGGCCCTGTAGACAAATGATTTGCACTTGGTTTTTAGAAAAAAATAGGACTTCGAAAAATATGTCCGATAATGTAGGGACAAGAATTTCAAAGTGAGATAGTGAATGTGTATAATGTAAATACAGTAATAGTAAGTAGTACTAGTTTTACTCAGTCGGGGATATTTTGATAAGTGAAACCACATGTGTAAATCAAAGACTATTTATTAAAAGTTATACAAAAAAACAAACAAATCAGACTTCAGATTGAGATCAATGTTAACTTGGTATGAAAATTATCTAATGAATTTTATGGAAACAATGAAAACAAAGAAATGGTTTATTGGGACAGCTTACACAAAAGGTAACAACTTTTGATCTGACAACGTCTTATAATTTGATGGAGCCGGCTGCACGCACGAAAAAACATGACGTATGCGGCGTTACCTCGTATACGGCGTTACCTCGCTCTAGCGCGTTCCATTTAATATGACGTTGTCACGTTCAACTATTGTCAGTAAACCGACTTTACAGACAACCGATTTTTGCGTCTTGTTTTTAGCTAAAACTCGACCCATTACTTTTTTTATTTTCTTTATAGCAGTGCTGACATGTTCGCCGATTATTTTTGCTAGTACCGTATTTCTTTGTAAGCTTATGTTTCTTTGTAAGCGAGCGAAGGACGGGAGCGGGAGCAGGCGACACCTCGACCCCCGCGGCCCCCGCAACGTACACGCGAATTATTTACCGCGTAGGCCACGGGGGACAACTTATGAGTGACACAAGTGTTTTAAAAAGAATACAGTCACAAATTACATATATTCGATGTTTTTAGGTGATCTACTACATTTTATAGCCTTTCAAGCAATAAAAACTTATACAATAAATTTTAAAAACGTTTTTTTTTCACCTTGCTCTTTTGACAACTTAAAAGTGAGGCCCATATGTTGTCCCCCACGGCGTTTAACGTGTTAAGTATGAAAAAGACAATTATGAACTCCTGCCTAACTTACGCCAGCCAGACATAGGTATATACCGAAAAAGTAAAGAGCAAAATTTTATCTTGCCAACATGCAATGGAAAGAAGCATATTATATTTAAGAATACATAAAAACTACCTATACATTATGTACTGTTGTGTAACATTCATGTGTATTAACGTCAAAAGTATCATCAGCATCAAAATAATCATCATCAGCATCAAAATTAGATTATTATATCAGTTTAAAAAATTGTTTTTGACCAATGTGTGAATGTAATCAAAGTGTATATAGTAGTAATTTGTAGGTTCTATTAAAATATTTTTAAATGTTAATTAAAATGTAATTAATCATATTCATTCGAATGTTTTGATATAGTCATGTACTTTTTACGTTGATTGTACCGGAAAAACAATCCGTTTGCGATTTAAATAGCAAAACCGACATTTCAAAATGTTTCTTAGAAGAAAATAGTCCCTAGATTTCAGTATAGGGTAGGAAACGCACAAGTGACAGCGCGCAATCCTATCAGTTCGTTTAATTTTACGCTAGTTCTTTCTTCTATGGTTAACCAATTGAAATCCACTCAAGTCAAACCGTAATTAAAACTCGCGAATGAAATATAAAAAAATTACATTACTCGTTCTTTCCAGGCCGAAGGTATCTGAATCTGACGTGCGTCGACTTTTGAATGAACAGAGAAAGATTTACGAGCAGAAATGTCAGCAGTATGTCGATAAGGCAAGTGCTGAAAGCGCTAAAAATGCTCAGGCAACTAGAACTCCGTCACAACCTTCGGTTCCGGCACAACCATCGGCGCCCCCAGCCCCACCCCAACCTGTGTATGCTACCCAACCTGCCTTTAATCTACAGCCGACGTATATGCAACAGTCTACTCAAGGAGCTGCATCTTTTGGGTAAGAAATTAAATACTTTATCACACCTCACTGTAATTTGCATACTGATTTAGTCAAAGGTAGCGTAATAAATTTTAATTTATTGATTACCTTAGCTCTTATTCCGTCTGCTGTGTCGTGTGTGTGCGAGCATGCGAGCCTCTGTTTCGTGCACTTAGTATTGAGCTAGTTTCGTGCAAAAAATAAACAAACTTATAATTTAATATTATATCACTTCGGATTATAAAACTTTTTATTCATCTATGTATTGATATGTATTTTCCAATGTAAAAAAAGTTTGAAAATATTTTAGTGTTAATCAACTTTTGTCGTTGACTGTACTTTGTACGTCACGTCACGGCACGGCACGTCGGAAAGAAGAATGAGAGTCCGGTTAAGATTAACTTGCTACGGGTTTGTAGCGTTCTCTCTATGTACATCGGACTGAGTAAACCGTTTGTGTTTATAAAAATGTTAAAACGATAGATTCAGTTTTAACTTCGCTGAAAAGATATTCAACTGCGAAGCTGCTGTGCGATAGAGAGAACGTTTTACTAAACCGAAGCTTAGCCGGACTTTCACTCACATTTCTGCACGACGCGGTTTTGTACAATCAGCAGCCATCGGTATTAACTCAACACATAAGTTCCCCTACAACCTTGCTCTAAAACTTTACATAAAATAATAAACACTAATTGAAAAATGTTAAATTTGTCCTCTGCAAATTACAAAAACACAACATCAATTATTAACATTTCTTTCAACGTAAAGATCGATTTATAAGTTTAGTGTTCAGCGACTTCTGGGGGTGGCTGTATTAAATCAAAAGTCGCGCAATATCGGTACATATTTATGTGAAGATGTCCAAAATATAAATAACTAGCTGTAGTTCGCGCGGCAGTAGGCCGACTCACCGTCCTTACAGAAGCAGGCCAAAACGGAGACGTGTCGTGTGTGTCCACACACACACGCCTGCCAACTTACCGAAGCGGATCAAACTCGACCCCACAGGCGAGGCCGCTATGGCGACCAATGTCTGCCAGTTACCCTGGTGTTATCCTTTCAAGGGCTTACCCGAGGTACCTGGCAATGGACACTTGGGCAGGACACCGCGTGGTTTTAGTCGGTCCGATTCCGACATACCCATCTCATCGTTGGCCCGTGGGGGTTTCCACATGTAAAAAACGTGTTGCGCGCGGCTTCGCCCGCGTGAGACTCATCCCCTATTTCATACCCACACACATTGAGATATACCAAGGTAGTATAGACATCAATGTCCACACAGGTCGAAATTTCAAAAATGCTTATAATAATACAAAGTTTCATGGTGTGGTATCTTCTAAAATGACGAACTTTCGTACGAACTTTCATTTCCTATTTGAACCCCTTTGAGGCCTTTTTTCGTGATAAAAGGTAGTCTATGTCCTTTCCCAAGTTCCAGTCCATCTCTGTTCCAAATTTCATCCAAATCGATTTGGTGGCTTAGGCGTAAAAGCGTAACGTATTTATAATATTAGTATGGATAATCTTGACTGTTTTCTTATATTACTTTTGGATAATACCAGATACAATTTGGAGAGGCAACCTGCCCCATACAGTCATGGGAGGGAGGAACTACAAGGAATGCGAGGAAATATCCCATTTGCGCCCAATTTAGAGAGGCAACCTGCCCCATACAGTTATGCGAGGGAGGAACTACTAAGAATGCGAGGAAATAACCCATTTGTGCCCAATTTGTATCCAAACTTGAACAGTCAGGTTAGAAACAACAATTCGAACCCAGCACAAGGGTTCGTCTTCGTCAATCACAATGGACAGGCTGAGAGGTAAGCTCTTTTCAATCATCATCATCATCAGTCCCGGTTGCATCTAAAGCTTAGATTTTGGAACAAGGTCCACTCTCATATACTTTACCTTAATGGGGACCTTTCAAACGCGTTTTCAAAGTCTCGATAGATGGCGCTGTTCACACTGTGGAAAGACCGTGCGCACATATCAATGTTTTAAAACCAGTGGTTCGAGTTTACGAATCTTAGCTGCTTGCTAAGTGGGTTACTTCTTCTAATTCTAATCTGTCAAAAGAAGCCGCAGTCTGCGTGTGTATTTGGCACCTTTACATAACGAAAGCACTATATTTATGATGACATTAATCGGGTTACATAACGAAACGATTCAGAAAAATAGGATAATGTGCGCCTAGTCCTACTTACGCTATGGTGCTGCGTTTTGTTTCGTTGTTTTCACTTCAGGGTAGTGATGAATAATGATGTGTAGAATTTTTATTGGACGATAAAAATCGTGATTTACTGCACGAAGTGTTTTTTATGATAGAAAAGTACCATAGATCATAAATACGGTCTCCTTAGCTTGTGTCATTGTCATGAAGCGTTGCGTTTGCGTTTTGCTAGCCAGATGTAAAAAAAAAAATTCAATACTTAGAGCAGCGCCATCTATAGCTTCATAAAAATGCTCAACTGCCCATGTCCCAATTGGCTCACCTCAACTATTATTGACTGCCTTCTGAATTCTCAAACCTGGGAGGAGTAAAGCCTGCGCCAGAGCCTCGTCTGTTAATCAGCAGGTGTTCCTGTTTGCAGTTGAGGTCGGCTGTCTCCCCCCAGATCTTGATGAGGCCCCATACACCAAACAGCTTCTTGTCTCTAAATATCGCTTACTCTTCAACTTGTAAACTATGTTTTTCTCTTTCATCTTGTTACCTTTCGTCAGATTAGTGCCATCCCTGGTATTGTCAGTGGGAAGCTAAATTATTCACTTATTTTTTCACAGGCCTCGCCCACCTGCGCCAACGACATCAAATAGGGATCGCTCTGCCAGCAGGTATGAATAATTTTCTGTTTATATATAATACTAGCTGTTGCCCGCGGCTCCACCCGCGTGGATGTCGGTTATCGCGCGTGGACATCTATACAAACTGTCACCCCTATTTCTTCTCCCTAAAAAAAATAAAAAAACCCTCTATAGAATGTTTATTATCAAGTGCCTATAATGATATAAAGTTTCATGGCGGTACCTCCGAAAATGGCGAACTTTCATACAAACTTTCAACCTCTATTTGAACACTTTCAGCCTTGTTTTCGCGATAAGAGGTAGCCTATGTCCTGGCCCAAGTTCTAGTCCATCTCTGTACCAAGTTTCATCAAGATCGGTCCAGTGGTTTAGGCGTGAAAGCGTAAAAGGCAAACAGACAGACAGAGTTACATTCACATTTATAGTATTGGCATGGCGATCCGTGATGGTTTATATAGGTATCCATATTAAGTTCTGTTTATGTAATCCCTTTGGAAAATAAGTTTAAAAAATACACCATAAAGACTGCAATTAAATTTAGATTAATGTGGAATCTTACATGGCAACACAGGAGGGCCACTTTGTGAACAAACCCTATAAAAATAACAAGAAAAACTTAAGAAGGCGTGGCAGTGCAACCAGCGGAGGGCAATGCTGTGGGCCGCCTCTAAATAATATTGGATATATACGATGTGGTCTTGTCATATTCTTAGATTTTGGGGAGATATTGGTTAATCTAGGAAATGGCATTTAAAATGCCAATAATACCTTTATTTTTATAAATATATTATGTTTAATTTTATATTTGTTTAAGTATTTGGATACCTATATGTGTCCCTTATTGATCGGACACTAGTTTTGTTACAGACTGTATAAACTATAATAGGTATTTTTTTAATGTAACTATGATTGTAACATCATTCATTGTTTCCGTTTGTTCGTAAGAATTTCGGTACATGGCTTCAGCGTCACCCCAAGACTTATATATAATAGAATTTCGGATATCTAGGGCGTGTCCAGGCTAGTTCGTCAGAGTATTCCCTCTAGAAAGGGACTGGTCGCGGTTTCAAGTCCCGTCCTGGATATAATTTCTTTCCGGTCAATTTATCTGATAATCTTGTAGTAAGGTCCTAAATAATTAACTTGTTCACAGGTCCCGTAACAGCAACGCCATTGATCCCGAGCTGAAATGCCCCACATGCAAAAAAATATATACTCTCCAAATCTTCCAATGCAACAGAGGACACAGCTCTTGCAACGTTTGCAAGGGGAATGGCCGGCAATGCGGCATCTGCGGGAATGAAATCACTACCATGAGGAACTTTACCTTAGAGGAATATATAGCAGAGAAAAAAGTTCCGTGTCCGCACAACGACGAAGGCTGCACGCTGTTTATCAAAATATCAGAAATGGAAACCCATGTCAAAGAGTGTCCCTTCAAGGAGTTGCAGTGCCCTCTTAGTTGTGGCTGGAAAGGGCCATTAAAACAATTATCGTCACATTTCGACGCATTGCATCCTCAACAGCGAATAGCTAAAATCGACTCTGAAATTCGACTGTCTAATTTTTCTAAGAACAGTGAAACTGTATATCTCGTACTTATCGGGAATTTTAATTTCTTGTTCCATGTTAAGGTATCGGAACCAAATGGTAAGTTATATATGACTGTTCAGCTGATTGGCACAAAATTCAGTGCATTGAAATGGTCGTATGAAATTCACGTCTATAACAAAAATGAATCTCGCAGAAAATTTATGTTTACCGACACCTGCAGTTCGAATGTTGAGCCCGTGGCTGATATATTCGAACAGAATAAATGCTCTGTGCTACCTGTCGCATACGCTTCGACTTTTGTGAATAATGGTGCCTTAACTTATAAGATTTTTATAAAGAAAACTATTGATAACAAACCTAGAGGAGATTTTGCTAAGAATCAGCGCGGGAAAGGAAGGAAGTAATATATTTGCCTACCTAACTTGTGACAATTTAATTTGTCTAGAAAATGAATTTATACATTTTGTCAAGTTTGAAATTAGAATTACCTTGGGGATACATTGACATTGCAACTTTATGTTTAATGGACGAAAAGCATCATATTAGAAAATTTATTTTAACGTATGAATGAATTATGTTAGTTATTATTTTTGATACGAAATAATCGCTAAAAATGATTAGGTATAAAAAAACAGATTTTAATGAGAAACCGTTATTGCATCAATCTGCCTTACCCGAGGGGTACTTTGATATTGATACATAGGGTGCTCTATCTCGCTTCCTCTGAACCGCTGCCCAAAACTGAATCGCATAATGCGTCGTAGTAGCCCAGCTGGTATGCGAAAAACGCTAATGAAAAAAAAAAAATAGAATTTAAAAAAATTTTAGGCTTTTAAAAAAGCCTATTGAGGAAGCACATGCTGAAAGATGTTTTTATTAATAAAAAAATAATAAGTAAGTAGCAATCTATACTTGATCTTTTAGACCACTAAAATAAGTTCCTGTAGGTGGCGAAACTGGATCAGTACTCCACGCGGGCAGAGCAGCGCGCTTTGGCTAGTTACTACTAAAGATAGTGAACCTAAAAATACCTTAACTAAGCAAAGCCCTTTGGACCGAATTTTACCTATAAAGCCCTTTATACGTAAGTCGTAATAAGAGTGCTTCTTTACTTTATACTATACTAAATAAAATCTATAAACGCTGTAAATCAAAAAGTTTAATATGCTTGCAAGTCTCCGTCTACCATGGGTATTATTTAGCATAATAAGAATTATAAAAATATTTCGAGATTCCATCTTACACTACCTAAATATATATGATAATGCTTTTTATTTTCAAAACTTACTATACAAAAAGAAATATCTGATCTATACGCATCCTAAACTATTTGCTAACTTTTGGCAAAATAAATTCCTTATTACTAAATGAATTACTAATTTCTTATTATTAGATGGTCTCTTTGCCGTAGCGGTAGTGCATTTGACTGCTACAACGGGAGGCGCGGGTTCGATTACATCCGCATCTGGAACCCATAACTCAAGTTAACTATGCTTAACGTCTAGAAAGCGCTGTGTAGAATGTCGTAGAATATTTATTTATTTATTATATTTATAAACAACATATACGTACCTATTCGCCACACTCAGGTACACACAAAATTATTAAGCACAAAATAAATTATAACTCACTAAATTACAGCTAAATTACTTAAACAAAACAACTTTTCAATTACAAGGACAGCGGGAATTTGTGGTTTGATTTCTTTCTTTCATTAATAAAATATTTGCTATACTTAAGTTCACACTAGGTGTCCGTGGCTTCGCCCGCGTGGAATTCTGTTCCCGTTGCTGCTCCCATGGGAACCTATTCCAGGCATAAAAAGAGGCCTATGTATTATTCCAAACTATTATCTATCCCTCCACTAAACTGTAACAAACATCCATACTCACAAACTTTCGCGTTTATAATATTAGTAGGATAGGTATAAATAACATCTTTCTTTGGTGGTAGAAATTTGATGACACAAATTTGTCACAAAGTTCGGCCGGGTAGGTACCACCGTGCACGATTGCGAAAAACCCTCCATAGTAATCCAATTTCGGTTTCATTGCGTTCAGGGGTCAGCAAGTGCACAGCCGGGCAGGGGGATTGTGGTCGCAGCACTAGTGGGACCGGTGGGTGTCACGCGGTACTACGACGACAATCCTCTTCTGATGAGGTCGTCAAGCTGAGTGCCACCATTGCTAACATGGTGCGTGTATATAATGGTGACGCTCTTTCCTGAGACTTTACCTTCAGCTTACCATCAGGCGAGGTGAAGTCAAATTGACGATTCCTAAATATAAAAAAAAAAGCATCTTTCTAATCCGAGGGCGCGTGACTTATAATGGGTGAACTATTCCCGAAATTTAACCGATGAAGTAGTAAGTAAGTAGTAAGGAGTGAGACAAAATATCTTTCATAAACCGATCGTTGCTGCGAGAATAAGATGCTCGGGGCTTCTTGAATGTTTACCTATAATTCTTGTTTATGCTTGAACATTACGAGCGAGCTCCTGTTCCAAGAAATAGGTATTGAACGGTATTGAATGATTACGTAACTTGAGAATTGCTATAATTTAAGCGAATACGTTTGTTATAATTTAGTGTTTAGTTTATTGCTTGGCAAATATAATGAGTTTTGAATAATACTATATGTATATTATTTATTTGAATGTCATCTATCATGTGAATCATATATCTAGGCCATCGCTGCAAAGGGAAGCCGTTAGGAATCGGTATGTATGGACCCCTCGCCACTGTAGGGTACGCAGTAGGATATAAGTTTTTGATGAAGATTTGATGAAAATTGAGCAGTTAAAAGTTAAATAAATGGTTGGACAAAGTAATTTATTTATATCATCGAGCCAGATTTATTCGTATCATTGTACCCCGCACCTTACCGATCAAAGTGCCCCAAGGGATTTTTATCACAATCAATTAATTTACTAAATCATTTATTAATATTGTACTCAAAAACATATTTAGAAACAATTTTGATTATATTTACCGTTGAAAACATAAAATAACAAAACCAACTAATAAAACAGTGCTGGGAGACGATCGGAGTGCAAGTAAAATTTTAGTGCTTGGCGGCACGAACTCGTTTATTCTCGTTGAAGGCCAACGGCAAACGGCAATGGCTAGTGGCGTCACAAATGTCAATCATGTGCAGCTCCTTGAGCATTCTAGTGACGTACCAGACTGCATAGCATTTTTCGGTTCTCAAATATATGTACTGTTTAAATGTGTATCTATGTGCCCCCTCACCATATTGTTAAATGTAAGCCACTTTTTTAAGTGAATAATATTTTTTGTCGGCAAAGTTTATATTTGTTATCAACTTATAATTATCTGATTTATAAATCGGTCACCACAAATAATTTTCTTATCAGAAAAATACCATTTAATTGGTCACCAGGAATGATAACCAAATAAAATCGTAGTTCATTCCATTATTAAACATTTTGTTCTCAAAGTAAAAGGTTACGCCATATAAATAATAGATTGGTACTCAGAATGGTAGATCTGTCACTTCTTAAGTGATATATTTTAAATGTTAAATTTAAAGATATTAAAGTTATAAGCAAAAACCTGTTATAATAAATACAAACTTAATTATTTGATACTTGAAAATATATAAGGTTTCACAAAATAAGGTCTCTGTATTTGGTGAGATGACTTGGTATCGACGATGTATTTGAAACAAAAATAAAATATCGGGTTAATAAAATATATATATATATATCAAAAAAAAAAAAATGAAAAAAAAAAACCACCAGCGTCACGTGTGGTCGTGGCGTCACGTGACGCTGGTCACTGCGTCACGTGACGCTGGTGGCGATTTAGGTATTTCCCACACATCCGCTTGGAGAATACTGCGAGGAGAAGGACTGCACGCCTACCACGTGCCGTAGCCTTAGCCCGTGACGCACGTGGTAGCCGTGCATTCCTCCTCACAATATTCTCCAAGCGGATGTGTGGGAAATACCTAAATCGCGACCAGCGTCACGTGTGCTCATCGCGTCACGTGACACTGGTCGCTGGTGGTGTTTTTTTTTTCAATTTTTTTATTTTATATTTATATTTTTTTTATTTTACTCGATATTTTTTTTTTGTTTCAAATACATACATTGTCGATACCAAGTCATCTCACCAAATTTTGTGACACCTTATAAGTATAATAATATGCAATGTTTTTATATTTTTCGGCGACTACATTTTGGCGACAGATCTAAGAATTTCAAAACCAATTTAAATGATTAACCTTTGACAATTTCATTTTACTCGAAAATGTAAAAATACATTTTATTAAGGTTTATTAGCATTACTATTAAATTTAAGGCATTTTGTTAATAGATCTAAGTCTGTATTGAATGTACCTATTCATATATTTCTATCAAGAAAGCGATTGTTATTAAATCGAGAGATTATTTTGTTATTAGCGCGGGAAATAATGTTTTTACCTAAGTAGGTACCTAACCTTTGACATTTTAATTTGACTAGGAAATGTTTAATTTATACATTTTGTCAAGATTATTAGCATACTCGTATTAATTAAATTTAAGGCATTTTGTTAATAGATCTAAATCTGCCTAATTTTTATAAAGAAAGTGTTAACAATTAGCGCGGGAAAGGAAGGAAATAAAATATTTACCTACCTAACCTTTGACGATTTATTTTGACCAAATAATGTTTTTATCCATTTTGTCAAGATTATTAGCATTACTATTAAATTTAAGCCATTTTGTTTATAGATCGAAGTTCTTTTAGATATTCATTATTTAGGAATACAATATCAAACACTTATAGACCATATAAGTGTTGCCAGCCCAAGGGTTTACCACTGGCAATTGAATGTGGCAAAACATGTATTCTTGTTTAACAATATATCAGTAATCCGTATTATTATAAGATGACTACAGAAGGCAAGCTGGATACAAAATACCCTATGCCTTGTTTAAATTAATGACCAGTTAAAGTGTGGTCGTACCTATATTATCAATAAAGATTGTGAAAAATGTTGTAAAATAATTACATATGTAGTTTTATTTCTTCTTATTTGTTGACCTAAAAAAATATCAATTTGGGTTGTGATAATGTGTATTAAACAGAAAGTGATACGCGAATTCGATGCGAATGATAAGATGCACTAGATGCACTAGCTGATGTCCGCGGCTTCGATCACGCGGAAGTAGGTTAACGTTCTTTGATTCGGGTTAGTAAGTAGAAACTTAACCAATTGCAATCAAACATTAAAATCTATGCAGTAGTTTCTGCGTCCATGGCAAGAAAATTCCAAAGAAAATATTTTGTGTTCAGAATCGTTCATTTAACATAACCTAAGTATTTTTTTAAATGTATAGATTGAAATATAACTATTTTTAATAGATTCTATCGCGATTAATTTGGTATATGGCCATAATGATACTTGTATAATGGTGAGCCTCTCCCAGCCTCACCGTGACGACGACGGCTGCTGAAAAGCAACCGAAACGTGGGGATGTAATAATAAAATAACATAAGTACCTACCTTTTTTTTTTTTTTTTTTTTTTATCGTGCGGAAATCCCTTCGGATACCCCCCCGCGTGCCAGCGGGGGCGGTTATGTCGGTCTTGAACCGACTAAAACCGCACGCCGTCTCGGGTCTACAGACGCCGGGGTGTAAGGTTGCCCATAGAGCATATCCCTCGCACCCCGACTGAACATAAGTACCTACCTAGATGTATTCTGTGAACCGCATTAAGATTACAGAAATAAAAATAAAAATATTTTTTCTTTTTCTATTCCATTTTCTATTTTTTCTTTTTTATTTACAAAAATAGAAAAAACAAAACCGGCCAAGTGCGAGTCGGACTCACCCATGAAGGGTTCCGTAGCAGCAAGTAAAATGTTTAAGTTGTTATGAGTTGATTGAATGAAAGGTAAATTGCGGTTTAAGATTTATGACTTTTTAAAAAAGCTACTTACTAGATCTCGTTCAAACCAATTTTCGGTGGAAGTTTACATGGTAATGTACCTACATCATATATTTTTTTAGTTTTATCATTCTCTTATTTTAGAAGAGCATTTTACCACGTGGGAGTGTCTCGCGCAAACTATTCAGTTTAGAAGAAAATGATATTAGAAACCTCAATATCATTTTTGAAGACCTATCCATAGACACCACACGTATGGGTTTGATGAAAAAAAGTATATGAATGATTTAGGAAGACTTCCACTTGTAAAACATTTTTTGTACACGTTTGGCCTTTGTAATCTAATAATTTGATAACAAAGACCAAAAGTTTTTGATCGAGAACTTCAACTTCAAATTTTCAAAATCTGATTTCTCCAAAATTACCAATGTTGGGACTACGATTTTGGCGCCAAAATGTGCAACTTTCTCTGTCTTTAGCCAATAGTTAGGCTCATGAAAGAGAAAGAAAATTGAAAATCAGCCGAGCAACGCAGGAATAATCACCAAAACAACAATTTAATGGTATTCAATTGAACAAAAAAAATTGCGCGTTAATTGTAGGTAATCATGTACTACACTTTCAGCTCAACATTGCGACAGCAGAATGCATTGCGCCCCGAGGTTAATTTTACTGGCATTCGTGGGTAGATATTAAAGTAGGTACCTAGTTACATATAGATGTCGACCTGCATTTAAGAAAATACTGTTTTATCAGTGCCTCAATCTTTATTAAAATTACTAGCTTTTTTAGTTGTGTAATGAACGAGAGAATTCGTTGTTTTTAAAGGTTTTAAAACGTTATACATCGTTGATATACCTGTACCTAATTAGTACCTATATCACTTGTTTGCCTTATGAAGTAGCTACCATGATGGGTGCTGGACATTCTTCCAAGGGGTTTAAACCAAAGTGAGTATTTCAAAATAACCTACTTAGTGGTGAAATCAGTCAATGATTGAGCTGAGTGAGACGAAGTCGAGCGAAAGCTTCTCATACCAGACTTCAGGATTTTCTTTGTCACAGGTCTCCTCCTAAACTACTAATCCAATCAGAACCAAATTTGTCATGATTAAAGAGGTCAATCAGAGGAAGGTTTATGGATATATTTGGAAAAAATTAATGCTACCACAGAGGAATGATCACCGTTAAATAAATTCCAGATGGAATTACATAATAACCGCTCGAGACACTGTGACCAAACTTTACACGCTCAGAAAGTTGTGACTTTCAAAAAGAATTTTCAAAATCGGACTAGCCACGGAGGAATGATCACTGTTCAAAATTTTCAAAATCTGTCTCACTCAGCTCAACATTGCAAGCAGCGATTCGCCTTGCAGTATATGCTAGTATTAATTACTTACGTATATAATTAAAATAATATATATTAAGATAATATAAAATCATACTAATATATTTGTGAGAATGTTTATTTATTTGTCGCGCAATCACGCTGTAACGGCGGAACGAATCTGGCTGAAATTTGATATAGGGATAGATTGTAGTCTGGAATAACACATAGGCTACTTTTATTCCTGGAATATGTTCCCGTGGGAAGCGGGATCGGGAACAGAATTCTACGCGCGAAGCCAAGCAAGCGAAGCATTGTGAAGTCTGTTTGTAATATAAAAATAACAACGGTTTTCAAGAAATGTCTGCTCTTGTTGGGTAAGGAGTGGGTAATCTATAAAAATAAATAAAATTGATGTGTTAGTTGGTAATTTTAAGATAACAAATACTATATGTGTACATACCAAAAAGAAAAAAATTATCTGCCTGTCTTGCTCCGACCGAACCGACCTAAACAACTTGCACTTTGTCTCAAAGGGCACGCGAGATTGGTTGCGCGTTAAGGTCAAATGGTCACATGGTTTTTTTTAATGAAAGTGTTTTTTTTTCTATTAGGCGAAGACCTGATTCTCAAGATTCGAAGGCATCGCGCGAATCAAATTATCAGCAGTATAAAGCGAATACACAACCAGCACCATTGATGCCCCAAAGTGACTATATGCCACAAGACGTGCGTTTTAATCACCGCTATCCTGCAGAAGTTGGACAAGCAGAGTAAATACAACCATCTATTTTAATGGGGTGTACTACAGGGTCCTATTAACCTCATTGAGGCCCAAGCCAACCGCACCTGTTAGTCGGTGCACCTGCTAAACTATGGACGAGGCTCCGGCGCAGGCGCACCTCTCGACGTTGGGAGGTCAGACGCACCTCTCGAGGTTGGGAGGTCAGGCGCACCTCTCGAGGTTGGGAGGCCAGACGCACCTCTCGAGGTTGGGAGGTCAGACGCACCTGTCGAGGTTGGGAGGTCAGACGCACCTGTCGAAATTGGGAGGTCGGACGCACCTCTCGAGGTTGGGAGGTCAGGCGCACCTCTCGAGGTTGGGAGGTCAGACGCACCTCTCGAGGTAGGGAGGTCAGACGCACCTCTCGAAGTTGAGAGGTCAGACGCACCTCTCGAGGTTGAGAGGTCAGATGCACCTCTCGATGTTGGGAGGTCAGACGCACCTCTCGAGGTTGGAAGGTCAGACGGCATTCGCTATACCAATAAAATATATGTCAAACATCTCAATAAAAACTAACAAGCGGATCTCGGTCTGACGCAACTGAGGAATCGCTCAGAGAATGATGATCATCTTAATACTCATTGTTCGTTATAAATATTTCAATCAAACCGAAGGGGTCTATGGGGCCCAACAGACGAGGCTCTAGTGCAGGATTTCCGCTAGGGGGTCAGACGGCTCGCAGAGAGCGCAACGGGCATCGGAGAAGCAGGCCCGAGACGATGGCGCGTCGTGTTCCACGCGTGCCTTTCTCAACGGAAGAGGGTGAGGGGAGGGGGGATTATTTTATTAATCGACTTCAAAATGGAGAACGTTCTTTTTAATGTAGGCATAGGTACCATTGAACTATGCTAGCGAAGGAGATGGCGGAGTGCGCCCGGGAGAGATTTAGAACTCTCCCGGCCCGCCGAGCCCGCAACTTGCTCGCCGCGCGTCGCAGGCGACTCAGGCGCCGGAGATCACTTAACGACCTCCGTCCTCCATGAGCGCAGGCCTGGGGGTGGCGGGTGAGGCCGCCTGTCACCCCAGCAGAAGCAGGCCGGGATGGTGGGGCGACTAGCGCCCCTCCCCCAAACCGGGGCAAGATGGGGACACCGTGGTTCTCAAACCCGAGGGGGTCATCTCGAAACCGGAGATGGCCCAGGGTCAGTCGGGGTGCGAGGGATATAATCTATGGGCAACCTTACACCCCGGCGTGTGTAGACCCGAGACGGCGTGCGGTTTTAGTCGGTTCAAGCCCGACATAACCACCCCCGCTGGCCAGCGGGGGGGGGGGGTATTCGGAGGTATTTCCGCACGAAAAAAATAAATAAAACAAAAAGGTACCATTGAACTAATACAACATAGCTGTTGCCCGCGTAGATGTCGGTTATCGCGACCATTGGAGTATCATCCTCACACAGGTCGAATTTTCAAAAATAATCCTTTTTTTAATTTTTATTTTGTGATAGCTTTTGAACGGTATGTTCGATTTCAATAATACAAAAAGTAATGAACAGGTATTGAAACAAGACTGTTCAATACCATCAATACAATACCTATTCATTACTTTTTGTATCAATTCAGTACGAAATCATTTAGTTGCATAAGAATATAAAAAGGTATGGATAACGTTCATTTTAAACCATAATATATGTCTAACTACAATAGTTAGACATGGGAGCCCCCTATTTCGCAGAAAGAAATTTCATAGAATTTCGTTTCACAGAAAATGTTTCATATAATATTTGGTCCTTATATTTTTATTTGAAATATTATTGTTTCAAAAACAATTAACTACAATGAAACATATTTCACAGAAACACAATTGAATGAATTTTTAATCACATTTTTCAATTATTTTTAAAAGAATATTAAACCACCTTTATAATTTTAAATTAATCACATTTATTTTTACAACACACCTGCTCATAAAAGTGCTATTATTTCACCGCAAATAGGCACGTAATGATACCTATTATCAAACTGTGACTTTTTCATTGCTATTATTCACAAGTGAGTTATAGATTCTTTTTTAAATTTTATAGGTTAAAGTTTCTATGTTCTTAAAAAAGTTTCGATACTTATAAAAAAAGAACATGTTTAATAGTACGAATAAATTAATATGCCTATTGTAGGTTCATTTGATGCATTTTCGTATTTAAATAAATAATTACAACTTGTAATACTTGTTTAATAAACAAAATTTTCACTCAAATTTAACTTTTTTCTCTAAGTACAGAAAAAAAAACAGTAAAAAAAAGTAAAATTCAAACCTCTTTTTTTTTAAATATGGCCGACCGCCATTGTTAGATGCGCGCACATAGGAAAACGAATTAATTTGTAGTATTGTTTATTTAGTATTTGTAGTATTATTTTATTCGCAAGTGTATTGTAAAACGTCGTATGGCACGCGTGAGTATGATGATTACCGTCCTCGGCTATCTTAAGACCCTCGCCTAGCGGCTCGGGTCTCAATGGTGCCTCGGCGGTAATCACCAACATTGCTCATTTGTACCATAATGTACTATTAACTGTAACATTTACAATTTGATTTTTTTTCCGATTGCTTGTAGTAACTTAATTTCTGAATAATTTCATATCAATATAATTTTTTTATCTTTCGCATATTTTGTTGCAAATTTGTTTGCTTGTATTCTTCTGTAAAATAAAATAAAATCAATTTGTTATTAAATTGTTAATAAAACGTCATTATAGTTAACACCCCGACTCAGATTACCCCGTCTCGGATAGGTTAGGTTAGAAGGCTGAGGCGGGAGCGAAGCGGAGCGCAGCTCCCGCCTTAGCCTTCGTGGTTATTTTTTTTTAATCACCCAGAAATATTACCACCCAGAATCGTTTATTGTATTAACATATCGTTATATTTAAAAAAAGTATAGCTTCACCTGTAAATTATTTGACTGAAATGAACGGTATGAATTGAAACGTTTAGAAACTCACTTTGATAATATGTTATTCTTTGTAATAAGTTTTATATTAAATAAACAATATATGGCAGTTCGTTTTTGCATTTTGCGTAAACAACACGTACTATTGCATATTATTCGACGCGCTGTGCGACTACCGCGCTTATTATCTAAACCGGTTACGGGTCTCGACTACCTGAGACAACAAGTGTTATCGTGTTAAGTGATTATGATTTCTATGCCTAATGGATGAAGCTGCATTACCAAATGATGATGATAGCTGTATAGATGAAGATAATAATGAAACTAACCTAAATAATTCAGAACAAAACATAGATGATACTACACAAATAGAGGAAGATAATTTTGAACATATTAATAGATACAGAAGAAAAAGAAAGAGGATGGAGCAAGAAGACGAAGGCTGGACAGTAATACGAAGAAAAGAGAAAACAATTAATGATGGATCGATAGAAGTATGCATTTCGAGCAAGGAATCACTGCCGAAACAATTTGCTTTCGCGAAGCTATTGAATAAAGAGGGCATATCCGACATAACTCGTGTTAAGTATATAAATTCACGCAAAATACTTCTACAATTCAGTAGCACTGTAGGGGCAGAGAAATGTCTTAAATGTGAGTGTTGGGAACAATTGGGTTGGACCTTATCGAAACCATATGAACTGGCATTATCTTGTGGTATAATTAGGGATGTGGATTTAGACTTACCAGAAGAACAAATTATTGATTTAGTCACAAGTGAAACAGAATTAGTGTCTGCTAAACGTTTGAAAAGATTATCTCCGAGCGGCTGGGTAGACAGTGAATCGGTAAGGCTTGGCTTTAAGGGCTCGTCACTCCCTTCATATGTTCATATTTATGGGGTACGTATTCAAGTTTCTCCTTACGTATTCCCAGTGAAACAATGTTCGCGTTGTTGGAGGTTTGGACATAAGTATAATTCCTGCCCAGCTAAAAATACTATATGCCCGAAGTGCAGTAAAAGTCACCCCAATTGCGATACTAAAACTTTCTTTTGTACTAATTGTCAAGGGCCCCACATGGCACTCTCTAAGGTATGCCCCATGTACATAAAGGAGAAAAAAATACGAAGTATACTGGCTGAGTTCAATTGCTCGTACAGGAAAGCCTTAACGATGTATGTCCCAGTAACAACCCCTATCAACATAACCAGCAACAATCGGCCACCTGAAACGAACACTTCCGACGTTCACGAAGTTGCATATACCCCAGTTGACTTGCAAATGCCTCTCAGTTATGCTTCAGCCACAAGAGGCACCACTCGGACCGATAGACATCAACCTCAACAATCCACTTCAAACACCAGAGCTAACAAGAAAAATAAAACTACAGATTTCAACTTTTGGAGTTCCAATGAGTCTGAGAATGAGTCAGAAAGACTCACAGATCTCCCAACCGCCACGCCTGAACCTAAGAAAAAGAAAAAGCAAATACCAACAAGCGATCGGCTGTTATTGAAAATTAAAAATATACTTTTAGCCAGACCGGACACTTTCGAGAATAAAATGAAGTGTGTTATACAAACTATAATGGAATGGGTTATATCATGTTTCATTAGTAATATCAGCGAGGGTTCGTTTTAAAAAAATATATTTAATGGATAAGTCAACAAAAGTAAACATTTTCCAGTGGAATGCACAAAGTCTCAAACCCAAATTGCTTGGCTTCGAATTGTTACTTTCAAGGGAAAATATTCACATTGCCGTGATAACCGAATCGTGGTTAAAGCCGGACATTGACTTGAGGGTCAGTGGTTACAATATTTATAGAGCTGCTAGAACAGACGCCCATGGAGGTGTAGCCGTTGTAATTCATTCTTCTATTAAGTCTCAGATGCACCCCATAATAAGCCGAAATCCGGGCATTGAGGTAATACATATTAAACTATTAAACTGTAACCAAATTGAAAATATTATCGCAGTATATTGCCCACCATCCGTAGGGACCAATCAAGGAGACTGGGATTTCCTACTCTCTATTACCACTAACAAGGTGCTTTATCTGGGTGACTTCAATGGTCATCATTCTAACTGGTCATGTAGAAGCAATCAACGAGGCAATCAAATTTTAGATGCTCTCATCGACAATCAACTTGTGACATTAAATGATGGTAGTGTCACTAGAGTTAAGTTAGTCAATGGTTTTCTTCAACAGTCAGCCCCAGATATATCGATAGCATCGACCGACATTGCTCACCTCTTCGACTGGAAGGTAATTAATGAGTCGCTGGGAAGCGATCATCTCATCATCAAATTATCTAGTTCTCTTTTATTTACTCACACCCACATAAAGAAGAGAAACTTCAAAATGGCAGATTGGCAATCGTACTCATTACACATTGACAGTAAAATCAATCACGTCTTTTTCCCCCTAGGTTTACAAAACGCTTATGATATATTTTTAAAGATAATCAATGATGCAGCAGACTTATATATCCCCTACTACAAACCAAACCAAAATCCTAATTCTCCATTTACCCCAAAAAAATATTGGACTAGTGAACTTTCGAAAGTTGTGGCAGAACGAAGACTTGCCCTCTCTAAATTTAGAAAAAACCCAACACCCATTAATTTATATCACTTCAAAGAAAAAGTTAGGATTGCACAGAGACTAATACGAAATGCTAAGAATAAATCTTGGTATCAGTTTACCTCTTCAATGGACCAAGTAACATCCGCTGGAGAAATGTGGCGCAAGATGAGATGGCTCAAAGGCATCAGAACCGCTAGGTCTCATGTAGACATTTCAATGGCGGAGAAATTATTGCGAAGCTTGGCCCCCGATTACGTATGTCCGATGGAACCCACATTCAAGTCCACTAACCCTAAACTAGAAACTCCCATTGCACTACACGAATTCGAAAAAGCTATAAATGCGAAAGACTCAGCTCCTGGGAGCGATGAAATATCATTTTCTATGATCAAAAATCTTCCTTTATCGGCTAAGCTAATTCTACTTGATCTGTTCAATACTTTTTTCAGGTTAAATTTCGTGCCACAGCAATGGCGGCAAATTAGTATTGTACCTATTCCGTAACCTGGCACAGACTCGGCTCTGTTGACCTCACTACGTCCAATAGCTCTCATGTCTTGCTTATGCAAGATTTTTCACAGTATTATCACCAGAAGACTAGAGTGGTTCTTTGAAAGTAGTGAATTATTCGCAAAAGAGACTACGTTTCAGAAAGGGTAAATCGTGCCTTGATAACTTAAGCTCGCTAGTGTCTAGAATACAGATTGGTTTTTCTATGGATCTTGTGACATTGGGGTGTTTTATTGATATCGACAACGCCTACAATAATGTGGACATTCAAGTTCTTCTTACCATTTTAGATAACTTCAATGTAAGTGCAAAAGTTTGTAAATACATTTGGACATTTTTGATACAAAGAGAATTATCTATTAAAATCGACACTCTTCTAATTTCTAGAACAACCAGCCTAGGCCTCGCTCAAGGTGATCCTCTATCGCCACTTTTATTTAATATCGCCACCGCATCTTTATGCAATATTATAAAAAATGTTTACATCACTCAGTATGCAGACGATTTTGTGCTGTATTTATCTGCAAAAAATATATCATCTGCGTGCTTTCATTTGCAACAAGACCTCGATGCAGCTAATAGAGCATTTAAAGAATTAGGTTTAGATATATCCCCCAATAAAAGCAAAATATGTATTTTCAAAAAAGGTGTATGCAGACAACAGCAGTCTATTAACATTCTTGCTAACGACTCTCGTTTAGAAGCCGTTAACTGTGTGAAGTACCTAGGTATGTGGCTGGACCGCTCTCTCAAGTGGAGTAAACATATCAACGAAACACACGCAAAAGTCTCAAGATTCCTTAATGTCTTTAAATCTCTAGCTGGAACATCTTGGGGCGTACATCCCAAATATTTAAGACGCCTATATATTAGCATCATACGTAGTAGAATTGACTACGGCAGTTTTTTATATGATACTAGTGCCGAAACAAATTTATATAAGCTAGTCAAAATACAAAACTGCGCTATGAGAATCATGGGATCTTTCATTAAAAGTACTCCTATTCATGTTATGGAGAGCGAACTTTGTCTATTGCCTTTAAATCTCAGAAGGAGATACCTGGCATGCAAATTTTTCTTTAAGTGTAAATCTCTCGAAAATAATGAAATAATTAATATATTAAATGAATTAGCAGTTTTAAGTCAACGCCGTTATTGGCACAATAAAAAGAAACCTCTATTAGTCTCTGTGTTAAATAAATATAATTCTCTCCCTATTCAGTCTTCTACGCGGTTAGAAATGTTCACGTTGAATACCTGGGTCAGTTACATCGATTTGTCTGAAGTTACTAAGCCAATGATAACAGATATAAACCAACCCAAACACTCAATCAACACATCAGAGTTAAAGTTAAAATGTGATCAATTTATTCATTCTAAATACGAAAATTATGTCAAAATTTACACAGACGGTTCTAAAGAAAAAAATACTTTCGGTGCAGCTTTTTATGACTCACAGACAGGACATTTTATGAAATTCAAGATTAACGCCATGATCACCGTAATGTATACTGAACTATTTGCCATTTTAGAAGCACTAAGTTATATTGATACTATAGGATTCGATAAATTTGTTATTTTAACCGACTCCCGAAGTTCAATCCAACATTTGGCTCGATGTACCTCGACTTTTCGAGGAATCTCGATTGCCTATCTGATTTTGAAAAACATATTAGATTTACAGGATAAATCAAAGACTGTAACTATTCAATGAATTCCTTCTCATGTTGGTATTGGAGGCAATGAGATAGCAGACTCACTAGCAAAAACTGCGACCTCCGATGGGATCCCTGTATCAGTTTTGCCCTCTCATTTTGACTACTATCACCTGGCCAAGACCCATTGTTTCTTACTATGGAGAGAGTACTTTGATGAAAGATCCAGGGAAAAAGGCATATGGTACAAAACCATTCAACCACACCCTTTTAGTGTTCCGTGGATTGATAACAAAATTTTAAATAGGTATGAATCAATCATTGCTATGCGACTGCGATCTGGACATATCCCCACAAATAAATTCGCATTCCTAATGCGCAAAGTAGACTCGCCTAACTGTGTGCTTTGTGGGGTTCCCGAGGACGTTTACCACACTCTAATGGAGTGTGTCCGTACTGAGTTTATAAGACAGCGTCTGGGTTTTGGTGCTCACTCAGACATTGGACAATGTAATGTTTTGTTGGCTTATCCCTTATCAGATCGATGCAGGAAGTTATACAGAATGCTAATCCCTCTATTGAAATGAATCATTGATTTACCTAAAAATATTATTGTACTGTATTAATTCATTTTTAGCATATATACATATTGTAATTTATTAAGGCGACATAATCGCCTCGTGTGATTAAGCCTTTAAATAAAGATTAAAAAAAAAAAAAAACAATAAATGTAATGATGAAGAATATTTGATTTCTTATTCTATGATATGATTATTCTAATGTTAAACTTTATGTGAAACAAAAATCTTTAAAGTATTCTGTATATTGATTATTCTACGAAACGAAATTATGCGAAACATTTTCTGTAAAACGAAATTATTTAAAACAATTGTCTATAAAACAACGCACACCCGTTAGACATATATTATACATATAAATATATATCTAACTACAATAGTAAGACATATATTATGGTTTCGCGAAATTTTCTTTTAGATATTAATATGTTCTATAATATTACAGAACATTTTTTTGTTCTATCACCAATAGATACTTTCCGCATCACATGCGATGAAAGACATTTTATGAAATTTTTTTTAAACCTTGGGTTCGTTTTGGTAAGGATTTCTAAGGATCTCTATTTTTTTCCTAATAATAAATATAGCCTATGTTACTCAGTGATGATGTAGCTTTCTACATAATAGTTAATTTATTTGAAATCGGTCCGGTAGTTTTTAAGTTTATTCGTTACATACAAAAGTATAAATCTTTCCTCTTTATAATATTAGCGTAGATCTATCATCTACAGCTCAGCAATATTTCCATCGTTTATGAAGCGATTTAAAAAATCTTTTTGCTTTGGTTTTGGTTTAGTTCTAAGTTCCCATATTATATTTCTATAGTGTCCTTTGAATTAACTCTTTAATTCTGTTATTTTTCACTACTTTAAATGCCTTTTTAGGGTTCCGTTTTCAAATGGCAAAAAACGGAACACTTATAGATTCGTCATGTCTGTTTGTCTGTCCGTCCGTATGTCACAGCCACTTTTTTCCGAAACTATAAGAACTATGCTGTTGAAACTTGCTAAGTAGATGTATTCTGTGAACCGCATTAAGATTTTCACACAAAAACAGAAAACCAAACCCATACGTTTGTGGTGTCTATGGATAGGTCTTGAAAAATGATATTGAGGTTTCTAAAAAAATTTTTGTCTAAACTGAATACTTTGCGCGAGAGACACTTCCAAAATGGTAAAATGTGTCCCCCCCCCCCCTGTAACTTCTAAAATAAGAGAATGGTAAAACTAAAAAAAATATATGATGTACCTACATTACCATGTAAACTTCCACCGAAAATTGGTTTGAACGAGATCTAGTAAGTAGTTTTTTTTAATACGTCATAAATCGTAAAGCGCAATTTACATTCAATCAACTCAAATATAAAATTTAAAAAAAAGCATTATTATGTTACTTGCTGCTACGGAACCCTTCATGGGCGAGTCCGACTCGCACTTGGCCGCTTTTTTTGATCTTTGTAGTCGTTTATATATTTATTCTTATACTGTGACTTTCAGATTCGAAAGCCAACGTTTCCCAAAGTATAATGAGAGAGATGGCCTTCAAAGAGATTATAGGAATCGAAATCGATGTGTCTCCAACTTGCACTTCAACTGCAACGACCCTGGGGCCAGCAGTTCGTCAGCGGAGTATTTCATAGCCATCAGGAACAATAATGATAACGTGAACTTGAATGTATGGAGAGACAGGTATGAATTTTAGGCCGTCCACTGCCTTATGCGTTTTTTTATAATGGTCACGTCAATATGACTTCACCTCGCCTGTTTGTAAACTAAAGGTAAAGTCTCAGGAATGGGCGTCCCTATTACAGACAACGATAATTCTACAATGGTGGCCCTCAGCTTGACGGCCTCATCAGATGCTTTTTCACGCCCTTTTTAAAGGAACCGGGACTGCAGGAAGAAGGAAACACGAGTGCTCGTAAATAATTTCAAGTCTTTATGGTCTATATAGTCGCCCCACCGCATATATATGAGACTTTATCTTTATGGTGAGATAAAGAAAAGAGGTGCCGAATTGCGTAGTTCTTGATAAAATTGTTTGCATCAATGCGTTGGCACGCATGTGGGCGCCTGCACTCTCAGTCTCGTACATATACCTACATAGGTATGCTACATAGAAGCGCGAGTGAGTGGCCGCCTCCTTCTGCAAGCATGTAATGCTCGAGAAGGAGGTGGCGGAGCGGGCCCGGGAGAGATTTAGAGCCCGCAACATGGTCGCCGCGCGTCGCAGGCGACGCAGACGCCAGAGGTCGCTCAACGACCTTAGTCCTCCATGAGCGCAGGCCTGGGGGTGACAGGTGAGGTCGCCTCTCACCCTAGGAGAAGCAGGCCCTGGCGGTGGGGCGACTAGCGCCCCCCCCCCCCCTGTCCGGGGCAAGATGGGACACCGTGGTTCCCAAACCCCAGGGGGTCACCTCGAAACCGGAGATGGCCCTGGGTCACACCCCAGCGTCTGAAGACCCAAGACGGCGTGCGGTTTTAGTCAGTTCAAGCCCGATATAACCACCCCCGATGGTTGGCGGGCGGGGGTATCCGAGGGGATGTCCGCACGAAAAAAAAATGTACGCTACTCTACGTACATTACAATAATATAATATAATAATACATAGGGTATTGTAAGCGGACCCTGGGTTCCGAGGTGGAAACCGGGAACAACGCTAAGAAGACTTCGTATTATAAGTGTATATTTATATTTCAGCTCCGACTGGCAGCCTGCCCCATATGGCCGTGAAAGAAATAGTCCACATAACTTTGAACGAGGAGATCCTCAATATGCTCGCCACTATTCTTCTAACCAGAATGCTTGTTCGTCTTCGTTACCGTCAACACATGACCACGATTATAAAAAAAACAATCGTTGCCATTCAAGAGCTCGTCATTTCGAGGGGCAGTCTGCAAGGTACGATTTTTGGGTTGTTCTCACTAGTTCCATTGTTAATTTGTCCCGGGGAACTAGTTAGATTTTTTTTCCTAATTATTACGACGAACTAGTGACAGTTTCATTTGTTCCATTTTAAAGATCAATGGATATTTCCAGGAACAATTGAAACTAAACTTGTAAATAGCACTATTCCATTGATTTCATAATGGAACAAATGCAACTAAAATTTAAATACCTACCTATATAATCATCTATACGAGTAGGCGCATAATATTAGGTCCTGTCCTTACATATGAAATTGGCGTCTTGTCTAACCGGCCACTTTGATCTCAAATATCTCCTCTTTGGTTTGAAATTCCAATTACAAATGTATACAGCTATTTACTCATGCTTTTGTGTTTTGAAAACCGTAATTCTTTTGTTTTTTCCTCTTTTGGTTTTTTCTTTGCGTCACTCAGTTTACAAAATGGAAAAATTTAAATATCGCTTAATTAACGAGTGTGAGTTCCACCGTGGCACCCGTGGTGCAGAAACGGGTTGAAGGATTAATTATGTGTATGGCCGCGGTGTCCTAAAAGAAAACGCAGTGCGTTTTTGGTTCCAACGTTTTTGATCTGGAAATTTCAACCTGAAGAACACGCCCCGTAGACGGCCGTAGACCAAAGTTGTTAATGAAGAATTGAAGGCTATTATGGAAGCGGATCCATCGCAAAACACGTCCGAGTTACCTGTAGGCTGCGGTGTTAGTGATAAAACTTTTAATCCACTTGAAGCAAATCGGGAAGGTGAAAAAACTTAAAAGGTGGGTACCTCATGAATTGAGTGCAGCAAACCGACAAACGCGCGTCGACCGCTACGTTACATTACTCAACTGGCACAATAATGAAGGGATTTTAAATCGAATCATTACATGTGATGAAAAGTGGATCCTATACGATAATCGAAAACGTTTATCGCAATGGCTGAACCCTGGCGAACCAGCCATATCCTGCATCAAGCGAAAATTGACTCAAAAAAAATTACTTGAGAGCGTTTGGTGGACTAGTGCCAGTGTCGTTCACTACACCTGTCTTAAATCTGGCCAGACGATCGAATGTCTATTGTCAGCAACTGCAAACCATGATGGAAAAGCTAGCTGCTAAACAACCGAGGTTGGTCAATCGCTCTAGGCCACTGCTGCTTCAGGACAATGCTAGACCACACACTTCACAACAGACGGCTAACAAATTACAGAAGCTTCAATTGGAATGTCTAAGACACCCACCGTACTCCCCGGACTTTGCTCCAACAGATTACCATATTTTTCGAAATTTGGATAACTTCTTGCAATGGAAAAAATGCAACTTCGATGGGGCTGTCCAAAGTGCCTTCAAAGATTTTATTGATTCCCGTCCGAATGGTTTTTTTAGTAAAGGGATCAATACATACATACTTTGATTAAATTAATATATTATATTTAAAAAAAATCGACTGTATGTTCCTCCCTTACAAAACGCCAATTTCATATGTATGACTGACTGATTCATCAACGCAGAGCCTAAACCGCTGGACCTATATACCTTGAAATATCGGTAGTAGATGATTTTGTACGCGGCATAGCCGTTTGTTGGTGGCTCAACTCCTCTGTAACCACTAGCGCGATCCTGACCAAATTTACCACAGTGATAGTGTGGACACTGAGGAGTGGTTTGAAACGAGATGGTTCATGTCCGATGTGCCATTGAGGAAATATAACCGAAAAACAGATTCACGAGCGCGCGGCCTTAGCTAAGCGCGCAACCCTAGTAAGATGTCTTATTTTCAAGTAAGAGTCCTGCTCGCTCAGCTCAATTTATTTCATTCGCACCCTGCACTGAATTCCTAGTTATATAGTAAGCATCCACTAAAAAAGGATTTTTGGAAATTCCACTAACTTATAAGGGAGTAAAATAAGGGATGGACGTTTGTATAAAAGTCCGTCATTTTCAAAGGTAGAACCACGACTGTTCATACACCTATCTTTTTAAAAATAAATAAATAATTGTATCAGCATGTTTCAAAATATCACCACTGAGGGAGCAAAAAGGCATTTAAGGTTCTATGGGAATCTATCATGTTCAAAGTAACAAGCACAAAATTTCATATACTCACGCTTCGGTTTAGGAATAAATGCACACGTACCTCGGCGTTTACCCAAAATTTTACCCCTGAGATGGGTTAAAAATTTATATGGTTTCTTTAAGTTCGACATAAAAACATGAAAATTAATTTGAACGTTTCTTATGGTTTAGATTCACAGTTAGACTCGGTAGGTGGTGCTGCAATCGTGATATAGAATTTAATATTTTCGAATATATTCCCGGGTGAAACTGGGACCCGGGCCGCTGGTAAGTGTATATTTATATTTCAGCTCCGACGGGCAGCCTGCCCCATACGGCTATGAAAGAAATAGCCCACATAACTTTGAACGAGGAGATCCTCAATATGCTCACCACTATCCTAACCAGAATTATGCTTGGCCGCCTTCGCCACCGTCAACACATGACCACGAATATAAAAAAAACAATCGTGACCATTCAAGAGCTCGTCCGTTCAAGGGGCAATCTACAAGGTACGATTTTTTTTAATACTTCATGCCCGCATACTCTCCTGCTCCTTCGCTTGATTTGGTATATCTTGGATTTGTTAAAACGACTGGCGTCTGTCGGCCCAACTCCGAGAGGATAGCTAGAGCCTGAGCCTGACCTCGTCCGTCAATCAGAGGTGTTCTGGCTAACTTAGGCCTTGGCCTGGTGGGTGCCAGCACCTAGCAGCAGGCAGTCTAATATACTATAAACCAAACTGGTTGTATATTTCCAGGGCTCGGTCAACTGGACCATCTCAGTCATCTCAGGCGCACAGAGACTGCTCCGTCAACAGGTATGTTTATATGAGCGCCCAACTGTAATGGGGTCGGTAAAGGAAATAAGGAAACACTTTTACACGTGAAAGTGTAATTAATATACCTATATCCTTCGTCGTGTGTACATCTGAAGTTGCGACCTATTGTAACCATCAAAATGTATTTATCCCGCAATCGTGCCCGAAGATGGTACGTGACACTTTGTAACGGCCTAAACCCAAACGAAAGAAATCCGAATTAACTTCATGGGACCTAAATGCTACGTCATCAGGTCGTGTTTCGTGCGGGTCCATAAGTTCGGATGTGCGTTGCATTTATTTATGTCATAGTCTCACAGAATCAGTGCCGTAAATAGCCTTTTCTGCGCCCTGTGCGAGCTTCTATAACTGCGCCCTTTTTTTTTTAGTGCGGAAATCCCTTCGGATACCCCCCCGCCGGCCAGTGGGGGTGGTTATGTCGAGCATGAACCGACTAAAACCGCACGGTGTCCTTTCCAAGTGTCCGTCGCCGGGCACACCGGGTAAGCCCTCGAAAGGATAACCCCAGGGTTACCGGCGGACTTTGGCCGCCACCGCGGCCTCGCCTGGCGGGGTCGGGTTTTATCCCGCGTGTGAGTTGGCAGGCGTGTGTATGGGAACACACGACACACTTCCTCCACGTCCTGCTTCTGTAAGGACGGCGAGTCGGCCAACTGCCGTCCTCAGGCCCCGATCATGGGTGTAGGTAGTCCCGGGCGTAGGTAGATGAGTCTGCGGCGACCTCGCCGCAGACTGCAAAACTCAAGGGGCAGGTTTCTCTCCCGCTCCCTCTCCGCCGTCTCTTTCGCGCGCATTACCTGCTCGCAGAAAGAGGCGGCGGCGTGGTCTCATGGTCTCCAACTAGAGAACGTCCACACCCAGGACCGCAACGAGATCCCGGCGTTGACTAGCCCACGCAGGGCACTCCACCAACGTGTGGAGCGCCGTGTCTTGTCGGCGCGGCGTTGTCTCCCGGTGAATGCGCCATAGATACTTACTGAAACACCCGTGTCCGGTAAATATCTGGCACATCCGGTAGGAGAGGTCCCCATGGTCCCTCTCTCCAACCACTCCTTTATAATCGGTCTCACCGCCGCAATGGTGGATTCCCCCCACCTTGGATGCTCAAGTCGCACCCTCCATGTCTGCTCCTTGGGACCGCTGAGCCCTGATTTCTCGGGACTCCGGCCCCGCTCTAGCGCCTCCTTGCGCCACTGGTACAGCAGCGCAAGGGCTCTCGCTTCCAGGTCCCATGGAGGGGTCCCGGCTTGGAGACATGCCGCCTTGACGGAGATCGTGCAATACCCCCTGATGACTCTGACGGCCATCGCCTTCGTATTTATCTTTTAAGCTTTCTGCCAGTCCATGTACACTTGTACCCTGTGGGTTCGCTATACGCAAAAGGCATACAACGCTCTCCGAATACAGTACAACAATACCTTCAGAATGTTGTTGGGGCTCCCGCGTTACTGCAGTGCGTCAGAAATGTTTGCCGAAGCGCGCACTGATAGTTTTAACACCATCCTGCGAAAGAGAATATCTTCTATGATGCTAAAGGTACGTGCGAGCGCTAACGGCATTCTGAAGGCCATCAGCGAGAAGCCGTGTTGCGCTGTCATGGCGCATTGGTTGCATGTACATATACATGTGCCCGGTGCGTCAGGTAGGCGCAACCGGTATTTGAATTGAATTAGTGTACGTTTTTTTGTGTTATTTTGTTACTAACATAGTTTTTTAAGTGTTGTGTACTACTAACATTTTATGGATCAATGATCTGAAATAAAGTTCAATTATTATTATTATTATAACTGCGCCCTTGTTTTTTTAGATATTATAGGTAGATACCCTAGAGCAATGTTTTGTACCTACTTTATTTCATTCAGGGTGATAAGATACAGCACAAGGATCTTGGTGTTGGTGGACCAATTATCTAATATTTTGAAGAAAAATCAATTTTTTGAAGCACTGATGTGGGCAAACAAACAGACGAGCCATCTGATGTTAAGTGGACCCTTCGCCTATTATTCCACCCACTGTGTTTCACTCACTAAAACTCAAACGCAAGTTCACTAGTGCAAATGGTTGCCCACCCTGATGCTTAAGATTTAATTTTCCTAAAATAAAATAACACCCTGCAAATGTAACGGTTAAGTTTTTATAGAAGGTTTTTAAATGAAATTGCAATAAAGTTTAAGGTGACTTATGCACTGTAAGATTGAATAAAGTAATTGATGCTAACTACCGGCTAGGGCGAGCAGAGATAAATAAAAGGGTCGATTACAATATATTAGATTATAATCGGTGTAAGAGATCGTTACATACATTTATATTAGGTATTGGAAATAATGAATCTCAGGGAATGGATTCGTAATAAATATTCTGCCGTGGCGTTGTTCGGTCCGTTGTGCAAAGATGGTAGTATGCACTTAGCTAGTGGACACGTGGCTAGTGGTGTTGCCGGCGTGCCAGGGTCTCCGCTGGTGTGCCTCGCTACCGCTATGATGGTGCGAAGACCCTGGAAATAGAAAAAGTGCGGGTCAGTTTGTCACTAGGTGATTACGTCCAAGTGACCCGCTAAAATAGCAGGTGAAGAGAATCTCCCAGCGGCAATGCAGCGTAGCTAGAAGCTATAAGAAAAAGAATATAATTAGGCAGCACAAGCTGGTGCCGCGACCTCTGACCGTAGGGGTCATCGGCCTCGTGGCACTAATTAGGTAGGCTGAAATAGCACACAAAATAATAAAATATATTAAGCCATGCATTTTAGCAGGCAATAAGCTGCACCGCTGGAAAGTCTTCACCTGTAGAAGAAGTAGGAAATGTTGATCTCAAAACTTACCCGGAGCCGACAGCAGTTGGCCACGGGGTCAAAGTGACCTTCCTCGGCGAAGGTTGCCAAGGAAAGGAACGATTTAAGAGCCGTCAGTTGATAACTGGGCTAGTGCTGTCCAATCTCGCTCGCACAACCATAGATATTTAGTAATAAGTTATAGAACATACTAAAATATCGATTAATTTTATTGATATAATTTTAATTGATTTATAAAAAATCCACAACGTTACAATACTGTAAATTAATTTAATTTTAAGTATTTGGTATGGAAGAGTTTTGAATAAGGTAGGTAGCAATAATTGATTTCTTGATTGTGGTTGTATATTAAGATTAACACCCATTTTTAATGTGGGTGTTAATATATTTCTGTCTATTCCTTCAAGAATTCTAAGGACACAAATACGCTCATGCGCTGCCAAAAAATAAGCGCGATGTCTTGTCTAATTTAATAGACTATTTTGATGATACTGGCATATAGGTACGTATGTGTTGAAATCGAGCACTAGGGGCGCAGCGGGAACTTATCAGGAACAAACAGAAAAAATAATAGCCCTGCCTTGGGTCTGGTCATTTAATTCTTGCGCCCCCCAGAGTCTACGCCCTGTGCCTGGGCACCGGTGGCACCGCCCTATTTACGGCACTGCACAGAATACATGCTTACAACTTTCATGGTTAGAAAAGAAGCTGTTAGTGCATTTATCACAAGAATCAGAATTATTCTTGTATTGACCGCACCAGGTTTAAAAGCTTTGCAGCCTTAGCGCCATATCATTGTCTCTTGTTCATCTGAGCGACAATCCCGGCTGCATCCAAAGTTTGCACTCCTACTCCCCTTTTTAATTCGATTGGCTTTAAGGACCCCCCAACCCCAAGAGGAAAGCGTGCGCCAGAGCCTCGTCGGTTAGTCTGCAGGTGTACCGACTTGCAGGTGAGGTTGGCTTGCGCCCTGAAGATCTTGGTAGGGTCTCATCATCGAGCAACTTCAGCTCGACGGGCCTCAGACTCCCAAATTCTTGTGCCATGTCATTGTAATATTTAATAATTTCATTTATCCACAGACGATTCCCCATGAATGATGACGAGTTCAACTGTCCAACATGTGGCAGATTTTTTGGTCGCCAAATCTACAAGTGCAGTAATGAGCACAACTCGTGCTCAATCTGTACACAGTACCGCAGGCCATGTGGCATCTGCAGAGACGAAATTACTTTCAAGAGGAATAAAGCCTTGGAGAGGAACATCGCCGAGAGAAAAATACCGTGTCCATATAAAACGGGAGGATGCATGCTGGTCTTTAAAGTGATAGAAATGGAGTCACACATTGAGGAATGTCCATTCCAAAAACTCCAGTGTCCCGTAGGCTGTTATTGGAGAGGCCAATTAAAAGAACTGTCCACTCATTTCGACGGCAATCACTATGAACAGCGTTCGATCCATGTTGCCTCCGAAATCCGACTTCGAGATATTTTTATTATCCGGCAAAATATCTACCTTATAGTCATCGGGGCATACCATTTCTTATACCACATGAAGGTATCGGAACCTGAACGAAGAATATACATGGCTGTTCAGCTAATCGGCACCAAATTAAGTGCTTCGAAGTGGTACTACGAAATTCACGTCTATATAAAGAACGATCATCGCAGAAAGTACAAGTTTATTGATGTTTGTACTTCCTTTGGTGTGCCTGTAGCGGTTTTATATAAACAAGGCGAATGCTCAATACTACACCAAGCATATGCTTCGACTTTTCTCGATAATGGCTGTCTAACTTACAAGATTTTTATAAAGAAAATTATTGAAGACGATAATAAAAGGGATTGTGGTAAAAACCTCAAGCGTAGAGACGCCAGCACAAGTTAAAACTTTGCGTTATTTCCTGTCTCTCCTTGTTTGCTTTTCTTGGGCCTTCCACTGCTCCCAAAAAAATTATAAATGGATTGCGTGAAAGAAAACTGCAGAATATTTTGAAGTATTTCTTGCATTAAGTTAAATTACTAATGCAATACGTGCTTTTAGCATCGGGAGCCGAGCGAAGATGTTTGGATTCTCATCTCACGTTTTATTTTATTCAAAAATACAGTTTAGTTTGACTAAGGCGCTTGTTACTAAGGTGCAAATAACTATTGTACGAAATAAGTGCACAAAATACATAAGCTGCTTATCGCACCGGGAGCCGAGCGAAGATGTTTGGATTCTCATCTCACGTTTTATTTTATTCAAAAATACAGTTTAGTTCGACTAAGGCGCTTGTTACTAAGGTGCAAATAACTATTGTGCGAAATTAGTGCACAAAATACATAAGCTGCTCCATTTGCATGAATTGCAATATTTTTGGCACGCGAAACTGTAGGCAATGCGAGCGACCGCATGCGGGTGCAGGTGGATAGATAGGTAGGTTTCTTTAAAAAAAATTATTTATTTCAGATTGTCAGTTGTAATAGCTATATTATGTTATCCATCCGAATGTTATAAAGCATAGTATAAATGTAAAATAAATAATATAAAAGGTGTTATTATTTTTATTGACAGACCCGACCTCTTCCCCCTTTCCAAGAACCGCAAAAACCCAGATAGGTGCCTATATAGCTATTAAACGTGCTGTAGTATCATAGTGGTAAGAAGGGAAGAGTTATAACGAGAATACAGACATTTAAGTATGTTTATAATTTTGTTTGTGAGTGTTAATGTATTCACTCTTGTTATCATACACACGTAGGTATTTATAGGTAGGTTTTCATGATCTCTCTCTTTTCTGATCTGCTGGACGAAATTTCTTTAAGAAATCTAGTGGGACGGAAATCACACAGTGATTGTCAAACTTCGGGCCAAACTTAGATATTTTTGTTGCAGTATTTTTATTCCAAATTACAGACCTTAGGCTTTATGCATATTATTCGACGCGTCTTTATATATTGAGCAATAAATATGAAGAAAATGAAATCAAATCAAACGTCTTCGACGTCAAAAACACAAAAAAAAATTATTTTATATTTCAGTTTCTTTCAGAGTCTGGTTGTTTTATGTAAATATACAATATACGTAGTGTCATTGTCACTCAAATGTCAAAGTCAAATATGCGTTACTCTGATAACTCGAAAGAAACTCACTTGTAAAAGTTTTTTAGGGACAATTTGTATGGTAGGTACCCGAAACCTTCGGGGTGCGAGGGATATGCTCTATGGGCAACCTTACACCCCGGCGTCTGCAGACCCGAGACGGCGTGCGGTTTTAGTCGGTTCAAGCCCGACATAACCGCCCCCGCTGGCCGGCGGGGGGGTATCCGAGGGGATTTCCGCACGAAAAAAAAAAAAAAAAGGTACCCGAAACCTGGGGTGTGTGTTGGGTAACCTCCTCGAGTGTCGCTCCGATTCCGATCCCGCTGCAGTCCGGGGGGAATGGAATCGGAGCGGCCGGTACACCCTGGGCGGCGGTCAATGGCTTCCCCTTCAGCCCTTCATAGGGTTGGCATTGATCGTCGGCCAATACCCAACGTGGCGGGAACACATCGCTCTCCGTACTCCTCTGCTTTCAGAGGAGACAGGATGAGCGATACAAAAGACCGACACAAAATTTTTTTTTGCCTAATTAGACTTAGAATCATGTGAAACGTCGAGAAAAGTGATAAAAAGTGGGTGTAAGATTTTGATTTTTTTTGCGTGATTTTAAGACTTCGGTGTCCACCTGGGTTGGTGGCCCGAAGTATTAAGCAGTACCATTGTACTATTCTTTCCACCATCAAATTTCTGTAATGTTTTTATTGTGTGTACATAAATTTTAAATAAAATAATAAAAGAGTTCATTCGTCTATGGCAGCATATAAGTTGAGATAGAATAGAGCACATGCATTCGTATTTATTCTGTCTTGCGTGTCGCTCTAACCCCTGAAACTATTTGTCATCACAAATATTCATAATATTTTAATGTGTTATTACTTACGGGCCTAAAGTTAAGAAAATCATTTTAAAGATATCCTGGGATATACCTGGGAAAGCTGGAAAATGGACGGTGTTTATAACACCCTGGTAGGATTATGCACTACTATACTATGTACTACGGAGTATTATAGGATAGGAAAAAATAAAATAGAATGAAATGAATGTTATTTATTTTTAAAAATTTGTAAGTTTGTAACATAACATAACTTCGTGCCTGTATCCCCGAAGAGGTAGGCAGAGGAGTATTATACACCCACGATTCGCCAGTTGTGTTTAGGTCCCAATGTAAGTTTGTAATTTGTGTAAAAATCCGAGCATGCTAAGGAAAAACAATTCTTCGGATTTAAATGAACAACACACTTTCTTTGAAATACAAGGATATGGTCCAACCAGTCAAATCTAGAACTTGTCTTGTGAGCCGTAGGAGTGGAGTAAGTCTACGTTCCTCTTTTTTTTTGTAAGTCTTTAAAAAAGCCTTTGTAATGGTCCTTCGAAAAGTCAGATGATCGTATTCACCTGCATTCTGTCTATATAGCAGGCGTTGTGAGTAGCTATTTCTAAAACAAGTTGAATTCCTGAGACGAGCTCAGCCGAATACAAGGGATTTTCTATTTTGCGTTTTTTTTTTGCGATTTGTTGCGATTTTTTCTTTATTTTGCAATGGTTCACCCCAGCACGAATCTATTACCGAAAACAGCAACTCGATAGCAATAGGGCTTTTCTAAAGAAAATCCCTAAAAATACAGATGAGTGGAAAATACTACTTTTTACCATGAATAGAGGGTTGGTTAGAAAGACTTATATTTTTTATTAAGAGAGCTACCTTACCTAAAATTTAAGAATAGATTAAGGCAAATTTAATAGAAAAATAATTTTAATCACTCGAGGAATTTATGGGGTGTTTTAATAATAATAAATGAAACAATTTCCTTTCATTAGAATCATTCATAGTGCATAATTTATTGTTAACATTGACATTAATTTTAACTACCTTTTTTTTTTTTTTTTTTTTTCGTGCGGAAATCCCTTCGGATACCCCCCCGCGTGCCAGCGGGGGCGGTTATGTCGGGCTTGAACCGACTAAAACCGCACGCCGTCTCGGGTCTACAGACGCCGGGGTGTAAGGTTGCCCATAGAGCATATCCCTCAAAAACTTCAAAATTATTTTTTGTTTCTTTTTTTTCATATTGACATAAGATTCCACTTTGGGTGCGACTGGTTGGATCACCTCCTAGTTTGGTGCACCCTGGGCAACGTGGGCGATGACGCATCATTGATTGCGCCACTGGAGTAGCTGGCGTCAACGTCAACGGCCAAGAGTCTGACCAACCGGCCCTTTTCAGGGCCAGCTGACCCCATTGCACGAGGGGGTCCCGACCCCCGGCATGGCGGGCCTGCAAGGCCCGCGGGGAGGGGTGGTCGCTCCAGGTACCCCTCTGCTGTAATCAGAGGGGACACTGCGAATGGCCCAGGGTCAGTCGGAGTGCGAGGGATATGCTCTATGGGTAACCTTACACCCTTACACTCTGTAGACCCGAGACGGCGTGCGGTTTTAGTCGGTTCAAGCCCGACATAACCGCCCCCGCTGATCGGCGGGGGGGTATCCGAAGGGATTTCCGCACAATAAAAAAAAAAAAAGGAACCAATATTCTTCTGAACGCTGACATTATTGTAATAATTTTCAATATTATTTTAGTTTAATAGTAATAATTATTTAATGACATCGTATCATATATAAAAGACATCGTTGTATCAGTCTATATCAGGGGTTCCCAACCTATTACCCTATGCGCCTCCTAAGTTTATGCTAAAATACTACGCCCCCCTTGTCCCAACTCAACTGCGATAGAAATTAAAACAAATGATCAATTTTTTAATGAACTTTATTAATCGTAAGTGAGTAGGTATATAATCAAACAACTGAAGTACAAGAATCAATGATTAGTGAGAACATTGTGCCTGCACTTTATTAAGCAATTGATGAATTTGTGGCGATACCACATATACCCAGCGCCATCTAGCGACAACAAGGTGAACTACTAGGATACTACTACATCAATACCAATCCTGAATCGCGAAAGTGAAGTTCGCGCGCTGGTACAGCATATATACAACATCCCAACGAGAACCGTTGGGCCGCGGCCCGCCAGGCGTGATCACCTTGCCTGGTCGGAGGATTCTCCCTTTGTGTTGGAGGAACATCACACCCTGTTTCTCCACAGTGGTGACCCCGACGTGATCTGATCACGTAACCTTCGCTGAACATATCAGCAGCATTCCTATCGCCACCATCCTATTCACTTCTTCCGCATGAGCGGTAATTAAGTCTTCGCCATCCAGCAGCTTCGGCCTCAACTGGGATACCACAGCATGCAGCGACCGCTGCAGCCTGGTTACCCTACGGCCACATCAGCCTCTAAGGCACAGCATACTGCATATACGGTCCACATAAGTAGAGGACATCTCTCCCGTCAACGTAGCAATCATTGCCTACGGCATATACGGTGCACATAAGAAGAGCACATCTCTCCCGTCTACGCAGCATTCGCCCCATACACGAGGGACTTACCTCGACTCAAGAGGATTCGCCCCGTCTCACTGCCGAGGACTCACCTCATCTCACTGAGGATTCGCCTCGCCTCACCGAGGGCTCACCTAGGACTCACCTCGACGCTTCGAGCCCCGACTCACTGGGCATTTCACCGCAGCACCGCATCACCGCACTCAGCCCCGCATCTTCGGGACCAGCGGTTAGTCCCAATTAACGAGGACTAGCGAGGAAGACTGTTCCACCAATGGAACCAGCGGCGTCCAGTTCCGACGAAATGGAACTACACAAGACTGGCACTGGCACGCTCCACAAGAGAGCTTAAGACAGCTGACTCATCGCAATCAACCTCCGGTCTTGGAGGGGAGTGATGTGGCGATACCACATATACCCAGCGCCATCTAGCGACAACAAGGTGAACTACTAGGATACTACTACATCAATACCAATCCTGAATCGCGAAAGTGAAGTTCGCGCGCTGGTACAGCATATATACAACATCCCAACGACAACCGTTGGGCCGCGGCCCGCCAGGCGTGATCACCTTGCCTGGTCGGAGGATTCTCCCTTTGTGTTGGAGGAACATCACACCCTGTTTCTCCACAAATTCTTGGCTTCATATTGGTCAGTGCACAGCGCAGATCGTTTTCAACATGAAGTCTATTTCTTTGCTTCGTTTTTAAACCTAACAGCGTCGAAAAACCCTGTTCACACACATAGGTAGTCGAGAATGGTAAAAGAATTCGCAGTGCTTCTTTACCGATAACAGGATAAATGGCATCATATTTTATCCAAAATATGACTGAAGTTATCCTGAGCAGACGAATCATTTTTCACGTCCAAAGCTTCCTCTTGCAAAACTTCCAACGATAATTGGTTTGAACGACATCAAGTAAGTAGTTTTTTTTTTAATACGTCATAAATCGTAAACCGCAATTTACCTTTCATTCAATCAGCTCAAATATAAAAATTAAAAAAGAAAACATTATTATGTTACTTGATGCAACGGAACCTTTAATGGGCGAGTCCAACTCGCACTTGGCCGCTTTTTTTAATGTTATGAAAGGTATTTCAGCATACTTACGTAATGCCGTCTGGAGCACAAAGAGTTATACAATGTCGATGTTGGATATCTAAATGGTTTATTTAGCAGAACTTTAAGGACAGCTCTTTGTGCCCTCTCAATGTCCTCTGATATGCTGACCATTCCTCACACACTGAGTACGGTCCCTTAGATAGCTCCGGAACAGATCCAAGACTGTTCCTCTTATTCCTATGGATTCCATCCTGTCTAGAAGCAAGACCAAGACAGAGACTGCAAGACTCTTGTTCTTGCAGTCCGATTCTGGGCAACACTAGTTTTGGGTGAGAGAGAGGGATGGAGCTATTCACCCTATATAGCACGTCATGGGCCTGTAGACAAAGTGACATTCTATATGTGCAATCGCCTTGAGGCGAATCGTTTCCTATTCGTTATCAATGGACGCGACAATGCGGTAATTATATTTAATAATATATAAAATCGTTCGTTTCGTGTTATAATCACTTACTTAAATTAAATTATTTTTTGTCGCCTATACTTATATATAATTATTACGTCAATCGCATATATCACTTACCGATTCCACTGGCGTTATCGCTAACAGAATGTCAGTTTGTCTAGAAGCCATGGTAGGCCAACTGTCTACTTTCTAGGAGGAAATACTCCAGCTAGCTCCATCCCGCTTTCTCGACCGGAACACATATGCTTATAACATTTTATAGAAGAGGCCTATGGCATGTAGTCTCTTCGTGGATGTTGATTATTTCTTAGTACCTACGTGAGGGACAGACAAATGAAACCACTACTTACTAGTAACGCACTGAACTTTATTGCATACACCTTTGTTGGGGCTTCAATGTTGATAATCAAAACTCCAAATCGAACTTTTACTTAGTCCCATAAAACTGTCTTAATCCATAAAACTGTATTTTTACAAATAATTGGAAGCAGAGTGCTCGCACGCAACTTAGCAGAAAAAGTAGTGATAAGATATAGATGCGTCGGCACACGCACACGTACACATACATACGCAACATTCCTCCCCACAGCTTAGAAGTACATTAATAACTGCTAAGCTAAGTGAACACCATTAGGTAACCACCCCCGCTGGCCGGCGGGGGGGGGGGGTATAAGAAGGGATATCCGCACAAAAAAAAAACCATTAGGTATCTGGAGTAAGGGGTGCTTGGTTGGGGACCTCCACGCGGTGCACCCTGGGCAACGGAGACGGCAGCGCCTCTCTCCTAGGGTGGGAGAGACGCTGCCGCCTACGGCCAACTCCGACCGAGGCGGGGACGGCCCTGTTGAGGGCTGTTCAGAAGCTTTCCACGTGTCCCTCTGATTAAGCAGATGGCACAGTGGAGAGCAAGTAAGGGGGCCATCTCGAAACCGGAGATGGCCCAGGGTCAGTCGGGGTGCGAGGGATATGCTCTATGGGTAACCTTACACCCCGGCGTCTTAAGACCCGAGACTGCGTGCGGTTTTAGTCGGTGCAAGCCCGACATAACCGCCCCCGCTGCCCGGCGGGGGGGTATACGAAGGGATTTCCGCACGTAGAAAAAAAAAACATTTAATTTCAAGCTTCCCAGGTATGGAACCACATCTATGATACATACATAGAGCGGTTGGAAAATGTCCAGAACAAATTTTTGAGATTTATACAGTTCAACCCAATTATTACAGTCGCTGCTGAAAATTTCATCTATTTCCTCTACAAGAACTAAGGAAAATTGCAGACCTTTCCCTCCTATTTAATATTTCAAACGGATCGACTGACGTATCTGAATTAGTGAGCCAAATAGGTCTCCGAGCCCCAGGAGCTAGTTAGCTATATAGCTAGTTTTTCAGAAAGTATGACCTACTGCACGTCCCTATATCTCCTACTACCTACAGGTAAAATGCATTTATAAACAGAGCGTGTCATATTTACAAAGCTGTGTGCCGGAGTTTTGATATTGATTTGTTTAACATGAGTGTTGCCAGGTTAGGTTACCAAGCCTGGGGTTATCCTTTCAAGGGCGTACCCGGGGTGCCTGGCAATGGGCGCTTGGGAAGGACACCGTGTGGTTTTAGTCGGTTCGATTCCGACATACCCACCTCATCGCTGGCACCGATGGGGTGAAGCACGTGGGGTGTCCACACGTAAAAAAAATCCTTTAAAGTATGGCCGCTGAGTTATTACCGATTTGACACATGACGAATTGACAATACTAGTGAAGTGACTGAACCAGTAACCCTAATATCATTTGGGAACAGTTTGTTTTTAAATATTCTAGTATAGTGTGTATGAGATGCAACAGGGAGCCGCCCAAGTATATACGAGAACTACCGATCTTCAGCGGCAGCAGCACAGAATGGCTCGCCTTCAAGACTACGTATGAAGAATCGGGTATATACTTCACGAAGAACGAAAATATCGCAAGAATAAGGAAAAGTTTACGTGGACTCGCACAAGAAGCAGTCGAGTGTCTAATGCTGAGTCAACCTGACCCCGAGGTGATCATAAGGACCCTCGAGAGAAGATTTGGTAGACCAGAAGCACTCATCCACGTCGAGATGGAGAAGCTCAAGACTCTTAACAAAGTGACCGATAACGCCAAGGACATCTGTATCTTCGCTGGGAAGATAGCAAACATCGTGGGAACCATAGAAGCCTTGAGGAAGCCGCACTACCTACACAGTCCAGAGATGTGCAGAAGTATCATCGAGAAACTCACACCTATACTCCAAAACAAGTGGTACGACTTCGCTGCAAAGAAGAAAGAAGACATACCAGAACTGAAGAAAATATCTGTGTTTCTGTCAGAAGAGGCAGACAAGTGCAGCTCCTACGCGCTCCCAGAGGTGAACCACACAGAAGACAACAGAAGAACCGGTTATCGTCCTCAAAGAAGCAGAAGAGTTGAACAGACGCTCACCATCAACAAGAAGACATCAGAAGAGAGATGTCCACAGTGTAGCAAGGATCATAAGCTACCTGACTGCAAGCAGTTCATCGCCCTAGACAACACCGCGAGATGGGAAACAGCCAAGAAGAACAGAGTCTGTTTTCGCTGTCTTCGAAGTAACCACCGACGCGCCACATGCAGAGCACCAGCCTGTGGGAAGAACGGGTGCCAGCGACTACTGCATCGCGATATGCCGCCAAGAGACCGTGAAGAACAGAAGGAAGACATCACGACCTCAACGGCAGAAGTAGCCACAGCAGCAGTTCCCCGCAGTAGTCAGCGCAAGGCCTACGTCAAGATGGCACCAGTGACACTAAGAGGACCAAGCGGTAGCGTCGATACCTTTTTTTTTTTTTTTTTTTTTTTTTTTTTTTTTTTTTTTCGTGCGGAAATCCCCTCGGATACCCCCCCGCCGGCCAGCGGGGGCGGTTATGTCGGGCTCGAACCGACTAAAACCGCACGCCGTCTTGGGTCTGCAGACGCCGGGGTGTAAGGTTGCCCATAGAGCATATCCCTCGCACCCCGACTGACCCTGGGCCATCTCCGGTTTCGAGATGGCCCCCTCGGGTTTGGGAACCACGGTGTCCCCGTCTTGCCCCGGTTTGGGGGAGGGGCGCTAGTCGCCCCACCGTCCCGGCCTGCTTCTGCTGGGGTGCCAGGCGGCCTCACCTGCCACCCCCAGGCCTGCGCTCATGGAGGACGGAGGTCGTTAAGCGCCCTCCGGCGCCTGAGTCGCCTGCGACGCGAGGCGAGCGTGTTGCGGGCTCGGCGGGCCGGGAGGGTTCTGAACCTCTCCCGGGCGCGCTCCGCCATCTCCTTCGCGAGCATCACATGCTCGCAGAAGGAGGTGGCGGCGGCCCACGCGCTCGCGCTCCGCACCATTGCCGCAATCATGCTGCCGAGCGAGAGGACTCCCACCCCGATGGCTGCCACGAGGTCACGCCTCGGCACCTCCCACGCCGGGCAGTCCGCCAGCGTGTGCAGCCCTGAGTCCTCGCTCGCGTCACAGTGATGACACTCAGGCGTTGGCTCCTTCCTGATCCGATGCAGGTGGTCCCCGAAGCACCCCTTACCGGAGATCACCTGCGTCAGTCGGTACGAGAGGCTTCCGTATCGCCTCTCTAGCCAATCCTCCATGATGGGCCTTACTGCCGCTATTGCGGCGTGCCCTGCGCTTGGTCGCCCAAGTCGTTCCTTCCACTCCACCACGATGGCCTGGCGGAGCTGGGACTGCATGGCCTCGATTTCTCGATGCTCGGGGTTCAGTCCCTGCTCAAGCGCCTCCTTTCGCCACTGGTACAGTTGCGAAAGGGCTCTCGCCTCCAGGTCCCATGGCGGAGTTCCGGCAAGGAGACTCGCCGCCTCGAAGGAGATCGTGCGGTACCCGCGGATGACCCTGATGGCCATCACTCGCTGCGGAGCGCGCAGCATCCGCACACTTCCGGCCTTCAGGGCCTCCGCCCATATTGGGCACCCATACAAGGCCATGGACCGCACGATCCCCGCGTAGAGTCTCCTGCAGGAGTCATCGGGCCCCTTCATGTTGGGCAGCAGCCGCGCCAGAGCGAGAGCTGTGCCCTTCAGTTTGGGGGCCAGACTTCGGATGTGCTCTCCGAAGTCCCATCGGCCGTCGAGCACGAGCCCCAAATATTTCATTTGGGGCTTGATGCCGATGCGATTACCTCCCACGATGAGACTGGATCCCTCAGGTGGCTTGCTCCGAGGCCCATGAAAGAACAGGGCCTCGGTTTTAACGCCTTATTGGACGAGGGAAGCGCGATCACGCTGATAGATGAGACCATAGCCGACGTCATCGGGGCAGATGGACCAACCAAGGAGACGTGGATCCAAGGTGTCAACAGCGACATGAAGCACGAGAGCAAGACAGTCAGTCTACTCATCAAAGGGAAGTACGCCGATGAAGAGTACGACTTAACCGCCCACACCATGGACCGACTCCGCCTCTCACCCAACACCGTGCATGAAGAGCACCTCAACGGCTGTGAACATCTGGAAGACATACGCGATAAGATAACGTATAAAAAGGCTTCACCCAAAGTGTTACTAGGACAAGACAACTGGCATCTCATCGTAACCCGTCAGCTGCGCACCGGAAGCCGTAACCAGCCTGTGGCGTCGCTCACTCAGCTGGGATGGGTGCTTCACGGATGCAGCAGTTCAAGGACTGCAACAGTGTCATTCTGCGGCACGCTGCAACAGCGCGTAAAGGACTCCATTGAGGACATAGTGAAGAAGGACCTCAAGTTGGAGTCACTGGGCATCGAACCCCGACGCCCCCGAGAAGATCCCGAACTGCGAGAATTGCAAATAAAAGGCCAGCGGTTACCAGATGGAAGATATGAGACCGGACTGCCGTGGAAAGAAGAAAGCTACAAGGAAGCTGAGAAAAGTCTGCTTACGCTCGAACGAAGACTCGATAGGGATGAAGAAAAACGAATGGAAAACCTACTCAAGTCAGGCTATGCAGAACCAGCCCCTATTCCACCGCAGAACGAAAGGACGTGGTACCTACCTCACTTTCCGGTCGTCAACCCCGCCGAGCCGCACAAGCCGCCTCAACTGATACACGACGGCGACACCGAGATTGAAGAATTATCACTGCCACAAGACAGCAGTGCTACAGTGGAACTCGACGGCCAAGAGACAGAAAAAACATTGGGTCTAACATGGCACGTCAACGAAGATCATCTCGGCTTTGACGCGAGCAACTTGAAGATCCAGCGCGAAGTGGAAACAAACACGCGACCTCCAACGAAGCGAGAAGCCTCATTCGATCCGGTCGGCTTTATCTCACCGATATTAATTCCCAGTAAACGTATTTTTCAGAACACATGGCGCTATAAGATGGAATGGGACGACCCACTCCCAGCAGAGCTACGGGAACGATGGAACAAATGGTTCACACAGCTCAACGGCCGCTACCATCTAGCAGCCACGAAGAGCAGAGCGACCCCGTTGAAGCCCATCTCCATGCCGAGCCTCGAGCTTCAAGCTGCACTACTGGCAGCGCGCCTGGCTCAAGCCACCCAAGAACACGTCTACGAGTCAACAGAGAAGACCTATTGGAGCGACTCGCGAACCGCGCTCACATGGATAAGGTCGGAGCCGCGTGCATACAAGTCATTCGTTGCACATCGCCTTGCCGAGATAGAAGACACCACGAAGAAAAATGAATGGCGTTCGGTGCCTACTCGACTCAACGTGGCAGACGACGCAACTCGGGAAACCCCCGACAACTTCCGGGCCGAACACAGATGGTATAACGGCCCCGATTTCCTGCGCCTGCCAGCAACCGAGTGGCCCACAGAAGAAAAGGTCATTCGTCACGACACGGGCGAAGAAAGACAAACGTGTCACACATCGCAAGATGTCGAGCAGCCCAGCACAAGTCAACTACTGCGTATAGAGAAGTACTCAAAATGGATGCGACTCATACGAACGACTGCACGAGTACTCCAGTTCATCGATTTGTGCCGGCCGAATAAGTGTAAAACGTCAGCTGCTCGAAAGCGAACTCGTAAGATAGAGAAAGCTAATCCCGATTGGCGTACGAAGAAAGCCATACCAGTGCATAAAAAGAATAACACAGTGATACGCGATGAACAGTGCTACATAAACATACCAGGTGAGTACTTGAACCGCGCCGAACACCTGTGTGTAAACGCCAGTCAACGAGATAGTTTCGCGAGTGAAATAGTACGTATGACAAAAGGTCAATCAACTCCTCGCGACAACCGACTGAACAATGTAAGCGTGTACCTAGACTCACACGGCACTATGCGCGTGAGAGGACGCATATCAGCTGCAAAGGAGCTGGGAGAAGACGCATCGGACCCTGTGGTGCTCGACGGCAAACACCCGTACACACGCCTCTACATCAAACATGTACATGAGAAGCTACGGCATGGTGGCACCGAGATCACGGTCAATGAACTCCGGCAGCGGTTATGGATTACCAAGATACGTCCCGCAGTGAAAAATGAGATAAAGAAGTGTGTATTGTGTCGCATAAGAAAGGCGAAACCAGCGTCACCGGTCACAGGCAACTTACCAGCCGCCCGGTTAGCTCACAACACACGCCCCTTCACGTTCACCGGTCTAGACTACTTCGGACCCATAGAAGTTACAGTCGCACGCCATCGAGAGAAGAGATATGGAGCCTTATTTACGTGTATGACCTCTCGAGCTATACATATAGAGGTCGTTCACTCCTTAAGCGCCGACTCAGCCGTTTCCGCCCTAAGAAGATTCATCGCCAGACGTGGTTGTCCCAAAGAAATATGGAGTGACAACGCTACGTGCTTCAAGGCAGCGGAAAAGGAGCTAGCAGAGGCCGCACTCGACGCGCTCGAAATAGAAACTACGAGTCAACACATCGTGTGGAAGTACATACCCCCTTCCTTCATGGGGGGGGGCATGGGAGCGAATGGTGAAAGCAGTGAAAGAAGTGCTTCGTGTCACCATGATGGAAAAGCATCCCAGCGACGAGATCCTGTTAACCTTATTAGCAGAGGTCGAGAATATCGTCAACTCACGACCCCTCACACATGTTTCGGTTGATCCTAACGATCCCGAGGCCCTCACGCCGAACCACATCCTCATCGGGCCCAACTGCCATGTGCCACCACCAGGGCACTTCTCTGCAGACGACGTGACTGCTCGCCAACAATGGAAACGAGCTCAAGCCCTGGCTGACATCTTCTGGAGGAGGTGGGTGAAGGAGTACCTTCCCCTATTGCAACACCGGCGGGAGCCCACCAGCACCGGCGTCGCCCCGAAGGTCGGGGACGTCGTCATCATCTGCGATTCCAATCTGCCGCGCAACACCTGGCCGCGAGGACGCGTCAGCCGGGTGTTCCCAGGAGCCGACGGCGAGGTACGAGTCGTGGACGTCACCACCAGCAGCGGACACGTGCTGAGGAGGCCTACGAAGAAGATCGTCGTGCTACCAACGGAGCTCGCAGACGAACCAGGGTCAGCGACGGCGGGAGAATGTGCACGACACAAATAGACTATAGACACATGTGCCAGTGACACGTAGATTAAGTAAGCGTGAATATAATGAATAAATTATGAAAATGTTAGGTTTACGTAAATTAAAACGTAATTATGTAATAACTTTGATATTAAGCTAAGATGAATAGCTTAATACTGTTAGGAGTTAGTTTTCTGAGTAATTAAGTATGTTAGAGCCAAATTTAATAAAGAAAGTACATTCCCCGAAAAGCATAATTGCAAATATAATTACGTAAATGCATTACTCAGAATCTAACATAACTTCGTATAAATAGGAAATACGACTTTGTATATTAGTATGTAAGTTTAATTACACCCCGCGACTGCCTCCCACACCGTAAGAAGCGAATATGCGCTCCCCCGGCTGGTGCCATTTTATTATATAGTAGCTCGCGGGAGGCAGGGCCCATATATAAGTCTGAGGGGTCAATCCGCCCGTCATTCAGTAGCCCGACGTCGCACGGTACAGATGTAAGTACCTATCGTCGTGCAAGTCTTATTGCTACCAATGTACATATATGCTATGTGATTGATATGTAAAACATAAGTTCTATAAATAAATGGAAATGCGGAGGTGAGGTAATTTGGATCGCGGGCCAGCACTATAAAAGCAGGGACCATTTGGTAGGAAATTATGGACATTGGGCAATTGAACAATGGAGATGGACATGGAGCAACAAGTAGACAACAAGAGTCTCTCAAGGAACTAGGAAGCTCAACAGGAAGTAGTAGATCAAGAGTAGTGCTGGGCCAAGTACATCCGATGCCTCACTGACGTCAATGAAGTCCACCCATCCAAGTGTTTCATTCTTCGACTCAACATCCATCAAATACAGTCCACTGAAGGCGACCGCGAAGTAGTGGCAGTCTATTTGGAACCTTATCAGGTCATAGTCTGTTACGAACCGCGGTCCTTAACATCCTCTTCCTCTCTCGAAGTGGCAGGTGTTGAAGGCTGTGAAACCATCTTCTGGTGAAACTGGTGGAGGGGCTATTCTTACCGGCTCGGACTACCTGCAGCCTCTGGAGGATGCTGACTGCTTGCACCCGTGTTCGGATGTGACTCCTCTTCAGTTGCCTGCGTCGCTGGTGCTGGGCAACCACTTAGTTCCTCTTAGTATATATCAACGGTTACGTCATCATCGCAATCGTGGCCTTTATTCTGCAAAGGGTTAATAGCATTCGCGACCTAGGTGTTACCCTTGACATTGTAAGTAAGGCATACCAAATGAACGGCTTCGTCATGAGATCCTCTAAGGACTTCAAACGCTCCTCTACCTTATTACTCTTATACAACACTCTAGTAAGATCTCAGCTTGATTTCGCTGTCCCAATTTGGGATCCTATATATAATAAGTATATAGAAAGACTCGAAAGGGTTCAGAAAAAGTCTCTACGTGCAATTCATTACAAATTACACCACTCTAAATATCCTTATCAAAATTTACTTAAGGAGTACAACTTGATTAGCTTGGAGTCTAGACGCAAGCTTCTTATGTCCATGTTGTTGCATGGTATATGCCATAACAAGTTTGACTGTAGTGGCATCACTAACCAATTATGTTACGCGGTGCCCAGAACTGTACTGCAGCGAGAGGTTCGCGTGCCGCGGCTGTTCTACACTGGAAGGTGCAGAACGAACGCGGGCACGTGGGCACCTATTCGGCATCTATTAGAGACGTACAACACACACCTGGCCGACGTTGACATATTCGCAAACTCACACTTCAAATTTAAAGCTGCAGCAATTGAAATTTTAAAAGCCTCGAAATAATCTACTGTCTATATTTATATACTTGTTTATAAACATAAAACTCGCATGCATTTTACTCACTTGCATATAGTATTACTTTGCGGACATTGGTGTGGGTTATGCGTTTACCTAACAGACACATTTACTGTATACTTCTAATATCAATGTATAACGCATAACTGTTGAATATTCCAATAAATAAATAAAAAATAAATAAATACAATATAATATGATTTTTGTGCTTTATAGTAATAAGGCCGAAGTCACGTCTCTGCTTGGATACAGAGCTATGTCGATTTTTTTATCACTATCCCTTTGCATTAAGTGATTTTACCATTGACTGTAAAAAAATTATAGTGAATTGTATTACCGCTGGTAAACTGTTGTTTATTACGTCCACTCGTCTTATTTTGCAAACACTGCTTACGGTTAACCACATTAGTCAGAGCCGTGGATGAAGGCGATAGTAATCCAAACGCGTATCTAAGTTTCCGCCCGTAAACCAGCTCAGCCGGAGAAACTCCGGTTATTGAGTGAATTGAATTTATATGTCAAATGATTTTTTTTAAAGATTTTTATTTACCTATTAACCTACTTTAATACCCTTTTTGACTATTTTTACATAGCTTTCGGCCTGCCCGTTGCTGACCGGGAAGGACATCGGTGAAGTCACGTGAGAAATTCTGTTCACTTTACAAAAAGCCTCAGAGACGTTCAATTTCAAATTTACGAAAAAAAAGTTTTTTTTTCTATTTGTAGGCGTAGGCCACAACAACAATGAGTACGGTTCATTTTGCTGCCGAAAGCGTAACGATCTTGGTGTATGGGCAGTAACATCTTTGGGTCCAAGTCAACCCCATCTGCTAGCTGGTACACATGCCGACCCATGAAAACTTCATCAATTGAATGATATCAAATGCAGAGTGCGGCACTTCTGAGGATGTACATCATCTGTTGGTAGAGTGTGTCCGAACACGGCACAACAAGAGTGGCTATATATTGGAAGTCGCTGAAATACGATCGATGGATGTTGGGAGGTTCAATAGCATTCTGGCCAAACCTCTCTCTGAAGCTGCTATTCTAATTTATAAAATGACTTATGAGATTTTGAAAATGTAGTGTACCTTTTTTTTTTTTTTTTTTATTTATCGTGCGGAAATCCCTTCGGATACCCCCCCGCCGACCAGCGGGGGCGGTTATGTCGGGCTTGCACCGACTAAAACCGCATGCCGTCTCGGGTCTTCAGACGCCGGGGTGTAAGGTTACCCATAGAGCATATCCCTCGCACCCCGGCTGACCCTGGGCCATCTCACCACTAACAGCATCGCTCATCCTGTCTCTTCTGAAAGCAGAGGAGTACGGAGAGCGATGTGTTCCCGCCACGTTGGGTATTGGCCGACATGTATAATAGATTAGATAATTTTAAGTCATATGTAAGCTCAGTGTACGATGGAGCTGGCATGGCCTCTTAGGTCAAAAGCTCCTAGGACAAATAAAGATTATAAAAAGAAAATAATGATATCACAATTTACCCCAAGAACATTCATATAATGAACTCCCCATTTTAAGCAATTTCAAACATAACATAACATAACATAAACTCACGCCTATATCCCCGAAGGGGTAGGCAGAGGTGCTAGCACCCACATTTCGCCAGTTCATGTTTAGGTCCCAATGTAATAGGTGGCGAGCCTATTGCCATTAACCGGGCACTTATAAACCTGCGATAAATACAAACAACTTCGAAAAGCATAAGTCATTGGTGTTTGCCATGGTAAAACCTGGGATCGAACCCGAGACCTCGTCTCAGCAGTCCATTACCCATACCACGAGGCTACCGCGGCTTTTTTAATCAATTTCAATCAATTAGTAATTTAAAATATGGCAGATTACATGTAATGGATTTAAACAACATTTATAAAGGTTTATCCTGTTTTAAGAAATGGCTACGTGAGCAAACCTTAACTACAAAATAGAGCTTCTCCCTTATTAGAACATTTTTTTTTTCATGATCATACTTATAGTTATTCTTCTTAATCACAAAGGCTTTTGTACAAAAAAAAAACAAAGACAAATGTGCATGCAATGACATTATATTATTGTTTATGGGAAAATAACAAAAGATTAAAGTTGTGATTGTTGTTATATTATGTTATGGTCGGTTATAGTTTTTTAGTCATAAATCTGATTCTTTAACCAATTGCAATCAACATAACACAGATTTTAAATCCGACCAAAACCTTCCTAACAGAAACAAGTTGAATTCCTGAGACGAGCTCAGCCGAATACAAGGGATTTTCGATTTTGCGTATTTTTTTTTTTTGCGATTTTTTGCGATTTTTTTCTTTATCTTGCAATGGTTCACCCCAGCACGAATCTATTACCGAAAACAGCAACTCGATAGCTCATTTCCTTCATACCCAAAACCGCGACAGAAAATTGGCAACGACGACGTCGATGACAACTCGATAGCAATAGGGCTTTTCTAAAGAAAATCCCTAAAAACCGCATCAAAATACTTTCAGCAATGTTTGCGTCATTTGCGAATAAACAGACAAGAATTTCAAAAAAATATTTTTTGTGTTCATTTAACTATACCCAATTTTTTAGGGATTTTCTTTAGAAAAGCCCTATTGCTATCGAGTTGTCGTCGACGTCGTCGTTGCCAATTTTCTGTCACGGTTTTGGGTATGAAGGAGATGAGCTATCGAGTTGCTGTTTTCGGTAATAGATTCGTGCTGGGGTGAACCATTGCAAGATAAAGAAAAAATCGCAAAAAACCGCAAAAAAAAATCCAACCCTTGATTTCTGGCTGTGAAATAAGTAATCTGTGGTTCTACCGTCACACAAAGAAACTGTTATCACCACTAGGTTAGACAGGAATGTTATTACTAATTATTATTTATGTTGTCTTCCGAATATTCCACACTGTTCGGGAAAGTCCCATCCTCAACAAACATACTTGAAATATATTGAGGCTGGAACTTTCCCGCTAGAATCAGGACGGTTGTTCGTCTTAACTAATCACTATTTTAAGAAATATAATTTTAAGGTTAACGTTATACAATTTCCGTAATGAAAAACTTATAGGTTAACACACCATTGTGCGCAAATGTAGAAGCGTATGAATAAGTTAGCGTACAATATTTACCCTTTCTATGTATGTCGTGCTCGGATTCTGCAAACGAGATGCAGACATCACTGAAAGTAAATTTTCTACGACATTCATTCTTGTTGTAAACATGAATTTCATACAACCACTTCGAAGCATCAACTTTTGTGCCGATTAACTGAGCTGTCATGTATATCCTGCTTTGCTCTGCCGAGACCAATACGCGAAATAAAAAGTACAAACCACCGATTTGTACTAGATAAACATTTTGACTGGGAGTAAATGGGTGATTAAGTTTTATTTCAGAGCCGATGTCTTTCAACTTTTCTGGGTGCCAAACATTAAAGTGACTTAATAGTTCGTTTAGTCGTGGCATTTCATGGTAACAATCTCGAACAGGACACTTCAATGGTCCAAACAGACACTGTTTCGCATGATCGTGCATATTTGATAATTTAGTGGTATATTTGCAGCCATAAGCATTGCGTGGACATCGTTGTTCCGGTCCATCAGCAAAGTATTCCTCGACGGCAAAGTTCCTCATGGGAGTAATGCCATCACCACAAGTTCCGCATGGCTGGCCGTACTTCATGCAAGTGTAGCATGAGCCGTGTCCTCTGCCGCATTGGTAGATTTGTAGAGAACCAAATGGTTTTTTGCAAGTTGAACAGTTCAGGTCGTTGTCTGTCTTATAGGGACGAGGTCTGGAAATAAATAAAAAATAGTTAGGTACAAGAACTTTGTTAAAGGACAAATCCGATTCTCAAACAGACATGTAGACACAAATTAAATTTAGGCAATAAATTATTAGTTCACATAGGTTTATTTACACAACTAAATCAGTTAAATCGCGCATCGTTTGTTACATGTAGATATAGGTCCCCAGGGTCAGTCGGGGTGCGAGGGAAATGCCTTATGGGCAACCTTACACCCAGCCGTCTGAAGACCCGAGACGGGGTGCGGTTTTAGTCGGTTCAAGCCCGACAAAACCTCCCCCGCTGGCCGGTGGTGGGGTATCCGAATGAATTTCCGCACGAAAACCAAAAGGTAGATATAGGTCCAGTCTAATAGGTATCTTTTGGAAAAAAAAACAAGCATTTGGCCATTACATTTGCGACTCAAAACTTAAATGGAGTAGCCAGACTAGTCAGGATTTGGGTTTCTTCTTTGAATGGAATAACCAGCAATCAACTAACAATCAATACGAAAAACGACATTGCCAGCCAAAGCTTTTGTTGCACATTCGTACTTAACCGACCATGAGGTAACAATGCTGTTTTTGTCAAAAAATGTTCCTAAGTTAAGACCGCTACTGTCATGCACTGAATTAACTACCCTAAAATATCAGAAGTCCTGAAAAATTACGACTTTAGTCAAATCTATACTGTCAAAGACCCGAACATCGCGGCAGATTTTCTTGTCAGTTCTATCAGAAACATCATAGTTTCCAATACCACAGTAGTTAAACTATCAAATCGTAAAAAGATCTTGAAGCTATGGATTACTCCAGGCCTCATCCCTTGCATGAAACATAGGGACAATATGCACAAACAACTCAGAAAGACACCAACCAACGAAATCCTCCGAATCTCATACAAACGATTTAGGAACCACTGCAACAACATACTTAAAAAGGTCCGAAGAGAGTTTGAAACAAACGAACCAACAAACGGTCAAAATAACTAATGAATAACAAGAAAATTTAAGAAGCAATAAAAAAAATTACCGGTAGATCCGTAAGCAAAAGTCGTTCCTCTGATTTACTTTCGCTCGCAACTTCTTCTGACCAAAATGTCGATACGGTTAATAATTATTTTGCAAACGTCGGTAAAAAACTTGCTTAAAAAAAAGCACAGACTGAAGAAAACCCTTCCGTTAAGGCGCCATCACATGCTATGTTACTACTTCCTACTGACGAGGAGGAAGTGAATATTATAGTGGATACGCTGCGAGGGGGTTGTGTTGTTGGTTGGGATAATATCCCAGCTGATATAATAAAACAAAATACAATAGCTATTGTCCCACTAACAGATATCTGCAACTTATCGCTTTCCTCTGGTGTGTTTCCTAGGACATTAAAAAAAGCCCTTATACACCCTGTCTACAAGGCTGGAGTCAGAGACCAAGTCACCAACTACAGGCCCATTGCTGTCTTACCTTCTCTGTCCAAGATACTAAAGCGACTCATGAACTTTAGGCTAATAAGTTATCTCGATAAAACCCAAATAATATCACATTCTTAATACAGTTCTGCGCGCGTAGATCTACTGGTGACGCAGTTCAGACCTAATTAACCACATAGTTAGGAAACTTGATGAGACCTGGCTAAAGCCTTCGACACGGTTTCTGTTTCTATCCTTTTAGCTAAGATGGAGCAGATTGGAATAAGGGGTAACCAACTTAATTTATTCGCAGATTACCTTAGCAGACGTGTACAGAGCGTTAAGATAGATGGGTACGTTAGTAAAGAAGTGCCAGTCACCCACGGAGTCCCCCAAGGGAGTGTTATCTCACTTTTCCTAATCAATGTTAACGATCTGTGCAGGATAGATCTACCAGAGGGCAATGTATACACCTTCGCAGATGACACTGCTCTCGTATTTCACTCCGACTCGTGGGAAAGTATTTCCAGGCATCCCCAAACAGGGCTAGATACTGTAGTGTTTCGACCTCGTTCGATCACTACAGTTCATTGACCTGGCCATCATGTATCAGAGTTTAAAAATAAATACTTATTTGATTTAAAATAGAGCGTAGGGAAGAAAAAACAATTGCTTGGAGCTGCATTCGGCTATCCGGCTGACAGCGGGCGACTGGGCGCGCCGCCCGGGTCCGCCGGCCGAAGAGAAGATATAAGTGTATTGAATTTGGGCTCAGTCCTTGAGCGGAGATCGCGATTCCCTACAGTTCGCTTAAATATAAATATATTCGCGTAAAAACCTCCCTAAACTCGATATAGGAAGCTTTGTTGAATTAATAAATAAATGAGATATAACTATTTTTCCTTGTGTTTATCTTTTATCAACACGAGGTATTGTGGCGTCCAAGCGCCGGACGCTACAACTGGTGGAGGAACGCCGGTTTCCATACAACTGGTGGAGGTGCTGGTTTCCACAGGAGCTGGTGGTTGCTACAGCTGGTGAAGCGCTAGTTTCCGCAGAAGTCGGAAACGCCAACATTCTGCAGTTGGCAGTGGATGGATCGATCCCGTACCATTTGAAGAAAGACGTCGTGCGTCATTGGAGCGACGCAATTATCAGTATCGATATTGCACGTCTAGGGGCCGCTGAAGCTTAAGATAACTTGCTTGTAATATGGGTTTTAGAATGCCGATAATTAGAAATGGTACCTAAGTAAATGTAAGTACTGCTATTTGCAGTTTGATGACTTACCTACTCATGGATCCCATCATCATATCTAAACCAAATTTATATCAGATTTGCACCATTGAGACTATATCTATCTATCTTTATATCAATAACATATTTTTTCTAGGTTATAATGTAAAACAATCATTGAAATCGGATAGTGTGGTCAAGTCTTTAATAAAAATTAATATTTAGTAGAACAGAGAACTCTCTTCTTTTATTGTAGTCGGTTAAATACTAACGAATACCTCTGTGCTTGTCCTTTAAAGGAATCAATTGCTTGTCCGTCTGATCCTGATTTGTTCGAGTGAGGACGAATGTTGGAAGCGTTTTGATATCTATTGCGTCCAGCTGCATGCTGACCTCGCTTCGCGTGATGACGGGGCGCGCCATGTTGGTTTTGTGGGCTAAAATAAATGGGAAATTTATTTTTGCTAAACGAATACGATTGTATATAGCTAGAGAGAGTTTAATCCAATTACTAATTAGTACCTAACCATTTTAATTTCGCACCAAAACTCTGTAATAAATATGTAAATAAATTATAACTATACTAGCAGTTGCCTGCGGCTCCGCCCGCGTAGAATTCTTATCCCGCAACCTATGGAAACCTATTCCGGGATAAAAGTAGCCATGTGTTATTCCGGACTAAAATCTATGCCTATGCCAAATTTCAGCCAGATCCGTTCAGCCGTTTTTGCGTGAAAGAGCAACAAAGATACATACATACTCACAAACTTTCGGTATGCAAAATTACATAATCATCATCATCTTAGCATTTTGCCCGGTTGCATCCGAGTTGCACCTTGGAGCGCGAAGTCCTCTTACTTCTTCTCCTTTTGATTTGGCTTCTGCGGACTACTTATTAGAGCGATTGCGATCTTCCAACCTCCCAACCCTGCAAGGATGGCCTGCGCGAGAATCTCGTCCGTTAATCAGAAGATGCACCTGCTTGCATTGAGGCGGCAAGACCCATCACGGAGGACTGGCTGGAGAGGCGACATGGCAGCCTTTCATACCGGCTGACTCAGGTACTCGCCGTGTATGGGTGCTTCGAGACGAAGTACCTACTGTGTCGTATAGGCCGGGAGCCAACGATCGCTTGCCATCACTGTGGAAGCTGCCACGAGGATAATGTGCTTCACATTTAAGTGGAGTGTCACCACGACCTCATGACAGCTATCGGTGTGGGGCCTCTTGCTTGAGACCATATTTTTGTCCATATGTCCCTTTTTAATTTTTCCATACGTAATCCCCTAGGGTGCAGGCTCCCGCCGGCCAGCGGGGCGATTATGTCGGGCTTGAACCGACTAAATCCGCACGCCATCTCGGGTCTTCAGGGCCCATTAGGCATTTCGCGTTCACACGGTACAACTTTTTGCACACAGGAAAAAATATTGCGCGTCTAGGGGCTGCTTAAGCATAGGTTAACTGGCTTGTAATATGGCTCTTAAAATGTCGATAATTAGAAATGGTACCTAGGTAAATGTAAGTACTCCTATTTGCAGTTTGGTAGCTTACCTATTCATGGATGCTATCATCAGATCTACACCAAATTTATATCAGATCTGCACCATTGAGGTGCTATATTGTTACAACGAGCGTCGAAATCTCGAAAACTACTGATCGAATCGAAAGGAAATTAAAACTCATTGCTAGTGTCGAAGTACTACCTGTTCTGACGTACGGATGTCAATCATGGGCGCTAAATCAAGAAATATTACACAAACTAGCAACTTGTCAGCACGCAATGGAAAGGAGTATGTTAAATATTAGAAAGTCTGACAGACAGAAAAATCTCGTCATCAGAAGTAAAACAAAAACTACAGATGTAACACTTAAAATCAAAAGGTTCAAATGGAGATGGGCTGGCCACGTGATAAGAGGATGCGACAGATGGAGTCAAAGAGTGACCCAGTGGTATCCCAGAGAAGGTAAGAGTAAGAAAGATGGGACGACGACATAAGACAAGTGGCCGGAGTCATGTGGAACAGAGTGACACAGGAAAGGAAAGAATGGAAAAGGTTGGAGGAGGCCTTTGGCAATTGGCAAACAGATCTGGGAATGATAACCAAGCAACAGATATTAGCTTAAATAGTTTATTTAGTTTAAGAGTTCAGTGTTATTATATTATAAGTTTAAATCCATTGTAACTAGTTAAGAGATCTGAATAAAAGACTATATTATTATTATTATTAGTGTCGAAGTACTCTACCGAATAGTTTAGAAAAATCTAGAATCGCCAACACAAAGTCGCATCTACCTCGAATACCTATTTACCTACAATCTTGAATACAAGGTTATTCACCTTGAACGTTGGCGCGTCTGTACCTACGACTGTTGTAGGTACCTTTGTCGAACGCTCTACTTAGGTACCTAACGTGCCTTATCTCTAGATGATTCCCTAATAATTAAGAGCTATAAAAGGCGGGTATCGACGCGAAGTCAGTTAATTTTCGGAAGCGAAAGCGAATACATCATACCGAAGCGATTCAAGAGGATTATACCTTTTTTTTATTTTATTTTTTTATCGTGCGGAAATCCCTTCGGATACCCCCCGCCGGCTAGCGGGGGCGGTTATGTCGGGCTTGCACCGACTAAAACCGCACGCCGTCTCGGGTCTTTAGACGCCGGGGTGTAAGGTTACCCATAGAGCATATCCCTCGCACCCCGGCTGACCCTGGGCCATCTCACCACTAACAGCATCGCTCATCCTGTCTCCTCTGAAAGCAGAGGAGTACGCAGAGCGATGTGTTCCCGCCACGTTGGGTATTGGCCGACGATCAATGCCAACCCTATGAAGGGGTGAAGGGGAAGCCACTGACCGCCGCCCAGGGTGCACCGGCCGCTCCGACTCCGCTCCCCCCGGACTGCAGCGGGATCGGAATCGGAGCGACACTCGAGGAGGTTACCCAACACACACCCCAAGAGGATTATACCTGCGACCTAAGTAACGACTGTGGACTTCTGTGAACTGCTGAGCGACTTGAACTGTTGAAGAGTACTGTGTGTGCTAGTTATTTAGTTATCTAGTTTGTGGTGAGCGAATAAACCTCTTCGTTGTGCAAACGGCATTTAATTGTACCCCGCGCACGTAACAATATCTATAACATGTTTTTTCTAACTTATAATGAAAATTTATAATTGAAATCGGATAGCGTGGTCAAGTCCTTAATAAAAATTAATATTTAGAAGAACAGGGAACTCTCTTATTTTATTATAGTCGGTTAAATACTAACGAATACCTCTGTGCTTGTCCTTTAAAGGAATCAATTGCTTGTCCGTCTGATTCTGATTTGTTCGAGTGAGGACGAATGTTGGAAGCGTTTTGATATCTATTGCGTCCAGCTGCATGCTGACCTCGCTTCGCGTGATGACGGGGCACGCCATGTTGGTTTTGTGGGCTAAAATAAATGGGAAATTTATTTTTTACTAAACGAATACGATTGAATACAGCTAGAGAGAGTTTGTTCCAATTACTAATTAGTACCTATTTTTTTTCCGTGCTGAAATCCCTTCGGATACCCCCCCGCCGGCCAGCGGGTACCTAACCATTTTAATTTCGCACTAAAACTCTGTAATAAATATGTAAATAAATTACAACTATACCTACTAGCTGTTTCCTGCCGCTCTGCCCGCGTAGAATTCGGATGGATCCCGCAACCCATGGGAACTTATTCCCGGGATAAAAAGTAACCATGTGTTATTCCGGACTAAAATCTACCTACTGTGTCGTATATGCCGGGAGCGCGTTGGCTCCCACTTGCCATCACTGTGGAAGCTGTCACGAGGATAATGCGCTCCACATTTAAGTGGAGTGTGGACACGGAAGAGTTGAAGGATCTGAAGGTGGAACAGATCGTAAGATTCTGCAAGTACACAAAAAGGTTTGTAGGGGCGCCGTGAATGCTGGAATAACCACGCTCTCCCCAACGGGAGGGCTGGGGAAATGGTTGAAGTGGCCCACAAGCTTCGTGGGTGGATCGTCCGTCCGGTTTCCGGTGTCCCCAATTATAATAATAACAAATAAAATAAGTGGAGCGACCTCATGATAGCTATCGGTGTAGGGCCTCTCGCTTGAGACCATGTTTTAGTCCATATGCCCCTTTTTTTATTTTTCCATGCGGAAATCCTGGCTGGCGTGGCGGGGCGATTATGTCTGGCTTGAACCGACTAAATCCGCACGCCGTCTCGGGTCTTCAGAGCCCATTTTCCAAATTTCCCTCGCACCCCAACTGATCCAGGCCCATCTCCGGTTTCGCGGTGGCCCCTCGGGTTTGGAGACCACGGTGTCCCCGTTGTCTATATATATACCCCTGAAATAAACAATAGGTATCGATGGCTAATACCTCTCTGTCTGTATGTTTAAAACGAGGTTGGACCTGTTGTCCCTCACAGCTACGGTGTACGTCATCGCTGATGAGCTGCTGGGTCCAGGGTCAATGTCATTCAAACCGACATTCAGAGCTCCCAAACTGTTGAAGACACAGTGTTGATTAAGTTAGTTTGACTTCGTAATAATAATGACATAAACAAGTTGAATTCCTGAGACGAGCTCAGCCGAATACAAGGGATTTTCGATTTAGCGTTTTTTTTTCTTTTTGCGATTTTTTTTTATCTTGCAATGGTTCACCCCAGCACGAATCTATTACCGAAAACAGCAACTCGATAGCTCATCTCCTTCATACCCAAAACCGTGACAGAAAATTGCCAACGACGACGACGACGTCGACGAGAACTCCATAGCAATAGGGCTTTTCTAAAGAAAATCCCTAAAAACACGTGTATATGGTACCTTATCTTCAGAACTTGACGCTCATTCGGTGTCAAGTTCTATAGATAGGTACCATATAAATATTTCTGCGTTACCTCCCGCCGCGCTACCCCATACCGTACCTCCAGCCAGACCCAATTCATATCAATAGCAACGCTGTCAGGTGTCTGGCTATCGATATCTTCCTAATCTTGATTTTTGTTTCAAGAATCATCGTCACCGTGGCGTTTTGGAGCCTACTTTTAGGTTTCAAGAATTTACGTTTCTTTTATGTGCCTTGAAACACAATTTCTTTTAGATTTCAATCGGAAAAAGGGAACATCCAGGACGGGACTTGAACCCGCGACCAGTCCCTTACAGGGGGAATACTCTGTCCAACACCTGGACACGTCCTCGATATTCGAAATCCTTCGATACATTACGCCTTGGGACGACGCTGGTGCAGTCTAACGTAATTCTTACGAATGATGGAAACATTTCTTTGTTCCAACTGCCTACCACAACAGTTTGCTACTTAACAATAGGTAGGTACTTATTTTATAAAATTCACTTATTTAAATCGGGATCTTTTGATGAAGGTACGCTACGCGTCGTGTTCCAATTGTAAAAACAATGATTTCGAAGGTTGAAAAGGTGATGTATGCTACAACTTACCTTAAAGTCAGTCTGTTCAACCGATTATTAGTTTCACGCACACTTGCGTGTTGTTTCCTAATACTGTTTCCAGCCATAACGTTTTATTAAATATTCTGATCTATAACAAAGTTCTTCATTAATCTAAATAATTATCAACTACACCTGACTCCCAATATCGAATTTGAACTATTTTCCTTTTATCAGCTGTTTGAATCGAGTATCGCATAATCTTGTTCAATGTAATCTCAAAGATAATACCAACAGTACGATGCGAACGAATCGATACATAATGTACAGTCGCCCTCAAAAATTGCTGAACACTAACAAACGATCTTTACATTAAAATACATCAATACATAATTGCTGCAACCTTTCACCCGTCTGTTTCACCGGTCTGAAGACCCGAGACGGCGGCGTGCGGTTTTAATCGGTTTAAGCCCGATATAACCGCCCCCGCTGTTCGGCGAGGGGATTTTCGCTCGAAAAAAAAAAGAGATACCTACAAAGCCTACGTAGTTATTTAATTGTAATGTTCAGTGAACCAATTTGACATTTTTCAATTTTTGCTTATTATTTTAAGTACATAAAGTCTTAGAGATAGTTAAGGTAAGTAACTTGGTATGTGTTAAGCTGATCCGATGGCGACTGTACCAAATATAATCTACGGTAAACACGACGGCCGACCGCCATCCACCCTGGTTTTTGTGTCCCACCGGTCCTGCAGCAACACAAGCATAAAGGAAAGTAGAACTTTTTAGTAAGTTCCAGTCTCTTGTCCTAATCATAACCGGATTTTGATACGGTTGACAGTAGTTGAGATATTTTTATGAAAAATTTACCATAAATAAATATTCTAGGCCATATTAAACAGCGCCATCTAGACTCAAACTAAGCAGAGCTTGTCATATGGGTTCTAGAAAGCTGATAAGCATACTTGCTTTTTTTTGTAAATAAATACCTTAATATTATATCGAAACACCCAAACCAATGCATAACATAACATAAACTCACGCCTATATCCCCGAAGGGGTAGGCAGAGGTGCTAGTACCCACATTTCGCCAGTTTATGTTTAGGTCTCAAGGTGACGAGCCTATTGCCATTAACCGGGCACTTATAAACCCGCGATAAATACACACATAACTTCGAAAAGCATCGAAAAGTCATTGGTGTGTGCCATGGTAAAACCTGGGATCGAACCCGAGACCTCGTCTCAGCAGTCGATTACCCATACCACTAGGCTACCGCGGCTATATACATATTTAGGTATTGGTATACATTCATTGTTTATTTTGTGTTAGATACAAATAAAACAGGGGTGCTTGGTTGGGGACCTCCACGCGGTGCACCCTGGGCAACGGAGACAGCAGCGCCTCTCTCCTAGGGCGGGAGAGACGCTGCCGCCTACGGCCAACTCCGACCGAGCGAGGACGGCCCTGTTGAGGGCTGTTCGGAAGCTTTCCACGTATCACTCTGATTAGCAGATGGCACAGTGGAGAGCAAGTAAGGGGGCCATCTCAAAAGCGGAGATGGATTGTGCCCCGGCGTCTTAAGACCCGAGACGGCGTGCGGTTTTAGTCGGCTCAAGCCCGACATAACCGCCCCCGCTGGCCGGCGGGGGGGTATCCGAAGGGATTTCCGCACGAAAAAAAAATAAAAATAAAAATGATACAAATAAAACAAAGTTTCCAAAGCGAATGGCAATCTTTATTGACGAAAATATTAAAATAGTCGATCAGTCAGATTAGTAAATGATTATTATCTTATTAAATAAAAAAGATACATATTAACTTAGAAATCTATTCTGTAGTCATGTCAATTTTTACCAAAACCTTTCTTTATAAAAAACTTATAAGTCAATGCTCCTTTTTTAACGAAATGAGAAGCATATACGTGAGGTATCACACAGCATTTACCCTCTCTAAATATATTAGCTATGGGCTCAAAGTACGAACTGCAGCTGTCGGCAAATATAAAATTTCTGTAACCTTCACTCGTATTACAGACGTGAATCTCATAAGACCACTTTGCCGCACTGAATTTTGTGCTTATCAGTTGAACTGCCATGTATATTCTGCTGGCCGCTGCAGACACCATTATATAAAATAAGAAATGTGAGTTGTCGACGACCACAAGGTACACATTCTGGCTGTTTTTAGAAATATCCTGTAATTGGATTTCAGTGCCAACGTTGACGGTAAGAAGTTCGGGGTGCAAGGCTTTAAAATGTGAAGATATTTGCTTCAATCGCAATATCACGAAACATCCAGCGGGACACTGCATTTCTTTAAAAGGACACTCCTGTAAATGAGCGTCAATTTCTGACCATCTGAAATGCAACACGCAGCCATCGTTGCTAAGTGGACACGGTACAATTTGGGTACGAGCATTTCTCTGAGTGGGTGAACTCTTCAGGGAAGAAATTTCATTCCCACAAATGCCACATGCCCGCCCTTCTTCCTTGCAATACCTGCACGAGCTGTGACGACGACTGCATTCGTATATTTGATCTCCAAATCTCATTTTGCACGTAGAACAGTTCCACTTATAGTGTGAGTTTTTGGGATTTCTGTGAAAAAATAGTTAAATTAATTATGAATGAATGTAGTACACATAATGAATGAATGTAGTACACATTCATTAATTTAGATCATGGGTTAAAGTCAAAGTCAAAGTCAAAAACCATTTATTCTGCATAGACCATTAATACAGCACTTACAAAACGTCATAAAAAAAATCTAATGTTTGGCAAATGGACCACCGGTTCGAAACGCGGCCCTGTCCTGAGAAGACTCCGGCAAGAAACTCAGCGGGCTGTTTTTTTTTTGGTCTATTTACAAACATATTTATTTAACCTAAGTACAATATTCCATTTGAGTAGCATAGAGAGAGAGCAAACAGTTCATATCCAAGCTTGTTTATCGTCTAAATAGTCTTGAATTTTATAGTAGCCTTTTTGGCAGAGTTTACTTTTAATTTGGCTTTTAAATTTATGAAGAGGTAGATTCTTCATTTCACTAGGAAGCTTGTTGTAGAAGCGTATACAGTTACCCTGAAAGGAATTACTAATCTTGTGGAGTCGACTATTACAAACCACAAGATTGTTTTTATGTCTAGTATTTACGTTATGTATATCACAAAGCCTTAAAAAATTGGAAATGTTTCTTCTAACATACAAAAGATTTTCAAAAATATATTGGGAAACTACAGTTAGAATGATTTTAGATTGACATAGTCATTTACATTAAAATTAGAATTATAAACGGGATATTTACCATGTTTAGTATCTTTTTCGAGAATCCGATATTTCGGCACTGTTACAAGTACAGTACATCCGTGATCATGGTACTTGTAACAGTGCCGAAATATCGGATTCTCGAAAAAGATACTAAACATGGTAAATATCCCGTTTATAATTCTAATTTTAATAATACAGTTAGAATGTTTATTTCTTTGAACTTTTCTCGGAGGGAGACTCTTGGGCCCAACTTATAAATTGCAGTACAAAGATTGTATTTAAATCTGCGGCATTACCCCAAAGGAGAATGCCATAGCTCATAATACTATGGAAATAACTGAAATAAACTATTCTAGCGGTATCTATGTCTGTTAAAGTCCTAATCTTTTTCACAGCGTAGGAAGCAGAACTTAACTACTAGCTATTTTTTCAATATGTGATCCCACTGTAATTTAGCATCGATACTTAAACCTAAGAACACGGTTGATTCTACAAGGCTCAACAACTGTCCATTAAGTTGTACATTGGTTTCCACCTGTGTAACATTAGGTAAGGTGAATTTAATACATTTGGTTTTTTTTTCATTAAGGCAAAGATTATTTATATTAAACCAATGAACCACTCGTGAGATTGCGTTGTTCACTTCGTCATAATTATCTAATTGTCTTTTAATTTTAAATATTAAGGAAGTATCATCAGCAAACAAAAAAATACTATTTTTATCCCTTACGTAGTAAGGGAGGTCATTTATATAAATTAAAAATAAAAATGGTCCAAGTATCGAACCCTGTGGAACGCCCATCGAAACCAAAGATCCCACCGAACGTGTAGCGTTCACATCGACCCTCTGAATTCTATTGTTTAAATAAGAAGTCAAAAGATCGAGAGCCTTGTTCCTTATTCCGTAATAATCTAATTTCCTGACCAATGTATCATGGTGGACGCAATCGAAGGCGCTGGATAGATCGCAGAAAACACCTAATGCATCCTGCTTATCCTCCCAGGCCTCGTAAATACATTTCAATAACTCTATACCAGCATCCGTCGTTGATCGTCCTTTAGTAAACCCAAACTGTTTATCATGAAATAATTTATATTTATTAAAATGGGTTAGCATTTGGTCTAGAATTAATTTCTCAAATACTTGACTCAAGGTTGGCAACACATAGATGGGTCTGAAATTCGAGGGATCTGAGGCGCTGCCTGCCTTGAACAAAGGTATGACTTTACTGTGTTTCATTAAATCAGGAAATATACCGCTACTGACGCAGTCATTAAACACAGTACTAGTACTTGTTACAACCGTTATATTCGCATATCAGACCACCTTTATGAAAAGAACTTCATGTGACTGTGTCGTGGTGCTTTACAATGTTTCATCGCAGTCAGATGAACTGCATTGAAACTATAATTACCTAGTGGCAATATTCAGCTATAGATGATGCCTTACAGCTGTTATCGGATACTATTCAAATGAGGAAGATAATTTTATTTTATTATCTCTCGGGCAAAGGTTGGCCATTGCTATCCAGTGGGGCAATGCTGCCAGTCTGGTGGGCATCTTTGCGCCGGGTTCGGTGAGGGATTTGATAAGAATGATCTATCAATCTATACTATAACAAAATTTTAAATTAGTTGTCTGTACATTGAAGATATTTAAAAAACAAGGGTTATGTTAAATGAAAGATTCTGAACAAAAAATTTTTTTTTTGAAATCCTTGTCTGTTTGTTCACGATGGACGCAATAACTACTGAACGAATTTTGATGCAGTTTTTTTATTAAGGTCTTGGTCAGATATAAAATCTACCATTGCATTTGCATCATACATACATTAACTCACGCCTATATCCCCGAAGGGGTAGGCAGAGGTGCTAGCACCCACATTTCGCCAGTTTATGTTTAGGTCCCAATGTAATAGGTGGCGAGCCTATTGCCAGTAACCGGGCACTTATAAACCTGAGATAAATACACACATAACTTCGAAAAGCATCGAAAAGTTGTGGTGTGTGCCATGGTAAAACCTGGGATCGAACACGAGACCTCGTCTCAGCAGTCCCTTACCCATACCACTGAATGCAATGGCAGATATAAAATCTCCCTGGGGTTATCCTTTCGAGGGCTTACCCGGGGTGCCCGGCAACGGACACTTGGGGAGGACACCGTGCGGTTTTAGTCGAGACACGACATAACCACCCCCGCTGCCCGGCGGGGGGTATCCGAAGGGATTTCCGCACGTTAAAAAAAAAAAAAAGAAAGATATAAAATCTGCCATTGCATTTGGTTAATTAGAACCGGAGATATGACTAGAGAACGATGACCGACCACCACGCGGGCAGAGCCGCGGGCATCAGCAGAATATCATGTTTTATTTTTAATTGACTAATGGCTGATATACAGTTTAAATATACTGTAAATATGGATATCAAACAAAATTTAAATGGAAATAAAACTAATCTAAACCTTTTTTTATCTCAATACCTACTACCGCGATGCCAAAAGTGTACCGCGATGTATGACAGAATTCATGCTTTAAATGACTTTTGACTTAAAAAATGGCTCTGCATTAAACTATTACGAAGATGATGATTATGTGCCAATTCACCATAAAAAAAATATAATTACCTCTCAGTCTGCTCACTGCGGTGGACGATAAAGGTCCGTTGTGGACTCGGTTTGTCAAGATTGCAAGACAAGTTGCGAACAGTTGCAGTATGTGCTTGAACCGTGTCTGGCAAGTTTTTGTGTCTGACGGGTGCTTCCTGCGTTCTCTTGGCAATAGGCTCTGCACTTACTTGATCCGCGCCCTTTTGCCAATTTTTGTCACACATACTGCTATGTTCATTCACTAGTTGAATATCTTCAGATATCTTGAACCTGCAAGCTTATGTATATTATACTAACTGATACCCGCGGCTCCGCCCGCGCGGAGGTCTTGTCGTTTTCTGGTCATATCTCTGGTTCTACTTAACCAATTGCAATCAAACATCTTATAGAAAAAACTTTATCAAAATCCATTCAGTAGTTTTTGCGTCCATCGCAAACAAACAGATAAACAGACAAGAATTGCAAAACAAATTTCTGTGTTCAGAATCGTTCATTTAACTAATACCTGAGTATTTTTTTTAAATACCTCCAATGTACAGACAACATAATTGTATAGATAGATAAATAGATGAGAAATTATGTAGATGTATTTACTTTAAAGCTATGTCGAAGGTGTGAACCCCGTTATTGGTAGATGAGTTGAGGGCACACTTGATTGTGCCGTTCTAAGTGCTCATGCAACCTAAATAAAATTAAGTTAATTCTTACCGTGAAGCTTCATCTCCCGAGTTCAGCTTAGAATATATGATGAAAGAATGCGGCAGGTTTTTAGGTTGTGCCTTCTGTGTCACTTCGTGGTTTTGTCCTGTTTTGTCAGGTACCTCAGTCTGTGCACTCTGCATGGTTTGTTCATTTTGCGCAGCTTGTGAAATATGCGGGGTCAGTAGGTTTTGTGTAATCTGTTTTCTCTGTGCGGCAAGTATATTCTTTGCGGTCTGTGTTTGCGTGGGTTGTGAAATCTGCACAGTTTGTTTATTTTGCGTGGCCTGTTCACACAAAGTGGCTTTTGCATTTTGAGCAACCTGTGAATTTTGCTGCGTGTGTGAACTCTGTGGGGCCATTAGCTTTTGTGCAATTTGTGTTTGCTGCGCAGTATGTACATTCTTGATGGTATGTGCATGAAGCGCGGGCTGTAGGTTTAGCGTGGCTTGTGCAGTCTGCGGGATCTGTGCCCTCTGCACGGCATGAGCATTTAGCGCGATCTGTGCATTTTGTGTGGCAGGTACATTATTCGCCTTGTGTAGACGAATCGCAGACCGGCGATTTTCGGCCTGTGCGCTTTGTGTAGCGTGTGCGCTCTGTGTAGTGTGTACCGTCTGTGTAGCGTGTGCGCTATGTGTAGTGTGAGCGGTCTGTGTAGCGTGTGCGCTCTGCGTAGTAAGCACGGTCTGCGTTGCCTGTGTATTCTGTGCGGGCAGTCTCATATGCCACGGATGTACATTTAGAGTTATATGTGCTTCCTGTGTGGTTTTTACTTTTTGCACCGCGAGTGCAGTCTCAGCTCTTAGGCGTGCTTCTAATGTATATTCTTGACATTTCTTCTCGTAGATCTTCCTCCGCTCAATCAGTAGACGGTTCACTTCAGCTGGGCATATCCCGAGGCTGAAAAGATTTGTTTATCAAAATTCAATGCTGCAAATGACGCCTTTCCACTTTTTATTTAAATAATTATACAAATTATTTGCCTACCTACCCACTGGCATTGTATTTGTTTAGACGCCGTGCGTTGTAGGTTTTGACACACAAACTTTGGCCTTCATAGAATATTCTGTATGTATTTTGTAGGTACCATCGAAAAATATAATTTTTTTGAATATAAAACAAAACAAAAAACACTATAGTAAACACTTATAGTCGTTTTTCGCAATAACATTATGGGGAAATTAAAATATAATTCTTACCGCGTTTCTGAGGCCTTAGAAGATTGCTTGTTGCCCATTTTATAGTGTTATCCAGTGTTATCAAAGAGATGCTTCAAACTTAACACTTCGTCCGCTGACAGGCTCAAAGGGACTCTAGTCCCTTTCATCAAAACCATTGATGGGCTCAAAGGGACTCTAGTCCCTTTTTATGATCCGGTAGTGGGGGTACGCGGTACTCCAGTCCCTATTATTTATCAATTTTTAACCGTTGAAATAATAGCGATATACGCGTTTTAACTCGACTAAATATTAGTTGGAGCTTCCTTAAAAAATATTTCACGGTCCGACACTAGCTGTTTCGATTTAAAAAATATGTTTGAAGTTGATGGTCTATGGGTAGCGTAAACAAGACATTACGCGTGTGGAGTGCTCTACGAATTTAAATGGTTTTTGTGATTTATTATTGTTATTTTGCAATAAAAACTTGTTTTTAGTGTATAATAAAACATAATTGAAGTGTGTGATAAAAGGATTTAACCTAAACGTAAGTATAATTCTGTTTTTGTGTGACTTTATTGTTCATGTCTGTTACGGTTACTGGAAATAGTCAAAATGTCACGTCAATTTATTTAATTGTAGCATTAATTCTGTGTAAAAATTAATCATTGTGGCATCGAATATATAATCCAAAATAGTTTTCAATAAAGATTTTGCAAAATACTACTAAATTGTAGTCAGGATTACAATTTACATTCATGATCGTGTGAAAAAACAGCAAAAAAAAATGGCCCCCATGTATGCAATACGCAGTACCCCCCCCCCCCCAGATTTATTCGTTTGTTTATTTTACAATCGCAATTGTAAAAATATACAGAATAATGTACAACAAGTGTGATATATCATTTTAAAGAGCGTTTATTGTAGAAAATAGATACGTATGATTTATTTCCTTTACTCAAACTTTACTGAACAAATAAAAACAAGTAAGGTACCATGTGTTGTTACGAAAGTGGTATTACCTACATTGAATCCCTTATTTTTTTGGAAAAGAAATACCTATCGTAATAATGTTTACGTTTTCTGTTACAATATGAATTAAGCTTTCAGGTGTTAACATATTTTTAGATTACGTAGGTCGATAAAAATAAAATAAATCATTTAATTTTGCCGAAAAATTGTTCGCCGCCAGCAAATGTTTCGTCCTAGTCATAGGCCTGTAAATAAATATTTTTGTACTATTACATATGCTTTTTTTTATATACTCCTATGTAGTAGGAACCTGTAGACAATTTAAAATTATAAAATACATAGGTTATCGATTTACTTTTTGAAATAAACACACTTAAAGTTGACATAGTAACAGTTTCAACTATCGTCAATGTTTACAGTCACATATAATAAATTCTTATAAGAATTCTTATAAGATTCTTATTAGAATTGAAAGAATGACTCATAATCTTAACAAAAAATAACACTTCAGCGTCTCTTATCACTTGTAAAGCCATAAATTATTTTTTGTTTCGTAACTCGACCCGCGCGGGCGCGGAATGACGTCATCTGATTAAGCACCTGAGCCGAGCAGCGGTATTAAATTAATCGGTGAGCCCACCAGCGGTTAAACAAATACTGCACCTACTTTTAATACGACTTTCGTATATTATAACATTATAACAAAATAACGTATATATTATAGTTGAACAACAACCGGCAATAGCAAGGTTTTTAAATGCATGTTACATCTGGTCCTATTTTAACAAACTAAATAATTACATAGATTATCTATGTAATTAATGAGTAGTTAAGTTAACAGAGAAAAATTAAACATTTCGCTCGCATTATATTATATTGTCTTTGGTGGAACATACCCGTACCATAGACAAGCAATGGCTTTTATATATATTAGTCTATGCAATGGGTTAAGGTTGTCGAACCGGTATAGTTACTGTTAATCGATGTCGACAAAATCATTTTTTTTTAGAAAATGTTAACGGTATACTTATTTCAAACGTATTTAGATTCAGATACTTTTTAATTATTTGTAAACGTAACAATAATTCGTTTATCGAAATATGAGTCATACAATGCATGTTCAGTCTGATATTAAACATAAAAATATGCTGGAAGCTTTGTCAATACTCAAAGGCTCAGAAGTTGCTGAACACTAGCAAATTTACAAACAAGCTTTACATTAAAACTAGGAATTCAGTGCAGGGTACGACTGAAATAAATTGAGCTGAGCAAGCAGGACTCTTACTTGAAAAATAAGGCATCTTACTACGGTCGCGCGCATAGCTAAGGCCGCGCGCTCGTGAAAGTGTTTTTCTATGATTATTCCATTTGAACAGTTGACCCCTCTAAACACTCAGCGGTGTCTACACTATCAACATGGCAAATTTGGTCAAGATCGGTATTGTGGTTCCGGAGGAGTATAGTCTCGACCAAACGGCTTAGCCACGTATAAGAGCTTCGTTTCGCTCAGCTCAATAAATAAATAAATAATAAATATTTTTGTAAACTTTAATGTTTTAAGTTCATTGAAGTTGACGAATGAATCTTATAAACTTCCACTGGTTTAAATTTCAGTTCCATGGATTTAAAATTTAAAACTCTTAAGCGGTTATGGGAACAAATGTAAAAAGTTGAACACATTTGTACGATTTAAGGCTCTAATTTATCTGTATTATTCAAAATTTGTATTCAAGTCCACAAAATAAACAAAGATAAAGATATGTAATGCTGGCGTGTGTAACGCACACAAATTAATTTCATCGATACGATGTACATGTTTACGAAAATAAATCTTATTCTTTTTTTCTTATATGTAATTCAACAGTGTTTACTACTGTATTTATTTATTTTATGATAACTAAAAACACCCGATCTCTAAATCCATCAAGTATGTACCTATCCATCCATTACTGTCAAAGTTAAACCGTAAACGTCAAAATTGGCCGATGCTTTGCTCAGCTTTGCTGTATGTTTAAAGAACAAGCACTCGTATTTATTCTTTGATTCTTATATTTCAGAAATTTCTTCCAGATTCACTATTAATTTAATAAATTTATATTAAGGAGCGCGGAATAAGCAAGTTTCTTTAGCAGTTGGTGTCTAAAAATACAGCAAAATGGATGATAACAGTGTTGAGAACACGCCTGGCTCTCAGAGGCTCACAAATGACGACTTTAGGAAGTTACTGATGACTCCTAGGGCTACGCCTTCAGGGGGAGCTCATCCTGTCGGTTCAGTACGTGAGGCCATGGCCAATTCTGGGTAAGAAATGCTATAACTCTAACTAACATTGTTCTAACAATTGTTTATTAGAGTTGTTGCTAGGCATAGCGTAAGCGAGTACGCTACGCGCGTACGAAAATGGTGTGGTTTGAAAGAGAATGTTATAACAAAAAGTGAAAAGGGTAGGCTAAGATGGTTTGGGCATGAAGATGGATGAGAACTGACTCAAATTTAGCGAATAACACAATGTAAGTATATGCAAGCAGGGTTCAGTTTTGCTATACATGTTACAAGCTGATCAACGTATGGTCTACATTGATCAAATTGATCATGTATAGCAAAAAAGGCTGGTCAGAAACACTTGAAACTGGCAGGTTTGCATAATAGGGTTAATGACCGTTGAGGAAGCTCGTGAAGTTAAAGATATAAGTAGATGGCGGGCTGTTGTCGCTAGGAAGAAAGAAACAAAATAAGTTTATTAAGGACACACAAATAGGTTACAACAAAAATAAACATACATGATAGGTGTCCGAGCCTCAACAGGTCCCCATAAATCTGTTGCACAGCAGGGAGAAAGGCATGAGTATTATGTATGTATGTAGAATATTGTAGTGACAGCTTGCTAGTAAACGTTGTGAGTATGGGATGAACGTCTTAGTGAATTTAATATACTGCTATTATTATATGAATTTCAGATCTATGCCACCTCCAGCAGAGAACAAAAGTGAGCTACGTAGAAAAAAGAAATCTTATTATGCAGCTTTAAAGAAACAAGAAGACAATAAACTGGCAGAACTAGCAGAGAAGTACAGAGACAGAGCAAGAGAAAGAAGAGACGGTTTAAATGAATTAGGGCCCGCAGATCCTACTAGCAATACAAGTAGTGCATACAGGTAAGAGATCAGTTGCTTGCGTTTAGCAAGTATAATCAGCAGTAGTGTTCTATCATTGCACTACTTGACACAGACAGAGAATTCATCTTCACATGTTGCAACCGGCAATGGTGCACACAGTAAAATATGAAATAAACTTCATTCTGCGCACTCTCAAACTGTGAAATGATCTCCCTGCTGTGGTTTTCCCAAGTGACTACAGTATCAGGTTCTTCAAGACGGGCATTACTAGATTCCTACACGGTCAGCAGCACAAGTGTTACGGCTCTGGTGTTGCACACGTCCATAGGCCGCGGTGACTGCTTCCCATCAGGTTGGGTCGTGTGCTTGTCTGCCTCCTGAGTGGTATAAAAGAAAAAAGTGTGATGGATAAGTTTATCACACTTGCGATTGAAAAAATCTAAATGTAACACTTATAAACGTCAATATCTAGGCCAGTACATTGCAGCTAGATTCGCAAGACAACAGGTGAAGCCTGTGAGAAAGGAATCTGGTCACGGCCACTCTTAATTTGTCTTGGCTTTTATGGGAGTGACTGCCGTCTGATCATGAGAACCTCATTCATTAGTAAGCAGGTTTACCAGCTTGCTAGTAAGGTTGACTTGAACTCTGAAGATGTTGGTTGCGTTTTTTGAAATAACGGGTATGAACACATTTTTACAGAGCTGTAGCCCCAGATCTCAAGTCAGGAATGGATGCCAAAGAGAGAAGAAGACAACTTATTCAGGTTTGTGTGTTTAACCTAGCTTACACTTTGACTGGGGGCCTGATTTAGTAACGCTACAAACATGTTTTTCCTATTTTTTTTATGGGTGATTACAGTTTGACTAATAAGAAACGCATGAAATATATTTTTTAAACAAAACCTACCCACTCTTTGTGAGGTTATTAAACCTTCATAGTCATAGTTAATTGGGTTTAAATTACATTTAGAAATTTACATTTATAAGTGAAATAACACATTTTACAAATGTAATTTAAGTAATTCGGGCTTCAGGTCATAGGTTTATTTAGTAGGGAGATATACACAGACCTCTTTTTCCTTTTGGGTACTCTCAGTAGCTGTGCAAGGCCATACCCATAAAGAACAGTTGGTGTTGCAAGTAAGTGGTGCCCAAGTACCCCGGGCTTGCACAGTTTTGCAAATATACTGTGTCTCTGTGAAAAATATGCCATTAAAAGACAGACAAATATAATTGAATCTCTTACTCTTTAGAAGCAATTTTCTTCTAACTGAAACATATTCGATTAAGTATTGACTAATAGTAATGACCTTGTTACACAAAAATTTGACTCAAAATAAATGTTAAAAGCAAAACGAGTCTTAAATATTTATTTTGTTGCCCACGGCTCCACCCGTGAGGATAGCCTATTTAGTCTATTTACCAAGCTCTAGTCTATTTCAACATAAAAATAAATATAAATATTTTACAACATTCTACACAGCGCTTTCTAGATCCAAAGTAAGCATAGATTAACTAGCTTGTGTTATAGGTTCCAGAATGCGGATAAACATACTTATGTACTTTTTTTTTGTTAATACATAATATTATACATCGAAACACAGACCAATGCAAATAGACATATTCATGCATACAAATATCTGCACTGAGCGGGAATCGAACGTGCATCTCCATGTCGTAGCAGTCGCATACACTAGGTGCGCCACACAGGCCGTCGAACATAATTTCTGTCTGTGGCATAAAGTCCGCTTGTGTACATTATAGTGCATGAAGTTTTAATAAATAAATAAATAAATAATTGGTTCAGTGGTTTAGATGTGAAAGCGTAACAGACAAAGTTAGTTTCGGATTTATAATATTAGTATGGATTAAACATGAATTGTTAACATTTCAGGAATCTAAATACCTTGGAGGTGACATGGAGCACACCCATTTGGTGAAAGGTCTCGACTATGCTTTGTTGCAAAAGGTAAGTTTAACTCACACTGTGTATAAGGCTAAACTAACTTATGAACGCCACTTGCGAATAGCTGCACCTGTAAAGGCTTTACCCTGTCTGGAGAACCTTAGCCGCTAAGGTGTCCGCTTGCCTACATGATGGTTTGCAAAAACCATTTTGGCAATATGTTTATTGTCCGTGCTGCTAAGAAGTGGAACTCTTTGCCTGAACCTGGGAGTCTTCAACTTTAGAGTGCTTCTAAGCTCTTGTGTTGCAATGTTTCGTCTGCCATAGTTAATACAATACTGTTTGACGTACAGCATACCTTTTAGGGTTCCGTTGCCAAATGGCAACAAACGGAACCCTAAAAAGGTATGCTGTACGTCAAACAGTATGTATTAACTAAGTCATAAATCGTAAACCGCAATTTACCTTTCAGTCCATCAGCTCAAATATAAAAATTTTACTTGCTGTTATGGACCCTTCTTGGGCGAGTCCGACTCGCACTTGGCCGATTGTTTTTCCTCTTTGGAGTATTATAAAGTAGTTGCTGCCCGCGTGGAAATCTGTTCCCGTTCGCGCTTCTCCTAGAAAGCTATTTCAGGCATAGATAATAGCCTATATGTATTCCAGACTATAGTCTATCCATACCAAACTAGACTAGACTATACCAAATTTCAGCCATCTGAGCATGATTAAGTAAGAAACATCTTCACAAACTTTCATATTTATCATATTAGTTGGATTATATTTTCTAATGATGTCCAGGTTCGTTCAGAGATCCAGACCCGGGAACAAGAGCAAGAGGCTGAGATGGAACGGTTGGTGTCATTACCCGTCGAGCCTGTTGAGCCAGCGCCTCCTGTCGTAAAGGAGAAGAAGGAAGTACCCGTAGTAAGTGTATTAAAATCACTAGCTGCTGCAGGAGAAGCATGAGGCTCTTCATAGAAATGTTAACAGGACACAGCTGACTGAACGGCCACCTGACACTGATAGGCGTGAAAACCGACCCCAGATGCCCAGCGTGCATGGAGGGCGACGAGACCAGTTGCCACCTTCTGGCCGAAGATGGGAGACAATAGGGTCGGACCCAATGGACACAGAAGACCTGGAGGATCTGAAGGTGGACCAGATCGTAAGATTTTGCAAGAATATAAGTAGGTTTGACGGAACGCCGTGATTGCTGGATACAATATCCTTCCCAAAAGGAAGGATCAGGGGAAATGGGTGAAATGGCCCACTAAGCTAAGGGCTGATCACCCGCCAGATCACCGGCGTCCCCGTTGGAAATAATAATAATCACTAGCTGTTGTCCGCAGCTCCGCCCGCGTGGAACACTAAAATATCGTTAAATTTTCTGAAATTTCTGCTCAATTTTCTTCACGTAATACCTTTTTCCCGTTTTCAGGAAGAAGAGATGCAATTTGAGACAACAATAGCGAAGAATATATACGATATGATACAGGAACAGAAGTAAGTGAACGTATTACTTTCAATGTTATGTGGTATATATTACTAACGAAGCCTCAGAGCCCAGGGTCCGCTTACTCCTCTTCGTTTAGGTGTTTTTAGGGTGCCGTTGCCGAATGGCAAAAAACGGAACCCTTATAGATTCGATGTCTGTCTGTCTGTCCGTCTGTCCGTATGTCACAGCCACTTTTTTCCGAATCTATAAGAACTATGCTGTTGAAACTTTGTAAGTATATGCATTCTGTGAACCGCATTAAGATTTTCACACAAACAGAAAAAAAAACATAAATTCTGGTTTCTAATTATGGATTCCCCATACTTAGAACTGAAACTCAAAAAAAATATTTTCATCAAACCCATACGTGTGGGTTATCTATGAATACGTCTTCAAAAATTATATTGAGGTTTCTAATATGTATCATTTTTTTCTAAACTGAATAGTTTGCGCGAGAGACTCTTCCAAAGTGTTAAAAAGTGTCCCCCCCCCCCCCTGTAACTTCTTCAAAGTAGATATTTTGTATTTAGTTAGTTTTTAAGTTTAACCTAGATAGCTTAAACTTAAATACTAAATCCCAGCAGTGGTGTCCTGTGACCTCACTGCTGTAGACTGTTGGCTGATGCGGCCAAATGCCACATCTGAGGTTGGTTCGGACAGCACAGCCTGAATCCACCCCACATCCAGCCGGTTCAACTTTAGATCACTTGTTAGTGACACTCTTTCAGCTTAGTTCTGTACATTCTCCAACAGCAGGTAACACCTGGAACACCACATCTTCCACTTTATTGCACTCTACAATTTGTAGAGTCAGATTTCTTCATTAGAAAAGCAAATTAGGTAGATTTCGATGAAATCGATCTACCTATTGGTTTCTTGACTACTGTCGAATTTAAAAAAAAATTCTTCATAGGAGGTCTAGTTATGATCCCCTGAGTCCGAAATGACCACTGGTCAAAAAGTTTATATATATATAAATATGTATGTATGGTTCCACTTCCCAAAATTTGCGGCACTCTCACGGTCGCATTTTTGCCCCGATCGCTTTCAAACTGCGGTCAAAAATTGCTTGGGTGTAAACTTAGTTTAAGTTCGTGAACGGCTGGAATCCGGCCTAAGGGGACGGTAGGGCCTCACTTTTTGTGAAATCAGTTTTTCCTCAAAATTTCACGTTCCATGAAAGATATTCGAACCGTTCTAATTTTATCCCATAGTATACATGAATACCAACAACTTTTAATTATAAACCTATAAGATTAAAACTTTAACTAAAAGTGGAGGGGGGAAAATCCAAAATTTTTCGGGAAAAAAATCATAACTTCTAACCGGTGAACATTCTTACCATCGGAAACATTTTTAATCGATAGGCCATTTTTAAGTCTAAAATAAATGTCTGAAAAGTTTTTCGCTAAAAGTTACCGTTTTCGAGAAAAAAAAATTAAACTGATAAAATAATATTAATTGCTTCACGAAATCTACCTGTGCGTTCCCCCTGCGGGAACGGATTTTTTTCCTATGGATAATATCCGGAAAGAAGCCTCAGTAGTAATTTTAAGGTGTTTCTACATAATCTACAGCCATCAAAAGACTTGTTTAGGTTTGGTTCATACAGTTTTTATGGGAGTAACTGCCCTCTGAGTTCCTAACCCTGAGACGAAAGCCTATACCAGAGCCTCGTACGTTAATCAGACGGTGTAGTAGGTGAGTTGTTTACGCTTCTACAACAAGCTTCCTAGTGAAATGAAGAATCTACCTCTTCATAAAGGATAATGGCCATGTCAGTATGGAAATCGGTTGCACACTATTTTTTGCTATGTCACATAAGTATAAACTGCATTAAAAAGCCTGCATGAAGTATTATCTGAAATATAAACGCATATTGTAACAGAACTTCGGGTTAATGAGAAATTAAATGATTACAACGAGAAAAATAACAACAACAAGAAAATATTGTGACACTGACTGTTGAACTGACGTTTGAGTTTTCTGTTGGAAAGTTTTAAGACAGGGATACCATGTATAAATTAAGAGAAAACTACCACTGAAGCATACATTATTTTACAACTTTAACTGATTATCACTAATAAACTACGAATACATACACGAAATATTAAGATTACATAACTGCAATATATTTTTTGAATGTCACATTGCGAATTATTATCACGTATTATTATTTAACCATTTTATTTTAAAAAGAGTGGTATATTTGCATTCTACCACCAATGGTTTATTTTATATAATGGTAACAATTAAATTAAAATGGGAACGATTATTCATTCAAGTTTTATATCTTTATAATTTAAATTCAAACCCCAAGTTCTATAGAAGCGATTTAGTGTTGAAAAGTCATACTATAATCAATATTATTTTTTAACATTTGAAATATTGACACGAACGTCTAAAAGCGCAACCAAGAATGGGCATTCTCCTATAAAAGCCAAATTAAAACTAAACAGGCTATTATAAAATTCAAGACTATTTAGACGACAAACAAGCTTGGATATGAACTGTTTGCTCTGTCACTATGCTACTCAAACGAAATATTGTACTTAGGTTAAGTAAACATGTTTGTAAATAGACCAAAAAAAAAATCTGCCCGCTGAGTTTCTTGCCGGAGTCTTCTCAGGACAGGGCCGCGTTTCGAACCGGTGGTCCATTTGCCAAACGTTAGTTTAATTTTTTTGAGACGTTTCGTAAGTGCCGTATTAATGGTCTATACAGAATAAATGGTTTTTGACTTTGACTTTCACTTTGTTGGGCTTGGTAATTTCGTTTACTAGTACTCTTTACAAAAAAATGTATTTAATGTAATACCTTAAAGCTATTACCCATTTGCTATCATCAGGAGCAAAAAAGTCCCCCGCAACGAGATGTTCGCGGCAGGCCGCATGGCATACGTGGTGGATCTAGACGAGGAGGGGGGCGCGGACAGCGACATCCCCACCACCCTCACGCGCAGCAAGGCGGACGTGCCGGAGCCCGACGAGCGCAGCTCCGCCAGCAGCGCCAGCCTGCTGGTGCTGGACAAGCTGGCGCAGATCTTCTCGTATCTGCGCCACGGGAGGCATCGGAAGCTTAAGAAGACCAAGGTAACATTCGGTTTTTTTTCTTTTTTGAGAGTGGATATGAACAGTGGAGTAGCAAAGGGGGGGGGGGAGCCGCACCGGGTGTCACCTTTTTTGGGGTGACACCCACCCGGTCTCTCAACTTTAAGAACAATGTACAAGCAAAAAAAAAATCGCTAGCAAAAAAAAATCTTTTTCGGGTATTCCGCCACTAGCACTAGCTCAGCTTTATGTATAATTCGGGGATTCCTGCAAGAGAGCCTGACGCTGTCGTGGGGGATTCCCCGTCCCGTACTCGCGATCTTTGACGTCTCAGTTGCAAAATTTCTCATTTGTTTCGTGAAGTATGTTGTGTTTGGTTGGCGTGAATTGTTAAACGTGTATTATTCTATAGTGATTGATAATAAAAAGTAGTCATAGATAATAGAAAATTTATTGCTTTTTACTTTCAATGGGGTGACACCACCAACTTCCGCACCGGGTGCCACCCAAGGTAGCTAAGTCACTGGATATGAGAGGGCTGTTTCGATGGTCAAGCCGCATTATTCATACTGGGATAAGCATATTAGCTTCTACAAAGTGTAATATCAATAAAAAAATCTAGTGGGGCGGAAATCACACAGTGATTGTCAAACTTCGGGCCAAACTTAGATATTTCTGTTGCAGTATTTTTATTCGAAATTACACACCTTAGGCTTTATGCATATTATTCGACGCGTCTTTATATATTGAGCAATAAATATGAAGAAAATGAAATCAAATCAAACGTCTTCGACGTCAAAAACACAAAAAAATGATTTTTTAGGGACAATTTGTATGGTAGGTACCAGAAACCTTGAACGTACAAACCCCAAAATCTAATCAGTTCTTCCCATTAACCAAACAAGATGATTGGCGAAAGTATTTTTTAAATCGGATAAGTGGTTCTTGAGTTATTGCGTAAACAGACATCCAGACATCCAGACCAACAGACAGACCGACACAAAAATTTTTTTTGCTTAATTAGACTTAGAATCATGTGAAACGTCGAGAAAAGTGATAAAAAGTGGGTGTGTGGCGCAGCATCTGAGGCCGGACTGGACTGGACTTACGACTCTGTGGTCTAGTGGTAGTTAGTTCAACTGCTAAGTCAAAGGTCGAGGGTTCGATTCCTGGTTAGCGCACACATTTGTATGCATGAATATGTCCGTTTGCATTGGTATGGATGTTTTTATGTATGTATATACGAAAAAATTTTTTTATGTATATTTATCCGCATTCTAGAACCCATAAGACAAGTTAGTTAAGCTATGCTATGCTTACATTGGGTCTAGATAGCACATTAGAATGTAAAAAAAAAAACAAAAAAAAAATCTTTGGGTCTCCACAATACTACTTACAAACAGCTCCCAACTGCAGCAAGCGTAAAACGGTAACTGTCACTTCAGATCATAATTGGACCTTGTTGTGCAGAAATGAGTCAACCCACCTACCGGCCAAAATTAAGATATTGATACCAAAAAGAAACTATCAAAAATAATCCCTATTCGTATGTGGCAAATAATAAATATTCTACGACATTCTACACAGCGCTTTCTAGACCCAAAGTAAGCATAGTTGAACTAGCTTGTGTTATGGGTTCCAGAATGCGGATAAACATACTTATATACTTTTTTTTTGTAAATACATACATATTATACATATAAACACCCATAATAATGCAAACAGACATTTTCATGCATACAAATACTTGCACTGAGCGGGAATCGAACCCGCGCCTCCTGTCGTAGCAGTCGAATGCAGTACCGCTACGCCACAGAGGCCGTTTCTCATTTATTGTGTGTGGGCTTGGCTCATCCTGCACAGCAGGGTGCAAGTGTGACCATAAAGTGTGCGCCCACAGGATAAGCCGTCGGAGAAGGGCCGCGCGGACGACTCCATCTACGGCGAGATCGGCGAGTACGCGGCCGGCGAGCGGCGCGGCCCGCGCGACGAGCGGCCGCGCCCCGCCGGCTACTTCGACAAGCCCGCCGGCGCCGACAAGGACGAGCGTACGTACCCCACCCCCACCCCCGCCCCACCCCCACGTGTGGGACTCACGCGCCGGCCAGCTCACCGACGCGGGACAAAACCCGACCCCACCAGGCGAGGCCGCGCTGGCGGCCAAAGTCCGCCGGTAACCCTGGGGTTATCCCATCGAGGGCATACCCGGGGTGCCCGGCCATGGCCACTTGGGGAGGACACCGTGTGGTTTTAGTCGGTCCGATACTGTTAAGGACCGTTGTTCATGACAGACTATGACCTAATAAGGTTCCGAATAGACTGCCACTTCGCGGTCGCCTTCAGTGGACTGTATTTTGAGGATGTTGAGTCGAAGAATGAAACACTTGGATGGGTGGACTTGATTGACGTTAGTGAGGCATTGGATGTACTTGGCCCAGCACTACCCTTGATCTACTACTTCCTGTTGAGCTTCCTTGTTCCTTGAGAGACTCTTGTTGTCTACTTGTTGCCCACGTCCAATATTTCCTACCAAATGGTCCCTGCTTTTATAGTCTTTTGTAGTGCTGGCCCGCGATCCAAATTACCTCACCTCCGCATTTCCATTTATTTATAAATCTCATGTTATACAACATATTAATCACATAGCATATATGTATATAGGTAGCAATAAGAGTTGCACGACGATAGCTACTTACACCTGTACCGTGCGACGTCGGGCTACTGAATGACGGGCGGATTGACCCCTCAGACTTATATATGGGCCCTGCCTCCCGCGAGCTACTATATAATAAAATGGAACCAGCCGGGGGAGCGCATATTCGCTTCTTACGGCGTGGGAGGCAGTCGCGGGGTGTAATTAAACTTACATACTAGTATACAAAGTCGTTTTTCCTATTTATACGAAGTTATGTTAGATTCTGAGTAATGCATTGTCGTAATTATATTTGTAATTATGCTTTTCAGGGAGTGTACTTTCTTTATTAAATTTGGCTCTAACATACTTAATTACTCAGAAAACTAACTCATAACAGTAGTAAGCTACTTATCTTAGCTTAATATCAAAGTAATTACATAATTACGTTTTTAATTTACGTAAACCTAACATTTTCATAATTCATTCATTATATTCACGCTTACTAATCTACATGTCACTGGCACATGTGTCTATAGTCTATTTGTGTCGTGCACAGATACCGACACGCCCAACCCATCGTCAGTACCGATGGGGTAGAGCCCGTGGGGGTTTCCACACGCTAAAAAAAAATCCCCACCTCTTGTCCAACTCAGTTGGGTTCGGCTGTTCGCTAGCTTACTGATTATGGACTCGAACCTACAATCGAGAGGTCCCGGGTTCGAATCCTGGCTATTACATTACCGACGTGAACCCACTCCTAACACAAGCGATTTAGCTTAGCTGGAGGGGTTAGGGGGAATATAAGTAATTTCGGTTACTTATCTTCTATATATATAAAAATGAAACCCGTTTTCCGTTGTCACGACATAGCATGAAAACGGCTTGACCGATTTGGCTGATTTTTTTTTGTAGTTTTCTAATACTCTGTACTCTTACGGAAAAAAATATTAAGAAAATCTCTCAGAAAGATTGAAAAATGCGGTACGAAGTTCGCCGGGTCAGCTAGTATTCTATAAAATAAAAACTACAAAGCGTCATCTGACATCCACGACTCATTGGTGACATCGAAATTCTGTACTCAGACGGCCGTACGTATAATGACCGGCAAATATCTTGACAATGTACTCTTAACTGCGTGTCTCGTATTGGACATAAACGAAACCTCTGATTTACGTGCCAACTTGTAATTATATAGATAATAAAACAATAACATAACATAAACTCACGCCTATATCCCCGAAGGGGTAGGCAGAGGTGCTAGCACCCACATTTCGCCAGTTTATGTTTAGGTCCCAATGTAATAGGTGGCGAGCCTATTGCCATTAACCGGGCACTTATAAATATAATAAAACAATAGTTCTACAATAATTGTTGCGGAGCAGAAAAACTCCATTTAGGGAAGTTAAAATGTTAGTAATAAGTGGGTGGACGCCTATGGCAATGAGTAAATTATAATCGTTCATGTATTGCTACTGTGAACAAAGTTATAGGCGCCAACAATGCGCAGAAAGCGGTTTTGCGTGTCTTTGGGGGTAGTGCGGGGCGGGACGGCCGAGGCGCGCCATTCAACCAATCATCTATATGTATACTATTATACAATTGTAAATAAGTTGTCTTTTGTGTGTGTATTTGAAATCAAGTTGAATTCCTGAGACGAACTCAGCCGAATACAAGGGATTTTCGATTTTGCGTTTTTTTATTTATTTATTTTTTTGCGATTTTTTCTTTATCTTGGGGGATTTTCTTTAGAAAAGCCCTATTGCTATCGAGTTGTCGTCGTTGCCAATTTTCTGTCACGGTTTTGGGTATGAAGGAGATGAGCTATCGAGTTGCTGTTTTCGGTAATGGATTCGTGCTGGGGTGAACCATTGCAAGATAAGAAAAAAAAAAAAAAGAAAATCCCTTGTATTCGGCTGAGCTCGTCTCAGGAATTCAACTTGTTTGGAATTCTTGTCTGTTTATCTGTTTGTTCGCGATGGATGCATAAACTACTAAATGAATTTTTATGTGGTTTTATTAGAAAAGTCTTGATCTGAGTTAAAATAATATGCCGTATGTTTGATTGCAATTGGTTAAGCAGAACCGGAGATATGAGCACGTCTTTGGTTGCTCCTTATAGTAAAATATAGATTCTAAAGGAGGAGTCATAAGCTATGTATTTAAAACATGTTTTTTTTTATAGTGGTCACGTCAATATAACTGAGGTTGAACTAAGGGTAGCTTGTACTATGCGTTCTTATACATTATCGGCATTCTAGAACCTATATTGGATAGATGGCCCTATGTAAATATGTCTTAGAATATTTATTTATTACTGTTCGTCAAGCGTCACCTGGCTATCGACTATTTCTATTTTCGTTCATAAAAAGCTTATCCAGACAATGAAAATACGCGAAGTCAGACCAGCCGTTCAGACGTGATGTCAAGACCAAGGGCAATAGAGGTTCATTTTTATTTATTAATCATAACATAACATAACATAAACTCACGCCTATATCCCCGAAGGGGTAGGCAGAGGTGCTAGCACCCATATTTCGCCAGTTTATGTTTAGGTCCCAATGTAATAGGTGGCGAGCCTATTGCCATTAACCCGGCACTTATAAACCTGCGATAAATACACACATAACTTCGAAAAGCATCGAAAAGTCATTGGTGTGTGCCATGGTAAAACCTGGGATCGAACCCGAGACCTCGTCTCAGCAGTCCATTACCCATACCACTAGGCTACCGCGGTTTTTTTTTAATCATTTAATGTTTTATTTTTTCAGTGGAAGTGTCCGGTCCGAGACGTACCGAGGAAAGAACCCGTCGTTCGGCGGCCTTGCTGTCCCGTTTAGCCGCTGAGCCACAAGGATACGCTGAATGCTATCCCGGGCTCCGTGAGATGGACGATGCTATAGACGACTCTGATGATGAAGTGGATTATACCAAGATGGATGCTGGGAATAAGAAGGGACCTATCGGTAAGTTAATAACTTTTTTTAAAGTAAAATTTTGTATTTTTAAGGAAAATTAATATTTACCAGCTATTGACCGTGGCTCCACTCGTGCGAACAGTGTGCACAGTGAAGTATGAAAGGAATTTCATCCCGCGTACCCTCAGGCTGTGGAATGATCTCTCTGCTCTGATTTTTCCCAAGCGACTACAATATGGGGTTCTTCGAGACGGGCATTAGAACGTTTTTACAGGTTCAGCAGCGCGAGTGTCACCCCCCTGGTGTTGCACACGTCCATAGGCCAAGATAACTGCTTCCCATCAGGTGGGCCGTATGCTTGTCAGCCAACTAAGTGGTATAAAAAAAATACTGATGCTGCTTCCGCAACACACAGGAACGTCATGATCATCATCTTAGCGCTGTTCCCAGCCGCATCTTAGGGTTCAACCTCGGAGCCCGGGGACTGCTGACCCCTCCTCCTTTTTGTTTAGCTTATACGACTTCTTTATTTTATTTATTTAAACTTTATGTACAAAAATAAAATTGTGCAAAGGCGGACTTAGTGCCAGAGGCATTTCCTACTAGTCAACATTTGGGTGATGCAGAGATAAGTCCCAGTAGCTGCTCGAATGATTTTAATGAAAGAAAGACTGGTACTTTAAAAAAAAAGAATATATACCTTTTTTTTTTTTCGTGCGGAAATCCCTTCGGATACCCCCCCGCCGGCCAGCGGGGGCGGTTATGTCGGGCTTGAACCGACTAAAACATTATGCCTATAATGTTTACATCTATTTAAGTTTATGAAGTCTTTCTGGGAGTGATTACCTACTGTCTGACCTACTAAGTAATATACATACATACATTTACTCACGCATTTTTCGCTCTAAGGCAGTCAGACAGCAGCCCACCATTTACTTTTGTCCTTATACACTTCACGAGTTACCTCCACTGTCATTAAACCTTTCATGCAAGCAAGGTTTCTAGTGCTTTTGACCTGCCCTTTTTTCAATACATCATCAATTTGACCAGTATATTTCTTCAATTAAATTTTTAAGCAATTAGTAGGTATGCTTAATTTTTCTATAGATTTCGATCGGAAAAAGAGAATATCTAGGACGGGACTTGAACCCGTAACTAGTCCCTTACAGCTGGCCAGAGCATTCCCCTTGTAAGAGTATCAGTATATGTTCTGCGAGGTCAACCCTGGCTTGCCTGCTCACTTACATATGCGTTACATACTTGATGTGTCATTCGCTCAGTACTCATTCGTTCTATGTGCCTAAACCACCTAAGCATACGTTATCTTACTAGGTAACACTTTCTTAAATTGAATTTATACCTGTCTATCAGGTCGGTGGGACTTCGACACCCAGGAAGAGTACTCCGCGTACATGAGCAGCAAGGAAGCGCTGCCCAAGGCCGCCTTCCAGTACGGCGTGAAGACGCAGGACGGCCGCAAGACAAGGAAGACCAAGGACAAGAGCGAGAAGGCCGAGCTCGATAGGGAGTGGCAACAGGTATGCAACTTTTTTCTAATACTACAATTCGAAGCGTCAGTAGCTTAGTAGGTAAGAAGTTGGTCTTATGATCGAGAGGTCCTGGCTTCGAATACTTTCCATTATACAACCGTGAACCCAGCCCTAAGAAGCAATTTAGCTAGTGGGTTTCGATTCTTTGAAACAAAAGTGTGTGGCACCCCGAGAGTGCTGACAGAAGTGATTTTTTTTAATTAATAAATAATAAATAAATAAATACAGCGCTCTCTAGACACAAAGTAAGCATAGTTTAACTAGCTTGTGTTATGGGTTCTAGAATGCGGATAAACAAACATATATACTTATTTTTTGGAAATATATACATATTATACATGGAAACACCCAGACCAATGCAAATAGACATATTCATGCATACAAATATTTGCACTGAGCGGGAATCGAACCCGCGCCCCCTGTCGTAGCAGACGAATGCACTACCGCTACGCCACAGAGGCCGTAGCTAAGAAGTTGGTCTTATGATCGAGAGGTCCCGGGTTCGAATATTTTCCATTGTACAACTGTGAAGCCACTCCTAACAAGCAATTTAGTTAGTGGGTTTCGATTGTTTAAAACAAAAAGTGTGCGGCACTCCGGAAGTGCCGACGGAAGTGAAAATAATTACGTGCGTATTTTTTGAATCGTCATCCTTCCCTCCCTACCTTCCTCCCTCGTACCTGCCTTCCTCCCAAGACTTCCGTAAAAAAGTATTTCATAATCATCATCTTAGCTTGGCATCTGAGATCCGCATAATCTTACTCCCCCTCTTGGATTGGCTTATACGACTTTTATGGACGCGACTTATATTATTATTTATTTTTCAAAGTCTTTATTGCATAAAAATATACATAGCAAGTAACAACTTCAGTGTAAATTAAATCCTAGAGGTTAACAAATTATGTTAGGCTACATTACAGAAAGCCCCCTGGGGTTATCCTTTCGAGGGCTTACCCGGGGTGCCCGGCAACGGACACTTGGGGAGGACACCGTGCGGTTTTAGTCGATACACGACATTACCACCCCCGCTGGCCGGCGGGGGGTATCCGAAGGGATTTCCGCATGTAAAAAAAAAAAAAAAACATTACACAAAGCTAATACGCTTTTTAAGAATTTATAGGCATAGCTGTTGTAGGTCATTAAAAACATAAAATATAATGGGGTACATTAATAGTGTGTGTACGCTCCAGGGGTGTGTGTTGGGTAACCTCCTCGAGTTTCGCTCCGATTCCGATCCCGCTGCAGTCCGGGGGGAACGGAATCGGAGCGGCCGGTACACCCTGGGCGGCGGTCAATGGCTTCCCCTTCACCCCTTCATAGGGTTGGCATTGATCGTCGGCCAATACCCAACGTGGCGGGAACACATCGCTCTCCGTACTCCTCTGCTTTCAGAGGAGACAGGATGAGCGATGCTGTTAGTGGTGAGATGGCCCAGGGTCAGCCGGGGTGCGAGGGATATGCTCTATGGGTAACCATACACCCCGGCGTCTGAAGACCCGAGACGGCGTGCGGTTTTAGTCGGTTCAAGCCCGACATAACCGCCCCCGCTTGCTGGCGGGGGGTATCCGAAGGGATTTCCGCACAAAAAAAAAGGCACAGTCGCCGTAACAGGCCCACGCCATGCAGCGCGCACGGTCACACTGGTCTATAATAAATCGCCCCCTATTGGAGTGACTTATACGACTTTTATGGAAGCGACTGTCGTCTGACATCCCAACCCCGAGAGGTGCGCCTGCGCCAGAGCTCGTCCGTCGATGAGCAGGTGCGCCGGCTGGCGGGGGCTGGGGGGGCTGGGGGGGCTGGGGGGGCTGGGGGGCCCGGGGCCTTGCTGGCGCCACATACACCCTCCATAAAAAATATCTAAAAGAAAGCAAAAACCGTAGTGGCTAACTAATTTGCGGAGAAATAGGCAGACCCGTAAAATTAATTTTCATCTCTCCTGTTCGGAAAGTTTAATTTTCATAGGTAGATAGCCAGGTGGAAAGTAGCTTATTTCATCCCTAGGGTGGAAAGTATTTTTTTTTGAATTTTAGGTTTTGCCATGGAGTCCATGATAATTAAGTTACGTCATAATGCCTCGATATCATGACGCTTTCTTTTACATGGCCGCCTAGATACCCGATTACAATGTAACCAATAGATTCCATTTTCAAAACTTTTCTAATGTTGGCAGTATGTACGTGAATTATAACTTTTTTTCAGAATAAAAAAAACAATTTAAGTTTGCGGGAAAACGAGATTCAATATAAATAAATACCTTGTGTTAATTTTGGTTGAAAATGGTTTCAGAAAGTGGTTCCAGTGACATGGATATTAATTTAACTCCCGATGAAATTAAAGAACAGGCAAAAGCTGTTGTTAATAATCTATTTCCATTTTTCCCAATTTTACTTTAAAGGAGAATGCCCATTCTTGGTTGCGCTTTTAGACGTTCGCGTCAATATTTCAAATGTTAAAAAATAATATTGATTATATTACGACTTTTCAACACTAAATCGCTTCTATAGAACTTGGGGTTTGAATTTAAATGATAAAGATATAAAACTTGAATGAATAATCGTTTCCATTTTAATTTAATTGTTACCATTATATAAAATAAACCATTGGTGGTAGAATGCAAATATACCAATCTTTTTAAAATAAAATGGTTAAATAATAATACGTGATAATAATTCGCAATGTGACATTCAAATATATTGCAATTATGAAATTTTAATATTTCGTGTATGTATTCGTAGTTTATTAGTGGTAATCAGTTAAAGTTGTAAAATAATGTGTGCTTCAGTGGTAGTTTTCTCTTAATTTATACATGGTATTCCTGTCTTACTCAAACGTCAGTTCAACAGTCTGTGTCACAATATTTTCTTGTTGTTGTGGTTTTTCTCGTTGTAATCATTTAATTTCTCAATAACCCCAAGTTCTGTTACAATATATGTTAATATTTCAAATAATACTTAATGCAGGCTTTTTAATGCAGTTTATACTTATGTGACATAGCAAAAAAAAGTGTGCAACCGATTTCCATACTGACATGGGCATTGTCCTTTCAACTGTTTATCAATATACCTGTTTAATTAAATGTGTGTTTAGTATTTTAATTTCCTCACATAGTCGAAATGAAAAGTAAGAGTGTTTAACTCGGGTGAATGTCACCATTTCACCCTCGAAATATCTCGGGTGACATGACTGACTTTCAACCCTTGTGTAAAAATCTACTATTTATTTTATACTAGCAACTATGCTATTACTTCGCTTCGGTTTATATGAGTTTTTTTAACTCAAGCCATCGTAATTTACACATAATATATATAGCCTATGTCCATCGAAGATAATGTACCTTTCAAATGGTGAAATAATTTTTCCAATAAGTGCAGTGGTTCCGAAGATTACCCCAAACATATAAAGAAACTCTCAAAATTCGGCCTCTCTCTTTATATTTTTTTTTATGGATGATAGGCTTACGTTTGACCTCTATCTCACCTGGTCGTAAGTGACGATGTGGTCTACGATGGATCACGTTTGCCTAGAAGGAACCTATTCACTCGAGACTTGAAGATTCCGAGATTATAGCTTTCCGGAAACACAGACTCAGGCAGGCAATTCCACTCCTTAGCTGTACGCATAATAAATGTTTCGCCGAAACGTTTCGTGCGTATGAGTAGAATATCCACCATGTAGCGGTGGCGTGTCGTACAAATTATAGTCTATAGTAGTTATAGTAAAGAGATACTGGTGGTAGAAATTTGATGACACAAAATTGTCACAAAATTCGGCCGGGTGGGTACCACCGTGCACGATTGCGAATAGTAATCCAATTTCGGTTTGATTGCGTTCAGGGGTCAGCAAGTGCATAGCCGGGCAGGGGGGTTGTGGTCGCAGCACTAGTGGGACCGGTGGGTGTCACGCGGTGCTGCGACGACAATCCTCTTCTGATGAGGCCGTCAAGCTGAGTGCCACCATTGTTAACATGTTCCATGTATGTAATGGTGACCCTCTTTCCTGAGACTTTGCCTTCGGCTTACCATTAGGTGAGGTGAAGTCAAATTGACGTGTCCTAAATATAGAAAAAAAACCCATAATAATAGCCTAAGTATTGTTTCAGATACAAAATATAATTCAAAAACGAAAAGCGCCACAAGGAGGGGACGAGCCATCTTATAAATCTGCCAAATACTAGTGTCGAGTACGCGCGAGTGACGTCACACCGCCAGTTGGGGAGGTGGCGCCATTTTAAATGTAGTGATGCTAAAGGGACGTGACCAATCATGCCAACATGCTATCCTTTACGACAGCGAGTGATACATTTTCTCTTTTTAACACGCTTTTATTAGTTTGGTCAATAAGTTAACTAGGAATTCAGTTCAGGGTGCGACTGAAATAAATTGAACTGAGCGAGCAGGACTCTTACTTGAAAATAAGACATCTTACTACGGTCGCGCGCTTAGCTAAGGCCGCGCGCTCGTGAAACTGTTTTTCGGTGATTATTCCTCAATGGTACATCGGACATGAACCATCTCGTTTCGAAACACTCCTCAAGAGCTTCGCTCGCTTAGCTCAAGAATCAAAACACGTTAAATTTACGTTTAGGAAACGATTACGGCTGTTTCTCTTGTATTCTCAAAGGAGACTGGATAATGTAAACGCAAATATATCGCTAATTTAAGTTTATTGATGACACACTATTTGATGATATCCGTTATGTATTAACCATATCATTATATTTATTTAAACAGTATAATTTATCACACTAGTTATTTCACAAACACACCACTAAACACGTCAAGAACACACGGCTTCGACGGTGGGGTGTCCGTGTGTCACTAACCAGTTGGGCTCCAGTAGAAAACCAGCGCCAGGTTCCTATCCGGCACATGCTGAACTGGGCACCCATTTGGTGCATTTGTGTGCCACGTTACTATTGTGCTCCTGTTATTTTAAGATCAGTATTTTCAGATGTCATGTAATGTTATGTACTTAGTTTGTGGCCGCTTTGCACTAATAAATGTTTCTTTCTTTCTTTCTAAAATATGTACTAGTGCCTGATCCGTGAAGGTGTATTATAGGTATCAATATTAGGTTCTATTAATGTAATCCTTTTTGGAAAACGTATTATAAATCGTATAATATTTTATTAAAATAAAGTGTATGAAAATGTAAGTGTATTTTGATTATCGCTCGCTTGGTAATGTGCCCGGTAGATGGCAATAGGCTCGCCCCCTATTACATTGTGACCTAAACATAACTGGCGAATCGTGGGTGTGCAGTGCAATACACCTCTGCCTACCCCTTCGGGGATACAGGCGTGAAGTTATGTTATGTTATGTTTATGAAAATACATTGTTAACATGCTAAGCGGGAGACAAAAGTGTATGAAAATTCATTGCTAGCGTGTTAGTTTTTTTTTATTTTGTTTATTATTTTCCTTAGGGTGTAGTATAAAGCACTATGTATCACTCTGAATAAAGTGCAATTCCCAACTGGTGTGTATTGAGACCCTGCGCTGCGCGTCGGGTATCAAACTACACCCTCGTTAGTAATCGTTCCCTTGCTCCCCTCGATGGACAATGGACTATTATCTCGTCTCGGTGGCCTTACTATATAAGTACATATAAGTACTAGCATGTTTCAGGGATGTTCACTCGATATTGAATTTAAATTCCTAGTACTAGAATTTTAGGGTAATTTAATTTCAATTTCAGGGTCATTTTGTGATTTAATTACTTTTGTCTGGATATCTGTTCAATTCAGTATACAATTTAATATTTTACTTATTTAAATATAATACAGCGGTAAGTCGCAGACGCACACAAATCGTAAGTATTCAAAAAATAACCCGTCCCTGACCGCTCCCGCTGCAAAAGTGCCCATCACACTCGCCCCTGGATTACCAATTTCATTATTTAGGGTTAGTGGAATATACATACAATCACGCCTTTATCCCCGGAGGGTTAGGCAGAGGGGAATATAAGAAATATAAAGGCGTCGGTGGCTAAAAACTTAGTGGTTAAGCAGTCAAAGATGTTGCTAAAGTCCCTAAATTATTGGTTTACAAATGTGTTGGCAGTAAAACCGATTCGTATGTCGTGACGGCATGATCTTCATACCGTCATGTCACGCCATTGCTCTTGAATTCCTTGTATATGAGTTCGCTATGATTATAGTATCATCATCATCATCATCATCAACCTATGCTAGTCCACTGCTGGACATGGCCTCCCCCAATGAGCGCCATAGCGCCCTGTCTTCAGCTTGCCGCATCCAGCATCTGCCCGCAGATTGTCATCCCAACTGGCTGGAGGGCGTCCTACAGTACATATTATAGTATAGTATTTTAATATTATTGCTTTCATTTTATCAGCTCTGGTCTTGTAAGACGTGTTGAGAAAAAGAATTTGTTTGCTAGCATAGTTGTATAAAAAATGTTACAATTTTCTGTAATAATGTGCTTTTGGTTATATACACTCACGCCTTTATATTCCCGAAGGCGTTAGCAGAGGTGTAACAACACCCACATTTCGTCAAGTATGTTTATAAGCCCACGTATGAAAGCGAGCCTATTTGCTCAATTGGTCACTTTTCTTGGGTTGTTTAGTTTTGAATAGAAACCAACCCTATCACTTACTCGCCGACGATAACCACGGGAAAAGTGGGGTGGAACTGTATCCTACTTCAACGGGAAAGTCTAATATTAATTGGGTTTGAAGATATGAACCAGCCACCTCCCGACCTATACTGATGACGTGTTCCAATTTATAGTATTTAGCGATGTATATAAAGTTGTGTAAATAAATTTATGAAAATAAAAATATGATGTTTTATTTGTAAAACATCCGTGGCGTTAGGGAGGGGGGGGGGGGGTCACGACGACACCTAGAGCTTTGAGGCCAAGCCAATCTCACCTGCAAGTCGGTACACTGGCTGATTGATGGACGAGGACGAGATTATTAATACTAATATAATAATATTCTACACTATCTACACAGCGCTTTCTAGACCCAAAGTAAGCATAGCTTAACTAGCTTGTGTTATGGCTTCCAGAATGCGGATAAACATACTTATATGCTTTGTTTTTGTAAATACATACATATTATACATAGAAACACCCAGACCAATGCAAATAGACATCTTCATGCATACAAATATTTGCATTGAGCGGGAATCGCCCCCTGTCGTAGTAGTCGAATGCACTACCGCTACGCCACAGAGGCCGTCAATATACTTCATGAAGTTGGGGCTTCAGATGGGAGTTGCTGCAGTAAAAGACAAGTGAAACATAACGGAGGAGAAGCAGTAAGCGAACTCCAGGTGAAAGTCTCAGATGCAACCTGGAACAAGCCTAACATTACGATGATTATTTTTAAAATAACCTCTAATAAACTAATCCTGGCCTGCGACTTTCAAAGTCTAGTCTAGTCTACTTTCAAGACAAATAATTCTTCTGAAATAATAGTAACTTGCGACACAAAAAAGCTTTCCAAAAAGTTAAGAGTAATAAAAACATAATAAAAATAATATTTTGGTTCACCTGTCCTATACCTGTGGAAGTTACTAAAATCCCTTCGGCAACTAGGAAATAGCTGATGATCTTCGAGCGCCTGAACAGATCTTCATAAGTTATAATTAAGAGCGCAGTAGTTGGCAGCGCGAGTGTGATGCCCCTGGTGTACCACACGTCCATAGGCCACGGTAACCGCTTCCCATCAGGTGGGCCGTGAGATTGTCTGCCACCTGAGTGTTATAAAAAAATACTATCATGCTAGTTTTAAAAATAAACCGTATTAAAATCGGTCCATCCGTTTGGGAGCTATGGCACAAACAAATACACAGACTGGATAAACTTACAACCTCTCGTTTTGCGTTAGGAGTTAGAAATGACGGTTTTATTTAAAGAATAGAGTCAACATCAAATTTCATTTATTCTGTATAGACCATTAAAAATACACTTAAAAAACGTAAAAAAAACTCCTAATGTTTAGCAAATGGACTGTTAAAGGAGTCTCCTTGACCATGACTGCTGAAAAGCAACCGAAACGCGCGCCGGGTTCAATGTAAAATCTTCTTTATATATAAAAATGAATTGCTGTTCGTTAGTCTCGCTAGAGAAGGTTTAAAAGGTTTGTCATCGATTGAGGCAGTACGAAGTCTGCCAGTATAAAATAAAATCAAATACATCGCGATAGAATCCGTTAAAAAATAGTTCTATTTCAATGTGTGGCATTCGCGTAAACTTCCGACAATATCATGTACCTTTTTTTTTTTTTTTTTTTTTTTTTATTTATCGTGCGGAAATCCCTTCGGATACCCCCCCGCCGGCCAGCGGGGGCGGTTATGTCGGGCTTGCACCGACTAAAACCGCACGCCGTCTCGGGTCTTCAGACGCCGGGGTGTAAGGTTACCCATAGAGCATATCCCTCGCACCCCGGCTGACCCTGGGCCATCTCACCACTAACAGCATCGCTCATCCTGTCTCCTCTGAAAGCAGAGGAGTACGGAGAGCGATGTGTTCCCGCCACGTTGGGTATTGGCCGACGATCAATGCCAACCCTATGAAGGGGTGAAGGGGAAGCCATTGACCGCCGCCCAGGGTGTACCGGCCGCTCCGATTCCGTTCCCCCCGGACTGCAGCGGGATCGGAATATCATGTACCTAAAAGACAAATATCAGAAAATAAGTAAGTCAAAATTCATTTATTCTGTAGATACCAAAAAGACTTAAATCGCAAAAAAACTAGACTAATGTTTAGCAAATGGACAGTTAAAAGGTTAAATTAAAAGAACAAAATATTACGATTATAAGACTAGACGTTTTAAGACTGCACTGACCCAAATATCAGAAAAGAATCACTACTGTACAGTGGAAAATGTGCTACACTTATTGGTGGAATGTTCTAGATATCGGTCTGCCAGGGAGAAGCTATTTAAGGAAATAAACTTAAACCTATATGATGTAGGTATCTTGCAACAGTCCGAAGGATATGCTCTATGGGCAACCTTACACCCCGGCGTCTTAAGACCCGAGATGGTGTGCGGTTTTAGCCCGTTCAAGCCCGACATAACCGCCCCCGCTACCTGGCGGGGGTAACCGAAGAGATTTCCGCACGAAAAAAAAAAATGTATTATGCAACAAATATTTTGTACAACTAGCTCTGAAGCTGCCTATAGTTTACTATATATAACTATGTTACGGTTTCTAAGATAGATAAGTATGTATAAAAGGTACGATGGGACAGGCATATACATTTGTATAAAAGTCCCGAATAATAAATAAAAAGAGAAAAAAAAACCGTACAGACGTGAACATACTTCTAACACGAGCAATTTAGCTTAGCTGGAGGGGTTCCGGGAAATATTAGTAATGAAAGATATCGTACCTAACGACACCATTAAAATACTCGTAAATTACCGTTGTAATTACAATTTAGGATCATTTTCGATTATAATGGTTTTAGTGAATTTTCGCCTGTTCAAAACCAGTTCTGATTGATATTATTAGATTTTATATGTATTTAGACGATTATTATTAGATACTACAATTAAGATTCGATTGGTTAGCTTCATTAGGCACCTACTATAGAATACATGATTACATTATTTTTTGAGGTTTGAGTTACAAACCGGGTGTTTTTGGGGCCCTTCCAGAATCTTCGGGGCCTATATGATTGTAGGGAGTAATTTGGACTCCGGGCTCCGAGATGAGAGCCTCATGGGGCTTCCACATGATACAATTTGATTGTCCAATCAGTACGCCTACCATTTAACCTACATCACTAATTGCGGACCGAAATTTCGAGAAATGGGTAAGTACCATGAAACGCACATGACAGTTCCTTCGGCCTAATGGTAGGCATTATTAATAAAATAAAATTTGAAAGGGGGGGGGGGGGGGTAAGGACTTACGTTGAAAAAATTATTCTAAACGAAAACCCTGATATGTTTGATTCACTCCCGAACATACTTTATGGTCCCGACCGAAAGAACGAAATCCCAAGTAGATTCATGGTATCTAAATGACACTTCATTCGTTCGTGTTTCATGCGGGCCCGCAAAAGCGGATGTACGTTTCATGGTAGGCCTTCAAATTTGTCAATTTCCATCGACACGTACCTACATTGTAAATCAAATCTTCTATCCACACGACACGATTTGATTGACAATCTGGTCCGATTGGTCATAAAATTGTAGCGTGTGGAAGCCCCGTCAGATGCAACCGGCAGCACTAAGATGATGATGATAAATAACTCAAATACAAGAATAAGCAAAACAGGAAGATTTCAAGACACGTTGCATTTTTGTTACCCACGACCAAGTCTGCCATATTGTGGGTACTTGAATTTCGAATTTGGAACGGGACGCAGAAATAATGCGATAATGAATAAGAATAATAAATCTTAAAGAATTTCGACACCTATCTGTATAGACATATATCGCTTTTTGTAATGTCATCTGTATTAAAAAGTTAGTGATTGGGTTGTGGTCTTTCGTGATGCCAATTTTTTAGGGATTTTCTTTAGAAAAGCCCTATTGCTATGGAGTTGTCGTCGACGTCGTCGTCGTCGATGTCGTCGTCGTTGCCAATTTTCTGTCACGGTTTTGGGTATGAAGGAGATGAGCTATCGAGTTGCTGTTTTCGGTAATAGATTCGTGCTGGGGTGAACCATTGCAAGATAAAAAAAAAACGCAAAATATCGAAAATCCCTTGTATTCGGCTGAGCTCGTCTCAGGAATTCAACTTGTTTATTCCATACATCCAGTCTAGCAGTAGGTACCTTATTTTTTTTTTCGTGCGGAAATCCTAGCAGTAAAAAGTTATCTAAATAAGGACGATAACTTTACGCAAATGAAGGTAGTGTAATGTTCTTAATGGTGCATATTGGTTTATGTTAGACTAACGTGTAGGTACAGCAAAAAAATAACTAGGACGGTTGCCAGCTTGGCAATCAACCCAAACTTAAGCGTAGCGAGATTTGCCTATCTAACAATAGGTCAACGTGACCGGTCGACTTTTTCCATTGATTTGATTTTTCGGTGATTATTCCTCGATGGTAAGACCGATCTGGACATTCGACCTCTTACGACACTCAGTAATGTCTACTTGATCGCCGTGGCAAATTTGGTCGAGATCGGTCAAACGGTCTCGGAGGAGTATCATTTGTTTGAAATGCAACTTTGAAACCAAAGACGCTTCGCTCGCCTTCGGTTCGCTACGCTTAATAATTTAATGACTTTGTGATCATCGTTATTGCAAAATAACCAATAAAAAAACCGCTTGGTTGGTGTGGCTGGTCGCTGGCCGCACTGATGTACAGTCAACGACTAAAGTAGCTTAAACAAATTCTCATTTATCGCTCGTCTTATCTCTTACACCTTTCATAAAATAACAAATAAAATACGAAATATGTTAACTTTGTCCTCGGGGGATTATAAGTTCTTCTTATGCGGACTCCTCATCCTCCCTTTGATATGGCTTTTATGGGAGCAACTATCGTCTGATCGCCCAATCCTGCGAGAATGGGATACATATGTAGTTTCGAACGCCGCTGTGGCGACACACGCTGTTGCGAATTATTTTTCCACTGCCTCACAGGTTCTAAAGCTCATGGACTCGAATGAAATAGTCGCGAAAGACGCTGTTTCGAAAAACATTTTCACTGCCTTCGTACGCTCGAATATAGTCACGTTATCTAAATCCAACTTTCATTCTATTTCATTCGAGTCCATGAGCTTTCGAACCTATGACACAGTGGAAAAATAATTCGCAACAGCGTGTGTCGTCACAACGGCGTTCGAAACGACATACGCCCCCTCCCTCGAGAGAATATATAACTTGCACCAGAGCCACATCTTCAGGCTTGCATGTGACGTTGGCTTAGGCCCTGAAGGTCTTAGCGGGGCACCATACAACCTACTTTAGTTGTTGACTGTACGCCCTTATCGTGCAGGAAAGACACATTCACACACAACACAATTTACTTATTAATCTAATTTGTATTCATCACAACGAACGTGTTATAAAACAGTGCCACGGTTGCGTCTGTCTATTGAATATTATCTATTATTATTTCTTATTATGACGTCATTATAATTATTCTAGGTTTAATTTTACTTGGACTTTGTTGAGTAGTATAGATATTGTAAGTCTATAATATATATTCATTTTTATTTGTACCTTTTCTTACTTTAATGATTGAATTGAGCGCCTCCGTGATGTGTGCGTTCTGAGTTCGATTCCCGAGCCTGTTTGATAAATTGTCATCGTATTAGAAAAAAGCGGCCAAGTGTGAGTCGGACTCGCCCATGAAGGGTTCCGTAGTAGCAAGTAACATAAAATGTTTTTTTTTAATTTTTATATTTGAGTTGATTGAATGAAAGGTAAATTGCGGTTTACGATTTATGACGTTTTATAAAAAAACTACTTACTAGATCTCGTTCCAACCAATTTTCGGTGGAAGTTTACATGGTATAATGTACATCATATATTTTTTTTAGTTTCATCGTTCTCTTATTTTAGAAGTTACAGGGGGGGGGGGCGACACATTTTAGCACTTTGGAAGTGTCTCTCTTACAAACTATTCAGTTTAGAAAAAAAAATGATACTAGTAACATCAATATCATTTTTGAAGACCTATCCATAGAAACCACCACGTATGGGTTTGATGAAAAAAAAAAATTTGAGTTTCAGTTCGCCACAATGAATGCGGTTCACAGAATACATCTACTTACCAAATTTCAACAGCATAGTTCTTATAGTTTCGGAAAAAAGTGGCTGTGACATACGGACTGAGAGACATGACGAATCTATAAGGGTTGCGTTTTTTGCCACTCGGCAACGGAACCCTAAAAAGTACCAGATGATGGATGGACCTCCCTACATGAAATTTCAAACATTGTTGCCTGCTTATCCATTCGCGGATATGTACATTTAAGCATATGAAGAAAAAATACCTACCTTCAAGTACCATTATAAACTGCAGTACGTAATTATCTACTGACAGTGATATCCTAATAAACATGAATATTGGAAAACGGTAAATTGTTATTCACACACGAACGGACGCCTATATAGAACGTATCCGTTGGGCAAATATCTCGATCGACCTTCAGATTTCACTGCAGCAGGGCAAAAGCAATACCTACATTCCAGCACGTCGGTAATGACGCGGCAAGAGAAACGCGACCGAATTCGCGACCATACATTTGACACAATGCCGGTTCATCGGCACGGTACTCCGCCGACCGCCGGTACCCGCCGCCCGCCGGCCCCGGCGCGGCGTCGCGGAGGCGTCTTCGCAGGTGCGTGCGCGCAGGTATCGGCCCCCCCGCGCAGGCCCCGACCCCGCGCCCCTCGAGCCTCACCGGCCATCTTGAATTCCGCTCACTCAGAGCCGCGCGCGACTCGCGGACAGCGCACGTACTCGCGTCACCTCGCGATATATCTGTGTTGTGTTCAGTGTCATGTTGTGGTAGTGAAGTGGCATAATGGAATCGACGCCGATATGTCGGTGCCGCGTGCTCTACCTCGGCTCGGCAGTCCCGCAGCAGAGCAAGGACGGTCTGCAGGGTATCCAGGAGCCACTGCGCGAGTTGTACCCGGATAAGGGCGCGACGAGCGGTGGCATTGACTCGTGGCTCTCGGTGTGGTCGAATGGCATCTTGTTGGAGAACATTGACGAAAGTGGAGCTAGGGTAGCACGGTTCTTTCCAATCTCGAGTCTCCATTATTGTGCGGCGGTACGGCGTGTGACAGTGGAGGGTGCTCCTCGTTTCCTGCCACTGGATTCTCCGTTCGCACGCGCCCCCGCTCCGAGGCGACCGCCGCTGTTCGCGGCTGTTCTTCGTCGGACGCACGGAATTAAGGTGCTGGAATGTCACGCGTTTATCTGCCGACGTGAGGCGGCTGCAAATGCTCTAGTTCGTTGCTGCTTCCACGCATACGCTGACAGTTCGTATGCCAAACGTCTGGAAGCTGAGCGCACACCTTCACAACTACCCGACCAAGACGAGGAATTGGAAGCGTACGATGGTGATGAGAACCATAAAGTGTGGGTTGGTGAGACTGAGCGTGACGATGCGAGCGATGAGATCCCACACACAGCACGAGCACCTCGCCCGAGACAAATAACGCGCCCAGCGTCTGTACCACCGCCACCACCTCCGCCTGAAGAGCCGAAGAAGAAGGCTACAACTAAAAAGTCAAAGAAGAAATCGTCAGCGTCTGCTGATGAGTTATACGCTGGCCCGCCTGGAGTAATGAATGGGCGATCTCTGGGGCGAGCGCCACCGGCCTGGGCTGGCGGACATCCTCTTGTATTAGTTGCGCACCCGTCTGCTACGCTGCCACACGCGCGTCCAGCCACCTTGGGCCATCGCGGACGCGTCCCCGCAGCTTTAGCCGCAGGACCATTCCCACCAGGCCCTCCTGGACCTCCGGGACATGGTCGCGGTCGCCTGCAGTACGCTACAGTGGACCCGCGGCGCTCTAAGCCCCCCCCAGCTGCACTGAAAGCAGCGCAAAGTATGACAGGGTTGGAGGCAACGGACGATCCTGGTGGTATCTACAGGAAGAAAGGGCACTTAAACGAGCGTGCTTTCTCATACAGCATCAGGCAGGAACATCGCAGTCGATCGCATGGCTCACTTGCGAACTTGAAATTCGCAGCTTCACCCGAGGTAAGAGCGTCATTTGTTGTTTTTCTTAATTATTATCGAGTGTATAGTCAGCTGTTAGTAGAACAGTTGTTAAGTTAATAGTTAACTTCGCGTGGACACGATCGAGGTCCTTGAACAAATTAGATTTGACGGCTACTTGCATTTTTTATTTGATCGTAGCAACGCTGATCAAAGTACTTTTGAATGAAGGAATTTACAGGACGAAAGCGTTTAATCAAAATGGACTTGACTGCGGTCAATCTTCCGTAAAGGTGCTTGGACAAACTATATTTGATGTTTTTTGGATTTTATTTTGATCGTAACAGTACTGATCAAAGCGCTTTTGGAAAGCGGCGACCACAAGCAGATATCAATCGATGTGTTTTTTCCTTTTAAAAGAAAGAAGGTATAATTAACAGAGCTTAACATTAAAATTATTTTTGATTCCTGGTACAATCTTAGAACAGCTTGACATAAGGCCCTTTTTTCAATACCTTCAGGTCTCTGTGATGCACCAGATCCCCTAGGTCGTGTCAAATCTTCAGCCAACATCTGATATTAACAATAAATAACAAATAATTGCTGACTATAGATATATTTACTTATTGTTGGTATTCTAAAATGAACACAGGGCCTAAAAAATACCGGCAACTGAGTCTGGTTTCCTTACGATCTTCTGTCAGGTGAACGTTTATCCTAAAATGCCCAAGGTGCTAGTCAAATGCGTGCTGAGTTAGCAGCGACAATATCAGAATGGCCAGACGCAAAAATAATAATAATAAAGCAATGAACCGTGATAGATAGTGACTTTTATCAAATATAAAATTCAAGCAGATTTTGACTGTGTCAATGCATATAATGCTAACATGTGCTGATATTATTGACTCATAGTATATGAATCTGACGTAGGTAAACTCCTTTGATTGTTGCAACGTGTCCCTTCTTCATTTGTGCATTGGAAAGCGAGCGAACCATGCATTGGGTTTGCCTATTCTCACATTCCGATATGAGGTATGTAGGTACTATGAATATTCATCGGTCAATTGCCAGGCGTAACTAATAGTAGGGTCAAGATAGTAAAATGAACGACTGCAGCTTTCTCCGTATGATTAAGCGGGCTCGCTACTGACAAAGGGTTTGACCTCGAGGTTGTCTCGATGGCGATGTTGTAATCGAGTCTGGGTGTATATTTTGTTCGTCAATTTTCTGAAATATTTACCGCTAAAGCTGAACTTAAAAGCTATAAAAATGGTGACAATTATTTAGCGTAACCCTTTAAGAGCCTATGACATTGAATACTAGCTGCGCGCCCTGGCTTCACCCCGCCGCAACAATATCACCTTATCCGTGGACTTTCCTAAATTTTTCTTCCATACAAACCTTGTTCTGACAATAATAAACACAAAAAAAAAATGAATTATCCAATTTGGTGCAGTCGTTCGGAAGTTATGCGCGTACATATTTACAGTTTGGCGATTCATTTTTATTTATATAGATTACCTACTTAAGCATCTAGGTACAGCACCAAGGGGATTTCCGCACGAAAAAAAAAAAACAAAAAAAAGGTACAGCACCATCTGGTGAAATTGGAATAAATATGTATAGTGGGCAATAATATTGGGAGTATTTTAGGGATGAATTTTGATTTATATTTGTTACAAAATTACCCCATTGAGAAGAAATATATATATATATTTTTTTTTATATTTAGGACACGTCAATTTGACTTCACCTCGCCTGATGGTAAGCTGAAGGTAAAGTCTCTGGAAAGAGGGTCACCATTACATACACGTACCATGTTAACAATACTCAGCTTGACGGCCTCATCAGAAGAGGATTGTCGTCGCAGCACCACGTGACACCCACCGGTTCCACTAGTGCTGCGACCACAATCCCACTGCCCGGCTATGCACTGCTGACCCCTGAACGCAATCAAACCGAAATTGGATTACTATGGAGGGTTTTTCGCAATCGTGCACGGTGGTACCTACCCGGCCGAATTTTGTGACAAATTTGTGTCATCAAAGAAATGTAAATAAAAAGATTGTTGATGTAAATAAAAAGATTATTTCGTAAGAAAATCAATTGATTATGGACGAACATGGTTTTGATGTCTTATGGCTTTTCCTAAAGATTTAGATCGTAAAAAGAGAACATCTAGGACAGGACTTGAACCCGCGACCAGTCCCTTACAGGGGGAATGCTCTGACCAACTGCGCCACCTAGACACGTTATGGCTTTTTATCTTAACCAAGATGATAATGGGCTCTCCCATTTTCATTTTGGTTAAAATTCTATATAGACTTAAATTCTAAACAAGGTATTGTATGACGAAAGTGAATATTGTTATGGCAATTTTGATATTAGCAACGGTTGAAAGTTCGTATTTCATCTATAATACTAGACATGTTTATTTGAAGATGGAGCTAGTCCTATTAACGTGTTCGGGGCCCAAGTCAAACTTCACCTTCAAACCGGTACACTTGCCAATATACTGACGAGCCTCTGACGCAGCCTTTCCTCTGCGTTGGGAGTCGCACCAAGCTATATAAAAATGGTTGGGGTAGTATGGACCATGGACTCCGAGGTTTTCTTTTTCATACTACTTAGGTGGCAGAAAAGCGGTAACCGTTTCCCATCAGGTGGGTCGTGTGCTGTCTGCCACCTAAGTGATATACAAAAAAAAATCTTTGGAACCATTCCACTTATATATATTCTACAAGTAAGCATAGTTTAACTATATAGCGTGTGTTATGGGTTCTAAAATGCGGATAAACATAATACTCTTTTTTTTTATTTGAAAGGTATTCATTTGAAAGGTTAATTATCCTCGATGGACATAGGCTGTATTATGTATAAATTACGATGTCTTGAGTTCAAAACAAACTGATATAAATGTATAATGATAAAATTTGATAAATACTAAAATATTTACCAACCCTTTTTTTCATTGGAACACATATGCCAATAATTGCCGGTAGTTTTATAATCCTCAGAGTACAAAGTTCATATATTTTATGTGTTGTTTATTATTTGAAGAAAACTTTTGGAGCTAAGGTGATCAGTAAATTAGAATTTGTTAAGCTACTTTTGTCGTCGACTGTACATATAGCCATCACATTGTATTTATAACTGCGATAAACACAAACTTATAATACGTGATGTTACCACCCACATTAAGTAATACCGTGGAATGTAAACGTCTACGTAACCCATCAACTTACTGTACTTGACTCACTTACGAATAAATCAACGAATATTTTAACCTTCACACACGCGTCGAATATTGTGACACTTATACCCGCGCATGGTCTGTGAGACCGAAAGTGCTGATGATGGAGATAGTCATATTTATGAAACGCAAAGTGTGTCTATGACGTAAACCCACCCTGATAATAACCATTTGGCCTATATGCTAGGCTAATTTTAATAACTATTATTCTTCATTAAAAATTATTTGTAAAATGCGCGGTGTAGGTTTCCGTTGGCCGTACCCCACATGAAACTGATCCCGGGATGAAATGTCTTCTACGTGTTAATCCAGGAAATAGTCTATCTATATGCCAATTTTTATTCAAATCTGTTCAACAGTTTACGCGTAATTGAATAACAAACATCCAAATATCTAAACATCTTTACAAACTTTCACATTTATAATATTAGGTCGTTTCATATGAAATTGCCGTTTTTCTTGAAGAAATTGGAGGAAACCCAATTTTCAGTACTAACATTTTTGCATTTTTTTTAATAATGACAAATCCAAATTTGATGTTTTTTTTTGTGTATGAATGAGACAACATTAAGCTAACAAACAGCAACTTTTATTACATTTTTGAAAAGTGACAGCTGTTAAGTAATCGAATTAATTCATCAAGCGGCCAATAAAAACAAAATTTAATACAGAGTTGTAAAATCTTCAAATCAACTTTCAAACAAAATATAAATAATAGAAATAGCTATTAAATTACAGGAATAACGAACTCATGAATTTGTAAGAAAATTTCATATGTAACGTCATTAGAAAACAGGACCGATTTGAAGTTGATCAAGAACTATGCAGTAAAATACATAAATATCTTAGGATATTCTGTACAGTCCTCCTTAGACCCCAAGCATTGCTTAACTAGCATGTATTAATAGGTTCTAGAATGCGGATAAATATTATATTTAGAAAAATTTAATTTTTTAAATAAAATATGCTCATTATACATATAAATACTCATACAAATGAAAATATACATATTCATGCATAAAAATATTTACACAGAGCGGGAGTCGAACCTGCTATCTCTGACATAGCAGTCGAACCCTCTACCGTAACGCCACAGGGGTCAAGCCAAACGTACGAGAACATTTTTGGTCTCACAGACCTATCTGGGAATACGAAGGTTAAAGACCTTCTTTGTGCCCGTTTTTTGATGCAATACCTATTGCCTGTGAGAGAAGAAAGCCTTACAGCAGGTTTTGGGTAATCATTTGCAATCAAACAATGTTGAGTTAGCAAATTGTGTCAACTGGTAAAATGTCGTAACCGATACACTGTGCACAATATAATACTATAGAGCGTCGGTAGTTTAGTGGTTAAGGAGTCAGCCTTACGATTGAGAGATCCCGAGTTCGAATCCTGGCCGACGGTAACCCACTCCTAACATAAGCAATTTAGCTTGGCTGGTGGAGTTAACGGAAATACTTTTTTTTTTCTTTATATTTAGTCCGTCAAATTGACTGCACCCCGCCTGATGGTAAGCTGAGGTGAAGTCCAAAAAGTAGTGGCCACCATTTCCAGTGTACCCCTAGAATGGTGGCCCCTACCTCGACGGCCTCCACAGATGTTTTTTCACGCCCCGCTTAAAGAGAGAAGGATTGTAGGTAGAAGGGAACACGTTTATTTATTTTTTTATATTTAGGACACGTCAATTTGACTTCACCTCGCCTGATGGTAAGCTAAAGGAAAAGTCTCAGGAAAGAGGGTCACCATTACATACACGTACCATGTTAACAATGGTGGCACTCAGCTTGACGGCCTCATCAGAAGAGGATTGTCGTCCCAGCACCGCGTGACACCCACCGGTCCCAGTAGTGCTGCGACCACAATCCCCATGTGTGGGTAAAGCGACTGGAACGCTTTATGGTGGTGGTGGTGCTTTATGGTCCGACAAAAAAAGGAGTCACCAAACCGCTTGGTTCGCGATGGTATCGATTGCGCTGTATGAGGATGACACCTAAGTCCTGCACATGTTGTTCGGGACAAGAAGGGAGAAGGAGGAATCAATTGGAATAGTTCATCGGAACATTCACCATGGTATATGCGATAGAATACTGCCAAGGAGGCTATATCTCTACGCAGCTGCATAGGCTCTAGGGGAGGACTATCAATGAACCGGACTATCAATATTAGTAATTTTGGTTTTTTTTTGGTCTCACTACCATGGATACAATTTTATACAATCCTATTTGTGCCCCATGACGTGTCGTTGCCTGTAACATACTTCAAACTCACATAGCATCCATTTAACCCATACAAGTATTAGTTTTACAATAATGTGTTGAAATTTACCCGATTTGTTGACATTTATAATTACTGCTCCGCTCTTCCGAGTAGTAGCGTAATGATATATAACCTATAACCATTCTCGGGTCGTCAGACGCCGGGGTGTAAGGTTGCCCACAAGGCATTTCCCTCGCACCCTGAGCCGATCTTGTACCTTTCAAATGGTGAAAGATTTTTTCCAATAAGTGCAGTGGTTCCGAAGATAGCCCTAAATATTTAAACAAACTCTCAAAATTCGGTCTATCTCTTTATAATATTATAGTATAGGTTATATTATTACGCTCTATATTATTATTGTTCTCGTAAAGAGGGCATTCACCGATTTCAATGTTATCTTGAATAAATTTTACCGACTTATCTAAGTTATTTACAAAAAGTAATGTTTTTTTTTGTTATACACAATAGAGAAAGAATCGTACTTAATTATAAACATTATTTATTTAAATTTATAATATTTTAGAATATAATTTAACGAAAACTGTTTTGGAAAGTGTTGAAAGAGGCTTTCACGAATTTGAAAGTACCATCCTTAGTCTACTGTGGGTGTATGGGTTTTTTTTTTTTTTTAGGAAACCCCTACGTGCTTCACCCCAGCGGTGCTGACGATGGGGTGGGTGTATCGGAATCGGACCGACTAATCCCTGATTTCTCGGGGCTCCAGCCTATGGCCCAGCTCCAGCGCCTCATTGCGCCATTGGTATAACAGCGAAAGCGTCAGCTAGGAGACATGCCACCTCGACGGAGATCGTGCGATACCCCCTGATGACTCTGACGGCCATCGCTTTTAACGGGCTGTTTAGAACAGCCACGTTGCGGGCCGCCAGAGTCTCCGCCCATACGGGTGCCCCGTACAGGGCCATGCTTCGCACGATTCGCCTGTATGGGCTTAATCTAGATCTTCAGGGTACCAAGCCGGTACACTTACTTGCAGAATTTCCTCTCGGGGTTAGACAGCAGGCGCTGCCATAAAAAATGAAATGACTAGTATTCCTGTTAACCCCTCCAGCAAAGCTAAATTGCTTGTGTTAGGAGTTGGGTTCACGTCGGTAGTGAAACACCCAGGCTTCGAATCTGAACCTCGCGATTACAAAGCCGTCTCCTTAACCACTAAGACACACGCTTGTGAGATTTAAGAAGAAGATTAACATCAATAGTTTAAAAGATGTTTCATTCACATCCTATATTAGTAATAATGTATGTGGCAAGAAATACTTGAAGGTCAAACTTATCGTACCAAGGTATCAACACGTTTGTTTAAACGTGCGAAAAAGATCCAATTGCACGAGTGACGATGACGTGCGCCCGCGACGTCCTCGTGCTATGTAAACAAATTCCGATTAGTATACGGTTTTGTGTTCTTTTTGCGGTTTAACACGTTTCTGTTGATACTGATATGAGCGGAGAGGAGATGTGTAGGACCCAATATGTGATACTAACAATGAAGTTGAAGAGTTTATTTGTTTGAACGCGCTCGCGGGACCTACATGTGCGATTTTAAAACTTCTTTTTGCCTTTAATAGCCCAGTTCTTGGGGAAGATTATAGGCTATTTGGTATTACGCTGAGGATTTAGGAGCCGAAAAAATATGGGCAAGACGCCGACGGGCGGGTGATGAGACGCGATAATATAGATCCGAGTACGTGTAAATCTATGTAACATAAAAAAAACATAACATAAACTCACGCCTATATCCCCGAAGGCGTAGGCAGAGTTGCTATCACCTGGGAATCAAAAAACCTGGGATCGACCCCGAGACCTCGTCTCAGCAGTCCATTACCCATACCACTAGGCTACCGCGCTAAAATCTATGTATATAAAACAAAGTCATGTTAGTGATGACCGAGATGACCTCAAGAACGGGTGGATCGATTTTCATAATCTTAGATTTTTTATGTTTTATTTCGTGCCATTTTGTGGTTTTATTTTCGCTATGAAAACTCCCCGCTGGCCAGCGGGTTGCACCCAAAGCCTGCACTTTCGAGCCTGGGTTCGCTTTCCTATTTCTTCCCATAATATAATTTGATTACCTTTTACGGGAACGACTGCAGTCTGATTTCCTAATCCCAAGGGTTTTTGTATGTTTTTAAAAAGTTTTTATATTCATAAAAATATACATACGTTACTTAAATGCAACAGTAAACATGGGCACTTTTATAAATTTTATCAGGCTGAGGCGTCTTCTTTTTTAGTAACGTGTGGAAACCCCCACGGGCTTCGCCCCATCGGTGCCGACGATGGGGTGGGCGTGTCGCAATCGGACCGACTAAAACCACACAGCTTCCTTCCCAAGTGTCCATTGCCGGGCACCCCGGGTAAGCCCTTGAAAGGATAACCCCAGGGTTACCGGCGGACATTTGCCGCCACGGTGGCCTCGCCTGGTGGGGTCGGGTTTTATCCCGCATCGGTGAGTTAGCAGGCGTGTGTAGGAAACACACGACACGCCTCCGCCACGGCCTGCTTCTGTAAGGATGGCGAGTCGGCCAACTGCCGTCCTCAGGCCCCAATCATGGAGGCTGAGGCGCCTACAACAATGATTAATACTTCTAACACTTAAATACTGAATTTGAGACACTAATAACATGTAACAATTATGCAATGCATGCAATCGCAAGGGTAAGTTCACTTCCGTAAAAAAAGTATCGTAATATATTAAAAAAAGGTGGAAGCCGCTTAATCGTATTAAATAAACATTTAAAAATATGCTCAAAGATTTTCCACTAGCTCATATTAGTACCAGCTTATTCCTTGGTTCAACAAACTGCAGTTGCATCAAGGCGACATTTTCTAACTGGTTTGACTCGATTAATCGCTGTTACCGCACAGACGGGCCACTAACCACGCCTGCTTGTAGCCCGTTTAGGTAACTGCTGTTCGTTTATCACCATCTTAAATCATTTTAAAATGAGATGGCATGCCTATTTGTTAGACTATGTCCGCGGCTCTGTACGTTCCCACGACCCACAGGTATAGAGTGTAATTTTTAAGTGAATGTGGATGGCCAAATCTGGTTAGGAATATTGATCTATCAAAAATCCAATGATGCAGTTTCAGTTTTAGTCAAAATCGGGCCCGAGACTTTTGAGTGCTTTTCGCTATTCCTCGTAGTTTTGGATTTAACCATTCACGCTCATTTGAAAAAAGCATCAGCAGATAAAAAGTAGTCATCATCATCATCCTCCTAGCAATTTCCCAAATTAAATTTATCTTTTATTATCATGCGTACGCGCACTCCCATATAAAAGACATCAACGCGTTAAATGAACATAACGTGAATTCAAATATTTCACATACAACATGAACAGCGTAAAACTATGGGCTCCAAAGAGTTCTACAGAGGTGTGTTTTTAAACATCCACATTTTTTGCTACCTACAGGTCAAGAATACTTTTTCTTATACCACGTATGTGTCAGACAAGCTCACTGTCCACCTGATGAGAAACGGTTACCGCCGCCTATGTGCAATATCAGGGGCATCACACTCGCGCTACCGACCCTGCTGCTGTCCAAAGAATACGGTTTGACACAGATCTGCTACTATAAATTAAAAAAAAACTGATAAGAATAGTTGATATTGTCGTCAAGTTTACACGAATGTCACACATTGAAATATAAAAGCAACCGAAACGTCGGGATCAATGTAAAATATAAAATAACATCAAATAAATCGCGATCGCGAAAAATAGTTTTAGTTCAATGATAAGACTAGTGTTGCCCGATGCACAACCAATGCAAGACCAAGACGAGACTTTAGTTTCGCATTGGGTAACACTAAATAAGACTATTGGACCCAGAAAAAAGAATCCGAACCACGAGCTAACCGGTTCACCTGCTGATAGACGGACGAGGATCTAGCGCAGGTTTTTCTCTCAGGGTTAGAAGGTCAGACGGCAGTCGTTCCCATAAAAGCCAAGCCAAGAGGAGAAATTTGATGACACAAATTTGTCACAAAATTCGGCCGGGTAGGTACCACCGTGCACGATTGCGAAAAATCCTCCATAGTAATCCAATTTCGGTTTGATTGCGTTCAGGAGTCAGCAAGTGCATAGCCGGGCAGGAGGATTGTGGTCGCAGCACTAGTGGGACCGGTGGGTGTCACGCGGCGCTGCGACGACAATCCTCTTCTGAAGAGGCCGTCAAGCTGAGTGCCACCATTGTTAACATGCTACGTATATGTAATGGTGACCCTCTTTTATGAGACTTTACCTTCAGCTTACCATCAGGCGAGGTGAAGTCAAATTGACGTGTCCTAACATAACATAACTTCACACCTGTATCCCCGAAGGGGTAGGCAGAGGTGTATTACACACCCACGATTCGCCAGTTATGTTAAGGTCCCAATGTAATAGGGGGCGAGCCTATTGCCATCTACCGGGCACATTATTAAGCGAGCGATAATTAACATTTATTAATGCACACATAACTACGAAAAGTCAGAGGGCGGCCGGCAGAGAGTGCCCGGGGCGACTGGGGATCAAACTCGAGACCTCGTCTCAGCAGTCCGTTACGTACGCCACTGGGCTATCGCTGCTTTGACGTGTCCGAAATATTAAAAAAAAAGAAGAAGTAAACGAACCCTGGGCTCCGAGATGCAAGCCTCGGGTGCCACCGGGAGCAATGCTAAGATCATGATGATTCATATTTAGTCAAGTTTTATATAAAACCTTAAATGTATAGGGGACGGTACCCATCTTCATATAATTACTCTTAAACCGACCGCTACACACTAACTTGGCACATTGACCGTCTGACTGCGCGTGCGACTACAAAAATACAAACTCATTCACTATAACCCTTATCACTTACATCTTAAAGTCTATTGTCGTTCAACCTAACGAATGTTACTTCATTAACAGATCGGCCATGCTGTCTGGAACACCCACATTAAGTTTACAGTTCATATAGATTCTACTGCGATGGACTAAAGTACAATTTCGTTTGAAGAATATTGTAGATAAAGTTGTAGAAATGACAATGAAAGATTGTCTCACGAATGGCGGCGGTTAAGTGAACTAGTGCAGTATAACTATGAGATTTTAAACTTGATTGGATTCTACCTATATGACGCGTTCGGCGAGGCAATCATGGTACGTTTACTGTTGTCGTAATACGCTTTTATACAGCTAAGGTTGTAAACTAAGGTAGAGGTAAGTAAGTAAAGGCAGAACATCAAAAAGATGTTCTGCCATGATCTTCAAAGCCTAATCCATCATCAGCTGCAAACCGGTACAGCTGCTAATTGCCGGACAAGACTCTGGCGCAGGCTGTCAGACGGTAATCACTCCCATTAAACCGTATAAATAAAAATAATAGTAAATATTCTACGACATTTTACACAGCACTATCTAGATCCAAAGTAAGCATAGTTTAACTAGCTTATGTTATGGGTTCTAGTTAGTAGATAAACATACTTAGATACTTTTTTTTTGTGAATACATAAATATTATACATATAAACACCCAGACCAATGCAAATGCACATATTCATACATAGAAATATTCGCACTGAGCGGGAATCGAACCCGCGACCTCCGACTTTAACATTGAACATTCTAATATTGTTAATTTCAGTTAAAAATATCAATACAACGTTGAATAATAACTACGCAATTTTTATATCATCTGAAATGCTTCTAAGCTACTTAACCAGTCCATGTTTCTTGCTATTTAGTTTCTTATCAATCAGATTTCTGATCTTAATTTGACCTACGCAGTTGCTTGCAGTTGCGTAGAGGTATTTGCTCTTTGACAGTATTTTACCGCCTGTAACATGGCGAGTGTTTAGATGAGCTCTTCCAATTAGTTCCACCCTCTCCTTTCCTATAAAGAACAACACGTGCAAGGCTGAGGTATCACCCTCCCATGGTGCAAACAATTCCATCAATAACCATGCGGTTTGGATCCTCTTGTCTTTGCCGCACCATCAATTTCATCAGTTGGAATTCTTTACCAGCACACGTGTTTCCTTCTTCCTACAGTCCCGGGTGCTTTAAGAGGGGCGTGAAAAAGCATCTACTGAGGCCGTCAACCTGAGGGAAACTATTGTAACATTATCGATGTCTGTAATTGACCCTGGGGTATCCTTTCGAGGGCTTACCCGGGGTGCCCGGCAACGGACACTTGGGGAGGACGTTAGTCGAGACACGACATAACCACCCCCGCTGGCCGGCGGGGGGGTATCCGAATGGATTTCCGCACGTAAAAACAAAAAAAAAAGTCTGTAATTGAGACCCTCATTCCTGAGACTTTACTTTTAGCTTACCATGCATCAGACGAGGTAAAGTCATCATTATCATCATCTGAGCGCTGCATCCGAGGCTATACCTCGGAGCCCGGGGTCCGCTTTCTTGCTTTTTCTTCTCCACTTCGCACGATCTTGGGCGTCCATCTTAGTGAGACTATTAGCAAGACATATTGACGGCCTCTGTGGCGTAGCGGTAGAGCATTCGACTGCTACGACAGGGGGCGTGGGTTTGATTCCCTCTCAGTGCAATGAATATATCTATTTGCATTGGTCTGGGTGTTTCTATGTATAATATGTATGTATTAAAAAAAAAAAAAAAGTATATAAGTATTTTTATCCAAATCCGCTTATCCGCATTCTAGACCCCATAACACAAACTAGTTAAACTATGCTTACTTAGGGTCTAGAAAGCGCTGTGTAGAATGTCGTGGAATATTTACTTAGGGGAGTTAATTGACGCTGGGTTCTGAGGCCTCGAATGCAGCCGGAAGCCAGCCTCACCTGCTGGCTGGCGATCAGTGGACGAGGCGCTGGCGCAGACTTTCCTCCCGGGTTTGGGAGGTAGCAGTCGCTCCCGCAATAGCCAAGTTAAGCCAAATCTGTAAGAGATTAGGAGAGCAGATCCCGGGCTTCACAAAAAAAATTTTTTAATACCACTCAGGTGGCAGAATAGCATACAGCTCATCTGATGGGAAGCGTTTATCGCGGCCTATGGACAAGTGCAACATTAGGGGCGTCACGCTCGCGCTGCCGACCCTGTAAAAACCTTCTATTTTTAGGGATTTTCTTTAGAAAAGCCCTATTGCTATGGAGTTGTCGTCGACGTCGTCGTCGTTGCCAATTTTCTGTCACGGTTTTGGGTATGAAGGAGATGAGCTATCGAGTTGCTGTTTTCGGCAATAGATTCGTGCTGGGTTGAACCATTGCAAGATAAAAAAAAATCGCAAAAAATCTCAATAAAAAAAAAACGCAAAATCGAAAATCCCTTGTATTCGACTGAGCTCGTCTCAGGAATTCAACTTGTTTATCTAATTTGATGCATTCAAAAAACTTCTATCCCACTTCCTACTAACATCATAAATGTGAAAGTTTGGATGGATGGATGGATGTATGGATGGATGTTTGTTACTCAATCACGCCAGAACGGCTGACACGATCTGGCTGAAACTTGGTACAGGGATATACAATTTTTTTTTTTATAAGAATATTAGTAACCGAAATTACTAATATTCCCTCTAACCCTGCCAGCTAAGCTTAATTGCTTGTGTTAGGAGTGGGTTCACGTCGGTAGTGTAATGCCCAGGATTCGAACCCGGGACCTCTAGATCATAGGGTCGACTCCTTAACCACTTAGCTACCGACGCTTATATTATATTATTTATTACGCTTATTATATTTATTATTACGCTTATAGGACATAGGCTACTTTTTATCCCTGGAATAGGTTCCCATGGGAAGCGGGAGCGGGATCGAAATTCCACGCGGGCGGAGCCGCGGGCAACAGCTAGTACTATTTCAAAATTGTTAATTAGTTGTGTCTGTACATTGGAGATATTTAAAAAAAATACTTGGGTTATGTTAAATTAACAATTATGAACGCAATTTATTTTTTGAATTCTTGTCTGTTCGCGATGAATGCAAAACCTACTGAACGGATTTTGATTCAGTTTTTTATTAGAACCGCGGTAGCCTAGTGGTATAGGTAATGGACTGCTGAGACGAGGTGTCGGGTTCGATCCCAGGTTTTACAATGGCACACACCAATGACTTTGCTTGATGATGCTTTTCGAAGTTATGTGTGTATTTATCGCAGGTTTATAAGTGCCTGGTTAATGGCAATAGGCTCGCCTCCTATTACATTGGGACCTAAACATAAACTGGCGAAATGTGGGTGCTAGCACCTCTGCCTATCCCTTCGGGGATATAGGCGTAAGTTTATGTATGTATATATGAATTTTTTATTAGAAAGGTCTTTGTCAGACTTAAAATTTTAGTTTTATTGCAATTGGTTAAGTAGAACCGGAGATATGGCCAAAAAACGAGCCCCGACATCCACGCGGAGCCGCGGGCATCAGCCAGTATATAATAAAAATGGTTCTACTACAATTTTTTTCTGTCTACCGCTTTAGGAATACGTCGTGATGATATATATGTGTGTGTAAGTAGAACAAGTATCTAACTATAGGCAAATTTTCTGCAGGTGCTTAACAATAAGAAAATATTGATACTATCCACTGCCATCTCCTCAGCCGTGGGTTGAGTAAACATTTCGAAACATACACGTATTACTACGAGAATAATGTTTTGAAATATGCGTCTATCTCTGTCCCTCTCGTATACCAAACTGAGATAGCAATATAAGTTAATGCCTGACGCACCCGTTTGATAAGACGATAATGTGAAAACTGTTTTAGCGCCTAAATCTTTCAATTATTCGACCGAGCATGACGTATGCGTTTGTTTAGTTATTTTGACAATTGCCATTGCGATGTGTATTGGTTCGATTATCGTTTTGGAATACTAATTCTGTGTTTACAGTCAGATTCGAGTCTTCCTTTGTTCAAAGGTTGCATAGGGGACGCGTCGGATAATTCCATCAAATGGTTAAAGTTGATTATTATCAATTTCGGCGATGGCCGGTGTCAGCCGGGGTGCGAGGGAAATGCCTTATGGGCTACATTACACCCCGGCGTATGAAGACCCGAGACGGAGTGCGGTTTTAGTCGGTTTAAGTCCAACATAACCACCCCCGCTGGCTGGCTGTCCGAAGGGATTTCCGCACGGAAAAAAAATGTGTGACGCCCCTAGTGTTGCACACGTCGATAGGCCGCGGTAACCGCTTCCCATCAGGTGGACCGTGTGCTTGTCTGCCCTACCACCAAAGTGATGAAAATGATAAAAATGAAGTGGGAAAAAAATTCTGAAAAAAAAAAAAACATATTATTGTTTGTGGATCAATACATTATTTTCCTTGTAATGATCCATTCTCGATATTATGTATTTAGGGCCCTGTTAAGATCTTGGGGGCCAAGTCAACCTCACTAGCTAGCCAGTACTCCTGCTGATTGACGCACGAGGCTCTGGCGCCGGCATTTCTCTCGGGTTTGGGAGGCCGTTTGTGCCGATACCACATATACCCAGCGCCATCTAGCGACAACAAGTGGAATTGCTTCGATACCAATCCTGAATCGCGAAAGGGAAGTTCGCGCGCTGGTATAACATATATACAACATCCCTACGACAACCGTTGGGCCGCGGCCCGCCAGGCGTGATCACCTTGCCTGGTAGGACGATCCTCCCTTTGTGTTGGAGGAACAATCGCACTCCGTTCCTCCACACTTAAAAATTAATTTAATTTCAAATCACAAAAGTAAAATTATGACTTGAGAACCTTTTAATTTAACTTTCATAAGGAATTTTAAATAGTTAGAAATAACACTATACGTGACTAACTATTAAAAATTAGTAGTTTAGAACGGAAATCAATTACCATCACTAATTGTTCCTGCATTTATACCAAGATTAATACTCGGTACAATGCTGAAAGTGTTAGCGAAAGTGTTCAATGCAGAGTTAACTGCCAATTATGGCAAAAAATATAAGTGAATGGGCGGCTGGACCGGGGAAGTAGGTATCTCGTTCTCACTTCATCGTTATATCGAGTTTTATTAGTAACTAGCAACCCGTATATAGGTTTTTTAAACTCAAGCCTTTGTAGTTTACACATAATTATCCTAGATATATAAACAAACTTACAAAATTCGGCTTCTCTCTTTAATATAAGTAGGAATATGCTGGTATAAAAAAAAAGTATATGCTGGTCGCTGCGCAGGCCAAAATCTGCCGTGATTTCTGGGCGATTTCCCTCTTAGGTAATATCTGTTCACCCTGGTAACACTCAACTCTACCTGGGCATCAGAACTTAGACCACACGCAAATATAAGCGCAAAGCTATCTTCAAATCGTGATAATTGAGTCCTACGGAATTTACCCCTAGCATTTCGATGGCCAACACGCAAATCATAAATTGATTGATAAGTAAAACTATATGAATCATCTGTTAGCTCATTGTCGGTGGCGTGTTCTCGCTACGAGCGCTATTAACTATTTAACAAGCTATTGTGTTTCACCAGGTCTCGCTCGGTTGGCAACGGACGCCATAATTGCACATAAATGAACAAAACAATACACTGTTTGGTTCTTGAAATATCGATACTTGTTTTACGTGTCTATGGTCGATGGAACTGTCTTATGGGCGGAACAAATAAAAAAAAAATTAGCAATTTTTTTTCTTAAATCCCCATGACAATGTTCTATTAATTTATTTTCTTTTTTAAAGTTCTGGTAACTGAAATTACTGATATTCCCGATAATCCCTTCAGCTAAGCTAAATTGCTTGTATTAGCAATTTGTTCACGTCGGTAGTGTAATGGCCAGGATCCAAACCCGGAAGTCTCCATCGTAAGGCTGGCTTCTTAACTACGGAGTCTGAAATTGTATGAAGTACACCTTTTGCTCCCTAGTAGATAAACCCTTGTGGAGTGTAAAGGGCCTAGCGAAAATCTTCGGAGCCCATTTCACCTGCTATTCGGTTGACGGACGAGGCTCTGGCGGGTACCGCTTTTCTCTCGGGTTGGCGGATCAGAGGGTATTTGGTCCCGTAAAAGCTAAAATAAGCCAGTAGGAGAGCGCACCCCCCAAAGTACTAGCTTTGTATATAACCGGGACTAACGCTGTGATGATGATGATTGTCATTAATTAGGTCAACATCTCTGTATAGTTAACGACCAAAAGAAAATTGGTTAAATTGGAAATGGTGCCAACTCGCTCGTTCGAGCGAGTTGGCACCACTCCACTCGCGCCAGTTGACGAATAAATGTAGTTTACAGTTTTAGTTGTAACTTCTCGTTGTATATCCTTTACCTACACTGGAATGTTGTAGCCAGCATTCAGTCCAATGAGATGTGATTATATATCTGGTTCTAGTACGGCTGCTTTTTAACAGCCGCAAGTCACTTGGTATTGAAACTACGGGTTGGTGTTTTTTTTTTAGGATATATTACACAGTGCTATCTCGATCTAATGGCTGGTTTTAGGACACGAATAAAATAAAATAGAATTTTTCTTAAATTTTATTCAATTTCTTTAATTTATTAGAAGTTAATTTTTATTTAAATTAGATTCATCTGTTCGCTTTGAATACTGAACTAGCGTTTAAGTTTTCAGAATTTTTGTAACTTTTTTTTTTCCATAAGAAGCTCTAGTTCTAATAATTTTTTTTGCTAAATTTTATAACCCTTAAAAAAAGGAAATTTGGTAAAGTCGTTCTCAAGCACAGAATAGGTCCTGAATTCATTGCTAGACGGAATTTAGGAATTTTATTTATTAAATTTCGAAAATCGAACTTCCATGATTTTTGTATTTATATGAAAACCAGTTCTATGATTGCCTCATAAAAAGCACCGCGCCGTTCTTCTAACTAAAAAGCCTTCGTTTACGACTTAGGACTTACATTTAAAATAAATAAATGAATCTTAAAATACCACGTGTGTCGTTACGCTGACAATATTTGTAATTATTTTAATTCAATTAAAATATGTAGAATATATGAGTTTAATTAATTTTAATAATAGATAAAATTAAGTTTTTTCAAAATAGTCGTCTATTTTATCATTTAGCCTCGAATTAATTAAAAACTGTTTGTTTTGTTTTATTTTTGTATACTAGGTCTGAAGTGACTTTTAAATAGTACCTATTAATCATATTATACATAAATAATTAATTTTAGATAAAAATATTGCATTTTTTTAGAATGCTTAATTTTCAGTTTCCTGCTCCATTTAATATACAACTAATAATCTAAAGTGTGTAAGAAAAAGATTATATAATAAGGTACTTAAGTACCTAAAATAATACAAAAATATTTAAATTAAAAAGCTGCCTATAAGTTAAAACATAGAAAATATACAAACAAACAAACAAACATTTAGATAAAATAAAAAGTACTTACCATTTTTTTTACGTGTGGAAACCCCCACGGGCTTCACCCCATCGTTACCGAAGATGGGGTGGGCGTGTCGGTATCGGACCGACTAAGACCACACGGTGTCCTCCCCAAGTGTCCGGGCACCCCGGGTAAGCCTATAGATGATATTATGCGATACGATGCGCTATAGATACTTACCGAAGCATCCGTGTCCGAAGTTCTTACCATGAACTAAATCACTGGATTATTTCTTAACAATTTATTAACGTGCAAATTGAGAGGTTTCTTTTAGCCTAGTCGGTTTGAATCCAACATAACCACCCCCACTGGCCGGTGGGAGGGTATCCGGGGGGATTTCCGCACAAAAAAAAATAAAGGTACTAGCTAGTAACACAGATTACTTATAGCGCGAATATTTGATAAAAAATCCTAGAGCTCCATTGCACCGTCCCCTTCGCGTAAGTGCAAGCAATAAGTCGACAAATATAATTTGATGAACGGTACATTATATCATACGAACAAAAAAACAAACATTTTTTTATATACCTATTAGATCATTATTATAATAAATTATACAATGTGTAGAATTTAAAAAAAAAAACTTTTTAAATAGGAAGGAGGTCCGCTTACGTTTGCGACACCCAGTTCCATAGCCATAACTATTATTTAATAAATGTGGTCTGTGCATTGACTCTTAATATAATCTTCCTGATTATTTTTATTTTTTGTTGAATTAAGTGGTTTTTATTAACAAGAATATAATTAAGATATACAATAAAGCAAGCATTAAATATTTAAATTACCTCAATAAAATCTAAATATTTGCATATTGTTTGCATACAAGCGTCTTGGAATTCCGCTGGTTATTTTGTCGTTAATTCCCCGGGTTAAACTTATTTGACTTATTGTATCTTTATATATACTCGTATATTGACGGCCTCTGTGTCGTAGCGGTAGAGCTCAGTGCTAATATTTGTATGCATGAAGACTGCTGAGACGATGTCTCAGGTTCGATCCCAGGTTTTACCATGGCACACACCAATGACTTTTCGATGCTTTTCGAAGGTATGTGTGTATTTATCGCAGGTTTATAAGTGCCCGGTTAATGGCCATAGGCTCGCCACCTATTACATTGGGACCTAAACATAAACTGGCGAAATGTGGGTGCTAGCACCTCTGCCTACCCCTTCGGGGATATAGGCGTGAGTTTATGTTATGTTATGTTTATGAATATGTGTATTTGCATTGGTCTGGGTGTTTCTATATAAAAAAGGAATATAAGTATGTTTGTCCGCATTCTAGATCCCATAACACAAGCTAGTTAAACTATGCTTACTTTTGGCTCTAGAGAGCGCTGTGTAGAATCATCAATACCAAATCTGATTTAAAATGCAATAAATAAGAGTAGTACGTAGTTGGAGTAGGTAGTACTAACATAACTTCACGCCTGTATCCCCGAAGGGGTAGGCAGAGGTGTATTACACACCCACGATTCGCCAGTTATGTTTTAGGTCCCAATGTAATAGGGGGTGAGCCTAGATAGTACTAGAGAGGAAAGAAGTAACCATTTTAATATTTAAAATCATTTAAATTCTCTCATTTAAAATCGATTTTAAGCAGTTGTTCCTGCATTTATGAAAATGCACGATGTGTTAAATATGTTCTTTCTTATATTTTACCCCTATTGACTGTCCCTCATGCCAGTGTCAACGCACGATTGTCTTGCTAAAAATAATTTCGAACTACCCGAATATTTTATTCTTATTTTATTTTTATTACTGACATGCATGTCAATAATAAAAATAAAATTGTCGAAAGTTTACGCGAACGTCACACATTGAAATAAAACTATGGCTATGGCTGCTGAAAAGCAACCGAAACCTCGGGATCAATGTAAAATATAAAATAACATCAAATAAAATAGAAATCGCGATAGAATCCGTTAAAAATAGTTTTATTTTAATATAGATAGATATCTTATTTTTGTATGTATCTATTATATTTGTATTAGTAAGTAACTATTAATTAATTGTGTTGAGTTGAAATAAAATTTACTATTTTTTATTATTTATATTGTTTTTTATTCTATTAATGACATGCATGTTTTGAAATTAATAATTTCGTTGATAAATAATAGGTCTATGACAAATAATTATTATAATGTTACTGCAATTTAATTTAATGTATCTAAATGAGTCTTGGTTACTTGAAATAAATGATTTATTATTATTATTCAATTCCATATTCAAAATACTTTCCGTTCGCCACTGTATTCAATGTATCGACTACTGGAAGACAAAACGGTGAAAGCGAAATTGACTTCTCAAAGAAAAAAGATCCCAAACGACTTCACAAACACTTTACAGCACGTTGATTTGTCTGTGAACTGTCGTTGTCGCTTGCGCTCTTTCGCCTCCGTCGGTATAATCTTTAACTCAATCGTTACTGGTAGTTAAATAGCCAGGTATTATTAAATGTCTATAGAACAGTTGGTCGTAGTATTGCTGTTCTATAAAACCATGTCTGCGTATCTTTTGAACTTCAATTAGTTGTAACGGGTTGTGTCAACGGTTAGGGCTGTATCGTTTACTAATCGGAGTCCAAGATATTAGCTAACCTGTTGCAACTACTGATATGATTTTGATGAGAGACTGCACCAGTCTAACTGGGTATATTAAAAAAATCCGTTCCCGCAGGGGGAACGCACAGGTAGATTTCGTGAAGCAATGAATATTATTTTTTGACATGTTTAATTTTTCTTTCTCGAAAACGGAAACTTTTAGCGAAAAACTTTTCAGACATTTATTTTAGACTTAAAAATGGCCTATCGATTAAAAATGTTTCCGAAAGCAGAATGTTCACCGGTTAGAAGTTATGATTTTTTTCCCGAAAAATTTTGGTTTTACCCCCCCTCCACTTTTAGTTAAAGTTTTAATCTTATAGGTTTATAATTAAAAGTTGTTGGTATTCATGTATACTATGGGATAAAATTAGAACGGTTCGAATATCTTTCATGGAACGTGAAATTTTGAGGAAAAACTGATTTCACAAAAAGTGAGGCCCTACCGTCCCCTTAGCCCGGATTCCACCCGTTCACGAACTTAAACTAAGTTTACACCCAAGCAATTTTTGACCGCAGTTTGAAAGCGATCGGGGCAAAAATGCGACTGTGAGAGTGCCGCAAATTTTGGGAAGTGGAACCGTACATACACATATATTTATATATATATATATATTATATATATAAACTTTTTGACCAGTGGTCATTTCGGACTCAGGGGGTCATAACTAGACCTCCTATGAAGAATTTTTTTTAAATTCGACAGTAGTCAAGAAACCAATAGGTAGATCGATTTCATCGAAATCTACCTAAAAATCAGAAATAAATCATCTGAGATAAACGTCTACAAATGGGTATGAGGCATTAATATTAAAGTGACAACCCTACGATTGTGACCAATCAATCTAGCGGTGTAGTACACTTCTAGCGTCATTGTTCAACAGCTGACTAGACAATGTGTTACGACGCCGTTTTTTATGTTACTGTCTAGTGTGTCATCACCTTGATTACGTTTTTTACACTACTAAAGTATCGAACAAGCACATGGTATGGCAACAGTATACTTCTGGCCTAAGTTGATTTCCTTGAACACTTGAATCTTGTCAATTGTTCAAATAGAGCCGACTTCAAAAACCAAGAAGAGACTAAGAAGTGTTTTTTTTCATAAACCAAAAATAAGTATGTGGCTTTGAAAATCGGTTCGCGAGATAATCGCGGACTAACATACATACAAGCATACAGGTCAAAGGGAAACCCTCGTCTTTTGTAGTCGGCTAAAGATAAGGTAGTACGGTAAGGTACCAAAACCTTCCCTAGAATATAATAAATACTTTTCTAAAACCGCATCGAAGTAGGTTCAACCAAACGCGAGATAATCCCGGACAAATATACATACATACAAATATGCAAATATACAAACCATGAAGGTCCAACTGAAAACCTCCTCTTTTGAAGTCGGTTAAAAGCTAGTTAACATTGTGTATAATGTTGTATATTGTGGCATGAATGCAATGAAAGTACATTTTCGAACTTCAATTACCCACTTTGCACAAATTATGGGAAAATTTCATAAAATACGTCCATAAATAATTATCGCGCCTTTACAGGTGACAGCTCAACAAACAAAAAGTGAGGTGAATGAACTTTAAGTGACCTATTTGTTTGCTAGGTGCCAAAGATGCGGAGTATCGTATATTAAAAAAAAAACGGCGTTAACTTATTTGCCGACCTTAAATAATACGATACGAAAATTCATTTTTTAGAGCAAATATTTTTTTTATGCCTTTAAATAAAGTTGTAAACACTAAATAGAAAGTAACAGTCAGACATAAAAACAAATAAAAATGTTTTTTGGTTTCAAATATTTTGAATTACATAGACTATGTTACAAATCGTTAATTTTCACATATTTACCCGTAACACATCACGCAAAATAGAACGGTTTTAAATTTATTATTCATATTATTACTATTACATATAATTATTTACATAATTTTTACATAATATCATTAGTATTACATATTATGCTAGGTATTACACATTATTCACATTATTACGAATCTACTAAAGTACAACAGCATAATTACAATATAAACCTTTGCGTTAACTGACGACCAGCTATTAAAATTATAAGGTTTTTGTAACTCTGGTTGTTATTAAGTTAAGATACTAGTGATTGAGTATTTTTAAACAGTGATAAAATAATTCGTAATAAAATTGTCTGGACAAGTTTTGTGTGAAAGAAAATTGAGATCTAGATCTAAAAATTATATGATGAAGTCGTTTTTCCTGTCGTCTGCCTGGGTTTTAGCAGGGTTTCACTGGTTTTAATTATTTCTTCTTTGTTGTGTTCAGAAAAAGTTTACCTATAAGAAAATAAATTTTGGATAATTGACAAAAAAAGGTTAGAATCTGGGTAACGCCTGACACTAACAGCTAGTCTGCAATATTTTGTTTATGGTTCGAAGTTTAAAACTGTAAACGTCATTTTTTAAAATCCTTGAACATCAAATGTAATAATAGAACAGGAAGTTCTTAATTTGAATAACTTCATGTTACATGCGCGCGAAACTTGAAGTTTATCATAAGAAGATATTCCACAGATTACGAATAAATTTCAACTCGGTATCAATAGCCTTGTAACTATTTCTATAATCATTGTATAATATCGACGTAAACACACAGCTTATATTAAAAATGTCGTAAATCGTGTTATAAGGAGATGGCTGGCGAATGTTAGATGCTAATGATCACTGTTGACGCAAGAACTATGTATGAAATGTCCTTGATAAACATTCTTGACTTTGACCCAAACTATAATATTTAAACATATATACATTCTTAAAGCATCTTGAAAAGAAAACCAAGAGACTACATACACAATAGTTAAATATAATTAGGTAGATTTAGTTTGGTGTACTCTTTGCTAAGATTACATATCATTGATAAGTCGGTATTACAAAAGAACCAAAGACTTTTATGTATATTAATAGAATTTTGTAAGTATAGTGAGAAGGGAGGAGCGTGCTGGGACGACGTGATAACGTAGAAAAAATATAAAAAAAGCTAGTAAGTAGAAAGCCATTGACTTCTATGCATACTAGGTACTAGCTATTTAGAACATAAAATTATAGTGTCCCCACGAAGTCTAAAAAATTAAGGAACAAAGTAACTCTTGCTTGATGGCGACAACATTCACGTCACTATAACCAATCATGCGGGTCCTTTATGATACTTTTTGAAGCTATGCTCTATGATACTAAAAAAAAAACATACTTCAGGCCCGCATGCAACTCGTATGAACAACGTAGTCATAGATTATTATATATATACTAGAAAAACGTAGTTATAGGCCGAACGAATGAATGAAGTGTCACGTGCCGTCGTTGCGTTATAAATGCGTTTCATGGTTCCAATTTCGTGAAACTTATATCTACGTTTTATAAGTAGTAGGGTAGGGTAGTCACATTTTGCTTTGAAAACTTTTCTACCTGCATATATAACGTTTAACATCGCTGCGTAAAAACCGGACTTCTGTCTAAGGCTGCATATTCATCTGAAGGTTTCTACACGATACGGTTTTACGGTGTACCGCAGTGAACCGGTGGTATCCTGGGCAACGTGGAAATGAGTCCATACTATGCTCGATTTCATACCATCGTGTATGGTACACTATACAAGGGTGCATAATGATAATAATGCCTTTATTTATTTATCTTCCACAGAGGTACGCAAGATCAATTTGACCAATATATTACAACAATTTTAATCCTTTGTGAGAGACTGGTATCTGTATTAGAAAAATCCAGTCACACAGATTACCAGGTCCCCCACAGATAAATATATGAAAAGATAGATAGCACAAGTTCCGCGCACCCTCAGGCTGCGGAATGATCTCCCTGCTGTGGTTTTCCCAAGCGACTACAATATGGGGTTCTTCAAGAAAGGGGGCATGAAGAAAGGTTTTTACAGGTTTGGCAGCGCGAGTGTGACGCCCCTTTTTTTTTTTTTTTTTTTTTTTTTTATCGTGCGGAAATCCCTTCGGATACCCCCCCGCCGGACAGCGGGGGCGGTTATGTCGGGCTTGCACCGACTAAAACCGCACGCCGTCTCGGGTCTTCAGACGCCGGGGTGTAAGGTTACCCATAGAGCATATCCCTCGCACCCCGGCTGACCCTGGGCCATCTCACCACTAACAGCATCGCTCATCCTGTCTCCTCTGAAAGCAGAGGAGTACGGAGAGCGATGTGTTCCCGCCACGTTGGGTATTGGCCGACGATCAATGCCAACCCTATGAAGGGGTGAAGGGGAAGCCATTGACCGCCGCCCAGGGTGTACCGGCCGCTCCGATTCCGTTCCCCCCGGACTGCAGCGGGATCGGAATCGGAGCGACACTCGAGGAGGTTACCCAACACACACCCCAGTGTGACGCCCCTGGTGTTGCACACGTCCATTGGCCGCGGTAACCGCTTCCCACCAGGTGGGCCGTGAGCCTGTTTGCCATCTGATTGGTATAAAAAAAAGTTAAAACAGTATCTTTTTCATAGAAAAATACTTCAATAATTGAAACTAAACTTTGAAGATATGATTAGTAGGTGGTACGTAGGTATGTGGCATAATATGGAGAGTATATCGGGCTTTATAAACACCTTCGAAGCTAAGTTAACCTCACCCTAAGTTCCGACTCAGGTTTCCCCTCAGGGTCAGACGGCAGTTGGGATGAAACCATGCTAAGATGTTGATAAGTGTGTACAAGACTCACCTGACTGAACGTACGAACTCGATTTTCGAAAACACTTAAATAAATCGAACCACTATTAAAAATATAAGTAATAAAACCCAATAGTAAAATTTAGAACAATTAAATGGAACATAAATAAAAATTAGTTTCTTCCAAATTATTAGTAACTCTTGTAATAGCCAATATGGCTCTAAATTGTAGTATAACTATGACGATATGACAATAAATGTTAATTATCGCTCGCTTAATAATGTGCCCGGTAGATGGCAATAGGCTCGCCACCTACTACATTCGGACCTTAACATAACTGGCGAATCGTGGGTGTGTAATACACATCTCTGAACACCCCTCCGGGGATACAAGCGTGAACTTATGTTATGATGTAACTATAACGAACATTGATGTTCAAGTCCTGTCCTAGATGTTCTCTTTTTCCGATCTAAATCTATAATCCGTAAATAAAATAATACCGTATAAAGGACTATGCGACGCATGGAGGTGGTAAACCAGAAAGATTTCAAAGAAAGAACATTCTAGAAGGACCTCCAATTCAAAAAACGAAAAAGAAGAACGTACGAACTCTAAGTAAAGAATTGGATTAATTATAAATATACTTCATATATAGCGGTAGCCTAGTAGTATGGGTAATGGACTGCTGAGACGAGGTCTCGGGTTCGATCCCAGGTTTTACCATGGCACACACCAATGACTTTTCGATGCTTTTCGAAGTTATGTGAGTATTTATCGCAGGTTTATAAGTGCCCGGTTAATGGCAATAGGCTCGCCACCTATTACATTGGGACCTAAACATAAACTGGCGAAATGTGGGTGCTAGCACCTCTGCCTACCCCTTCGGGGATATAGGCGTGAGTTTATGTTATGTTATACTTCACACACCTTCAATTTACTTGTGATTTATTTCGATGCTGGTTCCAAGTCAGCTTAACTTTCCCTGGGACTCCCCAAGCGTCATTACGCGATGCGTGGGTCACTACTGATGATTCTGGTGTACAGGAGTTCCAGTGGGATGTGGATGAGATTAGTCCCGTAATAACAGACAGATCTGGATCTGGACACGTTTCGTCGTTGAACTCCGGCGTTGTCTCGTAGAAATACGGCATAAGACAGCAATTTCAAGCATTCACGACTATAATTTGTCGACATATCATTTCAGTGGCTCTCACTCACTCGTTACTCAAACTCTATAGACTATTAACATGGCAATAATTCTCCAAATATTCGAAAGTGTGCCCGTGGAGCGTGGCGAGACCACTTTAAATCAAAATATTCACATAATACCTGCCCACGAAATATCTGATTCGACAAGATTCTACATTTGCGAGTATTTTATCTATTATTTATGTATGTTGTGTGTACTGACTGTAGAAAGTGCTATTATTTTGCAAATGTGATTTCACGTAAATTTTGGCGTATTTTTATATTGCACTCTTGGCCAATTCGTTAGTAATGTGTTATACTAGGTACATTTTTTTTTATTAAAACAAAACTGTCCTAGCTATAACAAGGTATATCAGGCAAGTGCAATTGGGCAGGATAGTCGGAGTCCACCTTGCAGAACATAGCTACACTGATTTAATTGAATACTATTTGGGTTCGAGACTGCAGAAGTAGACATACCTTAACATATTAGATTTATTCCGAATTTAACGCAGACGAAGTCGCTGGCAACTGCTTTTTATTTATTTATTTATTATTAAAAGCAAAACATTACATTATTATACAGTAATAGCAACAAAGGAACCACTAAGGTTTATACCTGTGCTATGACAATAACAATCGCTAATGTATATAACATCAATTGAGACAACATTCCAACAAAGAATAACAAACAACAACTATTACTATATACCCACAAATAATTTAAAAAAAATTGATTTCATTAGAAATTATAACTACATTAATAACTAGGTCTGCAAGGCGAATCGCTGCTTGCAATGTTGAGCTGAGTGAGAAACCAAATTTTGAAAATTTGTCCGATTCTTTTTGAAAGTCACAACTCTGGACATGCTTTCTGAGCGTGTAAAGTTTGGTCACAGTGTCTCGAGCGGTTATTATGTAATTCCATCTGGAATTTTTTTAACGGTGATCATTCCTCTGTGGTAGCATTAATTTTTTCAAAATATATCCTTAAACCTTCCTCTGATTGACCTCTTTAATCATGCCAAATTTGGTTCTGATTGGATTAGTAGTTTAAGAGGAGACCTGTGACAAAGAAAATCCTGAAGTCTAGTATGAGGAGCTTTCGCTCGACTTCGTCTCACTCAGCTCAACAAGAAAAAAATAACAATAATAGAAATTAGCACTACAAAGAATTTAATAAAGCGGCCAAGTGCGAGTCGGACTCGCCCATTAAGGGTTCCGTAGCAGCAAGTAACATAATAATGTTTTTTGTTTTAATTTTTATATTTAAGTTGATTGAATGAATGGTAAATTGCGGTTTATGATTTATGACGTGTTAAAAAAACTACTTACTAGATCTCGTTCAAACCAATTTTCGTTGGCAGTTTACATGGTAATGTACATCATATATTTTTTTTACCTTTATCATTGTCTTATTTTAGAAGTTACAGGGGGTGGGGACACATTTTACCACTTTGGAAGTGTCTCTCGCGCAAACTATTCAGTTAAGAAAAAAATGATATTAGAAACCTCAATATCATTTTTGAAAACCTATCCATACACCACACACGTATGGGTTAGATGAAAAAAGAAATTTTGAGTTTCAGTTCTAAGTATGGGGACCCCCAAAATTTATTCTTTTTTTCTATTTTTGTGTGAAAATCTTAATGCGGTTCACAGAATACATCTACTTACCAGTTTTCAATAGCATAGTTCTTATAGTTCCGGAAAAAAGTGGCTGTGACATACGGACGGACAGACATGACGAATGTATAAGGGTTCTGTTTTTTGCCATTTGGCAACGGAACCCTAAAAATATGCTTTAAGTTTACATATAATATCTGACACAGTGCTACATGACTATACGTAGGAGGTAGATCGTTAATGAGCCGAGGGACAATATAGCCAGTAGTGCGCTCGCCATACATTTTTTTTTAAATTCTACGACATTCTACACAGCGCTTTCTAGACCCAAAGTAAGCATAGTTTCAACTAGCATGTGTTATAGGTTCCAGAATGCGGATAAACATACTTATATCCTTTTTAATTTGTAAATACATACATATTATACATAGAAACACCCAGACCGATGCAAATAGACATATTCATGCATACATATATTTGAACTGAGCGGGAATCGAACCCGCGCCCCCTGTCGTAGCAGTCGAATGCACTACCGCTACGCCACAGAGGCCGTCAAATATATTGTGGACACTCTGTGTGCGGAGCCGATTCTCGGAAGCTAGTGTTCTATTTTTCCGAAGATGTTTAAATGACTCATTATGATGAAATTAATATCTTTAATTAACTTTACAATTGGGTACAGAATTTCACTTATTATTCCGTCTGACAAGTTTATTGCTGATTCTATATCACTCTGTTTTTTGACGTTATGTTCAGCGAGTTTCTCCCACTGACAGTTAAACGCGTTACAATAATTTATAAATTAACACAAAAGCCGATCCGTGATAATTATGCGCACACGTTGTGGGCCAATTCAGTGAAATTACGTTTTGAAAAAGCGTAATATCATAGGTTACGAAAATTTCTATATATGCTGCGGTAGCCTAGTGGTATGGGTAATGGACTGCTGAGACGAGGTCTCGGGTTCGATCCCAGGTTTTACCATGGCACACACCAATGACTTTTCGATGCTTTTCGAAGTTATGTGTGTATTTATCGCAGGCTTATAAGTGCCCGGTTAATGGCAATAGGCTCGCCACCTATTACATTGGGACCTAAACATAAACTGGCGAAATGTGGGTGCTAGCACCTCTTGCCTACCCCTTCGGGGATATAGGCGTGAGTTTATGATTATGTTATGTAAAATTTCTAAAATTAAAATCAAATTAAAACGTATCAAACTAGGAATGATTCTGAATAGCCTCATGTTTTGATAGATCATACAGAATTACAGCTTTTTAGGGATTTTCTTTAGAAAAGCCCTATTGCTATCGAGTTGTCGTCGACGTCGTCGTTGCCAATTTTGTGTCACGGTTTTGGGAATGAAGGAGATGAGCTATCGAGTTGCTGTTTTCGGTAATAGATTCGTGCTGGGGTGAACCATTGCAAACCAATTTATATATATTATATATAGATAAAGAAAATAAAAAATCCCTTGTATTCGGCTGAGGTCGTCTCAGGAATTCAACTTGTTTAAATGTTTACTTTATAATGGAATTGGAATCACGTGTTTTGCAAACGTAGCGTTACTGAATCGGAACTGCCAAAATATTCTTCTAAGACTATCATTTGCATCATGCAATAGATTTGTCAATAGCTAGAATGAACTTCTCTCACGAACTCTGACATTTTCAATGGTACAGACGCTCTTAAAAGTTGCTGAACACTAAGAAATTTTCAAACGATCTGTGCATTAAAAATATCAATTACCATAATGTTGGTATTTAAGCATCCGTATTCCGGGCGACAATGAGGAATCTAGGAGCTATCTCCATACCTTTTTTTTTTTTTTTCGTGCGGACATCCCTTCGGATACCGCCCCCGCTGGAGAGCGGGGGGTCTCTAGCGGGGGCGGTTATGTCGGGCTTGAACCGACTAAAACCGCACGCCGTCTCGGGTCTTAAGACGCCGGGGTGTAAGGTTACCCATAGAGCATATCCCTCGCACCCCGACTGACCCTGGGCCATCTCCGGTTTCGAGATGGCCCCCTTACTTGCTCTCCACTGTGCCATCTGCTAAGCAGAGGGACACGTGGAAAGCTTCCGAACAGCCCTCAACAGGGCCGTCCTCGCCTCGGTCGGAATTGGCCGTAGGCGGCAGCGTCTCTCCCGCCCTAGGAGAGAGGCGCTGCCGTCTCCGTTGCCCAAGGTGCACCGCGTGGAGGTCCCCAACCAAGCACCCCAACTATCTCCATACCTCATTGTCGCCCGGAATACGGATGCTTAAATACCATAGATAGAGATAGGGTGTATATCGCCATCCTTCTTTCTCGCCCGGAACACGGACGCTTCAACACGTCATGGTAAGCACTCAATAGTTTTCAAAGGACAATCTGTACTAATATTTTAAAGAGAAAAACCGAATTTTGTGAGTTTGTTTATATTATATTATAATGATAATCTTCGGAACCACTGCACTTACAGGTATTTTGTGACTGATGGATATAGGCTATATATTATGTGTGAATTTCGATGGCTCGAGTTAAAAAAACTCATATAAACGCGAAGCGAGTGCGGGTTGCTAGTCACCATATTGTTTTTTTTTTAATATTAGTAACCGAAATTACTAATATTCCCCCTAACCCCTCCAGCTAAGGTTAATAGCTTGTGTTAGGAGTGAGTGCACGTCGGTAGTGTAAAGGCTAGGAACCCGGGACCTCTCGATCGTAGGGTCGACTACTTAACCACTAACCTACCGACGCTTAAACGACGGTTATTATTTTATGAAAAGTTTTAAACTGGCGAGATGTGGGTGCTAGCACCTCTGCTTACCCCTTCGGGGATATAGGCGTGAGTTTATGTTATGTTATGTTATGTTTTTTTAGAGCTAAAGTCGGTTAATTGGAATGTGTTAAGCTACTTTTGAGGGCGGCTGTACCACGTGACAAGGAAACAGGCGTGCTGCATTCCGTCACTTTCACAGTAACGGGACCGAATCCGCGAGACTTGTTGCGAAAACCACAGCCAGTTACGAACAGTTGCGCCGGCGCCGCTGCCGGTGTTCCTTTTTTCTATTCATGTGTTGATTAATTTATGACGAGGGTACGGAGTCGAAATACTTACCTGAGGCCCAATTCAGTATATTCCACAGATTGCCACAGATACCAAATGCGTGATTTCAAAAAAATCTTTTTTTTTTCGTGAGGTAAACTCATAGTGGGGTGCGACTGGTTGGATCACCTCCAAGTTTGGTGCACCCTGGGCAACGTGGGCGATGACGCATCATTGATTGCTCCTCTGGAGTAGCTGGCGTCAAAGTCAACGGCCAAGAGTCCGACCAACCGGCCCTTTTCAGGGCCAGCTGACCCCGTTGCACGAGGGGGTCGGGGCATGGCGGGCCTGCAAGGCAAGCGGGGGTGGGGGCCGCTTCAGGTACCTCTCTGCTGTTATCAGAGGGGACACTGCGAATGCCCCAGGGTCAGTCGGAGTGCGAGGGATATGCTCTATGGGTAACCTTACACCACGGCGTCTGTAGACCCGAGACATCGTGCGGTTTTAGTCGGTTCAAGCCCGACATAACCGCCCCCGCTGGCTGGCGGGGGGGTATCCGAAGGGATTTCCACACAAAAAAAAAGGTAAACTCATAGTTTGATTCGTTTTGGAATTAGATTTGTCGTAAGTTTTGAGATCATACGTTTCAACAACGTAACTTTACCCGTAATTCTCCCATTCGAAATTCGAAATTCATTCCCGAAACACCCGGGAACCGTGACACGTGACACAATTTTTTTTCTAAACAGGTTGTCTGGTAGTATCTTTTTTTTTCGTGCGGAAATCTCCTCGGATACCCCCTCCCCGGCCTGCGGGGGCGGTTATGTCGGGCTTGAACCGACTACAACCGCACGACGGCTCGAGTCTTCAGACGCCGGGGTGTAAGGTTGCCCATAAAGCATTTCCCTCGCACCCCGACTGTCTAGTAGTAGCTATATATCTGAAATCAATTGTAGGTTTATGTTCATTTGTGCAATGTTGCCCTATTTAATATTTATTGTGGGAGTTTACCAAACGACACACGAATTTAATTCAATTTCAATTAAATGTAATATGAGTTATTGACCGCGAGCATAAAATTTGCCTTTTGATTTCGCAAAATGTTTCATAATTTCTTCGAATTTATATTTGAATTTAAGTATTTTATTTTTATTTTTTGTTTTCGAACTAATTTAGTTTAATTACAGTGAGCGGTCGAGTATCTCTTAAACTGGATGTGCGATCTGAAAAATATTTTTCGCTGTTGATAACCCAATTCTTCAGGAAGGTAATGTTGTTAGCTTTTGACATCGCGATAACATAATACTTGTATGTACAGTACTTCATTTTGATAGAAGATCATAAATGCGTACAGATAGGATTACCACGTTTTTAAAAAGTTTACGATTAGATGAGGTTTATTCAGTAGGACAGTAGTTCCAGGGTCCGCTCTCTTACTCTTTCTCCTCCCTTCCCTATTTGGTTTGGGAGTGAATACCGTCTGACCCCCAACCCTGAGGAGAAAGCTTGCTCCAGAGCCTCATCCATCCATCAATAGTAGTAGTAGTAGTCGTAGTAGTAGTAGTAGTAGTCGTAGTAGTAGTCGTAATAGTAGTAGTAGTAGTAGTCGTAGTAGTAGTAGTAGTAGTAGTAGTAGTCGTAGTAGTAGTCGTCGTAGTAGTAGTAGTAGTCGTCGTAGTAGTAGTAGTCATAGTAGTAGTAGTAGTAGTAGTCGTAATAGTAGTAGTAGTAGTCGTAGTAGTAGTAGTCGTAATAGTAGTAGTAGTAGTCGTAGTAGTAGTAATAAATCTCTATTGTATGTACACAAGAATACTCCATACATAACATAAGCTGGTACAGTTTTGAGGCATATACAATTGGCGGCCTTTTCGCACAGGGCAACGTATATCAACTTGCATACACAAGTATGAGTACACATCGATATACAAATTCCTGTGCATCGCAACATGTTTGGCAACGTGCCCGAATGTCTGACCACTTTGTCACGTTTGGCTATGATAGTTCTTTGTTTAAAAAAAAGCCAGTGATTATAAAATTGCCCAAAATACGTAACCTAAATCTATGCGTGCGTGTCTTTGACAAAAAAAAAATCCTAGCTGTCCCCCGCGGCTTCGCCCGTGGCATACTGCGCCACGTGGCACCTATTTATCCCAATAACTTTTTTTTTCAGGCAATTTAAAAAAAAATCTCTCCATAAGAACCATCCTCATACTTCAAGGAATATTATGAAAAAAGAATTAGCGAAATCGGTTCAGCTCTTCTCGAGATTTGCGCTTAGCAGTACATTCATCGATTCATTTTTATAGTATACATCACATCACATAACTTCACGCCTGTTTCCCCGAAGGGGTAGGCAGAGGTGTATTACACACCCACGATTCGCCAGTTATGTTAAGGTCCCAATGTAATAGGGGGCGAGCCTATTGCCATCTACCGGGCACATTATTAAACGAGCGATAATAAAAAAAATTTAATGCACACATAACTACGAAAAGTCAGAGGCGTGTGCCCGGGGCGAATGGGGATCGAACTCGAGACCTCGTCTCAGCAGTCCGTTACGTCCGCCACTCGGCTATCGCCGCATCCTTTTTATAGTATAGATGAAAAGAAATATGTTTACAATGAATGACACTCCTCCTCTCATGATGGCTGTATAGTGTACACGATGTTAACGGATGTGCACCACAATACACTCAAAGTTATTTATCAACCCCCTCCCACGAAATCACGATATGCATCAAGCAGTTCAGTTTTATGCGAGGGAGAGAGATGGTGTTATACATCGTGTATGATATAGGTATTTAAACTATCATGGTCACTAACATATATGTATTAGAGTTAACGGGATATTTACCATGTGTTTCTAAGAGTGTCCGATATGAGTTCCTCCGTGATCATGGCGCTTGCAACAGTGCCGAAATATCGGACACTCTTATGTAATACATAGGGGAAGACCGGGTAATGGGAGTCAGCGGGTAATGGTGGTCACCACCATATCTACAAAAGTATAACTAATAGAAACGCGGCAACGGTTCTCCCCGCCCCGCTCTGGCCCCTCGCTGTCGCCGCGAGCGCGTGGCGCCAGAATAGCGACGGCCAAGATAGTGAGAGGTGTGTTTTGTTTTTGCGGCTCGCTGATGTAAATTTTGACGGACGCAAAATAAACAGTAAGTATTGTAGTTATTGATCTACTTGTCTGTTACTTTTTTACGCCTTTGCTTGTACATTCAGTGTAATGATTTCGTACTTAAATTGTTCAGTGTTCCTAATATATATTTTGTGTTTCTTTTTTTTCTTCATTAAATACTTGCGGGTAATCAGAATCGGGTGACCCCCATTGCCCGCTTGTGACCTCGATTACCCGCCATGTAAAACGTATAATATAAATTTGTTATTTATGTTTTAGATGCCGAAAATACGAGTTAGAACTACCACAAAGGCCTCCTGGTCTTCTGATACCTTAGAAAAAGCGGTGAAACTTATTGAAGAAGATGGATTTTCAATACGAAAAGCTGCCAAAGTTTCGAATATTCCATTTTCGAGTCTACAGAAAAGATACAATAAAAAAAATAACTTGGCACCACGTCTGGGACGGCTGACTGTGTTCAGCGCTGAACAAGAAAAGCAATTGGCGGACTTGATAAAGAAGATGGCGAACATTTTTTATGGATGCACAGCTACACAAATAAGAAAAGTGGCGTTTGAGTACGCTGAAAACATGCACTTAAAACACAATTTTAATCGGTTTTCTAAAATGGCTGGTCGTGACTGATTGGCATCATTTATGGCCAGAAATGATATATCTGTTAGAAAACCAGAAGCCACCAGCATAAATCGGATCACGGCATTCAATAAAACAGAAGTGAAGTTATTTTATCAGCTGCTGGGCGAACTGATGGCAAAACATAAATTTGTAGCCAAAAACATCTATAATTGCGATGAAACGGGAATTACTACCGTCCAACCACCTGAAAAAATACTAGCAGCTAAAGGGCAAAGAAGAGTAGGTTCAATCACAAGCTGGGAGAGAGGAAAGAATATTACGTTAATGTGTGCAATGAACGCTGCTGGTGGATTCATCCCACCTATGTTCATTTTCCCCCGGAAAAGACTGACTCCACTTCTTGAAAAGGATGGACCAGCAGGAGCTCTATATAAATGCTCAGATAATGGCTGGATAAATGAGCAGCTTTTTTTTGAATGGCTTTCGCACTTCAAGCATCACGCTAAAACTTCTGCTGAAGAACCAGTCCTGCTAATACTGGACAATCATGCCAGTCATATATCGCTTCCTGTGCACGAATTTTGCAAACTCCACCATATCCATATGCTCTCTTTACCTCCGCATACGTCACATAAAATGCAACCGCTCGACGTTTCGTTTTTTGGACCACTGAAAGGGTCATACAAAAAGGAATGCGACTTATACATGAAAAGTCACCTGGCTGAGAAAATTACACCTTACGAAGTTGCGTCCTTATTGCGGAAAGCATTTAACAACGTCGCGTCCATCAGTAAAGGCGAGACAGGATTTAGAGCTACTGGCATTTATCCGATGAATCCTGACGTCTTTTGTGATGAAGATTTTCTACCAGCCGAACTGCTCCAGTCGGCAGAACCTATGGCCATTCAAAACGATGAAGTGGCAATTGATGGCCCAACACCAGGCCGACAAGATTCTTCAGTACCTGGCATATCAATACAAGGTAATCCACCATTCACAACGACGCCACCAAGAACTTTTAGCGCTGTTGATTGTCCAGTCCCTGGCCCATCAGTGGAAATTTTTTCACCAGCACCTGGCCCAGTATATACACCAGTTCCTGGCACATCACGTCAAGTTGATTCTGCAGTTTCTAGTCTTGATATTGTATCGCAACTAATTAAGTTGCCAGAAAAGATCAATACTCACAATACGAGACAAAATCGTAAGAAGCTGCATGCAACCATTTTAACATCAACACCAATAAAAGAAAACCTAATAGAAAAAGAAAATAAGAAAAAGAAAACAGTCTGCCTATCCAAAGAAAAAGATAGGGGAAAGGGAAAAAATACAACTAAAGGCAAGGGCGAAGGAAAGAAGTCGAAAGTACCAAGGAAGGGGACTGAAAGAGTAAAGAGGAAGGTTCTTCAGGAATCAAACGATTCTACCTCTGTATCAGACGTGGGAACTGATAATTTATGTCAAGATGATGAATTAGATGATGCTGATGATGCAGGAAATTTGTGCTTACTGTGTAACGAATTCGGCAGAAATAATGAGGTTTGGTACAGATGTACTTCATGTGGTTTATGGGCTCACGCAGATTGTACTGGGTGGGAATCTGCCAAAGGCTATGTTTGTGATTTGTGCATACCCTCATGACCCTCATTGCCCACAAGCTGATCTCAATTACCCGCACCTCAGTGCAATGGGAGTCAAAACAGTTTTTTTTTTGTACTTCTCTATTTTCCAAAGATGATTATTTTTGTGATGATCACTGATCTCAAATGATAGATAATTAAGTAAATTTTGTTATGAGGCAGTTGCAATAAAGATTTTGTTGATTATAACTTTTTTATTTTAATTCTTGCTTAAGTGACTCCCATTACCCCTTTCTACCCTATACTCATGGTAAATATCCCGTTAACTCTAATACATACATCGTGTATGCACCCGCAGAACAATAATCTTATCGTTGTAATATACACATTCTTTGATAAATTCACCTCTGACTTTTCGTAGTTATGTGTGCATTAATAAATGTTAATTATCGCTCGCTTAATAATGTGCCCGGTAGATGGCAATAGGCTCGCCCCCTATTACATTGGGACCTCAACATAACTGGCGAATCGCGGGTGTGTAATACACCTCTGCCTACCCCTTCGGGGATACAGGCGTGAAGTTATGTATGTTGATAGATTCAACAAAGAGCTAACTAATTTTTAACACATGGACCCCTTCGTATCTCGGAGAGCACGTAAACCCTTCGGTCCCAGTTGCCATATAAACCTCTATGGCAGTTGTTACGGGAAATTGGACCCCTAGATGTCCGACAACTGGTCTAATACTTGTTTAACTACAGAACTTCGATATCGCCAATGGGTTGTGGTGGAAAGATGGGTTGTGGTGGAAAGATGGGTTGTGGCAGTTGCTATACGATAAACATCGAAGTTCAGCCGCATCGCAGTCAGACGACCCTAATAGAGTTGCAAAAAGGTTCGGATGACATATTCTGTGGACAATATTGGAACATGATGGGCCCATATGTACCACCAGCTCTATGAGATAATTACACAAGGGTCTTAATTCTCATGACATAAGTATCATTATCGAAAAAATTATCATAAAAAGAATTCTACTTACTCATTATCACATTCATTTAATTAGCTTATAACGTGAAAACTACTTTCTTTAAACGAGATAAAGTGTATTTTTCTATGGCGTAGTTGTAATCGTTCTGGTCGCAGGCGCATAGACGAGTTCTGTGCATGCGCTGTTGTGCAATAGTACCTATACTTGGTATACACCTACATAATGATAATAATTATGGAGATCTTGGAGCCGAGCATCAATAAACCAGTAATAATTCTGCTTCAGTTAGCTATACGTGTTATTAAATTGAAGAAAACCTTACATTAAAATTGAATCGGCCATTATTATCTTCTGGGATATATATACAGCGCCATCTCTAATTTTTAAACTTTCGCGTTCGAATAATATACAATAATTTAACGGGAATTAACGCGATCATGTATAGGTATATACATACCTCGCAGGCGACTCAGGCGCCGGAGGTCGCTTAACGACCTCCGTCCTCCATGAGCGCAGGCCTGGGGGTGGCAGGTGAGGCCGCCTGTCACCCCAGCAGAAGCAGGCCGGGACGGTGGGGCGACTAGCGCCCGTCCCCCAAACCGGGGCAAGACGGGGACACCCGTGGTTCCCAAACCCGAGGGGCCATCTCGAAACCGGAGATGGCCGAGGGTCAGTCGGGGTGCGAGGGATATGCTCTATGGGCAACCTTACACCCCGACGTCTGTAGACCCGAGACGGCGTGCGGTTTTAGTCGGTTCAAGCCCGACATAACCGCCCCCGCTGGCCGGCGGGGGGGTATCCGAAGGGATTTCCACACGAAAAATAAAAAGGTAAATACATACCTTGGGATTGCTTGACGTTTCAACCAGGTTGCACTGGCCGTGGTCACAGGCTGACAGTCAGCTTGTGACCTGTGACGTTAAATTATTGTACGGTGCCATCTCGACAAAAACTAATGGGTGGCTCACTCGCTATGAGTTATCATTCCGATCGCACTGTACAGTATAAACTGCATTGATGAATCGCTGCGTGTCTATATCACTACATATTATAAAACAAAATCTTCCGCAGTGGCCAAATTCGCGAAAAACTCAAAAACTACTGCTCCGATTTTCATACTGTACTCACGATAGAGTTGTTCTCAAGGAAGTTTTAAGTATATAATTGGTCAAGTTTTTGCATACATTGGCTAAAATATAATGATATAGACACGCATCGATTTATCAATGCAGTTGGCTCAGTGCTTGTAATGTGGCTTGTAATATGTATATCTCGTGGCCAGATCGTAGAATTGATTAATCCTGATATGGCCAGCCATTTCATGAAATGGTTATATTTAATAAAATGGTAAAAGTAACTCTGTAAACATACGAATTTCACAAAGTCGTTTACTATGAGAATGGAATATGTTTAAATTTCACAATAAAAAAATATTTTTTTTGTTTTTAATTTAAGAATGTTTGACTAAAAAGATTTTGCTGCATCGATCGACATTACTTGAGAGAAGAAGCAAATAAATTAATTAATTTTCTAAGACATATTACACACCGCCAACGAGGCCTAAATTAAACAAAGCTTGTGACAAGTAATATGGATTCTAGAATAAATCTCTAGGATAAACATACACGTACACACAAACACCCAGACCGGAGATTTACAGCGAGCGGGCCTCTAACCCTCGATCTCTGTACGCCAGGCGAACTTTCGACCTCTAAACTGCTCTGCTCCACAAACAGACAAGGCTCCAAAGCCTAGAACATAGATATAAGGTTTATAGTCTATCTGTCTTTTATAGGAAGCGCTTTGGAGAATGCGCCAAGGAGCTGCACAAGTTGACCCTTCCCTCCCCCTATCACCAACGGACAACCGGACATACAGCTCGACGTCAACGTTTAATGGTAGATATTCCAACAATACGCACGTACGCTTTGCTTCCACACACAACAGGAGCACCGCTAAGGAGTGGACTGTCTTGCTGAAGTCCATTTTCCCCGACACCTTTGTAAATATTGATGGAAGAAAACCCTAACGGGTGTCAGCTTTATTCACATATTCTAGGATATTGGACACAGCGCTATCTAGACCCAAAGCAAGCATTGTTCAACTAGCTTGTAGAATGGGTTATAAAATGGCGATAAACATACTTGGAATCCTTTATTTTTGTAAATACATACATACATAGAAACATCCAGACCAATACAAATATACATATTATTTGTACTGAGCGGGAACCGAACGCTCTAACGCCATGCTACAGATGTTGCCAGAGATGGCTATATCAGAATAAATCTTGCTGAAACTACATTGTGTTCCATAGATTGCGTGAACGAGGACACTGCAAGAAAAGAAGAAAAATGTCTGACAGGAAAGTATGGAGAAGAATGAATGAATGACATGTTATGAATGAACGACATGACACTAAATAACTGGAACAAGGACAGGCAGGTTATGATGTAATATTATATTGATTACAGATAAGTATTTGTACACGCAACAAAAGTAATTACAATTTTTAATCTTTAATTTTTATTTCTTCACCAAAAAACATTTACATAAAATATATTTGTGGAGGACTTCTTTTAAGTAATAACAGCGGCCAAGTGCGAGTCGGACTCGCCCATGAAGGGTTCCGTAGCAGCAAGTAAAATTTATATATGTGAGTTGATTAAACGAAAGGTAAATTACGGTTTACGATTTATGACGTATTAAAAAATAACTACTTATTAGATCTCGTTCAAACCAAAAAAAGGTATAAGTTTATACATCATATATTTTTTTTAGTTTTACTATTCTCTTATTTTAGAAGTTTCAGGGGGGGGACACATTTTACCACTTTGGAAGTGTCTCTCGCGCAAACTATTCAGTTCAGAAAAAAATGATATTAGGAACCTCAATATCATTTTTGAAGACCTATCCATAGATAGCCCACAATTATGGGTCTGATGAAAAAATTTTTTTTGTGTTTCAGTTCTAAGTATGGGGACCCCCAAAGTTTATTGCTTTTTCTTCTATTTTTGTGTGAAATCTTAATGCGGTTCACAGAATACATCTACTTACCAATTTTCAACAGCATAGTTCTTATAGTTTCGGAAAAAAGCTGCTGTGACATACGGACGGACAGACAGACAGACATGACGAATCTATAAGGGTTCCGTTTTTTGCCATTTGGCAACGGAACCCTAAAAAGATGCCTGTGTCAGAAGACCTCCTCTTCTCATATCCAGATACATCATATAAATAGTAGTTTATTAGGTAAGTACATGTGAATATTATCACAGATTACCTAATTGATATTATTTACTAATTGATCTGTAAGTAGGTACATTTTCTTTGAACTATTGGTCTATTTTAACTGATATAACAATATCATCAAATTTTTTGATGGCAGATTATAATGTTCAAAACTACGTTTCTACAACCTTGAAGGCACGCGATGCTTTTGAATTATAACTCCGTTTCGTTTGAATAGTTGATTAATTACTTAACAACAATGTCGAAGTAAAAATCATTACAGCTGAGTGGATATTTACAAATGGTGCATCCGTTGTTAATCGTTTTGCGACGGAATGAATTTGTGATGGTGCAAAACATTGTAATTTGATTCTGTTGATTCCATAGTAAGGAAGTTATGAAATTCAATATTTAAATGAAATGTAATTTGAAATAAAACTATTTTGACGTACATTGCAATTTGTTTTGTGTTGTTAGGAGCCTTGTGAATATTAAAACAGCACAAAATAAATAACGGCGATACAATTTTTTATCATATATACAAGGTTTCACGAAAACGTCGAGACTTACTGAGAGCATTTTTTTGCATTTATAGTCCATAGGTGAATTTATTCTTTGATGTACCAAAAACCCTTATTATGGATCTTAGAGGCAGTTTGATTTCCTACAGTTATTATGTCATATTATATATTTGTGTAGGATTAGAGCAAATAAAACTGTAGTTTGATTATAATAATGAGTTTTTACTTGAGAAATAATTTAACACGTTATATGGATACGTAGTGACAGATCAAAAAAAAAAGAGGGAGGCGCCACACACGAAGGTGGCGAGATCGAGAACTATTCGTATTGCGTTCCATTTCTATCACCCGCCCCAGAACGCAATCCCATCCTAAATATACAAAATAGATGTTTATCTAAGGTAGTACCTTTAGTTAGTATATCAGAAACATTTTCTGTACCTTTTATGTAACAAAACTTTAACTTTAAATTATTAACATGTTCCTTCAGAAAATGAAACCTTATATCAATGTGCTTCGATCTAGGTAAGTAGCAGTCATTAGCGGTGAGCTTGATCGCACTTTGGTTGTCGCTGTGGATGACTAGAGTGTGGTCACTCGGCCCGCCAAGCTCGCCTTGTAGCTGCTGCAGCCACAGTGCTTCCTGCGCCGCCGCCGACATGGCCATGTACTCGGCCTCCGCTGTGGAGAGGGCCACAGTCTGTTGCTTGCGGGAGCCCCAAGACACTGCACCACCCTGCAAAATAAAAATGTATCCCGTGCACGATTTACGGTCACGGATGTCACTCGCCCAGTCTGCATCACAGTAGCCTGTGATTTCATCTTGACCATCCTTGGTATAGACTAATCTGTAGTGTTTAGTGCCCTGTAAGTATCTAAGTACTCTTTTCACCGCAGTCCAATGTTCAGATTTGGGTTCTTTGTTGTATCTACTTAGAGCATTTACTGCAAATGAAATGTCTGGTCTCGTTCCTTGAGCTACATACAGTAAACAGCCTATTGCATGTTGATAAGGGCAATCATAGATTTCCTCACTGTCATCATTGAATTTCAGTCCAACTTCTATTGGTGTTTTCATAGGTTTACAATGTGTCATGTTAAATCTTGATAATATTTCATTTATATATTTTTCCTGGTCCAACATAACTGTATTTGCATCTCTACTTATATTCAACCCCACACATTGTTTTGCTTCTCCAAGATCTTTCATATTTAATTTTTGACTTAGGGTTTTCTTTATTTCTTCAGTGATTATAGGTCGAGAGCTGAATATTATTATGTCATCAACCCATAGTGCAATGTAGATACCTCTATTAATGTCATAATAAATACAGGGATCAGTCTTTGACTGCTTAATACCCATCTCCTTCAAGACCTGACTCAACTTTGTATTCCACAGTCTGCTCGCTTGTTTCAGCCCGTATATAGACTTAAGCAGATGACATACCTGGGTGCCTTCACTATACATCTCTGGTTGCAGCATATAAATGTCAGTGTCTATTTTTCCTTGCAGAAAGGCTGATACAGCGTCCATTTGTTCAATCTGTAAATTATGCTGTGCTGCTAAAGCAAACAGGTAGCGGATGGAAGTATATCTTACCACTGGAGAATAGACTTCTTGGTAATCTATGCCTCTCTTCTGCGCATAGCCTTTTATGACTAGTCTTGCCTTGAATCTTACAATATTTCCTTGTTGGTCAGTTTTCGTTTTGAATACCCATTTGTTTGGTAATGCCTTTTTGTCTGTAGGTAAGTCAACAAGCTGCCATGTTTTGTTTTCCATCAAAGAGCTATGTTCCTCATCCATCGCCTTTTTCCACTCACTAGCATGTCGAGATGACAGGGCTTCCTCTACACTTTGTGGATCTGAAACACTCGTATACAGACACAGCAACCCCATTTTATCATTATTGTTTCTATTTCGTGGCCTCAGTGTGATATTACTGGTCTGTTGATTCTGCTGTAATAAGTATCTCGGAGGCTGGTAACTATCATCAAGGTCATTCGAGTCAGTCTCATACTCACTGGAGTCTTCATCGTCGGCTTCTTTCAAGACAGGCTTAGCTTCTGATCTGCTTGACTGAGGAGTGATGACAGACTCTTTCGGTTGGTTGTTTCCTTCTGTGCAGGTGTGACCATCAGACTCATTTTCACTAGGATTGACTGAAATTGAACTCTCATTAGATTGATTGTTTTTTTCAAAGAAAACAACGTCTCTACTCTTTGTGATCTGATGAGTCAGTGGGTTCATGATACGATAACCTTTCGTGTTTTCGCAATAACCAACGAAGATCATCTTTGTAGATTTCTTATCCCATTTTAGGCGTTTTTCCTTTGGTACATAAACCATCACTGTTGAACCAAATATCCTCATGTGGTTCAATCGAGGTTCCTTTCCTGTCCACATTTTATACGGTGTAGTATTTCCTAGTGCTCTGGTTGGTGATCTATTGACAATATAAGCAGCCGTGGCTACAGCTTCAGCCCAAATAGGTTTTTCTAAATTTGCATAGAACATCATGCACCTAGCCTTCTCTACTAAGGTTCTATTCATTCGCTCGGCTAGACCGTTTTGCTGAGGGGTGTATGGAGTGGAAGTCTGGTGAGTAATTCCACAACTAGACAGATATTTCTCAAAATTGGAGTTGCAATATTCTTTACCATTATCAGTTCTTATCACTTTGATTTTGTGATCTAGCTGATTCTCTACCCTTTTTTTATAGTCCTTAAAAACATCTAATATATTCTGTTTGTCTTTCAGGAAATAGATATGAACCATTCTAGTGTGATCATCAATGAAAGAGATAAAATATTTCATACCTCCGTAGGATGCATTCTCCATAGGCCCACATAAGTCAGAATGTACAACTTCCAATGGCTTTGTAGCTCTCGTACCTGCCTGCTTGAAAGGTAGCCTCGTTTGTTTTCCTTCGAAACATGTGGGACATTGAAGATTTTCCTGTGCATCTGACTTCAGCATGACCCCCTCAGCACAATCGGGCAATTTCTTTAGAGCTGAAACATTTAAATGGGCCATCCGAAGATGCCATAAGTTAATATCATTTTGACTTACTTTGTTTGACACCAAGTGTGCAGTCTCATCATCATTTGTACATGTGTCCAGAACATACAATTTATTAACTAATTTAGCTGTACACAATGTAACTCCATTAGCATTTTTAATATCACAGCCTTTCTCATGGAATGACACCTTATATCCACTCTTAGTGATTGTGCTCACAGATAGTAAGTTGGCTGCTAATCCAGGTACATAAAGAACATTTCTTACTTGTATTTTCTCCTGTGGCGAAATATTAATACTAATATCTCCAACACACTCCACAGACAATGGCTCCCTGTTTGCCACTGTGATAGTTTTGACTGATGGCTCACGGACATTGCACATGCCTTCTTTGCTGTGACACATATGCATAGAGGCGCCTGAGTCAATGTGCCATTTCTCATTACTATTGCCTGAAAAAGCTGAAAAAGCTGCAATAAAACTTTCTTGCTTTTCTTGCTTACTGTCCTTGTTCACTGTTTTCTTCGGTTGTTTACAAAACTTTGCTATATGTCCATGACCATTACAATTATAGCACCGGGGACCCTTATTCTTCATAGTTGTAGATGATTTTGATTTGGCCTGATTATTCTGATTTTTCTTACAATTAGAGTAGAATGCATTGCTTGTATCTTCAGCTTTCACTTCTTGAAGCAGTTTAGTTTTTATAAAGTCTGCACTGATTTTTGCTCCTGAATTTTCCAAGCCCATAATCATAGGTTTATACTCATCGGATAAGCCGGTCAACATCAAAGTGCCAAGCCACTCGTCATTTACTTCAAAGCCAATATTCCTAAGTTTGTGTGCGGCACTCATTATCCTGCTAACATAGTCTTCTATACCGGTGCTTGATTCAAGTGAAGTATTGATCAATTCTTTCAGCAAACCCACTTTTCTTGTCAGCCCGTTGTCATCAAAGGCTCTGTGTAAGCTGTCCCACACCTCCTTGGCAGTTTTACACTCCTGAACGTGCACATAGTTTTGAGTGTTTATAAGTAAAATGAGTTTGGATCTGGCTTTAACATCCTTCACTGGGTCGACAGTTTTACCTACACTATATTCCACGCAGTCCCATAAATCTTCGTGCTGCAAATACGTCTTGACGCAGAATTTCCATGTTGAGAAATTTTCACGGCCATTTAGTTTTTCGATGTTGAACATATTTGAGCTCGTCATGATTTTTTACCACGATGTTGGCGGGAACACGCCGGCCATATAACCTCAAATGCACTCCTCTGTATAATCCCGGAACTATTTCACGATTATTTATTTGCTCACAGCAACCACGCTCTGCTACCATGTAGGATTAGAGCAAATAAAACTGTAGTTTGATTATAATAATGAGTTTTTACTTGAGAAATAATTTAACACGTTATATGGATACGTAGTGACAGATCAAAAAAAAAAAGAGGGAGGCGCCACACACGAAGGTGGCGAGATCGAGAACTATTCGTATTGCGTTCCATTTCTATCAATTTGCTATGATAATTCAGGGGGCTAATCATGCATCGGCATCGAGCCCACGATGAAGTACCTTGGGCTCGTACTCGATAGCCGATGGGACTTCGGACCTCACCTCCGAAGTCTGGTCCCAAAACTGAGGGGGGCTGCGGCCGCACTATCGCGGCTGATGCACAACGTTAAGGGATCCAACGCCCCCACTAGGAGACTGTACCTGGGGATCGTGCGAAGCATGGCCCTGTACGGGGCCCCCGTATGGGCGGAGACTCTGGCGGCCCGCAACGTGGCTGTTCTACAGCCCGTTAAAAGCGATTACCGTCAGAGTCATCAGGGGGTATCGCACGATCTCCATCGAGGTGGCATGTCTCTTAGCCGGAACCCCTCCATTGAACCTGGAACCTGGGCGAGAGCCCTTGCGCCATTGGTACAAAGCAAGGCGCTGGAGCGGAGCCATAGGCCGGAGCCCCGGGAAAGCAGGGCTCAGCGGTCCCAGCTCAGGGGGAACTCATAGAGACATGGACGGTGCGACTTGAGCATCCAAGGTGGGGGGAAACCACCATTGCGGCGGTGAGGTCGATAATGAAGGAGTGGTTGGAGAGGGACCACGGGGACCTCTCCTACCGGACACGGGTGTTTCAGTAAGTATCTGTGTCGCATCCACCAGGAGACAACACCGCAGTGCCAGCACTATGAGGATCCTGGCGAAGACACGGCGCTCCACACGTTGGTGGAGTGCCCTGCGTGGACGAGTCAATGCCGGGATCTCGTTGCGGTTCTGAGCGTGGACGTTTTCTCGTTGGAGAAATGGTATGGCCATTGTAAAGGACGTGGTCTCCGACGGGAGCAAGTGGCACGGCGCCGCCTCTTTCTGCGAGCAGGTAATACGCGCGAAAGAGACGGCGGAGAGGGAGCGGGAGAGAACCCTGCCCCCCGAGTTCCACAGTTTGCGGCGAGCACGCCGCAGACTCGTCTACGCCCGGGTCTACCGACCTCCATGATCGGGGCCTGAGGACGGCAGTTGGCCGACTCGCCGTTCTTACAGAAGCAGGCCGTGGCGGAGGCGTGTCGTGTGTGTCCTACACACGCCTGCCAACTCACCGAGGAAGCGGGATAAAACCCGACCCCACAAGGCGAGGCCGTGGTGGCGGCCCGGTAGCCCTGGGGTTATCCTTTCGAGGGTTGACCCGGGGTGCCCGGCAACGGACACTTGGGGAGGACACCGTGTGGTTTTAGTCGCTCCGATTCCGACACGCCCACCCCATCGTCAGTACCGATGGGGTGGAGCCCGTGGGGGGTTCCACACGCTAAAAAAAATGCGTCCTGTACCCCTCCTCCGTTCCCGCCTCACCTCAGTGTGACACACTTTTTGTTCTGACCTGCTTGTCTAGTATACATATAAGTCATTGGCTGGAAGTCGCAATAACTTTCTCAAAGAAAAAAGATTGGCGTTGGCACTTCCGTTGCTCAGTGTGCACCTCAATGGTTTCTGGCCTAACATCGAGGAGTATCTGGTTGTAGTTTGTCCGTAAATTGTATTTTTGTGACGTCACTTAGACACAGGAATAGTTTTGTACTGAAAATTGAGTGACCTTTTTTTCTTTTTACGTGTGGAAACCCCCTCGGGCTTCACCCCATCGGTACCGACGATGAGGTGGGCGTGTCAGAATCGGAGCGACTAAAACCACACGGTGTCCTACCCAAGTGTCCATTGCAAGGATAACCCCAGGGTTACCGGCGGACTTTTCATGAAACCATAGAAGGTTACATAAGGATATATAAGAAATCTTCAAACTAAAATACGAAAAAGTATTTCTGATCATAACCACGGAATGTATTATAATTATTAGTACTTTACATCTAAATGCCACGCAATGCTCTTAAGGAATGTGGTGCTGCGTGCTAAATACCTTCTTATGCAATCGGAAATCGCCCTTATCTCCAGGCAAAAAGGTCTAGCTAAATAATCATACTCCATTGCTTAGCTGATACGTGTCAAATGAAAACGAATCTTATTTGTGGATCCATAAGGTCTGTTCACTGCGACATGTATATTTTGCCTGTGACATGTCTAGCAAAATTAAACTCTATTTTTAGGAACTTAGGTTCATGTAAATATTTTAATACTTGTGATTGGTCTACGAAAATGACAATAAACCAAGTTGTAGATAATCTTTTCAAAAATATGAAACCGTTCGAAAAATCTTCGTAGGTTCCTTACAATTTTTTTTTGGCCTTTTTAAAAGTAATTTTGTTTACTTTTGTCTGTGTTACGCGAAAACCTATGAATCGATTTTACTAAAACTTACAAGATACTTTGAGGTCCACAAAATCAACAACATGTTCAAGTTTCAACTCTTCATATAAATTAATAAAATTTTGCGCGAAAAAGACGATTTTTCGCAATTTACCGCAGATCTATTAAACCGATTGAAGTCCACTGGAGCTTATTCGACGTTTTTTTTCAAAATACAATTTTTTTATGTGAAGTACTTTTTCATTTGATTCGTGAAATACGGTTTTATTATATAAATACAAAATATTGATATTATTGATGTGCATTCGCAGTCCGTACCTATATTGACGTCGATATCACGATATTGGATCGCGATATTTATTGACTGTCTAGGGCCCGTACATATAGCCACAGATTACATAGATTTTGCGATCCGTTTAACAGGTTAACGTACCTGTTAAACGGATCGCAAAATCTTTTATGGCGTTAGTAGTTGTATATAGCGAGTTCACACACAATACAATATTCTGGACTCAGTAAACTAGGAATTCAGTGCAAGGTGCGACTGAAAAAAATTGAGCTGAGCGAGCAGGACTCTTACTTGAAAAATAAGGCATCTTACTACGGTCGCGCACATAGCTAAGGCCGCGCGCTCGTGAAACTGTTTTTCAATGATTATTCCTCAATGGTACATTGTATTTGAACAGTTGACCCCTCTAAACACTCAGCGGTGTCTACACTATCACCATGGCAAATTTGGTCAAGATCGGTATTGTGGTTCCGGAGGAGTACAGTCTCGACCAAACGGCTTAGCCACGTATAAGAGCTTCGCTTAGCTCAGCTCAAAAATACCGATCCAACAAAATATGATACTGATACGTGTCAAATGAAATCGAATTTTATTTTTAGTTTCATAAGGTCTGTTTACCGCGACATGTGTATAGTTTACCTGTGGCATGTCTAGCAAAATTAAACTCTATTGGAAGTAGCTGACGTACATGTACTTGAATTATTGGATTTAAGGAAAAGCGATTTCTAACCCTAATCACTTTTTGTTACGGTTGATATTGACTTAATAATAATTGTAATGTCCATTCTTATATACCAGCAGATTTATTCATCAAAAATGGTTATCTAGTAACATAACATAACATAACATAACATAACTTCACGCCTGTATCCCCGAAGGGGTAGGCAGAGGTGTATTACACACCCACGATTCGGAAATCCCTTCGGATACCCTCCCGCGTGCCAGCGGGGGCGGTTATGTCGGGCTTGAACCGACTAAAACTGCAATCAGACGCCGGGGTGTAAAGTTGCCCATAAGGCATTTCCCTCGCACCCCGACTGACCCTGGCCATCTCCAGTTTCGAGATGGCCCCTTTTGGAAAACCACGGTGCCCCCATCTTGCCCCGGAAAATTGAGGGGGGCGCTTTTAGCCCTGCCGTGGACTCCAATGTACAGTCTTGGAATGCAACCGGAATTAGCGCTCAGATGATGATAGTTTGATGATAGTTTCACGGTTAATGTCAATTTGATGATAGATACAATTAGTGTATAATGGCGTCCATGATTGTGGCATTAGCGTCTAGGTTAATTGTCCATCTAATTACTCGTAATTATATTTAGATACATGCCTAACTACTTTTACAATGCGATTATGATGAAAATAAATGAGATTAATGGGATTTTTACGGCTTAATGAGTGATGTGTATTTTAATTATTTATTCTTTTGTGTGTATGTCTTCGCCCAAGCAAGTCAGTGTTTAAAATTTTTGACACTCGCTCTTTTGGAAGTCATTTTTTTGTTTAATGTATTGTTTTTTTGTTTGCAGCACCCATATTCCGTCTAGTAACTAGTAGAGCAGGCGCTACAGGTTTATGAGCTTGTAAAATTCGAGGACCGGCAACTATGAACGGATTCCTAATCCGGAGATAACAAATACCTACATAACTAAAAAACACATCTTGCCGCCGGGTGTGATGGTCCCTTTCACCTACTTTTATTTAACTTTTTAATACTTGCGATTGGTAGATGATCTATTCATATACCGGGTGAGGAAAAAGTATGGAAACCCCTGAAAAATCGGAAAACCGCACGAGGTTAGTCATGAAAAAATATCATACCCTAGGTAACTTTCAACGAGGAATCCAACTGTTACCCCTGATTTTACCTTGAACCTCATTTTCAAGGTTATTACAATGTCAACCTCATTTTTTTAAATAAAAACCCCTATTTTTCATACCGGACCGTACTGGCGAGAAATTTTACGCGTGTGAACAATTCAATTCCGAAGATAGCATGATCCCTAACCCTCCTTTTAGCGCTACCCTGGAACAACGACGTGGACGTAGAAGGAATCTGTTCCCTTCGGGGTGCTTTTTGAGAGTGAGTTCCCCTTGCCTCTCACTTAGGGTGCCTTTTTATAGTTCTTTCTCCTTGCCAATTAGACCTCTATTTGACCTTCAGGGGTTACGTTAACCTTATACCTAAACACGTATCCGAGCGTTTCTTTGTTTCATGACTAACCTCGTGCGGTTTTCCGAATTTTTCGGGGTTTCCATACTTTTTCCTCACCCAGTATATGAATATGATAGAATATGACTATGATGAATATGGTAGAAATTTGATGACACAAATTTGTCCATGCCGTTTAACAAAAGTAATTTTCTTTACTTTTGCCTGTTTTACGCAAAAAACTTATGAATAAATTTTACTAAAACTTACAGGATACTTTGAGGTTCACAGAATCAACAACATGTCTAAGTTTCAACTCTTCTGGATGTTATAGACTTTCAAAATAATGCGCGAAAACACGGTATTTCGCAATTTACCACAGATCTATTAAACCGATTGAAGTCCACTGGAGCTCACACAATGTGTTTTTTAAATATTTTTTTTTAAATGAAGCAACTTTATGTGCGACTTCAAGTTTCATTCGATTCGTGAAATACGATTTTTGATACAACATGACAGTTTTTCACGATTGAAAGTAAAACTAGAGGTTGTACAAAAAAAAAGTGCTTCTTATTTAAAAAAGCGGCCAAGTACGAGTCGGACTGGCCCATTAAGGGTTCCGTAGCAGCAAGTAACATAATAATGTATTTTTTTAATTTTTATATTTGAGTAGATTGAATGAAAGGTAAATTGCCGTTTACGATTTATGACTTACTTATTTTAGAAGTTACAGGAGGGGGGGGGGACACATTTTACCACTTTGGGAGTGTCTCTCGCGCAAACTATTCAGTTTAGAAAAATATTATATTAGAAACCTCAATATCATTTTTGAATAGCTATCCATAGATACCTCACACAAATGGCTTCGATGAAAAAAATATTTTTGAGTTTCAGTTCTATGTATGGGGACCCGCAAAATTTATTGTTTTTTTTCTATTTCTGTGTGAAAATCTTAATGCGGTTCACAGAATACATCTACTTACCAAGTTTCAACAGCATAGTTCTTATAGTTTCGGAAAAAAGTGACTGTGACATACGGACGGACAGACAGACAGACATGACGAATCTATAAGGGTTCCGTTTTTTGCCATTTGGCAAAAAATGAGTGTTTTTTAAAAAACAATCCATACATATATTGATATTATTGATGTGCAAACGCATCCGTACCTATATTGACACCGATATCACGATATTGAATCGCGATATTTACTGACTGTCGTACACATAGCTATCCGTTTTACAGGTCCGTTATTTGATAACGTTAGTAGTTATATGATCGAGTTCACACCGATCCGACAAAATATGCAGCAGTCCGTTTAAAAGTATATTTTATTAGCCTACGTAGTTGCGTGAGCTAGTTCACACACATGAAATTATTCCGGAATTTTACAGGACCCACAAACAATGAAAATACTGATCGGTTTTATCGGATCTAAACCGCACGCGATGTGCGGAGTTGAGGTGAGGTGGGCTTTTCGTCCAGTTTTTGCCTTTTTCTTTTAAATATTTTTCTAATTTCTAAAAAGGTCATCCAAAAGCAGACGTCTCTATTCGGAAATAAGTAATAAAATTACATTCGTCCTCTTGCAGCTGACGCACAAGAGCACCTTGATAAAATCTTTGCTTTAAAAGTGGATGCAGCCAATAACGCCAATACAATTCGATTACGCCCATCCTTGGAGAAAGTTGGCGATACACTGGAGAACATCAAATGTTTCCGGTAGTAACAGATCCGTTAAAATCAGTCCTTTAAATGCAATATGACCTCCTCCAGTAGCGTCAGATCAGTTAAAATCGGTCCTGCAATTGATGTGTGAATATTACTTCCAGTAGCGTTGGATCCGTTTAGAAGGATCCCGTAAAAACGGACGTTCTATGTGTACGCGCCGTAACCCTTGACTATAAGTTTCCTAGTTCATACTGTCTGGCGACACACGTTTTGTCCTAATTTCCTGACTATATCGCAAGACCTGAGAACAAAGACTTAACAAGCAACCAAGCGATAAGACCAAGCTGTTTGTAGCCACAATTTTATGTAAATGTATTTTAAGTAGGTTGACACTACTGGTACTTGCGTTAGGCGTATTACGTGTACGTACGTCTATATTCTAGTACCGAAGTAAACCTCTATAATTGTAATGAAATTTTAAATATAAAGTCGCTTTCTCTGTCCCTATGTCCCTATATCCCTATGTATGCTTAAATCTTTAAAACTACGCAACGGATTTTGATGCGGTTTTTTTTAATAGATAGAGTGATTGAAGAGGAAGGTTTATATGTATAACTAGCTGACCCGGCAGACTTCGTACTGCCTCAATCGATAGCACCTTTTAAACCTTCTCTGGACCTCCACAAATAATTCAAGACCAAAATTAGCCAAATCGGTCCAGCCGTTCTCGCGTTTTAGCGAGACTAACGAACAGCAATTCATTTTTATATATAAGAAGAAGAAGAAGAAGAAGAAGAAGATAACATCCATTGCACCGGGGCGGGTCGCTAGTATATATATATATAAATATATAACTTTGGCTTTCCAGGACATGTTCAGATAGCTCACTTCGACAGAATATTCCTCTTAGAAAGGGGCTGGTGGTGGGTGGTGGGTTCCCATCCTGGATGTATGGTCTTTCAACTTCGAGAGGAAGCTTGTGTCAGAGCCTCATCCGTTAATAAACAGGTGTACCGGATTGCACATGAGGTTGACTTGGTCCCGTTATTAAAAACTATGAATTCAGTTCAGGGTGCGACTGAAATAAATTAGCAAGATTCTTACTGGAAAATAAGACATCTTACTACGGTCGCGCGCTTAGCTAAGGCCGCGCGCTCGTCAAACTGTTTTTCGGTGATCATTCCTCAATGGTACATCGGACATGAACCATCTCGCTTCAAAACACTCCTCAGTGTCCACAATATCACCGTGGTAAATTTGGTCAAGATCGCGCGAGTGGTTACGGAGGAGTTCAGCCACCAACAAACGGCTATGCCGGGTATAAGAGCTTCGCTCGCTCAGCTCAACTAAACTGTATTATCACGTTTAACTCAATGAATCTCACTGTGTAAACATTGAAAGCCAGTTTAGTATTAGTCAGGCCTTTTCATCATCATCTGAGCGTTGTGTCCCTCGGAGCCCAGGGCCTGCTTTCTTGCTTTTCTTTTTCCACTTCGCACGATCTTGGGTGTCCATCATAGTGAGACCATTGGCACGTATGGCATCCCTTACGACGTCAAACCACCTCTAAAAGTACCTAGATATAAACATCAAACAGTCTTATTTAATTAAAGTGAGTTATGTAATTATTTTTTCGAAAATTTACTCTTTTTTAGGGTTCCGTTGCCAAATGGCAAAAAACGGAACCCTTATAGATTCGTCATGTCTGTCTGTCTGTCCGTCCGTATGTCACAGCCACTTTTTTTTCGAAACTATAAGAACTATGCTGTTGAAACTTGGTAAGTAGATGTATTCTGTGAACCGCATTATGATTTTCACACAAAAATAGAAAAAAAAAAATTTGGGGGCTCCCCATACTTAGAACTGAAACTCAATTTTTTTTCATCTAACCCATACGTGTGAGGTAAGTATCTATGGATAGGTCTTCAAAAATTATATTGAGGTTTCTAATATAATTTTTCTCTAAACTGAATAGTTTGCGCGAGAGATACTTCCAAAGTGGTAAAATGTGTGCCCCCCCCCCCCACTGTAACTTCTATAATAAGAGAATGATAAAACTATAAAAAATATATGATGTACATTACCATGTAAATTTCCACCGATAATTGGTTTGAACAAGATCTAGTAAGTAGTTTTTTTTAATACGTCATAAATCGTAGAACGCAATTCACATTTCATTCAATCAACTCAAATGTAAAATTTAAAAAAAAGCATTATTATGTTACTTACTGCTACGGAACCCTTCATGAGCGAGTCCGACTCGCACTTGCCCGCTTTTTTTTTATTTTCGAATGTTTTTGTGCGTAAATTCTCCAATAATTTGGAGGTTAGGAAGTGAGTTATTGCATTAAACAACCAAGGGGTCAAGATAGAATCGTGCCAAAACAGTTTTTGTGCAACTCGGCCAATGGCCTTTGCTCAAGTTTGTTATTTAATTAAAGAATAATTATTCATTTGAATATAATAAAAATGTTAAAGTTACGTGATTACAATTTGAGAATTCAAACTAAATTGAACGTAATTATTACTCAAATAGTGCAAATTGTGGAGTAGGTTAGCGTTTTAGGCTTAATTCTGTGCATTTCTTGTATATTTATATTGTAGTTTTGATCCACGATGTACTAGTTGATTCTTCAGGCGTATCTAAAAAGTTTATTGACAATATCGCAATATCGCTCGCGTTTGTTAAGTGTTAGTCCAGTTAAGCAAACGGATTCCTAGCACAAGGCTAAGCTGGGGGGGGGGGGGGTTCAACGGGAATACTAGTAATTTCGGTTGTTAGTGATTTTTTTTTGTGCGGGAATCCCCTCGTATACCCCCCGCCGGGCAGCGGGGGAGGTTATGTCACAACTGAACCGACTAAAACCGCATATCGTTTCGGGTCTTCAGACGCCAGGGTGTAAAGTGGCCCAGGCATTTCACTCGCACCCTGACTGACCCTTTTTTTTCATACAAACATAACTTCACGCCTGATCCCCGAAGGGGTAGGCAGAGGTGTATTACAACACCCACGATTCGCCAGTTATGTTTAGGTCCCAATGTAATAGGGGGTGAGCCTATTGCCATCTACCGGGCACATTACTAAGTGAGCGATAATTAACATTTTTAATACACACATAAACTACGAAAAGTCAGAGGTGTGTGCCCGGGGAGACTGGGGATCGAATTCGAGACCTCGTCTCGGCAGTCCGTTACGTACGCTACTGGGCTATCGTCGCTTTTTTTTTTCGTGCGGAATTCCCTTCGGATACCCCAGCCGGACAGGGGGGTGGTTATGTCGGGCTTGAACCGACTAAAACCGCACGCCGTCTCGGGTCTACAGACGCCGGGGTGTAAGGCAAGAGCATATCCCGCGCACCCCGACTGACCCTCGGGTTTGGGAACCACGGTGACCCCGTCTTGGCCCGGTTTGGAAAGGGGCGCTAGTCGCCTCACCGTCCCGGCCTGCTTCTGCTGGGGTGACAGGCGGCCTCACCTGCCTGCCTGGCGGCGACTGAGTCACCTGCGACGCGCGGCGAGTATGTTGCGGGCTCGGTGGTCCGGGAGAGCTCTAAATCTCTTCCGGGCGCGCTCCGCCATCTCCTTCGCGAGCATTACACCCTGACTGACCCTGGGCTATCTCCGGTTACGAGATGTCCCCCTCAGATCGGTAGTTAATGCCTATTGTTAAAAAAAATACTATACCACTGTGGAACTATACTACCCATAATATGTCAGCTATTAAGAACGGGCATGATAAAATACGTTCACTTTTTAGTCAAGGCAAATAAGGGCTATATCACATACTCGTATTCTTTATTTTATATATATATATATAAAAAATTTCCTCCCACGGACGCTTGAATGGTAGAATTACATTAACGCATTGCAATTGTATTCGTCATGGTAATGCCAATAACTAAAGCATACAAATGTTAAGGTGCTTCCACACAGTTAGTAAATATTAGTGAACAATTTATAAACAAAAAAAACCAAATGATATTGTCGGAAGTTTACGCGAATGTCACTGTTGGAGGCGCGGGAAATTTAAAGTAATATGTTCTAATTATTGGGATATTCAGTAAAAAGATGTCTGTTGAAGTGTTTATATTCAAGTAATCAGGCGGTCTTGTATTTCTTGAGGGGTACCTTCGCTCAGGAAGAAATTCTTGCTCGTCCAGGTTTGCTGACTCTTCATCACTATTTTCTTGATTCACTGGTAAATCAATGCATTCCCGAGTGACTGGTGAAGATGGTCCAGCTTCAGGCTCGGTATTCTCCTCACATTCAAAGAATTGAGATACATCACTCGCTGTGTCTCTTTCTGTGAACAATAGTATAGAGCTTGACTCCGGTTCAGCTTGTTTCTGCTTCAACTCTGTAAAGCGATTTTCAAAAAAAGTTGCATCTCTGGATTTGTAAACTTTTCTTGGATTAGAAGGATCTCGAAATATGTAATATGTGTTGGATCTTCTGAATATCCAACAAAAATTGCTTCTTTTGCTTTTAAATCCAGTTTCTTCCTTTGACATGCGGGTATGTGGACAAGTGCTCGACACCCAAATACTTTTAGATGACCAAGGTCACTTCTACGACCACACCATCTGTCGTACGGTATTTGTCCACTTAAGGCTCGATGATGGGACCTATTCTTCAGGTACACGGCAACCTTGAATGCGTCTTCCCAGTAAGCCTTCGGTAATGAGCTTTCAGCTAGTAGCGTCCTCGCCTTCTCGGTAATCGAGCGGTGGGTGCGCTCCGCAACTCCCAACTGTTGAGGGCTGTATGGCGTCGATGTCTGATGCTGTATCCCTTTTGAAGAAAGAAAATCAACGAATTCTTTATTAACGAACTCTGTTCCACCGTCAGTTTGAATCGCCTTAATTTGCATGTTCAATTGTTTTTCAACGAAAGTTTGAAATAAACAGAACTTGTCTTTTACCTCAGTCTTTGAAGATATAAAATAAGAGAAAACTTTACGCGTATAATCATCTACTAAAGTTAGCATATACTTATTCCCTTGAAAAGAGGTTGTAGACATTGGTCCACAGAGGTCACAGTGAATTAGTTCTAGAGGACATGTGGTAGTAGTAAAGGCCAACTTTTTTAAAGGTTGCCTAGGTTGTTTACCTTCAATGCAAGCTGTAATTGTATAATTACTTTTGTCTACTACGGTAAACTCTACGCCTACCTCGTGATTCTTCAGTTGGTTCATGCCTATGCGACACAGATGTCCTAACCTTTTGTGCCAGAGTTGATACTTATTCTGACAGTCAGAGTGCACATCTTGAGTCAAATAGTTGTCCGCCACACTATTTGATTCATTTGTGATACCATCGAGGACGTACAAACCACTACAGGGCGAGGCATGTAGAACCGAATCACCTGTAAAACCAAAGGTATTAGTTTTATAAAAATTACAACCATTTTTATCAAAAACACAATGTAAAACCCTTATCAACAGCTTTCTGTACTGATAATAAATTGGCTCTTAAATCTGGTACAAAAGCAACGTCGGTGAACTTGTTTACAATGTTTTTAGGCGTATTTATTGAAATATGGCCTTTTACACAACATTTAATCTGTTCTTCATTTGCAACGGTTACGTGACCGTTATCCAGTACCGAAATATCTTGAAACCAATCTCGCCTAGAAGTCATATGCTTAGTACAGCCTGAGTCTCCGAACCATAAATCCTTATTTGAAGGGCAGGAAGTATTCAGGGCTGTGAATGAGTTGTCATCTACAGTTGTCACATTAACTTTCTCCTTTTTGTTCTTCATAGGACAGTCCGGGCTTTTATGTCCAGGTACTTTGCAGTCGTAGCAAACAATTGCTTTCTTCTTCGTAGCTTTAGGTTTCATCTTGGCATGGAAAACCGAATCTACTGGTGTTGCATCAGTTTTTGACATTTCATTCAATAGTTTTGTCTTCACAAGGTCAGTAGTCACGTCTATACTGCAGTTTTCTAGTGCCATAATGAGTGGCTCATACTTTGGAGTGAGACCTCCCAAAAGTATAACTGCAATAGACTTGTCTTCTAATATGACTTTACCTATGTCCGCAAGATCCTGTGCGGTATTATGTTCTAATTATTATGATATTCGGGGAATTTAAAGTATTATGTTCTAATTATTGGGATATTCGGGGAATTTAAAGTATTATGTTCTAATTATTGGGATATTCGGGGAATTTAAAGTATTATGTTCTTATTATTGGGATATTCGGGGAATTTAAAGTATTATGTTCTAATTATTGTGTAACGGTTTACGTTTTTATGAGGGTTTTTATATGAAGATATGAAAAGTTTAAGGGGGTGACTTATGCACTGAAGGAATTAATAAAGTAATTGATGCTAACTACTGGCTAGGGCGAGCAGAGTTAAATAAAAAGGTCGATTACAATATATTAGATTATAATCGGTGTAAGAGATCGTTACATACATTTATATTAGGTATTGGAAATAATGAATCTCAGATTCTGCCGTGGCGTTGTTCGGTCCGTTGTGCAAAGATGGTAGTATGCACTTAGCTAGTGGACACGTGGCTTGTGGTGTTGCCGGCGTGCCAGGGTCTCCGCTGGTGTGCCTCGCTACCGCTATGATGGTGCGGAGCCCGGTGCGAAGACCCTGGAAATAGAAAAGTGCGGGTCAGTTTGTCACTAGGTGATTACGTCCAAGTGACCCGCTAAATAGCAGGTGAAGAGAATCTCCCAGCGGCAATGCAGCGTAGCTAGAAGCTATAACAAAATGAATATAATAGGCAGCACAAGCTGGTGCCGCGACCTCTGACCGTAGGGGTCACCGGCCTCGTGGCACTAATTAGGTAGGCTGAAATAGCACACAAAATAAAACAAAATATATCAAGCCATGCATTTTAGTAGGCAATAAGCTGCACCGCTGGAAAGTCTTCACCTGTAGAAAGAAGTAGGAAATGTTGATCTCAAAACTTACCCGGAGCCGACAGCAGTTGACCACGGGGTCAAAGTGACCTTCCTCGGCGAAGGTTGCCAAGGAAAGGAACGATATAAGAGCCGTCAGTTGATAACTGGGCTAGTGCTGTCCAATCTCGCTCGCACAACCATAGATAATTAGTTATAAGTTATAGAAACATACTAAAATATCGATTAATTTATGGATATTAATTTAAATTGATTTGTAAAGAATCCACAACGTTACAATTGGGATATTCAGTAAAAAGAACATAATACTTTAAATTCCCCGCGCCTCCAACAGTCACACATTGAAATAAAACCATTGGAGTGTCACACTTGAATTCGCCAATCTATAGATAGATAGCTAACATTTGCACCTAATAAAATAACGATTTATTTGATGTTATTCAGACTCTCCCTGTCTCCCCGTGACCATGGCTGCTGAAAAGCAACCGAAACGTTGGGATCAATGTAAAATATAAAATAACATCAAATAAATCGCGATAGAATCCGTTAAAAAATAAAATCAAAGTCAAAGTTTTATTTCAAAAAACTAAAGGTAAAAAATTAACATTTTGTAACTAAAGTTATTTTATTAGGTGCAAATTTTAGCTATCTATCTATAGCTTGGCGAATTCAAGTGTGACACTCCCATGGCTCGCGCCGGATGAGTCATCCGCAGGCCATCCCGCGTGAACGTTTCACCATCCCGCGCGAAGTATGAGAGTGTCACGCAAGAATATGCTAAGCTATTTGTCCCGTCTGACTGATTCATCAATGAAGAGCCTAAACCAGCGGGGCTACATACTTGAAATTTTGGCAGTTGATACCTTTTATGTAGCATCTAAGTAGACAACTAAGTAAGGATTTTTGAAAATCACACCCCATAGGTGGTAAAATAAGACAGGGGAGGAGCGGTTATATGTAAATGCTTCATTTTCAAAGTTAGAATTAAAAATATCTGTTTCTGGTTCGAAATAAATTTACACATGTATCAGCGATTTACAAAATTTCATTACTAAGGGGGTAAAATAAGTGATGAGCTAGGTATGAAAAGTCCATCAAATTCCACTCGAAGGAAGCTGATGTTAGCAAGACTCGCACTCTTCCTGCCATGCCTTCGTGCCGTCATCAAAAGCCGGGCAATGTACTAACATTTTATAACCGCTGTTTAGAAGCAACTTTATCAACTAAAGATGGCTTTGTAATCTATATGACAATGATACCTTCAAATACTGTTAAGCATTTATTTGTGCAAAAATGTGTAGACATATATAGTTATAGCATTACCTTTAGCTAAGATACAAAACTAAAAAAAAAACAAAGGATCCTCCTTTGGCACTTTGAATGGTAATGCTAATTCTTTGTGCAAGAAAAATCCCAGCCTTTCGGCGAGGGAATCCCATTATTAGCACACACAATTTTGAATCGCACTATAATTATTTTATTTTTTGTGGTTCTATTCTATATTTTCTGGACTATTCTACGGCATATCGTCCACAAAATCATGCACCGTGGAAAGCTGCCTTAAGACGTTATTAATGCATTTCAATTTATGTCCGCGTGGATTTAAATTTTAAAGGTTTTAATTTTCTCACCCAAATTATATTGCTAAAATAAAAGTAGCATATGTTACACCTTATAATATTACCTATCTGCCAGTGGAAGTTCCGTCAAAGTCGGCCCAGCCGTTCCAGAGAGATCTAATTCAAACAGACAGCAAGACACAAATAAAAATTAAAAAACAAAATATTTTGTTAAATATGTCGTACACTCATTAGCATTTATTTAAAACCTGTTATTTAATATTACAACCAGACACTTCAAATTTATTTATTTGTATAGATTCATAACATTGGGACCTTAACATAACTGGCGAATCGTGGGTGCGTAATACACCTCTGCCTACCCCTTCGGGGATACAGGCGTGAAGTTATGTTATTATTCATAACATTCACCATTAAATAACACACGTGTGATATAGCATTTTATGTCAACTGGTCAATATTATATAATATGACGTCACACTATAAAATACTTACATTTTTCGAATCGATTTTGAACTTTCTAATATTATGTGTGAATATAATGTTCGAATTGATATGTTTGAAATGCGTAAATTAATCTGTTTCGTTGACTCAACCGGTGGTTATAAAATAGTGTGAGAAACAGCGCGTGTTACATCAGATTGTGATGTCCAGAATACCGATGTAAAGATAAAAGTTTATTTTTATATATATATTTAGGACACGTCAATTTGACTTCACTTCGCCTGATGGTAAGCTGAAGATAAAGTCTCAGGAAAGATTGTCACCGTTACATACACGTACCATGTTAACAATGGTGGCACTCAGCTTGACGGTCTCATCAGAAGAGGATTGTCGTCGCAGCACCGCGTGACACCCACCGGTCCCACTAGTGCTGCGACCACAATCCCCCTGCCCGGCTATGCACTTACTGACCCCTGAACACAATCAAATCGAAATTGGATTACTATGGAGGGTTTTTCGCAATCGTACACGGTGGTACCCACCCGGCCGAATTTTGTAACAAATTTGTGTCATCAAATTTCTACCACCAGTTTTATTGATGAAGGTCGTCCTGGCTTCGTACGTGTAAAAAAAACACACATAACCTATAAATTAAAAAAGTTAAGAACCCCCTACGCCAAAAATACTTATAGCTTAAGGATCTACCCTCAAAAAGTAAAAAAAAATATTTAACGATTATACTGGCACGCGTTAAGCACTTAATCGAGTAATCATATGCCGAAAATACCTTACATCATTTTGGAAAAGAGCTGATACACTTACACTGCTGGACCGATATTAACCAAACATAGCTAAGAATCACCGCAAGGAAACTGGCTTTCAAATAAAAAAAACAGCATAGAAGTTTCGTTTGAGAGCAACGATGCCACAGGCACGAGGCACGAGGCAGACACGACGTCCAACTTACAACACCCTACTTTTTGCGCCGGGGGTTAAAAAGTTACCTACCGGTTTCCGTTGTGATTATCAACCACCCAGGGATCTACTCAAGCACGCATACGAATTTTCATCAGCGAAAATATTCAATTTCATGCTTCTTCCTCAAAAGTGACGAACTTCTCATATAACTGGTGGTAGAAATTTGATGACACAAATTTGTCGCAAAGTTCGGCCGGGTGGGTGCCACCGTGCACGATTGCGAAAAACCCTCATAGTAATCCAATTTCGGTTTGATTGCGTTCAGGGGTCAGCAAGTGCATAGCCGGGCAGGGGGATTGTGGTCGCAGCACTAGTGGGACCGGTGGGTGTCACGCGGTGCTGCGACGATAATCCTCTTTTGATGAGGCCGTCAAGCTCAGTGCCACCATTGTTAACATGGTACGTGTATGTAATGGTGACCCTCTTTCCTGAGACTTTACCTTCAGCCTACCTTCAAGTCAAATTGACGTGTCCTAAATATATATATATAAACTTTCAACCCCTATTTCACCCTCCTAGGCGTTAAATTTAACAACAACCCTTCCTTGGCAGTCTCGTGAAAATCTTCAATATTTAATTACGTTTCAGTTTATTTATAACAGGCAGAAGATATGTGAAATTTCTAGCTTCTATTAGGATAATGACGGTCTTCCATATAACCTTTTATCTCTTATTTTAACCCCTTAGGCTTGAAATGTCTAAAAATCGCTCCTTAATCTTACTATATAAAAAGCATTAAAAAAAATAAGTTTGTAGTTACCTAAACTATAAGAATACTCGCTAACCCCTCCAGCTAAGCTAAGCGGCTTATGTTAGGAGTGAGTTCACGTAGGTATTGTTATGACCGAGGTTCGAAACCTCGACATCTCGATCAAAAATCCGACACCTTAGACACTACACTACTGCTGTTTTAAGCAAAAGACAACTAGGCAGTAAAAATCTTTTTAAATTCCATCTGTGACCATGTTCTGTAACTTCATTTTATTAAGGCTGCTTGGGTAAGTCTTGGTGTACCGGTTTTCTTATATTCGTGTGCTAGGCTTGACAACCGGTTTGATGTATGACGTCACGTCCGAATTCTTGTCGTACCGTTAGGCAAGGTCTCCATAGATTATAATCAATATAATATAATAATAATATTATGAAACTAAGGCTGAATTTTGAAAAACAGCTCAGCCTATACCCAACTAGTGGACAAATGGGTTATTCCTTGTATTTTAAAGCACCACGAATCATGGTTGTAACACGTATATCATATTGAAACGCAGAAGGCTGCAAACGACATCGAGTTTTCATAGAAAAAAGGTCCTAAAGCACATTAAAACACCTTACAGTACACTGATTTTCCTGTCATCTGTCGTGCTTTATATCGACTGTCGATATATTATACAGTACTTGAGTGATTAATGTTGCTGATGATAAATAGTGATAAGTTTTCTTTTTATTTGATTTTGTGTATAAAGGTAAATTGTTACAGCTGATGTCGAGATACACAAAATAAAAAATTTAATAAGTAAATTTACAAATATGCTACGAATTGCTCATTTAAATGTAAAGAATAGTTATTGTCGGCACCTCCGTCCGTGAATTCCGGGATAAAATAAGCCTATGTGCTACTCCAGATTATAAATCTATCTCAGTGTCAAATTTCATTCATATCAATTCCGCCTTTCTGGCGTAATTGAGTACAAACATACTATCCATCCAAAAAAAGCCTGTCTATTGGGGATAATGTACTTTCTTTTTTTTCCTGTGGAAATCCCTTCGGATACCACCCCGCCGGCCAGAGGGGACGGTTATGTCGGGCTTGAACCGACTAAAACCGCATGCCGTCTCGGGTCTTAAAACGCCGGGGTGTAAGGTTGCCCATAGAGCATATCCCTCGCACCCCTACTGACCATAAGCCATCTCCGGTTTCGAGATGGCCCCCTTACTTGCTCTCCACTGTGCCATCTGCTAATCAGAGGGACACGTGGAAAGCTTCCGAACAGCCCTCCTACAGGGCCGTCCTCGCCTCGGTTGGAGTTGGCCGTAGGCGGCAGCGTCTCTCCCGCCCTAGGAGAGAGGCGCTGCTGTCTCCGTTGCCCAGGGTGCACCGCGTGGAGGTCCCCAACCAAGCACCCCTCCAACCAAACACCCCAGGGATAATGTACCTATATATAATATAAATATATATAAATAAAATAAAGGAATAAAAAAAAAAAAAAAAAAACAAGTATTCTATCTTTATAAAACAACTGCGTAGAAACAGATGTAATCGAAGTGATTATATATTACTATTTTGGGCTTCTCAAAATTATCAGTGATCAATATAATTAAGATTGTAAACTTATATTTTGAATGTTAATGACCAGTTTTATGACCCAAAACTTGTTCTATACACGAATCACGATACGTTTTGCGTTCTCAAAAACTGGTTTAGGCCTTTGAATCTTTGATGAAATCACAATTCTTATGGTGTACCTACTTCTTATAATCATTGTAATTTAAGTGTATTATCCTCAAATATTATCCTCATATATTTATACACTACTATCTCAGAAACCTCTGTAACGATTTCGACAAATATTTGTATTAGGATAAGGTTTTGCTTTATAAATTTATCCACAGGTATCTTTCCTAAAAATGAGTAAATATACAGCCCTTGAAAGGTGCCTAATAAGCGACAATAGGCTTACGGGGCTTATGTGACCGACAAAAATCTGTTAAAATATAAGCTTTCATGTACAGTCACCGAAAAAAAATGACTTCACAAACTCTCTGCTCTTAAACCTTCAATAAAATGATAAACAAAACATGAAATATATTAACGTTGTCGTCGAGGCATAATAAAACTACTTATACATCAAGCAGTATATGTATTCTAATGAAAAAAGGTTTGTAAACAATAAACTTTTGTCGTTGACTGTACCGTGGCGTAATTAGTGACCTACTCCTTCGGGGATATACAAGCTTAAGTACAAATAAAAGGTGATAAATAGATTTTCACCTAAGGCCTCAAAGTTCAACTTTTTATGCTACCAACGTTTGCGTACGGATGAAGTAGAAAACTCAAAAAACAATACTTATCAAGGAAGTTTTCGTTTACAATATATTTCTTATAAAAATAAACTATTATAAACCAAAATATCAAAAAATACATTCCTTTGTATTGTATTATGATAACCTTTCAACCTTTTGAAATAAGTCGTATAGTATTATGTGTTAATTTTTTTGCGGGCTGTCTAAATTCCGAATTTTGTTAGGATTTAGGCCGAATGAACTGTCATGTGCTGTCTTCGGGCCCGATTGCGGAATAAGTGCGTTTCATGTTACCGATTGCTCAAAATTTCAGTCCGCATCTCCGGATGTACGTTTTACGGTAGACCTGCTAGCATTTGTTACTGTGGATTTAATCAATACACCTGGAATTTGTTACCACGGATATAACTTTCTGTGCCATGGAATTAAAAAAAAGTAAAATAAATGGTGTATAAGTAGGTACCTATAATACAATTATCTGGTCGAATGATTGCTGGTTCTTGCTCAACAAATTATCCGGCACTGGGTAGTTACGTAACCAAGATGATTAAGGCTATTCAACAAGTAATTTTAACGTATAATGTACTTTAGTCCGGTTTTATTCGCTATTTTATTTAATTTTAAGGTTACATATAAGGACACGTTACGTTTTTAGAGTATGAGTTATAATTGCAAAACGAGGTGTGTTAACCAGGATACTAACATGATATTGTCGGAAGTTTACGTGAATGTCACACATTGAAATAATTTTTAACGGATTCTAACGCGATTTATTTGATGTTATTTTATATTTTACATTGAGCCGCGGTAGCCTAGTGGTATGGGTAATGGACTGCTGAGACGAGGTCTCGGGTTCGATCCCAGGTTTTACCATGGCACACACCAATGACTTTTCGATGCTTTTCGAAGTTATGTGTGTATTTATCGCAGGTTTATAAGTGCCCGGTTAATGGCAATAGGCTCGCCACCTATTACATTAGGACCTAAACATAAACTGGCGAAATGTGGGTGCTAGCACCTCTGCCTACCCCTTCGGGGATATAGGCGTGTGTTTATGTTATGTTATGTTTACATTGAACCCAATGTTTTGGTTGCTTTACAGCAGCCATGGTCACGAGGAGACTGACATGACAGAATATTTACAGTCAGCGCGCTCCGTACAAAGTGGAGAATCATTTATATTTTCAATAAATTTGAATCGGGAAAAGTCAATATTTAGAACAGGACTTGAACCCGCACCTGTCCTTTTGTAGAGGGAATACTGAAAAGCATTTTGGTAATAAAAAATCTCGGTAATTTTATTGTAATCGAAAGTAATTACAATGACTATCATCAAATTGTATTGGTTACTAGCTGATGCCCGCGGCTCCACCCGCACGAAGGTCGGTTATCGCTTTTTGGTCATATCTCCGGTTCCACTTGACCACATTGCAATCAAACATACGGCAGATTTTAAGGCTGACCATGACGTTTCTTATAGAAAAAACTGCATCAAAATCTGTTCAGTAGTTTCTGCGTCCATTGGGAACAAACAGACAAAACAGACATAATTCCAAAAAAATATTTTTGTATTCAGAATCGTTTATTCAACATAACCAAAGTATTAAAAAAAAATCTCCACGAAAAAAAAAAAGGTACATACACAACTCCCCAAACCGGGGCAAGACGGGGACACCGTGGTTCCCAAACCCGAGGGGCCTGTCTCGAAACCGGAGATGGCCCAGGGTCAGTCGGGTTGCGAGGGATATGCTCTATGGGCAACCTTCCCGGCGTCTGAAGAGACAGCATGCGGTTTTAGTCGAATCAAGCCCGACATAACCGCCCACGGTGCCCGGCGGGGGGGTATCCGAAGGGATTTCTGCACGAAAAAAAAAGGTACATACACAACAAATTTACAATTTTATAATAGTATAGATGCTATGCTATGCTGTCCTAATGCTTCAAACTAATACACCGACCATAAAGTTAAGAAATCTCTTCAGCAATAAGGAAATTATTGATACATACCTTCCTACTATTCATTCCAACATCCTCGACTATAGACAACAGTGACGTCATTCGCTAAGTTTTTCAGTAGGTGATTTGAACATGTAGTGCCCTCGATGAAATCATAGGTTTTTTGCATACAAGAAAATGATGCGCTATACAAAAAAGGTGTGTTACTGTGTTACCTGCTGTTTATTTGGTATTGAATTTTAAACTTTTAGTTTCAATTATTATCTACACTAATATTATGAAGAGGAAAAATTAGTTTTTTTGTTTGTTAGTTTGTAACAAATAGGCTCCGAAACTACTGGACTGATTTCAATAATTCTTTCACATATAGAAAGCTACAATATCCAGGAGTAGATAACATAGGCTAGAATTTATTTTCAAAAAAATTAGAGAATCGTAAGAAAATCGCAATATTGGAAAAAAATATAGAGAAATGAAAATCTTTATAGGCGTGCGCTGCGTTAACTATTGATGATAGAACAATATGATGTACTACAGGTTCATAGGTATTTTTAATGTCTACAAAAAAGTCCGCGAGGCGATATATGCAACCGTAATATTTGTTTCACTACAACAGGTTTTGTGTTCTCAAAATTTAATTATTTCATATCTTTTTGATCACATCACAACGCGGGCAGCAGCAGTGCGAGTGGGAGTGGGAGTAGGAGTGGGATTGGGAGTGAGAGTGAGAGTGGGAGTGGGAGTGGGAGTGGGAGTGGGAGTGAGAGGGAAAGTGCGAGTGAGAGTGAGAGTGGGAGTGGAAGTGGACGCAATAAGCGACTTCCACGCGAGTGAAATTTTCTACGACATTCTACACAGCGCTTTCAAGACCCAAAGTAAGCTTAGTTTAACTAGCTTGTGTTATGGGTTCCAGAATGCGGATAAATATACTTTATATATATACTAGGAATTCAGTGCAGGGTGCGACTGAAATAAATTGAGCTGAGCGAGCAGGACTCTTACTTGACAATAAGACATCTTACTACGGTCGCGCGCTTAGCTAAGGCCGCGCTCTCGTGAAACTGTTTTTCGGTGATTATTCCTCAATGGTACATTGTATTTGAACAGTTGACCCCTCTAAACACTCAGCGGTGTCTACACTATCACCATGGCAAATTAAGTCAGGATTGGTATTGTGGTTCCGGAGGAGTACAGTCTTGACCAAACGGCTTAGCTTAGCTTCGCTTCGCACAGCTCAATAAGTTGAATTAAAATGTGTCGATATTTTTATACCAGAAGACAAATTCTCGTCAATCTTAAATCATCCATCACAGAACGAAGTGATTAATTTGAGATTGAATTATAAATTAACTGAAAACAAGTATTCAGTTATAAACAAATACAATCTCGTATTTGTATGGTTTTAATCTAATCTCTATATAATCTAAAAAAAGCCGCGGTAGCCTAGTGGTATGGGTAATGGACTGCTGAGACGAGGACTCGGGTTCGATCCCAGGTTTTACCATGGCACACACCAATGACTTTTCGATACTTTTCGAAGTTATGTGTGTATTTATCTAAGGTTTATAAGTGCCCGGTTAATGGCAATAGGCTCGCCACCTATTACATTGGGACCTAAACATAAACTGGCGAAATGTGGGTGGTAGCACCTCTGCCTACCCCTTCGGGGATATAGGCGTGAGTTTATGTTATGTCTATATAATCTCAGTTCAGTCAGAATATGATCGCATAAAATGACAAACTTGACGTGTACAGAGGGAAGACAATACGTAGGTTTTACATTTCGTTCGCATTAAAATATGAATTAAAAAAGTCTAGCAGAATACCAATTTGCATTTTTTTACCACGTTTTGTACCATTTTTCTTAGTTTCACTTCGTGTCTGTGTGTCTTTCCCTCTGAAGCCAAAAATGGATACTTAATTTTCGATCACTTCTGATCACCCTAAAGCTCTGAAATTGTTTATGTAGGCTAATGCCACCTTACATTTTCATATTTAATCATCAGAAATAGTCAGTAGTTAATAAAAAAATAAAATAAAATAAAACTTTTTAAAAACCACGTTTCCTAAAAAACGTGGGGCGGGCGCTTTAATCCTTTATCTACACCCTTTTTTTTTTTTTTTTTTTTTTTTTTTATCGTGCGGAAATCCCTTCGGATACCCCCCTGCCGGCTAGCGGGGGCGGTAAAGTCGGGCTTGCACCGACTAAAACCGCACGCCGTCTCGGGTCTTCAGACACCGGGGTGTAAGGTTACCCATAGAGCATATCCCTCGCACCCCGGCTGACCCTGGGCCATCTCACCACTAACAGCATCGCTCATCCTGTCTCCTCTGAAAGCAGAGGAGTACGGAGAGTGATGTGTTCCCGCCACGTTGGGTATTGGCCGACGATCAATGCCAACCCTATGAAGGGGTGAAGGGGAAGCCATTGACCGCCGCCCAGGGTGTACCGGCCGCTCCGATTCCGCTCCCCCCGGACTGCAGCGGGATCGGAATCGGAGCGACACTCGAGGAGGTTACCCAACACACACCCCACCCTTTATCTACACCCATCCTATAAATCCTCTATAAAAGATTCTGAAACAGTTAGCTTATTGCCAACATTAATACATCCAATGTCATAATAACCATAATATCATCCGAACGGGTGTTATAATGTTGTATGAAATTTCATAATAACACTCCTTTCGCTTTTTCAATCTCTTCCGCGCAAAGGGTTACTCATCAGACAGCCAAATTCTTACCGCCCGATGTGTGGAATCTGTATGAGTTTCAAAAAAAGAACTGTCATTCACGCGCGTTTCATTGCACTACCACAGCGGCGGCGGCGCGCCGTAAAAAAATTTAAAGCGTATTCGTTCGAATTCGAATTCCCGCTATTTTTCTTCGCTATTATTTTTGCAAATTGTTTTGTTTACTTACTATTTTATAGAGGACACATCATGGGTGTAGATAAAGTCTTGTATGCAACTGTATAATTAGGTATTAAAACACTCATGTGATACTATTATCACACTCAGCTTCGCTTCGTGTGATAAACCCACATTCATGTTTTAATACCCCTCATTATACCACAGTTGCATAAATAACTATTAATGTATCGTTTTCCTTAGATATTCAATAATTTGAAAATTTCAAAGCGCCCGCCTCACGTTTTTTAGAAAATGTGGTTTTTAAAAAGTTTTTTTAATTTATTTTTTTCAACTTTCAGTCACAATTCAATATCATCACATTATAGTCAATGTTTAAAGTTTCAAGTTCAAAAGTGTCAAGTTTTTAAAACTTTGTAACGAGAATACCTTTTACGACATTCGTGAGATAGATGTAAGAGTTTTAACCATATTTTTATTACGAGAATTGACCTGGTATATTAACATCTATACGCCTCAGAGGTGAAGTGTAGACCTTTCATTTGAATGTGAGTACACATTGCGAAAGTTTAAACAATATGTTTACTTAGTTAATTGATGGAAAATGAAATAATGTATTTAGGAGGCCGCAGTTGGAAATTATTACAAACTTTCACTATATGAAATCTATATCTATATACATACAAATAAATAAAATTGAAGTGTCTGTTTGTAATAGATTTTTAATGATTGCAAATGCACGATACTTTAGACAAAAATATAATTTTTAAAATTTTTGTCTGTCTGTTTGAAGAGGTAATCTCTGGAACGGCTGGGCCGATTTTGACGGTATTTTCACTGGCAGATTGGTAATATTATAATACGTAACATATGCTACTTTTATTTTATAAAAAATAGGGTTCCGAGCAAAAGAACTAAAAACCCTAAAAATCGAAATCCAAGCGGACGAAGTTGCGGGCACAGCTAGTATCACAATACGTACTTATAGTAATAGGTACCTTTTTTTTTTTTCGTGCGGAAATCCCTTCGGATACCCCCCCGCCGGCCAGCGGTGGCGGTTATGTCGGGCTTGAACCGACTAAAACCGATTCAAGAGGGTTATACCTGCGACTTAAGCAACGACTGTGGACTACTGTGAACTGCTGAGCGACTTGAACTGTTGAAGAGTACTGTGTGTGCTAGTTATTTAGTTGTCTCGTTTGTGGTGAGCGAATAAACCTCTTTGTATTATACATAGAAACACCCAGACCAATGCAAATATATATATTTGCACTGAGCGGGAATCGAACCCGCGACCTCTGAAATAGCATTCAAACGCACTACCTCTACACCACATAGGTTGTTAGGCCGCAGACAGATATAGTCGATAGAGAGAGCGCTCTACAAAACTGAATCAAGCTGATCTTTACACGTGTGTCACACTGGCAATGAAAGCTCAGCAGGATCGGAAGTCTTAGCAATATTTTTTTTTTTAATATTTAGGACACGTCAATTTGACTTCACCTCGCCTGATGGTAAGCTGAAGGTAAAGTCTCAGGAAAGAGGGTCACCATTACATACACGTACCATGTTAACAATGGTGGCACTCAGCTTGACGGCCTCATCAGAAGAGGATTGTCGTCGCAGCACCGCGTGACACCCACCGGTCCCACTAGTGCTGCGACCACAATCCCCCTGCCCGGCTATGCACTTACTGACCCCTGAACGCAATCAAACCGAAATTGGATTACTATGGAGGGTTTTTCGCAATCGTGCACGGTGGTACCCACCCGGCCGAATTTTGTGACAAATTTGTATCATCAAATTTCTACCACCAGTAAAAAATTTCTTGCTAATTAGTTGGCAAAAAAATAATTTTCTCAGAAGTTGCTGTAAACTAACAAATTAACAAACAATATTTACATTGAAATAAATAAATAATCAATGTATAATTATTTTAGTAATCTTCAGCGGACAAATGTAACTTTTTTAAATTTTTGTTTACTATTTCAGGTAAATTGAATTGGTGGCGGAGTTATCAAAAAACAATGTTTAAAAATGATTGTAAAGTCATTCATTGTTTCCGTAGTTCACAAGAATTACGGTAGATGACTCCAGCGTCGCCTTGCGACGCATAAATATATCGGAGAATTTCGAATATCTGAGACGTGTTTAGGTGGCTCAGTTGGTCAAAGCATTCTCCCTGTAAGGGACTTGTCGCGGGTTCTAGTCCCGTCCTAGATGTTCTAAATCTATTTTATGTAAGGTTTTAGAGCTAAGGTAACTTGAAATATGTTGAGCTAATACTGACAAAAAATAAATGTAAAGAAAACTAAACCTATAAGATAGATGCGTCATAACATTCCTCTGCATCATCACCGACTGGCAATGTTCTCAGAAGACTGGCAGCATTGCCTCGTTGAATGGCAATGCTAATTCTTTGTGCAAGATAAAGTCCAGCCTTCTGGTCACATGTGTCACTGACATGTATCAAAGTAAGGTAATTTCATTAAACTACAGCTATAGTGATCAAGTTACATCATAACATTATAATTGAATGTTAACACGATTCAATTTACTTGAATGAAATTGAAAGTAATATTGAACAGATACTTTACCGTGTTGCGCTTGTGCATTAAGTAATTTAAACTATTATTCTATTTATATCTATAATAATAAATTCTATGACATTCCACACAGCGCTTTCTAGACCCAAAGTAAGCATAGGTTAACTAGCTTGTGTTATGGGTTCCAGGATGCGGATAAACATACTTAGGCCACCTGGCACCCCAGCAGAAGCAGGCCGGGACGGTGGGGCGACTAGCGCCCCTCCCCCAAACCGGGGCAAGACGGGGACACCGTGGTTCCCAAACCCGAGGGGGCCATCTCGAAACCGGAGATGGCCCAGGGTCAGTCGGGGTGCGAGGGATATGCTCTATGGGCAACCTTACACCCCGGCGTCTGTAGACCCGAGACGGCGTGCGGTTTTAGTCGGTTCAAGCCCGACATAACCGCCCCCGCTGGCACGCGGGGGGGTATCCGAAGGGATTTCCGCACGAAAAAAAAAAAAAAAAAAAAAAAAAGGTACTTATATACTTTTTTTGTAAATACATACATATTATACATAGAAACACTCTTATATACTGATACTAATCCATACAAATTTTATAAAGAGTAAAGATTTGTATTTTTGTAAACATACATATATCTTACTAATATTATAAATGCGAAAGTATGTGAGTGTGTATGTATGTATGTATCTTTGTTGCTCTTTCACGCTAAAACGGCTGAACGGATCTGGCTGAAATTTGGCACAGGGATAGATTATAGTCCGGAATACGCATAGGCTACTTTTATTCCGGGAACAGGTCCCCATGGGTTGCGGGAACGGGATCACTGCTGAACTGATTTCAAAACGGTTGCAGCCTCTCCATAGGGGACGAAGAATATTGTTCCCCAACAACACGTCGGGGTCGCCTATATTGGTGGCCAAGGCCGGTCAGGGTATCTGAGTTATCAGTTTTCTAGTTCTAGGGCACACTAGAGTCCACACAACATAGGCCGATGTGCCAAAATACTGTGCGGTTTTAATCGATTGGAGTCTGATATTAGCTCCGGTGACGTCAAGCCCGAGGGCCCGAGCCCCATGAGCTTCAGGTCTCAAGCGAACCTCACCTGCAAGCCGGCAAACTTGTTGATTGACGGATGAGGCTATGGCGCAGGCTTTCCTCTCGGGATCAGGTCAGACGGCAGTGGCATCCATTAAAGCCGTAGTTCCGAGGTTAAGGCCTGGGATGCAACCGTTCATTCACCTGTAAAATGGTAACTAACATATACCAATACCTGCATTTTGACCACACATATAGGTACCCTTTTTTTTCGTGCGGAAATCCCTTCGGACACCCCCCCGCCGGCCAGCGGGGGCGGTTATGTCGGGCTTGAACCGACTAAAACCGCACGCCGTCTACAGACTCCAGACACAGGGGTGTAAGGGGCCATCTCCGGTTTCGAGATGGCCCCCTCGGGTTTGGGAACCACGGTGTCCCCGTCTTGCTCCGGTTTGGGGGAGGGTCGCTAGTCGTCCCACCGACACATAGGTACCCCCCAGGATCAGTCGGAGTGCGAGGGATATGCTCTATGGGTAACCTTACACCCCGGCGTCTGTAGACCCGAGACGGCGTGCGGTTTTAGTCGGTTCAAGCCCGACATAACCGCCCCTGCTGGCCGGCGGGGGGGGTACCCAAAGGGATTTCCGCACGAAAAAAAAAACAAAGTACCCGTATCGGTAGATACATTTAAAACACCTTTATTTGTTACGTAAAATGTAAATGAATTGATTTACACGTTGAAACCCATAACCGGTAATTTTGTAGCACAGATAATACAATTTCTGTTTGGAAACAAGTTGTCTCACACAGGTGGTATGACAGTTACATAAAAAAATATGAGCTCGAACTATAGTTTTATTATATGTATTTTTATACAAAATATATTCTTGCAAAAGCTTAGAAATATATGATAACGATATTTACTAGCTGATGCCCGCGCCTCCGCCCACGCGGTCGGTTATCGTTTTAGTGTCCTACCTCCGGTTCAACTTAACCAATTACAATACGGTAGATTGTAAATCTGACCAAAAATAGAAACCGCATTAAAATCTGTTCAGTAGTTTTTGCGCCCAACGCAAACAAACAGATAAACAGACAAAAAGACAAGAATTCCGAAAAATCCATTTTTTTTTAAATCTTGAAAGTACAGACAACCAATTTATAATTTTGTAGGTAATAATATAGATATTAACTGTAGTATTCGTATAACGTACTAGCTGTGTCCGCGACTTCGGTCGCATGGAGTTACATATGTTTTTACAAACAGATACTTCAATTTTATTTATTTAGAATCTATCTACGAAAGAATTTATTAAGAAATGCTGACTACATTACTAATAGGAACAGAAAATTTTAATCTATATCTTGTTCAGTGTTTCATTGACTGTGCAACAATAATGAATGAGAAAGAGATGAATGAATGAAGCTTTTACTTAGAGCGAATGAAAGACCAACTCGATGTCTATCTAATCTAATAGTAATGTTACGTCGTGTCGTGCGTGACTATCAATGGCGGGAAATAGGTTAGTATAGGTAAATAGTAATCTAGCGAACTGTTTAGTGCCTAGAAAAAAACTTAACCTTAGAATTCCAACTATTTTTAAACAATGATTTACATATTTCACTCCCGTCCAACATCGATATCGGGGCGGGATTTTCGAATGTCAATCGGTCAGTGACCCTCGTTTTGGCGGGAGAAACTTGACGTTCGAGTTTTTTCCTCAACATTTTACTTTCTCGTGGCACACAAGTTTTGGAACTTGCGGCCAATGTCCCATTGAGAATGAAATAAAATCAACGAAACGTGTCAATTTGATTTGACGCAGTACACTTATATTCTTGTAGTTATTTTGAGCCGGCGCAGTTGCACTTTGTACATTTATGCTTGCTTTTGTTTTTTTTTCTCGTTGATGTTGTTATAAAGATGTGTGTTTGAGTTGAAACTATTCCATAGTGATCATTTGTGATATTTTTAGTTAAATTTTGTATCCGAATTTTGTTTAATTGTATCTGTGAAAGTAAGTTCAAGATAACACGATAACCCTTCAAACATGAGACGACCACTAACCATTCTCTTCCCGTGACCATGGCTTCTGGAAAGCAACCGAAACGTCGGGAACGTCGGTCCTGACAATTGCGAACAGAATAAAAACGAATTAGTTAATTCAAATCGGTGGAGCCGTTCTTAAGTTGAACTGCGCAACAAAAGCAATGAATTTTTATTTGTATAGATTATGAAAACATACAAACATTATAAAATTCTAATGAAACAGTGTAACACTAAGTAATAACAACCGATTTATAAATAATTTTAATAAATACCAGTATAGTCGGAGGCCAAATGTGCACTAAAAATACAAGTTTATTTTTAACTTTTTGAATGTTACTAATCTGTGAGTGTAGAATGTTCTGTATAGATAGAAGATCAAATTAAAAAAGTAGGCCGTTCACACGACTAGACGTTGTGGCGATTACACATAACAGTAGTCTATCATTGTTTATTATCATTTAATGTTAAAATTCTTTGGAGGCAAATGGTAAATTCATTTTTGTTATCTAGTATCTTCTATAACTTCATAATTTCTAATTTCTATAGTTGTATGGAACTCGACTAAGTCCTGCGGAGACCAGCCAACCTTACCTACAAGCCGATACTCCTGCTGATTGACGGACGAGATTCTAGTTGAGGCTTTCCTCGGTGTTGGGAGGTCAGACGGCAGTTGCTTTCATAAAAGTCGTACAAGCCAAACCAAAAGGAGACGGGGTAAGTTGACCCCGGACTCCGAGGTTGAAGCCTCATATGCAACCGGGAACAACGCTATGATGATGATGAATTTCAGTATTGCTACATTGTAAATATAGAATCGATTTATTATCTGTAGTTACTGGCAATGATTTTTTATATAGGAACCACTACTTCACCAGCGATAATTCACCGCGATTCTTGTAGCTGTCACACAGATGACATGAAAAAAGGCGCGCTATTCTTTACAGATAGGTGTAACATTCATTCGCTTGTTTATCTAGTTTCGGAGTCCCGTTCCAAATTCGAAATTCAAAATTAATTCCCGCCTCCACCAGGAACCGTGACACAAATTCTCATCCCAGTTACCTACGTTCCCCATAAAAAAACATTATTGAAATATCTTCTATGCGCAACATAGATGACGACAAAAATGTTGTTTACAAAACTCCAAAGAAGCCTTTAGTAAAGCTCCCACTACTTTACTAGGCCAAGACTGTGTTTTCATGTTTAGGATTAGGCTGAAGGCCTTGCGCCAAAGCCCTATTATAAATAATAAAAAAAAATGGCGGATATTTTAACGGATACTATCGCGATTAATTTGGTGTTATTTTATTATTAACACTGATCCCGACGTTTCGGTTGTTTTTCAGCAGCCATGGTCACGGGGATTCAACTAAATAACTATGTAAGAGTGTCAGCTGATTGCGCGAAAGCCGTCACCTTGGATTTGTCGCGTTGTGAATGGGCAGCGTGGCCTAGAAACGTCATTGTCGAGTTGCCGAGACGTCTAGCGGTGAATATCAGCGTCCACGCATAATCTTTTATGCTCTACTACATTTTTGATAAGTTATATCGGACTTGCATATTAGATCGCGCTTTGAGATCAAAACTCAAATATCCAGATTTTTTTGTGAATAATTTTACAAACTGGCGTGGTAGGAAAAGGCACTCACTACAGCGACAACACGATAGGTGGTGCGAAGGATATGGTCGGGGTTCGAGGGATATGCCCTATGGACAACCTTACACCCCGGCGTCGTAAGCCCCAAGACGGCGTGCGGTTCAATCCCAACATAACCGCCCCCGCTGGCCGGCGGGGAGGTATCCGAATTGATTTCCGCACGATAAAATACTAATAATATTATAAAGCTCATGAGTTTGTTTGATTGTTTGTTTGGTTGAATCTAAATAACTCTAATCTCAGTAACTAGCCCTCTCTTGGATAGCCCATTTCTCGAGGAAGGTTATAGGCTATATTTCATCACGTTATTACCTAGGAGAGCAGAGTAGTTATCATAAATGTAAAAAACTCGAGAAAATTTCCATACATGACATGTACTGGACAAATGGGTGCCACGGGGGCGATGTATGCCACGGGCGAAGTAGCGGAGCACAGCTAGTTATTATATAGAATACTGTCACTATAAACTATATTTAATATTTTTTTTACTATTATTAAAAAACGAAAGACTTTGTTTGTTTGGTTGAACGCGTTAATCTCAGAAACTACTGGTTCAAATTGAAAAAGTATTTTTGTGTTGGACAGCCCATTTATCGAGGAAGGTTATAGGCTATATATCATCACGCTACTACCCAGGAGAGTGGAGCAGTAATTTTAAATATTCACAAATCGGACAAATTTCCATGCATTATTGTAAAACTAATAAATTTCGGGCATTTATAGATTGAACGGGTGCTATAGAGGATGTCACGGGCGTAACCTTAATATTTAAGATGACTTTGTTAATGCTTTTAACTTCTTTTTGTTGAAGAAATATTGTGATAAAGCATTTAGGTACCATATTTTACATTCAGGCAACTTTTTATTACGGGAATAGGTTCTTGGTCATGGGTCGCGATAATAGGATCAGAATACCAATCAGGCGAAGACGCAGGCCGCAGCTAGTATAATATAAACTACTTTACTTTAAAAAGGCAGGGTCTAACTCCCGGTTTTCACTTAAATTACACACGACGTGTCCAATTAAAACCGGTTTGCCATTTTAACCATCCGAAACGCCCACCGACAACGGCATTCCAATGAAGAACTCCTTAATTCCTCATTCCTTTCTCAAGCCATAGACAATTTATGCAGTATTCGGACGGCCATGATTGTTCGTGACACACGAACGTAAATGTCGAAGGTCGTGCTGTATTCATTTTAATGTGTAATCGATTTGGATATAAATAAATCGATATATAACATTATACAATTGTATGTAAATTGTTTTGTGGTAAAAGCGTTTAGTACTAAGCCGATTAATTAGGTCAGGTTTAAATTGAGAATGTCAGTTTCAAACGGGGGTACGATTTCTTGAAAGGAGTTCAATTAATAATAATCAATTCTTTTCTAGGACTCCGTAAATCAAAAAGAAAAACGGAACCCTCATAGTATTACTTCGTTGTCCGTCTGTCTGTCAACACCTTTTTCTCTCAGGAACACGTGGAGTTATCAAGTTGAAATGAATATGAAATACTCAGGTCTATAAGTCTTGAAACTGAAAAAATCATACTTCCGTATCAACACAATCAAAGATGTTGCCGTTTATGCAGCATATTTAAATAATTGGAAGGGAATCAAAACCTATAAAGCACTTCCCGTTAACCTAGACTCATGACATTTTGCAGCAAGTGAAGTCTTATAGTATTAGTAAAGAGAAAAGTCTGGGAAGAAGTGCTGGTTTGACGTAAGGGATGACATACGTGCGAATGGTCTCACTACCATGGACGCTGCTGATCCTACAAAGTTGAGAAGAAATAGCAGAAAGCGGACCCCGGGCTCCGAGGTGTAGCGTCAGCCAGCGGGGGCGGTTATGTCGGGCTTGAACCGACTAAAACCGCACGCCGTCTAGGGTCTACAGACGCCGGGGTGTAAGGTTACTTATAGAGCATATCCCTCGCACTCCGACTGACCCTGGGCCATTCGCAATGTCCCCTCTGATAAGAGCAGAGGGGTACCTGGAGCGACCACCCCCCCCGCGGGCCTTACAGGCCCGCCATACCCCGACCCCCTCGTGCAATAGTGTCAGCTGGCCCTGAAAAGGGCCGGTAGGTCAGACTTTTGGCCGTTGACGTTGACGCCAGCTACTCCAGAGGAGCAACAATGATGCGTCATCGCCCACGTTGCCCAGGGTGCACCAAACTTGGAGGTGATCCAACCAGTCGCACCCCCCAATCAGTCGCACCCCAACTTCATGGTACCTAAATGAATTCCAGATTAAACTGGTGGTCTATATTTAACCTACACGTCACCTACTAAATATTTAAGGGAACATAAGCATCTATAGAGCACATATTAAGACTCCGGTCTAAAGTGGACGTCGTCAGTACGTGCCCGTACGAGTATGATTAGCACGTCTGCATGCTCCGCATTGTAAATAGAGACTCTTTGCATAGTTGCTCGTAGAAAGTAACGCGGCATGTTCCGCCGGTGATGTTTGCAGGGTTGAAGGTGTGAAATGACGTTAAGAAAGTATTTGGGAGCGGCATGCGGAAGGTTAAATAACTCAAATATTATCACTTAGGCACTTGTAAAAACCGGTCAAGTGCGAGTCTAACTCGCACACTTCTGTATCCTCTGTACAAGATATAAAATTTACAAAAAAACACGTGTTTACATGGAGTCCCTGTTAATTTATTTTATAACTTTTACTTAAAAAAATCTCTACATCCGTGCACTAATTCCATCGCATCCGAAGCTCGCCCTTTGGAGCCCTAGTCCACTCTTCTGCTTCTCCTTTTTAGGGTTCCGTTGCCAAATGGCAAAAAACGGAACCCTTATAGATTCGTCATGTCCGTCTGTCTGTCCGTCCGTATGTCACAGCCACTTTTTTCCGAAGCTATAAGAAGCATGCTGTTGAAACTTGGTAAGTAGATGTATACTGTGAACCGCATTAAGATTTTCACACAAAAATAGAAAAAAAAAACATGAAATTTTGTGGGTCCCCATACTTGGAACTGAAACTCAAAAAATTTTTTTTCATCAAAATACATGTGTGGGTGTCTATGGAAAGGTCTTCAAAAATGATATTGAGGTTTCTTATATCATTTTTTTCTAAACTGAATAATGTGCAAGAGAAACACTTCCAAAGTTGTAAAATGTGTCCCCCCCCCCTGTACCTTCTAAAAAAAGAGAATGATAAAACTAAAAAAAATATATGATATACATTACCATGTAAACTTCCACCGGAAATTGGTTTGAACGAGATCTAGTAAGTAGTTTTTTTTTAATACGTCGTAAACCCTAAACCGCAATTTACCTTGCATTCAATCGACTCAAATATAAAAATTAAAAAAAAAAACATTATTATGTTACTTGCTGCTACGGAACCCTTCATGGGCGAGTCCGACTCGCACTTGGCCGCTTTTTATTGGTTTGTTTCGCCTTTTACGGGAGTGACATACATCTGACTTCCCAACGCAGAGAGGAAATCCTGCACCAGAACCTTGCCCATCAATCAAAGGCGTCCTACATTTTTTTTTTTTTTTTATATATTATCGTGCGGAAATCCCTTCGGATACCCCCCCGCGTTCTAGCGGGGGCGGTTATGTCGGGCTTGAACCGACTAAAACCGCACGCCGTCTCGGGTCTACAGGCCGGGGTGTAAGGTTGCCCATAGAGCATATCCCTCGCACCCCGGCGTCCTACCTTGCAAGTGAGGTAGGCTTGGGCTCTGAAGATGTTGTTGGGGTGTCAATATGTCCCTTGCGAGATGGCAATGTGTATATAATTTAACTAGCTGTCCCACGTGGCCTCACCTGTCACATACTATGAACCCCCGTGGCACCTATTTAACCCATTCCTATGCCAGTAATTTATTAGTGTTACAAAATCATGTATGGAAATTTACCCGATTTGTTGACATATATGATTACTGCTTCGCTCCTCTGGATAGTAGCGTGATGATATATAGCCTTTAGCCTTTCTCGGTAAATAGGCTATCTAACACAAAAATAATTATTAAATTCGAACTAGTAGTTCCTGAGATAAGCGCGTTCAACCGACAGAACAAATAAACAAGATATGTTCCTTTGTGTAACATCTGAATACAAATTTTCATCCAAATCATTAGAGCGTTTACTGAGACAGTAATGTATAAATATATACAAGAATAGATCGTACTATTAGATCTGTTCATCTCATGCGTATAAAGTTAAAACAATGTTACGTGTAAAAGCACAGGTATTGCGAAACGTCATCTGATATTAACATACCTCGTTGATGACATCGTGGGAATGTACAATTTGTGTTAGGCTAACCGTAAACGAGCCACGCGCGATTCACCCGTAAAAGTTAGTGGGTTCCTTTCTATTTCACCAATAACTTCCTACCAACATAATATACGATTTGGTCTATCTACGAATGTATATATTATGGTATATTATGGTAATTGTGTTTTGCATATATTGTATTCTACCAGTTGCTTGCGTCTAGTTTTGTGGCCCTGTTTGGTACTACAATAGAAGGTATGATATCATTTATTTTGTCTGCCGAGCCGGGTGGTATTTTTGTTCCTCGCTTGTACAATTCCTGCGAAGCGCTATCCAGTTGCGCGTAAAAAAAATAAAGTGGCAACAGCCACTCTATCAAATTTTACGAAAAGTTATAAAATGAATTTTAAAATCGAATTAAACGATGTGGTTCTGAAGGTTATTAACCTCATGAAAACGTAGGTAGGTTTTGTTTTGACAGGTCACACGGAAAATGACCTGCAAACAACTTGACATAGTACCCTAGCTTTACGCAGAAAAGGTTTTTAAGTATCTGGTGGTAGTGCGGGGTGCGACGGCCGAAGGGCGCCAATTAACCAATCATCTACACTAATATTATAAAGAGGAATGATTAGTTTTTTTGTTTGTTTGTTTGTACCGAATAGGCTCCGAAACTACTGGACCGATTTCAATAATTCTTTCACATATAGAAAGCTACAATATCTAGGAGTAACATAGGCTACAATTTATTTTCAAAAAAATTAGAGATTCGTAAGAAAATCGCAATATTGTAAAAAAATATAGAGAAATGTAATTTTTTTTGGCGTGCGCTGCGTAAACTATTGATGATAGAACAATATGATGTTATAGGTCTTTTTAATGACTACAAAAAAGTCCGCGAGGCGATATATGCCACCGTAATATTTGTTCCACTACAACAGCTTTTGTGTTCTCAAAATTTAATTATTTCATATCTTTTTGATCACATCACAACGCGGGCAACAGCAGTGCGAGTGGGAGTTTGATTGGGACTGGGAGTGGGAATGGGAGTGGGAGTGGGAGTGGGAGTGGGAGTGGGAGTTCGAGTGGTAGTGGGAGTGGGAGAGGGAGCGGGAGTGGAAGTGGAGATGGACGCAATAAGCGCCTTCCACGCGAGCGGAGCCGCGGGCAACAGCTAGTAGATTATATTACCAATCTTGGGGTCAAAGGGCTCGGATCATTGGTTAAGTTACAGTCCTTGTATTGTTTTTTTTTATTGGTCCGTAAGTGCACATGGGTGAACATTCCGACTTTTGTACATGGTGTCCAGGTTTCTTTTACGTTTTTTTTTCTTATCGAATTGAAATATACTTGAGTCTTGAGTGGTTCATGTGCGGCCTGCCTTACGGCGATAGTAAAGAGGTGTTTGTGCCCGCAAATTGACTTTGAATTACAGCACAGTTGCGTAATATAATTTGTGTTTGCAATTTTTATTTTGCGATCTCAGAAATTGTTCGATATCAAATGATAACTGACTCCATTCCTATAAGTAGTTGGCTACCAATATCAATTTGTGTTTCGATTTAAAAGTTTCATAACAAGTTGATAAGTTTTTGTAATTTGATTTTGCGATTATGGTAGTCAGTGTGAGATTGAATGATCCACATATTACTTATTATCTTTTCTACGTATAATATTTAGGGTTGGCAAGGTGTTGCACACGTCCATAGGCAGCGGTAACCGCTTCCCATCAGTTGGGCCGTGTGCTTGTCTACCATCTAAGTGGTAGAGATCCGATTCTCAGCACTCCATGGATTCACCGTGCGGTCGCCGGGTCCATAGCGTGGTACAGAGAGGAACACCATGACGGCGACTGGGACTTGCGACCCAGATGTAGGTTTAGGGTGGCCACCTTGTGATGCATCAGCGCTCACCTCCACCGTCAGTAGTGTTCCCCCCCCTACCTATCCAAATTTGGTAAGATCCTAACAATGCCGCTTTTGATATACGTTTTAATAAAGAGCTTACTGAAGAACAACAACTGAAGAACATAATAAAAAAATGTATGTATTGAAATAAAACTATTTTTAACGGATTCTATCGCGATTTATTTCATGTTATTTTATTATTTACATTGATCCCGACGTTTCGGTTGCTTTTCAGCAGCCATACACGGGCTGGAAAGAAATTGGTAAATCGGTAAAATTAATAAATTTGTATAGATTTTAGCGCCACTTTTTGTTGCTGTCATAGCCGCAAAGTACAAAAAAAAATTTATATGAGATCATCATCTGTCATCTGTAGTGTAAGGGCGCTAAAATTATTTATCTATGGTAAGGCATCCCTCACCCCTCCTCGTTCCCACCTCAACCCCGAAGTGAGACACATTTTGATCTGAACTGCTTGTCTAGTATACACAGAAGTCATTGGTTATCGCGTGATCAGGAGAAACGGGTCATTTTTATATATACAGATATTTATAATTATATTTTCGTAAGATTTTCGTATTTTTGTCAGCAAACTCTTTCATTTAAAACCTATATGGAGTGTTGGCGCCAACACGGAAAACGACACATAGCGGCAGTGTTTCATTTTCTAAAATTTGTGTGAGTTTCTATGTTTAGGATTAGGCCACAGAGTAATAAATAGTTACTACGTATTAGGCTGGCTTGGCGCCTAAGCCCTAATAAAAAAATAAAATAAAACAAGAACCAGAGATTTGCTAAAATATTTTTCTACTTCTTAATCTTGAACCCTGACCAACGTTTTTCATCCCTGTTACATTATACCTAAAACGTAAATGTCACAATATCAAATAAAATGCATAATAAGTATAATAAGCAGCGAAATTTCACTTGTTTTGAGATGTGAGGAGCCTATGCAACGCCTCACCAGTTGACGACTGCATTGTATTGAATTCATTTGCATATGACTTGATTTATATAATTACTTGACACTGGCATTTATTACATATTTGCTATTGTAAAGGAAAAACAAACCTATACTAGGGTACCTTATCGGTCGATAGTTCGCATAAAAATGTTGAATAGATTGTGATGCGATAGAAGAGATTCTGTTTTCAGTGAAAATTATCAAAAATGGCTCTCGTTACATTTTTTTCTGGCGAAAAATTCATACTATTTAATGCACTGGCGAAATCTAGCCTATTTTAAATTTGTGCTATTTTTTATTTTTGATGGGCTCACGTTTGGCCACTATGTCACCCACTTATACGATGTGGACAAAACACGCTAGCCTCTTGAGACTTGAAGATTCCCAGGTAGTTTGCCGGTATATCATAGATTCAGGCAGGGAATTCCACTCCTTAGCTATACCAAAGATTATATTCTCTTATAATTGGCTGTTTGCACAAAAAACGTGTTGCCAAAGCATTTTGTATGTATGAGTGAAAACTATCCACCTGCGGTAGGCAAAACCAATGAAACTGCATAGTTTGCAATCGCTCTAGTTTCAATGTGCGGAATTATAAATGAATGAACAGATCAAGTCTGCCGTGATGAGTAAACGCAAATAATCATATTAATCGGTAACGGGCAACCATGACACCATTATAAGGCAGTCGAAGACGTTTGTCTATGCGCGTTACTTTCTTTTTTTTTGCACAATATTCACAATGATTGTCTTTGATGATATTTATAATGATAAAAGTTTGATTTAAGATATAATCTGTATTGTTTGGTTTAGATCGATTCTTTATTTAGATTCTTATCTACTTATAAATGTGCAGGTATGCCATCTAACAATATAATTTATATGGATGTTATCCGACAAATTATTACTTAAAAATACAGATAGCGCCCTGAATAAAAGTCGGCGTAGTGGAGGAAATTTCGCGCATAAGCACTGCGAGCAAAAAGAAGAACCCATAAAAGGAATGATGAACCAATGACACGAGTCCTTTGAGCCCGCGATTGGTTTAATATAACCTATGATTGATTAACTGGTCCGCCTCGGCCGTCGTCGCGCCCCGCACTACCATCAAAAACGTTTTTTTGCGTAGCTGAAGTACATTGCCAAGACGTTTGCCTATCACTATACCTGTCCACATAACTCCTAGAGTATAATTAGCAAGCTGAAATTGCCATAGACCACATCTATTAAAGAATCGATGACCAGTGAATCAAACGAGGACCGCGCATCGGTAAAACAAGGGCGGTATGTCTCGCAGGCAGATGGACCAATGACTTGAAAAGGATAGCTGGGATCTATCCCATAATAAATAAGTAATAAATAACATAATAAAAACCGATTGGAAGGTGGACGCATTGATAATAGTTCGTAATTTTTGTTTTTTTTTTTCCTATATGTATTATTTATGTATACCTTTTTATTTGTATTTTTTTTTCTTATATTTACGTTCTGTGTGCGTAAGTGACGTCACTACTGGCCCCAACTGTGCTTATCTAACGGTATGCGTAGCATTTATGCTAAGATGGCGGCCATATTCGGGATCGCACACTGTGCCTAAATATTCTTAGTTTGTAAGATATTTATTTATTATGTTAATATGTTCATTGTGCGTGTCCTGAATTACTTGCTTTTCTTTCTCTCAAACATATCAGGAGAGGCTGGACTGCTACAGATCAAATAATAATGAATGAATAATTAGATAGATAGATTCTGTGTTATACAAAGCGACTAAGGAATAAGATTATTCTCCAGCCGTCAGTCAACTTTTCCTAATCGATGCCCTTATATGTAACTACTTAATATGTTAATTTACAACTTTCTATATCATGGGACTTAAGCACTGATTATGTCAACGTATTACATGTGTGTATGTCGCCATGTCCGTCAATGGAACCATTGGATCGATAACGTTACTAGCACGTAACTGGTTACGTAACCGCAGCAGCAATCGATAAACGCACTGTATTTCCTTATTATCTTACTTGAGATAGTTTTGTACACGCATAGTTACACTGGAGATTATGCTAACGCTCATGTTTCTTATGCTATCACGTCTATAGGGATTTCCGCACGAAAAAAAAAAAAGTATAGCTATCCTCGAAGAGGCAGAGCGGTGTTGATATCCATATTTCGCCAACAATATCGTCGGTGGTACATAATGAGTTCTATGTAGGTATGCTAGCCTATATAAATAAAAATTAAAAATAGAAATTTTTGAACGCTAATGTACTCAACTATGGCGCCACTTTTTGGTTGCTGTCATAGCCACAGAGTATATTAAGTTTATTTTATACGATTTTATAAAATAATATATAAAATAAAATAATAATTTATAAAATAAATAAATAAATAAAGGAAGCGGCGATAGCCCAGTGGCGTACGTAACGGACTGCTGAGACGAGGTCTCGAGTTCGATCCTCAGTCACCCCGGGCACACACCTCTGACTTTTCATAGTTATGTGTGCATTAATAAATGATAATTATCGCTCGCTTAATATTGTGCCCGGTAGTTGGCAATAGGCGAATCGTGGGTGTATTATACACCTCTGCCTACCCCTTCGGGGATACAGGCGTGAAGTTGTGTTATGTCATGTTATAAAAGATCAGCACCTGACATCTGTAAAGTAGTTGAAGGGCGCCAACACACAAGTACGATTTATCATTGCTACATTTTTCAGGTCGGCAGTTCCACCTTCCATTTGCCGATTCGCAGACCAAACTATTGTCTGACTAGAAATCACCAGTGCGCGGTGACTCTAAAACTTTCTTTCTCAAATAACAAATATGTGAGAGAGGAATAAATCTCTGGTATAAACATAATAAACACCCACTTGCTATAAAACTATGATCGATGTGTGAAATAAGTACTTAAAGTAGTAAAATATACAACGGGTATACATTCCCGCGGCCCTTATTCAGTTTTTGCGAAAGTCGTGTGAGATCATGTCCAAACAAATCTGCAAATAAAGTAATTTACCATTTAGGTAAGTGAAAGTGAATAACATATATACAACTATTCGTCGAGACTCACGAAAGGTATTACTCTGACTATTGAATAGTTCATTAGGTATATGCATATAGATTAGACTACATGTATATATATCTAATAAATAGCATTAAAGGAGCAATTGTTGTATTCATTATGATCTCGGAAACCGCTATAACAATTTGAGTGTTATTCAGATAAGGTTATCTATTGTCTAGGCGTCTTTCCTTTAAACCAAAGGCGTAATGCACATTGTTTTTACATAAACGCGGTTTAGATTATCATGTAGTCGTGGTATTAGTATACTGGCATGGTACTAACCTCAAAACTAACTGCCTTTATTGGTTACTAGCATCACTGCGCGGTTTCACATGCGTAAGTCCTGATCCCGTGGGAATATCAGGATAAAAAGTAGTCTATGTTACTCAGTGATAATGTAACTTTCTAACAGTAAAATAATTTTTGAAATCGGTCCAGTAGTTTTTAAGTTCCAAGCATTGTTCAATCCCAACCTAACACAAGCAATTTAGCTTAGCTGGAGGGGTTAGGGGGAATATTAGTAAAAAAACTGCACTATTAATTAATTCATTAATAATAATATTATAATAAAGAGGTCAGATTTGTATTTTTTATGTAATATCACTATTAATTAATTCATTAATAATAATATTATTATAATAAAGAGGTTACTATTACATAAAAAATACAAATCTTACCTCTTTATTATAATATTATTATTAATGAATTAATTAATAGTGCAGTTTTTTTACTAATATTCCCCCTAACCCCTCCAGCTAAGCTAAATTGCTTGTGTTAGGTTCGGATTGAACAATGCTTTATACCATGATTGCGTTAATTCCCACACACGACCCTACGAAGTGTACCAATACTTTCGGAGCCCGAGTCAACCTTGCGTATTAACCTGATGAGGCTCTGGTGCAGAATTTTTAGGGGCTGGATGGAAGGTCTGGATGGAATCCACTGGATGGAAGTCGAAGACAAACCAATGAAATATAATCCGGGGTGCCTGGCAACGTACACTTGGCGAGGACACTGTGCGGTTTTAGTCGATACACGACATAACCACCCCAAAAGTGGACGCCGGTCACAAAGTGTAAACTTTGGACGCAATCGAGAATTCGCTAGTAGGATGATAATTAATAGACCTTTTTTTTTTAATGTCGCGCTTGAACCGACTAAAACCACACGCCGTCTCGGATCTTAAGACGCCAGGGTGTAAGGTTGCCCATAGAGCATATCCCTCGCACTCCGACTGACCCTGGACCATCTCTGATTTCGAGATGGCCTCCTTGGGTTTGGGAACCACGGTGTCCCCGTCTTGCCCCGGTTTGGGAGAGGGGCGCTAGTCGCCGCCGTCTCGGTCTGCTTCTGCTGGGGTGACAGGCGGCCTCACCTGCCTCCCCCAGGCCTGCGCTCATGGAGGAAGGAGGTCGTTAAGCGAATAATTAATATACCTATATCATGGAATGCGAAAGTTGAAAAGTTATTATTATGGAAAGACAAAACCATTTGACAAACCATTACCATTCATCACATATTTTATTAGCCGTTTACCAATCAGGTTTATAGCCACCATCTTTACAGTTAGGTAATATAGCATTATTATGGCAATTTTCTCCACTGGTACTGCCTTAAACATTAGCAAAGGGTTATGAACTTTTACGCGTGCTCGCATACTGCGGTGTACCAGGGTAATTTGTTTACTTACTTCCCTTCTCTTCACTTTCTAATATTCTATAATATTACATATATTCCATAATTATTTTTTTTGTGCAGAAATCCCCTACATATAATTTTTTTTTTTAAAGAACATTAGTAAGTAACCGAAATTACTAATATTTCCCCCTAACCCCTCTAGCTAAGCTTAATTGCTTGTTAGGAGTGGGTTCACGTCAGTAGTGTAATGGCCAGGATTCGAACCCTGATTGTTAAGTCAGAGGTCTTGGGTTCGCTTCCCGCTCAGTGCAAATATGTATATTTGCATTGGTCTGGATGTTTTCTGTATAATATGTGTTTATTTACAAAAAAAAGTATTTAAGTATGTTTATCCACATTCTAGTTTGGGTCTAGATGGCGTTGTGTACTTTGTCCTACTATATTTATTTATACGTTTATTTATCATTATTAACAAAAGAATTTGTAAAATCTAAGTATTATGAGTTCCCTTATCAACCGATTTATTAGTTTCTTTTTAATGAAAGATATTGATGCACCTATTAACGGGGGGGTTAAGTGGTAAACGAGTAGATTAACACATTGCAAAGTTAAGCAATACTAGCCACGCCAGTCTTAGGATGGGTGACCATTCTTAACACAGTGAGGCCCCTCTTTGACTCTCTCTGTGATAGCACATTAATCTGGCGGTCTCGGTTGATATAAGAACATCTATGGGAGTCGTTACGGGTTATTGGAGCCCTAAAGAGTCCGACAACGCCATATCGAAGTCTGAGTACAGAACTTCCATATCACAAGTAGGTGGTATAGGTCAGATAGCATTGCTTGAAGAGAGGTAGGACATGACGGTATTCCCGTCCAACTGAGCAGTCCGACTGGGGAAGTACCTCCGCCCTACAGAATACCGCGGCCATAATAACGGCCATATAGTTAGACTGAAAAGCTGACCCCAATTTAGTTGAGAAAAGGCTCGGGGAGTGATAAGGATGATTATTGCTGCACAGATTAACCAAGGACTAGGTATTTAAAGCTCATACTCTTACCCACTACCTTTTTTTTTTTTTTTTATCGTGCGGAAATCCCTTCGGATATCCCCCCGCGTGCCACCGGGGGCGGTTATGTCGGGCTTGAACCGACTAAAACCGCACGCCGTCTCGGGTCTACAGACGCCGGGGTGTAAGGTTGCCCATAGAGCATATCCCTCGCACCCCGAGCTCTTACCCACTACCTACTTTTTTGGAATTAAACTATTGCTATCGGACTCTATCGCGATTCATTTTGTGTTTTTAGTTCGTGTAGACACAGTGCATTTCTGATAAGCAACTTAAAAATGTTGAATTTTGTCATTAAACAGTCCATTTTTGGGATTCCAGGTGGAGTCAGGACGCGAGGAACTGAAGAAGGAGCGCGAGATCATGCAGCTGGTGGCAGGACTACAACTCAACGAAGAACCTGATCGACGAGAGCCGCATGTCATGCGTCAGAGGCACGCGCCTAGGTAAACACCCTTTTTTTGATAAGAATGTTAGTAACTAATATTAGTAACCAACACGCCGAAAACTGAAAGCCGTCTGCGACGATCAGGACGCTTGGGACTAGCATAGATCCGTAGCGTGGGATTCGTGGATTAGCGCGTGTTGAACCAGCATATATCCGTAGCGTGGGATTCGTGGATCAGTGCGCGTGGGACCAGCATAGATCCATAGCGTGGGATCCGTGGATCAGCACGGGTGGGACCAGCATATATCCGTAGCGTGGGGTCCGTGGATCAGCACGCGTGGGACCAGCATAGATTCGTAGCTTCGGATCAGTGACAAAAGTCATATTGCTTTTGTATCTTTATTATTTATGTATTGTGTCAGTTGGATTTGCTAATTTTATTGTAATAGTAAGTTTACAGACAGATTATTGTCTATTATATGTTACAGATATAATACATAATTAGATTACCTACTCTGTTGTATTAGGGTGTACCTGTAATGTATGCAGATATCAGTGGAAATGCTAAGTATTATAAGTTGGTAGCCTAGTGGTATGGGTAAAGGACTGCTGAGACGAGGTCTCGGGTTCGATCCCAGGTATTACCATGGCACACACCAATGACTTTTCGATGCTTTTCGAAGTTATGTGTGTATTTATCGCAGGTTTATAAGTGCCCGGTTAATGGCAATAGGCTCGCCACCTATTACATTGGGACCTAAACATAAACTGGCGAAATGTGGGTGCTAGCACCTCTGCCTACCCCTTCGGGGATATAGGCGTGAGTTTATGTTATGTTATGTTAAGTTTACAGACAGATTATTGTCTATTATATGTTACAGATAGGGATAGTACGCAATAGATAGATAGTATTAACATAATACATAATTAGATTACCTACTCTGTTGTATTAGGGTGTACCTGTAATGTATGCAGATATCAGTGGAAATGCTAACTATTATAAGTTGGCGCGTATTGGCACAGTATCCTACATTTGCAAACGTACACGTACATTGTATTCAGTTCATTACTTATTAGATATTCAACACAGTATACATATGTGCGACATAAAACAGGCACTTTATTTTACTTACCTTCAGAACGAACATTATCTATAAAAATCGTTTTAAATACATACTTGGAATTCAGTGCAGGGTGCGACTGAAATAAATTGAGCTGAGCGAGCAGGACTCTTACTTGAAAATAAGACATCTTACTACGGTCGCGCGCTTAGCTAAGGCCGCGCGCTCGTGAATCTGTTTTTCGATGATTATTCCTCAATGGTACATTGTATTTGAACAGTTGACCCCTCTAAACACTCAGCGGTGTCTACACTATCACCATGGCAAATTTGGTCAAGATCGGTATTGTAGTTCTGGAGGAGTACAGTCTCGACCAAACGGCTTAGCCACGTATAAGAGCTTCGCTTCGCTCAGCTCAATATGGCCATCCCCGGCTTCGCCCGTGGCGTATTTCGAACCCCCGTTGCACCACTTTAACCCATATATGCCCGTAATTTATTAATTTTCATAAATGGACGGGAGTCTGCCGGATTTGTTGACATTTATGATTACTGCGCTCCCGTGGGTGGTAGCGTGATGATATATAACCTATGACACTCACAAATAATGTGGCTTATTATTGGAAGAATAATTTTCAAAATCGGTTCTTAAAATCCAGAGATCACAAATGTATAACCTCACAAACTCACAAACTTAACCTCTTTATAATATTAGTAGGTATAGATAATAGAGGCCCGGGTGCCGTGTTGGAATAAATTCGTAAAAAATCTTAAAAAAATAAAATATAGATAAAACAATTTTTGAAGCGGGTTAATATCGTGTCAAAATTTGGGCACAATCGATGCAGATCTTTTTGAGTTTTTGAAGCGTACACTAACCAAATGTCATATTTTTCTTAGATTTATAAAAATATTGTAAAGGAAAACCTAACAACCTTGTTCGGAAATCGTTTAAAACAGAGTTTTTACGTTTCTCCTTGCAGGTGAACATGCAATGGCAAATAGAAACCTACTACTAACTGTTTATTGCCGTTTCAAAACATTACCCATTACTTTTTCAGATAACACAACGCCACAGTTTCGAGGGCGCCATCTGCCGGCTGAAAACGAAAGCGTGCAGCCATCCGGAAGCAATTTACCTCGATTTTGAAACTGGACGAACGCAACCAAATAACTTATGCAGTCGCTAAAGTAACAAACATACAGTAATCTAATATAACTTCAAATGCAAACAAAACTTTGTAACTATCGTGAAATCGAGTCGAGGCATCGATTTATCACGAATCGAGTGTTAATTCGATTATTCACAGTTGATTATCGTCCCTACGATAAACAGGGTACCTAAGGAATTGTAGATTTATAGCTATTATTTAGTAATTACATATCGATTTTCAACGCAGTGAACGCGTGAAGTTAAACGATTATAATACCTACAGTTGTTGCGTGACTTTGAAATTCTTTCTGTCTGCGTATGCGCAATTGGCCCGATTTTATTTTAGGTTATGTTATTAATATCATTTGTATATTTCATTCTCATATTTCAAACGGATACATATTTCATAATAGCTGAACTAAACAAAATTGTAGTTATACTCGAATTATTTTTATATAACTAATTTTATTTTATTATTTTTGGGACTAAGTTTGTTTACATTTTATGCTCACTATTATTGTCACACATATGTTAATGTCAAACATCATCATCATCTTTAACTACATAGCGATGATCCCGTTTGCATTCAGCTCAGAGCCTGTCTCATGCTGCTTCAGATCTGCTTCATAATATCTATGCTATTTGAAAAATTTAATCCAATCTTTGCGTATCTCCATTGACAGCCAAATTTATTATCACTACTTGTCGAAGTGATTTTAAATTTAACTGTCAAACACTAATGTCGTATTATCTATCTACAGTGACAATATAAGATGACGTCATGAGTACCGGTTATCACCGAAGGGTACCGGTAACATTAATGATAGATTGCGATCACTGGAGAAATGAATAGGCCCTTTTGATTCAGAACTTCTTTGCGGAAGAAAAACTAGTACAACTTACTATAGTGCATAAAATACTCTTTCTAATAAGCTGAGGGATGACACTATTCATAGCGACTCACCGCTATTGTACAGCGACTCACCGCCAATGTGTAACTTTTGCTTACTGGACTCATCGTTGAAAACTATTCACCCTTGAAAATCATAGGCCGAATGTTCTCGACTCACCCTTGTCAAATTATAGGTGATATTTTTGTTATATTTTTGAAATATGCAGATTTTAATTATTATATTTAATTATTATGAGATATGTTTTCGAACATTATTGTACGTGGCTAGTATTTAAGCACTATATAGTCATATATATACCTATTTAATTGTGCCTTAATAAAGAAAACGGATAAGTTAGAATGTATTCCAATCTAAAGAATTTTAAGTCATATAAAGTGTGTTAATGTTTGTCTGTATTTCATTTAGCTAATGAAACTGAATGTTTTATTTGTTTTTGGCAACGAAAGCAATCTATTATTATTACCTGCGATATAATATTTTTGCTTAAAAAGTAACGGGCGGCCGTCCGCTGCCTGGTGCTTGTTTATATGGAGTGAATTGAAGTACAAATAATGTTCACAATATTCGTGCAAAAAATACATATGATTTGCATCACGTGCGGGCATGCAAATCTTATGCGTGCCTGCGCATGCGTGACACGCATGAGGCAGCGGATGGCCTATGACAAATAATGAAACGATTATGGTATCCCAGAGCTCCTTCCATACAAAAACAGCGCAATGTCAGTAAATTCTCGATTGAAACCAAGCTTTTCCGCTTACATCTATCATCAAACTCACAGGACATCACGCAGCTGAGCAAGAGAGCGTGGAACACGGAGAGCTATAATGCTGACAGCAATTGACAGTAGTGTAGATTCAAGCTGATCCAAAATAATCAAAGAGTATTATAATTTTATAGTTAACCTCAAAAGAAGATGATGATTGCACAGAACCAAAATGTACCCCAACTCATTTCATAGTGTAGGAAATAATAATTAGGGTCAACTAAACTGGGGTTCTTCAAGAAGGGTATTAGAAGGTTTTTCTGGGTCCATAGGCCGCGGTACACGCTTCCAATCAGGTGGGCCGTGTGCTTGTCTGCCACCTATAGGTAATAAAAAACTGTCTTCCTGATGTTTATGCGATAATCGTATGAGCTGAGAGTTCAAAAAACTATAGTCGTTTCGCTATTTGACAAACTCGTACTTGGGCTAAGAATATTTTCATCGTTACAACTATTCAAATTATTATTTTCTCGGATTATTTTTTTATTGGTAAAGTACCTATACATAACTTGATCTGTTGTCGGTTAATATTATGAACAAACCATTACATAACAGCCCTAAAAGACGAAAAAGAAAGAAGAATGTAATGTTGTCTATGTCTTATTCGCAACATAGTATCTATAAGAAAGATAGAAACTCACTATGTTGCATCATTAAGGTCAAAAATGAAACCATAAAGACTAATAAAAAAATAGGATTACTGATTTTTCCTGATTCAAATTTTCTGATTTTTATTAATAAAAGGGTAGAAAATTCGTCACGTGATCAAAAACAACTTATTTCGTTGGTCAAAGAGACTCGAGAGACACAAGTCTATTGCCTACGGGGGCTGGTACACAAAGCAAAAACATTCTTCTCAGACTTTTGACAATCGAAATTCAAAAGTGTTTCGAACTAGGGTGGGGAAATTGTTATGTTCTCGACAAATTGAAACAAATTATTAGAATCTTGAAATTGTCTTCCATTATTGGTACTTACTTGATCTTTCATGATTATTTGTACATAAAACAAACGAATTTTAAAGTTTATTTCATATAGAAATATTTTTTGTACATTTTTAAGCCCCTTGCTGAATTATCAAGATGAAAACATTAATTTAATAACCATAATTAGTGCGAGAGGAAAAAAAAAATTCTAGGAATAAATCTATAAAATTTGTTTCATTTTGGTCTTCTTTTTCTTATTAACATTTAAAATAATTGTATGAAAATATGTACCTAGAAATTAACTAAAGGTTGATACAACATGTGTACAAAAGAAACATATTAGTCAAGTAGAATGGGATATTGTAAGTTGGTAGATATATGTAGATTAGGTGGAGTAAAAAAGCAATTCTTGGCTATCGAAGTACGCATTTGAGAACGGTTGTTGATTTGATTTTTTTATTTTAAAGCCTTTATAATAAAAAAAAAACACCCAGAATTCCGATTCAACTGGTAAGAATCTATTAGATTAAGTATATAGAACATTTTAAAGAGCGTAACATACAAAAACACAATTTCAAATCAATAGCCATTCGTTAATGTATTTTTAAAATCAGTTAGACAATAATTGTTTTTTTTTACATAAATTTTCGTTGTTGCAAGCATTTGTTATATTTTCAAACAACGGTAGAAGTTAATATTATATGTACTTACATTTAATACATTCAAAAAAAGAATATAATAATATGTAGTTTAACATAAAAGAAGCATTGCCACGGTGGCGCCATCTGTTATCAATAAATATAAATTGGTGACCGGTCAACGGTGCTTCTAAGATTTTTTTTGCTTATTATATTACCTATGTCGTAAGTGTCACAAACAAAAAAAAATGTAAATAGTTTTAAAATTCTCGCGGGAAATAATATCATCAAAATATTATAGGCTATGAGTGCCATTAAAATATCATGTCTAGTTTATTATTTAATAATTCTATAAACATTGCAAAAATATGAAATTTGTACAATATTCTTGTAGATACACAATTATGAAAGTTTATAAAAATTGTAGTGATTTTTTTCAACGAATAAACAACGACGTAAGTATTCAATTTTATTATAGTTTTATTCTATTAAAGGTAGTTTGTATTAATTAAAGCTGTTTTATTGCTTTATAACACATAAAGGTGAACAAGAGAAATAATGAAACCATGTAGTACAAACGATCATATGACGAGAACTGAGACTCCATTCAGTAACGCCAAGTTTATTTTTTAAATTTGTTAAATTCGATTTGAAAAAAATAAAAACGTAAATTTGCTTTGTCGTATCATCAGAAAAGAAGAACGTAATTTCACTGAATCGGGTTGACTCTAGTGTTTACCTACACTACTACACTACCAGACCTCCTGGATTAATACAAAAATAATGTCTCAGATTGGGGTTGGCTATACCGTAACGAAGATGTATATGACGGTCTTTGTGGCGTAGCGAAAGCTACGACAGGGGGCGGGTTCGATTCCCGCTCAGTGCAAATATTTGTACGCATGAATATGTCTATTTTCATTGGTCTGTGTGTTTTTATCAATAATATGTAAGTATGTACAAAAAATATTATATAAGTATGTTTATTCGTATTTTGGAACCCATAACACAAGCTAAAACTATGCTAACTTTGGGTCTAGAAAGCGCTGTGTAGGATGTCGTAGAATATTTTATTATTATAGATCGAGCTATATCACGCCTCGCCTAGAGTAAGGGAGAGGCGGCGAGATTATTATTATTATTAATATATATATTTACCAAATCAATCAATCAATCAATTAGCCTATTGCAGTCCACTGCTGGACATAGGCCTCTCCCATTGTACGCCATAGCACCCGATCCTCCGCCTTGCACATCCAGTCTATCCCAGCTACCTTTTTCAGGTCGTCCGTCCATCTTGCTGGGGGACGTCCTATCTTCCGTTTACCGGTTCGTGGTCTCCACTTTAGGACTCGTTTGCTCCATCGGTCATCGGTCCTGCGGCAGATGTGGCCAGTCCATTGCCACTTCTGCTTGGTTATTCTGCGAGTATGGAAGTAATAAAATAGTTTAATGATTAAGGAGTCGACCTTACGACCGAGAGGTCCCCGTTTCGAATCCTGGTTATTACACTACCGACCTGAACCCATGCCCAACACAAGCAATTATCTTAGCTGGAGCGGTTAACGGGAATATTAGTAATTACAGTTATTAATAATTAAAAAAAAGTAATTATCGATACTTTTTATTCGATATCGAGTTAGTATCAATAGTATCGTTACCGCTACGGCATTATAATCAAGATAACTTTAAATACAGTAGTCTGATCTACAAAAATGTTCTAGATACCAAATTAACTATTTAAACAGACTTACGTACTAATGGATTAAAGCTAGAATAGAAAATTATAATATTTTCTACATTAATTTTAATCATTTAGCAGATAAGTCGGTTATTATCACTGGTTTTTTTTTAAGTGACTATGGTTGTTGGCCGCAGGTAGCCTCTACAACCTTACCCGGACTATTAGTGAGCGTCGAGGGCTCTCAACCGTAAAACTTTAAGCAACATCGCCCAAGAGTACCCCCTGTGGGGTCGAATCTCGGTTTGAAGGCCTCCGTGGCGTAACGGTAGTGCATTCGACTGCTACGACACGGGGCGCGGGTTCGATTCCCTCTCAGTGCAAATATTTGTATGCATGAATATGTCTACTTGCATTGGTCTGAGTGTTTCTATGTATAATATGTATGTATTTACAAAAAATGTATATAGGTAAGTATGTTTATCCACATTCTGGAACCCATAAAACCAGCTAGTTAAACTATGTTTACTTTGGGCCCAGAAAGCGCTGTGTAGAATGTCGTAGTTGCAGAACAAAACTGGGGTGTCGCAGATATAAGTCTGGGCGCGGTAAATTTAGGGCATTGCGTATTCGGACCTCAGCGGCGTTGGCAGAACCGGAAACGATTTGATATGGCTTTGTGAGCTGTCTACGGTACACCTTAAGTTGAGCGAGTGTGATTTTTTCATCTAGTTCCAAGTATTTAGGTCTACGTATTTTTGAAATTATAGCCGCAACCATTGACGAGTTTTGCTGTGAGTCATAGCAGTGTCAAAATAGCTAAGGGTGCGCTGTTATGTGTTGCCCTGATCGTCGGCAACCCTAGGCTAGAACCTAGGTCAATGTATAGTTTGACCTTTCGGACTACCACGATGAACTGTAGCTCGGTGCACGAAACTATTCACACAATCTATTTATCGTATGTCATTATAGGTCTAACACGATTAAAACAAGAAGTGAAAAATCTAACTACTACTAAGAGGACACCTAGAACGAGAGTTACGGAGAGTCCAGAGTTCACTAGACTACATAACGTCTACATGACGTCCTAATGCGAATGCTGTCCGGTCGCGAACTGTTAGATCATTAAAGATTAAACTAACACTATATTGTTTTTATAACCGAGAAGCGCCATCTAGCAATAGCTAGAGTCAACTTAGGTTAGAACGTTATGGGGCAGATGGCGTTGAATGTGTTTCATCGATGCTTCGAGGTAAAAAATCATTTAGTACTTTTAGCTAGAAAGTTTTTAGGGAGTTTTTAATGGGGAAATTGGTAATTTTATAGATATACTTACATCTATAAAATCTTACCTAGATATGCTATCCCTGGATTTCTAAATTGCCACCTACCACTACACCATGATACCACAGAATATAACTATTCATTTGTCAGCGTGGACTAGTATAAAAAGATACGCCAATCCCGATGGCACCTTACACTTTGGAGCCCAGGGTCCGTTTCTTATGCATCTATAATTAGGTTTACTTCGCTTTTACGAAACTGACTGACCAGAGCCTTGACCATCTTTCAGCAGGTTGGCTTGTCTTTGAAGGTCTTAATGGGGCCTATTATACCCCATTGCATGCAGTAACATTGAGAATAGTTACAAACTCAACACCCACATGTCATAATTGTTAATAGTACGTGTTTAACCGAGCGTCGAGTAAATACGTGGTATTTGTAATTTATAACTGGATTGTCGGCAACGTGAGTGCATAAGCGACCAAAGAGTAAGTAGAAAATAAAAAAAATGCTAAGTGACGGTCGAGGCTATGGCGTAGGCTTTCGTCTCGGGGTTTGTAGCTAAGACGGCAGTTTTTTTTTTAAGTTAAGATAAATGAAATTATTTTAAAGAGGAATAGGAGAGTTAACCCCGGGCTCCAAAGTACAAACTTAAGATGTATTCGGTATTAGTGCTCGAATTTAAAGAACACTTGAGATGAGGTAAATATTTCGATTAAGTATGAGGTATAAGTGTAATAGACTTTATTATTTCTGTCTCCAACAAAAAAAAGCGGCCAAGTGCGAGTAGGACTCGCCCATTAAGGGTTTCGGAGCAGCAAGTAACATAAGAATGGTTTTGTTTTTTTAAATTTCATATTTGAGTTGATTGAATGAAAGGTAAATTTCGGTCTACGATTTATGACGTATTAAAAAAAAAACTACTTACTAGATCTCGTTCGAACCAATTTTCGGTGGGAGTTTACATGGTAATGTACATACATCATATATTTTTATTAGTTTCTTCAATCTCTTATTTTAGAAGTTACCGGGGCACATTTTACCACTTTGGAAGTGTCTCTCGCGGAAACTATTCAGTTTAGAAAAAAATGATATTAGAAAAATCAATATCATTTTTGAAGACCTATTCATAGATAATGGACACGTATGGGTTTAATGAGAAAAATATTTTTGAGTTTCAGTTCTAAAATCTATTTTTTTTTTTCTATTTTTGTGTGAGAATCCTAATGTGGTTCACAGAATACATCTACTTACCAAGTTCTAACAGCATAATTCTTATAGTTTCGGAATAAGTGGCTGTGACATATGGACGGACAGACAGACAGACATGAGAATCTATAAGGGTTCCGTTTATTGCCATTTGGCAACGGAACCCTAAAAAGTGTTTCTTTATTATTTCCGTAAAGTTTTCTCTGGAAGAAATCGTTCTTTGTGATAAAGGTCACCCATTGTACATTTCTAGTGCAAGTATGCAGAACACTAAGTTGTTGTTCTTAATCTAATACCTTAAAATGGGCAATTCTCGTATATAATCAGAATCTAAAAAACGGCTCCTACGATTTTTATGAATTTAAGTAGGCAGGGGGTTCCGGGGGCGATAAATCGATTTAGCTACGTTACATTTTTAGAAAACGTCGAACAAAAAATTGAGACTAGCTTATACCAGATATTACTCTTTATGGCGGGAATACTCAACCAAATGAGTTACCCTGAATAGTTGGAACTGTATTTTTACTAAATTATAGAAAATGTGGTGTAAAACTTTTTTCAATACATCCAACAATACAATGAAGGACACATAGATGAGTAAAGAGTGTCATGATTCACTGAAGTATGATGCGAATGTAGAAAATTGTGTGGTCGTATTTGGAACGTTTATTTATGGACAATAGGCCACGTTCTTTGAATATGATCCACAGTGGAAATAACAAATGGCGATTCATTAAAAGGTTGATGTTGAGAAATTTATATCAAGATCGGATGCACTGGTACACTATTGTATTTGGTTATTACTGTGAGAAAATAGCGTGAGAGTATTTATGTAGAATGTATACCTAATCATTTATGTATGTAGGTATTATTTGTAGACATGATAGTCGACTCTGTTTTATTTCTCTTTGCTTAATCTATGACGTTTGTTCTTGACACGGTGTGCGGCTACTCACAACGGATATTTGCGGTGATAGCGGCGTACGCGCTTTCTGCCTGCAGACATCGGCAGCCATCTGCTTACGTCACTGTGAGGCCTGTCTCCTCCATCAATGTCACACAGAATAGTTACTATCTTATAATAAGCATCCGTCTAATCTAACTGATAGGTAGTTAGTGTTACAATTTCAGTGTCTACTTTAATATTGACAAACTCTGTGGCGTAGCGGTAGAAAATTCGACTGCTAAGTCAGAGGTCGTGGGACTCGTGGGTTTGATTCCCACTCAGTCCAAATATTTGTATGTATGTATTTAAAAAAATACCTATATGTTTTCCGCATTCTTTTCCTTTCGTTTGGCTGTGTAGAATGTCCTAGAATATGTATTACTTACACAACCATGGCAGAGCATGTGCTTCGTCTAGCTTCAGATGGACTATGGATCCTCCTTTTGACGGCCTCTGTGGCGTAGCGGTAGTCCATTCTACTGCTACGCCAGAGGGCGCGGGTTCGATTCCCGCTCAGTGCAAATATTTGCATGCATGAATAGGTATGTCTATTTGCATTGGTCTGTGTGTTTCTATGTATAATATGTATGTATTTACAAAAAAATATATAAGTATGTTTATCCGCATTTTGGAAGCCATAACACAAGCTAGTTAAACTATGCTTACTTTGGGTCTAGAAAGCGCTGTGTAGAATGTCGTAGAATATTTATGATTATTATTATCAGTGATCATAGCACCTGTTGCGGCCTCACCAAGATCCTCAGTCCCTAGCCAAACTTTTTTTTTTTTCGTGCGGAGATCCCTACGGATACCCCCCCGCCGGCCAGCGGGGGTGGTTATGTCGGGCTTGAACCGACTAAAACCGCACGCCGTCTCGGGTCTTAAGACGCCGGGGTGTAAGATTACCCATAGAGCATATCCCTTGCACCCCGACTGACCCTGGGCCATCTCCGATTTCGAGATGGCCCCCTTACTTGCTCGCCACTGTGCCATCTGCTAATCAGAGGGACACGTGGAAAGCTTCCGAACAGCCCTCAACAGGGCCGTCCTCGCCTCAGTCGGAGTTGGCCGTAGGTGGCAGCGTCCCTAGGAGAGAGGCGCTGCTGTCTCCGTTGCCCAGGGTGCACCGCGTGGAGGTCCCCAACCAAGCACCCCAGTCCCTAGTCAACCTCACCTGCAAGCCGGTACACCTGCTGATTGACGGCTGAGACTCTTGTGCAGGTTTTTCTCTCGGGGTTAGGGTGTCAGACGACACCTGCAAAAGTAAATCAAACCAAATCACCACAAGGAAGTGTATAAGAGCAAACCCCGGGTGCCAAAGTGTAAGTTTTCAAAGAAAAAAAGTTTATTTTATTTTATTAAACATAACATAACTTCACGCCTGTATCCCCGAAGGGGTAGGCAGAGGTGAATTAACACTCTAATATTACAGTAGATAGATACACTTTAGTTATAATTTATATATACTACTCTACCTTTATGCCGGTAGGGGTGGAAACTCTGGGGAGATGGGCAGGGAGGCCAAAATCCTTATAAAGGAAATTGGACAAAGGGCCCAAGAGACTAGTGACGCTCGTTCCATATCATTCCGGTTGCAAAGGTTGGCCATCGCAATCCAGCGTGGCAACGCGGCGAGTGTGATGGGCACTTTTTTTTAAATATTCTAAATTTTTCAAACAAAGTCGTGTTAATCACTAGATTACCGCGATGAAAATGGGTGGTCCGATTTTCATGATCTATGATTTTTTTGATTTGTGTCCGCGGATACTGTCCCTTCGTGTGGATTTGCGGAAATCGCTACTGTTACTCCCCTGCCGGTCAGCGGTTTGATTATGTCGTACTCGAACCGACTAGAACCTCACGTGGTCTTCGTTACTTAATGCCGGGGTGCAAGGAGACATTCACGAAATAAATTCAGCTGATAAGGTAACCGACATTACTTGATTTTAAGGCAAAACGAAGTTTGTCGGGCCTGCTAGTATTTGTTATAGTGAGAGTGTCAAAGGGAGAACAACTCAGCATAATGTTGGGTTGCACCCGACGCTGAGTTGGGTTGCACCCGACGCTGATTTTCAATTGCAACCCACGAGGCAACCGTGGTTTTCGCTAGGTTAAAATCACATTCAGTGTAACTACTTAAACAAAAAAAAAATTATGACGTTAACATCTCTTATGTAATAAATATAAGAGTATGTATACTATTAATTAGCTAATTAATTACTTTTCTTAAGAAGTTTTGTGCGAATTAATAACGTTTTTTGGACGTCTGGTAGTTCATTAGCAATTCAAATTGGTTAACGTAATAAGGAACATGCCTATTGTCAATTACTGAGCCTATTTCTAAGTTGGTTTTTGGTATTGCGGATATCATAGTGGACATATCCCATATATAAGAGATCGAATTCTACCCAATTAGTCTCTATACCTGCCACGTACCTTTTTTTGCGTGCATAAGCCCCCTCGGGTTTCACCTTACTGGAGTCAACGATGAGGTTGGTAAGTCGGACCAGAACTGACTAAAACCGCACGATGTTCTGTCACCTTGGCCTGTGTGGCCGGGGAATCGGGTGTGCCCTAGAACCACCAACATAGGCGTCCTCGACCTAGGCCAGTTTTTGCTAGGGCAACGGAAACCTTCACCTCCATGTCAACACCTGTCGTGTGCCTTATAACTATTATGCTGTGGTAGACGAGCACGTAAAGATCGTGTGAGTAATCCGCGGCGGCCTTAATGTCCTTGATATTGCAGATAAAACACAGGAGAGTTGCTTTACTAACTACTTTTTAATTTACACTATTTACAAACTTTCCCCGTGAATTTTTCAAAGGTTTCTTTCATAAAAATGTTGTCCTGACATTACGAACATAGCAAAAAATAAATCATACAAATCAATGGAGCAATAAATATTTTGTGACACAAAAGAGCGCATAGAGTTAGAATGTCAGCCGTAACGACATACCATGTCTTTCCCTCAAGGATCGCTACAAGTTTTGTACAGTATTTGATGTACCTACTATAAATACAAGAAACTATTTCGAATTGACTTGAAGTACCGATAAATCTAAATGGAACGAAACGCATAAGCGAATGACAGATGTGTTATAACTAAAATGAATTATAGTATGTGATTACAGCTCCGAGAACAAAATGACGACAGTTACTCCATTACTGTATGATATAACAACTCCGCTGTGGCAAAAGAAACCGTTTTTTCACCTCTCTCAACCGCAAGTCCATAATAAATATAACGTGTTTCCCCTCATTCAATGCGTCAACGCCCCAAGCAATACAAATTGATATTATGTCCCGAGTGAACACTTTCGTGGTCTCTGGAGACTATTTTCTACTGCTTTCTTAGAGAACAGCTCTTGAATACCGATAACGTTAGTTTGTTATTAGAAATTTCATAAAATTCTTAACTTGCGTCAAGATGACATGCGTGCTAATGGTCTGAAGCAAGGCTGCTGAAGACAAGGAAAGATGATGAGGAATTTTATAAAATTAATATAAAACATTCTTAAATTTGAATAGAATTTGAATTAAGAATAAAATCAATTATTTGCGTTTTGTAATAGAATCCTAAAATAGCTTGCGTAAATAAACAAAATTTGTAATTTTTTTCATTCAAGTATATTTGCTATGTTGGTAACTTTAGTTCGTCTACGGATCTCCTCATTTCTGATTCGATCGCGTAGAGAAACCCCAAGCATAGCCCGTTCCATAGCTCGCTGTGTGACCCCGAGCTTCCTTATGAGGCACGTAGTGAGAGACCACGTCTCGGCACCGTAGGTCATCTCTGGTAACATGCACCGGTCGAAATAGAAGTCGATGGGGGAGGCCTATGTTCAGCAGTGGACTTCCTACGGCTGATATGATGATGATGATGATGAAGTATACTTGAAGTTTGAAGATAATTCGTTTGTTTAGTTTTAGAGAACGATGTATTTCTTTATGTCCTAATTGGTCCTATTGTATGAAAAATAAAATTATTTTCCTGAAATTGTCCAATTCTGTTAAGTGAATGTCAATCGTTATTCAGAATTCTTATTGTAACAGTTTAGTTAGTGAAATTGTGTATACGTGACACTAATTGCAGTGAGAGCAACTCTTGAAGAACACAAGAGCAAAGTACCTTCGCATTAAATTAGTACACTTAGCCCTCTATAAGAAAAGTGCCAATGGACACATTCATTACATTGTAAGTTTCTAATTAATTAAATTAAATTTTAAGTATTCACTTAGGCTAAATTATTCAAAAACGAAAGAAATCTTACTTAGAAATCGCAACTGAAATCAATAAACACGAAACGTTGTTTTTAAATATTTTCCTGGAATTGCCCACAGTATGTTTAATATAAGTAGATTTTTTGTAGATTATGATCTTAATTTATTTAATATATCAATAAATTATTTCAAAATCAAGTGAAAGTTAAAACAGTGGCTACAAAATACATCTCGTTATAAACATATTTAATTACTTTCAAATTTATTCTTCCAAAAAATTGCCCACTTAACTTTGCGATCTCGAACTCTTAAAAAAATAAAATATCATTACAAAATTGATTGTTCCATTGTTATAAGGCATCTAAAAAGATTTGGTGCCAACACGGGAACAGACGCATCGAAGCAGTGTTTCATTTTCTGAAATTTGTGTAATTTCGAGTTTTTACGTGTAAAAATGGTGGGTACATAACGTCTTCGACAACATGCACAAGTGTAGGAAAGTGACATATTTACCATTAATCGTGATTTTCCGTGTTGTTTCCAAAACTCCAAAGAGGCCTTTAGTAAAACCTCCACTACTTTACTAGGGCAGGACTTACTTGACAATGACTATGAAGGACTTTACTTGATTTTGACTAAATCACCAAAAGGCTGCATTGTATTTAATTCATATGCAAATAACTTGATTCATCAAATTACTTGACACTGGCATTCATTACAAGTTTCCCAGTTCCTATGTTTAGGATTAGGCTGACGGCCTTGTGCCAAAGCTCTAATTAAAAAAAAAAGAATAATTATAATGATTCTAATGTATTTGATGTATGTATGTAGTTGAATGAGATAATAATAAGCATTATGTTATCAAAAACAAGAACCAGAGATTTGCTAGAATATTTTTCAACTTTTTAATCTTTAACCCTGACCAACGTTTTTCATCCCTGTTACATATACCTAAAACGTAATTGTCACAAGATCAAATAAAAATGCATAATAACTATAATAAGCGGCGAAATTTCACTTGTTTTGAGATGAGAGTAGCCTATGCAACGCCTCGCCAGTTGACCACTGGCCGGTAAGACCGCCGCACGCCTGACACACTTCCACACACCAAAAAAAAACCTCTATGGTAAAAGCGCGCGCAAATTGAACAAAATAGTAATCTGTGATGTGCAGTGTACCGTAATTGATTAATTATTCTAGTTACTTGTTCTGTTCATAAGTTATAAACAATTTGGATTATTGTGTACTAATCGGACTTTATTATGGTAAGTTATTTGTATTTAATAATTATATTATGTTTAATTGTTATCACTTTATACGTTTGACTGATATTTTATCTTTTTCATCGTGTTCTAAATTTAAAACTTGATTTAGTTTAAAGAATAAATTTTAAATATTTTCTAAAGCCTCTTACAGACTGAGTATGCTTATACACGTATTATAATAATATAACTATAATTAATTACACCGCTATGTTTATTTATTAATAAATATAATGATTAGCAAAATATATTTAATAATAATTATAATTATTTTGCGTAAGAAGCTCACAGTGATTACAATATTATTGTGATTAATATTTACGAAACTGCTTTTTGATGACAAAATCTTTTGTTCTACAAATATGAAGCAGCACATTGATCATAACTCGAAAGTTCTCGTCAAGTAAAAGTTGCGAAGAGTGTAGGCCTCCGTGAGTTATACGAGTAGCTACCTAAATATTGTTTCAATCAACTTTCTACCTTATCATCATACCATAAAGTTGAATTTATTTTACAAACTTTATGTCAATTTAAGCAGTCATGGCTGATAAATATTAAATTACAGTAACATGCTTAGATCATAGAGCATGAAGAATTGCAAAAATGAAAGATAGAGTATGGAGAGATTGTCTGTGGTTTGCGATGCTTCACTGAAACCGCGAAGATGATAATACTATGTAATATAGAATTTTTTAGTATTGTTATGCTATGTAGCTTCCCAATGGTTCTTGGAATAGGTATGTTCTTGGTGAGTGAGACAGGTCTGTTGAATCAAACTAGCAGTAAGTTATATTAGTAATTTTGTGGTGCCATCAGTAAAATTAAATTCGTCATCGGTGGGCCTACCATGATGTGCTAAGCGTTCGTGTTCTGGGCGAGAAAAAGGGATTTAGCTAAACATCTTTCATAGCTCCATCCCTCTCTAAAGCTCGTCATGGTAGGCTCACATATCTAAGAATAACAGTTTATTGGTGGATCACATGAATTCATCCCATTTATAGCACTTCGCTAAAATACCGAAGCGTAGTTTCCAATGGGTTGAAGCGGCTTGAACGGTAAATTCCGTTAAGTTTTATTCCTCAATTCCTTTTAATTTTATTAAAAAAATAGAATGCTGTAATAGTAAAGTAGTAGCGGTCTCGGGTTCGACTTCTGGGTCGGAATAAACTTTATAGAGTTGAAATAAAACTATTTTTAACGGATTCTATCGCGGTTTATTTGATGTTATTTTTGTCTCCCCGTGACCATGGCTGCTGAAAAGCAACCGAAACTTCGGGTTCAATGTAAGACATAAAATAACATCAAATAAACCGCGATAGAAGCCGTTAAAAATAGTTTTATTTCAATGTGTAACATTCGCGTAAACTTCCGACTTTATAGAGTTTTTCTATTTGGAAATTTTCTATAGCAGCACATCATCCTCATCATCTTAGCGTTGTTCCCGGATACATCCGAGGCTTACTCCTCCTCCTTTTGGTTTGGCTCATAATGTTTTAATGGGAGCGACTGCCGGTTGACGTCTCAACCCCAAGAGAGAAGTCTGCACCAAAGTCTTGTCCGTCAATGAGCAGGTGTAATGCAGGACTAATGATTTTGACTAATGATGGAAAGCAGAAGAGTTTGTTAGATTGTTTTTTGAACGCGTTAATAGCCCAGTTTTTGGGAAAACTTGTGTGCTTACTGCGAAGGTAGTAAAGCGTGTATATTTATATATGTATAAAAAAATCAATAGAGGCAATCAGTAATCAGTAGAGAAATCATGTTCGTTATAATTGCTAAGATTTGATTTCTGTCTTCTTGTCAACCAATTAAACGTGGCCACGTCACACTAGTCTTTAAATCAGTTCAGTTGTAATCAACCTTTTTGTTTTACTGGGACTACATACACTGGTTAATACTTCCCACAGACAGTCACAAAAAAAATCTTCCAAATACACAAAATTATAAATTGTGATCTTCTTTATTTTTAATTATATTTTATAATAATTTTTATAATATTTTTTTTTTTTTTTTTATAATATTTTATAATAATTTTTAATTATATTTTGTAGAGATGAGATGGGGACCACATTTAGGAAGTACAGTTATAATTAAGTAGAAATAAATAATAATAAATGAATATTGTACGACAAAGTACACAACGCCATCTAGACCCAAACTAAGCAGAGCTTGTCATATGAGTTCTAGAATGCGGATAAACATACTTAAATACTTTTTTTTTTTGGAAATAAATACATATTATACATAGAAACATCCAGAGCAATGCAAATATACATATTTGCACTGAGCGGGAATCGAACCCGCGGCCCTTGGCTTAGCAGTCGAATGTACTACCGCTACGCCACAGAGGTCGTATTAAGATTATATGCTTGTATTGTAACTTATTATTTTTTTATTTTTTTATTCTGAGTTTTCTGATCTTTTTTCCATGTGCATAATAATGATTTTTGTTAACATGTCAAAATCGAACATATTAATAATATCGGCCTTCTAGCTCAGGTCTTTTAGCATTATACCTAACCTTGTTTTGTACATTACTGACTAATTAAGTAATATCAGTATTTTCTTGAAAAAAGCATAAATATAGTAGGTACTTTTGGAAAATTCAGGAATACGAAATAGAATTTAGACATTTATTTTAATTTTTCTGTCTTTTCCTTTCGCATTTATTGTCCATCGTGGTGTTATTAATTATTGAAAAATTGAAATAATTACCCACAGGAATATACGAAATTTTGTAATTTTTCGTAATTAATCTATAATATATAGTACAATGGACTAAAACATGACTCGTACCTATTATTAGTAATAGGGACAACCCAAATACGTAGGTTAAAAGATGCTCGACATTTAAAATGCAATGCAATTTGTAACATCAGGTTGAGTACCGCTGGCCTAAATTGTCTATTCTTTGTGATTTAAGAATCTTATTTCAATAACGTCATGTGATTGCTCCGATCGTGTGTAGATCATAAAATGGTGGGCATTTATTTTGCTCTAATAGTAAAAGCAATTGTCGCTTTACATAATTTTAATAATATGTATGAATCGTGAAAGTCAAAACTTAGCATGTGTTAAATGCACGTATTATTTCGTAAAAGTGTTAAATGCACGTATTATTTCGTAACGTGTACAAACAAGTAGTAGTGGAGGCCTTAAACGGATTATATATACATATAACACATAAGTAGCAGCAGTGGCGAAGGGTGAAAATTTTCAAAAGGGAAGTCGGTGAAACATAATTTAAGCATTAATGTATGGGACAATGTCTTACATTGTGTGATAATGGTGGCTTTTAAAAAAGTCTGTTCATGAAGCTCATGCTTTGGGCTTTGCATCTCTGCAAAGGGAAGCCTAAATGGACCCCTCGCCACTGAGTAGCAGCGACCTCTGTGATGTAGCGGTTAAGCGTTCGGTGCTGGCGAGAGGGCATGACGCATGACGGCAAAAAAGAGAGACACAGGATACGAATCAATTTTACCCAATGACTTCTTTGTATATTAAACAAGTAGTTCAGATCAAAAAATGTGTCACACTTCGGGAGTGAGGCGGGAACGGAGGAGGGGTACGGGACGCCTCTCCATAGATTCATAATTTACACTGCTTTACAGATGACAGGTGACGATCTCATTTAAAATCGTATGAAATAAATTTAATATAGTCTGTGGCTTTGATATAAACCAAAATGGCGCCAATTTTTTTTTCTGAACAGCCAGTTTAGTCTACATAGATGTCATTGGTTTTACTCTCAAGATGCGCCAATATATATTTCATATCAAAATTCAGTTTTCATTCGAAAAGTCATTGGTGTGTGCCATGGTAAAACCTGGGATCGAACCCGAGACCTCGTCTCAGCAGTCCATTACCCATACCACTAGGCTACCGCGGTTTTTTTTTGTTAAATAAATAATTTTGAAATATTCTAGAAAATATTACGTTGCGATATCTGTATCAAAACTAAGCATATTTATTCCCATTCTAGAACGCACATATGTAATTATTTCATATATACATACTAAACATAGAAACATTATCATATTTGCATTGATTTGGGACTAATGCAAATATGCAATTGTTGCATACAAATATGATTACTGAGAAGGAATCGAATTGGACTCTATGTTAGAGTCCGATTACGTACGTCTCAGGGTTTTTTTTCCCAACCCCCGCTATGGAGCGGGGCCCATTTTAAACATAACATAACATAAACTGACGCCTATATCCCCGAAGGGGTAGGCAGAGGTGCTAGCACCCACGTTTCGCCAGTTTATGTATTAGGTCCCAATGTAATAGGTGGCGAGCCTATTGCCATTAACCGGGCACTTGTAAACCTGCGATAAATACACACATAACTTCGAAAAGCATCGAAAAGTCATTGGTGTGTGCCATGGTAATACCTGGGATCGAACCCGAGACCTCGTCTCAGCAGTCCTTTACCCATACCACTAGGCTACCGCGGTTTTTTTTTACACTTTTAATTAAACACTTCCTAATTTAATCCTACACTTTCCTCGTTTATTTCGAGTCTCTTAGGCATACTAGTACTCGCATGTATTCTTCTCGCATTTTCATTCATCCTTTCACTGTCTGCAGGGATTTTGTGTACCTTTTTTTTTTTCCTGCAGAAATTCCTTCGGATACCCCCCCGCCGGCCAGCGGGGAATTTGTGTACCTAAGCTGGCATTCTATTTTTCTTTTCTTTATTATTTATTGACAAAAACTTTACATTAAAGTCTTAAATTTCTAATACATTTCGTTTTTCTTACGGATATTACTTTTTATTCTTTACAGGGTGACGTTGGACCCACCTAAGTTCCGTTAGTGCATAAGAATTTCAATAGATGACTCCAACGTCACGTTTGGAGAATTTAGAACATTCGGGACGTGAAAAGAGAAAGAAAACGACTGGTTTCGTCTTCAAATCGCGTCCTGGATGTTGCCTTTTTTAATTTGAATTTATAACCTAAGATATCAACACATTTCTTTACTTATCATATGATTCGTTATAAATAGCAAGACTCGTTTCGGTCCAGTGCTAAGCTATTCTAGCTAATCTTAGTCGGTGAAGTTTTAGTGCGATGCATCGACGCAATCTGCGGTGAACATGTAGGTAACCGTGTTCGAATCATTAAATATCAATATAGACTTTTGATTATAGAGCTCATGATTAAATAATATTCACTGGTATTTGCCAATTAAGTATCTAATTGCTAGATTTTACAGGACTATGTATATGTGTGTCATAAGAAACAGTTGCTAGATATGTATTGCTACTATATGCGTGCTACTTTTTTTGATGGTTTATTGTAAACCAGTTCTAATAACCGATTGAGATGCAATTTTTGTTAGCTATGTTGAATGAGTTTGCGCTTATGTTTGTAACTGAGAGTTTGAATCTCTTTGAATCACTTTGAATTAGACGGCCTCTGTGGCGTAGCGGTAGTGCATTCGACTGCTACGTCAGGGGGCGCGGGTTCGATTCCCGCTCAGTGCAAATATTTGTATGCATGAATATGTCTATTTGCATTGGTCTGGGTGTTTCTATGTACAAAAAAAAAGTATATAAGTATGTTTATCCGCATTCTGGAACCCATAACACAAGCTAGTTAAACTATGCTTACTTTGGGTCTAGAAAGCGCTGTGTAGAATATTGTAGAATATTTATTTATTTAATCTATACTTTATCATGCTTATATCCTAAAGGAATACAGGCATGATTATAGACCCAGACTCAGACAATACAGGATAAATTTTTGAAGAGAGCTATATATTTAGAACAATTGACATAATTTTGAACAATTATTTCATTGATGTATAGTAGGTAACGTAAGAAAATAAAAAGGATTTTTTTTGAGAAAGGAGCTCGTTCCTTAAGTTTCCGCTTATCATTACTTCCCCAGTTCGCTTCATTGAAATTGGTTTAGTTTTACATCAGCTCTTTCTTCTATGCTAACTAATTCATAAAATCCACCTTCTTTATGTTTGATCCGTTAATTTGACTGCACCCCACCTGATGGTAAGCCACCATTCCAGATGCTGTCCCTAGTCGTGTGATTAAGACCCAAAATATTCTCCCAAGAAATTCTCGTCAGTATACGTCTTAGGATAACGATATTTGATTTAATTTAAATTTATGGGAAAAGTTAGCATACTAATTGCTTAAAAAATTTCATTCATTCATATTTATTTTTATGTAGTAGCTACAAACATGATGTATATTCAAAAAAAGAACATAACCGAACCAACAGAAGTTATTTCTAGATTCAAATATTTAAAACCAGAGATAACGACATAATTGGATGACTACTTTTTAAAGTATTTCGGCCAGGTCTTACGTAACCATTTACGGCCAATGTGCGCGGTGTCGAAATTCTGAAATTTCTTTTAATAACACCTAATCCTTATTAAAGAGATTGAATTTTGATAAGATACTTAAAGTTGTTATTTTGTAATTAGAAGTTTTCTGTTAGATAATGTCGGTCGCGTGACCAGCTATTAGCGCGGTAAGGATTGGATTTCGTTGACAGGTCTTAAGATAGGTGACCTGAAGGCAGGTTAAGCCTTGATTCATTATGGTTGATGGGCATGGTATTGCTGTGACAAAAATGGGCGGAATTCAGCACTCTAGCAATGAAGACTGTGCTGCTTGCTATGTAACAAGAGGCTAGTCTATTTCCGTCAATCGGCCACTTTTCCAGGCTTATAATAGTCTGTTAACAGTGAAACCCAATGGAATCGAATTTAACCCATAATAACCCAATTGATTCTTTCTTTTTTTTCGACGTATGAATCATCATTCCAAAGGATTGTGCCATATACGTGATTCATAAAATAATCTTTTTAGCAATTTTTACAATCCAGCTGGGTCTTCACATGGGGTGTAAGGTGGCTCCATAAGGCATTTCTCTCTTACTCCGGCTAACCCAGGGGCATCTCCAGTTTCGAAACGGCCCTTGGGGTGTTAGTGCCACGGTGTCCCCGTCTTGCCACCGGATAAAAAATAATCTGAGTTTCTAAACCTAATTTTATCAAACATTGTTTTGCCCGGCAACGGACACTTGGGGAGGTCACCGTGCGGTTTTAGTCAATACACGACATGACCACCCCCGCTGGCCGGCGGGGGTGGTCATGTCGTGTATCGACTGGGGGGGGGGGGGGTGTATCCGAAGGGATTTCCGCACGAAAAAAAAAACTGTGGAATCTAAACATAAGTCACGATCCAGTTATATTATAGATTGTAAATTGTCTATAATTACGCTAAGTCTACAAATATTTATTCGTATCCTAAGGCTTACGATTCAAACAAGCTAATATTATGAAATATTCGAACACGGTTCGAGGCTTTCAGAACAGCATAAAATTTGAATTTATATATGTAATATTGTAATATCTAAATTAGAGAAACCTGCTTTCACGTATTTATTAAACAATATGAAATTGTTAAATAATGTTAACACATAATGTTTAAACATAGACAATTTCGAATGTCAATAATTGTAGTTGTTGACTACTTGTTAGTATAAGAAATCGTGAATGAGATACTAAATGAATTAATTGCACGAGATTTATTTAAAATAAATGTTATGTTCACGATTAGACAACGTATGAAGTTCATTGCGGTTGTATATTTTTGAGTATTTGTTTGTTTGCTTCTCCTTTAATATTTTACCTAGGTACTAGATGTTCTCGGGGTGCGAGGGATATGCTCTATGGGCAATCTTAAACCCCGGCGTTTTAAGACCCGAGACGGCGTGCGGTTTTAGTCGGTCCAAGCCCGACATAACCACCCCCGCTGGCCGGCGGGGGGGTATCCGAAGGATTTCCGCACGAAAAAGAAAAAAAAGGACTAGATGTTCAAGCATATTATCAAAAACATGAAATATTGCTCAAACTCCTGGTCAGACGGCAGTCCCTCACCTTATAAGCCAAACCAAAATGAGAAGGTGTAAGCAGAGTTCGGGCTCCAAGACAAAAGTCTCGGATGTAGCCGGGGAAAAGTTAAGATGGCGATGGTCAATCATTACTCAATATAGTTCAACACCTTATTTCTTTGCCGCCTCTTATGACATCTAGAGTTATCAATATAGATTCTTTAACAGCTAAAGTTTGGGCTTGATCGATTAGGATGAATTATATTTAGTTTTGTTAGTAATAATTGTCAAGACAAGGTTTATAACAGAAAATTTTGGAAATCTATAGGAAAAATCGACACTCGGTGAACCAAATCCCCTCGGATACTACCCCGCATAAGGCATTTCCCTAGCACCCCGACTTACTCAGGGCCATTTCCGTTTTTTAATGTGAACCCATCGGGTTTGCGAACCACGGTTTCCCCGTCTTGCTCCTCGAAAAGGGGAGCGGAGGGAGGGGCTTCTGCTAGGGTGACAGACCGCGGACTCTACGGTCAAACACCTATGGTTTGGGTGGTAGAGCTGACTTTTTGAATGACTACTTAATGATACTACGGTTTGTGTGTGTGTGCGTGTTTTTGCAAGACTGCGCCAGAAGGAAGGTTATGTTTTTCGAGAGTATGTATGTATATACGAGTATAATTGTTTGACATGCTCTGCAGCCTGAACGGCTAGATGGAATTTAGCTTGAAAGGTGTCGTTAGATTTGAATTTACTGTGAGAGTGCTATTGGAAATATCAAAATAAAAAAATAAAGAATGTATGTTGTTTAAAAAAAACGACGGGTTGCACTCCGGGAGTGCCGGCAGAAGTGAAAACTTGAATATTAACGTTGTGCATTTTTGATATTTTAGAATGGTTAGGGAATAATTTTACACGAATCGGTTTAATTATCAGTATAAAATACTATGTGGCAACATACAATATTCATTTATTGCGCTATCGTACACAAACATGACAATTTATATAACATTAAAAATTTAACACTTCAGAACTATTACAATTATTTTACATTAAAAAGTTTATCTCTCAGAAAAATTAACTTCCATCCATAATTTCAACGATTTTTTCACCATCATTATTACCAGAACCATCATCGCCAATATATTTATAAAGTACTCACTCATTTTCTTTCGCTATTTCTTCATCACTTTTTTGATTGATAGATGCACTTTGTTGAAATTCTATTTTATATTAATAGATTTATGGCACAAAATAGAATAAATATTACAAAAAGTTATATGATGACAAAAAGTGTTTTTTGGGCCTCGGTCGGAATCGATCTCTGTCTTGATGACGTCAATGACCACTCATTAGACGGACGCGCCACCAAGGTTGTTAAGTACAGTGTGAAATTAGCGCTTCTATATTTGTTGTCTTACGATCAGGTTACGTGTTTAACCTTTTTTACACATTACAAAAAAAGTGCAAACGCCGCTAAAGAAGTTTTCACCTCAAAAATATAAATATTTTCACTCAAACTTATCGAGTAGGGTATCAATGAAGAGTTTTACAGGGTGATTTCAAATCACTACGTAGTATAAAATAAAGTCGCTTTCTCTGTCCCTATGTCCCTATATCCCTATGTATGCTTAAATCTTTAAAACTACGCAACGGATTTTGATGCGGTTTTTTTTAATAGATAGAGTGATTGAAGAGGAAGGTTTATATGTATAATAACATCCATTGCACCCGTGCGAAGCCGGGGCGGGTCGCTACTATTATAATAAAATTATTATTTTAAAAATTCAAAAAACCAACCTGACTTAATTTCAACTCAGTTATTGAAATTTCTGTGAAAGTTTATGAATAAAAATATATACAGACTTTGCAACAGATGCTGAGTATTAGCAAGTCAGTTAATGTAATATAACACAATGTTTCACTAACTTGATATTCACTGTCAATATTTTTATCACAGATAAAATAATTTTATTCTATTCTCATTTCAATGTATTGTTAAAGCGTCGGTAGCTTAGTGGTTAAGGAGTCGACCCTACGATCGAGAGGTCCCGGGTTCGAAACCTGGCCATTACACTACTGACGTGAACCCACTCCTAACACAAGCAGTTAAGCTTAGCTGGAGGGGTTAGGGGGAATATTAGTAATTTCGGTTACTAATATTCTTTAAAAAAAAAAAAAATTGTCTGTGTACCTTTATTTAATTTCATATTTTATAATGGGAAGTTAATTAGTGACCTCAAAGTTAAATGAATCAAACTCAAAATAATCCTTAACGACTTTTAAAGTAACTTCGCGATAGCAAGTCATTATTATTAATAACTTTATTTTTTTGACCAAGTAAATTTGCAAACAAATCAAGTAAAACATCGACCTAATTTTCAACAAAAAGGTTTAAGATATCATGTTAGTTAAAGATGTAAAATTGTGCTAATGCCTTTTTTATAAAGAAAGTCTGCATGAGTCACATGTTACAAGTATTGATCGACGGTCTCTTTGGCGTAGCGGTAGTGCGTTCGACTGCTATGTCAGGTGGCGTGGGTGGAATCGATCCCGCTCGATGCAAATAATAGGTCTTTACCTATGAAATTGCCGAAATCTTACAAATTCATGAGTTCGTTATTCCGTTATTTTTAGTTTTGTTTGAAAGTTGATTTCAAGATTTTACAACTTTGTATTAAATTTTGTTTTTATTGGCCGCTTGATAAATTAATTCAATCTTCAAAAACAGTACTTCCTAAATGCTATCCATTTTGATGATAAATTTCGTATTATTTAACAGCTGTCACATTTCAAATATGTAATAAAAGTTGCTGTTTGTTAGCTTAATGTTGTCTCATTCATACACAAAAAAAACATAAAATTTGGATTTCTCATTCGTAAAAAAAAGCAACAAAGTTAGTATTGAAAATTGGGTTTCCTCCAATTTCTTCAAGAAAAACGGCAATTTCATATGTAACGACCTAATATATGTATGCATGAATATGTACATTTGCATTGGTCTGGATGTTTCATGTGTAATATGTATGTATTTACAAAAATTGTATCTAAGTATGTTTATCCGTATTCTAGAATCCATAACACTAGATTAGTTAAGCTATGCTTACTAAGGGTCTAGATAGCGCTGTGTAGCAAATTCGTTAAGCCCTCGAACTAAATTAAACGTTTATGTTGTTAACGCTAGTGTATTGCGTGGGTTTCGAACTCACATCCCGCTATTTCGTAATATGCGCAATTGTTTGAATACACAAAAAAAAACATGAAATATCTTATAACGTTGTCCTCTGGGATTCTAAAGCTACAAATCCATTATTAGATTCATGTATTCCATACACCCCGGCGTCTGAAGACCCGAGACGGCGTACGGTTTTAGCCGGTTCAAACCCGACATAACCACCCGCGCTGCCCGGCGAGGGGGTTACCGAGGGGATTTCCACACGAAAAAAAAAAGGTTCATGTCTTGCAATGTAACAAACGTTTGTAATTATTTAAATGTTAATTCAATTTTGTCGTCGACTTTACAAGGACAGCTATCTGGCTAACCCATCACCCATCATTAAATTAATGGTAAAAAGCAGTTGCTACGCACATTAGGAGGGTAAGACGATACGCAAACAGTGGTGACAAATGTCTGCAAAGGGTTTGCTTATCGCCTCTGTTCTATATGTTTATTTGGTTCTCTATTCCGAGATGGCCTTACAGAAGCATGCGATTGCGGTTAAACATCGCCAACAGCGAGAGATCAAATCCGACTGCTACGACAAAGTGGATAAACCTCGAGCATGTGTTGCGTCGAGTCCTAACCGCAGTTGCAGTGGTGCCAATGGTGGGATACCTGTTTGAATTAATCTGGCTGGGCCACCATCACCGATTTCGATTCTGATCACTCCGACGTTAGTCGTTAGTTAGTAGAAGTTAGTCACCAAAGATGAGATTTAGTCGGTCGGTGGTTCAAAAGTTATAAGAATAGTGCTCGTGAAAGAATAGTGCGTAGAAATGCTCGTGAAGTGTGTAGTGACACTAGTGACAGAGTAAATGGCAGGTAGACAGAGCTGTGTGCCTACCTTGGAGGGTGTGTGTAGATACACGTACGTATAAAAGATTATAGAAAAGAGACCTTGCTATCGAAAACATATAGATATACGATAGCTTATAATAATATACCAACATGCTTTAACTAATCTTTTGTGCATAATCCGCTCAAGTATCGAACACTCCAAATAGGTGCAGTTAATCGTTATCGCAATGACTGGTAGAAACAGTTAAGCATGAACGCCTACTTGGACTGGTAACGCGTGTTTGCGAATCTCGCCCTGGTTTCAACACTTTCATATTTAAACATCTAACTCCATATAACGCGGTTTATTTAAGAGATTCTGCACCTATTGTATTATATCACTTGTACTTTGACTTTATTTGCCATATTTATTTATTAAATCTGACCGGTTTCGCCTCACAGCATTCTAAAAGGTTTTTATGACAGTCATGTGTATGTGTAGCAAGTTCCACCAAGTGCCATCAGTCAACAGTATAAATAGATTTTGCACTTTATATCGATTCATTTTTCCTTTTTTTATACACGGCAATATGGTTATAACCTCCGCCTGATAGTGAGCTTGAGTGAAGATCAAGTAAAGGCCACTGTTCCAGATGCTCATCATCATCCGAACGCAAGTCGGTTTCATCCGAAGCTTCCACTTTGGAGCTCGGGGTCTGCTCTAAATCCTCCTTTTCAAGATTTGGTTTATTTGGCTTTGGCTACCCTCCAGCCGAGAGTAAGTAAGCCTCTGCCAGAACCTCATTCATCAATCAGCAGGTGTACCAGGTTGGCTTGGGTCTCGAAGATCTTGGTGTGCCCATACACATATATTACGATAAAAAAAGAAATAGAACTTCCTCCTGTTTGAAGTCGGTTAAAAATGATTGACGGTGAGCTTTACTACCAGAGTATTTTTCCATAGACTTTTTTATTGCCTTACTAATTTGACTGTGAAGTAAATGTAGACTTGTTTGTTACTCTACTCATACAAGCTTCTTAATTGGAAAACAAAATCTTAAGTCATTGCTCAACTATCGATATTAAGTAGGCATAGTTAGTTTGTAAGAATTAACCCTGATTAACTTCTCACGAAGTTGAAAGTTGTGTCCATTTGTATTAAGGTGGACACCGACTGGTGTTACAGAACGTTATGTAACATGCTACAGAGCAAGCATTCGTACAGTCATTAAGGGGGTTTTAGTATACGGCGAAGCGATATGCTGATTGCGAACTGCAAATATGCCTCGTAACGCTGCCGGTCAGTATCAACCTTTATAATGCAATCATTTTGTTTTGTTCATCCCGTAAATCATCCAATTTGGTCTCGAGTGGTGTAACATAAAAAAAAGACAAAAATGAGTACGAAAGTCTAGGCCATTCTCCGACTGTAGTGTCTGCCATCGTATTGCAATCAAGATTACTAAGACGACCCATCAACCAGATGGTAAGCAGTTACTTTGCTCTATGGAGGCTTGCAATACAACATCAGGTACGCCAATCGTGACTCGAGAGTTAGGAGTAAGGCGTCAGGAGCATGGAATTAGGAAAAAGTAAAGATACGAAAGGCTTCGTGCTGTTTCCCATAGAACGTGTTACTACTTAAGGCCGGTTATAAGTAAGAAGGCAGTACTTTCTTGTACTTTGTGCTAGATAAACCATTATGAGATAGTAATCCTGCGAGTAAACAGGTTCCTGCTCAATAGAATCTTTCTCTAGATCGTGTGAGATGATAGTACGCTCCCATTTGTTGAACTGGAATAGTAGATTTCTCTTAAATACTCTTACGCCTGTATATCGTCTAAAGGATGGGCAGAGGTTTTTATTCAGCACCCTAACACGGATAGAAAGGTTTGATATATATGTTGCTGTTCGTGTTGGCATACTAAACTTGTGATACTACGCAAAGAAATATGGTTGGTCCTGAAATATTAACCACTAAGAAATTTTACTGAAATTTTAGAAAAAAAAATCAGTTGGTTTGGACCGATTATGGACATTAATAAAATGATTACTGAAATGGCGATGACGTGGTTGACAACCTGTGAAACCTGTCACGTCCATATAGGGCGAAAATCGCGCGCTTAGACACGGATAGATAGGTTACAAGGTATGTTTCTATATGTGTTAGTATACTAAAAATCTGATACTGTACGAAGAAAACTGGGTGATTATTAAAAACTATCATGAACTTTAAGGCCAAAGCCGGAGTTGAATTTAAAATTCGACTGAAAATTTCAGAAAATCAGGTTATTCAGTTTTCGGTTCGGTTGTTCAGTTTTAACTGTACACTAGTATGCTAAAGAATGATTTTTGCGAAATCGCCTCAATCTAATCATATGTACAAAGGTCATTCATAATTCTTTTATTCGAAATATTTCAAACGACTTTATCAGAATTTAACCACATAAAGAAAGTTTTAATAATGAGCATACAATTGGCAATCTATTTTTAGATCTTGTAGCCGGAATGATTTATTAACTCTGCCATGCTCTTAGAAACTTAAGAGAGGCGGTTGACCAACTTTAGACTGTTTTTATTATGTTTGAGTTTATTTTTTAAAGATTACCAGTAACTGAAATTACTAGTATTCTTGTTAACCGGAGGGGTTACCGAGAGCCAAGCTGAATTGCTTGTGTTATAGGAGTGGGTTTACGTCGGTAGTGTAATCGCTAGGATTCGAACCCGGGACCTTTCGATCGTAAGCCCAGCACCTCAGCCAGTAGGCTTCCACCATACCACTTCAGGAGAAGAGTTTAATAATATCTACAGATTCTTATTTTTATAGAGAACATAAGTAGGCACTCTTGTTAGTGGGGGTGGCAGGTGAAGCCACCTGTCACCCCAGCAGAAGCAGGCCGAGACGGTGGGGCGACTAGCGCCTCTCCCCCAAACCGGGGCAAGACGGGGACACCGTGGTTCCTAAACCCGAGGGGGCCATCTCGTAACCGGAGATGACCCAGGGTCAGTCGGGGTGCGAGGGATATGCTCTATGGGCAACCTTACACCCCGGCGTCTGTAGACCCGAGACGGTGTGCGGTTTTAGTCGGTTCAAGGCCGACATAACCGCCTACGCTGGCCGGCGGCGGGGTGGTAACCGAAGGGTTTACCAAACGAAAAAAAAAGACACTCTTGTCAGATTAGGTTCTCCTGAAAGGTTGAAATGATGAAGTAGATGCATTTTGATAGTATATAATAATATTCTACGACAATTACAACAGTGCCATCTAGACCCTTAACAAGCATATCTTAGCAGGAGGTGTTAAAGGGAATTCTAAAAATAATATTATTGTCATTTGTTGGCCGAGGCAGTTACTTTTGACTACTGTCTGAAAAGATTGCAAAAATATAAAGCATTAATATTGCAATGCGGTCTTTAACTAGAATCGTTTAGAAATTTCGTAACACATAACATAAAGAAGCACAAAGGGAATATAAGTGATAACTTATAATCAAATAACAACTTTATCGAGTATTTCACAATTATTGCAGATTCGAAACGCAATTTTATTGTACTAAATAGATAATCGGCCGTTTTGACGAGCACATTCAATGAGTGGTCAATCTATTGGTTAATAATTGGTATTGGTTCTAATAAGGCTAAATACTGCTACCAATTAAGGTTTAGGTGTCCAATTCCCAATTAAGAAGCTACGAATTCAGATTCCCACCCAAGAGCCCACTCTTTTTCTTTTTGAACCGGCACGAAAATGCTATAAAGGTTTCATGACAGTAGATGTAGCTCTTGATGTGTGCAAGGACAGAACCAGAAGGCGGGCTTTTATCTCTGCCTAATATCCCGGGAGGGAGTGGGCCGTGAAGGGGGCTGTGTAGTATGTATGTATTAGAGTGGCGATAGCCCAGTGGTGTACGTAACGGACTGCTGAGACGAGGTCTCGAGTTCGATCCCCAGTCGCCCCGGGCACGCACCTCTGACTTTTCGTAGTTATGTGTGCATTAATACATGTTAATTATCGCTCGCTTAATAATGTGGCCGGTAGATGGCAATAGCCTCGCCCCCTATTACATTGGGACCTTAACATAACTGGCGAATCGTGGGGGTGTAATACACCTCTGCCTACCCCTTCGGGGATACAGGCGTGAAGTTATGTTATGTTATGTAAAAATGTACCTCATTTGCATACCACATGATGAGGGTAAGACATGACCGTTGACCGTTATTTATAGCCATGACACACTTAACTTTTGTGTTTAGCACACGGTTTATCTAATGGTAAGTCTTTACCGTGGCCTATAAACGCTTGCAACATCCGAGAAGTCACTTGTCCTTCTGTAACGGTAGAAAGGGGAGGGAAAATAGAAAAAATTAAAACATGAAAGGAAGGTCAATGGCTCAAATAAAACTTAGTATACTGCATTGACTGGTTACATCTGCAGGAGGGCCGTTGGCTGTTAGAGCAAAAGAGTTCCGAGGTAGATGCATCACCTGAAAAAGGGTAGCTGCAATAGATTGGCGGAGGACTGGATACAATGATGCACATAACGAGAGGTCAATGTCCCGCAATGGACAATAGACGAATTGATTGATACTACTATTAACTATTGATTTTAAGTGAGAACCAACCTTCCTTTTATCGTTTTCATCATTTTGATAGATAATCAATACACATATTACACAGCTAAACCCAAACCGAATAGAGATGGTCATATGGGTTCTAGAATGCGGATAAACATTCTCAGATACTTTCAGAACAATACATATTATACATATAAACACCTAGGCCAATACAAATATACAAATTTGCAATGAGCGGGAATCGAACCCGTGACAGAGCAGAGCAGTCGAACGATTTACCGCAACGCCACAGAGGTATATCTATATAACTACTTACATACACTTGCCTATATAAAACGTACCCATATAATTGTCATGTATATAATTGTTTTAAGACTAGCGATATCGCAATTAAACGTTTAGCAATTAATACAAGTAATGAATTACAAAAACTATTAATGAAGCAATTACTAAGTTGTTAAAGTTTAATTATGTTAAATTTGTTTCTACAACTGGTTGAAGTTTCATTTCCCATATTCAACGATAATTACTAGATGATACTGTCAGCAGGTTATACGAATATAACACATTGAAATAAAACTATTTTAACGAATTCTATCGCGATTCATTTGATGTAACTTTTTTATTTAGACTGATCCCGACCGACTTTTCGGTTGTTTTTCATGTTTTGAGAAGCAACCTAGTTGAAAAGCAACGGAAGCGATGGAATTCGTTAAAATAGTTTATTTGTTAAATTGTTGTTACAACAAGACTTCCTGACACTGGGAACTCATTCTGCGTAAATAGTAACACCAACAATTCAGCATACTTCGGGTTCTTTGAGATAACTTACACTTCAAACTATATGACAACCACCTTCTTCAGTCTCCCCGTGACCATGGCTGCTGAGAAGCAACCGAAACGTCGGGTTCAATGTAAATAATAAAATAACATGAAATAAATTGCGATAGAACCCGTTAAAAATTTAAAATCAAAAAATTATTTCAATGTGTGACATTGGCGTAAACTTCCGACAATATCATGTAGGGGCAACCTTATCGCACGGTGGCAATCTTTTACAGGACACCATAGAGTGGAGTAAAATATTATCTGAATTCAAAATTAATTCCCGCCTCCTTTAAAAACTCCACACCCAAATCACTCAAGTGTTTTTGAACTTGAGTGACTTGGGTGTTGATTTTTTGTTTTTGTTTACCGATGTACATTATTTTCTAATTACTATTCATGTTTAATTGAAAACTTGTAATTGGCCTTGTTCGTGTAATGTTCCCTTAACAATTTTTATATCTAGCCGTAAGTTTTCGAAAATAATAAAAGTAAAATAATTCAATTAAATTTTTAAGCATTTTGTATGCTTACTTTTTTCTAAAGATTTAGATTGGAAAAAGATAACATCTAGGACGGGACTTGAACCCGCGAATATCGAATTTCAAATATCTGGGACGTGTCTAGGTGGCTCAGTTGGTCAGAGCATTCCCCCTGTAAGGGACTGGTCGCGGGTTCAAGTCCCGTCCTAGATGTTCTCTTTTTCCGATCTAAATCTTTAGAAAAAAGTAAAATAAGATCAACCCCCAACCCTGACACAATGGTTATTCTAAACAGATTGTGTAGTAAGTAAATAAAGAAATGAATATTCTACGACATTCCACACAGCGCTGTCTAGACCCAAAGTAAGCATAGTTTAACTAGCTTGTGTAATGGGTTTCAAAATGCGGATAAACCATACATATTTTGACCTACATTTACATACATATATTCCATACGTAGAAGTAATTGTATTGTTTAGTAAACTGGACATGTCTGTCTTCTATTTGTTTTAAGACTTAAGGTCGAGTATGTAATCTGTCCATAATAAAACAATTTCCATCACTCGTCCATCGGTATTCGTACTCGTTAATGTGATATTAGGCTGTCGTGTGACCCAGACGAGCTATAGAAAATACTGCAAGTCACATCGAAAGTGTGTTGAAGTACCATACTGTTAAAAGTACCTAGCCACAGTCACTTTTGTTAATTCGATTGTGTTGGCAGTTAGATTTCACATACGTTTCTATGGAGTGAACTATGGAAGAAAGAAGTTTTGTAAAGGCTTTGAAATACTAGGTGAAAAGGGCAGATATGGCACTGTCTTTGACCTTGGGTGTCCGGGATGTTTTTAAGAGTGTACTGTTGATAAGTGATGATGTGATCTGTGGTGAAACACCTTTTGCTTTTGAATCTATTCACTCGAGATTTGAACAGTTCAGAGTCGTATTATACATTTTTATAAGCTATAACTGAAGCTTAAATGCTTGTGTTAGGAGTGGGTTCACGTCAGTGGTGTAATGGCTAGGATTCGAACCCGGGACCTCTCGATCGTAAGTCGGACTTCTTAAAACTAAGCTACTGGTTGAGTAAAACCAGAGATATGACCAAAAACACAATAATCGATGTCCGCGCGGGCGGAACCGCGGGCATATTATAGGTTAATATACACGCGTTACCTAGCCTACTGCTAATCTGTGGTCCAAGCTTACATAGTCGGTACACCGAGTTAATGTCTATTAAAGTTAATTACTAAAGCACTTTCTCAACGATACCGACATTGTTAATTTGACTTTCCCATAAGATATTACCATGAACGATTCTATACGAGGTTTGATGACCATTATGAAGAGTACAAGACGTTATTTTACGTATAGGTATATACTTATGTGAGAATTGCATTAAAAACCGTATGTACCATCCATCTTCTCACTTAATATTGAGGAAACCAATTCAAATAAAGAAATAATAATTAAAATGGGGTAATTGCAATATTTTCAGATTCGACGACCCCCGTGACGATGGCATTGGTTTGGGTGTTTCTATGTATAATATGTATATATTTACAAAAAAAATGTATTTAAGTATGTTTATCCGCCGTCAGAACGCATAACACAAGATAGTTAAGCTTTGCTTACTTTGGGTCTAGAATGACTTTGAGGATGTGTAGAATGACCTAAACAATTTATTATATTATTTATTGAGCTGAGTGAGCGAAGCTCTTATACGCCGCATATCCGTTTGTTGGTGGCTGAACTCCTCCGTAACCACTCGCGCGATCTTGACCAAATTTACCACGGTGATAGTGAGGACACTGAGGAGTGTTTAGAAGCGAGATGGTTCATGTCCAATGTACCATTGAGGAATAATCACCGAAATACAGTTTAACGAGCGCGCGGCCTTAGCTAAGCGCGTGCCCGTAGTAAGATGTCTTATTTTCAAGTAAGAGTCCTGCTCGCTCAGCTCAATTTATTTCAGTCGCACCCTGCACTGAATTCCTAGTTTGTTTGTGCCTACAATAATCAATACCGAGATAAATTGATTGGTATCTAGTACCTAGTACTAGGATATCACCGACTCTGCGCGTGCACTCTATGGTCAGCCGGCGATCGGTGTGAAAAACTTAAGGTCGATTTTTCTTTTCTTTAGGGACCTGTCCTTTTCTTATGACGTCTTCAATTTGATCGGTGTAGCTGTAGGTTCTGCAAGGTTGACATACTTGATGTCCATACAGGCATATTTACTCAGTACATATTCGTTTAGGTGCCCAAACTACCCCAGACATAACATAACATACATAACATAAATTCACGCCTTTATCCCCGAAGGGGTAGGCAGAGGTGCTAGCACCCACGTTTCGCCAGTTTATGTTTTAGGTCCCAATGTAATAGGTGGCGAGCCTATTGCCATTAACCGGCCACTTATAAACCTGCGATAAATACACACATAACTTCGAAAAGCATCGAAAAGTCATTGGTGTGTGCCATAGTAATACCTGGGATCGAACCCGAGACCTCGTCTCAGCAGTCCTTTACCCATACCACTAGGCTACCGCGGTTTTACTACCCCAGAATACTTTTTTATTCCTCATCAATGCATTCTTTTTCAAGTCCCACCGCTCTCATATAACTTTTTTTTTTAAGCAACAAGCCTTTCTCCATATACCACTCCAAAAACTATTTTTTTATAGTGTTATATTAATTGTGCTGAAGACTACACTATCAGAAGATTTCACTTGTGTGTCATTGGTATGTAGTTCTATGGCTCTATTTTCTCTAGTCCCCACAAATGCTCTAACATCAAACCGATATACTTTCCATTTCTTGGTACTTCATCTCCGCTACAATTTAACGGCATACGCGTTGATCGCAATCAAAATTCAATGAAGTAGGTCATACATTGCGTGTACATCAACTGTTATATCCAATAAACCGTACGGACGGACTCTTTTATAAAACTTTATTACTTTTTAGGGTTCCGTAAATGAAAAGGTAAAAAAAGGAACCCTTATAAGATCAACACGATCAAAAGATATCGCCAAATTTAGATTTTCGTGTAAACTAGGTAATTACCAAAACTTTATTTTCGGAATTTTCCCTTTACTTGTGCTGTAAGACCTTGCTTTTAACCAAAATTGTCAATTTTAGGTCAACCACAAGTAGCCTATAGGTATTTGGTCGAAAACCTATATGGTAGTTCCAGTTGACCTAGAATCACGAAATTTGACAAAAAGCAACGTCTTACAGCACAAATAAAGGAAAATCCCAAAAAATTAAAAAGTTGAAAAATAAAGGACTTCCCCATACACACATACTTGACGCCAGTTAAGATAGTCTTCTGAGTTGTATGCGCTTATACAATTCAGAGGACTAGCTTAATTGACACCACACACACTACACAATTTAGGTATCCAGTTTTGTACGGAACCCTCAGTGCGCGAATCCGACTCGCACTTGACCGGTCTTTTAGTGTGGTTTTAGAGGAAAATATCGAAAACAATTTAAATCAGATTTTATAGTGGTTATTGACCGGCGATATGGGGCGTAATGTAAAATGTTACAAAGCGAGCGTTCGTTCAGTCAGTACAGGGAAACAAGCGAGCAACGAGGCACTAGTACAGTATTGCCATTGGGATTGGCTTGGCACAATCCAAGTTATCGACCACATATACCTATACATAGACCTCATAGCTCTAAGACTATACATAAAATCTATATAAATAAAAATGGACCTTGGAAATGCATCTACGCTCATAACTTCCGAACGGCTTCATCAAATTGGATAACTCTTTAGGGATTTTCTTTAGAAAAGCCCTATTGCTATCGAGTTGTCGTCGACATCGTCGTCGACGTCGTCGTTGCCAATTTTCTGTCACGGTTTTGGGTATGAAGGAGATGAGCTATCGAGTTGCTGTTTTCGGTAATAGATTCGTGCTGGGGTGAACCATTGCAAGATAAAGAAAAAATCGCAAAAAATCGCAAAAATAAAAAAACGCAAAATCGAAAATCCCTTGTATTTGGCTGAGCTCGTCTCAGGAATTCAACTTGTTTTTGTTTGTGTTCGTTATTATCAGGACAAGGTTTCATGAAATAATTTTTTTGAAGAGTCTACAGGTTAAGTGATGTAAGCCAGGGTCGGCAGCTAGTAATAAATCATCATCATATCAGCCGTAGGAAGTTCACTGCTGAACATAGGCCTCCCCCATTGACTTCCATTTCGGCCGGTCTGTAGCAGCCTGCGTCCACCGAGTCCCTGCAATCTTTACCAGGTCGTCTGTCCACCTTGAATGAATAAAAAAGAAATTTGTCCTCTAAAGATTACAAAAAATAAACGTCAATTTAATATGTAATCCTATTATGTAACTTTTTTTTCGTGTGGAAAATGTAATCTTCGCGTTATGTTTTACATTCCCTCGTCTACGACACAAGTTTAAGTCACGTATATTCTCGCTGCTCAGACTACGATTGAAATAATCGAGTTTCTTGCACTTTTGCAGGGAAAATTTACAAACTTCTAGCGATTTGCAATACAAAATCTACATTCTTATTACATTCCATCTACTTATATGGGAAAGGCTTGTATGTTCAAGCTATGTAGGTAGTACTCATAATATTATACGATGTCAAGGATTATACTGACAATAACACAATAAGTTTTTTAGGTTAAGCACCAAGGCAGTAACCAAATCTGCAAAATTTTTACTCAGCCAGCAAAACCATTGTTTCATTTCAATAAACATTTCGCTCGCAAAATTTCACCTTATGTCAGTTGACACAAGACGCCATATTGTTTTCAGTCTCTGGCCATTTAATGTCATCGTTTCGGCGGGAGATCGGCTAAGGATTACGTGCATACAGCCTCGTGTTATATTTCAAGTTCGAAATGACGACGCGGAAGTCTTTATTGTTATTTATTTTAACATCGGCGAAAGTTGAGGTTGAAGGTCGATATTTTAGGCCTACTTGCATTTTCGGTTTACAATGGCCAGTCATCATGAAACGCGGGTCATAGGTAATTTCTCCACCATTTCGATTTCACAACTTTCTTTTAAATTTAAAACGATTGTTATAAATGTATTCTACGTTACTTAATTAAATTTCTGTTACAACCGATAAATCACACCTAAGGGGACCTATGGATCTTGTTTTTTTTTCATACTACAGCTTTGGTAGCAGGCTTGAAAGAAAAAAAACCTCGCAGGCCCTCGAGACTTACTTAACTTATACTTAACTTACGTACAATTGTCTTTCATGTTTTTTTTTAATATTGTGATGGTCAGCACTGACTATTAATGCTGAAAGAGAGATGGTAGGTTATTGGGAAAATATTATAGGAAGAGATTATTAAGACTTCGAAAATGTAGCATTCTGCTAACCGATACTTTGTGAGAAGGTAGTATTTTGCTGGTCAGGAAAAGCATGGTTTCACCTGATGGTACGCGTGGGATTTTTTTGCGTCATTTCACGAGGAGGTGATGACGTCATTCTATGCTACGCTTCAGCCTCAGAATGCTGGTAATACCATGCAAACCAAAATGGCACAGGAGAAGACTGAACTAGAAGTGCCTTATTCATGCGTCTATTCCGGTTTGTTAGACTATTAGTTCGACTAATCGAACTAACTGTCTTCGGACTTTTGTGAGCATAAATGTAACGTCTCCTCTAAGAGAACTTAGGACACTAATTCTCGGCAGGATATGATAATTTTTAACCGCTTCTTTTGTTAACATTCTGTTGTTTTTGTTTCTGTTGTTCTTTTGTTGGACTTAAGCTTGGTATCCATCATTCCTAATCCCTATTCCTACTAGTGGAGTTGTTTCAGTAGGTATATATGGAATAGCCATAATTTCAATCCTACTTATACCACAGTCTGAAGTACTCCTTATAGAGTGTGAATATAACATAGGATTCTGCCTCGCTTATTGTTACTTCAGAATAGATAATCTCATTAACAGGATACGCTATCTCTTAGATTACAATCTGCGCTTTATGTTCAAGCTGGTGTTGACTTTCTACACAGACGGAAATTAATACTTTCCGTCGGAACTCCCCGTCGGTGTGCTACATAGGTATCTACTGATTACATGAATCGCGGCTGTGTTGCTCGGAAATTGTTAGATAAATCCACAAAAACGGTTAAACATAACATAACATAAACTCACGCTTATATCCCCGAAGGGGTAGGCAGAGGTGCTAGCACCCACATTTCGCCAGTTTATGTTTAGGTCCCAATGTAATACGTGGCGAGCCTATTGCCATTAACCGGGCACTTATAAACCTGCTATAAATACACACATAACTTCAAAAAACATCGAAAAGTCATTGGTGTGTGCCATGGTAAAACCTGGGATCGAACCCGAGACCTCGTCTCAACAGTCCATTACCCATACAACTAGGCTACCGCGGCTATTTACATATAAAGAAATGGTTCTCTATATCATTATAGATTATTTCGTAAGTACCTGGAGAAGTAGAACACAATTAATATGTCATTGCTTCTCTCCCCGTGGATGTCGTACAGTTAGCTGCAGAGAAACGTTGGCCCCCCTCCCTCCAAGGGATTAACTTAAGTTTTATCAAGTAAGTTGGCAGCTATAGACTAACCTCAAATTACGTAGGATCAAAAAACATAGCGCAGTGTGGGTGTTAATACACCTCTGTCTATGTCTTCAGTGTTACGTGAGCGGGGACCAGCGGGGAGCCCCCGAGAACAGCCGTCATTTAGTTATCTAGTACGATGTCCACGAGAAGTCAAGAGATGGGGTGGCCACGTGTAGGTGTGCTACTTTGCCAGACATAGAAAAATCTGAAAGCCTGGGGTTCACTTTATGAGATTTTTTTAAACTTTTTAGTTCATTAAAGCGGGTTATGTTAGTTTTTTTATAAACGATATTTTTGCTCGCATGAAGTCAATCCAGTCAGTTCCTGTCTGTTGATAGTCAGAGTGACGGATTGATTAAGGTTTGTTTTATACTCAGTTCGCCGTATCCGTACACCGCCACTAATAAAGTTTCTGGATAAGTATTCCATTCTTAATATAGGTACTCGTACTAGTCGGTTAACGACCTCCGTCCTCCATGAGCGCAGGCCTGGGGGTGGCAGGTGAGGCCGCCTGGCACCCCAGCAGAAGCAGGCCGGGACGGTGGGGCGACTAGCGCCCCTCCCCCAAACCGGGGCAAGACGGGGACACCGTGGTTCCCAAACCCGAGGGGGCCATCTCGAAACCGGAGATGGCCCAGGGTCAGTCGGGGTGCGAGGGATATGCTCTATGGGCAACCTTACACCCCGGCGTCTGCAGACCCAAGACGGCGTGCGGTTTTAGTCGGTTCGAGCCCGACATAACCGCCCCCGCTGGCCGGCGGGGGGGTATCCGAGGGGATTTCCGCACGGAAAAAAAAAAAAAAAAAAAAAAAAAAAAAAAGGTACTCGTACTAGTCGGTTAACGACCTCCGTCCTCCATGAGCGCAGGCCTGGGGGTGGCAGGTGAGGCCGCTTGTTACCCCAGCAGAAGCAGGCCGGGACGGTGGGGCGACTAGCGCCCCTCCCGCAAACCGGGGCAAGACGTGGACACCGTGGTTCCCGACCCGAGGAGATGAACCAAACCTGATAAGATGGCCCAGGGTCAGTCGGGGTGCGAGGGATATGCTCTAAGGGTAACCTTACACCCCAGCTGAAGACCCGAGATGGCGTGCGGTTTTAGTCGGTTCAAGCCCGACATAACCGCCCCCGCTGGCCGGCGGGAGGGGGGGGGGTATCCGAAGGGATTTCCGCACGAAAAAAAAAAGGTACTCGTACTAGTAATATTAGTAGGAACTCTGAATCTGGTCATCGTGATGACTTCCTCTACCTACCTTTCCTCTGTCGCCGCATGCGCCGCAGACACCCGCCCGTCATTTGCTTATTTATGATATTAAGATTAACACAAAACAAGATTTTTGATATGCAATATTTATAAAACAAATGACATTCTGCACTTTTATGTGATACCATAAAAGTGCATAAAAGTGTTTGAGATGTGTTCGAGAAAGTTGTTGAATATTTTATTGAGATCAATGACTTCAAAACCATCGAAGATATACAAGTTTGTACAGCGTGGAATTGCCACAAGTGTTGAGATTAAAAAAAATTTTTTTTTAAATATTCTAGGACAAAATAAACAGTGTCATCTAGACCCAAATTAAGCAAATTTCTTACTAAATGTTTTATAATACGGATAAAAACGTCAACGTTACTTACAACAAGTTTGAAATTGAACTGATCTACCAGGATACTCAAACAAAATATTGCAATTAGCGCAAATAAACAATACTTACTTATATGTTTGTAAATATATCACAAAAAAGCCTGATTAATTTTTTGCCGAAGTTTTACCAGGACGGGGCCACATTGCGAATAGGCGGTGTTTAATATAGCGAATCAATTCAATCAATCAATCAATTAGCCTATTGCAGTCTACTGCTGGAAAATCCGCAATATCACCCAATCCTCCACCTTGCGCATCCAGTCTGTTCCAGCTACTATTTTCAAGTCATCCGTCCATCTTGCTAAGGGCTTTTTTTTTAATATTTAGGACACGTCAATTTGACTTCACCTCGCCTGATGGTAAGCTGAAGGTAAAGTCTCAGGAAAGAGGGTCACCATTACATACACGTACCATGTTAACAATGGTGGCACTCAGCTTGACGGCCTCATCAGAAGAGGATTGTTGTCGCAGCACCGCGTGACACCCACCGGTCCCACTAGTGCTGCGACCACAATCCCCCTGTCCGGCTATGCACTTGCTGACCTTTGAACGCAATCAAACTGAAATTGGATTACTATGGAGGGTTTTTCGCAATCGTGCAGGGTGGTACCCACCCGGCCGTATTTTTAGACAAATTTTTGTCATCAAATTTCTACCACCAGTAAAAGTGTACTGTAACTGACTTTGAAATTCATGACCACAACTATTTGCACTGAGACAGCATCAAGCCGGAGACAAACCAGTCGAACGCTCTACAGCCATGCCACAGAAATCATCCAATGAAAGGGTATTACAATGCGTGTTACAATCTTAAGTAACTAATAGGTAGTATATCAGGCAGATGGCAACTTTCACATTTGAACACTAGTACTTTATTGTGACACTCAGAACGGCCACTCATGCGCATATGAGTGGTTATTATGAACACGCGCGATCCGAGACAGTTGTAAATAAGTTTTGCGCCTCCTCGTTTTAGGTGTGAAGGTGCTAAGAGTTGTTACTTTTTTATTGTCTATATAGCAAATATTACCCACGTGAGGTATTTACATTTTATATGCAAAATGGCTCAAAATAGTTTCAGCTTCTATGGCAGGCTATGCGTGGCGTATGGTTGGTGTCATATACATTATATTATACATTTCTCACACTAAATATGCTGTTTCAGCTAAGAAAATACCATCTTTAACTAATTACTGAATTTCCATAGCAGTGAGCTGCATTGTGAACGGTTTGTGTAATATTTTCTGTCACCATTTGGGTGATCAGCTTTTCCCAACTTTCGAGGAATACAGACGAGGTTTTCTTCTCTCGAAGTGTTATTGGATTTATTGTAAGGAATTTTTCAGTAGTCACGGACCGGTTGACGGTAATGGGCACAGTCCTTGATAGGTATGTACATCATCGTAGCGCGCCCGGGAGAGATTTAGAACACTCCCGGCCCGCCGCGCCGAGCCCGCAACATGCTCGCCGCGCGTCGCAGGCGACTCAGGCGCCGGAGATCGTTTAACGACCTTTTTGACAGATTTTTTTAACATTCTCCCAAAATAAGTGGTTCTCTGTTGGGGTCACAGTTCTAACCAAACCTAACCAAGAAGCTATATTGAATATACTGCACCAAATCTGTCCAACTAGGGGTCATTCGAAGATGTGTCTTGTCTAAGTATTGTCTGTCGAATAATCGTCTGTCGAAGTTGTGGTAATTCGAAGGTGTGTGTTGTCTAATAATTGTCTGTCGAAGCAATGACTTGTCGATCTATGTGTTTCGAAGTTCGCTACATGTCGAAGTATTGTACTGTCTAAATTCAGTAAGTGACCTTGGAGTCCGGGGTCCAGTGACTAAGGTAGCTATGTACGTGGAAACAGAACCGGCAAAGAAATGTGGGTGTTAATTCACTTCTGATTAGTTCTTGGAGGATATCGCAGAAGTAGACCATATAATACTTCCTGTTTCTTGCGTGTTGTATGCGACCGGAAAAAAGTTAATGTAATCTTATGCATCAATATTAAATCAAAAGCTTTCGTTTTTTTTTTGGTAATAACGGAATCCGGAATCCATTAGTATGAGTTTCATCATTACTCATTATTATATATACTAAGGAAAGTCTTTTCGAAAAGATCAAGCTATAATTTAATGACGAAATTATAAAACTAGAGTTTAGACTTTCCAAAATTATATACCTATTTGGAAAGCACTAAGTATTACGATTAATATTGTATAATATATAACTCAATATGCATTATTATTGTTGCCTAACAACCTTGCATCCGATAGTCTTTTGTTTTATACCACTTATGTGGCAGACAAGCACACGACCCACATGATGGGAAGCGGTTACCGTGGCCTATGGACATGTGCAACACTAGGGGCGTCACTTATTGACTGTTTTCACCATTCCGAGTGTTTTCTCAACTCATCTGGGTCGGCTTTTCAGTCTAAGCGGCTGAACTTCATAATAACTCGATATTCATAATGTCTCCAGACATACGAGTGTGTATAGGAGAATTTCGACTTTACAGGACGTATCCAGCTAGCTTAGTTGAACAGAAATGTCTCCCTAGAAAGGGACTGGTTGCGGGTTCAAGTCCCGGCCATGATGGTATTTAAGTATACATTAAAAAAATCTAACATCTAAATAATCTCGAATAGTTTGTATAAAACAATTTCAGACGAATATTTTCTTGTTTCATACTATTTAGAGCGTGATTTTTCAGTAGTCTGATTTTGGTTCTTGAATTTAATTTTTTAATTTAACTGTAGATGGTGTTTATTTTAATTTTATTTAATCAGTGAATGATATTATTATCACCAAGGATTTTTTTACCGGTAAAAATACAGTAACGTTATCTGCGCAAGTGCGAGATAACATTATGTTTGAGAGGAACGATATTGAAAACGATATTATGCAAAGGTTCGCATGTGTATAACGTTGCAATTACGTTACGTTACATTAGTAAATTAAACGTTATTAAGTATTTATTGTTCTATACCATCTCTTTTACTCATCGCGTTTGCTTACTCTTTTCTTCGTAAATACTTTCGAACGAATTATCTATAGCTTAAACTTTTTGTGAACGTGTTTACGAAGATGGAAATTTCATAAAAAAAAATTTTTTTTGGGTATTTTTATTTTAACTTTAGCTATAAATTTAATTAAATTTTTAAGCATTTTGTATGCTTACTTTTTTCTAAAGATTTAGATCGGAAAAAGAGAACATCTAGGACGGGACTTGAACCAACGTCGCTTTAAGACGTATTAATGAATATCTGGGACGTGTCTAGGTGGCTCAGTTGGTCTTTAGCTATAAATTTTTCTACGACTCATTTCCATACCCTTTTTTTTTTTTTATCGTGCGGAAATCCCTTCGGATACCCCCCCGCCGGCCAGCGGGGGCGGTTATGTCGGGCTTGCACCGACTAAAACCGGGTCTCGGGTCTTCAGACGCCGGGGTGTAAGGTTACCCATAGAGCATATCCCTCGCACCCCGGCTGACCCTGGGCCATCTCACCACTAACAGCATCGCTCATCCTGTCTCCTCTGAAAGCAGAGGAGTACGGAGAGCGATGTGTTCCCGCCACGTTGGGTATTGGCCGACGATCAATGCCAACCCTATGAAGGGGTGAAGGGGAAGCCATTGACCGCCGCCCAGGGTGTACCGGTCGCTCCGATTCCGTTCCCCCCGGACTGCAGCGGGATCGGAATCGGAGCGACACTCGAGGAGGTTACCCAACACACACCCCACCCATTTCCGTACCCAGTTCAATTCTGGAGAGCATGCGGTTCGAGAAATTCGCCCGTCTGTGTATCTAGTAGGCCAATTGGATCCCAGCTCATATTAGGTTACATGGTTTCGCGCGCCTTTGCAAAGGAATAAGTTTGCCAATGTTGTGTATTTTTCTTTATAATAACGTTATACTTGCCGTCATTATTGTAATCTGTTATTCTTAAAATGTTACGCAAAAGTTTGAAAACGATAAAATTATTATGTTTGCTATGGTACCGATACCATTTTTACGTTATTATAGCGTAACAATTTCCTCTATGGAAAACTTAAGACCCTTATATCAGTTAGTTGTTATTTATCAGTACTTTTGGACAGTTTGTTAAAGTGAGGTGCCCAAAATATTGTATCTTGCAGAGAAACTTAGCTCTGCAGCTTTTGCGAACAGCAATGTCGGACAAAAACCAAGAACGAAAAAGCGATCAATAGGACAATTATACGCAATAAGGTTCCTTTTAATTAATTTAGCCACCATCTTAAAGTTGTCCAGTCCAGTCCAAACCTTGTACGCAATTGCGAAATCGCTATTAGGATCATGGCTTGCATTAAAGGTTAAATGACTGTAGAAGAGGCTCCTGACGTGTATTAGTATAGATGCAGATGACGGGTTGTTGTGTCAGCCTACGTTAATATTAAGTGTGTGTAGTGTGTATGTAAAGCGGCGATAGCCCAGTGGCGTACGTAACGGACTGCTGAGACGAGGTCTCGAGTTCGAACCCAGTCGCCCTGGGCACACACCTCTGACTTTCCGTAGTTATGTGTGCATTAATAAATGTTAATTATAGTAGGCAGTTATAATAGGCTCGCCTCCTATTACATTGAGACCTTAACATAACTGGCGAATCGTGGGTGTGTAGTACACCTCTGCCTACCCCGTTATGTTATTAAGTGTATAATTTCCTGGTGTACGGTAAAGAGTACGTATGTTACGTTAAGGTCGTGACTACAAACATATACAGCATATACAGTATAAACTGTTATGTACAAAAGTATGTTCATTATAATATCTAGATCCTTACTCATTTTTAGGGTTCCGTTGCCAAATGTCAAAAAACGGAACCCTTATAGATTCGTCATGTCTGTCTGTCTGTCCGTCCGTATGTCACAGCCACTTTTTTCCGAAACTATAAGAACTATGCTGTTGAAACTTGGTAAGTAGATGTATTCTGTGAACCGCTTTAAGTTTTTCAAACAAAAATAGAAAAAAAACAAAAAATTTTGGGGGCTCCCCATACTTAGAACTGAAACTCAAAACTTTTTTTTTCATCAATACCATACGTGTTATCTATAGATAGGTCTTCAAAAATGATATTGAAGTTTCTAATATCATTTTTCTCTAAACTGAATAGTTTGCCCGAGAGACACTTCCAAATTGGTAATAATGTGTGCCCCCCCCCCCGTAACTTCTAAAATAAGAGAAGGATAAAACAAAAAAAAATATATGATGTACATTACCATGTAAACTTCCACCGAAAATTGGTTTGAACGAGATCTAGTAAGTAGTTTTTTTTAATACGTCATAAACCCTAAACCGCAAATTACCTTTCATTCAATCAACACAAACATAAAATATGAAAAAAAAACATTATTATGTTACTTGCTGCTACGGAACCCTTCATGGGCGAGTCCGACTCGCACTTGGCCGCTTTTTATCTATTCTCATAAGGCTCGTTAGGCATTATGAAATTATTAAATTATGTGGAATGTCCATAATTAATATTTCTTATGCAAGGTTAGATCATTGTTACCACATATACGTTCTCTCCTTAGCGTATTTAATTCCATCTGTTATGCATTTCTGATGTCACAATAACTTTCGTGAAAAATAACAGCTTCCGTGAGTTTATCTCGATCTTATTAATGACAAGCGTTTGTATATTTGAATCCTTGAATTCAAATTAGCTGGTCTATCGCCTACGGACTCAAGTTGGCCGCTGCAAGGAAAATTTGGCAAAATGGGGATATGGCCCCATCCCAGTCCACCTTGCATTTGTTCTCTTGTCCACTGTGCCCCTCCACTTGTACTATCTATGACCTGTATAGGGCAAAGGACATCGCTGTGGCTGTGGCCTAGTATTAGGCCGACAATATATAAGAAGATGAAAAGTCGCGGCCATTTCTTTAATAGTGTTAAATCTTTATTTTGTTATTTGGCAACGTTGGTACTTATTATCTAACTAATTGTGCATCGCAGTTTATTTTTTAATCGAAGGCTATATCTATTTATCAAAGATACGAGCTATCTCCGTCCTCTCTCAGCTTCAGCGCCTAAGTCGACCTTATTTGCCAGTCGGTACTTTCTTCGTGAGTTTGGGGACTGGTCTCTCCCGTTAAGCTAAGATAAGGCCCATCAGAAGGAGAAACTGAAGGAGAGCGAACCACAGAATCCACAGTGCAAACTTTGAATACAACCGCGATGATGATTAACTGTCTTCATTTCAAAAGTCACTGAATTGTGCTATTTGACAATAGAGGAAGTCAGTAAGATTTAAATGAATTTTGTAAATTATAAATAACTATCTGTTACCTGAATTCTGATCCCGTTCCCGCTACCCATGGGACCCTATTCCACCATCACAACCTATATAAGTTACACAATTCCACCATACATCATTTTGTTATATCTCAAAGGGTTTAGGCAGCGTTTTCGTTGAAAGCTCGGCTTAATTTTTTCCCACACCTCCAAAAATTTTATTACATTTTAATCAATCTTTACAAAATTTTACAAATTATATACTAACCTTCCTCGAGAACCACTCTATCCATTGGTGAAAACAGCATGAATATCGGTGGAGTAATTTTTGAGTTTATCGCGAACAGACAGGCAAACAGACGCGACGGTGGACTTCGTTTTATAATTATGTAATGATAGTGATGATGTCTTAGTTTTATATATTTTTTCACTACTACTCACATTTACTCGCGGCAAGTCGAGCGGTGTTTGTTGGGCGGATAGCCGCAGGCCGCAGGCCACAGCGGATCACAGTGAGCAGCGAGCCGGAAACAAAAGAACAGGGCAAAAAGGCGCGACGCCACGAGCCGAGAGTGTAAAACAAATTGTATCTTCAATATTTTAATGAAAATGAATCGTTAATGAACAAAATCTATCATTAACTCAATATAAAACCACTTTACATAAACCTAGTAGCCGATTTCACCAACGATAAGAACCGAGATAAATTCAAAATCAACAGCGTTATGACGTTTCACTAGTCAGTGGATTGACTTAAAATTTTGACAGATCCTTGCAATTTTATCCAAGACTATTTTTAGAGAATTTGCATCCCAAATTTCCCATTTAATTAAATTCAGTATCAGAAAAAGCCACAGTATAAATAACTTGATGATCCGGAAAATTTCGTTCCGTCTTAAAATCAAGTTATGTTGGTATGTACCTTATCAGCTGAATTTATTTCGTGATGTCTCATACTTTTTTTTATGTTTACATAAACACGAATAGTATTTTTATTTGGTGAGTCTCGAGTAAATAGGTTCCTTCTAGGCAAACGTGATCCTTCGTAGACCACATCGTCAGTTACTTTTACGTTATATATATTACGTTATATAAGATTCCGAGGTTATAGCTTTCCGGAAACACAGACTCAGGCAGGCAATTCCACTCCTTAGCTGTATGCATAATAACTGTGTCGCCGAAACGTTTCGTACTTTTAATTTTGCTAATTCCTAGTATCGGCACAGTATCCCGAGGGGGGCATCTCAAAGCCGTAGATGGCCTAGGGTCAGCTGGGATGCGAGGGCATTGCCTTATTTGGCCATTTTACACCCTGGCATTAGAGGCCGTAGAGAGAGAGGCACAGTATAGGCAGAGACAAATCTAAAAAATTAAAGTTCATGAAAATCGGTCCACCCGTTCTCGAGTTCATCGACGGTAATCACTAACACGAGTTTCGTTTATTAAATAGTGTTCAACTAAATATTAGAGGTATAACACATCGCATTGAGTAAACGATTCCCACGTCTTGGAGAATTTAGTGTTAACTCAATACTCAATACCTTTATTGCATTCCATAATGTTATACAGTTGTTAAATTAAAATAAGGTTACAATTATGGACCCTGTCGGGCACAGTACAAAGTTTGGAGTGAGGAATAGTTTGTTAAAGTTAATTATTTTAACAAATGGTTTAACAAATGGTTATTGGATCTTTATTCGAAGGTTATCAATTGAAAGTACTGGTTTACCCTTAGCTTGTGGGCCTCTGCCTTGGAATTTGAGAGGTTAAATATTTACGATACGCTTAGGTACATAATATATATACTCGTAAAAGTAACACTTCTGTGACAACCTTTGTGGCGTAGCGGTACTGCGTTCGACCGTCAGAGGTCGCGGGTTCAATTCCCTCTCAGTGCAGATATGTATATTTGCATTGGTCTGGGTGTTTCTATATATACTATATATTTATTTACAAAAGAAAAATTGAAGTATGTTTTTCCGCATTTTAGATCCCATATGACAAGCTCTGCTTAGTTTGGGTCTAGATGGCGTTGCGTACTTTGTCCTACAATAGTTATTATTATTATTAAAGTCTGCAGTGTACCTTTTTTTTTTTTTTTTCGTGCGGAAATCCCCTCGGATACCCCCCCGCCGGCCAGCGGGGGCGGTTATGTCGGGCTCGAACCGACTAAAACCGCACGCCGTCTTGGGTCTGCAGACGCCGGGGTGTAAGGTTACCCATAGAGCATATCCCTCGCACCCCGACTGACCCTGGGCCATCTCCGGTTTCGAGATGGCCCCCCTTGGGTTTGGGAACCACGGTGTCCCCGTCTTGCCCCGGTTTGGGAGAGGGGCGCTAGTCGCCCCACCGTCCCGGCCTGCTTCTGCTGGGGTGACAGGCGGCCTCACCTGCCACCCCCAGGCCTGCGCTCATGGAGGACGGAGGTCGTTAAGCGACCTCCGGCGCCTGAGTCGCCTGCGACGCGAGGCGAGCGTGTTGCGGGCTCGGCGGGCCGGGAGGGTTCTGATCCTCTCCCGGGCGCGCTCCGCCATCTCCTTCGCGAGCATCACATGCTCGCAGAAGGAGGTGGCGGCGGCCCACGCGCTCGCGCTCCGCACCATTGCCGCAATCATGCTGCCGAGCGAGAGGACTCCCACCCCGATGGCTGCCAAGAGGTCACGCCTCGGCACCTCCCACGCCGGGCAGTCCGCCAGCGTGTGCAGCCCTGAGTCCTCGCTCAGGTCACAGTGATGACACTCAGGCGTTGGCTCCTTCCTGATCCGATGCAGGTGGTCCCCGAAGCACCCCTTCCCGGAGACCACCTGCGTCAGTCGGTACGAGAGGCTTCCGTGTCGCCTCTCTAGCCAATCCTCCATGATGGGCCTTACCGCCGCTATTGCGGCGTGCCCTGCGCTTGGTCGCCCAAGTCGTTCCTTCCACTCCACCACGATGGCCTGGCGGAGCTGGGACTGCATGGCCTCGATTTCTCGATGCTCGGGGTTCAGTCCCTGCTCCCGCGCCTCCTTTCGCCACTGGTACAGTTGCGAAAGGGCTCTCGCCTCCAGGTCCCATGGTGGAGTTCCGGCAAGGAGACTCGCCGCCTCGAAGGAGATCGTGCGGTACCCGCGGATGACCCTGATGGCCATCACTCGCTGCGGAGCGCGCAGCATCCGCACACTTCCGGCCTTCAGGGCCTCCGCCCATATTGGGCACCCATACAAGGCCATGGACCGCACGATCCCCGCGTAGAGTCTCCTGCAGGAGTCATCGGGCCCCTTCATGTTGGGCAGCAGCCGCGCCAGAGCGAGAGCTGTGCCCTTCAGTTTGGGGGCCAGACTTCGGATGTGCTCTCCGAAGTCCCATCGGCCGTCGAGCACGAGCCCCAAATATTTCATTTGGGGCTTGATGCCGATGCGATTACCTCCCACGATGAGACTGGATCCCTCAGGTGGCTTGCTCCGAGGCCCATGAAAGAACAGGGCCTCGGTTTTATGCAGAGCCACCTCGAGACCCAGCCGCCGGATCCGCTCCACGACTTGGGCAACCGCGGTCGTGGCCTTCAGGGTCGCTTCGCGGTATGTCACTCCGCACGCCGTCACGAGCGTGTCGTCCGCGTAACACGTGACGGCGGCACCGTCTGCGAGCTCACCGCGAAGCACCCAGTCGTATCCGATGTTCCACAGGAGCGGCCCCAGGACCGATCCCTGCGGAACACCGCACGACATCTCACGCCGGCCGAGACCGGTCACGGTTGGGTAGAAGACGGCTCTCTCCGTCAAATACGCCCCGACTATGCGGCGGAGGTAGAGAGGCACTTCGTGATACACGAGCGCCTCCCTAATGCAACTCCAGGGCAAGGTGTTGAACGCGTTAGCGATGTCCAGAGACACCGCCAACATCACCTCACCCCGGGCTACTGCATCCTCCGCCAGAGCCCTCACGCGCATGATGGCATCCACAGTGGAGCGCCTCTGGCGGAAGCCATATTGGCCATCCGCCAGGTCCGGCCCCACTCTTGAGAGGTGCTCGACGAGGCGCTTCGTAATTACTCTTTCAAAGAGCTTGCACACCTCGTCGAGCAACACTATGGGCCCGTAGGCGGACGGTGAGTCCGCCGGGCGCCCCTTCTTTCGGATGAGGACCGGAAGTCTGCAGTGTACCTATGAAGTCCTACCAATATCATCCGGCCACATTTTCTTGATATATTACTTGAAGCGGCGATAGCCCAGTGGCGTACGTAACAGACTGCCGAGACGAGGTCTCGAGTTCGATCCCCAGTCGCCCCCGGGCAACACATCTCTGACTTTTCGTAGTTATGTGTGTATGTTAATTATCGCTCGCTTAGTAATGTGGGCTCACCCCCTATTACATTGGGACCTAAGCATAACTGGAGTATCGTGGGTGTGTAATACACCTCTGCCTACTCCTTCGGGGATACAGAGGTGAAGTTATAACTCCGTATTGTGTATTATTACTATAATATAATAAAATAGTAATATTGTGTGATCTAAATTGCCTCGGCGGTAGTGCGTTCAAGTGCTATGTCAGAGGGTGTGGGTCCGCTTCCCGCCCAGTGCAAATATTTATATGTATGAATTTGTATATTTGCATTGGTCTGGGACGAATAAAAGTATCTGAGTATGTTTATCCGCATTTTAGAACCCATAACATAAGCTAGTTAAACTATGCTTGATTTTAGTCTGGATAGCGTTCTTTAGTATGTCGTTGAATATTTATTTATTTAATTTATTTATTGTTTATATTAGTTTAGATATTCACATAGGTACACACGTCAGATTTTGTTTTACCTAAATGATATGTCAATTCTTCTACAAACTATTTAACTACTGAAGTTAATATGTTTGTTCCGGAAACACACTGAGCTTCGTCGAGTTCTTTTTTCTCGGAAATAAGTAAAAAATTAAGTAAACAATATTTTTTAACAAAATCGTTAAGTTAGTATATTTACTCATTTTAATATATTAAAATTACTTCTGTAGCTAAATAGTTTGTATAGAAATTAACACACTATCGAGGTATAAGAAATCTGCCAATGGTTATGTCAAATACTTGCCAAAGTAGCGGTGGTAATATAAGAGTAGGTATATCAGTAACCTAGACAAACATATCAATTTTGAGAAAACATTCACACGACTTAGGCCGGATTTCATAAGTGAAAATAACTACGTTCAAATTAAGCTATACTGAGTTTAACTTAAACTTAACTGGGGAAAAACTTAAAACATACATACTGTAACATCGGTACATGTATAATATAGGGCCTGCATGGAATACGAACCAAAATGAAGTTACTTTGGAATTACTTTTCAATAAGTTTAAGTCGAGCGAAATATCACGAGACCTGAAACCTAGGTCCGCAACCTCGGATGTGCGTCACATGGTACTTAGGCCGAGCATAAGGGCGTGCTTACATCACTACAGGGCGGCGCCGCCACCGTGAAACGGCACAACATCGTCTTACGGCACGATGCCATGTACGGACCGCCGCGCCGGCTCACGGCAGCAACCCTCGGTTAAAATTCTGGTTTTTCTACATTCGTCGTCTTAGCAATAACAGAAGAAAAATACGTCTTTGACAGTTCATATTTAGACAAGAAACGCAAGTTTGAATACACGTTTGAACCGATGGTCACTGCCGTAAACCGGCGAGGCGCACAGTACACGGCACCGTGCCGTAGCACGACGTCGTGCCATATCACGGTGGCGGCGCCGTACCGTGGTGATGTGTCCAAGTCCTCTAAGGCTTTCGAGATTCCTAGTTACTTAAATTCGATATTAAATCTTCTTTTTCATTTGAGAGCCAAAACCCTTAGCTTAGTGGTTAAGGAGTCGACCCTACGATCGAGAGGTCCCGGGTTCGAATCCTGGCCATTACACTACCAACGTGAACCCACTCCTAACACAAGCAATTTAGCTTATCTGGAGGGGTTAGGGGGAATATTAGTAATTTCGGTTACTAATATTCTTTAAAAAAAAGAAAAAAATCACTCTATTACTCCTACTTTCCATTATTAAGTTTGTTTTGGCTTTCACGGGAGCGATTGCCTTCTGCCTTCCCCCGATCCTGAGAGGAAAGCCTATGCCAGAGCGTCCTCCGTCAATCAACAGGTGTACCGGCTTGCAGATGAGGTAGGCTTGGGCCGCAAAGATCTTGGTGCTCCATACATCCCAAAGTCGATATTAAGTGAGATATGGTATTCCTACATCGAAATGTATGACCCTACAACTTGTGATGAAGCCCTCAAACTGAGAGCCACCATTCCTGAGACATCCACTTTAGCTTATAATCGGGCGAGGTCGCTTTACCCACACACGTGTTCCCTTTTACCTACAATCCTGGGCTCTTTAAGCGGGGCGTGAAAAAACATCTGTTGAGGCCGTCTAGGTAGGGGCCACCATTCTAGGGACAATCTCTGGAAATGGTGGCCACTACTTTTTGGACTTCACCTCAGCTTACCATCAGGCGGGGTGCAGTCAATTTAACGGACTAAATATATATTAAAAAAAAACGTGTACTACATAAAAAAAAATTAACATCTACGTAAAAACGTATGCACAGATACAGACTTAATACTTATTCTTCTAGATCATTAACACTCATTAACTTATGATTTGTATATCATCAACCGATGATTTATCATACAACTAGACAGTCATTAACATAAATTATAAACGACAAGTACTCATTGGGCGAGTAATTCATGATAAGTGATTCGACAAAGCGTAAGGTGCGAAACGTCATTCAGTGGCTTGTAACGGCTTAAAGCGAGTTCCTGATTAGAACGGAAATATTTTATGCGTGTAGTTCCTGAGCAGACACGGAAAAGTTTTGTAAGTAACAGAAATTACTAGTATTCCTGTTAACCCCTCCAGCTAATCTAAATTGCTAATTTAGAGTAGTACCCAGGTGGTAGAAATTTGATGACACAAATTTGTCACAAAATTCGACCGGGTGGGTACTACCGTGCACGATTGCGAAAAACCCTCCATAGTAATCCAATTTCGGTTCGATTGCGTTTAAGGGTCAGCAAGTGCAAGTGCCGGGCAGGGGGATTGTGGTCGCAGCACTAGTGGGACCGGTGGGTACAACGCGGTGCTGCGACGACAATCCTCTTTTGATAAGGCCGTCAAGCTGAGTGCCACCATTGTTAACATGATACGTGTATGTAATGGTGACCCTCTTTCCTGAGACTTTACCGTCAGCTTACCATCAGGCGAGGTGAAGTAAAATTGACGTGTCCTACCCGCTTCCCATCAGGTGGGCCGTGAGCTTGTCTGCCACCTGAGTGGTATTAAAAAAAAATGTAGCGGAACCTTTGAATTCGGATTTCGAATTGAAATTAAATTTAAAATTAATAATAAACATAAGAAAAATTAACTAAAAATTAAACATAAATAATAGTTTACAAAACTGTAAAATCACGCTTTAATAGAAGACCAGACCAGCCCTTTTTTAGTTTGGTCTGCTGTTAAAACATGCTTTTAAAACATGCATGTAAGATGCTGTTAAAACATGCATTTTTTTAAACTAGAATTATACTTCAAATCAAACTAGCACATGGATTAACAAAAGGCAAGTAAGCGCTAACTGCGGCTTATAAATATTTGCAACACCACTGGCATCATTTATGAGTTGCGATCTCTACATAGAGCTCTCTCGCAAGCTATTCGGAATTACCTATATACCCCAGTCAATTTAGCCCATTGGTTTTGAGAATAGCAGCACAACTTTACCACAATAATAAAATATACAGAAGGCCGAGCTTCTGTATCTATTTATTTTGCGGCTCTTTGTCTCCTCTCTAGCAATCTAGCCCTCGCCTCGCTTCATTTTATGTGAGTTTTTTATAACTCAAGCCATAATGTATCCATAGTATATAGCCTTTGTTCATTGAGGATAACGTACCTTTCAAATGATTAAAGAATGTTTCCAATAAGTGCATTGGTTCCGAAGATTACCTTACTTTAAGATTACCCTCAACAAATAAGGAAAATCACAAAATTCAGCCCCTGTTTTTATTGAGCTGAGTGAGACGAAGTCGAGCGAAAGCTCCTCATATCCTAAACTACTAATCCAATCAGAACCAAATTTGGCATGATTAAAGAGGTCAATCAGAGGAAGGTTTATGGATATATTTTGAAAAAATTAATGCTACCATAGAGGAATGATCACCGTTAAAAAAATTCCTGATGGAATTACATAATAACCGCTCTAGACACTGTGACCAAACTTTACACGCTCAGAAAGCATGTCCAGAGTTGTGACTTTCAAAAAGAATTTTCAAAATCGGACTTGCCACGGAGGAATGATCACTGTTCAAAATTTTCAAATCACGATGTCTCACTCAGCTCAACATTGCAAGCAGCGATTCCCTTGCAGACCTAGTAATAGAAGTATAGATATTCGTGTCCAAGGTTTGTGGATTTATCTACAGCCAGGTCATTGGCACCACGATAATATTTTAGTGCGAATTGAATTTCAACAGCATAGGCTGAGGCGGTGCCGAACTCAAGTTGTATGTGTTTGCTTCAAATATTTGTTCAGTTCAACGGCAGATCTGTCAGTCGACAGAATTTTAATGAGCTGTTCCGTAATTATAATAAATGATATAAAATACGTTGTTATTCAATTATGTATTATTATAGCCCAGTGGCGTACGTAATGGACTGCCGAGACGATGTCTCGAATTCGATCCCCAGTCGTTCCGGGCACACACCTCTGACTTTTCGTAGTTATGTGTGTATTAAAAATGTTAATTATCGCTCGCTTAGTAATGTGCCCGGTAGATGGCAATAGCCTCGCCCCCTATTACATTGGGACCTGAACATAACTGGCGAATCGTGGGTGTGTAATACACCTCTGCCTACCCCTTCGGGGATACAGACGTGAAGTTATGTTATGTTTATTATATATTTTCCTGATTTTTTTGAAAAAAAGAACGATATTTTACCGCCTCTACCATTTAGAGTGTTAGATCTTCTATTAGCCCTAAAAAGTTCGATAAACTGGTCTAACTCTAGAACTTGGATATCGCCAGTGGGTTGTGGAGGCCGGATGGAAATCGCTTCACGGAAAATATCGAAGTTCAGCCGCTTCGTAGTTAGAGTGAAAATCGACTCAAACTAAGTTAGGAAAAGGCTCGGCAAAAGACGTTTTTTTTACTGAAAGAAAGAAAGAAACATTTATAAGTGCAAAGAGGCCACAGACTAAGTACATAAAAATACATGACACCTGAAAATACTGATCTTATGGTATGGTTTCGCGAGCTGGTATCCGCAACTCCACGACAAGGCGCGGTTTTTGCGTGAGGGTGGGCATTTCACTCGATCCACCCCAACTCATTGAAGAACGCCAGCAGGCTATTCACGCTGCTGGCTATCTCCCGGAGCGTACCTGTATTTCCAAAGTAAATACTGATCTTAAAATAACCGTCAGTTATATAAAGATACGGTTCAATGACAGCGTAATTATTTTTCTTTTTCGTGCGGAAATCCCCTCGCTGGTCAGCGGGGATGGTTATGTCGGGCATGAACCGACTGAAACCGCACGCCGTCTCGGGTCTTTAGACGCCGGGGTGAAAGGTAGCACGGCCCATAAGGCATTTCCCTCGCACCCGGATCGACCCAGGGCCATCTCCGGTTTCGAGATGGCCCCCTCGTGTTTGGGAACCACGGTGTCCCCGTCTTGCTACCAGAAAAAGAGGGAGGGGGGAGGGACGCAACGCACCGCCGCCATGACTTGCTTCTACTGTGACCGCGTACAATTTTTTTTTCGTGCCGAAATCCCTTCGGGTACCCTCCCGCCAGCTAGAACAGTTCTATTTCTTAGTCACCTTGTATGACACCCACGGTAATTATACGCCATAGAATCTATTATTCCTGATATCTAGTCAAGATAGGAGCCACCGCCCACGTACGTTGCAGCAGATCAAGATCGGCGCAAGCGTCATTAAGCTGCAATGACCTATAAATAAAATAAAGACCATAAATCTGGCGATCGTTAGCTCTTAGTCCAAAATATTAGAATTTTAAATGAATCCATTTAAAATCTAAAGGTCAGTGTTAAGATATCAATTAGAAAATTGAATGTTAAATTGTAGATTGGCGATCTTATCTTATCTCAGAAAATAAAGTGGAGATAATGACGACTAAGTACTACGAATCAGATTAATATCTGTAATCAAGTACATTTACCTCCTCTTGCGTACGTCCACTTGGCTGTTAACTAAACTTAAAAGTAAAGCGACTAAAAACGTCCCAGCGGGGGCGGTTATGTCGGGCTTGAACCGACTAAAACCGCACGCCGTCTCGGGTCTTCAGACGCCGGGATGTAAGGCCCAGAGCATATCCTACTGCATAACTATGACCGCGTACCTATTATTTGCCGATTAGGTATCACCTAATCGGCAAATAATAAAGCGTACATAACGATACTTTTGAGTCGCCATATTATTCTACTTGTACGGTTGCTACTGTACTCCATAACAAGAACTTAACGAGTGTATGCAAGTAGGTCCCAACTGAATTTATCCTCAAAGACCTGAATACCAGTAGCAGCAACCGGTCCGAACGTCAATAAACTGCAATACAATTTAATGTTACGATAGCTTTTACTGCATTATCTTCATCATATTTTATATGGAATTAAAGCTTTCTACACGCAACTTGCAGTGCAATTGTAATATTGTCCTACAAAGAAATCAAGATACTTGATCTCGAGTATTATTTATATAGCACAATTATTGCCAGTTAACTTCAGATCAATTCAAATCAAGTATTTTAATAATGTAGGTCACAATTTACTCTTATGAACGGCGAGATTATTGGGATCGGTGGGTGTCACGCGGTGCTGCGACAATCCTCTTTTGATGAGGCCGTCAAGCTGAGCCACCATTGTTAACATCCCGAAGTCAGGGAGAGTGAACTGGGGGGAGCAGTGCTCCGGCTTAAAGCCCGGAAATGTACTGCCCCCGGACCCGACGGCATTCCAGGCCGAGCATGGGTCCTGGCCCTGGAGGAACTAGGGCCTCGACTGGTGGCGCTCTTTAGCGCATGCCTCGAAAGGGGCCAGTTTCCAAAGGCTTGGAAGACGGGGAAACTGGTCCTTATCCGGAAGGCGGGGCGGCCGGCGGACCAGCCATCCGGTTACCGGCCGATCGTGTTGCTCGACGAGGTGTGCAAGCTCTTTGAGCGGATTATTGCAGAGCGCCTCGTCGAGCATCTCACGAACGTGGGGCCAGATCTGGCGGACAACCAGTTCGGTTTCCGCCGGGGGCGCTCCACCGTGGAAGCGATCATGCGCGTTAGGCGCCTGGCGGAGGAAGTAGTCTCGCGGGGTGGGGTGGTGGTGGCGGTGTCTCTTGACATCGCCAACGCCTTCAACACCCTACCCTGGAGCTGCGTTAGGGAGGCGCTCCCGTATCACGGAGTGCCTCCTTACCTCCGCCGCATTGTCGAGGCATACCTATCCGAGAGGGCCATAGTTTACCCGAGCTGGCTAGGGCCAGGGCGGTGAGAAGTGTCGTGCGGTGTTCCACAGGGGTCGGTCCTAGGGCCACTCCTGTGGAACATCGGATACGACTGGGTGCTGCGCGGTTCGTTGCTCGAGGGTGTCAGCATAACGTGTTATGCTGACGACACCCTCGTTATGGCGTGGGGAGCAACGCACCGAAGCGCGGCACTAAAGGCCACGGCAGGAGTTGCTCAACTCGTGGGTCGAATACGGCGGCTGGGACTCGAGGTGGCTCTCCACAAATCCGAGGCTATGTGTTTCCACAGGCCTCGGAGGGGGCCACCTGCGGGAACCAGCATAACCGTAGGGGGCGTAAGCATCGGCATCGAGCCCACGATGAAGTACCTTGGGCTCGTACTCGATAGCCGATGGGACTTCGGACCTCATCTCCGAAGTCTGGTCCCGAAACTGAGGGGGGCTGCGGCCGCGCTATCGCGGCTGATGCCCAACGTCAAGGGACCCAACGCCCCCACTAGGAGACTGTACCTGGGGATCGTGCGAAGCATGGCCCTGTACGGGGCCCCAGTATGGGCGGAGACTCTGGCGGCCCGCAACGTGGCTGTATTAAACAGCCCGTTAAAAGCGATGGCCGTCAGAGTCATCAGGGGGTATCGCACGATCTCCGTCGAGGCGGCATGTCTCCTAGTCGGGACCCCTCCATGGGACCTGGAAGCGAGAGCCCTTGCGCTGCTGTACCAGTGGCGCAAGGAGGCGCTGGAGCGGGGCCATAGGCCAGAGCCCCGAGAAATCAGGGCTCAGCGGTCCCTGCTCCGCCAGGAACTCATGGAGACATGGAGGGTGCGACTTGAGCACCCAAGGTGGGGGAATCCACCATTGCGGCGGTGAGACCGATCATGAAGGAGTGGTTGGAGAGGGACCATGGGGACCTCTCCTACCGGATGTGCCAGATGGTTACCGGACACGGGTGTTTCGGTAAGTATCTGTGGCGCATCCACCGGGAGACAACGCCGCAGTGCCAGCACTGCGAGGATTCTGGCGAAGACACGGCGCTCCACACGTTGGTGGAGTGCCCTGCGTGGGCGAGTCAACGCCGGGATCTCGTTGCGGTCCTGGGCGTGGACGTTCTCTCGTTGGAGACCATGGTGAGGGCCGTGGTCTCCGACGGCAGCAAGTGGCACGCCGCCGCCTCTTTCTGCGAGCAGGTAATGCGCGCGAAAGAGACGGCGGAGAGGGAGCGGGAGAGAACCCTGCCCCCCGAGTTTCGCAGTCTGCGGCGAGGCCGCCGCAGACTCATCTACGCTCGGGACTACCGATCCATGATCGGGGCCTGAGGACGGCAGTTGGCCGACTCACCGTCCTTACAGAAGCAGGCCGTGGCGGAGGCGTGTCGTGTGTGCTCTACACACGCCTGCCAACTCACCGAAGCGGGATAAAACCCGACCCCACCAGGCGAGGCCGCTGTGGCGGCCAAAGTCCGCCGGCAACCCTGGGGTTATCCTTTCGAGGGCTTACCCGGGGTGCCCGGCAACGGACACTTGGGGAGGACACCGTGCGGTTTTAGTCGAGACACGACATAACTACCCCCGCTGGCCGGCGGGGGGGTATCCGAAGGGATTTCCGCACGTTAAAAAAAAAAACCATTGTTAACATGGTACGTGTATGTAATGGTGTCCCTCTTTCCTGAGACTTTACCTTCAGCTTACCATCAGGCGAAGTGAAGTCAAATTGACGTGTCCTAAATATAAAAAAAAGAGTTTACATTTATAGCGAGATTCTTAGGGTAATAGGTAATGCCTGTAAGAGAAGAATCTGGCAATACTACGCTTATCTGGAGCCAGGGTTACGCGGCTTTTATGGGAGTAACTGCTATCTGACCTCTCAACTCCGAGGGAAAAACTTGCGCCAAAGTCTCTTTACGTCACAGAAAGGATTCTCTGCATAGGACTGACAAGGACCACTTGCATATGATATATGCGGCCCCACCAAGGTCTTCAGGCTCCATGCCAACCTCACCAATATCAGTGGTGTATCGCCACCTGCTGATAGATGGACGAGGCTCTTTTTTCTTTTTTTTTTTTAAGTGCGGAAATCCCTTCGGATACCCCCCCGCTGGCCAGCGGGGGTGGTTAAAACCGCACGGTGTCCTCCCCAAGTGTCCGTTGCCGGGCTCTGGCGTAGCCTTTCCTCACGGGGTTGGAAGGTCAGACGGTAGTCTCTATCGTAAAATTATGGAAAGGAGACGTAGGACGGTGAACTCTAGACTCCAAAATGTAGTCTTTGGATACTGGGATTGGTGCACGGATGATTATGATGAAATCTTCATATATATAAGACATAAGTTTGTATGTGTATATCCCCGAAAATCTATCTCCGTCCTCCATGAGCGCAGGCCTGGGGGTGGCAGGTGAGGCCGCCTGTCACTCCAGCAGAAGCAGGCCGGGACGGCAGGGTGACTAGCGCCCCTCCCCCAAACCGGGGTAAGACGGGGACACCGTGGTTCCCAAACCCGAGGGGATGGACCAAACCTGATAAGATGGCCCAGAGTCATTCGGGGTACGAGGGATATGTTCTATGGGCAACTTTACAACCCGGCGTTTTAAGACCCGAGACGGCGTGCAGTTTAAGTCGGTTCAAGTTCGACATAACCGCTACCGCTGGCCGGCGGGGGGGTATCCGAAGGGATTTCCGCACGAAAAAAAAAGGTAGACAGAAGCTTTTTAACATCCACCTTTCACCAACTAGTTAGTAGTGGTAGTTTTTCGTGATTTTCGATTTATCGATTTTCTTTTTGCGATTTTTTTTCGATTTTTTTTTTATCTTGCAATGGTTCACCCCAGCACGAATCTATTACCGAAAACAGCAACTCGATAGCTCATCTCCTTCATACCCAAAACCGTGACAGAAAATTGGCAACGACGACGACGACGACGTCGACGACAACTCCTTAGCAATAGGGCTTTTCTAAAGAAAATCCCTAAAAAAAAAAAGAATCGTAGTGACGTGAAAACTGTACATTGATTATTTTTCCAAAAATTAATAATGTGTGTTCTAGGAGCAATACTGATGCCGAAAATATGATTTTTAGAATTTTTGTCTGTTGGTCTGCTTTTAATTGTCGATGTCCGAGCATCACTTGAAAACCACTGAACAGATTTCGCTGAAATTTTGCATGAACAATCTTTTAGGGCATGGTCATAAACTGCGCTATATATCATCACGCTATTATAGTTAGGATAGGAGCAGTAAAGCAAGATCGGTCAACGTTATTATTACAAGGTAGATCTTTACGAAATTTTGTAGTTCAGCAGAACACAGATATGGTCAAAATCCGGACTATAATTCATCTCGTATACCTTGTTGTTTTTTTTTTTCGTGCGGAAATCCCTTCGGATACCCCCCCCCCGCCGGCCAGGGTGTGGGGTCTTCAGACGCCGGGTTGCCCATAAAACATATCCCTCGCACCCCGACTGACGCTGGGGCATCTCCAGTTTCGAGAAATTTCTGAATATAGTTATCTGTAGTCTATAACCAGGTAAATAATCGAAGTCTAGAACCCTAGAAGCATAACCTTGTGAAGTTTATGCTTAGTTTGTCCATGTTGTTTGAGGCTAGATGGTGCTGTGTAATAATGTCCTAAAATAATTTAATACACAATAGAAAATCCTAATAATGTATCTTAGAAATTTAAATATAACTAGTTTCGATTATTCAACTATGAATAAAGTAAATCTCGTTATTAAAAACTTTCGCTCGAATATACGTAAAAGTGAAATACCACAGATCCATAGATTACATAGAAAACGTTGATATTTTTTAATAATATTACAGTGTAACGAAATCGAAACTGTAATTTATAGCAATAGTGATGTAACGTATTCTATATTTAAATAAAATACCGGTTTCTGTGATTAACTGTTGAGCCGGCTTCATTTTTTATTCGATATTGAATAACTGTATTGCAGAAAGCGTGGTTCGAGATAAGACACATAAATATTAGAAGCGGGGGCAGCAATGATAGGAACCGAGATCAAATAAAACTGAAATGCGTTATCACGGTTTCAGTGGATTTTATGCTTTCAAATATCTGCAATGAGCAGGGATCAAACCCGCGACCTATGACTTGGTGATCGTACGCTTTACTAACTCGCCACGTCATATAGGAAATATCGCCTCGGACACCTCGCCTCTTATTTTCTTGCGGAAATCTCCTTGGATACGCCCCCCCCCCCCGGCTAACGGGGGCGGTTATGTCGGGCTTGAACCGACTAAAACCGCACGCCGTCTCGGGTCTTCAGACGCCGGGGTGTCAGGTTGCCCATAAAGTATATCCCTCGCACCCCGACTGACCCTGGCCCATCTCTGGTTTTGAGATGCCCCGTCTTGCCCCGGTTTGGGGGAGTTCTTGAGTACATATGTTTGTTTGAATTGAATGTGAATTTTTGAAAGAAGAAAGAAATAAATGCGATTATTGTAGACACGCGCTCGTTCTACACAATAAGTTATACAAAATATATTTAAAAAAATGGATGAATTTGAGTTACATTCGATACCATAATCTGTACAAGAGCGTAGAATACATCTTATTCTCGTAATAGGTCTCCGTGTATAGGGCTCCACAACCAAGGGCCCAAGATAACCTCATCTGCAAGCCTCTGGCTTGGATGAGGGTCTGGCGCAGGCTTTCTTCTCGAGGTTAGACAGCCTTCACTCACATAGCCACATCAGTCAAATCGCAAATGAGGAGAAGAAGTAAGTGGATCCTGGACTCTGAGGTGATATCTTCGGATGAAACCCGGAACTGCCTACGCTAGGACGATGATGAAGTTTCCGTGAAAAATAATATCTAATAACCACACCAAAGGTAAAGGTAGCTGGTATAGACTGGATGCGCAAGGCGGAGGATCGGGTGCTATGGCGTAAAATGGGAGAGGCCTATGTCCAGCAGTGGACTGCAATAGGCTAATTGATGATGATTGATGATGAACCACACCAAAGGACTCAGTGTAACAACTAGTACATACATATACTCGTTTCTTAATCCCTCTGGGGTAGACAGGGACAACAGCCAAAATCATTTTTGTTCAAAATCATCTAGTTTTGCATGAATGGTTCAATAACTGTAAGGGAAGTGTGTAACAAATATTATATTTTAAATTTGTTTCTATAACGATTGAGAAAAGAGTAGTATACACTAAGAAATTCTTGCTTACGATATTATGGCCAAAAATTAAATTTATAAAATAAAATTGAAACCTGTTAAGGATGGATATTGTCGGAAGTTTACACGAATGTCACACATTGAAATAAAACTATTTTTAACGGGTTCTATTACGATTTATTTGATGTTATTTTATATTTTACATTCATCTCTGCTCCATCCATGGCTGCTGAAAAGCAACCGAAACGTCGGGATCAAATCGCGATAGAATCCGTTAAAAATAGTTTTTATTGCAACCGGTTAAGGATGTTGTATAATCTGTACGTCAGAAGAATCAGTAACATCTCATAAAGTTATGAGTATTAGAACCAGTCGTTTAGGTTTTTAAATTTAATATCTAAGTTACGATATTGTTAAAACGAACTTGAAATATAAAATCTTAGCCTTGAGACTGGTTTGAGAACTAACTAGCTCCATGGATGTGACGCAACTTACGCCTGTATTTATGAAAAAGCGACGATAGCCCAGTGCCACATGTAACGGACTGCCGAGACGAGGTCTCGAGTTCGATCCCCAGTCGCCCCGGGCACACACCTCTGACTTTTCGTAGTTATGTGTGTATTAAAAATGTTAATTATCGCTCACCTAGTAATGTGCTCGGTAGATGGCAATAGGCTCGCCCCCTATTACATTGGGACCTAAACATAACTGGCGAATCGTGGGCGTTGTAATACACCTCTGCCTTCCCCTTCGGGGATACAGGCGTGAAGTTATTTTTTGTTTTGTATGTTTGTTTTGTATTTATGAATGCTTATGTGATTGACGTTTATAAAATCTCCACTCAAGTTTAGTTCTAGAATACAATCTGTACTTAGAACTAGTTCTCAAGTCGAGATTCATGACTCAGTGTAGCTCTAGGACACCCTTAGACTAGGCCTTAGACTAACCCTAGGCTTGGCCAGACATTTGTTAACCATATAGCTTGGCGGTAGCCGCAAAACGTGGCCGTACCAGCGAAAGCGACTCTCCTACATTTTATCTGCGATGTCACAGACATGAAGGTTGCCGCGTATGCGGCTCCTCATGCAATCTTTACGCCGGACTTCACACATCCACCGCAGTCAACATACAGTCCTATGTAAATGTGTCAAGTTGTCGACAATAGGTTCGCCCCCTTAAATGGATGTATTTGAACACACTATCCCTACTCTTTGAGCATCAGAACGAGGGAGCATAATGTATCAAATTACGTTGGGAGGGAGGAGCTAATATAGAAAATTTTATAAGTTCAGGGCGTAAATAAGTGTAGATTTATTAGTATATTTTGAAATTTGTCTACATTTAGTGCTAGGGTTGAATATCGGGGTAGGAGGGGGTAATTGCCTATACTTTTTTTTGTTGAAAGAATATAAGTAACTGAAATCACTAATATTCCTAAGCTAAATTGCTTGTGTTAGGAGTGGGTTCACTTCGGTAGTGTAATGGCCAGGATTCGAACCCAGGACCTCTCGATCGTAGGGTCGACTCCTTAACCACTAAGGTACCGACGTTTCCAATATTACCCCTCACTGTATCAGCACCTGCTTCCATAGTCGAGCCGGTGCTGTAAGGCATATGTATCTGGCACTTCCAACAGCTCTCTGTTAAGTTCTATCTATTTTATTTGTCTCATTTTATCAATAGTATTGAATGTATTTTATCAATAGTATTGAATGTATTTTATCAATAGTATTGAATGTATTTTATAAAGCTAGACAAAGTTTGGACTAAAACGGATTAATTATATGTTAGCTAACTTTCCCTGTCGCATTTTTAATGTCTAGATTGTCTTAAAGGTTGTACTGATATAACTTGCTGAGGAAATGATTCAAGTATTGGTATGAAAGGTTTTTACGAAACAATATTCTGTTGATTATGTTAATAAGAAGGAAATCTGTCACTCACTAGACTTTGTAGCCGTTTAGTTCGTTTAGTATGTACTAAATGTTGTCCCACTTAATATTATAAAGCTGAAGAGTTTGTTTGTTTTGTTGAACGCGCTAATCTCAGGAACTACTGGTTCGAATTAATTTTTTTTTTTTGTGTTAGACAGCCCTTTATCGGTGACGGTTATAGGCTATATGTCATCATGTTACTACCCAGAAGAGCGGAGCAGTAATTATAAATGTCAACAAATCGGGTAAATTTCCATCCATTATTGTAGAATTAACAATTTACGGACATGTATGAGACAAATAAGTGCTATAGGGGCGAAGTATGCCACGGGCGAAGCCGCGGGGTACAGCTAGTCTATTTATAAGATAGAGTCTGTGTCCCTTTTTTTTTTTTCGTGCGGGAATTCCTTCGGATATCCCCTCGCCGGCCAGCGGGGGCGGTTATGTCAGGCTTGAACCGACTAAAACCGGTACAGTTGTGAAACCGCAAGGTCCCATGGCGGAGTTCCGGCAAGGAGAGAGTCTGTGTCCCTGTTCAGTTTAATAATACATTATACATCTGTATATTGTATTAGGATACCTTTTTTTTTTCGTGCTATTATCTGTGGCGTACGGTAGTGCCACTAGTCGACTGCCACGACAGGGGGCGCGGGTTCGATTCCCGCTCAGTGCAAATAATTGTATGCATGAATATGTCTATTTGCATTGGTTTGGGTGTTTCTATGTATAATATGTATGTATTTACAAAAAAAAAGTATATAAGTATGGTTATCCGCCTTCTGGAAACCATAACACAAGCTAGTTAAACTATGCTTACTTTGGGTCTAAAAAGCGCTGTGTAGAATGTCGTAGAATATTTATTTTATTTTATTTATTTATTACCTCTTTGGAAGATTAATGAAACGAAAACAAAAAGATTAAAGAAACTTGTATCTATCTCTCATCACTTCATCCATCGATCCTGCGAGTAGGTCCTCATCCCACAAGGTGGTGGTATCAACAAGTAGTTTGCTGATACGTCTGACCCAGTGGAGGTCCGTTACGAGATAACGTTACAAAGTACTGTAATCTGGGCAGGTTCTGGTTGCACGGCTGGTTCTACGGCGGTTCCGTCGATAAAATAATATGGATAATCATTTCTGGGACGCTACTGCGTTGGTGGGTGCTTATGTATATATTTATATAAAGAATTCGCTTCGCCCATGGCACACTTCGCCCCTGTAGCACCCATTTGTCCCATAAATGCCCGTAATTTATTAGTTCTACAACAACCGCTTCCCATCAGGTGGGCCGTGTGCTTGTCTGCCTACCTTAGTGGTATAAAAAAAAAAACTGGAAATTTGCGATTGGTTGACATTTATAATTACTGCTCCGCTCTCCTAGGTAATAGCGTAAAAAGATTATTTTAAATAGAAAATGCTGAGATTAGTGCATTCAACCAAACAAACTCTTCAGCTTTATAATATTACTAGCGGACGCCAGCAGCTTCGTCCACGTGATATTATGCATGTATTATTCATATAAACCGTCCTGTTGAATCATTATATTAAAAAAAATCCGTTTCCGCAGGGGGAACGCACAGGTAGATTTCGTGAAGCAATTAATATTATTTTATATAAAGAACTTAAGAGACTTAAAGGCTTAAAAATGGCCTATCTATCAAAAATGTTTCCGACTGCAAGAATGTTCACCGGACAAAAATCATAACTTCTAAAGTTATGATTTTTTTCCCGAAAAATTTTGGTTTTTCCCCCCTCCACTTTTAGTTAATGTTTTAATCTTATAGGTTTTTAATTAAAAGTTGTTGGTATTCATGTATACTATGGGATAAAATTAGAATGGTTCGAATATCTTTCATGGAACGTGAAATTTTGAGGAAAAACTGATTTCACAAAAAGTGAGGCCCTAGGCCGGATTCCACCGTTCACGAACTTAAACTAAGTTTACACCCAAGCAATTTTTGACCGCAGTTTGAAAGCGATCGGGGCAAAAATGCGACCGTGAGAGTGCCGCAAATTTTGGGAAGTGGAACCATACATACATATATATAAACTTTTTCCTCCTATGAAGATTTTTTTAAAAAAATTTTTTAAATTCGACAGTAGTCGGAATCTACCAAAAACCGCATCAAAATCCATTGTGTTGTTTTAAAGATCTAAGCATACATAGGGACAGACAGAGGGCAAAAGCGACTTTGTTTTGAACTATGTAGTGATATATATAGTATAGATTACACACAAATAAATCGCCATACCATATTATATTAGTTTGAATATTCTTCTGTTGTTGAATGTAATTATCGCCGTAGCTTAATTTGATTTCATCCAAGTACTAGAAGTTTCTAAGAGATGGCGTTTACAATTATTTTCATGTAGGTTAACTTTAACTTATTACAAGGGAGAGTCCAATAGAACTTCTAGGATCTCCTTACGATGGCTCCATCCACTGCAAAGAGGGATTTTCAGACCTCCGTATAACTAGTGTAGTAACAATTGTTTATTTTTTTTAGTTATACAATATGCAGTATACTGCCTTCTCTTATATAAATATGCCTTATTATATCTATATATCTTAGCGTAGCTCTCGAGCCCTGTTGTTATCCTTTCGAGGGCGTACCCGTGGTGCCTGGCAATGGGCACTTGGGAAGGACACCGTGTGGTTTTAGCCGGTTCGATTCCGACATACCTTATCGCTGGCACCGGTGGGGTGAAGCCCGTGGGGGTTTAAACAGGTAAAAAAAAGCGTTGTTCTCGATTGGATCCGAGGCTTTTATCTTGAAGTGCAGGGTCCGCTTAATCGTTCTTCTCCTTTTGGTCTGTCTTACACAGCTTTTATGGGACTGCTTTCTAACCTCCCAACTCCGACAGGGAAGCTTGCGCCAAAACCTCGTCCGTCAATCATCAGGTGAGCAGGTGAAGTCGGCTTAGCCCCGTAGGTCTTGGTGCTTACATGCTATTTAACGTCAATATTAAGCAATACAGAGGCAGGTAATTCCCCGATTAAAGAGACCGATTTCATCATTGAGTGACCAGATATACGGTGACACATAACTGGTGTTACATGAAAGAAAGAAATTATTTAATACCATTCGAATACACTTACATGGCACAAATCACGTAGGAAACAAAAAAAAAAACTAAACTTAAAAAAAAAACAGAATTAATTTCAAACAGTGATAACACAAATAATAACAAAAATACTAATTGTAGATATAAACAGATTGTGTGCCGATGCACGCCACATGCGAGCAGAATTAAATAAATAAATAAATATTCTAGGGCAAATAACACAACCAAACACACCCAAACTAAGCAGAGCTTGTCATATGGGTTCTAGAATGCGGATAAATACATATTAAACATAGAAACACCCAGACTAATGCAAATAGATATATTTCCACTGAGCTGGAATCGAACCCGCGACCAGTGAATTAGCAGTCAAATACACTACCGCTACGCCACAGAGGTTGTCAGAGAATTGGGTTGCCTCTCAGCTTGATGCTGTCATGCGAGTTACATGACTGCGCTGGTTTAAACATGCACAAAGTAATACGTTCATTATGCGTATTGCTATGCCTTCTGCCTGAATCTGTAGTTATTTTCGAAAACCTATGGGATCTTAAAGTCTAGAGCGAATTAGTTGTTCTGCATGAGCCAAATTTATAATTTTCATTCCAGAGGCGAGTGGGTCCCAAAAAAATAAATTAATATTGACTGGTCTCCTGCCAGGGGCCTTTATAGGGGTCGAATCTACAACTTTTATAACGGGGGACGTATATTTTGGGACCAATGGGTTCGTTCTCGTTCCATCGTAGACCACATCATCAGGCGGATCTTACTATCAGATGAGGCTTGTCAATGATAAAAAGTACCCATTTTTGTTTTTCTTAGCATCCGAAACAGATTATGTCAACTTGTTTTTTGTAATATAAAATCAAAAAGCTTTCTCAATAGATACGTGACGAACACTTTCAAAACGAAATGTCTAATTAAAAATCACTTTTGAAAAAAGTAGGTCCATTATCGAGTTTGCTCGTCCAAATACACAATTTCTAATTTCTTTCCAAGAACAAAATGACAAATGACATGTTCGCATTAGCATTGAATGAAACATCTATGGTTTACTGTCAAAGTATACCGTACCTTTTTTTTTTTTTTTTTTTTTTTTTTTATCGTGCGGAAATCCCTTCGGATACCCCCCCGCCGGCCAGCGGGGGCGGTTATGTCGGGCTTGCACCGACTAACCTACAAGGAAAAGCACATTTTGGAAAGTGCAACAAACAGTTTTATATTTACAAAGAAGAACCTACTTGGTGAAAAAAACTGCATACTCCATAATATTTGCGTATTCTTACAAATTGCATTGATCACTTGAGGTATAGCCTCTCATGACGAGAGCGGGTTTCTATCCTGCAGTGAGATAGTTTATGAGTATACTAGCAGACCCCCGCGGCTTCGCCTGTGCAGAGGTCGGCTATCGTTTTTTAATCACATCTCCGGTTCTACTTAACTAATTGCGATCAACTATTCAGCACATTTTAATTCTGATCTTTCTAATAAAAAATACCGCATCTAAATTGGTTCAGTAGTTTTTGCGTATCGCGAACAAATAGACAATCAGACAAATATTGTTTTCAGAATCTCTTATTTAACATAGATTGTAACTTAATACTTTAAAATTCTACTTGAATACGACTGAAACAAACGAATCTTCAGCAGTTATATTGCCAATTTGTCTCCATATCGATATTAATTTTAAAACTGATCAGTTCTACTGGGAAAATACCACACTCTAACTTGATATTGAGTTAAGTAGGACTTAATATACTCGCCTTTCGTAGGATTTATAGTCGTGGAAGATTTATCTTTCTTCCTATTACGACCTCTGTGGCGTAGCGGTACAGCATACGACTGTTAAGTCAGAGGTCGCGGGTTCGCATCCCGCTCAGTGCAAATATGTATATTTGCATTGGTCTGGGTGCATTCTAGAACCCATATGACAAGCTCTGCTTAGTTTGGGTCTAGAAGGCGATGTGTAATATGTCCTAGAATATTTATTTATTATATCTACTTTCTGGCTCTACAGTGATTCTTGTGTCCAACTTTCGCGGGATCAAACCCGACCCCACCAGGCGAGGCCGCGTTGACGGCCGAAGTCCGCCAGGACCCCTGGGGTTATCCCTTCGAGTACCCGGTGTGCCCGGCACTGGACGCTTTGGATGGACATCGTGCGGTTTTACTCGGTTCGATGCCGACACATCCACCTCATCACTGGCACCGACGGGGTGAAGCCCGTGGGGTTTACCCGAATATGATCTCATTTTTTTTGTTCATTCGGGAAATAGATTATGATTGTGATTTTAGTTAATTTCGATAGAAAATCCCTCAGACAATAATCAATTTTTTTTCTTGATGTCTGGAAGTGGACACCACAACGGGAATATAACCTAAAAACCACATCTTACTGCTACTTTGACCAGGCAGTCTGTGCTCGTTTGTTTTTTTTTCTCAGTAACCGCAACAACTCATTAGCGAGATTGGTGAGTTAATTATGACAGCTACCTCTGACCTTAGTAGGTCAAGCGTGAATTTGAAATAACACATCATTTCGCTACTTTGAACATTGAATAAAAAGATACTGGAGATTATTTTTAGATTAAGGAGCAAGTGGCACGCCGCCGCCTCTTTCTGCGAGCAGGTAATGCGCGCGAAAGAGACGGTGGAGAGGGAGCGGGAGAGAACTCTGCCCCTCGAGTTTCGCAGTCTGCGGTGAGGACGCCGCAGACTCATCTACGCCCGGGACTACCGACCTCCATGATCGGGGCCTGAGGACGACAGTTGGCCGACTCGCCGTCCTTACAGAAGCAGGCCGTGGCGGAAGCGTGTCGTGTGTGCCCTTACACACGCCTGCCAACTCACCGAAGCGGGATAAAACCCGACCCCACCAATTGGGGAGGACACCGTGCGGTTTTAGTCGAGACACGACAAGGGATTTCCGCACGAAGGACCTGTTGCCTGCGGTTTCACCCGGGTGGAATTCTGATCCCGTTCTAGCTACCCATGGGACCCTATTCTACCACCACAAACTATAAAAGATACACAATTCCACTATGAATCACAACAAGGGTTTAGGCAGCGTTATCGTGTTTTCTATAATTTTCCGTAAATGCTCTCTAATCGACGGTGAATCTATTAACGCGCCTTCGTCATCTATGTTATTCGGTTCCACATAATCGGAGGCGAGCCTATGTTACGATATATTCGCTCCAAGTTATAATTAACTGGCCGTTTATATATGATGTATGTTATTATCTTAAGATTTACATAACTGGTCAAATTTCGAAGATGCCTATTAGTTGTTATTTTATACGTAAGACCTTCTTCTTCATCTAAGAATTGATCAAGGCTGCATCCGTCTCGGAGTCCGGGGACCTATTACCTATTAGGGAAACTGAGTGTTAGTAAACCTCTACCTACCCTACAGGGATCTACGAACGTGATAATATGAACATTTTTTCGATTTTAGATTCGATTTTATTTCCATTTAAGAATTCCACCACACGTTCCAAAGTGATATTTTCATCACCAATAACATAAAATCAACCGTAAAATAATTTCTCAACAAATAACATTTCATTACCTACTAACTACTACTAACTAATAATATTACTAGCTATTAAATTGCGAAGCCTAGAAGTATGAAATTAACCTTCTAACACCCGTGATAAATAGTGTAACACATACAACCGCGCACAGTATGTGAGGCCGAAATGGTGTGGGTATTTTAAGCCCCACCAAGATCTTCGGGGCCCAAGTCAACCTCACTGTTGAGCCAATACACCTGCCGATTGACGAGCGAGCCTTCGATGTAGACTTTCCTTTTGGGCTTGGGGGTCAGACGGCTGTTACTCCCTTAAAAGCCGTATCAGTTAAAATATAAGAAGCAGAAGGAGTAACGAGAAGTGAAAACCTCGGATGCAATCAGTAACAAAAGGCCAAATTAAAAGATAGAATGAAACTAGACCCTGAGCGTTAGCGCAAGCTTTTGATACTACGAGGATTAACGCTGATGATAAATATTTATTAAAAAAAGAATATTTGCATAGCACTGATTGAAGTTGGACACAAACTCTATACAAAACGCCAGCATTTTCATTAAAAACACGGCAATCGAATATTGTCGGTCTTGCAGACCCTTGCGCGAGTACATTAAGTTTAAGTGTAATGCCTATGTGTTAGAAACTGCGCATTCGTTTGAATGTATGAATAAAGTATCTGCTCTAACCTGTATTTACTCAGCAACATGCAGAGTTAGCCTTCGGAACCAGTTAGACATGACTGTGGTAAAATCTTAAGTTTAGTTCTAAAGCTCAGGTTTTGAGTACATGCGTAAGTTTTATTGCAGTCTTTCATAAGGCAAACTATTTTATACCTACGGCGTTTAAGTTATAACAATAAGGCAGTTTACTGACAAGTCAACGGAGTTGCTTTTTATTAAATTTCAAAACGGAAACTTTTATTAGTACGTGTATTAATAAGGTCTTGGGGAATAAGCCAACCTCATTTGTAACCCTGGGTTCTTTCGCCCTGGGGTTATCCGTTCTCCCTGGGGTTATCCTTTCGAGGGCTTACCTGGGGTGTCCGGCAATGGACACTTGAGGAGGACACGATGTGGTTTTAGTTGGTCCGATTCCGACACGCCCATCCCATCGTTGCCACCAATGGGGTGAAGCCCGTGGGGGTTTCTTCACGTTAAAAAAAAACCTCATCTGTAAGCTGTTCACTTACTGATTAATCCTATAGAGGTTGGAGAGTCAGATGATTATTCCAGTTACATCCAAATTTTTCACTAGATGTACTGACTCGGCGATGAGGTAGGAAGGCCCGAAAATATACCTACTGCTGTCTGAAATATTGACAGGAAAAGAAAAAAACGACATGTAGTTAACTAATCGATCAATATTTAGTAATATATTAATATATTCAAGTTAAAAAACCTGTTCAAAATGAAGATCACTAAAAACACCACAGTTTCATCTATTTATAAAAGCGCCATAACTTATACGAGAAAGCCACATAGGTATATCACATATACATAGAAAATTCCGGAATTTAAATTTTTCTTATTGAGCGTGTTATGTAATCATTTTTTTTATCTGTGATATGTTTAGATGAATTTCACTTTTATGTAGCTAAACACGAAGACACCATGTGACGTTACATATCATATATATGTACTAGCATCTATCCTCGTGGTTTCATTACTGTAAGCCATACGTAAGTTGTAAGATATATATTTTTATCACATACTATAATATTAGTGGGGATGTGACGTATCACCAGTGGTATGCAGAGACAATGGGGGTTCTTATAGAAGGGCATTGGAAGGTTTTTACAGACGCCGCTGCTGGTGTTGCACAGTTGCACACGTCATAGGACGCGGTAACCGCTTAGTATCAGGTGGGTCGTGTGCTTGTCTGCCACTAAGTGGTATAAAAAACACACTATGCCTTTAAATTTTTTGCCAGGCAATATTGAAATCTAAATATATTTTTTTTTGTCATAACTCACTTAGGTAGTAAGCAGATGTGTTTCAACATTCATTTTAGATTTATCGAAGACCCCGCAAAATTGATAATTCGGTAGAGGCAAAGAGTCTTTAAAAAAACTTAAAATAGGGAAAAATTACGGTGCTTAAGGCAACGCTGGAGCCATCTACTGTGGTTCGCAAGAATAACGGTAGATAGCTCCATCGTTGCCTCGAGACGTATATAATAATATCGGAGAATTTCGGAAATCTGGGACGTGTCTAGGTTGGTCAGAGGATTCCTGTAAGGGACTGGTCGAGGGTACAAGTCCCGTCCTAGATGTTCTCTTTTTCCGATTTAAATCTATACTAAAAGTAAGCATACTAATTGCTTAAAATTTTAATTGAATTAAAGTAGAGAATTTAAAAAATAATCAAGGCAAGTTGTGGCCATCGCAATAAACTATTATTGGGTTCGGCACCTTTGCACCGGGTACGGTGACGGGGGGGTGTGTGTTGGGTAACCTCCTCGAGTGTCGCTCCGATTCCGATCCCGCTGCAGTCCGGGGGGAACGGAATCGGAGCGGCCGGGGGTCAGTCGGGGTGCGAGGGATATGCTCTATGGGTAACCTTACACCCCGGCGTCTGAAGACCCGAGACGGCGTGCGGTTTTGGTCGGTTCAAGCCCGACATAACCGTCCCCGCTGGCTGGCGGGGGGGTATCCGAAGGGATTTCCGCACGAAAAAAAAAAAAAAAAAAAGGGTACGGTGACGGGCGGGTAATTTAAATAGACTGAGTATGTAATAATATTTATTTAAAAAAAACTAGTATTGATCTATATCAAAAGCGTTAAGTAACATCAGTTTTTATTTCAAACCAGTTCAAATTCAGTTCAGTTCAATTTCAAATCATATCATTTGAAATCAAAACAAATTTTATCTACAAACATTTTGATTAATATGAAAACGAAATTTAATTGAACATAATTTATTTATTTATTCAGTAGCTGCAGTTCTTTCAACAAACTCTGATATGAACATTAATTATCAGGTGAACATAGAATTCGTTTTGAATTGTGTGCAAGAAAATTTTATTACCAAATATGATCATTTCCGTTGAATGAAAGTAATAGCGTGAACAAGTTTTGATGACATCTAAGTGATGTTTTTATAATCAAAGATCGTAATTAGTTCTGACAAAAAGTTTCTAATAAAGTATTAGACACTCTGCAATTTTGAGACGGGCTTGCATGAAAGTTTTAGGCTGAGCACTCATTAGAGACAGTACAGTCTAAACACAGGCTATTGCTCGTCAGAAACATATTAAAGTATTAACGTAATAAGTAATACTTACAAGTCACGTCATGACAAGTCTGTCCTTGGACTGTCTTGTCTCTTATCTGCGCTCAGCCTTAATGACAGTGGAGAAAGTGAAATGTGTAAGGACAGAAGGAAATGGCGGGCTGTTGCGGACCTACCCCATAGGGAAACAAGTTGAATTCCTGAGACGAGCTCAGCCGAATACAAGGGATTTTCGATTTTGCGTTTTTTTTTTTTGCGATTTTTTTTTTATCTTGCAATGGTTCACCCCAGCACGAATCTATTACCGAAAACAGCAACTCGATAGCTCATCTCCTTCATATCCAAAACCGTGACAGAAAATTGGCAACGACGACGTCGACGACACCGACGACGTCGACGACAACTCGATAGCAATAGGGCTTTTCTTAAGAAAATCCCTAAAAAGCTAAAATATGTATGTATGTAAAATGTTCTCGCACCTTTTTATTTATTTATTATTTTTTTTGGTGCGGAAATCCCTTCGGATACCCCCCCCCCCCCGCCGGGGGCGGTTATGTCGGACTTAATAAGTTTAGTATTGTATCGTTGTCCAGTGATACATTGGTGTCAATTCAGATGTACATTTTCACTAAATCAAACTAAAATATCTAAATTGAAATGTCGATTTTATTTGGTTTTGCTTATTTTCGGCTGTTGATAGTTTTTGTCAATTTTGAAAACGAAATAACAAGTGAATTGGCTTGAAAGTCGACATAAAATTTAGAAATTTTAGTTTAGTTTAGTGAAAATGCACAACAGTATCGACTCCATTAAGCTTATATTTTACGTGTAATCATTACATAGATCGCAGGTTTAATTCTTGGGGCGGACAACATAAATACTTGTAGCATCTTTTTAAATACATACCATTATAATATACATATTCCCAGGTAAATATAAACATACTTGTACCTTTTTTTTTTCGTGCGGAAATCCCTTCGGATATCCCCCCGCCGGCCAGCGGGGGCGGTTATGTCGGGCTTGAACCGACTAAAACCGCACGCCAGCTCGGGTCTTCAGACGCCGGGGTGTAAGGTTACCCATAGAGCATATCCCTCGCACCCCGACTGATCCTGGATCTCCGGTTTCGAGATAGCCCCCTCGGGTTTGGAAACCACGGTGTCCCCGTCTTGCCCCGGTTTGGGGGAGGGGCACTAGTCGCCCCACCGTCCCGGCCTGCTTCTGCCTACCCGTTTTGTAAATACATACATCCATAATATACATAAAACACTTAGATAAATGCAAACAGGGATAGAAACCCATGACCCTTAACGTAGCAATCGAATGCTCTACCGCTACGCCACTATAAAGACACTCGCGCAATAAAGATCGCAATCTAAACGCCATATCATTCACGAAAATCAGTTCAACCGTTTAGTAGCTCCGAGGAAAAATAGAGATGGCTATACAGTACATAAAGGTCAAACGGTCAAGATGACACCATTAATCTAGAGTCTACTGTTAACTACCAGTTTCTCGCTATAAAATGACACTAAAGTACGTAAAGATTTACGATATAATTGATATTAAAAAATCCGTTCCCGCAGGGGGAACGCACAGGTAGATTTCGTGAAGCAATTAATATTATTTTTTAACATGTTTAATTTTTTTTTCTCGAAAACGGTAACTTTTAGCGAAAACCTTTTCAGACATTTATTTTAGACTTAAAAATGGCCTATCGATTAAAAATGTTTCCGACGGCAAGAATGTTCACCGGTTAGAAGTTATTATTTTTTTCCCGAAAAATTGTGGTTTTTCCCCCCTCCACTTTTAGTTAAAGTTTTAATCTTATAGGTTTATAATTAAAAGTTGTTGGTATTCATGTATACTATGGGATAAAATTAGAACAGTTCGAATATCTTTCATGGAACGTGAAATTTTGAGGAAAAACTGATTTCACAAAAAGAGAGGCCCTACCGTCCCCTTAGGCCGGATTCCACCCGTTCACGAACTTAAACTAAGTTTACACCCAAGCAATTTTTGACCGCAGTTTGAAAGCGATCGGGGCAAAAATGGGACCGTGAGAGTGCCGCAAATTTTGGGAAGTGGAACCATACATACATATATATATATATATATATAAACTTTTTGACCACTGGTCATTTCGGACTCAGGGGGTCATAACTAGACCTCCTATGAAGATTTTTTTTTAAATTCGACAGTAGTCAAGAAACCAATAGGTAGATCGATTTCATCGAAATCTATTTTTAGGTAGATTTCGATGAAATCGATCTACCTATTGGTTTCTTGACTACTGACGAATTTTAAAAAATTTTCTTCATAGGAGGTCTAGTTATGACCCCCTGAGTCCGAAATGACCACTGGTCAAAAAGTTTATAAATATATATATATGTATGTATGGTTCCACTTCCCAAAATTTGCGGCACTCTCACGGTCGCATTTTTGCCCCGATCGCTTTCAAACTGCGGTCAAAAATTGCTTGGGTGTAAACTTAGTTTAAGTTCGTGAACGGGTGGAATCCGGCCTAAGGGGACGGTAGGGCCTCTCTTTTTGTGTTAAAATTTAAAATTAAACATGTTAAAAAATAATATTAATTGCTTCACGAAATCTACCTGTGCGTTCCCCCTGCGGGAACGGATTTTTTTTATTTTTTTTTATTGACCGGTATTGACTATCGACTACTTGGTTTGAAGATTCCTCTCATAAGTTATCGTCTCTTAAACGATTGTTGTACCTTTTTTTTTATCGTGCGGAAATCCCTTCGGATACCCCCCCGCGTGCCAGCGGGGGCGGTTATGTCGGGCTTGAACCGACTAAAACCGCACGCCGTCTCGGGTCTACAGACGCCGGGGTGTAAGGTTGCCCATAGAGCATATCCCTCGCACCCCGACTGACCCTGGGCCATCTCCGGTTTCGAGATGGCCCCCTCGGGGCCTCATCGAAATCTACCTAAAAGGCCGGACGCATTTGCAAATTATAAACCGAAATCTAATGATTTATGATGATAATTAATCGTTCTTAAACGTAAATTATACAAGAAAGATGCTAAAAGACATTCGTCTTTCAGCTTTTATATTAAATTGTATTTTATGAAGCAGATTTGTATGTTAGATAGTTCTTTGTAGAGGAACCAAAACTAAATCATCTTGAAATATTACCATTTTCATACATGTTTAAAAATAAATAAATATAATATCCGCTATCCTATAATATCTGCTATCCTAAACAATAAATCTTGGAATAAGACTGTTTTAATGAACTTTAGTGTTAACCCATCCTAAAGATACTAGACCGATAGCACTAACTAACACAATTTCAAAAAATATTTTTCTCAATTCTACAAACAAAAATGTGTCATTTTATGATTAACAATAGGTATTTCGGACCTAACCACCAGAAAGGGTTTTTACCCGGTATTTCTGGTTGTCTGGAACACAATAGTCTGTTAGCGGAACGCTTAAAAGATGCCAGAAAATACGAAAGACAGATAACGGTATGTTGGATAGACCTAGAAAATGCATTTGGCTCAATTCCACATTACCTTATGGTATACGCGTTGCAATGGTATAACTTTCCACCCGTGGTTATAGAGTTAATCGAGTCGTATTACTCGCAGCTAAAATTTGCTATCAGCTTCCAAGAAGTATACACAGGACCAGTACGGTATAATGTGGGACTGTTTCAGGGATGCTGCTTGTCACCAATAGCATTTAACATAGTAATTGATATCTTAATTACCAAGTTAATACGTCACGAAAAGAAATGGGGTTATCGGTTTAAAGTAAATAACATATACTCAGAGTCCATCTTAGCTTTTGCTGACGATCTCACAATACTGACGCGTAATCCAACACAATGTCAGGAACTATTAAAGGAAGTCGATGAGTTCTGTTCGTGGACAAATGGTTTGAGAACGAAGCCCAGTAAGTGTCACTGTCTGTGTCTGGGTAGACGGGACACCAAATTTACCTCCTACGACCCGGGACTCTTCATTGGGGGTAAACCAGTTTCCATAGTCGCTGAATCGGTGCCATTTAAATTTCTTGGGAGAAAGATAGACTATAAAGGACACACACCATCCTTAGATGAAGTTGTCGATACGTTTATAAATGACCTAAATAAGATAGATCAGCTACCACTAAACAATATGAAAAAAGCTTGGATATATGACAACTACTTAACATCACGTCTGACTTGGCCTTTTCTGGTGTTCGGTAAAACCTTACTGGCGAAAATAGATGCAACTGTCATAAAATCGCTAAAATCGTGGCTTGGACTAGCGCACTCTGCTGATTCCTCTGCTCTATTTAGGGATCAAAATTATTTTGGGATGAAACTTAAGAAACCATCGGAGCTCTATAAACACCTTAGAGTTACCAAAGCCCACATCTTAGGTAAATCCCAAGATGTCACAATCAGGGCACTCCCGAAAGATAATAACGCGTCCGAGCTTGAATCTGGACTCCTATTCCATAAACGATTTATGATAGGGGCCCAGTCGAACAGAGTGGGGTTGGGAGTACGAGAGCCAGAAAGGGACCAGGATATACTTAAGTCCTTTCTAAAACAAGACGAAAATGATAAATATCGAGTGCAGCGATGAATTTGGAAATCCAAAATGAATGGTTGACAATGGGAGAGTTCTGCATTCCGATGGCCTTAAAGTGGCGCACCTTGATCTAAGGCTGGTCGCCGCCCCTGTTAAAATTCTATCTTAACGCCTTTCAGATGACCCTCCCAGACCAGAGTAATCTGGTAAGGTGGGGGAAGGCCACAGAAAAACAATGTTATACTTGTGGTGAGGCAATAGGGACGGCTAGACATATATTAGTAGGATGTAGGGTGCTTCTCGATAGAGGCCATTACTCACGCCGCCACGATAAGGTGCTTATCATCATACGTGAAGCAATGAGTCTGGCAGTAGCTAGAGCCCAAAAAGGATTGACTACTAACAGACATCATATCAACTTTGTGTCTGAAGGTTCATCCATAACATCCAGGAACAAACCTTATTCAATCTTAGATACTGCCCCAGATTGGACTCTCCTAATCGACACGTATGAAAAGCACTATAAAATTCCGGAGGATGTTGGGGTTTCGTCATCTAGACCTGACATATTCCTATATTCTAAGAGGTTAAAACATGTGGTTCTTGTGGAACTTACTGTATCGTGGGAAACGAATATACCGAAGGACCACACAATAAAGAAAAATAAATACTATGATCTCACAAACGAATTAATCAAAAACGGTTACGTGTTTAATTTGTATGCAGTGGAAGTGGGAGCGAGAGGTATACCAACAAAATCTCTCTATAACCTACTTAAAGATCTAGGTCTATCGAGAGCTACAATAAGCTCATTACTAGGACGAATGTCTAAAGCGGCACTAGTAGGTTCGTATCAAATTTGGTTAGGCAGGGAGGGGAACTTGGGTAGTGAAGGTGAGTGTTGATGTACATCAACAAAAGGGGCCCCTTCTAAACCTACACTTGGGTCGCAAGTCCCAGGCACTGTCCCGAGTTCCCAACTAAGCAACGCGATGGACCCGGCACCCGCACGGAGAATCCATGGATTGCTAAGAATATCGGTCTGATGACTCCGCATAATTAATTCAATTAAATTGTTAAGCATTTTGTATGCTTACTTTTTTCTAAAGATTTAGATCGGAAAAAGAGAACATCTAGGACGGGACTTGAACCCGCGACCAGTCCCTTACAGGGGGAATGCTCTGACTAACTGAGCCACCTAGACACGTCCCAGATATTCGAAATTCTCCGATACATTAATACGTCTTAAGGCGACGTTATAGTCGACAAATAATTATGTATAATTATATTCATATACTAATAAACAAATAAGTATGTACACTTAACAACATCGCGATCCGAGATAAATTGATTCGCTTTCAAAAGATTAAAAGGGCCTTATTGCAGTTCCTTGACAATTCCCATCTTGATCACGTAAAATAACTAATTAAAAAGATAATGATTGTGAATGAAAACACAATTAAATTAATTGACTTATTTTTTACTGTACTAAACTTTTTAAAATTAAGTTTTTAGATATTAAAAAACAAAATAATAATCTTAAAGCAAAATATCTGGGCTTGTCAACAGTTGAACAAGTTGAATTCCTGAGACGAGCTCAGCCGAATACAAGGGATTTTCGATTTTGCGTTATTTATTTTTTTACGATTATTTGCGTTTTTTTTTATCTTGCACTGGTTCACCCCAGCACGAATCTATTACGGAAAACAGCAACTCGATAGCGCATCTCCTTCATACCCAAAACCGTGACAGAAAATTGGCAACGACGACGTCGACGACGACGACAACTCGATAGCAATAGGGCTTTTCTAAAGAAAATCCCTAAAAAAGTAATATTGCTCAGGCCTTGTTCTACGATAATCCATAGTGCGTCCGGCCCGGGCACTGAAGCTCAGTTGCCGGCCCGGGCACGGATATGTGTGAACGAGTTCATATAAAATGTCACGTGCAATAAAAGCACCATCTTCTAAAGTTTATATAATTATATTGAATAATAATAAATTTTGCTAACGTGTATAAAAAATAATTATACAACTCGTTTATGTCTTATATTCGGACTTAAATAAAATACGTAAAAGCAAAAATTAGACTAAACTTTCATTCTAAAACATTTTGATGACAGGATGTTGATTTGAATAAAGAGAGTATATGACTCTCATTATACACGTAGTCGTTTCAGTTAAATTACATAAGCATTATAAGCTACTGTATAACACATTAACTATTGTAAAGTTATGTCTTGCTTGTTAAAGTCGCGCTATTCGTACACGGTCATCATTTGTTTTGGTTTTTCGGTAGTGTAATGGCCAGGATTCGAACCCGGTACCTCTCGATCATAGGGTCGACTCCTTAACCACTAAGCTACCGACGCTTTTGTCTAGGACGCCATTATCCTCTTAGCGATTGTCCGCTTATTGATTTGATTGGTGTGTCAGCTTTCCGGGAGCGATGCCGTCTAACCCAACCCTGAGAGAAACGTCTTCGTCTGTAGTTTCGGAGGTGCACCAACACGCAGCTGTGGTTGGCTTGGGCTTCAATGATGTAGGTATGGCTCTGTACACAGTGCACACCATCATTATTGTGTAGTGTGCTGTCGCCTGTATGTTATGGGCCTCATAAGGAAGCTCGGGGTCACACAGCGAGCTATGGAACGGGCTATGCTTGGGGTTTCTCTACGAGATCGAATCAGAAATGAGGAGATCCGTAGACAAACTAGAGTTACCAACATAGCAGAGCGAGTCAGAAAGCTGAAGTGGCAGTGGGCAGGGCACATAGCTCGGAGAACTGATGGCCGTTGACGCAGAAAGGTCCTTGAGTGGAGACCACGTGACGGCAAGCACAGCGTGGGTAGGCCTCCCGCAAGGTGGGCGGCTCCACCAGCTGCAGTTTGTAAAGAATTTGGTAATACGCTTAGCATTATTTCACTAACAATAATTTGCGTTTTGTAATGTATAGTTAATCCTTTTTTGTAAAACAGAATGTGCTTTTAAGCTATGGGCTTAAACTAAATGGCGTTAAGCTTGTTAAGTCACAGTTATTTTCTCATCAATGACCGTCCTCTAACGGGCAGGAATCTATATTTGGTATAATAATTATTGTTTGCTCATACCGGTATTGACAATCGACTACTTGGTTTGAAGATTCCTCTCAAAAGTTATCGTCTCTTAAACGATTGTTGTACCTTTTTTTTTTATTGTGCGGAAATCCCTTCGGATACCCCCCCGCCGGGGAGCGGGGGCGGTTATGTCGGGCTTGAACCGACTTAAACCGCACGCCGTCTCGGGTCTACAGACGCCGGGGTGTAAGGTTACCCATAGAGCATATCCCTCGCACTCCGACTGACCCTAGGCAATTCCAACAGCAGAGGGGTACCTGGAGCGACCACGCCCCACGCGGGCCTCGCAGGCCCGCCATACCCCGACCCCCTCGTGCAATGGGGTCAGCTGGCCCTGAAAAGGGCCGGTTGGTCAGACTCTTGGCCGTTGACGTTGACGCCAGCTACTCCACAGGAGCAATCAATGGTGCGTCATCGTCCACGTTGCCCAGGGTGCACCAAACTTGGAGGTGATCCAACCAGTCGCACCCCACGATTGTTGTACCTTTTCAATATTAAACTTATGAAGAAATGGAGATGTCGTGCGGTTGTCGCTACCTACTGCGGAAGGAAAAACTGGAAGTGTAATTTTACTAAATTGGTTTAACAGTTTAGACATACGTTCATACAGTCAAACCTTTTTCCTATTGGGGAAGGTAGTTCTACTTTCATGATTGTTTTCGCTGCCGGTTGCGGGTAGTCTTGCCGAGGCATTTCCTCAAAATCATCTCGATCTGATAGACATACTAGACTAGGTCGGCCTCTGGTTACCCATACGTCCTCACCTCATGAATATGTTTAATCAGTCTTCTTTTCTCCAGCTTTCTAGATGTCCCATGAATTTAAGCATCTCTACCTTGGTCAGTACATCTTCTACCATACCACAACGTTCCCTCATCACATTGTCTCTCACTTTCATCAACGGTAAAAGGCAGATAGATAATATATATTACATTCCCATACCTTCTTCCCTTCGGGGTAGTCAGAGGAAACAGCCCAGAAATATTTACGTTCGCATTTATAACGTCAGTATCGATTTTTTACAACTTATGTTCTGCCGTATGTGGCAAGGCAAAGCACACGGTAATGTGTGTAATTGTAGGCTCAAGTAAATTGCTCACTAAATGTTAAACCTTTCCTTGTGCGTATAGTCTTTGGTAATGTATACATTTAATTAATGAACTTAATTGAAACATACATTGTGTAAAATACACACGCTCGTTACATTGATGTGCAAAGTTCAAGTTAATTAAAAAATATTAAACCTTTCTTATTCTTCCTTCATTAAAATAATATAAAAAACTTTTTGTAATACACACATTAACGACGTACTTTTTAGGGTTCCGTTGCCAAATGGCAAAAAACGGAACCCTTATAGATTCGTCATGTCTGTCGGTCGGTCCGTCCGTATGTCACAGCCACTTTTTTCCGAAACTATAGGAACTATGCTGTTGAAACTTGGTAAGTAGATGTATTCTGTGAACCGCATTAAGATTTTCACACAAAAATAGAAAAACAAGTTGAATTCCTGAGACGAGCTCAGCCGAATATATATATTTTTTATTTTTGCGATTTTTTGGGATTTTTTTAGGAATTTTCTTTAGAAAAGCCCTATTGCTAAGGAGTTGTCGTCGACGTCGTCGTCGTTGCCAATTCTCTGTCACGATTTTGGGTATGAAGGAGATGAGCTATCGAGTTGCTGTTTTCGGTAATAGATTCGTGCTGGGGTGAACCATTGCAAGATAAAAAAAATCGCAAAAAAAAAAACGCAAAATCGAAAACCCCTTGTATTCGGCTGAGCTCGTCTCAGGAATTCAACTTGTTTCTAAATAGAATAGTTTGCCCGAGAGACACTTCCAAAATGGTAAAATGGGTGTCCCCACCCCCACCCTGTAACTTCTAAAATAAGAGAATGAAACTTCCACCGAAAATTGGTTTGAACGAGATCTAGTAAGTAATTTTATTTAATACGTCATAAATCGTAAACCGCAATTGACCTTTCATTCAATCAACTCAAATATAAAAAATTTACTTACTGCTACGGAACCCTTCATGTGCGAGTACGACTCGCACTTGGTCGGTTTTTTAATTATGCTTAGCAATAGGGCTGTATAAAAATAAGGACGGATCTTGATAGTAGGGCAGTAATTGGTTAGGTGTATAAGCCAATATCAACTTCAAGCACTGAGCACGAGTTCCTAGTGCGCAGGAGTTTCTCTCCGGCCGTGAAAGTCAAGATAAAGCAACTATGCAAGGGAGGAGGAAGGAGAACGGACCCTGGCTTCATAGGACTAGCTTGTTGGGACAGTTATAATGTTAAAATTAGACTGAGAAACGGGATATTTACCATGTTTAGTATCTTTTTCATCCGTGATCATGGTACTTGTAACAGTGCCGAAATATCGGATTCTCGAAAAAGATACTAAACATGATAAATATCCCGTTTCTCATTCTAATTTTAATGTAAATGACCATGTCAATCTAAAATCATATATAGTTATAATGTTGTTAACCTTTGTGACAGTCTGAAGTTGCTGTCTCGATAAATATGTCTATTTGCATTGATCGGGGAATTTCTATTTGTATGTATTACAAAAAAATAAGTATGTTTAACTGCATTCTGGAATTCACATCACGAAGCAAACTTAGTTTGGATCTAGATGGGGCTGTGTAATAATATTTTTGCTTTTCTTTTTTTACAGAAAGCTAAAGGTAAAGTCTCAGGAATGGGGGACAACATTACAGACACTGATAATGTAATTGGAAATAAGAAAACTGCCTTGTGCTTCTATCCTTACATACTTCACGAGTTACCTCTCTGGGCACCGTTTTTTATCTGACAGAGAAACAGGCCTATTATCACTTGCAACAAGACATGGTAAAAAACCGGACTTACCGGAATCGCGCTGTATGATATTCACGTCCCACTAAAGCGTGTCTGATACGGCGTGCTGCCATCTTGACTGTGCATCATACAGGCACTGATTTTCTTGGCCTAGGGGGTAAGAGGGAGGTCGGGGAGGAAGGGAGGTAAATCCTACAGTACTCTCACAAAACCGTGCGGAAGGCATTATACAGCTTCTATAGCTCGATATTAAGTGCAGTAGTGGATAGTACCTCCCCAATGAACCGGTCCCTATAATCTGCTTCAAAATGCACTTTCTAAGTAATATAATTTGAACATAAAATAACCACATGGTGAGTAATTTTTAGAGTGGTAGAGTCAAGCAACAGTAATTTTGGCTGTTGCATGAATGGGCAGACTCGACCGGGGAATCACCACCCTCTCACAGAATATCGACGCCAAGTAACAGTATTTGAACTGTTGCGTTCCGTTTGGTGAGTGAGAGTGCCGGAGCTCAAACTCCTTTCCCATCCCCTTTCCTTTACAGGGTCGGCAGCGCGAGTGTGATACCACTAGTGTTGCACACGTCCATAGGCCACGGTAACCGCTTCCCATCAGGTGGGCCGTGTGCTTGTCTGCCACCTTAGTGGTATAAAAAAAAAGTAATTATTCACATAACTAGCTGATGCCCGTGGATATCGGTTATCAGGACTATTGGTCATATCTTCGGTTCTACTCAACCAATTGCAATCACACATACGGCATTTTAAGACCTTTCTAATAAAAAAGCCGCTCCTTATCCGTTCGGTAGTTTTTGCGTCCATCGCGAACAAACAGTAAAGGAATGTCAAAAAAAAAAAATTTGAGTTCAGAATCGTTAATTTAACATAACCCAAGTATAGTTTTTTAAATATCTCCAATGTAGAGACACAATTAATTTACAATTTTATAATACAGATTTGCAGTTTAAATACACGCTAGATAAATATTGTGTATCATGTCGGTTGTCAAAGTCAAAGTCAAAGTCAAAAACCATTTATTCTGTATAGACCATTAATACGGAACTTACAAAACGTCATAAAAAATTTCATCTAATGTTTGTAGGGCTGTAGCTACAACTGGTCGAGATTAAAATATCATAAGATAACATCATAACTTCACGCCTGTATCCCCGTAGGGGTAGGCAGAGGTGTATTACACCCACGATTCGCCAGTTATGTTTTAGGTCCCAATATAATAGGGGGCGAGCCTATTGTCATCTACCGGGCACATTACTAAGCGAGCGATAATTAACATTTTTAAAACACACATAACTACGAAAAGTCAGAGATGTGTGCCCGGGGCTACTGGGGATCGAACTCGAGACCTCGTCTCGGCAGTCTGTTAATAGTTGTAAATTCGTAAATTAGTTGTGTTTTTACATAACAGATATTTGAAAAAAGATATCTACTTGGGTTATGTTAAATTAACAATACTGAACAAAAATTATTTTCTTGGATTCTTGACTGTTTTCAAAATGAACGCAAAAACTACTAACGGATTTTGATGCGATTGCTTTGTAGCATTGGTATGGGTAATGGACTGCTGAGACCAGGTCTCGGGTTCGATCCCAGGTTTAACCATGGCACACACCAATGACTTTTCGATGCTTTCCGAAGTTATGTGTGTATTTATCGCAGGCTTATAAGTGCCCGGTTAATGGCAATAGGCTCGCCACCTATTACATTGGGACCTAAACATAAACTGGCGAAATGTGGGTGCTAGCACCTCTGCCTACCTATTCGGGGACATAGGCGTGAGTTTATGTTATGTTATGTTATGTTTTATTAGAAAGGTCTTGGTCAGACCCTAAACCGAAGATATGACCAAAAGTCGTGATAACTGACGTCCACGCGGGTGGAGCCGGGGGCAACAGCTAGTTCGTTATTACACCTTCGCATTCATATGCAAGTCATTCCATAAAATTGTAAATAACAGGTACTAAAATAAAACTAAATGGTATATTAATATTTATTTGAGTAATGGTCGTTCTGGCCGCCTGGCATCATTGAGTATGTGATGAATTATTTATATTGCAATTTAAAGATTAAAGAAAAGACATAACATTTTGTTCTTATATTCTACTAGCTGACCTAGTGGCGTACGTAACGGACTGCTGAGACGAGGTCTCGAGTTCGATCCCCAGTCGCCCCGGGCGACCACCTCTGACTTTTCGTAGTTATGTGTGCATTAATAAATGTTAATTATCGCTCGCTTAATAATGTGCCCAGTGGATGGCAATAGGCTCGCCCCCTATTACATTGAGACCTTAACAGAACTGGCGAATCGTGGGTGTGTAATACACATATCTGCCTACCCCTTCGGGGATACAGGCGTGAAGTTATGTTATATTATGTTATGTTATGTGATCCCGCGGCCCTGGGGTTATCCTTTCGAGGGCTTACCCGGGGTGCCCGGCAACGGACACTTGGGGAGGACACCGTGCGGTTTTAGTCGAGACACGACATAACCACCCCCGCTGGCCAGCGGGGGGGTATCCGAAGGGATTTCCGCACGTAAAAAAAATGTGATCCCGCGGCTCCGCCAGCGCTGAGTCCGGTTATCGTTTTTTAGTCAAATCTCCGATTCTACTTAACCAATTGCAATCAAACATACAGCAGATTTTAAGTCTGACCAAGACCTTTCTAATAGAATTAAATTTTTAAGCATTTTGCATGCCTACTTTTTTCTAAAGATTTAGATCGGAAAAAGAGAACATCTAGGACGGGACTTGAACCCGCGACCAGTCCCTTACAGGGGGAATGCTCTGACCATCTGAGCCACCTAGACACGTCCAAGATATTCGAAATTCTCCGATACATTACTACGTCTTAAGGCGACGTTGGAGCCATCTACCAACGTCCAACGTCGCCTTAAGACGTATTAATGTATCGAAGAATTTCGAATATCTGGGACGTGTCTAGGTGGCTCAGATGGTCAGAGCATTCCCCCTGTAAGGGACTGGTCGCGAGTTCAAGTCCCGTCCTAGATGTTCTCTTTTCCGACCTTTCTAATAGAAAAAAATCGCATCAAAATCCGTTCAGTAGTTTTTGCGTCCATCGCGAATAAATAGACAAACAGATAAACAGACAAACAGACAAGAATTCCAAAACAAACTTCAAATCAGAATCATTCATTTAATATCTCCAATCTCCTATCTCCAATATCTCAGACACAACTAATTTACAATTTATAATGGTACACACTGAATGGCCCAAGGCGAAGAATAGCCAACGAATAGACGTAAAGGAAACAGTGTGGACGTCACGGTAAACACAGGCGACGTAGATTCTGATAACGTGCGGTAATTTACCTAATGATCGGAGAATTCGTTTGTATTCATTCGTCTTCATTCGGTTGATGTGTACCTTTACTATATAATACGAACGTTTACGTTGATTCTCAACGAGAGTAAGTTTTTTTTTTATATTTAGGACACGTCAATTTGACTTCACCTCGCCTGATGGTAAGCTGAAGGTAAAGTCTCAGGAAAGAGGGTCACCATTACATACACGTACCATGTTAACAATGGTGGCACTCAGCTTGACGGCCTCATCAGAAGAGGATTGTCGGCGCAGCACCGCGTGACACCCACCGGTCCCACTAGTGCTGCGACCACAACCCCCCTGCCCGGCTATGCACTTGCTGGCCCCTGAACGTAATCAAACCGAAATTGGATTACTATGGAGGGTTTTTCGCAATCGTGCACTGTGGTACCTACCCGGCCGAATTTTGTGACAAATTTGTGTCATCAAATTTCTACCACCAGTAAAATATAGTTATAATCACAGTTATACAACAGATCCGTTTATTATCAAGACCGAATACTTAAGCAGATATAGACTGCTTTCTATAAAAAATTAGACACATTTTTAGACGTTAAGTTAAGTATGGGTATAATAGTGGCTATAAATCATAATGTTTCTTTAAAATCTTTGTTGTGTAATTTATAACGACGTCTGTAATAAAACCTGGCTTTGTAATATGACCATTGTATCTTATTTGACAAGTAATGGATTCTGGATTATGGAAATTAGGTACAATTTACAAGGAAATAAGTTGATTAATTATTGTAATATATAAAAATCTCGTGTCACAGTGTTTATTATCGAGCACCTCTGAAACGACCGCCGACTCGCCGTCCTTACAGAAGCAGGCCGTGGCGGAGGTGTGTCGTGTGTGTCCTTCCTACACACGCCTGCCTACTCACCAACGCGGGATAAAACCCGACCCTACCAGGCGAGGCCGCGCTGGCGGCCAAGGTCCGCCGGTAACCCTGGGGTTATCCTTTCGAGGGCTTACCCGGGGTGCCCGGCAATGGACACTTGGGCAGGACACCGTGCGGTTTTTGTCGATGCACGACATAACCGCCCCCGCTGGCCGGCGGGGGGGAATCCGAAGGGATTTTCGCACGCAAAAAAAAAACGCCTCCGAAACGGCATGACAGATTCGTTTCTTTTTGTTTCTATTTGGAAAGTTGTAGGTTCTATTTTATATGCCTAGGTGAACGGGATCAGAATTTCACATGGGCGAAGTCGCGGACGAAAGGTAGTATTATTATAAATTCAAGAATTCCTACGAATTACATGCATTATGGCACATGCTACGGGAAATCATTACTACCGCACTGTCCCGTTTAAACTGCGTCGATAGATAGATGTGTACTTGAAAAAAATCTAAGAACTGTACAGTTTTTTTTTATTTTATTTATTTATTTATTTGTAGTTAAATAAAACGGTACATAACCAATTACATTAGATAACTTAGGTTTACATAGTATAACACAACATAACATAGTATAAGGCATGTCTCTCATATTTGTATGGAAGATTTCCTTGCATACTTACTCTCGGAAAATATACGACATACACGCATTACATCCTCCCATTCATCCGCAAACAGATCGCAATCAGGGTAAGCTGAGAGGAGATCGTTGAGCACATCCAGCGTTCGACACACTGGGGACTCAGCTCTAGCAACTGTTCGGCAAGGAGGCCGAGCAAAAAGTCTATGGCGACGGTTCTCGCGGTGTGCTAAATATTTGTTGGGGACATATAAGCGGCAGAACAGGCTATGCAGATCGGGACAGTTGATGACTCCACGAAGAGACCTACATGCAACTGTGAGCTGATCTAGGCCTCTTCTTACCTCCAGTGAGTTAAAACCCAATACGCCCAGCAGATAGTTTGTGGGGTACATGAAGGGATACAACTGGTACAATTTTTTGAAAAGAAATCGTAGGAATGTCTTCTGCACTTTTTCAAGCATCAATATTTGTTTTGCTGCATAGGGACTCCATATACAGGAGCTGGCCTCCATCTTACACCTGACTAGGGAGGTATATAAAAGAACAATAACGTCAGGGTTCTGGAAGTCGTGGGCATTCCGCAACACAAATCCCAAGCGTCTATAGGACTCCCTAGCAAGTGCAGATATATGGTCACTAAATGTTAGGCTTGGGTGAAAAGTTACGCCCAGATCCTTTACACTAAAAACTCGAGAGAGTACATCATCATAGAGATTGTACTCATAGTCAATTAATAGTAAACGACGGCTGAAGGTCATTACATGACATTTGCTGGTGTTAAAATGCAATTTATTTATAATGCTCCATTGACTGAGGGCGTCAATATCTCTTTGAAGGAGTTTACAATCTTCCTCCGCTTCTACTTCCATGATCAATTTGAGATCATCAGCGTATAAGAGGCAATTCGCTGATTTTACCGTACACACTATATCATTGATCATTATGAGAAATAGGAGCGGACCAAGAACCGATCCCTGACTAACTCCGGAGCGCGTGAAATAAGGTTTGGACTCAAAACTTCCATACCTGACAAATTGTCTACGATCACGTAAATAGTCAGCAAAAAAGTTGAGCAGTTCGGGGGAAAACCCGATATTCCCCAACTTAATGAGAAGGATGTCATTATCGACCTTGTCGAATGCCTTTCGAAAATCCAAGTAGATCACATCTACTTGCCCTCGGTTGTCCAAGCATCTCGAGACGTGGTCGACGTGGACCATTAAGTTAGAGTTGACCGAGTGACCAGGCCGAAAACCGTGTTGGGCATCGGATAAATATTTGTCAACCTGTTTGTAAAGGATGGTATGGAGTACATGCTCGAAAACCTTTGCAATGGTTGAGAGAATGGCAATAGGTCTATAATGCTCTACGGATGATCTGTCGTTTGTTTTGGGAATCGGAGCAACACGTGATAGCTTCCACTGACCCGGATAAACACCGGACTGGAGAGCCAAGTTGAAAATATGACAGAGAGGGGTCACCAAGACTTCTTTGCAAGCCTTAATGATGTAGGCAGGCACATTGTCAGGACCAATTGCGCAACGGGGACTAAGCCTGGCGATCCCATTCACTACATCCTGGGCTACCAAAGATGGAAGAGGAATGTTTCCTCCTTCACTTTCAAGATGACAGGTATTCGGGTTAAGTCTAGGTGTATCTGGTAAGAATACACTGGCGAAATATGCTGCGAATGCCTCAGCCGCCCCAACGCCCGAGTAAACCTCTCCATTGGACATAATGTTTGTAATGAAACCACCCCTAGACCGCAGGCTAGAAATATGTTGCCAGAATTGACGTGGGTTTGACTTAATGTTATTTTCGGCTGTTCTACAGTATTCAATATAGGCTTTCTTAGTTCGATCGTTTAAATCAGACCTAAGAGCTTTGAATTCTACATAATCTGATTCGCGTTGTGATCTTTTCCATTTTTTATGAAGTTTGTTTTTACGCACTACGTCATGAATTATGTCATTGGTAAACCAGACAGGGTACAGCCCCCCTTTAGAAGGCGATCTACACTTCTTTGGAATAGAAAGATCAAATATGGAGTACAGTGTCGTGTAAAAAGCATCGGTAGCTAGGGATGCATTATTGCATTGAAGAAGGTCATGCCATGGCGCGGAACAAATTTGCTCGTATAATAAGTTATAATTCCCCTTAACGAAGTTCCAATCCTTTTTGTTATTTATATTGCTAGGGTCGAGTTTTCTATCATCATTTTTTCGAGGTGTCATATTTACTACAATATCCAACGGGGGATGATATGAATCTATGTTAACTAACTCTGTGCCGTCAATATGTTCACAAGTAACATCAGTGTCATCCCTAACCAATACTACATCTAATTTACTCTGGCGCATATTCATCACTTCATTCTTCTCAACCAAATTACAAAAACTTAAGAAATAACAGTAGTAGTTGTTAATATTTACAGATGCACTATTTAAGTTAAGATCACCCACAATCACAACCGTTCCTTTGAGGTTGGTAATGAAGCTCTCAACCTTACAAAACCATGTCATATACTCCTCGTCCGTAGCAGAAGGCTTAATGTACACAACGCATATTAATATTTTTAGGCTGTGGTTTGTGACTGTACACCACATATCTTCGCCACGATCCGTCTCATATTCTGGTCGTTTATTCATGGTAAAACCAGACCGCGCAGCTAGCAAAAGGCCACCGCCCACGGTGACTCTGTCTTTGCGTACGATACTCCATTCAGCCGCTGATACCTCAGAGTCCTCGATAGATTCATCTAGGTTAGTCTCCGTTACGGCTACCAGGTCATGCTCAGTAAGCAATAAGCTTAATCTCCATTTTACCAACTTAGTCTTAAGTCCATTAACATTCTGGTACAATATGCGTAGGTAACTTTTGCGATCTGAATTGATCGAAGTGGCACACAATTTTGGTTGTTTATTTGGTTTCGTTGCTTTTGGTACGAAAATTCTGTCGCCACGGCTTAACACAAATGTCTTCGGCCCAGTTTTGAGTCGCCATGACCTTTTCGGTGAGTTTTGATGGAACACCCACCTTAAAGGATGCGTAATTGCCACGGGCTTTAAGGACTTCCACAGTGCAGACATCATTTCCACATATAGCTACCAGGTGATCACGAACTTGATTTTCGGACGTGCCCTGCTTAACGTAAAAGAGATGTAGGTATCGCCATCTTTCCGATGCCTCCAGTTTGGTAGTACCCGGAGCCGCGGTGCCACGCAGCACGGATCCTGATGAGACTCGGCGGCGCTTAGGTTGAACAGTGGTCCAGCCCGCAGATGTTGGTGAGTCCTTTGCTGTCAGCGCGCTCCTAGTTTGATGGGAGTTACATTCTGGCCAGGATACACGGGTGGAGGCTACTTTTGTCTGCAGAATGGACTTGGACTGTTGATGTTGCAGAGTTGTAGAAGTGGTTGGCAGCCTAGGAAGTGAAACAGCACCTTGCTTTGTGGTTTCCACCATTGTGGTAGCGGACAGCGGGGGGGGCAATGATTCTGATAGACCTAGGTCATGAGAATCGAGCGGTAGGGCCTGCTGTGACGAGGGGATGCAGTTAAAACCTCCAGCTCGCTCCAAGCTCTTTCCATTGACTTCCAAGACCTTTAAACTAGTGGATATTTCCGCCGTTATGTTCTCAAGCCTAGCTTCAATGGTGGCAACTCTGTCGTTCAGCAGCTTTAGATTCTGCAGGAGCTCGCAGTTGCTCAAGTGATCACTTAGCGTTTGTTTCATAATGCTGGATAAACGGTCATCAACAATTTTTTCTAACTCCTCGCGAAAGACAGTTCGGATGACATCCGCAGTTGAAACGTCAGAGGGAAGTTCTTTAACTGGCTGCCTGCCACGACGAGCACCACCTCGGAAGTTGGTAACATTTTCCGATCCAGTGGGTGACATAGTGGTAGATGCGGCGTCTGAAATCTTGTCCTTAGGAGAGCCCCTATGTGTGGGAGGACGCACAGGAGTGTTTGAGTTGTCACCTCTAGGCACTTTAGAGCGGCATATCATACACAGCCAGCTTGAAATGGACTCAGGTGTAGCCTTTGTAATTGCCTCCTTGGTGATATTAGCACACACCAAATCATAAGGGCTGTCGCATTTAGAGCAAATAATCCCATCATCCGTTATATCACTCCGGCAGCCCGAGCAGACGAGTGGTGCTGAGTGCGACATCCTTGCGCAACAAGTAAACAGAGTTGAATTCGTTTAAATGGTATGAATTAGCAAGTCAGGTCGTTCAATAAGACAGGGTGTAGATTCGTGACCATATACGGTGATACTTAGCGTCGATAAAATGATTCACAATTTTATGAATGCTGACAATCGATCGACCAGCTGAACTTCTGTAGTACTGGTGCAACAACAAAACGCAGTAACCTGTCAACACTGGCAACACTGGTGCACGATTGTCACAAGTAAATCCGCCAAAGTTGTTTACTTTCCTTAGTGTGTTCAAAATTTTTTGAAAAACACCGTTGATGATCAGCTGATTGTATCTGTGTGTGTGATTTTCAAAATACTACAACGCCTCTTCTCAAGAATTAAAAGTGATTTTACTCACAGTGCCACGGGTGCGCCAGTGTTAATGTTCCTCACTCTGTATTTATCACACGCACGCATCCATTTATCGGTGCAGTTTGAATGGTACAATGCGATCGTAACAATTTCTCGTAGCGTGTATAACCCATCAGGATTTCTCGAATATATTATTTTATGAATGGGATTAGTGTAGATACAAACATAATATTCACGTCTGTATTTTCTCGAACGGTAGATAGAGGTGTATTAACACCTACATTCCTAATAACCGTCGAGAATATCTATTACCATCTGTTATATTACCCAGCGCTAACTGGAGCTTTATGCAGCCGCCACAAATAATGTTTTCCAAGTTATAAATACACTTCGTCATCCTCATTGCAATTTGCGACCAAAGTTTGCACTTTGGAGCCTGAGAATAGCTTATTGTTTTTGATTGGTATGTTGACTTTTTCGGGAGTGGCGGCCATCTTACTTCCCAACCCTGATAGGTGCGCCTACGCCAGAGCCTCGTCCATTGTTTAGCAGGTGCACCGACTTGCAGGTGAGGTTGGCTTGGGCCTCAAAGATGAGGTGTTTACAAATAATTAGTGTTGGGCTAAAGATGCTTTTGGACAGTCAAATTGCGCATACGAGTCACGTATCCTTTTTACCACAACACACACATTAGGCTGAAAAGCTTTTGGGGAGATAAATTGTAAATACGAGCCGCGTATCCTTCATTAGCATAATACTAAGTGCTGGGCTAAATAAGCATTTGCAAACACGCTCAAGTATGATATTGTCGGAAGTTTACGCGAATGTCACACATTGAAATAAAACTATTTTTAACGGATCCATATATATACCTAGAATGCTCCGTGAAGCTACTGAAATTAAAAAACATCCTAATTTCAATAGAGAAGATGGTTGGAATGTACCACCAGCTTGTGACACAGTCATTCACTTAATTAATTCCAAGAAAAATCAATATACAACAAGACTTCATGACACTGTGAGCTCATTCCGCGTAAAGAGTAACACCAACTTTAGTCTCCCCGTAACCATGGCTGCTGAAAAGCAACCGAAGCTTTGGGTTCAATGTAAATATTTAAATAACATCCAATAAATCGCGATAGAATCCGTTAAAATGATTTTATTTCAACGCTCTGTTTGTTCGGTCCTGTACACCCAAGTTTCAGTTTATAAAATCTGTTTACTGAAATACCGCTACTATATGTAATAGAAATAGGTAGGCATTCAATCATTCACATTATAACGGCACTAAACCGGTAATTTATGCAGCTACCCTCGATTAGTGTGACTTGCACCATTTTGTCCTACTTGCCTACATCAAGCCTGATGCTATATCAGTACTAACGCTTACATTTCGTGCAGTTGTAGCGAGTGCGTCTGCATTGTATGAAGTCTAGCTCACTTCTCGGGTTGGTCAAAGTGTTGTCGGATTTTTATGTCAGGAAATTCATCATTTATCATAATCATAATAGGTCTTTACCTATGAAATTGCCGAAATGTTCTTACAAATTCATGAGTTCGTTATTCCTGTGATTTAATAGCTATTTCTATTATTTATATTTTGTTTGAAAGTTGATTTCAAGATTTTACAACTCTGTATTAAATTTTGTTTTTATTGGCCGCTTGATAAATTAATTCGGTCTTCAAAAACAGTACTTCCTAAATGCTATCCATTTTGATAATAAATTTCGTATTAATTAACAGCTATCACTTTTCAAAAATGTAATAAAAGTTGCTGTTTGTTAGCTTAATGTTGTCTCATTCATACACAAAATAATTATAAAATTTGGATTTGTCATTCTTAAAAAAAAATGCATAAATGTTGTAGTTCTAAGATTTTCATTGTCACTTTATTGTTGAGACATTAAACAATTGTTTAATGTCTCAACAATAAAGTAAATAAAGTAAATTATTATTATTATTATTACAATCAAAATTTACACTCGGATGAAATAGTAAGGTTGACTTTGCAATCAAACCAAGAAGTTTCTAAACACCCCTCGACTATTTTAGCGTGGCACCTGGTTGCGTTTTTGGGTTCTATCTCGGAGCCCGAGGTCAACTTACTCCTTCCGTATAACGATCACCGTTAAAAAAATTCCAGATGGAATTACATAATAACCGCTCGAGACACTTTTTTTTTTTACGTGCGGAAATCCCTTCGGATACCCCCCCGCTGGCCAGCGGGGGTCGTTATGTCGTGTCTCGACTAAAACCGCACGGTGTCCTCCCCAAGTGTCCGTTGCCGGGCACCCCGGGTAAGCCCTCGAAAGGATAACCCCAGGGTTGCCGGCGGACTTTGGCCGCCACCGCGGCCTCGCATGGTGGGGTCGGGTTTTATCCCGCTTCGGTGAGACCAAACTTTAAACGCTCAGAAAGCATGTCTAGAGATGTGACTTTCAAAAAGAATTTTCAAAATCGGACTTGCCACGGAGGAATGATCACTGTTCAAAATTTTCAAAATCTGATTCACGATGTCTCACTCAGCTCAACATTGCAAGCAGCGATTCACCTTGCAGACCTAGTAGTTTAGATATACGGTTTTTATGGAAGCGACTGCCGACTGACTCCGAAAGGAAAGTCTGCGCCAGAGACTCGTCCGTCGGGTTAGGTTGACTTGGTGGGGCCACAAAAACACTCAGAAGTTTCATAAACATCAATTTGCTTTTAAACAGAGGGAAGGAAAGTGAATACTGAACGATACAATCGCATTTCTATAAGTAATAAACCACTGGATACAAAAGCTGTGGAAACGCCACACTGTTTGCTTCCGAGAATGTTTCAATGGGGTTCGTACTTGTAACAAATTTGTTCCGAACAGAGTGAAGTTTATGTTAAATCTAGAGAGGAAAGTGTATTATGTAAATGTTTGCTTTAAAAGTAATACCTATACATGTTTTAAACCATAAAGCATTTTGTATACCTTTTTTTTTTTTTTTTTTTTTTTTTTTAGCATTTTGTATACCTAATATAATACCAGATCAGATATTTTTATCAGATATTGACGGCCTCTGTGGCGTAGCGGTAGTGTATTCGACTGCTACGACAGGGGGCGCGGGTTCGATTCCCGCTCAGTGTAAATATTTGTATGCATGAATATGTCTATTTGCATTGGTCTGGGTGTATCTATGTATAATATGTATGTATTTACAAAAAAAAATATATAAGTATGTTTATCCGCATTCTGGAACCCATAACACAAGCTAGTTAAACTATGCTTACTTTGGGTCTAGAGAGTGCTGTGTAGAATGTCGTAGAATATTTATTTATTCAGGTCTATATTTCCTCCTGGGGTTGGGTAGTCGAACAGCTTATATGATGACGAATGTCAGCGGAAACCAAATTTGAAGTTCGTTCGTTGTTCTAATTTAGTTTATAAATACATTTACTGGCGTCTGTATATGTATGTATTATGATAAATCAGCAAATAAAGAAATATCGTAATCAACTTTAAAAAACCTAATGCAACTCCATTTATGGTAATTTTATTATCTAATTTTGATGACTTATTTAAATGACCGTATGATTATTATTAAATCAAAATTTAAATAAGAAATTAGTGAAACTAGATTTATGACATCCTTGTAAAATGTCTAGACTAATCACTAAATTTGCGGAACATAAGTTAACCTTTACTTTTAAACTAGATACATAATTACCTATTTTTACTTATTATAAGGCAGCGACCACACCTTCACATTAAACCTTCGTAGATATGATAGACCAGCTCATTGGTCTGTGAGGAAAATGAGCTATAATATTTACCTCGTACGTTTGCCGTGTTTTTGTTTGGTAATTTTATTAACTTATTTTGAAGACTTATTTTAATGACCGTATGATTATTATTAAATCAAAATTTAAATAATAAATTAGTGAAACTAGATTTATGACATCCTTGTAAAATGTCTAGACTAATGACTAAACTGTCGGAATATACATAAGTTAACCTTTACTTTTAAACTAGATACATAATTATGTTTACTTATTATAAGGCAGCGACCACACCTTCACATTACACTTGGTAGATATGATAGACCAGCTCATTGGTCTATCAGGCCAATGATGTACTCGTACGTTTGCCGTGTTTTTGTTGAAGTGAAACTTCTTTAGAATCGTTGTAATTTCAAACTCGATGAAACGAAAAAATAAGTCCATAGTTTTCTTTAATCAGGGACTTTTCAGAAGTTTCACTTCTACCGTGTGTGACTTGCACACACACACACTATAAAAGGGTAAAAAGGGGAATTGTGTAAAGGGTAAAAAGGGGAAATGTGGAAAGGTTAAAAACGGGAAATGTGAAAAAGGGGAAATATAGAAAGGGTAAAAAGGGGAAAAGTGGCAAGGGTAAAAAAGAAAAATGTGACAAGGGTAAAAAAGAGAAATGAGGCAGGGTTAAAAAACGGGAAATGTGAAAAAGGGGGAAGGTGGAAAGGATAAATGTGGCAAGGGTAAAAAGGGGAAAAGAGGCAAAGTAATTTTTTTTATATTTCAATGAAAAGCGCTGGATTTTTGTGTTTCTTAGTAAGTAGCTGCATAATATTGCCGTTTAGCTACTTCAGCTAAAGCTGGATATCAACCATTGAGATATGTAATATAGACATCAGTGATATCACCAGTGACAATTTATTCAACTAATCTTCCACGTTTTACTCAGTGAATTTCTTTGAGTTAATTGTGCTGTAGCTATTTAAATTGATTAAAATCCATGGCAAATTGCTTAAGGATTGAATTTACGTCGGTGGCACACTGGATAGGGTTCGAATTGATGACTATCTTCATCATTAGTTCTTTTGGTCTCACAGACCTCCGCGTATATATGAAGGTTAATAAATCAATAGTTTAATGTAATTTAGGTTTTTAACGTAACTATAGCGGAAACTATAAAATAACGGAATTGGAAATCAATAGTTAAGGTCTGGTACAAGAATCTGAACACGTCATATTTGTCACGTAAAAACAAATATAATTCAGAAAAGTGAAGCAAATGATGTATTCACAAAACTATCAGTATAATTTACGTGTCACGTGACTACTTTCGTGCTCGGGATTAGCCATGAGGCCTACTACGCCTGGCCTTAGATTTGTGACTGTCTGTGTGTCTATTATAATGCGGTTGAGCTATATTAGGTACAATGCCGGACAATTATCTAAAAGCTATGATGAGTTTCTTTCCGTAAATAATCACAGAATAAGTAAGAGTATTTCACCATAAATAAATATGTGTCACTAAACGCTTCACATCAACAGTAAAAAGAGTTTCTAGAGTTCAGAATAGAGAATGATAAATTAAAACTCGGAAACGAAAGTCAGTTTCAAACAGAAATATAAATACTGTTGACATATGATTTGATTTCCAATTACGTTTTATAATACATTGTTAATGATATTCAAATTAAACTGTGCAATCATCATCATTGATTCTAATTTATCGTTTATTCTTAATCAAGTATCTGTTGCAAAATTAAAATATATATTTAAAAATCGTAACCAGTTGTACAATAATGCTTTTTGACTTCACCTCGCCTGATGGTAAGCTGAAGGTAAAGTCTCAGGAAAGAGGGTCACCATTACATGCACGTACCATGTTAACAATGGTGGCACTCAGCTTGACGGCCTCATCAGAAGAGGATTGTCGTCGCAGCACCGCGTGACACACGCTGTTCCCACTAGTGCTGCGACCACAATCCCCCTGCCCGGTTATGCACTTGCTCACCCCTGAACCCAATCAAACCGAAATTGGATTACTATGGAGGGTATTTCGCAATCGTGCACGTGCGCTTATTGAGTATTTGGGTCTACGGGACTCCACTGAGATCTTCGAGGCCCCAGCAGCTGCTGATTGCTCAGGCTTTCCATTCGGGGTTGGGGGTCAAACAGTAATTGTCTAGTAAAATGACATTATCTGAAAATTATATCTGAACAATTGTACTGCAATGTGTGGCCGTATTTATAACGCAGCGCAGTGCCGCATGAAATTAAACAATTACGCACTAAAAAGTTTTGTAGAAAATTTAAATGATGGCTTTTAGAAAAATTGTTTTACTCATTAAACGACTACTTGAATTATTAATTTATTTATTGACGTTAAAATTTATTAAAACCTATTGTAGACATTATTAATGTATTGGACAATTGTATTAATTATTTTGGACATTACATTATGACATTCTATTAATTTCGTTTTTTTTAATTAAGCAGGCAAATATTAAATATACTTGTACAAACCCTAGATAAAATTGTCAGTTTCTAGTTTGATTGTTTAAACTATATTTACATGCCATTGAATGGTAGATGTGCTGAACCAATTCAATGTAACATCAATATTACCATATCTGTGCAAATAAATGAATTCGAAGGAAAGGTGGAGGGCAGACGCCGGCTTCAAAGTATCAGACTACATATACTTTAGACTGTATAATAACTTTTTTGAAATACTACCTGTGTTTCAATCAATCTTAAAAATTATGGCACTGATCTCCACACCAGGATACCCTGTGCTGTTTTTTTTATATATTTAGGACACCTCAATTTGACTTCACCTCGCCTGATGGTAAGCTGAAGGTAAAGTCTCAGGAAAGAGGGTCACCATTACATACACGTACCATGTTAATAATGGTGGCACTCAGCTTGACGGCCTCATCAGAAGAGGATTGTCGTCGCAGCACCGCGTGACACCCACCGGTCCCACTAGTGCTGCGACCACAATCCCCCTGCCCGGCTATGCACTTGCTGACCCCTGAACGCAATCAAACCGAAGTTGGATTACTACGGAGGGTTTTTCGCAATCGTGCACGGTGGTACCCACCCGGCCGAATTTTGTGACAAATTTGTGTTATCAAATTTCTACCACCAGTAGTGAAGACTAGTCACTTCCACTAGGCACAATAAAAATAAAGATTGGCTTTTACATTTTTTTATAACATTTTATCCCTATATTTAATATTTAGCATACATATATGTTTAAATATATAAATAAGTGGAAGCTTAAGATATAACCGGTGTATGACCGATACGAATGAACAAGACTAATGAAGTGTTTTTTAGTATTCAGCATTCATGTGTGACAGGATCTAATTCTGAGAATATCGTATTAGAACCAATACTTTCAAGCTCCAGTGGTCACACTGCACTTCAAACGTGGTAGAAATTTGATGACACAAATTTGTCACAAAATTCGGCCGGGTAGGTACCACCGTGTACGATTGCGAAAAACCCTCCATAGTAATCCAATTTCGGTTCGATTGCGTTCAGGGGTCAGCAAGTGCATAGCCGGGCAGGGGGATTGTGGTCGCAGCACTAGTGGGACCGCTGGGTGTCACGCGGTGCTGCGACGACAATCCTCTTCTGATGAGGCCGTCAAACTGAGTGCCACCATTGTTAACATGGTACGTGTATGTAATGGAGACCCTCTTTCCTGAGACTTTACAAGTCACGAAGTTACGAAGTCAAATTGACGTGTCCTAAATATAAAAAAATAAAAAGTATCGTTTCAAACAATTTTCATTGCGCGGTGGACAACATCGACATCAACCATAAAATTCCCGCGGTATTTCTACACGGCAGCCTGTGTTACCAGCGAACCAGGTGCAATTTGTGATGGAAATACCTCGGCTTCAGACCGGTCTTGGCCGCCAGCTTTCAGGATCAAGTCCCTTTAGAGAATAACCTTCCTGAGCCTGCTTCGGCTAAGGCGACCGCGATGGTTAGATCGATACGTCGACGTCGCCCGTGCTTTAAGAAACCAGTGACCTTTAGCATGGGTCTACCGCTTGCTTAGTATCTGCAAGTACAGTTTGACATGATTAGCCACTTTGTTATTCAATCATGGGAAAAATTACATCTACAAGGTCAATAAACAAGCTTATAAAATTTTAGATGTTGAGAAAACCCTAGGTCATCTCCAAAATAGGAATAAGCGACAAACCTTGGCATTTTAAGCCATTATTTCTTAATTATAAATTGATGCCATTAACAATTTGTAAAAAAAAACTAAATTAGTTTAGTTAATCGGTTGCAGGTTGCAATTTATTTTCAAATTATAAAAGTGACATTTGCGCTCACCACAAGGCCGTGTGACCTACTAATATATGTCCATCTTCGTTAATATAATATTAACAATATTAATCAATTCTAGAGCATAATCTAGCAAGTTCTGCAAGATACGAGGAAAGATAATAGGTTTTTCTATTAGAGAATGTTAAGATTTCAGACAATGCTTACTATAAACTGAATCTTTTTCTCATGCGTCATTCAGTATAATCCTATCCTATACTATTATAAATGCGAATGTAAGTTTGTTTGCTAGGCTTTCACGCAAAAACCACTGAACCGATTTTGCTGAAATTTGGTACAGGGGTAGATTAGACCTTGGGAAAGGACATAGGCTATGTTTTGTCGCGATAACCAACATCTACGCGGGCGGAGCCGCGGGCAAAAGCTAGTACAGTATATTTATGTGACCGACAACCGGCAAAGTTGTACGTAAACTTAGACGCATACTGAACAAAACTAAACGGAGACGTAGCGCGGATAGACGCGGCAAGCTTGTGCACCATTTTGACGAACCCTGGGTCGAACAGAGTGGAGTTACGGTACAGTACCTTTTTTTTTTCAGCCAGCGGGGTTGGTTATGTCGGGCTTGAACCGACTAAAACCGCACGCCGTCTCGGGTGTACAGATGCCAGGGTGTAAGGTTGCCCATAGAGCCTATCCCTCGCACTCCGACTGACCCTGGGCCATCTCCGGTTTCGAGATGGCCCCCTCGGGATTGGGAACCACGGTGTCCCCGTCTTGCCCCTGGTTTGGGGCAGGGGCCCCACCGTCCCGGCCTGCTTGCGAGGACGGAGGTCGTTAAGCGACCTGCGGCGCCTGAGTCGCCTGCGACGCGCAGCGAGCATGTTGCGGGCTCGGCGGGCCGGGAGAGTCCTAAATCTCTCCCGGGCGCGCTCCGCCATCTCCTTCGCGAGCATTATACATGCTCGCAGGTACAGTACCTAGATTATTTTTTAACGTGTGGATATCGCCTAGAGCTTCACCTCAGAAGCTAACAGAGAGGTGTGTATATCAGACTCGAACCGAATAGACTGTGTTGCCGGGGAACTAGTCTTAGACAGGAATCACTGAGACCTCGGCCGGTCTTCCCTTCGTGTTGTTGGAGATCACATCACCCCTTCCTTGCAGCAACACGGTGGCTGCCACCCTGGGCCGTCTTATGCTAGGGATATGCGAACCGTAGCCCTAGCAGAAGCAGGCCTTAGGTGGTGACGTGTCGTGTTTCCCGCGCTCCTTTCTTGGCAAAGGAGGATAAGGCTCCCTCAGTCCACGTTTAGGTTCCCTGTTCACGATAGGCAGCCAATGCCTAGCGGAGATTCTGAGAAATTCTTTCCTAGAGTACACCCTGGGTCCACCCATAATAGGTGCCAGTAATGGAACAGCGTATGGTTTATATGATCCGATTCCGACATACATTGTGTACAGTGTACGACACACTAATTACAATATGCACAAATAAATGCCAAACACAATCACCATATTTATGTGCAAATGGCGGTCTTATTGCTAAAAGCAATCTTACTGTAAGATTTTAAACACGTAAAAAAGGGCAACGGATATACGGTATCTAACTATATTTAATCTGTGCTTGTAATAATAAAAAAAAAGTATTATTGTCTCATAATTTCCTAATACCCCGCAAACACTACTCTATCTGCATGTAAATTACATATTAACGATACATGTTAGCCATTTAATTCAAACTGCATCGTTTCACGTAACTTTCGCTTTCACATTTATATTATCTCATTTACATAGTTAAGTAAACAACTATGTCCATCTGTACGAGTTTTGTGTGGTCTTGGGTTAATAACCCCGAGACAGTTGCATGGTTGCATGGCGTGTTCGATATAAAATTAGGGATGGGTCATGACTGTCATGAGTTCGTAGAATATACTGCCTCCGGGCTGTTTGGCCCGCTGTTTGCGGCTCATCACTGAAGATGTCGACCGCAGTGATCGACGAAACGTCTGGAATACAAGTTTCCGCTGGACCACGGCCAAACAGCCCGGAAGCAGTATATTCTACATGCAACGCCGGCCGTGAAAGCCTTAAGAGTTATATGTCATGAGTTCATTTTCGATAATAATTATTAATGTATCAACAGTGTGACTGATGAAATTTAGTCGGCGATGAGTTGGCGACGAGTGACGGTACACAGCGTAATGTATTATGTTACAAAGCAACAAGCGGCTCATACAGAGATTTTCAGTCGCTGGCTGTTAGTTGTGAATGTCCGTAACACTGCTGTTTTAGGAAACGTAATGTAACATTAAAAGTCAGTATTTACTTGAAGGTCTAGGTCTAGGCAGAAGTAGATAATCTAACATGATACCATCATTAAAAACAATGGTTATTAAGTGAAATTGAAAGAGGTGATCACATTTTATTCAATGAATCCCTCTCCATTAAGTAAAACATGATAACCTCGTTTGGTTTGACCGCGGTTCCTATCATTGGTGAAATTGGCTCCAAGTTTTCGATCCCAACTACATACTAGATAAATCTTCTACCGAAAATCGGGCACTTTGTTCTGACTCCGAGCTGTAATTTAGACACAGCATTTAACAGAAACCTACAATAACAGTTTGGTACCACTCGGGAGTCTAACCCAGTATCATGCACGCACTAGCCAACGAGGTAACAGAAAAGCGCTTAAAGAAAGTCTACGCAAAACCCTGAGGTTGAAAGCTGTTACATGTTCTTTGAACACTTGCGCTATCAGAGATGTTACACCTATTGCCAATTGCTGAGAGGAAGCATATAAAAAACATCAAAGGGACAAAGGACAGGAAAGGAGGCACTTCAATAAACCATTTGAAGCAACTTACAGCTTAAGTAGCAGGATGAAATTTTCCACTTTCATGCTGGGAAAATAATCTCTATGAGGACTTGAGAATCTTGGTGGGATCTTGGAGTATACTCCCAGCAATCATATTATAAATACTGAAGGGTTTATAACTCAATCCCGCAAAACGGCTGGGTCGATTTGGTTGAAAACTGTTATAGTACGATAGGTTTCGCGAGAATAGTATCAGTAGGTATTCCATGTAGGTAGAACCGCAAGTACAGTTTAGTATTCAAATTAATATTATATCACTTCAAGTTCTTTTTACTTTAATATGCGTATTTTTTCAGAGTAAAATTTACATTTAAGGCCATACTCGTAACCATAAACTCGGCAGTTTTTCTGTAGCAGAATTTCAATGTATATGTTTATAAATTACGACAGAAAATTAGATACTGTAATTATAAACGATAAGACATAATCATGTTTAGTGTTATGTTTACAGGAATTAACACGATCATTATACAAAGGTATATGTAGGTACTTACTCCAAGATAGATAAGAGGATGCTTAGATGGTTCGGCCATGTAGAGAGGTTGGACGAAAGTAGATTAACAAAATAGATTTATGAGGCGAGGATGAATGGGCAATCCGGTCGACCTAGGTGTACAGTCAGCATCTAGATGATGATAGTACAGATTCCAAAATTGAAAATGCTGTCATAATTGGAAAAAGTCAACACAAAGGACGGAAGTCAAAAATGACTGAAAAATTATTTTTCCGTTAATTCTGTGTACTTCAGATCCCTATTTACCTTCACCTATCAGTTACCATTATTAACAGGATGCGCAAATTCTTTTAGAATATATGTCAAAAGTCACGAATTCCTTTAACATCAAGTTCCGTTTCATCAAGTTCCTTTTTATATGCTTTTACAAATACATCACCGATTGCAAATCAAAATTTGCAATCGGTGATGATGACCTCATAACTTGCACTTTGGAGTCCGCTCTTGTACTCTCTCTCTTAATTTGGCTTGTCTGAGCTTCTGCGGGGGCGGCTGCTGTCTGACCTCCCAGCTCCAAGAGGAAAGCCTGCTCCAGCGCCTCGTCCGTCGATCAGCAGCTTGCAGGCGAGGTTGACTTGGGTCACAAAGATCTTGGTGGGGTCAGAAAACACCACTACCTGCTTCCTTAGCTCTGATGATGATGGAATGAAAATTCAAGATAGCGGTGGTAATATACGAAACCTACGGGGTCTATATTTAAGAAAAATGCTGGTTATGGATGCCTGCTGTCAATATTTCTTATATAGGTACTGATATCCCGGGGTGCATATTCGGTGCGTATTCGGGGTGCGAGAGATATGCTTTACGGGCAACCTTACACCCCGGCGTCTGAAGACCCGTGACTGTTGGTGACTGTGAAAAGTTACTGATATAATTTTTAATCCTTTATCAATAAAATATGCCCGTCTAAAAACATCCAACCCACAAAACATATTAGTAAAGTATATTAATTACTCTGTGCTAAAATCTAACAACATTTCTAGGCATCAGCATGTCTTGGTAAACCAGGCGGAGGATATTGAACGCACTCTACATTATGTCCTAGACAATTTGCGGTGATTGCAATTTTGTCCCATCCTTATACTTCACATTTCACATTTCCTGTCCAATGTCCAATCATGTGGTCAAACGTAATAACCGACATAGCTATCAGATTAGCTTAGAATAGCATTTCAGGCAGAATAGCTTTTGATGCTAGCTCGGAATGCGTTGAATTTTGTGAAGCCGACCTTTTGTTTGCATCGGTTTTCAAGTGAAGTTCGAATATCGATAATTACCTGTCGACAAACAGATAAAAAGTCAAAAATTCTGAATATCACACTTTCGGCATCGGTACTGTGTCTAGAACACATATTAACTATTTAAAAAAAAAACAATGTACAGTTTTCAATTCGTTAGGATATGTATAGATTAAACGTTTTTTAATGCCCTTTCAATGTGGGTTAAACCTTGGAACAGAAATTTAAACAATTCAGAATTCGCTAGAATTTACTAACGATAGGAATTGCGATCAAGGCGAACTAAACTGCGTTACTACAGTTTACCCAATTAATTTTATTGGGTACAAAGTGAGAATATGGTTTTTTCGTATACTTACAAAGTTTCAAATCAACTTCAACGTGGCAACGCCGCCAGTCTTCTGGGCAAGACATTACCGGTACATACGGTGATGATGCGAAGAAATTCTATGACGCATGTATGTAAATACCTGTCCTATAGGTTCAATTTTCTGTAGAGTTTGTAAGTAATTGTAAGTTATCGTAATAATTATTATTTAATTTAAAAAAATAGATAGATAGATAATTCTTTATTGTACACCAAAAAATTACAATAAAATATAAGTAGTAGGTAGTACGTAAACAGTTGAATGTACAATGGGCGGCCCAGGATAATTGGTGTGGGTGTGTCAAAATGCTGATAGATATTGGGCCCAAGGCCCATTTTCCTCTGAAGACTTGAGTAGACACTTTCACATTTCTACGTTTTTTGATATACATAATACATGGTAATTTTTTTAAAGAATATTAATAACCGAAATTACTAATATTCCCCCTAACCCCTCCAGCTAAGCTAAATTGCTTGTATTAGAAGTGCGTTCACGTCGGTAATTTAATGGCCAGGATTCGAACCCGGGACCTATCGATCGTAGAGTCGACTCCTTATCCACTACGCTTCAAATCAATATCATATATCAAGTTTCCAAGTTTTCAAATAGTGCTAATTTATCATCTTCTTCGCGTAAGTCCTAGTCGCAAATAGAATGCTAAGCGGATGCGGGAGTTCCTCACACGAACTCCACACATCCAACGCAGCATATTCATCTTTGTGACATGCAGCTCCTGCTTGTGTCGGTTTAGCTAGATGGCTAGCTAGTTGAACTTCAGTTGACAATACATTAATTTGATGATGGAATCAGGATGTGGATAGTGAAAATCTTCAACAGCTACTAGCACACCCTTCGAATTTGGACTCATTTGGTTCGTAACAGTCCCATACATCACATTGAGTAAAAAGCGCGTTTTTAGTTCATTAACCTAAATATTTAAAAGTGAAAATGTCGATTTTCCAATAACTGTTTAAGCATTTATATTATATTTAAAAGGTATAAAGGAAATATAATAAATTGCCGTAATTATGGTTAAGCATTAACGAATATAATTACCGTTACATAGTTATTGATATTTTGATGTTATTGTTGCAGGTGCCCAGGATAATTGGTGTGGGTGTGTCAAAATGCTGATAGATATAGGGCCCAAGGCCCATTTTCCTCTGAAGACGTGAGTATACACTTTCACATTTCTACGTTTTTTGATATACATAATACATGGTAATTTTTTTAAAGAATATTAATAACCGAAATTACTAATATTTCCCCTAACCCCTCCAGCTAAGCTAAATTGCTTGTATTAGGAGTGGGTTCACGTCGGTAGTGAATTCGAACTCGGGACCTATCGATCGTAGAGTCGACTCCTTAACTACTAAGCTACCGACGCTTCAAATCAATATAATATATCAAGTTTCCAAGTTTTCAAATATGCTTCCTTCCATCATCATCATCGTTGTTCAAAGCAAAATCAATAAATTAAAAAAAGTTTGCCATGTCATTCGATAGATGGCGTAAGGATCAAGTTAGATGGCGATATGGTTTCGTTCCCACAAAGACTATATAAGGGTGAAGAATTTTGTACAAAATTGGACAATCATATCAGATCAGGTGACAAGTTGTTGTTTTATTTATTTCATCTTAGTTATCCCCAAAAGTTTAAGTTGTTCCAAGTTCAACCCGATTTTTTTCCTGATCTAGCACTGTAATTTATTTGGACTGTAATATAACTCAGAGACAGACCGACAAAATGCTTCGATTGACTAGATTCATGGACCTTTATAGGTTTTCATACACAAAACATGATCGCGTTTCAGAATGAAACGGCGACATCTAGCGAACAACTTTACAAGTAATATCGTCTTAAACAACCGTCATATCGATTTCTCAGTTGCGTTCAAAGTTTGTACTTGGTCACCCATCCTAAGACTGCCTTGGCTAGTGTTGTTTAACTTTGCAATGTGTTAACCTACTCGATTTCTACTAAGACACGAGTCCCTTCTGACGTCCGCTTATTGATTTTAAATGGTATGTTGGTTTTTCCGGATGTAACTGCCGTAATAAATAGTAGTAATAAGAAAATAGATATAAGGTTGAAATGAAATAAATAAAGTAAAGTGGAGAAATATAGGCCTACCCCTAAATCCCGAAAGTATGAAAGGCATGGAATGAAAGTGCGAGAGGAATAAAAGCGAGAACTGATATGGTATTAAAAGACAAGAATGCAAGCGCGAACAATAGATTAATAGAATAAGATAGATAATAAAGAGGAAAACCCTGAGTGGGTTCAAACCAATAGCAAGACTAGATAGTTGACGTAAAATCCGAGATTGGGCTTTGACTATGTCAAAGATGCAAGATTTAAAAGGAATAAAAAATTAACCTTGCCTCTTTTCTCCTTTTTACCCTTGCCACATTTACCCTTTTTGCCCTTTCCACCTTCCCGCTTTTTCAAATTTCCCGTTTTATAATCCTGCATCATTTCTCCTTTTTACCCTTGTCACATTTTCCTTATTTACCCTTGCCACTTTTCCCCTTTTTACCCTTTCTATATTTCCCCTTTTTACCCTTTTATAGTGTATGTGTGTGTGCAAGTCACACACAGTAGAAGTGAAACTTCTGAAAAGTCCCTGATAAAAAAAAAACTATGGACTTATTTTTTCGTTTCATCGAGTTTAAAATTCACAGATTCACGATTCTAAAGAAGTTTCACTTCAAAAAAAACCTGCCGTCTGATTTTTCAACCCTGAGAGGTAAAGCCTGCTCTTGAACCTCGTTCGTTATGTAGCAGGTGCACTTACTTACAGGTGACTTCCATCCGTAGTTTAAATAATTTTCCTCAGAAATTACTACGTGCTAAAATCTAACAACATTTCTAGGCACTTAGAGAAGCATGTAGTAATGGTGGTGGTGGTGGTAGAAATTTGATGACACAAATTTGACCCAAAATTCGGCCGGGTGGGTACCACCGTGCACGATTGCGAAAAACCCTCCATAGTAATCCAATTTCGGTTTGATTGCGTTCAGGGGTCAGCAAGTGCATAACCGGGCAGGGGGATTGTGGTCGCAGCACTAGTGGGACCGGTGGGTGTCACGCGGTGCTGCGACGACAATCCTCTTCTGATGAGGCCGTCAAGCTGAGTGCCACCATTGTTAACATGGTACGTGTATGTAATGGTTACCCTCTTTCCTGAGACTTTACATTCAGCTTACCATCAGGCGAGGTGAAGTCAAATTGACGTGTCCTAAATATATAAAAAAAAATAGAAATACAGAGAAAACGTGCCTAATGACCAGGTCAAGAGATTAAACCTGGTAGGGCGTGGCACGTAGATTAATACTTCTGTTGAACTTTCATATCGCGATGCAGTGTTAGTTATTCCGAAGTAGTTCAGCTAATCTTCGCTAGATAACGCTAATATAATATTGTATTACCACACCAGTTAATAATTATAGTTAAGCACAAAAGATTGATGAAATATATGAAACGTATTACGTCAATTATGAGGTAATACGTGCATTGATGCTGCTGTGGAAAGATTTGAGGTCAGTGTAATAGGAGCTATTGTTATCCATATTTAAGTTGACACCGCTCGCCATTTTAAATAGCGTAGCATCCATGTTGTAGGATAATCGGGAAGTCGAATAATATAATATAGTCGAAAATTGCAAAGCATATGATAGTATAGATTTTAGTAATCGTCAGAGCAATTTTTAGGATTATTATTATATTATAGGAGGACGACCTCTGTGGCGTAGCGGTAGTGCGTTCGACTGTTAAGCCAGAGGTCGCGGGTTCGATTCCCGCTCAGTGCAAATATGTATATTCGCATTGGTCTATGTAAAATATGTATTTATTAAAAAAAAAAAGTATTTAAGTATGTTTGTCCGCATTCTAGAACCCATATGACAAGCTCTGCTTAGTTTGAGTCTAGATGGCGTTATGTACATTGTCCTACAATATTTATTTAATTATTATTTATTATTGCAAAAATCCAAGTTTGTTTTGGACAGTTTTGAAATCTGTACCCATGCTCTTTGGTTGATAGTTTGCTTAAGAAAATCATGAAATACAAAAGATAGTAGTCGTTAGCTCATTCGCGTACCCCTCAAATCTACGCTCATAAAGTGATAGTCATTCGTGATTTATCTAAGATGGATTTTTGCAATGATCCTAAAAATAGCTCGAATGATTGCAAAAATCTGTCTTGGTTCTTCGTCCCGGTCCCTTATATCCAACTGCATTCACAAAAATACAATTATGTGATGTTCGAACATATTTCGACAAAAATGTACGATGGAAAGGTCGCGCTCGCGTTAACGTGAGTGAGACCGGTTATTTTTAACTTCATAAATTATTTGCATTATAAATTACGACACATCACAGTTTGCATAAAATTATACGCCTATTTTATACTGGATATATTAATATGAACATAAAACAAAAAAACTTTCAAGAACGGATATACTTACTAATAACTCGTGTGCCGCGGATGGGCAATAGAAACTAGACTTAATATATGTAAATATATGTTTTATATATTTACTAAGGTGGCAAACACTTCAATCTATATACAAATAAATGAATCGCAAAAGTTTATGTACGCGCATAGCTTCCGAACGACGGAACCAAATGGGATAATTTTATTTTTTTGAATTCGGTATAATGAGAACAAAGTTTGAATGAAATTATTTTTTGGAAAATCCACGGGTAAGGTCCTATAATTGCACCCGGACGAAGCGGGCGCGCAGCTTTTTTTTTTTAGCTTATGCAAACCTAAATGGCCTATACCTAAATGGCCCCTTACATCACCCTGCGACGTATTAGTATATAATAATGTATTTCTATAGATATAAATATATATATATATAAATAATAGTGTCTGTTTCTAATATGAAAATAATAGTTTAAATGCATAAATATGAATGTATACCTTTTTTTTACATGTGGAAACCCCCACGGGCTTCACCCCATCGGTGCCGACGATGGGGTGGGCATGTCGGAATCGAACTGACTAAAACCACCCGGTGTCCTCCCCAAGTGTCCGTTGCCGGGCACCCCGGGTAAGCCCTCGAAAGGATAACTCCAGGGTTACCGGCGGACTTTGGCCGCCACCGCGGCCTCGCCTAGTAGGGTCGGGTTTTATCCCGCGTCGGTGAGTTGACAGGCGTGTGTAGGACACACACGACACGCCTCCGCCACGGCCTGCTTCTGTAAGGACGGCGAGTCGGCCAACTGCCGTCCTCAGGCCCCGATCAGCAGGCGTGCAGCTAGTTTATAATATTTCTTATGTTCATTTTACTGAATTATACTTACTCACTACTATTTCCTCATCAAAATCATCACCTCAGCATTATTCCCGGTTGCTTTCACTGCGGAGGGTGAGTCCGCTTAGTCCTCTTCCTCCTGTCGGTTTGGGTTATGCGACTACCGTCTTACCTCTCAGCCTCAGGAGGAACAGACTGCACCAGAGACTTTCGATCAATCAGCAGGTGTACTGGTTTGTAGCAAAGGTTGATTTGAACCCTAATGTCATAGTGGGGCAACATACATCCGGCGGTCCTGTATCATGGCAAAGGCAAACAATTTTGTAAAATCTGGACTATAAATTTTGTTGTTACAAGCAAACGAATTAAAGAGATGGTCACATATCTATACGACCATTTTTTTTGCATATGAAACATTTGTATCCCCTCATGGGGGCTATGGCGTGGCTATGTCGGCATCGGACCTACTAAAACCACACAGTGTTCCGTCACGATTATCTATCTACCTATGGGGAAATTCCCTAGGGTCCCACCAGGTATTTGCTGTAATACGCAGACTCACCATAGAGTGCAGAAGGCGTTGCCCCTCATCTTAGAGACAGGCGCGCGGAAAAACCTGAATAATGGTTGTATTTGGTTTGCCAAATAAGAATCTTTGATTGCAGATTAAATTTTGATGAATACCAAACCAATACCAAACCTGATACTTAAGGACATTAAGTTAATATTATGTATATTATTATAATATTATGTGTGCAAGAAAAAGCAATTTAAAAAATAACACTTATACAAGTAATATACATATTCTTAATAGCATTTTAATAAATATTAACTACAATAATAATAATTCATCACTTTTCGAAAATATCAATTTTATAAATATGAATTTGAAAAAGAAACAGTTTGCAGTTTTATTTTATAAGTTGAAAGTGTTGCAAGTCGTATTCTTGTATGCAGATTATGGTAATGAGCATGTTTAATGTATTACTTATCTAAGAGTGGTGAAATCATTCGAAGTTTTTAGACTAAAGAATGTTTTCCTACCCAATAATTGAATTGCGGAACATTCTCGTCTTATCTGTTACACGAACTTAGTTCTAAATTTGAATGCAATAGTTCATTGCCCTATCCCCCGCCGCGATTTGCAAAAATGAATAATAGTTACAAAAACTAACTGCTATCGCTTTTGAAAACCTACACTTAGCACCAATAATTTTTTATAATTTTAATATACTTACCCAAGTGACACTTGCTCAATAAAGCCCAATCTATCAACATAATCATCAATTAAAGTTTCTCTATCTAGTAGTTACATGGGAACATAGGGACTGAAATACATGCAGGTCCAACGCATAACCTTTCTTTTTTACTTCGACGACTTTTGCAATGTGTTACTTACTGGCTATACTCCATCTGTGATCAGTAAATTCCACATTATGTTAGATGTACTACTGTACTTACTGTGCCTAACCGGTCAAAGCAAAAAAAAAACAAAATGATTACAATTAAACCGTACATACTTAAAATTAAAAAAGTTGTAACAGTTGACCTGCGCTGCGTTATGAACACTGGGCATTTAGTTTTCGCGAATCACTGACCGGGTACTGTCCTTTATTATATATTCGTTTTAAATTTGGTTTATTTAAATTCAACTATTATTTCGACAAAACTGTTTTATACATTTATTTTACTGATGTTTTTATTGAATTACTTAGCCTATGGACTTTTAACAAGTGTGTTACGTATTAAGTGTCATTATTGCTTAAAACTAGTTATTAAAGTGTATAAAATAAATTAGTTTTGGTTAAGTGATACTTCGTTTTTGTGTTGTGAAGTGACGTTATATTCAAATTAGAGTGGATGCTTTCAATTATATATCTCGCAAGTAGTAAATGTGAGTATTTATATGGTTTTATATTTAATTTTATTAATAATGTATTTTTAACATTAATTTCGAATTTAAAATAAAAATGATGGTTAATGTTAAGTATATCAGTAATTTAAGTGTACAATATAGGCTGGATTGAACTGAGTTTTACTTGGGAGTAATACATGTTCAGGCAGTGTATTTTTAACTGATCTCGGTTTCTATCGTAGGTGAAATCTGCTCATAACGCTATTTATTATAAAATGTTGTAACGCAGTTTATTTTTTGATTGCAGTTCCCATAGTTCGTGAAATCAGCCTTTTTTTTTAGTTTTAGTGTGGAAACACCCACGGGCGTCGGCAACGATGGGGTGGGCGTGTCGGAATCGGACCGACTAAAACCACACGGTGTCCTCCCCAAGTGTCCATTGCCGGAATAAAATTTATTGAGGCAAACAACACTTTCGGAATAGCGTATAATAACGAAGTTTAGCTATAATTGTTCTTGTCTTAATAATATCTGCAACATATCTCTACCTACTATACAATACGTATCTAGATCAAAATTAATAAGCTAAGCTTGTAATAATGGGTTCTAGAATAGGTACTGATAAACAAAGATACATTTTTCATGCAAATACACAGATTAGTTTAAAACAGCAGTTATATTATTAAAATTTATAAACACAATTATCAACTAAAAGGTACCAAACTACCAAGCTGATCTCCGAGAGACAGAACACTTTTCAAAACCGAACCATTCCGATCTTAAATAAATATAAATATAATTATTCTACGACATTCTACACAGCGCTTTCTAGACCCAAAGTAAGCATAGTTAACTAGCTTGTGTTATGGGTTCCAGAATGCGGATAAACATACTTATATACTTTTTTTTTTGTAAATACATACATATTATACATAGAAACACCCAGACCAATGCAAATAGACATATTCATGCATACAAATATTTGCACTGGACTCTTCTTCTTCCCGATATGCTAAATGAAAAGACGGATACTGTACACATTATAACAAGTTGAATTCCTGAGACGAGCTCAGCCGAATACAAGGGATTTTCGATTTTGCGATTATTATTTTTTTTGCGATTTTTTTTTTCTTGCAATGGTTCACCCCAACACGAATCTATTACCGAAAACAGCAACTCGATAGCTCATCTCCTTCATACCCAACACCGTGACAGAAAATTGGCAACGACGACGTCGACGACGACGTCGACGACAACTCCTTAGCAATAGGGCTTTTCTAAAGAAAATCCCTAAAAAGTAGCATATGTAATGAAATAATAGCATGTTTGTGAACAAATTATATAATTACTAGCTAATGCCAGCGGCTCCACCCGCGTGGAAATCTGTTTCCGTTCCCGCAAGCCACGGGAACCTATTCCAGGGATAAAATATGGCCTATTTGTTATTCCAGGCTAATCTATCCTTGCACCAAATTTCAGCCAGATCCGTTCAGCCTTTAGAACGTGATTGACCGAACATTTTCACAAACATTGTAAATGCCCCTTCTAAATCTACACTTGGGTCGCAAGTCCCAAGCACTGTCCCGAGTTCGCAACTCAGCAACGCGATGGTCCCGGCACCCGCACGGAGAATCCATGGATTGCTAAGAATATCCGTCTCTGTTAGTTCGATTAGTAGGATCTAAGAAATAATTGTAAGTAACAGAAATGGCTATGAAATTATTGTACGTAAGCAATATATTTCAGGGTTACAAGTGAAAAATAATGATTCTGATTCTGTTGCACATATCACTAAACTTAATTATTGTTTCAACTAACTACTTTGCATTTAATTAAATTCCAACTCCAATGAGATACCATTTCGTTAGATATTACTGTAGGTAAAAATGTGTATAGCTGGAATGAAGTTGATGGACCGAATGAGGAACAGCGTGGTAAGTAAACATTGCGGTATGATAGAAGATGTAGTGACCAAGATAGAGAAAGGGAGGCTTAGATAGTTCGGACCAGTAGAGAGGATGGGCGAAAGAAGATTGATAAAGCTATGAGGCGAGGATATAATTATGAGTCGTCCAGTAAGAGTCGATCTAGGCATATGTATATCATTCAGATCGAGGAATGTCAGGCCAAGAGTACTCGCAACCGGCGAGAATGTATGAAAACAATTATGAATGATTTGGAAACGTGTGAAGTCTATCTACGCCAATAGGAAAGAGATATGCATGTCGGTGAAAAATACACAGTTTGTAGTCTATTCTCTATTGTTTGGATGGGTCAAAATTTTAATTTAGTTATTTTGAGTATCATTAAAAGTATATTTGACAATAGAATCAGCAGCAAAAACTATTTTAACTAGTTGATCCGCTTCATTAACAAATCGCAATCATAGGACAGCACCCACAATGTGAATGACGGCCACACCTTCTGAACTTCACCCCGGTATACCATCAGGCATGTTGCAGTCAAATTGATGTACCAAATATAAAAAATAAAATAAGAAAGCAAGCCTGAAATTAAGACTGCGTTCAAAAACTCCTCAACTTCTAAACTTATTTTAATATTTACACGCATACACCCACGCCTCCGAGCCATAACTATGTTACCATCCACATTTCAAAGCTATGTTTTTGTACACGATATTCTCGTAATGTCATATCCGTACCGTACGATTATCGATCGTGTAATCATTACGTAAGACGCTATCATGCAACAAAGCCTTATGCCTATGTTATGCAGCTCATCCGATGGACGATATAATCTTATAATGATTGTTGACCGTACAAAAAAATATTTTGTTGTATCATGTATAGGGTTGTTAGATCAGAAAACTGAGTTATCTTTGGGAAATTATAAAATGACGAAGGAACCTATATTTGAATCTAGATCAAGTCAGAGTAGTCCAGTCAAAATAGACATTTGACTAAGGAATAATTCGCATAGAGCTGAAAATTGGCAGATACGTTAAATACATCGTTATAAATAAAATGACAAAAATCCCCATCGATCCTACTTCTGCATTGATTGAATTGATTGAATTATTCCTTAGTTATGACTTATTTTTTGTCTATTTTGACTGGACTAGAGTCAAGTTGAAACCGGCGGATTTGCAGAAAACGCAAAAATATATAACGACAGTAGAGGAAGCTCGTGAAGTGTGTATGAACAGAAGCAGAAGGGCTGTTGCTGCTGTCGTTGGACTCATTTTTTTTTTTTTTTTTTTTACGTGCGGAAATCCCTTCGGATACCCCCCCGCCGGCCAGCGGGGGTGGTTATGTCGTGTCTCGACTAAAACCGCACGGTGTCCTCCCCAAGTGTCCGTTGCCGGGCACCCCGGGTAAGCCCTCGAAAGGATAACCCCAGGGTTGCCGGCGGACTTTGGCCGCCACCGCGGCCTCGCCAGGTGGGGTCGGGTTTTATCCCGCTTCGGTGAGTTGGCAGGCGTGTGTAGGGCACACACGACACGCCTCCGCCACGGCCTGCTTCTGTAAGGACGGCGAGTCGGCCAACTGCCGTCCTCAGGCCCCGATCATGGAGGTCGGTAGTCCCGGGCGTAGATGAGTCTGCGGCGTCCTCGCCGCAGACTGCGAAACTCGGGGGGCAGGGTTCTCTCCCGCTCCCTCTCCGCCGTCTCTTTCGCGCGCATTACCTGCTCGCAGAAAGAGGCGGCGGCGTGCCACTTGCTCCCGTCGGAAACCACGGCCCTCACCATGGTCTCCAACGAGAGAACGTCCACGCCCAGGACCGCAACGAGATCCCGGCGTTGACTCGCCCACGCAGGGCTCTCCACCAACGTGTGAAGCGCCGTGTCTTCGCCAGGATCCTCGCAGTGCTGGCACTGCGGCGTTGTCTCCCGGTGGATGCGCCACAGATACTTACCGAAACACCCGTGTCCGGTAACCATCTGGCACATCCGGTAGGAGAGGTCCCCATGGTCCCTCTCCAACCACTCCTTCATGATCGGTCTCACCGCCGCAATGGTGGATTCCCCCCACCTTGGGTGCTCAAGTCGCACCCTCCATGTCTCCATGAGTTCCCGGTGGAGCTGGGACCATTGAGCCCTGATTTCTCGGGGCTCCGGCCTATGGCCCCGCTCCGGCGCCTCCTTGCGCCACTGGTACAGCAGCGCAAGGGCTCTCGCTTCCAGGTCCCATGGAGGGGTCCCGGCTAGGAGACATGCCGCCTCGACTGAGATCGTGCGATACCCCCTGATGACTCTGACGGCCATCGCTTTTAACGGGCTGTTTAATACAGCCACGTTGCGGGCCGCCAGAGTCTCCGCCCATACGGGGGCCCCGTATAGGGCCATGCTTCGCACGATCCCCAGGTACAGTCTCCTAGTGGGGGCGTTGGGTCCCTTAACGTTGGGCATCAGCCGCGATAGCGCGGCCGCAGCCCCCCTCAGTTTCGGGACCAGACTTCGGAGATGAGGTCCGAAGTCCCATCGGCTATCGAGTACGAGCCCAAGGTACTTCATCGTGGGCTCGATGCCGATGCTCACGCCCCCTACGGTTATGCTGGTTCCCGCAGGTGGCCCACTCCGGGGCCCGTGAAAACACATAGCCTCGGATTTGTGGAGAGCCACCTCGAGTCCCAGCCGCCGTATTCGACCCACGACTTGAGCAACCCCTGCCGTGGCCTTCAGTGCCGCGCTTCGGTACGTTGCTCCCCGCGCCATAACGAGGGTGTCGTCAGCATAGCAGACTATGCTGACACCCTCGAGCAACGTACCGCGCAGCACCCAGTCGTATCCGATGTTCCACAGGAGTGGCCCTAGGACCGACCCCTGCGGAACACCGCACGACACTTCTCGCCGCCCTGGCCCTAGCCAGCTCGGGTAAACTATGGCCCTCTCGGATTATGCCTCGACAATGCGGCGGAGGTAAGGAGGCACTCCGTGATACGCGAGCGCCTCCCTTACACAGCTCCAGGGTAGGGTGTTGAAGGCGTTGGCGATGTCCAGAGACACCGCCACCACCACCCCACCCCGCGAGACTACTTCCTCCGCCAGGCGCCTAACGCGCATGATCGCTTCCACGGTGGAGCGCCCCCGGCGGAAACCGAACTGGTTGTCCGACAGGTCTGGCCCCACGTTCGTGAGATGCTCGACGAGGCGCTCTGCAATAATCCGCTCAAAGAGCTTGCACACCTCGTCGAGCAACACGATCGGCCGGTAACCGGATGGTTGATCCGCCGGCCGCCCCGCCTTCCGGATAAGGACCAGTTTCCCCGTCTTCCACGCCTTTGGAAACTGGCCCCTTTCGAGGCATGCGCTAAAGAGCGCCACCAGTCGAGGCCCTAGCTCCTCAAGGGCCAGGAGTCGTTGGACCCATGGCATAAATTGTTGGCGTGCGATTGTGATCGTGAGATTTGAGTCTCTTTTCGGACATAATATCATTGAGTTTTTCTCGGTATACCTATTGACATGGTTGTATACGCCAGTAGAGTCACCCGCTTTTATGCAGAATTGAAAAAATGTATGAAGAAATGTGGGTGTCATACCACCTCCAGTTAGCCCGTTGGGAATCAACTTCAACCGTGCGCTACCGCATCCCTTTGCTCGCATTCAATACTTACTCGCCAGCCTTACAGAAGCAGGTCAAGACGGAGGCGTGTCGTGTGGGTCCTACACACGCCTGCCAACATCCGGGTTGCACCTCGGGACAATGGACACTTTATTTATTTATTTATTGGGACATAAAACAGTTACACGTTAGGTACATTGCTAGTATAAAATTAGAGTAAGTTATAACTATTGCGTTAACGTACAACCCACAGCAATATCCGCGACATAATATATGATAACTAACAATTATGTTAAAAAAATCGTGCGCACTTCATGTTGAAGTTGTATTATACATGTTTAGGTAAAAAGACAAACAAAATAGTGAAATAGCAAAAAAAAAAACTTTTAACAATGTTTTGCCCAAATTCTGTTTTGCCCACCAACCTATGCTCCCAGAGACAGTGGGATGAGCCGCTTTGCAACATTTTAAGACAGCAATTAATTAATACGTCCTCTAATGTTGCAGAGCGTGCTCGCCTTTTGGCTGTGGGAGAATGGGAGTCTGGTGTGTGGCTTCAGGCTCTTCCGTCGTCCAACATTGGCACCATGTTGGACGACACGACATTCAGAATTGCAGCCTGTCTTCGTTTAGGTGCTCCCTGTGTTGCTCCTCATCGTTGTCACTGCGGAGAAGCAGTCGACAGTCTCGGGCACCACGGCCTATCATGCAGCAAGAGCGCAGGACGCATGTCACGTCATGCACATTTAAATGATTTAATCCGCCGGGCTCTTGTCACCGTCGGCGTCCCAGCCATCCTTGAACCAGTTGGTTTGGTGCGCGATGATGGCAAGAGACCGGATGGTATGTCTTTGGTGCCTTGGAAGATGGGCAGGCCTTTGGTGTGGGACGCAACATGCGTCGACACCCTTGCGCCTTCCCATCTTCCAAGTACGACGGGCTGCGCCTGTGCTGCTGCGGCATCTGCGGAGACCCTCAAACGGCGCAAATATGATAATATAACCAACAATTATATATTTGAGCCGTTTGGGGTCGAAACGTTGGGTTCGTGGGGTCCGAGCGCACGGTCGCTTTACACGGAAATTGCAAAGCGACTGGTCGATGCTTCGCGTGACCAAAGGGCTGGCCTGTTTTTTGCCCAAAGGATTGGTATTGCCATCCAACGGGGTAATGCCGCCAGCCTTTTGGGTACGTTACCAGTCGACATCGATGGGGAGGAATTCTTCGACACCTGACCCCTTTTTCCTTTCCCTTCCTTTTTTTTTTAAATCTTGTAAATATTTTTATTTATTAATTTAGTTTTGTTTATCTGTATATATTAAGTCCGATAGTAGAGATTACATTTGAATTGCTGCAATTTTGAATTTATAGTGTGACTGTGCAAAAATATCAATATCGGCGAGGTATTCGTTGTACGTTTCTACGATATGGCGGAGAGGAGCCCGCACACCGGCATTCGTTCTGCAAATGGCAGTGTAGAACAACCGGGGTACGCGCACCTCGCGCTGCAATACAGTTCTAGGCACCACATAACACAACTGATTAGTTATGCCGCTACAATCAAACCTATTATTGCATAAGCCGTGCAACATCATACACATGAGCAGTTTGCGTCTAGACTCCAAGCTTAAAATGTCGTACTCTTCAAGAAGACAATTGTATGGACATTTCGAGTGGTGAAATTTGTAGTGAATAGATTTTAAAAACTTTTTTTGAACCCTCTCAAGTGCATCTATATACTTGTCATAAATGGGATCCCAAATTGGGACGGCAAAGTTCAATTGCGATCTGATAAGAGTCATGTATAAGAGTAGTAAGGTTGATGGGCGCTTTAAATCTTTGGAAGACCTCATGACGAAGCCGTACATTCGGAATGCTTTACTAACAATGTTGACAATATGTAAATCTAGATGTAATTTTGAATCAAGAGTAACGCCCAAGTCACAAATGTAATCAACCCTCTCCAAAACAATATCATGCAAAGTGTAGTTGTGTGTTATGACTTTCTTCTTTTTGGTATAGGTTATAACTTTACATTTGGGTATGTTAAGGTGTAACCTGTTAGTGGAACAATATAGAGAAAGCCGGTTAAGGTCATCCTGCAAAAGTGCGCAATCGAATGTACTAAAGCACTCCTTATAAATTTTAATGTCATCAGCGTACATTAGAAACTTAGCGTTAACAAAGCAATGGCCAATGTCGTTCTTGGGGAGAACATCGTATGGTTTTGGTCGGTTCGATTTCGACACACCTATCTCATCGTTGGCACCGATGGGGTAGAACTCGTGGGGGTTTCCACATGCAATAAAAAAAAGGCGCTTACCAAATCAAATATCCTGGTAATCACTTACAATCAGTCAGATCGTGTGCTTGCTGCCATCTTATTCCTAAATATCGTTCTGTTTTTAACATGTTCGATAGTGCAACAACGGTTACCTACAATAAAAACAGGTATTCCCCACAAGCAACTATTGTTGCCGGTGCATCCATCAGGTATTGATGGATGATTTCATAACTAAACGTAACGAATGTTAACGATTTGTTCTTAGATAGTATTATACAAGCTTATAATGTAATATTCTTGATGTTGTTATAATGCAAATACTTACCCATCTCCACCTGCATTTAATTCTGATGCTGTTCACAAAGGGATACAAAGATTAGACCTATTCTCAGGCCTACCAAATACACACAAAAAAATCTCACGCCGTCTCGTGTCTACAGACGCCGGGGTGTAAGGTTGCCCATAGAGCATATCCCTCGTACCCCGACTGACCCTGGGCCATGTCCGGTTTCGAGATGGCCCCCTCGGGTTTGAGAACCATGGTGTCCCCATCTTGCCCCGGTTTGGGGGAGGGGCACTAGTCGCCCCACCGTCCCGGCCTGCTTCTGCCGGGGTGACAGGCGGCCTCACCTGCCACCCCCAGGCCTGCGCTCATGGAAGATGGAGGTCGTTAATGCATTTAATGGATACCTTTTATACAATCAGAAAGAACACAAGTCGCGGTACAGTCTAACGGTTCTAATGTCACCTAAAAGGGCGCCAAATTCTCTCTGACATTTTATATCAAGTGGTTGTCAATGCTTGGTTTTGGCAATGAGGTTGCGTTCCGGACACATTCCATCTAGAAAGTTCAACTCCTTCTTGGGCATATCAACTTCGCCAAACTGCGAAATATGTGGAGCGGTAGAAGATGTGCAACATATTCTGAAGGAATGAACCAACAACTGAGAGAGGTTCTACTGAGGAGGAATATAACCGCAATTGGACGATGCAATAGTACCCTGGCAAGTCCTATGTCAGATACAGTACAGGACTGTTACTCATTATATTGGGAATGCCTAAGATCTGAATACTACTCCTACGATACTGGCTATGATGGAGCGACATAGTCATATTGTGGCTAAGGTCCTTAAATAAATATTTAAATAAAAAAAGTGGTGTCAACTCTTATGTTCCATTCGGGAACCAGTGAGCAATTCGCCACACTCCCAACAGAAGAACCCTATAATACTTTATTATTATAGTTTAGTGCGAGTTTACGATTCGGAAATCAAACATTGGACCTCATGTATGTGGCACTCGCCACCGCTGCGTTACTAATTATTTTGAATAATAATAATATTCTAGGACATTCTACACGAGTCTAGTCAAGATAGCGTTGTAATATAGATTCTAGAGTTCGGATCAACATACATATCTGAGGGCCAATTCTCGTATTAAAAAGATGTTCAACATTCAGTCTCAATTATCGATCTCCCAAATGTCAAAAAAGCGGATAAGGGCGAGTCGGACTCGCCCATGAAGGGTTCCGCAGCAAGTAAAATAATAATGTTTTTTTAATATTTGAGTTGATTGAATGAAAGGTAGACCGATATTTTTAGCAATCCTTGGATTCTCCGTGCGGGTGCCGGGTCCATCGCGTTGCTGAGTTGGGAACTCGGGACAGTGCCTGGGACTTGCGACCCAAGTGTAGGTTTAGAAGGGGCCCCTTTTGTTGATGTACATCAACACTCACCCAAGTTCCCCTCCCTGCCTAACCAAATTTGATACGAACCTACTAGTGCCGCTTTAGACATTCGTTCTAGTAATGAGCTTATTGTAGCTCTCGATAGGCCTAGATCTTTAAGTATTTACGATTTTATTTTTATTTTTAAGATTTTGCTGGTATACCTCTCGCTCCCACTTCCACTGCATACAAATTAACCACGTTACCGTTTTTGATTAATTCGTTTGTGAGATCATAGTATTTATTTTTCGTTATTGTGTGGTCCTTCGGTATATTTGTTTCCCACGGTACAGTAAGTTCCACAAGAACCACATGTTTTAACCTCTTAGAATATAGGAATATGTCAGGTCTAGATGACGAAACCCCAACATCCTCCGGAATTTTATAGTGCTTTTCATACGTGTCGATCGATTAGGAGAGTCCAATCTGGGGCAGTATCTAAGATTGAATAAGGTTTGTTCCTGGATGTTATGGATGAACCTTCAGACACAAAGTTGATATGACGTCTGTTAGTAGTCAATCCTTTTTGGGCTCTAGCTACTGCCAGACTCATTGCTTCACGTATGATGATAAGCACCTTATCGTGGCGGCGTGAGTAATGGCCTCTATCCAGAAGCACCCTACATCCTACTAATATATGTCTAGCCGTCCCTATTGCCTCACTACAAGTATAACATTGTTTTTCTGTGGCCTTCCCCCACCTTACCAGATTACTCTGGTCTGGGAGGGTCATCTGAAAGGCGTTAAGATAGAATTTTAACAGGGCCGGCGGGCGTGCACCCGATATTTATCATTTTCGTCTTGTTTTAGAAAGGACTTAAGTATATCCTGGTCCCTTTCTGGCTCTCGTACTCCCAACCCCACTCTGTTCGACTGGGCCCCTATCATAAATCGTTTATGGAATAGGAGTCTAGATTCAAGCTCGGACGCGTTATTATCTTTCGGGAGTGCCCTGATTGTGACATCTTGGGATTTACCTAAGATGTGGGCTTTGGTAACTCTAAGGTGTTTATAGAGCTCCGATGGTTTCTTAAGTTTCATCCCAAAATTATTTTGATCCCTAAATAGAGCAGAGGAATCAGCAGAGTGCGCTAGTCCAAGCCACGATTTTAGCGATTTTATGACAGTTGCATCTATTTTCGCCAGTAAGGTTTTACCGAATTCATACACCAGAAAAGGCCAAGTCAGACGTGATGTTAAGTAGTTGTCATATATCCAAGCTTTTTTGATATTGTTTAGTGGTAGCTGATCTATCTTATTTAGGTCATTTATAAACGTATCGACTACTTCATCTAAGGATGGTGTGCGTCCTTTATAGTCTATCTTTCTCCCAAGAAACTTAAATGGCACCGATTCAGCGACTATGGAAACTGGTTTACCCCCAATGAAGAGTCCCGGGTCGTAGGAGGTAAATTTGGTGTCCCGTCTACCCAGACACAGACAGTGACACTTACTGGGCTTCGTCCTCAATCCATTTGTCCACGAACAGAACTCATCGACTTCCTTTAATAGTTCCTGACATTGTTTTGGATTACGCGTCAGAATTGCGAGATCGTCAGCAAAAGCTAAGATGGACTCTGAGTATATGTTATTTACTTTAAACCGATAACCCCATTTCTTTTCGTGACGTATTAACTTGGTAATTAAGATATTAATTACTATGTTAAATGCTATTGGTGACAAGCAGCATCCCTGAAACACAGTTTACGATTTATGACGTACTAAAAAATACTTACTAGATCTCGTTCAAACTAGTTTTCGGTGGAAGTTGACATGATAATGTACATCATTATATTTTTTTAGTTTTATCATTCTCTTCTTTTAGAAATTACAGGGGGGGGGGCATACATTTTACCTCTTTCGAAGTGTCTCTCGCGCATCAATTTAGAAAAAAATATGTTAGAAACCTGAATATCATTTTTGAACCCCCAAAATTTATTGTTTTTTTTTTATATATTTTTGTGTCAAAATCTTAATGCGGTTCTCAGAATACATCTCTTACCAAGTTTCAACAGCATAGTTCTTAAAAATCTTCAGAAAAAAGTTGCTGTGACATACGGACGGACAGGCAGACAGACTTGACGAATCTATAAGGGTTCCGTTTTTGCCATTTGGCTACGGAACCCTAAGATCAAAATTTTGTTGAAAATATTGAAAATGTCGTTATGAGAACACCTTTATTGACATTTGGGAGATTAAAACTAGATTCAGACTGAATTCTGAACACCTTTTTATTACGAGAATTGGCCCTCTGGTATACGTATAAGTCTAGACTGTAATATGTAAAACGTAAAAAATATCATATGTTATGCTTACCTATGACTTTGAGAAGTACCAAAAATTAGAAATGTACCTATAACTACACTTAAATACACCTAGATATATATATATATAGCACCAAATAACCACACATTAGTCATAAAATCATAATTTTATGACATTAGTGAGATGGCCAAGCCATTTATCTTACGCAATGCAAACATTGCGGGGCGTCTCTATTACCCGCTTGCGGTCACTTCCAGTAACAATACATAGTAAATATGTAAATGTATGTATATATTAATTGCCCCATTAAGTAATAAATAGCCCCGTTAATGCGGCGCTTTCGTAGCTAATTTGTGAATAGTTTGGGCGCTGTGTGGTTCTGTACCGTGACTGCGATTGAGATGATTTTTATTGACGTAAAGATGGTAGTTCGAGAAGATGGTTCCCTGGGTCACACAGTGTACAGGAAGCCCACTCACACTGACCGATACCTGCACGCCAGCTCGCATCACCATCCCCGTCAACTGAATTCTGTAGTGACGTCACTTACCGACCGTGCATATAGTCTATGCGACAAGGAGCATTTAAATGCTGAAATTGTACACCTAAGGGGCGTTCTACAGAGAAATGGTTACAAGAAGCGGATCATGCCACCTATACACACCAGAAGTGGACTGCAGCTGTGGGAGCTCCTATATAGGCCAGACCAAACATACTGTCTCAAGCCGGATCAAGGAGCACATCAGGGCGGTCAAAAACACCGAGCCACAGAAATCGGCTATCGCTCAACATCTTTTGGAGGAGGGGACGAATCACTGGATTGAGTTACATAACCCTCAGATTCTCTCGACAGAACGCCACTACATACCCAGAATGGTGAAAGATGCAATTGAAATTAAAAAGTACAAGAACTTCAACCGAGAGGATGGGTTTCAACTGTCGAGTGTCTGGCATCCAGTGATCCGTATGTTCACAAGGCCCAAACAAACTGCAATTCCAAAAACCGCGCGAGACGATACTGTGAGTGTTGTGTGTCGTGAACGTGATTGAGTGCGTAGTGAGAACGCGGACAGTGGTAGTGGTGACGCGCGTCAGAAACTAGTGAGGTAGAGGGTAGACCGATACGGTTTGCCGAGTAACAACTAGCTTGCAGAACTTTAGTACATCCGTGATCATGGCACTTGTAACAGTGCCGAAATATCAGATTCTCGAAAAAGATAATAAACATGGTAAATATCCCGTTTATAATTTTAATTTTAATGGAAATGAGCATGTCAATCTAAAATCATATATATGATTTTTATTATTATTAATAGGTTTACGTTTGACCACAATCTCACCAGCTCCCTCATCATAGGTTGACCCCCGGTAAGGTTTTCACCCCGCAGTATGCTTTCTCCTTTTGATTTGGCTTATACAACTTTAATGGGAGCGACTGCCATCAGACTTCCCAGCAAAGGAAAGTCTGACCAGAGCCTCGTCGATCAGTTAGCACGTTTACCGGTGTGGAGGAACGGGGTGTGACGTTCCTCCAACACAAAGGGAGGATCCTCCGACCAGGCAAGGTGATCACGCCTGGCGGGCCGCGGCCCGACGGTTGTCGTTGGGATGCTGTATATATGTTATACTAGCGCGCCAAATTCACTTTCGCGATTCAGGATTGTTAGTGACGTAGTAGTATCGAAGTAGTTCAACTTGTTGTCGCTAGATGGCGCTGGGTATATGTGGTATCGCCACACCGGCTTCTAGGTGAGGTCGGCCTGGCCCCATAGCTCATAGTGGATCCCATACATCCGCTCGCTGACCAATCGTAACGTGACCACACGCGTTTCTTTTTTCTTTCACTATTTGCCGTGGACGTATTGGCCCACTAAGACCTTCGGGGTTCAAGCCCATATACCTGCAAGCTGATACACCTGCTGATTGATGGACGAGGCTCTGACGCGCAGGCTTATCTCTTGGAGTTGAGGGCTCAGACGGCAGTCGTTTCGGGAAAAGTAAGGAGAAACCAGTAACATATGAGTACAAGAGTATACTCCGTACTGCAAAGTGCGGGGAATAGGTATAACCGGGATTCCGGAGGTCGCTTAACGACTTCCGTCCTCCATGAGCGCAGGCATGGGGGTGGCAGGTGAGGCCGCCTGTCACTCTAGCAGAAGCAAGCCGGGACAGCGGGGCGACTAGCGCCCCTTCCCCAAACTGCGCCAAGACGGGGACACGGTGGTTACCAAATCCGAGAGGGCCATCTCGAAACCGGAGATGGGTCAGTCGGAGTGCGAGGGATATGTTCTAACGGCAACCTTACACACGGCGTCTTAAGACCCGACACGGCGTGCGGTTTTAGTCAGTTCAAGCCCGACATAACCGCCCCCACTGGCCGGCGGGGGGGTATCCGAAGGGATTTCCGCACGACAAAAAAAAGGTTTAAGCGGGATTTGAGCTCAGATGATAATGTGGACGGTGATTAAAACTCGTTTCTAGTGGCGATAGCCCAGTGGCGTACGTAACGGACTGCTGAGACAAGGTGTCGAGTTCGATCCCCAGTCGCCCCGAGTACACAGCTCTGACTTTTCGTTGTTATGTGTGCATTAATAAATGTTAATTATCGCTCGCTTAATGATGTGTCCGGTAGATCGCAATAGGCTCGCCCCCTATTACGTTAGGACCTTAAGATAACTGGCGAATCGTCGGTGTGTAATACACCTCTGCCTACCCATTCGGGGATACAGGCGTGAAGTTATGTTATGATATGTTCTAAACAGAATAATGCCCCTGTTGTTAACTATGATGTGGTCGATGATGGAATGGAATGGAACGTTTGCCTAGAAGCTACCTTGTTTTTTTTTTATCGTGCGGAAATCCCTTCGGATACCCCCCGCCGGCCAGCGGGGGCGGTTATGTCGGGCTTGCACCGACTAAAACCGCACGCTGTCTCGGGTCTTCAGACGCCGGGGTGTAAGGTTACCCATAGAGCATATCCCTCGCACCCCGGCTGACCCTGGGCCATCTCACCACTAACAGCATCGCTCATCCTGTCTCCTCTGAAAGCAGAGGAGTACGGAGAGCGATGTGTTCCCGCCACGTTGGGTATTGGCCGACGATCAATGCCAACCCTATGAACAGGGTGAAGGGGAAGCCATTGACCGCCGCCCAGGGTGTACCGGCCGCTCCGATTCCGTTCCCCCCGGACTGCAGCGGGATCGGAATCGGAGCGACACTCGAGGAGGTTACCCAACACACACCCCTGCCTAGAAGCTACCTATTCACTATATACTGGAAGCAGATGCAGACTTAGGTAAGGAGTTCCACTCTTTATCAGTACGCACAATGAATGTTTTACAAAAACGTTTTGTGCGTAGGAGTGAAATATTCACCATGTAACGATGGCGTGTCGCTGCATGTCTGATGTCTGGTGGTTCAATGATGGTAAAGGCTTGGAGGAATCAAGTTATGCAACTATAGCACACATGAATGTTTGACATAGACGAGTCCTGAATGGCTGTCTGTCTGTCTATTTCAATTTCATCTTTATGCGTATGTTAACGTCAAAATTAAACGTTTTTACATTGACATTTATTGTCAAATTCGCAAGATAATTCATAGAAACTTTGAAATAAAAATTAGGAGATGGCCCAGGGTCAGTCGGGGTGCGAGGGATATGCTCTATGGGCAACCTTACACCCCGGCGTCTGTAGACCCGAGACGGCGTGCGGTTTTAGTCGGTTCAAGCCCGACATAACCGCCCCCGCTGGCACGCGGGGGGTATCCGAAGGGATTTCCGCACGATAAAAAAAAAAAAAAAAAAAAAAGGTAACACAAAATTCACGGCTTCGTCGTTTTCGTACATACTTCTTAAATTTTAAATTAAATTGATGCCTCCACAATTTCTTACCATAATCATAATCGCAGCGTTAGTCCCGGCAGCATTCAACACTCGCAATTGAATTTACCTGAATAAACCTTAGTTTTCCTGATTAATGACAATTTATATTATTATAAATAGCTAAGAATACTCCTGAATAGTTCACCTTACAAACAAAAAAAATATCAAAATAAAAATCGGCTCAGCCGTTCGGAAGCTACGATGTCACACACAGACTCGTCAAACTTATAACACCGACGCAAAAACGTCGGGGGTTAAAAAAATAACGTATAACTTAATCTATTCCTACCACAAACGATGCAGCATTTTACTGTTGCGGCCATTGCCAAGTTCTGCTAAGGGGCCTTAAATTTTGTAAAGAAAACTTTCTACAGCTTTAATTACTGTCACCAACGCCGTTGAAACTTTGCAGTTGAGTAGTGATATAGCCCTTTTTGTATTATTTTACCACCTCTACCATGTCCAGTGCTCTGATGAGGTCTTCCAATTAGTTCCACCTTCTCCTATTCTATCAAGAACAACAAGTGCATGGCTGAGGTGACCTTCATATGGTGGAACCAATTCCATTCAGGATCAAGCTAGACTTGGAATTCGTTATCAACACACGTGTTTCCATAACATAACATAAACTCACGCCTATATCCCCGAAGGGGTAGGCAGAGGTGCTAGCACCCACATTTCACCAGTTTATGTTTAGGTCCCAATGTAATAGGTGGCGAGCCTATTGCCATTAACCGGTCAGTTATAAACCTGCGATAAATACACACATAACTTCGAAAAGCATTGAAAAGTCATTGGTGTGTGCCATGGTAAAACCTGGGATCGAACCCGAGACCTCGTCTCAGCAGTCCATTACCCATACCACTAGGCTACCGCGGCTTCCTTCGTGTTTCCTTCTTCCTATAATCCCGGGACCTTTGGAGGCCGTCATACTAAGAGTCACTTTTGTAGCAGTATTCACATCTCCCATGGTGACCCTCATTCCTGATACTTCCACTCTAGCTTACTATCAGATGAGGTCAAATCATATTGAAATTGACGCGTCAGTAGCTTAGTGGTTAAGGAGTCGGCCTTAGAGGTCGAAATCGAGAGGTCTCGAATTCGAATCCTGGCGCTAACACAAGAAATTTAGCTTAGCTGGAACGGTTAGGTGGAATATTAGTAATTTCGGTTGCTAATATTCTTTTCATCCTTAAGATGTTTGGACATGTCATTTGCAACGAAAACTCTATGGAACGGGTGGTGGTACAGGCAAGAGTGGAGGATCAGTATTGTCGCAGCCGGTCATCCACCAGATGGACAGACTTTATTAAGTTATCAACGAAGTGTTCCCTTACTGTGTGCAAACAGAGAGAGATGAAAAATCTCGAAAAAGTCGCTACTAAGCAATAAGATGATCCATGATCTCGACCACTCCGCCAGGAGTGTACGATTGAGAAGAAGAATATTCTTTCATAAAAAAAAATGCCCCACATAAAAGAAAAGTTCTTTATCATCAGTAAGTCCATGTTTGTATGCGAAATTCCCATTTTAAACTATATCTTTTGTTATCAGATGGTGACTTGCGAGAGCCAAGGCGGATCGCTGGGCGGGTTCCGCCTGGGCCGTGAAGATGAGCCACGGCGTGCGCGTGCGCCCTCCATTTCGTCGCTCTCCTACAAGCAGAAGATCGACGCGCTGTTCGACGACTCGCGCTCCGTAACGAGTCAGTATACGCAAAGCTTGAACAATGAGCTTGAAAGGAGAGATAAGGTGAATATATATACTCATTGTGTAATTTAATAAAATAATACCTTGGTAGTTGTGATATATCTAGTGAATGACTTGCGGCCGTGAAATAGCAGCCGTACCAGAGCCAGATTCATAGCAAGGTCGTTGGACTGGATGCTGGATACGACATTCATATAACTTACTAATATTATAAACGCGAAAGTTTGTGAGTGTGTATGTATGTATGTATCTTTGTTGCTCTTTCACGCAAAAACGGCTGTACGGATCTGGCTGAAATTTGGCACAGGGATAGATTGTAGTCCGGAATAATACATAGGCTACTTTTTATCCCGGGGAATGGGTTCCCATGGATTGCGGGAACGGGATCAGAATTCTACGCGGGTGGAGTATGGTATGGTTCGACTGCTACGACAGGGGGCGCGGGTTCGATATCCGCTCAGTGCAAATATTTTTATGCATGAATATATCTATTTGCATTGGTCTGCGTGTTTCTATGTATAATATGTATGTATTTACAAAAAAAGTTCACAAAACAGTTCAACAAAAAGGTTTCACCCATGTACGTCCTGATCCCGTGGAAATATTGGGGACAAAGTAGCATTCTAGTGAAATAATTTTTGAAATCGTTTCACTAGTTTTAGAGTTTATCGATTATAAACATACAAATCTTATCTTTTTATAATATTAGTATAGATAGATTAAAAACAACTATGAAACGAAGTACTAATTTATATAAGTAGGTACTACGAGGGGCGTAAGCATCGGCATCGAGCCCACGATGAAGTACCTTGGGCTCGTACTCGATAGCCGATGGGACTTCGGACCACATCTCCGAAGTCTGGTCCCGAAACTGAGGGGGCTGCGGCCGCGCTATCGCGGCTGATGCCCAACGCCCCCACTAGAAGACTGTACCTGGGGATCGTGCGAAGCATGGCCCGGTGGCATGTCTCCTAGGCGAGACCCCTCCATGGGACACTTGGGGAGGACACCGTGTGGTTTTAGTCGGTTCATGCCAAACATAACCACCCTCGCTGGCCGGCGGGGAGGTATCCAAAGGGACTTCCGCAAGTAAAAAAAAAATAAAAGTAGGTGCTACGAGACGTTTATATGTATAGTAAGATGTCTGTTGCTATCTAGATATTATACTATTTGGCCTATGTTCCTCTATGCATCGTACTGTATAATCAGTTCCTAATGAGGTAATCTTAGTACCTACGTATATGAATAAGAAATCGTTGGAACCATTGCTCAAGTAGATGTAAGCCAACCAACTACTACATAATTTTGTTTTCAATCTTTGGTAACAAAACATTACACAATTAGGCCTACGAAATGTTAAAAATGTTAATTATAACATGGTCGATGTAAAATTAAATTACTTAAAAAATACATCAATGAAGGGAAATTTCTCAAAAACGAAGCAATAATAAAAATGCTGATTAAGGCGACGGTGTTGCACACGTCCATAGGCGACGGTAATCGCTTTCTATCAGGTGGGTCGTGTACTTGTCTGTCACCTAAGTGGTATGAAAAAAGACCGTTCGCTGTGTTACGGGTGACCTGCCTAACGTAGTGTTGCTTTATAAAACGTTAAACAGCATGCGAGGGTTGTGCGTTCAATGCGGCGGACGGCCTTTTTTTTTTTCGTGCGGAAATCCCTTCGGATACCCCCCCGCCGGCCAGCGGGGGCGGTTATGTCGGGCTTGAACCGACTAAAACCGCACGCCGTCTCGGGTCTACAGACGCCGGGGAGTAAGGTTGCCCATAGAGCATATCCCTCGCACCCCGACTGACCATCCGGTTTTGAGATGGCCCCCTCGGGTTTGGGAACCACGGTGTCCCCGTCTTGCCCCGGTTTGGGGGAGGGGCGCTAGTCGCCCCACCGTCCCGGCCTGCTTCTGCTGGGGTGACAGGCGGCCTCACCTGCCACCCCCAGGCCTGCGCTCATGGAGGACGAAGATCGTTGAGCGACCTCCGGCGCCTGAGTCGCCTGCGACGCGCGGCGAGCATGTTGCGGGCTCGGCGGGCCGGGAGAGTTCTGAACCTCTCCCGGGCGCGCTCCGCCATTTCCTTCGCGAGCATCACATGCTCGCAGTGCGGTGGACGGCCTAGTAACGAAATTTTGTTTTTGCATCTTTGGGGTTGCATATATCATCTTACAGGGTTGCCTAGTGGTTAACGTGTCGGATTTGCGATCAAGAAGTCGCAGGTTCGAGTCAGCATATAAGCAAAGACCACCAATTGCCCTGTGGTTATCCTTTCGAGGGCTTATCCGGGGTGCCCGGCAATGAACTCTTGGGGAGGACACCGTGTCGTTTTAGTCGGTCCGATTCCGACACGCCCATCCCATCATTGGTACCGATGGGGTGAAGCCCGTGGGGGGTTCCACACGTAAAATTAGTAATCCAATTTCGGTCTGATTGCGTTCAGGGGTCAGCAAGTGCATAGCCGGGCAGGGGATTGTGGTCGCAGCACTAGTGGGACCGGTAGGGGTCACGCGGTGCTGCGACGACAATCCTCTTCTGATGAGGCCGTCAAGCTGAGTGTCACCATTGTTAACATGGTACGTGTACATACACGTACCATGTTAACAATGGTGACCCTCTTTCCTGAGACTTTACCTTCAGCTTACCATTAGGCGAGGTGAAACTCTGGCTGATTGTAAAACTATCTCTTCCGAAAGTGCTTATATATGACTCTTCTTCGTCGTAGCGTTGTTCCGGTTGCCGCCTAAGCTACCACTTTGAGGCCCAGGGTTCACTTTTCTACTTCTTCTAACCTTCTTATTTGGCGTATTTGCTATATAAGCCACTGGGAGCATATGGGAGCCACTGCCATCTGACCTCGAGGTCACAGCGCGGGGTGTGCTGCAGGCGGGTTACTTTGAACACGTGACACCCGCGCGCCCGCGCAGGACATTCGCGTACCCGTACAGCAAAGTAAATTATGACAAACGTCTTCGCATCATGTCTGTGCCCCGTCTCTTTGATATACTTTAACAGTGGTAATGTCTGCGACGCGTCTGTAGCGTGCCTGGGTCTAAAGCACGTTCTGATTGTCTCGCCCCTATAAATATAAAATGCACCATAAAATGTATTATCGTACACGTAATAGTTGCTCAATATACGGTATCGTGTATAAACGTTATAGCAACCTTATTGTTTTATGCAAGAAAAATATTTATCTACACTCAAATCGAAAAATTCGAATTACGAATTCAAAGACGATTCTATACGTCTATACGCACTTTATAAACGCATATACATAAAATTAAAAATAAAACTCAGTATAGTACCGCCAACTGTATCATAAAACTCATTATAGCACCGTTATCTTTTTTTTATTCATTAAACTAGTCTAAGGTTTTAGGTTGAATTTAGTTCGAACTGTGAAAAAAATGGCACACGCTAAATTACTTCCTTGTAACCTACCTACTTTGTTTAATTTAAATTTTTCCTATGAGTGAAGATAAAGTAGTGTATGAAACTGCATATAACTTAGGTATACTCGAGTCAACCTATTATCGCAGACTCTTAAACAGACTCTCGTGTTTTAATACCCATTCTTACATGACAGTTGCATAAACTACTATTTTAATTAGTTAAAACACTACATGGGTTGCAATACCTCTATTAAGTATTTACTTTTATGAGTTAACAACCTTCACGGCCATATGCTTATCTAGTTACCAAAGTTTCATTGCATTTGTATTAATCACATATAGGAATCCGATGCGAAGACGATAACAATATAACAGAAATAAACATTAGTTTATATTAATTATACTAGCTTTTGCCCTCGACTGCACCCGCATTGAATTCTGTTCCCATTCCCGCTTCCCATGGGAACTTCTTTCAGGAATAAAAGTAGCCTATATGTTATTTCAGACTGTTGTAATCTATCCCTGTACCAAATAACCAGATCCGTACAGTCGTTCGAGCGTGATTGAGTAACAAACATATAAACATCTTCACAAACTTTCACATTAAATATAAAATTAATAGGGCAGGGTTGGTAAATAATATTAGTAGGCAGTAAGATACAGACACTCCTATAAAAAATTTCAATGAATCTTTTTTTGAGCTGAGTGAGACGAAGTCGAGCGAAAGCTCCTCATACCAGACTTCAGAATTTTCTTTGTCACAGGTCTCCTCCTAAACTACTAATCCAATCAGAACCAAATTTGGCATGATTGAAGAGGCCAATTAGAGGACGGTTTATGGAAGGCCTCTGTGGCATAGCGGTAGTGCATACGACAACTACGTCAGGGGGCGCGGGTTCGATTCCCGCTCAGTGCAAATATTTGTATGCATGAATATGTCTATTTGCATTAGTCTGGGTGTTTCTATGTATAATATGTATGTACTTACAAAAAAAAAATATTTAAGTATGTTTATCCGCAGTCTGGAACCCATAACACAAGCAAGTTAAACTATGCTTACTTTGGGTCTAGAATGCGCTGTGTAAAATGACGTAGAATATTTATTTATTATTTATTTATATATTTTGAAAAAATTAATGCTACCACAGAGGAATGATCACCGTTAAAAAAATTCCAGATGGAATTACATAATAACCGCTCGAGACACTGTGACCAAACTTTACACGCTCAGAAAGCATGTCCAGAGTTGTGACTTTCAAAAAGAATTTTCAAAATCGGACTTGCCAAAGAGGAATGATCACTGTTCAAAATTTTCAAAATCTGATTCCGCAATAGCTGTCAAATCTATTGGACAAATGTCTCACTCAGCTCAACATTGCAAGCAGCGATTCGCCTTGCAGACCTAGTGTATCTAGAACCCGCTTGTAGAAAATAAGAAAGTCTGTCGTTCAATTTTAGTGTTGCGTCGAACAAATCTAACATCACAAAATCTAGATATTCGTTATCAATTATTTACTAGTTGCTGAATCAAGTTATGTTGGTTTTCTTATCAGCTGAATGACTCCTTACACCCCGGCATTAAAGACGAGACATTAGGCATTAAAGTTCGAGTCCGACATAACCACACCCGCTAGCCGACGGAAGGGGTATATGTGGCGATTTCTGCAAAAAAAAGCCACTAAAAGGCGGAGATAAATCAAAAAATCAGGTTCATGAAAATCGGTTCACCCGTTCTTGAGTTTAATTCATAACTTTTATTATAGGCTCTATCCCAACGGACCCTGGGTATCTGTCCCCTCACGGGGTCCGTTGGGAACTGAAGATAATTTCATGTCCAGTATTAAGCCTTTAGCATTAAGGTTTTTTTTTATAAGTGGATGTGTGTGTGGTGTGAGTGGGGGTCCGTAGGAAATTCTTTTTCCCAACGGACCCCGAGAGGGGACAGATACCCGGGGTCCGTTAGGAATAAACCGTTTTATATAAGCGATATCTTAGGATATCCCACTGTTTGAAAATAATAATAATATACACTAAAATATTTATCCTTCTCCACAGATTGACTCGACGCACGAAGGTAAAGTTGCGATCTTCGAAGATGACGACGGCTACTGCCAGACCAAAATTAACACCATCAACAACACAGTGCAGGACAGGATAGAGAGGATGTTCGCAGACATGGCAGGCGAATCTAAACAACCCATCGACAACATTGGTGTCCACGTATTTAATGTACAGTATCTAGGGTCAACCCCTTTGCATAGTAAAGTCACCAGCCTCTCTGGCCTCCAAACGCCACTCAAAGACCTGTATTTCGCATACAGAAGAAACTACCGCCATAAAAATGCTTACAATGGCAGACTAGAAATTTCCAAGGGTGGACTAAAAGTTAAATATAAGGGGGACAAGGGAGATTTAGAACAACAAAATCCCTTCCCCACGATAGCAGTATGGTCAGCTGTGAAGTTTATCGTGCAACCAGTAGATATGGAAGATCGCGAATTATGCTACGCTTTCCTGCCTCTTATAACAGATCCCGATAATATTGATCGACAAGCCCTATTTAAAACTTTGGAGCCAACTGACAAAAAGTACATCCTCTCCCACAACGAAAACTCGCATTCACCTATTTTCGCTGTAGTGATGAGGAAGATTGGCGTCGCGAAGCAATTGGAGTGTCATGGGTTTGTATGCCAGACGACTGAGGACGCTATCGTGATAGCGGCTACGTTATACAAATCGCTGATGGCGCACATGAGCCGGCAGGGTCACAGTGATCAGAAGAAACTGAAGAGTCGGAACGGTGTGAGCTGTATGAGCATCGGTAGTAGTCTGTCACCCCACGAGGTCCCGGTCAGGCCACCACGAAAGAAGCGGAGCACGTCGCCTCAAAGTGGTGACAGTGATAGAGCAGATGGGTTCTCAGCCAGTGAATCATTTTGCGAAAAGCCTAAGCTAGAAAGAACTAAGAATATTTCTTCAGAGAGCTTCTTACACGGGCCCTCACCTCCAACAATCCATCCCGCCGATATCAAGAGAATAACAGTAGAAGAGGTTAAAGCGAAACTGGATTCCATTAAGCAGAATGACACAAGTGGTAGCGAGACTCATGACTCTAAGAAGTCCTCGAAAATGTCTCTAGGTCCTAGCGTTCGACAGATAACAAATATCAAGAACATACAAAGCAGCACTGATTCTTCTGTTCGTAGTAAAGTATCGGAAAAAATTGAGCTGTTTCGAGCATTAGAGAGACGGAAAATGATACAGAGACCACCGACTTTGCCACCACCTATACCTGTGAAGAAACCGACGGAAGAGCCACCAGACCCTCCGACGAAAGAACCCTTAAGAAGGAGTCAAAGTGGGCGAAAGTCTATTACAGAATCTGGTGATATATTAACAAAAGTAGCCATTCCTCGCTCAGGCAGCTTCTTAAATGCCGGTGGACTGACTAGATACAAGTCAATTGGACATCGGTATGTATTATTTCTATATTTTTCTAATATATAAATCTAATCCTGAGATATCGTACGGTGTAATTGCATCGACACGCGTGAGCGGTGCCATTTCCTTTTACCCAATACGTGCGCTGACGTCTTATTCCCGTCGTGTTTTTCACATGATCGATATAATCATTTGAAATAACTGTATAAGAAGACTGGAATGGAGCGTGTTAAGTGGAGTGTTTCGACAACTCGCATGCAAGTAATTGTGGCAACGCAACCGCGTCCGCTGCATTCCTCTGGTCCACTACATATTGAGTATTTTTAACAATTTGCATCATCCTCATTGAGAAAGCCAATGTTCTAGTTCCTTCATCATATAGAATTTAAATAATTGGTAATAATTAAGCACGAAATATTCTCGATTTTATGCATATTCTATTAATAAAAAATATCAATTTTGTGTTGATTGACTTTCCATGTTTTGAATAAATTTAGTTTGGGTTGAGTTTTTGCCGTGTCTACTACTTTTACCAAAATATAGCAATAGTAATGTATTAATTGGTTATTTTACAGAAACAACGGTAAAAAAGGCGGCGGGTCGCCATTAGGGTTCAATGAACTTTTTAGTGAATTCAAAGTTCAGGAGAACTTACATTCGATGGACGAAATTCTCAACGCCATAATAGATGCTGAAGGAATGTCTTTCAATGATTTGAAACCGATATACAAAGAGTTTCTTTTGAAACTGGCTGTGACACTGACGAAAGATGAAATATTTCAGCACAGTAAAGCGATAATGAAGAAGCAGAAGAAAAAAATATTAAGAAAAAATAGCTTGTTTCAGAATAAGAGAAGAAAAATATTGAAAGGAGCGAGTGGTTTACGAATGGTCTTCAGGATGCCTTTTGGTAAAGACTTGAGGGACAAAGAGACTAATATAACTGCTGTGCTAGACCAAGCAGCACCTAAGGATCCTATATCCGAAAGTTCGGTGTCCACCTCTAGTTACGACATGAGACAATTCCGTCCTAAAGAACCAATTTTACCACTTACAAAGCGGCAGACGACTCGACAGAGGCATTCGAAACGTTCAGACAAAGTCGTCCATGTGTCCAAACGAACCGGAAAACCAAGACAAGGAGAGAGGACATCGACTTCAGAAGATTCGGACTTTTTGACGTTAAGTAATCGCTTGGGATGCCAGAACAGGAATAGTTCTAGTGGCTACGTGTCGTGTTCCGAATGCGAGTCCGAGAGCTGTATCGATAGATGTTACTGCTCGCTGAAGGACGATTGCCAGAACAAGTGCTATTGCTCTGCGGTGGAAGCCAAGGGATCAGCGAAGACGAAAGTCCTTAGTAAAAGCAAGAGCTGTAAAGACTGTTCTAAGTAAGTTTATTTTTGTAAAATATTTTACTAACTGTTTTTAGTACTAGGTGAGTGGCGAGTCTTTTTTCAGGCACCACACTGTAACTGAGTCTTTTGACAGAATATCCTAATAACATTTTGCCTGACCTAAAATCAAAGCACATGAAAAGCAGATACATTCGCTATTACTGCGCTACTTAAGCTACTTCGAAGTACAACTTCGCGGTTGGTAGAGATATTATTACATCCATATTTCGTCAGTTCTCTTCCCACGTAATAGGAGGTGAAAAGATAAAATGCCCTTTTCAATTTTTTTTATTGAGATTCTGCTAACAAAAAATCTCAGTAACACTAATTTGGGCATCGAAGCCGGGACCTCATTAACAGTAGCACTTGCTAACGCTTCACCGCCAGGGCTGATTATAATTCAACGTTTTTAAATAGGCGGTTTGAGTGTAGACATTATAATTACTTCGTGTGAAAGACATTAGATAAATTAATGGTTTGTTACTTGTAACTGTAGGGCAGGTTAACAATTATGACGAAACGTAAGTTCCCAAATCTATTGTTTACAAATGGAGGATAATTTAAGTGTTGTAGAACACGGCTATAGTGTTGTATTCATTTCAACTGATTCTCGGTAGCATGACGTCATTCACAAACACGTAATAAGACTCACCTAGATTTGTTTTTAAAGTTATATCAGATCTTTTAACCATTCTAAAGATGACTGCCTGCTTGGATAAAGAGTAATCTATCTAATTAATTTCTTTGCTGTCATATAATTAGAATTAGATGTGGATGTATGCGGCTCTATTTTTTTTTTATACGTGTGGAAAACCCCACGGGCTTCATCCCATCGGAGCCGACGATGGGGTGGGCGTGTCGGAATCGGACCGATTAAAACCACACGGTGTCCTCCCCAAGTGTTCATAGCCGGGCACCCCGGGTAAGCCCTTATAAGGATAACTATCCCGCGTCGGTGAGTTGGCAGGCGTGTGTAGGACACACACGACACGCCTCCGCCACGGCCTGCTTCTGTAAGGACGGCGAGTCGGCCAACTGCCGTCCTCAGGCCCCGATCATGGAGGTCGGTAGTCCCGGGCGTAGACGAGTCTGCGGCGTCCTCGTCGCAGACTATGGAACTCGAGGGAGACCGTCGGGGTTAAGCTAACCTCGCTAATTGACGCATACGGCCCCCGTGCAGACTTACTTTTCGAAGTTTGAAGTTCAGATGGCAGTTGCTCCCATAAAAGCCATTTAAACCAAGTCTAAAGGAGGGGAAGGCGTAAGCGGACCCTAGTTTTCAACCGGGAACCACGCTGAGATGATAATGATAATAGTTTGAAGCGTCGGTAGCTTAGTAGTTAAGGAGTCGACGCTATGATCGAGAGGTCCCAGGTTCGAATCCTGGCCATTATACTACTGACGTGAACCCTACTAACACAAGCAATTAACCTTAGCTGGGGGCTTAGGGGGGATTTTAATATCTTCGGTTGCTAATATTCTAAACAACAAAAAAAAATTTGAAAAAAAAAGTTTGCATTATAATAACACATTGAACTGGATTTGACGAGATTGGTCATATTTTAACAGAAAGCGTTCGGTTCTCCTTGTGTCTCTAGGACATGACTTTGATGATAAATGGTAAATGCTACCTTTTTTTTTTTTTTTTTCGTGCGGAAATCCCTTCGGATACCGCCCCCGCTGGAGAGCGGGGGGTCTCCAGCGGGGGCGGTTATGTCGGGCTTGAACCGACCAAAACCGCACGCCGTCCCGGGTCTTAAGACGCCGGGGTGTAAGGTTACCCATAGAGCATATCCCTCGCACCCCGACCGACCCTGGGCCATCTCCGGTTTCGAGATGGCCCCCTTACTTGCTCTCCACTATGCCATCTGCTAGTCAGAGGGACACGTGGAAAGCTTCCGAACAGCCCTCAACAGGGCCGTCCTCGCCTCGGTCGGAGTTGGCCGTAGGCGGCAGCGTCTCTCCCACCCTAGGAGAGAGGCGCTGCCGTCTCCGTTGCCCAGGGTGCACCGCGTGGAGGTCCCCAACCAAGCACCCCTGGTAAATGCTACCTAATACTTATTATTAACTAGATGATGCCCGCGGCTCCGCACACGCGGAGGTCTATTATCGTTTTTTGGACATATATCCGGTTCTACTTAACCAATTGCAATCAAATATAATATATAATTTTAGGTCTGACCAAGACAATTATAATAAAAAAAGCCGCATCAAAAGTCGTTCAGTAGTTTTTGCGTCCATCCCGAATAAACAGATAAAGAATTCCAAAAAACATGTTTTCGTGTTCAAAATCTATTTTTTTTAATTAGCTCCAATATACGGACACAACTTATTTACAATTTTATAATAGTATAGATTATACCAAAGCCCATTCTCTGCCCTCTAAAAGATACCATCCCTAAGCCAAAACCCATATAATAGTATAGATTATACCAAAGCCCATTCTCTGCCCTCTAAAAGATACCATCCCTAAGCCACAACCCATAGCCAATCGACAAATACAGCACTGCATTTACCAGCTAAATCTGTTTCGTCAATCTTTATTGCCAGTAAACAAAACAAAACAAACGAGTCCATCAAACTATGACATTTCGTAAACTCCTCTAAAATTTACGAGTATTACTTTGCTTCAATACTTATTATTAATCCTCTTTAATAATAAGTACTGAAGCAAAGTAATACTTGTAAATTTTAGATGTGTTTCATTACTTTAATAACCTACAATAATACTTAAACGTTAAGCTAGGAATCGTTTGCGCAATCTGTTTGAGACTATCATTGATATTTTGCAAGAGGCCGGTGAGATGGCGTCTTGTGATTACTTTGATTGCGTTCTGATAAGGTTTTTGAAGTCAACTTACAGTTTCTAGGTACTGAATGTGGTTTTATTAGTTATAATAATGGAACTACTTGGACTACATTATTATATACGGTAGCTTAGTGGTTAAGGAGTCGACCCTACGATCGTTAAGTCCCGGGTTCGATTCCTGGCCATTACACTACCGACGTGAACCCACTCCTAACACAAGCAATTTAGCTTAGCTGGAGTGGTTATGGAGACTATTAGTAATTTCGGTTACTAATATTTTATAAAAAAAAAGGGTCCAACTAGTTAAATCAATGTAACTAAGTGGAATAGGACCCTCTCTTTATGCAATCTCATGTCTGGAAACTTTTGTAGTTTTTCTAAGCTAGATATATTTCGCATCATCGTCTTAGCCTTCTTCCCAGGGGCATCCGAGGTTTTCGTCTCGGGGTCTAGGGTTCTCTAACTCCTGTGCCCCTTTTGATTTGGTTTGAATGCCTTTTACGGGAGCGACTGCCGTCTGACCTCACAATCCCGAGAGGAAAGCCTGCGCTAGGTTCCTTCTGTCAGCGACTCCGGCGTCGGAGGTCGCTGAACGATCTCCGGCCGCCATGAGCATGCCTGGGGGTGACAAGTTGAGCCACCTGTCACCCTAGTAGAAGGAGGCCCGGGTGGCGGCGCGCTATGACCCCCCCCCCCCCTCTTTCCGGGGACAAAACGGGGACTGCACGATTGCGAAAAACCCTACATAGTAATCCAATTTCGGTTTGATTGCGTTCAGGGGTCAGCAAGTGCATAGCCGGGCAGAGGGATTGTGGTCGCAGCACTAGTGGGACCGGTGGGTGTCACGCGGTGCTGTGACGACAATCCTCTTTTGATGAGGCCGTCAAGCTGAGTGCCACCATTGTTAACATGGTACGTGTATGTAATGGTGACCCTCTTTCCTGAGACTTTACCTTCAGTTTACCATCAGGCGAGGTGAAGTCAAATTGACGTGACCTAAATATAAAAAAAAAACACCGTGGTTCCCAAACCCGAAGGGGCCATCTTGAAACCGGAGATGGTCGTGGGTCAGCTGGGGTACCAGGGAAATGCCTTATGGGCCTCCTTACACCCCGGCTTCTGAAGACCCGAGATAGCGTGCGGTTTGAGTCGGTTCGCATCCGACCTTGTTTGTATTAGTTTATCCGAGGGGCATTAGTTTGCAGTTTAGGTTGCATTAATCATCCTGCATTCTTCACCGGTACAACGGTAACAAGCTCCAATGTTATTCACGATTTATTAATAAAAAAAACGCAGGTAAGCAGATAAACTTCTTCGGCGTAACGAGATACAATCTTTTTAAAAGTCTTTGTAAAAATTGTATCCTTCGCGTTTTCTTACGTTTGTAGAAATAATAATTTAAAAATTTGTTTTAGTTTAAAATGTAAATAAATAATACATACCGTCAACTAACCTCAAATTCTACAAAACTACTTAAAGTTAAATGTTGAGCAGTTAACTTCATGGTGCCGGTTTCCTAACATCATGCGCGCGCATTTTAAAAATTTCCTCTCAAAGTTTTTCCCTAACGCGCCAAAAGAAGTATAACTTTAAAAACAGTTCTTCTAAAAGGTTGGACTCCATTCCCCGGTATCTTACCTTGAAATTTACCAACCTACTTGGAGTCCGGTGCTACAAAACCATTAAATTACTCAGTGTAGTTTCATTGATCTAACATCCGTTTTTAATTAGACGAAACTGTGTTAAAGCATGCTACCATTCCAACAGATTATAAATCTTACAGAATGTCTTACCGCTACCGTATTACTCTCACCAGAAGAAACTTTACAGTCTGTGAAATGATTGACATAAAAACTATTTTGTACAAAGATTGTTTCCTCTTCATTGTAGTTTCAACAACCCGCCCTCTTCGCTTTGGTTTACCTATATGATTTTAAAACTCAAGCCACCGTAATTTACACATAATTGACGGTCTCTGTGGCGTAGCGGTAGTGCATTTGACTGCTACGTCACGGCGCGCGGGTTCGATTCCCGCTCAGTGCATATAATTTGTATGAATGAATATGTCTATTTGCATTGTTCTGGGTGATTCTATATATAATATGTATGTATTTACAAAAAGAAAGTACATAGGTATATTTATCCGCCCGAGGGGGCCATTTCGAAACCGGAGATGGCCCAGGGTCAGTCGGGGTGCGAGGGATATGCTCTATGGGCAACCTTACACCCCGGTCTCTGAAAACCCGAGACGACGGGTGGTTTTAGTCGGTTCAAGCCCGACATAACCGCCCCCGCTGGCAGGCGGGGGGGGGGGGGGTATCCGAAGGGACTTCCGCACGAGAAAAAAAAAAGAAGGTATGTTTATCCGCATTCTGGAACCCATATCATAAGCTAGTTAAACTATGCTTACTTTGGGTCTAGAAAGCGCTGTGTAGAATGTCGTAGAATATTTATTTCACTCCTCTTGCTCAAAAAGACCGTCATTGTGGCGTACCAGAGCGAAGAAAAAATAGCAATTCTTCCCCTAGGGGAAAAAGTTTTTTTTTTAATTTTTGTGTGTCAAATGACAATGAGCCTACAAAAACGAAAAAGTCTTTAGTCATAAGTAGAATAATCCAGAATAAAGACTCAACTTATTACTGTTTCATAAAAAAAGAACTTCATTTTAATTTTGAAAATGGAAAAGGCGATCTCTGGTAGAATGCATGCAATGTGTTGCGGCTACAGAAGAAACAAAAAAAAAGACATTGGCGCGAAATCTTTATAATTTTTCTCTAATTGCAAATTGAATTGGTAGTGACCGTAATTAATTTTACAATTTGTATTGGATTGTTTTATTTCCTCGCAATCGTAGTGAAAAGTATAGTGTAACACACGGCGCTAAAACCCATTAAAACTCGGTGTCTATTTACTAAAAACTACCTCGTATATAATGGGTCATTTTAGCTCCTTGTATAACAATCTACTATTTATTAAAATATACTAGCTGTTGCCCGCAATGGTCCGGTTCCCGCTACCCATGGGAATCTATACCATGTATAAAAACTCTAGCCTATGTGTTATTCTATACTATGATCTATCCATGTACTAAATTTCAGCCAGATGCGTTCAACCGTCAGAGCGTGATTCAAACATCTTTACAAAATTTCACATTTATAAATTAATAGGATAGTTGGATGTCCATTGGAGATAATGTACCTTTCAAATGGTAAAATAAAAAGTGCAGTTGTTCCGAAGATTACCACAAACATAAACAAACATACAAAATTTAGCCTGTCTATAAGGGTTCCGTTGTCAAATGGCAAAAAACGGAACCCTTATAGATTCGTCATGTCTGTCTGTCTGTCCGTCTGTACACGTGCACTTTTTTCCGAAACTATAAGAAAAATTGGTAATGTTGAAAATTGGTAAGTAGATGTATTCTGTGAACCGCATTAAGATTTTCACACCATAATAAAAAAAAAAACAAAAAAATTGGGGGCTTCCCCATACTTAGAACTGAAACACAACTGGGGTTATCTATGGATAGATCCTTCAAAAATGATATTGAGGTTTCTAATATCATTTTTATCTAAACTGAATAGCTTGCGCGAGAGACACTTCCAAAGTGGTAAAATGTCCCCCCCCCCCCCTGTAACTTCTAACATAAGAGAATGATAAAACTAAAAAAAATATATGATGTTCATTATCATGTAAAAACTTCCATCGAAAATTGGTTTGAACGAGATCTAGTAAGTAGTTTGTTTAATATGTCATAAATCGTAAACCGCAATTTAACTTTCATTCAATCAACTCAAATATAAAAATAAAAAAAAATACGGTATATAATAGTATATAATATACGGCACTTGCTTGCTTTTTATAATATTAGAATATATGATCTATATATCTAAACATGAATCGCAAAATGTGTTGGTAAGCGCATAACTCAACAACGCCTGGACCAATTTGATCAATTCTTTTTTTTTAATGTTCGTTGAAGTCCAAGGATGGTTTTTACGGAGAGAAAAGTTTAAAAAACTGCATAAAAAAATTACAGGAATGATTGGGATAAATAGGTGCCACGGGGCGAAGTATGCCACGGGCGAAGCCGCGGGGGACAGCTAGTATAGAATAAAATAAATAGAAAATTAACTGTATCCAATCGTATAACTAATAAAATATAACTCAAGAGTATGGTTACTGAATGATCACTTGGTTTCCATACACACATACACTCAACTGCACATGTAGGTGAGCATACTTCGCTCACCCGTTCATAGATATATACTTCAGAGGGGCCTGATGATTCCAAATTGCCTTTAACCCCTTTTTGGAAACCTACAGGTACTATAGCCGGTAGAAGAAACATTTCCAATTTTTTAAGGCTTTGTCATATACACAACGTAAATACTAGACATAAAAACAATCTTGTGGTTTGTAATAGTCGACTCCACAAGATTAGTAATTCCTTTCAGGGTAACTGTATACGCTTCTACAACAAGCTTCCTAGTGGAATGAAAAATCTACCTTTTCATAAATTTAAAAGCCAAATTAAAAGTAAACTCTGCCAAAAAGGCTATTATAAAATTCAAGACTATTTAGACGACAAACAAGCTTGGATATGAACTGTTTGCTCTCTCTCTCTATGCTACTCAAACGAAATATTGTACTTAGGTTAAGTAAATATGTTTGTAAGTAGACCAAAAAAAAAACAGCCCGCTGAGTTTCTTGCCGGAGTCTTCTCAGGACAGGGCCGCGTTTCGAACCGGTATACAGCCAAAAGAACCAGTAAAAGGATTGATTAACCAATGACGAGCGCCTGACCATCACCTTTGATCCCGTGATTGGTATAATATTATAAAAATAAGATTAAAATATGCGTTTTGCGCAGCTACAGTATATTGTTGGGAAGTTTGCCTGGTCCTTAAAAAGTCAGTGTGAAGACGACGAAGCGGTTATATCCGACTCTATACATACGGTGTTTCCAATATCAGGAGGTCAATTCTCGCAAAAACAAAAAAGCGGCCAAGTGCGAGTCGGACTTGCCCATTAAGGATTCCGTAGCAGCAAGTAACATAATAATGTTATTTTTTAATTTTTATATTTAACTTCATTGAATGAAAGGTAAATTGCGGTTTACGATTTATGACGTATTAAAAAAAATACTTACTATAGAAAATTACATATTATGGGTTTGTTTGGAAAAAAAAATTGAGTTTCAGTTCTAAGTATGGGGAACCCCCAAAATTTATTGTTTTTTTTTCTATTTTTGTTTGAAAGTTTTAATGCGGTTCACAGAATACACCTACTTACCAAGTTTCAACAGCATAGTTCTTGTAGTTTCGGAAAAAAGTGGCAGTGACATACGTACGGACAGACAGACAGACATGACGAATCTATAAAGGTTCTGTTTTATGCCATTTGGCAACGGAACCCTAAAAATAGTCAAAATTCAGTTCCGATCTAATCTCGATATCATAAATGTCATAAAACGTATTACGGTAAAAATGTTTGCAACATCCAAAATTGTCTGAAAGATGGTTAATACCGAGTTGTGACGGAAACTTGAGAACAGAGCAAATCGGTATTCTGCTAGACTTCGTAATTTCGTATTCTACATATTTTTCTGCGATCATTCATTCATATGACGGATTTGATATAGACTAGGAAAGAGGTTTATTCATTTTTGAGCAATACCTATTTTCAGTCAATTCATCATTTAAATCGCTTTTCGTTTTGTGATAGCTTAAGATTACGAGATTCCATTGCTGGTGACCCCCACCTTAGCTCTCCCTTCTTCTCGAGAAGCATCCTCCTCTGTCTCGTTAATAGAGTGCTGTCCAGTTCAAATTACAGGTTGTAGATTAATTTAAGCTAAATAAATCACACATCATATTACAAGAGATATAGTCAAAATCCCATTCTGTATACCTACTTGTAAAAACTCAAAAAGCTATACACAATATTGCTTTAGCGCAAAGAAAAAAAACGATAGAAGACCTATGTTTCTTCAGAACTGTTAAAATTTACACGTGTTTATAATCCTTCTAATAAAGTTCAAACTATGTCCCAAAATTTATCACTGTAAACTATTCTAAAACTGAAATAAATTAAGATACTTATAAACTAAGTACCTCTCATTAGATGCGTATGTGTTTTTCATACAGTGAGCTCGTTTAAGTTGCATATAAGTAAGCTAATTCTATAGTTACGTTACGTGCGTATATTCATTCGCTAATCTCAGTCAGCAGACATGTCTTTACCTAAGAAAGACAAAACTCATTAAAAAACTAACATAACATCAGTACGCACTCCACGTGAAACATAATATTGATACCACGTAAGCCTGACCAAAATTAAGAAACCTCATACAATACAAATTAAATTTTATTCATAAAAATAATAATTCACAAACATTATTAACTTGGCTGTTTACCAAAATTTCTCTACTTTCGACGTCCATACGTTTACCGCCAATAGTCTTCATCAAAGAGAGTGTACATTAATTATATTTAATCTCGTATAAGCCGAATAATTTTATACTCTATCGTCTTTGGAATAAAGATCATCTACACTGGTGAAGACTGTAGTAGAAATGAAATGTGGAGGAGAATCAGAGCGTGGTGCGTCCGCGCAAGGCGCTTCTTGAATTACTGAACTGAATTAAGTGTATAGTTGTATTTATAATTAGTTGCGCGTGATTATACAGGGAGCATTTAAAAAGTATCGTTATCATAATCAAAATTATATAGATTTGTTTTGTATCGCCGTACTCATACTCGTACTTCGAAATCGATTCAATCTTCGGCTAAAACATATCGTGAATATTCAAATTGTACAATTCATACATATTTGGTAAATTTTGAAAAGATTGTGAAAATATTAGAGTAATCTGTAAAATCTTATTGGAACTTGCCTATCAATTCTTAGTTATAATTTTGAATATTATCAGTTTTGAGTCTGTGTTTACGGAAAGCTATAACCTCGAAATCTTCAAGTCTCGAGTGTATAGGTTCCTTCTAGGCAAACGTGATCCATCGTAGACCACATCGTCACTTACGACCAGGTGAGATAGAGGTCAAACGTGAGCCTATGATTCATGAAAAAAAAAAGTGAACGAAATCAATGAAAAAATATGTTACGCCATTGCACACTTTATTGATAAAAAACACTTCTCAATTAACAATCTAGTTCCGATCTCGGTAAGAGTTATAAAATGTTTAACATCAAAACGATTTCAATTTAAAATAGATAGTACCTACCGTTAAGTTGATCGAATGATTTGATTTAATTTAAAATTTAATTCATAACTAGACATAATATCTTAGATACAACCATTTTGCATCTGGTTAATTGATCACGTGATTTAAGTATTACAAAACACTCACGCTGTATATATTTAGATTACTTGGAGTAATAGCTTACCTAGTTAAATAGTTATTTATTGTTTTAGTGTTTGACGTATAACTAAGGATCCATTGTTACGTTATATAGTAACCTCATACCCTTGATATTATGTTATTACTGGTGGTGGAAATTTGATGACACAAATTTGTCATAAAATTCGGCCGGGTAGGTACCACCGTGCACGATTGCCAAAAACCCTCCATAGTAATCCAATTTCGGTTTGATTGCGTTCAAGGGCAACAAGCCGGGCAGGGGGATAGTGGTCGCAGCACTAGTGGGACCGGTGGGTGTCACGCGGTGCTGCGACGACAATCCTCTTCTGATGAGGCCGTCAAGCTGAGTGCCACCATTGTTAACATGGTACGTGTATGTAAAGGTGACCCTCTTTCCAGAGACTTTACCTTCAGCTTACCATCAGGCGAGGTGAAGTCAAATAGACGTGTCCTAAATATATATAAAAAAAATCCGTTCCCGCAGGGGGAACGCACAGGTAGATTTCTTGAAGCAATTAATATTATTTTATATACCTAGAGAACTACGGGCTTTAAACAGTTTAATTATTTTTTCTCGAAAACGGTAACTTTTAGCGAAAAACTTTTCAGACATTTATTTTAGACTTAAATATGGCCTATCGATTAAAAATGTTTCCGACACCAAGAATGTTCACCGGTTAGAAGTTATGATTTTTTTCCCGAAAAATTTTGGTTTTTCCCCCCTCCACTTTTAGTTAAAGTTTTAATCTTACAGGTTATAATTAAAAGTTGTTGGTATTCATGTATACTATGGGATAAAATTAGAACGGTTCGAATATCTTTCATGGAACGTGAAATTTTGAGGAAAAACTGATTTCCCAAAAAGTGAGGCCCTACCGTCCCCTTAGGCCGGATTCCACCCGTTCACGAACTTAAACTAAGTTTACACCCAAGCAATTTTTGACCGCAGTTTGAAAGCGATCGGGGCAAAAATGCGACCGTGAGAGTGCCGCAAATTTTGGGAAGTGGAACCATACATACATATATATATATATATATAAAAACATTTTGACCAGTGGTCATTTCGGACTCAGGGGGTCATAACTAGACCTCCTATGAAGAAATTTTTTTAAAATTCGACAGTAGTCAAGAAACCAATAGGTAGATCGATTTCATCGAAATCTACCTAAAAAGGCACTAAAGATCTCTTATATATTCATTTATTTACTAATATACGATTTCTTGAATTATTACAAATTATTATAATTTTTACAATCCAATAAAAGGATTTTTCTGGTATACTTTGCAATCATTGCAAAAAGTGTTGAATTTTGACTTTTTACGTTCATATTAAGGGACATAGACATTAAGGACATTGAGGACATTTAGTTTTTTGTATTCTTTCGTAGACAGATTTTAGGTAGATTTCGATGAAATCGATCTACCTATTGGTTTCTTGACTACTGTCGAATTTAAAAAAAAAATCTTCATAGGAGGTCTAGTTATGACCCCCTGAGTCCGAAATGACCACTAGTCAAAAAGTTTATATATATATATATGTATGTATGGTTCCACTTCCCAAAATTTGCGACACTCTCACGGTCGCATTTTTGCCCCGATCGCTTTCAAACTGCGGTCAAAAATTGCTTGGGTGTAAACTTAGTTTAAGTTCGTGAACGGGTGGAATCCGGCCTAAGGGGACGGCAGGGCCTCACTTTTTGTGAAATCAGTTTTTCCTCAAAATTTCACGTTCCATGAAAGATTTTCGAACCGTTCTAATTTTATCCCATAGTATACATGAATACCAACAACTTTTAACTATAAACCTATAAGATTAAAACTTTAACTAAAAGTGGAGGGGGAAAAAACCAAATTTTTCGGGAAAAAAATCATAACTTCTAACCGGTGAACAAACATTTTTAATCGATAGGCCATTTTTAAGTCTAAAATAAATGTCTGAAAAGTTTTTCGCTAAAAGTTACCGTTTTCGAGAATAAAAAATTAAACTTGTTAAAAAATAATATTAATTGCTTCACGAAATCTACCTGTGCGTTCCCCCTGCGGGAACGGATTTTTTTAAAGAAAGATTGTATATTGTCAGATGATATTGATGAATTTATGCCAAGATCAGGTGAAAACAACTAAATCAATGCCGATGCAATGTCAGTCTTTAAAAAAATATCTTTTCATTGTGTTCTCAGAACATTCAAACACTTGCCACAAACAATTCGCCTGAAAAATCGCAAATATTTATAATTACATAACAAAATGTATTATATAATCTGATTCATGTAATATTCTTTCCATAGTATGCTCATTTTTTACAAGTGTCATTCCATAACTGAATGACGAATTCTACATGAATCTTTTTTTAAATACTGTGGGATACGTAATATTATTTATTCAACAATCATTTTCAATTTGATGTCGTAATGTCATGCGTAATTACTGATGTAAATAAATGCAGGCTTATGTTTCATGTATTTTTTAAATTGTTTAGATATCTAATATATATATATATGAACTGGACTACAAAGTTTCTATACTTCAATTACTGTTTAAGGCGACGTCAATGATAAACGGTATTGTTGGCGTAGTCTTATGTGAATAAATACTCTGCGGCGAGGACGCCGAAGACTCGTCTACGCCCGAGACTACCGACCTCCATGATCGGGACCTGAGGACAGCAGTTGCCCGACTCACTGTCCTTACAGAAGCAGGCCGTGGCATAGGCGTGTCGTGTGTGTCCTACACACGCCTGCCAACTCACCGATGCGGGATAAAACCTGACCCCACCAGGCGAGGCCGCGTCGGCGGCCAAAGTCCGCCGGTAACCCTGGGGTTATCCTTTCGAGGGCTTTCCCGGGGTGCCCGGCAATGGACACTTGGGGAGGACACCGTGTGGTTTTAATCGGTCCAATTCCGACACTCCATCGTCGGCACCGATGGGATGAAGCCCTTGAAGGTTTCCACACGCTACAAAAATAAAGAACTTTCTACACAGCGCTATCTAAACCCACATCTTAGCTAGCTTGTATTATAGGGTACTAGAATGAGGATGAACTTACTTAGATACATTTATTTATTGTCAATATATAAAAATGACCGCTGCGTTTACAACAGTCATTATATACAAGCTCAGATAATGTTCAATTGGTTTAACAGTATTGAATTAGAGGGATGGTATACAATTTTACAATACGAAATTCGATAACACATTTTTCCCAATAATTTACAGTTTACAGAATTGAACATCGGATTTGGTGCCTAGACGGCACCAAATCCGATGTTCAATTCTTCTTTTATTCATTAATTTAATTAATTCATTAATTCATTTATTTAGCAATTCGAAATACAATTACATGCTAAAATATTAGAACTATTAGATAAAGCTTAAATAAATAATATTATTCGTGGATTAATTAATTAATTTACAAATTACCAAAACCAATTGAAATAAAACTATTTTTAACGAATTCTATCGTGATTTATTTGATGTTATTTTTATAACTAACTTCAAACTACAAGACAACAACCATCTTTAGTCTCCCCGTGACCATGGCTGCTGAAAAGGAACCGAAACGTCGGCATCAATGTAAAATTTAAAAATAACATCAAATAAATCGCGATCGCGAGAATCCGTTAAAAATAGTTTTATTTCAATGTGTGACATTCGCGTAAACTTCCGACAATATCATACCAAAACCAATATTAATATTTTTCCAGAGAGTATTACGATGGGGACTTCAGCTACTGCTCCTGTGACTCAGAAAGCTGTGCTGACAGCAACAAGTGTTACTGCCCTGGACCGAGACGGTTACAGGGATCACACAGTATGGAGTACTTAAGAAGCCCTTCAAAGGCTTACTCCGATAGAATGAAAAGGGCATTCGATGATGACAAGAGTGGGAGAGGAAGGTAAGGATTGACATCTTCTCCTTTATATACGTAAGATAACTCACACGTGTATATTTCCAAAGTAAACTAGAGGAAGATTGAAAGTTGCATCAGTGAATGACAATTTGAGAAGCGGACAACTGTCGTGGTATGGACATATTATGAAATGAGATAAAAGTAATGTTATTAAAAAGGTTCAGGAGCAGATGTAAGTGAGAAAAGACGGATGGAATGAGTTAAAGAAGATAATGGCAAGGAAGGAAGTGACTGAGGAGATGGCATCTGACAGTACTGTACGGAGGAGAATGACATATTGGGCTGACCCCAAATAATTTGGACACGGGCAGGTAGATGATGAGTGATTTGTAAAGGAACTGAATCGGGCCCCTGGCTAGGTGTCCTTAATTTTGCAATTTGTTAACCTACTCGATTATCACTTAACCACGAGCAGCTTGTTGATTGATAGTTTTCAGCATTTGTCAATAACTTATTAGTTTGAACGTCATTTTGTTGTACCCTTCCAGCAAGTGGGGCGGCGGCCGCCGGCGGTCGGAGCGCGGCCGGCGCGCGCGCAGCAGCGACAGCGTGGCCCTCGACTACGAGATGTTGCTGCAGAACAAACCCAGGGAACGGAACATGCAGCGTCTTACTGGTTCGTTAATGTTATCATCATATAGAATATACTGCCTCCGGGCTGTTTGACCGTGGTCCATAGGAAACTTGTGTCCCAAACGATTCGTCGGCGCAGTTGGAGGCGGGAAACGACGTGATCGATCCTGATTGGTCGAGAGCTGCGGAACCAACGCGCTCCGACCAATCAAGATCGAACACGTCGTTTCCCCCCTCCAACTGCGCCTATAAATACGCCAGTAACTCGGGCCTCTACATCAGTCGCAGTGAAGTCGCCGCCGAGAAGAGTTCTTCGCACTCGTCGGCGCCCGGACCTGACCACTAAAGATGTCGACCGCAGTGACCGACGAAGCGTTTGGGTTACAAGTTTCCTATGGACCACGGCTAAACAGCCCGGAGCAGTATATTCTACATGCAACGCCGGCCGTGAAAGTTTTAAGATTTATATGTTATCATCATAATCATCAGCGTCAATTCCGTTTGCGCTTTGGAACCCGGGGTCCCAATCCTCCATTCCATAAATTGGTCCATTTTTTGGAAGCGAATGCTGTTTCATTCCCCAACCCCGAGAGGAAAGCACGTACCAGTCTCGTCAGCAGGTATACTGGCTTGTAAAAGAGGTTGGCTTGGGTCTCAGGTTCTCATACACCAGTAGCATCTAATCGTCGGTAATGAAGCGTCGGTAGCTTAGTGGTTAAGGAGTCGACCCTACGATCGAGAGGTCCCTGGTTCGAATCCAGGTCATTACACTAGCGACGTGAACCTACTCCTAACACAAGCAATTTAGCTTAGCTGGACGGGTTAGGGAGAATATTAGTAATTTTGGTTACTAATAATACTAAAAATAAAACATACTGAATATTATGTAGTAGGAACTTCAATGTTATGGTAAACACCTGCTTGGTGTATCGGTCTAGTATTAGACTGCTGGGCTAGGAGACACAGGTTCAATTATTTATAATGTAAATATTTATAGAGCTACAGACTATTTGTATCATTGGTCGCAGATACGTGAGACAAATATTTTGTAGGAGTTAGAAATTTTCCATCTATACATAAATAGTTACTTGTCCCGACTGATTGACAGATTCATCAACGCAGACCCTAAACCACTAGACCTACAAACTTGAAATTTGGGCAGTAGTAGCCTTTTATGTTGTAGGGGTCCACTAAGAAAGGATTCTTGAAAATTTCACTTCTAAGTTGGCAAAATAAGGAATAAACATTTGAATGAAAGTCCGTCATGTTCAAAGTTAGAAGCACGAAATTTCATACACCTACATTTGGTTAGGAATAAATGAACACGTGTATCAGCGTTTTCCAAAATTTTACCCCTAAGAGGGAGAAATTAGGGTTGAAATTTTATATGGGAAGTTCATCATTTTTGAAGATAGAAGCATGACAATTTATACACCTACTTTTGGTTAGGAATAAATGAACACGTGTATCAGCGTTTTCCAAAATTTTACCCCTAAGAGGGAGAAATTAGGGTTGAAATTTTATATGGGAAGTTAATCATTTTTGAAGATAGAAGCATGACAATTTATACACCTACTTTTGGTTAGGAATAAATGAACACGTGTATCAGCGTTTTCCAAAATTTTGCTACTTATGAAAAATTTTATGGAAAGTTCTTCAATTTGAAAGTACGAAATTCAATTTGAAAGCTTCTTATAACCATCTTATACTTACCATTGGACCCGGAAGGTGGCGCTAGGTAAATTTTTACGAATTTATTACTAGTATTGATATAAATGTCAAATCGTAAAAGATCAGCAGGAGCTTTATGATGATCGATGGATAGCAGCCCTACGCTGCTGATCCGTTGAATGACCATCGACGGATACCAAACTTCAAAGTAGTAGGTTTGGATGTACACTCTACACTTTGTCCTCCACTTCACAGAGTATTCAGCATCCCTGATAACGCGACCATTAGGTCAATCTATCAATCTAAAAATACAATTGAGACACTAAAATCTGACAGGATATTATTTCCCCAGTACGCAGCACAGGCACAGGGTCCCAGGAAGCCCTAAGCGTGAAGAAGTCTGCAGAAATGGCAGCGTTGTTCGCTGACGTGCGATTGTCGCAACGGACCGACATACGGGACGTAGTGCCCATCCGCCTGCCCGCCGCCGCTCTGTTCAGCCACGCGCCCCTCAGCAGGAACGCCAGCCTGGAGGACACGCTGGGCTACCTGCCCTAGGACTCACCCACCACCGCTTGCGAAGAAACACTCAGTATGCCTGAAGACTAAATTCGATTATAGTTCACCCAATTTATCGAACGCCTTTTGACGTTTGTTAGATGTGTGCAATTTATTATACGCCTTTTGACGTTTATTTAATTGTTTAGAAGTGAGCAATTTATTGATCGTCACCTCATTTTTTTATGACATATTAAAAGGTTGGATTCCGTGATGCAACGTCAAAAATTATGAAAGTGTGTTTCTACAAGTTGTTATGAACAATCCTAATACGTCCAAAAATATTTTTTATTTTGGGTAACTATAAAACGACATTTTTTTCCATCCGCGTTCCTTTTTCAAAATATTTAAATATTTATTACTGTTTACAAAGTGTCTTTTTTTCATTCACCTTTGTTACATTATAAACGTTATGAAGTCCCAACTCTTCCCCATCAATATTTTGATTCTCTATATCTTAATATTTACCAAATATTTGGATTAAGCGAGAATCGATATATATGCTGTATTGGGATTCTGAAAATTCACTGGTCGCCTCGCATCTCATATCATTTATCACCTCACTTTAAATTGCTTTACGCAATCGAGTTTAAGAGATAAAAATGATAATTGAGAACTCTTATAAACTCTGTTTCAAAATATTTAATTCCTATGAGTTAAGTATTTTAGTAGCTGTTACAAAATGTCAATACTTTCACAAAATGAATTCGAGGTAGAAATTTATATGTTTTCAGAATTGCAAACGGATTTCGATAATTTGAAGAGCTTGTTTCAAAACGTTTAATGAGACTGTACTCAATATAATACCCGTATTTTTTTAACTCATTAGATGTAACCAATTGACGTGATTTAAAATTCAAAGGTAAAAGAAAAATTAATTTAATTGCATAGATTTGTATTTTATAAATAATAAAATATACATCTATGCAATTAAATTACGAAATCTGTTGCGATATTTTGCTCGCCCGAAATGAATAAAAGATGTGTTAACGGACTAACAATATTTAAAATGAGTATTTTCATGTAAACAGTAAGTGGTCCAACCAGACTTGTATCGGGTAATTTCGATTGTGAAACTCCGCGCGACGTTCCAAATTCATTATATATTTATTATTTTCTGTAAATTAGTGCAATACTGTTAACAATACAAAGATCGTATGGTGCAATATATTTTTGGAGTGTGCAATATTTTAATATTTTAATAAGACTTAAGTAACATTTAACGTCCACTGACGTTTTCACGTTTATTATATCACAAACGTGTAATAATGACTTAAAACTGTCAGTATGGTTACAGAGACGATAGAAAGGGCATAAAAATTAAATTGTCATTTTAATTGAATGCAGTGTTCTCCTCTACAATTCTTTTTAGTTATTATATGTATTAAAAGTTAAGTTATCCTTTTATACATAATGTTTGAAAGGTATGTGAAGAATTCCATAGTTCTTGCAAAAGACCGTAAAGTGTGAATTTTAATTCTGATAAGGTTCATAATCTGCAAATGGCTGATTGAAAACGTAAGTGGAATATAGACATAGCAATTAACTATCCAATCGTGCCAATCGCATAGCGCGAGTCCTTTCAGAATAATTCAGGGTATAACACAGAGATTGTATATTCTTACACTTAAGTTTATATTTCAAGTATACCACCTTATTTTAAAATAAGGATTTACAGTATAACGAGCCTTTTTAAGAACTATGTATGTAGCAATTTATTGTTAAAATAATCTGTTATTAGTATATAAGTTTAGTTACTATACGGTTAGTGTTTGATAGCAAGCGGCTAGTCTAAATTTACTTTTATTGTTATATAGTTATGTATGTATCATTTTTGATTTTTGGCATAGAAAACTACAGATTAACAAAATCAATTTTCTTGGAAAATATTATTGATGGTTTTCACATTTTCCAAACAATAGATACTTTTAAAATGTTAAGCAAAAAGCACCTTTACATTAATACGAGAAATAAATTGCCTCTATTAACCTCATGCCCCATTTTTAACTCATGTATGGTAAATATACCCTTTTCATTATATCTTATTTAACATTAAAGGATTATGTTCCAAGCCAAAATCGAAAACGAAAATAAATTTATATATTTAAGTCTAAATTTTATAGCTTTGAGACTGGTTCAACATTGTTACTGTACAATAACCTATTGTATCTAGCTCATACCACTTATAATAACAGGCGCCTGTCTCACCAAAAGCTTGCGCTTATTTATCAGACATCAATAAACCACTGAAGTGCCAAATCCTGTTACTCTACAATCGATCTAAGATTTGTCTACGTGGTATTCTTCTTCTTTAATATAAAATATAAATATTATAGTTCAATCTTTAATATTTGTTAACCTGACAACCGGAACGTCAATAGACGTCAATGGAAGTTTTAATGAAATTTATCGAGGAAAGTCTTTATCAAATATTATTAATTACCTATGACACCAATCAGATTAAATGGTGGATGAAAAAAAAGTCCGCTTTCATTTGAAAATTTTGCATAAATTTTGTTTTTTTTTGCATATCACCGGGTAGATGCAAATTAATCAAAAATTTATTCATATTTTTCGTCTTGGTGAGTACACGATTAGTTTTCATTATCCTTCAAAGAAGGCTTCACTTAAAATGAACGTCAAGCTTGTCTCGTCGAAAATGAGTAAGATGTTTAATAAGAATTTTCCTAATCTATTGTAAAAAACTAGTGTATATTATTTATTTGGAAATTAAAAAGCATTATACATACATGTACTAAAATAACTGGCTCGAACGCTCACAGAGCCAAGTCGCTTGGCACTTCTCATTACATTTAAGCTTAAGCTATTTACTAATAAGATTTACTATTAATCCTCCTGGTGAGACAAGGGCTTAGAAGATGTAACATATTCTTATTATTATAAATATTATTTATAAGTATAACTTGATTTTATTTGTTGAAATATAACTAAATTTATAAAATTTATAAATGACTAGCTGACCCGGCAGACTTCGTACTGCCTCAATCGATAACAACTTCCATATTTATTCACCTTTTAAACCTTCTCTGGACCTCCACAAATAATTCAAGACCAAAATTAGCCAAATCGGTCCAGTCGTTCTCGAGTTTTAGCGAGACTAACGAACAGCAATTCATTTTTATATATAAGAAAGATTTAAAAGTTGTCATTTTCAACATAAATTTTTCATAATTTCGAGTTCACAAAACTTAAATAACGAAAAAATAAGTAAACCGGAACCTTTTTTAGTCTGGTAATACTTATTTTGCATTGCATTCAAAAAATGAACACCAAAAAAAGTTTGGAGAGTTAAATTTTACCCGAAAATTGAATCTGGTTATTTTTTAATTTGGTCTTTTTTTGGTTTTATTTCTACAACATAGTTACTTGTTAGTTATAAATATTTATTGTATGTAAGTATAAAACTGTCAACTGTCGATTTGTAACGCGTGCAATCTTAGTGCAATATAACACGTGCTGGTTCGCAGTGCGACTGTTGTAAATAAATGAAATACATTGATTTAATAATAATTGTTGTTTAGTTTTAACCTTCCCATCAATATTATCAATGTGAAAATTTGTGAAGGTGAAGAAGTTTGTATGTTTGGATGTTTGTTATTCAATCACGCTCTGGCAAGTGACTGGATGTGGCTGAATTTGGTACAAGGATAGATTATATTTTGGAATAACAAATAGGCTACTTTATATGCCTGGGTTAAATTCCTAAGGGTTGCGGAGATGGGATCTGAATTCCATGAGTGTGGAGCCGCGAGAAACGGCTCGTTTTGAATATTTATAACAATACTGAGCTATTTGGCAAATGGTTCAGGAGTCAGCCTTATGATCGAGAGGTCCCGGGTTCGAACCCTGGCCTTTACACTATTGACGCACACTTAGCATAATCAATTTAGCTTACCCGGAGGGGTTAACGGGAATATTAGTAATTAAAATATTAATTTATTAGGAATACGCCTATAGACGTTTCCGACACTATAAAAATCCTCAAAATGCTCTTTTTATAAGCGTCACTGATAATTATGATGGAAGTCATTCTAAAATTTGAGCATCAATTTAAAAGATCCTTTCGACCTGCACAGTGTACGCAAAAAATCCCGAATATTTTCTACTTATCACAGGCCTCTACCTGCCATCATCCTCATAGCGATTACCTAGTTGTGTCCCAAGGGTGCACTTTGGAGCCCGAGGTCCACTTATTATTTTTGATTAGTATATGTGCTTTTCCGGAAGCAATTGACGTCTTTTTTTTTTTTTTTTACGTGCGGAAATCCCTTAGGATACTCCCCCGCTGGCCAGCGGGGGTGGTTATGTCGTGTCTTGACTAAAACCGCACGGTGTCCTCCCCAAGTGTCCGTTGCCGGGCACCCCGGGTAAGCCCTCGAAAGGATATCCCCAGGGTTGCCGGCGGACCTTGGCCGCCACCGCGGCCTCGCCAGCAATTGACGTCTGACTTAACCCCGAGAAGCATACACCAGAGTCTCGTTCGTTTTTTATCAGGTGCACCGACTCGCATGTTAGGTTGGCCTGGTCCTGAAGGATGTTAGTAAGGCGCTCTTGCCTCTGTCTGTGGCGAGTAGTAAATTTCATCACTCAGTACCATCGCATCGAAAGTGTTAATGTAGAAAACACAACAAGAGTTTAAATCTCTGCTGAGATTTTGATGTCTATTGCAGGTAACAACGGCACTGGACGACGTCGCTGGTCATCTCAAGGATTTCGATACTTTAAAGACGCTAAAGACGTATCCTGACGTTGATTATGAAGTCACTGACAGTTTATTTTATTAAATGTCAAAACGGTAATATTTACAAAAACTTATAAGAAGTAACGAAGTTTAAAGTCACACTACGTTACTGCGAAGTAATTTCTTATTAATTGGTTAGTGAATAATTAAAAATGAATAAAAACGATAAAATATTAACGGACGTCATTTTCATTGTTCTTTCATTAATAAACTCAGAGTCTGAGAATTTTGAATAGGTACCTGGGCCGTGTCCAGGTAGACCAGTTGGTCAGAATATTTCCCCCATAAAGGACTGGTCGCGGACTCCTGTTGCTTTTTGTTCACTTTTCCGAACTAAATCTTTTTTTTAATATATTTAGGACACGTCAATTTGACTTCACCTCGCCTGATGGTAAGCCGAAGGTAAAGTCTCAGGAAAGAGGGTCAAAATTACATACACGTACCATGTTAACAACGGTGGTACTCAGCTTGACGGCCTCATCAGAAGAGGATTGTCGTCGCAGCACCGCGTGACACCCACCGGTCCCACTAGTGCTGCGACCACAATCAGAGGGATAGTGGCCCGGCTATGCACTTGCTGACCCCTAAACGCAATGAAACTGAAATTGGATTACTATGGAGGGTTTTTCGCAATCGTGCACGGTGGTACCCACCCGGCCGAATTTTGTGAAAATTTTGTGCCATCAAATTTCTACCACCAGGATCTATTGGAAAAGTTCAGTTTATTTAACTATGGGAAGCTTTTTTTTTTTTTTACGTGCGGAAATCCCTTCGGATACCCCCCCGCTGGCCAGCAGGGGTGGTTATGTCGTGTCTCGACTAAAACCGCACGGTGTCGTCCCCAAATATAGTTAATCTATTGTTTGATGACCTCTGTGGCATGGCGGAAGAGCGTTCGCTGCTACTTCGGAGACCGCGGGTTTGATTCCCGCTCAGTGTAAATATCTGTAGTCATGAATATTTATATTAGTCTGGATGTTGCTATGTATTTGTATTTATTGAAGTAAAATATATATCTAAGTAAGTTTATCTACATTTTAGAACGCATAACACAGCTAGTTAGCAATGCTTACTTCGTGAAATGCCGTCTAGATAGCGCTGTGTAGAATGTCCTAGAATATTTATTTATTTATCATGTATTCAGAATTTATTAATTCCAACGTCATTAGACGCTCATTACGCCACCATAAATGTTGTAGAATACTAATTCTACCTTAAATAATATCGCCATTTTAGACGTAGTTAATTTCTACACTGCTCTAAATAACTACTGCTTTAGTCAAACTAGCTTAATCGTTAACATAATTATATAGACTTCCTTCAATTAACTACATATCTCTGGTCCTTACAAGGGACATTACGTAAACAAGTAATGTAAAGGGTATTTACACTTGTACTTATAGTCATGTAATATAAGTTCTATATCAAAATAAGTATAACAGAATACGCCAGAGCCTCATTCATCAATCAGCAGGTATACTGTTAAGGAGTCGAATATAGGTTACACTATGAAAAGGTTACAGAATGAAAGTGTAACACTTTTAAATGTGGTACTGAATCTGTTAATCGTTACCACTTTCAATTGTGTAACATTTATATATATGTAACAGATTTTAATCTGTTAACAGTGTTAATAAGTGTTAACCGAAATGCTACGTTGCCAAATTTACTATCCTACCTTATTTATAATCTAATTTTTTAAATAAAGGTATTTTGTACACCCCCAAGTACTTTAGGGCGTTATTTCTGTTACACTTATTAACACATATACTCGTAAAACGTACCACTTTGAATATGGTACACTTTCGTATCTGTTACATTTATAAATGGGTTTCTTCTAAAACAGTTTCAAAAAACACTGTTAAACACTTTATTACGGTTACAGTTTGGGTCCCTTCCCAGGTTTGAATCCTGGCCAGTATACTACCGACGTGAACCCACTCCTAACACAAGCAATTCAGCTTAGCTGGAGGGGTTAGGGGGAATATTAGTAATTTCAGTTCCTAATATTCTATAATTGGTTTAGGCTCCGAAGATTTTGATGGGGCTAAACTAAGGGGGCCAGACTATAATCCAGACAATAATCTATCTCTGTGCCAAATTTCATCCAGATTCGTTTAGGTATTTGGGCCTGATTGAGTAACAAATATCCATTTATGCATTTCACATTTACAATATTAGTAAGATAATAATATAGTGGTTCCTTTCTTCAACGAAGGCTAGAAATAATGGTGCGAACAAACATTCACTTGCTAATTACATTGTCTTACATAATATTGTATAAACATAATTATAAATTTGCGACATTTTTAATTTTTTATGCCTTGTCAAGGCCCCTGGCTGCTAAGTAAAATTAATAGGCTGTCAAAATATTTGATGAGCTACTGGGAGTTTAGTAACTGCATAATCTGCACGCAAAAGAGATTTTACTTAATGGCGGCCATCATCGGTGAATGCGAAAATCGAGGGCTTACCCGGGGTGTCCGGCAATGGACACTTGGGCAGGACACCGTGCGGTTTTAGTCGATGCACGACATAACCGCCCCCGCTGGCCGGCGGGGGGGTATCGGAAGGGATTTCCGCAAGTAAAAAAAAACGCATCAGTTGTTTATGTTTTTGAAAACTCCTAGTCATTGACGACCTCTGTGGCGTAGCGGTAGAGCATTGGACTGCTAAGTCAGGGATCGCGTGTTCGATTCCCGCTCATTGCAAATATGTATATTTGTATTGGTCTGGATGTTTTTATGTATAATATGTATTTAGATCGCCTTTGTACATCTTTTCTAAATTTTATTTATGTTACTATCATTTTTTTGTGTGTACAAAAAGAATAAAATAATTTGTGTGTACAAATAGAATAAAATAATTTGTGTGTACAAATAGAATAAAATAATTTGTGTGTACAAAAAGAATAAAATAATTTGTATGTACAAAAAGAATAAAATAATTTGTGTGTACAAAAAGAATAAAATAATCAGAAATTAAAATCGTTGACTATTCTTCTGACACATTAAGACGCCTCCGTGCCTCAGAGAGTACGTAAAACCGTCTCGGTAGCCATAAGAACATCGACGGCAGTCGTTACAGATAGTTTGACCTTTAAATTTTCGACAAATGGTCTAACTACAGAATTTCGATATCGCCAATGCGTTGTGGAGGTCACTTGGTCGTCGCTTCACGGGAAATATCGAAATTTAGCTGCTTTATAGTAAAAAGCCGACCCCAACTAAGTTGGGAGAAGAAGGCTCGAAGGATGATGATGATTATCTTTTTTTTTTGACGGCCCTCTCCATGGTCTCCAACGAGAGAACGTCCACGCCCAGGACCGCAACGAGATCCCAGCGTTGACTCGCCCACGCAGGGCACTCCACCAACGTGTGGAGCACCGTGTCTTCGCCAGGATCCTCGCAATGCTGGCACTGCGGCGTTGTCTAACGGTGGATGCGCCATAGATATGATGATTATCTTACCAAATTTTTTGTCTTTGTCAAATAACAGATGAGGTTATACATCTCTTATAAGGGATCTATCTCGTACTATATATTACACAGACGCAATAGAAATTGCCGAAAAAAAATACAAGGTGAACTTCCGCACATGAAGACTGAATGCTTGGAGGGGCTAAGTGGAGACGAGCGGTCGACTCCGCACTTCTCTACTGAGTCCGCCTGATTCTGAGTGTATACCGACCGAGCTGGGTTGACGCCTGCGCAAAACCGTCGACCTCTACGGGGAAAGCAGGGACGCGAAGGGGAAGGCGTGAACGGCCGTCCCGCGTCCAAGCTAGCTGCAACCCTTCCCAAAGATCGATATTAATGTATTCCTTGATTTAACCACCATGTAAGCCCAATATCGTGCGAAGTGGAGAAAAGCATCGGTCAGGAGGTTGCTTAAAGAAAGATGAAGTTTCGTAAAAAAAAAAAAAAGTTTGAAGGAGTAAATTTCTGTTCTTTATGGTCAATAGTGAGGTGCAGTGTACTAATTTAAGACACAACTTGGCATTTATGTTTTTCGAAATTTAAAAATTAATTAAATATCAAAAAACTATAGATGTGACTCGCATTTGATTTGATTTTTTTCTATTTTAAATTGACATTCCACATCACAATTTTAACGTGTCAAAACGGCCATCAAAGCGTGCCGCAAGTAGTGTATTATGACTTGTACTGTATTTATTGTGAAAAAAAATTACTTTCACAAACTTTATTTTTACCTATCATTTAAGTACTATAAAATACTATAATATTTTAGTCCACATTATATACTCAGTCTGAAGTGTAGAAGTGAGGACCTATAAACTGGCTGTGTACATTTTTATACTTTTGTTAGGCTGTTGGTTGGCTGTTGTTACAAATAAATAAAGTAATAAAATAAATAAAAAAAAGCGGGAAAGCTAACCCAAAACAAGCTATTTATTTTCAGATTTAAACAAATAGTTTTGAGTAAAGTTATTTATATTCTGTTTTAAAATCTTTAAATGTTTTATTTAAAATATAATTATTAATTTTCATGCAAATTTTGAATTTCAGAATCTGTGCAGTCTACTTTTAGCGCTGACTGTAGATATATAAAGTTGTATACAGCTGTATTGTCTGAATTTGTCGACATTTACCTCACGCTACCTGGAATCTACGTTAATTGGAACTGTACTATATTCACATAATTATAATGATATATTTCCCCATTAAGTCTTCTACGCAAATATACAACCTTTTTTGGAACATGTATGTTTCTCCACGCATCCACGAAAAATCATTTCGATTACAATGCGACTACTAGTTATGCGTCCTACCTGTCATGACTTACGGTGCCGAAACGTGGGCATTTACAGTGAGGCTAGTCCACGACTTAAAAGTCGCGCAGCGGACTACGGAGCGAGCTATGCTTGGGGTTTCTTTGAAGGATAAAATTCGAAATGAGGCCATCCGACAAAGAACTAAAGTCACCGGCATAGCTAGCAGAATAAGCAAGCTGAAGTAGCAATGGGCTGGCCACATCTGCCGAAGGACCGATGCCCGATGGAGCAAACGAGTCCTAGAGTGGAAACCACGAATCGGTAAACGGAAGGTAGGACGTCCCCCAGTAAGATGGACGGACGACCTGAAAAAGGTAGCTGGGATAGAATGGATGCGCAAGGCGTAGGGTCGGATGCTATGGCGTGCAATTAGAGAGGCCTATGTCCAGTAGTGGACTGCAATAGGCTAATTGATTGATACCAGTTATCACCGTCAAAAGGTTCATTTCGATCGACAATAAATATTCAATACTCAATACTCAATACCTTTATTACATTCCATAATGTTATACAGTTGTTAAATTAAAATTAGGTTACAATTATGGACCCTTTTTTTTTTTTTTTTTTTTATCGTGCGGAAATCCCTTCGGATACCCTCCCGCCTGCCAGCGGGGGCGGTTATGTCGGGCTTGCACCGACTAAAACCGCACGCCGTCTCGGGTCTTCAGACGCCGGGGTGTAAGGTTACCCATAGAGCATATCCCTCGCACCCCGGCTGACCCTGGGCCATCTCACCACTAACAGCATCGCTCATCCTGTCTCCTCTGAAAGCAGAGGAGTACGGAGCGCGATGTGTTCCCGCCACGTTGGGTATTGGCCGACGATCAATGCCAACCCTATGAAGGGGTGAAGGGGAAGCCATTGACCGCCGCCCAGGGTGTACCGGCCGCTCCGATTCCGTTCCCCCCGGACTGCAGCGGGATCGGAATCGGAGCGACACTCGAGGAGGTTACCCAACACACACCCCACAATTATGGACCCTGTAGGGCACAGCACAAAGTTTGGAGGGAGGAATAGTTTGTTAAACTTAATTATTTTATCTTAGTATTAGTTTATATTACAACAATTGCAAAACATAAGTGTATTATTTTGGATCTTATTATGCAGTTTATTTTAATATTTAATGTATTATACAACTTTTATTTTATTTCATTGCATTTATGATGAAGTTAGCTTAGCTCCTATCTGTTACAGAGTTACATCCAATAATAGAATTTAATAATTAATAATAATAATAAATTAATAATTGAAATACTATTCGATATAATACAATACAATTTTTTACTCTAGTGTGTCAAAATCATTCATGCAGATACATATTATTATAAGTACAATCTTACTAGGTCCGCAAGGCGAATCGCTGCTTGCAATGTTGAGCTGAGTGAGACATCGTGATTTGAAAATCAGATTTTGAAAATTTTGAACAGTGATCATTCCTCCGTGGCAAGTCCGATTTTGAAAATTCTTTTTGAAAGTCACAACTCTGGACATGCTTTCTGAGCGTGTAAAGTTTGGTCACAGTGTCTCGAGCGGTTATTATATAATTCCATCTGGAATTTTTTTAACGGTGATCATTCCTCTGTGGTAGCATTAATTTTTTCAAAATATATCCATAAACCTTCCTCTGATAGACCTCTTTAATCATGCCAAATTTGGTTCTGATTGGATTAGTAGTTTAGGAGGAGACCTGTGACAAAGAAAGTCCTGAAGTCTGGTATGAGAAGCTACAATTTTTTTTTTATGCTTTATTAATTTCATTAATGTCATTGTAATGTGTAATTCAAAATGTACATGCACATACTTACGCACTAGAGTAGATGAAATTAATGTAAATGTCAATATAAAACTTCATGTCTGTAAACCTACTGTGTACCTGGCATTAATAATTGACTCGTATGGGCTCATATTTCAAAAAATCAAAGTTACAGCTATTAAATACCAAGAATTGCACATCGACGGCGCAAAATCTCAGGTATGAAATGCACGTGGGGTGTGTGTTGGGTAACCTCCTCGAGTGTCGCTCCGATTCCGATCTCGCTGCAGTCCGGGGGGAACGGAATCGGAGCGGCCGGTACACCCTGGGCGGCGGTAAATGGCTTCCCCTTCACCCCTTCATAGGGTTGGCATTGATCGTCGGCCAATACCCAACGTGGCGGGAACACATCGCTCTCCGTACTCCTCTGCTTTCAGAGACAGGATGAGCGATGCTGTTAGTGGTGAGATGGCCCAGGGTCAGCCGGGGTGCGAGGGATATGCTCTATGGGTAACCTTACACCCCGGCGTCTGAAGACCCGAGACGGCATGCGGTTTTAGTCGGTGCAAGCCCGACATAACCGCCCTCGCTGACCGGCGGGGGGGTATCCGAAGGGATTTCCGCACGATAAAAAAAAAAAAAGGTATGAAATGCACGTGGATGCTTAATGCTAAAATATTTAGTAACTGGCTGTTGCTCGTGGCCCCGCCCGTGTGTGTTGGTTATCACAGCTTATGTTCTTTCCCAAGATCTAGTCATGAAAATTGGTTCCGAAGAGCGTGAAAACGTGATTATATTTCATCCCTACACAGGTCGAAATTTCAAAAAACACCTTAAGGTATTGTAGCAGTATTTATTTTATTGTATAACATTTTCTTGTAAAGCCGTGATAGCCCAGTGGTGTAAGTAACGGACTGCAGACACGAGGTCTCGAGTTCGATCCCCAGTCGCCCCGGCCACACACCTCTGACTTTTCGTAGTTATGTGTGTATTAAAAATGTTGATTATCGCTCGCTTAGCAATGTGCACGGTAGATGGCAATAGGCTCGCCCCCTAATACATTGGGACCTAAATATAACTGGCGAAACGTGGTTGTGTAATACACCTCTGTCTACCCCTTCGGGGATACAGGCGTGAAGTTTATGTTATAACATTTTATAAATATTTGTAGTCCTAATCTGTAACATTTATTATTATTTAAATTTAGAACCTTTGAAGGATGACATATGTCATCCTTCAAAGGTTCTAGTGCTGACAGATATCTGTCAGCACTAGAAATCCAGTTAAAAGTTTATACAGTATCGATTTATACGAGTAGATTTCGATCGGAAATAGGAACATCTAGGACGGGACTTGAACCCCGCCCCGAGACGTATATAATATATCGGAGAATTTCGAATATCTGGGACGTGTCTAGGTAGCGCAGTTTTTCAGAGCATTCCCCCTGTAAGGGACGGGTCGCGGGTTTACGTCCCGTTCTGGATGTTCTCTTTTTCCGATCGAAATCTATCGGAATAGCTAGCATATTAATGCACTCCAACTGACCCGGGGCCATCTCCGGTTTGGGAGGGGGGGGGGGGGGTGCTAGTCACTCTGCCGTCACGGCATGTCGGGCTTGAACCGACTAAAACCGCACGCCGTCTCGGGTCTACAGACGCCGGGGTGTAAGGTTGCCCATAGAGCATATCCCTCGCACCCCGACTGACCCTGGGCCATCTCCGGTTTCGAGATGGCCCCCTCGGGTTTGGGAACCACGGTGTCCCCGTCTTGCCCCGGTTAGGGGGAGGGGCGCTAGTCGCCCCACCGTCCCAGCCTGCTTCAGCTGGGGTGACAGGTGGCCTCACCCGCCACCCCCAGGCCTGCGCTCATGGAGGACGGAGGTCGTTAAGCGACCTCCGGCGCCTGAGTCGCCTGTATATTAGTAGTATCTAATAAGCCAGTAAGTATTGCACATCATCTGTGCCGAATCTCACGTGTGTACTGAATCCTAAATGCTAAATATTTAGTAATAGCACTTAGCACATTGCAGTTTAATGGACTCATTAAACTTTATTTACGCAGTGCTGCGTTGAAATGTTGTGTTAACTGTACAAGTTGGAAGCATTTAATCTTGAATTCTAGTGGCATACTTTTTTATTTATATAGTAGGTAAGTATCTACATACGTAGAACGAGGACTACATACATAATATATACAGCCCCATTATGATACATACAAAAAGCAATTAGTATTCTAGCTTCTCCAATAGATTTAGTACGGAAAAACTGAATATCCAGGACGCTGTGTAATAATAGGTCTTTTCATTACTCATACTCTGAAAGTAATACTTTTTTTTTTTTTTCTGGCTTCTTGCATCGCATTTGGCCACAAACAAGTAATTTGCATATATTATGAATTGAATATTATGCAGCGTTTTCGTAATTTAGTCACAATCAAGTCAAGTAAAGTCCTTCATAGTTATAAGTCAAGTCAAAGTCCTGCCCTAGTAAAGTAGTGGAGACTTTACTAGAGGCTTCTGTGGAGTTTTAGAAACAACACGGAAAATCACAATTCACGGCAACTATGCCACTTTCCTACACTTGTGCACGTTGTCGAAGACTTTATATCTAAAAATCCACCATTTTTACACATAAATACTCGAAATTACAAAAATTTTAGAAAATGAAACGCTGCCTCGATGTGTCTTTTCCCGCGTTGGTGCCAAAAACAAAGTAATACTTTCATCCCTTTTTTTTTTTTTTTTTTTCGTGCGGAAATCCCTTCGGATACCCCCCCGCGTGCCAGCGGGGGCGGTTATGTCGGGCTTGAACCGACTAAAATCATCCCTAGGGAGAATCGCTTTCAACTGACAGCTGTCAAATTATTAAAAAAAACTAATTCTATTTTCACATTTTTAAAGTACCAACCATGTACTAACTTTCTATACAGCCACTCAATTACAGCGCGATGTAAAATTGAACTAAAATAAAGTTAAGTATTGATTAAAGAATATATATTTTTTAAATAACTTTACTTTAGTTTAGTTTCAACAATTTCCTTAAAATAACATAGATTTGGGCAAAATATTTTCCATTTTTTCAATGATGAAAATGAAAAATAATAGCTGAATAGCTGGCCGGCCACAGAAAAAAAAAACAAACAAAATAGGCGGAAAAGCGGCAATTCGATCTTCATTTGTTTTTCGATTTGAAGGTTTTACTCATTTTTACTCTTTTTTTTTTTCTTTAGCTAATTCATGTTTTTATTTTTACTTTCCTTGTATTCGTAATGAAAAGCAAAGTGTTTACCTCGGGTTAAAGACTTATTTAGTCCCTCGAACTATTGGCGAAACCTCGTCTCGGGACTAAATAAGTTACTTTAACCCCTTTTTTTTATTTTTTTTTACGTGCGGAAATCCGCCGAAATTTTCTTACAAATTCATGAGTTCGTTATTCCTTTAATTTAATAGCTATTTCCATTATTTATATTTTGTTTGAAAGTTAATTTCAAGATTTTATTACTCTGTATTAAATTTCGTTTTTATTGGCCGCTTGATAAATTAATTCGATCTTCAAAAACAGTACTTCCTAAATGCTATCCATTTTGATGATAAATTTCGTATTACTTAACAGCTGTCACTTTTCAAAAATGTAATTAAAATTGCTGTTTGTTAGCTTAATGTTGTCTCATTCATTCACAAAAAAAAGCATAAAATTTGGATTTGTCATTCCTAAAAAAAATGCAAAAATGTTAGTACTGAAAATTGGGTTTCCTCCAATTTCTTCAAGAAAAACGGCAATTTCATATGTAACGACCTATTATGTCCTAGAATATTTATTATTATCATTATTCGGAGAGAAAACTGACACCCAAAATATAGATGAAAACCTAGTTTGGGTGGCAGCGAGTTCAAATACAACACAATGTCATTTGTTTACTTTTCATTGGTAAAGTAAAGTAAATAAATTAAATTCACTTAGCAGTCGCGTTCGACTGCTAAGCCAGTGGTCGCGGGTTTGATTCCCGCTCAATACAAATATGTATTTTTGCATTGGCCTGGGTGTTTCTATGTATAATAAGTACGTCAGTACATCATACTACATACATATATGTATACAGCCCCATTAAAATCTATTTTTTAAAGCAAATAGTATGCAACTTTTCCAATAGATTTAGTACGGAAAAATTGAATATCCAAGGCTTTTTCCGAACTAAACCCATTAAGAGAACCCGAGAGCCCGAGCTAACCTCTCTTTCAAGTTAGTACAGCCGCTGATTAACGGGACCCATCGGTCAGACGGCAGTGGCTTTTGCCAACTAAGTCAAATCATAGAAAGGAGGAGAGTGGAAAAGATTTGGATAAAACCGGGATTGTATTTGTATATATCGCCTGTTAGAAGCGTTAGGCAGAGGTGAATAAACACCCACATTTCACCAATTTCTTTATTCGTTCAACTTAATACGGGTGAGCCTATTGCCTTTTACTGGGCACTAAATACCCAGATATCCAGCAGCGATAGCCCAGTGGCGTACGTAACGGACTGCTGAGACGAGGTCTCGAGTTCGATTCCCAGTCGCCCCGGGCACACACCTCTGACTTTTCGTAGTTATGTGTGCATTAATAAATGTTAATTATCGCTTGCTTAATAATGTGCTCGGTAGATGGCAATAGGCTTGCCCCCTATTACATTGGGACCTTAACATAACTGGCGAATCGTGAATGTGTAAAACACATCTCTGCCTACCCCTTCGGGGATACAGGCGTGAAGTTATATTATGCAAATACCCAGATGTTATTGAGTCATTCCTAACAGGAAAAAATAACACTTTTTACCTGACACAGGAATTGAACCTGGGATCTCAAGAAAAGCAGTCACTCTCGCTACCGCTGCACATCGAAGCAGTTATTTACAGAACGTCCTACATGATATTTGAACCTTACTACAAATAGACACAGACACACCCTCACACACATACACATATTCTTACGAAATTCCGGAAAACCCCAATCACACTTATCAACAATTATTTGTAGTAACTGTTCTTGCACACTTTGTGTAATGATGGAAAGACCGTAACATCGACTCGACCGTATAATGCTGTACCTTTATGAATTTAACTACAATTAACAATTAATCTAAGTAATCCGCATTCTAGAACCCATAGGACAAGCTCTGCTTAGTTTGGGTCTAGATTGCGCTGTTTAATATGTCGTAGAATATTATTATTTATTATATTATTTATTATTCCGAGAAAAACTGATAGCGAACATACAGGTGATAACCTAGTTTGGCTGGCAGCAATTTCAAATACAACACAATGTCATTTATAAGTTGCATGTAGAATATACTGCTTCCGGACTGTTGGGCTTTTGTCCATTTGCAACTTGTGTTATAAACGTTTCGTCGATCACTGCGGTCGACATGTCCAGTGGTACAGGTCCGGGCGGCGACGAGTGCGTTGAACTCTAGTCGCCGGCGACTTTTCTGTGACTGATGTAGAGGCTCGAGTCACTGGCGTATTTATAGGTGCGTTTGGCGGGGGATTGTCATTTATTTACTTTTCATTGATATTATTTATATATTATACTGTTTACGTGTCACTGTCAATACTATGTACGTAATAAATAAATAATAAATATTCTACGACATTCTACACAGCGCTTCCTAGACCCAAAGTAAGCATAGTTTAACTAGCTTGTGTTATGGGTTCCAGAATGCGGATAAACATACTTATATACTTTTTTTCTGTAAATGCATACATGTTATACATAGAAACACCCAGACCTATGCAAATATACATATTTACACTGAGCGGGAATTGAACCCGCGCCCCCTGTCGTAGCAGTCGAATGCACTACCACTACGCCACAGAGGCCGTCAATACGTGTATCAATACTATTTATGTGTCAATAAAAAATATTTTTCTAAAATTATTATTATTTTCCTTGCTTTTATTTGAACATTTTCTGTAGTTGCCTAGTGGCTATACGCAAATTCTACACCAGTATGGGCGTTACAGTTATTGCCTTAATCCAAATATGTGTGTTGGTGGGACCATAGGGGGCTGGATACAATCCTATTAAGCCCAATTTGCAATTTTACTAAAATTGCGTACAGCAAACGACAAAAGTAGCTTAACAAATTCTAATTTATGAATGAAATATAATGACTTTGTCTTCTGATTATAAAACTACTTATACATTAATCATTGGTACATAGGGTTTGTTCTTCTCGTGTTAATCAACTTTTGTCGTTGACTGTACGTATAGTAATCAGTGGTGATCTTTACAGTGTTAGACCCAGTTGCATTCAAAGTTTGTATTTTAGAGCCTGGTGTCCACTTACTCTTTCTCCTTCTTTTCCTTCTACTTCTTTCTCCTTATTTGGCTTATGCGGCTATTATGGGAGTGACTGTCATCTGAACTCTCAACCCTGAAAGGAAGGACTGCGCCAGAGCCTCGTCCGTCAATCAACAGGTAAGGTTGGTCAAAGGTATAATGTAGTTCCCCATGGGCCCAATAGTAGGTATAATGCTCTATATGAGTAAAACCGGTTGTCTGTAAAGTCGGTTTACTGACGATAGTTGAACGTGACAACGTCATAAGAAAATACTAACTTGATAGCAGCTGTCCACGCGGACGCATCGCTTGCACTTCAAGCCCAGAGCGAGGTAACGCCGCATACGAGGTAACGCGGCATACGGCAGGTAACGGCATGTTACGTCATGTTTTTTCGTGCGTGCAGTCGGCTCATCGATTTATAAGACGTTGTCACGTCAAAAATATACATACATACATAAAGTCACGCCGTTTTCCCATTAGAGCAGGCAGAGACAACATCTTTCCACTCACTACGATCTTGGCATACGTCTACCGCTTCTTCCACTTTCATAATTATTTTCATTGAATAAAAACAAACCACTAATAAATGTTTAAAAATTTATTGTTCAAAGTTCTTTCGTAAAAACATGAAATTATATTCATTTACAATCTATATTAACTTATAAATAAATTACAAACAGATGGTTTTCATGAGATTTATAAAAAAAAAACGACTTTAGCTGTTTTTTTGACTAAAAACCGTATGCTGCAAGGGTGCACAAAGTTTGCTCGTCCATTCTAATATACTCAAGGTAATTAAAAGAAGGTTCTTTTCTTTCTTATTTAAAAGCCAGCAAGCGGGCCCCGGGTCCCGGTGAGAGGTGAGAGCCTCGAATGCGACCATAGGGCCAATTCTCGTCATCATCAACCTATGTTTGTCCACTGCTGGACATAGGTCTCCCCTAATGAGCGCCATAGCGCCCTGTCTTCAGCTTGCCGCATCCAGCATCTGCCCGCAGTCTGGCTCGTAATAAAAAGAAATTCAAAATTCAGTCTTAATCTAGTCTCGATCTCATGTCGATCTCCCATATGTCAAAAAAGGTGTTCTCATAACAAAATTTTGTGGAAAATATTGAAAATTTTGTTACGCGAACATCTTTATTGACATTTGGGAGATAGAGACTGGATTTTGACAGAATTTTGAACACCTTTTTAATACGAGAATTGAGCCTCAGGACTAATGCTGAGATGATTATCAATTAGAAGAACGACAGGACTTAACAGAAGCATAGACTGCTTCATCATAAGTGCTGCTATAGATAGAAACTGTAGGATTTATTTGACGATAACATCGAGGTGTTTTTGGTCGATGGACATAACTATAATTTGGATGTTCTAGGTAGATCTAAGTTTAATTACGAGTAAAGATATTAGTTATGATTTTTTTTAAATTATTTGTTGAATTACAGGGTCAATATGCAGGTTAAAACAACAAACAGTACACAATTCCAATGGCTCTGCATCAATTTTCCCTTCTGCAATTAATAAAGTAATTTCAGTGTGGATAACAAAATGGTTCTTTTATACGATATTTCTAATTACAAATTCCACTGCATTACATGGTTTCAATATGAATTCACTTCTAGCTTAAGCATTTTGCTTGCTTGAAATGTGTCGACTGCAATATGTGGTATTCATATACATTTAGATCGGAAACAGAGAACATCTAGGACGGGACTTGAACCCGCGACCAGTCCCTTACAGGGGGAATGCTTTGACCAAATGAGCCACCTAGACACGTCCCAGATATTCAAAATTCTCCGTACGTACGGTAACGTAATTCTTGCGAACTACGGAAACAATGAATGACTTTACAATCATTTTTAAACATTGCTTTTGATTACTCCGCCACATTAATTAATGAATGAATGTGGTTTCATGTTACAGATAGTCTACATAAACCACTTAAGATTACGTGACAAGAATACTTCGTATCTCGTCCAATCTTCAGAAATGTTGCGATATACGACACAATTCAGAGCATGCAGACTTGAAGATAATTCACAAATTGCATTGTAGTGACTAGGCTGGCTTCAGTCACCACAGGTTGGAACTCCTTGGTTATTTACACGTTGTTTAGACAGAGTTCAATTTACCGATAACTATATAACAGCGGGAATGCTTTATAACAACGTGCACAGGGGACAAAGCAGCGGCGAGCACCCGCAGTGCGGCGTGACGATTAGTTTCTTTTCAGGGACATAAAAATAGATAACTTCTCGATTTCTCTATGTTTTCTCTGACGTGCTCCTCACTTGGACAAACGTCAAGGCCAAACTTACCCGCCAATGCGGCTTGCATTAATTCACAAAATTTACAACGGCAAGTTTTGTCAATTAATGCAAGCCGTAAATTGGTCTATACCGATGTGTATAGACCAATTCATGTGTTTACGCAGCGCCTTAAAGGTTTGCTATATTTTGGACGTGTATTTGGGGTAATTTTAGAATGACATGGTAATTACTGTAATTACCAAAATAGAAATATTGACCATATTTGTGTTTTCTTAAGTCTCCGATATTTCGACACTGTTACACGCGTTTTGATCATTAATGTACTGGAATAATGAAATAGTTCTTTGTTGAGTCTAACGTCTTTCTGAATCGTTTCTTATAATATTATTAAACCGATATGCCCGCATTTTTGTTTCGCATCCGATCACGTTTAACAGTTGTCGAAGTATCAGAATCTCAAGAAAACCATGATTAAAGCAGTGTAGAGTTGCTGAGTTTTTGTTCAACAAAGTATTACAGGATATGGAAGATACATTTTAAGGGGTCTGAGACCATTACAACTAACCAAGGAACGATTAAACTATTACTTTTAATTTTTGTCACCGTGAGGATACCGTGGTTCTCAAACCCGAGGTGGCCATCTCGAAACCGGAGATGGCCCAGGCTCAGTCGGGGTGCGAGGGAAATGCCTTTATACCTTACACCCCGTCTGAAGACCCGAGACAGGGGCGGGGGGTATCCGAGAGAAATTCCGCAAGAAAAAAAAGGTATAGTACATTACAAAAAAAGGGAAATTATTCCGATCAGTGGCACATTGATTGTTTGTTGCTGTAGTTTTTAGACTAGCATTCCTATAACAAAGACAATGTATTCAACAAGTTAATTACATTATCATTTTACTACTAGGTACTGAAACTGCTTTCGCTTTGACTGATCAATCGACTCATGGTTTTCAAACTAATGTGAATTTGTAATGATTGAAATATGTGTTTCATTCTGGTTCTGGAAAGGCACTAATTAACTTCATTCTATGCCAAAAATTTGTTGAAAATGATACGAACTGTGATTATACAATTGGTAAAATTTAATAGAAAATTTAACAAATAATATTATTTATCTCAGACACAAATATGTTTAGGCACAAACATGTTGAGCGGCCGGTACACCCTGGGCGGCGGTCAATGGCTTCCCCTTCACCCCTTCATAGGGTTGGCATTGATCGTCGGCCAATACCCAACGTGGCGGGAACACATCGCTCTCCGTACTCCTCTGCTTTCAGAGGAGACAGGATGAGCGATGCTGTTCGTGGTGAGATGGCCCAGGGTCAGCCGGGGTGCGAGGGATATGCTCTATGGGTAACCTTACACCCCGGCGTCTGAAGACCCGTGACGGTGTGCGGTTTTAGTCGGTGCAAGCCCGACATAACCGCCCCCGCTGGCCGGCGGGGGGGTATCCGAAGGGATTTCCGCACAATAAAAAAAAAAAAAAGGCACAAACATGTTGTCACAGAGAGCGGGCAACACTCGACTGATTCAAATTCAGCCGACTGGCACAACTCTTCTTAACGGAGCTTTTCTCTTGATTATGGGTCAAAATTTAATATTTGAAATCCATTAGACTCATATTTGTAATCAAAATTGTATCAATGCCCTTGTCTGGAACACATCAATTTCGTTCGCTTGTATCATAATATATATTTAATCATTATTGTAATAATATCATAGCATATTTTTGTTACCGAATATGTATATTTTTTATAATTCTCAGTGAACCACCTTTAACTATATAAAGATAATTTTCAAAAACAAAGTTACTTAAATTTCGTATTTCATATAATTTTTTGTTAACAAATATATCGGAATGATTTTATCGTCTTTACGTTCTAATGTCTTAATATTGTTCGAAAATATAACATTTCAATAACAATAGAGAATAATAATAACAATTTTTGCTTGTATTTGATTCCTATCTATAAAATAACAAAGGTACTTCATTTATATTTACAAATATAATGTTATCTGTGACATTTATACTGGACTTATGAGTATTTATAAATACATTGCTACCGGATAGGCACTTACAATTGATTAATTCTAAGTTATCTACATACCCCTGCACCGATCAATGTGTAAGGTAAGTACAAGGGACCAAAATTAACCTCCCGCGATGAGTGGGTGGATAAAATAATGCCCAGAGGTACGCAAGTTTACAATATAGTCCACTAATATATTAAGTTTAAAGAATAAATCAGGTATTGACAAATTTTCTGAGGCAGTGCCTCTTCGTCCGACGTCTGTGCATGTCTGATTTTTGGTTACTCGAAGTTTCAATATTCCTTTAACATCTATGAATCTATTATGGCATTCAGTAAGGTCTGACGGTGCCCAGACGTCCCCTGGGTATTGGCTCCGCGTAACTGTGGCGGAACTTCGTCTGTTGTCTATCAGCGAGTTCACGGAAATCCCTGTAGTCTCTGTCATAGTATCTCTCCCTGTCTCCCTCGACGTAAGACTGACGTTGGTCATCTAGAAGACGAGAACGGCTAAACGCCCTTTGCCTGTCATTCCAGTCTCTCCTCCTGTCTTCGATCACTGGTTCAATAATCTCATCCTCATCAATACGCCGGTCTAATTCTCTCCTGTCCCTTCTTTCGTATCTGTCGAAGTCCTCCCTGTGAGGTTTGGGCTCAATCCTGTTCAAGTACTCTTCGGCACCGTATTCAAAACGTTTCACATCGTCACGCTTTCTGCCGATGCGAGGGAGTCTCTCCATCTCCCTGTGAGCCAGCGGCGGTTCGATGTCTCGAATCCTTTCTGGCTCCTTGCGCCTCTCAGGCTCTCTATGGCGCTCAATTTCACGATGAGAGCGTTCTGGCTCTCTTCGGGAGCTGAGATCTCTGTGGCGGTCCTGTCGCTCGTCCCTCCTTTCTTCCTCGGGGGAAGAAGTCGAGCGACTATTCCTTTCAAGCATGCTCCTTCTCATGGCCATGTGTTGTTCGAGCTCTCTGTTGAACCTCTCGCGTTCTAGGTTCATAAACTTTTCTTTTGCGACATTGAATCTGTCTTTCGGGGATGCCTCTGCGACCTTGAGACTACCTTCGCTGGCCCCTCGTTGGAGTTTACCAAACCTCCGATCCTCGACTCTTTCGATACTCCTGTTAGAGGGTTTGGTTTCTGCGACATACCTTCGTCTATAATTAACAGTATCTTCCTGGAATTTCTCTTTGTCTGGAAACTTGTCTTTGCTGACGCGCTCTAAGGATTCGTGACGGAATCGTCGCTCGAAGGTATTCTGGTCACGGAATGGGGCCAGTTGGTCGCGGTACTGATCGTAATCGTCAGGGAAGGTACGGTCGTAGTTGCGTGGTGACAGAGTACGGCGGGGAGGTGAGGTATGGCGAGGTGGTGATGTGCGGCGGGATGGTGAGGCACGGCGGGGCGGTGAGGCGGCGCGGCGAGGTGGTGACGCGTCGAAGGCTTCATGCATCATATAGGCTGTACTCTCAGCCCAATCTTCCTCTGAAATGAGATAGAAAATAAATAAATATATGACTCATAGACAGTACAATAACTAGAATAGGAACACAATGAATAGACTTATAGACGATATTTATAAGGTCTTGTTGCGTTTGTAAACCAAATTTAATTGCAATTGAAATCGGGTTTACTAAAGATAGAATTGGATTTTACTTATATCGTAAATAATATTTTTAAGTAAAGTAAAACAAGAAAGTACAAAAAGCAAAGTGTAATTGGGGTGTTCTGGTATAAAATTTTCAGAAACAGCACTGGATATAATTATGTGACAACACGTTATGTTACGATTAAAAACCTGCTGTGCCTGATGAACCCGTTAACTTCAATCATTTACACCGACCGAGTCTCTTTACAGCCTCTCCCATCAAAGGCAGCAATAACTAATATACTGCCTGGCCACCTGCCCTCCCATCCACAGATAATGAAATCTCATTTATAAATGTATTTAGGCTTCGATACATGTTTAGACCCATAAAAATATCTCCATAACAAACTCGATCTCTTGACACACATTATAAAGCTACGCGCTTAGTAAAAATTCCACAAGTACTATAACTTATAGGCTATGAACACACTAAACCTATTGAACGACTGACACGTTTTTCAACAGCTTTCGTCCCGTCTGGTGGCAAATAGTTATGAATTTCATAGACTATCTACGTTTACAATATCAGAAGCGTAATAAACGCGTTACTGACTATCTCAAAACATTACTTTGCTCTTTTGAAAGAATAACTTTATACACACACAGAATGGATAAATAGATAAAAGTCACTTTGGATCATCATTACTCAATTACTACAGGTTGATCCAAATTGAGTGTATAAAGTAAGGAAATTTATTTTGAACCACACAAATTTATAATCATTCTAATTTTGAATTACACAAATACATTTATTTTGATTTTTACGGTACTCTACTCTAAAAAATTCCTTTTCTCATAGATAAAATGTATACAAAGGGAAATACAAATATAGTACCGTGGTTGTTGCGTGATTCAATTCCAAATTCATATAAATAAAAAACATAACATAACATAAACTCACGCCTATATCCCCGAAGGGGTAGGCAGAGGTGCTACCACCCACATCATATAAATATATATTATAATATAATCTTTGTTATATAAAATATAACAAAAATAAATACTCGAAGTTACCACCGTAGAGCGCGCGGGCTATCACCTCAAAGCAAGCATTTTTTTCGTACGATTACTAATAGTGCGTTAACACCTTTAAGACTTAGACGTGGATAGAGAATTCGTCGCGGATTTTACCTACTATTTTTTATTGACATTTTTACTGTGCAGAAATCGCAAGCTACAACAACACAGGTGAATATTGGCATAAAAATTTCACATGCTTACATTAACGGGATACGATCTTCAAACCACTCACAGACTTGTTTTCAAATACAAACTGACATAGAAAAATAACCTGTCATGGTAGGGTTCTCTAGCAAAGTTGGATTGACGGCTTAAGTTTTTTTTGATAATATTTAATGCATGTTAAAATGATATGCAGCCTCAGGCGTTGATTTGAGTTGATCTTTTTGTATGTTAGACGTGTTATTCTTGCTCCATTTCTTAGTGAAATACTGCTGGGTGGAGTTAAAATGAGTGATGGATGTAGTTCAACAGTTATTTCAAATAGCTGGTTGTTGGCCTCATTTTAAAGTGCCTGACAGTTATCAGCAGATATTTTAATCAACATTTTTAGAGGTGGCAATAATTAAACGAATTCGTTTGCTTTTTCGCATTAGCATAGTTATTTAAGGAACGACAACTCATTTTAATCGCAAATTCAATGCCAATTTTAGTCATAATAATATACAGATTTATAGTGTTTCAAATTAAAAAAAAAAGATACGTGAATATTAAAATGGTCAAGAATGTACCTACGAGCCTACCTAGTCGAGGATCTTTATTAGAATTGACATCATTCTCTTATCTCAATTGAGAATGCTGTCTAAACTTAAGAAAATCGACCTAAAATTGCAAAACGCATGTTTTTATTGTTACTATATTTTTATATAGTGTTTATTTTTGGGGTTTTGAGAAAGTTAAACTTCATTGCATTTCTTTTTAATTTTGTTGTGAACATTATACGAATATGTCATAATACGTTTGACTTTGGCGTAAGTAACATGAGTTTGTGTGTTCCAAATGCATGGTAGTGTGTGTAATGTTTTATTAATTGATTTAATGTATTTTTATGAAAAATATTTGCATCCTGCACTTTTCCCCTATTTAAGCTATGCCAAATCTCACACTCCTCCGTCCGCGCAATTATCGTAATACCTCTATTAAAAAATTAACGATTATAAACAATCATTAAAAAAACATTACTTTGTTTTGGATTATGATAACCTTACGACTTTTTGAAATAAGTCGTATTGTATCGTGTTTTTTTTTTACGGGAAGGCAAAATTCCGAGTCTTGCGGTTTCAGGTTGTTTGGTTTAGGCCGAATGAACTGTCATGTGCCGTCTTAGGGCCTGATTGCAGGATAGGTGCGTTTCATGGCACCGATTTCCTGACAATCAGAACTGCACAATCACACCAACAAAAGCGCTACAAGATAAACCAAGAGGAGGAGAAGGAGTAACCTAAACCCGGGCTCCGGAGCCTCGAATGCAACTGCGAAGAACGTTCAGGTGACGATGACATTATACATATACCTACTCAAACAAAAAGACTTTCGGTAGAATAAAAATTGAATTTTTAATAAGCTTTTAGCCGTATCTATTTGGCAACACACAAAGTGTCACTTTAAATTCGGGAGTCATTTCATTTGCGATGACGTAGGTACATCAATTTGGCAACATTTTTTTTTTTCGTGCGGAAATCCCAACGGCCAGCGAGGGTGATTAAAAAAAATGAATATTTATAACCGCACGCCGGGGTGTAAGGTGGCCCATAACGCATTTCCCTCGCACCACGGCTGACCCAGTGCCATCTCCGGTTTCAACATCGCCTCCTCGGGTTTGGGAACCAGGGAGTCCCCGTCTTGACCCCGGAAAAAGGGGGGCGCGCAGCGGCGTAGATGCGGCTCCACCTGTCACCCCCAGGCCTGCGCCCATGGAGGACGGAGGTGGTTCAGCGAGTTCCGACGTCTGTGTCGCCTCTGCGCCTCGTGGGTTTTGCGGATCGGGAGAGACCTGAGTCTCTTCCGGAACCGGTCCGCCACCTCCTTCTTGAACATTACTTGCTCGCAGAAGGAGGCGGTGGCAGCCCTCACGCGCTCCGCTCCATCGCTGTGAGCAAGACGCCGAGTGAGAGGACGCCGAGGGCTGCTACGAGACCAATTTGACAACCTCGTCATCTAGTACTATCCGTGTTTGTACAGATTGTAACCTTACAAACATGAGGCATGTAAACAAAATTGACAGCCATACATATTTCCCACGCCGCCTAATTACCGATATCAGCGCCATCTTGCATAAAAGCGCGCGCAAATTGTTTGAGACTCAAGCGACGACGTGAGGTACAGTTTCATTGTTTAAGACTATTGCTCCCATTCCCCTTGTGCTTTATGAGAAAAAAAAACGATTTTCATTTGTATTGTTAGTTCTAAGTTTAATAAACTTTTGTTTCGTGAAATATTTTGCGAAATTACAATTAATTTGCCTGTGAATCGTTGGTATTTTTTTTAAAGTACACGGAGATTAAGAAGTGATGCAATTATTTCACGTGATGTGCCAACTGCATGATTATTTTTGTTATTGCAGCTTCAATCTGTGAATAATTAAACATGTTGACGACCTCTGTGGCCTAGCGGTAGAGCGTTCGACTGCTCAGCCAGTGGTCGCGAGTTCGATTCCCGCTCAGTGCAAATATTAGTCTGCATGGATATTTTTATTGGTCTGGGTGTTTCTATATATATGTAATGAGTAAGTATGTATTTACGAAAAAAAACTAAGTTTGTTTATCCGCATTTTAGAACCCATAAAGCTAGTTAAGCTATGCTTACTTTAGGTCTAGATAGAGCTGTGTAGAATGTTGTAGAATAATTAATTATTTATACTATAAATTAATTTTGAAATATTGTTGTTGACAAGAACGTTCCGCCTGAAATAATAAGCAGTATTTAGTAGTTCCGCTTCCATTGAATTATTTAGTGTTCATCAAAGCCTTTTATTTTTATATAATTTCATGCACATGTTTATGCTTGTGATACATTTAATTTCATTTTATATAATTATAGGATAAAAAAGCATAATGTGTAGAGACGTAAGAAGTTATAATTATTAAGCGTGACAACACTTGTACGTAATCAAATAAATTTGAACAATAACAGTAAAAAAAAACATAAGATAATTGTTAAGTTCTTTTTGGAATTAATTAATCTTATTAGTATTCAAAAAAGTGTTGCCATCAGAATAATTTATATGTTATTATTACGTACTTTACTAACAATATGAAACATTATAGAAATGTCAGGATGTATGTGGACATTGTACACTAAGCGAAAGGGTGGGGATGATGGGTTGTCGTACACGTTTTGAAAGAAATTTCGGAAGATTTAGATCGGAAAAAGAGAACATCTAGAACGGGACTTGAACCCGCGACCAGTCCCTATACAGGGGGAATGCTCTGACCAGCTGAGCTATCTGAAGTGTAGTTAGCAACTGTAGTCAATAATAGAAATATATACTCGGAGGTGACGTCATTACAGACGAACGGATTACCTATACGGCCTCTGTGGCGTAGCGGTAGTGCATTCGACTGCTACGACAGGGGCGCGGGTTCGACTCCCGCTCGGTGCAAGTATTTGAATACATGAACATGTCTGTTTGCATTGATCTGGGTGTTTAAATTTGTATGTTTGTATAATGTTATATTATTATATTTGTATAAATGAATTTAAATATGTACCTATGTATTTACAAAAAAAAACGTACATAAGTTTTTATGTGTGTGTTTTCATGTGGAGTTTCCACATGAAAAAAAACAAGTTGAATTCCTGAGACGAGCTCAGCCGAATACAAGGGTTTTTTTTTTCTTTATCTTGCAATGGTTCACCCCAGCACGAATCTATTACCGAAAACAGCAACTCGATAGCTCATCTCCTTCATACCCAAAACCGTGACAGAAAATTCGACAACTCGATAGCAATAGGGCTTTTCTAAAGAAAATCCCTAAAAATTGCGAGGCCCATTTTTACAACGACAAATCATCGAAGAGCTATTTCACCAAGCAGTTACTTGATCGATGGGCATTATCATAGAATAGTCATATGTACGTACTCCCACATCACCGATGGTAGATTTGTCGACGGTGACATACGGGGCTCCTATTTCTTCGTGCAGTATCTAAAGTAACCGAAGCGCTTTCACAGAGAAAGATGACTCCGGTGGTCTTATACTTATTTGCTACTTGAGTAATATAAAAATTGCATATACTGATCCACTGATGCCACCAATATGCTGATATTGGTGATTAATTGATGCAAAAACACGCATCATCAATTCTAATACTGACAAGTGCAGTTACACGAAAAATGGAAACGAAATATCTGCATCATGCAGCACTTAAATTATACACGCAATTTTTGTGATTTTCTCACAAATCATCTTCCACTTTAGCGGCTTCGAAACAGGATGAAGATCTTACACATAATAGGTTATTTGAAATTGCTAAAAATATTACTGCAATTAGTGATTTCAGCTCAAATTATGAGTTTTAAAGCGATGTACACTAAGCTGCTGAATAGTTTTTTTTTTTGTTTTTTTTTAGGACAAATTACACAACGCCATCTAGGCCCAAACTAAGCAGAGCTTATCATATGGGTTCTAGAATGCGGATAGACATACTTAAATATATTTTTTTTGTAAATAAATACATTTTATACATAGAAACACCCAGACCAATGCAAATATACAAATTTGCACTGAGGGGGAATCGAACCCGCGACCTTTGGCTTAGCAGTCGAACGCACTACCGCTACGCCATAGAGGTCGTCAAATTGTCGAATTTATCTAAAATATACTTTTAATTAGCCAGCGTCATTGGATGATAGACAATCCGAATTGGATCCGAATAAATAATTAATAAATATTCTACGAAATTCTACACAGCGCTTTTTACCCCCAAAGTAAGCATAGTTTAACTAGCTTGTGTTTATATGTTCCAGAATGCGGATAAACATACATTAAAACTTATATACGTTTTTTTTTGTAAATACATATAATTTATACATATAAACACCCAGACCGATGCAAATGGACATGTTCATCTATACAAATATTTGCACCGAGCGGGAATCGAACCCGCGCCCCTATCCTAGCAGTCGAATGCACTACCGCTACGCCACAGAGGCCGTATAGGTAATCCGTTCGTCTGTAATGACGTCACCTCCGAGTAAATATTTCTATTATTGACTACAGTTGCTAACTACACTTCTAACTTTAACATATAGCTGATGTCATAATTGAGTAGTTTTTATTTTAAATAATGAAACGCAACTGAATTTTATTTGATATCTGAGGAAGCTGCATTTATGGAACCTTAGTGGTTAAGCAGTTGCCGTTACAATCGAGAGGTCCCGGGATCAAATTAACACTAACACAAACAATTTAGCTTAACTTGAGGTTTTAACGGGAATGCTAGTAATATCGGATACTATTTTTTTTAAGTGAATGGTTTGTGTTTTAAGAGGACTTAAGTGGAGGCTATCCAGGTCCTTGATACAACGGACATAGTAAGACTTAAATGAGCTAAACCCTTCAAGTTAGTTAAGTGAAGTTAGTGTTACGTAGTGCAGTGAGTGCTACTCTTAAAGAACACAAGAACAAAGTGTCTTTCAATCATAATAGAGACAATAAGAAAAGTGCCAATGGACACATTCTAAACTTTGTAAGATATTGGCAAATTAAGTTAAATTTAAATTACTTATTAGCCTCAAGGTCTAGCTTGTAATTGTTATGAGTAACCGTTTAATTACGAGTACATAATAAGGGAAAAAAAGTGGACAGTTACATGGGAAGAGATAGATGTAGGAAAAGATGGATAGACTGTGGGAGAGATAATATAGCCGAAAAGGGAGTAAATGAAATGAAATGAAATTTATTTGCTTGAAGTATGGTACATAAATAGAAATGTGATGGTAGAATATTGTAATTTGGTTCCACATTGTCGGTTCCGGATTGACGAACAATATACCCGACATGCAAATTTGTACATTGCTGTCTGACAATAATTGACAGCATTAACAATCCGCTTTATCTGATAAATTTAAGAGTTGACACTTTTTATAACAATGTTTACAATACACATCACTATCAGATCGAGGACCCCAACGAAGTATATGTATCATTCATGGTTTAATAAATTCATTCACACTATAGAAACATTTTTCAATGAGCCATTTATAAAGGACAATGCCCATGTCAGTATGGAAATCGGTTGCACACTTCTTTTTGCTATGTCACATAAGTATAAACTGCATTAAAAAGCCTGCATTAAGTATTATCTGAAATATAAACGCATATTGTAACAGAACTTGGGGTTATTGAGAAATTAAATGATTACAACGAGAAAAACAACAACAACAAGAAAATATTGTGACACTGACTGTTGAACTGACGTTTGAGTTTTCTTTCGGAATGTTTTAAGACAGGGATACCATGTATAAAAATAACAGAAAACTAACACTGAAGCAGACATTATTTTACAACTTTAACTGATTATCACTAATAAACTACGAATACATACACGAAATATTAAGATTACATAACGGCAATATATTTGAATGTCACATTGCGAATTATTATCACGTATTATTATTTAACCATTTTATTTTAAAAAGATTGGTATATTTTGGTATATTAAAAAGATTGGTAGCCTAGTGGTATGGGTAATGGACTGATGAGACCAGGTCTCGGGTTCGATCCCAGGTTTTACCATGGCACACACCAATGACTTTTCGATGCTTTTCGAAGTTATGTGTGTATTGCAATGGCATAATGTCGCAGGTTTATAAGTGCCCGGTTAATGGCAATAGGCTCGCCACCTATTACATTGGGACCTAAACATAAACTGGCGAAATGTGGGTGCTAGCACCTCTGCCTACCCCTTCGGGGATATAGGCGTGAGTTTATGTTATGTTATGTTATGTTATATTTGCATTCTTCCACCAATGGTTTATTTTATATAATGGTAACAATTAAATTAAAATGGAAACGATTATTCATTCAAGTTTTATATCTTTATAATTTAAATTCAAACCCCAAGTTCTATAGAAGCGGTTCAGTGTTGAAAAGTCATACTATAATCAATATTATTTATTAACATTCGAAATATTGACGCGAACGTCTAAAAGCGCAACCAAGAATGGGCAATCTCCTTTCGACTTCAATTGTCGTGTGGGCAACTCTCTTATACATTTAGGTAAATGATTGTAGATCTTTATAGTCATAATAAAGCAAGTGAATTTTGAGATGCGCCAGAGTCTCGTACGTTAATTAGTAGGTGTACCGGCTTAGACCCTTTTTTGCGTGTGGTAATCCCCTCGGATCCCCCCAGTTATGTCAGATTCATACCGACTAAAATTGCACACCGTCTCGGGTCTTCAGATACGTCACGTTCTCGGGTAAGTTTTGGTGCGGCTCCGCACATTTTCACGCTTTGCATATCGAGGCCTTTCCGTTCCTATGGAGTAACTGTGCGTTGAAGTCAGTGGCTCCGGATGTCACGCGTGCCTAGTTCATCTGCCGGAGTCATTAAGGGCAAATGATTCATTATTCATTAAGACTTACGCGATTGGCAATGGAGGCCGTAATTGCTACGCACGACGGCTTGCTTCGAAGGTGAAACTATTTAGGTATTGGTGGATACTAGCATTAGTTTGAAGGATTTGCAATCTGTTTTACAAATTTGGACCGATATCCGACTTTATTTGATTAGTAGAACGTTTAATTGCCACGTCGTCAGACGTTTAATTCCCGTTCATGAACTTATCGAATAACTGAGTGCCAAGTGCATAGCAGCTCAACTTGATAGGTAACCTAGCAGGTTTTCTATTCGTACCACGAAGACTTTCATCTGGGCTGAGCTATCTGTACTTCTATACTTATATTATACAGAGGAAAAATTTGCTTGCTTGTAATCAACAAACTCTGAAAGTACTGAACCGGATTCAAACATTATTTCACAATTAGAATGCTACATTATCCTGAAATGGGTTTTTTTAATAAATGATTGAATAAATGATTTAATGAATGAAAAATAAAAATGGGCTATTTTTTTCTTGATATTCCAACGGGATCAGAACTTACACGGGTGATACGGCGTGGCGATGCTACTTACAAATAAAAGTCAGGTCAAAAGCACTAGAAACCGGCGGGCTTGCATGAAAGGTTTAATGACAGTGAAGGAAGCTCGTGAAGTATGTAAGGACAGAAGCAGATGGCGGGCTGTTGTCGCTGCCTTCCCCAGAGGGGAAAAAAAAATTGGGGCTTCAAAACTATGAGCCGCAAACGAATTTATACTTGATTATAAGTTTGGTTAAAGTGATCAGAACTAACGGAAGGTGCCACAGATAATATAATGGGTAAATATGACTTCTAAAGTGTGAATCTGCGACCTCGAGCCTCGAGAACAATTGCCATTTTTACTTTCTTTCCATTTCACTTTTCATTTAATAAGATAATTATCTCTAATGCTTAATTCTCGTAAACCTCTTAAAATGTTTTAGCACCCAATGAATGAGTCGTTAACGTAACCTACTGACATATATTATTTGTATATATTTTTTAACTTACATAGATCTTTATTCGATTATGTTTTACAAACTTAGGGGCCCGATATGTTAACGCTACATTTTCAAAAAGAAAAAAGAATAATGCATAAAATCTATGGTATTCCGTCTAATCTGTCAAAATAAATCTATTTACTTTTTGGCGAGGCTATTAAAACTGCAGAATTACAGTTTTATCGTTTTCAATAATAATTACATGTGTTACAATATAATTTTACTAAATCAGGGCCCTATGTGGCGTAAGCTTTCGACTGCTAAGTCAGAGGTCGTGACTTCGTATCCCGCTCAGTACCATTATTGGTATGCATACATTTTTCCATTACTCTGGGTGTTTTTATCATATAAAAGGTTATATTGGTCGATAAAGGTTGGTCAACGTGAAAAAAAAAATAACCTTGCCTCTTTTCCCCTTTTTACACTTGCCACATTTACCCTTTCCACTTTTCCCCTTTTTACCCTTTCTATATTTCCCGTATGTCACGCTTTCCACATTTCCCCTTTTTACCCTTTTTTACATTTCCCGTTTTTACCCTTTACACAATTCCCCTTTTTACCCTTTTATAGTGTATGTGTGTGCAAGTCACACACGGTAGAAGTGAAACTTCTGCAAAGTCCCTGATTAAAAAAGAAACTATGAACTTATTTTTTCGTTTCATCGAGTTTGAAATCACAACGATTCTAAAGAAGTTTCACTTCAATATCAATTTTTTTTAAATTATTACGAAATAATTTAAAAGTGTTTTTGAACCAAATTAACAAAATGATGTCGTGAATTATGAAAACATAATAAGCTAACTTTCGCGTTAATTTGTATATCAAAGTATAACTTTACCGTATCAAATGTAAATTCTGACCTTCGTAGTGCCATCTTGCGACCCAAATGTCAAGATAAATATAAAATATTCTTTATAGTACACCATAAAAATAGTAATAAATGAATATTAATAATATAAAATAAATAAAAATAAATATAAATAAATTTAAGCGTCGGTAGCTTAGTGGTTAAGGAGTCGACCCTACGATCGAGAGGTACCGGGTTCGAATCCTGGCCATTACACTACCGTGAACCCATTCCTAACACAACCAATTTAGCTTAGCTGGAGGGGTTAGGGGGAATATTAGTAATTTCGGTTACTAATATTCTTTTTAAAAAAGATTATAATAATAATAATTGACTTTGGTTAATGTACAATGTACAATGTAACAGCGATCTCTTCCTGGCAACCTTTGGATGGATAGAAACCAAAAGAGATGATAAGGGCAGTGTACAATTAAGAATAAAAAATGTTTCTAGTTTCATTTCATTTTTAGGGATTTTCTTTAGAAAAGCCCTATTGCTATCGAGTTGTCGTCGACGTCGTTGCCAATTTTCTGTCACGGTTTTGGGTATGAAGGAGATGAGCTATCGAGTTGCTGTTTTCGGTAATAGATTCGTGCTGGGGTGAACCATTGCAAGATAAAGAAAGAATCGTAAAAAATCGCAAAAAAAAAAAACGCAAAATCGAAAATACCTTGTATTCGGCTGAGCTCGTCTCAGGAATTCAACTTGTTTTTTATTTTCATAACATAACTTCAAGCCTGTATCCCCGAAGGGGTAGGCAGAGCTCCCGAACTGATGAACTGATTTTGATTTTGCCTTTCTTTTTGTTTGAAAGGTGAATTATTCGAGAGTGTTCTTAGCTATGTCGGGGATTTTTTTAATTTTTAACTTTTTTTTGTATAGATTTAGATCTGATAAAGACCAGTCACTTACAGGGGGAATACTCTGATCAACTGAGCTCCCTAAACACGTCCAAGATATTTGAAATTCTCCGATACATATACGTCTCGGGCGACACTGGCGACATCTACCGTAATTCTTGCGAACTACGGAAACCATGAATGATTTTACAATCATTTTTTTTTATTAATCCACCCCATTAATTCAATGATTTTTAAAGTAATTAGTATGCTAACTTTTCCTATATATTTAGATCGGAAAAAGAGAACATCTAGGACGGGACTTGTTATAATAAACATAACATAACATAACATAAACTCACGCCTATATCCCCGAAGGGGTAGGCAGAGGTGCTAGCACCCACATTCCGCCAGTTTATGTTTAGGTCCCAATGTAATAGGTGGCGTGCCTATTGCCATTAACCGGGCACTTATAAACCTGCGATAAATACACACATAACTTCGAAAAGCATCGAAAAGTCATTGGTGTGTGCCATGGTAAAACCTGGGATCGAACCCGAGACCTCGTCTCAGCAGTCCATTACCCATACCACTAGGCTACCGCGGTTACTTTAAAATCTATTTGCATATTTATTTTCCCAACGCCATAGCCATTCTATCGCAGCTGCATCTAGGTACATCAGAATTTAACTAAACAGCAATGAATAAAGGACTATGGCAAGAAAAGGAAGGTCATTCATTAAAAATCTTGTTCCAGACAATCGCCATTTTTTCCACTTTGGGAAAACCGCGTTAGTGGAAATTACGTTGTCTCTTTCCTTCGCTATTGTTTGCCGATGGTGAGGTGTGGGAAGGGACTTAAAAAGCCTTTGAAGGCATGTGAAAAACTTAACCATTCTTTATTTTGAGGCTAGCTTGCTAAGGTTCTTATGGCAGGTTTGATTAGGAACGAATTATATTATTAGTTGTTCCTCTGTGGTTCTCTGGTCTCTGGTCCTCTGTTGTTGCCTCTGGAGCTCTGAATACTGTTTCTTTGCCGCGATGAATAGGAACCTATTCCCGGAAGACAGAATAAGTATTCCAGGTCGTGTAAATGCCTATGTGCAAAATTTCAGCGTGATCTATGCAGCCGTTTTCACGTGAAAGAGTAACAAACTTTACTTTCCTATTTACATAACATAACTTCACGCCTGTATCCCCGAAGGGGTAGGCAGAGGTGTATTACACATCTAAGATTCGCCAGTTATGTTTAGGGCCCAATGTTATAGGGGTCGAGCCTATTGCCATCTACCGAGCACATTACTAAGCGAGCGATAATTAACAGTTTTAATACATCCCCGAGACCATGACTACTGAGAAAATTAACATCGTGTAAAATATAAAATAACATCAAATAAATCGCAATAGAATCCGTTAAAAATAGTTTCATTTCAATGTGTGACATTCGCGTAAACCGACAATATCACATACCTACACATAACTACTAAATTTCTTAGGTGTGTGCCCGGGGTGACTGGGGATCTAACTCGAGACCTCGTATTGGCAATCCATTACGTAAACCACTGGACTTTTATATTCTCATTTATAATACATATTAGTTGGGATAACATTTAACTTAAATTAAAACATATAATTAATCATTACAGTTTTATATTTATGTAGGAGCATCTGCAGTCGTGATACGGCGCACATTACGAAAGGCCTATGTCCAGCAATCATCATCATCATCATATCAGCCGTAGGAAGTCCGCTGCTGAACATAGGCCTCCCCCATTGACTTCCATTTCGACCGGTCTGTAGCGGCCTGCATCCACCGAGTCCCTGCGCTCTTTGCCAGGTCATCCGTCCACCTTGCGGGAGGCCTTCCTACGCTGCGCTTGCCGTCATTTAGTCTCCCCTCAAAAATCTTTCTGCCCCATCGGCCATCTGTCCAGCAATGTACTACAATAAATATTCTACGACATTCTGCACAGCGCTTTCTAGACCCAAAGTAAGCATAGTTTAACTAGCTTGTGTTATGGGTTCCAGAATGTGGATAAACTTACTTATATACTTTTTTTTGTAAATGCATACATATTATACACAGAAACACTCAGATCAATACAAATAGACATATTCATGCACACAAATATTTGCACTGAGCGGGAATCGAAGCCGCGCCCCTGTAGTAGCAGTTGAATGCACTACCGCTACGCCACAGAGGCCGTCAAACAATAGGCTAATTGATTGATCTGCAGTTGAACTAGGGTATCTCTATGACAAATTTCAACAAAATCCGTTCAGTGGTTTGGTGTGAAAGGCAATTAGACAGACAACATTTCACTAGAGCTTACTTTTGCATTCATCATATTATTAAGGATGTTGCCATACCTAAGCCTTTTTATTACTGGTTAAGTACTTACTACTCTATAACTTAAATACGTTAAGTAGCAGTGTGCTGCATTTCACCACGATTTGTAAGAGCTCTTGCCTTTTTTAATATATCTGTTCTCTCACCCCTTTAAATTTGTCGTCGGCAATTTGTATGACATTTTTTTGTAACGGTAACAAATTAAAATATCGCGGGATATTATCAGCAGCACGCCAATTCAGGAAAAAGTGTCCAATTTACGGCAATACCGCTATTACGTGAAATTTTGCGAAATATGGATCTTAATACGCCTTTGACCTTAAAAGAGGCATGACAATAAAATAATAACCTGGGATTTCGCGGTTACGCCACTGCGTCATCGAGACAACCAAACATCTGCTTACTCAAAATATATTCCATCACATTTGTGAGATAAATCATAGCCATCATGTTCAACCACGCCTCTTTTTCAAACCACTCAATATATAACCCTATCCACTTAACGGTAAAGTTTGAATTCGCTTGTCAGTGTCAGTAGGTTATCGTGTAAAGTGTTAAGTGTTCACTTCGAATGTTTCTCAAGCAGTTCAACGGTTGATGTGAGTCTTGAAGGTAAGTGTGGTCTTGAACTATATGTTGGCGGTATGACTTGGTTACCTTTGTATTGTGACTTAAGTGTGGTATTAGTTGTCAAGAGGTAAGTAACTGAAATTGTAGAAGAGATATTTTTTGCAAGGTGTAAGTGTCCTCTACACACGCCTGCCAACTCACCAACGCGGGATAAAACCCGACCGCACCAGGCGAGGCCGCGGTGGCGGCCAAAGTCCGCCGGTAACCCTGGGGTTATCCTTTCGAGGGCTTACCCGGGGTTCTCGGCAATGGACACTTGGGGAGGACACCGTGTGGTTTTAGTCGGTCCGATTCCGACACGCCCACCCCATCGTCGGCACCGATGGGGTGAAACCCGAGGGGGTTTCCACACGTATAAAAAAAATAAAAAAAGGTGTAGGTATACTTTTTGTGTAGTATTTTTTTAATAATTTATTCAATTCACGTCATTATGACATCACCTCGGCAGATGGTAAGCTGAAGGTAAAATCTCAGGAAGGAGGGGTCACCATTAAAGACGCTAATATTTCTACGATTGTGGCCCTCAGCTTCATCAGATGCTTTTTCACGACCCGCTTACAGGACCCGGAGTCAGCCTCCGTGGCGTGGCGGTATTGAAAGCGGCCGCTACGCAGGAGGCGCGGGTTCGATCCCCGCTCAGTGCAAATATTTGTATGCATGAATATGAGTATTTGCATTGGTCTGGTCGTGCCTCGGAGAGCACGTTAAGATGTTGGTCCCGGTTGCCATACGAATATGTATGACAGTCGTTATAGGGGAAATGGGTGAAATGGCCCCACATAGAAGGGCTGATCACCCGTCTGGTCAAAAGGCGTCCCCACTGGCAGTATATATACAGGACCCGGAACTGAAGAAGGGAACACGTATGCTGGTGATGAATTCAAAGTTTTTACCGTGCAGCATAGAAAAGAGGTCCTGAATCACTTAGTTCTTGATGTTTGTTTTGTTTTAAATTGATTTTGTTTTTTCTTTTGTTTTAGTTTTTCACGCCCTTCAAAACACCTACATATACACCATACGTAATTTTTTTGTATTGTATGTTTTTTTTTTTTTTTTTTTTATATGCCATTTTACAAAACCAATTACAATAATAATTATTTCTATAGTGCATTTAAAAACCACTGAGGTTTGTAAAAAATGCAACTGATGCTACATCAAGCGAAGTCGATAAAATCAATGTGTATACAATAAAACATATGGTACAGATTGCATTTATCATTATGTAGGTAGTTTATAATAACTATCTAATCGTACGGGCGCAGAACGGTGAAGTGCACCTACTCCGAGTCAAGCAAAGAAAGGAGAAGGGGTTACGTACATTACATGACATGACATGTTTTCCAAAAAGAATCTCTTCAAATTATGTTTGATATTTTTTTCATTTAGGCGTTCCTTCATATCTGGCGGTAGTTTGTTAATTAAACGCGGTATTATGTATCGCGTTGTTCTTTCACCGAATACGTTAACAGCGCGAGCCGTTTGTAACCGGTTCTGTGATACTGCGCGTGTACATACAGGATGTTCCACTTTATCACCCAAATTATAGTTAAAATAGTTTTCTTTTAACAGAATAAATTTTATTTTTAGATGAATAGGTAAAACTTTACAGTGTTTAAAAAGACCCTGATCATCGTTACTGTATTGTAATTTAACCTGTGAAGATGTTATTGTCTTTAATATTTTTAATTGCAAACTATATATATTATTTAAGTGAGTCTTGTAAGTCCGTCCATAGCTGGTGAGTCCATACTGAATATGAGACTCGGCTAGAGAGTTATAGAGTAATAATTTGACATGATAAGGGATACGATGATTTAAGATTTTAATGTTTGCCAGAAACCATCTCAACTTATTACACACTTTATCGATATGGGGTTTCCAGTTTAGTTTGTCGTCAATGATGAGGCCCAGGTATGTATGGGAGGTTACAAATTCAATGGCTGAACAACTACAACCGCCACTATAGAAGTTATGTAGGCATGCGTGTTCGTGAGCTATTATATGTCTGTTGATTGGTGAATCCTTCAAGTATGGTGATCTGATATGCAGTAATTTAGTTTTATTCGCGTTAAGGACAAGTCCTGCATCATGACACCACTTGCAAAGGGAATAAAAATCTGACTGAAGGCAATCATATGCTTTATCTAGATCCCTATTACTGACCAGTAGACACGTATCATCAGCAAATTGATAACAGGTGCTCTGTTCAACACAATTACTCATATCATTTACATATGTCAAGAAATGAAGTGGTCCGACAACTGATCCTTGTGCCGTGCCCTCGGTAACAGTAATGGTATCACTGAACTCATCGTCGACCTTAACAGTATATGTGCGGTTTGAGAGATAATTTTTAAACCATTCTAGTAGGGGTCCACGTATCCCACAAGTGTCAAGTTTTTTTAGGAGCACGTCGTGATTAAGAGTATCGAAGGCACGGGAGAAGTCAATGAAGAGTGCTAAGGTATGCTTTCTTTCATTCATAGACTCATTAACATGGTCAGTAAATTTTGAGAGGATGTCAGTAGTACCCTTTCCCTGTTGGAAGCCAAATTGATTTTCGTAAATGATTTCCTTATCTTTATAAAAATTATTCACCTGATTACAAATACACTTTTCAACTATTTTGTCGATGGTGGAGAGAAGCGTGATAGGGCGATAGTTGCTATATGCATTGCGATGACCTTTCTTAAAGATCGGTCTAACGCAGCCATTCTTTAATTCGTTAGGATAATCACCAGTTTCAACACTACAGTTAATGAGATTAGCTATTGCCTGAGAAATGCCACTCTTTACTAGTTTTATGTCAGAAACCGAAATACTGTCCATACCTGGGGCTTTGTTGAAGTGTAATTTTTTTATTATTTCATCAATGTTATCACTCGTAGCCTTTTGGAATCGAATGCTAGAGTTTGCAGGATTTAGAAACGCATTCTCATCTCGTAATAGGGTCTTACATTGCGTAATAGTTTTTTTAACTGCCAGATTAAACTCCTTGGCGAACCCATTTGCCAAATCTTTTGTTGGTAAACCTTGCGATTCAAAAGCTCTAATAATGGCTTCATCGACGGATAAGGTTATGCGACCTAGCATGTGATTTACAATCTGATAGGTTTTTTTAATATTATTGAAATTATCGCTGATAGTATTTATATAATAAGAGTTTCTGAGATTGTCCAGTATTCTATGTGTTTTATTCCGTAATTTATTATATTCAAGTCGCAACTCAAGATTATTGGGATTTTTTTTCCAGGTGCTAAATAGGCAATTGTCACATATGTTGTCAGGGGGACCGTGGAGTGGTTTTTTGGGGCAGTATCACTTATTTCGAAGACATAACACACTTATTAGGACTTATTACGGCATTATTCCGGAATTTGTCATTAATTAAAACGATAGCCCAGTGGCAGACGTAACGGACTGCTGAGACGAGATCTCGAGTTCGATCCCCAGTCGCCCCGGGCACACACCTCTGACTTTTCGTGGTTATGTGTGCATTAATAAATGTTAATTATCGCTCGCTTAATAATGTGCCCGGTAGATGGCAATAGGCTCGCCCCCTATTACATTGGGACCTTAACATCGTGGGTGTGTAAAACACCTCTGCCTACCCCTTCGGGGATACAGGCGTGAAGTTATATGTGTGTATGTGTGTGTTAAACTTGTAGTCCAGGAAACTATCAATTCCAAAGCCACATTATATGATTACCACAAATTATCTTCCAATACATTTTTGTGATTAATCGCTTCGATCTTTTTGTTTGTAACAATTGGAACGAAACAATGGGTAGCGTATCGTGTTCTATAATTTAGTTAATAACTAGTTGATGGTATTTCCTCACAAGTCGTACGTAGAAGAAGCTCCCATCATTCATGGGGAGAAATAATTATAGATTATGGTGTTAAACCGTATTAATTACGTCATCATCTTTGTCTCACTTTGAGATCAACAGTTAAAATACTAGGAATTCAGTGCAGGGTGCGACTGAAATAAATTGAGCTGAGCGAGCAGGACTCTTACTTGAAAAATCAGGCATCTTACTACGGTCGCGCGCATAGCTAAGGCCGCGCGCTCGTGAAACTGTTTTTCGATGATTATTCCTCAATGGTACATTGTATTTGAACAGTTGACCCCTCTAAACACTCAGCGTTGTCTACACTATCACCATGGCAAATTTGGTCAAGATCGGTATTGTGGTTCCGAAGGAGTACAGTCTCGACCAAACGGCTTAGCCACGTATAAGAGCTTCCCTTCGCTCAGCTCAATTAACGCATATATCGCTGGTGGTAAGCAGAGGTATATCAATATCATCCTCATGGGATTGCCCATTTGCGTCTTTTGAGCCCGGGTTCTGTAATTGTTTTTGATTGGTATGTTGGCTTTCCCGGAAGCGTCTGCCTTCTGAACATCCAGCCCTGGGAGGGGAACCTGCGCCAGAGTCTCGTCCGTTATTTAGCAAATGAGGTTGGCTTTGATCTAAAAGTAAACGTATACCTACTAACTCAGATACCTCACCACTGGCCAACGAAGGCAGTTTATGTCGGGCTTGAACCGACTAAAACGGCACGCCGGACGGGTCTTCAGATGCCGGGTGTGAATTGGCCCATAAGGTATTTCCCTCGCATCCGAACTGAGCCAGGGACATCTCCGGTTTAAAAGGGGGGTTCGACACGTCGTCCCCCGGACCTGCTTCTGCTAGGGCGACAAGCGACGTCCAACGTTTGAGCCACCTCCGTGCATCGCGGGCTCTGCGGATTGGGAGAGACCTGATTCTCTCCCGGTACCGCCACGCCGCCTCCTTCTCGAGAATTTTCAAAAGGGAAGCCGGTGTTAAGGAAGTCGACGATCAATGTTACCTACACGTAATTTAAGCATTGATGTATGGGACAATGTCTTACATTGTATGATAATAGTGGCTTTTAAAAAAGCCTATTGATGAAGCTCATGCTTTTTTGCGTTGCTTCTCTGTAAAGGAAAGCCATCAGGAATCGGCGGTCCATAAGCCGATTGTTAAGAATGCCGATGTGTTAAGAATGGTCACTCATCCTAAGACTGACCTGGCTAGTGTTGCTTAACTTTGTAATGTGTTAACCTACTTAGTTACCACTAAGCCACGAGCTCTCTAGTGTGCTAAGTGTGTACATAACCAAAGCAATTTATAGATTTAGATCGGAAAAAGAGAACATCTAGGACGGGACTTGAACCCGCGACCGGTCCCTTATGGGGGGAATGTTTTGACCAACTGAGCCACCTAGACACGTCCCAGATATTCGAAATTCTCCGATATATTATATACGTCTCAAGACGACGTTGGAGCCATCTACCGTAATTCTTGCGAACTACGGAAACAATGAATGACTTTACAATCATTTACACATTTAAACATTTTTTTTTTCTCCTCTTGATGTCGATGTTCTCTTTTACCTATTATCTAAATCTGTAGGACAAGTAAGCATACATAGATTGGTTAAAAATTTAATTGAAAAGAATTCATTTTAGAACATAATAATATTAAAATCATTCGTACCACGGAAATAACTGAATACCACGCGCAGGCGCGAGCCTATTGCCATCTACCGGGCACATTACTAAGCGAGCGATAATTAACATTTATTAATGCACATATAACTACGAAAAGCCAGAGGTGTGTGACTGGGGATCGAACTCGAGACCTCGTCTCAGCAGTCCGTTACGTCCGCCACTGGGCTATCGCCGCTTGAGTATTGAATAACATAAAAATATTTTTTAACACAGCCTTCTTGAAGGTTTTATATGTCATTATAATCATTATGTGTGCAGACGTATGAATCAGACATTTTGTATGAGATGGCGAAAATTAACACATTCGATCGTGAGTGGAACATTAGAACGGTATGTGCTAAAATTATTGTTTTATGAAAAAGAGTTTTTATTTTTTTAAAGAACATTAGTAGCCGAAACCCCCCCTAACCCCTCCAGCTAAGCTTAATTGCTTGTTATTGTCGGAAAATTACGCGAATGTTACACATTGAAATAAAACTATTTTTAACGGATTCTATCGCGGTTTATTTGATGTTATTTTATATTTTACATTGAACCCGACGTTTCGGTTGCTTTTCAGCAGCCATGGTCACGGGTAGACGGGTATAACATCAAATAAACCGCAATAGAATCCGTTAAAAATAGTTTTAATTGCTTGTGTTAGGAGTGGGTTCAGCTCGGTAGTGTAATGACCAGGATTCGAAACCGTACCTCTCGATCGTAGGGTCGACTCCTTAACCTCTAAGCTACCGACGCTTAAATTGATTGGTATAACGTGATTATTGGGTAGTGGGTTCGAACCATGTAATATAAGGACGTGTCCTCAAACCTTGTCTAGGTCCCGATTCAGTAACGACACGTTTTGAAACGCGTGATTTCAGTTTGCATAGAACCTTAAAACAACTTTGGTACCTTTTTTTTTTTTTCGTGCGGAAATCCCTTCGGATACCCCCCGCAAGCCAGCGTGGGCGGTTATGTCGGGCTTGAACTGACTAAAACCGCACGCCGTCTCGGGTCTTCAGACGCCGGGGTGTAAGGTTGCCCATAGAGCATATCCCTCGCACCCCGACTGACCCTGGGCTATCTCCGGTTTCGAGATGGCCCCCTCGGGTTTGGATTCAGTATGATCTGACAAAACCTACCTACGTTTTCGTGAGGACTGAAATATTATTAGCTTTCTTAAGTTTCAAAATCATACGTTTTAAAAACTAAAGCGGGCCCCTGTAAGGAAAGTAGTTAATAAATAAATACTCTACGAAATTCTACACAGCGCTTTCTAGACCCAAAGTAAGCATAGTTTAACTAGCTTGTGTTATGGATTCCAGAATGCGGATAAACACTTAAATAGTTTTTTTGTAAATAAATAGAAAGAAAGAAAGAAAATATTTTTATTCAACCCAGCTTACATAACCAAAAATATACACAGCTTAGCAACCAGAATAAGATTACGACAATTGTGTATACATAACAATGTTATATGCATCTATATGGCTAGGTAGAATAAAGGCCGCCTCTCAGCTTAAATGCTCATAACTTACCTTATATCGGTTCATAACATAATATTATACATAGAAATACCCAGACCAATGCAAATAGACATATTCATGCATACAAATATTTGCACTGAGCAGGAATCGAACCCGCACCCCCTGTCGTAGCAGTCTTATGCGGATGCGCCAAAGTTTACCTAAATTTTCCACTCTAATAATTCGAAATCTGAAAATATTCTTCCTAACATTTTTCATCCTAACAATCACAATTCCTAACTACTCTGTCTCTAATGTTCATAATTTCGAAGCATTCAACTTCATAATGTCAGTAGCAATAAACATCTATTAAATTTTTATTACTTTTCCTATATTTTTTCAACATAACCATCCTTTACACTATTATTCAAAGTCATATCTTTTTTTTTTTAATTCATAATAATCAGTTTTTTTTAGCATAATTTTGCGTAACTTTTCCAGTTTTGGTTATTTAGTTATTTTCACATAGCACCATGCCACTGGTGGTATAACAGCCATTACCCACCTTATACCACGGTACTATTTATAGTCATTGGTTTAGGTTAGGTTTGAACTGTGATACCACAACGCACCAGCCAGAACTGAATCAGCCCTGTAGTTATTGGTTTAGGTAAGGTTAAAAATGCGGTACTTTTTTTTTTTTTTTCGTGCGGAAATCCCTTCAGATACCCCCCCGCTGGCTAGCGGGGGCGGTTATGTCGGGCTTGCACCGACTAAAACCGCACGCCGTCTCGGGTCTTAAGACGCCGGGGTGTAAGGTTACCCATAGAGCATATCCCTCGCACCCCGACTGACCCTGGGCCATCTCCGGTTTCGAGATGGCCCCCTTACTTGCTCTCCACTGTGCCATCTGCTAGTCAGAGGGACACGTGGAAAGCTTCCGAACAGCCCTCAAAAGGGCCGTCCTCGCCTCGGTCGGAGTTGGCCGTAGGCGGCAACGTCTCTCCCACCCTAGGAGAGAGGCGCTGCCGTCTCCGTTGCCCAGGGTGCACCGCGCGGAGGTCCCCAACCAAGCACCCCAAAAACTGCGGTACCTATAAACTCCCAGGCCATAAACATAACCGGAGTCGTATTTTATGAATTTCGTTCATTTAAGACAAAAATCAGTGAAAAGACCTTTAATCATTCTAAACAGTTAGTTTAGTAGACATAATTATCTCAGGTAGGTATAGTTATAGTAACGACCGCCGTCCTCCATGAGCGCAGGCCTGGGGGTGGCGGGTGAGGCCGCCTGTCACCCCAGCAGAAGCAGGCCAGGACGGTGGGGCGACTAGCGCCCCTCCCCCAAACCGGGGCAAGACGGGGACACCGTGGTTCCCAAACCCGAGGGGGCCATCTCGAAACCGGAGATGGTCCAGGGTCAGTCGGGGTGCGAGGGATATGCTCCATGGGCAACCTTACACCCCGGCGTCTGTAGACCCGAGACGGCGTGCGGTTTTAGTCGGTTCAAGCCCGACATAACCGCCCCCGCTGGCACGCGGGGGGGTATCCGAAGGGATTTCCGCACGATAAAAAAAAAAAAAAAGGTATAGTTATAGTAATAAATATGTAACAACAATAACCAACTAAATGTAAAAATGTGAAAAGTTGTTCTCAAGGTATATATTTCTTTCTAAATATTTCTTTCCGAGTATTATTGACAATATTATGCTAATTGTATTTAGGGATAAAAGCGTTATGATAAAAAACAGTAGGAGTTTTAATATATTTGCATTATATAATGTTACTAATTACAATTTTCGGAAACATTAGTGTTATGAACATCGCCAGTAGCACTACTAATGGTATGAATGAAAACTTTAGGATGATAAATTTTAGGACGAGTGATCATTCGGATTAGAAATCGTTAGGAAGAACAATTTCGGGTAAAGAACTTTAGGTGAGACCGTCTTATGTACTACCGCTACGCCACAGAGATCGCCAAACTCTTACATATTTCGGCCATTGAAGTCACACAAAATAAAGATGTGATTGGTTTTTCATCAACGAATCTTGAAGTAAAATCGCGTTTTGAATTCACCTGAACATTTATAAATATTGTACGAGAAAGTACACAACGCCATCTAGACCCAAACTAAGCAGAGCTTGTCATATGGGTACTAGAATGCGGATAAACATACTTAAATACTTTTTTTTTTGTAAATAAATACATATTATACATATAAACACCCAGACCAATGCAAATATACATATTTGCACTGAGCGGGAATCGAACCCGCGACCTTTGGCTTAGCAGTCCCTTCCTAATCCTTCTCCCCTTTCCTAATCTTCTCTTCCTTGATATTGTATATCTTATTATATATTTAATAATATTATAAAGCTGAAGATTTTGTTTATTTGTTTGGTTGAACGGGCTAATGTCAAGAACTAAGGGTTCGAATTGAAAAAATCTTTTTGAGTTGGATAGCTTATTTATCGAGGAAGGCTAAGGCTATAGCTACATATCATTACGCTACTAACTAGGGGAGCGAAGCAGTATATATATCAACAAATCGGGCAAATTTCCTATTAGAATATAAGTTAAAATTATTTATGTCATAACAGAGCTATTTTTGAAGTGTCAATATACAGTTCGAATCAGTTCAGATCAGTCCACAGTGGTTTTATTTAATTCCTACTAGTGGACACAACAGTTCACTTTAGAGCGCGAAGTTTCGGTGCTTTAACACATGGACAACATAACATAATTCCCAACTTAGTAGTTTAAAAACCCATTAATACTAACGTGTTGTAAGTCTACGTAATTATTTAAGATATTAAAAAAAAAATTGTGTCTGTTATGTGACGGTGACGTAAATCGGACAGGTCACGGTGGATGATATCACCTCGTCTATAATGCTGGTTTGTCGTGTGGTTCGGTTGCTAAGAAATTAGTTGTGACTAGCGACTCTTGCGCATGTTGCAAGAGATCGCGTTCCCGTGATTCTTGGATGCAAGGCATTTGGCCCAGAAGCACACTTACTTCGTAACTATAAAGATGTGAACGATGTTATTATATATATATCAAAATAAATGTTGTAATAGATTTGTTGTGAAAACGTAATTTGTTTAAGTGATCTTAGATTATATCGAGAAAAAACATTCTTATATGGTACGGACACGCAGAGAGTGAGGAAGTTAATGCGTACGGTTGGGCGAGTAGCGCCCCTCCCCCAAACCGGGGCAAGACGGGGACACCGTGGTTTTCAAACCCGAGGGCATCTTGAAACCGGAGATGGCCCAGGGTCAGTCAGGGTGCGAGGGATATGCTCTATGGGCAACCTTACACCCCGGTGTATTAAGACCCGAGACGGCGTGCGGTTTTAGTCGATTCAAGTCCGACATAACCGCCCCCGCTGGCCAGCGGGGCGGGGGGGGGGGTATCCGAAGGCTATGTAGCTTAGTGATTACAGAATCGACCTTAAGATTGAGAGCTCTCGGGATCGAATCCTGGCCATTACACTTCCGACATGAACACACTCCTAACACAAGCAATTTAGTTTAACTTGACGACCTCTGTGGCGTAGCGGTAGTGCATTCGACTGCTACGACAGGGGGCGCGGGTTCGATTCCCGCTCAGTGCAAATATTTGTATGTTTGAATATGTCTGGATGTTTCTATGTATAATATGTATGTATTTACAAAAAAAAAAAGAAGTATATAAGTTAAACTAGGCTTACTTCGGGTCTAGATAGCGCTGTGTATAATTTCGGAAATATTTATAATTTCGGTTACTAGTACCATTTAAAAAAAATTGAAGAAATGTAGGTGCATACAAAATTGTGGGGTTCTTGGTTCGGAGCCGAGTAGGTTAACGGTTAAAGTTAAGCAATACTAGCAAGGTCAGTCTTCGGATGGGTGACCATTCCTACTTCAGGGGACTACCAAGGAATGTACTTACATACGAGTTTATGGACCGAAGTTCGGCTGGACCCGAAGATGGCATGTGTCCTTTCGTTCAGCCTAAACCCAAAACCAGAAATGCAAATGAAGTAGAATGAGTTTTTTTTTAAAGATTTTGTCACTTAATCTTTTTCATTTACCTTTTTAAACATGTATCTTGTGCCGAAGCGAGATAGCCCAACACAAATATCATATTAATAAAAAATCATTATTATTATTTCCTTTATTAAACTTTACATACATATAGATCATATTTTTAAATACCTTCAGTATAAAAAAAACAAATATATTTAAAAATATAAAAAATAGTGACCCACCGGCATCGGGTACAGGGACCAAGTTACCAGTGGTTAGGGCTCCAGAGAGAGGAATCTCCTCACAATACGTGCCGTGTCGAGGAGCACTGCCTTCTGCATCAAGCCCTTGACCCAACTATTATTATTTTTTCTAAAGATTTAGATCGGAAAAAGAGAAAATTAATAAAAATTTAATTGAACCAACTATTATTATTATTATATTTGATACAGATTTTGAACATGTCGACAAGACTTAGATCATTGAAGCGTGTTCTAAGTTTTTTAAACTGTTTACTGATCACTATTAAAACACGGAAATACTTTTTTAAATTCAAACATGATAGAATGATCTTGTAGGCACTTTAAATTTTTAAAAAACGTTACACAGTAATTTAGTTAATAACTAGTGATGTACGCAATTGTGTTATTTATCGGCATACTGTTTTGGTTTAACTACTTATTACATCATATTTTTTAATGATTTCTAGTTATGTGAGCCGCTCCTTGTTATATTTTTTGTTGTTTATTCATAACTAGCAGCGCCCGCGACTTCGTACGCGTAGATTTCGATTTTTAAGGTTTTAATTCTTTTGCGCAGAACTTTATTTTATTTTTAAATAAAAGTAGCTTATGTTATGTATTATAATATTACCTATCTGCCAGTGAAAATCCTGCCAACATCGGCCCAGCCGTTCTAGAGGAAATCAGATTTTATTTTTTTACGCGGATGCCTTTTTTTTTAACGTGCGGAAACCTCCACGGGCTTCACCCCACCGGAGGTAACAGTAAGATGGTTATGTCGGACTTGAATCGACTAAAACCGCACGGTGTCTCCTTTGCGTCAGCCATGTGGTACGGGGAATCTGGTGTGCCCTAGGAAGGATATCCCAGAGACCCCGACCGGCTCCGGTCGCCAACGCTGGCGACCCCGACGCCTTATTGGGGATCTAATCCCTCCTTCTCCTAACTGCAAATCCTTTTTTGTAATCCAAGGCATTCGGGAGATCATAAAAACAGCTTACTAACAATCCAAAATGAAACGTCAAAATTAAAAGATCGAATACATGGACCGTACAACTGTCATTTTCGAACAAGTTTCAATCTCAATAATACGGATTGTCCCTCCCACTGATCGATAGTGAAAAAGGATTGTCAAAGCGATCCATCGATTGAATATATGGACGTTTTGAGCAACGAATCGATCGAAATTCTACTTTCGGATTGGCATGTTTGGATTGAGATCGCATATTAGGTTCGGCCGTAAGAGAAGCGCGCGCGAACACGACGTGCCACCGCCCTGGGCCTGCTTCTGCTAGGGTGACGCCTAATTATTTTTCTAAAATTAACGTAGCATATGTTACGCCTTGTAACATTAGCCATCTGACAGTGAAAGTCCCGTCAAAATCGACCCAGCCGTTCCAGAGATTATCTCTTTCAAACAGACAGAAAGAGAGGCAAACCGAATATTAAATTATTGTATATTTGTTATAAGTATAGTGTATACATTCGTGTGCAATTTTTAAAAATCTGTTATTTTAATATTACAAACAGACACTTGAATTTTAGTTATTTATATAGATAATATTATGGTACGCGGCGATAGCCTAGTGGCATACGTAACGGACTGCTGAGACGAGGTCTCGAGTTCGATCCCCAGTTTCCCCGGGCACACACCTCTGACTTTTCGTAGTTATGTGTGCATTAATAAATGTTAATTATCGCTCGCTTAATAATGTGCCCGGTAGATGGCAATAGGCTCGCCCCCTATTACATTGGGACCTTAACATAACTGGCGAATCGTGGGTGTGTAATACCTACCTCTGCCTACCACTTCGGGGATACAGGCGTGAAGTTATGTTATGTTTATTATGGTAAACTCGTAGCAAATTCATGGTGAGTGGCTACTTTGGCGTATATATCTTTGCAAAACTAGAGGTGTCATTCAACGTGTTGTTATTTGCAGACGGGTATAAAAATGGTCAAGTGTACCAACAAGTGGTCATGTTTAGAGAGTAACGTTTAATAATATTATCAATATACATCCCTCATATATAAGGGATAACGGCAGGAAGATGTTAATATTCCAATAGTAGCATAGCCATTAGACCCAATAACATAACATAACATAACTTCACGCCTGTATCCCCGAAGGGGTAGGCAGAGGTGTATTACACACCCACGGTTCGCCAGTTATGTTAAGGTCCCAATGTAATAGGGGCCGAGCTTATTGCCATCTACCGGGCACATTATTAAGCGAGCGATAATTAACATTTATTAATGCACACATAACTACGAAAAGTCAGAGGTGTGTGCCCGGGGCGACTGGGGATCGAACTCGAGACCTCGTCTCAGCAGTCCGTTACGTACGCCACTGGGCTATCGCCGCTTTTTTACTTAGACCTAATTAAGAATTAAATTAAGACCTAATTAAGAATTAATTAATTACGAATTAGACCCAATGATACAGAGTATTTTATTAATTAAATATTAACGGCACGTTCGAAATGTCACAAAGGCAAAAGGCAAAAGTCAACCTAGGCGTGTATATGTTAACCACATCGAGGAAATGTGCCAGTAGAAAAAGCTAACGCGTTTACCAGGATCAAAGCAAGTGGAAAGTTATCGTCTCTACATACCCCAATGGGTAAGAGGTGTGACGTTATGTACGCATCATTAGGGAGGGTATTGTAATAAATCATTTATTTCAAGTTACCAAGACTCATTTGAATTCATTAAATTAAATTAAAATTAGATTGAATTGCAGTCACATTATAATATTTGTCGTAGTCTTATTATTTATTTCAAAACATGCATGTCATTAACAGAAACAAAAATTAGAATTATAAATAAGTCAATTAAAGATATGCATGTCAATAAAAAAAAAAAAAAATCACTATTTAAATTACAAATTAAATATACAATTAATAACAATTTTAAATCAATAAATAATCATAATTATAAATATCATATCGCTCTTTGACACCTCTGTCTCTGTGTACAACATGCAGGCAACTACAATGACTCATATTTGGGCAGTCGGGCCTCGCCGCAAGCACGGCCATTGAAGATGTTTATTATTATGAACTTGAAACTATCTCCAAGGTCTGCTGACCATTAGTTTGATTAATCCTATCCTACTAATCCTACTACTATCCCACTAATATTATAAATGTGAAAATTTTGATGGATGGATGGATGTTAGGTACTCTTTCATGCAGGGGTGTGTGTTGGGTAACCTCCTCGAGTGTCGCTCCGATTCCGATCCCGCTGCAGTCCGGGGGGAACGGAATCGGAGCGGCCGGTACACCCTGGGCGGCGGTCAATGGCTTCCCCTTCACCCCTTCATAGGGTTGGCATTGATCGTCGGCCAATACCCAACGTGGCGGGAACACATCGCTCTCCGTACTCCTCTGCTTTCAGAGGAGACAGGATGAGCGATGCTGTTAGTGTTGAGATGGCCCAGGGTCAGCCGGGGTGCGAGGGATATGCTCTATGGGTAACCTTACACCCCGGCGTCTGAAGACCCGAGACGGCGTGCGGTTTTAGTCGGTGCAAGCCCGACATAACCGCCCCCGCTGGCCGGCGGGGGGGTATCCGAAGGGATTTCCGCACGATAATAAAAAAAAAAAAGAAAAAAAAAAAAAAAGGTACTCTTTCATGCAGGGCACGCCGCAATAGCGGCGGTAAGGCCCATCATGGAGGATTGGCTGGAGAGGCGACACGGAAGCCTCTCCTACCGACTGACGCAGGTGATCTCAGGGAAGGGGTGCTTCGGGGACCACCTGCATCGGATCAGGAAGGAGCCAACGCCTGAGTGTCATCACTGCGACGCGAGCGAGGACTCAGGGCTGCACACGCTGGCGGACTGCCCGGCGTGGGAGGCGCCGAGGCGTGACCTCGTGGCAGCCATCGGGGTGGGAGTCCTCTCGCTCGGCAGCATGATTGCGGCAATGGTGCGGAGCGCGAGCGCGTGGGCCGCCGCCGCCTCCTTCTGCGAGCATGTAATGCTCGCGAAGGAGGTGGCGGAGCGCGCCCGGGAGAGACTTAGAACTCTCCCGGTCCGCCGAGCCCGCAACTTGCTCGCCGCGCGTCGCAGGCAACTCAGGCGCCGGAGGTCGCTTAACGACCTCCGTCCTCCATGAGCGCAGGCCTGGGGGTGGCGGGTGAGGCCACCTGTCACCCCAGCAGAAGCAGGCCGGGACGGTGGGGCGACTAGCGCCCCTCCCCCAAACCGGGGCAAGACGGGGACACCGTGGTTCCCAAACCCGAGGGGGCCATCTCGAAACCGGAGATGGCCCAGGGTCAGTCGGGGTGCGAGGGATATGCTCTATGGGCAACCTTACACCCCGGCGTCTGTAGACCCGAGACGGCGTGCGGTTTTAGTTGGTTCAAGCCCGACATAACCGCCCCCGCTGGCACGCGGGGGGGTATCCGAAGGGATTTCCGCACGAAAAAAAAAAAAAAAAAAAAAAAAGGTACTCTTTCATGCACAAACGGGTCAACGGTTCTGACTGTTTTTTTTTATATTTGTTCCGTCAATTGACTGCACCCCGCTGGATGGTGAGAAGCTAGGGTGAAGCCCAGAAGATATGGGCCACTATCCCAGATGCTGACGATCCTAAAATGGTAGCCCCTACCTTGACGGCCTCAAAAGATGATTTTTCACGCCCCGCTTGAAGAACCCGGGATTGTAAGAAGATGGAAACACGTGCGCCGGCAGAGCATTCCAGCTCTTTATCGTGCGACAAAGAAAGGAAGCACCAAACCGCTGAGTTCTGGACTGTATGGTTTTGGTACATTGATAGATTATAGTTTGGAATAACACTTTTTATCCCTGGAATAGGTTCCCATAGGTAACGGGAATGGGAGCAAAATTCCACACGAGCGGAGCCGCGGGTATCAGCTGGTTATTCTATAATTTACTCACCGCTAGTACTGTGATTATCGTGCTGCCGCGGGTACTCATTCCTCTCTGGTGATGGGGCTAAGTCACTCCCGATGCCGGAGCTCCCTCCAGAAGACTCGAGCTTCCTCCGAGCGTTCACTCCTACTATGTTCTGGTTAAGGCAACGTCGCGTGTCAATGTTATTCAAGTTCCCCTTCTGGCGGTGGACGGTGTCGTAGTCTCGGGGAGGCAGCAGGATGGGACTTTTTCCTGTGAATTTTTATAGGGATTAAGTTTACTTTGTTAGTAAATGTTGTATGTTTTAGGGCAAGCATGTAATGAGAATGAGTATAAACTACAAAGAACTATAATCTTTACGCCCATTTATTCCCTAAAGGGTATATTAAGGGTATATTTTTGGTCTCACGTAGAGGGCAGGCCTTACAAAGTCAATTGGATTATTTGTGACTCTGTGCTGAGAATTTTCTGACGAACTCAATATTAATTTGTTTAAACCAGGAACTAAACCCGAGACCATGTGGAAAGCAACAGTACGCCACCGAAAAAAAATAATTTTATTTCAACGAGTAATATTCACGTAAACTTTTTAAAGACCAATTGTGACGTAAGCTTACAATTTAAGCTTAGAGCTCAATTTATTCAATACCACTGCTACATACATTATATAACATTTATAAATAGTATAATGCGATATACCTATATGTAGAAAAATAGCATAATAATAAATAAAGATGGCGGGCTGTCGACTCTGCCTACCCCGGAGGAAAAAAGGCGTGAGTATATGTATGTATGTATGTATTATATTAGATGGCTTTGTGACAAAAATATTTAACTTCAAAACAGCATCCAGTACATATCATTTATGTCATATAATAACAGGGTTAATAGTATTATATCACCCAGAATTCTTCAGTGAAGCGTATTGTGACATGATACTTGGCACATGACATCACTAATTATATAATATTTGAGCAAGTTTTGACATATATTTGCACGATCAACCAAGTAATATGATCGGCAATTCTCTATCTTTGACGCAATTATTTGTTACGTAAATATATAATTCGACCTGACTAATAAGATAACTAAAAATGATTACACGATTGCAATGGTCTCACTGTCAACGATGCTGAAGATTGAGTGAAGTGGAGGCGATAAACTCGGAAAGCGAACCCTGAAATTATGCCGTAGATGTATCAGCGAAGAGTGCCAGCTAAATGCCTCATCATCGTCCGAGCCTTTTCCCAACCAATTACCTTTTTTTTGTTTTAAAGAATATTAGTAACCGAAATTACTGAAATTCCCCCTAACCCCTCCAGCTAAGCTAAATGGCTTGTGTTAGCAGTGGGTTCACGTCAGTAGTGTAATGGCCAGGATTCGAATCCGGGACCTCTCGATCGTAAGGTAGACTCGACGCTTTGACCTTCATAGCCCGCTGGCGATACCGACGTTCTATAGTTAGATCAGCTTTCGGACTTTTTAGTTCCGACTACCCGTAACGAGTGATACAAATGTTTGTATGGCAACTGGGACCAAAACGGCTTATTGAGTTCACCGACGCATGGAGGGATCTCACTGGGTCAGGAATGGTCACCTATCGTTAGAGTAGCTGGTATTGCTGAACGTTGGAATGGCCTAAATTACTCGGTTACTACTACTTGACCCTCGCCAGCTAATCCCTCTAAAGCCTAATTGAAAATCTTGGATTGTCAAAAACTGTAGTGAGCTCTTGAACGAGAATTCAAAGTGTCATTGATAGAATTCTGCCAAATCTGGTGAGGTGGAGAGCATACGCTGGAGGTAAGCGTTGACGCTTCGCCAGAAGTACTCTCTAAACCTACGTCAGGTTAGCAAGTCCGAGTCACTGTCGCATTCTAAAGTGTTCTCTTATCTACCAAGCGATTGACCCGGCCCCCTTTAAACTGCAGTTTTAAGATGGCTAATTTTCCCTAGGTATCACTACATTAGGTAATCTATGATAAAAGATCACTCCACTTTACTACTTCAAGTAGTTTACTTAACTAGTTTAGAAGTAGTAGTTTATCTGGTCCAAAACTTATAGTACTAGATAATAATAATTGTGCTAATAAATAATAATAATAATACTAATAAATTATAATAATTATACTAATAAAGCTGATATGCATCGTGATGTAGTAATGGTGGATGAATTGGCTAAAGAGAACTGGCGCAAACTTGTGGTATTAAGTATTAATGACCGTATGGATGTATGGAAGAGCAAGGAGTTGCTTGGACGTTTGTATCGGGCTCTCCATGGGCCTGATATAGACTTACTAGCATCTGTGTACTGGCTACGCTTCGGTGACCTATTTAGGGAAACCGAAGGTTTTGTTTTTGCAATTATGGACGAAGTTGTGATGGCGAATAACTATCGGAAGTATATTCTAAAGGATGGTACGGTTGACATATGTCGGGCGTGCCACCGTCCCGGAGAATCCCTTAGACATATAATTTCTGGTTGTTCTCGTCTTGCCAACGGCGAGTATTTGCATAGACATAACCAAGTAGCCAGGATTGTTCATCAACAGCTTGCTCTAAAGTACAACCTTGTGGAATCAGAGGTACCGTACTATAGGTATGTGCCCGACGCAGTTCTCGAAAATGGGCATATCACGTTGTACTGGGATCGATCTATCATCACTGACAGGACTATTGTAGCCAATAAATCTGATATAGCGTGATTGATCGATCAGAGCGCCGCGCAATAATTATCGATATCACCATTCCGCATGACGAGAATCTTGTGAAAGCCGAAAAAGAAAAACAAATAAAATATTTGGATTTGGCTCACGAGATTGTCGACATGTGGAGTGTGGATTCGGCAATTATTGTTCTGTTAGTTGTATCAGTCCACGGACTGATTGCCAAGAGCCTCGATCAACATCTCAAGAGGCTCGCGTTAGGCAGTTGGGTCAAGGGCTTGACGCAGAAGGCAGTGCTCCTCGACACGGCACGTATTGTGAGGAGATTCCTTTCTCTGGAGCCCTAACCACCGGTAGCTTGGTCCCTGTACCCGACGCCGGTGGGCAACTATTTTTTTTATTTTTTAATATATTTGTTTTGATTTTATATAGAATGTTTTAAAAAATATAATTTAGATGTATCTAAAGTTTAATAAAGGAAATAAAAATAATTATACCAGTAAATGAAAATGAAAACAAATGCGTTGTACACATATTTAAATATACTAGAAGCTTTTGACTAAATAGCCTTAAAATACAAGTTTTTCTTTTTTATGTAACCTGTTCTAAAAGATACATCACTGATTATCAATGATGTCGATGGTGATATATTAATTAAGCGTAGCGAGCCGAAGGCGAGCGAAGCGTCTTCGGGTTCAAAGTTGAATTTCAAACAAATGATACTCCTCCGAGACCGTTTGACCGATCTCGACCAAATTTGCCAGGTTGATCAAGTAGACATTTCTGAGTGTCGTATGGGGTCGAATGTTCAGATCGGTCTTACCATCGAGGAATAATCACCGAAAAACAAAATCAATGGAAAAAGTCGACCGGTCACGTTGAGCTATTGTTGGATAGGCAAATCTCGCTACGCTTAAGTTTGGGTTGATTGCGAAGCTGGTAACCGTCCTAGTTATAAAATTTCTACTTAGCACTTTTGGCAATTTTGTAGATCAACATGACTTTAACATTACTTTTTTATTTCATCTTTTATACTCAGATACCGTGCGGACTTTTTAGCTAACCCAATATTATGCTACATACAATAATTAAATAAAGCATACTACATACCAAAACCGTTGCAGAGCAAGCATAACTACCTACAAAAAATAAAACAAAATAACTGACCTAGTCCCTTTTTACCTGTAGACAACTTTTGTTTCAACTCTGCAGCCAAGCTATCATACAAATTAGCCACGCATCTTTCTTCATTGCTCCCAGAATCTGATTCCCGGGAAACTTCACTTCCCAGAGAAGAATCTGGGGGTTTCTTTGATGAAGGCAGAGCACCCCTCATTTGCAATTTGCGTTCGATGTCAGCAAACTTTTTCTGGTTTTCTGGGCGTTCTATCAGCGCTTGCAGATGAGTGTACAGCATCTCTGCTGTGTGGTCTGAGTCGCATCTGTAGACAAGAGAAAATATATTGTTAGATTTGCTACAGCAACTGTTAAATCTGGTAGAGCATGTTACTTTGACGGAAACCGATTGGCTTGGTTCACTAATAGATGCAGGGAATACCCTATCCTTCGATCTACAATGTTAATCTTTCTGCAGATGTTTGTTACTCATTCACGCTCAAACGGCTGAACGGATTTGGCGTAAATTTGGTACAGGGATGGACTATATATAGTCTGGCATAAGACATAGGCTACTTTTTATCCCCGGAATAAGTTACCATGGGTTGCGAACAAAATTTCATGCGTGCGGAGTCGCAAGCAACAACTTAGCAACAACGTAAGATATTATAAAGTATCGTTTAGTTTCTAATGATACCAAGTAATAAAATAATAAAATGATTTATATAAAATTAGTATATAAGTGTAATAATATAAAACTATGCCTTATTTGATAATACCATTTTGTTTAATAGTAACGGCAATACAAATCACCATATAATAAAAAGGAAAGTGTATTTGTCCGTCTGTCATCAAGGGTTCCCACACAAACGGCTTGTCCAATTCATTTGAACTTTCACCTGATAACTTAATGTCCAGACAAATGACTTAATCACGCTCAAGCGTGAAGATGTCTGCTGTTTGACTATAATACACGAAGACGGTAGGCATCTTAACACAACTGGACGTAAAAAAATGTCTGTGTCCTGTTTATTTTATAATTTTCCTATTTATTACGAAAGAATACAATACAAGCCGTTGTAGCCTAGTGGTATGGGTAATGGACTGCTGAGACGAGGTCTCGGGTTCGATCCCAGGTTTTACCATGGTACACACCAATGACTCTTCGATGCTTTTCGAAGTTATGTGTGTATTTATCGCAGGTTTATAAGTGCCCGGTTAATGGCAATAGGCTGGCGAAATGTGGGTGCTAGCACCTCTGCCTACCCCTTCGGGGATATAGGCGTGAGTTTATGTTATGTTATGTTATGAATACAAATATTCCTTAAAAAGCTTGTTTATAAATTTCATCAAGACATCATGAATTGAAATATGATGGGGGCCGTTTTCCTGGACACAAAATCAAATTTTTGTCTAAATTTGTGATAAATCTATCAAAGTTTCATATTCTCTATTCTCTTATCAAAATCAAAATTCGTGTTGACTTATGTAATACATTGAAATATTTTAATGCTTTTTAGGGTTCCGTTGCAGAATGGCAAAAAACGGAACCCTTATAGATTCGTCATGTCTGTCTGTCTATCTGTCCGTCCGTATGTCACATCCACTTTTTTCCGAAACTATAAGAACTATGCTGTTGCAACTTGGTAAGTATATGTATTCTGTGAACCGCATTAAGATTCTCACACAAAATAGAAAAAAGACCAAAAGTTTTGGGGTTTCCCCATACTTAGAACTGAAACACAAAATTTTTTTTCATCAAACCCATACGTGTGTGGTATCTATGGATAGGTCTTCAAAAATAATATTGAGGTTTCTAATATAATTTTTTTCTAAACTGAATAGTTTGCGCGAGAGACACTTCCAAAGTGGTAAAATGTGTCCCCCCCCCCCCTCCGTAACTTCTAAAATAAGAGAATAATAAAACTAAAAAAAAGTATATGATGTACATTACCATGTAAACTTCCACCGAAAATTGGTTTGAACGAGATCTAGTAAGCAGTTTTTTTTGATACGTCATAAACCATAAACCACCATTTACCTTTCATTCAATCAACTCAAATATAAAAATTAATAAAAATACATTATTATGTTAGTTGCGACTCGCACTTGGCCGCTTTTTTTTTCAATATATCAATAGTCACAGTTTATGCATGGGGAATATTTAACATTTTCTACACACCCATTGGTGGGACAAACCGGTGTATAGTTCGGTCGTGAGTTAATAGCTAACAGCGCGACATTCTGAAGTACTTCTCAAGTAACTCAAGTATATTTCAAACGACAGTGCGTTGCCTAATATTGAAATACGCAGTCACGCGTGCAAAGGTAGCTAGTATGTATTATATAGTATGTAGAATATTACGCACCTACCTTCGCGTAAGTGCAAGCAAAAAAGTAGAGGCAGAGTCAAAGTGGTGGTAGAGTCAAGCAACAGGCATTTTGGCCGTTGCATGAATGGGCCAACTCGACCGGGGAACCACCACCCTCTCATAGAATATCGAGCCAAGTAACAGTATTTGAACTGTTGCGTTCCGTTTGGTGAGTGAGAGTACCGGAGTCCAAACTCCCTTCCCATCCCCTCCCAAACTTCTTTCCCATCCCCTTTCCTTTACAGGGTCGGCAGCGCGAGTGTGATGCCACTGGTGTTGCACACGTCCATAGTCCGTGGTAACCGCTTCCCATCAGGTGGGCCGTGTGCTTGTCTGTCACCTTAGTGGTATAAAAAAAAACCACGGTACGACAACGCATAGAATACGAACGTACAAATATTGATTTTTATGTATAAAACTAGGTATTTTAAATTCTGATTCCGTTCCCGCTACCCATGGAACCCTATTGGTTGTGGTGGTGGAATACCAACACCACAACCTATATAAGATACATAATTCCACCATACATCATTTTGCTATAACTCAAAGGGCAGCGTTTTTGTTGCAAGCTCCCAGACGGCTAATTTTTTACCATTTTAATACCATCACATTTTAGTCAAGGTATACAAAAACAGGACAAATTCTATACTTAAACCTTCCTCGAGAACCACTCTATCTATTGCTGAAAACAGCATGAAATTTGGTGCAGTAGTTTTTGAGTTAATCACGAACAGACAGACGCGGCGGAGCACTTTGTTTTATAATATTCAGTGATAGTCAGTGAGGTATTTTTATTTGGGTGTTTTTGGGGTACCCCTAAGATATTCGGGGTCCAAACCTAATCATAAGGAGGATAACGAGTAAGTGGGTCTGGGCTTCGAGGTGAAAGCCTACATAACATATGAGTGTATATACAATACCTACAAAAAAAATCGTAAAATTTTTGTCTGTCTGCGTGTTTTTCTATTAGTTCACCGGGTATAGCCTCCGAAATAGCTTCTAAAAGACGAAAGAACGAAAGACTTATTAAACAAGATTTTTACCGCAGATAGCTGATGTTATACGGCTGAGGGTTTAACATAACATAACATAACTTTACGCCTGTATCCCCGAAGGGGTAGGCAGAGGTGTATTACACACTCACGATTCGCCAGTTATGTTAAGGTCCCAACGTAATAGGGGGCGAGCCTATTGCCATCTACCGGACATATTATTAAGCGAGCGACATTTATTAATGCACACATAACTACGAAAAGTCAGAGGTGTGTGCCCGGGGCGACTGGGGATCGAACTCGAGACCTCGTCTCCGCAGTCCGTTGCGTACGCCGCTGGGCTATCGCCGCTGAGGGTTTAAGGGACAAAAAAAAATACTGCGCCCACCTAGTTGCCGGTCCTTTGATTTTGTATACTCCACTACATGCAGCGCCTGTACTATATAGTATTATAATAAAATACACGATGAACATACATACAATACATCAATCATAAACCTAGCAGTGAATGTCGGAGGTGAACAGAGACACGACCTCGGCTGTCGGTGCGATATGTGGATAGGGCGTGATCATTCTAACCTTTAGAATTTTATTTTGGTGACGTATCTTATGGTGTAATGGCTGGCCTGAGGACAGCAGTCGGCCGACTCGCCTCCTTACAAAAGCAGGCCAAGATGGAAGGCATGTCGTGTGTGTCCTCACACACCTGCCAGCTCACCCATTGGACTTTGGTCGCCGGTAACCTTAGGCTTATAATTTCGAGGGCATACCTGGGGTGCCCGGCAATGGACGCTTGGGGAGGACACCGCGTGATTTTAGTCGTTCTGATTCCGACACACCCATCGCTGGCTTCGTTGGGGTGGAGCCCGAGGGGGTTTCCACACGTAAAAAAAAATATATAAAGGCCGAAATATAATAGACAATTTAATATTAAAGACAGGTAGCAGAAATCTGGGGTGCTTGGTTGGGGGGGTGCTTGGTTGGGGACCTCCACGCGGTGCACCCTGGGCAACGGAGACGGCAGCGCCTCTCTCCTAGGGCGGGAGAGACGCTGCCGCCTACGGCCAACTCCGACCGAGGCGAGGACGGCCCTGTTGAGGGCTGTTCGGAAGCTTTCCACGTGTCCCTCTGATTAGCAGAGGGCACAGTGGAGAGCAAGTAAGGGGGCCATCTCGAAACCGGAGATGGCCCAGGGTCAGTCGGGGTGCGAGGGATATGCTCTATGGGTAACCTTACACCCCGGCGTCTTAAGACCCGAGACGGCGTGCGGTTTTAGTCGGTGCAAGCCCGACATAACCGCCCCCGCTGGAGACCCCCGCTCTTCAGCGGGGGCGGTATCCGAAGGGATTTCCGCACGAAAAAAAAAAAAAAAAAGGTAGCAGAAATCTGATTAAGGTGCTATAGGGAACGATACCTATTCGGTGTTTCGAAGAAATGGCTAGCCGATGAGATTGGCTCGGACCCCGAAGGTGTTGGGCCCATAACCTAACCTAACCTTCTGCTTTATAAGTTCTTTTTTCACTCAACACATAATAATATAGCCTTCGTTTATCGGGGATAATTTATATTCTACGACATTCTACACAGCACTGTCTACACCCAAAGTAAGCATAGTTTAACTAGCTTGTGTTATTGGTTCCAGAATGCGGATAAACATACTTATATACTTTTTTTTTGTTAATACATACATACTATACATAGAAACACCTAGAACAATGCAAATAGACATATTCATGCATACAAATATTTGCACTGAGCGGAAATCGAACCCGCGCCCCCTGTCATAGCAGTCGAATGTACTACCGCTACGCCGCAGATGCCGTCATGGACCTTTCAAATGGTGATAAGTTCAGTGGTACCGAAGAATACCCTAAGCATAGAACGAAACTCACAAAATTCGGTCTCTCTTTATAATATTAGTAGTATCGTTCACTCCCCGTCTACCGCCGCGAAAGATGCCAGCTTAAGGAAGAGGCTTAAATACGCCACTTTGCAGTCGCTGTATACCTTCATGCTGGTAGCGGTGAAAAGCCTGGGGAGTTGGGGCAGGAAGGCCAAAATCCTTATAAAGGAAATTGGACAAAGGCTCCAAGAGACGATTGGTGACTCTCGTTCCGGATCGTTCCTGGTGCAAAGGCTAGCCATCGCAATCCAGCGTGGAAACGCGGCGAGTGTGATGGGCACTTTTGTACAGTCAAGGCGGGTTATTTTTAGACTAATAACGATTGTGTGACTTAATTTTGTATTTGTAAAAGAAAATAAACTATTTTCTATAAAAAAATAATCTATATATATAAAAATTAAACCCGTTTTCCGTTGTTACGACATAGCATGAAAACGGCTTGACCGATTTGGCTGATATTTTTTTTTGTAGTTTTCTAATACTCTGTACAAGGTTCTTACGGAAAAAAATATTAAGAAAATCTCTCAGAAAAATTGAAAAATATACATTTAATTTTGCATATTTTAAAAAAAGCGCGTTACGAATGTCAACGTCATTCAATTTAAAACAAAAAACTCTGTGGTGATCTATGACACCACAGACATAACCGCGCTAACAAATGTCAAGTTATTATAGATTCCAGTTGAAATTGAATAGGTACGCATACATAGGGGTGTGTGTTGGGTAACCTCCTCGAGTGTCGCTCCGATTCCGATCCCGCTGCAGTCCGGGGGGAACGGAATCGGAGCGGCCGGTACACCCTGGGCGGCGGTCAATGGCTTCCCCTTCACCCCTTCATAGGGTTGGCATTGATCGTCGGCCAATACCCAACGTGGCGGGAACACATTGCTCTCCGTACTCCTCTGCTTTCAGAGGAGACAGGATGAGCGATGCTGTTAGTGGTGAGATGGCCCAGGGTCAGCCGGGGTGCGAGGGATATGCTCGCTGGCCGGCGGGGGGGTATCCGAAGGGATTTCCGCACGAAAAAAAAAAAAAAAAAAAAAAGGTACGCATACATAAGATAGGTCAGCTATACAAAATAAAGTAGTGCATCAAATTTACGCTAAGTTATATTATAGATTACAATATTAGTATTGAAGTATAGATTCAGGGATCATGGTGTGTTGGGTTTGTGATTTACACTAATCCTACTAATATTATAAACGCGAAAGTTTGTAAGTATGGCTGGATGGATGGATGGATGTTTGTTACACTTTCACGCAAAAACGGCTGAACGAATCTGACTGAAATTTGGCACAGGGATAGGTTATAGTCCGGAATAACACATAGGCTACTTTTTATCCCGGATATAGGTTCCCAAGGGTTGCGGGAACGGGATCAGAATTCTACGCGGGCGGCTGTGTCATGTATCTATCCTACTGTAATTATAAATGTGAAAGTGTGTGAAGATGTTTGTTACTTAATCACGCTCTAACGGCTGAACGGATCTAGCTGAAATATGGTGCAGAGATAGGCTATAGTCTAGAATAACACATAGGCAAATTTTTCTTTTCCTTTTCCTATAAGTAGCGTGAACGGGAACAAAATTTCACGCGAGCGAAGCCGTGAGCAACAGTGAATACTTAATATCTTAATACCTTCTTTACCGTAGGCAGTATATGTCGTAAGAGCGGCATGGCCCTTAACATTTATTGCATTTTATTTACATATTACATCATAGTCATATAACATATGACATGTGTGTAATCTTATTTAGATGGTGATTAGACAGAAATGTTATTGGTATAGAAATAAAAAAGCTGATTAAGTGCGAGTACGTACGTAACATTATGTAGTCGTTAAAGCCAAAAATGGAGGATTCTTAACACTTTTGTAAAGAAGCATGAGAGTTGTTTTTACATGTACTTGTGGAGGAAAGGAGTGTGATATTCCTCCAACACAAAGGGAGGATTCTCCGACCAGGCAAGGCGATCACGCCTGGCGTGCCGCGGCCCAACGGTTGCCGTTCGGATGTTGTATATAAATGTAGATTCAGGATCGGTAGTGATGTAGTAATATCGAAATAGTTCAGCTTGCTGTCACTATATGGCGCTGGGCATATGTGGTATCGCCACATAGTTTTTAAATAGTGGCAATAGTACCAAAATCAAACATACGGCAGACCTTTCTTCTAATAGGAAAAAACCACATGAAAATCCATTCAGTAGTTTTGGTGTCAATCCCCAACAAAGAGACAATTGGTTGATTGTAATTGACCAAAAAACGATAACCGATCTCCGCGCGGGCGCAGCCACAGGCATCAGCTAGTGTGCCCATAATTTTAGCGTAAATGCAAGCAATAAGTGAACAGATTGTTTTTTCATCCCAATCGAATGCAGCTATAAAAAAAAATACGAGCCAACAAACATTGATTTGTATACCCCAATAATATAACAGGAACCCTTATTATTTTCCAAATATAAAATCCGTTCCCGCGGGGGGAACGCACAGGTAGGTTCGAATATCTTTCATGGAACGTGAAATTTTGTGGAAAAACTGATTTCACAAAAAGTGAGGCCCTACAGTCCCCTTAGGCCGGATTCCACCCGTTCACGAACTTAAACTAAGTTTACACCCAAGCAATTTTTGACCGCAGTTTGAAAGCGATCGGGGCAAAAATGCCACCGTGAGAGTGCCGCAAATTTTGGGAAGTGGAACCATACATACATATATATATATATATATAAACTTTTTGACCAGTGGTCATTTCGGACTCAGGGGGTCATGACTTTAAGATTTTGTTTTAAATTCGACAGTAGTCAAGAAACCAATAGGTAGATCGATTTCATCGAAATCTACCTAAAAAAGTAGCCTTAATTACGTGGTATACACCAGCTATCTGTCAGGGAAAACCATGTCAAAATCACTTCAGCCATTTTAGAGATTATCCTAAACAAACAGATTTTTTAGTTTTCGCTATTTGAAGTAAGAAGAAGTACTCAAATTACCATACGTCACGTACTTATTAATGCCTAGGTAAATAGATAACCTTATGTTACATTACCTAAAGCACTTTAAATAGTCCATAAACTATTACTTAGCATGACAATCGTAGTTATGTGTGTATTAAAAATGTTGATTATCGCTCGCTTAGTAATGTGCCCGGTAGATGGCAATAGGCTCGCCCCCTATTACATTGGGACCGAAACATAACTGGCGAATCGTGGGTGTGTGCAATACACCTCTGCCTTTCCCTTCGGGGATACAGGTGTGAAGTTATGTTATAATGTTTATGTTATTTTTTTTATATATTTAGGACACGTCAATTTGACTTCACCTCGCCTGATGGTAAGCTGAAGGTAAAGTCTCAGGAAAGAGGGTCACCATTACATACACGTACCATGTTAACAATGGTGGCACTCCGTTTGACGGCCTCACCAGAAGAGGATTGTCGTCGCAGCACCGCGTGACACCCACCGGTCCCACTAGTGCTGCGACCACAATCCCCCTGCCCAGCTATGCACTTGCTGACCTCTGAACGCAATCAAACCGAAATTGGATTACTATGGAGGGTTTTTCGCAATCGTGCACGGTGGTACCTACCCGGCCGAATTTTGTGACAAATTTGTGTCGCCAAATTTCTACCACCAGTAAAATGTTAATTATGTTACAAATTGGAGTGAGAACACCTTCAATCCCAACCCAGGGGGTTCCTACACGATTTTACACAACCATTCTACATCAGTCAGTGGCGATAGCCCAGTGGCGTACGTAACGGACTGCTGAGACGAGGTCTCGAGTTCGATCCCCAGTCGCCCCAGGCACCCACCTCTGACTTTTCGTAGTTATGTGTGCATTAATAAATGTTAATTATCGCTCGCTTAATAATGTGCTCAGTAGATGGCAATAGGCTCGCCCCCTATTACATTGGAACCTAAACATAACTGGCGAATCGTGGGTGTGTAATACACCTCTGCCTACCCCTTCGGGGATACAGGCGTGAAGTATGAAGTTATGTTATTCTACATCACTGAACATATTTCCAAATGGCATTATAACAGTCACAATTTGAATATATTATCTGTGTGTTTATATTAATAATATGTCATACAACGGTATGCAACAGGTTATTTAACCCTATAATGGATGTATTATTTAAATTAGTTTGTGGTGTTGTGGGCGGTTAGTTTCAAGACGTAATTAAGTGTTAAATTGACTTAAACAGTAATAATTATATTTAGTGGGTAGTTAAAGATACAAATCATAAGTCGACCTCAAGACCGAGAGGTCCTGAACCCACTCCTAACTACTAACAGAAGCAAATTAGCTTAGCTTAAAGGGTTAACGGGAATACAAATAATGATACTACTAGATAGAGAGAGATACTAGGAATTCAGTGCAGGGTGCGAATGAAATAAATTGAGCTGAGCGAGCAGGACTCTTACTTGAAAAATAAGGCATCTTACTACGGTCGCGCGCATAGCTAAGGCCGCGCGCTCGTGAAACTGTTTCGATGATTATTCCTCAATGGTACATTGTATTTGAACAGTTGATCCCTCTAAACACTCAGCGGTGTCTACACTATCACCATGGCAAATTTGGTCAAGATCGGTATTGTGGTTCCGGAGGAGTACAGTCTCGACCAAACGGCTTAGCCACGTATAAGAGCTTCGCTTCGCTCAGCTCGCTCAGCTCAACTAGGAATTCAGTGCAGGGTGCGGCATATTATCTATACTGGGCATATTTAAAGGCAGCAAATATAATTCTATCGCCTAACAAAGTTATGTTTAAAATTTTACAAAATCGCTTCCAAAACCTTAAAATTAATGCTTCTCTTGAAAGATTGGTGCTGCGACGACAATCCTCTTGATGAGGCCGTCAAGCTGAGTGCCACCATTGTTAACATGATACGTGTATGTAATGGTGACCCTCTTTCCTAAGACTTTACCTTCAGCTTACCATCAGGCGAGGTGAAGTCAAATTGACGTGTCCTAAATATAAAAAAAAAAAAAAAAAAATTGCAAACATATATAATTAATGACATGTAATTCAGTCTTTTTGGATGTGCAACATAATATTTATCAGATCGTCCGCCATTTTTTAATATGTATCGCTCACATTTCATACATAAATACGTTACGGTAACATTTAAAAAGGTCACATTCCGTTGAAACAAACTATCATCTGTTTAAGAAATTACACACTTCATTGGTAGATATAATGGTTGAGAAATTTAGTAGCGTGAAGTTAATTGACAATTATATTGCGGATGCATTCACACCGTTCGGTATTGTAAGCCAGTAACAAAAATACCACAATATATTCTTCTGACCCAAGTGTATTTCACTTACTAGAAGGTCACAATGACAAAATATTGTTCAAGGTACCACTGTGCTAAAGAAATAAATATATTTTCTATTTCTATTCCAAGTTTTAAAATCTCCCGGAGTTTTAAAATCTTTTGTGAAATAACTAATTAACAAATAATATCCTCATCGTAGTATTTTTTACGTCTGAAAACCCCCGCGGGCTACACCCCATCGATGCCAACGATATAAGGTGGGTATGTCGGAATCGAACTGACTAAAACCACATTGTTTCCTTCCCAATTTTCTATTGCCGAGCACCCTGAGTGCGCGCTCGAAAGGAAAACCCCAGGGTTCTTTATCTTCCGGGGTACGAGGGAAATGCTTTATGGGGCAACATTACACTTCGGCGTCTGAAGACCCGAGACGGCGTACGGTTTTAGTCGGTTCAAGTCCGACATAACCTCCTCCGCTAGCCGGCGGGGGGTATCCGAAGGGATTTCCGCACGGAAAAAAAGGTTTCTTATCTTAGTAGGGTTCCCGGTTGCATCCGAGGCTTTCACCTACGGACCCAAGGCTCGCTTACTCCTTCTCCTGCTTTTGCTTTGCCTTATACGGATTTTATGGGGGCGACGGTCATTTGATCATCCTACCCTTAAAGCGAGAGTCTGCGCCAAAACGTCGTCCGTTAATCAGCAGGTAAACTCACTTGCACGTGAGGTTGGTTTGGGCTCCGAAGATATAGGTGGGCACCCTTATAATTAAAATAATTGAAAAACGTGAAAAAAAAAAAAAAAAAAAAAAAAATGTTTATTGATGCCATATTCCTTATAAAACATGTCTTAGATGGTAAACACAATACATTGGAGTTAAGGTAATGCATAAAATTAAAAAACCCTGGCTCCCAAACTAGGTTATCCTGTGACTTAGGAGTCAGTGTTCTGCCGTTACTGTTATACAATAATTTCATTAAACATGCGTGTCCTATATCTCATGACTAACTAATCAATGGCACAATGGCTATGAATTATAATAATAAAATATGTACAATCGTGTAGTGTGTGTGTGTGTGTGTGTGCGTGCGTGCGTGTGTGTGTGTGTGTGTGTGTGTGTGTGTGTGGTATGTGTAAGTGTGTCTGTGGTATGTGTATGTGTGCGCGTGTCTGTATGTTCCTATAGGAGCTGAAAGAGTAAAACTTCAGTTTGTGCGTAATCAAGGTTTTGCAACCAATTCTGAACCTTATGTTTTATCTCGCGCTGATTTAGTTGTCCCAGGGGAATTACTTTTGAAATTTTTCTGTATAAAAATGATCCTGTGATGTAGTATGGACGTTGTGCAAATGTGGTTCTGTGCTTGATTGGTGTGCATGTGGTTCTGATTTTCCTTTTTGATGAGTCGGGTGGTGGAGTTTTTCTATGTATACGGACAGTAGCGTGAAGTACAAAGAGCTGTCTCACAGTTAGTACCTTGGAGATTGCATACAGTTCGTTAGTAGGAAATCTGAAAGATTTATTCTGCATGACTTTCAGGACAGCTCTCTGTGATCTCTCTAAGTCGAGTAACTTTGTTTTGGCGGCTCCGCCCCACACCACGATGCAGTAGGTGATGACGGACTGACATAATGTTTTGTATACCATAGTTATGATGTTAGGGTCGGCGATGTCTCTAAGTTTCCTAAAAATGTAAATAAGTCTTCTCACTTTTGTGGAGATATAGTCTATATGGTTGAACCACGACAGTCCATCATCAATCACTACACCTAAGTATTTGGTGTGGTTGACACGGGCTACTGTCGCGCAAGTGCAGATGTTCGAGTCGGTGCATGAGTGTACGGTGATGTTGAAATTGGCTGGTGCCCCCGTTCTAGAGCTTATTGCGAAGGGAATGAAGTTGGTTTTTGCCACGTTTAGTGTAAGAAGGTTATGGCGCAGCCAAGTTGATACCAACTGAATAGATTTTTCGGCGCTATCTTTCACTTCATTCCAAGTGGACCCATGTACTATTATCGCCGTGTCATCAGCGTAAGTGATAATTTTAGATTTTTTAAGGGACAGCGTGCAGAGGTCATTGATGTAGATTTGAAATAGGGTTGGGCCAATCACGCTGCCTTGTGGAACTCCATAGGACATGGTCTGGTAGTCACTTATGTGATTTTTTATTTTGACGGCTATTTGTCTATTTTGTAGGTATGTTTTAAATAGTTCTAGGGGTTTCCCGCGAATGCCAATGGGTTCTAATTTTTGTAGAAGTGTGGGAACAGAGACCGTGTGAAATGCTTTGGCTAGATCCAAGAAGATACAAATGCATTTTTGGCGGTCGTCTAGTTTACGTGTTACAAACTCAGCTAGATCAAGAGCGGCGTCTTCAGTAGAAACACCTTTTCTGAAGCCGTATTGATTATTAGCTATGATGCTGAGTTTGTTAAGATAACTCACAAGGCGACTGTTAATTAGTCGCTCCATAACTTTGGACAATGCAGATAGTACTGAAATTGGTCTATAATTGTTGACACAGTCTCTGTTTCCACTTTTGTGTATTGGATGAACCAGAGCTCTCTTGAAAGATTCTGGAAATACTCCGCTTGCTATCGAAATATTTATAATGTGCGTAATTAGGAGTACTAATGTATTCCGACAGAGTTTCAAGAGGGCGACCGGTATTCCATCCCATCCGGTTGCAGTATCTTGTTTGAGATTCATGATAGTTGACTCCACTTCAGAGTCGCTCACTTTGAATATTGCGAAGGAATCCGCGGTGTCAATTTTGTGTACAATGGTGCTAGGTGTTAAAGATGTCAAGGATCGGGGTATATTTGAGGCTAGATTAGCGCCAATTGTGGCGAAGAAGGAGCACACATTATTTATTGAGGTTTCTACGTTCGAATTTATGTTTAAGAGTTCTATTGGAGGTGCACATTTTTTTTTAGTATTTGTGATTTCTTTTATTTTATTCCAAAGGGTTTTGGGGTTGGTTTTAGCTTTGTGTAGTTCCATTTTTTCATGTAATGTTTTTAACTTTCTGAGGAGGTTGTTACAGTAATTCCTATATCGTTTATATGTGATTTGTAGGATATGATCGTTAGGGGAATTTCGTGCTTTTATGTGTAGCTTATCGCGGTGACGAATGCACCGCAGTAAGCCAGGAGTAATCCACAGTTTTAGGTTTCTGTTCTTTTTAGAGCAAAGGGTGACTGAGGTGTGTTCTTTTAAAATGGATTGAACTATGGTAATTAATTTGTAGCTGGCTAAGTTAGGATCCTCTGTATCTAAAATTTGAGAGAAGTTTTTGTTTTCCATGGCTATCTTGACAGAAGGGAAGTCTATTTTTGGAATTTCAAAGGTTGGTACCGCCTGTTTTCTTATATTTAAGTCATTAAATGCCACTAAGATCGGCAAATGATCGGTAATGCGAGACCCTAGAACAACGACCATCGTATTGGCATTTCCTTTTAAGTTCACGTGATCGATGCACTTTTCTTCTCGGGTCGGGAAGTGATGTGCTGGTAGTAGGCCATGTGTGGCAATCAATGTCAGATAATGAGGAGTGTGACGATCTGTGTTAGAAGGTTTAATGTCTATATTGGTATCACCTATGAGGCAAATATTTTTATGTTTGTTCAATGAGGTTAGTACATTGTCAAGACTGCTTAAGAAGAGATCGACTTCTTCTTTGGTGTCGTATGAGGGTGATCGATAAATAGCAACTATTGCTAGCTTACTATTTACTTGGCAAGTGAGACATGTACCATTAGTGAAAGTAGGCTCTACAAAGTTGCATGGAATATTATTTGTTATGTAGATAACTATACCATCATTTTGGTTCTTTATGTTCTTGGTGTGGTGGGAATTAAATCCGTCAAGGGTAGGTAGGTCTTCTATTTTGCTTAGCCAACACTCAGTGAGTATTATTATGTCGCAAGGAACTTTAATTTCAGTCAGCAATGTTAAAAGTGCGTCGAAATTTTTGTTAATACTGCGTATGTTCATATGGAGAACTGTTATGGAGCTGTTTGAGATGTTTACGTAGTTTTTACAGTCTACCGGTTAACATGTATATGCCTTCGCAACTTCAATGTCATCAAGATCTGACATAATGTTTTTAAGAAGGTTGGCCATTGGATAGTATTAATACACCAAATAAGAGAAAACCGAACACTGTATTATAGTTGCGTTTTTGGAACAGCTGCAAAATCATAGTGGGGATAGACGTGCTATTGATAAGTAATGTGTGTATGGAAGTTTTAGTACATTTGCAGGGAATGTGTGTGTGAGTGGGTTTAGGATGTGTTTGTGTGTAAGTTTCTGATTTGTAAGTGTTAGTGTTTGTTAATGGTGAATTGTGTGTTTTGTGTACAAGTGATAAGGTTGTAACCATAGCCAGCATATACAGGAAGATGTTGATTACAATAAGAAAATTATATATAATAATTATAAATGATAGTCAAAACTTCTCTAAAAGCTCGTGTAGGGTTGCTTCCGATTTGATAAGTACATGATTTTGTCCCTGTTCTCTGCGTAGGAATACATTGCCGTTTGAAGACCAACAAAACTTATAGTTGTGTTGTTTTGCAAACTGCCTTGCCGAGTAGAATAGCTTCTTAACGGATAGGCTTAGGTACTCATCAAGGGATTTCCGCACGATAATAAAAAAAAAAAAAAAAAAAAAGGTACTCATTCACATATATTGGCTGTTTTTGCCCGGATAAGTTAACCTTCTGCTCTGAGGATCTATACTATTATAAAATTGGAAATTAGCTGCGTCTGTACATTGGAGATATGAATAAATAATACTAGGGTTATGTCTTATGAACGATACTGAACACAATTATTTTTTTTGGGATTCTTGTCTGTTCATTCATGATGCACGCAAAAACTAATGAACAGATTTTGATGCGGTTTTTTCTACCAGAAAGTTCTTGGTCAGATTTAAAATCTGCCGTATGCTTGATTGTAATTGGTTAGGTAGAATCCGAGATATCACCAAAAAATGAAAACCGACCTGCACGCGGGCGGAGCCGCAGGCATCAGCTAGTTGCAAGTATAAATTAAATTAATTATAATTCAAATATATTTATTCATTTAGGTCACAAGATAACATTTATGAACGTCAAAAATGTCAAAATCAATGCTTCGTCACAAAACATGTGCGAAACAATCTGTTAAAAAAAATTCACGACTACTCTTTCACTTGCCAGTTATTACAATAACTGTTCACCAATTATTATATTATTTAAAGAACTCACCCATGTTAATCGATTAATTAAAGTTTCCTAATTATTCTTGTACAGTTCGGTGTGATACGCGGCACAATACTACTGTAATTTACTTATCGAAATGTACAGTTGATCACAAAACGAATGAGACGACCGACGTACAGTGTTCAAAACTAGAATTGAAGTGCAGGAATGTTGACATTTTAATGTCAAGGATGTTTGAGCATACGCCGGCATTGTCGGCATGCACGAAAAGTTAGTCATTACTTGTTTAATGTTTATTTGGCATGGTATGACATTCATTGATGCGTTGTTATACAAACATTTTTCGATATTTTTTAACCCCCGAAGCAAAAAGTGACGGGGTGGTATAAGTTTAACATGTCTGTGCGTGTCTATCTGTAGCAACATAGCACGAGAACAGATGAACCGATTTAGATTATTTTTTGTTTAGAACTTAAGTTGGAATGCTCATAGCGGGAATTGTTTTAAATTTTAAATTTAATTTTTTAAGTATTTTATTTTAGAAATTTGAAAGAAGTTATTCACTGTGTATATAATATAATTTAAGATATGTCAGATAGTGTTATCAAGACCCGCTGTGTGTCACGAGCACCTACACTATAAAACTCTCCTTTAGGCGACGTCCAGGCACACACGGACGTCGCCTCTTCACGGCTGGCTAGATCAGCGGGTGGAGGGCTAACCCCGTCCCTAACACCCGCAGCCACACTCAGGCCGGCATTAGGTGTAAATAAGCGTTATCAAGACCTGAACCAAGCATAACTTGTAATAGGCTAAATATTTGTACTGTCTGACACCGCCCTGTCCCAAACCCGATACGAAAGCCTGCGTTAGAGCCTTGTTCCTCAATCAGCAGGCTTGATAGGATACCCCACCGCTGGCCAGCGGGGGCGGTTATGTTGGGCTTGAAATAACTAAAACCGCGTGCCGTCTCGGGTCTGAAGAAGCCGGGGCGTAAGGTTGCCCATAGAGCATATCCCTCGCACTCCGGTTGGTTTCGAGATGGCCGCCTCGGGTTTGGGAACCACGGTGTCCCCGTCTTGCCGCGGTTTGTGGGAGGGGCGCTAGTCGCCCCACCGTCCCGGCCTGCTTCTGCTGGGGGGACAGGCGGCCTCACCTGCCACCCCCAGGCCTGCGCTCATGAAGGACGGAGGTCGTTAAGCGTTACCTATCAACTGCTACATTATGCCGTATTGTTTTACGCACACCTGCATCAATCGATAAAATAATTATCTCATTAACTCAGAACTTCTACCCACAAATCTGCATAGGCGTGATTTATGTTAAATTGCATAGGCTCTTGTACACCAGCCTGTACAAACAAGATAGCGATTCGAAGGTAAAGTCCCACGTAGGCAGTGAAATAGCCTGCCACTAAGAAGCACAATTGAACTTTCAAGGCTGTTAGTTAACATACTGTGCATACCACACATATCTTTTTAGAGTTCCGTACCCGAGAGTAACCAACGGAATTTATGAATCTCCTTTGTATGTTCATCTGTCAGAAGAGTTAACGAGTGTGTGTGTGAGGAGTGGTTAACGAGTCGGCTTACGATCTAGAGGTCCCGGGTTCAAAGTTAAAGTCAAAAATAAGTTATTCTGTATAGACCATTATAATGGAACTTACAAAATTTAAAAAATTAGACTTATGTTTAATTGACCACTGATTCGAAACGCGGCCCTGTCCTGAGAAGACTCCGGCAAGAAACTCAGCAGGCTATTTTTTTGGGTCTATTTACAAAGATGTTTACTTAATCTAATTACAATAATTTGTTTGAGTAGTGTAGCGTTCGGACCTCGTTCGAGCACTACAGTTTGTTAACCTGGCCATCATGTGTCAGAGATTAAAAATAAATTGTTTTGAATTGAAATGAGAGTTTAGGGAAGAAAAGAATTGCCTTGGCGGACAAGTTGCTGACAGCGGGTGACCGAGGGCTCCGGCCTCGACCCGCCGTCCGAAGAGAGTTCCAAATGAATTGATTGTAGGCTCAATCCTTGAGCAGAATCCGCGATTCCCTACAGTTCGTTTAAAATATAAATATACTCGTGTAAAACCCCCTAAAACTCGAAATAGGAAGTTTTATGTGCAAATAAATGCCATTATAAATATAAATACTTGTGTTTTATCATTTCGTTAACACGAGGAATTGTGGCGTCAGACCCCCGACGCCACAGTAGCATAGTGAGAGAGCAAACAGTTCATATCCAAGCTTGTTTGTCGTCTAAATCTATTTGAATTTTATAAGAGCCCTTTTGGCAAAGTTTAGATACAATTTGACTTTTAAATTTATGAATAGGTAAATCCTTCATTTCACTAGGGAGCTTGTTGTAGAAGCGTATACAGTTACCCTGGCAGTAAAATATAGGTCATTACACTACCGATGCGAACCCACCCATAAGACAAGCAATTTAACTAAGCTGGAGTGGTTAGGGGGAATGCTAGTAATATCGGTTACTAATGTTCTTTTTTAATTAAAAAAACCTTAAACCCACACTCGTGTCACAAGCCTCTGTGGCGTAGCGGTAGTGCATTCGACTGCTACGACAGGGGGCGCGGATTCATTTCCCGCTCTGTGCAAATATTTGTATGCATGAATATGTCTATTAGCATTGGTCTGGATGTTTCTATGTATAATATGTATGTATTTATAAAAAAAAATAGTATATAAGTATGTTTATCCGCATTCTGGAACCCATAACACAAGCTAGTTAAACTATGCTTACTTTGGGTCTAGAAAGCGCTGTGTAGAATGTTGTAGAATATTTATTTTATTTATATTTATACGTCTCAAGATCTGCTCGAAGTTTCTTTCTCTGCCACATAATGGACCCGACACCCGCACGGTGAATCCATGAAAACTAAGAAGTAAGAAGTTCCTCTCTCTGGTAACCTTATACGATGGTACGGAACCAGTCGTGTGTGACCACGACTCGCACTGGTCGGTTTTAATATTGGCAGTGTAATTAAAATGACATAATACATGTTGAGGAATATCGACAGCTGTATACAGTGAATTTACAATGTATTATCTATTGAAAATTTGTAGACTTCAATGTTATTTACAACTAGCTTTAGCCCGCGACTTCGTCCGCGTGGTCCTACATCTTTTTTATATTTTTTGCGCGAAACACTTTTTTGTTTCTAAAATAGGGCAAGCATAAGTTATGCTTTATGACATCAGCTATCTGCAGTGAAAATGCCGTTAACATCGGATCAGCCACTTCAGAAATTAGCCGGAACAAATAATATCGAGGGCGCGCGGGTTCGATTCCTGCTCAGTACAAATATTTGTATGCATGAATATGTCTATTTGCATTGGTCTGGGTGTTTCTATGTGTAATATGCATTTATTACAAAAAAAAGTATATGAGTCTGTTTATCCTATGCTTACTTTGGGTCTAGAAAGCACTGTGTAGAATGTCGTAAAATATTTATTATTTATTACTGTTTAGGTAGGTATACATTCATATTTATGCATTTAAACTATTATTTTCATATTATAAACAGACACTATTATCTTCTTCTTCTTCTTTTTATATATAAAAATGAATTGCTGTTCGTTAGTCTCGCTAAAACTCGAGAACTGCTGGACCGATTTGGCTAATTTTGGTCTTGAATTATTTGTGGAGGTCCAGAGAAGGTTTAAAAGGTGCTATCGATTGAGGCAGTACGAAGTCTGCCGGGTCAGCTAGTCTTCTTCTCTTATATATAAAAATGAATTACTGTTCGTTAGTCTCGCTAAAACTCGAGAACGGCTGGACCGATTAGGCTAATTTTGGTCTTGAATTATTTGTGGAGGTCCAGAGAAGGTTTAAAAGGTTTGTCATCGATTGAGGCAGTACGAAGTCTGCCGGGTCAGCTATTTATATATATTTATATCTATAATAGTAATTTATGCAACTGTCATATAAGAAGGGGTATTAAAACACGAGAGTCATTTCTGTCATCGCCTCATGCGATAATAGGTTGACTCGAGTGTTTTAATACCTAAGTTATATGCAGTTTCATACACTACTTTATCTTCACTCAAAGGAAAAATTGAAATTAAACATAGTAGGTAGGGCGCCATTTTTTTCATATTCTGCCTAAAACCTTAGACTAGTTTAATGAATAAAAAAAGATAGCGATACTATAATGAGTTTTATGATACAGTTGGCGGTACTATAATAAGTTTTATTTTTAATTTTATGTATATGCGTTTATAAAGTGCGTATGTATAAAATCGTCTTTGAATTCGTAATTCGAATTTTTCGATTTGAGTGTAGATAAAATACATTATTATATATATACTAATACGTCTCAGGGTGATGTAGGGGCCATTTAGGTATAAGTTTTCTTAAGAATTACTGAACAATAAATGATTTTCCAATCATGTGGCGTTTAAAACTGACCTTTTAATACTAATGATTTGTGTACATCATTATACTAGCGGTAATTTTACCATAATTATAAAATACTAGCTGTGGCCGTGACTTCGCTCGCGTGGACTTAGATCTGGGTTTTGATTTTTTGGCACGAGACCTTAATACATTTTCTAAAATTAAAGTAGCATAAGTTATGCTTTGTAACATTAGCTATCTACCAGTGAAAATCTCGTCTCGCCAATACTGGCCCAGCCAACGGTCAGAATACTGACTTTTTGTAGTTTAAATTTCATACATCCAAGAATGTGATAAACTAATAAATATTTAAAAGCTCAGTTTATGGATTAATTTAATTGCGAATCGTAGCGTTTAACATAGGTGTGTTTATGGCCAAAACATAAAAAAAATAAACATATTCTATAGCAAAACTCTTCAAAATAAATTAACTTCATTTCATTAGGGTGTTTCACAAGGATCAATATTTGGTCCCCTTCAAAACAAAATGCTAATTTTACTCTGATGTCATACAAATTATTTTCTCATAAGTCAGTATGCAAATAGAGTGTAGGCTATTAACGTGGTTGATAATGTTGTAAGTATGTTATTATAATAACGCGGCGATAGTCCAGTGGCATACGTAACGGACTGCTGAGACGACGTCTCGAGTTCGATCCCAAGTCGCCCTGGACACACACCTCTGACTTTTCGTAGTTACGTGTGCATTAATAAATGTTAATTATCGCTCGCTTAATAATGTGCCCGGTAGATGGCAATAGGCTCACCCCCTATTACATTGGGACCTTAACATAACTGGCGAATCGTGGGTGTGTAATACACCTCTGCCTACCCCTTCGGGGAGACAGGCGTGAAGTTATGTTATGTTATTATCCTGTTTAAATCTCACCTCAAAGGCGAAACGGAGTCTGAGTCACGATCGACTTGGCATTATTATCATTGCAGTAATATCAAGGTCATCACCATTCTAGAAAATCTTACACAATGTTATCTAGACCCACAGTAAGCATAGCTTAACTAGCCCGGTTGTTTGGGTTTTAGAATGGGGATAAATAAGCTTTAATACATTTTTTTTCATAAATGCATATATATACATGCATATTATACACAGAAACACCCAGACCAATGCAAAAGACTGCGACCTCCGACGGCAATCGAACGCTCTACCGCCACGACCTGCGACATGGAGGTCTTGAAATTACCACCATGTTTAAGAGGAATACAAAAGCTGCAATAGCTTAGTACATATGCAATGTGGAAGATGTGGTCATAAAATAATAGTAGATCAGAATACGTAAATCAACATTTTTTAATCAATTCGATAGCGTTATCGCTAATTTTGAAATGAAGTTATTTAATCATTGTGTGTCACAATGCCTAGTTAATGTCTAGTTCGCAATGTAACATAATCATGCAATAAAACTCGCACCACTCTTTTTCAATTGCCATGTTACAAAGGTTTTCTAAATAAGACAAAAAGAGCTGCAGCCAACACACCAAGTAACTATTGAATTATTAATAAAATAAGCTGTTAAGCTACTATGGGATGATGTGGTGGGAGTATCTACTTACAAAAAGGTAAGGCAGAAAATATTCACTTTACGGTTTTTTTAACATATATCAGAAACTCCGTTTGTCTATGACTGTAAAAAAGAGGAGGAGATTTAAAATATACTTCACACATCTTCTTGTTCAGACTGTTCCTGAAAATATGATAAGTTAAAACAATATGATAAGTTTCTAATTAATAAATATTTAATATCAGGCAACCCGCAACATAAATTATAATGAATTTTTTAAATTGTCATAGATCAACAATATAATTTTTATAATAGGGTACATAATATTTATTTGTAAAAACTAGCACTTAGTAACTTTAAAAATGACGAAAAGTTAACATTATAAATTTGTTTTATTGAACAGTTCCGGCAATAGATATATCCAAAATGTTTATCATGATGATATCATATTGACCTATGCGCAGTACAGAATTTTATAACCACACGTAAAACAACATGTTCTGGCAATAAGCAATGTCATTGCATTTAATAATTTAATTAGAAACTTACCTACATGTACCTGTATCGTAAGAAACAAATCGATTAAATCATTGTAGTTTTCACTTCGCGTTTTATTAACGAACTTACTTTATAGCACCCAAACGTGTTCCATTGTTATCGTAAAACTTATTCTAACATAATAAAGTGAAAGTAATTTTTTATCTGTCCGCCGGCCATTTTAGAACAGCTGTCAAAAGTCACAGAGCACGCGCTGTCAAAAGGAGTAAATTACTCAAACGGACGTGACCAATGCTGCGGTGAAAGGATAAAATAAAACTTGTTACTTCTACAGCATTCGATGAAAACGGCAGTGATATATTTAGTCAAATAATGGGTTTCTGTGTCTTTGTAACAAAGGTCGTCCTATTCACCTTTGCGCTAGAAAATGTGTATATTTCTACTCATTAGAAAGTATTTATTTATCCTTGCTTTTTAATGAGGAATGCTGCGGTTTTGCCGACACGCCTTATCTGGTTTCTGATTAATATTATATGGAATTATCAACACATTTTAGAACGATCTGGGTAATGATTAACGATAAAAAATTGTAGAAATTAGAAAATTTGTTGATAAATTCAAAGTTTTATTGGATACCTTGTAGTTCAAAGTGCCTGACACGATCTTTACTTTACTGAATCTTTAAATATATGTCGTCTATTTTCAAAATATCTCTTTCTTTCCAGTTTTACTGACTTCAGTTCACGAAAATTAATAAAAGAACTGTATAATTTATAATACCATTTACTAACGTAAATAGACTGTCATATAATGCTGTTTAACATAATGAGGTACTAAAAAACATAAAATAGTATTATGAGTCTACGTGCGATGTTCCTCTATTAGTCTTTTTCAAACCAAAGTTTAAAGTAAATTATACAGCATGTTTTATATTTAAATATCTAAGTTTGATATAAAACTTGTAAAACATTTATTTGTTGCTGTGAAGGGGTTGTATATACTACTAGTATAAAGAAAAACATTATTATCACCTAAGAATCTAAACAGGATTTCTACATTAATCTAGAATTATTTCACTAGAACAAACTGGTATGATAAAGTACTAACTTTATCATACCAGTTTGCTGTAGATTGATGTAATTCATTAAAATTCTAATCAAAACTCCGACTATTATATACGGTTAGCTTCTAACAGCGCTCGTTAGGAAACATAACTTGATGGAGTGGATTGCACAGGGTTGATCATTCTGAAATGTTATTTAGAAAGCTGTTTCACGTAAGGAAATGTAAGCATACATATTACTGAGGTACATGTGCTTCTACCTATGTAAGGCAAGCTTAGATTAGGTAAAATTCTTCCTTGTTAGTATACATCAACTTCTGAGGGTGACTGTGCATATATGAGGTCCTTTCCTATCACGCCCGGAACAATATGAATTTAGTTATTCTGCAAGTTTCAAGAAAAAAAAGTTTTTCTGCAAGTATCAGATAAACAGATTGGTCTCTTTTTAAAAAAAAAGAACTAAAGATATTTATTGCACGAATTGTGTAAATATAGCTTTCCACGAAATGTGTGTGTCAAAAGCCGGCAGTTGCAATAATGAATAAAAAATTAATAGCATGCAAACCAAACTTGTTAAAATTTGCTCGCATTACATAACAGCTAAAAGACGTTTACCGCTATAATGATAATATTTTATGCGGTTTGGTACTGGGGTAGATTTGATGATAGATAATGAACTGAATGACAGTCTGTTGAATAGTAATTCTGACGAGTTGGAAATTAGGTAAATTTCCAAATAATCTAAGTTGATAAGGTACCAGGAGCCAGGCCACTTCCTTGAGGTAGCCCTTAATAAGAATAACTTGAGACAGGCGTATTGTTTGACTATGCAATAGTATAAAAGGCTTTATAGAAGACATAACAATAATTTTGTATTTTGTACCCCCTCTGCTCGAGGGTATGCGGTTATCGATCCTTACAACTTGCTTGCAACACCAAAATTAACACCAACTGACCTATCAGGGGCAATAATAATGTGGTAGTGACAAAGTGCCAACCCTATATTCCTAGGTTATTGGCAGTGGTTACTGGTTAACTGCTTTTGAATCTGTAAAGAACCGGTGCGATTTAATATTGATACATGATATAGACCCGTCCTGATGGTCACTGGTATAGAATTACAGGGTTTCTTTACTATTAAGGAAACAAACTAGCCCATGAACTATCTGATAAGTATCGGTTACTGGCCTGTGGACACTTGTAATACCTGTATACTGCGGGTTCTACGATATAAGAGTAAGACAGTCATTTACTTCCATTCCACTTGCGGCCCAAGTCAAAGCTGCTAGCTAATCTTTCCTTTTCGGGTTGGCAGTCGTTCCCATAAAAGTCAAGATAAGCCAAATAAGCGAAGCGTTGGTGGTTTAGTGGTTAAGAAGTCGACGTGATTATCTTGGTCCGGGGTTCAAACCCTGGCCATTACACTACTGACGTGAACACTTTTCTAACACAAACAATATAACCTAGCTTGAGGGGTTAACGGGAATACCAATTTCGGTTACTAGTACTCTTAAAATAAACAATCATTGAGAAAAGGATAAAGAAAGCATCAGACATAAGCGGGATCAGCGCGAAAAAGTCGTCACCCTGGACTTCCTTCTGAAACACAAACACTCGCAACCAGGCCCGCGCTCACAGACACCAGAGAAAACTACTACGACATAACGGGCCTTTCATTAATAAATTAATGAATTATTCACAATTTGACACCAATTTTCACCTACAGACAAAGCCTCAATCAAAAACTGTTCACACTAATGCCTACTTAATAAATCAATCTACCACATATAAGTGTTCATTGATTGTCGATCAATCACCGTCTTCACCGTTCCTCCATTGTTACATCAATCCAAATTGACAGTTACAATATGTATTTTCTCTGTTCTTTCAAATGATGTTATAACAAAAGGTTTTCAAATTGATGGCGGTAATCATTAATTTTGACAGAGGTATCAGTCTTTTGAGATAAAATGTTAATTAAGTAGACTGTTGACAGTAAGTGGGACTACGATAAAGTTCTGAGTTCGATTGCCAGATTAAAATTCAGTTTGATGAGTTTCGGTCGGACCGACTCGGACTGGTGTTACTGGGTGTAATGTAACATGGGTGTATGTAGCCCGACTAAGATTTGACCCAAGCCAATGCGGCCTGCGAATACTGCTGATTGGCGGACGAGGCTCTGGCGTGGACTTTCCTTTTGTGGTTGAGGGACCAGATGGGTCGCGCCCGTTCAAAATCAAGCAAATCATAGGGTACGAAAGCGGACTCCATTTGAATGTAGCCAGGGTTGGCGCATAGGTGAAGAAGAATATATAAAAATAACTAATTAATTGATGATCAACGCCTATTCATTTTTACAATTAGTGACAAACAAACGTAACGAAAGCATGTTTCTTTATTGATGTTAAAAGAAAGGTTCTTCAAATTGATGTCAGTAATTATTAACATTGACAAGGATATTAATCTTTGGAGATAAAACATTAATTAAGTAGGTTTTGTTCGTGATTTTGGGCATACTATACACCCTAATTCTTTAGTGATCAAACTATACCTGGACAAGAATAATTGATAGGTCTTTTGTCAAAAAAAGAAGAAATTATCCCCGGAACTTAAACATAGTTATGTATTATAATATATAAATAAATAAATATTCTACGACATTCTACACAGCGCTTTCTAGACCCAAAGTAAGCATAGTTTAACTAGCTTGTGTTATGGGTTCCAGAATGCGGATAAACATACTTATATACTTTTTTTTTTTTTGTAAATAAATACATATTATACATAGAAACACCCAGACCAATGCAAATAGAGATATTCATGCATACAAATATTTGCACTGAGCGGGAATCGAACCCGCGCCCCCTGTCATAGCAGTCGAATGCACAGACAGATTGATTATTTTGGCTTTTGTATTTGACAGTTAACTGTCAGTCAGTTGACATTACTTTTGCGCGGGAATATTGGACACCATGCTTTTCTTTTTTTTCTGTTAATGTTGTGCAAAAGTTGTTGTGGTTAAATTCTGGATCTTTAAGTGTTACTGAGTTTTAATTTGTTGGATAATCCCATAGAGTTATTAATATATACTACGGACAACCCATAGTAACAACCGAAGAGAGGAGAAAATTTATTACATAATTTTATTAATAGTTCGAATCCTGGGTTCAAATCCTAGGTTCAAATCCTGGCGATTACACTCCTAATACAAGCAATTTAGCTTAGCTGGAGGGGTTAGGGGGAATACTAGTAATTTCAGTTACTAGTACCTTTTTTTTTCTTTTTCGTGCGGAAATCCCTTCGGATAGCCCCCCGCCGGCCAGCGGGGGTGGTTATGTCGAGCTTGAACCGACTAAAACCGCACGCCGTCTCAGGTCTGCAGACGCCGGGGTGTAAGGTTGCCCATAGAGCATATCCCTCGCACCCCGAAGTTACTAGTACCTATTCTGTAAAAAAAATAATTTAAATGTGTTTGCAGATTGTGGACATGTTTAACGATTATTCTATTAATTTCTGTTTTTTTTTTTTGTTGCCATAAAAACATATTTTTTTATTCAACCAGATATATACAACCTTACATGCCACACGCCCCATAAGGATAGACCTGAGCTAACTAGGTCTCGTAACATATTCCCCGCCACTAGATGTCGCGGTGACCTCAAGATGCGCTCAGAACGTGATATGTCATCCGCTTGCTACATCGAAAACAAACCGACGTGCACACGTTAAGTATATATGTATATATAATTTACGTATTTTGCATATTTCTGCAGGTTTTCTTGTTTGTCCTCACAGCTTTATATTTCTCGGAAGAGTAGCCATGCAGAGCTTCACGTATCTACACTGGTGGTAGAAATTTGATGACACAAATTTGTCACAAAATTCGGCCGGGTAGGTACCACCGTGCACGATTCCGAAAATCCCTCCATAGTAATCCAATTTCGGTTTGATTGCGTTCAGGGGTCAGCAAGTGCATAGCCGGGCAGGGGGATTGTGGTCGCAGCACTAGTGGGACCGGTGGGTGTCACGCGGTGCTGCGACTACAATTCTCTTTTGATGAGGCCGTCAAGCTGAGTGCCACCATTGTTAACATGGTACGTGTATGTAATGGTGACCGTCTTTCCTGAGACTTTACCTTCAGCTTACCATCAGGCGAGGTGAAGTCAAATTGACGTGTCCTAAATATTAAAAAAAAAAATCTCGGGTGAGCCTACCGAGAACGTATCTTTTTTTTTCCTGTGAAAATCCCTTCGGATCCAACCCCCCCCCCCCTTCTGCAGAACAGCGGAGTTGGTTACGTTGGGCTCGAACCGACTAAAACCGCACGCCATCTCGGGTCTTCAGACGCCGGGGTATAAACGGCCCTAAGGCATTTCCCTCGCACCTCGACTGACCCACCATCACTGGGCCATCTTCGGTTTCGAGATGGCCCCACCGGGAACGTATCTTTTTTTTTTTTTTTCGTGCGGAAATCCCTTCGGATACCCCCCGCGTGCCAGCGGGGGTGGTTATGTCGGGTTTGAACCGACTAAAACCGCACGCCGTCTCGGGTCTACAGACGCCGGGGTATAAGGTTGCCCATAGAGCATATCCCTTGCACCCCGAACCGGGAACGTATCTAAACTTCGTTGTGCTGCAACCAATTTTCTAACAGAAAAAATGGACATACATATAATTGACACGTCAAAAAAATACCACAAAAGGGCACAGTATATATATATATATATATATATATATATATATATATATATATATATATATATACATATATATAAGATCAATCTAAACATACAGGGGCGATTGGCAGAGGAACCGACGCACTATTCTGGCGTTATTATTACTATTTACTTCAATGTATTAGTTCTAATAACTTCCAAAGTCATTATTGCATCGAAAATCGTGTCAAAATAGACAAAGCTCACAAAGGGTTGTGGCATCTTCGCTGACATTTACCGTCGATGTCGCAACCAGTTGCGTCCTCGTGCTCCTTGCAGAATGGAGTCGCTATTGAACTTTTCATTTTGGATACACGGAATATAGAAAATTGCAATAGCGAGATTCGTCTCGGTGAAGATGTTTTATAATTTATTATTGTCGGATGTTTACGTGAATATCACACATTGAAATGAAACTATTTTTTAATAAAATAACACAAAATATTATTTTTTTTAATATTTAGGACACGTCAATTTGACTTCACCTCGCCTGATGGTAAGCTGATGGTAAAGTCTCAGGAAAGAGGGTCACCACTACATAAACGTACCATGTTAACAATGGTGGCACTCAGCTTGACGGCCTCATCTTAGGAGGATTGTCGTCGCAGCAGCGCGAGACACCCACCGGTCCCACTAGTGCTGCGACCACAATCCCCCTGCCCGGCTATGCACTTGCTGACCCCTGAACGCAATCAAACCGAAATTGGATTACTATGGAGGGTTTTTCGCAATCGTGCACGCTGGTACCTACCCGGCCGAATTTTGTGACAAATTTGTGTCATCAAATTTCTACCACCAGTAAATCACGATAGAATCTGTTAAAAACTTCACCTTAAACAGTTAACGAGCTTCCTCTACTGTCATTAAACCTTTGATGGAAGCCCGCCCTAATTAAAAATATAGCCGGTTATTATGGGTGTTTTTAGGGTTCCGTTGCTAAATGGCCAAAAATCGGAACCCTTATAGATTCGTCAGGTCTGTCTGTCTGTCCGTCCGTATGTCACAGCTACTTATTTCCGAAACTATGAGAACTATGCTGTAGAAACTTGGCAAGTAGATGTATTCTGTAAACCGCATTAAGATTTTCATACAAAAATACAAAAAAAAAATTTCGGGTTCCCCATACTTAGAACTGCGACTCAAAAATTTTTTTTCATCAAACCCATACATCTATGAATAGGTCTTCAAAAATGATAATGAGATTTCTAATATCATTTTTTTCTAAACTAAATGGTTTGCGCGAAAGACACTTCCAAAGTGATAATAAGTGTCCCCCTCCCCCTGTTACTTCTAAAATAAGAGAATGATAAAACTAAAAAAATATATGATGTACATTACCATGTAAACTACCACGGAAAATTGGTTTGAATGAGATCTAGTAAGTCGTTTTTTTTTAATACGTCATAAATCGTAAACCGCAATTTACCTTTCATTAACATTTTACTTGCTGCTACAGAACCTCGTGTGAATGTTAATTATCGCTCGCTTAATAATGTACCCGGTAGATGGCAATAGGCTCGCCCCCTATTACATTGGCACCTTAACATAACTGGCGAATCGTGGATGGGGTACCTTTTTTTTCGTGTGGAAATCCCCTTGGATACTAATTTTAATAATTATGTTGCGTTCCTAAACGAAGTAAAAATAAAAAAAAACCATAATTTGCGTTGACAGATCTACGACTGTCACTTGTTGTCAACTTGTTGAAAGAATTGTCTTGAGAAAACGTTTGTTGAAATAAGTTTTGTTCGAATAAATGTAATCCGTGAATATCATATTTGGCCAGTGTTGGATTAGTTATATTTTGGACTAATTGACGTGATCGGTTGGGAGTTGTTCGACCGAATCATATATTTACTTGAGGAAGGGCTCCATTTGTACCACGCGCGCTGCTGATCTGTCCACACAAACCTTCATACACCCCTACACTTCATAAACACGTAAATACAGACACAGACAGGTAAACGCGTTGTGTTTCGGGCGCCTTCTAAGTTGGTAAGTGAAACCTATTTTATAAACAATTTGCTCTGTGAACCGCAGACTGCTCACTTCCCCATTGTAGCCAGGAGGGCGAACTTCCACTGCGTAATATACCTCCTGGCCCGGAATTGAACAATTTGGTAGCAAGAGCGTGGTTGTGTCGGATTCGAACCGACTAAAACCGCAGTCTCGGGTCTCATAACCTTAATTGTAATTGGTAAATTGATTTGATTGATTGATTTGTAAATTAATTTGTAATTGGTAAATTGTATTGGTAAATTGACAATATTTCAATAGTTGTTCAAACAAGTTAATATCAGTTTGGTGTGCTGATTTGGAGTCATTGCTGGGGAACCATTATGACTAATTAATTGGCAATCTCTTGTTAAGGCATTTGATATAACATTCTTTAATTGAATGCTTATTTGTAAGCTATATTGAATTATATTTGTATTGGTGTTTGCATCATTGTTGGATAAAATAAATTGAACTAACATTGTTTAAATAATTTCTTTGTTTGGGTAATCTCTTTAGCTAATTTGGAAGTTTGGTCATTGGAATGTCTCATTTAAGTGCAGCGAAGGAGGCCATAGCCGGTATAACCACACAAGTGAGGTGGTTCACTTCGGCGGCGGCCACCACTACTCGACCAGAGCTGGCAGAGACCACTCTTACCAGGTTCGGCGGTATGGAGAACAGGCTTGGGGCTGTAGATGCCCTGTTCACCCGCTTTAGCCACCTGGCTGAGGACCTCGGGTTGGATCAGCTGAGTCAGGCAGCGCGGGACAAGGTTGTTGGTGACTACGACCAGATCCTGGCGTTGGCAGACACGATTTCCCTACGTGCTGGGGAAATATTGAAGAGCCGGGAGTCTGTCCAGGTCAAGCCGGAGACCTCTGTCGCTTGCCCGGGACTTTTGAGCAAGCTGCCCACGCTTGAACTGCCACATTTTGATGGTCGGATGGACCACTGGCTGGGATTTCAAAATTTATTTGTGAGTCTGGTCGACTCGCGCTCGGACCTTGGACCCGCCCAAAAGTTGGCCTACTTGATGTCCGTCCTCAAGGGAGAGGCCCGAGCCTTGGTGCAGCACTTACCGGTAACGGATGCGGCTTACCCTACTGCTCTGGAGCTGCTCTCCCGGCGGTACCACAATAAACGGTGTTTGGCTGACGCTCACATTAGCCATATTTTGGGGTTGCCCTTCATTACCAGAGTGTCAGCCTTGCGTACTGACCTTTTGAACCCGTTGTTGGCAGCGACCAATGCTTTGAGGCGACTGGAGTTGCCAGTCGACCATTGGTCGTACATCTTGGTGCATATAGTGCTGCAACGGCTGCCCGTGGACTTGAAGTCCCGTTTTGAGCAAAAATATGGTGGGGATAGTGCCACCCATCTCCCCCTTTTTGAGGACCTCGTCAAGTTCCTGGAGGACGAATGCCGGTTTCTAGACAACTCCAGTATTGCCATGGGGTCTCGCCCACCGTCTCCTCGGCCCAGAGGCCAGGGACTGCCTAGGGTTCGTGGGCCTGTTGAGAGTCGCCCCGCCCCCCGTTTTGCCGGCACCCAGATTCGTCCTGACTGCTCTTATTGTAAGGCGACGGGGCATGGCATAGCAACTTGCGCGGCCTTATTGGGAGAGCACGTGAGTGCCCGCCGCCGCATTGCCAGTGCACGCCGACTGTGCTACTCATGTTTGGGGGCACATTTCCAACGGGAATGCCCCAACCCCCGTCCTTGCAGAGTTTGTGGGGGACCACATCTGGACATTTTATTCGTGAACGCGAACCGCGTTGGCAGTCCAGCCTCTGTGGGGGGTTCGCGTACGGGGGGGTACGATGGAGACGGTCACGGGGTCCGCTCGCCAGTGCAGAACCGAGGCGAGATCCGCAGGTTCGAACGCCGCTCGCCACCCCCCGTGTCACGAGAGCCGCATGAGCGCCGTAGGGCTCCCTCACATGGAGACGAGTACGCAGCGGCCGCTTGCCGGCAGTGGCCGGACCAGCACCGACTGCCCTCCCCTCCGTTGGCGGAGCGTCCCCGATTGGAGTCGCGCCCCCCGCCATTCAGGCATCCGGTGGGATACGCCCCTCCAGCGATGGCACGCGGCTCGGGACATCGCGCGGACGAGGAGTTTGAACCCTATCTTCATCGCGAAAGACTACAGTCTGGGTGCGGCGATCGGTCGCCGCCCAGACATTAGGAAGTCGGCGCCTGCCCCACTACTGCAGCCCCCCAGATTGACACGGTATTGTTGCCTACGGCATCGGTCAGGGTCTGGGGACCAGCGGGGGCCTCTGTTGTGGTCCGTGCCATTTTGGACACGGGTTCCCAGGGCTGCATTTTGTCGTCTTGGTTAGTGGGACAGGTAGGCCTTGATGTACGTGGCTATTCAGACACGATTAGAGGAGTGGGCAACGCAGCTGTCACCACTGTTGAGGGACAGGCTCGGTTTGGGCTCACTCCTTTGCATTCGTTGGGCCCTAAAATTGGTACCTCGGCCATTGTTATGAAGAACATTCTGGGAAAACATCCCCGGACACAGTTGTCTTCGGATATTGTTCGGTTGACGTTGGGTATGAAGTTGGCTGACCCCCGGTTTGATTCTCCTAGTACAGCGCATTTCTTGTTGGGTGCCGATGTACTAGGGAGAATATTTTTGGGTGGTATAAGGGTCTTGCAGCCAACCGGGTTGGTGGCTGTCTCGACCATCTTTGGCTTTGCATTGATGGGACCGGTATTTAAGGAACCCCCTCCACCTGAGCTTGATTGTGCATTGGTGTCCGGGTCCGCTCTCTCTGACGCCGTTCAGAGGTTTTGGGAGGTTGAGGAGCCCCCTCGGGTGGCCCGTTTGAACCCGGAACACCAGGATTGCGAATTGTTCTATCAGAACAACACGGGTCGACTCCGTTCCGGTCGGATTGTTACCAGGTTGCCCTTTGTCGCAGTGCGACCACCTCTCGGTGAATCTAGACCTACGGCCGAGAAGAGATTGTTGGCAATGGAGCGCCGCATGGGCAGGGACCCTGTGTTGAGGCAGAAGTACTTGGATTTCATGCAGGAGTATGCGGATTTGGGACACATGTCGGTGTCAAGGTTGGATTGGCGCTCAGTTGAACATTACTTCCTGCCCCATCATGCGGTCCTCAAGCCGTCCACTGGCAAGCTGCGCACGGTGTTTGATGGGTCTGCGCGAACTTCTTCGGGTGTCTCATTGAATGATTGCTTACATTCAGGCCCCAAATTGTTAAAGGACCTTTGTGACGTCATCACGTCTTTCCGTCGACATCAGGTTGTCTTTGTGGCCGACATCAAGATGATGTTCCGACAAACGGTCATTCACCAGGATGACAGACGTTATCAGTTAATCCTGTGGCGCGAGAACCCCCAGGACCCCATGATTGTGTACGAGCTCAATACGAATACATACGGCCTTCGTTCTAGCCTCTTTGTTGCCATTCGTTCGCTTTGGGAGCCCGCGGACCGAGAGCGTTTGAAGTTCCCTCGGGCGTCCGCCATCTTGAAAACGGACCTGTACGTCGATGACGTCTGTACTGGGGCTTCCACGGTTGGGGAAGCCATTTTATTGCGTGACGAGTTGATTGGGATCCTGGCATCCGCTGGATACGAGTTGCGTAAATGGGTGTCCAACTCTCCAGCTCTATTGGAAGGTTTGCCGGAGGATCATAGACAGGACCCGCATTTGTTTGAAGACGTTGACAACCCCGCCATGATGGCCGTCCTCGGTGTTCAGTACAGACCTGTCCAAGACATCTTTACATACGATGTCGACCTAGAGTCGCCACACACTTGGACTAAACGACTTGTGTTGTCTACTGTCGCAAGGACTTTTGATCCTAATGGTTGGATTTGTCCGGTACTGTTTTGGGCGAAATGCTTTCTCCAGCGCCTCTGGACCGCGGGACTTGGTTGGGACGAGCCGCTTCGGGAAACCCTGTTGAAGGATTGGATCCACTTTGTGTCCACACTCCCTGCGGTCAATGAGGTCGTGTTGCCCCGCGCCATCCTCCCCCCTGGGAGTTACACTGCTACCCTCCACGGGTTTTGTGACGCGTCGTCGCACGGTTACGCAGCCGTTGTTTATCTGCGCACTGTCAGCGCGACAGGCCAGGGGAAGCTCTCGCTGGTCATGGCCAAGAGCAAGGTAGCCCCTCTTCGAACAGCATTGACCATTCCCAAATTGGAGTTGTCAGGGGCAGCTCTTCTTGTGCGTCTATTGAATCACGTTGTTAATACCTTGGGTGAAACTGTGGACATTCGATCCTCTTACGCCTGGACGGACAGTCAAATTGTTTTGTGTTGGTTGAAGACGTCCGTCCACACTTTGGAGGTCTTTGTGGCGAACCGAGTGTCACAGATACAAAATTCCGCAACACCTTTAACTTGGAGGCATGTCCCTGGGGACCTGAACCCCGGCGACGTGGCTCACGTGGGTGCACGGCCCCTCACTTGATTGATCACCCCCTCTGGTGGGGGCCAGAATGGCTGACTCGGTCCGAGGATGCTTGGCCTCGAATGCCAGTCTTGATGACGGATCCTTTGCCCGGGCTAAGGGTGCTCGCTGTTGAGACGAAGGACCCGCCGTTTGATCCCGACCTTTTGTTAAATCGGTACAGCTCCCTCGATAAACTGTTGAATGTCACATCTTGGATCAGGCGCTTTCGTCACAATTGTAGGAACCGTGGGGAGAAACGCCTGTCGCCGGTCCTTTCTCCTCAAGAGCTCCAGGAGTCTCTCCTCCTTTGGGTCCGCTCTGTGCAGGCTGCACACTTTGAGAAGGAGATTGAAATCTTGAAGTCCGGTATGGCTAAGTTGTCGGGAGCTATCAGTAAGCTGAGCCCCTTTTTGGATGATGCGGGTTTCTTGCGTGTTGGAGGACGTTTGAGGCACTCTAGCCTCCCCTACGGAGCTCGTCACCCCCTTTTGTTGCCCAAGGAAGGCCATTTGGTCAAGTTGTTGGTGACTGATCGTCACATTAAGAACTCGCATGCCGGTTGTAATGCGCTGTTGGCCATTCTGCAGCGAGACTTTTGGATTTTGTCGGCCTGTCGTACTATCCGCAGCATTGTCTTTCGTTGCATGCCATGCTACCGGACTAAGGCCCCCACTATGCAGCCCATGATGGGAGACTTGCCGGCTGATCGTGTCAATGAGGCAAGGCCTTTTGCAGGCGTCGGAACGGACTTTGCCGGTCCCTTTTTGGTGAAGACGTCTACTCTTCGTAACAGTAAAATCCTTAAGGCTTATTTGTGTGTGTTTGTCTGCCTGTCAACGAAGGCAGTACACTTGGAGCTAGTAACCTCGCTCTCGACGGAGGCCTTTGTGGCAACTTTGGATAGATTCGTGTCTCGCCGTGGGTTGCCTTCTTTAATTAGATCTGATTGCGGTACCAATTACAGAGGTACAAGTAACTATTTGAAGGAAGTTTACGCCTTCCTTGCGGAGAACCAGGTTGACATAGGCAACAAATTAGCCCGCAAGGGGGTCACTTGGCTGTTTGACCCGCCAGCCTGCCCCCATTGGGGGGGTATTTTTAAAGCCGCGGTGAAAGCGGCCAAGGGACTCTGGCGGAGATTATTGGGAGACACAGTTCTCACCTTTGAGGAATTAGCTACGGTATTTTGCCGCATTGAGGCCGTACTAAACTCGCGTCCATTGTGCCCGCTCTCTTCGGATCCTAATGATTTGGAGGCCCTAACCCCGGGCCATTTTTTGATTTGACAACCACTTGTCGCCCTGCCGGAGCACCCCCTTGTCGATGTGAGCCGTAATCGGCTATCGCGGTTCCAGTTAGTGCAACAGCTCGCTCAGAGCTTTTGGAAGCGTTGGAGCTTGGAGTACTTGCACATCCTCCAGCAGCGCGTCAAGTGGACGGATAAAACTCATCCTCCCAAGGTCGGAGACCTCGTCCTGATTAAGGATGCCAACCTAATGCCGTTGTATTGGCGCCGGGGGCGCATTCTCAATCTAGTGGCTGGCACCGATGGGGTTCCTCGATTTGCTGAGGTTTTGGTTGACGGATCGGTGATGAGGAGAGCGGTCGCAACCTTATCAAGATTGCCAATTGATTAGCGGACGGGAAGGCCCGTCCGGAGGGGGTAGATGTTGCGTTCCTAAACGAAGTAAAAAAAAAAATTACCATAATTTGCGTTGACAGATCTACGACTGTCACTTGTTGTCAACTTGTTGAAAGAATTGTCTTGAGAAAACGTTTGTTGAAATAAGTTTTGTTCGAATAAATGTAATCCGTGAATATCATATTTGGCCAGTGTTGGATTAGTTATATTTTGGACTAATTGACGTGATCGGTTGGGAGTTGTTCGACCGAATCATATATTTACTTGAGGAAGGGCTCCATTTGTACCACGCGCGCTGCTGATCTGTCCACACAAACCTTCATACACCCCTACACTTCATAAACACGTAAATACAGACACAGACAGGTAAACGCGTTGTGTTTCGGGCGCCTTCTAAGTTGGTAAGTGAAACCTATTTTATAAACAATTTGCTCTGTGAACCGCAGACTGCTCACTTCCCCATTGTAGCCAGGAGGGCGAACTTCCACTGCGCAATATACCTCCTGGCCCGGAATTGAACAAATTATTTTATAATAATTTTAATTGTAGTCTTTCACATTGCCATGTATATGTATCCTGGCATGTATATGTCCACTTGAAACGGTCTCAGTATCCGTATTCTAAAACCTATATTACAATCTAGTTGAGTTATACTTTGGGTCTAGATAGCGCTGTATAATGTATCGTAGAATCGAATATGATTTCGAAAAATCCTGTCAAAATGAATTTATGTATACTAAGTAATCTAGACTCGGAGATCATGACTCCATGCCCCAGATCTGTCCAAAGCCAAAAAACTACGACATTTGACATTAAAGATGGCCTCTCTATGTGCTAAATGTCGCTTCGTGATTGGTGTAGACAATTATATAAAAACTGGCATCGCCACGCGGTTTCACTCTCATAAGTCCTGATCCCGAGGGAATATCGGGATAAAGAGAAGCCTAAGTTACTCAAGGATAATGTAGCATTCTCATGGTGAAAGAATTTTTCAACAGACTTATTGAGAAAGTGGGTGTATGGGGACCAAGATCTTTGGGGCCAAGCCAACCTCATTTACGAGCCGGTATATACGCTGATTAACGGACACGACTCTGGCGCAGGCTTTTCTTTCAGAGTTGAGGTGTCAGTCGCTCCCATAAAAGCTAAGATTAGCCAAATCAGAACTGTTGAACTTTTAACAAAATACCTAATTTACTTAGGTGTAGCGTCACCTAGTTCAGTTAAGAGGTATTATCTTTATATATAAAAATGAATTGCTGTTCGTTAGTCTCGCTAAAACTCGGGAACGGCTGGACCGATTTGGCTAATTTTGGTCTTGAGTTATTTGTGGAGGTCCAGAGAAGGTTTAAAAGGTGAATAAATATGGAAGTTGTTATCGATTGAGGCAGTACAAAGTCTGCCGGGTCAGCTAGTTATAAATAATAAAGAAAAGTCGGTCTGTGTCACGTTATCGAGTGTTTTATTATAGGTTATGGGCCCAGCACGCTTCCACTGCGCATGACAGTACATTCGACCCGGGTCATAAGAAGAATGACCTGAGTTAAAAATTTCAGAGGTTCCGTCTATTGTTATGACACATTCAAATATGGTAAACACTGACCTGTAAGCGTGTACGTGTACCGGACAACCCGTGAGTGGATTGTACAGAAGCAGCACGCACGCCACCACATCTGCCTGTACCACAGCGCTGGTGATGCTGCCGTGAGGAATGAAGTGCTTGATCGTCTGCTGCTTGCCCTTCGCCGTCACATTCTGGATTATCTTCAACCCTTTGTGGGATACCTAGAAAAAGGACAAATTCTATTGTTATATACTAGTAGTCGGATAAGCGGTGTGTTGCGGTTCCAGGAATAGTTAAGCAGTCTAACTAGGGGCCGGATTCAGTAAAATTACGTTTTTGAAACGTGTGATTTTAAAACTTAAAAATCTTATAACATTTTATTAGGTGAATCAACCTATGAGTGCTTCTGAAGGTTTAATAACCTCACGAAAACGCCTGTGGTTTTGACCTATACGAAATACAAAAGTTTTTTAACGTTTTTCTTTTTAAACAAATTGAAATCACGTGTTTTGAAAACGTGGCGTTACTGAATCTTCGTTACTGAAGTCTTAGGATGGGTGACCATTCTTAACACATTAATAATAATAATCTTTCAGCACATGGACTCATCGCCAAGAGCCTCGATCAACACCTTATGAGGCTCTCGTTAGGCAGCTGGCTCAAAGGCCTGATGCAGAAGGCCGTTCTGCTAGGCACGGCACGCATAGTGAGGAAGTTCGTCTCCCTGGAGCCGTAACCACCGGCCGCTTGGTCCCTGTAGCCGATGCCGGATTAGCACTATTTTTATATTTTTAAATATATGTGTATTTTTTTTATATAGTATATTTAAAAATGTAATTATATGTATAGAAATAATTATCTTTTATTTGTCTAAATCATGTGTGTACATACAATAGCATGCAGTTATTAAATGATATGAAACATAGGTCCATCATGTTTTGCCTCATATAGTGGCGTACAAATATTTCAGCGACACTAGTTACATAACGTGTCCAAGTCCAATTAAATTCCTGCATAGAAAAGTTATTATATTTTTTCAATTAAAAATGCCAAATAAATTAAAGTAATGCAATGAAATGATGTCAATGTACTCAATAAGAAATGTCAAGATATATGGTCAATATTTTCGAATTTATGCTATCTATCAAAAAATCTGTTATGTTATAATATGCCTTTTGCAGAAGAAGGCTTGAGAGGAAGGAGGAGAGGTGAAGGAGAGATTGAGACCCCTCTGTGACTCGGAGAGCATAAACCGTCGTCCCCAAAATCAATACGAATATCGATGGCAGCCGTTACAGGTAGTTTGAGAACTGGGGTGCTTGGTTGGGGACCTCCACGCGGTGCACCCTGGGCAACTATATGTGTTGTAACTGTATTGTGGAGGCCAGATGACAGTTGCTTCACGAAAAATATTTCCGTAATTAGTTCAAAAGCCTGACCCCAACTGAGTTGGAAAAAGGCTTTGAGGATGATGAGGGTCCCACCAAGCCGGTACACCTGCTGATTAACTTACGAGGCTCTGCCACAGGCATCCTCTCGGGGCTGGGGCGAACGGTCAGACGGATAAGGCAAATCTATCAAAAGATTTTGGTGGGTCCTTTTTTTTTTTTTAACGTGCGGACATCCCTTCGGATACGGTTATGTCGTGCATCAACTAAAACCGCACGGTGTCCTGCCCAAGTCATTGCCGGGCACCCCGGGTTGGTGGGTCCCTAGAAACCCAAGGCCGATGGTTAATTTATACGTAACAACAAGTGACATTTGACAATATAACCACTACGTCATCAGTCACTCATGCAAAATCTCCTCGCAAACTTTTTAAATAATATTGTTATCAGATCGTCGACAGCTCCGACCGTGAGAAAAACCACAGATTTCGTCACTTGGGTGCGGTATTAAGTGTTTAACACACAATGAAGTAAATAATCTTCTTTTATTGAGAGGCGCGGCCAACTTCACTTTTGTTGACACAGATACTGACCAAGTTTTTTTTTTATTGCTTTTTTAATAATACCTACTTACATATATTAGAGTGCGTCCGTTAAACGCAGCCAGGGTCAGTTTGTGAAGCGTGTGGTAGCCTAGTGTAGCCCGGGGATTCTTATAGCACCCCTGCCCCGCCGCTACCATGACCAGGGATATCTAGGCGGCCGGGAACTAGGGGCCATCTATTGGCTGTTTTCTTCATAGGGGGTAATGCCCATAATCCCCACGCTGGGTAAGCGGGTTGGGGATCGCAGTTTGGTGGAAGAGTTGTTCTGCGGGGGCGCTATGGCGCTCTATAGGCGAGACCTATGTCCAGCAGTGGACTAGTATAGGTTGATGATGATGATGACATATATTATACTTAACGTCCATGCCTCAGAGAACACGTTAAGCCGTCGGACTATAAGAACATCTATGACAGTCGTTACGGGTAATTGGAGGACTAAAAAATCGGACAACTGGTCTAATTACAGAACTTCGATATCGGCAGTTTTTTTTATTTTATTTTTTTATATATTTAGGTCACGTCAATTTGACTTCACCTCGCCTGATGGTAAGCTGAAGGTAAAGTCTCAGGAAAGAGGGTCACTATTACATACACGTATCATGTTTCAACAATGGTGGCGCTCAGCTTGACGGCCTCATACCAACCCGGCCGAATTTTGTGACAAATTTGTGTCATCAAATTTCTAACACCAGTGCGATACCAGATATTCGATATTGGGTTGTGGATTAATAAATGTTAATTATCGCTCGCTTAGTAATGTGCCTGGTAGATGGCAATAGGCTCGCCCCCTATTACATTGGGACCTAAACATAACTGGCGAATCGTGGGTGAGTAATACACCTCTGCCCACCACTTCGGGGATACAGGCGTGAAGTTATGTTATGTTATGTTGTGAAGGTCAGATGCAAGTCGCTTCACAGAAAATATCGAAGCTTGGTTGCTTAGTAGATGGATCAAAAAACACCGACCTGACTGAGTTGCGAAAGCCTCAGAGAATGATGAAATATATTCAGTGAGTCTGTGTGTATTAATAAAACAGTATGAGGCCCTATCAAGATCTTCAAGCTGCAAGCCAAGTAGCCTTTGATTGACGGACGAGGCTCTGGCGCAGAAATTAATCTCGAGGTTGTGGGTGAGACGGCAGTTGCCCTTTAAAAGTGAACTGCGGCAAATTATGAAAAGGAGCCCGAGGTCCATCCACCCTCGAGCGAAAAGCCTGCGTCAGAGCCTCGTACGTCAGTCATCAGGTGGCCCCGCTTGCATATGAGATCGGCTTGCGCTCCACAGATCACAAACCGGCTTGGTAGTATTACATGAGAATATGTTTGAAATACGAATAATATATATAATTTGACGGCCTCTGTGGTCTCTGTGCATTCGACTGCTACGACAGGGGGCGCGGGTTCGATTCCTGCTCAGTGCAAATATGTATATTTGCATTGGACTGGGTGTTTCTATGTATATGTTTGTATTTACGAAAAAAAAGTATATATGTTTATCCGCATTCTGGAAGCCATAACACAAGCTAGTTAAACTATGCTTACTTTGGGTCTAGAAAGCGCTGTGTAGAATGTCATGGAATATTTATTTATATTAATTTATTTATAATAAAAGAATGCAACATAAATACACACCTCTCTTTCCCTCACACAGTAATATTTATTATCAAGGAACTACAGCGAAAGTTTTACGGCAATATAATTGATTTATTTGTCGGAACTCGGAACAGTCGGAACCCATATTTGTAAGAGGCGGTTACGTAAACGAGAACTACCTTCATGTCAACTTTGCGACTGATAATGTGATTGGTGCTTACGTCACAAGTCGATAAGTATTTTTTGTGATGATTCCGACGGTTCGTTGACCTTAAAAGCCTTGCAACGAGTCCTTTTGTTAATTTATAAGTTTGTTAATAAGCTTTCTGAGTAATGTGTGTTCTTCTACATCCGTGTGCTAATTCTGGTTCCTGAAGTTTGCACTTTGTAGTCCGAGGTCCAACCCTCCTTTACATATTTTTTTTTAAATTTTGGCTTTTATGGACTGCCATCTGACTCCGCAATCCGCCAGAACCCGTCCGTCAATCATCAGGGGTACCAGCTTGCAGGTGAGGTTGGCTTGGAACGCGATGGTTCCAGATGATTGACGGACGAGGCTTTGCGCCGGCTTTCCTGATATCAGCCGCACCCGTTAAAGTCAATAAAACCAAATTATTGAAAGAGGGAACAGGAGAGCGGGTCCTAAACTGGGATCGGTGTATGAAAAATGATGAGTTTAATCGTATTCTAATTATACAGGATGTTTCTAAAGCATTTCACCCACCTGGAGCGTAACCTTAAACGGCTCGAGGTCTCGGGCTCTCTCCTCCAAGATCCTGATGGCAGGAAGCGCGAACTCCTCCCCCCTCAGGCCCCGCGACTCCTGCGCACCCAGGAACCACACGTAGTAAGAAGCCTTTTTGATGTCTTTCTTTAGTCGCAACGCCATTTTGGAGTCTTATGTCATTGTTGATTTACTGTGGACAAAAGAAAATGTTTTTAATTTCTTATATTGTATATGCTTACATACTTACAATTTTAAAACTATAATACTAATGGGTATACCCAGTTGGCAGACGTTGACCTGCAACGGAGCTCACAAGCAAGATAAAAAAATAAAAATATAAATTTGCTTTTTTTAAATTTTGATATCAACAAAAAAAAAATTATATTTTGTGCAAAGCAAAACATAATAAATCCGTCCACGTTAATAGCGCCACCTACCGTCCAACTATAGTTACTTCTTAATTTACAGACAGATTCGCAAGCTATCTGTAAATTAAAACCTTTGAGAAAAAAAGATTCAGAAAATAACTCAAGGCCTCCCTTTGCTAATCCCGTAATTACAATGATTTTATTTACAAGCTCTAACGACAAGTAAGGCGTGACGTATAAAGAATAGGTGAGCTAAAGACGAGTGAAAGGCGAGCTTAAGGAGATTTTTGTGTGCCTTTTCTATATAATTCACGCCTCAGGTGCAGTAAGTACCTTTTTTTTAGCGGAAATCCCCTCGGATACCACCGCCCCCCCCTCCCCCTCCGTCGGCCAGCGGTTATGTCGGGCTTGAACCGACTAACCGACGCCGGGGAGTAAAGTTGCCCATAAAGCATTTCCCTCGGACCCCGAAGGTGCAGTAAGTCCCTAATACGTGTGGTGTTGTGAGAAGGAATCGTACTAATATTAAACGCGAAAGTTTGGGAGTATGGGTGTTTGTTACTCTTTCACGTAAAAACGGCTGAACGGATCCGGCTGAAATTTGGTACAGGAATAGATTATATTCTGGAATAACACGTAGATTACTTTTTGTCCCTGGAATAGGGATACAAATTAGCCAAGGGAAGCGGGAACTTTATCAGAGTTGTACGCGGGCGAAGCCGTTGCCCGCAGCTGTTGTACTATTTCACTAGATATGGTTCATTTGTACTGTATAAGTGAACATAATAAAAACAAAAAAAATATAAATCCTTATAAATCTATATGTATACTTCAATACTATTATATAAAGCTGAAGAGATTGTTTGTTTGTTTCTCGTCCGTAATCTCAGGAACTATTGGTCCGAATTGGGAAATTATTTTTGTATTTTGTTTTTTCATCGACGACGACCCAGGAGAGCGACGCAGTAATGATAAATTTCAACAAATAGAACAAATTTTAATGCAGTATTCCAGAACTCGTAATATATGTTTGGGATAATGTAATGGTAGTTTTAGGTAAAATGAATAAATAAATAAATTAAAAATAAATATAAAAGTGGGTGCTACGGGGGTCAAGTACGTCACGGGCGAAGCCGCGGGGCGCTGCTAGTATCTGAATAAAAGCGTGCATAAATTACAAATACAGATTTAAATTCCTTCACGACTCTACCAGACTATCAAACACATATAAACAAAATCAATAAGTATTCGCATCACACAATCAGATCAAAGAGTATAAATTTTCAATCTAGCAACATTATTTTAACATTCAGCAGGTACAGTCAACGTCAAAAGCGGATAATGATAGCACAGTATACAAACTTAAAAATCTGACTGCAAATTAATCTCTCTAATACTAATAAAATGAAAACTCTGATACTAATGATATCCCACAGTATAATGTTCCCGTCTTGCCCCGGTTTGGGGAGGGGAAAATTAAAAAAAAAACACCACCACCGGCCAGCGTCATGTGACGCGACGAGCCCGTGACGCACGTGGTAGGCGTGCAGTCCTTCTTCTCGCAGTATTCTCCAAGCGGATGTGTGGGAAATACCTTTTTTTTTTTTTTTTTTTTCGTGCGGAAATCCCTTCGGATACCCCCCCGCGTGCCAGCGGGGGCGGTTATGTCGGGCTTGAACCGACTAAAACCGCACGCCGTCTTGGGTCTACAGACGCCGGGGTGTAAGATTGCCCATAGAGCATATCCCTCGCACCCCGACTGACCCTGGGCCATCTCCGGTTTCGAGATGGCCCCCTCGGGTTTGGGAACCACGGTGTCCCCGTCTTGCCCCGGTTTGGGGGAGGGGCGCTAGTCGCCCCACCGTCCCGGCCTGCTTCTGCTGGGGTGACAGGCGGCCTCACCTGCCACCCCCAGGCCTGCGCTCATGGAGGACGCTCATGTGTGGGAAATACCTAAATCGCGATCAGCGTCACGTGTGCTCGTCGCGTTACGTGACGCTGGTCGCTGGTGGTGTTTTTTTTTTGTTTTTAGATTTTTATTTTTATATATTTCTTTTATTTTTTTTATTTTACCCGATATTTTTTTTGTTTCAAATACTTATTTTGTCGCTACCAAGTCATCTCACCAAATTCAAAGACCTAATTTTGTGACACCTTATATATTTCAACCATCATGGTCACTGTCAGTAGTATTAGAGTCAATGGGATATTTACCATGTGTCGTTTTGAGTGTCTAAGAGTGTTAAACGCGTTCAACGGTAACCGCACGCGCAGTACCTACTTCAATTCCTTCATGATCATGACCCTTTCAACAGTGCCGAATTTTCGGACACTTAACACGTGGTAAATATTCCGTTGACTATATAATATTAATAAATAAATATGTTGTTATAATTTTTTTAAATAGAGCTCACTATGCAGTTAGACAATATTTTTATTGAGCTATGTAAATTACTTGATTCACAAACAATTTTTAAAATCTAAAATGTTCATCTACTTTTGACGCTGACTGTACCAGTTGGTTTTAAAATTCAGACGCTGGCGCCTGACAAAATAGCAATTGACATCGCATACGCGATCCTCATTACGATATAAGTTTGTCTGGGTGTTATTGTATTTCGCAGCCATATTTTTTAGGGATTTTCTTTAGAAAAGCCCTATCGACGTCGTCGTCGTCGCCAATTTTCTGTCACGGTTTTGGGTATGAAGGAGATGAGCTATCGAGTTGCTGTTTTCGGTAATAGATTCGTGCTGGGGTGAACCATTGCAAGATAAAAAAAAAATCGTCTCAGGAATTCAACTTGTTTATTTATCTGCTTGTGTTAAGTTTACTGATAAATAAAATTGTTATCAAATTCGTTTAATTAAACTGAATTCTAATTTTAATGTAAATGACCATGTCAATCTAAAATCATGAATTTTAATTGTCATGTTTTACTCAGTAAGCCTCCGTGGCGTGGCGGTTTGAAAGCGGCCGCTACGCAGGAGGCGCGGGTTCGATCCCCGCTCAGTGCAAATATTTGTATGCATGAATATGAGTATTTGCATTGGTCTGGTCGTGCCTCGGAGAGCACGTTAAGATGTCGGTCCCGGTTGCCATACGAATATGTATGACAGTCGTTATAGGGGAATTGGGTGAAATGGCCCCACATAGAAGGGCTGATCACCCGTCTGGTCAAACGGCGTCCCCACTGGCAGTATATATATATACTCAGTCATTTTAATAAACAAGAACATCAGTAACCGAAATTACTTGTATTCCTAAGTAACCTCTGCAGCTAAGCTAAATTGCTTGTGTCATGAGTGGGTTCACGTTGGTAGTGTAATGGCTAGGATTCGAACCCGGTACCTCTCTATCGTAAGGTCGGCTTCTTAACCACTAAGCTACCAAGGACTTCACCAGTGTATAAAAACACGTTCAATTCAGTCCAAAGTTCGCAGTTTGAAAAATGGGGTCTACTTATACCAGGGCGGCGGCGCATTGCGAATCCGACATAACCACCCACACTGGCCGGTGGGGGGGGGTATCCGGGGGCCAGCAAGGAAAAAAGGGGCCCACTATTGTTTTTGATTGGTATTTCGACTTTTCCGGGAGCGACGACAGGAAAGCCTGGTCCGTGGTCTACCAGGTGCATGATCTAGCAGGTGAGGTTGACTTGAGCCCCAAAGGTATTGGTAGGGCCCTGTACACCATCTCTACCTACTCTCTCGGAGTTATACAACCGTGAGGATATGTAATATATAGGTATTTAAGTAAAATGACATACTTTTTTATAATGACAAATGTTTACACAGCTGGTTAAGCAATCCAAACAACATATTTAACCAAACGCTGTGTAATCCGCTAACCTTGGATGAGATGACCTAAACTTGATAAGCGGTAAGATTTACAAACAGTTTAATATGAATTAATACACACTGTACACCTAGCCGTGGTAACAAGCTGATTTCACATATCTGGCATCATTCATAAAGAGTGGGGGTATTTATGTGGGGCTTGCACCGACAAAAACCGCACGCCGTCTCGGATCTTCAGACACCGGGGTGTAATGCGGCTCATAAGGCATATCCCTCGCACCCCGACTGACCCAGGGCCATCTCCGTTTTCGAGATGGACACTTCGGGTTTGGGAACCATTTTGCCCCGGAAAGGGGGGAGGGGGGCTACGGATTGATCACCTTAGCTTTTAAACCTTTCATAATAAACAAAACATGAATTATATTAACTTTGTCTTCTGAGGATTATAATACATCAATTCTTGGTACATGTATTTCAAAGGAAATAAAGACTGGAAAGCGGACCCTGGACTTCGAGGTGAGAGCTTCGGATGCGACTGGGACCATCGCTAAGATGATAATGATATTTCTTCTAATTATAAGAAAGCAGCTGGACTAGATGGTACAAGTGCTGCCGTTGTGAAAGAAACTAGACATATTATAATTAATAATAAATATTGTAGGACAAAGTACACAACGCCATCTAGACCCAAACTAAGCAGAGCTTGTCATATGAGTTCTAGAATGCGGATACACATACATAAATACTTTTTTTTTTGTAATTAAATACATATTATACATAGAAACACCCAGACCAATGCAATTATACATATTTGCAATGAGCGGGAATCGAACCCGCGACCTCTGGCTTAGCAGTCGAACGCACTACCGCTACGCCACAGAGGTCGTCAATTGTAATTCACATTTTTAACTTAAGTTTTTTTTTCCTAAACCCGAGGTAAGCATAAGTTAACTTGCTTGTGTTATGGGTTCCAGATGCGGATAAACATACTTATAAACTTTTTTCGTAAATACATACATATTACACATAGAAACACCCAGACCAATTCAAATAGGCATATCCATGCATACAAATATTTGCATTGAGCAGGAATTGAACCCGCGCCCGCTGTCCTAACAGTCGAATGCACCCCCGCTATGCCACAGAGAGTATTAGCCCTGACGTCCTAACAACTGCATTTCTCCGACAACTAGAGATAGTGTTTCAAATTTTCGATCCATCTCATAACTTAAAACGTTATTAATAATAGCAGTAATTAAGAACAGAGGTAAAGCGTAGTTTTATTCATTTTATAAAAAGAATATGTGGAAACTTTTTAATTTTTCCAAAATAAAACATATTATTGAACAGAGAAGTGAAGTTCCAAGTTTTCATAAACAATTAGTACAAGCACTTCACTGGGTTAACGAGACGACAAGCAATTCCTCCTCCTAGTTAAATATAAACGAGGACTAAGCACCTCACAATTATCTGTCACATAATTATACAATAGTCGCAAATGGAAGGGAAACCTTTAAGCAGGTGTGTACGTAAATTATTACGTCATCCATGTATTTTAAAAATGCCACCGAACGTAACACTGTTTTTATATGACTCTGACAGTGTTTTGACGCTGAAAGTAATTGAATACCACAAATGCTTATTTAATCTCACACTTACAAAAGACCTATTGCGGCCAACCCTGTTATCAATTCCTGTATTCTATCTACTAGGTCTGCAAGGCGAATCGCTGCTTGCAATGTTGAGCTGAGTGAGACATCGTAAATCAGATTTTGGTAAAATTTTGAACAGTGATCATTCTTCCGTGGCAAGTCCGGTTTTGAAAATTCTTTTTGGAAGTCACAACTCTGGACATGCTTTCTGAGCGTGCAAAGCTCGAGCGGTTATTATGTAATTCCATCTGGATTTTTTTTAACGGTGATCATTCCTCTGTAGTAGCATTAATTTTTTCAAAATATATCCTTAAACCTTCCTCTGATTGACCTCTTTAATCATGCCAAATTTGGTTCTGATTGGATTAGTAGTTTAGGAGGAGACCTGTGACAAAGAAAATCCTGAAGTCTGGTATGAGGAGCTTTCGCTCGACTTCGTCTCACACAGCTCAATAATGACTTCCATGTAGGAATACTATTAAACTCTCTGCACGGAGCAAAAAAAGTGTGTGTGTACGCGTTATCCTACGTTTGTCGAAATAACAATGTTAAAAATTATTCTAGTTTATGATGTAAATAAATAATAGATACCGTCAACTAACCTCAAATTCTACAAATGTATTCAAAGTAAAATGACTAGCTAACTTCACGGTGTCGGTTTTCTAGCTAACTTCTTGGTGTCGGTTTTTCGTGACTATGTGCGCGCGATCGTTCGTCGACATTTTTCCCTAACGCGCCAAAAGAAGTATAGCTTCAAAAATTTGGTTTTGCGAAAGGCAGCTCGATCACCAACAATGCGCAAGCGACTACAATATGGGATTAATAAGCTAGTCAAAAATAATATGCGAACCTCGGGTTCCGTAAAATGCAAAGTTTGGCCGCCACTGGGAAATCGCTATGAATATGGTGATGGTTTTTACAGCATTGTGACGAGTTACGGACTGAATTTAGACAGTACAATATTTCAAACTAGTGGTCATTCGAAGATGTGTCTTGTCTAAGTATTGTCTGTCGAAGAATCGTCTGTCGAAGTAGTGGTCATTCGAAGGTGTGTGTTGTCTAATAGTTGTCTGTCGAAGCAATGACTTGTCGATCTATGTGTTTTCGAAGTTCGCGACATGTCGAAATATTGTACTGTCTAAATTCAGTCCGTAAATGCATTGTGACACATAACAGTAACTTCGGATCACTTCTTCTTGGTTTTATACTCAGTGCTGTATCACACCTATCACTGCTTTTCCGATCTTACTCTTGTTTAAATTACCGAAACTCAAGCGTATAGTAGTTGTGACAAGACTAAATTTGCAATTATAAGTAAGTATAACTTGAAAAATTGTTAATCTTGTTTACATATTATTGCTGTAAGGCTTCAGTAGTAATTAAATTAACTGTTATTAACTGTTGTTCTTATAATATCAGACTTAAAATCTATTTATACTATGGGGTTATACATATAACAATTTGGGGTTTTTCAAGAAGGACTTTAGAAGGTTTTTACAGGGTCTCACTTTACGTCCATAGGCCGCGGTAACCGCTTCCCATCAGGTGGGCCTTGAGCTTGTCTGCCACCCGAGTGGTATAAAAAAAAAAAAAATACTAATAGTGAAAGCTGGAAAGTTTAGATGTTTGAACGCGCAACGATGTGTGCGATTTCAAAAATTCTTTCTGCATTTGATAGCCTAGTTCTTGGGGAAGGTTATAGGCTACATAAGATCTCGCTATGATCCTAAGGAGCTGAGCAATAAGAAAAAAAGAGTTACGCGGAATTTCCAATTTTAGTGTAAAATGATGGCAGATGGCAGAGATAATGACATGACATATCTTTTCATAAAAGTTGAAGTCTCTTTTATTTCGAGCGGAAATCCCTCCTGATACCACCTCGCCCGTCAGGGGGGGGGGTGGATATGTCGGATTCGAACCAAGAACAGCACGCTGTCTCGGGTCTTCAGACACCGCATTGCCCTCGCAATCCGGCTGAATGGCATGAAAATTACCTATAAGAAGATTTCCAGCAGCGCACAACGATTTTGGATTTCCATTTGAAATTTTTACAGAATACACTACTTGGAGCGGCGTTAGGTCATCTTGTTAAAACCAACTCAAACATCAACAATTCACGTCTGTGTGCACAAAGATTGTCGGCTCAGAATTAAACCACAGAACAATGAAAAAAACTCTGTTTTGATCGTAAAAATTACGAGTCTAAGACGCAGAAAAGTAAAACAAACTGCGAGAGTAATCTCGCTCGATTGCCCCACGTGACCTTGTGTCAGTTTTAATTGTGACCGAGCACACGAGCAGCTTGGCATTAGCGCCGTTGGCTAACTGTACAATAGTTTTTAAATCATCATATGACTGTGAAATCGTGGTACTAAATCATTGTTTATTATATTTTACACGGACAATTAGTTTTTTGATTATATTAACTGCTTTGGCAGTGCAGCGGTAGTGTGAGAGGCTGCTGTCTATAAGGTCTCGGTCTAGTTTTAGTTTCGGTTAGCAGAAACTGTTTTTGGTTTTTCTTCCAGAACATTCTAAGTAAGCTTGGAAAAGCTTGCTCTGTAGCTGGGTCGTATTCCATTATGTAGGATTATAGAAATGTTAGTAGCTGGTCATAATGGATAAATAAATAAATAAATATTGTAGGACAAAGTACACAACGCCATCTAGACCCAAACTAAGCAGAGCTTGTCATATGGTTTCTAGAATGCGGATAAACATACTTATTTACTTTTTTTTTGTAAATTAATACATATTATACATAGAAACCCAGACCAGCGCAAATATACATTTTTGCACTGAGCGGGAATCGAACCCGCGACCTCTGGCTTAGCAGTCGAACGCACTACCACAAGTATAATTTGGATATAAACTAAGTAATCCTTTCTGCCTACTCCTTTGAGGATATTAGGCGAAGGTTTTAAAAAACTTAAATTATGATATTGTCGGAAGTTTACATGAATGTTACACATTGAAATAAAACTATTTTTAATGGATTTATTTAACGTTATTTTATTATTTACATTGAACCCGACGTTTCGGTTGCATTACAGCCGCCCCGTGACCATAACTGTAAATAATAAACCAACATCAAAAGAATCCGTTAAAAATAGTTTTATTATAAACTTAAATATAATATGTCCCACATTAAAAATCAATAAATAAAATTAGTTAAATTAGTCAATCTGGGTTGTAATTATGACGATTATGTGAATGATTGTTTGAAGCATTTCCTAAACTATTTGTCAACAAAATAGGAGCCTCGGATGACTGCATCGGAGTTCATAATGTTACGGCCAGACTTAGTTTTTCATAATATTACGGAAAATGAGCACGTTAAATTGCAACTCGTGATATCTCACGATCTATCTCTCTTCTCCTATCTCTGTTGACAATATTTCAACAGTTTATAATCTGAGGCGTTATATATTTGTCTTTTTAAAAAATCCTTATTTGTTTAGGAGATTTTGGACTAAGAGCCATGCTAGCTCCATCGTACGCCCATTTTTAGGGATTTTCTTTAGAAAAGCCCTATTGCTAAGGAGTTGTCGTCGACGTCGTCGTCGTTGCCAATTTTCTGTCACGGTTTTGGGTATGAAGGAGATGAGCTATCGAGTTGCTGTTTTCGGTAATAGATTCGGGCTGGGGTGAACCATTGCAAGATAAAAAAAATTTCGCAAAAATCGCAAAAAAAAAATCGCAAAATCGAAAATCCCTTGTATTCGGCTGAGCTCGTCTCAGGAATTCAACTTGTTTATACTTGTGGAAACCCCCACGGTCTTCACCCCATCGGTGCCGAAGATGGGAGGGCGTGTCGAAATCGGACCGACTAAAACCACACGGTGTCCTCCCCAAGTGTCCATTGCCGGGCACTCCGGGTACACCCGGGTAAGTCCATCGTACCCTGAGCTCACATATGACTTAAATTTATCTAATCTACATGTACACTACGCTTTCAAAATCTCAGATGTCATTTTATAAATTAGAATGACAGCTTCAGAGAGAGGTTTGGCCAGAATGCTATTCTGAATGAACCTCCCAACATCCATCGATTGTAAATCAGCAACTTCCAATAATGCCATTCTTTTTTTTCTTTCTTTTTTTATAAATATTCTACGACATTCTACACACCGCTTTCTAGACCCAAAGTAAGCATTAACTAGCTTGTGTTATGGGTTCCAGAATGCGGATAAACATACTTTTATACTTTTTTTTTGTAAATACATACATATTATACATAGAAACACCCAGACCAGGCGACCAGACTGGCGATATATTATTACCAGCTGATGCCCGTGCGGTGTTCGTTTTTTGATCCAGTAGTTTTTGCGTCCATCGCGAAGAAACAGACAAACTGATAAACAGACAGGAATTCCAAAAAAACTATATTCTTTTTACCCAACCCAAGTTTTTTAGGGTTCCGTTGCCAAATGGCAAAAAACGGAACCCTTATAGATTCGTCATGTCTGTCTGTCTGTCCGTCCGTATGTCACAGCCACTTTTTTCCGAAACTATAAGCACTATGCTGTTGAAACTTGGTAAGTAGATGTATTCTGTGAACCGCATTAAGATTTTGAAACAAAAATAGAAAAAAAACAGTAAATTGTGGGGGCTCCCCATACTTAGAACTGAAACTAAAATTTTTTGAACGAGATCTAGTAAGTAGTTTTTTTTTAATACGTCATAAATCGTATAACGCAATTACCTTTCATTCAATCAACTCACATATAAAATTAAAAAAAAGGCATTATTATGTTACTTGCTGCTATGGAACCCTTCATGGGCGAATCCGACTCGCACTTGGCCGCTTTTTTTAAACATCTCCAATATACAAACATAACTAATTTACAATTTTATAATAGTATAAATATAGATATATAGATAAGGTATAGATTCAAACTATTGCTTCAGTTTTAACATATCATAACTTCACACCTATAGGGGTAGGCAGATATGTATTACACACCCATGATTCGCCAGTTATGTTAAGGTCTCAATGTAATAAGGGAAGAGCCTATTGCCATCTACCGGGCACATTATTAAGCGAGCGATAATTAACATTTATTAATGCACACATAACTACGAAAAGTTTTAACTACTTTAAAAAAGTCGAGTTCTTGAAATGCGCTGTGTGATAATAAATAAATAAATCAATATTGTAGGACAAAGTACACAACGCCATCTAGACCCAAACTAAGCAGAGCTTGTCATATGGGTTCTAGAATGCGGATAAACATACTTAAATACTTTTTTTTTGTAAATAAATACATATTATACATAGAAACATGAGACAGACCAATGCAAATATACATATTTGCACTGAGCGGGAATCGAACCCGCGACCTCTAACTTAACAGTCGAACGCACTACCGCTACGCCACAGAGGTCGTCGATAGAGAAAGCGTCTTACAGAAACGAAACATGTCAATCTTCTTCCCGATGTGCAAAAACCGAGTATTGTGGGCACTTTGCGAATACCCAGGGTCAATCGGGGTGCGAGGGAAATGCCTTATGGGCCCTGAAGACCCGAGGAGGCGTGCAGTTTTAGTCTGTTCAAGCCCGACATAACCGCCCCCACTGCCCGGCGGGTTTATCCGAGGGGATTTCCTCACGAAAAAAAGAGTACTTTACGAAAAGACGTTTTCATCTGAAACCTTGCAATCTGTATGTAATATCTAAAATTTTAGCTACGAAATTATAGTACTGTAGACTATTTCGAAATAGCTAACCTTCAGAAGTGCGTTGACGAAACATTATCTCAACTCAACACATTTAATTAACAGTGACTTGCTGATACAAATATAATAGATACATACAACAATAAGATATATATCAGATCTATAATTATAGTAAATAACTAGGAATGCAGTGAAGGGTGCGACTGAAATAAATTGAGCTGAGCGAGCAGGACTCTTACTTGAAAATAAGACTTAGCTTAGCTAAGGCCGCGCGCTCGTGAAACTGTTTTTCGGTGATTGTTCCTTAACGGTACATCTGACATGAACTATCTCGCTTCAAAACACTCCTCCTATATATCTTATAAAGCTGAATAGTTTGATTAGTTGAATGCGCTAATCTCAGGAATTAATTATTGAAATTAAAAAAAAAAATTATATATGTTGGATAGCCCATTTATCGAGGAAGGTTACATGCTATCTTAGATAAGATACTACCCAGGAGAGGAGAGCGAAGCAGTAATCATTAATGTCAACAAATCGGGAAAACTTCCAGACATAAAAAAAAGCCGCGGTAGCCTAGTGCTATGGGTAATGGACTGCTGAGACGAGGTCTCGGGTTCGATCCCAGTTTTACCATGGCGCACACCAATGACTTTCCGAGGCTTTTCGAAGTCATGTGTGTATTTATCGCAGGTTTATAAGTGCCCGGTTAATGGCAATAGGCTCGCCATCTATTACATTGGGACCTAAACATAAACTGGTGAAATGTAGGTGCTAGCACCTCTGCCTACCCCTTCGGGGATATAGGCGTGAGTTTATGTAAGCGTCGGTAGCTTAGTGGTTAAGGAGTCGACCCTACGATCGAGAGGTCCCGGGTTCGAATCCTGGCCATTACACTACCGACGTGAACCCACTACTAACACAAGCAATTTAGCTTAGCTGGAGGGGTTAGGGGGAATATTAGTAATTTCGGTTACTAATATTCTTTTAAAAAAAAAAAAAAAAACAAAATGTATGTATATTATTATGGTACCACGGGGGATCGAAGAAGTCACGTGCAAAGCCACAGGGCACAGCTAGTAAATTATAACTGTCTTGCTTCACGCCAAATTCAGTAAAAGCTCATTGTTGCTTCTTTGAAATAATCCTACTAATATTATAAACACGAATGTTTTTTTTTTTTTTTTTTTTTTATACCACTCAGGTGGCAGACAAGCTCACGGCCCACCTGATGGGAAGTGGTTACCGCGGCCTATGTGAGTATGTATGTATGTTTGTTGCTCTTTCACGCAAAAACCGCTGAACGAATCTGGCTGAAATTTGGTACAGGGTTAGACTATAGTCCGGAATAACACATAGGCTACTTTTCATCCCGGGAATACGTTCCCATGGGTAGCGGGAACGAGATCAGAACACCACGCGGGTGGAGCCGCAGGTAACAGGTAGAAGTGTGATAAATTATCAGATATCGTGTTATATACTCATAAATAATCGCTTAGCTGGCGTAAAACAGCCATACCGAGTGATAAATTTTACCAAATGGGATGGTGTCGTGCAGCTAAGTGTGATAAATAACGTGAGTTTAATTAAGATGTGTGAAAAATTATTAATAATAATGATGTGTGTTCACTTATCAAGATTCAAGCTGTGTTCTTAATAATGAGATCACGTCTTTTTTACATGCGGCAAACTCCTCGGCTTCGGATGTAACCGGGACCAGCGGTCCATTTTTTTGTCAAGAATCTATTATTATTATTATATTAATAAACTAGCAGTTACCTTATACTTCGTCCGCGACCAAATTGTGAATCTAAACCATCCTCGAATCCCCTTGAACTCACACAAAAAATTTCATCAAAATCGGTCCAGCCGTCTAGGAGGAGTTCAGTGACATACACACGCACACAAGACATATATATATAAAGATATACTCAGCAATACTTGCGCAATAGAATTGAATTTAACCACATCATTCAAGGTAAAAAGGTAGCTGGGATAGACTGGATGCGCAAGGCGGAGGATCGGGTGCTATGGCGTAAAATGGGAGAGGCCTATGTCCAGCAGTGGACTGCAATAGGCTAATTGATTGATTGATTGATTGATTGATTGACATCATTCATCAAAATCGTGCTGATCTTGAGGTCTAAGCCAAGCTCACCTGCAAGTCGGTACTGCCGAATAACGAACGAGGCTACGGCGCAGAATTTCATCTCAAGGTTGAGATTTTAGACGGCAGTCGCTCCCAGAAAAGCCGACATACCAATCAAAATCAATAAGCGGACCTCGGGCTCGAAAGTGTAAAGTTTGGACGCAACGGAGAAATCGCTATGAGGATGACGGTTCATCAAAATCGGATCAACCTTTTTAGGGATTTTCTTTAGAAAAGCCCTATTGCTATCGAGTTGTCGTCGACGTCGTCGTTGCCAATTTTCTTTCACGGTTTTGGGTATGAAGGAGATGAGCTATCGAGTTGCTGTTTTCGGTAATAGATTCGTGCTGGGGTGAACCATTGCAAGATAACAAAAAATCGCAAAAAAAAAAACGCTAAATCCTTTGTAAATAGTTGAATTGAAAATCCCTTGTATTCGGCTGAGCTCGTCTCAGGAATTCAACTTGTTTTTTATACCACTTAGATGGCAGACAAGTATACGACCCACCTGATGAGAAGTAGTTACCGTGGCCTATGCACGTGTGCAACACCAGCGACATCACACTCACGCTGCTTACCCTATATAAACCTTCTAATGCCCTTCTTGAAGAACCCCATATTGTAGTCGCTTGGGAACACCACAGCAGGGAGATGATTCCACAGTTTGAGCGTGCGCGGAATGAAGTTTCTTTCATATCTTACTGTGCGCACCGCTGCCGTTTGCAACGTGTGAGGATGAATTCCGTGTCTGTGGTGAGCGGTGTGATGATAGAATATGGCCGTGGGCATCATATCGAATAATTCTTCTGAACACATACCATTATACAGGCGGTAAAACACGCACAAAGAGGCAAAATTTCTTCCATCGCTGAGAGGTTCCACACTACCTGAAATTACGGGATCGTCGACAATCCTCGGCGCCCATTATTGCACCGAAGTGAAGTACTGCTTCGCCCTGTTGAGCACTCCAAGTTTTTTGAATGATAACTTGACCTGGTCTTCCAAATGACTGCGGTACTGGACTTTGCTGGAGATGTCGACACCGAGGATCCCGATACTTTTGGAGATGGTGAGTGGTGTGTTCAGCAATTGTCGCGGGCTTAGTACATACTTATGGTTGAATAAAGATGGAAATACGCACACACACACATAGAGGCCAAACCTTCCTGTTTTGGTTTCGCCAAAGGCGGATAGTAAATTGATGTAACTAAGTGATCTCATGAACCCCTTTCCAATTCTTTCTCGTCGACTTCGCACGGTGTCTTTGTTATGTACTAAGTACAAATCGGCATTCAATCAATAAAAATGGTCAAGTCTTAATCAACTCAATCAATGTTACATCATTAAATATTGAGTAATTAGCCGACTACAAAAAATGAAGTATGATAACTTTCACAACGCCATCGGCCATCACGCTCGCGTTTTGAAAGGGTCCGAGTGCTTTGTTAGTTCTTTGTTTATTTCTAATATACGTAACCGTGTGTTAAGGTTGTTTTATTGCACCAGCTGAGTAACGTACCACGTACGTCTGAAACTTCGGGTCCCAACGAAACACGAACGGACGACTTGGCATTTACGATACTGTTTCTCATACCACTTAGGTGGCAGACAAGCACACGAATTACTTGATGGGAACCGCTTACCGTCGGTTCGAATCCGACATAACCACCTTATCACTGCTTTGCAACGGTGAGGTGAAACCCGTGGGGGTTTCCACACGAAAAAAAAATCGCTTACCGCAGCCTGTACAACACCAGGTTTATGACACTTGCGCTGCGTACTCTGTAAAATCCTTCTTATGTAATTTTGAAGAACCCCATGTTATATTCGCTTGGGAAACCCACAGCAAGGAGATCTTTCCACAGCCTGAGCGTGCGTGTTATCAAGTTCCTTTCATACCTCACTGTGCGCACCGTTGCCGGTCGCAACGTGTGATGATGAATTACCTGTCAGTGGTGAGCGGTACGATGATAGAATGTGACCGTGGGCATCATGTTAAACAATGCTTTCAAACATATACCATTATATAGGCGGCAGAACACGCACACACGCACAGAGAGGAAAAATTTCTTCTAAGATGAAAGGTTCCACACTGCCTGTAAGTATGGAATTGATAAGACTGTTGGCAAATGAAGTGTCGCGTGCCGTCTTCGGTCCAGATTGTATCCGTCTGGAGACGGCACGCGACAATTAGTTCGTCCCTAGTCTTGTAGCTCTTTTACTATCCATTATTTGGTTGGTAGGTATTTATGGGCGTGAATGACGTCTGACACTCCACTTCCCAAACTTCGAGAAAAAGCCTGCGCCAGCCTTGGATTTCTTAAAGAAAGGCCAGGTCTAGAGTACCAGCAACCGGCGTGCATGTATGAAAACAATTATGAAAGCAGAAGCGAAAGGCGTATGCCAAGATCGTAGCCAGTGAAAAGAATGATGTTGTCTCTGCCTACCCCAATGGGTAAGAGACGTGAGTATATGTATGTATTCGATTAAATTTTTAAGCAATTAGTATGCATACTTTGCCTATAGATTTAGAGTAGGAAATAAAAATGTTTGTAAAGTCATTCATTGTTTCGTAGTTCGCAAGAATTACGATAGATGGCTCCAACGTCACCTTAAGACGTAGACGTCTAGGTGGCTCAGTTGTTCAGAGCATTTCCCCTGTAAGGGACTGTTCGCGGGTTCAAGACCCGTCCTAGATGTTCTCTTTTCCAATCTAAATCTTTATGTTTGTATGTAAAATCACACCCACCGTCTCAACATCGCTTGCAGATACGAACCGAAACTTAAGCTACGACAACGCAGGAGATTTCTAATTATAATCAAATGCCGGTTTCTCAACGAGCAGCTCACATGAAGCTATTAAACCCTACAATACATATAAATGCAATTACATTCACCTTCAAACAATGCGTTCACAATGAACTCAGACGCCTGATGTAGGCCACCCGGTTATTTGATTCCCACTAGTTTCAACATTCGTCTTCGTTAATAGTTAAAACATTTTAGCGCGCTCTCACTGATAAGCTTGTTATTTAAACATATTTGCGCCTCCCTTAGCCAAGACATCATTTACACGGGGTGCCCGGCAATGGACACTTGGGCAGGACACCGTGCGGTTTCAGCCGCTAGCCAGCGGGGGTGTATCCGAAGGGATTTCCGCACGAAAAAAAAGTAAAAAAATGTAGGAATCGATTTTAGGAGGTAGGAGGATATTGTTTTGATAACCTCTGTGGCGTAGCGGTAGTGCGTTCGACTGCTAAGTCAGAGGTCGCGGGTTCGATTCTCGCTCAGTGCAAATATATATATTTGCATTGGTTTGGGTGTTTCTATGTATATTATGTATTTATTTACATAAAAAAGTATTTAAGTATGTTTATCTGCATTCTAGAACCCATATGACAAGCTCTGCTTAGTTCGAGTCTAGATGGCGTTGTGTACTTTGTCCTACAATATGTAGTCCTTACGTAGTTTACGAGCGTCCTTCAGAATATTCTTGCTAGAACGCGTGAATTCGATAGGTAATCTATATTGATATTATAAAGAGGGTGTATTTTTGAGTTTGTTTAAATAAGGTGTCACAAAATGAGGTCTCTGAATTTGGTGAGATGACTTGGTATCGACAAAATATGTATTTGAAACAAAAAAAAATATCGGGTAAAATAAAAAATAAAAATCTTCCCTTCGGATACCCACCCGCCGGCCAGCGGGGGCGGTTATGTCGGGCTTGAACCGACTAAAACCGCACGCCATCTCGACTCTACAGACGCCGGGGTGTAAGGTTGCCCATAGAGCATTATCCCTCGCACGCCACCCAAGTACCTTTTTTTTTCTTTTTTTTTTTTCGTGCGGAAATCCCTTCGGATACCCCCCCGCCGGCCAGCGGGGGCGGTTATATCGGGATTGAACCGACTAAAACAGCACGCCGTCTCGGGTCTTCAGATTTTTTAACTTTTAAATTAAATACCCGGGTAAAGTTGAGATCCGTACCTCATTTAGTAGATGGTGAGTATATATTAATGATATAGGTGAAGTCATTCATAACTCAGACTTTTTATTGTATGCTGATGATGCAAAATTTTTCAAAACTGTAGCCAATAGTGATGATTACTTACAGCTGCAATCTGATCTGGAACGTATATCTGAATACTGCTCATTAAATCAATTGTACTTGAATCTGGATAAATGTTCTGTAATATCGTATACCCGTAAACATAACCCTCATGTCTTTGATTATAAAATTAATAATATTTCGCTAAGTCGAGTTACATCCATACGCGACTTGGGTATAATCATGGATTCTAGCCTATCCTTCAACTTGCACATTGATCACATTGTTAATAGAGCGTTTCGTCAACTTGGTTTTATACTTAGGATTTCCAAACCTTTTAAGCATCCCCAGACTCTAAAAGTATCGTACTTCAGTTTTGTTCGATCACTCTTGGATTTTGGTTGTATTATCTGGAGTCCATTTTACAGTTGTCACATTAACCGCATTGAGAAGATTCAAAAGAAGTTTATTAAATCATTAGATTATCGTGGTAATCATGAATATATATCGTATGAAAATTCACTTGATCGTCACTCGCTTACCAGTCTTTCTAATCGACGGATAATGTTTGACCAGGTATTTCTATTTAAAATTTTAAATAACCATATCGACGCCCCTCACATTCTAGAAAAGATAGCCTTAAGAGTGCCAAGACCTGGTTCTCGTTCATTGAACTTGTTTTCGGTGCCTTTTTATAGAACAATTTATACCAGTAATAACTTTTTTAGACGTAGTGTTGACACATATAATGATGATTTTAAAGAATTAGATATATTCAGTAATCGTTTGGCTGCTTACAAAATAAAATTACGCAAGCAACTCCTAACCACATAAATCATTATATTTGTTATTTAACACTTAATTGTGACAGTTGTCTTCATTCGGTGCATGTTTGTATGTTTTGTATGTAACTACTCTTGTTTTACTTTCTTGTATGTATCAGTATTAATTGTAATGTAACGTATACTATCTTAAACTATTATGGAACTCTAAGTCTATAAGTATATATTTTTTCTTCTTGATGTAAAAACTGTATATGACTGTCTGTTTCCTAAAAAAAAAAAAAAAATATAAACATAACATAAACTCACGCCTATATCCCCGAAGGGGTAGGCAGAGGTGCTAGTTTCGCCACATTTCGCCAGTTTATGTCCCAATGTGGGTGGCGAGCCAGTGCCATTAACCGGGCACTTATAAACCTGCGATAAATACACGCATAACTTCGAAAAGCATCGAAAAGTCATTGGTGTGTGCCATGGTAAAACCTGGGATCGAACCCGAGACCTCGTCTCAGCAGTCCATTACCCATACCACTAGGCTACCGCGGCGGCGAGTGTCAGATTCAACCAAATAAACTCTAATATCCTACTAATATTATAACCGCGAAAACGCAAACCGCAAAAACGCCTGAACTTATCTGGCTGAAATTTGGCACAGGGATAGATTATAGTCCGGAATAACACATACGCTACTTTTATCTCGGGAATAGGTCCCCATGGGTTGCGGGAATGGGATCAGATTCTAAGCGGGCGGAGTCGCAGACAACATCTAGTTATTTATATAAGTATTGATTGAGTATCCATAGTTACAAAGCAGTTCACTTTTCCTTCGGTAGATGTCACTGACTTCATGTGTTAAAATTTATATGGCAATAAATACTAGGTCTTTGGTTAAAGTTTAATAGAATGGTCAAATAACTCGATATTGGCCAGTGAGAGCTTTGCACAACGCCTGCGGTCACCCGTGTGCTATGATCTAACGATAGTATGTAGTTACGGTGTTGCATAACAACACTCTCTTAACTGAAGTCGAGTTACTAATAGCAAATGAACCGCACATATTTCATAGATTGGAACTCGGTACTTATGATGTAACTGCTGTTAAGAGTGAGTTCATTCATCGAAATCCGTCCAGCCGTTAGGCCTATAAATAATAATAATAATAAATTCATTTATTTGGCAGAATATTATATACAAGTTCTTACAAAATATAAATAATGTCCATTATACTCTGCTGTCTCCAGCGTACAAATATTAAAATGTCGAAATAAAACTATTTTTAACGGATTCTATCGCGGTTTATTTGATGTTATTTTATATTTTACATTGAACCCGACGTTTCGGTTGCTTTTCAGCAGCCATGGACACGGGGAGACTAAAGATGGTTGTTGTCTTGAAGTTTGAAGTGAAATTTATCTCAAAGTACCCGAACTATGTTGAATTGTTGGTGTTACTATTTACGCAGAATGAGCTCACAGTGTCATGAAGTCTTGTTGTATTTTGTTTTTTCTTGGAATTAATTAAGTGAATGACTGGGTCCCAAGCTGGTGGTACATTCCAACCATCTTCTCTATTAAAATTAGGATGTTTTTTAATTTCAATAGCTTCGCGGAGCATCCTAGGTAGGAATGTCTTTAGGGAAAAAATGAATTTAAATTAAGTCAACATGCAAATAATAAATCATTCAAAATTCACATAAGATAGGTAGTGGTCATAATAAATAAAGTTATATAATTAAAAATTGTCAAATAATAAGTTATACATGTCAAGGTTCACAGAATAAGTCAATTTTTAAATCAAAGCGTTCATTTAGGAAGTCTTTAGTTAAAATTAGAATTATAAACGGGATATTTACCATGTTTAGTATCTTTTTCGAGATACTAAACATGATGACACTGATGACACTGTTACAAGTACCATGATAAATCGTGATCATGGTACTTGTAACAGTGCCGAAATATCGGATTCTCGAAAAAGATACTAAACATGGTAAATATCCCGTTTATAATTCTAATTTTAATGTAAATGACCATGTCAATCTAAAATCATATATAGTCTTTAGTTAGTTATAGTTAGACCTATACAGGGGAACAGAAAACTACATACATACAGACATACATAAGCGCCAAAAACATTACCCTCGCCGGCGCAGGTCGGTAAAAAGTCGCGTATTTTTGTTGTTCAAGTATAGTGGTTTTTCGCGATACCAAATTTTTTGTTTCGTACTAAGCCAGGAAAAATGAGTGTTTTTTTGGTCCACTTCGCACTAAACTACCGATCCAATTCTCTTTTATTAGGATCCAAGAAAAGTTAAATCAAAGCGTTCATTTTGGAAGTCTTTAGTTAGTTATAGTTAGACCTATACAGGGGAACAGAAAACCACATACATACATACATAAGCGCCAAAAACATTACCCTCGCCGGCGCAGTCCGGTAAAAAGTCGCGTATTTTTGTTGTTCAAGTATAGTGGTTTTTCGCGATACCAAATTTTTTGTTTCGTACTAAGCCAGGAAAAATGAGTGTTTTTTTGGTCCACTTCGCACTAAACTACCGATCCAATTCTCTTTTATTAGGATCCAAGAAAAGTTAAATCAAAGCGTTCATTTTGGAAGTCTTTAGTTAGTTATAGTTAGACCTATACAGGGGAACAGAAAACCACATACATACATACATAAGCGCCAAAAACATTACCCTCGCCGGCGCAGTCCGGTAAAAAGTCGCGTATTTTTGTTGTTCAAGTATAGTGGTTTTTTGCGATACCAAAATTTTTGTTTCATACTATGCCAGTAAAATAAGTGTATTTTTGGTCCACTTCGCACTTAAACTACTGACCCAATTTTCTTTTATTAGGATCCAAGAAAAGTTGCATGAGATAATACGGACAGGCTCTTCTAGGATTTAAAGAAGCTAGTATCAGTACATTTTATACTTATATCTTTCTTAAAGCTCCTTCTACCACCACTAGGTAGCACAACGGTGTTAACGGTAAAAGCTAATAACGTTTACACTGCGCCCGCGCACCCATTAGCTACATTTCTAACGGTGACGTAATCACGGCTACGGTCAATTTAATTGGAGGGACAATTGTCTTCTGCTATTATACAATTATATCATTGTCTTAAAATAGCTGTAAAGTTTTTTAACAATTTTTTATTTGATTTAAAGCGGCGATAGCCCAGTCGCCCCGGGCACACACCTCTGACTTTTCGTAGTTATGTGTGCATTAATAAATGTTAATTATCGCTCACTTAATAATGTGCCCGGTAGATGGCAATAGGCTCGCCCCCTATTACATTGGGACCTTAACATAACTGGCGAATCGTGGGTGTGTAATACACCTCTGCCTACCCCTTCGGGGATACAGGCGTGAAGTTATGTTATGTTATGTGTTATTTGATTGCACCGTAAGTAACACATTTTGATCATAACGACAGTTCCCGTTCTATTTAACGCTTGTACTTTGAAGTCCGGTTCCGCTCGACCTACCGAAGTAGGACCCTGTCTCTTGATTTGGCTTATCTTAACTTTCACGGGAGCAATTGCCGTCTGACTCACTGACCCCGCGAGGATAACCTGCACCCAGATCTTAGTCCGTCAATCAACAGGTTTTTAAATTTCTTAACTAAAATCTCACTAATATCATAAATGTGAAAGTTTGGATGGATGGATGGATTTTAATAGTAGTAGTAGTAAGTAGTAAATCTCTTTATTGTATGTACACAAGAATACTCCATACAGAAAATAAGCTGGTACAGATTTGAGGCATATACAATTGGCGGCCTTATCGCACAGGGGCAATCTCTTACAGGCAACCATTGTTGTTATTCAATTACGCCAGATACTCTTGGATTACTCTAGATAGATCCCTGACCGCACTGCCATAATGTGAAACACAAAATTGGTACCAGGAATAATCTTCTAAGGCGACTTACAACATCTTCCTGGGGTGCAGCCCCGCATGTTCTTAGAACAACATGTCTCGCCTGTACTCTGCGAGCGAGTAGGTATGCATGTCCAGTGTGGCATCGCTCTGCACATGCAAAAGAAGTCGACACTGCGCTTAGAGAGACGTGCCGAATTATAACGGGCTGCCTCAAACCTACCCCCCTCAACCTGCTATATCCACTCGCGGGCATCGCTCCACCGCATGTGCGTCGACAAGTAGCCTGTGAAACGGAGAAACTCTCACAGGAAACCGATCCTAGGCACCCTTTATTCGACCACTCTGGAGCCCGAGTCCGCCTAAAAAGCTGTAAAAGCTTCATTAAGACCACAAATAGCATAACAGTCCACCCCAAAGAAGCAAGGAAGCAGCTCTGTAGCTTAAATTGCCCCGCCCCTCCTGACTTCATCCAACCAGCGGAGAAACTGCCAGCGGGTCACAAATTGCAGTGGGCTACATGGCTTACACGGAATCGCCTTCGGACAGGTGGTGGGTCGCTGCAGGTCCAACCTGGTAAAGTGGGGCGGACTACACGGAGTCGGAGTGTGAATGCGGTGCTCCAACACCGGACATGGCCCATCTATTGTCCTGTCCTGTGTGCCCGTCCAATTGCACTAGGGAAGACCTAATGGAGGTCACAGATGCTGCCCTATCATTAGTCGCATTTTGGACTGGTAAAATTTAATAACACAATATATTATATTTATCTATTACGTATAAATTTGTATTTATGTAATCTATTGTATCTACTTAAAATCTCGTGGCCGTTGAAACGAAGAAGATGAATTACGCCAGAATCCTCAACGCTGATCGGATCTGGCTGAAATTTGGTATAGGGATACATTATAGTCTGGAATAGGACATAGGCTACTTTTTATCCCTGGAAAAGGTTCCCATGGGAAGCGGGAACGGTATCAAAATTCCACGCGGGCGGAACGGCAGGCAACAGCAAACAGCTAGTAACATATAAAAATCACCCATCCTGACTTTGTACGGCAATATTTCATAAAAAAAATATCTTATAACCCACAGTCACGTACTATAATAATTATTATAAGTGGTTCAATAATTGTAGTATGCCTAGAACCATCGCGCAAGTTCAAAATATAATTTGACAAAGTTTTATCGCATCAGATGCGCGGTACGAAAGCGTAGAAAATACATATAAACATAAGCATAACTTCACGCCTGTATCCCCGAAGGGGTAGCCAGAGGTGTATGTGTCACACGCACGATTCACCAGTTATGTTTAAGTCCCAATGTAATAGGGGGCGAGCCTATTGCCATCTTCCGGACACATTACTAAAATAACATGAAATAAAATACATAAAAATAAAATATATTAATAAATAATTTGATTATAGTCTACATACGTTCAAACTATATACCTTTCTTTTTTTTCGTGCGGAAATCCCTTCGGATACCCCCCCGCCGGCCAGCGGGGGCGGTTATTACGGGCTTGAACCGACTAAAACCGCACGCCATCTCGGGTCTACAGACGCCAGGGTGTAAGGTTGCCCATAGAGCATATCCCTCGCACGCCGACTGACCCTGGGCCATTTCGAGATGGCCCCCTCGGGTTTGGGAACCACGGTGTCCCCGTCTTGCCCCGGTTTGGGGGAGGGGCGCTAGTCGCCCCACCGTCCCGGCCTGCTTCTGCTGGGGTGAACCTTACTTGCCACCCCCAGGCCTGCGCTCATGGAGGACGGAGGTCGTTAAGCGACCTCCGGCGCCTTAGTCGCCTGCGAGGCGCGGCGAGTAAGTTGCGGGCTCGGCGGACCGGGAGAGTTCTAAATCTCTCCCGGGCGAACTCCGCCATCTCCTTCGCGAGCATTACATGCGCAGAAGGAGTGGCGGCGGCCCACGCGCTCGCCCTCCGCACCATTGCCGCAATCATGCTGCCGAGCGAGAGGACTCTCACCCCGATGGCTGCCACGAGGTCACGTTCAAATATACCTACTATATAAATATTTCTTATACGTTATGGAAAAAAAAAAACGAATCACTTCGCTAGCTATGCTACACTTTTCAAAACAATACGTCATTTTAAGTCAAATGAATGCAGTGGAATTGTACTCACATTCGAGTTGAAGCCTGACGGAACGAAACAATAGCCTATTAGCACATTGCCAACGGAAGCTTTTACTTATAAAACCACAATACACGCATATGCATATATTTTATGTGCCTATGCGTATGCGTTTTGCATTAGGTAACCTTACACCTACGCGGACGACACGCTCGTGACGGCGTGCGGGGCGACGTACCGCGAAGCGACCCGAAAGGCCACGACCGCGGTTGCCCAAGTCGTTAGGCGGATCTGGCGGCTGGGTCTCGAGGTGGCCCTGCACAAAACCGAGGCCCTGTTCTTCCATGGGCCTCGGAGCAAGCCACCCGAGGGATCCAGTCTCATCGTGGGAGGAAATCGCATCGGCATCAAGCCCCAAATGAAATATTTGGGGCTCGTGCTCGACGGCCGATGGGACTTCGGAGAGCACATCCGAAGTCTGGCCCCCAAATTGAAGGGCACAGCTCTTGCTCTAGCTCGGCTGTTGCCCAACATGAGGGGGCCCGATGACTCCTGCAGGAGACTCTACGCGGGGATCGTGCGGTCCATGGCCCTGTATGGGTGCCCAATATGGGCGGAGGCCCTGAGGACCAGAACTGTGCAGATGCTGCGCGCTCCGCAGCGAGTTCTGGCCATCAGGGTCATCCGAGGGTACCGCACGATCTCCTTCGAGGCGGCGAGTCTCCTTGCCGGAACTCCGCCATGGGACCTGGAAGCGAGAGCCCTTTCGCAACTGTACCAGTGGCGAAAGGAGGCGCGGGAGCAGGGATGGAACCCCGAGCCTCGAGAAATCGAGGCCGTGCAGTCCCAGCTCCGCCAGGCCATCGTGGTGGAGTGGAAGGAACGACTTGGGCAACCAAGCGCAGGGCACGCCGCAATAGCGGCGGTAAGGCCCATCATGGAGGATTGGCTGGAGAGGCGACACGGAAGCCTCTCCTACCGACTGACGCAGGTGATCTCAGGGAAGGGGTGCTTCGGGGACCACCTGCATCGGATCAGGAAGGAGCCAACGCCTGAGTGTCATCACTGCGACGCGAGCGAGGACTCAGGGCTGCACACGCTGGCGGACTGCCCGGCGTGGGAGGCGCCGAGGCGTGACCTCGTGGCAGCCATCGGGGTGGGAGTCCTCTCGCTCGGCAGCATGATTGCGGCAATGGTGCGGAGCGCGAGCGCGTGGGCCGCCGCCGCCTCCTTCTGCGAGCATGTAATGCTCGCGAAGGAGGTGGCGGAGCGCGCCCGGGAGAGACTTAGAACTCTCCCGGTCCGCCGAGCCCGCAACTTGCTCGCCGCGCGTCGCAGGCAACTCAGGCGCCGGAGGTCGCTTAACGACCTCCGTCCTCCATGAGCGCAGGCCTGGGGGTGGCGGGTGAGGCCACCTGTCACCCCAGCAGAAGCAGGCCGGGACGGTGGGGCGACTAGCGCCCCTCCCCCAAACCGGGGCAAGACGGGGACACCGTGGTTCCCAAACCCGAGGGGGCCATTTCGAAACCGGAGATGGCCCAGGGTCAGTCGGGGTGCGAGGGATATGCTCTATGGGCAACCTTACACCCCGGTGTCTGTAGACCCGAGACGGCGTGCGGTTTTAGTCGGTTCAAGCCCGACATAACCGCCCCCGCTGGCACGCGGGGGGGTATCCGAAGGGATTTCCGCACGAAAAAAAAAAAAAAAAAAAAAGGTAACCTTACACCCCGGCGTCTGTAGACCCGAGACGGCGTGCGGTTTTAGTCGGTTCAAGCCCGACATAACCGCCCCCGCTGGCACGCGGGGGGGTATCCGAAGGGATTTCCGCACGATAAAAAAAAAAAAAGGTACTTGGTAACAGGGGTGCGACTGGTTGGATCACCTCCAAGTTTGGTGCACCCTGGGCACCGTGGGCGATGACGCATCATTGATTGCTCCTCTGGAGTAGCTGGCGTCAACGTCAACGGCCAAGAGTCTGACCAACCGGCCCTTTTCGGCCGGTTTCCCCGTATTGCGCGCGCACACGCGGTCGTAGCCTCGATTCTAATATTTTATTTTAAAGCAAACCACTGTCATTTATACCACTGTCACTGTAAAAAGTGCCATTTAGTTTTAGACGTTATCAATATACTTTTAAAGTGTAAAATTAATTACCGAGATTTCATTACACATTTTCATTCACTCTCCAAAATGTTTTATTTTGTTTAGACTTTATTGTTATCAAATTAAAGTTTAAAATTAAATGGCATTTCTTCAGAGTGTCAGAGCAGAATTGAGGACCAGAATAATGGGATTAATCCCACCGTCATTCCCACTGCTGTAACTCCTGTATACCAGGATCAACAGCAGTCACCCACGAACACACCTTTTTTTTTTTTTTTAAATATTTAGGACACGTCAATTTGACTTCACCTCGCCTGATGGTGAGCTGAAGGTAAAGTCTCAGGAAAGAGGGTCACGTACCATGTTAACAATGGTGGCACTCAGCTTGACGGCCTCATCAGAAGAGGATTGTCGTCGCAGCACCGCGTGACACCTACCGGTCCCACTAGTGCTGCGACCACAATCCCCCTGCCCGGCTATGCACTTGCTGACCCCTGAACGCAATGAAACCGAAATTGGATTACTATGGAGGGTGTTTCGCAATCGTGCATGGTGGTACCTACCCGGCCGAATTTTGTGACAAATTTGTGTCATCAAATTTCTACCACCAGTGAATACACCTTGGAATAACACTCGGGAAGACCCAGGGAAAGTTGAACTGTCTTGAAACCCGTATTGAAATTAATGAGACGTAAATTAGACGCTCTATCGCGTAGCGGCAGAGCATTCGACAGCTAAGTCACAGGTCGCAGGTTCGATTCCCGCTCATTGCAAATATGTATATTTGCATTGCTTTGGGTGTTTCTATGTATGATATGTAAGTGTACGTAACGGACTGCTGAGACGAGGACTCGAGTTCGATCCCCAGTCGCCCCGGGCACACACCTCTGACTTTTCGTAGTTATGTGTGCATTAATAAATGTTAATTATCGCTCGCTTAATAATGTGCCCGGTAGATGGCAATAGGCTCGCCCCCTATTACATTGAAACCTTAACATAACTGGCGAATCGTGGGTGTGTAAGACACCTCTGCCTACCCCTTCGGGGATACAGGCTAGAAGTTATGAAGAAGTTACTGTCCATATAAATAAAAGTGAATCGCCGAAATGTATGTATGCGCATAATTGTTTAGGAAAATTTAGTAAAGTCCACGGGTAAGGTGCTATAAAAAAAATTGGTGCTATTATAAAATTTTAAATTATGAATAGTTGTGGTTGTACATTGGAGACATTTAAAATACTTGGGTTATGTTAAATTAGCGAGACTGAACACTAATATTTTTTTTTTAATTCTTGGCAGTTTGTTCGCGATGGACGCAAAAACTACTAACGGATTTTGATGCGGTTTTCTCTGTTAGAAAGGTCTTGGTCAAACTTAAAATCTGCCGTATGTCTGAGTGCAATTGGTTAAGTATATAGAACTGGAGATATGATCAAAAAACGACAACCGACCTCCGCGTATGCGCAGCCGCGAGCGTTCGTCGGTTAGTTAGAAATATATTCACTTAACTTCCCTCCTCCTTCAGCAAACGGGAGACAATAGAGACCAATAGATAAATTAGGTTACGTATAAAAGACTTAAAGCACCACGGACTAAAATATTATGGCTCCTTACATGAACATTTGTTTTTTTTTTATATTTAGGACACGTCAATTTGACTTCACCTCACCTGATGGTAAGCTGAAGGTAAAGTCTCAGGAAACAGGAAAGAGGGTCACCATTACATACACGTACCATGTTAACAATGGTGGCACTCAGCTTGACGGCCTCATCAGAAGAGGATTGTCGTCGCAGCACCGCGTGACACCCACCGGTCCCAATAGTGCTGCGACCACAACCCCCCTGCCCGGCTATGCACTTGCTGACCCCTGAACGCAATCAAACCGAAATTGGATTACTATGGAGGGTTTTCCGCAATCGTGCACGGTGGTACCCACCCGGCCGAATTTTGTGACAAATTTGTGTCATCAAATTTCTACCACCAGTAAAATGATTCCATGGAAATTTACATGCACGCCTAGATTACCTCAATAGCATGTACAAATGATGTATCTTCTGTATCAAACATTGTCGCGACGCATCCATTGTAGTTTTTAACACGTTTCCAACTAAATGAAAGTAGGAAGCTGTGCGGAAAACTTGCACTAATTATACGCATTGATGGTGCACGGTGCATTTTTTGCCGTACACGTTGTTCACTGTGCTCGAACACATATTAAGGCGCATCACCGAGCAAATCGCTGCACAAGATATTTTTTAGACAACGGAAAAATAGAACGGACGCGCGTCTTTGTAACACCCCGCGCAGCCCTTAACCCCTCCCTCTCGGCAATGTTAAAGGGTGCGCGGGGTGTTACAAAGACGCGTCTAGGACCAAGGTTGCCAACTGTACGGGGACGATAGTTATGATTTTTTAGGGAAATGGCTTATGGGGGCCACCTTACACCCAAGACATATATAAATTTTGATAATTCCTTTAAATGGTATTATCTTCTTTTCCCTAATCTTGTACTGCATAAGTACTAATACATTTTCATTTTTGACTAGAAAAAAAAGGACTGTGTGGGTTATGAAACCACGGTAAAAGTGAAACTTTTTTTCACATTAAAGACATTTGACTAAAATTTTTTGGAATAGTATTCCATTAAGGGTATAAAAATCGCTTTATCAATCTTAATTTTATACTTAATAAATAACAACATTTACATTAAACACTGACTAAAACAAACAAAATAGCGTGGAGCACTGGCACAAATGAGTAATAGTCATAAACACTACACGGTCAGCTACTGCGAACTATAGGCGCCGCCATATTGGGTTTGGCTGCTATGACGAGCGCCTTTCACTTTATCCCTACTCCGCGGCCGACCGTCATGCGACATGCAACACACAGACGAAAAAGTTTGAGACGATGTAATAAAAGTTTCACTTTAGAAACATTTTTACTATAAGATTATTTATATAAAAAATTATACCAGTGAATATGTTATTTTGAAGTAACACAGTATAGTTTCAATCAAAAATCAATTTTAAATCCCTTTACAAACAAAACAAATTAAGTTTTATTGTTCTTTAAAGTGAATAATAAGTAATATTCATTAATCACATAAATGATAAAGATTCTTTTTAAGATGTTTATTGAATTTACGAGGTTTGATGTTATTAATACAATTATAAATACAAATAAAGGTCACAGGTTCAATTCCCTCTTAAGTGTTAACATTTCTATGAATGAATACATGTTTATTTGTCTGGGTTTTTACATGTATAATATGTATGAATTTGCAAAAGAAAATGTATCTATATAGTATATTTATCCATATTCTAGAACCCATACTACAAACTAGATACTTTATACTTTGGGTCTAGTTAGTGCTGTATGTCGTTCGTTTATAAAATTCGTTAGAAATAAAATAACTATTTCAGGTGATTTCACATAATTCTGCTCTTAAAGTACATATAATTTCAATCCTATTCACTAATTCACAAAGCTTGTAGGTATACAACTAACACTAAAAGATAAACAATTTACACACAACATTTTATAATGAACATATTGCCTGTTTTAATTTTCTGAGTCAAGTTATTCACAAAACTTCAATCAATCAATCATTTATTTTGCTAAACATGGGTACATAGTAGGGTGTTCCAACCACTGTCATACTGAATTTCGAAGTTCAAAATAGCGATGAACTGTAGCCCTAAAGTACCGAAACGCGATTCACGGTAGTGCGAAAGTGCGCCACATCGATACCCATAATTTCGAATGTTTTCTACCGCGAAGCACGGTAGTGCGAAAGTATTCCACATCGAGTCGCGTTTCACAGGGCTACAGTTCAGTGGTTTTCTTACATCACTGAAATCGGCAGGGTTAGGTTAGGTCAGGACTGTGACCACAAAAATAACTCGATGTGGAATACTTTCGCACTACTGTGCTTCGCGGTGGAAAACATTCATCAAACATTTCATCGCTATTTTGCACTTCGAAATTCAGTATGACAGTCTGTTAGAACTGTGGTTGTCCAATCCATGTTTTACCATGTAGGTGTGCAAAAGTGTTATGGTTAGTATGTTAATTATGGTTACTTTTTTTTTTTTATTTTTTTTTTACGTGCGGAAATCCCTTCGGATACCCCCCCGCTGGCCAGCGGGGGTAGTTATGTCGTGTCTCGACTAAAACCGCACGGTGTCCTCCCCAAGTGTCCGTTGCCGGCACCCCGGGTAAGCCCTAGAAAGGATAACCCAAGGGTTGCCGGCGGACTTTGGCCGCCACCGCGGCCTCGCCTGGTGGGGTCGGGTTTTATCCCGCTTCGGTTAGTTGGCAGGCATGTGTAGGGCACACACGACACGCCTCCGCCACGGCCTGCTTCTGTAAGGACGGCGAGACGGCCAACTGCCGCCCTCAGGCCCCGATCATGGAGGTCGGTAGTCCCGGGCGTAGATGAGTCTGCGTGCGTAACTCGGGGGCAAGGTTCTCTCCCGCTCCCTCTCCACCGTCTCTTTCGCGCGCATTACCTGCTCGCAGAAAGAGGCGTCGGCGTGCCACTTGCTCCCGTCGGAGACCACGGCCCTCACCATGGTCTCCAACGAGAGATCGTCCACGCCCAGGACCGCAACGAGATCCCGGCGTTGACTCGCCCACGTAGGGCACTCCACCAACGTGTGGAGCGCCGTGTCTTCGCCAGGATCCTCGCAGTGCTGGCACTGCGGCGTTGTCTCCCGGTGGATGCGCCACAGATACTTACCGAAACACCCGTGTCCGGTAACCATCTGGCACATCCGGTAGGAGAGGTCCCCATGGTCCCTCTCCAATTATGGTTACTTATACAAAATTCATTATAATACCTATAAATAATACATTTAAAAGCCTACATTTATAACACAATGGATATAAAATAAAGATTATTAGTTATTTTACAGTAGTCACCAGTACCATCTAAATTCAGAAAATTCAATAAGATCATGGCATTACATAAAAAAAAGAAAAGTTTAATGTCAATAAAAATGTCGCAAAATTTTTGCAAGGGAAAGTATCGATTACCTATTTACTGCTCTTGCGGCAAAAAAGCAATATATATTCAAGGACGTTAGCTCGGAGAAGCGTCTTAACAAGTACGTTTATCAGCGCCACGTTAGAATTATAAGGCGATTGATCAATCCATATGGACTATAATTTGTCTCTCACAGTCTTGGATGCTGGAGATAATTGATTGGTGACTGCGTGCAGTGTTATAGACTGTGTACTTGGCTGGACAGCTTTATACGTAGTTGAATTTATCTATACTAATATTATAAAACTGAAGAGTCTGTTTGTTTGTACGCGCTAATCTCAGAAACTACTATTTCAATTTGAAAAATTCTTTTTGTGTTATATAGCCCATTTATCGAGGAAGGTTTTAGGTTATATATCATCACGCTTTTACCCAGGAGAGCGGAGCAGTAACCATAAATGTCACCAAATCGGGCAAATTTCCACCACTTTCTTGTAGAAATAATAAAGTATATTTGGGATAAATGGGTGCTACGGGGATGCAGTCTGCCACGGGCGAAGCCGCGGGGGACAGCTAGTATATAATAGTTTGCTTACAGAATAGATGTATGGAGTACGAGCAAGCTAACTTTTTTTTTTGTAGGGCACGTCAATTTGACTTCACCTCGCCTGATGGTAAGCTGAAGGGAAAGTCTCAGGAAAGAGGGTCACCATTACATACACGTACCATGTTAACAATGGTGGCACTCAGCTTGACGGCCTCATCAAAAGAGGATTGTAGTCGCAGCACCGCGTGACACCCACCGGTCCCACTAGTGCTGCGACCACAGTGCCCGGCTATGCACTTGCTGACCCCTGAACGCAATCAAACCGAAATTGGGTTACTATGGAGGGTTTCTCACAATCGTGCACGGTGGTACCCACGCGGCTGAATTTTGTGACAAATTGTGTCATCAAATTTCTACCACCAGTAAAATTAAAGTGTATAACAACAAATGTATAACTGACGATTATTGAAAGTAAGAAGTCCTCCATGCCCAACATTGGGACTATAAATATACCCTAAAAATACCATTGACGTTTGTTTTACCCAGACGTGGCCAATTTAAATTATCCCTACGCCCCGTACACCTGCTTATCAATGGACGAAGCCCTGTAGCAGGCTTTCCTGTTGAGCTTGGGGGTCAAACGGCAGTCGCTACCGTAAAAGACAACCCAATAATCTTATAGGAGGAGTAGGACAGAGGGGACTTCAATGTACAAGATTAAAAGTGCATTTAAAACGTCAATATTAAAAAAAAAACGTGTCATACCATTTTCTTTTTCGTGTAGAATTCGCCGTGCATACCCCCCGCAGGCTAGCGGGGGCGATTCTGTCGGGCTTGAACCGGCTAAAATCGCACGCCGTCTCGGGTCTTCAGACGCCGGGGTGTAAGGTTGCCCATAAAGCATATCCCTCGCACCCCGACTGACCCTGGGCCATCTCCAGTGTCGAGATGGCCCTCCAGAATTTGTGTTATACCCATAGACACGTTATCTAACGGAGATAAAGTTGAAAATGCTACAAACAATTTACTGACGAAAGCCTCTATATTTCTATTATACAGCAATTTATATTTCGACCGATAATCCTTTGTGGCGTACGCGGCAGCGGTAGAGTATTCGACTGCAATCAGAGGTCGCTGGTTCGATTTCCGCTCATTGCAAATATGTATATTTCCATTGGTCTGGGTCTTTCTATGTATAATACGTTATTATTTATTAAAAAAAAAGGGTCTAGGTATGTTTATCCGCATTCTAGTTGTCTAATATTTTCTAGAATATTTACGCCCAGTGGCTTACGTAACGGGCTGCTGAGACGAGGTCTCGAGTTCGATCCCCAGTCGCCCCGGGCACACACCTCTGACTTTTCGTAGTTATGTGTGTATTAATAAATGTTAATTATCGCTCGCTTAATAATGTGCCCGGTAGATGGCAATAGGCTCGCCCCCTATTACATTGGGACCTAAACATAACTGGCGAATCGTGGGTGTGTAATACACCTATTCCTACCCCTTCGGGGATACAGGCGTGATTTTATGTGTGCGTGATTTATTTATTTATTTATTATAATGTGTCCTTGATTAAAAGACATCTTTGGTGGAGCAGTAGAGCGTTCGGTGGTAAGTAACAGGTCACGGGTTCATTCCAGCAAATATTTGTATGAATGAATATGTATATTTTCATTAGTCTGGGTTTGTATGCATAATATTTAAGTATTTATATACAATTATAAAACAAAGTCGTTTAAGTGATGACCGCGGGGGACTCGAGAACTGGTGGACCGATTTTCATACTGTGCGATTTTGGTTTTTTTGTTTTGCTGTAATCTATTTTTTGTGTGTTTCGGTAACTATCTGTGGCGCATCCACCGGGAGACAACGCCGCAGTGCTAGCACTGCGAGGATCCTGGCGAAGACACGGCGCTCCACACGTTGGTGAGTGCCCTGCGTGGGCGAGTCAACGCCGGAATCTCGTTGCGGTCCTGGGCGTGGACGTTCTCTCGTTGGAGACCATGGTGAGGGCCGTGGTCTCCGACGGGAGCAAATGGCACGCCGCCGCCTCTTTCTGCGAGCAGGTAATGCGTGCGAAAGAGACGGCGGAGAGGGAGCGGGAGAGAACCCTACCTCAAATTTCGCCCGGGACTACCGACCTCCATGATCGGGGCCTGAGGACGGCAGTTGGCCGACTTGCCGTCCTTACAGAAGCAGGCCTGCCAACTCACCGACGCGGGATAAAACCCGACCCCACCAGGCGAGGCCGCGGTGGCGGCCAAAGTCCGCCGGTAACCCTGGGGTTATCCTTTCGCGGGCTTACCCGGGGTGCCCGGCACGAACACCGTGCGGTTTTAGTCGGTTCATGCCCGACATAACTACCCCCGCTGGCCGGCGGAGGGGTATCCGAAGGGATTTCCGCACGTAAAAAAAAAGCATCTCAATTAAAAACAAACGAAAGTTTAATTGAATCGTTTACTCAATTTCAATTAGCATACAACACAGTGAACATGAATGAGCTATCAATCAAATATTTACTTGTGTGACGTAATCTAATAGTAATATTCTGTACAACAACTGTCTGTCGAACAAGATGGCACAATTCCAACAGCGGAAGTGTGACGTCATTTCCACTTTGTGCTTTCGATTGTACAGTCAACGACTGAAGTTCTAATAAGTCAGAGGTCGCCTGTTCGATTTTTGCTCATTGCAACTATTTCTACGCGTGAATACGTATATTTGTATTGGTCCGTGGTTTTACCCGCGTGAGTCCTTATCCCGTGGGAATATCGGTATAAAAATAAGCTATGTTATGTATATAGATACCTAGTGTGTGTATGTTTATCCACATTCTAGAACTCATGATAAGCTCTGTTTAGCTTGGCTCTAGATGTCGCTGTGTAATTGTGTCCTAGAACATAATCTATATATTAATAAGTGAAGGGAAAACTTTTTCTTATTTAGAAACCTTTTTCACATTGGATTAAATGTACCCATAAAATTGATGTAAGTAACCGAAATAAATTGCAACACTATTTTTAAACCGAGAATAAGGTTACCTACGTTATACGCGGTTTTTATCTTTATAATTTTTAATCTGAAGCTAAAATTTTCAATTTGTATCATCGATTAGTTCCGATCTTGAATTATGGAATAATGGAACAAGAAGTTCTAAATATGAATAAGTAATTCGATTGCAATCTGGCTGAAAATATACTGAGTAGTTTCTCATAGCGCGCCAAAAAGAGGTGAGTGACGTCATAAAATTCTGTCCCGATTAAAATCATCATCATGACAGCATAAGCTATCTAAAACTTGTACTATTGAAGTCCGGGGTCCGCTCTTGCCTTTTATGGAATGACTGCCATAACACCCCCCCCCCCTCTACCCCTGCCTAGATAAGATCCTCGTCCGTCAATCAGCGGGTGTACTGGCTTGCAGGTAAGGTTGGTTTGGGCCCCGAAGACCTTGGTATAACCCACGGTATAACACGTTATAATTATTTAGATAACTATTGCAATAATCGGACATTGAAATATTGATTTTTTTGGACAGAAAAATGTTTAGATTTGAATTTGACTACCTATGTGAGGTAGAGGCAAAGCCTCCATCTACGACGGGTAAAACCGCAGGGTATAGCTAGTACAGGATAAAGGCTGAAAGATGATGAAGAATGTCAGCCAGAGCCGGAAGTTGCACGTTTCGACTTAATCGAATTAGCTATTCATATTAAGAACTTCCTGTTCCATTATTTAATTAAAACATCGGAACAAATCGATGATTCAGAATGAAAATTAGAGCCACAGATTAATTATTGTAAAAATAAAAATTGCGTATAGCGTAGGCACAATGAAACAACATCGCGTATTTTAAACAAAATTGGCAATCTTTGATAAAAAAAAATTAGTCACTCAGGAATAAAGGGGACCATAATAGAAATCAATTATGCTAAAATGGAGGCCTTCAGCTTGACGGCCAAATCAGATGCTTTTTCACGTCACACTTAAGGGACCCGGAATTGTAATATACATAAACACAAGGATAACTTACTACTGCGCGTTACTTCAACACGGTTGGCAATCACCGATCATCTGGTCACCAAGACTATAATTGGAACTGTTAAAAAGTGTCTCAACGTCTGCGTAACATTTCTGTTTTGTTTTTGTTTCTTCGTAAAACAATTGCGTTGTCACTGATAGACCTTTCTGTCACAGTCGAAATAACAGGCCCACGGTTTTATAGTAAGCAGGTTACATACGACCAATAACTTCTATGTATATTAATAGGCTGGTTACAGCACAAAAAATGATATCGCTCCATCAATAAACCATCAAGTACGCGCAACTTTTTGTGGCTGACGTACTTATGACACTACAGATAGGTGTTAAAATTCATTAACTCATTTATCTAGCGTCCCATTCCAAATTCAAAATTCCTTCACACCTCACCGAGGAACCGTGAAACATTTTTTTTTCTGAATAGCTTCATAGCCTTTTCTCGACTCAGTTGGGATTGGCTTTACTACAAAATCGTAGAACTTCGAAATTCAAAATTCATTCACACCTCACCGAGGAACCGTGATACAATTTGTATTCTGAATCGCTTCATAGCCTTTTCTTAACTCGGGGTTGACTTAACTACCACGAAAAAAAACGGTAGAACTTCGAAATTCAAAATTCATTCACACGTCACCGAGGAACCGAGACACAATTTTTTTTTCTGAATAGCTTCATAGCCTTTTCTCAACTCAGTTGGGGTTGGCTTTAATACAAAACGGTAGAACTTCTAAATTCAAAATTCATTCACACCTCACCGAGGAACCGTGACACAACTTTTTTTTCTGAATAGCTTCATTCTCCGAGCCTTATCTCAACTCAATTGGGCTCAATTGGGGTTGGCTTTCAGTCTGAACGTCCGTCAAAACAGTAGAACTTCGATTTTTTCCGTAAAGTGACTGTCATCTGACATCCACAACCCACTGGAGAGATCGCAGTACTGTAGTATGAGCAAGTTGTCGGACGTTTTAGGGCTCCAACTACCCTTAACGAATGCCACAGAAGTTCGTATGGCAACCGGGACCGACATCGAAAAAGATAAAAATTAAATAAAAGAAAATAAAGATTTAAGATCGGAAAAAGAGAACATCTAGGACAGGACTTGAACCCGCGACCAGTCCCTTACAGGGGGAATGCTCTGACCAACTGTGCCACCTAGACACGTCCCAGATATTCGAAATTCTCCGATACATTAATACGTCTTTAGAAAAAAGTAAGCATACAAAATGCTTAAAAATTTAATTGAATTAAAAGTAAATAGTTTCACTTCAATAGATTTTTAGTATTCAAATTTTATAAATTACCAATGTTTATGACGACAATAATAAATCTATAAAGAATATTTATTTTTACCTTTATAATAAATATTGATGTCTTCTTCGAAGATCTGTAACAAGAAAAAAAAACAAATTGTTAGTTTATGTGCACGTTTGGCGAATAATAATGAAATATTATAGTCATGGTTAATTTTAGATGAGGCTCGAATGCATTAAAAACAAATTAACAAACTATATTCATGTTAGAATCATACAAATAAATAAAATTGAAATATCTGTTTGTAATATTAAAATAACAGATTTTTAATGATTGCACATGATTACTCATAACAAAAATTCAATTTTTTAAAATTTTGTCCGTCTGTCTGTCTGTCTGAAAGAGGTAATCTCTGGAATGGCAAGGCTGATTTTGACGGGACCTTCACTGGCAAATAGATAATGCTACAAGGCGTTACATAGGCTACTTTAATTTTAGAAAAATAATTAGGGATCCGCGCAAAAAAATAAAACCCACAAAATTGTGAATAAATGCAGATATACTCTGGAACGTCCGAGCCGAATTTGACACGATTTTCACTGGCAGATAGGTAATATTATATATGTAACATAGGCAATTTTTTTTTTAATTAGGGTTCCGCGCACACTTACTAAAGCTCTAAAAATCGAAAACCGCGCGGACGAAGTACTAGCTGTCTAGTACATAATTAAATAGAGTAATACCAATTCAAACCCTCATAGAGTCGTACACATATAATAAAGGCGCGTACGCAGGCGACATACAGGCTGTTATTATTATTATTATTTTATTAGGTACATTATTTTTCTTTCTTAGTTGTCGTGTCCATTATTTTTAATTTTAATCTGTTTTTTTAATTAATAATAATTCATTTATTGCTTGAACACGGTATACAGATGGTAATTGATTAAAAATTATTGTATCAATAATTAATTCCCATAACAAAATAAGAAAGACAATTCGGTAATAGACCTCCATAATCAAAAGTCAAATATTTTAAATATTGCAAAAAAATAAATTAAATGTCAGATAATTATCAATTAAGTACATGGCAGTTATTCGGATTTATCATAACAAATATATATCTAATATATCAGGAACAATTGTATTATGAAGATTTATAGCCAAATAACAACATAGTCAAAAGTCAAATATTAAGTATTGCAAAAAAGAAAATTAAATGTCAAATAAATTATCAATTAAGTACCCACATGTCAATTATCAGGTACAATATAAAATATTAACAAATTCTTCTGTCAATGCGCACCGAAACGGCAAGAGTGTTATGTATAATAATTGCTAAGTGTGTGTGTGTTTTACAAATGTATTTTTTATTTTTTTATTTCCTTTTTCCCTTCAGGATAAGCAGAGACAACAGCTCGTTATCTACTTCTGTTCTTATTTTTATCCGACTGCCAAGGAAGAGTTATGTTTTCACGCGTATCTTGTATTCATGTAATATTTTTTTACCTCATATCTTCTAAACAACTGTACGGATTTCGATGAATGAGGTCTGAAATGAAAGGGATTCATCTTCCGAGTGTCATATGGTACATAAATTGTGCGCCAAAAAAAAAATTTTTGGCGCTAAAATGTTTATTGTCAAAAAATATTTTCACTCAAACTTATCGAGTGGTGTTAATCAAAGTAGAGCTTTAAAAGTTAATTTAAAAAACAAACACTACTTATAAATATATATATTATGTATTAATGTAATTTGGAATGAGGAATGATAAATTATTCAATCATTAAACCTTTCATGTAAGCCCGCCGGTTTCGAGTGCTTTTTACCTTTCCTTTTTCAACACATCATCAATTTGCTCAGTGTATGTTCTGCGACGTCGACCTCAGCTTGCTTGCCCACTTGAAAGGCACCTTACATACTTGGTGTGTGATTCGCTCAATACTCATTCGTGATACGCGCCCAGACTACCTCAGAATACCCTTTTCAATTCTCGTTATAACATTCTCTTTTACAGCAAACATGAATAAGTATCATCAAAGATGTAGGCGAAAATTCAAGATACGCCAATAAAGCTGTTAGTCCATAACTCAATTGGTACCAGGCCATAACTTACTGAACCAATTCTAGATAAAGCCTTTTATATCAAAAACACTTATATTTATATATTGGAGGCAATTAAAATTCTATTCACGCTAACTCCTATTTATGGATAGTAGTCCCTTATCGCGGGGTCGACGACCATAGATAAGGACTATTAGCATACAAACATTTAAGACAGCTTAGGGATGGAATACGTGTTTCAAAAATAAATTCACTATTTTTTATCGATTCATAGGCACCGATTTAGTGACGCCTCGTTTTCAAACCGCGTGATTTCGATTCGATTAGAAAGAAAAACGTTAAAAGAACGGGCTACTTTTCCGTGAGGTGAGGCATGTTTAGTTTTTGTTTTTAATATGAATTTTATAAGTTCACACGTTTTAAAAACGTTGTTTTACTGGATTTTCACTGATGAATTCAGCCTTTTTTTTATACCACTCAGGTGACAGATAAACTCACGGCCCACCTGATGGGAAGCGGTTTTGGATTATAGGTATAAATAGAAAATATTTACAGTTTTATGCTCAGAGAGGATACTCCAATTGCTTCATTTTTTGTTCAGGTCGTTAAATCGTGTTTGTAATATTATATTTCAAGATTTTCTTCATAACCACAAGCCAGCATCAACCACAGGAATACGTGAACGCGATGAGTCATTACCATTTAAAAAAGGACGTTCAAGCATCCGCCATATTGGTTTTTTGTACTATTTTATACTGAATGTCAATGACATGAAAACATTCCGTTAACTTTTGTATATCACTAAGATGGGCAGCAAGCACAGGGTCCGCTTATTAAGGGGTTTTCAGATGTACCAGCATCTCTAAACATTCTCACTTAACTGATACCACACTTCCCAAGGAGGTTTAGTTAGTCATCCCGACGGGATAGGTCATATTCAGTATTTTGATTAACATACTTTCATACAAAGAATTTATGAGAACCTCTCACGCTGAGTAAAAAATACAAAAACATGTCAACAAAAAACACAAAAATACAAAATAGGTCCACGAAAAAACACAAAAATACAAAATATGTCCACGAAAAAACACAAAAATACAAAATATGTCCACGGAAAAACACAAAAATACTTTACATTTCCAGTTTAATTAGTCATCATCATAGTGGTTTACTAGTTGCGTCCATAGTTTGCACTGTGGACCCCAAGGTCCGCTTAATTTCATTGATTGGTATATCGGCTTTTTTGTTTGTAGGGCCTTGTGCGCGTCTTATTTAAGTTTTATGGAACTTTGGAGTCTTTAAAATTAAAATTGACAACCCTAGTTGCAATCTTGCAACCATAAATAATCCTAGCTTGTATAGTGAGGATAACTGTGCAGTTTTATAGTTCACCCGCTATGGTTTGCCTAACGGTGATGCGGACCTTTGCCTGAATGGCGGTCACCTATATAATTAAAATCAATTGCCATAAATTTAATGTATATCCGAATATTACTAGCTGTTGGCATAACGTTAAATAATTAAGGTCACTATGGTGTAGCATAATCTTTTATTTTTAGCACAAAAAACATATGTTACATATGACATAACCGAAGGTCACGACGATCTTATGAAGAAGAGAAGTGGCCATTGTTAATTAAATGTAAGGTACATTAAAAAGTATAAGTTAGTGGCTGTGCTACCAACACGGGCTGCATAAGCATTTTTCTATTTTAAAATAACTCAAAGTCAAAGTCAAAGTCTTTATTTTTCAAAATAGTGCAACGTAATTACATCTTCTTGACGTCAATAATTGCTTAATACTAAGTTTACCACCGCTTCCTAGGCGCTAGTGGAGAAGAAACGGCGCAACAAACTCCACTGCGGCATTTTCGAGACGTCAGCTTATAATAGTGATTTCTTAAGACTAAATATGGACGAATGTACATTTTTGTCTCGTTATAATAAAATTTAACCCAAGTTAATCGTTCAAATAATTGAAAAAAGTTAAAATATGGTAAAAAGGTCGCGTGCCTACTACAATACTATGCTGTAGTTGTAACATTTTAGCATTTTAGGAGGAGCCTGCACCATGCTCAAACCAGACATTTTTGTCTTTAAGATAATCATCTGTCCTATAGTATGCTTTTTTACATAGGGTGGTCTTACCAAAGGTTTTAAATTTATTGTCAGGCATACCAAGGACCGATTCAGGCAATTTGTTATAAAAGCGTATACCTTCCCCCCTAAAAGAATCACTAACTTTGCTAAGCCGATAACATGGAAGGATCAGTTTATTTTTATTACGCAGATTTCTGTCTGTAATGTCACTTACTTTTGTAAAATTGGATATATTTTTCCTGACATACAGTGACAACTAACATTAAAAAGCGGCCAAGTGCGAGTCGGACTCGCCCATGAAGGGTTCCGTAGCAGCAAGTAACATAGTAATGTGTTTTTTTTAAATTTTATATTTGAGTTGATTGAATGAAAGGTAAATTGCGGTTTACGATTTATGACTTATTAAAAAAAAACTATTCACTAGATCTCGTTCAAACCAATTTTCGGTGGAAGTTTTTTTTAGTTTTATCATTATCTTATTTTAGAAGTTACAGGGGGGGGGACATATTTTACCACTTTGGAAGTCTCTCTTGCAAACTATTCAGTTTAGAAAAAAATGATATTAGAAACCTCAATATCATTTTTGAAGACCTATCCATAAATACCGCACACGTATGGGTTTAATGAAAAAAAAAGTTTTGAGTTTCAGTTCTAAGTATGGGGAACCCTCAAAATTTAATGTTTTTTTCTATTTTTGTGTGAAAATCGTAATGCGGTTCACAGAATACATCTACTTACCAAGTTTCAATGCATAGTTATTATAGTTTCGGAAAAAAGTGGCTGTGACATACGGACGGACAGACAGACAGACATGACGAATCTATAAGGGTTCCATTTTTAGCCACTTGGCAACGGAACCCTGAAAAATCACTATATCTACTATATACACAATAGCTACTTATTTAAATCAACATTGATAATCATAATCAACTAATCTGATTACACATCACTATTTCAGCCCGGGGCGCTAAAACGCTTCCTACGTTCTAAAAGGTCAATGCCCCGTTATCCACTGATCGCTGTATATCATTCTGGTGATAATTATAGCTCACTAGTGTTGTAATTATTCCTTAAGGGGTGGAGATAATTGGTAGATATCAACAAATTCTTTGGGCCTTTATTATCAGATCACTACCTAGTAGGGGCGCCTCCTCCTTCTTTCAATCAATATTGAACCGATAATAGTACCTTTTTTTTTGTTTTTTCCTTGCGGAAATCCCTATAATATAAAGTACTGTCGGTACTAGTACTAAATATCTATTCTTATTTTTGTATATTTGTGGTATAGGTAGTAAAATTATAGCAGTTCAGTAGGTATATGGGGGCAGGATAGTAAATTGTATAGAAGCGAACATCGAAGCTATTCAGAGTTCCATCGAGCCCTAATATGTCAGTGGAGAACCGAGTTCTAAATTACCAAAGGGAAAGTTTATGTTAAACTATGCAATGACCAGGTGAGTCTTCAGTACCGGTAATTCTAATTGAGTTTCTTTTTAAATATCCTGTGTAATCTGTTTTATTATTTCCATAATAGAGATTCCAGTGACTTCCAGTGACTAAAGGTAACACTGCCGCGCGATAACATCAAGGATTTTATCAATTCATTAATTAATGGTTTCTGTATTTATTACCAAAATATAAACGAAGATACTATATCTTAACCATTTCCGTAATCTTGGCCGTGAGTGGAATTAAAGCGAAGGTTTCACAAAAAATGCGATTTCATACAAACAACCAATTTAATGTAGGGTATGATGTACCCCGCCGGGGTGCGAGAGAAATGCCTTATGGGCCACCATACACCCCGGCGTCTGAAGACCCGAGACGGTGTTTGGTTTTAGTAAGTTCGAATCCAACATAACCGCCCCCACTGGGCGGATTTCCGGTTGGAATATACCCTGCCAAGACCTTCAGGGACGAAGCCAACCTCACGTGCTAGCCGGTATATATACTGATTAACGAAAGAGGATCTGGCGCAGGTTTCCTTCTTTGCATTGGGGGTTTAGAAGGCAGTCGCTCCCGTAAAAACCAATATATGCCAAATCAAGAGAAAGACTAGGAGAGCGAATCCAAAGTGCAAGCTTTGGATGCAACCAGGACTAATGATGATGATAAAAAGGCAGCGTAGCTAGAGTTCAAAGTCCACTTAGTTCCCTGGCAACGCTAGTAGCCGTGAAGTAATCGCGGTTTCAATCGGTTCGATTCTGACATACCCACCTCACTGTTAGCTCCGACAAGATGAAGTTTAGGGATATTCGTACGTAAAAGAGGTAAGTATCCTTACAAATAAAGAGAAAATACGACTCGTATTTTTTAATACAAAATCGGGTATATTTACTAAACCTGTCTGCGTGAAAGCAATTTCACCATGATGCCTATAGTGATTACATTCCACTACTTGCTGTAAACATACACTTACTTTTACGATGTGATGAAACTAAGATATGGACAGCATGCATTGCGAATCCTACCAGTCTTATATCTGCAAGATGCAGTGAAAGTTTTTCGCATTAGCTTTTTGTAGATAGTGTGATAGCGAAATATTTCCAGTTATCAGCTTTTCTCGTTGGTTGTACCTAACTTTTTAGTTGGTAACTGTTTTTTTTTTCATAATCACATGTATGTATGACTAGCTGTCCCCGCAACTTAGTCTGCGGGGAGTTAGATCCCGGTTTAATTTTTTTTTCACTAAACCCTAATCCTTCCTTTTCTAAAATAAAAGTAGCCTAAGTTACTGGTTATAATATAATTTGACCAAGTTTCACTGGCCGTGGTCACAGGCTGACCAATAATAATTGAACAAAGTTCAGGCACTTTGATATAACTTTACACTTACCATCATCTAAGTCTGCCAAACCATGGCTACTGAAAAGCAAGAAAAACCGAAATACTGTAAATTTGAAACATTTAAAAGAAATCAGGATGTAATTCATTAAAAATAGTTAAAATTTAATGAATTTAATTACGCGAAAACAACATTGCACAACCGATAATACTGACCGTATCTATCAATCACCTTCAGGGCAGAAACTTCTCAGCAAGAAAAATTGTACCTACCAACCTACCTATGGTAATCAGTTTTAATGTTTCGAAACAGCCTCGCGACCCAAAAACGCCATTTTAAAGTAATTATTTGCACGCACGTTTGTATACACAATTTAATTATTTTACGTAAACTTGCTGAATAGAAACGCACGCATTAGAACCTTGTATAAATTCAAGGTTTGTCAAGTACCTACTTCCTAGAGCAAAAAAAAAGGTTAACTAGACTTTTTGTGCCGATTATAATCAATTAAAACTGTATATATTTTGGTCAGAGCATTCTATTTTTAGATTTTTTTTTCGTCTCGTGCCTTCCTCCCTCCACACAACCATAGTATAATAAGAGAACAGTAGGTTATCTAAAGCCCCTCGGCAAGTTAATTACATAGTCTGCATTGGCGCTTAGGGTTGTCACGTTTATGTTTATAATTATTAGCAGCTCTAGATTTTTAAGCCCCGGCGCTAAAACGACGGGGTGTTATAAGTTTGACGTCTGTGTCTGTCTGTGTGTGTGTGTCTGTCTATGTTGAACCGATTTTGTTTTTATTTTATTTTATTTGAAAGGTTAATTAGTCGGAAATGATGTTAGCTATGTTTGTTAAAAATCGGTAATAAATGGCTGCCGCCACAAAATGGCGGATTATATTTATTTTTCACAACTCCCTCAATGTGGGTATCAAATAAAAAGGCTTAACTAGTAGCTAGTAATACAAATTTCTATTCCAAGATGGTCGCCACTACAAAATGGCGAATTACCTTCATTTTTTTTTCACAACTTCCTTAATATGTGTATCAAATGAAAGTGCTTGAACAGTAGAACAATGTACATTATAACAGATTTTAAATCCAAAATGGCTACCGCCACAAAACGGTGGATTTCAATTTTTTTCAGAACTCCCTCTTCTTCATTCAATATTGAATGATATTGAATGAACTTATTATACTGTGACACAACAGACCGCCATTTACTTATATCCAAGCTCTTGGAGGCCCAAGCCAACCTCACCAGCAAGCCAGTACACCTGCTGATCAAGAGACTAGGCTCTGGTGCTGGCCTTCCTCTCAAGATTGGGGGGTCTTTTTTTTTTTAAACTGTCACCTCTCGTTTTAAGTCAGAGCTCATTGTATTACAGTAGGATTTTTACTCGTATCTTGCTAATTTTTCGAAGACCCACTTTGGGTAAGCAGGCCAAGATGAAGGCGTGTCGTGTGTGTCCTACCTATGCCTGCTAAATTACCGACGCGGAATAAAACCCGACCCCATAGCCGAGGCCGCGATTGCGGTTAAAGTCCGCCGGTTACCCTGGGGTTATCCTTTCGAGGACTTACCCGGCGTGCCCGACAATGGACACTTGGGGAGGACAACGTGTGGTTTTAGTCGATCGGATTCCGACACGCCTATCGTTGGCACCGATGGGGTGAATCCCGGGGGGTCTTCACACGTAGGGGGGGGGGGGCTGGGGTTATCCTTTCGAGGGCTTACCCGGGGTGCCCGGCAACGGACACTTGGGGTGGACACCGTGCGGTTTTAGTCGAGACACGACATAACCACACCCGCTGGCCAGCGGAAATCCCTTCGGATACCCCCATCCGAAGGGATTTCCGCACGTAAAAAAAAAAAAAAAAAAGTAGGTAGGGGTTTGGTCGGGGTGTGTGTTGGGTAACCTCCTAGAGTGTCGCTCCGATCCCGCTGCAGTCCGGGGGGAACGGAATCGGAGCGGCCGGTACACCCTGGGCGGCGGTCAATGGCTTCCCCTTCACCCCTTCATAGGGTTGGCATTGATCGTCGGCCAATACCCAACGTGGCGGGAACACATCGCTCTCCGTACTCCTCTGCTTTCAGAGGAGACAGGATGAGCGATGCTGTTAGTGGTGAGATGGCCCAGGGTCAGCCGGGGTGCGAGGGATATGCTCTATGGGTAACCTTACACCCCGGCGTCTGAAGACCCGAGACGGCGTGCGGTTTTAGTCGGTGCAAGCCCGACATAACCGCCCCCGCTGGCCGGCGGGGGGGTATCCGAAGGGATTTCCGCACGATAAAAAAAAAGGTAGGGGTTTGGTTTATTGATAACTTATTTTAGTTATTTCTGTACATTTCCTCTCTTATTATCTACTATTTCTTTATTTTACATTTATTTATCTTACTAGCTATTAGACTTGCTTGATTTAAGAAAAGGTTAGGGGGTCAGATGGTTGTCGCGCCCATCCAGATAAAAGGACACTGGGCTCCAAACTAGGTAATAATGCAGTAAAATAGTGGTAGTGTATTCGACTGCTACGACAGAGGGCGCGGGTTCGATTCCCGCTCAGTGCAAATATTTGCATGCATAAATATGTATATTTGCATTGTTCTGTGTGTTTCTATGTATAATACGTATGTATTTACAAAAAAAAGTATGTAAGTATGTTCATCCGCATTCTGGAACCCATAACACAAGCTAGTTAAACTATGCTTACTTTGGGTCTAGAAAGCGCTGTGTAGAATGTCGTAGAATAATATAATATAATAATATAATTAATAAAAATGAAATGTTGCAACAAAGACCATTAAGTTTGCGTGTATTGATTGCAGATTGGTAAAGCAATAAGTATATACAAAATAACTAATTATTAAGAATAAAAATAAGTGGCCATGACTTTATTGGCAGAATTATTCTCATAAATGCTAATTGCATTAAATGGTGGCAAGAATTATGAAAAACTTGATATAGCCCCACTCAGACCTCAGGATGCAAGCCAACCTCACCTGCAACCGCACACGTGCTGATTGACGGACGAGGCTCCGGCGCAGGATTTCCTTGGGGGTAGAGCGGCAGTCGCTCTCATAAAAGTTGTAGAAGTATACCAAAACAAAAGTCAGAAAAGGAGTAGTCGGATACAACCGGGAACAACACAAAGACAATGAATTGTTGTTAGTAAGAATTATGTTAACTTCGTTGAGCTGAGTGACACGAAGTCGAGCGAAAGCTCATCATACCAGACTTCAGGATTTTCTTTGTCACAGGTCTCCTCCTAAACTACTAATCCAATCACAACCAAATTTGGCATGATTAAAGAGGTCAATCAGAGGAAGGTTTATGGATATATTTTGAAAAAATTAATGCTACTACAGAGGAATGATCACCGTTAAAAAAATTCCAGATGGAATTACATAATAACCGCTCGAGACACTGTGACCAAACTTTACACGCTCAGAAAGCATGTCCACAGTTGTGACTTTCAAAAAGAATTTTCAAAATCGGACTTGCCACGGAAGAATTATCACTGTTCAAAATTTTCAAAATTTGATTCACGATGTCTCACTCAGCTCAACATTGCAAGCAGCGATTCGCCTTGCAGACCTAGATACCTTATCCAACCAAACGCAAATAATAATAAATAAATAAATATTCTGCAACATTCTAAACAGCGCTATCTCGACCCAAAGTAAGCATAGCTTAACTAGCTTGTGTTATGGGTGCTAGAACGCGGATAAACATACTTAGATACATTTTCTTTTTTAAATACATATATATTATACATAGAAACACCCAGACAAATGCAAATAGACTTATTCATGCATACAAATATTAGCACTGAGCGAAAATCGAACCCGTGACCTCCGAATTATTGCATGCACTACCGCTACGCCACAGTATGTACTTCTTCATCCAAGCGCGCCAACCCCGATTGCATACAAAACTTGCACTTCGGAGCCCAGGGTCCGCTTACTTGAGTCTAATTTCCATAATTTTACTTTGTAGGACTTCTTTATACCACTTAGGTGGCAGTCAAGCACACGTCCTGCCTGATGGGATCTGCACTAGCGCTGCCAACGCTGTAAAAACTTTCTAAAGCCCTTCTTGAAGAATCCCATATTGTAGTTGCTTGGCAAAACAGTAGGTCAATGACTTAGACAAGCAGTTGAAAACAAAAAGCGTATCACACTTCGGGGGTGAGGCGACAACGGGTGAGGGGTACGGGACACCTCACCATAGATTCAAGATTTTGGCGCCCCTACAGAGTCAGGTGATGATCTCATTTCAAATCGGATAAAATAAATTTATAATACTCTGTGGCTATGACAGCAACAAGAAGTGGCGCCAAAGTTATGTACAGTAGCGTCCAAAAACCTAACATAACTTCACGCCTGTATCCTCAAGGGACTGGCAGAGGTGTATTACACACCCACGAGTCGTCAATTATGTTAAGGTCCCAATGTAATAGGATGCGAACCTATTGCCATCTACGGGCATATTATTAAGCGAGCGATAATTAACATTTATTAATGCACACAAAACTACGAAAAGTCAGAGGTGTGTGCCCGGGGCGACTGGGGATCGAACTCGAGACCTCGTCTCAGCAGTCCGTTACGTACGCCACTTGGGTATCACCGCTTTTTGCCAAAAATCTATTATTCTGAACAGCCAGTCATAGAAGTCATTGCAGTAGGGAGACCATTTCACAGCCTAAATTTTGTCACTGTGCGCCCCGTTTAATGTCTTATAAACTTACATATAAAACCTAAGAATTTTATATCCAGTTAGATACAGTCTGCACTGAGTGCTGGGTTCCGTTATTTGAGCTCGGCTTGTCTCTACCGGCGACATAGTGTTAACGGCTAAGCGGGCGACATGACAGTTAGATTCGCGCCCTTTTTCCTTGTAACACCACACCATAGATAAAATAGTGACGTTAGAAATGCAATAGAGTTCTATAATTAAGTCTAGGTCTGTGCTTGCATGAAAGGTTTAATGACCGTAGAGGTAGCTCGTGAAGTATGTAAGAACAGAAGCAGATGGTGGGGTGTTGCCTCTGCCTACCCCGAAGGAGAAAGTTTTGAGTATATGTGTATATGTATGTATATGATGACCTGTGTGGCGTCACAGTAGAACGTTCGACTATCAAGTCAGAAGTCGCGGGCACGATTCTCGCTCAGTGCAAGTATTTAAATGGATGACTGTATATTTGCATTGGTCTGATTATTCTATGTATAATATACTGCTATTTACAAAAAAAAAAATCAAAGTATATTTATCCACATTCTAGAACCTACAATACAAGTTAGATGCTTACTTTGGGTCTAGATAGCGCTGTGTAGAAAGTCGTTGAACACATTAGAATAATATCTACATTACAATGTTAAGTTAGGGTCTAGATAGATAATATGTCATAGATTTTTTTTTTTAAATATATTTAGGACACGTCAATTTGACTTCACCTCGCCTGATGGTAAGCTGAACGTGAAGTCTCAGGAAAGAGGGTCACCATTACATACACTTACCATGTTAACAATGGTGGCACTCAGCTTGACGGCCTCATCAGAAGAGGATTGTCGTCGCAGCACCGGGTGACACCCACCGGTCCCACCAGTGCTGCGACCACAATCCCCCTGCCCGGCTATGCACTTGCTGACCCCTGAACGCAATCAAACCGAAATTGGATTACTATGGACACAGAATAAATAATAGTACAAGTCTATGGAGGGTTTTTCGCAATCGTGCACGGTGGTACCTACCCGGCCGAAAATGGTGTCAATTTTGTGTCATCAAATTTCTACCACCAGTTTTTTTTTATTTATATTTTTTTTATTTATTTTTTTATTTGCCTAAAAAGGTAGCGTGACAAATAGTTCCCAGTCACCCACTTAGTGTGGTAACGGCACAAAATAGTATCCCATTAAATGAAGTTAATCACTTCTATTTACACGGTCTTATGGTCGGCCGACCTCCGCCACTAAGTGGACTGAGGTTAACGGTATCACTACATATTATAAAACAAAGTCCTCCACCGCGTCCGTCTAGCTGTCGGTCTGTCTGTCTGTTCGCAATAAACTCAAAAACGACTTCACCAATTTTCATTCTGTTTTCACTAATGGATAGAGTGGTTCTCAAGGGAGGTTTTTAGTATATAATTTGTCAAGATTTTGTATACATTAAATAAATAAATAAATATTGTACAACATTCTACACAGCGCTTTCTAGACCCAAAGTAAGCATAGTTCAACTAGCTTGTGTAATGGGTTCCAGAATGCGGATAAATATACTTATATACATTTTTTTTTGTAAATACATACATATTATACATAGAAACACCCAGACCAATGCAAATAGACATATTCATTCATACAAATATTTGCACTGAGCGGGAATCGAACCCGCGCCCCCTGTCGTAGCAGTCGAATGCACTACTACGGCACAGAAGCCGTCATGGCTAAATATGATTGGCTTATTTATATACAATGGCTAAAATATAATGATATTATTGTTGGAGTTGTCGGAGCTTTCAACGAAAACGCTGCCTAAACTCTTTGAGATATAACAAAATGATGTATGGTGGAAATGTGTATCTTATACAGATTGTGGTGGTAGAATAGCGTCCCATGGGTAGCGGGAACGGAATCAAAATTCAACGCTGGTGAAGCCGCGGGCAACAGCTTGTAACATATAAATTTGGTTTTTATCGCGACATCGAGTAAAGCTGGGGTGAACAGGACCCTACCAACATCCTGGAAGCCGAAGCCAACCTCACCTGCAAGTGAGTGCACCTGCTAAACAACGGACGAAGCTCTGGCGCAGGCGCACCTCTTCGATGGGAGGCCAGACAGCTATCACTGCGCAAAAAACTGACATATACCGTGATAGCTCGACGATTGAAATTTGCCGTTTCGTTTCGGTCGCCCCGAGACATATATAATATATCGGAGAATTTCGAATATCTGGGACGTGTCTAGATAGCTCAGTTGGTCAGGGTATTCCCCCTGTAAGAGACTGGTCGCGGGTTCAAGTCCCGTCCTAGATGTTCTCTTTTTCTGATCTAAATCTATAGGAAAAGTTAGCATACTAATTGCTTAAAAATTTAATTGAATTAATGTGGCGAAGTAATCAAAAACCAATGTTTAAAAATGATTGTGATCATTCATTGTTTCCGTAGTTCACAAGAATGACGGTAGATGGCTCCAGAGTCGATCCGAGACGTATATAATATATCGGAGAATGTTTAAATATCTTTCGTTAAAACTTATAACGTAGAAGTATTTCATACGCAAAAACAATCCATTAGTAACAGAATTAGCAAAAAATGGTTCCTAATAGTTCCAATTTGTGACTCAACAAGTCAGGCAAGGGTTAGTAAAAAAATTAAGTTCTAAGAAGCAAAGATTAAAACTATTGTGTTTATTTTTTGTAACCGAGACACTGGCACGGCTTCTTTTCGCTTAATATACAAGATGTATAACACTACTGGCAACACAATAGCGTAAATAATGCATTATGTCATTTATACTATTATAAAATTGTAAATTAGTTGTCTCTGTACATTGGAGATATTTAAAAAAACTTGGGTTACGTTAAATAAACGATTCTGAACACAAAAATATTAGTTTTGGAATTCTTGTCTGTTTATCTGTTTGTTCGCGACGGCCGCAAAAACTACTGAACGGATTTTGATGTAGTTTTTCCATTGGAAAGGTCTTGGTCAGACTTTAAATCTGCCGTGTGTTTGATTGCAATTGGTTAAGTAGAACCGGCGATATGACCAAAATACGATAACCTACCTCCACGCGGTCGAAGCCGGGAGTATGAGCTGATGCCCGCGAGCTGATATACCAATAAATCGATACGCCAAACATCTCCAAGTGTTGCGCCCGCGCAGATCCCCGGTCACCGACCTAAGGTACGCGCAGGTACGCGTGTACCTGCGGCATTTATTTAGCAATAGTACAGCAACATTTTTCTGAAAGGGGTACGTGACAGAGTGGCGATTGGCCGAATATCGACGCTTAACTGTGTTGTCACGGTCTGTTCTGCCAAAGAATAGGCGTTTATAAGTGCTTTTATTATAAGTATTTACTAAACAATTCCTTTTTTAGACTGCTGGGGTAACAAAGAGGTACTAGGCCTACTTGGTGATAAGTAGTTATGGTTGCCAATGAACGCTTGCAACATAAACACATAACATAAACTCACGCCTATATCCCCGAAGGGCTAGGCAGAGGTGCTAGCACCCACATTTCGCCAGTTTATGTTTAGGTCCCAATGTAATAGGTGGCGAGCCTATTGCCATTAACCGGGCACTTATAAACCTGCGATAAATACACGCATAACTTCGAATAGCATCGAAAAGTCATTGGTGTGTGCCATGGTAAAACCTGGGATCGAACCCGAGACCTCTTCTCAGCAGTCCATTACCCATACCACTAGGCTACCGCGGCCTCTTAGGAAATATTTAATTAAGCCCAGTGTCAAGTTATTCGCATATGAATTCAATGCCACGTTTTCGTCATTTAGTGAAGGTCAAGTAAAGTCCTTCATAGTCATAGTACCAGTTAGTGTTGCCCTAGTAAAGTAGTGGGAGCTTTACTAAAGGCTTCTTTGGAGTTTTGGAAACAACATGGAAAATTACAATTCACTGTAAATATGCAACTTTCCTACTCTTGTGCGTGTTGTCGAAGACGTTATATCTAAAAACCCACCATTTTTACACATAAAAACTCGAAATTACACAAATTTTAGAAAATGAAACACTGCCTCGATGCGTCTTTTCCCGTGTTGGCGCCAGAACTCCCCCATTATTTCATTAATGTCATTATAACACATGCACATACTTACGCAGCTCTAAAGATCTTGGGGCAAATCTTTGGAATATAAATTGTAAAGTGAAAATACCAATCCTATCCTTTGGAAGATTGTTGATGATTTCAAATCATCTCTTTCACAATTTTTATCAGCAATTAGGTAGAAATACAAGATAAAATTGGAATGTAAAGAATGTACCATAGATACGTAACCACCAAAGATAAGCTGGTCTCTTTTTTAATCAATACTTTTTAGGGTTCCGTAGCCAAACGGCTAAAAACGGAACCCTTACAAATTCGTCATGTCTGTCTGTCAGTCCGTCCGTATGTCACAGCCACTTTTTCCGAAACTATAAGTTCTATGCTGTTGAAACTTGGTAAGTAGATGTATTCTGTGAACCGTATTACGGACTTTTACACAAAAATAGAAAAAAAACAAAAATTTTGGCCCCATACTTCGAACTGAAACTCAATTTTTTTTTTCATCAGACCCTTACGTGTGTGGTATCTATGGATAGGTCTTCAAAATTGATATTGAGATTACTAATATAATTTTTTTTCTAAACTGAATAGTTTGCGCGAGAGACACTTCCAAAGTGTTAAAATGTGTGCCTGTAACTTCTAAAATAAGAGAATGATAAAACCAAAAAAAATATATGATGTACATTACCATGTAAACTTCCACCGAAAATTGGTTTGAACGAGATCTAGTAAATAGTTTCTTTTTAATACGTCATAAATCGTAAACCGCAATTTACCTTTCATTCAATCAACTCAAATATAAAAATTTAAAAAGAAACATTATTTATTATGTTACTTGCTGCTAAAGAACCCTTAATAGCGAGTCCGACTCGCACTTGGCCGCTTTTTTAATCAATACTTTTTTATTTTTGTAGTGGGTCGTAATTAAAATGGGATTACAGAATAGTTTTTAAGCAAGATGGAATATTTACGTAAGCGGGCTTTGAGGTTTAACTTTATACGGGCTCTACAACATTTAAAATCTCAGGTTATTTAAAATATTATAGAGAACAAATGTCACTACGAATCGGCACTGATGGGCAGTACGCCATGGTAAGGGACTTTTATGGGATAAAAAGAAATAGTCCTCAAAGTCATGACCATAAAATTTAAATTTAATTGTATATTATTAGTATATAAATCTTAAGGCTTCCACGGCCGGCGTTGCATGAAGAATATACTGCTTCCGGGCTCTTTGGTCGTGGTCCATCGGAAACTTGTATTCCACACGTTTCGTCGATCACTGCGGTCGACATCTTCAGTGGTGCAAGTTTCCGATGGACCACGGCCAAACAGCCCGAAAGCAGTATATTCTTCATATTATTAGTATGTTAAAATCATCTTAGCCGGAGGCGTGTCATATGTGTCCTACACACGCCTGCCAACTCACCGACGCGGGATAAAACCCGACCCCACCAGGCGAGGCCGCGCTGGCGGCCAAGGCCCGCGGGTAACCCTGGGGTTATCCTTTCGAGGGCTTACCTGGGGTGCCCGGCAATGGACACTTGGGGAGGACACCGTGTGGTTTTAGTCGGTCCGATTCCGACACGCCCACCCCATCGTCGGCACCGATGGGGTGACGACACCGGGTTTGTACACGCTAAAAAAAAGCGCTGTTCGCGGTTGCATCCGAGGGTTTCACCTCAGAGTCCAGGGTCAGCTGACTCCTTCTCCTCCATAAACGGCCTATTTAGGTGAAAGCGACTGCCTTCTGACCCCCCAACCCCAAGAGTAAAGCCTGCGCCAGAGCCTCGTCCGTCAATCAGCAGGTGTACCGGCTTCCAGGTCATGTTAGCTTAGCCCCGAAGGTATAAGAGGGGTCCCATCAAACTGAATTTTCAGTATACAGTCAGCGACAGACTAAAAGTTGGTCAATACTTAGATACTTACAAACATTTGAACCAATAGTGGATTTTTAAGTACTTTTATAATCCCCAGAGTACAAAATGAATGTTATGCATGTTATTTTTATCTTATACACGGGATAGCCGCTTACAAACTCGGATACTCCTTTGCAACCACAAATCTGATTTCAACAAAATTTGGCATGGTCATAACGACAATCTAGGGGCATGTTTTGAGACCATTAAATTAAAAATCGGACATACCATTGAGGAATTATTCCCGAAAAACAAATTTACATATTTTAATTTTGACATAAAAATACAAAGGCGTTTTAAAAATCTATTTTTTTCGTTATTGAATATACGGCGAAGCCCTGTTCAGTTTTTTTCGAGAATGCGGTTGCGCCTATTTCTCGTGAATTAAATGCTCGCTCAGCTCAATTTTCTTGCGATCGGCTAACTGCATCGCATCCCTAGTTTTATGAAAGGGTTAAGAGCTAAGTTGATCAATAGATTACAATTTGTTAAGCGACTTCTGTCGTTGACTGTACTTTTATAATCCCCGTAGGACAAAGTTAATATTAAACATGTTTTATTTATGATTTTACTAACTTTTGCTTCACCCGCGTTGAATTCTGATCCCGTTCCCGCTACCCATGGGAGCCTATTCCACCACCACAACCTATATAAGATACACAATTCCACCTACATCAATTTGTTATATCTCAAAGGGTTTAGGCAGCGTTTTCGTTGTAGCTCCCAAACGGCTTATTTCTTTCCGACACCTCCAATAACTATCTTTATATTCTAGCCAACAGTATGTTAACAAAGAGTATGAAAATCAGTGCTAAGTGATCTATAGATTAATTTTTTTTTACTTGTTGATACCTTTTTTTTCGTGCGGAAATCCCCTCGGATACCCACCCCCCTGCCGGCAAGCGGGGGTGGTTATGTCGGGCTTGAACCGACTAAAACCGCACGCCGTCTCAGGTCTTCAGACGCCGGGGTGTAAGGAAGCATTTCGCTCGCACCGCGACTGACCCTGGGCCATTTCCGAGCTAAGTTTCGAGGTGGCCCCCTCGGGTTTGGGAATCACGGTGTCCCCGTCTTGCCCCGGTTTGGGGGAGGGGCGCTAGTCGCCCCGCCGGCCGCCGTCCCGGCCTGCTTCTGCTGGGGTGACAGGCGGCTACTTGTTGATACCTAGTATTTTACGCAAACTGGGTCATAAAAGTGTGTGATTTTTGTTCTAAACTGCTGTCTAGTATAAACACATAATAGTGTTTGTACAGAACCTTACAAGGACCATTCCACAGTTACAATCTCCCTATAAATATTAAATATTACACTTCCTTATGAACAAGAACAATTCTACAACTATCACTTCTAAACAAAGACAACACTGCAAAGAAGAACACAGATTATACACGTAATAGTCTATGCTCTATGGAATTAATTAAAATGGCGGCCTCGATTCGATCAATTATGTAGGCAGATCTGTGATTGACCAATTACTTTATTATCAATGACGAGCTGTGTGGCGGCAGAATGCGGTCACGGGTTCGATTCACGGTGAGTAAAATATTTTTATACATGAATATGAATATGAATATTAGTAATTTGGTGATAATGCTCATCATAAACTGAATCGGACTATCGATTGGACTATCGTACGTGTAATTTTTTCACCATCACTGATGATGTCACGTGAGTAATTTCTTGATATTTGCTCACCAATATTTAGCATTATACACATTTTTAGCACAAATATTTTTTTATTATTATTACTTCCTTTATTAAATTTTAAACACATATAAATACATATAGCACATATATTTATTATTATAATTATTAAAGCGTTGCTGGCTTAGTGGTTAAGGAGTCGGCGTTACGATCGAGAGGTCCCAGGTTCGAATCCTGGCCATTACACTACTGGCGTGAACCCACTCCTAACACAAACATTAAGCTTAGCTGGAGGGGTTAGGGGGGAAATACTAGTAATTTCGGTTACTAGTATTCTTTAAAAAAGAAAAAAAAACAGAATAATTTCAATCGTAACGTATAATTACAGTCGCCATCGGTACTAAGCTCAACACATTTCAATTATAATAAGTTACCGACCTACCACTAAAACTTAAAATAAAATAATTTATCAAAAATTTAAATATTCTTAAATTTCTCCTCTGAAGCTAGCAAAAATATTCGTAGTCTCTATGGTATACCTACACAATATTTTTGTAAACAAAAGAATATTTAGGTACAAAGGCGAGCTCAACTTAATGTGGAGTTTTATTTCCAACAAACCTTAGGACCGTATTTTAGAAAGTTACAGAATAGTTCTAAGTACAGATTGTATTCTAGAACATGACTTGTGTAGAGATTTTATGAACATAAGTTACCTGAGCGGTCATAAAATCACCAACAACTAGTTTCAAGTCGAGATTTACCTGAGTATCGTTCTAGAATATGGGCCTTAAAGAGGCGTTTCCGCTTGCTCCTACTAAGTTCTCCTACTGGTAGGAGCACGAGGATAACGTGACGCGACGAGCCCGTGACGCACATGGTAGGCGTACAGTCCTGCTCGCAGTATTCTCCAAGCGGATGGAAGCTGAAGATCGAAGCCTAAATCGCGACCAGCGTTACGTTGACTCGTAGCGTCACGTGACGCTGGTCGCTGGTGGTGTTTTTTTTTTTCATTTTTAGAAATTTTATTTTATATATTTTTTTTTCATTTTACCCAATATTTTTTTTTGTTTCAAATACATATTTTATCGATACCAAGTCATCTCACCAAATTCAGAGACCTAATTTTGTGACACCTTATAGAGAGAGATATACATTTTTCAACAATAATTTATTGATTTATAGCAATGTAAAAATCGTTTGTATATTTGTCAGTGTTCGGCAAAATCTGACTGTACCATTCTAAATCTTTATAATAGCACATTCAGTATAATCATAGACCAATATACCTACAATTATTGGTTATATAAAAAATTATTGGTCTATGATATAATTATAAACGCGTGGTTAAGTTAATAACATCATCTTTTCTTAATTGAAATTAGCCATGGAACTTGCGTTTACGTAATCTGTATAGTGTGGTTATTTATTTAGCATTGAGATTAATTTAAAAAATTGTTTTTGGATTGTAAATGGCTAATATTATTCAAAATTTTATATTGTTTTTACAAAACACGACTTTAATAAACTGATAGCCAATTAAAAGACGTAATGTTTTATTTAATAATTTCATTACATATTAGTATCTTTTTTTTTTCGTGCGGAAATCCCTTCAGATACCCGCCGGGCAGCGGGGGCGGTTACGTCGGGCTTGAACCGACTAAAACCGCACACCGTCTCGGGTCTTCAGACGCCGGGGTGTAAGGTTGCCCATAGAGAATATCCCTCGCACCCCGACTGACCCTGGGCCATCTCCGGTTTCGAGATGGCCCCGTCGGGTTTGGGAACCACGGTGTCCCCGTCTTGCCCCGGTTTGGGGGAGGGGCGCTAGTTGCCCCACCGTCCCGGCCTGCTTCTGCTGGGGTGACAGGCGGCCTAACCTGCCACCCCCAGGCCTGCGCTCATGGAGGACGCAGGTCGTTAAGCGACCTCCGGCGCCTGAGTCGCCTGCGACGCGCGGCGAGCATGTTGCGGGCTCGGCGGGTCATTATTAGTATCTTTGCCACCTGCTTGAAATACTGATAATGTTCCCGCAATGCACAAGTATCTATCCCCGGGATAAAAAGCCTAATTTTAGACTATAATCTATTCCTGTGTCGAATTTTATCGACATCCGTTCAGCCGTTTTCGCGTGATTGAGTTACAAACATCCATCGAAACATCCATACAAACTTTCGCATTTATACAGTTACTGCAGTAAGAACTAGATTAGAAGTGTGATGTGCAATATTTGAATGATACTTCTTTTACATATTTAATTAATAAATAGAATCTAAAACTATAAAAATGCAATAACAATAACAATAAAATAAAATAAACTATATTCTTAAAATTAGTGATGCTACCATTTTATCATAACGATCCAAAGGAATACAGTTTTGAATATTCAAACATCGAATCTAGTCTAGAATTTAGTCCACAGCTTATGGGTTAATGTTACACGAAATATGTGTTTGTATGACCGTTACTATGACATACGCGTCGAATATTAAAACATAACAGTAATATCTACCGTATGTAGCCGGTGTTCACTAATAAACGGTTTCTAATGTTCATCGATTTTCACAACGTTGTGAAGACGAGTCCCCGAACCAAATAAGCAGGGCAACTCCAACCTTTCCTGTTTAGCCGACGCCCAAGGAAAAGCAGACCCAGGGTACTGGCGCCTCTCTTTAGGAAAGGGGGATCAGATCCCAACAACGCGTCAGGGTCGCCAACGCTAGCGAATGGAGCCGGTCGGGGTCCCTAGAATTTCCTTTCTAAGGTACACCAGATTCCCTGAACAATATAGCTGACGCGAGAGACGCCGTGCAGTTTACCCACCTCATTGTTAGCTCCTGTGACTGAAGCCCGAGGAGTTACAGCACGTTAAAAAAAAAACTTATATCCTCTTACAGGAGAACAACGCTTCAACGAACGAACTCCAAGTTCTAATGCTTATATTGTCTACAATTTCATTCAATATATAAATGCGTGATTAACTGTGTATGTAGAACATAAAATACTTTTTATTTCATTAAATAGTAATTTGCCACGACAAAGGGTAGCCGTGGGTTCTTTATGGCTAGGGTAAGACAGTCAATAAATATTGTGATCTAATATCGTGATAACGGTGTCAATATACATACATCAATATCTAATATCAATATAATATAGCTGAAGACAGGGCGCTATGGGCTAGGGGAGACCTATGTCCAGCAGTGGACTAGAATAGGTTGATGACGATAGCGAAAGGATCGCGAATTGTGCCTATTATTCAAACTCAGCATTTAATCCTAGACTGAAAGAGAATACTTAAAAGCACGACCATTTCAAGAATAATAATCTCTTATGAGAAGGTAGGTATGCATATAACCTACTTAACTACTTACAATATTTGCACGTTCTGAGTTTAAATACTTAACATGAAGTCATACGTGTCCTTCTTGCTTGTTGAGATAAATGTGTATTTTTAACTTAAGATTGACTGAATACAGGCACAGATAAAATTATATATTTTACATACAGGGTTGCTATCTATATTATTAAATTAGTAGTAGTAGAAAATTTTAATTTACCAATCTAGAATACATTACATAAGCTCAACCTTTTTTAACTGACTTCTAAAAAGAAGGAAGTTCTCAATTCGGATTTTTAGGGTTCCGTTGCCAAATGGCAAAAATAGATATAGATTCGTCATGTCTAATAGATATATATTTTATAGCTTCGTCATGTCTGTCTGTCGGTCCGTCCGTATGTCACAGCCACTTTTTTCCGAAACTATAAGAACTATGCTGTTGAAACTTGGTATGTAGATGTATTCTGTGAACCGCATTAAGATTTTCACGCAAAACTTTTACTTAGAACTGAAAGTCAAAAATTTTTTTTTCATCAAATCCATACGCGTCTATGGATAGGTCTTCAAAAAAGGTTTCTAATATCATTTTTCTCTAAACTTAATAGTTTGCGCGAGAGATACTTCCCAAGTGGTAAAATGTGTCCCCCCCCCCTGTAACTTCCAAAATAAGGAAATGATAAAACTAAAAAAAAAATATGATGTACATTACCATTTACCATGTAAATTTCCACCGAAAATTAGTTTGAACAAGATCTAGAAACTAGTTACTAGTAACTAGTATTTTTTTTAAAACGTCATAAATCGTAAAACGCAATTTACCTTTCATTCAATCAACTCAAATATAAAATTTAAAAAAAGCATTATTATGTTACTTGCTGCTACGGAACCCTTCATGGGCGAGTCCGACTCGCACTTGGCCGCTTTTTATGTTTCTTCCTACATATTTCCTGCATGTGTAAACCGATTTGAGTATTTATTCTATTGAACACGTGTACTTCAAAATTGGTCCCATTTTAATAAAAATCCAGTTCTGATTAATCGATGAATTCATGAGCACTTGAGGAAACTCTTCAAATATTATAGGAATATACATAGGTACTTAGCGACTTTGGTATTTTCTGTAACAAGTCCAGAGTTTATATTCAGAAAGTATTATTTTGTGAAGTGGAGCTGATGATAAGACTACAGATTGCCACTGGAACTTCTCGATTACCTATGTAACAAAACCACTATGTACCTTTTTTTTTTTTTTTTTTTTTTTTTTTTTTCGGATACCCCCCCGCCGGCCAACGGGGCGGTTATGTCGGGCTTGCACCGACTAAAACCGCACGCCGTCTCGGGTCTTCAGACGCCGGGGTGTAAGGTTACCCATAGAGCATATCCCTCGCTGACCCTGGGCCATCTCACCACTAACAGCATCGCTCATCCTGTCTCCTCTGAAAGCAGAGGAGTACGGAGAGCGATGTGTTCCCGCTACGTTGGGTATTGGCCGACGATCAATGCCAACCCTATGAAGGGGTGAAGGAAAAGCCATTGACCGCCGCCCAGGGTGTACCGGCCGCTCCGATTCCGTTCCCCCCGGACTGCAGCAGGATCGGAATCGGAGCGACACTCGAGGAGGTTACCCAACACACACCCCAACCACTATGTACCTAGTATTGTTGAAGCTAGTTTTTTTACTAAAAAGTATTTATTAGAATCTGAACGTCACTTCACTAATGTATTAACAATAACGATTACTTTTTATTCACTTTTATTATTCAATAAAGTATATCAATTTCAACGCAACAAGTTGGAACGAATCGGTATTTTAAGTTACAATGTTATTCAATAAATGGAAAAGTTTTGAAGCAAGTATGATTACATACTTTTTTCAATTATTTTTAAAATAAGAATGTCTTACCAAAAATAAAAGTTATTTCGAATATAGAATTGTATATTTTTATTAGTTATTTGGCAACTAACGCTAGGTATTAACATCAACGGATTGTGTGTTGAAAAAAAAACTCAACAATATTCTATAGCCTGAAGTTATAATATTCTTATTTTACGTTGAAAGCGCGAAAGTTTCAATTTTTTTTTTAATTTATCATAGCTATCTGATACATTCATTATGCATTAACGTTGAAGTTTTAAAACCTTACACACGGACACACTAGCCCTGCGTACTTGCATACTACTACGTCAACATTGACCTCTAAGAAACGTGAGGGAAAACTGCATTGCCTTCATTAACTGTGAAGCAAATTATTCGTACAATAATGTGTATGAAACAATGACTACCTACTATAGAGGTTTACGACTAGATAAACTTTTAGAACAAAACAGAGGAAAGCCTGCTTTAATCTTGAGGTTGCGGGAGGGGTCAGATGGCGGTCACTCCCGTAAAAGCCAATATAAACAAATTGAAAGGAGGAGTAGGAGAGCAGACCACGAGCAAGCTTTGAATGGAACTAGAATCGGTGCACAGATGAAAAAGATTCTGTTTATTCTGTTGCGATAAATATATAGAATAAAAAAAAATCGTTCATCATTCAAATTTTGTTAGTCTGTGCACTGTTTCGGTAAAGTAAAAACAAAAATAATAAAAAATAAATATAGTAGGTAAAAAAAACTTATCAAGATCTTTACATAAACATCAAAAATTCATTGCGATACCTAACTATGAGTAGGAAACAAATATTTTTGCCACAATATTACAAAACTGTTTCCAAAATTAGCATATAAATGTAAATCTTAGTAACTTTTACTTAGCAACGATGCGCTAAAATATTTCATAACTGTTCTCTCTATGTAATAGATAACAATATTTAATAATAGCGTACTATCCAACGTTATTTAAGATATGCTTAGCAAATGGTTTTAGTTTTTATTTATACTACTGGTCGGAACCTCATTTACCGAAATAGAAATCATTTGCTCCTAAGCATGCCAACAAAATACGTTCTAATGGTATTTACAAATTGTTCATAGACCTATTTGTTTAGCCCAAAACTGTGGCAATGCTTGTTTATTCAATTTGTTGTTTAAACGTCATAACTCTTTAGATAATTATTGTATTTTACAGACCCATAGTTTTAACAATACTGGTAAAAAATATGACATCATAGATTTTTTTTACAATTCTGACGTTTGATGAAAAACAAACTGACTCAAACTGTCTTCATGACCTAAAAAAAAGTTTGGACAAATTCCATTTTCAAATATGAGGTAATTGAACCTTGAAAACTAGAAGTATTAATAGGAAACGTATCGAAATTGCGAGTTATACAAATACATAAAATCACAGAACTTAATCACTATCGCCACTGCGCCGGTCAGCTAGCGACATTGTCCAGCTAGTTGCCCTCCAACCAAGGCGAGTCGGACCGGTCACATTCCAAACACCGTGGCGGACACACGCTTGTTGGAAAACGTACGAGTTGTAAACTATGCGCTCTTGTGTGTGTCGGAAAAGATTAGTCTTGAATCGCATATTTTGAAAAAAAAAGGAAAAAGAATTTGTGATTTCGCGCCAAAATTGTAACAAAGCATTAAGGAAGTGGCATATAATTTACGATCGTTTTTATTAAAACTATAAATTTATATATTTTTTTACGCTGGCTTAAAAATTAAAAAGAATTTATACGTAAAGTATGTACAAGATCACCTGAAAATTTGGTCTCTTGGATATAATACATCCAATCCGTACGTAACGGACTGCTGAGACGAGGTCTCGAGTTCGATCCCCAGTCGCCCCGGGCACACACCTATGACTTTTCGTAGTTATGTGTGCATTAATAAATGTTAATTATCGCTCGCTTAATAATGTGCCCGGTAGATGGCAATAGGCTCGCCCCCTATTACATTAGGACCTTAACATAACTGGCGAATCGAGGATGTGTAATACACCTCTGCCTACCCCTTCGGGGATACAGGCGTGAAGTTATGTTATGTTATGTTATTTCTCTTTAATTTATTTCTGGTCAAATGGGTGATCTTTGTATTAAAATACTGCTATTTGCTTTAGTAAATACATACATACACACAAACATTATCGATAAAAACACCGAGAACAATGCAAATAGATATATATTCATGCATACACATATTTGCACTGACCGGGAATCGAACCCGCTACCTCTGACCTAGCAGTCAAAGTCTCTATTGCCTCACACCAGTTGCCATATACCTCTGTCTACCCCTAGATATACATGTGTCAGTATATACTTATATAATGAGAATAAGTCGACTGAAAGATTTCCACTTCAGATGCTTTCTCGCATCGAAAGCACCAATCTCCATTCAAACAATGTACCATAATGTGGTTACCATAGTTCTAAGGCCTCGCGATAAGTCATGACATTTTTATTGAAAGTAATGTATTTTGTGGTTCACAGTGGAAATTTACATTTCTTAACGTAACCAGGATATCTTATAGGAAAACCATGTTTAAAAATGATTGTAACATCATTCATTGTTTCCGTAGTTCGCAAGAATTATGGTAGATGGCTCCAGCATCGCCCGAAACGTTTCGAGTTCGAAATTTGGAACGTATCTAGGTAGCTAAGTTGCTGGGGTGTGTGTTGCGTAAGGGGTGTGTGTTGGGTAACCTCCTCGAGTGTCGCTCCGATTCCGATCCCGCTGCAGTCCGGGGGGAACGGAATCGGAGCGGCCGGTACACCCTGGGCGGCGGTCAATGGCTTCCCCTTCACCCCTTCATAGGGTTGGCATTGATCGTCGGCCAATACCCAACGTGGCGGGAACACATCGCTCTCCGTACTCCTCTGCTTTCAGAGGAGACAGTATGAGCGATGCTGTTAGTGGTGAGATGGCCCTGGGTCAGCCGGGGTGCGAGGGATATGCTCTATGGGTAACCTTACACCCCGGCGTCTGAAGACCCGAGACGGCGTGCGGTTTTAGTCGGTGCAAGCCCGACATAACCGCCCCCGCTGTCCGGCGGGGGGGTATCCGAAGGGATTTCCGCACGAAAAAAAAAAAAAAAAAAAAGGTAGCTAAGTTGCTTCTACAGCAGTTGGTTGGTTGGTTAAGCATTCACACTGTAAAGGACGGGTCGCGGGTTCAAGTCCCGTCCTAGATGTTCTCTTTTTCCGATCTAAATATATTGGAAAGGTTAGCATACTGATTAAAATTTTATTGAGGAAACATACTGCTAGCCTTATGCTTGCATATCCTTAAGATTATATATAACATATACTCACGCCTTTCTCATTTCAAGGTAGGCAGAGACAACATCCCGCTATTTGCTATTATACTTACACACTTGAGATTTGTTTCTAAAATAGGTATTTTTTTAATGAGATTATTTGCGCAAAATTGGGACAAAATTTGCACGACACAGGCAACCGCATTCATGCAAACGCATGAGGCAACGGATAGCCTAATGAGGCTTTCGTGTTAATAATCTTTTTAAATTTGGCCCCATAAAAATTGTTGGTAAATTTTCTGATATTTTTGACTAATCTCGACCTGTAATCCAATGTTCTTGCCCTACACAAATTCTAATCAAAAATGCACCAATTTCGTTCATCGATTACGTAACCGCCTACATCGATTTTCCGGAAGAATCGATTCTAAGTAATTGGCGACTCGGTACCGCAATTCGGCCAAGTGCAAGAGCCTGACAAATCGGCCGAAGCGACGAACCAACGGACACCAACCGATTTGGTAGAACGGTTAAGATATTAACAACTATTGTCTACTTATTAAACTTTGTAAACAAGCGAATCTATTCTCGTGGGGGGCGGGGGGGCATACAGTTATAAATTTACTAACGTGGCTCTGGTCCGTAGACAGGTCGAATTTCTTTGACACACTGACGTCTCCGCCATGAATCTTCTATACATATAAATAAAAATGAATGCATAATTTCCGAACGACTGCACCAAATTGGATAATTCTTCTTTTTTTGTTTTCGTTATTGTATATTATATATTCGTTATTTTATAAACTTCAATTGACATAGGCAAAATTTCGTGCAGAAATCATTAAATATTATATGAAAAAAAAAATTCAAATTTAAAAAAGACCTCGGCATGGCTGAGAACACTCCCGACTAATTCACCTTACAAACAAAAAAAAAGAATTTTTTTTCGGCATAGTAGCTATGAAACGGAGATTTGAGAACTACGATGCCACAGACAGACACACACAGACACGTCAAACTTATAAAACCCCAACAGTTTCACAAAAAAATGGGTTAAAAAGAAGGAGCTAACTTAAACTCAAATTTCATATTACGGCCACCAAAACCTGCCAAACACTAATTACTCGGATCAGACAAACTGCAGTTTGCCCCTCTCGTACGAGGACTAAGTATTCAAGGACTGAGGGAGACAGACAGAGCAATACACCGGGTACTTATCTCCATCTCTCTCCCTCAACTGCGTTGCCAAAAACTGAATTTTATTAAGCGCGTTGTCGTTAGCCTGCTAAACACTATCTCTCAAAATATTCATATTTTTATATGTAGGTACACATCCGTAGCGACTCAGGCGCCGCAGGCGACTTAGGCACCGGAGGTCGCTTAACGACCTCCGTCCTCCATGAGCGCAGGCCTGGGGCTGGCAGGTGGGACGGTGGGTCCCCCAAACCAGGGCAAAACGGGGACACCGTGGTTACCAAACCCGAGGGGGCCATATCGAAACCGGAGATGGCCGGCCAGGGATAGTCGGGGTGCAAGGGATATGATCTATGGGCAACCTTACTCCCCAGCGTCTGAAGACCCGAGACGGCGTGCGGTTTTAGTCGGTTCAAGCTCGTCATAACCGTCCCCGCTGGCCGGGGAAAAAAAAAGGTACACATCCGTAATCTTAATATCCGATAGCATTATAGAAAACGTGTGAATAAGCACTATTTTACTTACCATGTTGAATGAGCTAATATGATCAATGTCGTGTGAAGTTATCAATTAATTGTTTGTTTTTTATACCAATATACCTACTATGTGAGAGATTAGGCTGACACGGTTTTTGCAACTGAATAAATTGAATTACAAGCCATCAGGGTTCGCCCCCAGTTACTTATTATATCGATAGACTACTGAAACAAAAAAACTAGAATATATTTGTAATGTTTTTATCGATAGTAGGTTCGCGATTGTTCACTTTCTATCTACCTGCCTCTAAAAGAATATTTAAGAATATACCTCATAACCCTCCAGCTTAGCTAAATTGCTTGTGTTACGAGTGGGTTCACATCTGTATCTAGTGTAGTGGCCAGGGTTCGAACTCGGGATCTCTCGATCTCCTTCAAGTCCTCATCTTCCAGTTGGTTTAACTTTCACAGTTGTATGACATAAGGTTTTGTAATATACGGCCATGCCTTATCTGCTATGAAATATTTTTTTTTTTTAATTTACCAAAAAGTAGTTTTTCGTGTGGAAACCAAAAAGTACCTATACTTTGAACCCCACAATCGCAGACAAAACACCCAACAAGGCAGTTCCAATGCCTCAAAAATGTTAATCATTTAACACCCTGACAAAACAGGTTTACCCAAAAATATATTACAATACAACCAAGTAATCTCATCTGAAAAGGTATTGTCCCTTATCTCGGAACATCCGACCAAAAAACTGAATAAAAAATAACAATAAATAAAGGTATTAAAATACCAAAACATTCACGCACGCGATCGGGATCGAACCTGGACCATTAACGCGCCAGACACGCCCACCTGACGAAAAAAGTGAAGTGTATAAGCGAGCACACAAGTGTAAATGACCTGTTTAGAGCTTTTCCTTACACGTTTTGCCACCAGTTATGTATCTACAATATTGTAGATAGTCTTCAGCTGAAGTTAAAGTCAACAAATTTGGTAGGTAATAAATAAAAATATACTAAAAAGATCGCGTGTGAAAAAAAATCACGCATGGGAAAAAAAATGTACAAAATTTGGATAATTCTTATTAATGATTGAATCTCAATTTTTGTAGGAAACTTTATCTACTGTTTAAAAATAAATAAGTAATAGAAGTAGTATATACGTATATATCTTTATTGTATACCATACAGTAAAATAAGTGTACTTAAAATATTTTAAATTAGTGGACCTAACGCACTATGGTGGCACCAACACATTTGCCTTTTAATTTATAATATTAGAACCAAGAATTCATCAACCAAACTCCTGAATAAAATAAAAAACTTAACGTAATAATTAAATTAGCTTATGCTGTAAAAAATTATCACCATTGTCACCATCTGTACCAAAACATGCTCAAACTTGTTTTCGAACATTAGGTGCAATGAATCGAATTTAAAAATGAAACTTGAATCCTACGTAATTCTGGCATTCGGACGTTCCGAATTCCCTTAGCTACGTGTAACCATTTGAGAAATTGAAGGACGAGGCTCTCGAGGTTCTCCTTTCGGGGTTTTAGGGCCCAACGGCAGTCACTCACGTAAAAGTCAAAATACATCAAATAAGGGAAAAGACTAGGAGTTAAGTGAAGCTTTGGATGTAGCCGCAATTCGCATTTGGATGAGTAGAAGAGGAGCATTTTTTTAAAGAGTGAATTGGTTTAGAGTAATAAAATTAAAATTTAGCTATTATTTTAAAACTTTCACTTTCACGCCTGTATCCCCGAAGAAGTAGGCAGAGGTGTATTACACACCCACGATTCGCCAGTTATCTTAAGGTCCCAATGTAATAGGGGGTGAGCCTATTGCCATCTACCGGGTACATTAACATTTATTAATACACACATAACTATGAAAAGTCAGAGGTGTGTGCCCGGGGCGACTGGGGATCGAACTCGAGATCACGTCTCAGCAGTCCGTTACGTACGCCACTGGGCTATCGCGCGCTTTTTTATTATTTTAGGTTTATCTATTAACGACAAAGCTGAAAAGTTTGTTTGAACGCGCTTATCTCTAGAACTACACGTGCGATTTGAAAAAATCTTTTTGCATTTGATAGCCCAGTTATTAGGCAAGGTTACAGGATATTTAACATCACAAGTCTATCATCGTCATCGTCAAGTCACTCATAGGAGATGAAAATTGAGACGACAGTGAATCGGGGTGAACTAGAACCTAGCACGGCGGCGGATGAAACCGTGAGGAACATCTAGTATTTTAATATTCTAATCGGGGTGCCTGAAGTCTTGCACATATACGGTTATATATAAGACATAGGCAGTTATCTTGTAAATTTCAGTCACGTTTCCTTCCCATAATACCGTTTGACATTCGACGTTACAACATGGTATTCTGCACGGCAACAATGGAACCTACAATTAGTAAAACAGCTCAATCTAGAAAGACTTTGATAATAACTGCGTTCATATAATCACGCTCCAGGTTTTATCTTAAATACAGATGCTGCGGTACAGATATTTGGGGTGCATTACCTTCTGAATACTACAGTTTACTTAACATAACATAACATAACTTCACGCCTGTATCCCCGAAGGGGTAGGCAGAGGTGTATTACCCACCCACGATTCGCCAGTTATGTTAAGGTCCCAATGTAATAGGGGGCGAGCCTATTGCCATCTGCCGGGCACATTATTAAGCGAGCGATAATTAACATTTATTAATACACACATAACTACGAAAAGTCAGAGGTGTGGGCCCGGGGCGACTGGGGATCGAACTCGAGACCTCGTCTCAGCAGTCCGTTACGTCCGCCACTGGGCTATCGCCGCTCAGTTTACTTATGATGTAATATAGTGGTGATATGACTTAGGTATTGAGTTTGTAATCGAGAGTTTCTGGGATCACAATCACCGGGGCTAGCGTTTGTCTATGTCGGAATCGAACCGACTAAAACCACACAGTGTTCCGTCACAGGAATCTATTAAGGGGGAACCCGGGAACCCCGCCAGGCATTCGCCACCTATCGTACAACAGGCGGTATCACCGTGGAGTGCAGTGGACCTTGCCCTCCTTGGTTGAGAAAGGCGCCTTCGTCTCGGGCCTACTTGGCCAAGGGTAGTCTTCACCCCCAGACCTGTGTTCCACGAGGACGGAGATCGTTTATCGCCGTCAGACGCCCGCTACGACCTTCGTATGAGAACCCAATATAACTGGCATAACCCAAAATAATTTAAATACCAGTCGCACTCATTGCCGCTACTCCTTCAGGAGTCTAATTATTTAGTACCTACTCTAGCCGTCAACACCGCCTTCGTACGAGAACAGAGTGAAATTCTGTTACAAAACTACAACCTAAACTACCATATTACAGTAATGTGTTATGATACTACTAAAGCAAATAATATGTTTAGGTACGGTCACGATTGGGGTGCTTGCTTGGGGACCTCCACACGTTGCACCCTGGGCAACGGAGGCGGCAGCGCCTCTCTCCTAGGGCGGCAGAGACGCTGCCGCCTACGGCCAACTCCGACCGAGGCGGGGACGGCCCTGTTGAGGGCTGTTCGGAAGCTTTCCACGTGTCCCTCTGATTAGCAGATGGCACAGTGGAGAGCAAGTAAGGGGGCCATCTCGAAACCGGAGATGGCCCAGGGTCAGTCGGGGTGCGAGGGATATGCTCTATGGGCAACTTTACACCCCGGCGTCTGTAGACCCGAGACGGCGTGCGGTTTTAGTCGGTGCAAGCCCGACATAACCGCCCCCGCTGGGCAGCGGGGGGGTATGCGTAGGGATTTCCGCACGAAAAAAAAAAGGTACGGTCACGATTATTCAAAACTATGGCATGGTTACAAATCGATAGTAACCTTCTCAAAAACCTTGGGAAAGTTATAGCTGACATTAATCAAAACATGTTACGACCTTCATATCATGTTTGTAAATAGACCATAAAAATACCGTTGAGTTTCGTATCGGAGTTTTCACAGTAGTGAAATTCTGTCTTACACCCCGTCGTCTGAAGACACGAGACAGCGTTCAGTTTTAGTCGGTTCGAATCCGACATAACCACCCCCCTGGCTGGCGGGGGGGATCCGGAGGGATTTCCGCACAAAAAATAAGTAGTGAAAATCTGTATTTATAAACAAATAGGATGTCTAGTCTCAAATTAAGAATTACGTACGTTTAATTGAATATTCTGAATGTCACGTCATCTGAATGTCATATAGTCAACATCAAAAATAGATGATAATTTTCTGATTTTGAAATTTTGTTTTTGAGCGAAGGCATTTATGTTTTTCTATTGAAAATATTGGACATTAATAAATTTTAATTACAACATAATTTATAAGTTTAATTCAATTCTAATCATCATCTACTTTTGACGTTGACTGTATGCGTTTTTCAAAGTTTTACCCCTAAGAGGTTGAATTAGGGGTTGAAAGTTTCTGAATACGCGTATTCCATCACTTTCAAAGGAAAAAGCATAGAATTTAATATAAAAGTAGATGAAATTTCGTATATATGTTTGAGTAGGGCACATGGTTCAGATTTACAATGAGGACATTACAATTTCCACTTTGATCACCTGGGAGATAGCACCTGGGTGAACAAAATGGATTAATTCGAAGTTGACTGGCCGTCAGTAGTGGGTATATACAAATTAAAATACGTATTAAACACTGTAAATAACCGCGGTAGCCTAGTGGTATGGGTAAAGGACTGCTGAGACGAGGTCTCGGGTTCGATCCCAGGTATTACCATGGCACACACCAATGACTTTTCGATGCTTTTCGAAGTTATGTGTGTATTTATCGCAGGTTTATAAGTGCCCGGTTAATGGCAATAGGCTCGCCACCTATTACATTGGGACCTAAACATAAACTGGCGAAATGTGGGTGCTAGCACCTATGCCTACCCCTTCGGGTATATAGGCGTGAGTTTATGTATGTATGTATTAAACACTGTAATCACACGTCCACCGTGTGTGATAGATGACAAATTTGTTACATGTTTCGACATAATTCGTAAGCATATTAGTTGCGCTACGTTCGTAACGGCGCGTGTGAATTGTCCGTAAGTGCGCTATAACGATCTTTTCACTTTTGTGTCTGTGAATCAGGGGTGCAAAGGCCAAAACGCTCGATTTCCAAAAAGCTGTCAGGCTCTGGTGGACATACTGCTGTCATATTTAAAATGTAGATAGATTTTTTGTGTCCTACTTACCTATGATATTGTCGGAAGTTTACGCGAATGTCACACATTGAAATTAAACTATTTTTTAACGGATTCTATCGCGATTTATTTCGATTTCGGTTGATTTTCAGCAGCCATGGTCATCGAGACGGGTTCAATGTAAATAATAAAAAACCATCAAATAAATCGCGATAGAATCCGGTAAAAACTACTTCCTATTCTACCTACTGGCTTATATATTATAAATGTGAAAGTTTGTGAAGATGATTGGTTGATTGTGCTCAATCACGCTCAAACGGCTGATCAGATGTGGCCGTAATTTAGTACAGAGATAGATTATATTCTGGAATAACACATAGGCTACTTTTTAAGCGTAGCGAGCCGAAGGCGAGCGAAGCTTCTTTTGTTTCAAAGTTGCATTTCAAACAAAATACTCCTCCGAGACCGTTTGACCGATCTCGACCAAATTTGCCACGGTGATCAAGTAGACATTACTGAGTGTCGTAAGGGGTCGAATGTCCAGATCGGTCTTACCATCGAGGAATAATCACCGAAAAACCAAATCAATGGAAAAAGTCCACCGGTCACGTTGACCTATTGTTGGATAGGCAAATCTCGCTACGCTTAAGTTTGGGTTGATTGCGAAGCTGGTAACCGTCCTAGTTATCCCTAGAATAGGTTCACATGGGTTGCGGGAAGGGGATTATAAGGTGAAACCGCGGGCAACAGCTGGTAATACCATAATAGGTACCAGTGATTACGATGCTAGTAGCCGAGATGTTGGTCTTCCAACTCAGAGGTGATTCGAAACCCGGCCTTTCTACTACCGACGTAAACGCACTCCTAACAGAAGCAATTTAGCTTTGCTAGAGGGGTTAAGGAGAACACATCAGGTTAACTAATAAAATTGCAAGCCTATAATGTCGCAGCGGGCAGGGGTTCAGCTGAACCGGAACTGAAAACTGAACTGCATATGCGTCGTTGTAGGCTCGCATCAATCAAACGATGGTCCGTACCAAAGAGTATATGCCCATACCATAGTAATCGATTAAATGTTTATTGCCACTAGAACGTTTCACTAGAACCACAGACTACTAATAGCTGAATAGTGCCCATCAGATTAAATTGAATAAATATCATATTTCTAGTTAATGAAAGAGTTTGTCACCACTCCTACCTAATGGACAGTTTGATTATAGCTTCTCTCGGTAAATGTGTTCTGTGATTATAGTGCTGAACAGTTATACTTTAGTGCTAAATTATTAATGTTTATTATAAAACATATTCATTTATAATCATGTTTTATGCGTGTATTATATAAATAGATATTACATACAATCACCGTATTTATGAATAGAAAACCTTCTGCGCAACTAAACTGCGGATAATTAAGAAAGGTATAATGTTTATGTATACGCGTTTAGAAGGTTTAACTTCTTTAAGGTTGAATGGAGAAGATTAATTTAACATAATTAAGCTTTATAAACACAGTACTATATCAATTGTGGACGTTTTGCTTCCATGGCTTATTCGCCAAAATATACAATGGATGGAAATATGACCTTAAACCTAAAGTTATTGCTTAGCTATTGCTAGGTTTAAGGTCATTTTTCTAAAGAGGCATTTTTCCTCTCAATACTCATCCTTTTCATCCTATAAGTCTTTTCCCAACTCAGTTGGGGTCGGTTTTTCGGCCGAACTTCCATATTCTCCATGAAGCGACTGCTCCATAAGCCACTGGTTATATAGAAGTTATATAATTAGACCAGGTCGTCGGACTTTTTAGAGTCCCAACTACCCTTAACGAATACCTAACAGATCGATGGATTAACGTAACCGTTTCTTTATGTGGTGAACCACGAGCAACGGGGGTGGTTATGTTGGACTTGAACCGACTGAAACCGCACGCCGTCTCGGGTCTTCAGACGCCGGGTGTAAGGTCGCCATAAGGCACTTCCTTCGGTCGCCGGCTGGTCCAGAAGGCACAAAACGGTCTCAATATGTTAAGAATCGCCCTTCGTAAGACTAATCAGGCAAGTTATTAAATATTCTACGACATTCAACACAGCGCTTTCTAGTCTAGTCTAGTCTTTCATAGTTTTTTTTTTTTTTAAAGAATAGTAGCAACCGAAATTACTAGTGTTCCCCCTAACCCCTCCAGCTAAGCTAAATTGCTTGTGTTAGGAGTGGGTTCACGTCGGTAGTGTAATGGCCAGGATTCGAACCCGGGACCTCTCGATCGTAAGGTCGACTCCTTAACCACTAAGCTACCGACGCTATATATATATATATAAATATATTTATATCTATATATATATATATATATAGATATACTACTACTTACTATATATATATATATAGTATATATAAATATAGTATTGCTTAACCTAGCAAAAGATATTTAGTACCGAAGTGAAATATTTTTCAACTCAAATTGGAGACGAAGAGTCGATGACTGACGAAAACATACACAGAATTCAAAGTATAAGTTTTGTATGAAAACCACGTTTACGCGTGCTCATAAAATATTAATAAAGATAACCTTACAGTGGGTTCCGTTACACCCACAAGTATTTTAAAGTACCTAGTCAATATTTTTATACAACCGGCGAACTGGCATACAATTGCAACCCTATTTTTACCTATGGGTGTCTTATAAGGCAAGCGAATTTCATCAATCATATAGTAACCGAGATCAATTCAAACTAAACTAGAATAATACGTTTTACTAATACAAGAAATTGAATGGAGTAAAACGTGATAAACTTAATCGTATTGTGGAAGTGGGAGCGAGAGGCATACCAACAATATCTCTCTGTAACCTAGGTAGGTTATTGTAGCTCTCGATAGGCCTAGATCTTTAGGTAAAGATCTAGGCCTATCGAGAGCTACAATAAGCTCATTACTAGGACGAATGTCTAAAGCGGCACTAGTAGGTTCGCATGAAATTTGGTTAGGCAGGGTTTGGTTACATATTGTAGGATAAATACCCAAAACTAACTAGACCCAAACTAAGCAGAGCTTATCAGATGGCTTCTAGAATGCGAACAAACATACTTAGATACTTTTTTTGCAAATAAATACATATTATACATAGAAACACCAAGACCAATACACATTTACATATTTGCACTGAGCGGCGAACCTGTAACCTCTGACTTAGTCAAACGCACTAACGCTACGATACAGAGGTTGTCCCGAACCCGCGCCAGGTGCCAACTTAACGCAGCGGACGGCCTTATCGCCTTATATGATACAATCTATTCCTTAGTCGCTTTATACAACTGTATTTCTTATTGAGCTGAGTGAGACGAAGTCGAGCGAAAGCTCCTCATACCAGACTTCAGGATTTTCTTTGTCACAAGTCTCCTCCTAAACTACTAATCCAATCAGAACCAAATTTGACATGATTAAAGAGGTCAATCAGAGGAAGGTTTATGGATATATTTTGAAAAAATTAATGCTACCACAGAGGAATATTCACCGTTAAAAAAATTCCAGATGGAATTACATAATAACCGCTCGAGACACTGTGACCAAACTTTACACGCTCAGAAACTTGTGACTTTCAAAAAGAATTTTCAAAATCGGACTTGCCACGGAGGAATGATCACTGTTCAAAATGTTCAAAATCTGATTCACGATGTCTCACTCAGCTCAACATTGCAAGCAGCGATTCGCCTTGCAGACCTAGTCTTAGCAATCGAGAACACTCTATAGCCCTAGGTCCCTGTTCATGTTTTTCCTAACCAATTATAATACCAAAGAGAGACCAATGATACCAATATAATATACCAAAGAGAAACCGTACATCCTCCACCTTAGCTGAGCCGGACTAAGTTCTTGCTGTCGAGTCAAGAATGCAATAATGTTAGACTCACCATAGAAAGTATATACATAATACATTCGATTGTTTTCACTGGCTCACAAGAATATTAATGATGACGGGTGAGGTGTAAGTCGCTTATATTTGCTTCCGATTGTAAGGTTCGGGGTTCGAATTTCAAATCAGACAAAGTGCTATTAAGGTTTTCTGTTTGCCTTAGCGAAATTACTGGGTGAGTCTTACAGCAGGAGTATGTTATGTTGCATATATTATGCATAATTAGGTAGTTACATATGAAATTGTCGTTTTCCTTGCAGAAATTGGAGGAAACCCAATTTTCAGTACTAACATTTTTGCATTTTTTTTAGGAATGACAAATCCAAATTTTATGATTTTTTGTTGTGTATGAATGAGACAACATTAAGCTAACAAACAGCAACCTTTATTACATTTTTGAAAAGTGACAGCTGTTAAGTAATACGAAATTTATCATCAAAATGGATAACATTTAGGAAGTATTGTTTTTGAAGATCGAATTAATTTATCAAGCGGCCAATAAAAACAAAATTTAATACAGAGTTGTAAAATCTTGAAATCAACTTTCAAACAAAATATAAATAATGGAAATAGCTATTAAATTACAGGAATAACGAACTCATGAATTTGTAAGAAAATTTCGGCAATTTTATAGGTAAAGACCTATTATTATAAAATATCGTCACATAAATATATCAATGAAATAGAATCATAAACAACTTAACAATATCTTAAGACTAAGATGCAACTGAGTTCACAGGTAAACTGTTTAAAACAGTTTTGTGAACCATACAATAACAGTAATGATTGAAGTGTAGGTATAATAAAAAAAAAACAGAAACGTGTCTAGTTGGCGACAAGAAGCTCGCAACGTCATCATAAACATCTTAGCGATATTCCCAGTTACATACAAAGCTTACGTCTCAGAGCCCGAGGTTCGCTCACTCCTCATCCTTTTGATTTGGCTTTTACGAGAGCGACTGCTGTCTGATCTACCAACCCTGAGATGAAAGCCTGCGCCATACTCATCAACCAACAGGTGTACCTGTTTACGGGTGAATTTACTTGGTTAACACTAAAACATCGCCGGTACTTCATTGTTTACAAACAACTTTATATAATGTTACCATTAATCTACATATACGACTAAATATAGTACGTAATTATGTAAAATATATGTTAGTTCATTAACTACTTAATTGTTTACACTTCATAAAAACTCAACAAGTACAATTGCGGTTCTTTTGCAGTATGAATAAATTTCTTAATTAAGGCGCAGTCCGGGCTCAAAATTAACAAACCGTTCAATTTTCTAAAACGATTGTAGCACAACCACATGGATATATGGGGGCCCATTCCAGATCTCGGAATTCTTCAAGCTAACCTCACATGGCTCTGGTGTAAGCTTATCTCTCAGGATTGGAAGACCAGACGGCAATCGCTCATAAAGCCAAGATAAGCCAACTCGAAAGGAGGAGAAATAATATGCGGATCCTGAGCTCGAGGTGAAATCCTCGGATAAAACCAGGAACAATGCTAAGATTAAACAACTATAAGCATGTAATCAACATCAATGGTACCAATATATAGACAACTAGCTGATGCCCGTGGCTCCGCCCGCACTGAGATCGATTATCGTTTTTTTGGTCATATCTCTGGTTCTACTTAACCAATTGCAATCAAACATACGGCAGATTTTAAGCCTGACCAAGACCTATCTAATTCAAGAAACCGCAACAAAGGAGTTGTTTTTGCGTCCATAGCGAACGAACAGATAAACAGAGATAAAAAAAATTGATTTGAGTTCAGAACCGTTCATTTGACGGCCTCTGTGGCGTAGCGGTAGTGCATTCGACTGGTACGACAGGAGGCGCGGGTTCGATTCCCGCTCAGTGCAAATATTTGTATGCATGAATATGTCTATTTGCATTGGTCTGGGTGTTTCTATTTATAATATGTATGTATTTACAAAAAAAAAAGTATATAAGTATATTTATCCGCATTCTAGATCCCATAACACAAGCTAGTTAAACTATGCTTACTTTGGGACTAGAAAGCGTTGTGTAGAATGTCGTAGAATATTTATTATTATTTATTATTTAACATAACCCAAGTTTTTTTTTAATATCTACAATATACAGACACAACTATTTCACAATTTTATAATATAGATAATTATTTAGTTGTAACTATTAAATGACTAAACTACATTACCAAAATAAAACTTTGGTATCCAAAGTCTCTACATTTTCAGTAGAAAGTATTGAATTAAGATTTATTTGGCGTTATTTTATTATTTACATTGAACCCGACGTTTCAGTTGCCTTTCAGCAGCCATGGTCACGGGGAGTCTCCCTGTTAAAAATAGTTTTGATTTCAATGTGTGACGTGAGATTCCCGTAAACTTCCGACATCAAAAAGTATTATTTTTTATCACAAAAATTATATTGTAGGTGTATAAAATTGTTCTAAAATGTAGTGTAGTCAAATAATTAATTTTAATTGTATATTTCGCATAAACTTTCGTGAAATTATATTATAATTCATGCAATTTTAAACTCTATGACACAGTTTGTTGAATTGAAGTAAGACAGCGCCTTAAACAGTTCCTTCTTCCTTATAACGTTTCCTATACGTTTCGAACAACTAGTGTTACTTCCTCTAATGCGGATGCCAGACACAGACTGTTAACAAATACTTTCAAAAAATTTGGCTATGGAACGAGCTATGCTTGAATGATAAAATTCGCAATGAGGTCATCCGACAAAGAACTAAAGTTACCGACATAGTTCGCAGAATAAGCAAGCTGAAGTGGCGATGGGCTGGTCACATCTATCGAAGGACCGATCGACTTTGGAGCAAACGAGTCCTATATAGTGGAGTCCGCAAATCGACAAACGGAAGGTGGGACTTCCCCTAGACAGATGTACTGACGACCTGAAATAAGTAGCTGGGATACTGGATGCTGGCGCGTTGCTGGGGACCAAAATTCTCCACTCCCAGTAGAGAGGGGCGCTCAGAAGAAACACAGCGATATTGAAGAACCTAGAAGCTCTACCTAAAGGCGGTAATGGACTATGGACGGATATAACATAGATCGTTTTGCTTTTTTTGTTGTTTGCAGCCTGGCTTTTTAACTTTTTGTAATCTTTTTTTTGTTACAAAATATTACAAGATTGATGTACTTTGGACTATATGAATATACAATTAAAATAACATTGTCCACCTGAAATACTTATAAAAAAAAACAGGAATTTTCTATTGCGGTCTACCGGGCACGTTTTTTGCCGTGCTATTACAAAGAATTACCTAACAGAAATATTCTATAATACTATAGGCGTAGGCGTACCTCACGATTATACTTGTAAATTAACGCAATCCTATGCCAAGGGAACAACTCGGTATGAAATGACTAAAAATAAACGAAACTTTTATATTTAAAACATAATTAAACATAAAAAAAATTACTTGCAATCAACGACAAAAGTTGCCAAATACAAAAATATTTACAAACTTTTTAAACTTCAAAATATACGTTCCAATAATTGATGGCCTATGTGCATGTGAAATAGTTTTATTATTTATTTATAAAAAGCCCTCTAAACGAGCTAACTGTACTAAATAAAGCATATTAGCATTATAAACAAGGAAGAGATAAGTGAAACAAATATTATAATAATTGCTGCAAACGTAAATCTTGATAACAGTTAAAACTACGCAACCTCTTTGCTTATCACTCTGTGGTTTAATCTAATCTGTGCTAAATAGCTTGGCTGTATGTGCTTGGTCTGTGCCGGGCCATTAACTTTTGATGAAAAGTTATCGATTTCATCCACAGTCTATAGGTACTACCATATTACTCTATTAGTGCTATTAGACAAGCTGTTTGGGACAGATATTGTGTCGCAGTTTCTGGGTGAGGCGGGAATGAATTTTGAATTTAGAACAGGACGCAGAAACTAGATAAATGAGATAAAATATTTTGTCACCTATCTGTATAGTCTCTTTTTTTGTGATATCATCTGAGTGACAGCTACAAAAAGTTGCATGTAGTTGATGACGTACAGCCAATTTAATATAATACATAGAAGCCATTGATGTAGGTACTTTAAGAATAAAAACATATTTTAAACCTGTTTTCGACAGATTAGTCGCGTGGGATAAAAATTACATTCCGTAAAAATTAACCTTCAGTCATAAACATTGCTTTTATTGATGTGACCTGAATTCCTGACAATCTATCAGTAGATATAAATTTTAAAAAAAACGGTAGTAAAATGAACACCTGTTGTAGGAAATTATACTTATAAAACGTTTAGGAATAATGATTGATCGTTAATAAATGTCAATATGTAGTCTATACCATAGTATCTAGTCAAAACTAAAATAAATTAAGCACACAGACTTTGAGAAATATTCCAAACATTTTCGATTTATTTTGAAGCCAAATTTACCACATAAGCAATGTAACTCAGACGAAGCCGAACTAAGGCTGGAAACCTCTACGAATAACTGTGTAACTGCATACGTTCATAAAATTGATTGCGAAAGGCCAAATTAAACATTTTAGTATCCAAAATATCAAGGCAGGTCACTGGAATTAGAACAAAACCCAGTAGAATTGTTTATTTATTTATTTAATTTTAAACAATATTATTCTTTTCGGGTTACAAATTAATATAAGCACTAAATCCGATCCTGTCTAACAACTGACAACTAATACGTCAAAATTCTTATATTTCTTTCACGTTACCATGGCGACGAGTGACGACTGGATCGGCAATTTACTTTAACTTCATATCTATGTTTGTGTAAGTGTGTGTGTATGTACAGGGCAAAAAGAAGGATAGTGCATATTCCCAAGTGACTAGAAAGAAACAGATCGTGCGTCATTGATAAAATTAAAATTTAGTATTCCGTCTGGTATCAAGTAATCATCATAAGTCTGTGTTTAAACACGACGGCCTTAACAAAAGAATTATTTGTTCCATTATGTCGTCTAGTGGTAAACAATACATGGAACTCTTCGGACAAGTTATTTTCCCACAGGCATACGACCATAAATAAACCAAATCACTTGTAATAAAACCTTAAACTAATTTCCAACCATTCTAATAAAGTTAATTTTGACAGGTGTCAGAAAGCGCGCCATAATATGTACGCAGCGTCAGAAAATGAAAGTTCAGTTTTACACGTAAAACCATTTGCTTGCATCGTCGTACGAACGGCCGGTCAGCTTTCACGAATATATGTTTCACACGTTTTCGAACATAACTGTGTATATTTACAGTGCTAGGTGATATAATAAATTGTGTGAGAACTTTTTTACGTGTAGGCAAGTAGTAAAAGGAAAGACTAAATTAAACCACAGGTTAAATATGGTTATTTGACGAGATTACATAGCATGGAACTGTAAATGATGATTTTACTTTAAAAGTAATAAACTGATATTAAAGTAAGTTGGTTAAAAATGTTACAATAAGATTTAACCAAGTTACATTCATCTACATAGCCACATAATAATTAAATTAATCTAGTTTTCTATATGTATATGTATCTAGTTTAAAATAAAACGACTTAATATTCTGAGTAATTATAAACCACTCAAAATATAATACATCCATATAATAATTTGATAACTTTTTTAATAAATGTAATATTCAAAATTTAAACAATAATAATAATAATCTTTATTTCCCAGAATATGGTCGAACAATGATTGTAATTATTTATTTTCATTAAAGGAAAAGAAACTTACAGCTATTTTGAAAAAGGAACAATTTAATATGTGACCAAAGAGGGACTTCCTCATTTTCGAACTAAAAAATTAAGATTTTCGAATTTGAAATTTTAAAGTATTTTAGACACTCATTACAGGATTATCACTTCTTACCCTGAGGTTATCAGCTTTTTTAGAAAAGTATAAGTGAAAGTGATAATATCGAAGCCTTCGGGGCAGCACCATGTTGAGAGAGCATCCAAGCTCATAGTTTTGTACTTACAGTGGTGTAAATATTATACTGGTTGTAGAAAACTGAAAAAAATAATTACAAAATATTTTCACAATTTTAAATTGAAAAAACAAAAGTAGTCTAGCCTAGTAAGTCTGAAATACTGCCAAATATTATTTATTTTGTTGCATAAGAACTATCATGACTTGCATGACCTGTCAAGAAGGCAACGTTGCGTAAGAAATTTCTGTTACAATCAATTTTGAAGTTAATCATTAAATTTATCTGTAGCCAACGATACCAAAAATATACATACAAAAACTCGACTCACAATAATCACATGTCATTGCATTAATTTAGTATATAACTGTATGAATTATGCAGGAATAAAATAAAATAATTAAGAAACTGCACAAAAAACGCTAGACGGACTATGTTGCGTGTTCGCACATACAATCATGCCATTAAATTTTGGATTCCAATATCGAATAAAATAGGTCTTAAGGCTTTCTAGTGTAGAAAATTACCATAGATTAGTTTGCGTCATAGACAGGGTCGTCTGACCGAGTTTGGCGGGACTTTTACTCAAAATTATTAAAAATCCCGCTTTGCAGAAAAAAGGAATTGGCAACGCTAGTCATAGAGAAGCATATTCTAGCATAAGATTTTATCCATAAAATAAAAAGATACCATTTTAAACCGCATCAAGTTGTAAAGATTTTAATCAAAAGTTGGACTATTTTAGATGGATTTACTAACGGTTTTCAGACCTGTTTCACTTATAGTTAGAATTCTTATGGGATATTTCGATAATGTTTCCTTGCTCTCTCTCTAGCTCATCTCAATCAAAGTCAAAATTCATTTATTCTGTATAGATCATTAAAACGTAAAAGAAATCCATAGCCGATGTTTAGCAAATGGACCACCGCACCGGTTCGAAAAGCAGCCACATCCTGACAAGACAACTGCATAATTTAATATTATAGAAGTATAGAAGAATATAATATGTAGGTATTTTTAGAATAGAATAGATTTATTTGCATAAAATGTGGTAGGCTTGTGGTTTTTTTATTTGTATATTCTTGACACTATTATTCGTAAACCAGTAAATGACTATGTAATGGTCGCCTCATGAGCGAACACATTTTACACTAAATGGTAGAAAATGAGTCAGTAGGCCTAACACACCGCGATCAGTGAATTTCACGCGGCAAAATTCACTCGTGTCATTGACCCGCCGCGTTGCGACCGCCATGTGCGATAAAAAATAGATATCTTTTTTCTAAAGATTTAGATCGGAAAAAGAGAACATATAGAACGTGACTTGAACTCGCGACCAGTCCCTTACAGGGGGAATGCTCTGACCAGCTGAGCTATCTAGACACGTCCCAGATATTCGAAATTCTCCGATATATTATATACGTCTTAAGGCGACGCTGGAGCCATCTACCGTAATTCTAGCGAACTACGGAAACAATGAATAACTTTACAGTCATTTTTAAACATTCTTTATTATATTTGATCTGTTAATTGCCTGCACCCCACCTGATGGTAGGCTGTGGTGAAATCAAAATTAAAGTGGCCACCATTCCAGATGCTCTTGACAGACGCTTTTGTCACGCCCCGCTTAAAGAATGCATTGTAGGCAGAAGGGAACACGTGTGTGGGTAAAGCATTAAAGTTCTTTATCGTAGGGCAAAGAAAAGAATCACTAAACCGCTTGGTTCACGATGGTATCGTTCGCACCGTATGAGTGTGACACCTAAGTCCGCTGCACCGGCGTTAAAAACTGACTCACCTTGTTCAGCACTCCGAGTTATCTTTTACAGATTATATATTTTAAGGCATAGATATCCAAAAAAATGGCTTTGATGATTTTTTTTTTCACTAGTCTATTCAATTTTAGCATAAGGCAACATTTACCATTTTTACACGAATCATGAAGTAGAACACTTGTTAAGTTGGATTAGAATTTTTGCATCTGTAACATAACTGGATTGAAATATTTATTTTATTTATTTTTTATTTTATTTTATTAGGATATGATTGTTTAATTTGAACCCCTTTTGTTAATGAACTATTTAATTTAAAGCTGTAAATCTACTTTTTAACTTACCCCATCAATATTCCTGGGGTTATCCTTTCGAGGGCTTACCCGGGGTGCCCGGCAACGGACACTTGGGGAGGACACCGTGCGGTTTTAGTCGAGACACGACATAACCACCCCCGCTGGCCGGCGGGGGGGTATCCGAAGGGATTTCCGCACGTTAAAAAAAAAAAAAAACTCCATCAATATTACAATTATGTTTATGAGAATTAACGCGATATTGGTATATCCATGTACAGTCAACGACAAAAGTTGATTAACACTAAAATATTCACAAACCTTTTTCACACTGGAATTCATGCGTCAATAAATTGATTATAAGTAGCTTTATTATCCATGGAGGACAACGTTGATATATTTCATGTTTTGTTTACTATTTTGGAAAGGTTTAAGAACTAAGGTTATCAATAAATTAGAATTTGTTAAACTACATTTGTCGTTGACTGTACATATATTTATACCAAGTTGGCGTTTTTGTTTGCGTAGCGGCTGACATTTTAATTCGCAGGTATAAATTCAAGAATATAACTTATTACAAATAATATTGTACCTATTCTAATAAATTTATAGTATAAGATAGGCCTGTGTAATGTTCAGGTTTATCTAACTTAAACATAAGCATTACCTGCTAGTTTTATATACATTTATTTATTAGCCGCGGTAGCCTAGTGGTATGGGTAATGGACTGCTGAGACGAGGTCTCGGGTTCGATCCCAGGTTTTACCATGGCACACACCAATGACTTTTCGATGCTTTTCGAAGTTATGTGTGTATTTATCGCAGGCTTATAAGTGCCCGGTTAATGGCAATAGGCTCGCCACCTATTACACTGGGACCTAAACATAAACTGGTGAAATGTGGGTGCTAGCACCTCTGCTTACCCCTTCGGGGATATAGGCGTGAGTTTATTTATATACAGTAATCCATTTCTGTGCATAATTTAAAAAAAATATCAAAAAGATATTAACTTCATTACAATCATATTCATATTTTAACACGGGCAAGTTAGCTTCAGTTTTCTCGATTAATTGGAAAGCTTTAATCGAAATAACTTGTTAAATAAATAAGTAGTCTGCAAGTTTCTCCACAATTATTTCGCAGTTGAACATTAAATAATAATGAATTATATGGCATAGTGGATGTGTAAGTGTTTATGGTTTCGTTAACAACTCGACGCACTCCCGACAGAAACATATCATAAAAACACGCGTAAAACGGAATGATGTATTGTTGAAGTTACTGAACGAATGATAGATGTATTGTCTATGAGGCGATTAGCTACGTTCTCTCTCCTTACTGTTTTTTTTCAAACCAGCGTATGTTGCCATCATAACGATTGATGTGTATGAATTCATCGTAAGTATACTTACAACAAGATTTGAAGATTTGCAACTGCAGCTAAATCTGAAAATAATAAAAATATTTTTAATATTGAAAACATTATTCCAGAATATCAATATGGCCGCAGAAAAGAAGGGAAAACTTCTGATAGGTGTTACTGGTTGCTGATGGTAAGATTGGGTTCACGTCAGTGTGTAATGGCTTGGGTCCGAGCTAGTGATCTCTCAATCGCAAGTCCTTCACCCTAAACTTTCGGCTACTGCCGTTCAAAGTATATAAGTATACTACATACTGTTACTTAAAGTCAATACTAAGTCACAAAGAGGTATCCAGTCTAGATGGCCGCGTAAGCTTGTTTGTCACTCCTTGTAATATAAAAATAATATGCATAAATGTTTAATAAATATATAATCTTATGCTAATAATAAAAACAAGTTGGATTTAATTAACCTTGAGAAGCCGGCTTTATATTTTCATATTTTCAGCTGACTGCTAATAGTTGAAAAATTACATACGTATACATATATTATAATGCTCAAGCCAACCTTGCAAGCCGGTACATCTACGGATTACCTGACGGGGCTCTGGTGCAGTCCTCTTGGGGTTCGGTTTTAGCCCGATATAACCTCTTCCGTTGCCCGGCGCAGGCTGAGGGGATTTCCGCACGAAATAAAAAAAAGGGGGTCAGGCGGAAAAGAGTAGTGGCTTCAAAGTGCAAACTTCGGATTTAACTGATAGCACCGCTCTCGAATGAAGAATTTTTTTTTTTAAGGCAAAGGTATCCAAATCCCGTCGCTCGGATGAAGAGATGTTTTTTCTTAATTATGTCATGTTATGTGTTAAGTCTATAAGTTAAGCTAAAGATAAAGGGCTCAGGGATGAGGTTTTTCTTTTTGGCAAAGGTAACAAAATAAATTCGGCCAATCAGTTTAACAGTTCACTACCAAACTTTTGAAGGGAAAATTCACATCTAAATAATTTTGTTAACCACATAACTACTACACCCAAAACCTTTGTATTTAAATCAACATCCTTTTTCGTACGTGCTTGACACTAACGCGTCTAGTTAGCCTGTCATATATTATCTTGTTGAGCGTAGAGAGTAACAATAGTCTATCAAAGACAGGTCTGACCACAATTTTAATATACAATATTGTCTGAGCACTCAGCACATCATATTCTGAACTCTAAAACTAGGGGCGCAATGCATTCTGCTGTTGCAATGTTGAGCTGAGAGTGCACTACATGATTACCTATAATTCACGCGCAATTTTTCTTCAATTGAATAACATTGAATTGATTTTTCGGTGATTATTCCTCCGTTGCTAGACCGATTTACCGACTTTTTCTGTATTAAGCCAATAATTCAGTTCCATATTTTAGCGCCAAAATCGTAGTCTCAATATTGATCATTTTGGAGAAATCATATTTTGAAATTATTCAAGGGTGATTATTCCTCCATGGTACGTTCGATTTTCAATTTAATTTTTTCTAAACCTTCCGGGTATCAAGTTGTATTTACATGCCAAGTTTGGTCAAAATTGGTCGATTAGTTTAGGAGGAGGTAGTAGCGTCACAACCGAAATACACCGAGTGGAGTATAGAGAGCTGTTTTGCTCGACTTCGTCTCACTCTCAGCTCAATAATAATTACGTATTGGATGATGAGTAACTGTATAAATGTGTAAGTATTTTTTTATTACGTGCGGAATTCCCTTCGGATACCCCCCCGCCGGCCAGCGGGGGTGGTTATGTCGTGTATCGACTAAAACTGCACGGTGTCCTCCCCAAGTGTGCGTTGCCGGGCACCCCGGGTAAGCCCTCGAAAGGATAACCCCAGGGTTGCCGGCGGACTTTGGCCGCCACCGCGGCCTCGCCTGGTGGGGTCAGGTTCTATCCCGCTTCGGTGAGTTGGCAGGCGTATGTAACACGACACGCCTCCGCCACGGCCTACTTCTGTAAGGACGGCGAGTCGGCCAACTGCCGTCCTCAGGCCCCGATCATGGAAGTCGGTAGTCCCGGGCGTAGATGAGCGGGGCCATAGGGCGGAGTCCGAGAAATCAGGGCTCAGCGGTCCCTGCTCTGCCAGGAACTCAAGGTGGGGGGAATCCTCCACTGCGGCGGTGAGACCGATCATGAAGGAGTGGTTGGAGAGGGACCATGAGGACCTCTCCTACCGGATGTGCCAGATGGTTACCGGACACGGGTATCTGTGGCGCATCCACCGGGAGACAACGCCGCAGTGCCTGCACTGCGAGGATCCTGGCGAAGACACGGCGCTCCACACGTTGGTGGAGTGCCCTGCGTGGGCGAGTCTACGCCGGGATCTCGTTGCGGTCCTGGGCGTGGACGTTCTCTCGTTGGAGACCAAGGTGAGGGCCGTGGTCTCCGACGGGAGCAAGTTTCATCGTGGATTCAACTCCCTGAATGTTGCCGAACTAAATCTGTAGTGTTCGTGTTATCTACCGACAATATCACAATGACCTCTATGTATAAGGTACTAAGTACTAGACTGCATGTCCGTAACAAAAAAATTGTATCGTTTTAAGACCACTACTTGACTAAACACAGTTTGTTGCTGTCACACAGATGACATTACAAAATGTGGCACTATGCGTTTAGAGTAAGGTTTCAAAATTCGATAACCCATTTATCTATCGTCTACGTCCCGTTTAAATTCGAAATCCAAAATTCATTACCACTTCATCGAGAATTGGCAACATTTATGTTCTGTAAACAGTTTGTTAAGTAGTATATAGAGAATTTCAATATCATGCAATTCATTTACAGTTTCTAAAAGTGAGACTTATTATCAAAGTAGTTGACAATATACGAAGCTGCTTGCGACAGTTAATTTCTAGTACAACTTCAGCATCCTATCGTACAATCGCAAGCTCTAAACATAAGAGGCTTCGTTCGTCGTCATTCAACAGGTGAAAGCTGCGGCCTTATATGAGAACATCTCGGAATCGCCTCGGGTACTAAACGGCAGGTTATTTTGAAGCGGACGGATAATTTCTGCTTCAATTCGTCTGAGTACAGAAGCACGGAGATAAGTATCCTGTTTGGATTGTTATGCTTACTGTCATGTGTCAGCGATAGAAGTAACTTAATATAATTCAATTGTTCAAAAACCTTTTATCAATGGACCTATATACTAATAATGAAACTGAAGAGTGTTTTGCTTTAACAGGGGATACATTCAGAGACCGAACATTTCCAATTTCTTTTGACGTCAAATCTATCACATACGCTATGTAGCTCAGACGGAGCCGAACTAACCGATAACCTCTACGAATAACTTCATAACTACATACGTTCATAAAATTGATTGAGAAAGGCTAGATTGTCCTTACATAATTCCAGAGAATTAGAATAGAAACGAGTAGAATTGTTTATTGTATGTCAAACAATATTATTCTTATCAAGTAACATATTACACTAAATCCGACGCTGTCTAACAACTGACAACTAATACGTCAAAATTGTTGTCAATTTCTTACTCGTTTCAATGGCGACGAGTGACGACTGGGTTGAAAATTAGCTTCGACGCCATATGTATGCTTGTGTAAGTAATATGTATGCACAGGGAAACGACAAGGAAAGCGCATATTACTGAGTGACTAAAAAAAAAGAGATTCTGTGTCATAGAAAAAATTAAAATTTAGTATTCCGCCTCTTATCATTTAATCATAAGTCTGTGGAAACAATATAATGTTATCTGTGTATTGGGCTTCACCTAGATATTCTGGGCTCAAGTCAACCACACCTGCTGATTGTCGGATGAGGTTCTGGTGCAGTCTTTTGTTTCGGGGTTGGTAGGTCTGACATCAACCAAACCAATATATATAAAAGACAAGTAGAAGACCCCGGGCTCCAAAATACAAGCTTAGGATGCAACCTGGGTTGAAACTGGGATGAAAAAGGCGAAGAGTTTGACGTTTTTTTCTTCTTTAGCAAATATGTAATGAATGCCAGTGTCAAGTAATTTGGCAAATCAAATAATTTGCATATGGATTCAATATAATGCAGCATTTTCATCATTTAGCCAAAGTCAAGTAAAGTCATGGTCAAGTCAAAGTCCTGCCCTATTAAAGTAGTGGAGGCTTTACTAGAGGCTTCTGTGGAGTTATGGAAACAACACGGAAAATCAGAATTCACGGTAAATATGCCACTTTCTTACACTTGTGTGCATGTTGTCGAAAAAGTTGTGTCTGAAATGCCACCATTTTAACATATAAAAGCTCGAAATTACACAAATTTTAGGAAATGAAATACCACTTCGATATTTTTTTTCCCGCGTTGGCGCCAAAACTCCAATGTTATGTTTAAAACAAGATTCTATTAATTGACAGATTCAGTTTTTTTAAGGCAAAGGTAACAAAAGAGAAACGGCTTCAGACTAACCTGTTAAGCTGTTAGTGTAGTATTAAGGAACAAAGATGGCCTCAGGCTGACTTCTAAAGCTCTTCAAATTAACTTAATAATATATAATGAAAAGTGTGCGGGTAATGTAGGAAGTATGAAAACTACACATTAATACTTCCTTTACGAATTTATAACATCGCTTTCTAAATAATTTTACTTAGTAATCCATGCAGTATGTGAACATGCAAAATATTCTCGCTAATATTGCATGCGAAAGTTTGTATGTGCATGTGTGTGGAAAACATAAGTACCGAGGGAAAGAGTTCCACTCCTTAGTCGTACCTACGTATAGTGAATAAGTTACCAAAACGTTTAAAAAAGAAGCAACTAGTACCTATTCGTATTTACAAACAAGATTTATATTGATAAACAGTGTGATTTGCAGACAAAGATACAATTCAAAACGATTCAAGAAAGACATACCAATTTTTGTTGCCTAAATGAATACCTTGGGGAAGCTGTGTGTAAGGACAGTTTAGTATATGAATGGCGCGCAGTTGTCTCTACCTAGCCTGAAGTGAGAAAAGTGTGGCTACATTTATGAAGCCCGACATAACCGCCCCCGCTGGCCGGCGGGGGGGTATCCGAAGGGATTTCCGCACGAAAAAAAAAGGTACTATGTATATATGCAAATAAATTCCACAAGGAATTAAAAAAAATAGATAGTTACACAAATGTAAATGAATGCAAAATTATGTTAATAATAGAAAATAAATAAAAACCAGTGTTTTATCATAACACTAACACTAGTAAAAAGTGTTACACTATGTTAAAAGAATGTTGGTTTAAGGACACTTGAGCCTGTGCATAATCAAACTTGTTTGGCGACTGACCACACTCGACCATATTTTGACCACATGTGGGCGTACAACTACTTTCTTCGTGTAATATGTTTTAAATGGACGATGAAAGTAAGATTTGTCATAAAAATATGTTCCTGAATGAGTTTTGTGTGCAAATTTATTTTTATTAGCTGGCAACATTCCTACATTTATAAATATATAATAAAAACAAGGATTTTAAGAATCTATATTAATATAAATGAATCGCCGAAATGTGTGTACGCCCATAACTTCCAAACGACTGCACCAAATTGGATAATTCTTGTTGTTTTGTGTTCGTTATTGTCAGGACAAGGTTTGTATGAAAGAAAAAGTTGAGAAGTCCACGGGTAGGGTGCTATCATTGCAGCGGGGCCACCAGGACGCGCAGCTAGTATTTAATATATAAGGTTTTGAGATTTTCATTTAGGAGTTTGGGACACCTAATATAATATTTCTAACAATTTACTTTTTTGCAACCGATTTCGAATAGATTTTTTTGAATTGATGACTTGATATGATTCTTCTTTTTATATTACTTCCGTCAATTTGACTGCACCCCACCTGATGGTAAGCTAAGGTGAAGTCCAAGGAGAAACTGCTACTATTTCACGCGATTTCAGCTTTAAATTAACGGTCCTTAGTTTCAGTGGGATACAACGTTTCATTTCGGAACAGACTCACTTACGGACTTCTTGGGTAATGATTTTCCCCCTAACTCACTAGTTCTAGAATCTGTATAATAACGCCATTTTCTCAAAAGTTAAAAATATATCGCCCCGTAAACGCCATTTAACTCTGTTGTTTCAGTCTAGATCTCGAGTAAATAATATTAAATTATATCTGTTTTGAAAATGGGCTACTTTGCTGTTTGCTCGCTCACCGAGAAACTTGAGTGCAGTTATGTACTCGTACATCTTTACGGTAGCTTGTTTAGGAGATCAACAGGCTAGATACTTGCCAGGCGTTACTATAATAATTCTGGCCTACGTTGCCCCATTCATCGAATGTTGGAGACTTACAACAATAATTTTATAAATGTCGATATATTTGCGTGTTCTAAGTATGAATTTAAATCAAATACCTACGCATGATTTTTTAATTTTTTTTTTTTTTTATCGTGCGGAAATCCCTTCGAATTCATTATAATTAACTTCATAATAAATACATTCCTATATTAATGCTTTAATAATTAGCTGTGATAGCCCAGTGCGGACTGCTGAGACGTGGTCTCGAGTTCGATCCCCATCCCCAGTCGTCCCGTATACACACTTCTGACTTTTCGTAGTTATGTGTGCATTAATAAATGTTTATTATCGCTCGCTTAATAATATGCCCGATAGATGGCAATAGACTCGCCACCTATTACATTGGGACCTTAACATAACTTGCGAATCGTGGATGTGTAATACACATCTCCGCCTACCCCTTCAGGGATACAGGTGTGAAGTTATGTAATAATTAGTTGCACTGATTTTGATTTTAATGTAATTTAATAAAATAAACCTAATTTAATCAATTTATTGTTATAATTATAATGATTGTTTTTCGTATATGTATCTTATCTCATTTTTGTTTAAGTTTTTTTTAAATCTTTGGTTATTGCAAATTAATTTATTTTGTGTTTGTCTTTAATTATTATTAATTTATAATGTACCTACTTCTAGTGGCACCCTCTGCTATATTATATGTTGCACTGCGGATAACGTAGTGGGTTGCAATATTGCCTATAGAATAACCTGTATACTTTAAAACTGTTCAGAAATCCCCACGAATACCCCCAGCCGGCTAGCGGTGGTGGTTATGTCGGACACGAACCGACCAAAACCACACGCCGTCTCCGGTCTCTAATGGCGGGGTGTAACGTCGCAATATCTACTTACAATAAAGTGGGTTAAATTCGATTTCCAAGAATTATTTACATACATATACAAATATACAGGTGATGCCAATAAAACTTTGTCGTATTCATAATGTTTGTGTAGATTCAAATTCCATTATGTGCGATTAGGTGACGACATGACGTCGGCTAAATATTTTTACGACTTAGTAGATAATTTAGTATCAATCAGTGTCAAACAATAAATATATATGACGTACACATAACGTGCTATTAGGAGTCGACAGCAACAAGCCATTAAAATCTCGTTTTAAAAGTATTCAGTTTAGTAGTGAATAATATAAATTACTAACTTATACCCGAGGATCCGTCCGCGCGGAGGTCGGTTTTCGTTTTTTGGCAGTATCTACCGTTCTACTTAACCAATTGCAATCAATCATACCCACGAAACATTTCGGCGACACATTTATTATGCGTACAGCTAAGGAGTGGAATCGCCTGCCTGAGGCTGTGTTTCCGGAAAGCTATAACCTCAGAATCTTCAAGTCTCGAGTGAATAAGTTCCTTCTAGGCAAACGTGATCCATCGTAGACGACATCGTCACTTACGACCAGGTGAGTCAGAGGTCAAACGCGAGCCTATCATTCATAAAAAAAACATACGGCAGATTTTAAATCTGACCAAGACATTCCTAATAAAAAAAAATCACATCAGACTCCTTTCAGTAGTTTTTGCCTCCATTGCGAACAAACAGACAGACAAGACGGACAGGTTTGGGCAGGGAACTTAATGAGGTTCTCTAACACCATACTTAAGAGGTAATTCTAGGCATAGGTAACTTCAATTCAGTGGCGATAGCCCGGTGGAAAGCGGCGATAGCCCGGTGGCGTACATAACGGACTGTTGAGACGAGGTCTCGAGTTCAATCCCCAGTCGCCCCGGACACACACCTCTGACTTTTCGTAGTTATGTGTGTATTAAAAATGTTAATTATCGCTCGCTTAGTAATGTGCCCGGTAGATGGCAATAGGCTCGCCCCCTATTCCATTGGGACCTAAACATAACTGGCGAATCGTGGGTGTGTAATACACCTCTGCCTACCCCTTCGGGGATACAGGCGTGAAGTTATGTTTATGTAAAGATCTTTTATAAATTTGTTGATATTCAGTCGGTAACTTCTTAGGGCGATTGTACCGGCTTACCTACAAAGTTTTTGGTGGGCACCATATACCTAAACCTTTTTTTTTTTCGTGCGGAAATCCCCCCGCCGGCCAGCGGGGGCGGTTATGTCCCGGGTCTTAAGACGCCAGGGTGTAAGGTTGCCCATAGAGCATATCCCTCGCACTCCGACTGACCCTGGGCCATCTCCGGTTTCGAGATGGCCCTCTCGGGTTTGGGAACCACGGTGTCCCCGTTTTGCCCCGGTTTGGGGGAGGGGCGCTAGTCGCCCCACCGTCCCGGCCTGCTTCTGCTGGGGTGACAGGCGGCCTCACCTGCCACCCCCAGGCCTGCGCTCATGGAGGACGGAGGTCTTTAAGCGACCTCCGGCGCCTGAGTCGCCTGCGACGCGCGGCGACAACCTAAATACCTATCCTAAATCATCAATACCTATACCGCAAGCTCAAGAACACGTGGCAAGTGATTGGAAAGTCAGATAACATCTCTATCTGGTCAGCGGTGACGTAACACTTTCTCAAGGCATTGTTATAAGGCTGCATTGTCCGACAGGTTGTGTTGGCCGCCTTCATACCATTCCGAACTATTTACACGGTTCGTTGGAGTATAAAGGATTAATAAATTGACAATCGTACGCTGTTATGCCATATTGTGTTATATAATGAACTAGTTGTTGCCCGCGGCCGCACCCGCGTGGAATTCTGATCGTCGTTCCCGCTACCCATGGGACTCTATTTTACCACCACAACCTATATAAGATACATACTTCCACAATTCATAATTGTGTTATAGCTCAAAAGCTGCGTTATCGTTGACGGCATTTTTTTTTCCGACACCTCCAACAAATATCATTATATTTTAGCAAATGTATACAAAAACTTGACAAATAATGTACATAAACCTTTCTCGAGAACCACTCTGTTCATTGGAGAAAACAGCATGAAAATCGGTGCGGTAGTTTTTGAATTTATCGCAAACAGACAGACGCGGCAGAGGACTTTGTTTTATAAAATGTAGTGATGAAAAGATGTTCCGTTTGGGTTTTACAAAGGCTGTATAGGTTTAGGGAGCAGGTTTATAGCATGGTTTGAAATAACCGTAGCTAAAGCGTCGTTTATGCAAAGTCGCGGGGTCGAAACCCGCCCATTACACTACCGACGTTTTTTATGGAAGATACTGCAGTCTGACCCTCCAACCCTGAGAGGTGCGCTTGCGCCAGACCCTCGTCCGTCAATCAGCAGGTTTACCGGCTTGCAGGAGAGGTTGACTGGGGCCCAATGTCCTTTTTCTTACCTGTATAATAAATGTGCGAGTTTGTGAGGACGGATGTATGTTTGTTACTCTTTCACTCAAAAACGGTTGAACGGATCTGGATAAAATGTGGCACAGTGACCGTCTGGAACAGAGGTTAATTTTTATCTCAGGAATAGGTTTTCTGGGGACACGGGAACAGGATCAGAACTTCACGCGGGTGGAGCTGCGGGCGGATCCAAAATACGTCGGTTACCGTGAGTAGGAAGGTTTTCGCAAAAGTTATTAATGATATTGTGAATAAATGAGAACTCGCATTGTACACCTTTATACAAAATCTACTAAAAACATGCAGTTATTCACACGAAAAGTAAAAATGATCATAATACATGTTTGAGTTCTCGTGCGCAAACGCATCCACTATCACGCAAATTAATTATCGTTGTAGAAATCGCCTTTCTATGAATGCTAGACTTGGCTATAAAATCAATTTATAATTGTTATACGATTTTAAAGATTTTGCATTAAGTATACCTACCTAGTATATTGAATTACAAATATCACAAGTGAAATTTACTAGCCACTCGCCCCGGCTTTGCACGGGTGCAACTTGATTTCCCGATTTACTTCGATTATGTATGCATAACAAGCATTACAAACCTTCCGTACAAAAATATCTATATGACAGTGAAACCGTTATTACCAAAATTCGATGTCAATCTTTTAATTAACCTTTCCTTTCATAGTAACAGGTGTGCTATCGAATTATCTATATTTACGCAGTTTGTTTGAACGAAACGATCCAGTGAAAAGTGTTAAATATTTCTTCAAATATGTGATTAAGCATTGTGTTTGTTTCAATGAAGACATTGTTTATTGAGAAACTCTCTGAGTTTGCTGGCATATTCATTCAGAAAAAGACATATTTAATTATATAACAGATATTTATTCTAGGACATACACACTGGTGAGACCGATCATGAAGGAGTGGTTGGAGAGGGACCATGGGGACCTCTCCTACCGGATGTGCCAGATGGTTACCGGACACGGGTGTTTCGGTAAGTATCTGTGGCGCATCCACCGGGAGACAACGCCGCAGTGCCAACACTGCGAGGATCCTGGCGAAGACACGGCGCTCCACACGTTGGTGGAGTGCCCTGCGTGGGCGAGTCAACGCCGGGATCTCGTTGCGGTCCTGGGCGTGGACGTTCTCTCGTTGGAGACCATGGTGAGGGCCGTGGTCTCCGACGGGAGCAATTGGCACGCCGCCGCCTCTTTCTGCGAGCAGGTAATGCGCGCGAAAGAGACGGCGGAGGGAGCGGGAGAGAACCCTGCCCCTCGAGTTTCGCAGTCTGCGGCGAGGACGCCGCAGACTCATCTACGCCCGGGACTACCGACCTCCATGATCGGTGCCTGAGGACGGCAGTTGGCCGACTCGCCGTCCTTACAGAAGCAGGCCGTGGCGGAGGCGTGTCGTGTGTGCCTTACACACGCCTGCCAACTCACCGAAGCGGGTTAGAACCCGACCCCACTAGGCGAGGCCGCGGTGGCCAAAGTCCGCCGGCAACCCTGGGGTTATCCTTTCGAGGGCTTACCCGGGGTGCCCGGCAACGTACACTTGGGGAGGACACCGTGCGGTTTTAGTCGATACACGACATAACCACCCCCGCTGGCCGGCGGGGGGGTATCCGAAGGGATTTCCGCACGAGAAGGACATACACACTATTGAAATAAAACTATTTTTTTAACGGATTCTACCGCGATTTATTTGATGTTATTTTATATTTTCTCCCCGTGACCATGGCTGCTGAAAAGCAACCGAAACGTCGGGATCAATGTAAAATAACATCAAATAAATTGCGATAGAATCCGTTATAAAAAAAAAAAGATTTATTTCAGTGTGTGACGTTCGCATAAACTTCCGACAATATCATACTACACTATTACTAAATTTAAACCTAGACTAAGCTTATGCTTAAAACTTTTAAAAGAGTTCTAGAATGCGGATAAACATACATAGGTTCATTATCTTTTCTCAGCTCTCGTTGAGAGAATATAGCCTTTTTTCTAGGTACACTGCTATCCCGGGCAGCGGGGTGGCTGCCCCCCCCCCACCTTTCCACGGCAAGATGGGGACACCGTGGTTCCATGGGTATTTCTACACGAAAAATAAAGGTACACTGATCTTGTTAGGAGGGTATACAGGCCAGTAACAAAGCCAAGGGGCCCATGTATACCTCACCTGCTAAATAACAGACGAGTCTCTGGCACAGATTTTCCCCTCAGGGTTGGGAGGTCAAACGGCAGTCAAGAAACCAATTAATAAGCGAAATGAACTTTGGACACAACATTGAAATTGCTAGGAGGACGATGCAGTGCAGTCATTTCAACTGCATTAATTTACTCTCTTTTTTAAATCTTTATTTGTTTAGGAGATTTTGGATTTTAAGAGACCATGCCAGCTCTATCGTACCCTGAGCTTACATATGACTTAAAATTATCTAATCTACATGTACCTACACTACGCTTTCAAAATCTTATGTCATTTTATAAATTAGAATGGCAGCTTCTGAGAGAGGTTTGGCCAGAATGATATTCTGAATGAACCTCCCAATATCCATCGGTCGTCTATCAGCAACTTCCAGTAGAGCCACTCTTAATACCCGTGTTCGGACACACTCCACCAACAGATGATGTACATCCTCAGAAGTGCCGCACTCTGCAAAATTTGGGCTGGCACTTTTCCCTATAAGATGCAAAAACCTATTGAGTGGGGCATGTCCAGAACGAAGTATATGAGCTATAACCACGTATTTTCTATTAAGGATGGTATTAGTGAACCAAGGGATATGAGGAGGTTGGCTTTGCACCGTTTTGTACCAGACACCTTTTGATAAGCGATCGTTCGTTAAAGTACTCTTTCCATTCTAGTTTATGTCTAGACTTATTCTCATGGTTACTGCCCTACCCAACTTTCGCTACCATACATTACTCATGATTTATTCAATTTATATCACAATGAGTTAAGATATATTACTGTTGGCCATAGTGCAGACTTGCCCGTTTTCACGAGTCTTCTGAGATGACAAATGTTATTGATTACCTGTTTACCGACTTTTAGGGTTTCATACGATTTTGTGCTTCAATGTATTTCACTAGAAGGTGAATTTTGGAAAATTAAAAGCCGGAAAGCTGTCACCGCGCTCCGCAGTGCAAACCTCTGAACAAACCAGGACGCAACGCTGAGATGATGATGATGATTAGAAGGCAAAGAGGTGAGGTGAGGTGAGGTGAAACCCGAGCTACGCAATATGGAGCTCACCTCCCATTACATGGAATCGAAAATCATATTGACGAGATGCCAGCATTTGAGTTACATGTTTTCATTATCGAAGCATTTTTTGTGTTATTATTTATAATAAATAGCTACATCTATATATAAAACAAAGGCGTGATACGGGGTACTGATGACTAGGATAAACTCAAGAACGGGTGGACTGATTTTCATGATGTTTGATTTTCGTGTGTGCCTTTTTATGGTTATTTTAACGCTGGCCAGGGGGGGTGGTTATGTCGGACTTCAACTGACCAAAACGCCGTCTCGGGTCTTTAATACCGGGGTGCAAGGAGACTTTCACGAAATAAATTCAGCTGATAAGGTAACCAATATAACTTGATTCTGAGGCAGAATGAAGTTTGCCGTGTCAGCTAGTAAAGCATCAAACTTATAGATGCAGATCGGAAAAAGAAAATATCTAGGACGGTACTTGAACCCGCGACCAGTCGCTTAAAGGGGGAATGCACGTCCCATATATTCGTAATTCTCCGATATATTATATACGCCTCGGGGCGACGCCATAATTCATAAAGCTTAATCACAAATGAAAGTACCGCTGGCATTGGCCATTCTTGTGTACAGTTCGCTCGCTCTACCGGTATCAGCAGAGGTCAAGCAACAAGCATCTCCGCCAAGAGAAATTCAGGAAACTATCCATTAACTCGTCAACAAGTTAAAAAAAAAAAACTGTTTATATAGCTTAGTCGTCGGGTTCGAATCCTGGCCATTACACTACCGACGTGAACCCACTCCTAACACAAGCAATTTAGCTTAGCTGGAGGGGTAAGGGGGAATATTAGTAATTTCAGTTGCTAATATTATTTTTATCAGAAAAAAATCCATATGCCATATGCTTGTCTTATATTGATTAAGAGCATAACGTCAGAAGTGCAAAATGACATGACGAAATGTACGATGTCAAAAGCGCACAATTTTACTGGAGTAATTTTTTCTCAATCACAAAAAATCGGGGGGCGGGCGCTTTAATCCTTTAATGTATCGTTTTCCTTAGATATTCAAAAATTTAAAAATTTCAAAGCGCCCGCCTCACGTTTTTTAGTGATTGAGAAATTTATTTTCTTCTTGTTAGTTCGGAATGAAAACGTGGGTTTTAAAAAGATTTTTTTTTATTTTTGTATTTTCTCATTGGTAAGTCGGCGTTTGATTACTGTCTTACCTGCCTCCCTATTCGGATTGACCAACCGTACCGTAACCACGCACGTTCGTTTTAGCCAATACATGTACGTTGGTTTAGTTTGACACAGGTTCTTTCTTCTATGTTAACCAATTGAAATCCACAGAATTATCACGTTACGACTGTGATTACGACTAGCTGTCAAACAGAATAATGGCCATGCTCTGTGATGAGGTCGATGATGGAGTACGCTTACCTAGAAACAACCTATTCACTCGAAACTTGATGATTCCTAGGTCTTTTTAGCTTTCTAGAATAGTACAAACTTAGGCAAAGAATTCCACTTCCTTCCACAAATAATGTGCCGCCATTCGTTTCGTACGTATCGTATCGTTTCGTATGTATGAGTGGTGTAGTGTATGTATTCTGCCGTCTCATGTGCTGTTCCCGCGGTGACAGGTGCCATTCTGTCTGTGGCGGTCGTCAGAGGAGGACGCGTACGTGGGCGGCGGGCGCAGTTAGCCGATATTACAATGTATACAACTTGGAAGACAAGCAAACACCAAGTGGAATATCCAACAGGTAACGGTGGCGTGGCACCGTAAGTCTGGTCCTTCAATGATGTAAAGGACTTGGCACATTCACTAAATGCATGCGATAAAACTCTGAGCTTGCGTTGATTTTCAAGGCTAAATAGCTTTTCCTCGGCTATCTCTCTATTGAAATAAAACTATTTTTAACGGATTCTATCGCGGTTTATTTGATGTTATTTTATAGTTTACATTGAATTTTTATTTACATTGAACCCGTGACCATGGCTGCTGAAAAGCAACCGAAACGTCGGGTTCAATGTAAAATATAAAATAACATCAAATAAACCGCGATAGAATCCGTTAAAAATAGTTTTATTTCAATGTGTAACATTCGCGTAAACTTCCGACAATATCATATCTCTCTATTGTTACAAGCAATTCTAGCTGGTATTCTGCTAATACGTCACAAATATAGCAGCAGGGGCCTTACCATGATGTCTTATAAACAGTTTAGTTTCGGAGCAATTCATTACAAGTTTGTAAACTGAATTGCCATGATCCTTTCCATGACATGGTTATACTGAAACACGTTTGCGTTTGGTTCGTTTGTTGACATTTGGAACGTGAAACCGAACGACTTAAACAGACGTCACGGTATGAGTACGAAACTAGTTTAGGTCTGTAATTGAATTGCTGTTAAGTGGTCATGGTTAGCCCCCAGTACTCCATACAGAATCGAAGGTGAAACGACAGTAGGGGAAGCTCAAGGATGTATATAAAAACAGAAACATGATGAGAAGGGAGAAAGACATGAGTTTATGTAAGTATAAAATTGAAGTGCCTGTTGGTTATGTTAAACTAACACTTTTTAAAACTAATGCGTTTGAGTATATACACGGTATCGCAACAAAAAACTATTTTTTTAAATTTTGTCTGTCTGCCTGTTTGAAGAAGGTAATCTCTAGCACAGGTAGGCCTTTCACTGCCAGATAGGTAATATTATAAAGCGTCACATAGGCTACTTTTATTTCTGAGAGATAATATTTATTGCCAAATAAAATTGTTGTTTATTATTGAAAAAAGCCAGACGTTTTCACATTAAATTGTTGATTAACTACACGCCCTCGCTCACAGTAATCTGTTTTAAGTGTATTATAGAAAATAATATTGTAGAAAATGTTAGTCTATGACCATTTATGTATTTACAACACACAAATAGATCGTGTAGCGAAGTCACGGTGCATATATTATACTATTGAATCTTAATATATACAACCTACTTATAACAAAACTGAAGTGTTTGTTCGAACGCACTGACCTCTGAAATTACATATACGATTTGAAAAATTCTTATTACATATGATAGCTAAGTTCTTAGGAAAGGTTATAGACTATTTAACATCACGCTGCGACGCTCAAGAGCTGAGCAATTAGAAAAAAAGTACAGATGGACGCGGTGGGCGGTCGTTCGAACAGAATTGAATACGGCAGGTGAAACCGGAATGCACAGCTAATATTATTATAAAATTATGCGAGAAAACATGCTCAGATCGTCTATAGAAACATTTTGAATAGGATTAGATTATTCCTCATTGAAAATGGTACAGCGTATGTGTAGTCTATTTTATATATAAGTATAATTATAATAAATGTAGGTATACATTATTTGTTTGTATGTATATATATATATATATAGATAGACATACTCGTGTATATATGTAATATAATTTACCTATTATACTCAACTACATTTATAAATACCTAAATAAATATTCTACGACATTCTACACAGCGCTTTCCGGACCCAAAATAAGCAGTTTAACTAGCTTGTGTTATGGGTTCCAGAATGTGGATAAACATACTTATATACTTTTTTTTTTGTAAATACATACATATTATACATGGAAACACCCAGACCAATGCAAATAGATATATTCATGCATACAAATATTTGCACTGAGCGGGAATCGAACCCGCGCCCCCTATCGTAGCAGTCGAATGCACTATCACTCCGCCACAGAGGCCGTCAGTAGTAATTAGTACGCCGAACAACTACTGCTCAATCCTACCAACACATACCATCCAAAGGTTGCCTGGTAGAAATCGCTTCAAGCGATAAGGCCGCCCATTGTACTGCTTCCTCCTCTAATTTTATAATACTTATGTATATTATGTTTACCTGGTGTATAATAAATAAATATATAAATATTACACCAGGAAGTCACGATCAATGCAGTGGACTTGAACTCTGTTAAGTGCAGTTGAAAATAACGCTACAATGTACTGGAAGATGCTATATTTTATCATCATAGCGATTTTACTGTTTTATTTCTTAATCTTTATTTAAGGAGCTTTTTTTTTTACGTGCGCAAATCCCTTTGGATACCCCCCCCCCCCGCCGGCCAGCGGGGGCGGTTATGTCGTGCATCGACTAAAAGCGCACGGTGTCCTGCCCAAGTGTCCATTGCCGGGCACCCCGGGTGAGCCCTCGAAAGGATAACCCCAGGGTTACCGGCGGACATGATTATGTCGCTCCATCATAGCCAGTATATAGATTTTCTGTTGCATCCAAAGTTTTTTTTTACGGGAGCGACTGCTGTCTGATATCCCAACCCCGAAAGGTGCGTCTGCGCCAGAGTAAGGTGTTGATAAGGCCCGATACAGGGTGTACCGGGTCTTATCCTGCAGACTCCCTACCTACAAAGAGGAATGTCATCACAATGAGAAAGTGAATTTTGTTATTTTTTTTCAACTATTATCGAAATAGTCGTGACGGCCAATGTGTCGCGTATTTCTTATAAGACCGCAGTGTTTGCCAACCGAGTGTTTTGCCATCGGCGCCAGCCTCTATCCAAATACAGAAACATTCCGAGTGTTCAGATACATTCCTAAACAAACTTTTCATGAATAAAAAAAAATATTATGGGCTAATGTTTGTCTGTGGTGACGTCTATGTATGGTGTGAAACTGCTTCGATTATTAATCTATACTTATATTATTACAAATCTGAAGATTTTGTTTCTTTATTTGGTTGAACATGCTAATCTCAGGAACTACTGGTTCGAATTGAAAATTCTTTTTGTGTTTAATATCCCATTTATAGGGGTAGATTATAGGCTATATATCGTCACGCTACTACCCAGCTGAGCGGAGCAGTAATCATGTCAAATGTTAATGTTAATTAACATAATATGACATAAACTCACGCCTATATCCCCGAAGGGGTAGGCAGAAGTGCTAGCACCCACATTTCGCCAGTTTATGTTTAGGTCCCAATGTAATAGGTGGCGAGCCTATTGCTATTAACCGGGCACTTATAAACCTGCGATAAATACACACAACTTCGAAAAGCATCAAAAAGTCATTGGTGTGTGCCATGGTAACACCTGGGATCGAACCCGAGACCTCGTCTCAACAGTCCATTACCCATACCACTAGGCTACCGCGGTTACTAGGCTACCGCGGTTTATTTATTTACATGCAATATATTGATTATTTTTATATTGCAATGCAATTGCGACATTTTTCTTACGTTTATAACTTATTCACATTTTATATTACTAACTATCTGTACAATATTAACAAAATTATATAAACTAAAATAGTTACATCCTAAAAAAGAGTATGTACAAAGTGAAAAGTTTAGGTGTCAAAGAATTCCTCTCCATCGATGTCGACTGGTAACATACCCAAAAGGCTGGCGGCTTTGCCACGTTGGATGGCAATACCAACTCTTCGCGCAAAAAACAAGGCAGTTCTTTGGTCACGCGAAGCGTCGACCATTTCGATTTCTTTGTAAAGCGACCCCAAACTGCTCAAAAATATAATTGCTGACTAAATACATTGTTAAATATTTTTTTATACTATTTCTTCCTACCAGTTATTATCAAGTCCAGTAGTTTTTGATACTTGAACATTAAAACCTCGAAAGAAAAGAAAAAAACACGAAAACATCCACACAGACCCTGCATACACATTAAACGCAAATAGATCTGCGAGCAAAACCTAGTTAATACATAACTACACACATAAACATTTAACGCACTCGTTGATGTCTTTTGTTCGCTCAGATAAAATCACAGACCCGTGAACAATGTGTTGAAAATGCAAATATAATGTTGTATACAATAAAAAAAAAACTTTATCTATGTTTGTATAAACAAATGGACGATTGACATTCCCCGGTTGTTATTATTTACATTCGGTTAACAATGAGTTGTGTGTCTTTGTGTGGTAATGGAGAATATTCTATTACCGGTACTAAAATATATTTTGACTAGTGACTCGCCCGGCTTCGGACGAGTGCAACTTGATTGCCCGTTTTTCGTCGTTTATGATCATCAACCTCATAACCATTGCCGAGTTGTGTCCAAAGGTTGCGCTTTATAGCCCGGGGTCCGCTTATAGTTTTTGATTGGTATGTCGGTTTTTCCGGTAGCGACTGCCATCTGACCTAAATTTTTTTTTTTTTTTTCGTGCGGAATTCCCCTCGGATACCCCCCCGCCGGCCAGCGGGGGCGGTTATGTCGGGCTTGAACCGACTAAAACCGCACGCCGTCTCGGGTCTGCAGACGCCAGGGTGTAAGGTTGCCCATAGAGCATATCCCTCGCACCCCGACTGACCCTGGGCCATCTCCGGTTTCGAGATGGCCCCCTCGGGTTTGGGAACCACGGTGTCCCCGTCTTGCCCCGGTTTGGGGGAGGGGCGCTAGTCGCCCCACCGTCCCGGCCTGCTTCTGCTGGGGTGACAGGCGGCCTCACCTGCCACCCCCAGGCCTGCGCTCATGGAGGACGGAGTTCGTTAAGCGACCTCCGGCGCCTGACCATCTGACCTACCTCCCAACATCTTTTTTTCTGTGTAGAAATCCGCTCAGATAACCCTCCCCCCGTCCCCCCATACTCGAACCGACATAACCTCGGTTCGTAGTGAACTTAGAGGGACCGCATATAACCCGTAAACATAACTGTATAACGTACCAAAAGTTTCATCGCTATCGGTTCAACAGTATAACACTCATAAGGCACAAACAAAGATACATTAACCTCTACATAAATAGACGAAATGGCAGTGACAGTCGGCCATTAGACCGCACACAATTTAACTCATTTACATAAAAAATAAGTGTAGCTTTATAACCAGCATTGTGTAATAAACGAGGATGATTTGGACAAACATTAAAAAACAATGACTTTATGTATACTACAAGACTGACAGTAAGAAACAAAAAAGAAATTATATCGCAAACGCTGTAAACCAATCCTCAACATAGCGCAACTTTTTGTTAAACAGCACTATCATACAGATGACATTACAAAAAGGTAAAAGGTAGGTGGTAGGGTCAAGCAACAGTCATTTTGGTCGTTGCGTGAATCGGGAGCGCAACTTTTTGTTAAACAGCACTATCATACAGATGACATTACAAAAAGGCAAATGGTAGGTGGTAGAGTCAAGCAACAGTCATTTTGGTCGTTGCGTGAATGGGCCGACTCGACCGGGGAAGCACCACCCTCTCACAGAATATCGACGCCAAGTAACAGTATTTGAACTGTTGCGTTCCGTTTGGTGAGTGAGCGTCCATAGGCCGCGGTAACCGCTTCCCATCAGGTGGGCCGTGTGCTTGTCTGCCACCTTAGTGGTTTAAAAAAAAAAAAAAAAAAGGTAAAGGCGTACTATGGCAGGGATTAGACAGTCAATACATGTCGCGATCCAATAGCGTGATCCGCCGTCAATAGAGGCACTAATCACGTTTGCACATCAATAATATCAATATATATTGATATAAGCGGCGATAGCCCAGTGGCGTACGTAACGGACTGCTGAGACGAGGTCTCGAGTTCGATCCCCAGTCGCCCCGAGCACACACCTCTAACTTTTCGTAGTTATGTGTGCATTAATAAATGTTAATTTTCACTCGCTTAATAATGTGCCCGGTAGATGGCAATAGCCTCGCCCCCTTTTACATTGGGACCTTAACATAACTGGCGAATCGTGGCTGTGTAATACACCTCTGCCTACCCCTTCGGGGATACAGGCGTGAAGTTATGTTATGTATGATATAAGTGTGGATAGCGAAGATCACGATATACAGGATGTTAGGAAAAAGCTACTGAAACCGAAGACCGGCAAGGAACAAATATTTTAAGCGATTATTTTTTCGATTAGTTAATTTTTTTTTTTTTATCAGCATTTTCACGTTGTATCTTGTTTGTCCAGCTAAATGAAACGATAATTTTATTAAAAAAATGCATTAAGTACTATTAAAAAACATGAATGCCGCAATGAATATCGATATAAAGTCACCCAACTGGTTTCAATCAGCTGTACCAACACGATGGAACAAGAAAAATGGTAATAAAAAGTAAAAAAAAAAAGAAAAATTTAAGCCGATCGAAAAAAAAATCGCTCAAACCTTTTTTTTATCTTCAGTAATAACGCCTTCTTCGTTTTCAGGAGCGTTGCCATAACACCCGGGATATTGAGAATATCACGACGTATATAGTCTGTATAATCCCTACTTAGGCCTAAACAGGGAGGGCAACCTTACACCCCGGCGTCTGTAGACCCGAGACGGCGTACGGTTTTAGTCGGTTCAAGCCCGAAATAACCGCCCCCGCTGGCCGGCGAAAGGGGTATCCGAGGGGATTTCCGCACGGAAAAAAAAGGTATTTGAGCACGAAAAAAAAACGCTTTTCGGAGAATAGCGTTCCGTACCCGTTTACCCCGGAATCGCGACACAATTTTTGTTCCAAACTGCTTCTCTGGAAGTACAAATGGCAGGCAATGCAAACAAAGGATTAATTAACCACAAATAGTGTGGCGAATCAATGCCACAGTCGCTCTTCACACTTGCCAATTTTAAACACCATGGAACTAACAGTTTTCCTGTAAAGTTTATATTGTCTTGAAATATTGAGAAAAATATTAACGGATTTGTGATCTATGAATGCGAAAGTAACTCTGTTTGTCTGCAACGAATTCACGCTTAAACCCCTGAACCAACTTTGATGAAATATGGCACAGATATATACTAGAGCTTGAGAAGGATATAGGTGGAGCCGCTCGTAACAGCTACTATATTATATTATTTAAACTACATATTCCCGACATTTTAGTTGCTTTTCAGTAACCATGAACAGGAAAAACAATGAAATGTAGAGAACTTTAATCCCGGTTGGATTAAAAACTGAATGTAAATTTTTTATACAGTGAGCTAAGCTACTAATTGCTTGTGTATAAGTGGGTTTTAATCTAATGGCCGGGTTTCGAACCAACGATCTCAAATCCAACACCTTACTAAGCCAACCACTGTATCATTTTCAGATTTTCAATTTGTAAATCCGCCACGCGTGTCGTTCGCGGGCAAGAGCCGATTTTTTATACCTAAAGAACACTGAACGTTTAGTCATAGCGTGTTCGTTCACAATTAAATCAGTTTTCGAACTGAAGATCGCGATAGTGAAAGTTTAAAAACTATTTGAATATTACTTCAACGATTTCTGTGGTGCAGCAATAGTGCTCGCGATTCTGTGTATGAGATCTCAAGTTCGATGACCAAATATAATAAATAAATATTCTAAGACATACATCGCAGTTCGGCAAAAAAGTGTCACCATGTACAAACACAATGTTTGTACAATGTGACACTTTTTTTGCCGAGATGTGATATTATTACACAGCGCCATCTAAACCCAAACTAACCAGAGCTTGTCATACGGGTTCTAGAATGCGTATAAACATACTTGAATGCATTTTTGTACATATTCATCCTATACATAGAAAACGCCCAGACTAATGCAGATTTACGTATTCTTGCATACAAATAATTGCGCTAAACGGAAATCGAACATGCGACCTAGCTGTAGAATGCTCTACAACCACACCACGAAGGTGGTGGTTCCATTTACAGTGAATTTTCATATAAACGACTGGCCGAACTGATCGGCTAGAATGAATCAGCCTGCTGCTGTACAACTGTACAGCCAACGACAAAAGTAGCTTTACAAATTCCAATTTATTGATCACCTCTTAAACCTTTAATAAAATAATAAACAAAACATGAAATATATTAACTTTGACATCTGCAGATATTAAAACCACCTATACACCAATCGTCGGTACATGTATTGCAAGGTAGAAAATATTTGTCAATATTTTAGTGTTTGTCAACTTTTGTTGTTGACTGTACGAGTACCACAATGACGCTTCTTCCAAATTGGGGTAGGCAGAAACTCCATGCAGAGACCATACATGTTTCCACTGGCAACGATCCTGTCATATACATTTCGCTTCTTCAAGTTTGATAATTGTCTTTATACTTGCTCGCCTGTGGTAGCTAGTCTTGACTTGAGAGCCGGAGTGCCAGGGTATTGCTTTTTGGGCCATCTTACACCCATTAGAGACCCAAGACGGCATGTGGTTTTAGTCGGTGCGAAACCGACATACCCCCCCCCCCCCCGCTCACCAGCGGGAGGATATCCGTATGGATTTGTGCACGAAAAAAAAGCGTACTCGTGACTTTCATTCGAAAACCATTCCTAACTATCTCTTACGATTCTCATATTGTCAATGATTTTTGACGACCTCCGTAGCGTGGCGATAGAGCTTTCGACTTCCATGTCGGAGGTCGCGGGTACGATTCCCGCTCAGTGTCAATATCTGTATGCATGAATTTGTCTATTTGCTTTGTCTGGCTGATTCTATGCATAACATGTATGTATTTACAAAAATAAATGTACTTGAGTATGTTTATCCGCAGCCTAGAACCCATAACACAAGCTCATTAAGCTATGCTTACTTTGGGTCTAGAAAGCGCTGTGTAGAATGTCGCAGAATAGTTATTTATTTAATGATTGCTTTCTGTTTCCGGGACGAAAGTCCAAATCATTACTTACCAATAAATTAATAGTTAATAATCACAGAACACAAGCAATAACTACTCATAAAGTGTACTCGAAAGAAAATTATTGCTTTGATATCATAAAATGGAAAGCCAACGACTACCTCTGTGGCGTAGCGGTAGAGCATTCGACTGCTAAGTCACAGGTCGCGGGTTCGATTCCCGCTCATTGCAAATATGTATATTTGCATTGGTCTGGGTGTTTCTATGTATAAGGTCTCTTTATTTACGAGTAAAAAAGTATCTACGTATATTTACCCGCATTCTAGAACCAATATGACAAGCTCTGCTTAGTTTGGCTCTAGATGGCGTTGTGTAATATGTCCTAGAATATTTATTTTTTATTTCTGAATATTAAGGTATGTACTTATTTGTAACTAGCTGCCCATTCTTTTAACCCATGGGATTTCCGCACGAAAAAAAAAAAAAAAAAAAAAAAAAAAAAAAAAAAAAAAGGTACATATTAAGACTGGGGTGCGACTGGTTGGATCACCTCCAAGTTTGGTGCACCCTGGGCAACGTGGGCGATGACGCATCATTGATTGCTCCTCTGGAGTAGCTGGCGTCAACGTCAACGGCCAAGAGTCTGACCAACCGGCCCTTTTCAGGGCCAGCAGACCCCATTGCACGAGGGTGCGGGGTATGGCGGGCCTGCAAGGCCCGCGCGGGTGGGGGCCGCTCCAGGTACCCCTCTGCTGTTATCAGAGGGTACACTGCGAATGGCCCAGGGTCAGTCGGAGTGCGAGGGATATGCTCTATGGGTAACCTTACACCCCGGCGTCTGTAGACCCGAGACGGCGTGCGGTTTTAGTCGGTTCAAGCCCGACATAACCGGCCCCGCTGGCCGGCGGGGGGGTATCCGAAGGGATTTCCGCACAAAAAAAAAAGGTTCATATTAAGACTAATTTTTTAGATTTCATGTAATCTAAAGGAATCGGCCGGATTTGTTGACATTAATCATTACTGCTCCACTCCCTGTGGTAGTAGCGTGATGATATATAACCTATGATACTTACAAATAATGTGGCTTTCTATTGGTAAATGAATTTTCAAAATCGGTTCAGCAGATTCAGAGATAATTCCCTAAAAACTCACAAACGTTACCTTTTTATACTATTAATACAGATTGTTTGGGTATATGGGGCCCCATCAAGTTCTTCTGGGCCTAACCAACCTCACCTGCAAGCCGTTTCACCTACTGACTGATAAACCAGACTCTGGCGCAGGTTTTTGTCTCGGAGTTTGAAGATCAGACGGCAGTAGCGTCGGTAGCTCTGTGGTTAAGGAGTCGACCTTACGATCCAGAGGTCTCGGGTTCGAATCCTGGCCATTACACTACCAACGTGAACCCACTCCTAACACAAGCAATTTAGGGGGAATATTAGTAATTTCGGTTACTAATATTCTTTTAAAAAAAAATAGCCAAAAAGAAACGAATAATGTAGTTGGAGGGCTACAAGTGCAAGCTTTGAATGGGTTTTCACTAGGATGAAAAACAGATCAAGGCGTACATATGTCAATCAGATCTAAAACATTTCAAAGAATGGCCTGTACACTTGAACTGCATGCATGTATAAAAACAATAGGCATTTTGACTATATTTAAAATATTGTACGAATTGTTGTCATCCTAATAAAATGTACCGTAAAAAACATATTTTATTAATTTTCAATATAAAATAAGTTTCTTTTTTGTTAAAAAATCAAGATTAAAATCTCACTTTTTTTGAGATTTGATCACGTGCTTATAAACGCTCTGTGACGTCACACATAAGTACACAGAGTTTTTCAATACAGGTTTTCTGCATTTCCTAGTGTTAATCGACTGGTTCAATTATTAATTACTAATAAAGTTTCACTTTTATCTTATATATCTCAAAATAAACCATTATTTTTGCAACTAATTTCAATAATTATATAAACGTGCTTTAAGTCGCTTACTGTTTACTTTGGTATGACGTCACATGTCACGGGATCCGTTATGGCGCGTACTTTTTTTAAATCAAACTTTAATATCGATTTTTATCGTAAATAAAACAGTTCTCAAAAAAATATTGATGCCATCTGCATTTTTATGTTGTAATACATAATACAGAACTATTTTTTAGCAGTAGTCAAATACCCTATTTTTAAACTAATGGCGGCACCACACTTCGCTTTGTGTTATTTTTTTATACGGCTAGGCTGTAATCGTGCAAATATTTATCATGTGATCGTCATTTGTCATTTGATGTGCCAAACATGCCAAATTATTACTGGTGCTGCCCTGGTACTAGCGGCTTATTCGTCTCGTATCCTTTGATGTGTGTCAAAAAACAACAAGGACAAGTGGACGTGTGTAGGAAAGGGGTGTGATGTTCCTCCAACACAAAGGGGGGATCCTCTGATTTGCCAGGTCAGAGGATCCCCCCCTGATCACGACTGGCGGGCCGCGGCCCAACGGCTGCCGTTCGGATGTTGTATATATATTCTATATTCTAGGACAAATTACACAACACCATCCAGACCCAAACTAAGCAGAGCTTGTCATATGGGTTCTAGAATGCGGATAAACATACTTAAATACTTTTTTTTTGTAAATAAATACATATTATACATAGAACCATCCAGACCAATGCAAATAAACATATTTGCACTGAGCGGGAATCAAACCCGCGACCTGTGACTTAGCAGTCAAACTTACTACCTCTACGCCACAGAGGTCGTCGTATATGTTATACCAGCGCGCGAACTTCAATTTCGCGATTCAGGATCAATAGTGACGTAGAACTATCGAAGTAGTTCAACTTGTTGTCACTAGATGGCGGTGGGTATATGTGGTATCGCCACAGATGTATATATACGCTTATTTGTTATTCGCGCTTATGCGTGCGAATATAGCAAATATAGATGAATGAGACCTCACATTTCGTCGTATGCGGTCAAATAACGAATAAAACATAGCGACGTGTGGTGCCGCCATAAAATAAACGAAAGGCGCACCTTTTTTTTTTTTTTTCGTGCGAAATCCCTTCGGATACCCCCCCGCCAGCCAGCGGGGGCGGTTATGTCGATGCTACCAATGTAGCAAGGGAAAAGATTCTCTGCCTACCACAAAAGTAAAGAGGCGTGATTGTATATTTGTATTTAGAGAGTGCAAAGCCTTTAATACAAGTACAGTGACGAATGTATCCTGCGATATACTGCCGTTAGGTTTCAATGCGGGCTCGCCTGAGCACCTCCTATCGACTTCCTGCGCGATAACCCTGGAAATTATGGCATGAGTTTCCTGTTGATAAGAATACAGTTTTGTTTTAAGGTTCCGTACCTTTTTTTTTTTTTTTTTTTTTTCGTGCGGAAATCCTCTCGGATACCCCCCCGCCGGCCAGCGGGGGCGGTTATGTCGGGCTCGAACCGACTAAAACCGCACGCCGTCTTGGGTCTGCACACGCCGGGGTGTAAGGTTGCCCATAGAGCATATCCCTCGCACCCCGACTGACCCTGGGCCATCTCCGGTTTCGAGATGGCCCCCTCGGGTTTGGGAACCACGGTGTCCCCGTCTTGCCCCGGTTTGGGGGAGGGGCGCTAGTCGCCCCACCGTCCCGGCCTGCTTCTGCTGGGGTGACAGGCGGCCTCACCTGCCACCCCGTAAATGTCTTCTCAAAGTTTGAACTTTGGAGCACTATTTTATTGGAATTCGAAGTATTGGAAGTATGTTTATTCTTAACTAGCTGATGCCGGCGGCTCCGCCCGCGCGGAAGTCGTTTAACCTTTTATGGTCATATCTCCGGTTCTACTTAACGAATTGCAATCAAACATACGGTTGATTTTAAGTCTGACCAAGACCCGCATCAAAATTCGTTCAGTGCTTTTTGCGTTCATCGTGAACATATGACACAGATAATTATAAGTGTTGAAGTGTTGAAAATCGAATATCTCCAATGTACAGACGCATCTAATTTACAATTTTATAATAGTAATATAGACGAAAGACCATGCTTCTAATCTCAAGATACTTAGTTAATAAAATCTAAAGTTTTAGACCGTCAAATTACGGTTTTTTTCTGTTAACGCAATACAAAAACCGTAATATAATCGCAAATTCACCGATCTAACGACTATATTAATACCTTTTGTCGCTATTTTCGCGTCTATTTCCTTCCTGTCAATCATTAAAAAATGTTTTGTCTCAATGAATATGTATAATTAAATAATATTAAAAATCTGTGTGGCATAGTCATAGAGCATTTTACTGCTGAACCAGAGGTCGGAGGATCGAGGTCCGCTCAGTGCAAACATTTGTATGATTCTTACATACAATTATCTGCACCGAGCGGAAATCGAACCCCGAGAGGAAAGCCTGTCAATGTGAGACGACAATCGCTCCCGTAAAAGCCAAAATAAGATAATCAAGAGAGTAGATCCTGGGCTCCAAATTGCAAACGGAACTCGCTGAATGTGAATAGTGACGAATGTTTCTAGACAAAAGTGTACCGGAAATACGTCTCCATGATTTCAACACTCGATCGACATTATTCAGATGCATGTAGGTAGTTAATTGAAGTTAGAAAACCTTCACCGATACTAATAACATAGCTAGAACATAAAAACATACTCAGACTAATATTACTATGGTTAGATGTGGGAGTTTAATAACACATTTATGGTATACCAATACTTTCTTAAAATATATTCGAATGAAGTTGCAAATGTTTTACTGAATGGTAGTAGTGTCGCGGTTTAATTGTGAGACTTGCGATTGAAAGTCACGGGTTTGAATCCCGGCTAATTACACCACCGACGTGAATCAACTTTCTGAAGCGGATGCCGTCTTACCTCAGAAGTCAGAAACCCAAGAGGAAAACCTGCGCCAGAGCCTCGTCCGAACGTAAACGATAATATAATACGATACAAAAACACCGGCCAAGTGCGAGTTGGACTCGCCCATGAAGGGTTCCGTACCAGCAAGTAAAATTTTTATATTTGATTGTATGAAAGGTTAATTGCGGTTTACGATTTATGACGTATTAAAAAAAACTGCTTAATTCTTCGTTCAAACCAATTTTCGGTGGAAGTTTACATGGTAATGGGATATCCATTTTTTTTTAGTTTTATCATTCTCTTGTTTTAGAACTTATAGTGCGGGGGGGGGGTAACCCTGGGATTATCCTTTCGAGGGCTTACCCAGGGTGCCCGGCAATCTAAAAACAAGTTGAATTCCTGAGACGAGCTCAGCCGAATACAAGGGATTTTCGATTTTGCGTTTTTTTCTTTATCTTGCAATGGTTCACTCCAGCACGAATCTATTACCGAAAACAGCAACTCGATAGCTCATCTCCTTCATACCCAAAACCGTGACAGAAAATTGGCAACGACGACGACGTCGACGACAACTCGATAGCAATAGGGCTTTTCTAAAGAAAATCCCTAAAAAAGGGGCGGTCACACATTTTACCAGTTTGGAAGTGTCTCTCGCGCAAACTATTCAGTTTAGAAAAAAATTATATTAAAAACCTCAATATCATTTTTGAAGACCTATCTATATAACACGTATGGGTTTGATGAAAAAAATAATTGAGTTTCAGATCTAAGTATTTACGCCCAAAATTTATATTTCTTTTCTATTTTTGTGTGAAAATCTTAATGCGGTTCACAGAATACATCTACTTACCAAGTTTCAACAGCATAGTTCTTGTAGTTTCGGAAAAAAGTGGCTGTGACGTATAAGGGTGACGTACGGACGGACAGACAAACAGACATGACGTATAAGGGTTCCGTTTTTTGCCATTAGCTACGGAACCCCAAAAAAATGGAGTAAAATTGCGCCTCAATTCACACAGTATTTTATTATTATATTTTATTTAAATGCACATGATATATTCATATTACTTAACGTCTTGTTTAAAGACAAATATTTAATTTAGTTAATGATATAATCGGTTAGTAGTAATTATATCAATTACTAAATTTATAATTATGTCTATGAAACACGAACTGTAAGTAATTAAGTATTTAATTTAAACAAAAATGTTTATGTTTGTTTCAAATATGTATACTGTATACATTTATTATTATAAATCTTTACAAGCATTTTCGGTAGGGTTGGCTAGCTAGCTAGTCGTGTGTGTCCTCACAAGCCTGCAACTCACCGACGCGGGGTAAAACCCGAACCCACCAGGCGAGGCCGCGGTGGCGGCCGAGGTCCGCCGGCCTGGGGTTATCCTTTCGAGGGCTTACTCGGGGTGCCCGGCAATGGACACTTGGGGAGGACACCGTGTGGTTTTAGTCGGTCTGATTCGGACACGCCCACCCCATTGTCGGCATCGATGGGGTGAACCCCGTGGGGGATTCCACACGTATAAAAAAAAGGGTTGGCTAGCAGGCGAAAATTTTATTAACAAGTTTATCGATAATAATCATATGCGTAAGGGATGACATGCATGCTAATGGTTTCACTACCATGTATGCCCAAGATCGTGCGAAGTGGAGAAGAAAAGCAGGGAAGTGGACTCTGAGCTCCGAGATGTAGTCCTCGGATGCAATCGGGACACAAAGCCGAGATGATGACGATGCGTAGGTATTAAAATGGAGAATGTAAAAATGTTGACCTGACTATTGACTATTACGGAGTGTATAAAAAAACAAGTCAAGTGCGAGTCGGACTCACGCACTGAGGGTTCCGAACAAAACTGGATTCAGGGGCGAACTGAACGTTGCAGTAGAGATTCTAGACTTGACGGACAGATTTCTGATGTAGGTATATATTTACGGTAGGTAGGTAGGTAGGTACATATTTACGGTTTTCGAACTTTTCCCTTTAATTGTGCTATAAGACTTAACTTTCTGCAAAATATCATGATTGTAATTCAAAGGGAAGTGTACCCTAAAGGTGTTAATTCCCCCTGCGTGGGCGAGTCAACGCCGGGATCTCGTTGCGGTCCTGGGCGTGGACGTTCTCTCGTTGGAGACCATGGTGAGGGCCGTGGTCTCTGACGGGAGCAAGTGGCACGCCGCCGCCTCTTTCTGCGAGCAGGTAATGAGCGCGAAAGATACGGTGGAGAGGGAGCGGGAGAGACTCTGCGGCGAGGACGCCGCAGACTCATCTACGCCCGGGACTACCGACCTCCATGATCGGGGCCTGAGGACGGCAGTTGGCCGACTCGCCGTCCTTACAGAAGCAGGCCGTGGCGGAGACGTGTCGTGTGTGCCCTACACACGCCTGCCAACTAAATATAATATACACATACACAGGGATAAAACCCGACCCCACCAGGCGAGGCCGCGGTGGCGGCCAAAGTCCGCCGGCAACCCTGGGGTTATCCTTTCGAGGGCTTACCCGGGGTGCCCGGCAACGGACACTTGGGGAGGACACCGTGCGGTTTTAGTCGAGACACGATATAACCACCCCCGCTGGCCAGCGGGGGGGTATCCGAAGGGCTTTCCGCACGTAAAAAATAAAAAAGGTGTTAATTCCCTCGCATTTGGTGAAAATTGTTACATAAATGGCTGTACCTTTGCATTGCATTGACCTACAAATTTGATTTTTTCACAGCTTGAAGACGTTAGACTTAATTATTTGGTATATCAATTTCAAGCTGATGTGTCTACACGTTCCTGAGAAAAAGGTATTGACAGATAGACAGACGGACAGCAAATTGATCCTATAAGAGTTCAGATTTTTTCCTTTTGTGAGGATGAATGGCCACAACCCAGGTATCTAAGAGTGGACCTAGGCGTACGAATGCTAATCAGATCGAGGATATTCAAAGATTTGGAATTGGAAATGCACTGATATCTTTGTTAACACTTTGTGTTAAGCGTCGTCGAATAGGAATAATACTTTTACATATAAATTTATATCGTAAAAAGTAAATATCTAGGACGGGCTTAAACTAAGGAGCCACCAGCCCTAGCTCTAGAGTGGTAGAGTCAAGCAACAGTCATTTTGGCCGTTGCATGAATGGGCCGACTCGACCGGGAAGCACCACCCTCTCACAGAATATCGACGCCAAGTAACAGTATTTGAACTGTTGCGTTCCGTTTGGTGAGTGAGAGTGCCGGAGCCCAAACTCCTTTCCCATCCCCTCCCAAACTCCTTTCCTTTACAGGGTCGGCAGCGCGAGTATGACGCCACTGGTGTTGCACACGGCCATAGGCTATAGGTTACAAAAACCTAGTTAAACTATGCTTTCTTTGGGTCTAGCGCTTTGTAGAATGTCGTAGAATATTTATTATGTATTTATTATCTACCAAAATTCTTAGAGTTTCGGTAGATGGCTCCAGCGTCGCCCCAAGACGTATAATATATACTAGTATATAGGAGAATTTCGAATATCCAGGATGTGTTCAGAGTGCTCAGTTGGTCAGAGTATTAGGGACTGGTCACGGGTTCAAGTCCCGCCCTGGATGTTGACTTTAACCGATTGTTGTTTATAGGAGAAGTTAGCGTACTAATTACTTCAATTTTTTTATATAATACTTATTTTTGAATCACATGTGATATTAGTCACTTGTGATATTATGGTAACCTTCGATGAATAAGGTAAAAGCATATTTGCATCAGCGAGCGAAACTGCTGACAACAGCAAGTTTATATGTATACAAAAAAAAATTTGTAGGTATAATTTGATTGGTCAAATCAAATTATACCTCGCTTGCGTAAATTGATACTTGCAAAATGAGACTGCATTTGCGCTTGCAATCATGCCGGATTTTAATGAACGGCCTAGGCTTTCAATTATTTGGCTGATTTAACCAATTGGCTGCGACTTTATAATATACTTATGTATTTACAAAAATAATAGATTTGTTTATCCGCATTTTAGAACAATATAAGCTATGCTTAGTTTTGGCCTAGATAGCGTTGTGTAGATAGTAGCAGCATATTTTTTTTTGAATAATCTCGCTTGTAACTGTAATTGGTGTCTAGTTTTGGACATATTTCATAGTTGACTGAAGTTAATTGTCAAGGTTTGACCGTTATTCATTCGCTACCGGTCATTAGTAATATTTTTGATTAGGTTACTGATAATGTAGGTCACACACCAGTAGTATTTTCATTAACCTATTCTCTTACTGACAGCGGTTTTCATTAATAATAGAAGCTGTAAATCAAAGCGAACAAAACTGCCACTACACTACCACATTTTACTTAATGAACTTCATTAAGGCTGGATTTTACCGATGCATATAAACGCGTTTATTGCAATTTAAACTACACTAACACGTTTACCCGATGTGAGAACATAGTTTATTTAAACGGCATTTGACTGGTGAAATTCAGCCTTAGATATGTTGATTGTATTAGGTGGGAGATTTTATCTGTATTATACTGTATAACTTTGAACCTCCAACCTGTTAGTCACAAGTTCGATATCTTCGCGTTTTTAATTTGTTGAATTTATCGTATCTTTTTTTTTTTTTTTTTTATTGTGCGGAAATCCCTTCGGATACCCCCCCGCCGGCCAGCGGGGGCGGTTATGTCGGGCTTGCACCGACTAAAACCGCACGCCGTCTCGGGTCTTCAGACGCCGGGGTGTAAGGTTACCCATAGAGCATATCCCTCGCACCCCGGCTGACCCTGGGCCATCTCACCACTAACAGCATCGCTCATCCTGTCTCCTCTGAAAGCAGAGGAGTACGGAGAGCGATGTGTTCCCGCCACGTTGGGTATTGGCCAAAGATCAATGCCAACCCTATGAAGGGGTGAAGGGGAAGCCATTGACCGCCGCCCAGGGTGTACCGGCCGCTCCGATTCCGTTCCCCCCGGACTGCAGCGGGATCGGAATCGGAGCGACACTCGAGGAGGTTACCCAACACACACCCCGAATTTATCGTATCTAGTCATTTAAAGGAAACTAAAATAATAATGTCGGAAGTTTACGCGAATGTTACACATTGAAATAAAACTATTTTTAACGGATTCTATCGCGGTTTATTTGATGTTATTTTATAGTTCATTCATATCATTGTAAAATATAAAATAACATCAAATAAACCGCGATAGAATCCGTTAAAAATAGTTTTATTTCAATAAAATAATAATGTCAAATGAGACAAAATATCGCTACAACATATAACTAGTGACAAAAACTGGTGTAACCTGGTCGAAATTTCGGAGAAATCAAATATTGGATAACACAAACAAGTAAATTACGCATTTATTTTTATTTAGTAGGTAGGTAGGCCACACTACCACGCAGGTGACAATTATACCTTATCAATCCAATCCCCTTTTTTAAGTAACGCCATCACTTACCAATAAGAATTCAACTTGAAGTAAGCAGTGTTATTTGAATGTGGTTTTCTGTACGAGGGTAACACCATATTTGGACTGGACATCCTGTTATGGGCCTACCTTCGAAACTTTATGAATAAAATTTACCAACCGTATTTATTTACATATTCTACTAACATATTTAATTTATAATTTATCTACAATATTTTGATTCGCGAATCTTACCAAGTCTCATTGTAGTTGGTATTAATAGCTTTTCGGAAAGTGCACTATAACCCACTATACCTACAAAGAAGGGTTCTGATACTATCGTACAATCTTCGATACATCCAACGAACCGTTCTCTTTACATATCACGGCGACAATTTCTTTACTTTTACTTGTGTGTGAAAGTTAAAATCTTGCGTCAATTAAAACATGGCCCAGTTTCTGTCCATTATCCTTACGAAACTAAAATTCCGCGTCTGTGCAAATTTGTCTCGCGTTCCACAGAATAAAACTAACTACAAATTGTAGAAATATAAAATTAGTAGGTACTCTGTGCACTCTTCACAATTCAAGTTTCATTTAAGTCTGCCACAGAGTTGAAGTGGAAATGAAAATAATTCTTACGAATACTGTTCTTGTGCAAAGAGAAAAGAGCTATAAGTCGCACGTATGTATTGTAAATCTAAGTTAGGTCTAAGCTCACTGACTCCGGCATAACTGTACTAAGTTTAATCGCCACTTAAACTTATACGTAACTTACAACTAACACCACCAATATCACGTTTTGTAACTAACCTTTTTATCCACAATAGCAATCCCGGAAAAAAACAAAAACGGTTAGAAAAAAAAACACTTGGTTTATTCGAACTCTTAACACTGTCCTTGAAAACAAGACTTTCCTTAACTTACACAAGACAGTTTAACTCGAAAGTTTCAGTTCCTTTAAGAATTTTTTTAATCTTGAGAACAAACACAGGCTTTAGCGACACCTTTTAATGAAAACGATAATATTGGAATGTCAACACGCGTACGTACGTTCTGCGCGGACGCTCGCGGTAAACTGAAGGAAGAGAAGTGAGAAGACACGTCACTCGCTGCGTCTGCGCACCTCACCTTTACTTATTTTTAGATGAACTTAATCACCTTGATACTTTATTGTCATTGATAACTTTAAGCACTTACAATACACCTGTTAATATTTTCATGTCATATTTGTGTACTTAGATTCTTAATTACTAGTTAGTAGTGTAGTTAATTAAAAGTGAAATAACAATAGTAAATTATAATTTCTATTTTTATCTTGTGAAATCAATTGATTGACAGCTAAGCCATCACTTAAATCCATTTCTCTTATTAGGAAAGCTATAACAAGCTTATTAGAATGAAAGTCCACTTCTAATTATATTTAAATAAGACATATTAATAATAACATTATGCTATCCCACTAATCCTACTGCCTGCTTACTGTTCCACTTATATTATAAAATGTGAAAGTTGGTGAGGACGAATGTATGGATGGATGTTAGTTACTCTTTCACGTATAATGGCTATACGGATATAGTTGAAACTTGGCACAAAGATAGATTGTAGTCTGGAATATCAGACAGACTACAGTACTCTATATTAGATCTATAGATAATAATTGCTTTTCTCACCACAAACCAATATGCTATTAATATTACTCAAAAAGTTATCGCTGCATACCTACACAGGATTTAGGTTGTGGATCGCTGGCGCCTGTGCTAGGTAGGCAATAGAAACCTGAATCACAGGTCAAACTTAGCATGTCAATAAAAATCTTTAACATAAATATGTAGTTAATCAGATTACGTAGTAGGTATGTCTACTAGATAACCTGATGAGGTACATATTTATGTCAAAGATTCCTCATTAATTAATACGATGTCTTCCTGAATCATAGAACTGATGATCAAGAAAAACAACGCATATTAATTTTTATAAAAAAGTGATAATTAAATTTCAAGGAAGCGATACTTAAAGGCTTGTAAATAATGATAATTAAGGAGGCTTTGTTTTTGTATACATTTCGCCATGAACTTGTATAACTCGTGTAAGTTTTAAAAAAATTTGTTCAGTCTTAACGCTATTTAGAAAACAAGAAGAGTACAAGCAGCCAAAATTACTAATAATTCAAAAAATTGCTGTAGTAGTTACACGTTGGTAGAGAAATTACCAGAATTTGAACCCAGGACCTCACTATCGTTAGGCCTACTCTTAATACATCTACTTAACAAGTTTCAACAGCATAGTTCTTATAGTTTCGGAAAAAAGTGGCTGTAACATACGGACGGACAGACAGACAGACATGACGAATCTATAAGGATTCCGTTTATTGCCATTTGGCTACGGAACCCTAAAAAGGGATGATTAATAAGTTTAAACACGTTGATAAGATGGACGAAACAGATTTATTAAAGCGAAAGTGAATTGGCTAGCAATTAAGGGTTGACCTAGGCATATGTATGTTTATCGATATGAGGACACTTTTAGGCAAGACCTTGTCAAGAGACTGGCAACCGACGAGCATGTATGAAAACATTTATGAAAGTAGAAAAAACTAAAGGTGATGCCAGGATCTTAGCAAGTGCCATCTTGATAATCTCTGCCTACTAGAAAGGGCAAGAGACATAATTGTATGTGTGTATGTATGTAAATATTACTTAAAATCTATACTAATATTACAAAAACCCTCTCCAAATTGGGTTAGTGTGTCTACAGATATGTTAGGGGTAATCTTCGGAATCATCACACTTATTGGAATGATTCTGTAACCATTTGAAAGGTACATTATCCTTGATGGACATAGGTTATCATATTATGGGTAAGTTACGACGCCTTAAGTTAAAAAAACTCATTTAAACCGAAGCGAAGGGCGGTTTGCTAGTAATTGACAAAAAATTGTTACAATTGAATACATTTTATTGAAAAATTTAAACATTATTATTATAATTATTGAAAATTAAGATTCCGCAACGATCGAATCACATTCTAATGAATGTTAATCAGACATTAATTTATTTTGATTCCTATAATAACATGTATCAATTAGCAGTCGTTAATGTATTTATAAATGAGCTAATATTCATTATATTATAATTTAGTGACTTTAATTTATTATTAATGTTACCTTTGATTAAACTACACTTTTAATTATTAGATCGTGAGACTCTGCATGTTGTCATTGAAAATAGCTACAGAAATGTTCTTGGTAGTTTACTTATTTATACACCTCATGGTAGGTACTCTGGCATGCATACCATACTGCCATATGCTATCAAAAGGCCGAAGCTTCGAACCTCAGTAATCACACTATCGACTTGAAGCCACTCCAAACTTGCAATTTACTCCGTACTGCTGATAAAAACCCTAATAGAAATACCTTTTTTTTTTTGTGCGGAAATCCCTACAGATACCCCCCCGCCGGCCAGCGGGGGCGGTTATGTCGGGCTTGAAGCGACTAAAACCGTACGCCGTCTCGGGTCTACAGACGCCGGGGTGTAAGGTTACCCATAGAGCATATCCCTCGCACTCCGACTGACCCTGGGCCATTCGCAGTGTCCCCTCTGATAACAGCAGAGGGGTACCTGGAGCGACCACGCCCCCCCGCGGGCCTTGCAGGCCCGCCATACCCCGACCCCCTCGTGCAATGGGGTTAGCTGGCCCTGAAAAGGGCCGGTTGGTCAGACTCTTGGCCGTTGACGTTGACGCCAGCTACTCCAGAGCCTCATCGCCCACGTTGCCCAAGGTGCACCAAACTTGGAGGTGATTCAACCAGTCGCACCCCCCTAATAGTAATACCTAATAACACTTTATCTAAGCCGGGCATCAAACATAAGCTACTACAGTCATACTCGCTACAACTACGAGAGTCAACTACCTTTAAAAGGTAGCGGGAATATAGGCACTAGATACAGAAGGTGGAGGATTGAATGCATGTCTTCTTCATTCTTCACTTCGCTCAAGCTGTGGAATTATCTCCCTGTTCTGGTTTCCGAAGCGAATGCAAATATAGGGTTGAAAAGAAGGGTATTAGAAGGTTTTCATTGACTGTGTCCCCCACTGATGTTGCACAGGTCCATAGGGCCGCGGTAACCACTTCCCATCAGATGGGCAGTGGGCTTGGCCGTCATCTAAGTGCTATAAAAAATGTCTAGTAGTGGACTGTAATAGATAGATAGATAGATAAATATAATAATCTTTATTGTACACCACATATTATTATATACAATATCTTAAGTCTAAATATATTGTAGGTACAATGGGCGGTCTTATCGCTAAGACCGATCTCTACCAGACAACCTTTGGATGGTTTTATCAATAGGAGTAGAATGGCAGTTGATGGCGTACTACGTCATAAATTGTTCATAGATTAATCATTAGTAATAGGCTAATAAATGATTGAAATAAGAAAATAATACTATGAGGAAATCACAGCATCTCAAAGTATCAAGTCCCATCGGTCGCAGTACACATCTCGCGTCCTCGTTACTCGGACAGAACACCTCTCTTCGCTTCGCCTAGCCATTCCACATTCATGCGTACAAGCGTTTGCCAAACATGTACCGAAATATGTGAGCCGAGTGCGCTGGTGGGTAGGCAGAAAAGGGCGTAACCATATACAGCTAATGAAAATTTTTCGTCTTATGAAATTGCGGTAAGGAATTTAAATACTTTATATCCTCTAAGGCGTAGGTATTTACAACTATATTTGATTCAGGCAAAATTTCACTAAACTAGGTTCTCACATATCAATGAAATGATTTCATCAATGATAGATTCCGAGATCAAGTGCAAGTAAACTGCGTTACGACATTTCACTGATTATTTTCAACGGTCACGACAGTTTGATTTCACTTCGGCTGATTATAAGCCAAAGGTAAAGTGTCAGGAATGAGGGGTTACTATTACAGATCTTGGCGGCCTCATCAGATGATGTTTCACGCCCCGCTTAAAGCACCCGGAATTGTAGGAAGAAGACAACACTCAGAATTCATTGACTAAAACCAAAGTGACATAAAAATAATACACAAGTGTTGGTGTATGAGGTCCTACTTAGATCTTCAGCGCCAAAACCGAACTCACCTGAAAACCGGTTAACTAGCTTATTGACGAACTAAATAACGCTGTCATGATGTGGATGATCCTGAATCCACGTCCTCCTACCGTATAAACCATTCTAAACCTCGATTGAAATCGGATGTACCGTGAAAGATAGAAAGAAATAAAGGCAAAAATATTCTTCCACGTTTAAGGTACACGTTTACACCCGAGGCGGGCTTCTCGACACCGGAGATGGCCCAGGGTCAGTCTTATTGGTAACCTTACACCCCGGCGTCTGTAGACCCGAGGCGACGTGCGGATTTAGTCGGTTCAAGCCCGACATAACCACCCCCGCTGGCCGGATCTGAGTGGATTTCCGCACGAAAAAAAAAAGTACACGTTTACGAAAAATAATAATTTAAGCGTCGGTAGCTTAGTGGTTAAGGACAACTCCTTCGAGAGGTCCCGGGTTCAAATCCTGGCCATTACACAACCGACGTGAACCCACTCCTAACACAAGCAATTACGCTTAGCTAGAAGGGTTAGGGGGAATTAGTAATTTCGGTTACTTACTACTTTATACGTGTGTGTGTACTTTATATGTGTACCTCACGCGTCAGCCGATCAGGTTCAGCCAGGTTCAAGGGTGGATACTTTGGCCCTCGTGATACTAATAGCAAGCAGCAATAATGAACACATATTTCGCCAACAATCTCCGCGATTTCCGTTTCGATATGAGGTATTTTTATGACTGCAATCAAGAATCGATTTCACAACATTTTAATTCACTAATTTCAAGTATTCGTTCTATAGAATTTCATTAATTGTTAAAGTGATGCTAATGTTGAAGATAGTTGCGAAAATAGTTTTACTACAATTTAGTAGGCTTCTGGATTAGTTTTTAGGGTTCCGTAGCCAAATGGCAAAACACGGAACCCTTAAAGACTCGTCATGTGTCTGTCTGTAACTTGTAAAATGAGAGAATGAGAAAACTAATAAAAATAAATCATGTACATTATCATGTAAACTGCTACAGAAAATTGGTTTGAACGAGATCTAGTAAGTATTTTTTTAATACGTCATAAATCGTAAACCGCAATTTACCTTTCATTCAATCAACTCAACTATAAAAATTTTGCAGCTACGGAACCCTTTATGGGCGAGTCCGACTCGCACTTGGCCGGTTTTTTACTGATTTCTTTTTTTTTAAGTACTAGCAACCAAAATTACGTTCCCGTTACGACCCCCTCCCTAGCTAAGCTAAATTGCTTGTGTTAAGAGTGGGTTTACGTCGGTAGTATAGTGACCAGGATTCGAACCGGGGATCTCTCGATCGTAAGGCCGACTCCTTAACGTGTACGTTAACGTGAAGATCAACAATGGTAAAACATGAACTTTCCATCCAGGAAAGTATTTTTTACATGTCTCTTACGGTCTCTAACGAACATTAAATGCAAGCGATACTATATCTTCTCCGGCTAGCCGACGTTTATGCCACTTATCTCTCGTCGTATTTGGGTTCACTTTCCTGTATTGACACTTTTTTTCGCTGCCAATCCGGACACCGTCGAAATATTAAAGCTATTTTGTACAGTTAGCATAGTACCTGCATAATAGCTTTAATATTTGGACGGTGCCGAAAATGTCATTAAACAAGTTGAATTCCTGAGACGAGCTCAGCCAAATACAAGGGATTTTCGATTGTGCGTTTTTTTTTTTTTTTATCTTGCAATGGTTCACCCCAGCACGAATCTATTACCGAAAACAGCAACTCGATAGCTCATCTCCTTCATACCCAAAACCGTGACAGAAAATTGGCAACGACGACGACGTCGACGACAACTCCATAGCAATAGGGCTTTTCTAAAGAAAATCCCTAAAAATATTAAAGTTGAAAAGTGCCAACACGGACAATTGTACCTTTTTTTTTTTTTTTTTTTTCGTGCGGAAATCCCTTCGGATACCGCCCCCGCTGGAGAGCGTGGGGTCTCCAGCGGGGGCGGTTATGTCGGGCTTGCACCGACTAAGACGCCGGGGTGTAAGGTTACCCATAGAGCATATCCCTCGCACCCCGACTGACCCTGGGCCATCTCCGGTTCCGAGATGGCCCCCTTACTTGCTCTCCACTGTGCCCTCTGCTAATCAGAGGGACACGTGGAAAGCTTCCGAACAGCCCTCAACAGGGCCGTCCTCGCCTCGGTCGGAGTTGGCCGTAGGCGGCAGCGTCTCTCCCACCCTAGGAGAGAGGCGCTGCCGTCTCCGTTGCCCAGGGTGCACCGCGTGGAGGTCCCCAACCAAGCACCCCCGGACAATTGTACCTCAGTTTAGTGGCCCTCACATCGGTTTGCCTTTCCTTCTCTTCAATAGTAGCCCATTAAGTAACACAGATATACACATTATCCATATTTTAGCCTTCAATCCGTCCACACATCTACCAACGGCCTTAATTAAAAATCATGTCAACACGCACATCTTAAATAAGCGATACTGGTCACACTTCCCATACTTAGGCATTTTCAATAACATGCCATCAATATTATAGACTAACTGTGCATAACATATATAACATAACGTAACTTCACGCCTGTATCCACGAAGGGGTAGGCAGAGGTGTATTACACACCCACGATTCGCCAGTTATGTTAAGGTCCCAATGTAATAGGGGGCGAGCCTATTGCCATCTACCGGGCACATTATTAAGCGAGCGATAATTAACATTTATAATTACACACATAACTACGAAAAGTCAGAGGTGTGGGCCCGGGGCGACTGGGGATCGAACTCGAGACCTCGTCTCAGCAGTCCGTTACGTCCGCCACTGGGCTATCGCCTATAGACTAACTGTGGCCGCGTATTAATCCGCGTGGTTTTATTTTGATTTACCCGGAACCCTAATTCTTTTTCTAAAATTAAAATAGCCTTAGCTACAATTTATAACATCAACTATCCGCAGTAAAAATCCCGTCAAAATCAGGCAGTCACGCACAGGCAATTCGGAGCTTACATGGAACAAACAGACCGAAAGAAACACAGACAGACAGACGAAAATTATTGATATAATATTGTTATTACTTATTATCGCGTGTATCGGTGTCAGATGGCCAAATAAGGTAATTTCTTCGCACGCCAGAACGGCTGAACGGATCTGACTGAAATTTGGTACAGGGATAGATTAAAGTCTGGAATAGGCCATGGCCATGGCTACTAGGCTATAGGGTTTTATCCCTGGAATAGGTTCCAATGGGAAGCGGGAACGGGATCGAAATTCCAATCGAGTGGAGCCGGGGGCAACAGTTAGTTGAATATATTTTTAAAATGTGAATCTCGAAGGCCTACCAATAAATATATTCTTTTCTTCATGTGCGTTCATTAGCCTTACCAAGACTCAAACCCACAACAGTCGCACTTGTAACACACCTGCGCCACAGCAACAGTCATCGAAAGTGCAATATAATACACCAATTCGCAATAACTATCCAATATGCCGCCAAAAAGATACCAAAATGAAAGTGTAATAAAAAAAAAGCAACTTAAATATGCAAAAAGAAGTTTTAAACCAAGAAATGACCTCGATTTGCACGAGCTGAGCAATGATGCGAATCTGATAGCTTTTATTATTTCAAATTGATCCTATAATTACGCCAGTGATTGCCAGGTGTGTCTGTTATATGCCGCTAATGAATGGCCGCTATTAATTTGAGAAAATTCTGTATGGCAACATCGTAAACACAAAATAAAGTGGCGTATGAATGATGCCTATCTGTTTAATTAAATGCCCTACGATTCTGAAACGAGCGTTTAAGATAAGTTAAAATCTGAGTGCGAAGTTACGGAGCCGGTATATTATTCGATGCTGTCAGCACCTTTTTTTTCTCCTCGGATACACCCCCTCTCCCTCCCCCGGCTAGCAGGGGTGGTTATGTCGAGCTTGAACCGACTAAAACCGCACGTCGTCTCGGGTCTTCAGACAGACTTCAGGATGCAAGTTGGACCCATAAGGCATTTCCCTCGCACCCCGACTGACAGGGACATCTCCGGTTTCGAGAGGGCCCCCTCGGGTTTGGGATCCACGTTATCCCCATATTGCCCCGGAATGGGGGGGGGGCGCTAGTCACCCCGCCTTGGCGTTAGTACCTCCATTAGAGTTAAAAAGCAAATAGGACCTTGTCAAAATCAGACCAAGACAACCTCACCGGACAGACAGTCACACACTGGCTGATTAATGGATAAGACTGGCGCAAGCGTTTTTCTCACTGTTTTGGGTTAGACGACAGCAGAGCCGCGGGCCACAGCTAGTTTATTAATATTATCCAACAAGTCATAGGTTATATGTGTGTGTGTGTGTATTGCATGTTCGGTATGAACCGAATAGCAAAATTCCTTTTTTATAATATCATTAAATACATGAATAATCGAATTATTGAAATAACCCATGACATTAGCATTCTTAAAGAGCTCGAACAGATCTTCATTATTTATGATTATAGCTACGATTGATTGATTACATCAGTTTTATACAAAAAAAACACATCAAAATCAATCCATTCGTTTTGAAGCTACGATGCCACAGACAGACAGATACACTCGTAAACTTAAAAACACCCCTCTTTGGTGTAGACGGTTAAAATAATTTTGTGGAAAACCTTTCATAAAAATCTAATCTTTTTTTTTTCTTTTTTCTTTTTTTTTTACTTAAGTTTTGAAAATCACAAGTTTTATCCCAAATACATCTACCCTTTTTGTTTTTTTACGTGCGGAAATCCCTTCGGATACCCCCCCGCCGGCCAGCGGGGGTGGTTATGTCGTGTCTCGACTAAAACCGCACGGTGTCCTCCCCAAGTGTCCGTTGCCACCCCGGGTAAGCCCTCGAAAGGATAACCCCAGGGTTGCCGGCGGACTTTGACCGGTTGGGGTCGGATTTTATCCCGCTTCGGTGAGTTGGCAGGCCTATCATATAAATTCGTATATTATCATAATCATCGCGTATCTTAACCAAATCGATTACAAACATTGCTATGTCAACCACATATAATTTGAGTATATCTGGCATATCGGCTTTTACTGCCAACCGGTCTACGCGAGCGCAGGTTGTGACATACAAAACGGACTTTCTTTCGGTTCACCAAATTCGGCCCACACCAGTGACAACAATTTACGATTAAAATATTATTGTGTGACAAAATTATCGGCGTTTTAAAAGTTTTACTTTTTATAATTTTAGTGTTATTGGACCTTTTTAAGTGGTACTTTAAGGTATATGCGGCTGGTGTGCTTTAAATTCCAGTTCAGATTTCGCGTCGAGTGGTTGATATTTTGAACCCAAAATAGTTCTTTACTAACAAATACTAGGTACTACTAAATAGTTTTAAGTAATAGCGCTTAATCTCGAAAAAATGCTTAGGTGGCTACTCGAATATATGAATCTCGACCAATCTTCCAATGCAATCCAATCCAAATCTGATTGCGCAGTTACTTCTTGAGAAAAAAGTGCAGTCGTGAAAATGGATTTTAAAACTTTTAGTGCTACAGTGACCGAAATTCCATTTAGAGTATACAATGAAAAAACTATATCGTCGGAAATCGCATTTAAAAGTGACTGTTGTTTGTTCACCGGGATTATAGGGATTGAAATGTGAATGTAAAATACAGATTCGCTTTCTCCTTATAAAAGGTGTCGGTAGCTTAGTGGTTAAGGAGTCGGTCTTAGGATCGAGAGGTCCCGGGTTCGAATCCTGGCCATTACACAACCGACGTAAACCCACTCCTAACACAAGCAATTGTAGTTTTCAGTCCGGTTTAATTTCGGTTATTACAACTTGAACTACTGTACTACTAGTCTTTTATTTATTTTGATAAACAAAAATTCGGATGAGTATAGAAATTCTTGTAACACAAGGGATGTTATGCATTCGTTGTCAGCCACTGAAGTGAAAAGGGATGAAAAAGAGTGGGTGAGAATTTTATATCAAGCGTCCCCGGACACGTAGAGAGGATAGATGAAAGAAGCTTGATGAAACAGATTCCTGAGTCGGAAGTAAACAGGCAATCCGCTAAAGGTCGGTCTAAGCGTAGGTACGTAGGGTTTTCCGCACGAAAAAAAAAGGTACGTAGGTATCTGCCGGGGGGGGGGGTTTGTGTTGGGTAACCTCCTCGAGTGTCGCTCCGATTCCGATCCCGCTGCAGTCCGGGGGGAACGGAATCGGAGCGGCCGGTACACCCTGGGCGGCGGTCAATGGCTTCCCCTTCACCCCTTCATAGGGTTGGCATTGATCGTCGGCCAATACCCAACGTGGCGGGAACACATCGCTCTCCGTACTCCTCTGCTTTCAGAGGAGACAGGATGAGCGATGCTGTTAGTGGTGAGATGGCCCAGGGTCAGCCGGGGTGCGAGGGATATGCTCTATGGGTAACCTTACACCCCGGCGTCTGAAGACCCGAGACAGCGTGCGGTTTTGGTCGGTGCAAGCCCGACATAACCGCCCCCGCTGGCCGGCGGGGGGGTATCCGAAGGGATTTCCGCACGATAAAAAAAAAAAAAAGAAAAGGTATCTGCCGGGGTGCGAGGGAATTGCCTTATTGGGCCACCTTACTCCTCGATCGGCATCTGAAGAACCGGAACGGCGTGCGGGTTTAGTCAGTTCAAGCCCGACATTACCACCCCTGCTGGCTACGGGGGGGGGGGGGTAACCGAAGGGATTTCCCCTCTATGTTCTATGTCAATCAGAAGATCGAAGATGTTTTAGGAAATCACCAAGTCCGTGCAATACATTTTTTAAAGTTAAAAAAGAAACGAAAGTATCATAGTAATGTGGTCTCTGCCTACCTCAATGAGAAATAGACGTGACTATGACTATGTATGTATGTTAACAGGGCTGGGAGAAATACATGCTTTGCTTCGATTGAAATACAAATTACAAAATACAATCTCGTAAGTATTTAATATACGACATAAAATATGATGTATTTAAAATATAAAATACAAAATATGTATTTTAGCTATTTTTATTTTACATACAAAATACAAATTATAAAATCTAGTGAAATGGTATTATTTATATCGCCACGATGGCGAAACAACGCTGAGAATTTTTACCTCACATCTGTTAACAATACAAATACCATTCATACAACATAAAAAATTATTCGTCTTCACGACGTATTTGAAATAAAGGAATATTGACACGTGTTAATTATTGCAAAATGAACTCTATGGACGTCTAAATTATCTCATTGGTTAATGCGTATTAAAATAATTAATAAAGGGTTTAAGAACCAAATAAGATGTAATTTGATTTCTTTGTCAAGCTTTGATACGAGACTGTTGGTTAGTAAACGGACGCGTTTACCAAATTTTGCACGATTGAATGTCGCTATGCTTTGAATGACAATGAGTGTATATTACCTAGATTGGGAGTTAAATATTAAACGTAGCATGTTGCATGGAATGCTAGTAATTTAAGGTTAATGGTGTGTATATAATTAAAATATGCTTAATTTGAACTAGTTAAGATGTTTGGTTTAAAATAATATTGGCATGCTATTTTAAGTACAAGAAAGGTCTAAAGCGTAGGTCATTTCTCAAAAAAAATACTACCTGATACCCAAGCGACGAGGAGGCGTATGACGTCACAAGGAAGCATCAAGCGGGGAGTCAGTGGAATATAAAAACTGATTTCAAACGGGGACACGGGACAGTTTTCATTGTAGCTGGTTGAAGTGCACACGCTCTGTTAAAATAGTTGGTAATTTCGTTGGCTGTGTTATGCTAATATAATTGGTGATTCTTTTGACGAGTTGTGCATACTAGACAGTGACAAATGATAACGCTCTTTGGATTGAATATCTAAAGATTCCTATATTTTATAAATACCTTTCTCTATATAAACCCAATCTCCTGAAACGTGGCAAAAAAAGAACTGGTAGGTAACATAGCCTTAAATTCTGGGATTGAGTCTGATTTCGGAAGCGTTTCAAACACCTATTTCCTATAATCTAGGATCCGTGGAATAGTTTTAGGGGTTTTCGCAAGCTATTCCATTCCTTATCCTTAGTTTAGTTCGCATTGTTATTCCCTTTCACACAATTCGCATAAATTCACACATATCAATTCATACACACCTATTGTCTTTGGTAAGAGACAGTAGACCGAGGTAAACATTAGGGTCATTTGAGTCTAGAATTATTTAGGTTAATCTGTCGAGGCGGATTAATAGGATTCGTAGGTAACATCATACTAAATACGTTTATTTAAGTGATAACTAACCGAAGTGAAGTGTTACGTAAATTATATCGCGTTAAGTCTTTGTTTACAAGATAATTATCATAAATAACTTAATCAATCCAACAGCAAATCCATTGTGTTTTAATTAAAGTACCGTGAATTTTATAGTAAAGTTGTGGATAAATACGTTATTCAATAATTAAAAATAGATATATCGAAAATAGTTCCAGAACATTGTCTGAATAAATCGTGATAGTTTGTTATATAACTTTAAATATATTACTAAATAATATAATTGAAGGTTTCTGGTAAATTTCTACTATTTTATAGTATATTGGTTTGAATAGCAACATAAAGAACTGTGGTCTGAATTTATATAAAATTACGTTTGGAAGTGATTTAAATGATTACGTGAAATATCATTATCATTATAACATTTTATCTAGGCACTGTAATCAAACAATTAAGTGCATTATAACATGGCTGAATACATCATTCGAGAATTAGAGCAAGTATAAATAATTATTCCGTTATCAGTTATAGAACATTGATTTGAGTGGGCAGAAGTTGACGAGTAATATATTAGAGTAAATTATCTAAGTAGCTGATTATTCATCTAACATTTGCAATATATCGAGTAACACGTGGAAATAGTATCAGTAATACAAAGAAATGGTCATTGGTGACCTCAATTAATATTCGACTTGTAAAGTGCAAAGAACACATAAGAGACGGCGTGTGGTTTTAGTAGGTTCATTCAGAGACATCTGAAATATCATTATTTGCACACAGTTTTCTAACGAGAGGGAGTATTTTAGTCGAATACAGCAATAAATAAATATATGTGTTACAATCAGCTCACTTAATAGATAATTTAAATACAATTTTAGCTCCTGGAACCATTTGGGTTTTCAGTTTGAGCAAGTTATCAGTGTGTAGCATTTCTGGGGTCTGCCTGAAATCCATAAATTATATTTACAAGCTAAAACAGATGAACTCATGTTAAATCAGTATTTATACCAGTCTCAAACGAAACCTACATTGGAATGCAGGCAAACCTAGATATGTGAGGCGATTTACGACGGGTCGGTTGAACTTGTAATGGTATTAATTAGTGAATACTAATATAAAAAAAGAGAAGAATACTATTATACGTTTAGCGTTAGTGGAGGTACTGATAACAGAATTAAATTACTCTTGAGAGAGAGGAGGAGAAAATATGTTGATTTAATATCAACCACCAAAAAAAATATATATGAGCTCACGACAAAACATATGAAATATAAAAAAATACAGGCCATTATCATATAATCTGGATCCAGAAAACCTCAGTTACCTGGTAGATACAATCTACGACCGTAAATGATAACTTGACATTTAAATCAATATCGTATATAGAAACTAGATTTTAAGCAGATAGAGTTCATTTTATTTCAACAAAACTCAAAAGATTAGAACATTAGTTAATACGTAAACGAAACCGAAGGTTAAATTTATTCAGTGAGGAGAATAATCACGGCGTACGTTATCTAAAATAAATCGGTTAGGAATTTATTTTCACAGTTTAGTTTTATGTTTAGTTAGGTTTAGACGATCATAGCCAAGCTAGTGACGAAGATAGCCTTAAGGGCCATTTCCCGTTACACTAGTGGGACGGATATCACACAGTGATTGTCAAACTTCGGGCTAAACTTAGATATTTTTGTTGCAGTATTTTTATTCAAAATTACAGACATTAGGCTTTATGCATATTATTCGACGCGTTTATATTTCAGTTTCTTTCAGTCTGGTTGTTTTATGTAAATATTCAATATACGTATTATCATTGTCACTCAAATGTCAAAGTCAAATACGCGTTACTCTGATAACTCGAAAGAAACTCACTTGTAAAAGTTTTTTGGGGACAATTTGTATGGTAGGTACCCGAAACCTTGAACGTACAAACCCCAAAATCTAATCAGTTCTTCCCATTAACCAAACAAGATGTTTGGCGAAAGAATTTTTTAAATCGGATAAGTGGTTCTTGAGTTATTGCGTAAACAGACATCCAGATATCCAGACCAACAGACAGACCGACACAAAATTTTTTTTTGCTTAATTAGACTTAGAATCATGTGAAACGTCGAGAAAAGTGATAAAAAGTGGGTGGAAGATTTTGATTTTTTTTGCGTGATTTTAAGACTTCGGTGTCCACCTGGTTGGTGGCCCGAAGTAATACTATAAGAACAAAAAGTTATTCAGTCCAGCGTGGTTTAAAAAGCAGAGTGAAAGAAGATTAAGCAGTAAAGTCAGAGTTTCGTTTCGTGAACACTAGATTTTTATATATACGTACTGTCAGACAAACAGCTTCTTGTTGGAGAATTAATAAAACCAGCTATAGAAAACCATCTTTCTACATTACTAATTTTTGAACTTTCACGTTCCATGATATACAATAATGTTAGCGATCATGTATAGGTATGTACCGGGGCAAGACGGGGACACCGTGGTTCCCAAACCCGAGGGGGCCATCTCGAAACCGGAGATGGCCCAGGGTCAGTCTGGGTGCGAGGGATATGCTCTATGGGCAACCCCCCGGCGTCTGAAGACCCGAGACGGCGTGCGGTTTTAGTCGGTTCAAGCCCGACATAACCGCCCCCGCTGGCCGGCGGGGGGTATCCGTAGGGATTTCCGCACGAAAAAAAAAGCATACCTTTGGTTTGCCTGACGTTTCGACCAGGTTACTCTGGCGGTGGTCACAGTCGTCTATACATGATTGGGTTAATTCCTGTTAACATTATTGTACATCTTTCTAGAGGTCCTGATAAGCAAAAACTGGTGTTAAATTGTATGAATACCTTTTTATATTTGGAGACGTTCAACAATGGAAAGTTCTTTGCTTTTATCATTTAGGAAACTGACCAACTCTAACTCCAGTTTTGATGTCTGTGGTTGATCACTGTCACTGTTCACAAAAACCCTGTCCCTGTTGACATTAATAAGATCACTAAATGAAGGTTAAATTTATTTAACTTTTAGTTAAAATGTATAATTGTAACGATAGATTATTTTTTATAGATAGTTTTTAAATGGAGTTGCAATAAAGTTAAGGTGACTATGCTCTGTGAAAATTAATTAAGTGATGGATGTAATTGAGACTACTACCGGCTAGGGCGAGCAGAGTTAAATAAAAGGTTGATTACAATGTATAGTATGAGATTATAATCGTGAATAGAATGTTACATAAATTTATATCTGGTATTTGAGTAAATGAACCTCAGGGGATGGATTCATAATAAATATTCTGCCGTGGTGTTGTTCGGTCCGTTGTGCAAGATGTTAGTATGCACTTAGCTAGTGGACACGTGGCTGGTGGTGATGCCGGCGTGCCAGGGTCTCCGCTGGTGTGCCTCGCTACCGCTAAGATGGTGCGAAGCCCGGTGCGAAGACCCTGGAAATAGGAAAGGTGCGGGTCAGTTTGTCACTAGGTAATTACGTCCAAGTGACCCGCTTAAATAGCAGGTGAAGAGAATCTCCCAGCGGCACTGCAGCGTAGCTAGAAGCTATAATAAAAGAAATATAAATAGGCAGCACAAGCTGGTGCCGCGACCTCTGACCGTAGGGGTCATCGGCCTCGTGGCACTAAATAGGTAGGCTGAAATAGCACACAGTATAAAATAAAATATAATAAGCCATGCATTTTAGCAGGCAATAAGCTGCACCGCTGGAAAGTCTTCACCTGTAGAAAGAAGTAGGAAATGTTGATCTCAAAACTTACCCGGAGCCGACAGCAGTTGGCCACGGGGTCAAAGCGACCTTCCTTGGCGAAGGTTCCAAGGAAAGGGACGATATAAGAGCCGTCAGTTTATAACTGGGCTAGTGCTGTCCAATCTCGCTCGCACAACCATAGATAATTAGTAATATATTATAGAAACATACTAAAATATCGATTAATTTACGGATATTGTTTTAATTAGATTTATAAAGAATCCACAACGTTACAATACCCCCTCAATTAGTTCAGGGTTTTTGTTACCCAAAAACCCGATACTGGACTGCTCAATACAATGCTCGACTTACGCTTACACATACATACTTTCTTATATACCTCCTCTATCATTTTCATCCATACATTGCGGTTACCACTTAAATAATGTAGCACACGCTTCCTTCCGAAGAGAGTTTCCAGGATAATAGGCGCTGGAGACTCAGACGTAAATCTAGCAAGATGGTAAACATTGAAATGTCACAGACAGCAATTTCAATGGGAAGAAAAAGAGCAATAAATACCACTATATATTTTCGACTATAAAAGATAAAGTGTTATGTTTTTAGTATAGGGCTTTTTTTAGATGTATACATTACCGCATCTACAATAAGGCTTATTTATCGAGTTTGCAAACCGCTCGGAAGAAGACATAACAAAGATATGCAATAAGGTTTGTTTTTGGAACTGAGTTTGCACGACCGCTCAGCATAATAATGGTATAAAACCATAAGAATCAATACCCAGATACTGGTTGAATATCCCAGCTCCAAGAAAAGGTATCCGTTGGTTTAAAACGCCAACGGACCCACAAATGGTATAAAACCATAAAAATAAGGTATCCGTTGGTTTAAAACGCCAACGGACCCAAAAACAACATCAGTTGGTTTAAAACGCCAACCGACCCACAACAACCATTACTAGGCAAAGCCTAATAATAAAAGAAAACGAACATGAAGTTCAAAGTTCCATCTCAAAGAGAGGAGAAAAGAAGAAGAAAATATATAGTAGTGGTAGGGTAATTATGATTTAAAACAATAAAGACAATTAAATTGTCAAAAATATATAATTAACAACTTTTAAAATTATGACCAAGTCAATTTATTATTAAAGTGTTATTATTTAAAGTAAAATAGTTTATTATTTGACCCACATCAGTGAGTATATATGCAAACATCAGTTGCAATTGGAACAACTAGTGTTCAAAAAAAATTTCAAAATTTAAAAAAAAAATTAAGAACCCACGGTTCAACGAGGTAAGTAGTTTCTCTAATGTATTGTAGACGTATGTTTGTATTTATATTTTGAGGCAAAAAGTAAAAAAAATTTTTTTCAAGTTCAATATGACCATGAAGGCATATTAGGGTTGATCCAACGGATCATACAAAAAATTGCAACAGGCAAAATAATTACGAAGTTGAAAACTAATAAGTTGAAATATATATATAATAAATTATTTTGGGGCAAGTCCAAAATAAATATTATTCTTTATTCACCAGTGAATTTAATGTTTTGTTCAAAAAAACAGAAACATAAAAGGGAACAGTCATCCTAAGAAAAGTATTACAACATGATAGAGAATTAACCAATAGGTTAAAAGATATTAATATTTAATATTCAGTACAAAAGTTCAAAAGTTGGTATTCATCAAAGAATAATTTTATTTTGTTTTTAAAAAAACAAGACAAATTTTTAAACAATAACTAGTAGTAATTTTATATTTTAGTATACTGGCAACCTTTTTGATTGTCAAAACCATATGACGTTTGACAACTAAGTTTCAAACAATTTCAAAACAAACTTTGATAGAAATCAAATGTTCAAATATACGAACCGAAGATGTAATAACAATTGAAAAGTGTTACATTATTTAGTAAGAAGACATAATTGACCTGTAGACCGTGTCTACCAACAGGATACATGAGTTGTTCAAGTTATAAAAAGTTTTCGTTATATGTTTACAATTGGGTAGGTACATGAAATTAAAATTTTTACTGGTGACCCTTTTACAGGTACAAATATCATTACGACCATTGTAGTGTTGAGATATAGGTAGTGTATTACCAACAGTGGAATAACAATAAGGAATGTTATTATAAAATACAAGTTTTAGTTACAAGTATGTGTAGGTATATATTTGTTTGCCACAATAGTGTATAATATTGTTTAAGTAATAAGCAAAGTTTATTAAATATTTACCTATATTTACAACAATAGTGATTATTAGAACAAAAGAAGTGTTGTTCATAGTTAAGAAGTTAGGTTGCTATTTAATTAATAAATTTATTAGGTTAGGTTAGATCCTTCTATTGTTTTATGTTTGATTAAAATGTTTTATATGAAATATATTGATTGTTTTACCTATATTTAGTTTATAGTTATGACACAAGTCATTTTAAAAGGACTCGGGGGAAATGGCTAATGCATTGTTGACTTAGAACGGTCAATTTATGTAAGCGATAATGATTTTATTGACTAAACTATAATACCAGACAACAATCCCATAGCAGAACAAGACGAGGTCTACAATTTAAGTATTTATTATCTTTGTTGTTCTTTTCAAAGATTTTATTAGTTGTATACAGATCTTTTATTCTTTGTATTTCTTTTCAAAGAATTAAGTTTTAATTTTTTTTTCAATTACATAAGCTAATTTGGATACAGAAATCCGACAACAAGCAACACTGACTACAAAACAGTTGAGTAAGTATTAAATTTAAAAGGTAAATTAACCCAAAGTTAAGTAAATATAAAAGCTATGGTGCGATGAGCGAGATTGACATAAAAATTTAGTAAGTAATTTACTTCAATATAAGTGAAATCAAGTAGTATATATGTAACCTGTCAGTGAGTAATAACTATTTGTGTATAATACAACAAAATAGTATTAATATATCAAAATAAAGATAAATTTCAACCAGCAATAGGTTGATATAATAACCTAATATATGTTATTATATTGCACATAAAAGGTAAGCAAGTATAAAAAGTATAATAAATTCACTGACGGGGTATACAAAAATGGAATAAAAAAGTAAGTAGATAATGGTTGAGATCAACAAGTCCAAGAAACAAAAGTGAATAGATCCTTATTTTACCAGTGGTATAACAGTATACAGTTAAAATGACCATAAAAGGTATTAAAACAGTCTAGATGTTAAATGCAAAATAATTGAATAAGTAATGTTAATTAACCTTGTTGTTATGTTTAACACAGGTGATTAGTTAAATGAATGAGTAATTTCACTAATATAATGGAAATGTATGCATTATTCAGTTAATTATAAAAAAATTGAAATTAAAAATTATTTTCAACTACCTTCATTTAGTTAAAATGAAAAATAACAATAAAATTGGTGAAAAAAATCACCACACTGGTAAAATAAAGAGGAAATAAGAAGAAATAAAGTACTTACGGACCAAACACACAATACCTACGGCAGAATAATACCTTGTAAGGCGCCAATGTAACGATAGATTATTTTTTATAGATAGTTTTTAAATGGAGTTGCAATAAAGTTAAGGTGACTATGCTCTGTGAAAATTAATTAAGTGATGGATGTAATTGAGACTACTACCGGCTAGGGCGAGCAGAGTTAAATAAAAGGTTGATTACAATGTATAGTATGAGATTATAATCGTGAATAGAATGTTACATAAATTTATATCTGGTATTTGAGTAAATGAACCTCAGGGGATGGATTCATAATAAATATTCTGCCGTGGTGTTGTTCGGTCCGTTGTGCAAGATGTTAGTATGCACTTAGCTAGTGGACACGTGGCTGGTGGTGATGCCGGCGTGCCAGGGTCTCCGCTGGTGTGCCTCGCTACCGCTAAGATGGTGCGAAGCCCGGTGCGAAGACCCTGGAAATAGGAAAGGTGCGGGTCAGTTTGTCACTAGGTAATTACGTCCAAGTGACCCGCTTAAATAGCAGGTGAAGAGAATCTCCCAGCGGCACTGCAGCGTAGCTAGAAGCTATAATAAAAGAAATATAAATAGGCAGCACAAGCTGGTGCCGCGACCTCTGACCGTAGGGGTCATCGGCCTCGTGGCACTAAATAGGTAGGCTGAAATAGCACACAGTATAAAATAAAATATAATAAGCCATGCATTTTAGCAGGCAATAAGCTGCACCGCTGGAAAGTCTTCACCTGTAGAAAGAAGTAGGAAATGTTGATCTCAAAACTTACCCGGAGCCGACAGCAGTTGGCCACGGGGTCAAAGCGACCTTCCTTGGCGAAGGTTCCAAGGAAAGGGACGATATAAGAGCCGTCAGTTTATAACTGGGCTAGTGCTGTCCAATCTCGCTCGCACAACCATAGATAATTAGTAATATATTATAGAAACATACTAAAATATCGATTAATTTACGGATATTGTTTTAATTAGATTTATAAAGAATCCACAACGTTACATAATGTACACATTTACGAATTACAAATAACATTTTGAGCACATAATTGAAATACAAATACCAAATGCGTATTTGTATTTCAATGACGTATTTTAATTACAAGTAATTCAAATACTGCCCAACCCTGTATGTTAAGCGTTATAAAGATGTCTGAACTTTATCGACTTCCCTTTTCAAACTGTTCACAATATCCCACTTCTAAATAGGAATCTAGGGTTGTTGAAACTTTTCCACCTTGAAACCGACTCGTTCCAACATCCGTGCAGCGTTGGCATGTCAATTGATGGGTGTAACGCGAACCAGCAATTTGCCGCGTGTAGCTCTGGCGGTCACCGGAGCAGTTTGAGAGAAAACCTTCTACATAGCATACCGTCAAGGTATAATTTGCTCTTATTAGGTATGATTTACAGCTTTGAATTAACGTGTAACTGTTTGGTTCATTGCCCAAGGCTAATATGAATGGGTAAGTATGGGGCAACAGATTTTGAATACTGCACGAATGGTTTGGATGAAGATGCTTGTGAGCCGCTGACATTCTCTTAGAGTGTTACAGGTTCAGTGTCACTTCTGTCTAGTGGAAATAACCTACGTACTGGCTGTGTGCTTATTCGATGACCAGTATAGCATGGCAGTAGAGAGTTTGATTACTACGTTCGATTCCCGCTTAGTGCAAATATTTGTGTCTATAATTAAATAAGTATTTGGGGAATTTGGGTGTTTGGGCACTAAGCAATCCGGTATACCTGTTAATTGACGGACGAGGCTCTGGCGCAGGCTTTCATCTCGGGAGGATTAGATGGCAATCGCTCTCGTAAAAGCTAAAACCTGCCAAATAATGGAAAGGAGGCGTATAAGCTTTGGATGCAACCGAGATGAAGAAGAAACATTTATTTAAGTGTGGCAACATTTTGTAAGCCAATTTGAAAGACACATTGTAGTTTTAACGATTGTAGTGGTACCCTTTTTTTGCGGAAATCCCTTCGTATACCCCCCCGCCGGCAAGTGGGGGCGGTTATGTAGGGCTTGAACCGACTAAAACCGCACGCCATGTCGGGTCTTCAGACGCCGGGGTGTAAGGTTGCCCATAGAGCATATCCCTCATTGTAGCGGTACCTATGTGTTACCTACCGTATGTAAATTTGTTCAAGTCAGCTTAATCGGTGTTAAGTCGATATTAAGGGAGAGAATAATACTTCTCTATTAAAGCATGTCTGTACTACGTACGTAATTAGCAGTTTCTACTCGGCAGTTAAATACTGCTTCGCTCTGTTGAACATACCGAAGGTTATCCCAACTACCTACGAATTTTTTGCTGATGAGTTAACTGAAGATAATACGGAGATTTTTCGATATGCTAATAAGAAAAGACCAATTTTAATCAACTAACCGAAATGTCATTTGTATCAGACAAATACAATTATGCATATATTATGTTTGCAAATTTAAAAGTTTATCTACTTAATAAACTTTTCAATGTTTTATTTATGTTATTTTCTGTCATCAGATTATGATCGAATTTTGGTACCTCCCCAAGCATTCCTGAGGAAAAGGTCTTGACAGACAGACATTCGAACAACAAATGATCTTATGAGGACAACTGATCTTATGAGGATTTCGTTTTTTCGTTTTGAGGTACGGAACCCTAAAAAAGAATAAATTAAATTAGCATGGTAAAGTATTTTCACTGCTTATAAAACCTTTTTTTTTGAAGATTTACTCCTTGGTTTCAAGTCGGTTAAAAGGTACCTAAGTATTTTTACTACCTATGTTTCGGTGGAAAAACCGACTGCTGTGCTGTCTAACTGTCCTGGGTAAGATTCCTAGGTCGAGCAAAGAATTATTGAAGTTTTAGATGTCCACAGTCGCAGAGACACCGGTTACCCTACTTGTGAATGTTAACACACCTCTGCTTACCCTTCAGAGACTTAGCCGTCCTTCATGATAAGTGAAATTAAGCATGTTGCTGTCTAAGTTCAATAAACTAGCTCTAAAGCCTTATTACCCGCATACCAGTTAAATGATGTAATGTTTATTTATATCGATGATCTATACGTGATAAGAGCGACTGGATTTACACGCATACTATAGGTCAATAGGTATATGGGTCCACGTTTCCGATTATATCATTGTTAAAAATATGAATATCTTTTTGTGACTCATGTGCACCAGTATCCACAGAATGGGAAGTCTAAGGGAAAGGTGAAGGTCTTGAAACCGCGACGGAATAATTCAGAAGGAAGGGTTGCCTAACGTCTTTCTCATTTTCGCCTCTTTAGTAACTGGAATTACTAATATTCCTCCTAACCCCTCCGGCTAAGCTAAATTGCTTGTGTTAGGAGTGGGTTCACGTCGATAGTTTAATGGTCAGGATTCGAACACGGGACCTCTCGATCGTAGGGTCGACTTCTTAATCACTAAGCTACCGACGACGCTTGAATTCCATCGTAGGTGGCAATACGCGACTGACACTTCTGGCAACTATAAATAGCACATCACTATCACTACACATAAAACAAAGTCATCAGCCGCGTCTGTCTATTCGCGATAAAGTTAAAAACTACTGCACCGATTTTCATGCTGTTTTTACCAACTCGAGGAAGGTCTTTGTATATAATTGGTCAACTTTTTGTATACATTGGCTAAAATATGATGATATTTGTTGGACGTGTCGGAAAAAAAACAAGCCGTCTGGGAGCTTCCAACGAAAACGCTGCCTTAACCCTTTGAGATATAACAAAATGATGTATGGTGGAATTGTGTATCTTGTATAGGTTGTGGTGATGGAATAGGGTCCCATGGGTATTGAGAACGAGTTTAGAATTCCACGCGGGTAAAGCCGCGGGAACATAACATAACTTCACGCCTGTATCCCCGAAGGGGTAGGCAAAGGTGTATTGCACACCCACGATTCGCCAGTTATATTTAGGTCCCAATATAATAGGGGGCGAGCCTATTGCCATCTACCGGAACGCCGGGGGAACAGCTAGTGCTCATTAAGTGTTGCCGAGAGCTAGTAGATATTAGCTGTAACTTCAATCGTTCCAAGAATGTAATGAATGAGCCCTTTGCTACAGGGATGTATGGGGCACTACAAAGATCTTTGGGCTGAAGTCAACCTCACCTATAAGCTGATGGTACTGATTGACGGACGAGGCTCTGGCTAAGCACAGGCCTTCCTCTCATTGCAGGGTTAGGGGGCGGATGGCAGAGAAGAGCGGAACCCGGGCTCCAAAGTGATGATGATGATGATAAACCTTTCACTTCTTTCAACCAGTCCCTAATTTTCTACATTTTTTTGAAGTGAATACTTCTATAGGCGCATTAAGCACTTCATCTTATACGTGGCTAAGCCGTTTGGTCGTGACTGTACTCCTCCGGAACCACAATACCGATCTTGACCAAATTTGCCATGGTGATAGTGTAGACACCGCTGAGTGTTTAGAGGGGTCAATTGTTCAAATACAATGTACCGTTGAGGAATAATCATCGAAAAACAGTTTCACAAGCGCGCGGCCTTAGCTATGCGCGCGACCGTAGTAAGATGCCTTATTTTTCAAGTAAGAGTCCTGCTCGCTCAGCTCAATTTATTTTCAGTCGCACCCTGCACTGAATTCCTAGTTACTTAAACAGTTAACCAGATCCTCCCACTCACATTTCTCTTAGTATGTCATAAGCTCAACAAAACCTGACATACGCTTCGCAGAACCTCATTCTAATGTATTCAATGGCACAATATATCATTACGACAAAAGCTGTCAGGGACCCGATTAAGTAAAATTAAATTTTTAAAACGTGTGATTTCGAAACTTACGAACGGCCTCTTTTTTACCGCTACGCCACAGCGGTAGTGCATTCGACTGCTACGACAGGGGCGCAGGATCGATTCCCGCTCAGTGCAAATATTTGTATGCATGAATATGTCTATTTGCATTGGTCTGGGTATTTCTATGTATAATATGTATGTATTTACAAAAAAAAAGGTATATAAGTATGTTTACCCGCATTCTGGAACCCATAACACAAGCTAGGTAAACTATGCTTACCTTGGGTCTAGAAAGCGCTGTGTAGAATGTCGTAGAATATTTTAGAATATTTATTTTAAAGCTAATTAAATTGTACAGGGCCCAAGCCAATCTCACCTGCATGTCGGTGCACCTGCTAAAAACAGAGCAGGCTCTGGCCTGAAAGCCTGCTTTCCTCTCGGAGTTGGAAGATCAGACGACAGTCGCTCCCAGAAAAGCCGACATACCAATTAAAAACAATAAGCGGATCGAAGTAAAAACTTTGGACATAACATAACTTCACGCCTGTATCCCCGAAGGGGTAAGCAGAGGTGTATTACACACCCAGAATTCCGCAGTTATGTTTAAGTCCCAATGTAATAGGGAGCTATGGTGTAATTAGAGCTTTGCATTTCTAGATGTTCTTGAGTGGAGACCGCGACTCGGCAAACGTAGTGTAGGACGCCCTCCGGCCAGGTGGGATGACGATCAGCGAAAGATTGCGGGCAGATGCTGGATGCGGCAAGCTGAAGACAGGGCGCTATGGCGCTCATTAGGGGAGACCTATGTCCAGCAGTGGACCAGAATAGGTTGATGATGATGATGATGATGATTTCTAGATTAAGGCTATATAATCCCTGTATTAATAAGAATGTCTTGAGTAATAGACCAGACTTCAATATATCAACTTGTATTTATTCAGTCACCCGAATCGAGCGTATTGCCATCTATCGGGCACATTACTAAGCTAGCGATTATCAACATTTTTAATACACACATAACTACGAACAGTTAGAGGTGTGTGCCCGGGGCGACTGGGGGTCGCACTTTGGGCGCAAATGGGAAATCGCTATGAGGACGATAATAATGGCGAAAGTTAATTAAATAACATAAACTCATAAACTCGCGCCTATATCCCCGAACGGGTAGGCAGAGGTGCTAGCACCCACATTTCGCCAGTTTATGTTTAGGTCCCAATGTAATAGGTGGCGAGCCTATTGCCATTAACCGGACACTTATAAACCTGCGATAAATACACACATAACTTCGAAAAGCATCGAAAAGTCATTGGTGTGTGCCATGGTAAAACCTGGGATCGAACCTGAGACCTCGTCTCAGCAGTCCATTACCCATACCACTAGGCTACCGCGGCTATTAATTAAATAAAAATTTCAAATATCTATGAGTGATTCGGAAGGTTTAATATAATAACACGGGGTAAGGAAAGATAAACGTAGGTAGGTTTTGTGTTGACAGATCATACAGAATACAATTTTTATTAGGCTTTTCTTTTTATATACTTAATCGAATTAAAATCACGCGTTTTAAAAACGTAGCGTTACTTAATCGGGCCCCATGCTCGCCTTCCAATATACTTTTAAAGTATTCAGGTAATAAATCATTGTGAGATGTCCAAAAACCGGTGGCTTATGGGCAGACAGGTCGGTACCGTTATCACCGCAGACGTGGACACTTGACAGTGTCTACATGTGAAATACCGGAATTTGCACACAATGGTCAAAATTATCGGGCTATTCACTTTTTAGGGTTCCGTTGCGAAATGGCAAAAAACGGAAGCCTTATAGATTCGTCATGTCTGTCTGTCTGTCCGTCCGTATGTGACAGCCACTTTTTTCCTAAAGTATAAGATCTATGCTATTGAAACTTGGTAAGTAGATGTATTCTGTGAACCGCATTAAGATTTTCATACAAAAGTAGAAAAAAAAACAATAAATTTTGGGGGTCCCCATACTTAGAACTGAAACTCAAAAAAAATTTATTCATCAAACCGATACATGTGTGGTATCTATGGATAGGTCTTCAAAAATGATATTGAGGTTTCTAATATCATTTTTTTCATTTTTTTCTAAACTGAATAATTTGCGCGAGAGACACTTCCAAAGTGGTAAAATGTGTCCCCCCCCCCCCTGTAACTTCTAAAATAAGAGAATGATAAAACTAAAAAAAATCAAAAATAATATATGATGTACATTACCATGTAAACATTCAACGATAATTGGTTTGTACAAGATCTAGTAAGTAGTTTTTTTAATAAGTCCTAAATCGTAAACTGCAATTTACCTTTCATTCAATCAACTCAAATATAAAAATTCAAAAAATAACATTATCATGTTACTTGCCGCTACGGAACCCTTAATGGGCGAGTCCGACTCGCACTTGGCAGCTTTTTTGTTTTTGCACGAATGAATTTACAATCATTTAATTTTTTTTCGTGAATTCAAATGTTGACCAGAGGGCCAATTCCTCGTAATAAAAAGATGTTCAAGATTCGGCCTCAATCTAGTCTCAATCTCCCAAATGTCCAAAAAGGTGTTCTCATAACAATATTCTCAATATTTTCAACAAAATTTTCTTACGAGAATACCTCTTCATTTAAAAAAAAAAAAAAAAAAAAAAAAAGGTGTGCTCATAACAAGTTTTTCAATATTTTCAACAAAATTTTGTTTCGAGAACACCTTTTTGACATTTGGAAGATCGAGACTAGATTGAGGCTGAATCTTGAACATCTTCTGTTGGCAATATTAGGTCTACACCATCAATCGACTCGTACAGTATAGAGGATAAGCATTGTCTATTGTTAGTTGAGAATTATGGTAATTCATAGATTAACTATAGAACATATCCGGTATTGTGACATCTGTCTGTTTGCTCTCTTCCTTTCTAAACTCCCTTGTGTAATGTTATCAAGTCATACAAGTAAAGTAAATCTAATATGATCCTAAGTGTTATTTCCAAGATATTAATAATAAGTATTGTAATACGTTGTACGCCAAAGCTGCTTAATGTATATGTACTGATTTCGATTCCATCTTGTGCCGTAATAAACTACATAACCAACTGCGTACTTTTATTCAACTCTCAACTCCATTTGTCTTACCACGCTGACGCCTCTGCACACCACGCTCTCGCCATCATCTTCTTATTACGAGAATTGGCCCTCTCATTTGTAAAGGTTCGAACGATTGGTATCTCCTACTTTTTCGTTCGAACCTTCCTAGGCAAAGAAAGAAAATGGATTCTAGAACATGAGGTACAGTCGAGTCCTCGAGGGGCCATCTCGAAACCGGGGATAGCCCAGGGTCACAGGGTGAGAGGGAAATGCCCTATGGACAAACCTACACCCCGGCGTCTGAAGACCCGAGACGGCGTGCAGTTTTAGTCGGTTCAAGCCCCGGTATACGAAGGGATTTCAGTCGATTCCGACCTGCAATTTGTTGAACACTAACAAATTTACAAAGTATCTTTACATCGAAATAACTCAATAAACTTAATTGACGTAATTATTTTTGTAATCTTCAGAGGACAAAATGGTTTTTTTTTTATAACTTCACGCTTGTATTCCCGAAGTGGTAGGCATAGGTGTATTACACACCCACGATTCGCCAGTTATGTTAAGGTCCCAATGTAATAGGGGGCGAGCCTATTGCCATCTACCGGGCACATTATTAAGCGAGCGATAATTAACATTTATTAATGCACACATAACTACGAAAAGTCAGAGGTGTGTGCCCGGGGCGACTGGGGATCGAACTCGAGACCTCGTCTCAGCAGTCCGTTACGTACGCCACTAGGCTATCGCCGCAACTAATAAAAAAAACTTGTCATATTTTTTTATTAGTTTATGTAAAGTTTTAGTATTATGGTGGTCGATAACTTGGAATAAGTTGATTTAAACAATCTTACGAAATGCGTACGTAAGTACTTACCTACTGTATCTCTACAAAAATTAAAATTTTGTATTAATCAAATACATATTTACACAAAACTAAAGTTCATCGTTACAATGAGGAACTTAGTTTAGCATGATTCACATAAAAATGGTCCATTTGTATAAATTTAAACTTGCCAAACGCGTCAATTAGTCGTCAGCTCCATTTTTTTCTATCAAGAAACGGTGGTCTTATCTATTGACATATGTATATATTCTAGGTAAATAACTTCCTTGACCGACTTGTTCTTTGCGTTTCACTCATAGGTATACCAGCGGTGGACCACATGGAACCACAGAGTGCTGTCTGCTTCACTGATGGATCCTATAGTGGACTAAGAGACATCTAGGAGAAGGAAACCGGCGCCAGAGCCTAGTTCGTCAATCAGCTGGAGTACCGTGTACCGGCTGGCAAGTGAAGTTTTCGTGGGCTCCGATGATTTTGGTGGGACCCCATCTTGTCACGAGTTGTATAAAAAGAGAACGACTATATAGACTTAAGACTTACAAGTGGACCGCATATTGAATAATAAGTACCTGCTTCTTTTACACCCCTTGTAAAGTTATATTACTATTAAAGTTAACGGTTATTTATCATGAATTGTTTTGAGTGTCCGATATATCAGCAATATATCAAGCGCCATGATCACACACAACAATGATAATGAAGTTGAAATAAACTATTTTTTAACGGATTCTATCGTAATTTATGTCATGTTATTTTATTATTTACATTATAAATAATATATAAAATAATAATATATGTAATAATGTAAACAATACGTGGGATGAGAATATTTGGGACGGCACTACCGCTACGCCACGTAGCGGTAGTGCATTCGACTGCTACGACAGGGGGCGCGGGTTCGATTCCCGCTCGGTGCAAATATTTGTATGCATGAATATGTCTATTTGCATTGGTCTGGGTGTTAATATATATGTATTTACAAAACAAAAGTATATAAGTAAGTTTATCCGCATTCTGGAACCCATAACACAAGCTAGTTAAACTAAGCTTACTTTGGGTCTAGAAAACGCTGTGTAGAATGTCGTAGAATATTTATTAATATTAATATTTATTTCATCATCATCATCATCATCATATCAGCCGTAGGAAGTCCACTGCTGAACATAGGCCTCCCCCATCGACTTCCATTTCGACCGGTCTGTAGCGGCCTGCATCCACCGATAAATTATTATCAAATAAATCGCGATAGATTCCGTAAAAAATAGTCTTATTTCAATGTGTGTCATTCGCAAACTTCCGACAATACAATGATAATGATAGTTAGGATACTTAGATCATGTTATAACTTATCACCGGCAGAGGATTTCAAAGATTTCAAATATATGAAAGTGAACGTAAGTGAAACAAATAGTTGTCGCCAAAAAGTGAGGAGACGACTTAGTGGAATGTTGTAATTAAAAACGAAAGTGTAGAACAAGTACCGGGGTTTTTATAATTAATAGGGTAGTTTGTCGTTGAGGGCGAAGGAAACGAAAATCGTGAGAATCGTGCAACCACAGACCAAATATACCTACTATAAGAGATTTTTTTACACCGCGTCAGTCAGGCAACTGGCAACAGGCAGCCTGCAATAGGCTTGCCATCTATTATAATGAAAAATCCGAAGTAGTTTGCTTTACATATATACAAAATTTATTTGCTGGTTTGGCGCTTGTAACATGAAGCGAGGGTCCGTTCACCTGCTCCTACTTTGGTCTTTCATGGCTTTTACGGGACCAACTGCCTTCTGAACCAAACTCCTAAGAGCAAAGTTTGCACTAGTGCCTCGTCCGTCATTCAGCAGGTGAACCGGCTTGCAGGTGAGGTTGACTTGGCGCCTGATAAAAATCTTGACAGGCCATTTTCATTCATGCAAATTGCAAATGTCTTGAAAATCGGTTCTAAAATACATTAAATAAAACAACACGTACAATATAAACAGATAATATAATTATTTTGACACTGTCAACTTATAAATATTACATATATTAGGTACCAATGTCTTTACAACACGAAACAATCACTACGTGATAATTTTAGTATGAAAGTTAGTCTGAGTAGGCAATGGTTCAACTAAACGTGCCTAGTGATCCCGATAACCCATTGGATTGTGTTACTCCGACCAAAACTTGGGGGTATTTGGTAAAAATTGCATTATTTTTTTCACAATATTGATAAATTAGTATCAAAACCCTTTACTGGCAACACCATATAACACTTATGACAAGCATATAAAGTAAATACATAAATCGTTTGAACAAAATAATAATACAACTTCCCCTTATTTTTGCAATTTTTTGAAACACGATCCCTTTTATATTTATAGGTATATATATTTAATGCCTAACTCTAGTACCCAGTAGTACTGTGACTAGAAATAAATAAAAACAAGAAAAAAAACAGCTTAAAAATTACGGAATGAATATTCTAAAACTACACTTGTGGACATAAAAACTTGCCCACATATAAAAACGATAGCACAATATGTTTTTTTTTATAAATAATCGTTTAACTATATGTTTCATTTCAATCATATTCGTGGAGGTAAACAATGTATGAAATATAAAATATATTAATGGTATGCATGAAATATAATAATGTGATTTGGGTCAACGTGGGTGTAAATATGACGAATTGATGGCTAAAGCATTTTTACAGGTTATGATTGAAGTTTACTTCCACGAATGTATTGAAACGCATCATACGAGAAAACTGTTCTAATATTATTATTTATGTATTGATGTTTCGATATCAAAGTCTACATTTAACTTTCACGCATAAATACGATCCTTAACATCGGTTTTATGTTCTAGAAATGGCAAATTCAAGAAGAAACAGTCAGATGATGAACCGTTTTTATAATACAACTCCTTTTCAGCATCTTCTAATTTCTTATTTAGGATTTTAGTTTGTCTATAAACAATATAAATGAATACAGATGAAAATAAGAACTGAGCTCAATTACAGAGCTAAGGACATTTAAGGACATTATTATAAAAAGGAGAAAAATGGCAAGCAAGTAAATCAAATTTATAGTTTGCTATTTACTTACAGGTAAACCAAAATAATTGCGATGACGGAACGGAACGGACAGAACGGTGAGAGATAAAAAAAACAGATAGTTTATATTCTCATCGTACCTAGATTTAGATACATCTACAATAATAAATATAAAGAGGTAACATTTGTATGTTTGTAACGAATAAACTTAAATACTACTAGATTGATTATACATTGAAAAAAAAAAGATGGTTCCGTCTCACCGAGTAGGTAATGACAATAATGAGTATTTTAGTATTTAATTGCTAATTGTTCGAATTTTAGTTGTGATTTTGTCCTTACTCATGCGCATTCCTCTGCCACCTGACTGTTTCTTCTTTATCAACACAATACCGACAAATGTAGAAGAGTTATATTATACTGTAAAATGGAAATTCTCTTATCAATACAATAACACTGGTCTAATTTCTAACCTATCTGTTACTATCAAGTCAATTTTTTTCTGACTACCGTCTAAATTGTGGGCAAACCATAAAACGAACATCCTTTGTTGTGGACTGTAGTTTCGCGCAACTGGTACTATGAAACGTATTTACTCCGTAATCGGGCCCGAAGACGGCACGTGACACCGTGTTCGGAATAAAACCCTAGCGAAAAAAAATCGAAGTAACTTTATGATACATAAATGCTATGTACGTCTTTCGTGCGGGTCCGAAGTTACAGATGTACGTGTTATGGCAACCCACGTATACACTTCTTCATCTGTCTCGAAACATCTCTTATTGTTGATGATCTAAATCTCGTAAGTTTTTCCTTATTTGGTTTAATCTTAATATTCAAAGTAATCATTCATGACTGCTATCTAGTTGTAATATTGTAGTTTCTTGGAAAATCAAGAAGTGCCTGAAATCAAGAAGGTCAACATAATTTGCAACGCGATTTGTAACTGACATTTACTTTTAGGCTTGGTCTCTGTTGAAAATTATGACACATTACGCCACTGTTTTGTGTGACGTCATTGGTTTATGTCAGTTTGGTGACAATAGTTTAAGGACACTTCCTCTATTTATTTAATATTTCTTTGAATTTTAAAATCCACATTTAGTCTACTAAGATACGTATTAGTTCTATTCGAATAATTACCGCCTGCTCTATCCAATTCGGTTCATCTGCTACACTCAAATAACTATAAATTTATTTGGTAACTTAAATATTTCACATGAAAACAGGAATATTAATATCAATTACATTTAGGCCATACATAATTTGAAACTAACAATGTATTTTTTATAAAAGTTTAGATGACCGATTTTTGTGGCCCAAAGTGTACAATGAAAATGTGGCCTAAAGTGTATAACAATAAGCGAATACAAAATGTTTGTAACCTACGACGTCAAGACCAAATGGATATGTTGTATGGCCTGTATAGACCAAAATATAATGGCACTTACTCTAACGAACAATATGTATGTGTATTTACATTCATCTGACAGTAACTGTCAAATTGCGATTGTCAGATGCTACATTCTTAATTGGAACAGACACCATAGATTATAGACTTCTAAAGAATAGAGTACCATATTAAAATCTTTATAATAGACAGAAAATTTTGAAGTACCCTCAAACACAGAACATTTTGAAATACCCTCAAACACAGAACATTTTCAAATACCCTCAAACATACACAATCATTTTATATTCTAAAAAGTTTCATTTTTTCAATAGACACATTGACTGATGAGGCACTGTTGAAATATGTATGACGGAAATATATACCACTGAGATTATCATTTGATACTAGTTGATACTAAATCTCTAATAAGAGTATTCAGCATACTATTTGTGGTAGGTACGCCTTACTTATTAAGAGCTCGTAATAGTAAGTGAATAGTATTAGGTACAGATTAAAGTGTAACTACCCTCAAAAATATTGAAACACTGATAGTTTTTTCTGTCACAGAATTCAATATTTAGGTTATATTTTAAAGGCAGTGTATATGATTAAAGCTGGAATTAGCGACATCTCAATGCAGTTTCCTTTCCACTGACAATGTTTGAGGAAAAGACAATATTCCTCAGAATACAATTCCTATGGATAGATATATAACAGCAATGTGGCGTCATTCACGTCTTTCACACAGTCAAGAAAAATGCAAATAAACCTCAACGTCGAACTCTACAAGTAAAAGTACAACACTACAAGAAAAGATTTTGCTGTGTTTCTTTACTATGTGACCTATCGACAATTCAAAATTATATAAAATCGCCTCGGTCAGAACTTCTTCTATACAAAACACACTGAAATCGTGTGTATTTAATTGCAATTACACACATAGGTTAAGCTACACACATTCAGTAAATTAGCTTAAACAAAAAAAAACCGGAAGTCGAATTCTATGCCAATACTTTTTATATATTTAGGACACGTCAATTTGACTTCACCTCGCCTGATGGTAAGCTGAAGGTAAAGTCTTAGGAAAGAGGGTCACCATTACATACACGTATCATGTTAACAATGGTGGCACTCAGCTTGACGGCCTCATCAAGAGGACGTCGCAGCACCGCGTGACACCCACCGGTCCCACTAGTGCTGCGACCACAATCCCCCCTGCCCGGCTATGCACTTGCTGACCCCTGAACGCAATCAAACCGAAATTTGATTACTATGGAGAGTTTTTCGCAATCGTGCACGGTGGTACCTACCCGGCCGAATTTTGTGACAAATTTGTGTCATCAAATTTCTACCACCAGTAAAGTACTTATTCTAGACAGGCAATTTATTTTCCTATTTAGACGTATAAAGTTACGAAGAGTTAAGTCCGTGAAGGAAATGCCGGTCTGTGCATGTACTATAAAGTACAAACTTACAACTGTGTTTCTTACCAAAGTGTGATACTAAACGTATGAAAATTAACATGAATACAATATCATAGAAATATATGGCTACACACATTCAATGTCTATAATATAATAACTAACAAATTAACCCCCTGCTTCTGGTACATTTGTCAAACGCTTGTCAACTTAACACGTCAAATCTTAAGACAACTACCCTCATTTTTGTCACGTCACGTCTTAAGACAACCAATGAGTGTTTAGTACACTCATTGGTTGTCTTGTTATCATCGATGAACAAATCAGCGTACAGTATCTAATGTGTTAAGTTGACATAATTTTGACAGATGTACGAGATACTGGGAGTTAGTGTTGCAAACATCTCTACATATCAAAATATAGCAAATTATTTGAAATCAATCACAGTTCAGTGTTACCACAGATTTAACTTGTTTTTTTTTACCGATTTGAGAGATTAACTCTTTCGATTGACGGTTTTAGTACATAATGGCTAGTAGATAGAAAAGAACATACAGACACGTCATTCGAATAAGTTAAAACCTTTCAAATAATTGATAGCACTAAGCTAGGATCTCGTCAGAACTACAAGTAAAATCTTTTACAGTGGACAGAATACCTAACAAGGATATTTGTTAAATTGTATGAACATCGAACCAAACTATCATATTTTAAACCTAAATTTATTATAGCATAATACCATCCAATACTTTAAGCTGTACTAGCAACAAAAAAATACTGAAGCTTACAACACATAGTAATTTCCGATTCCATATTTAAAACTTTTGTCATTTTTTTAACGTTGGATGGTTGGATGGTTGTTTAATTTTTATTATGATCAAGATGTCTCAACCACAGTCCAAGTAATAATTTTAGTATATGCATAAAACAGTTGTACATTTCGTTTTCAGTCCAATTATTATTTTCGTCCCAATACAACTTCTTGCCAAAATCCCTATAAGACACGACCTTAATAAAGAACTTACTCAGAGCCTTCTGAATAAAAAATCCCCTATCACCTTCGGTACATATACGACAGTCACAATTCCTACTAATTTCTACCAATTTGGAAGTATTTGATTTGGCAACACTGCCGCGTAAATTCGAACCGGCTTTACAAATGATTATTTTTGGTACAATTTTCAATTCGCCGTTAGACGACAACGCTAGATTTCTTTGTAACCTCCCTAATTTCGAGTTCTTTATGCTCCTATCTCTGAAGTTACCTAAGGTGGGCTTGCTATTTTCCAAGGTTCCTGTACGTCTTGCAAGGTTTTCGCAGCTTCTGAATTCCTGTTTCACAAGAACTCCTTTCCTTAGGCTATCCACCCTCTTCATCGCTGATAAACCAGATTTCCGCTGTCTTTTTACTTCTGCGTAATCCTGATTAACGGAAATACTCCTATAGAATGGCTCACGAATTTCTAAGCGCTCGTGATCATCATCATCATCATCATCAGTAATGTATGGAGACACGAAGTCCTCTGCTGAACTCTGAAAGCTGAAATCCTTAAGTCTCTGTATGTTTGGCGATACGGGACAGCTATCCGCGCTTTGACCTAACTTTGGTATCTCCAATCTGAGCTTCATTCGATTTTTAACTACATCTTTTTCTCTTTCAACAATCTCTTTATCATTTGTGCTATCATTAATACTGTCAAAAGTCCCTGAAAACGTAAAACACCTACGTAATTTCTTCATCTGTGGGGACATATAACCTTTACTCGTCTCTACACCCTTGTAAATGTCCTTCAATACTGTCGAGACAGTATTACGCTCTGAAATAGCGTCATGTACACCAATAGATGCTCGCCTGCTTCTCGCTGCGTACGGAGAAGCTGGGATATCTTCAAAACTCCTGTATCTTTCGGCCAACATACTATATCCTTCTTCTGAATCTTCAGTCCCTTCCGTCCACACAGATCGTACGCTTCCACACCATTCCAAATCAATATTTTGAAAGTAGTTAAATATCTCAATACCTCTATCAAGAGAGATGGAGCGCTGTAAAGGAATGTCATGTGTAAACCTATCATGACAAGGTTCATTATTGTACTCCTCGTTTTCATCAAACTTTTCTCCGAGCCAGTTGTCGAACTCTTTAGCTCCGAGGTTTAGGTTCAGTAACTCTTGCCTGAGGTCTAGTTTAGACATGTGGTTTCTGTTCTCGGAGTATCGTCTGTGTTTGGTTTCTGTATGTGTTTTAGTGTCAGTGTGTGGAGGGGGAGGGATGGAATGCCTACGCGGAAGGGGTGGGGGCCGCGGCGGCAGGAGGGGGCGTGCGGCGAGCGAGCGAGGAGAGCGAGCGGCGCTGGAATCCGCCCACGGTGATATCAGACTCAACAAAGAGCTTGCGAAAACTGAAACATAAAAGGAGTTATTTAATTAAAAAAACTACTTGAACAATCAGGAGTCCGATTCAATTTTAACAAGTTATTATGTGAGGCGCTATTTTAGTTGTATTCGTAGTTGGATCTTTTTGATACGATTATATTAGCTTAATCTGTAACTTCATCATCATCATCATCAACCTATTCTAGTCCACTGCTGGACATCTGTAACTTGTATGACAAGAAATTTTTAACAAGAACTCTTCTTTCAATATATTTGTTAGTCGAAACAAAATGGCACCTTACTTCTTAAATGAAAGATGATATTACTTTTCATTTAAAGCTTTTTTTTAATATTTTTAGTTTCATGAATCGAACTCCCAAGATAATATTTCATCGTGTTAATAAAAAGTTATTTCTGTGATTCTGTATTGTATAACATACTATAGTAAAGCGGTTAACATACGAGTCGTCTGTTCAGAGCAAGCAAAACAGGTAATAAAAATCAGGATGTAGCTGTGTGTAACAGCGGCACTTGTCTTCCCCCATGGGGATAATTGGGACATTTCTTCAAATGAATTCCCAGTTTCCCCCAGTGGGGGGGGGGGGGGGCAAAATCTGTGGAGAATAGTTGAATGGTTATTTCAACTATTCTCCACAGATTTTGCCCTTCTCGTCCTCACCATTCATACTCAACGTAACGAATTATTTAATGGCTTTAGCCATCACCGAATCCTCTTATTTTGTTAACATAAAATTTTCTGAATTACTGCCCATTTTGGAAGCAATTCAACAGACGATTCGAATGATAACGGTACATAATAATTATCTGTCTACTGTGTAAAGTGTTTGTGGAAGCAAAACGGTGTTAGTTGATATAAAATGTATTTTAAAACTAAATCACATCATTTTATATAACACTACATTTACAAACGTAAAATAAGTGTTACCCAAAATATGTGTTGACTAGGACACTTTAAAGGTTTAAGTGCTGACGATTGTTAAAATATAATTTGAAATATTTCTGTCGTAAATGGCGTGGCATACCCCTACGTTATCAAATTTGGAAGTGTGCTTTAGCTGTTGTACAAAGTTCCTAGAGCCCAATTACTTTTAGGGAGCAATTACTTTTTGAGAATGTATAACCCTAAAGGACGGAATATACAAATAAGAGAAAATGCTCCGCCGCTGTTGCTGGTGACACAATGCTGTAAAAATTTCCAACTAAATCGTAACACCATTTTTTTTTTTGTTTTTACGTGCGGAAATCCCTTCGGATACCCCCCCGCTGGCCAGCGGGGGTGGTTATGTCGTGTCTCGACTAAAACCGCACGGTGTCCTCCCCAAGTGTCCGTTGCCGGGCACCCCGGGTAAGCCCTCGAAAGGATAACCCCAGGGTTGCCGGCGGACTTTGACCGCCACCGCGGCCTCGCCTGGTGGGGTCGGGTTTTATCCCGCTTCGGTGAGTTGGCAGTGGTTATCAACTGATATTTACTATTAAACTTGTTACATGTTGAAAATTATAACCAATCTAGTGATGTGCCGGATATCCGTAGCCGTACCCGCGGATATTCGAAGGAGGAAAGAAAGATCATTCTGTATCTGTATCCGTTACTTTTTTGGCAGTCTTTTACGGATCTTTTACTTCATTAATTTTCAATACACCGATGAAACTTCATATAGGTAGCAATTAAAACCTAATAGATTCCATTTAAATTATTTTTTAATACCTTAAAATCAAATACCTATAGAAACATGTCTTGTCACGTAAAGCGTCTAGTGACGTCAACTGTCGTTCCAGTGCACCGACATTGATTTGAATTACAAAGGTAAAATCCGTATCCTCAAATATACCTTTTTAATGATTCAGCATATCACTAAACCAATAACCTCCCTATTTTGTGTGATGTGATTGATCATAATATGAGAGTTTGTCTACACTAGTTACCATACTAACACGGTTTAAGGGTACTTCTTCATTTTATATTCCGTGGTCAAGATCATGAGTGCAGTTGTTACCTAGAAAGCGTGGCCGTTTTTACAGGTAAAAGGCAAAACATCTTACAAACCTACTTTAAAATGAGCTGAGCCAGCTTATATGTATGTTTTACAGAGAGTTGTTGAGATTTTCCTTGGGTAAATGAGATTTTATTACAAATGGGGAAAGACAACTGTAATTCGGGCAAAATGAACTAAATGATGGAATTCATTCAAAAATTATCTATCTTGCTATGTGAAATTATTTTAAGTGTCTTTAGAGTTTAACTGCTGCAACTTATAGCCCTCCGGAAGTATCCTAGAGCCAATAATCAATTTGATTTTAGTAGGATATATAAATCAGCATTGCTACTTTTACGTAGGGTCAGGCCTGGGGGTGGCAGGTGAGGCCGCCTGTCACCCCAGCAGAAGCAGGCCGGGACGGTGGGGCGACTAGCGCCCCTCCCCCAAACAGAGGCAAGACGGGGACACCGTGGTTCCCAAAACCGAGGGGGCCATCTCGAAACCGGAGATGGCCCAGGGTCAGTCGGGGTGCGAGGGATATGCTCTATGGGCAACCTTACACCCCGGCGTCTGAAGACCCGAGACGGCGTGCGGTTTTAGTCGGTTTAGTCGGGTAGCATGATAGCTTTTTGTGACCACCACCTGTAAAAGGGCCTGGCTTTCAAGCTAGCAAGTATACACACGATTGTGGCTGCAGGAAAAGAAGGAAATACAAAAGGAACACATATATTGAACCAATAAACTAATTTAGAAATTATAACAAACAAATTACTCTTATCCATGGGCTCTAGCAGCTTACTCGGAATACATACATAAAACATAACTTCACGCCTGTATCCCCGAAGGGGTAGGCAGAGGTGTATTACACACCCACGATTGGCCAGTTATGTTGAGGTCCCAATGTAATAGGGGGTGAGCCTATTGCCATCTACCGGGCACATTATTAAGCGAGCGATAATTATCATTTATTAATGCACACATAAGTACGAAAAGTTAGAGGTGTGTGCCCGGGCAACTGGGGATCGAACTCGAGCCCTCGTCTGAGCAGTCCGTTACGTATGCCACTGGGCTATCGCCGCTCTGCTGCTCGGAATATAATGTATTGTATTTTTCACTCCATGACAAGAGGCTGATGACAAGTATTTCCGCTAAAGCACAATTAATTGTTTTAGGAATAAGGCACTAAGTAAGTTTTGCAGCTTACTACAATGCTACTCACAAGCTTCACAGCAGAGATTTAAAAAACTCTCTCACTCTCAAACGTTAAGTTATACGGTAAGTTTTTAGGGATTTTCTTTAGGGCTTCTATTGCTATCGAGTTATCGTCGTCGACGTCGTCGTTGCCAATTTTCTGTCACGGTTTTGGGTATGAAGGAGATGAGCTATTGAGTTGCTGTTTTCGGTAATAGATTCGTGCTGGGGTGAACCATTGCAAGATAAAGAAAAAATCGCAAAATCGAAAATCTCTTGTATTTGGCTGAGCTCGTCTCAGGAATTCAACTTGTTTTAACACACTTTTGCACACAAATTTACTTACTGCCATTGTCAATGACCACCTCAGCTGGTATGTACACTATGTACAGGTCGCTGTCAAAGCAAAAGAAGTTTCAGCGCACTGTTATGTGACACATGACAAGTTGAGCGTGTTAATACTTTTTCTCATTACTTACATTATTTATTTAAGGGCCAGGCTTACCCGGGGTGCCCGGCAACGGACACCTGGGGAGGACACCGTGCGGTTTTAGTCGAGACACGACATAACCGCCCCCGCTGCCCGGCGGGGGGGTATCCGAAGGGATTTCCGCACGTAAAAAAAAAAAAGGGCCAGAGTGCGCATTCTATGTGTAGTTTTATTACTTATACTTGATATGTGGAACACCAGAGATTTCAACATTGGGACATTTTGAGATTTCAACATTACAACATTATGCACCACTAATATTGAGAAAACTAAAAGAAACAAAATATCTATTTGTTGGTTCGCGTTTCTATGATCGCACATTCATCTTATATTATATTGAAATATTGTTTTTTTTTTTATAAAGAATATTAGTAACCGAAATTACTAATATTCCCCCAAACCCTTCCAGCTAAGCGTATTTGCTTGTGTTAGGAGTGGGTTCACGTCGGTAGTGTAATGGCCAGGATTCGAACCCGGGACCTCTCGATCGTAGGGTCGACTCCTTAACCACTAAGCTACCGACGCTTGTTGTTATTAGCATGTTCCGTTAATATAACTGAGTAAAAGTAACCCACTATTATATTCTTTAAGGCACCTAGTTTATTGTAAAAATAATAATAAAAAAATTCAAACCACTGAAGTTGCCTAATTCATTGTGTAAAACCGATAAAAATGTCGCCTCGTGTGAACCGTACCATTGGTGGGAGTCCAATCGTCAGCACCTAATCAGTAAGTGTCCGGCGACATACCGAGCAGTTCTTCAACACCAAGGGCCGAAAGAGATGCGCGGCGGGGGGGAGCGGCGGCCCGCGCGTGACGTCAGCGCGGCCAGCCCGAACCTAGCCGCCACGGCACAACAACAGTACAGGGGTGGGAAAGATCAACTTAAACGGGGGGAGATCAACTCAAATGGGGCAAAGTGAACTAAACAATGGAGTTCATTCAAAATTATATAATAAATACTATGATATTCATATGGGACTGCTATTGTAGACTGATAAAATTATTAAAAAAATATATTGTAAAGTTATATTAATGAAAATAACATCAAATTAATTCTTTAAAAAAATGTCTGCAATTTAATAATAAAGAATTCTATACCTGTTTTTACATGAAATATTATTAAATTTAGCAAAATTTACAGCACAGAAAATTCATTAAAAAAAATCATTGTGCAAAAATACGAGCCCCGTCGTATAAGTAGAACCAAGTTAATTGTATGAAAGACGAATTGACAAAATGGATTTAAGTAAAATAATAATGAAATAAAGTGCTGGACATACAAAAGTGAGATGATTATTAAAAAAAAAATGGGATGGAGGAAGAGGAACAGTGGTCAAGCGTGAAGCGTCATGAATCGTGTAAATTTTAATAAAAATACATGCAACACCGTGCGGCGTGCTTAGTCTTCAGTGCGCCATCTCTTTCGGCCCTGGTGGCATTTTCCAATATTTTTAAAAACTCCCTAAAAAAAGATAAATTTTGAATAATACACCCAATAAATTGTTTATAATCCTAAAAGTAATTTCCATGCTCTAATAAAAGAGAAAAAAAATATGAAAAAATTAACCAGAACCAAAACAAATAAAAGCCCCGAGTGTAGGTAAGACCGGGCACCACATGATGATTTTGAATTGGTGATGATGATGACGTGTATGATAAGGTGAAAAAATTATGAAAATGAAAAACACAATATTATAAGGAAAAATACGATATGCAGACAGGGCAAACACATTGTTGGGGGAACATCCAGTTGGTGACGTACGACAGTCTGTTATCACCGTTTCTAGAATTAGTAGTGGTTGACAGGACGAAGGTGAATGGTGAGTTCCTTCCACAATAAAGAACTACACAGGAAACATATCAAACTCATATAAGGCCATCGACACTGAAATTAGAATTTTTGATTTGGGCGTATTCCCATTTAAAAATCAATTTGCCCGCTTACTTCAAAAAAGCATTGGTTTAAAAAAGTATAGTTTCACGCACAAATTAATTCTCTGCTATTACGAATCCTTTTTTTCATTTTTTATTTACCGTATGGTATGGTATGGTTTCGCGAGCTGGTATCCGCAACTCCACGACAAGGCGCGGTTTTACCGTGCGGAAATCCCCTCGGATACCCCCCCGCTGGCCAGCGGGGGCGGTTATGTCGGGCTTGAACCGACTAAAACCGCACGATTTTTTTTAGTTAAGAATATATTTACTATTTTTCATATTCTGTTTGCAAAATATGGCTTAAAAAATGTGAGCTGTTCTATATGACATTGTCGTAAGTTTACGCGAATGTCACACATTGAAATAAAACTATTTTTAACGGATTCTATCGCGATTTATTTGATGTTATTTTATATTTAACTATATGTATATTATATATACTATAATTGAACCCGACGTTTGGGTTGCTTTTCAGCAGCCATGGTCACGGGGAGACTGTCAGTCCTCAAAGTTCTCAAATTTTGCATGCAGTGGCATTATGACTGTTTGATACTTAACTATTATAATGCAAAACAAATCTGTTGTATTATTTTACTAATACACAACCTCGGCCTGTTGTGATTTAAGAATAAAATCACCTATAACCATTCACCAATCACTCTAAGTAGGAGAAATAGAGAAATACAACATTCAATAAAAGTATACTGAGTAAAATGGGGTTTATAGAAATACAGTGAGATAAATTTTGCTATTTTAAGTGAAACTATGGACTATTTCAATGTGAGAATGAACTGATTCATCAAATGTAACTAACAACATAACTTCACGCCTGTACCCCCGAAGGGGTGGGCAGCTGTGTATTACACACCACGATTCGCCAGTTATGTTTTAGGTCCCAATATAATAGGGGGCGAGCCTATTGCCATCTACCGGTCACATAACTAAGCGAGCGACAAAACATTTCTTTTAAATTGAAATAAAACTATTTTTAACGGATTCTATCGCGGTTTATTTGATGTTATTTTATATTTATATCATAATAAAATAGTTTTATTTCGATGTGTAACATTCGCGTAAACTTCCGACAATATCATTTCTTTTAAACTTCTAATAATCATTTTATTTCTATTCACTCCTCGATCGCTATTTAGCCCCATTTTACGGAACAGTACCGGGCGTTTGGGTTGGCACCGCCGGCATTCCGGCTAAGATCGACTTGCTTTGGTTTTGTAGAGCGTTGTCTCTGACAACGCCCTTTTTTAAACAAGCTGTCAGGCCGATGCCTGATAGCTTGATTATAAAGGTCGCTTAACGACCTCCGTCTTCCATGAGCGCAGGCCTGTGGGTGGCAGGTGAGGCCGCCTGTCAACCCGCTGGCCAGTCGGGGGAGCATCTGAGGGGATTTCCGCACGAAAAAAATCAATATAAAGGTATCAAACTGTCAGTCTGATGTTGGACTGAGAGAACGCTCCATAAAACCGAAGTAAGTAGATCTCAGCCGGACTCTCTCTCTCTTCTTCCTGAACGTCCCAACCCAAGCGCGGGGACTTGTGGAAATAATGGTAGACAATGAGAGACGGTAGACAAGTAATTATGATAGTAAATTCCATTATTTTCTTTACACGTAAGGTGGAATTCCCCCAACAATATTTTCACCATAAACGGATTAATGTTTAAAGCATTCTTAAGTGCTTTTCCATCAGTCCAAGCCAACGCTTCTTCATAATTGTCCATTCTTAAGCTTTCTAACTAAAATGACAGAATTTAACAAAGTACTTAAGCTACAATTTCTAAGAAATTAGCTATTCAAAAATTGCTAATAATTAATGGTTATTCCCGATATGTAAATAAATTGCATAGGTTTGCATGATTTTGTTGCATATTGACTAACTATTAGCAATTTTTGAATCGCTTATTTCTACAATACAATAGAAATAATAAAAATACAATTAGAAAAATAAAAGATGATAAGATATTAGCCAAAGTTTTTTTTAAAGAATATTAGTAACCGAAATTACTAATATTCCCCCTAACCCCTCCAGCTAAGCTAAATTGCTTGTGTTAGGAGTGGGTTCACGTCGGTCGTGTAATGGCCAGGATTCGAACCCGGGACCTCTCGATCGTAGGGTCGACTCCTTAACCACTAAGCTACCGACGCTTCCGTAAATTCGTTATTTGACCAACAATCATGCATTTATGTGAATAATCTAAAATGCAAGTGTTAATAAAACTAAGAAATTCCACACCTGGGCTTGTAAGTTATATTGCGAAACGCAGCGTAGAGCATTTTTCTCTGCTAAAGCATTATCAACTTTGTTCGCGGTTAATATAGATTGAAAATTGATTAACATTGAATAATCTTCCAGAGCATCGAAGCGATTTGCTATGTTGCGTGTGTTCCTTAATTTTTGATCTAATGATAAAGTACACAAAATCAATAATGCTTTGGCAGTTTAAAATGCTTGACGTATTATAGCCTTCCCCTAGCAAACTTTTGAATATTTAACATACATGGGATTGATGAATAACACCCTGAAAATATTCCAAAGAGCAAGACCGAAGAACGATGTCAAAGCCAGTATGGTTGAAGAGAAGAGTGCTGTGTACTTACAACTTCCTGATGCCACTGTGTCTCTTCCAAGGGGCGTCGTCGGGTTCTGCGGGCAAGGGCCCCTGTACCGGCGCCTCGTCGTCTACCGCAGCCGTACTGATTGACGGGGATGTGTCGGAACCACTGCAATGGAAACCACTGTTACATTTAGCACCAGTGGAAAGTTTTTTGAGATTAGTAGGAAGTAATAGAATTGGAAATCCAAATGTATATCAAAATAACATAACATAACATAACTTCACGCCTGTATCCCCGAAGGGGTAGGCAGAGGTGTATTACACACCCACGATTCGCCAGCTATGTTAAGGTGCCAATGTAATAGGGGGCGAGCCTATTGCCATCTACCGGGCACATTAGTAAGCGAGCGATAAATAACATGTATTAATGCACACATAACTACAAAAAGTCAGAGGTGTGTGCCCGGGGTGACCGGGGATCGAATTCGAGACCTCATCTCGGTAGTCCGTTACATACGCCACTAGGCTATCGCCGCTATGAAAATACTATTATGGCAATTAAAATGAAATTTTTATAAAATAACCAGCTGTTACCGGCGGCTCTTCCGTGACCCACAGGAAGCTTTTTCGGGATAAAGAATAGCCTACGTCCTGTTCTCAGACCTACCAAATATACACAAAAATATTCATTGGAATCGTTCAAGCCGTTTCGGAGGAGTTCGATAACGAACATTTTACAAACACCAAAGGTGAGGTATTTAGAAAGTTTTGGTTGAAATCACAAAAAGTTAGGTTAAGTTCAGGATTCCACCAATGCTGAACTAGAAAACCTCGTCGAATCATGGCATACCAATGGAATGGAAGCGTCGAAGCCTCTGCTAGCGGCATTGCTGTTTCCAGGAGGGGCACAGTACGCAAGAGAGCAAAATGCTACATGGACTGGGATAGGACCCCGCACTCGCAGGGCACTTGCGACTAGAATTACGACAGTCGCTTTCTGAGGGAGAATACTCTGACAACTGTAGCCATACCATGAAACGTACATCCGCAATTGCCGGGCACGCGCACCGGGATACGCGGGGGGGGGGGGGGGTCCGAAGGGATTTCCGCACGAAAAAAAAAAAAAAGGTACCATGAAGCTACTTCCGATTAAGTTCTTACGGTTTCATAAAGTATGTTCGCGAGTGAATCAAACGTATCAAGCAGTATTTCGTTTAGAATATATTTCTACTAAAACATGAACTATTATAAACTAACATATAGAAAAATATATTCCTTTGTATTGGATTATGATAACCTTTTAGACCTTTTGAAATAATTCGTTTAGTATTGTGTTTGTGTAACCTACACTTGGGTCGCAAGTTCCAGGCACTGTCCCGAGTTCCCAACTCAGCAACGCGATGGACCCGGCACCCGCACGGAGGATCCATGGATTGCTAAGAATATCGGTCTGTTTTGGCGGACTGTCAAAATTTCGAACTTTGTGGTTTCTGGTCGTTTCATGGTTGAATTTAGACCGAATCAACTCTAATGTGCCGTCTGCGTGCCCTATTCAGGGATAACTGCATTACATGGTAACGATTGCCCAGAATTTCGGTGCGCAATTGCGGTTGTAGGTTTCATGGTAGGCCTACTGAGCACCTTGTCGTAGATAGCTGTAATCCTAGCCTACATACTATTCTTAGGGTATATTAGGTTAACCCGAGGGGGCCATCTCGAAACCGGAGATGGCCCAGGGTCAGTCGGGGTGCGAGGGATATGCTCTATGGGCAACCTTACACCCCGGCGTCTGTAGACCCGAGACGGCGTGCGGTTTTAGTCGGTTCAAGCCCGACATAACCGCCCCCGCTGGCACGCGGGGGGGTATCCGAAGGGATTTCCGCACGAAAAAAAAAAAAAAAAAAGGGTATATTAGGTTCCCGAGGGGGCCATCTCGAAACCAGAGATGGCCCAAGGTCAGTCGGGGTGCGAGGGATATGCTCTAAAGGCAACCTTACACCCCGGCGTCTGTAGACCAGAGACGGCGTGCGGTTTTAGTCGGTTCAAGCCCGACATAACCGCCCCCGCTAGCCAGCGGGGGCCAGCGGGGTATCCGAGAGGATTTCCGCACGAAAAAAAAATAAAAAAAGATATATTAGGGTATATTTACCTGTCGGGTTGTGGGTCCACCTGAAGAGCGGTGAGCTGTTCTTCAGCCCGGTTTAGCTTCAGTTTGAGCTCATTTCGCTCGTGGAGTATGGCCCGAAGTTCTCGGACACTGAATGTAGGTTTTGAGGATTGGTCGTCGTCTTCTGCACCTTCGGGTGTCGCCGCGCCGCATGATGGGCACTTCTAGAAATGCAAAATTGTTATAGGTTTATTTTTGTGTAGGTTAGTTTACAGATTTGTGATTTTGTATTATTGTATAAGATATTGTAATCTTCAGTCGGGATGCGAGGGATATGCTCTATGGGCAACTTTACACCCCGGCGTCTGTAGACCCGAGACGGCGTGCGGTTTTAGTCGGTTCAAGCCCGACATGACTGCCCCCGCTGGCCGGCGGGGGGGTATCCGAAGGGATTTCCGCACGAAAAAAACGGTAGACTCAAGAAAAGGTGGATGGATTGAGTGAAGGAGGATATGGCAAAGGAATGACTGAGGAGATGACCCCAAATAATTGGGACAAGGGTAGTTATGATGATGATGATTATTGCCATCTTGTACAGAATAAAAAGGTGATTGCATAATTAACGATTTCCTTTCGTTTCTGTTCAGTTGGACATAATACAGCTGTGCCCCATCTACCATTACCCACCATACTTGTGAACCTCTCCTGGTTGTGCTAATAGACATCGAAAAAGAAAATCCTGCAATGCGTCCTCAAAAGGAGCTAAACTATAATCGGTGCTGATATATGGCTTCCTCAGCTCAGACTTTTGGCTTGCAGGATTTGTTTTCAAGAAGAACAAGGAAGCTCATTCAAACTTTCAAATTTTTTTGACGCATCCATCACCTCCGAAACCTTTCTCCCCTCCATAGGCAGATATAACAACCTGCTCTCTACTTTTCATCAATTCTCACTTCACGAGCTTAAAATAAAGAATTATTGTTCTGGTTCAAAGTACTTACCTTGTTTTGTGCACTGTCTTGCTGTAGCGCGGTGATATCTCTCTGTTGTGACTGTACTATGGCCGTCAGCTCTGAACGCTCCTCACATACTAAGCGCATCTAGAAGGAAAATAGTAAACACTGTTACAAAAAGAAGAACACCGAGTGTATATGTAATATCATCAGATATTAGCTGGAACAATCTGTGTCGATACCAATATGTATTCAACGCCATCTAGCGACAGCAAGCTGAACTTCTACAGCACTACCATTCCTGCATCGCGCAACAAAAGTTCTCGCGCTTATAATTGAGCTGAGAGTGAGACGAAGTCGAGTGAAAGCTCCTTTCAATCCACTCGATGTATTTCGTTTATATCCCTCTAGCGCCCAGACACTTCGACAGATTTTAATTATTTTTAGCATAATCATAGATGATATGTGAGGGACATAGGTTATACAAATTTAAATTATGAAGTACCACGGAGGAATAATCACCGAACAAAAAAATCAAAAGCTGATTTCTCAAAAACCACAATTAGTCAAATTTTAGTTTTGGCGTGTTCTTAGCTATGTCAAGGATGTTATAAAATTTTAATTAAATTTTTTAGAGTGCATAATGTCTAGTCTATCTTTTTCCATTCTCCACTTGTATCTTACCCGTACTGCTTGCATGTGGACTTACGTTCATTGCTGATGTCAGCAATGAACGTAAGTCCACATGCAAGCAGTTAAGTCAACATTAAAGAGCATTGCAAGACATTGTCTTTAACATCTGTTAAAGACAATGTCTTGCAATGCAATGTAATTATATAGTTCTCTTTCACTTTATTTGTACAAATCGTAAACTTCCTATAAAGTGCAACGACTAAATATTAGTAAAATGGTCTGCCAGTTAACATGCAGAATCCATTATGTATCAAATTGAACACACAGTAGAGTTCCTTTTGCGCTGATCACTGCAGGATATGTTTGATACAAAACAGTAATTGATTTGGTAGTTCATGTAATAATTTAAACAGAGCCTTACTTGTTCGATAGCAAGCGTGTTTTCATTTATGTCTAATTTTGCGTCACCGACAACCGGTGCTTTGTACCACTACACACGACCCTGTTTGTTATAATGAATATCGAAAATAAAAAGGTCTGTTTGTTTTAGTATCCTAAAAACGTATATCAGTAACATGGCTTATGACTCGTGACCCAGTCACAAAACATAAGATATAGTATGTTTGTGAATATCCACAACTGGGTGGGGTTTTAACCAATTCTTGATTGCAAATTCGACCCTTTTGCTATTGCGCCATTATAATTTGCAACGTTAAAACATGTAGCACAACGATGATTTTACCATATCAACGATAAACTGGTCACAAAATGTTAGTCAAATCGAGCTAGGAACAAAGGATGTAAATTCCTTTACCTAGACACACTTGCAAGTTTAACATGGATGCCTGACAATGCTATAAGTCATTTTACAACACGCGACGGTTAAACATAAAAGGCATCAGAGCATGCGTAACATTTTTTTTTTAAAGAATATTAGTAACCAAAATTACTAATATTCCCCCTAACCCCTCCAGCTAAGCTTAATTGCTTGTGTTAGAAGTGGGTTCACATCGGTAGTGTAATGGCCAGGATTCGAACCCGGGACATCTCGATTGTAGGGTGGACTCCTTAACCACTAAGCTACCGACACTTTTAACATGGACACTTGCCATTTGTATGGGGAACTTGTAAACGCGCAAAGGCCAAACATATAGTATTGAATTCTATGACTTGTACTTCTCCACAATATAATTTATTAAACCTGATAACTGAAACTAAAACTGTCAGTAAAACTTTTGAGAATACCCTGAACGAAACCGGTCAGGTTTAATTAATTAATATTTTGGAAAAGTACACGTGACTTAATTCAATGTGTGTAGCAGGTCCACCACGTGCCACACCACAAGTCAACAGAATAAATATTCAAACATATATAAGGCATCAGAAGACCAATTCTCGTAATAAAAACAAGTTCAAAATTCAGTCTCGATCTCCCAAATATCAAAAAAGATATACTCGTAACAAAATTTTGTTTAAAATATTGTTACGAGAACAAATTTTTTTAAAGGAAAAGGTATTCGTTACAAAATTTTGTTGAAAATATTGAAAATTTTGATATGAGAACACTTTTTTTGACATCTGGGAGATCGACATGAGATCGAGACTCGGTTGAGACTGAATTTTGAACATCTTTTTGTTACGAGAACTGGCCTTCAGATCTCAGAAGGTAACATGTTAAAGGACAATTAACCCTATCTGGACAAACTGAAACTCAGGGTCCCCGCAATATGATCTAGGACTCTTATTCGAAATGGCCAACCTTAAATCTACCGAACTACTCAAGTTACGACTGTGATTAGACACGTTTCCAAACCGAATAGTGTCCCAGAATACAAACACGGCAGTTTAAAAAAACATCCTTCAGATGTAAAACATCGAATTTGATTACATTGGTCTTTAATCAATTCTATCCCTGGAAGTGGTCATTCCTTATGGGATGCATAGGTGTGGTACAAGTTACCGAAACCATTACCTTTTTTTTCGTGCGGTAATCCACTCGGATACTCCCCACCGACCAGCGGGGGTGGTTTTGTCGGGCTGGGACCTACTAAAACCGCACGCCATCTCGGGTTTTCAGACACCGGGGTGTAAGGTGGCCCCATAAGGCATTTCCACCACCCTCGCACCCCGACTGACCCCATTACTTATACCGAATTTCATGCCAAAAATGATAGACATCTTATAAAATTAGTTTAATGAGAAGTTAATTATATCTAATTAAAATCATTCGACGTTATTCTAAAGATTTAGATCGGAAAAAGAGAACATCTAGAACGGGACTTGAATCCGCGACCAGTCCCTTACAGGGGAATGCTCTGACCAGCTGAGCTATCTAGACACGTCCCAGATATTCGAAATTCTCCGATATATTATATACATACGTCTTAAGGCGACGCTAAATCTTTAGAAAAAGTAAACATACGAAATGCTTAAAAATTGAATTGCATTCGACGTTATATTCATTAGTGTGTTACAAAAATGTTTTTTTTTCCCCATGGGTATGGCATAGAGCGAAACCGAGGGTCCAAAGTAATCACTCAGCAGCTTGGAAGGAGCCATCTGACGAAGCTCATAACGCATGACGGGAGGACCGTCTTGTCGAAGCCGGAAATCTCCGCCGAGATAGAGGATTTCTATGGCCGTCTGTATACTGCACATGCTCCGCGTCCTCGACGAGACGACCATGATTCCAGAGCCACCCTGACACGCCACTATACCGACGAACTGCCTGATATCAGTCAAGACGAGATCGTGTTAGCTCTGAAGCAGCTTAAAAATGGAAAAGCCCCCGGTGAGGACGGAATTACTTCAGAGCTTCTGAAGGCAGGAGGAGCTCCTGTCATACAGGAGCTACAGAAGCTCTTTAATGCCGTCCTTCAAAGTGGGAGAACTCCTAAGGCGTGGAGCGGGAGTTTGGTTGTTCTGAAGAAGGGTGATAAGACCCTCCTTAAAAACTACAGACCCATCGCACTCCTGAGGCACGTCTATAAGCTATTTTCACGAGTGGTCACGAATCGTCTCACCAGGAGACTCGACGAGTTCCAGCCACCGGAACAGGCTGGGTTCCGCGGAGGATATGGCACCATAGACCACATTCACACAGTGAGGCAGATTATACAGAACTCCGAAGAGTATAATCAGCCCCTGTGTCTCGCTTTTGTGGACTATGAAAAGGCATTTGACTCCATCGAAACTTCGACTGTTCTGGAATCCTTACAGCGATGTCAAGTAGACTATCGTTATGTCGAGGTGCTGAGATGCCTTTACGAAGCCGCCACTATGAGTGTCCAAGTACAGGGTCAGCAGTCTAAACCCATCCAATTGCGCAGAGGAGTGAGAAAGGGGGATATCATATCCCCGAAACTGTTCACGAGCGTATTGGAAGATATGTTTAAGACGCTGGACTGGAAAGGTAAGGGCATAAATATAAACGTGTGATTCGCTGATGACATAGTCTTAATGGCGGAGTCGCTAGAGGAGCTAACCCGAATACTGGACAGCCTAGCTTCAGCCTCGCGACGCATCGGTCTTGGCATAAATTTGGATAAAACCAAAGTCTTGATCAATGGCCACATTGATCCAGGACCTGTCGTCGTGGATGGCCACCTTCTTGAAATTGTTTCTGAGTACACTTACCTCGGGCAGATTGTGCAGTTGGGTAGAAACAATTTTGAGGAGGCCAAGAGGAGGATCCAGCTAGGCTGGGCAGCGTTTGGGAAACTACGACGGGTCTTCTCGTCATCCATACCGCAGTGTTTGAAAAGGAAAGTTTTCAATCAGTGCGTCCTACCCGTAATGACCTACGGAGCTGAGACGTGGACACTCACGGTAGGGCGGGTCCACCAGTTCGAAGTCGCTCAGCGAGCTATGGAAAGAGCTATGCTCGGAGTTTCTCTGAAGGATAGGATTCGTAACGAATACATCCGACAGAGAACCAATGTTATCGACATAGCTCAAAGAATAAGCAAGCTGAAGTGGCAGTGGGCCGGCCATATCTAGCGAAGAACCGACAACCGCTGGGGTAAACGTGTTCTTGGGTGGAGATCGCGACTCGGCAAACGTAGTGTGGGACGCCCTCCAGCCAGGTGGGATGACGATCTGCGAAAGACTGCGGGCAGATGCTGGATGCGGCAAGCTGAAGACAGGGCGCTATGGCGCTCATTAGGGGAGACCTATGTCCAGCAGTGGACTAGAATAGGTTGATGATGAATGGGTATGGCAATACAATTTTGTTCATGATAAAAGTGTCCGCATGCATACAACTAAAAAAAACATAACGTTAGCATATGAAAAGACATAAAACATAGTATCCGCAAAACCAACTCCTCTTTTAGTAATACATGCTCATCACCCTCAGTTCGGCAAAGCGTAATGGTAGTACAACATACCTCAGGATTGGATTCGGGCAATAATTTTTCTAACAGATATCCGGATAAATTCCGTTCAGTACCGTGTGGTAGATGCTGGAAAACAGAGTACACAGACGGATATACTATCATATATATGTATGATTTGAGATAAATTTTCATGTTCCGTCTTTTTTTTCTCAGTTAAGAATTGTTACAGCACCAGGCGAGGCCGCGCAGGCGGCCAAGGTCCACCGGTAACCCTGAGGTTATCCTTTCGAGGGCTTACCCAGGGTGCCCGGCAATGGACACTTGGGCAGGACACCGTGCTGTTTTAGTCGATGCACGACATAACCGCCCCCGCTGGCCAGTGAGGGGGTATCCGAAGGGAATTCCGCGGTGGAAAAAAAAAAACAAAAGCGGTAGTGCATTCGACTGCTACGGGGCGCGGGTTCGATTCCCGCTCGGTGCAAATATTTGTATGCATGAATATGTCTATTTGTATTGTTCTGGGTTTATGTATAATATATATTTACAAAAAAGTATATAGGTATGTTTATCAGCATTCTCGAACTCATAACACAAGCTGATTTAGCTATGCTTACTTTGGGTCTAGAGAGCGTTGTGTTGAATGTCGTAGAATATTTATTATTTATTTATTTCACATTTTTCGCATAGAGACATTTTTCGCATCTATACTATTATAAAATTGTAAATTTGTTGTGCCTGTACACTGACGAAATAAAAAAAAACTTCGGTTATGTTAAAATCTAGTCTGTTCGCGATGGACGCAAAAACTACGGAACGGATTTTGATGCGGCTATTCAATTAGAATAGTCTTGGTCAGAATAAAATCTGCTATGTTTGAGTGCAATCGGTTAAAAATAGACCCTGAGAAATTACCAAAAAACGATAACCGTCCTCCGCGCAGGCGGAGCCGCGGATATCAGCTAGTAGAGACATAAGTTTGTTTTTCAGGTATATTTACAAGGTGGTCCTCCCGCAAGGTGGACAGACGACCTGGTAAAGAGCGCAGGGACTCGGTGCATGCAGACCGCTACTGACCGGTCGAAATGGAAGTCAATGGGGGAGGCCTATGTTCAGCAGTGGACTTTCTACGGTTGATATGATGTGATGATTTTTTTTTTACGTGCGGAAATCCCTTCGGATACCCCCCGCCGGCCAGCGGGGATGGTTATGTCGTGTCTCGACTAAAACCGCACGGTGTCCTCCCCAATTGTCCGTTGCCGGGCACCCCGGGTAAGCCCTCGAAAGGATAACCCCAGGGCGATGATGGTATTTACAAGTCTTATTCAACATTATATAGCTTTTTCGATTCTATGAGTTAATAATTCACGTTTTGTTAACCAACGGTGAGCTCAAATTGTCTTCTCAATCTGAGCGCTAATCCCGCTAGTACTTTGGAGTCCAGGGTTCGCTCTCCTGGTTCTTCTTATTGGTTCCTTTCTGATTAAATCGTTGTTGATAGGATCACTGATAGTTTCTCTACATAGTTTAAATGTTTAAATATTCCACGACATTCTACACAGCGCTTTCTAGACACAAAGTAAGCATAGTTTAACTAGCTTGTGTTATGGGAGGATGAGGATGGGAGGATGCGGATAAACATACTTATAAACTTTTTTTACATTTGGTATTGTAATCTCATTTTATTCTTATAATAATTGTATTTCAATTTTGTTTTGCATGGAAGAATTTAAATAGAGGCTAAGCTAATATTTACATGCCACTGAATGGTAAATGTGCGGAAGTATGTAACATCATGTATGACCACAATTCTGCAAATAAATGAATTTGAATTTGAATATGGACCACGGCCAAACAGCCCGGAAAAAGTATATTCTACATTGAACATAGCTCTAATATGCAAATAATTTATCTTGCAATAAAATTTTATAGTTCAGACCAAGTGTAGTATGTCAATATGAATCTTAAACGAGCTCAGTAAACGGTATATATAAGGTGTCACAAAATTATGTCTCTGAATTTGGTGAGATGACTTGGTATCGACAAAATATGTATTTGAAACAAAAAAAAATATCGGGATAAAAAAAAAAAAAATATATTTAAAAAAAATAAAAATAAATAAAAATGAAAAAAGAAAACCAAAAAACCAGTGACCAGCGTCACGTGACGCGACGACCACACGTGACGCTGGTCGCGATTTAGGGCCGGAGGGGGTTTATCCGAAGGAATGTCGGGCTGGAACCTACTAAAACCGCACGCCGTCTAGGGTTTTCAGACACCGGGGTGTAAAGTGGCCCCATAAGGCATTTCCACCACCCTCGCACCCCGACTGACCCCATTACCTATATAGAATTTCATGCCAAAAATTATAGACATCTTATAAAATTAGTTTAATGAGAAGTTAATTATATCTAATTAAAATCATTCGACGTTATTCTTAAGATTTAGATCGGAAAAAGAGAACATCTAGAACGGGACTTGAACCCGCGACCAGTCCCTTACAGGGGAATGCTCTGACCAACTGAGCTACCTAGACACGTCCCAGATATTCGAAATATAATATTCTATACGTCTCGGGCGACGATTGAGCCATCTATTGTAATTCTTGCGAACTACGTAAACAATGAATGATGTTATGATCATTTTTAAACATCGCTTTATGATTACTAAGTTTTGAAGCAATTGGTCAGGTAGCGGGTTTAAGTCCCGTCCTAGATGTTCTCTTTTTCCTACCTAAATCTATAACTAGATGAAATAATTGGTACCTGCAGTAGCCGCCTTTTGGCGTGTGGTGATCCTAAGTCTACCTAGATAAGAGAGACACCCCTGATGAGGTGGGTATGTCGGACACGAGCTGACTAAAATCGTACGATGGTTGCCGGAGAACCAAGTATGAAAAGTCCTATAAAGGATATCCCTAAGACGCCGCCCCGGCCTGCCTTGGCCGCCAACGTTGGCGACCCCGACGTGTTGTTGAGAGACAACTCTTGCTTGCTTTTTAACCCCCGACGCAAAATCAACAGCGTATTATATGTTTGACGTTTCTGTGTGTCTGTCTGTGGCATCGTAGCTTCCAAACGGATGACCCGATTTTGACTTCGTTTTTTTTGTTTCAAAGGTGAATTAGTCGGGTGTCCTTGGTTACTTAAGTAGGGGTTTTTTAATTTTAAATTTGTTTTTTTTTTATTAAATAGAATTCCTCGGGAATTCGGGTCCGGTCAATATTCTCACATAATACAATTGTAAAACAACTCAGCAACAATTCTAAAAGGCCTGGCATGCGGAAACGTCGCGTCATTTCGTTTCAAACTACGGACAACATTATTCGTAGGTTTCTACAATGAATTTCGCCATACCCTCGACGAGGTCGGATCCGTGGCAAATTTCCGCATGTTGACCGGTCATTTAAATAATACACGTACTTAAATTTAGAATTATTTAAATGAAACCTTATTAAACGCCTATTTTGTAGTGTTGTCACGTTCTTTGATTTTTTGGATATTTTTGGTGATTATGACACAAAAAATTGGCATTGCAAATACCAATCATGTTGCATTAATGTTGTTTTTCTTTGTTTATATCAGGTCGCATGACCAATACATTATTTAGGATGCCTATGAAACCCTTTCCGATCGGACAGGGGTTTTGTTACATATTGTATAGCTAGGTAAACATATCTTTGAAGGCGAAATTAATCATCTTCAAATAGTACTCATTTGGTAGTTTGTAAGTATCCGATATTCGGATGGCATTACATAAATTTGACACATGATAGAGATAGGTAGTGAATAGCGGAAATGGCTGCAAGAAGCCACTCAAACTAAGGTTTCTTTGGTGTGGTTTAACCAGTTCCTTATCCACATTTTCAATCAATCAATACTTTATATGCATCGAATATGCTTACAAAGGATCTTGAAGCTAATAAGTATAGCAAACATGTATTTAAGTTTTAAACTATAATAACAATTTATTCTATCAAAAGCAAAATAAATAGCAGAACACAATCGGTATACATTGTAGGTGCGTCAAACTTTACTAAAGTCGGCACCTGACAACCATTAGGGTTGTCAGGTGCCGACTTGGTTATATCAGCAGCCTTAACATGGCGGGGAAGACAACCAATGAGATAGTAGTAAAATATATCACGTGACCAAAACTAATCATTTCATTGGTCGAAGAGAAACGAGAGACAAGACTTGCCCGCTATGCTAAGGCTACTGGATATAGAGTACTTGTGTGTATTGCCAGTCATTCATACCGGTGCGATTAACAGCCAATCATAAACACGTATTGTATACGACAAAAATCTTGAACAAACTTCAAAAGTGGCCACTAAGTGGCCAACCAAAAAACCAATAAAAGAACTGATCAACCAATGACGCGAGCTCTTTGAGCCTGTGATAAGTTCAGTATAATCTATGATTGGTTGATTGACGCGCCTCCGCCTTCGCACCCCGCGCTTACCACCAAACAGACCTAAAAATGCGTGCTGCGCGTCTAGAATACCTACACTGTCAAGATTTTTTACTGGTAACAATGTGTGTATTCAATCCAAGGAGAATTAAAATCACTCACCTGATTCTGTAACGACTTATGTTTCCGTCGAAGATCGCGGCTGACCTGTGCCAATTTCTCCACTTGATTCGTCAACTGTAAATCATCCAAAATAGCCATTTTAATTCACTTGACACAAACAAATCAACGTAGAACAGTTATTTATTTAGTTTATCTCTAAACACGTGATAGCCACAGATGTAACAATAAAGTTATAACTATAGAATATCGGTTTATCTGTTGACATGGCAGATAAAAATGCCGCTCAAAGTAATTGATTCAGTTTGATAATATTCTGTCATTGTCATGATAATGACTGGTGTCTATAACAATATCTCACATAGTTTCTCGAATTTAATCCTATTGAAATGGAATATTGAATTTACTATGATACAGAATTGAAAAATAGGGAAAAATAGATTTCTGAGTTTTTTTTTCTTCATGTTTATAACCATCAGCAATGGGCAAATTTGCTAAATCGTGCATCGTATAAGGTGGTAACAGGTTAAGTTTTACGTTATTTTTGACGAAACGCCTTTTTTTATGGAATTGGCCATTGTCATTGTAACGAGGCTGAAAAAGGTGCAGAAAAAAAGACATAACAAAAAAAAAAACAAAAAAACCCGACTGTCCTAAAAAGACCGAAACCAGTTTGATAGCAGGCAGAACCAATTAATTTTCTGTCGGTTTCTGCTATCAAACTTGTTTCAGTTTTTTTAGGGCAGTCGAGTTTTAGATTTTTTTTAATAATAAATTTATTGTATACTTTTTATAGATTTAGATTGGAAAAAGAGAACATTTAGAACGGGACTTGAATCCGCGACCAGTCCCTTACAGGGGGAATGCTCTGACCAGCTGAGCTACCTAGACACGTCCCAGATATTCGAAATTCTGCGATATATTTATACGTCTCAGGGCGACGCTGTAGCCATCTACTGTAATTCTTACGAACTAAGGAAACAATGAATGATTTTACAATGGTAAACATTGTTTTTTGAACAATTTGCTTTTTATGAATATTTGAAATTTTTGATTGCTGTGATTCCTTTGTTTCCATTAATACCTGGACCCAGATATACAATGGAAGCATGCCTTTAATGATTCATTTTTATTTATAAAGATGATATATAACCATAGTGATTCTTGACAATGCTGTCAGTCTTCTGGAGACGTTACCACGAGCAACCTGCGACGCCAAGAAATTTCATGATGCGTTTTGAGTTTTGTAAGTATGCTTACTTATATTTTATTATAATTGTTCTTCTTTCTTATTATTATTTTAAATAGTTATTTTTATAGCTTTAGATTTAGTTCAGAAAAAATGAACATCCAGGACGGGACTAGAACCCGCGACCAGTCCCTTACAGTTATTTTTAGTTTTAAGACCCTATTTATTTTAATTATGTTACCTACTATTGAGGAATAACATTTACATTTAACTATTGTTACATACTAAACGCAAAAATTGATAATTTCTTGAAGGATTTTATTATGCACTAGCTGGCCCTCCACGGCTTCGCCCGTGACGTATTTCGAACACCCGTTTGTACCCTTTATTTTTTTGTATGGGAATCGGCCAGATTAGTTGATATGATTACTGCTCCGCGCCCTCTCGTAGTAGCGTGATGATATATAGCCTATGACATTCGCAAATAATATGGCTTTCTATTGGCAAAATAATTTTCTAAATCTGTTGTGTAGATCCAGAGATTACCCCCTACAAACTTACAAGAACTCTACAAACTTTACCTCTTTATAATATTAGTATACAGAAGAAGAAGTAGAAGTATAGACATGCACCTGGGACACCGTGGTTCCTAAACCAGAGGGATTATCTAGAAACCGGAGATGGCCCTGGGTCATTCGGGGTGCGAGGGAAATGCCTTCTGGGCCCACCTTACACCCCTTGATGATGTGATCAGAAGACCCGAAACGGCGTGCGGTTTTAATTGGTTCTAGCCCTACATAACATCCCCGCAGTATTCGAAGGGATTTCCGCACGGAGAAGAAACAAAAAAAGCGGAACCAATATGCCGAGAGGAAAGCCCACACCAGACCCACGTCTCGCGTCCGTCAATAAGCACGTATACCGGTTTACAGATCAGATCAGCTTTGGATCTGAAGATCTTCGTGAGGCCGTCATACATCCGGATTGGATTTCCTTTATCATACTGTACTCTTATTTAATTTTTATACCACTCAGGTGGCAGACAAGCTCACGGCCCACCTGATGCGAAGCGGTTACCGTGGCCTATGGACGTGTGCAACACCAGGGGCATCACACTCGCGCTGCCGACCCTGTATAAAAACCTTTTAATGCCCTTCTTGAAGAACCCCATATTGTATATATATCTTACTAGCGACCCGCCCCGGCTTCGCACCGGTGCAATGGATGTTATTATACATATTAACCTACCTCTTCAACCACTCTATCTATTAAAAAAAACCGCATCAAAATCCGTTGCGTAGTTTTAAAGATTTAAGCATACATAGGGATATAGGGACAGAGAAAGCGACTTTGTTTTATACTGTGTAGTGATTGTATTGTATATTTTTTGTATTGTATCTTCTTATATTGTATTATTTAAAGTAAAATAGTTTTAGACATCCAGTTGAGCAAGACGTATAGTAAAAAATGTTATTTACTTAGTTCAGTTCCGTGTTACATTACGTGTCAAACCTTCATTTCATTATTTTCTATTATCAAGTTAACTTACATTGTTAATTAAAAATCGCGCGTTTTTTTTTTGTTCTGATCTTTCTTTCCGCATTTTATGAAATTATGTTTTAAACACGAGCATAAGGTCAAGCTTTAATCAGAGTAGGTATCTTTCTACCAGTAGCTACATTACCGTATGTTTTCAAGTTTATACAATTCAGGGTGTTAACACATCCTTAGTTCCTAGGTATAATTTTTATGATCCTGGGGACTTCCTGCCTAGAGGTGCCTGCAATACATTTGGTAAAAAGCCTGTTTTTAATTTTTCAACTAAGCCAATTATTATTAGGAAGGGATAGATAGATAGATCTATAGATAGATAGATCGATAGATCGATAGATCGATAGATAGATAGATCGATAGATAGATAGATCGATAGATAGATAGATCGATAGATAGATATGAAATATCTGTATTCGTAAAATTAAATGTAAATTTGTTTGAGTTCCGTACAAGAGAACGCCATAAAGATAAATTGCGAATCATGAAAAGTAATACAAAGTTACTTCATGAAAGTGTATTTTGTATAGCGCAGCGCATTTTCAACAAGATTCCGACGTCCATTAGAAACATCGAAAAAGTAAATATGTTTAAAGATAAGATGCACAAGCTGCTAGTGGCAAAGTGTTACTACACTATTGCGGAATATTTAGATGACAAAAGCATCAAATAAAACTTGCTTAAGAGTTTAAATATTGTTTGTTACTTTTTATATAATATGTCCGATCCACTGACTCAGGGCGCATGTTATGGTTAAATAGTAAATAATAGAACATGACCGCTATGAATATGTGAATGATATTATGTAATAAACGAATGAATATAATGTAACATAACTAATACTTTAAAAAAAATTGTATGTCGATATGGCTAAACATGGCTGATCAAGTTTTTTTTGTATACCATCTATGTACCTACCTATGTTTCACAATAAAGCATTTGAATTTGAATAGATATATCGATAGATATATATATATATATATATATATATATAAGCTTTATTGTACATCAATCAGAATAAGCTTATATCATAAACTTAATTAACACATGTACAAATGGCGGCCTTATCGCTAAAAGCAATACCTTACAGGCAACCTTTGGATGGACACGAATCCTAAATGAGCTAAATTGTATATTGGGTAGTTATTGGTGTAACACAAATGAAAATGTAGGCGACGTATGGCGCAGAAAGGGAATTTATGGCGATGATTAAATTAAAAAAAACTTCTTTCGGCACTCCCGGAGTGCAACTGTATTTTTTTATAATCCTCCTATAGACCCAGGGTTGCCAACTTTTTTTACAAGAAATAAGGTATATTCAGATCTATGAAGAATATTAAACAGTATTTTAGAAAAATGAACAGTATTTTATTTCAATTAAATTTTTAAGCATTTTGTATGCTTATTTTTTTCTAAGCGGCGATAGCCTAGTGGTGTAACTAACGGATTGCCGAGACGAGGTCTCGAGTTCGATCCCCAGTTGCCCCGGGCACACACCTCTGACTTTTCGTAGTTATGTGTGTATTAAAAATGTTGATTATCGCTCGCTTAGTAATGTGCCCGGTAGATGGCAATAGGCTCGCCCCCTATTACATTGGGACCTAAAAAAAACATAACTGGCGAATCGTGGGTGTGTAATACACCTCTGCCTACCCCTTCGGGGATACAGGCGTGAAGTTATGTTATTTTAGGTTTTGCTAAAGATTTTATTCTTTTAGTATTTTATTTATTTTTTGTTTTAAATACATATTTTTTAGAGCTTCTCGCACAACTTACTAATTTACAATCTTTTTTAAAAACTTCATACGCCTCATCACAATTATAACTGAAATTAAACCCCACAACCCTGGGGGGTGACGACATGAGGTCTATATAGGGTTCCCAAATATACTGTTAAATGCTAAATTATACTTTTTAATGTTGAACAAAAATAAAGTATACAAAATACTGTTTTCAGCTTCAAAATGCAAACACATTATTATGTGTTATATACTTAAGACGCTTTTTTAGAGGGCGTTTTTATTTAGTTATGACTAATAAGGACACTCTGACTAAACTAAGAACGCTCACTGCTCAGTGCAGCGCAGCCACACCACAAACAAATCACACTGAGTTTCTGAACGAATATTTATTTTAATTTCAGTTATAATTGTGATGAGGCGTATGAAGTTTTTAAAAAAGATTGTAAAGTAGTAAGTTGTGCGGGGTCTATCTTCTCCATCTAGGATCAGTAATCTTGTGTCAAGTGGCCAATCATGGTCCCCCAGTCGGCCATCGGCCACTATAATTGTCAATCATCAGAGAGGCAGCGTTGCTTGCCAATTGGTGTTATCAAGTAGTTGAACATGGTTATTTACTAAATTACAGTAGAGATTTTAAAATATAAATCTTAAATGTGAGGGCATCGACATCTGGCAAGCTGTCCACACATTCTGCAGTATTTCAATAAATAGAGTAGTAAAACAGGCATATATAACTTAATAGTATTGCCCAATTTCAATGTGGTGCGTTGCTCCATTGTATTTCAAACTTCTTACTGCATGACCCCATAAAATGTAGTCAAAAATGTAACTGAATAATGGTAAAACTTCAGAATATTAAGTTACAAAACTAAAATAATATCTATAATTTAATTTAGTTAGAGTAACTTCAAATAAAATAATAAATGCAATACATAAGCAAACTATAAATTTGATTGTACATAAACGACAAAAGTTGCTGAACACTAACAACACATTTACAAACGACCTTTACATTGAAATACATTAACGAATAATTGATTCTTATACATATTTGTAATCCTCAAACGACAAAGTTAATGTATGTAATGTTTTGTATATTATTTTATTAAAGGTTATAAAACTTGGGGAATCAGTTAATTTGAATGCGTATAGCTACTTTTGTCGCTACACTAAATGATTACTAACATTTATGTCGCGATAGTTTTAATTGTAGTTAAATAAATGTAGTTAAATAAAATATTTTTCATATAATGCGTGTTCTTGGGGCCCTATAAAGAACTTCAGCGCTTAGCCAACCTCAGCTGCAAGCCGGTACACCTGCTGATTGCCGGAATAAGCTCTGGCGCAGGTTTTCCTCTCGGAGTTGGGAGGTCAGACGGCAGTACCAAAAGGAGGAGTAAGTGGACCTCGGGCTCCGAGATGAAAAGCCTCAGATGCAACTAGAAACAAAGATGATCGTAACCGACTCAAAAGCCTATTCTGAACAAACTACTTACTTTTAGTCTGTTACAGCCGTTACAGGTTGTATAAGACAACATGCTCGGACCCCTATCACAACGTTGAGAAACATTGTTTTTAGTCTGATAGTTTAGGCAACAGGCCGTGCTCAGTCATACCCAGACTATAGTCGTTAGGAACAGACGACAGTTGTGGGGCAGTTTTATTGATTCTAGTCATGATTGTATGAATTTGTAGTAGATGTAAATTTTTTATACAATTATACATATGCCTGTATATACTAGTAGTGAAGGTATTATATAGCTCGATATCATACACCACTACGTTTATTTTTTCGTGCGGTACAGTAATCCTTCCGGATACCCCCCGCCGGCCAGCGGGGGCGGTTATGTCGGGCTTGAACCAACTAAAATCGCACGCCGTCTCGAGTCCAAAGACGCCGGGGTGTAAGGTTGCCCATAGAGCATATCCCTCGCACCCCGACTGACCCTGGGCCATCTCCGGTTTCGAGATGGCCCCCTCGGGTATCATTTAAAATATATACAGGCAACGTCATCCTTGCAGATATCCTGCTTGTATCCAAAACTTGTACTTTGGAGCCCAGGGTTCACTCTCCTACATTTTCTCCGTGATATGGCTGACCTCCCAACCCCAAGAGGAAACAACATTTCTATTATATGTTTTATTCTTATTATTTAAAATGATTTCGATAGGAGATATTCATATTTTAAAAAAATACCTAGGTTATATTTGATGAACGAATCCGAACACTTTTTTTTTTGAATTCATGTCTGTTCGCCTGTTCAATCGCGATGGACGCAAAGACTATTGAATGAATTTTTATGCGCTTTTTTCTTTTAGGAAGGTCTTGTTCCGATTTAAAATCTGCCGTATGTTTGATTGCAATTGGTTAAGTAGAACCGCAGATATCACCAAAAATCGATAACCGGCCTGCGCGAGGGAAGCCGCGGGCTTCAGCTTGTTGTAAAATTATTTGTTTATAGAATCATTTTACGTTGTTTTTTGAGCACCTCATTTTAAATTTTCGCTAAAAAATTAGCATTATAAATGCTTCAAAAATGTGTTCGTAGACGTCCATTAATATTAATATGAAATGTTTTAGAGCTAAGATGATCTGTGAAAAAATGTATTAAAATACTTTTGTCGCTGACTGTACATAATGTTAACAATAACAGTCTTCTATATAAAGGAACGCATCGTCAATATTGTACCAAACTCAATATTTGTACAAATTTTGGTATGTTTGTGCTTTTACCAAAGTGGTATCCTCTTACAGTTTCAGAAGTGTAAAGTTTCGGATTAAGTTCGTTTGAGGACGCATACTGGGCTCTGTTAAGCACACATCACAAGACGTGGCTTTGCAGAAGGGTTGGAAAACAACTAGCTTATCTGAACGTAAATTTAGATAAAGCTTTAGTATATGAGAGTACGTTCAGAACGGCTTGACCGCGGAAATACCGCACGCTCACTATAGACGTTTAGTAGCATTAAAAAAAATATAAGTAACCGAAATTACTAATATTCTCCCTAACCCCTCCAGCTAAGCTTAATTGTTTGTGTTATGGTCAGGATTCGAACCCTCGATCGTAGGGTCAACTTCTTAAACACTAAGCCACCGACGCTTCGTATATATAGTTTACTAATATTATAAAGACAGATGCCGGATTTTATGAGTTTCTTTATATGTTAAAAGGGTAATCTTCGGAACCACTGAACTATTTGTAAAAATTCTTTCGCCATTAGAAAAATAGATTATCCTCGATGGATATAAGCTAGATGTTATGTGTAAATTAAGATGGTTTCAGTTAAAAAAAAACTCATATAATAAACCGAAGCGAAGCGACGGCACGTAAGTTATTTTTTATTTCGCAAGGCTATGGTAACGGGGAAAAGTAGCTAAAATCCTTTTCCATAAAGTCCTCTTTTCCCTTGAGTTTCACATGATTTATGAAGTATCAGACAAGGCAGTAGAAAAGTATCGGAGATAGCGTATAGTCAGAGTCAAAAAAAGATGAACATTTTCATTGTGATCATTCCTCCGTGGTAGCATTAATTTTTTCAAAATATATCCATAAACCTTCCTCTGATTGACCTCTTTAATCATGCCAAATTTGGTTCTGATTGGATTAGTAGTTTAGGAGGAGACCTGTGACAAAGAAAATCCTGAAGTCTGGTATGAGGAGCTTTCGCTCGACTTCGTCTCACTCAGCTCAATAAATGGAGCATTTCCCTCGTCTAAAGCCTCCATAAGCTTTAACACCTATATGCTTACTTTCCCCTAGTATTGGGAGCGGGGGTTAGTTGGCCCGTAAACGTAAATACGTCACAGACAGACACGTCCGCCCGTTGAGAATAGTGATTGCCCAGGCCTAATACAATTTAAGATGTTATTTCACGACCGAATAAAATAAAATGGAGTTACAGTTTTATTAAACCTTTTTTTTTTGTGCGGAAAAACCTTCGGATACCCCCCCGCCGGCCAGCGGAGGCGGTTATGTCGGGATTGAACCGACTAAAACCGCACGCCGTCTCGGGTCTACAGACGCCGGGGTGTAAGGTTACCCATAGAGCATATCCCTCGCACTCCGACTGACATTGGGCCATTCGCAGTGTCCCCTCTGATAAGAGCAGAGGGGTACCTGGAGCGACCATGCCCTCCCCCCGCGGGCCTTGCAGGCCCGCCATACCCCGACCCCCTTGTGCAATGGGGTCAGCTGGCCCTGAGAAGGGCCGGTTGGTCAGACTCTTGGCCGTTGACGTTGACGCCAGCTACTCCAGAGGAGCAATCAATGATGCGTCATCGCCCACGTTGCCCTAGGTGCACCAAACTTGGAGGTGATCCAACCAGTCGCACCCCAGTTTTATTATACCTATGTGATTTTGTACTTTCAGGTGGTATTTATGTGTAGCAGTTAAGCTTTCGTTCGTAGTTTCGAGGGTCAAGAGAGTAGGGTACCCTATTAAGAGGATACTCTCGTATGAAGGTGCTGGCTCGTTAGGGAGTCTGGATGAAATTTAGCACAGATACATTTATAGTCGGGGTGCGAGGGATATGCTCTATGGGCAACCTTACACCCCGGCGTCTAAGACCCGAGACGACGTGCGGTTTTAGTCGGTTCAAGCCTGACATAACCGCCCCCGCTAGCCGGCGGGGGGTATCCGAAGGGATTTTCGCACGAAGAAAAAAAAAGGCTGGATACGGTCGGTTTGTGCAGCATCGTTCATTTAAGATAACCCGTTTTTAGGGATTTTCTTTAGATAAGCCCTATTGCTATCGAGTTGTCGTCGACGTCGTCGTTGCCAATTTTCTGTCACGGTTTTGGGTATGAAGGAGATGAGCTATCGAGTTGCTGTTTTCGGTAATAGATTCGTACTGGGGTGAACCATTGCAAGATAAAAAATAAAAAAAATAGATTCGTGCTGGGGTGAACCATTGCAAGATAAAGATAAAATCGCAAAAAATCGCAAAAAAAATAATTAAAAAAACGCGAAATCGAAAATCCCTTGTATTCGGCTGAGCTCGTCTCAGGAATTCAACTTGTTATAACATCTCCAATGTACAGTACCAAATTATAATTTTATAATTAGATAGATGGTTTGAGACAGCATACTCACATTACATTTTATAACCAATTTTTTTTCGAACTGCTCATATTAATTCATTTTATTTGAAAAAATCGGAACGAAGGAATTCATGAAAAAAGCGGTCAAGTACGAGTCGGACTCGCTCATGAAGGGTTCCGTAGCAGCAAGTTACACAATAATGTGTTTTTTTAATTTTTATATTTGAGATGATTGAATGAAAGGTAAATTGCGGTTTACGATTTATGACGTATTAAAAAAAAACTACTTACTAAATCTCGTTCAAACCAATTTTCGGTGGAAGTTTACATGGTGTACATAATATATTTTTTTAGTTTTATCCTTCTCTTATTTTAGAAGTTACGGGGGGGGGGGACCACATTTTACCACTTTGGAAGTGTCTCTATTGCAAACTATTCAGTTTAGAAAAAACTGATATTAGAAACCTCAATATCATTTTTGAAGACCTATCTATAGATACCACACACGGGGTTTGATGAAAAAAAATGGAACCCCCCAAATTTAATGTAAAATCTTAATGCGGTTCACAGAATACATCTACTTACTAAGTTTCAACAGCATAGTTCTTATAGTTTCGGAACTAAGTGGCTGTGACATACGGACGGACAGACATGACGAATCTATAAGGATTCCGTATTTTGCTATTTGGCAACGGAACCCTAAAAACGTCAACTAGAAATAAGAGTGTAAAATGTATATTACGTACCTCCACCCGGAGATAATCCTTCGGGTTGCGTGCAGTCAAGACTTATCTGCATATTATAGAGGGCGGATGAGGGTTGACACGAAATATTCCATTTTAATGTGTGCAGACGTTGGGGTGACGTCTGGGGACCTTAAAGCTGCGAGTTTATGAATAATTAAGTTTTAACAACAGTGCGCTGTGAAACATACAAATGAGGTGTATCCTTACTCACCGAGAGCCGCGCATGTAACAAATAAACGGATCTGGACGAAATTTGGCCGAACACGAACGAAAAAAGTAGCATTTAGGTTACGTTTTCGTTCGTGTTCGGCCAAATTTCGTCCAAATTTTTGCGTGGAACGGTAACAAAGTGTCGCTCCGATTCCGATTCCGCTGCAGTCCGGAGGGAACGGAATCGGAGCGGCCGGTACACCCTGGGCGGCGGTCAATGGCTTCCCCTTCACCCCTTCATAGGGTTGGCATTGATCGTCGGCCAATACCCAACGTGGCGGGAACACATCGCTCTCCGTACTCCTCTGCTTTCAGAGGAGACAGGATGAGCGATGCTGGTAGTGGTGAGATGGCCCAGGGTCAGCCGGGGTGCGAGGGATATGCTCTATGGGTAACCTTACACCCCGGCGTCTGAAGACCCGAGACGGCGTGCGGTTTTAGTCGGTGCAAGCCCGACATAACCGCCCCCGCTGGCCGGCGGGGGGGTATCCGAAGGGATTTCCGCACGATAAAAAAAAAAAAAAAAGGTTACGTTTTCGTTCGTGTTCGGCCAAATTTCGTTCAAATTTTTGCGTGAAACGGTAACAAAACATCTATAGGTACTATTATAAAGGGGTGCTTGGTTGGGGACCTCCACGCGGTGCACCCTGGGCAACGGAGACGGCAGCGCCTCTCTCCTAGGGTGGGAGAGACGCTGCCGCCTACGGCCAACTCCGACCGAGGCGAGGACGGCCCTGTCGAGGGCTGTTCGGAAGCTTTCCACGTGTTCCTCTGATTAGCAGATGGCACAGTGGAGAGCAAGTAAGGGGGCTATCTCGAAACCGGAGATGGCCCAGGGTCAGTCGGGGTGCGAGGGATATGCTCTATGGGTAACCTTACACCCCGGCGTCTTATGACCCGAGACGTGCGGTTTGAGTCGGTGCAAGCCCGACGTAACTGCCCCCGCTGCCCGGCGGGGGGGTATCCGAAGGGATTTCCGCACGAAAAAAAAAAGGTACTATTATAAAATCTATACATATAAATAAAATTGGAATGTCTGTTTGTAATATTGAAATAACCGTTTTTTACTACATGTATATGAATATTTACGGTATACACCAAAATAACATTTTTTACAATTTTTGTCTGTCTGTTTGTTCCGGCTAATCTCTAAAATAGCTGGACCGATTTTCACGGGACTTTCAATGGCAGAAAGGTAATATAACAAGGACTAACATAGGCTACTTTAATTTTAGGAAAAATAATTAGGGTTCCGCGCAAAAAAAACTAAAACGCTAAAAATCATAATCCACGCGGACGAAGTCGCGGGCACAGCTAGTTGTAAATAAGTTGTGTCTGAACATTGCAGATATTTAAAAAAAATACTTGGGTTATGTTAAAAGTTCGATTCAGGGAACAATTTTATTTTAATTATTCTTGTCTGTTTGTCTCTTTGTCTTTTTTTTTGCGATAGATGCGGTTGTTTCTATTAGGAAGGTCTTGGCCAGACTTAAAATCTGCCATACCTATGTTTATTTGCAATTGGTCAAGTAGAATTGAAGATATGACCAAAAAACCGATAACTAACCTCCGAGCGGAGCCGCGGGCAACAACGCCAAGATCTAACTATCTAACTCTCTAATCTATCTATCAAACTCTAATATATCTCTGTGTCAAATTTCATTCAAATCCGTTCAGCCGTTCTGGCGTGATTGAGTATCAAACAGCTATTCGAACTTTCACATATATAATAATAAAGTAAGATGGTAACATTACAAATTACAGGACAAGTGACCTACGGATACCTTCACAGACAACACACACACACACACACACACACACACACACACACACACACACACACACACACACATTTAAAGGTCAGGTGTTAATACCGATTGTTTGCCATGCCTAATAAAGTTTGATAGGGGTGTTTCGGACACGCTTGGTGTGCACAAATAACACTTATTTATATTATCTATGAACAATGACACGTCTGTAGGTACATTTAGGGCAGAGGATGGCGGGTGACTAGCTCCCCCCCCCCTTCCGGGGCAAGACGGTGACACCGTGGTTCCCAACCCCGAGGAGGCCATCTCGAAACCGGAGATAGCCCAGGGTCAGTCGGGGTGCGGTTTTAGGCGGTTCAAGCCCGACATAACCTCCCCCGCTAGCTATCGAGGGGGGGGGGGGGGTGATCCGAGGAGATTTCCTCACGAAAAAAAAAAGTACAATTCTGGTAAATTAAAAAAAAAAACTCTACATTCAGGAAACCTTGAACCCTTGGTAGTTCCTTTTTCAGGGAAACTCTACTAATTGAGCTACCTAGACCTGTCTAGGGGTCCGAATCAGTAAAATGCCTTTTTGAAAGCTAAATACCAAAGTTATTTTACGTTTAACATTTTATTCGAAGTAGTCCAACTTGGCGTGGCGGTAGAGTGTTCGACTGAAGTCAGAGGTCGCGGGTTCTATTCCCGCTTAGTGCAAATATTGATGTGCATGAATATGAATATCTGGGTGTTTCTATGTATAATATGTATTTCCAAAAAAAAAAATTCGCATTCTAGAACCCATAACACAAGCTAGTTAAGCTATGCTTACTGTGGGTCTAGATAGCGCTGTGTAGAATGTCGAAGAATATTATATGTATTTGTAAAGAAATACCTTTTTTTTTTTTTTTATCGTGCGGAAATCCCTTCGGAAACCGCCCCACGTGAATAATGTCTAGGATTCCTTCATATTTGAATCATGGCGCGCTTTTTAAATGTCACTTGTGCGTTGACTTCGCTTAGTCAATAGATGGCACCAGCTATACATGATTAGAAAAATAACATTATATTTTTTTCACGTAATGGCGGTTAAAATATTACAAAGATAATTTAGTTTGGCTATTAAGGAAAGATAGACAAATAAACTTTCAATGTCGTTTCTTTGTCTTACAGGTAATGTTTATAACTTTGTGTAAATGTAACTAGTGTTTTATTTCTGAATATAAAATTAAAATCTTTGTCTTCCAGAGCAACACAATAGTTTGATTTGTCATCACTGAAACTAAATAAAAATTAGACATAATATTGTCTTATATAAGGTGTCACCAAATTAGGTCTCTGAATGTGGTGAGATGACTTGGTATCGACAAAATATGTACTTATTTGAAACAAAAAAGAAATATCGGGTAAAAAATATAAGGAGAAGGACTGCACGCCTACCACTTTCTGCGGGTGCAAGAGCTCCTTACCACAGATGTTGATCCGCGGTTAAGATTTTGTAGGTCCTACCAGAAATAATTTGTGGACAGACGAGTCCACTTTTACAAGAATGGGCTTGTTTAATATTCACAATGCACACTGGTGTTTTTTTTTTATTATTTTTTTCATATTTTTTATATTCTTAATTTTTTTATTTTACCCGGTTTTTTTTTGTTTCAAATAAGTACTTATTTTGTCGATACCAAGTCATCTCACCAAATTCAGAGCCCTATTTTGGTGACACCTTATCTTCTTCTTCTTCTCTTATACATAAAAATGAATTGCTGTTCGTTAGTCTCGCTAAAACTCGAGAACGGCTGGACCGATTTGGCTAATTTTGGTCTTGAATTATTTGTGGAGGTCCAGAGAAGGTTTAAAAGGTGCTATCGATTGAGGCAGTACGAAGTCTGCCGGGTCAGCTAGTATATTTATATTTTTATAATTACTCGACAAACATACAGATACTTTTTATCTGATATTGTCGGAAGTTTACGCGAACGTCACACTTGAAATAAAACGACTTTTAACGGATTCTATCGCGATTTATTTGATGTTATTCTATATTTTACATTGATCCCGACGTTTCGGTTGATTTTCAGCAGCCATGGTCACGGGGAGACTAAAGATTGTTGTTGTCTTGTAGTTTGAAGTGAAAGTTATCTCAAAGTACCCGAACTATGTTGAATTGTTGGTGTTACTATTTACGCAGAATGAGCTCACAGTGTCATGAAGTCTTGTTGTATTTTGATTTTTCTTAGAATTAATTAAGTGAGTGACTGGGATTGAAACGTCGGGATCAATGTAAAATAGACCGATTTTCTTAGCAATCCATGGATTCTCCGTGCGGGTGCCGGGTCCGGGTTGCTGAATTGGGAACTCGGGACAGTGCCTGGGACTTGCGACCCAAGTGTAGGTTTAGAAGGGGCCCCTTTTGTTGATGTACATCAACACTCACCTTCACTACCCAAGTTCCCCTCCCTGCGTAACCAAATTTGATACGAACCTACTAGTGCCGCTTTTGACATTCGTCCTAGTAATGGAGCTTATTGTAGCTCTCGATAGGCCTAGCTCTTTAAGTAGGTTATAGAGAGATTTTGCTGGTATACCTCTCGCTCCCACTTCCACTGCATACAAATTAACCACGTAACCGGTTTTGATTAATACGTTTGTGAGATCATAGTATTTATTTTTCTTTATTGTGTGGTCCTTCGGTATATTTCTTTCCCAAGGTACAGTAAGTTCCACAAGGACCACATGTTTTAACCTTTTAGAATAAAGAAATATATCAGGTCTAGATGACGAAACCCCAACATCCTCCGGAATTTTATAGTGCTTTTCATACGTGTCGATAAGGAGAGTCCAACCTAGGGCAGTATCTAAGATTGAATAAGGTTTGTTCCTGGATGTTATGGATGAACCTTCAGACACAAAGTTGATATGACGTCTGTTAGTAGTCAATCCTTTTTGGGCTCTAGCTACTGCCAGACTCATTGCTTCACGTATGATGATAAGCACCTTATCGTGGCGGCGTGAGTATTGGCCTCTATCGAGAAGCACCCTACATCCTACTAATATGTGTCTAGCCGTCCCTATTGCCTCACCACAAGTATAACATTGTTTTTCTGTGGCCTTCCCCCACCTTACTAGATTACTCTGGTCTGAGAGGGTCATCTGAAAGGCGTTTAGATAGAATTTTACCAGGGCCGACGACCACTCATAAATCAATAAATAACATCAAATAAATCGCGATAGAATCCGTTAAAAGTTGTTTTATTTCAATACTTTGTATCTACTAACAAATCCTTACACCAAAGTTGCGAGTATTCATAAGTGGGGCATGCAATATTCAAGTGGATGATGCACCGGCAGTTCGTACGTCCATTAGTACAGTATAAGCAGAGAGCTCACAAGCGCTACATTAGCCTACTTTAGGCATTTGACCTCAAAACATCGGAGGGATGGATAGCTCTGCTGCATTCATGTGAACGGTATGAAAAGCTGAAAGCGTATTCGCAATTAGAACTATACAGAACTGTAAATAGCATATTTTTAGGATTGCGTTGCGAAATATCAGACACTAGTCTAACCACAGAGAAAGAAAGAAAGAAAGAAAAGTGTTTTTATTGCCGATTAGGTACAAATACAATAAAATTAACAAAATTAAAATTAAAAAAAAGGTACTCTGGCGGCGAATGCACGTAACAACCTGGACCGAGAGGCGCGATAAGTATATTACTTATCTGTGGTCGCCACCACCTGAGCATATGTATGACAAGATTGTCAAGTATGGCAACATTGACAACTCGACAACGTGTCATGTTACGTGGCAATTTATAACACGTGTTAAATGGGTATTAAATCTCTCAATCTTAAAATGGAAACAATATTAACATTATTCAAGCCATGTCCGCAATAAGGGATGGACACTCAGCATACACTGAGGTGGGTATCTACCACCAAAGTACTGATTTTCAGCAAGACAGGAGGCAACTATGCAACTGTACACTGCGATTCTCTAAAGGCATTGACGTCATAACAGTAGTGCCGAGTAACTTTAATCGAAGGTCTTTCTAAACCGTCTTTCTGTTTGTCACAATGAAGGTGATTGAGTGGGGCTTGAACCGACTAAAAGGGGAGCATATCCCTCCCACCCCGACTGACCCCGGGCTATCTCCGGTTTCGAGATGGCCCCTCTGGTTTGGGAACCACGGTGTCCCCGTCTTGCCCCGGTTTGTGGGAGGGGCGCTAGTCGCCCGAACGTCCCGGCCTGCTTCTGCTGGGGTGACAGGTGGTCTCACCTGCCAAACTCCAGGCCTACCTTATAGCTGCGTACCTACTCTAAACTATCAGACCCCATAAAGTATTTGCAGTAGGTACATCTTTTTTTTTCGTTCGGAAATCCCTACGTGTACCCCCCCGCTGGCCAGTGGGGCGGCTATGTCGGGCTTGAACCGACTAAAACCGCACGCCGTCTCGGGTCTACAGACGCCGGGGTGTAGGTTGCCCATAGAGCATATCCCTCGCACCCCGACTGACCCTGGGCCATCTCCGGTTTCGAGATGGCCCCCTCGGGTTTGGGAACCACGGTGTCCCCGTATTGTCCCGGTTTGGGGGAGGAGCGCTAGTTGCCCCACCGTCCCGGCCTGCTTCTGCCGGGGTGACAGGCGGCCTCACCTGCGACCCCTAGGCCTACCTACTCTAAACTATCAGACCCCTTTTTTTTTACGTGCGGAAATCCCTTCGGATACCCCCCCCCCCCGCCGGCCAGCGGGGGCAGCTATCAGACCCCATAAAGTATTTCCTTACTTACTTTTGCAAGTATGACTGGAAAATTCAAAATAATATTCCAACATTTCGCGCTATTGAAACCGGATCAATGCATACATTCATTTGCATATTGACCTGAAAATATCTGCTATCGTCGGAAGTTCACGCGAATATTACACATTGAAATAAAAATATTTTTAAATGGATTCTGTTGCGATTTATTTGGTGATCTTTTTTATTCACACTGATCCCAACGTTTTGGATGCTTTTTATCGAACATCGAGATCAATGTAAATAATATAACATAACATAACATAACTTCACGCCTGTATCCCCGAAGGGGTAGGCAGAGGTGTATTACACACCCACGATTCGCTAGTTATGTTGAGGTCCCAATGTAATAGGGGGCGAGCCTATTGCCATCTACCGGGCACAATAATATACTAACACCAAATAAATCGCAACAGAATACGTTTAATAGTAGATTGTACAACAAGGGCATAAAGCGATCCATTTTTATCCGAGGCAATTTATTGGTCCGAGAGCAGCGAGGACCAATATAGTCGAGGATAAAAATAGACATTTATGTCTGAGTTATACACTCTGCTTTTCACTTCGATTTGAACAACAAAATCGTCGTACAGTGAAAGAACATAAAAAATAACCAATTCCCGGCAATTACTTCGGGCCACCAACCAGGTGGACACCGAAGTCTTAAAATCACGCCAAAAAAATCAAAATCTTACACCCACTTTTTATCACTTTTCTCGACGTTTCACACGATTCTAAGTCTAATTAAGCAAAAAAAATTTTGTGTCGGTCTGTCTGTTGGTCTGGATGTCTGTTTACGCAATAACTCAAGAACCGGTTATCCGATTTAAAAAATTCTTTCGCCAATCATCTTGTTTGGTTAATGGGAAGAACTGATTAGATTTTGGGATTTGTACGTTCAAGGTTTCGGGTACCTACCATACAAATTGTCCCTAAAAAACATTTACAAGTGAGTTTCTTTCGAGTTATCAGAGTAACGCGTATTTGACTTTGACATTTGAGTGACAATGACAATACGTATATTGTATATTTTGATTTCATATTCTTCATATTTATTGCTCAATATATAAAGACGCGTCGAATAATATGCATAAAGAATAAGGTCTGTAATTTTGAATAAAAATACTGCAACAAAAATATCTAAGTTTGGCCCGAAGTTTGACAATCACTGTGTGAGTTCCGTCCCACTAGATTTATTTTTGAATGTTATTTTTAAATTTTTCACCATGTGAATTTAGACTTAGATACTTGTTTTCTGCCAAGTGATAAAATCATTTCGGCGCATTTTTAAACAAATATCAACTCCTATTTTATCTGATTTCATTAATTTCATTATAGCAAACGTACGGAATTCAAATAATTATAGCAAGAATAAAATAAAACAACAACTTACAGTATTCTACGAAATTTTACTGCTCAATTAAATTGTGCAATATATTTTGACTCTGTTTGGCTGTTGAGCCTTAGTTTCGAGCCTTTTAGTTTAGAAGAAAACTTTACTTTATGCACTAGAGCTTAAAAAGCAATTTTATGTCGTCTACGCACGACTTAAAGTCGAACTTTACGAGCATGAGAAGTGAAAAATAGTTATATTTCATCTCATAGATAGTTTCCTGTTTCATATCTTGGTTTACATGAGAGATATTTGAAAATTTCTTTTTTTTTTAATAAATCTAGTTGGCTGACAACAACTCAAAAATATAACAACAGAAAAACTATGCATAAATCATATTGTTGCATAAACATGCTATCAATATCACTCTCCAAATCTAAGGTACAAGCCCGACATAACCGCTCCCGCTGACCGGCGGGGGGGTATCCGAGGGGATTTCAGCACGAAAAAAAAGAAAGGTATTTAATGAATTTATGGATAAACCACGAAATTTAAAATCTCTAGCGGACGCCAGCAGCTTCGCCCGCGTGATAATATGCATGTATTTACATATAAAACTTCTTCTTGAATCACTCTATCTATTAAAAAAAACTGCATAACAATCTATTGCGCAGTCTTAAAGATCTAAAGCATACATAGGGACAGACAGACGGGAAAAGCGACTTTGTATTATAATATGTAGTGAACAGGAAGTACCTTTTTTTTTTTATCGTGCGGAAATCCCTTCGGATACCCTGCCGCCGGCCAGCGGGGGCGGTTATGTCGGGCTTGAACCGACTAAAACCGCACGCCGTCTATGGTCTGCTGACGCCGGGGTGTAAGGTTGCCCATAGAGCATATCCCTCGCACCCCGACCGTAACTATCGTTGTGTGCCACGCGACCATGAAGATGGTCGACCTAAATCGCGAAGCGATTAGTCACTAACTGACATTTCGATAGCTATAAGCGTCTCCCCGACACGTATGTAACATATCGGAGAATTTCGAATATCTGGGTCGTGTCTAGGAAGCTCGGTCAGAATGTTCCCCCTGTAAGGGACCGGTCACAAGTCCCGTCCTAGATGTTCTCTTTTTCCGATCTAAATCTATAGATAATTATAACCAATTACTTGACTGTTCCTTGGAACTTCATCATCTTAGCGTTAGCCCCGGTCGCATCCGAGACTTTCACCGTCCGGGGTTCGCTTTCCGGCTCCTCACTTTCGCACTGTCTTGGACATCCATATTAGTAAGACCATTGGCACGCACGTCATGTTTACGACGTCGAACCAGCACTTCTTGAGTCTACCCTTCTTACCGGAGTTCAGCGCAGAAACGGTATGGTCAGACTCACGTAGGCAACTCTAACGTGGATCGTACGTAAGCCGCCGCCAAACGTGAGCGCACTAGCGAAGGCATTGCACTTTATCTGCGATGTCACGGACATGAAGGTTGTGGTAGATGCGGGAGTTTCTCCCGCGATCCTTACACGTCACCACACATCCATCGCAGCATGTATTGTACATCTCCGTGACACACGGCAGTTATGTTCGACGATATGATAGTATGCGTGATAGTTAGGTTTCTATGCTAACAAATTTTAAGTGCAAGCCTTCTTTATTATTTATACACTAGTTCCCTGCCCTCGCTTCTATGTATACGATATTTTTTAACTCAACTCATCGCAATTTACACATAAAATATAATAAATATAAATATTCTAGGACATATTACACAGCGCCATCTAGACTCAAACTAAGCAGAGCTTAATAACATAACATAACATATACATATTTGCAATGAGCGGGAATCGAACCCGCGACCTCTGACTTAGCAGTCGAATGCTCTACCGCTACGCCACAGAGGTCTTCATGACACATGAAATAATATAGCCTATGTCCATCGGAGAGGTTGTACCTTTCAAATTGTAAAAGAATATTTCCAATAGGTTCCGAAGATTACCCCAAAGATAAATTCAGTCTCTCTCTTTATAATATTAGGATATATTCATTCATTGGATAAAACCCTCATTTCTATGTACCAAATATATAACGAGAAAAGCGCATTGACCTACATTGATATGAATATCCGTCAGCTGTCGGATTGCCACTGTCAATTGATTAATGCATCCATCTATTATGCAATTCGAACTGCTGAACTGCTATCTCAAAACGTCTGACATAACGGAAAACCCTGAGAAATGATCAAACATTTTGGATAATGTCAGAATAGTAATATTTAAATGTCATTGTGAATATCAAAGTAAGTGGACGATGGAAGTAAGGAAGTGGACTGTTACAAGGGAAAACTTAAAAGAAGACGAATGGATTGTGGGGAAAAATGAGACGCATTGATCAAAATTCAACCACACTATTGAAATACACAATAATTTAACGGGAAATAACGTGATCATGCATGATTGCTTGTTTTGGATTCCCGTTAAATTATTGTATATCATGGAACGCGAAGGTTTAAAAATTAGTTTCATACTATTGAAAAATTGAGAAAACCAAACAATACCGTTTCCAATTTCTTTTTACTGGTAAAATGCCCTGCCTGAGTCTGTGTTTCCGGAAAGCTATAACCTGGTAACCAGTCTTCAAGTCTAGAGTGAACAGGTTACTTCTAGGGAAGAGTGCTCCACCTTCGGACACATCATCACTTACCAACAGGTGAGATAGTGGTCAAACGCCAGCCTTTTACCAATGAAAAAAAAAATTGAAGCTCGTCATAGCTACCAAACTGCATAGGTTGACAAACAGAGAAGAAAAAGGTTCAATAAGTTCTCACTTATCATACTTCCTACGTTCCTACTTAAGTTTGTGAGTATGTGAAGATATTTGTTAGTCAATGACGCTCTTAACGGCTGAACGGATCTGGCTGAAATTTGGTACAAGGATAGATTATAGTCTGAAATAACTAATAGGCTTATCCCGAGAACGAGAGCAGAATTCCACGCGGTTCCCATGAGTTGCGGGAACGGGGGTCAGAATTCCACGCGGGCGAAGTCGCGGGCAACTGCTAGTATTGTATAATATAGATATGATTAAGCACAAAATTTGTTTTCCGGAAGTAAAAAATCTGATTAACTTTTTGTAAGTACCCACAGTAAGTACCATACCAGGCATATAACGTTTTTAAGTAAGCAACGATTTCCATTTTATTAAATTTTTCATTACGGCACAGGGTTTATTTTTATAATATTATTTGCTCAGTAGGCCTTGGGTAAATTATTTTGTTATTAAATTACAATTGGGTGGGGAATTCAGAGTAAAGCTAATTCAGGTATAAGTGCCGACAAATATCTTGAACAAATGTTAGAAAGTTCGCGCACATGGGCACTATACGGACCGACCATAAAACCAATAAAATTACTGCTCAACCAAAAACGCGAACCATTTTTTTTTAAATGAGTTTTAATAACCGAAATTACTAATATTTCCCCTAACCCCTCCACCTTAGCTAAATTGCTTGTGTTAGGAGTGGGTTCACGTCGGTAGTGTAATGGCCAGGATTCGAACCCGGGACCTCTCGATCGTAGAGTCGCCTCCTTAACCACTAAGCTACCGACGCTTTTAATTAATCTCCCGCCAATAGGTGTTTTGTCTGAGACACCATACAGATTGAGTCGATTCACTGTAAAATAGAGCTTTCATCGTGCCCTCATCAAAGTCATTAAAGCTTACCTACTTCATGGTGAAGTTTTCAATTAAGATATTAACGTCTAAAGAAATTCTTGTTTTTTAATTAATAAATATTCTACGACATTCTACACAGCGATTTCTAGACCCAAAGTAAGCATAGTTTAACTAGCTTGTGTTATAGGTACCAGAATGCGGATAAACATACATACATACACATATACATTTACATACATATACATTTTATAAATAGACAAAAAAAAAAAAAACAGCCCGCTGAGTTTCTTGCCGGAGTCTTCTCAGGACAGGGCCGCGTTTCGAACCGGTGGTCCATTTGCCAAACATTAGATTATTTATTTTTTATGACGTTTTGTAAGTGCCGTATTAATGGTCTATACAGAATAAATGGTTTTTGACTTTGACTTGACATTATACATGGAAACACCAAGACCAATGCATATAGACATATTCATGCATACAAATATTTGCACTGAGCGGGAATCGAACCCGCGCCCCCTGTCGTAGCAGTCGAATGCACTACCGCTACGCCACAGAGGCCGTCAATTAATTTAATTACCTCTTCATAAGTAATTACGGGCATTATTAAGCATTACGGGAATTTTGTTACCAGAGACGATCTTCTGTAATCTTTAGTCTCTGGGACTATAATTTAGCAAAAGCTCAACTTTCATTAATTCTAAAATTAAACTAAATTTAGTTTCATTAAGTTTTCAGCAGGAGCAATTAAAAGATCCCTGATTGAAACTTAATTTTGCTGACGAATTTTAACTCATTACTTCGGAAAGTTTCAAAATTTATTTTACTTAAAGTAATTCAGCTTCAGTTCCAAGGAAACTACAAATAATGTCAAATAAGGTAAAATTTCAAATCGATACGACAATTACAAGGACAAAAAATGGGACTTCCTAGATTTTATTACATTGTTTGTTTGTAAGCTTTTTTCTTTTTTTAAATAAATAAATATTGTAGTACAAAGTACACAACGCCATCTAGAGCCAAACTAAGCAGAGCTTGTCATATGGGTTCTAGAATGCGGATAAACATACTTATTTTTTTTTTGTAAATAAATACATATTATATGGCGGCGTTTACGTCAAACTTCAGGTTGACAGGAGACAGTCGATGTCAACCTAGCGGAGCGTCACTGTCGATGGTGACGGGCGGCCACCTTGATACGGACACATTGGATCGAGACAGCGCCCGTGCACCACGCTTTTGACGAATCGCTGTATATCTTCAATATCACGCTACGTTATTATTTAATTAAGTTGATTTCGTGTTGTAGTGATCACTAGTTACCTAATTTATTTGTGATTTCTGTGCATATTGATTAAAATACGGTGATTGTAATCGAAAGACATTTATTTCTATTTCCACGCCCATCTACCACATAATTAGACGAAGATGAGCTCTGGTGAAGGCCCTCCTGACTCTTCATCAGAAGTGGGATGCGACGGGGTCCAAGTTGAGGGCCAGCGGACCAAAACGGATGCCGAGAAACTACTCACTCACATGGAAACGCTGTTATCTCGAGTCCTCGCGTCTCAGCAAATACCAACAGTTAACCCAAGTCATTCTACGCAATTGTTACCCTTCAACCCAGATGATCCAGAGGCCGACGTGGATGGTTGGTGCAATATAACTGAAGCTATCGTTCAAAAAAGGAGTTTGGACGGAATAGATCTACTCATGGCTCTTACGAGTGCTTTAAAAGGACGAGCTGCATCTTGTATTACCAAATTAAACCTACACGAAATGACCTGGAGCGTTGTCAAGCAGTCTCTTTTAGCGATGTTTTCAAAACCTAAATTACATCAAGATTATTTTGATGACATTCTTCGTTTCCAAATCGGAGCAAAAGAAACAGCATCGGAGGCCGCACTTCGCCTGTGGAACTTGATAGAACGAATTCCAAAGATTGTGATGCCCGAAGAAGCGTTGACTGGATTCGTGATTTCAGTACTTTGTCAAAAGGATGGCCTGATACGTCGCGAATTAATCGCTCACAATATCACCACTCGCATCCAACTATTCCGAATACTTGGAGGTGTATCTCTCAAGCGTCGGTCGGATGGTGGAGAAATCAGCGAACCAGAGATCAAGCGCCACCGCCCCATTGAAAGATTCTCAGGCAGATGTAACTTTTGTGGAATGATAGGTCATCGCTTGGTAGAGTGTCGAAAACGTCGTGAAAACTCCGGGCCCTCTCAAGACACCCCAAGTTCATCACGAACTTCGGATAACGTACCTTCTGTGATCTGCTACACGTGTGGACAAAAGGGGCACGTGACAACTAACTGCCCCGACAAGAAGAACGGAAGCAAGGCTGCGGTCAAGGAGGTTCAGCATTGTGAGCACCGCCCTTCTAGGGGCACGTTGGAAACATCATCCGGTGAGCCTGTCCCTTTTTTATTTGATAGTGGATCGTCTTGTTCACTTTTAAAGGAAAGCTTTTGTGATAAGCTCTCGGGTACTGTGCGTAAAGATACTGTTTATCTTAGTGGTATCGGAGGCAATGACATTCAATGCACTACACAAATCCAGAGCGAGGTTAGAATTGATGACCGTTTAATAAGCTTGGTTTTCCATGTGGTTCCGGATTGTAATATATCAGATCCTATAATTATTGGTAGGGATATTTTAGATTTAGGGCTATGCGTGAAAATTGATAATGATAACCTTGTCATATACACTAAAGAGCAATCTCATTTTTGTAATAATAATTTAGATTCATTAGATTTTAATCAGATTGACACAGATTTGCAGGGACTTGATAAAGAAATGTTGATTTCAATTTTGAAGAAGTATTCGAATCATTTTATCGAAGGTATACCTACCAAACGGGTTAAGACTGGGGCTTGTGAGCTTAAATTAGTAGATTCGCAAAAAGTCGTTTATAGATGTCCCGGCAAACGCGCCCCAATAGAAAAACAAATAATCAGGGAACAGGTCCAAAAATTATTAGATGCAGGAGTGATTCGGGAAAGTTCTTCCCCTTTTGCAAGCCCAATTGTCCTTGTTAAAAAAAAGGACAATACGGACCGATTATGTGTTGATTATAGGGAGCTAAATTCCAATACCGTGCCCGAACGTTACCCTTTGCCCCGTATCGAGGAACAAATTGATCAGCTCAATGGGGCCAACTTCTTCTCCTCGTTAGATATGGCTGCTGGCTTCCACCAGATCCCTGTCCATCCCGATTCAGTGGAGAAGACAGCCTTTGTGACAAATGAGGGCCAATACGAATATCTTGCCATGCCATTTGGTTTACGAAATGCGCCTTCAGTCTTTCAGAGATGTATCACAAAAGCCATGAGTCATTTAAAAGATAAACCTTTAATTTATATGGACGATGTACTTTGCTATTCTGCGGACGTCTCTGAGGGTCTCCAGCGTCTTGACGATGTATTGGCCGCATTATCGGAGGCTGGCTTCTCATTAAACCTTAAAAAATGTAAATTCATGAAACAAAAGATTGATTATCTGGGATATTCTGTGCAATCAGGTGTGATTAAACCAAATTCCCGTAAAATTCAAGCATTGGTAGAAGCTCCTGAACCAAAAACAGCTACGAATGTCCGGCAATTCCTTGGGTTAGCGTCTTATTTCCGGAAATTTATCCCCGACTTCACACGGATTGTGGGTCCCTTATATCCTCTTACAAAATTGAAAGGGCGAATTACTTGGACTTCTGAACATGAAAGAATACGTAAAAAGTTAATAGACATTCTTACATCTGAACCCGTACTTACCATTTTTGACCCAGATCTACCTGTAGAGCTACATACAGATGCTAGCTCGGACGGTTATGGAGCAATCCTCTTACAAAAGAAAGACAACCTACCCCACGTTGTAGAATACTTTAGCCGTCGAACATCGGATGCAGAGTCTCGCTACCACTCTTATGAGTTAGAGACTTTAGCAGCAGTCAGGGCGGTAGAACATTTCAGACACTATCTTTATGGTAGGAGTTTTGTAGTTGTTACAGACTGCAATTCATTAAAGGCGTCGAAGTCTAAGAAGGATTTAACTCCCCGTGTATATCGCTGGTGGGCATATCTGCAGGCTTACGACTTCGATATTGTTTACCGCGAAGGCAGTAGAATGGAACACGCTGACTTTTTGTCTCGAAATCCTTTACCAAATTCCGATACAGTTAGTCCCTTAGAATCTGAAAAGATGCAAACTAAATCCGTTCAATTTATTGAACTCCACCAGGGCTGGTTATCAGTGGAACAGAAAAGGGATGCAGAAATCCAAAATCTTATCACAAAATACCACAATAACAGTTTTCCCGAAAGCGTAGGGCAGACATATGATGTCAGAGAAGGCATCCTCTATAGGAAAATTGTCCGTAATAAAGTGGTCTCCTGGTTGCCAGTAGTTCCACGATCTCTTATTTGGACACTCATAAATCATGTCCACAATGAATTGCAGCATCTAGGTAGGGATAAAACCTTAGACAAGCTTTATGAGAAGTATTGGTTTCCAGATATGTCTAAATGTGTTCGAAAATTCATAGATTCGTGCATAATCTGCAAGGCTTCCAAAGGTCCGTCGGGAGCTCAGCCCGTTCAGCTGCACCCGATACCGAAAGTGTCTGTGCCTTGGCACACAATTCATATAGACTTCACGGGAAAGCTTAGCGGGAAGAGCGACCGAAAGGAGTATTGTTCAGTTATCATTGACGGTTTCACGAAGTACGTTTTACTCGAACACACCTTGTCTGTTGATGCGAAGAGTGCGATATGTGCTCTGCAAAAGGCAGTTAACCTTTTTGGAGCGCCAAAAAGAATCATCGCAGACCAAGGCCGTTGTTATACGAGTTCTGATTTTAAAACTTTTTGTGATGAGCATAAAATAGAACTTCACTTCATCGCGACGGGTTCAAGCAGAGCGAACGGCCAGGTTGAACGAGTGATGCGTACATTAAAAAGCCTTTTAACTATAGTCGAAAATGATCCTAATAAAACATGGCGCGACGAATTAGGAAATATTCAGCTTGCACTAAATAGTACAAAATCTAGTGTAACCAAGTATTCCCCATCAGAGCTTATGTTCGGGATTCGTTCTGATTCGCTGGGTATGTCCAAAATTAACAGTAATGATAAAGACAATGAGGTTCGCTTGGATCTTGATTCAATTAGAGTAGATGCATCAGCAAACATTCAAAAAGCTGCTGAATCCGAAACTGTTAGGTTTAATCGTGGTCGCGCAAAAATTACACCATTTTCTAAAGGAGATTACGTGTTTATCAAAAACTGTGAGCGGAATCAGACCAAACTAGATAGGAAATTTAGGGGTCCATTCGTGATTACAGAAGTTCTAAATAATGACCGCTATGAACTTAAAAGCGTATTAGGTGCTTCCTGTCGAACTCTCAAATATTCCCACGAAAATTTGCGCGCAGTACCCCAGGGACATGACGGATTACTCGAAATCGCGTCTAGTCTTTTAAATGAAGTTGAGGCCGAGATGGCGTCTGATGATGTAGACAATACTTGGTGCTCGAACAATGACAACGAGTCAGTAGACCGTCTCGATACTTTGACCGTATGCTCAGACACTGCTTCCGCTGACTCGCGCACTGTCACAGCGTATTCAGACACCCTGAGCGCACACTCAGACCCAGAAACATGGGAAGTCCTACATGAAGTTGAAGTACACACGGAGCAAGACAATTCACTATTATAGGTATAGTAAAACTATCGTTATAGGTACTGTAACATACACATGTGATAATTCTACAAATGTCGATCCTGAGCGGAGAAGTGTCGTCCTTACTACTCCAGAGTGATTAGTTAGAGGGCACACTTCACTGGTCTCAGAAGGTAGACGAAATGTGTCGTCCGAGTCATACCCGCGTGTCGGATTGGCTTGTCACAGTGAGTAGACGAAACGTGTCGTCCGAGTCATACCTGCCGGTCGGGTTGGCTTGTCAGAGCATCATCCGACGAAATTGGTCGTCCGAGTCAGGCGCCTCGAGAGGGCTGACTTGTCCTGGATGACTGCTTGTTATTAGTGAGATGAATTGTTTCGTCCGGGTCACATCGGGGCCTGTCTAGACGTTTATAAAGATGATTTTTGTATTGGTGCACTGATGAAAATTATTAAGTCAGGATGAGCGAACGGACTGTGCAGTCATCCTAATTTGTTGCAGATTAATCGCCCGAGGACGGTCGTGTGTCAGTCCGGCCGTGACGGCGTTTACGTCAAACTTCAGGTTGACAGGAGACAGTCGATGTCAACCTAGCGGAGCGTCACTGTCGATGGTGACGGGCGGCCACCTTGATACGGACACATTGGATCGAGACAGCGCCCGCGCACCACGCTTTTGACGAATCGCTGTATATCTTCATTATCACGCTACGTTATTATTTAATTAAGTTGATTTCGTGTTGTAGTGATCACTAGTTACCTAATTTATTTGTGATTTCTGTGCATATTGATTAAAATACGGTGATTGTAATCGAAAGACATTTATTTCTATTGCCACGCCCATCTACCACATAATTAGACGAAGATGAGCTCTGGTGAAGGCCCTCCTGGCTCTTCATATACATAGAAACACCCAGACCTATGATAATATATATATATTTGCGTTGAGCGGGAATCGAACTCGCGACCCTCTGGCTTAGCAGTGGAACGCGCTACTACTACGCCACAGAGGTCGTCAAAAGTTACAAGCAATATATGCGTGTTAAAAATACATTTTTTAACTAATTCATATTCGAATCGCGTGCTAGCAATACATGGGTTGAATAAACCTATCGTTATTGTTTCAGTTCAGTTATGGACTCAATACTGTACCAACTGAAAATTCTATAGTTCTATTCAAGACGACATTCTTGGTAGAACTCGCGAGCCCCATACGTAATCTTCACTATTATAAAATTGTAAATTAGTTGTGTCTGTACATTGGATATATGCAAAAAAAAAATAGATTATATTCAAGGAAAGATTCTGAAAATATTTTTTTGGAATTCTTGTCTATTTGTTCGCGATGGACGCAATAAGACTGCACGGATTTCGATGCAGATTTTTATGAGAAAGATCTTGGTCAGACTTCAAATTTGCCGTATGTTTGATTGGAATTGCTTAAGAACATGACATGACCGAAAAACGATAACCGACCTCCACGCGGGCGGAGCCGCGGGCATCAGCTAGTTACAAATATAATATCAAAGTGACCACATTCACTTTCACACAGTCACCCAGGACAACCTTACCTGTCAGCCGGAACACCTGCTGATTCAATCAATCAACTAATCAATGAGCCTATTGCAGGCCACTGCTGGACATAGGCCTCTCCTCATCGGCCATCAGTCCTTCGGCAGATGTGGGGCCAGCCCATTGTCATTTCAGCTTGCTTATTCTGCGAGCTATGTCGGTGACTTTAGTTCTTTGCTGATTAAAGAATATTATGATGTGGCGATACCACATATACCCAGCGCCATCTAGCGACAACAAGTTGAACTACTTCGATACTACTACGTCACTACCAATCCTGAATCGCGAAAGTGAAGTTCGCGCGCTGGTATATCATATATACAACATCCCAACAACAACCGTTGGGCCGCGGCCTGCCAGGCGTGATCACCTTGCCTGGTCGGAGGAACATCACACCCTGTTCCTCCACAATTCTCTGCAGGCTTACCCGTCAGGGTGGGCCCCGAGGTGAAACCCTTGGATGTGACCCTGGAACATGACGATGTTGATCAATGTCCAATAGTGGACTGCAGTAGGCTTTTTGACCTATTGATATCGGATGAATGATTATAAGCAATAAATAGCAAGGCGAAAGATAACGAACTAATGTTTACCTTCACATTCTTATCACTGACCCGCTTTTCCTTGTACCTAAATTTGTTCTTCAGTTTGGAACAAACGCACTTGAAATGTCAGGGAATTGATAACAATGTTGTTTTTGTTGGTGTTTTATGATAACAGATTTAAATGCAGGCGGATATAGGAGTATAGCTGAAGAGTACTGCGTTTCGTATTATTCGTACGGCTGAATTTGAAGGACCACCTCTACCGTCTCCATCTTCAGACCTTGGATATAATGTAGCATCAGAGTGTTTGCCAAGATAAAACAAATGAGCCCAAACTCGATTGGTTTATCTTGTTTAGTTCAGGAGTTCCTATTGGCACCTTCCGACTCCACCATCATCATAACAATGTTGTTTTTGGTGGCTTGTTATGATAAAAGATTTAAATGCAAGCGGATATAAGAGTATAGCTGAAAAATACTGCGTTTCGCATGATTGGTAAGAAAGAATTTTAAGGACCACCTCTACTGTCTCCATCTTCAGACCTTGGATATCATGTAGCATCAGAGTGTTTGCCGAGACAAACAAATGAGCCGCAACTCGATTGGGTTATCTTTATTTAGTTCAGGAGTTCCTATTGACAGCTTCTGACTCCATCATCAGAACAGTTTCATAGTGCCATGTTACCGCATTGTCGCCCAAGATTCGCAGGTATATTAAATTTGAGGAAATAGTTCTAATTGGGTTTCCAAGATTTGAACCACGCTAACTAACAAACTAGCAAACTACAGAGCAAGTTAAATATAAGCTTGTAATATTTATTTGTTTTTTACCCTTAAAAAAGTGGATTAGGGGTACAAAATGTATATCAATAACTCTTTACTGTTGTACTTAGAAGCATGAAATTCAATATTAAAGATTCTTATAGCTTATATTCATAATTCAACTTTATAGGTGATGCTGCAATCGGATTATTGAAATCTTTTTAGGATTTTTTTCCCGGGCGAAGTCGGGACCCGGGTCGCTAGTATTAAACTAATTCTACTAAATTAAATTTTTCTGGTGGTAGAAATTTGATGACACAAATTTGTCACAAAATTCGGCCGGGTAGGTACCACCGTGCACGATTGCGAAAAACCCTCCATAGTAATCCAATTTCGGTTTGATTGCGTTCAGGGGTCAGGTTCAAGTGCATAGCCGGGCAGGGGGATTGTGGTCGCAGCACTAGTGGGACCGGTGGGTGTCACGCGGTGCTGCGACGACAATCCTCGTCTGATGAGGCCGTCAAGCTGAGTGCCACCATTGTTAACACGGCACGTGTATGTAATGGTGGCCCTCTTTCAAATAGCTATCATTAGTATCTATCTATTTTTTCTGTTTCAATAAACAAAGATAAACAGAAATTGACTTTAATAATATTGAAACCGCAGTTACAGATAGACAGTTTATCTGGGATAGCTATCTACCTTTAACTGTAGGTAGATTATTGAGACTGGCCGTTAGATATAAGTACAACATACAGTCTCGATCACGGGTATAATCATTGTTAACATGATGAAAATCAAAGCGATTGTGCAAGCCGACTACATAACCAATAATTGGCGGAACAAGATCATTATTATTGTATTGTTTACAAAGGTAACACGAATTGACGACCTCTGTGGCGTAGCGGCAGTGCATTCGACCGCTACGACAGGGGCGGTTGTTCGATTCCCGCTCGGTACAAATATTTGTATGCATGAATATGTCTATTTGCGTTGGTCTGCGTGTTTCTATGTATAATATGTATGTATTGACAAATATAAGTATGTTTATCCGCATTTTGGAACCCATAACACAAGTTAGTTAAACTGCTTACTTTGGGACTAGAAAGCGCTGTGTAGAATGTCGTAGACTATTTAAGTATTTATTTACTTACATATATCAGTACTAGCAAACCGCCCTCGCTTCATTTCGGTTTCTATGAGTGTTTTTAACTCAAGTTATCGTAATTTACACATAATATATGCCTATATATATTTATGTCCATCGGGGATTAAATTTCCAAAAAGCGGCGTAGCCCAGTGGCGTATGTAAAGGACTGCCGAGACAAGGTCTCGAGTTCGATCCCCAGTCGTCTCGGGCACACATCTGTCTTTTCGTAGTTATGTGTGTATTAATAATGTTCATTATCGCTCGCTTAGTAATGTGCCCGGCAGATGGCAATAGGCTCGCCCCCTATTACACTGGGACCTAGACATAATTGGCGAATCGTGGGTGTGTAATACACCTATGCCTACCCCTTCGGGGATACAGACGTGAAGTTATGTTTATATGTTTGTGTCAAATGGTGGAAGATTTTTATAATAAGTGAATGGTTCCGAAGATTACCCCATAAACAATTTCACAATATTTGACCTCTCTATATTATTGTTATTTAGATAATAGCTGGCCCAAGTCATGCTTATACAAAGAAACATAATGGAATATGACAAATTATTCGCAGATAAAAGTCGAATCAGTCATCCGTGAGACACGAGATTAATAGCGCTAGAAATATTCTGACTTCAGATATTGTGAAGTATTTCAATGCTTTACAATATCTGAAGTCATACTGAGCATACTCTGTGTTGTTTCGACAACCTCTGTGGGGTAGCGGTAGTGCGTTCGACAGCTAAGTCAGAGGTCGCGGGTTCGATTCCCGCTCAGTGCAAATATGTAAATTTGCATTGGTCTCGGTGTTTCTATGTATAATATGTATTTATTTACAAAAAAGTACCTTTTTTTTAAAGTATGTTTATCCGCATTCTAGAACCCATATGACAGGCACTGCTTAGTTTGGATCTAGATGTCGTTGTGTAATTTATGCTAGAGTATTATTATACTGACGCGGAGTCGCAGCGAATTCGGAATAACTAGTTCAGTCAATAAAGGAGTTGTAGAGTCAAAGTCAAAAACCATTTATTCTGTATAGACCATTAATACGGCACTTACAAAACGTCATTTTACAAACGTCATCAAATTCGAACCGACTAAAACCGCACGCCGTCTCGAGTCTTCAGACCCCGGGTGTAAGGTGGCCCAAAACGATTTCTTAGGAAACATGTTAGAGGTGCATAGGAAATGAGCATACTAAAAGTCCTGACGGAGGTGAGACGAAGTGAGGGGGGGGGGGGCTACTATTCAGGAGAGCGGAGCAGTAATCATAAATGTCAACAATAAATTACGAGCATGTTGGGTTAAATGGGTGGCAGCGAAATATATCACAGGCGAAGTCTCGGGGTTCAATTAGTGTTTTTAATGCAATGAATTATGGTTACTTTAGCTAATTGTCCCTTACAGTGGCCCATCACGAATAACTTTTACTTTCACATTTCGGGGCGTGGATCTCGCAAACGGTTGGGGATTCGGAGAAAGTACGTTTTTAAAGTTGTAGATAATTTTATGAACTTCCATTCAGTAGTAGGTTTTTTTTTCCTAGGACGCACCTAGGAAGCAGGCCGTGGCGGAGGCGCGTCGTGTGTGCCCTACACACGCCTGCCAACTCATCGAAGCGGGATAAAACCCGACCCCACCAGGCGAGGCCGCGGTGGCGGCCAAAGTCCGCCGGAAACCCTGGGGTTATCCTTTCGAGGGCTTACCCGGGGTGCCCGGCAACGGACACTTGGGGAGGACACCGTGCGGTTTTAGTCGATGCACGACATAACCGCCCCCGCTGGCCGGGGGGGGGGAGAGGGGTATCCGAAGGGATTTCCGCACGCACCGTTTCCGAGGTATTAGCAAAAAAAAACAAAACCTTTTCAACCCCCCCTCACTGCGGCTCATCTCCGAAGACGTCACAACTTTTAGGACTTGACAAGTTTCCTAAGAAATCGCTTAGGGTCCTGCTCATGCACTCTCTACGCACCCTTTTAGACTATTCGTTGAATGGACTAAACGCTTTTTGATAATGTACACACGGCCACAGAATAAATAATAGTACAAGACACGGCCAAGGACATAAGAATACACCTTTACATTCATCTATCAAGATAATAATTGCATAGTCCGAGGAGCAGACAACTTCGATTTTAACGGCGTTTTTTTGCGTAGAGAATTTAACGATTCGCGTCGATTCGGCGTCAGTGTACCTTGACACTTGGATTTCGGTGCCACAATTGTAACTTGTTTCTATTTTTATTTATCCTACTTTAACAGTATCTGAATAATCTTTCTACAGGGCTGATTATTTAATAAGCTCAGAGTTAGAGCACCTAACATTTAATCCCTATGCCTAAGTAGGTACTAACTAAAAAATTGCAACGGAAAAGACCACCTGCCACCAAATCCCTTCGGATAATTCCCTCCCCCCGCCGGCCAGCGGAGGCGGTTATGTCGGGCTTGAACCGACTAAAACCGCACGCCGTCTCGGGTCTTAAGACCAGGGTGTAAGGTTGCCCATAGAGCATATCCCTCGCACCCCGACTGACCCAGGGCCATCTCCGGTTTTCGAGATGTCCCTCTCGGGTTTGGGAAACACGGTGTCCCTGTCTTGCCCCGGTTTGGGTAAGGGGCGCTAGTCGCGGTTTAGATATATTATGAGAAATTACGTAGGTCTTCCCCGGACGTCGATAGACGCCGAAGAACGTTCCAATGAACGCGTAGTCTACTTCACGTACAACAGCCTCTCTTCTCCTAACGGGATCTGACCAAACAGGACGCAGTTAATGTTCTACAGCGTCGGGTGGGGAGCAGATGGTGCTAAGGACTCGAACTTATCACTTTGGATGACAGTTTTTTTTTCTACCTATTTTGAAGTACTCTTGAAATTGCAGTCCCAGGAGCTTTGGACTCCAGGGTCTGCTTACTTTTCCTAGTTTTGGTTTGACTTAAACAGCTTTTATGGGAGCGACTGCATTCGGAAGTCCCGACTCCGAGAGGAAAAACCTACTCCAGAGCCTCGTCCATTATTTAGTAGATGCACAGACGTACAGGTGAGGTTGATTTGAGCCTCAAGGCTGTTAGTAGGACATTGTATACCTAGTATTTGTTGCATTATCAATAGCCTAATGGAGTACGTAACGGACTGCTGAGACGAGGTCTCGAGTTCGATCCCCAGTCGCCCCGGGCACACTCCACTTTTCGGTAGTTATGTGTGCTTTCATCATCATATCAGCCGTAGGAAGTCCACTGCCGAACTTGGCCTCGCCGTTACTTCCATTTTGACCGGTCTGTAGCGGCCTGCATCCACCGAGTCCCTGCGCTCTTTGTTAGGTCGTCTGACAACCTTGTGTTGGCCGTCAGAGTCATCAGGGGGTATCGCACGATCTCCGTCGAGGCGGCATGTCTCCTAGCCGGGACCGCTCCATGGGACCTGGAAGCGAGAGCCCTTGCGCTGCTGTACCAGTGGCGCAAGGAGGCGCTGGAGCGGGGCCATAGGCCGGAGCCCCGAGAAATCAGGGCTCAGCGGTCCCAGCTCCACCGGGAACTCATGGAGACATGGAGGGTGCGACTTGAGCACCCAAAGTGGGGGGAATCCACCATTGTGGCGGTGAGACCGATCATGAAGGAGTGGTTGGAGAGGGACCATGGGGACCTCTCCTACCGGATGTGCCAGATGGTTACCGGACACGGTTGTTTCGGTAAGTATCTGTGGCGCATCCACCGGGAGACAACGCCGCAGTGCCAGCACTGCGAGGATCCTGGCGAAGACACGGCGCTCCACACGTTGGTGGAGTGCCCTGCGTGGGCGAGTCAACGCCGGGATCTCGTTGCGGTCCTGGGCGTGGACGTTCTCTCGTTGGAGACCATGGTGAGGGCCGTGGTCTCCGACGGGAGCAAGTGGCACGCCGCCGCCTCTTTCTGCGAGCAGGTAATGCGCGCGAAAGAGACGACGGAGAGGGAGCGGGAGAGAACCCTGCCCCCCCGAGTTTCGCAGTCTACGGCGAGGACGCCGCAGACTCATCTACGCCCGGACTACCGACCTCCATGATCGGAGCCTGAGGACGGCAGTTGGCCGAGTCGCCGTCCTTACAGAAGCAGGCCGTGGCGGAGGCGTGTCGTGTGTGCCCTACACACGCCTGCCAACTCACCGAAGCGGGATAAAACCCGACCCCACCAGGCGAGGCTGCGGTGGCGGCCAAAGTCCGCCGGCAACCCTGGGGTTATCCTTTCGAGGGCTTACCCGGGGTGCCCGGCAACGGACACTTGAGGAGGACACCGTGCGGTTTTAGTCGAGACACGACATAATGACGGATACCCATATCCGAAGGGATTCCCGCACGTAAAAAAAAAAAAAAAAAACGCTGCGCTTGCCGTTACGTGGTCTCCACTCACGAACCTTTCTGTGTGCTTTAATAAATGTTAATTATCGCTCGCTAAATAATGTGCCCGGTAGATGGCAATAGGCTCGCCCCTATTACATTGGGAACTTAACAGACCTGGCGCATCGTGGGAGTGTAACAGACCTCAGCCTACCCCTTCAGGGATACAGGCGTGTGAAGTTGTTTCATATCAAATTCATTCACTATCAAAAACATCTCAATAGTTGCATGTAAGAAATTACGACTGGAACTAATAAAAATTATACTCAGAAACGACATGGGCCATTCTAAGTAGAGAGGGCATTAAGTCTATCAGTATACCTCCTATAAGGTTTCAGAATTCAATTACGTCCAATGAACATAGTTTAAATATACCCAACACTTTTGTTATCGTACACATAAAAGACTTGGGAGACGATTTTATTGCTTTAACACGAATTCAGTCCTTATCTCAATAGACATAAGGGTGCCATAAAATAGATACTGTTTACGGTTTCGTCTGATTCCGGCCTTTCATGGGCGATGCTGTGATTTACGAGTCAGGCTAAGTTAGGCTGAATTTGTAATAAAAAAAGTACAGAGAAGGAAATAATGGATCATTTCACTAACACATAAAACGAAGTATATGGTGTATCTTGAAGTCAATATATATACAAAAATCAGTAGTTAATAAAAAAAATCATCAGGCGAGGCGAAGTCAAATTGACGTGTCCAAAATATATAAAAAAAAAAAACAAGCACATAATTATTCATTATTAATAAACTAGTTGATCCGACGCGGCTTCGTACGGCTTTTTTTAAAACATCCGGCTTGTAGCATTGCAATCAGCGATGCCACCTAACCGTCCAGTAATTCTGATGAACGGTACGGCAGTGCATAATATACAAACAAACATTGAGTTATTGTTATGTACATACCTCTATTGAGATTCGTCTTATTCCTTTGATCTATTATTATTGTGCAAATACAACGTGAAATTTTAAATTTGGTTTCCCCTTTCAAGGGGAGCAAGTTGTAGTTTGGCAAGTTGCCAGCATGTTTATTTAATTTTTCTACACAAATTCTGATTGTTTTTAAGGGTGGTATTAAAATTCCTTTGTATGTTGCTGTTAACGACTTGGGTGTGTGTTGGGTAACCTCCTCGAGTGTCGCTCCGATTCCGATCCCGCTGCAGTCCGGGGGGAACGGAATCGGAGCGGCCGGTACACCCTGGGCGGCGGTCAATGGCTTCCCCTTCACCCCTTCATAGGGTTGGCATTGATCGTCGGCCAATACCCAACGTGGCGGGAACACATCGCTCTCCGTACTCCTCTGCTTTCAGAGGAGACAGGATGAGCGATGCTGTTAGTGGTGAGATGGCCCAGGGTCAGTCGGGGTGCGAGGGATATGCTCTATGGGTAACCTTACACCCCGGCGTCTGAAGACCCGAGACGGCGTGCGGTTTTAGTCGGTGCAAGCCCGACATAACCGCCCCCGCTGGCACGCGGGGGGGTATCCGAAGGGATTTCCGCACGATAAAAAAAAAAAAAAAAAAAAAAAGGTACCAGCAGAAGCAGGCCGGGACGGTGTGGCGACTAGCGCCCCTCCCCCGAACCGGGGCAAGACGGGGACACCGTGGTTCCCACCCGAGGGGGCCATCTCGAAACCGGAGATGGCCCATGGTCAGTCGGGGTGCGAGGGATATGCTCTATGGGCAACCTTACACCCGGCGTTTGTAGACCCGAGACGGCGTTTGGTTTTAGTCGTTTCAAGCCCGACATAACCGCCCCCGCTGACAGGCGGGGGGTATCCGAAGGGATTTCCACACGAAACAAAAAAGGTACATAGGTACCCGAATTTTTTCAGCCTTTTTTTTTCGTGCTGACAGTTTTTAATGACGATGCGGATTGCAGTTGCTATGCTATGATCTATAAAAGTAGTTTTTATCAAATTCTTCTATTAACCGACTACAAAAAAGAAGGAAAGTTCTCAATTCGTCGGAATCTTTTATTAGAATTCGCACATTATTAAACTTAATTCTATGAAGAAATCACAATTGCACGCTTACAGTAAAGCAAAAATGGAAAAAAATAAGGATTGTCGTGACCATCAAACTGAGAATATCTGATCTCAGCTGATCTATCAAATGAAACTAAAACTGAGTAACCTAACCTGCAAGCCGGGTACAATGGCTGATTGAAAGAAAGAAATAAAGAAATAAACTTTTATTTGGTGCAAGTAAGTCACATTAATTACTTATTACCAGTACATATTCATTTAATATATTTATATTAATGTGTGCCTAACGGTTGCATCAGATAGGTGTCCAGTCAGCATATGCCAGGATTCAGAATGAACCTTGGCTCTGGTTTTCGACTTGAACCCAGATGAAGACGACGATGATTGACGGACGAGGCTCTGGCGCAGGCTTTCTCTCGGAATTGGAAGATCTGACGGTAGTCGCTACAAAAAAGCGCTGCAAAGTCAAGCGGGAACAACGCTTAAGTAAAGATGACAGGTAGATGGTCCAGAGTCAGCCGGGATGCGAGACAATTGTCTTATTGGACCCTTAAACCTTACACGTATGTGACCCCAGACGGCAGTGTACGGTAATAATCGGTCTGACATAACCACCCCCAATGGCTTGCCGGAGTATAGAAGGGAGATTTCTGCACTAAAAAGAAAACGGTAGGTAGGTACTTACACTTTGGGGTGTGTGTTGGGTAACCTCCTCGAGTGTCGCTCCGATTCCGATCCCGCTGCAGTCCGGGGGGTACGGAATCGGAGCGGCCGGTACACCCTGGGCGGCGGTCAATGGCTTCCCCTTCACCCCTTCATAGGGTTGGCATTGATCGTCGGCCAATACCCAACATGGCGGGAACACATCCTTACAACCTTACACCCCGGCGTCTGAAGACCCGAGACGGCGTGCGGTTTTAGTCGGTGCAAGCACGACATAACCGCCCCCGCTGGCCGGCGGGGGGGTTTCCGAAGGGATTTCCGCACGATAAAAAAAAAAAAAAAAAAAAAAGGTACTTACACTTTCAATGAGCTGCTGTTTCTCCTGCAGCTGTAACTCTTGGTGACGTAACGTCGCTCGTTGTTTCTCTGCTGTACTGCTCAGTCTGGATAGGACCTCTTGGTCGTGTTCACGGGCTGGCGATGGTGGTGCACTGCTTCCTATGGAGAAGGAAGTTTACATCAATTTTGATATACTTAAAACAAACTCAGGTTAGTGATGACCGGGATAAACTCAAACTGAACAAAACAAAAAAACTGATTTTCATCATTCAATTACATTTTTGAGCATTTTTTATGCTTACTTACTTGTACGGGTTCAAGTCTTAGATGTTTTGATTTTCATCATCTTTTAATTTTTAGATTTGTCTCCGCCTATAATAGGGGGCGAGCCTATTGCCATTACCGGGCACATTATTAAGCGAGCGATAATTAACATTTATTAATGCACACATAACTACGAAAAGTCAGAGGTGTGGGCCCGGGGCGACTGGGGATCGAACTCGAGACCTCGTCTCAGCAGTCCGTTACGTCCGCCACTGGGCTATCGCCGCTCATATGAGACATTCATTAAATAAATTCAGCTGATAAGGTAACCAACATAACTTGATCCTAAGGCGGAACGAATATTGCCGGGTCAGCTAATTTGGATATAATATTAGTGGATTAGTGGGAAGCTCCGGCATATATTCGCGTCCGAAATACTTCAATGTCTCAAGACGAAAGTCTTTGACCAGTGTGTGTTGCCAGTTATGACATATGGAAGCGAGACGTGGTCATTTACTATGGGTCTCATAAGAAGGCTCAAGGTCACCCAGCGAGCAATGGAGAGAGCTATGCTCGGTATTTCCCTGCTCGATCGAATCAGAACTGATGAGATCCGCAGAATTAAAGAAACCGACATCGCTCGAAGGATTGCATCGTTGAAGTGGCAGTGGGCGGGACACATAGTGCGGAGAACCGATGACCGCTGGGGCGGAAAGGTCTCGAATGGTGACCGCGTACCGGACGACGTTCCGTGGGCAGGCCCCCTACAAGGTGGACCAACGATCTAGCCAAGGTCGCGGGAAGCCGCTGGATGCGGGCAGCGCAGGACCGATCGTTGTGGAGATCCTTGGGGGAGGCCTATGCCCAGCAGTGGGCGTCGTTTGGCTGACATGATGATGATATTGGAATCCTATAGGTATGGACAGAACACAAGGTTATTTTAGCTACGAGCTTCTGTACGCTGAAGGTAAGTACTTCCCCAGTGGGCTGGCCCAGTACTCCTTATAACAAAGTCCTTCGCCGCGTCTCTATCTGTACGCGATAAACACAAAAACCCCTGCACCGACTTTCATGCTGTTTTGACCAATGGATAGAGTGGTTCTCGAGGAAGGTTTTAGTATATTATTTGTCAAGCTTTTGTATAAATTGGCTAAATGAATTGTTAGAGGTGTCGGATAAAATAAACCGTCTGGGCGCTTTCAACGAAAACGCTGCCTAGTCTTTCAGATAATGTAACAAAATGATTTATGGTGGAATTGTGTATCTTAATGTAGGTTGTGGTGGTGGAATAAGCCCCATGGGTAGCGGCAACGGAATCAGAATTCCACGCGGGTGAAGCCGCGGACAACAGATAGTTTTATACTATTATAAAATTGTGAACTCCTTGTGTCTGTATACCTATGAAATTGCAGAAATTTTCTTACAAATTCATGAGTTCGTTATTCCTGTAATTTAATAGTTATTTCCATTATTTATATTTTGTTTGAAAGTTGATTTCAAGATTTTACAACTCTGTATTAAATTTTGTTTTATTGGCCGCTTGATAAATTAATTCGATCTTCAAAAACAGTACTTCTTATAAATTTCGTATTACTTAACAGCTGTCACTTTTCAGAAATGTAATAAAAGTTGCTGTTTGTAAGCTTAATGTTGTCTCATTCATACACAAAAAAAAACATAAAATTTGGATTAGTCATTCCTAAAAAAAATGCAAAAGTGTTAGTACTGAAAATTGGGTTTCCTCAAATTTCTTCAAGAAAAACGGCAATTTCATATGTAACGACCTAATATTAGAAAATGAAACAAGGTTATTATACTCATTCATTATTAACTAATCGGAATTTAATAGTGTTCAAATTGCTATGTTCAGCGTTCACGATTTGGACCGATTCCAACATCAGAGTAGTCTTCGTTAAATTGACTGTCACGTTAAATCAGTTTCTTTTTGGTATACTCACAAGAAAATGATAATATGGATACTTGTATGAAATAACAAGTACGACGAAGTTTTATATGTGATGATTGTCAATTACTTAATTTATTATCAGTGCTTGGGTTAATAATTCAAAATGAATGTGAACAATAAAATAACAACCGATGTAATTTACAAGAATCTTTTAATATTCTTTACTTAATAACTTAACTAACCTATTTCTTTCAGTATTTTTCGAATTGTTGAATTAGATTCTTCAGGTTTGATTTCATATAAATTTAGTAAAGCCCTAGTGATGGGGTCCACGCGAAAATCAATTCAAATTTCAAAGCCATTTGCATAATGCAAATAATCTGCGTGAAAAATAAATATACCAAGTCAATACTTCTGTTTGGTCCATTTAAGTAGTTTTAATTGCCAAAAATATTACTATTGACGATATCCCTTCGTGAAGTACGAGTTTGTTTGCGTCCCTATGCTCTCAAATTCACCCCTGACTACAATCGATTGTACTTTAATCGAACCGTCGCCGTCGTGTCAATGCATCAGGTAAACAAGAGGTAGATACCATATAAATTGAAATTATACGTCGGAACAAGTCCGAACAGAATTCGACCAGTTTTGTAGAGCGCTCTCTATATCGTACAGCTCATACCGCAAGCTTAAAGACGAGCTCTGTGGCGCAGCGGTAGTGCATTCGACAGCTAAGTAGGAAGTCGCATTTTCGATTCCCGCTCAGCGCAAATATTTGTATGTATGATTATATCTATTTGCATTGGTCTGGGTGTTTCTATGTATAATATGTATGTGTTTACAAAAGAAAATGTAGCTAACTATCCGCTATCCGAGTTCTAGAAGAACTCATAACACAAGTTTTTTAATCTTACTTTGGGTCTAGATAGCGCTGAGTAGAATGTCGTAGAAAATTGATTTATTTATATAATTTTATAACTAGTGACCCCGTGAGATGATTTTATAAGGTTGTCAGAAAGTTAAACTTAATTGTATTTATTTTTAATGTTGTTACATATATACGTCAACTGTGAACATTATACAAATTTTTCATAATACGTTTGACAATGGCGGTATAAACTTACCCCATTATGGGTGTGCGTGTTCCAAATGCATGGTAGTGTGTGTAATATTCTATTAATTGATTTAATAAATTTTTTTTAGGCATAATTTACTATGCCAAATCTCACACTCCTCCGCCCGCGCAATTTTCGTAAAAAGGGATGTAACGTTTTCCCTTCACATGTCATATTAATATATAGATTTAAACCGAAAATAGGTGTACAAGGCTCTATCAACACCTTCGTACCCAAAATCCAAACAAAAGACAGCGCAGAGTTTCCTCTCGGGGTTAGAAAGTCAGACGGCAGTCACTCTCGAAAAAGTTCGAATCTAAAAAAAGACCTCACGAAGGAGATGGCGGAGCGCGCCCGGGAGAGGCTCAGAACTCTCCCGGCCCGCCGAGCCCGCAACATCCTCGCCGCGCGTCGCAGGCGACTCAGGCGCCGGAGGTCGCTTAACGACCTCCGTCCTCCATGAGCGCAGGCCTGAGGGTGGCAGGTGAGGCCGCCTGTCACCCCAGCAGAAGCAGGCCGGGACGGTGGGGCGACTAGCGCCCCTCCCCCAAACGGGGCAAGACGGGGACACCGTGGTTCCCAAACCCGAGGGGGCCATCTCGTAACCGGAGATGGCCCAGGGTCAGTCGGGGTGCGAGGGATATGCTATATGGGCAACCTTACACCCCGGCGTATGTAGACCCGAGACGGCGTGCGGTTTTAGTCGGTTCAAGCCCGACATAACCGCCCCCGCTGGCCGGCGGGGGGGTATTTCAGGGGATTTCCGCACGAAAAAAAAGGGTACTGTGTTTTCAAAAATGTCGAATATTCCGACGCTGGCTTAAATAAAGGATTGGCTGGATTGAAGGCTGGCCCTGAATATTGTGTTGGTATGACTAGACGGTTGGTATCTGGAATGTTCACAAATTACCCTAATAACCAGGTCTATATGGCACATTCCATCAATCATAGTGAGCTGTAAGATAAAACGCTTCTATTATAAACGGCTGAGTCACCTAATACAACAATGAAAGAGACTGGCTGCTGCACGAGGTTTTACTCGTGGATAATTAAGTTGCATTTCAAACAAATGATACTCCTCCGAGACCGTTTGACCAATCTCGACCAAATTTGCCACGGTGATCAAGTAGACATTACTGAGTGTCGTAAGGGGTCGAATGTCCAGATCGGTCTTACCATCGAGGAATAATCACCGAAAAACCAAATCAATGGAAAAAGTCGACCGGTCACGTTGACCTATTGTTGGATAGGCATATCTCGCTACGCTTAAGTTTGGGTTGATTGCCAAGCTGGCACCCGTCCTAGTTTATTTGACAAACAAAGTATCGTATTAAGCTAGGTTATCTCTGCCACATTCTATCATCGCACCGCTCGCCACTGACAGGGATTTCATCCCCACATGTTGAAACCGGCAACGGTGCGTACAGAGAGGTATGAAAGAAACTTAATTCCGCGTACGCTCAAACTGTGGTATGATATCCCTGCTCTGGTTTTCCCAAGCGACTTCAATATGGGGTTCTTCAAGAAGGGCATTAGAAGGTTTCTACAGGGTCCACGGTAACCGCTTCCCATCAGGTGGGCCGTGTCTGCCACCTATGCGGTATAAAAAAATCTCTTCTGTTGTAGTCTCTTGTGTTGTTTGTAAAGTATATTTATTTTGATGCAATAAACGTTAATAATATTATACTTATGATGAAAGATGTTTTCCTCTGCCTACCCCAATGGGACAGATGCGTGACTATGTGTATGAATGTAACTTCATTTACAATACACTTATATTATCGAGCCCCACCCCGAGATTTTCGGGGGGGAAAAGCCAACCTCACCTGCAAGCCGGGTACACCTGCTGAATGTCGAAAGAGGCTCTGTGATCGTGGGGTTAGGCGATAGTCTCAAAAAGCATTCGCATACCGAAACAATGAAGCTGTATTGAAATAAAACTATTTTTAACGGATTGTATCGCGATTTATTTGATGTTATTTTATATTTTACATTGATTCCTTGATTGATGATTTACATTGAACGTCGGGATCAATGTAAAATATAAAATAACATCAAATAAATCGCGATAGAATCCGTTTAAAATAGTTTTATTTCAATGTGGGACATTCGCGTAAACTTCCGGCTATATCACAATGAAGCTGTAATTTATTTACAATTTACTTTGATAACCAGGCACCGCCGAAAAAGCCAACCTCACCTGCAAGCCGGTTCACCTGATGAATGTCGAACGAGGCTCTGAGATCCTGAGGTTAGCCGACAGTCTCAAAAAGCATTCGCATACCGAAACACAAAAGCTGTAATTCATTTACAATTTACAATACACTTTGATTATCAGGCCCCGCCGAAAAAGCCAACCTCACCTGCAAGCCGGTTCACCTGCTGAATGTCGAAAGAGGCTCTCTAATCCTGAGGTTAGGCAGTCTCAAAAAGCATTCGCATACCGCAACAAGGAAGCTGTTATTCATTCACAATTTACAATACACTTTGATAACCAGGCACCGCCGAAAAAGCCAACCTCACCTGCGAGCCGGTTCACCTGATGAATGTCGAACGAGGCTCTGTGATCCTGGGGTTAGCCGACAGTCTCAAAAAGCATTCGCATACCGAAACAAGGAAGCTGTAATAGGCAGCTCTCAATACACCAATCAAAATACGTTTGTTTTCTATACTTTTTGTTGTGATGACATAATAACTTATTGTATGACATCATGTCTCCTCTTATTATGCAGGTAGGTAAGCACCTAATATACTTATTACCTACTTCAATATCAAGAATGAATCACATTTTATTCACGTTGATTTAATCAACGTTCAAATGTCTTACCTACCTAAATAAATGTAACCGAATCTTACAAGTCAGATTGAACCGTGGTCTCCCCGTGGCCATGGCTGCTGAAAAGCAACCGAAACGTCGGGATCAAAGTAAAATATAGAATAACATCAAAATAAATCGCGAAAGAATCCGTTAAAAATAGTCTGTTTTATTTCAATGTAGTACCTTTTTTTTCGTGCGGAAATCCCTTCGGATACCCCCCGCCGGCCAGCGGGGGCGGTTATGTCGGGCTTGAACTGACTAAAACCGCAAGCCGTCTCGGGTCTACAGACGCCGGGGTGTAAGGTTGCCCATAGAGCATATCCCTCGCACCCCGACTGACCCTGGGCCATCTCCGGTTTCGAGATAAATCTAGATCCGTTCAGCCGTTCCGCCATAATTGAGTAACAAACATACATTTATCCAGCAATCCAAAATTTTGTATTTATAAATTTTCTTCTTTCGTGTGAAAGATCCACTTTTTTTTTAAATATATCGAGATGGCATAAAATCTCGATCGTACTATCAGTGACTTTGTTGAGGTCGTCTTTAGTGTAGGAGTCTACTATTATTAAAAGCTAGTAAGATTATAGGAAAAAAAAAATCTTTAAATAGACAGTGGTTGTAACATTATTGTAAGTAGTAGTAGTATTAATTAATTTTTATATTTTTTTTCAACTTAAACAAATAATGTTCTGCTCACTTTTTATAGGTATCCTTGTATTCTATGTCTATAAGTGAGGACTTATAATTGGCTGACCAATGTTAAACTTATTATTTAAACTTGTGTAATTAGCTGTAAGTCTTCCATGCTTCAAAATTAAATAAATAAATAAATAAATTATTAAGCCGAAATAAATAGAAAAATAATACAAATTATGAAAATTTATGCGTTTAATTTATTTTGGCTTTGCGTGGAGGATCAGTCAACATTCATACACTGGCGCCGGAAACACAGACGAAAAAGACCTTCGAAAATAAGTTTAACCTTTTGAATGCCATTCAAAAGGTTAAACTTATTTTCGAAGGTCTTTTTCGTCTGTGTTTTGCATACTAACCTTTAATATAAAGTAAATTATAGGCCAAAATAAGTAATATAAAAAATGATTAGGGTTAAAGTAGCATGTTATTTTTGGAGGCCAGATTTTGATTACCATATTTTTATTACGTATTCTATCTACTGATAAAAATATAAGGTTGTATACGATTTAGCTCAGGATTCATGTCCATCTAAAAGTTGCCTGTAAGATATTGCTTTTAGCGATAAGGCCGCCATTTGTACGTATGTCAATTGAGTTTTTCATATACCTATGCATGTTCTGATTGGTGTACAATAAAGTTTATATCAATATGATTTTTTTTTTTTGAAAGTTGACGATTAAAATATTCAACTATTTCTATAGTATTCCAGGTCTGTATACAATAACAGGAAATCTAGTTAGACCGAAAAGTACTTCAATACATTTTCTATGTAATATCTAAAGTACCAAATTAATAGACCGCACTAAAGACTAGATTTGGATGTATGATGGCCGCCCAAGATCTTCAGAGCCTAAATCAAACTCACCTGTGAGTTGGTACAACTTTTTTGTTCTTCAAGGGGGAATCCCAAGTATACGCGAGCTGGTAGATATGCTGATAAACTAAAAAGTTGGCTCTCGAGGTTGGGAGGTCACATGGTAATCGATCCCGTAATTTGGATGTTATGTATGTGCATCATGTATAATCATGTAGGTAGGTATTGAATTGAAAAGAATTGAAAAGAGGCGATAGCCTAGTGGCTTACGTAACAGACTGCTTAGACGAGGTCTCGAGTTCGATCTAAAGTCGCCCCGGGCACACACCTCTGACTTTTCGTAGTTATGTGTGCATGAATAAATGTTAATTATCGTCCGCTTAATAATGTGCCCGGTAGATGGCAATAGGCTCGCCCCCTATTACATTGGGACCTTAACATAACTGGCGAATCGTGGGTGTGTAATACACCTCTGCCCACCCCTTCGGGGATACAGGCGTGAAGTTATGTTATGTTAGGTATTGATTTATTTCAAACGTCTGTCATAGTTTCGTTAATGGCAGTCGCAATCTATGTTTACATGTGCCTACGTGTTTTATTGTGCACCGCACTTAAATAACCTACGAATACTACAATGGAAAGGAGGAGAAACTTTAGGAGAGCGTAAATTTTGAATGGATGGACTTGCAGGTGAGTTGAAAGCGAGCTTTGTAATCGCCGAACACCGTCCCGACACACCTTTTTTTTTTTTTTTTTTTATCGTGCGGAAATACCTTCGGATACCCCCCCGCCGGCCAGCGGGGGCGGTTATGTCGGGCTTGCACCGACTAAAACCGCACGCCGTCTCGGGTCTTCAGACGCCGGGGTGTAAGGTTACCCATAGAGCATATCCCTCGCACCCCGGCTGACCCTGGGACATCTCACCACTAACAGCATCGCTCATCCTGTCTCCTCTGAAATCAGAGGAGTACGGAGAGCGATGTGTTCCCGCCACGTTGGGTATTGGCCGACGATCAATGCCAACCCTATGAAGGGGTGAAGGGGAAGCCATTGACCGCCGCCCAGGGTGTACCGGCCGCTCCGATTCCGTTCCCCTCGGACTGCAGCGGGATCGGAATCGGAGCGACACTCGAGGAGGTTACCCAACACACACCCCCGTCCCGACACACCTGACGCCAAAAACGATAGCATTATCAGAGGCAGCGTTTTCAGTGCTTGAAAATTCCGATAAACATTGTGTTATACTATGTCTTCATTCATGTATTACCGCCTTTACTCCCAGAGCTTTGTCAACCCTACTTGCCAGTAGGAAGCCGACACTATGGCCTACAAACGTAGTGACTTAGTAGTACAAAAAACTACAGAATATGTATTGTCACACATACGTAACAAAACAATGATGTATTTACTTCAGAGCCTCTGTGACATCATCGTCACTAAATTAACACCAGCACTATTGTTACTTAATATTGTGATTGTGTCGTATTTAGAAATGTAACTCGTGTAGAACAGAGTTTCTCAAAGTTAAAGTTTCGCGTACCCCTATAAATCCTTGTACGGCTTAATAGGGCTATTATATATAATATAATGCTGAATTCGCGTAGAGGAGTAGTTGAATACGCGTACAGGGTACAATGCATTGCTGGTTTATGAACGCGTAGTTGAGTGTCGGCCAACCCGTATCCGCTATAGAGCTAACTGGCGACGACTCGCTGCAATGCGAGAGTCGACACGCGTACTCAAATTATATACGCGTAGATACGGACTATCGTTCATGTGCACGCGTAACCGACTGCGTATATTGGAACGCTTAGTGCGCACAAGGCTTTAGACATTAACATATTAACATAACTTAACGCCTGCATTCCCGAAGGGGTAGGCAGTGGTGTATTACACACCCACGATTCGTCAGTTAAGCTTTAAACTTTCAAAGAATTAACATTCGTTGGAAAAACCGGTCAAATTCGAGTCAACGCCATAAAATACTGGATTGAGGGACAAATTTAACGTTGCTGTTGGAAATCTGTTACACTGCCATAGGTCCCAAACTCCCCGGATACCCCCCCGCCGGCAAGCCAGGGTGGTTATGTCGGATTTGATCCGACTACTCCTAGAGTGGAGACGGCAGGTGAGACACGATTTTGCTCATTTTCTACAATAATTCAGATTCAGTCTTCAGTCCATTCCTTTATTTCATCATTGCCAGATGTGAAAACCCAGTCACATAAGTTGTCACGAAGTGCAAACGTAATTTCGCCGCTCTAAAAAGCTCTGGATATTCTTCCGGTATTACTATCCTAAGAATCAATTTCAAACCGTCATCATTATGTAAATTTTGTCGCGTACTCCCTAAAATCAACTGGCGTACCCTAAGTGTACACACTTTGAGAAACCTTGATGTAGAAGAATCGAGGCTACAGATTTTCTCTTACTACGCTACTCGCTGCGTAACTGTGGGGAAATGCGAATGTTTTATTATGGGAAACCGACAAGTTTTAGGTTAAATTCGTTAGTCAGAACTTAACAGTTTGTTTGAAGATATTAATCAGATAAGTTCACATACACCAGTAAAGTTATTAATATTATACAAATATTATTTCAATGATCAAGTGAAGTTTTACCGTTAGTGTTGAATAAATATTTCATTATATATAATTCCCATTCAACATTAACTTATTACTTGTATAATAGACCCGCGTGATGTAGGTACTAATCCCGTGCCCTAACCCCTTAAGAACCTATTCCCGGGAAAAAAAATCCCTACGTGCTATTCCAGATTCATAATCCTTAATTTATTTCGGTAGTGTAGGGAGGGGCACATAAAGCAATTTTAACCAGACTACGTCGCATAACTGTAGGTTATGTCCGTAGTATGGTTATGTGTTGCCAGTCTATGTATGTATTTACGTACGTTCCACTGTACCTCCTAAGATACTGAACTGATAGTGATGAATGAGGTGTCCATCGTATCATTATCATGCTCTGAGTGCAATAGGCTACATTTTACATCAACAAAACGGATGTTAGATTCAAAAATGTGGGCTTATACTCTTATAATTAAACATATATACCTTTTTTCTTTTCTTGCGGAAATCCCTTCGGATACCCCCCCCCCCCGAACGAAGTTCTTGACTTGCAAATCACGTTTTATTAGTCGGTGTCTGTTATAGATTTAGATCGGAAAAAGAGAACATCTAGGACGGGAGTTGAACCCGCGACCAGTCCCTTACAGGGGGAACGCTCTGACCAGCTGAGCTACCTAGCTACCGTTCAAAGTTGAGCGCATGACTGAAATACAATATGCATAAAAGCATTTTGCGTACAAAGGGATGCTTTGCTAAAAATGTCGTATTGCTCTCGTTGTCATCAATTTTTTTACAATGGCGTCCCTGTAGGATTATATTGCAGTATTTATCGGAAATGTTTCCTTCTAAAGGTCGACATTTCAATTGGATATACAATACGGAATACATATTGTGGAAGCTATATATATACTGTCGACCGGCCCTCGTTTCGGTAGTTTTATTTACGAAAAATGGTATAGGGCTGTTATTATGAACATAGAGCCTATAAAATAGTATCCGGTTGACGGTGATAGGCCCTAATTACGTATGTCCGAAAAATATAACTAAATTTATAAAATATTGTATAACTATATAAAATACTAGCTGCGCGGCCTGGCTACGTCCCGGTGCCATTATAGCACATTACCCGTGGACTTTCCATACATGATTTTATCATACAAACCTTGTAGCGACAATAACGAACACAAAAAAAAGGATTATCCAATTTGGTGCAGTCGTTCAAAAGTTATGCGCGTACATAGATTTCGGAAAACTCATCTATCGCGGCGAGTGTGATGGGCACTTTTGCACCGGGAACATTCAGGGGCGGGTTATTTTTAGACTAATAAAGATTGCGTCACTTATTTTTGTATTTGTGAAAGAAAATAAACTACTACTATTTGGAAGTAATTACACATAAAAAACATAAACTCACGCCTATGTCCCCGAAGGGGTAGGCAGAGGTGCTAGCACCCACATTTCGCCAGTTTATGTCTGGGTCCCAATCTAATAGGTGGCGAGCCTATTGCCATTAATCGGGCACTTATAAACCTGCGATAAATACACACATAACTTCGAAAAGCATCGACAAGTCATTGGTGTGTGCCATGGTAAAACCTGGGATCGAACCCGAGACCTCGTCTCAGCAGTCCATTACCCATACCACTGGGCTACCGCGGTTTTGAAAGTAATTTTTTGGAAGTAATTATAAGTACATAACATTAATATAGATATCAAATATACAAAGGAATAAAACGGTGGCTAGCAAAAACTAATTGAAAAGAACTGGTAAATACTCAGCAATAGGTACCTAATCACTCTTTGTGGGGCGACTAGCGCCCCTCCCCCAAACCGTGGCAAGACGACAAGGACACCGTGGTTCCCAAACCCGAGGGGGCCATCTCGAAACCAGAGATGGCCCAGGGTCAGTCGGGGTGCGAGGGATGTGCTCTATGGGCGACCTTACACCCCGGCGTCTGTAGACCCGAGACGGCGTGCGGTTTTAGTCGGTTCAAGCCCGACATAACCGCCCCCGCTGGCCGGCGGGAGGGTATCCGAAGGGATTTCCGCACGAAAAAAAAAACAAGTTGAATTCCTGAGACGAGCTCAGTCGAATACAAGGGATTTTCGATTTTGCGGTTTTTTTTTTGCGATTTTTTCTTGCAATGGTTCACCCCAGCACGAATCTATTACCGAAAACAGCAACTCGATAGCTCATCTCCTTCATACCCAAAACCGTGACAGAAAATTGGCAACGACCAGGACGTCGACGACGACGACGTCGACGACAACTCCATAGCAATAGGGCTTTTCTAAAGAAAATCCCTAAAAAAAGGTAATCACTCTTTATTGCAAATCTCTGTAATCAAAGACCCTATCTACAAAATACAACTACTACATAACATTACCCATTACCGGCTATAGAAAGGACATCATAAAAGCAATTTCTTTTCTATTGAACCGAGGGGTTAATGGAAAAGTCTTAATAGACAATCTCGTACACAACAGCCGGCTACTTACATTTCTGGAGGCGCCCTTTCTCCCACATTTTCTATAACCCGTTTGAAATCTTCGAGCGCTGAGTCATTTCTGTGAATCAACATCTGACAGGCGTAGTAATGATTCACGTATTCATGGTGGCAGAGTCAAGCAACAGTCATTTTGGCCGTTGCATGAATGGGCCGACTCGACCGGGGAAGCACCACCCTCTCACAGAATATCGACGCCAAGTAACAGTATTAAAAATGTTGCGTTCCGTTTGGTGAGTGAGAGTGCCGGAGCACAAACTCCTTTCCCATCCCATCCCAAACTCCTTTGCCATCCCCTCCCAAACTCCTTTCCTTTACAGGGTCGGCAGCGCGAGTGTGACGCCACTGGTGTTGCACACGTTCATAGGCCGCGGTAACTGCTTCCCATCAGGTGGGCCGTGTGCTTGTCTGCCACCTTAGTGGTATAAAAAAAAAAAAAAACTTGGAAATAAGTTTTCATGTAAAATATTTTAGTTGAAAGACAGTTTGTAAATTTGAAATGTTTTTATCCGTTTCGGTTAGGTAGATACTGTTTTAAACAGTACCTGGGTGACGGAGCTACGCTTGTGCGTTTTGTTTTTAACGCTATCTTGGAAAGTTCTGAGACAAGAATACCTTTTTTTTTTTCGTGCAGAAATCTCCTCGGGTACCCCCCGCCGGGCGGCGGTGGTTATGACGGGCTTGAACTAAAAAAAGGAGATATAAGAGGACCCCGGTGTCACCGGGAATTAAATTAAGAAGATGATGATGATGATAAAGACGCCGTGTGATTAAAGTCTACATTACAGCTTTTTCGTATCGTACGCAGAGATCACCACAAGACAAACACGGTTTTACCACACACAAAAAAGATTAAATAGATGTATAGATAGGTAGATTCTAGTAGATAGAGTTTTTTTTTCTTTGTATGTATTATATACAATGTTTGATCTATTTTAATATGGCATTGTTTTTCAGGTCACAGCAACGTTCAAAGTCAGAAGCCACACGCTTGGGAACTTAGTTTAAAATATATTGAATACTAGCTGACGCGGCAGACGTCGTACTGCCTCAATCGATAACAACTTCCATATTTCTTCACCTTTTAAACCTTCTCTGGACCTCCACAAATAATTCAAGACCAAAATTAGCCAAATCGGTCCAGCCCTTCCCGAGTCTTAGCGAGACTAACGAACAGCAATTCATTTTTATATATAAAGATTATTTTTTTTCGTACGGAAATCCCTTCGGATACCCCCCCCCCCCGCCGGCCAGCGGGGGCGGTCATGTCATGCTTGAACCGACTAAAACCAAACCAATTAGCAAAAAAAGCGGGTCAATGAACTTATTAATGAAAAACTATTACTTATGAGCATTAGTAGCTTTTTTTTTAACTTTATACATGTATACAAGAGTTTAGTTTTATTCAAGTTTGGATAAATTTAAAGTAATAAAATAAATAGAGATAAAATCAAGGTTTGCTGTGGAAAGTTAATTTAGCCGAGGACAAGGAAACAGCTAGCTCACCTACTACGCAAAATGGATGAATATAAAATATACCAATTTATAAAGATTTAGATCGGAAAAAGAGAACATCTAGGACGGGACTTGAACCCGCGACCAGTCCCTTACAGGCGGAATGCTCTGACCAACTGAGCCACCTAGACACGTCCCAGATATTCGAAATTCTCCGATATATCATATATGTCAAGGCCCGTCCGTAAGGTAAGTTCGTCCGTACTTCGCAAGAATTACGGTACATGGCTCCAACGTCGCCTTAAGACGTATATGATATATCGGAGAATTTCGAATATCTGGGACGTGTCTAGGTGGCTCAGTTGGTCAGAGCATTCCTCCTGTAAGGGACTGGTCGCGGGTTCAAGTCCCGTTCTAGATGTTCTCTTTTTCCGATCTAAATCTTTAGAAAAAAGTAAGCATACCAAATGCTTAAAAATTTAATTGAATTAATTAGGCGGAGTCATCAAAAAACAATGTTTAAAATGACTAAAGTTATTCATTGTTTACGTAGTTCGCAAGAATTACGGTAGATGGCTCCAACGTCGCCTTAAGACGTATATGATATATCGGAGAATTTCGAATATCTGGGACGTGTCTAGGTAGCTCAGTTGGTCAGAGCATTCCCCCTGTAAGGGACTGGTCGCGGGTTCAAGTCCCGTCTTAGATGTTCTCTTTTTCCGATCTAAATCTTTAGAAAAAAGTAAGCATACAAAATGCTTAAAAATTTAATTGAATATACCAATTTATGTATTAGTAACTTGTAGTGATCACTAAATCACTACCATGAAAATTATAAGAAAGTACCAAAAAGCGTTGGTAGTTTAGTGGTTAAGTAGTCGGGCTTACGATCGAGATGTCCCTGGTTCGAATCCTGGTCATTACACTATTAACGTAACCTGCCCCCCCCCCCCTCCAACACAAGTAATTTAGCTTAGCTGGAGGGGTTTACGGGAATACCAGTAATTTCGGTTAAAAACATAACTTCACGCCTGTATTCCCGAAGGGGTAGGCAGAGGTGTATTACACACCCACGGTTCGTCAGTTATGTTAAGGTCCCAATGTAATAGGGGGCGAGCCTATTGCCATCTACCGGGCACATTATTAAGCGAGCGATAATTATCATTTATTAATGCACACATAACTACGAAAAGTCAGAGGTGTGTGCCCGGGGCGACTGGGGATCGAACTCGAGACTTCGTCTCAGCAGTTCGTTACGTACGCCACTGGGCTATCGCCGCTTCTATATTTCTATATTCTAATTTCGGTTACTAGTATTTTTATTTATTACAGTGCCGGATCCTTTAAGCGGGGCGTGAAAAAGTAACTAATGAGGCCGTAAAGCTGAGAGCCAGACAGACTTACCGTCAACTATAAAAAATTATGTGATCATTACGAGGACACCGTGTGGTTTTAGTCGGTCCGATTCCTACACACCCATCTCATCGTTGGCACCGATGGGGTGGAGCCCGTGGGGGTTTCCACAGGCAAAAAAAAATATTATTTCAGTTTGTTTCTAATTAAAGGTGCCATTCCGAGACCAACCGCAGAGTAGAATACACACATATATTAGGTCGTTACATATGAAATTGCCGTTTTTCTTGAAGCAATTGGAGGAAACCCAATTTTCAGTACCTTTTTTTTTTTTTTTAGGAATGACAATTCCAACTTTTATGATTTTTTTGTGTATGAATGAGACAACATTAAACTAACAAACAGCAACTTTTATTACATTTTTGAAAAGTGACAGCTGTTAAGTAATACGAAATTTATCATCAAAATGGATAGCATTTAGGAAGTACTGTTTTTGAAGATCGAATTAATTTATCAAGCGGCCAATAAAAACAAAATTTAATACAGAGTTATAAAATCTTGAAATCAACTTTCAAACAAAATATAAATAATGGAAATAGCTATTAAATTACAGGAATCATGAACTAATGAATTTGTAAGAAAATTTCGGCAATTTCATAGGTAAAGACCTATTACATAGAAACCAGTAGTGTCGCTGCGGTCAAGTATTTCTATACGATCCGCCAGCGGTTGCGGTCTGCGGTCGGTCTCGAATTGCCATCTCAATTCTAACATAATTTCGGAATAAACGTATTCTTATTCTTCTTATTCATTCACTGAAGTAATTCCCTACATCCCACAGCGGCAAAAATAAATTTATATCTAAATAAATCGCGCGACTACAACGCCTTGCTATCAAGGTCGGGGCTCTCCTCAGGGAAACTTCTAGCGGTCGGTTTGGCATTTATCAGGAGAGTGGAATCGAAAATTATGTACTTCCGTTTTCTCTTTATATAGTGAACGACAGAAATACGGTGCGGGAACCAGTATTCATTTGTTTCAAACATGAAATAGATTACACATTATTTATTTGCCTTGAGTGGACTATATTGTTATCTATTGACACATTATTAATAAGGAACTTTGTTTGTGTGATTTAGAAATAAATTATACAAGACACCGATAGCGACTAGGCGCTAGAGGTTTCCGACTATTCAAAATCCGAGGACCGGATTCCTATTCCTGAGACCTGAAATAACTACAAAACACATCTTGCCACCAGGTGTGATGGTCCCATTCAGCTAATTCATTTCTTTTTTCTACTTCTTGCGATTGGTCTACGACAGCGACAATATACCAAGTTGTAGATAATCTCTTCACAAATATGAAACCGTTTGAAAAATCATCGTGGGGTATTTAAAACCTTTAATCGTTAAAAACCGTCAAAATGTATCAAAAACGGTTTTACACATACATACAAAAAACTTTGTTAAGTTCAAACAATTGAGTAGATCTACGGGAATTTGCGAAAATTTTTGTAGCTTTTGATGACCTTATAGTTTACTGTAAATTTTAATAAAATCGATTCCTTAATTTACGCGTAAAATTACTTTTGTACCATGGCCAAAATAAAGATTCTAAAGAACCTACGACGATTTAAAAAAAATAGCACGAAACAGTCTACGCATACGTGCGACGAATGTGACGAAATTATTTGTACCGTTGCGGTGTGGTACATACCTACATACATACATATACATAAATTCACGCCTGTATCCCCGAAGGGGTAGGCAGAGGTGTATTACACACCCACGATTCGCCAGTTATGTTAAAGTCCCAATGTAATAGGGGGCGAGCATATTGCCATCTACCGGGCACATTATTAAGCGAGCGATAATTACCATTTATTAATGCACACATAACTACGAAAAGTCAGAGGTGTGTGCCCGCGGCGACTGGGGATCGAACTCGAGACCTCGTCTCAGCAGTCCGTTACGTACGCCACTGGGCTATCGCCGCTTATACACAAGATGATGATGATGATGGTACATACAAGATACAAGCATTATATTGTATTAGGTTTAAAGTTTATTATTTCTGCATCATTTAATACTTGTCTCTCTCACACTAGTGACACCGTATTGGGGCGGCGTCTCAGCCTTGCAGAATAGTACTAAAGATGTAACGTCTCTATACAACTGCAAAAGTACGGGGGAGGGCTCCCAATGATTGCGGATGCATCGAGAGGGTCTAATACGTACTGTACAGAGCCATCGCAGAGATGAGAACAGTATAATTCGTACAAAAAAAAACCGCCCCCGACTTGAAAGTGTTCAAGACTACAAATGCACGATTGCGAAAAACCCTCCATAGTAATCCAATTTCGGTTTGATTGCGTTCAGGGGTCAGCAAGTGCATAGCCGGGCAGGGGATTGTGGTCGCAGCACTAGTGGGACCGGTGGGTGTCACGCGGTGCTGCGACGACAATCCTCTTCTGATGAGGCCGTCAAGCTGAGTGCCACCATTGTTAACATGGTACGTGTATGTAATGGTGACCCTCTTTCCTGAGACTTTGCCTTCAGCTTACCATCAGGCGAGGTGAAGTCAAATTGACGTGTCCTAAATATTAAAAAAAAGAAGTAAAATGGCGTCAAACCTTAGTATACAAAATAAACGTATTATAACTTGAATGGAATCTAAATCAGCGCAGGTTAATTAAATAAACCGCGCAACAATGCATGTATGCAACAGATAAATCCTTATTACAGTTGCAGTCACGAAACTCGAAGGTAGAACACGCTACAATAGTGGTTAGTGGTGTGGGCAAGTTAGTGCTTGCCCACTTCCAACTGAAATTATTATATGATGCCTGGTTTGACCTACATACGTGTATACTTTGAAAACTCGTAAGTACGAAAATTACGTATTTTCGCACTAGATTTTATAAGTCCCGACGCCAAAACGACCGGCTGTTATAAGTTTGCCGTGTCTGTCTGTGTGTGTGTGTGTCTGTCTATGGCATCGTAGCTCCTGAACGGATGAACCGATTTTGTTTTTTTTTTATTTGAAAGGTGAATTAGTCGGGAATTATGTTAGCTATGTTAGATGAAAATCGGTCCAATATGGCCGCCGCGCCGCCACGAAATGGCGGATTACATTTATTTTTTCACAACTTCCTCAATAAGGGTATCAAATGAAAGGGCTTGACTAGTAGAATAATATACACTAAAACAAATTTCAAATCCAAGATGGCCGCCACTACAAAATGGCGATTTACCTTCATTTTTTTTCACAACTTCCTCAATATGGGTATCAAATGAAAGGGCTTGAACAGTAGAATAATGTACACTATAACAGATTTCAAATCCAAAATGGCTGCCGCCAAAAAACGGCAATTTCCTTTTTTCACAACTCCCTCAATATGGATGCTTATTATATTAATTTTCATGCTGTTCTCACCAATGGAGAAAGTGGTTCTCGAGGAAGCGTTTTCGTTGCAAGTTTTTTTTTTTGAGACCTCTAACAAATATTATAATATTTTAACCAATTTATGCAAAAACTTGACAAATCATTTAGAATATGATTGTCGGAGGTGTCGGAAAAAAATAAACTAACGCTGCCTAAATAAACGCTTTGAGATATAACGAAATGATGTATGGTGGAATTGTGTATCTTATATAGCTTGTGGTGGTGGAATAGGGTCCCATGGGTAGCGGGAACGGGAAGAGAATTCCAAGCGGGTGAAGTCGCGGGCAACGGCTAGTGTTATATAAATAAAAAAAAATGTGTAAAGACTCATGTCTTCCTAAGATAGCTAATGCCCGCGGCTTCGCCGGCGCGGAGGTCGGTTATCGTTTGTGGTCATATCTCCGGTTCTACTTAACCAATTGCAATCAAATATAATTGCGGCAGAATGTAAGTCTGACCAAGACCTTTCTAATAGAAAAAACCGCATCAAAATCCGTACAGTAATGTCTGCGTCCACCGCGAACAAGCAGACAAGAATTCCGACAAAAATAAATATAAAAAAATAAATATTCTAGGACAAAGTACACAACGCCATCATCATCATCGCCAACCCAAACTAAGCAGAGCTTGTCATATGGGTTCTAGAATGCGGATAAACATACTTAAATACTTTTGTTTTGTAAATAAATACATATTATACATAGGAACACCCAGACCAATGCTAATATACATATTTGCACTGAGCGGGAATCGAACCCGCGACCTCTGGCTTAGCAGTCTAACGCATTACCGCTACGCCACAGAGGTCGTCGAAAAAAAATAATTATTGTGTTATGAATCGCTCATTTAACATAACCCAAGTATTTTTTTAATATCTCCAATGTACAGGCACAATTAATTTATAACCCCACCCGATGGTAAGCTAAACCAATAATGACCAATACCAAAATGGAACTGAGAAGCATCCTCAGTTACACGGCCTCGATAAATTTAAGCATTTCAGCGTCGGTAACTTCGTGGTGAAGGAGTCGGCGATAGCCCAGTTCGCCGACAGTTGTTTCTCCGTTGGACTGATCACCGACAGAACGTTTCGTTTTTGAGAGATTCGTCGATAGAACGTTTCACCTACTGATGTTTTGGCGACATAATGGTTCGCATTTGTTTGTTTCGACGACAGGACTTTTCAATTATGGAATATTCGCCGCCAGGTCGTTTCGTCTACGATGTTTCGACATGGCTTTTTCAGTATTTAACTACAAAGCCACCAAAAAGCTACAAGCTTGCTATCGAAATCCGGTACTTCTGGGTTAGGTTAGGTCACGGGGAGACTCATGTCTCAATGTAAAATATAAAATAACATCAAATAAACCGCGATAGAATCCGTTAAAATAGTTTTATTTCAATGTGTAACATTCGCGTAAATTTCCGACAATATTACTAGATCTCGTTCAAACCAAATTTTGGTGGAAGTTTACATGGTAATGTACATCATATATTTTTAGGGATTTTCTTTAGAAAAGCCCTATCTATTGCTATCAAGTTGTCGTCGTCGACGTCGCCGTTGCCAATTTTCTGTCACGGTTTTGGGTATGAAGGAGATGAGCTATCGAGTTGCTGTTTTCGGTAATAGTTTCGTGCTGGGGTGAACCATTGCAAGATAAAGAAAACATCGCAAAAAATTGCAAAAAAAAAAAACGCAAAATCGAAAATCCCTTGTATTCGGCTGAGCTCGTCTCAGGAATTCAACTTGTTTTTAGTTTTATCATTCTCTTATTTTAGAAGTTACAGGGGGGGGACACGCATTTTACCACTTTGGAGGTGTCTCTCGCGCTGACAATTCAGTTTAGAAAAAAATGATATTAGAAACCGCAATATCATTTTTGAAGACCTATCCATAGATACCACACTCGTATGGGTTTCATGAAAAAAAAAATTTGGGTTCCAGTTGTAAGATGGGGACCCCAAAAAATATTTTTATTTTTCTAATTTTGTGTGAAAATCTTAATGCGGTTCACAGAATACATCTACTTACCAAGTTTCAACAGCATAGTTCTTATAGTTTCGGAAAAAAGTGGCTGTGACATACGGACGGACAGACACACAGACATGACGAATCTATAAGTGTTCCGTTTTTTGCCATTTGGCAACGGAACCCTAAAAATACGTTTACCACGGTCCGTTTAAAACACTTGTGATTGTAGGAAGACGGAAACAAGTGCGTTGGTGAAGAATCCTAAATCTTATGGCGGAGCATAGGTAATGGTCTTACTACCATAGTTGCACAAGAACGTGCGAAGTAGCGCAGTGAAAGTTTGAAAGCGGACCCCAGACTCCAAGGAGGGAAGCTTGGATACCACCGGGACTAGCGCAAAGATGGTGACTTTTTTTTTTTTTTTCGTGCGGTAATACCCTCGGATACTCCCCGCCGGCTAGCGGGGGTGGTTATGTCGGGCTTGAACCGACTAAAACAGCACGCCGTTTCGGGTCTACAGACGCCGGGGTGTAAGGTGACCCCATAAGGCATTTCCCTCGCACCCCGACTGGGTCATCTCCGGTTTCGAGATGGCCTCCTCGGGTTTAGGAGTCACAGTGTCCAAATCTTGCCTAGGAAAGGTGGGGGGGACGCTAGTCAACCTGCCGCCCGGGCCTGCTTCTGCAGGGATGACAGGTGGCTTCACCTGCTACTCCCAGGCCTGCGCTCATGGAGGTACTCCATAGGTAAGGTCACAGAAATCTGTAAATAGTTTGAGACTCACCATCTGCTGGTGCGTTGATGGTCCGCCGCAGGCGTTTATTCTCATCCTGGAGCCGCGACACTGCGGTAACGAGCTCCGCTGATTCGTTCCGCCATTGCTCCTCAATAGCCTCTATTTCCTGGTGACAAGAAAAAATGTGTTATACTTTTTATATACCTTTATTAGCATCACTTAAGCAACCATTGACTTCTGTAGTCTTTTCTTTCTCATTTTCTCTGTAATTTGTGGTCTTTCGCGATACTAAATTTATTGTTCCGTACCGCCAGTCTAGCTGTATGGAACAACAAGTTGAATTCCTGAGACGAGCTCAGCCGAATACAAGGGATTTTCGATTATGCGTTTTTTTTTTTTTGCGATTTTTTGCGATTTTTTCGTTATCTTGCAATGGTTCACCCCAGCACGAATCTATTACCGAAAACAGCAACTCGATAGCTCATAGATCTCCTTCATACCCAAAACCGTGACAGAAAATTGGCAACGACGACGTCGACGACGACAACTCGATAGCAATAGGGCTTTTCTAAAGAAAATCCCTAAAAAATGTAGTATCGCGAAAGACGACAAATGGCAGTAGGTACGCAACGTTTTGTTGCTGTCATACAGATGACATGACAATAGAGCGCGTTATGATAGTACACATAGGTGTCAAGATTCATTAACTCTAATAGCAAGTTTCTGCATCGCGTTCCAAATTAAAAATATCATTCTCATATCACCCTTCGCTTTTTGTAATTTTTTCGTGCGGATATCCCCCCGGGTACCGCGGCCAGGCAAATAGATACATAGATGTGTATCAGGGAGAGCCTTCCATAGATTCAGCGTTTTTTTTTTATATTTGCTCCATCAATTGACTGCACCCCGCTGGATGGTGAGAAGCTAGGGTGAAGTCCAAAAGATATGGGCCACCATCCCAGATGCTGACGATCCAAAAATAGTAGCCCCTACCTTGACGGCCTCAAAAGATGCTTTTTCACGCCCCGCTTGAAGAACCCGGGATTGTAAGAAGAAGGAAACACGTGTGCGAGCAGAGCATTCCAGCTCTTTATCGTGCGACAAAGAAAGGAAGCACCGAAGCGCTGAGTTCGGGACTGTATGGTTTCCACCGTGTGTGGAGGGCATCGCAGTCCAGCACGTGTTGTTCTGGATCGAAATGGAGAAGGTGGGATCAGTTGAAAGAGCTCCTCAGAACACTCGCCGTGGTAGAGGCGGTAAAATACAGCCAGAGAGGCAATGTCTCTACGCAGCTGCAGAGGTTTGGTGCATAAAATAGAGGGTACACTAACGACTGCGACGGTGAAATAGGACTTGCGACGTTTACACAGGGTTTCGGAACTATCAACAAATCTTTTAAGTCGGATTTCATCAAATTCTGTGTGCGTGGTGTCACGCGGTGACAATCCTCTTCTGATGAGGCCGTCAAGCTGAGTGCCACCATTGTTAACATGGTACGTGTATGTAATGGTGACCCTCTTTCCTGAGACTTTACCTTCAGCACCATCAGGCGAGATGAAGTCAAATTGACGTGTCCTAAATATAAAAAAAAAACTTTTTTTGTCGATGTTTATGTGTATGTGTGTGTGTCTGTCTGTAGCATCGTAGCTCTCAACAGATGGACCGATTTCGATGCGGTTTTTTTTTTTTCATTTCAAAGCCAGTTTCCAGTTCTTTGTGGTGCTATGTTTGGTGAATATCGGTCCAGCAGTGTAACAGTATCAGCTCTTTTCCAAAATGATTAAGGAATTGTTGGCGTATGATTACTCGATTAAGGGTTGTTAAACGGTAAGAATTTTTTGGTTTTCCTTTTTTTTTTAAAAAGGGAGTTTTTAATTTTTTAATTTAATATTATGTATTTAGTCCGTCAATTGACTGCACTCCGCTGAATGGTAACCTACCTTGATACCGTCAACAGAAACTTTTTCACGCCACACTCGAAGAACCCGGGATTGTCATTGTAGAGTTGTAGAGCAATTCAGCTCTTTATCGTGCGACAAAGAAAGGAAGCACCGAAACGCCGAGTAAGCAACTCATTATCAAGTTACCTCTGTGGCAATTTCACACTCACAATACTCATACTCGCATACGCACAAAGTTTCACATCGATACGATAATTAGAAGTTGGTTAACTCAAGATTCGACCCATACGGACATATTAACAAGGAAATTAAAAAAAAATGTATAGTTGCAAAAGTGAGCGAGGTTGCGATGCGAGCGAGGACTCAGGGCTGCACACGCTGGCGGACTGCCCGGCGTGGGAGGCGCCGAGGCGTGACCTCGTGGCAGCCACCGGGGTGGTAGTCCTCTCGCTCGGCACTATGATTGCGGCAATGGTGCGGAGCGCGAGCGCGTGGGCCACCGCCACCTTCTTCTGCGAGCATGTAATGCTCGCGAAGGAGATGGCGGAGCGCGCCCGGGAGAAGTTTAGAACTCTCCCGGCCCGCTGAGCCCGCAACATGCTCGCCGCGCGTCGGGGCCATCTGGAAACCGGAGATGGCCCAGGGTCAGTCGAGGTGCGAAGGATATGCCCTATGGGTAATCTTACACCCCGCCCTGTCCGGTCGCTAGACCCGAGACAGCGTGCGGCTTTAGTCGGTTCAAGCCCGACATATGCATATGCATCAAATGATGAAAAACGTCATAACGTACCTGAATGCACCCTCATGAGACGTGCATCAGAATTGGCTTAGCAAATTAGTAGTGGCTTATACACATTAGGAATATTATTAATAATACTTTATTACTTGCATGTACCTAGTAGATTAAGTTACCTGTTAGTTAGTAAGTAGTATAACATTATAAGCGCTTTGGTGTTACACTGTTAGCTTGTATTGTTTGTAAATAAATAAATAAATAAATAACCGCCCCCGCTGAACGGCGGGGGGGGGGATCCAAGGGATTTCCGCAAGAAAAAAGAAAAAAAAGGTACAAAAGCTTCTATCTAATAAAGGTTGTTTGGTAAAGGTACATTGCTTTTATTATCTTCAGCAACGGAGTAACGGAATATAAAGAATCAGGAGGACCTCAAACCTCATTAGTGTGGAAGCTTTCACATATTATTATCGCGAAACGCGAACGAAAGGCGTAGAATTAAGTTAAAAAAAAAAAAAAAAAAAAAAAGGTACCATGAAGTTGCTTCGGGGTTTTTTTCCTACCGAAAGAAATCCGAATTCAGTCAGATTAGAACCGACTAAAACAGCACGCCGTGTCGGTTCCTCAAACGGCACCCCCACTAGTCTGCGGAGGGAGGGGGGGATCCGAGGGAATTTCCGTAAGAAAAACAAAAGTCGTTATCTGTCACGTGCCGTCTCGTCTTTGAGCGCGCTTGCAGGATAAATGTTTTTCCCCTGTACCAATTGCCAGAAACATCGGTCTGCAACCCATTCAGATGTAGGTACGCCCCCGCTCGCCGCGCGTCGCAGGCAACTCAGGCGCCGGAGGTCGCTTAACGACCTCCGTCCTCCATGAGCGCAGGCCTGGGGGTGGCGGGTGAGGCCACCTGTCACCCCAGCAGAAGCAGGCCGGGACGGTGGGGCGACTAGCGCCCCTCCCCCAAACCGGGGCAAGACGGGGACACCGTGGTTCCCAAACCCGAGGGGGCCATCTCGAAACCGGAGATGGCCCAGGGTCAGTCGGGGTGCGAGGGATATGCTCTATGGGCAACCTTACACCCCGGCGTCTGTAGACCCGAGACGGCGTGCGGTTTTAGTCGGTTCAAGCCCGACATAACCGCCCCCGCTGGCACGCGGGGGGGTATCCGAAGGGATTTCCGCACGAAAAAAAAAAAAAAAAAAAAAAAAAAAAAGGTACGCCCCCGCTGGCCGGCGAAGGGATTTCCGAACGAAAAAAAAATTGTACGATTCATGGTAGATACAGAGAATAAGCTTAAAAGTAAATGTCAGTTACTAGCTAATTGCGTAACTGTGTGTAATAGATATCTACCTACCCCTTCAGGGATACAGGCGTGAAGTTATGTTATGCTAAACGTCTTCACAGCAACCGCGGGGCATTTCCTGTATATTTCACTAGCTGATGCCCGCGGCTCCACCGATAGATAAGCGATAAGAAACGACAACCGAACTCCGCCCAGGTCGGTTATCGTTTTTAGGGATTTTCTTTAGGAAAGCCCTATTGCTATCGAGTTGTCGTCGACGTCGTCGTTGCCAATTTTCTGTCACGGTTTTGGGTATGAAGGAGATGAGCTATCGAGTTGCTGTTTTCGGTAATAGATTCGTGCTGGGGTGAACCATTGCAAGATAAAGAAAAAATCGCAAAAAAAAAAAAACGCAAAATCGAAAATCCCTTGTATTCGGCTGAGCTCGTCTCAGGAATTCAACTTGTTTAGCCATATCTCCGGTTCTACTTAACCAATTATAATCACACATAGCGCAGATTTTAAGTCTGACCAAGAGTTTTCTAATAGAAAAACATCCTGCTTCAAAATCCGTTGAGCAGTTTTTGCGTCCATCGCGAACAAACAGACAAGAATTCAAATCGCTTTTTCAAAATCGTTCATTTAACATAAACCAAGTTTTTTTTTTTTTAATTTCAGCTAATTTACGAGTACAATTTGATAATTCTATACAAGAACGGATAGTAGAGCAGCAGACACTTTTCCATTGAATCCAAATGCGTGCCATTGTTAACATTTTTGCGCTTAAAACCCTCGCGTTGTATAATCCAGCGCTTGACAAAGGCTAACCTAACTCCATTGAAGTCCCCTACAAAAATGGAAAACAGTGTATCGTATGCCCCCGCACGTCACTTCCAACAATGCCTACGAAAGCACTCATTATGCAAACTATCGCGATGTTCTCTATCTTAAATATCGTTATACCGAGCCGCTTTTTTGTGGCACTCAGGGAGTGCCAAACTCAACAGAAGTGAAAACTTGAACAATTACGTGTGTATTTTTTAATCGTCATCATCCCTACACAGCTCCCTCCCTCCTCCCTTCCATTTCTCCCCAATCTTCCTCCCTCCCTCCCTCTCTCCCCACCTACCTACCATCCTCCCTCCCTCCATCCGTTCATCCATTGTTGAATAAGGAAAGCGTGACAGGACGGGACGTAACGATGATGCGAGTTCCATGATTTTTCTTCGCCCAAAAATGGACTCATATGGAAAGTACGACATATGGAAGACGCGTTGGTCTAAAGAAGTTTTCACTTCAAAGAATTGATTAAATCCATGGAGATAGAAACGCTGAACATAGCGTACAAATCGTAGCTAAACGCTCACCGAAGATGCTTATTGATATCGGTTCATCCGTCAGGGAGTTACGATGACACAGACAGACACCTACACAAACACGTCAAACCTATAACACCTTGACGTTGTTGCGTCACGGGTTAAAAACGCGACGCATGAATACAGTATCGATGGGATATTATCGATACAGTGGCTACATCGCGCGACTTAAACGCAGTAACCAAGCGCAAAAACTCGTTAAAACGCGATGCAGTCGTATAATCGCCGGTCAACGATTCTAAAAGTAGTTGTGTTTCGGCCATGAGATCTAGATAATACAACGTCTCTGCTTAGATACCACCCAACAATTTCTACCAGTAGTACCAGCAGTTATTAGTATGCATAGATTAGTCTAAAGCTTGCTGACCTCATTCAAATATTAAAAGACAACCGAATACTGAAATGTCAATATCAATAATAATTATCCATTAAATCCCTAGAGGGATTAATTGGGCTATACTAGCATATTAATAATAGACAGGTACTAGACACAATTAGGGCGTAACAGCCAAAAGTCTTACAAAACGTCAAAAAAAATTAAACTAATGTTTGGCAAATGGACCACCGGTTCGAAACGCGGCCCTGTCCTGAGAAGACTCCGGCAAGAAACTCAGCGGGGTGTTTTTTTTGGCCTATTTACAAACATGTTTACTTAACCTAATTACAATATTTCGTTTGAGTAGTAGAGTGAGAGAGCAAACAGTTCATATCCAAGCTGCCAGACCATCCTCAACGTCAAAACAAGATAAATGACGTCGGATTCAATAATAAAGACATTAATTCTCCCGCCACAGCTGGAAGCATTCAATTATAAATTTAATAAGAAAGTCTGGATGCTGGTGAATATTTGGAACGAAATTTGCAGATTAATACTATCTACAGATTAAATTATTGGAGTTTTTAAGCGACGCGAAAATTGGACCGTCCATTGCCCGTGGTACACCTGCGTAGTCCACTTGGGTGGACCACGGGCAGTATTTTTACCCCTGGTTCATCCGTTACGGAAGCTACGATGCCACAGACAGACAAACAGACCCGTCAAACTGATAAAACCCCATCGTCTTTGCGTCGGGGCAAAAAAAGAACAAAGATGTTCCACGGTTTATTTCTTAATGGAATTGTTGGCACCGCATGCGGGTGTCAAATTCGGGTATGATAAAATCACGATGGATTTAATCAGTAACAGTCATAATATAACGGTGCATAAAAAGTAGTCGTCTGCTGAGACGAGGTCCCGGGTTCGATCCCAGGTTTCACCATGGCACACACCAATGACTTTTCGATGCTTTTCGAAGTTATGTGTGTATTTATAGCAGCTTTATAAGTGCCCGGTTAATGGCAATAGGCTCGCCACCTATTACATTGGGACCCAAACATATACTGGCGAAATGTGGGTGCTAGCACCTCTGTCTACCCCTTCGGGAATATAGGCGTGAGTTTATGTTATGTTTTATGTTGTTATGCATAAAATTGGTGCTCAAAAACGTTTTTAATATTAGGAATCAGGAAGTCAAATGCCAGACCAAGTGTCTGGTGGTATCCTGGTTATACACTGTGTTGGTTGACTGTGATTTTGTAGGTATTTACTCAATCAGATATTTATTATCAGGATTTGATAACACACAAAAAAACAAATTCAAGTAACAAATCATTCATAACTTATCTTTTAGTCCAGCAAAATAACTGCCGAGCGTCTGGGACTCTGATACTTGCGGAGTTGTCTATATTTAGATTCACCGATTAAGAGGTCACAGGATTCGACGCGCTCTCTGCCTCGCACGCGTTCTTTGAAACAGGGAGGACTTATACTCCTCTAAAAACTTGTAGTAGTTTTGGTAACAATCTGTTGGATGCTGGTGGGTACTTCGCTTGCTATCTCTCCTGGCAACAGGTCTCATGTCATTAACACCATGGTTCTAGTAGTACCGTACAAATAATGCTATATATGGATGTGTGGAAACCCCCACGGGCTTCACCGCATATCAGTGCCAACGATGCAGTGGGCGTGTCGGAATCGGGCCGACTAAAACCACACGATGTCCTCCCCAAGTGTCCATCGCCGGGCACCCCGAGTAAGCCCTCAAAAGGATAACCCCAGGGTTACCGGCGGACTTTGGAAACCAACGCGGCCTCGCCTGGTGGGGTCGAGTTTTATCCCGCGTCCTCGGCGAGTTGGCAGGCGTCTGTAGGACACACACGACACGCCTGCGTCTTGGCCTGCTTCTGTAAGGACGGCGAGTCGGCCACTACTCTACTACCTGACAATCTAAGTAACAATCTTTCTGATGTCCTACGTAATGTATAGAACCATGATGTAGTAGTTTAAAAACTCAAAAACAAGCTTGGAACGAAATGATAAGTACGGAACTCGTGAAAAAAATTAAATGAGTTACAATTTGAGGGGCTTCTAGCAGCATTGAATAATTTCACTATCCACATCTTGAGCTGACTCGCGTCATTATTTAAGCTTTATGGTATCAAATTAAACTTTACTCAGAAAGTTGTAAATCGATACGACCATTAGAAATTGGTTAAATTTAACTTCCAACACTGGCTCCATACTAACGAAGCAAGTTAAAAAAAAAAGACAATTTGCCGGGATCGTTTGGCGGAACTCTGAGAGAAACCAGACAGACAATTACAGAATACTTAGTTTGATTGATTAAGGCGCGTTGTACACGTGTAGCTTCCAAGTTTCACCCTGCGGAATCAATAAATCTATGTTAAGCCTAATTGCTTTATAAGAGCGTTTATTTATTAAGCAGCATTAAAACCATGTTCAGTTGAGTGTTGGAACGATTCTTGTAAAGGTTGCTTCATCGTTGCTACATAATATTGTCGGAAGTTTACGCGATTGTCACACATAGAAATAAAACTATTTTTAACGGATTCTATAGCGATTTATTTGATGTTATTTTATATTTTACATTGATCCAGACGTTTCGCCAGCCAAAAACAGCCCACTGCCACTGTTTCTTGCCGGAGTCTTCTCAGGACAGGGCCGCGTTTCAAACCGGTGGTCCATTTGCCAAACATTAGATTTTTTGTGACGTTTGGTAAGTGCCGTATTAATGGTGGTCTATACAGAATATTTTTTTTTTTACGGTTTCTCAAAGTGAGTGGTTTTTGACTTTGACTTCGGTTGCTTTTCAGCAGCCATGGTCACGGGGAGACATCAATCAAGGGAAACATCAAATAAATCGCGATGGAATCAGTTAAAAATAGTTTTATTTCAATCTTCAGTTGGTTTTCAGTGTAGTAAAGAAACTGTTGGCTACACTTGTATGATGTAAGCACAAATAGTGCGCGTATCTTTTTTGGTTTTGTAATACACCTCTGCCTACCCCTTCGGGGATACAGGCGTGAAGTTATGTTATGTTAATGTTTTATTATTATGTTTGCTTTGTTGATATTTTTTCCACTTTTAGTAAAATGGCACCACTTTATGGCCCCATGGTACGAATAGGTAAATCGTGGGTACTTTTTATTTTTTACCCCCCCCCCCCGCCGGCCAGCGGGGGCGGTTATGTCGGGCTTGAACCGACTAAAACCGCACGCCGTCTCGGGTCTACAGACGCCGGGGTGTAAGGTTGCCCATAGAGCATATCCCTCGCACCCCGACTGACCCTGGGCCAATCGTGGGTACCTACCAGAGTTGAACCTGTGTCTAAAAACAATTCTCTTATTTTGGATAAGTTCATGATTGTAGCCAAACTATAGTGAATTAATTAATTATTTATTCTATACATACATATAATAAAATCGTAACGAGATGAAAACTGTACATTGAATATTTTTCAAAAATATAATTACTTTGTTTTAGGAACGACACCGATGCCAAAAATGTGATTTTTTGAATTTTTGTCTGTTTATCATGTTCGAATCCTGGCTATTACACTACCGAGGTGAACCCACTCCTAACACAAGCAGGTAAGCTTAGCTGGAGGGGTTAGGGGGAATATTGGTATTTTCGGTTACTAATACACCTAAAAAAAAAAGATCTGTTTGTCTGCTTTTTATTATCGATGTCCGAGCATCACTTGAAAACTGCTGAACAGATTCAGTTGAAATTTTGCATGAAAATTCGTCTAGGGTATAGTCATAAACTGCCCAATATATCATCACGCTATTATAAGTGTGATAAGAGCAGCAGGGTAAAATCGACCAAATCTATTATTGATCATTTCTTTATAATCACAATGCAGATCATCACGTACGTAATTCTGTAGTTCGATAGCCGAGTTACGATATCGTAACTCGAACATGGTCAACGTTCGGACTATAAATTATCACGCTATAGCTAAAAGGTGATGTGCAGTAAAATATAGAATCTCGAACTACAGAGTTACCTTTTTTTATTTTTTTCGTGCGGAAATCCCTTCGGATACCCCCGCCGGCCAGCGGGGGCGGTTATGTCGGGCTTGAACCGACTAAAACCGCACGTTACCTACGTGTAAAAGATAGTTGTATAGAGACTCAACCTTTGATAATAAATACCATGACGCTATTATATTAGGGAACCGGGTAGAATTAACTCCGATGTTACATATAAACATCTATTTCTTCATTATTAATCATTGAAAATATAACGATGAAATAGGTTACCTAATACATGTTAGGTTGGAAACTGCATAAGTAAACATATCTTGATATATATTCCAAATTTAACGCGGACGAAGTCGCAGGCAACATCTAGTTAATGAATAAATTATTATTGTTATTAAATAAAAATATCATTTCGGAACATAGACGGCACTGTGGTTAATTAAAATTATTAAGTGCAACAAATAAACTGCTATCAACTTTATTTTGTTTACCTGTCTAGATCGAATTGGTTCAATACGTACTATACTGAATGTTAGCGTCAAATTATTTCCCAATCATTGTTCGGCTCCTATAAGTATCTCAGATATTTTATTTTTCTATTTTTATTGACGTGACAACGTCTTATAATTCGATGGAGCCAGCTGCACGCACGAAAAAACATGACGTCATGAGGCATTCCATTTAAGACTTGAAGTGCAAGCGAGAGCGCGGAACGAGCGACAAAGAGGCGCAATCGGCCTCCGCGTTCGGCAGCGTTCGACATCTGTCTCTCTCCTACTTGAGTTAGCGATGCGTCCGCGTGGACAGCTGCTTTACAATAATACATTTACAATTCCATCAGTATTTTCTTATGACGTTGTCACGTTCAACTATCGTCAGTAAAATGACTTTACAGACAACCGATTTTTTTTTTAGGAAACAAACAGTCATATACTTATAAAGCTAAATAACATAAGATTCTTAATGACTTAAGAGTTCCATAAAATATTACGATAACAATAACATATTGCTACAACTTGCACGCTGCACAAACTAAACACAAACAAAAAGGAAAAAAAAAGGACTAAGTATTTGATTTTAATAAAAACATTGCTCGTAATTCTGTCTTATAAACATTTAAACATGTCCAAGTGATTGCATTCGCTATTATAGACATTAACACTGCGTCTAAAATAGTAGTTTATGCAACTGTCATATAAGAAGGGGTATTAAAACACGAGTCTGTTTATCGCATGAGGCGAAGCCGAATGCGATAATAGGTTGACTCGAGTGTTTTAATACCTAAGTTATATGCAGTTTCATACACTACTTTATCTTCACTCATAGGAAAAATTGAAATTAAACAAAGTAAGTAGGTTACAAGGAAGTAATTTAGCGTGCGCCATTTTTTTCACAGTTCGAACTGGGCATGCGTGGCGCTTTTTTTTTTCATATTCAGCCTAAAACCTTAGACTAGTTTAATGAATAAAAAAAGATAGCGGTGCTATAATGAGTTTTATGATACAGTTGGCGGTACTATAATAAGTTTTATTTTTAATTTTATGTAAGTATATGCGTTTATTAAGTGCGTATGTATAGAATCGTCTTTGAATTCGTAATTCGAATTTTTCGATTTGAGTGTAGATAAAATTTATTACTTGTATAAATAGTTTTATAGAAAGGAACAGACAATAGTTAGTGGGTATCCTAAATGATATTCTTTCTAAAATGTGACGAGAATCTACGAGGCTATTTACAATTTTAAATAGATAAACTTGATCAAATTTTTTTTCGAAATCTCCGGTTTCGAGATGGCCCCCTCGGGTTTGGGAACCACGGTGTCCCCGTCTTGCCCCGGTTCGGGGGAGGGGCGCTAGTCGCCCCACCGTCCCGGCCTGCTTCTGCTGGGGTGACAGGCGGCCTCACCTGCCACCCCCAGGCCTGCGCTCATGGAGGACGGAGGTCGTTAAGCGACCTCCGACACCTGAGTCGCCTGCGACGCGCGGCGAGCATGTTGCGGACTCGGCGGGCCGGGAGAGTTCTAAATCTCTTCCGGGCGCGCTCCGCCATCTCCTTCGCGAGCATTACATGCTCGCAGGAGGAGGTGGCGTATATCATATCCTATTATATAGTTAGCGTCTAAAAATACCCAACATTGTCCCCTGTCAAGACAATTCAGTTCATGTGTTTTCAAACAATTCCAGCAACAAGCATAATTTATATGACTCATGTCCACGGCAACGGCAAAAACATTCGGGAACATGAAAATGCCGTCTGTTAATGCAAACCGATCGAGATTAATCAATGTGCACAATGTGCAAACAACGATCCATTTGCAGAATTCCTTCATGTATATTCAATTTCAACCGGCTGGCCGGCCACAGCGCCAGATTTATAGTAAAATAGATAACGCGTGTGCATTAAATAGTTTGAAAATCGAACATGTTCATTGTTTCGCTATCACCTTCAGTGATAATGCTCATCGTATATAGAATCGCCAACATCGCAACGCATCATCATCATTTCAGCATTGCTCCCGATCGCATCTGAGGCTTTCATCTCGGAGCCCGGGGTCCGCAACATCTTTGACAGTGAAACTATTGGCACGTATGTCTTCTTTTTCAACCTTGTCACTTCTGGGGTCTAACCCTCAATTGACGCGGAGGTGGTAACTTCAGATATTTGTTACCCACGTCAATCGCAAGGCATCAATTGGTACACTTGGGTTTTTAAGTTAAATATTGATTGGTAAAGTTGAACGTAGAATGATGTAGAAGCGTTTAAAGGAGTCAAAAACTTGTGCACTGCACCAATTTGGTGACACGCTGGGACGGTCAGCTTGCGGTATCTAGCGCTCTCTAAATCTGTGACCAGATGCTCCAATGCTCTAACACGTCTAGGTAATAACTTACAACGTTTGGGAATCAGTTTCCGCTATTCTCGTCACCTAAACTGTATCTTACTGTATTGTCTGCCTCAATAGATTATAGCAAACGAACGTACGCGGCTCTTTGATGGTATGCAGATTAAGTAGCCTATGAACGTTAGGTTTAAGCGCATCACACTTTATATAGGTAGCTCTATAAAGATGCCAAACTGTCCTCGCATCAGGGGAAGTAGTAATGGCAGACAAGACTGGATACCTTCTGGGGACTGAGTCCAAATTCTTTCTGAAACCGCCGTGGAAGCCTGGTATGCGTCCGAGTCATTCGGAAGGAAAGATTCCCGTGCTGAGCCCCAACCGGTCATAGTTGAATGGAGACACAGAACAGACAGAAATCTGCGCAATAAAAATAAACTGATCCTTCCATGTTATCGGCTAAGCAAAGTTAGTGATTCTTTTAGGGGGGAAGGTATACGCTTTTATAATAAATTACCTGAATCGGTCCTTGGTATGCCTGACAATAAATTTAAAACCTTTGTTAAGACCACCTTATGTAAAAAAGCATACTATAGGACAGATGATTACCTTAAAGACAAAAATGTCTGGCTTGAGCATGGTGCAGGCCCCTCTTAATGCTACAACTATAGCATAATATTGTAGTAGGCAACCTTTTTTTTTTTTTTTACCATATTTTAACTTTTTTAAATTATTTTAACGTTTAACTTAGGTTAAATTTTTATTTTAACTTTTGTTTTTTTTATATACCTTTATTTATCTTGACACGAGACAAAAATGTACATTCGTCCATATTTAGTCTTAAGAAATCACTATTTATAATATGACGTCTCGAAAATGCCGCAGTGGAGTTTGTTGCGCCGTTTCTTCTCCACTAGGGCCTAGGAAGCGGTGGTAAACTTAGTTTTAAGCAGATTTTGACGTCAAAAAGATGTAATTACGTTACACTATTTTGAAAAATAAAGACTTTGACTTTGACTTTGGAGATGGCCCATTTGACAATGACCAGTAGGAGCGCTTCCACAGTGCGATAACTAGCATTCACAGCCTCAAACTGGAACCACCCTAAGATGAACCCTTACAAATAGTGAAAAACTAGTTTCGATCTTCCTTATCGTTCAAGAAATAATTGATATATTATTATAAATTACTCGTCTCAACGGACTGATTCATCACGGCAGGGCCTAAACCGCTGCGGTTACAAATTTAAAATTTTGGCAGTAGATGCCTTTTTTTTTTTTTTTTTTTCGTGCGGAAATCCCTTCGGATACCCCCCCGCCGGCTAGCGGGAGCGGTTATGTCGGGCTTGAACCGACTAAAACCGCACGCCGTCTCGGGTCTTCAGACGCCGGGGTGTAAGGTTACCCATATAGCATATCTCTCGCACCCCGACTGACCCTGGGCCATCTCACCACTAACAGCATCGCTCATCCTGTCTCCTCTGAAAGCAGAGGAGTACGGAGAGCGATGTGTTCCCGCCACGTTGGGTATTGGCCGACGATCAATGCCAACCCTATGAAGGGGAAGCCATTGACCGCCGCCCAGGGGTGTACCGGCCGCTCCGATTCCGTTCCCCCCGGACTGCAGCGGGATCGGAATCGGAGCGACACTCGAGGAGGTTACCCAACACACCCCTGGCAGTTGATGCCTATTAGGTATGTTGTACACAAACGTACGAAGCCAGGTCGGCCTCTAGTCGTATCCTAACTCCGACACAATAAATACGAAGTACATATAACAAATATGCATATGTACAGTTTATAGCAGATACAAGATGATGCAATAACTTGACAAGCACCGACATGTCTCGTGCAAAAGCTAAAAATACTTGTTACAGTAAATTTACCATAAAACATCATCGGAGTACACTTACTTGACTTTTGTATAGCCCATCGCCGTCTTATTCATGGATACTTTCATATTGCTTTTTTCGTCAAGGTTCACTGCCTTTTCTTTTTTTTTCGCGCGGAAATCACTTCGGATACCCCCCCCCCCCCCCCGCCGGCTAGCGAGGGCGGTTATGTCGGGCTTGAACCGACTAAAACCGCACGCCGTCTAGGGTCTTAAGACGCCGGGGTGTAAGGTTACCCATAGAGCATATCCCTCGCACCCCGACTGACCCTGGGCCATCTCCGGTTTCGAGATGGCCCCCATACTTGCTCTCCACTGTGCCATCTGCTAATCAGAGGGACACGTGGAAAGCTTCCGAACAGCCCTCAACAGGGCCGTCCTCGCCTCGGTCGGAGTTGGCCGTAGGCGGCAGCGTCTCTCCCGCCCTAGGAGAGAGGCGCTGCTGTCTCCATTGCCCAGGGTGCACCCCTCTAGGTTCACTGCCTATAAATAGAACTGCGAAATTACTTTTCAATTACTACTCAAGAGATTCGCTTTACGAAATGGAAGTAGCATTACTCATACACTTTGCCAGCGTCGTTATTTTACTTATTGTAATTAAAAACTTGCTTGAAAGCGTTAATATGACATCCCTGCTCTGGGAAAGTGTTCAGCTGTGACCTAGTTCGTTAATAGCCGGGGGAGTAAACACGGCAGATAAATGATAATCAAATCTACTCCAACCGGATAACGGGCGGGAAATTTACATCTTGATTGCCTTAACGGACGAATTTTAGATTGAAATGCTGAGCCAGGCTAGTTTTTATAATAGATTTTGCACATTTTTTTGCCAAATTTATCTTAATTGATACATTTCTGTGGATTGAATGGAATATATGCATTGTCTAGATACAATGCACATTTTCCGCTATTTCATCGTATTTAAAGGAATACACATATTCCTGAGACGAGAACCATACTGGTATTCACTTATTTCCCCGTGAACAAGATATTGTTTCAGGTTCAGTAGAAGTACGAACTTACCGAAACGATACATTTAAACCGGCTCATTATAAAATCGCGTATACAGTTTTCATAAGCAGTACTCGTACAAAAAATAGTTCGAATTTTTAAATATTGAATTCTGAGAAAATTTGGGCTAAGAGTTAAAGCACATACACAAATAAACATGAAAGCTTGCAGAAAAGCTTGAACTATGAAAACATAACAAAAGTCATATCTTATGACATTTTTCTTGGTGAGATAACAGACGGTGACGGCGTGTAACGGACAACTCGAAAGAAATGTTTTATCAAGATATACAGAACAACAGTCCTTTTTAGTGTTCCGTTGCCAAATGGCAAAAAACGGAACCCTTATAGATTCGTCCTCTCTGTATCAAATCAAATAAAAAAAATTTACTTGCTGCTACGGAACCCTTCATGATTGAGTCCGCCTCGCTTTTGGCCAATAGCCAGAAATGTCGCCAGTGCCCACCAGATGCTGGAGGGTAATCCATGCAGCGGATAAACCACCTATCCTTGCTATAGATATGATACCGGAGGCGCCTAACCAACACCAAATAATTATAATCACTTCGTCTTGTCCTGTCATATTATGAGAGTTGCAAAAAGGTGACCGGACCCTGAAGGGATTCCGCACAACGAGTCGGTGATGTCGAAAACACCGTACGATCTTAGTCAGTGCGATTCTAACGAAACAATTTCGTACCCTCAGCCATGGTCAACAAGGCGGATTTTACAAGTGATAAAGTAAATGAGACCGTAATCTTAGCCATCCATGGATTCTCCGTGCGGGTGCCGGGTCCATCGCGTTGCTGAGTTGGGAACTCGGGACAGTGCCTGGGACTTGCGACCCAAGTGTAGGTTTAGAAGGGGCCCCTTTTGCTGATGTACATCAACACTCACCTTCACTACCCAAGTTCCCCTCCCTGCCTAACCAAATTTGGTACGAACCTACTAGTGCCGCTTTAGACATTCGTCCTAGTAATGAGCTTATTGTAGCTCTCGATAGGCCTAGATCTTTAAGCAGGTTATAGAGAGATTTTGCTGGTATACCTCTCGCTCCCACTTCCACTGCATACAAATTAACCACGTAACCGTTTTTGATTAATTCGTTTGTGAGATCATAGTATTTATTTTTCTTTATTGTGTGGTCCTTCGGTATATTTATTTCCCACGGTACAGTAAGTTCCACAAGAACCACATGTTTTAACCTCTTAGAATATAGGAATATGTCAGGTCTAGATGACGAAACCCCAACATCCTCCGGAATTTTATAGTGCTTTTCATACGTGTCGATTAGGAGAGTCCAATCTGGGGCAGTATCTAAGATTGAATAAGGTTTGTTCCTGGGTGTTATGGATGAACCTTCAGACACAAAGTTGATATGACGTCTGTTAGTAGTCAATCCTTTTTGGGCTCTCTGTAGTAAATTTTAAGTGTTTATGAAGTCCCCATAACCCAGGGTTAACTGATTGTTAGTCCAAGTAGAACATAAAGTAAGTGGGTGGGAAGTTATGACAGAGCAAATACAATTAGCCATCTTCCTAAACAACAGAAAGTACATACAGAAGGCTGCGGAGCGCGAGCGCGTGGGCCGCCGCCACCTCCTTCTGCGAGCATGTAATAGCATGACTAGCGCCCCTCCCCCAAACTGAGGGGGCCATTCCCGAACATACCCTTTTTTTTTTCGTGCGGAAATCCCTTCGGATACCCCCCGCTGGGCAGCGGGGGCGGTTATGTCGGGCTTGAACCGACTAAAACCGCACGCCGTCTCGGGTCTACAGACGCCGGGGTGTAAGGTTGCCCATAGAGCATATCCCTGGCACCCCGACTGACCCTGGGCCATCTCCGGTTTCGAGATGACCCCCTCGGGTTTGGGAACCACGGTGTCCCCGTCTTGCCCCGGTTTGGGGGAGGGGCGCTAGTCGCCCCACCGTCCCGGCCTGCTACTGCTGGGGTGACAGGCGGCCTCACCAGCCCACCCAAGGCCTGCGCTCATGGAGGACGGAGCTCGTTAAGTGACCTCCGGCGACTGAGTCGCCTGCGACGCGCGGCGAGCAAGTTGCGGGCTCGGCGGGCCGGGAGAGTACTAAATCTCTCCCACCATATAATTTATTAAATATATAATGTAATGAGTGTCGCAGGTAGATAAACATGCGGGCTTTTGTAGGTATATGTTAAGGTTAGTTTATCCTAACTAAAAACAACCGTATTTCGTCAAATCTGGTTTCGATCCCAAGTAATACCGAGAGCGAGCTCATTCGTATTAACTGGACAGCTTTTATTGAGGTGATCAGGCGGGGTACAACCAAATTGACATACCTACCAATGGTAGCGATACCTGTTATTGCACGTATTCAAATCGACGGTATCCGTTTACTATAGGTAGAACGAGACACAGAGGGGTCTCAAGATGTTAAGAATGGTCACCCATCCTAAAACTGACTTGGCTAGGATTGCTTAACTTTGTAATGTGTTACTTACCTACACTTAGCCATAAGCCCTCTGCTCTGTTTGCTGCTTTAGTATTATAAAAAAAAATACAACATCCGACTATGAGTTACATACAGTACACAATACTCATTTTATTGCTATAATCAGAAACTGTATACCAAACAGGTCAAGGACACCACTATCGCATCGTGTACTCTGCAGACAACCACGTTTCTAAACTTACTATATAAACGGTACAATTAGGTATATTATACCATCTAATAAATACATTACTTACATTATAATGAAGCATTAATTAGTTGAATAGTCTTGGCGTTATATACCGCAGGTTCAAAGTTCCCCGGTCATGCACCTCAGTATTTTCAAGTTCATGTGCGAATTCAAAACGAATGACTTGTTTTAAGGGTGAATACAATATAATGAGATGTTCTGCATTCCTTTATAATCTTAGTTAGGCTGACCTATTATTATACTAGAGACACGCTATGAAGGCCGTTTAAACACGTTTAAATAGTGATATGAAATGTCAATTTAAAATAGAAAAAAATCAAATGAAATGCGAGTCATATCTATAGTTTTTGGATATTTAATCCATTTATTAAAATTCAAATTTCGAAAAACATAAATGCCAAGTTGTGTCGTAAATTAGTTATGGGCAACCTTACACCCCGGCGTCTGAAGACCCGAGACGGCGTGCGATTTTAGTCGGTTCAAGCCCGACATAACCGCCCCCGATGGCCGGCGGGAGGGTATCCGAAGGATTTCCGCACGAAAAAAAAAGTACACTGCACCACTATTGACAATAAAGAACAGAAATTTACTCCTTCAAACTTAGTATTTATTTTTACGAAACTTCATGAGCGGACAAACGTCAAAACGTCCATCATAGCGTGCCGCTACTTTAGAGACAAGACAGTCTTAAGACAGACTATTGCTTTACAGAAACATAATATGAAAGTGCGCCCACTTCGAACAAAACTGTCAAGTACCTTCAAGATCTGGGCGGCGGTGGCGATAAGTCTGTCTAGAGACTGTTTTGTCTCTTATCTGCAATAGCCTTGATTGTTATAAATACGAAAGTTTAGATGAATGGGAATGAACGGATGGACTTTAGTTACTTAATCATCCCAGAACAGCTGAATGGATCTAGATGATATTAGTCTTAAGACGGACTATTGCCCTACAGAAATATATGAAAGTGCGCCCAGTTCGAACAAAACTGTTTCATAAACAAAACTGTCAAATACCTTCAATATCTGCACGTCGGCGGCGGCGACAAGTCTGTCTAGACACTGTTTTGTCTCTTATCTGCAATAGCCTTTCTTGTTACAAATACGAGAGTTTAGATGAATAGGAATGAATGGATGGAATTTAGTTACTTAATCACCCTAGAACGGCTGAATGGATCTAGATTAAATTAGTCTTAAGACAGACTATTTATTGCCTTACAGAAATATATGAAAGTGCGCCCCACTTCGAACAAAACTGTTTCATAAACCAAACTGTCAAATACCTTCAAGATCTGCGCGGCAGCGGCGACAAGTCTGTCTAGAGACTGTCTTGTCTCTTATCTGCAATAGCCTTTATTGTTATAAATACGAAAGTTTAGATGAATGGGTATGAATGGTTTGAATTTAGTTACTTATTTACCCCAGAACGGCTGAATGGATCTAGATGAAATTTGTCATTATTTATATTATAGTTTCCAATAGCAAATATGCCATTTTTTATCCCGGGAATTTTTGGTATACCTACCCCAAACCCATCAAGCTATCATTTCAAGGTGTCATTTTACGTGAGATTAAGGATGGGGGGAGGGGGTCGAGAGAAATCTCACGACATCGCACCAAGGGACAGAGGGGAGGGGGGTTGAAATATCGCCAAAATTATCTCACGTAATTACTGGCTTCCACATCTATACAAATAAATAAAATCAAAGTGTCTGGTTGTAATATTAAAAGGAATGGTTTTTATTGCTTTTAAATGCATTTTCACGATACTTACAAAAATATATTTTAATAGTAGATTGTTACACAAGGGTTGAAAGTCAGCCATTTCACCCGAGATATACTCACTCCGTTCGAGCGCCAATAGTTCGAGGGTGAAATGGTGACATTCAACCGAGGTAAACAGTCACAAGTCATTTCGACTATGTGAGGAAATTAAAATACTACACACACATTTAATGAGCAGGTATATCAGTTAAAATTTAAAGTAAAATTAAAACAATTTGAAAATAGATTATTAACAACAGCTTTTGCCTGTTCTTAAATGCCATCGGGAGTTAAATTAATATCCATGTCACTGGAATCACTTTCCGAAATCATTTTAACCACAATAAATTAACACAAGGTATTCATTTATATTGTCGTCTCGTTTTCCCGCTAATTCTTTAGCAAACTTAAATAAATGGTTATTTTTAATATACTGAAAAAAAGTTATAATTCACGTACATACTGACAACATTAGAAAAGTTTTGAAAATCGAATCTATTGGTTACATTGTAATCGAGTTGGTCACGAGATGTGCATTTAGGCGGCCATGTAAAAAAAAGCATCATGATATCAAGGCATTATGACGTAATTAAACTATCATGGACTCCATGGCAAAACCTAAAATTTAAAAAATACTTTTCGCCCGGCTATCTACCCATTAAAATTAAACTTTCCGAACAGGAGAGATGAAAATGAATTTTGTCAGTCAATTTTGACGGGATTTTTACTGCAGATAGCTATTGTTATAAGGCGTAACTCAGATTACTTTTGTGTTAGAAAAAGGATTAGGGTACGGCGCCAAAAAAAAAACCCAGATCTTAGTTTACAAGAATGAATTTACGTGCACATTTTAGTCAATAATATGGCGATATATTTCTTAGCAAGAAAAGTTGCGGCACGTGGCTTGTTAACCGTGCTCAAAGCTTGAAGCTCTGAAGATCCGAGACGGTGTGCGGTTTTAGTCGGTTCAAGTTCATAATCGGCCCCGCTGGCCGGCGGGGGGTTATTCGAGGCGATTTCCGCACGAAAAAAAAGAAGATACCTCTTCTTAGTAAATTTAACTCAATACATACATTGATTTATTGTAAATGTAGTGGCTTGAACAGATGGAGGTACTAAACCTTTTTTAATTTTGATTTGTCTTATTAATAAAATACGTAAGACCTGTAATTACCTAAGTATTAGGCCTAAGGAAATGTACGTATAGGCCTGAAATTTCTAATGAAAAGTAAGACGACACCGTGCTGAGAGCGCGAGTGGACTGAGCGAGTGTTATGAGATGACGTCACACCGTCACACGCATCGTCGCACGTTTACTTCTATAAATCATCACTTGTATTTTTTATTTGTGACAGATAATATAGAGAGCTAATATTCAAAATTAGTTAACATTCTTCATTGTAATAAGCTTTATTCCATTAATGTTAGGTGCAACTAGAAGATCTGTGTAAATAACAATTACGTCCTTATTTGTGTTGTTACTACAACACCACCTTAAGTTAATCTTCGTCGTTTTTCTGTATATTGACGAGAAATACTGGACGCGGACCGCCAACGCCTCGCTGTTGTGGCGTAAAGTGGCAACAACAAAAATACCTATTTTTTTTTTCGTGCGGAAATCCCTTCGGATATCCCCCCGCCAGCCAGCGGGGGCGGTTATGTCGGGCTTGAGCCGACTTAATTCGCACGCCGTCTCGGGTCTTAAAACGCCGGAGTGTAAGGTTGCCCATAGAGCCTATCTATCGCACCCCGACAGCAATAAAAATACCTAAAGTCGTCGAATACCCTCGCCTTAAGAGAAAAAAAAATGGCACGCGATGCATAAGGGTTCCCCGCACCCCCTGGTGTGGGGGAACGGAATCCTCGAGACCATAACAGAACGGAAATAGGCTTTCGAGACTAACGGGACAACATCAGCGTCTCGCCCCACTTCCGTCTATAGGATAGAATGCGCGTACCTTATTGTAATCACATACCCTCAGGTAGACATTATGCCGGCCTGTTTGTTGTCTTTGTTCCTACATTTACTTCAAAAGCTCTCATACTATTAACCATAATAACCAACCATGACGTTTAAGTCTTCAAACTGTGACCACACCCAACCCCGCAAAGCGATTGCGATCAGCTGTTCTTACGTAAGTATATTTAAATAAACTGTAATAAGTGGTGTAGTGAAATGTGTAACACCTTACACAAACCAGTGGCCTTGTCACAAAGCGTAATAGATGACCGAACATTTAGGAAATACTCACAACTCACCAGTTTTTTTTTTGCCGTGGTTGCTAAGGAGGGAAGTGAATTTTTAAAATTTTATTAGCTTGCAGCGTCGGTAGCGTAACGGCTGAGGCGGTGACCTTGGAGTTAACAGTGTGCGGGTTTGAACACCACCCATTGGGTATACCACCTACGGGAACCCACTCTTAACATAAAGAACAGCTGGAGGATTTCTTGCGCCTCTTTTCTTGATTCTTTACCGCGCCATCAAGACTTGAAATTCTTTACCACGTGTTTCCTTCTTCCTTCAGCCCCGGGTCCTTTAAGTGGGGTGTGAAAAAGCATTGGATGAGGCCGTCAAGCTGAGGGCAGTAATGGTGACCCTCATACCTGAGACGCTCCTTTACCGTCAGGTCATGGTTCCGAAACAGTTTAACTTCCCCTTTGTAGGTCACTTTTGTTGATCCTGGTGTACAGGAAATCAGTGCAATTGGATGGGATTAATGCCAAATAAAGAATAAAAATTGTGGTGTTAGGCGATGGCTCTTTAAGAATGACCGCATCTAAGTGAAATCACCAAAAAGCCTTAGTATGCACACCTTTTTTTCTTTTTTTTTACGTGCGGAATTCCCTTCAGATACCTACCCCACCGCCGGCCAGCGGAGGTGGTTATGTCGTGTATCGACTAAAACCGCACGGTGTCCTCCCCAAGTGTCCGTTGCCGGGACAAACATATGTTAAGTCCAAATCTACTCTCCGTCGAGGCGGCATGTCTCCTAGCTGGGACCCCTCCATGGGACCTGGAAGCGAGAGCCCTTGCGCTGCTGTACCAGTGGCGCAAGGAGGCGCTGGAGCGGGGCCATAGGCCGGAGCCCCGAGAAATCAGGGCTCAGCGGTTCCTGCTCCGCCAGGAACTCATGGAGACATGGAGGGTGCGACTTGAGCACCCAAGGTGGGGGGAATCCACCATTGCGGCGGTGAGACCGATCATGAAGGAGTGGTTGGAGAGGGACCATGGGGACCTCTCCTACCGGATGTGCCAGATGGTTACCGGACACGGGTGTTTCGGTAAGTATCTGTGGCGCATCCACCGGGAGACAACGCCGCAGTGCCAGCACTGCGAGGATCCTGGCGAAGACACGGCGCTCCACACGTTGGTGGAGTGCCCTGCGTGGGCGAGTCAACGCCGGGATCTCGTTGCGGTCCTGGGCGTGGACGTTCTCTCGTTGGAGACCATGGTGAGGGCCGTGGTCTCCGACGGGAGCAAGTGGCACGCCGCCGCCTCTTTCTGCGAGCAGGTAATGCGCGCGAAAGAGACGGCGGAGAGGGAGCGGGAAAGAACCCTGCCCCCCGAGTTTCGCAGTCTGCGGCGAGGACGCCGCAGACTCATCTACGCCCGGGACTACCGACCTCCATGATCGGGGCCTGAGGACGGCAGTTGGCCGACTCGCCGTCCTTACAGAAGCAGGCCGTGGCGGAGGCGTGTCGTGTGTGCCCTACACACGCCTGCCAACTCACCGAAGCGGGATAAAACCCGACCCCACCAGGCGAGGCCGCGGTGGCGGCCAAAGTCCGCCGCCAACCCTGGGGTTATCCTTTCGAGGGCTTACCCGGGGTGCCCGGCAACGGACACTTGGGGAGGACACCGTGCGGTTTTAGTCGAGACACGACATAACCACCCCCGCTGGCCAGCGGGGGGGTATCCGAAGGGATTCCGAAAAAAAAGAAAAGTCCAAATCTACCAGAACTATAAATTATTAATTAAAAAATCCCTAATTTTTTGATTTATTAATTATTTTTATTGTATACTTTTTATGATAATGTCGGCAGTTTACGCGAATTTCACACATCGAAATAAAACTATTTTTGAACGGATTCTATCGCTGAGTATCGCTGGGGAGTTTCCCCGTGACCATGGCTGCTGAAAAGATACCGAAACGTCGAGTTCAATGTAAATTATAACATAACATCAAATAAATCGCGATAGAATCCTTATAGTTTTATTTCAATGTATACTTTTTAGTTATGATACGTATATATTTTTGATATCACCCTTTAAAGCTCTTCATTTTGATACCCTACTCGATAAGTTTGAGTGGAAATATTTTTTTAACAACATACATTTTAGCGCCAAAGATCCGCCATTTTGTTTTTTTTATATTTGGATATAGCTAGTAGCACTCTCACAGTAAATACATCTATCAATCTAACGACACCTCTCAAGCTAAAACCCATCGAGCCGTTCAGGCTGCAGAGCGTGCCAAACAATTATACATACATAATCATAATCATAATCATAATATTTTTATTTTGTGGATCATAGGTTTTAGTTATAAAGGTCTTATAATTTATGTTATGTGCGCTATGTCCTACCACACGTGTGGTGTACAAAATAACATGCATCAAATTTAAATATATTTCACAATCATGTTTCAAAGTCGAAATATTCAATTAATATTAAGTATAAATAAAATAAAAATCAATCAACTACAAAACAACTAAACGATTAGTTTCAAGTCTAGTAATGTCGGAATATACATATCAATTTTCACATTTAAACAATTAATATAAGGAAATTCGAATAAAATAGTATTTGTATTTACATACTCTCATACTCTTGACAAACATAACCCTCCCTCTGGCGCATCTTTAGTAATGAATCACGAAACTCGTTAATTCTACATGTAAAACTTATATCTGAGACCACCACCTGTGTGCAAAATATAGGTATTTCAGTTTGGAACAATAAAAAAATCATAAAAATTGTACCACTAGAAGTCAATGTATTAAACTAGGGTTTCTCCAATTGGTCATGCAATGGTCAACCGATACGCGTACCATTTGGCAGGCCACTTGATAGTAACAGATAAAACCTAGACAAACTTTATTTTGTTGATTTTTGGGTAGTAAGACAAGAAGAACGTCTGGAACTTTCAGGTGAAGCGGTGAAATTTGCTTACGAAAGGTGCATTTTTAGAACTTGACTTATGCTTGCAGATATTTGCTGCACAAACCATTATTCTGATAAAAAATAAGGTCCGCTCAAATATGTACAGTGTGCTATCACATTTGACTTTATGCCGACCCAGCCGAATGGAATACAGATCACTTAAGTCGTTTCGGCGTGATTGAGTAACCAAAATCTATTCATGCATCTGCTTTTTTTTTTACGTGCGGAAATCCCTTCGGATACCCCCCCGCTGGCCAGCGGGGGTGGTTATGTCTCGACTAAAACCTCCCCAAGTGTCCGTTGCCAGGCACCCCGGGTAAGCCCTCGAAAGGATAACCCCAGGGTTGCTGGCGGACCATGGCCGCCACCGCGGCCTCGCCTGGTGGGGTCGGGTTTTATCCCGCTTCGATGAGTTGGCTGGCATGTGTAAGGGCACACACGACACGCCTCCGCCACGGCCTGCTTCTGTAAGGACGGCGAGTCGGCCAACTGCCGTCCTCAGGCCCCGATCATGGAGGTCTAGTCAAAAATTAATGTACACGTATATAGGCATTTAAAAAAAATTCCACCCTATTAAGAGTTCGAAGTTTATATGGGCAATCTTTCACACTAGATCTTCTTAAATATGCTATTTAATGAAATCATTGTTTAGAGCACACTATAAAGCCCAAACGTGCAAACATCTCTGACGAACTCTGTGGCGTAGCGGTAGTGCATTCGACTGCTACGTCAGGGGGCGCGGGTTCGATTCCCGCTCAGTGCAAATATTTGTATGCACGAATATGTCTATTTGCATTGGTCTGGGTGTTTCTATGTATAATATGTATGTATTTACAAAAAAAAAAAGTATATAAGTAGGTTTATCCGCATTCTGGAACCCATAACACAAGCTAGTTAAACTATGTTTACTTTGGGTCTAGAAAGCGCTGTGTAGAATATTTATATTTATATATTTATATTATACCTTAGTCAATACAAATTAAGTGAACACCACAACGTTACTAAGTTACATAAGTAACATGAAATAGTTGTCAAGTAACATGTTCAGTACCAGGGGATTGCAACGATAATGCAACGATCTGCTCTCATTACCAACTCGGCCTACCCAGAGACAATTTCATCGAGATACTTTATGGAGGAAATCAGCCTTCACTTTACGAAGGTCACTTTCGAAGGAGAGAGATGAATAATATATATATATATAAGAAAGTCGTGTTAGTGAACACTGGTGGTAGAAATTTGATGACACAAATTTGTCACAAAATTCAGCCGGGTAGGTACCACCGTGCACGATTGCGAAAAACCCTCCATAGTAATCCAATTTCGGTTTGATTGCGTTCAGGGGTCAGCAAGTGCATAGCCGGGCAGGGGGGTTGTGGTCGCAGCACTAGTGGGACCGGTGGGTGTCACGCGGTGCTGCGACGACAATCCTCTTCTGATGAGGCCGTCAAGCTGAGAGCCACCATTGTTAACATGGCACGTGTATGTAATGGTGACCCTTTTTCCTGAGACTTTACCTTCAGCTTACCATCAGGCGAGGTGAAGTCATATTGACGTGTCCAAAATTTTTTTTTAATATATATAAAAAAAGGACGGATAAAGTCAAGAACGGGTGGACCGATTTACATCATCTTTGATTTTTTAGATTTGTCTCTGCCTATACTGTACCATTTTGCGGAAACTGCCATGTTTCCTCTCCCCCCCCCCCCCCGCCGCCTCCCAGCGGTTATGTCGGAACGAACCGACAAAAAAGGTCACGCCGTATCAATTCTATAATGCCGGGGTGCAGGGACATTCACGACATAAATTCAGCTGATAAGGTAACCAACATAATTTGATTAAAAACGGACGAAGTTTGCCGGGCACGCTAGTCATTAGGAGATGGCGGAGCGCGCCCGGAAAAGGTTCAGAACCCTCCCGGCCCGCCGAGCCCGCAACATGCTCGCCTCGCGTCGCAGGCGACTCAGGCGCCGGAGGTCGCTTAACGACCTCCGTCCTCCATGAGCGCAGGCCTGGGGGTGGCAGGTGAGGCCGCCTGTCACCCCAGCAGAAGCAGGCCGGGACGGTGGGGCGACTAGCGCCCCTCCCCCAAACCGGGGCAAGACGGGGACACCGTGGTTCCCAAACCCGAGGAGGCCATCTCGAAACCGGAGATGGCCCAGGGTCAGTCGGGGTGCGAGGGATATGCTCTATGGGCAACCTTACACCCCGGCGTCTGCAGACCCGAGACGGCGTGTGGTTTTAGTCGGTTCAAGCCCGACATAACCGCCCCCGCTGGCCGGCGGGGGGGTATCCGAGGGGATTTCCGCACGATAAAAAAAAAAGGGTACGCTAGTCATTTTATAATTATTAATAATGGTGTACAGACTATGAAATATTTATTTAATGTTGCCTCCGTGGTATAGCTGTTGCAATTGTGACTGCTGGCTGTGCATGCCATTCGGTTTATTTGTGAGGAAATTCCGCTGACGGCTTGGTAAAAGTGCCTGTTCATTTATATTTGGCGAAATGTGCGCACATTTTAGTAATCGCTTACCATGCTTGTAATTAGTAACTGTGTTCGCATAAAAACAGTTTTGCTTAAGTCTACCCAAACTGACAACCCTATTCAAATCGAGTATAGACATCAAATATTCATATCGAAGAACCTTCTGATAACTTATGTATCCCTTCAACCCTTTCCGAGGGTCACTGCCCATAAAAACATTACATCACCGTGTAAATGTCACCACTCCGACAGGCATTCCATAACGTAACGTTTGAAATGGGTGTTGTACAATGCGACCACCGAAATATAATATTCTAGACATCAACTAAGCATAGTGTGTGCTATGGGTTCTACAACGCAGATAAACACACACTTGCAGATCAATATAGCGTGATTCGAACGAGTGAACCTTTTTTTGCTGTGCTGAAATCCCCTCGAATACACCACCCCCAACAAAAACCTCCACCCACCCCACCGCTAGCCGGCGGGGGCGGTTATGTAGGACTCGAACCGTCTCGGGTCTTCAAATGCCGCGATGTAAGGTGGACGGGTCCATAAAGAATTCCCCGTCTGTGTCTGCTAGGGTGTTAGACGGCTCCACCTGTCACCCTGTATCGTGCAAATAATGTGGTGCGAATTTCGTGCAAGAAACACATACGATTGCACGTACACAGTGCGGGCGTCCGCATGCTAACACGCACGAGGCAGCGGACGCTGTAAGCCACACAGGTCCACAATATTACATAGTTTTATAGTAGTATTACAGTATTATTAGTAGTAGTAGTTAGTAGTAGTATTAGTAGTAGTAGTAGTATAGTAATATTACTTAGTTTAGTTTTATACGAATAAGGTTGCAAATAAGCATGTTACTTCGTAACGCTGTCGGATGATTTTAATGAATTCGGACCATAGTTATTTGGGACCAAAACAGCTCATGAAATTCAGTGTTAATATACCTCAGCGTACAAAAACATAATAAGCCTGATAAATCGCTTACAAACCTGACAGATGACTGATAATCTTATTTATGGCATAATAATCAACACGGAAATTTAGTTTTGAGATTTCCGCTAAATAGACGAGATAACACGGTTTAACAGTATCGTTATAAATAAACATTATACAGCGGTACGACTGTTGTGTGAGGCCTCAGGTTCAATTCCAGGCACGTGGGTAAGGTAATTTTGTAAGGTACTTCTCTGTAGCAGCTACGGACACCAAGTACAACGGTAATATTAATACCAGGAACTGAGTATAGTGGAACAATAACAGCAGGAAAGGAGTCTATTGCAACAATAAGACCAGAAAATGAGTCTATCGCGACATGGACACCAGAAATTATTACGACAGTGACATTGATAATATAATTAATACCAGATACCGAGTCCAGAGCAATGTAGACACCAGATAACCAGACAGAGACCGAATCTACAGTAACATGGACACCAGACCCATGTGCGATGGACCCATGTACATCGCAACAAGGACAATAGAAAGTAACACTCCGTTAAAATTGATACCAGAATTCGAGTCTAATGCAACATTGGCACCAAATGACCAGACAAAGACTGAGTCTACAGTAAAATCAACACCAGAAATTGAGTCAACATCTTAGCGTTGTTCCCGGTATCATCTAGGAGTCCGGGGTCCACCTTTTGGTTTGACTTATACGGCTTTTATGGAAGCGACTGCCGTCTGACCTCCCAACCCCGAGAGGAAAGCCGTTCGTCCGTCAATCAGTAAGTGTACCAGCTTGCAGGTAAGGTTGGCTGGGCCCCGTATGTCTTAGTAGGGCCCACCAGAAATTGAGTCTACGACGACATGTACACCAGTGACTAAGTCAAGTAAACCAGCCACCAGAGACTGAAACTAGTGCAAGAGTCTCTGCAGGCAAGACAGAATGCGCTTTGGGTTACTTATTAAAAAATAATGAATAACATGTGCACCGGCGGGCGGTACTGCTTGCAACTGTAACAAATTACATAATTCTGAGAAAAAGGAAATTATTAAACTTTTTATTTCCTTCTCGCGTAATTATTTTATTTTACATCCTCACGCCTGCATATCCCAAGGGGAAGAGGAAGATATGTAACCAACATTTTACGAGTCAAGTCGATATTGGTACCATAATTGGGAGCGAGTCTATTGCCATGTAGGTACCAGCCACGTTCCCAGAATCGAATAGGGGAACGTGGCTGCTGAATGGCAACTATACTACTACTGCTACTGGGAATGACTGAAAAACGCAACAATATCTACTGCTAGACCCAGGAATCAACCAACACCCCAATCCCAAGTCCAAAGGCACAAGTTTGCACTTATGTGTGTGCATACTTACACCAAAGGGGCTAGCAAATCAGCAAAGAATATGGTGTTTAAAATGTGAGTCAGAGAAAGGTAATTGTGGGTTTCGCTGACAACCCGTCTCTATTTAGGCTCTTGTCTTTCGAGTTTCTTCAACCAATAGCATGTCATTTGATAGACTTCAGCGATTTTATTGGTCGAAATGACTCTGAAGTGATCGGATAGCGAAGCGGCCAACGGAAGTGAAAAACCGGTAGCTGGGATAGACTGGGCACTGGATGCTCAAGATAGAGGACCAGATGCTATGATACACATTAGAGGTCTAGGTCCAGCAGTGCAATTGGTTGATTGACATACTAAGTTAGCTGCCTTAGGCTATGTGGTAAAGAAAGTTAGTTTAGTACAGGTGAAACAAATGAAAAAAAGCGGCCAAGTGCGAGTCGGACTCGCCCATTAATGGTTCCGTAGCAGCAAGTAACAATAATGTTTTTTTTTTTTTGAGTTGAATGAAAGGTAAATTGCGGTTTACGATATATTTATCATCATTATTTTTTTATAATAAACAGGATTACTTATTGTTATGTTAATTGTGTAAGAATAATATTGATTTTGAAAAAATACACAATTATTTAAAGGGCATCCCTTCGATCGCTCGGCTCGCGCTTTGTTGGGGTCACAGTTCTAACCTAACCTAACCCAGAAGCGCCGGAACCTAAGTGGCATTATAAGAATTTGGCATTTGTAGAATCTGTAGTTCATAGAATCTGGCGTTTTAAACTCATCTGACATTTCTAGAATCTGACATTTGTTGACGAATCCATTTAAAGCTATATGTTTTTATTTTCAAGCCTACCAGTTGAAACAATAATCAGATAAATGAAACTTTTATATGAGTGTGACCATTTTGCGATAGGGACAAAATGCCAATGGGACCAAATGCGAATGGGACCGAATGCGAATGGGACCGAATGCAAATGGGAGTGAATGCGAATGGGACCATGTGACGAAATGCGAATGGGACGGTATGCGTCAGTCCCATTTTACCAGTTTGGAAGTGTCTCTCGCGCAAACTATTCAGTTTAGAAAAAAAAATATTTTAGAAACCTCAATATCATTTTTGAAGACCTATCTATAGATACCAAACACGTATGGGTTTGACGCAAAAAAAAATTGTTGAGTTTCGGTTCTATATATGGGGACCCCTAAAATATATTGTTTTGTGAAAATCTTAATGTGGTTCACAGAATACATCTACTTACCAAGTTTCAGCAGCATTCTTATAGTTTCGGAAAAAAGTGGCTGTGACATACGGACGGACAGACAGACAGACATGACGAATCTATAAGAGTTTCGTTTTTTGCCATTTGGCAACGGAACCCTAAAAACGTTTCGCTATTATCTGTGCAACGTGCAGACGAGACGATTAACTATTTCACGTTAACGAAAGAAGAGTTCAGGGTCACCTTTCGATTTCAAAATTCGCTCAAGCATTTTCATGCATATTATTGAGATTAAGATAAAAATATAATCTTTTCAACGATAACAGTCTCTTATACTTCGTGGCAATAAACGGCGAGGTGTTTATTGCACAAACATGCTTTTTGGGGCCGTAACAGAAAGGTAACTAAACGGAACTCTAAGCAGGCGGATTGAAAGCGGATATAGTGCGCTGTCTGACCGGCTGTCAGTGGGCTGTATTCATAAAAGGCAATATTTAGACAGCTTGGGTGTATGAGGACGCCACCAAGATCTTCGTTGGCAGAAGTCAACCTCACCTGTTAGCCAGTTAACCGGCTGATTTACGGACGATGCTCTTGCGCAGGCTATCCTCTCGGGGTTGGGGGTAAGACGACAGTCGTTCCCTCTGACTAGTGAACTTATTTTATATGAATGAACAATATTTTTATTTATTTATTTTATCTTTTATTTTCATTTATTTCCTTTCCTATTAACCACACCAATAACTACCCATAAATGTTCTAATTTGTGTCCATCCAAAGGTTGCCTGTAAGAAATTGCTTTTAGCGATAAAGCCGCCATTTGTACATATTATGTTGACTGTGTATTCTAAGTACCTTTTTTTTCTTTTTTGTCGTGCGGAAATCCCTTCGGATACCCCCCCGCCGGTCAGCGGGGGTGGTTATGTCGGGCTTGAACCGACTAAAACCGCACGCCGTCTCGGGTCTACAGACGCCGGGGTGTAAGGTTGCCCATAGAGCATATATTGCCCATAGTGCATATTGTACTCCAATTACCTATGCATACTCCGATTGGTATACAATAAAGTTTATTTCCATTTCTATTCTAAAGCCAAAATAAGCCATATCAAGAGAAAGAGTATGGGAGTGCGGGCTCCAAAGTACAAACTTTGCATGCAACCGGGACTAACTCTTGGATGATAATGATGAAATTTCAGATAAATGAAATTTTGACGGAGTGTCTCTTACCGACCCCTTCTGGTGACCTTTTTGCACTGTGTCTCAAAAAAGAGTTGACAACATCTTCCGAGATTTACTGTGCCAAATAACTTGGCGAAAGCAGATATTTATACCTTTCTACAACGATATGCGTAATGCGTACGAATAACGACAGATGCCATTCACTATACGATAGAAAATGGTGTTGTTAGGGTACCGTGGTGAAGGTTCGTCTACCTATATAACATAAGGCTGATTTTATACAACAAAAGAAAACGCACACTTACTCACACGGAGGCATATATTGTAAAAGCGCAACTAGCGAGGAGATCGAAATATGTCGAGATCCTCGTAAGCAAATATGTGTCAACGTGTGCGTGTTATCTCGCTTTTTAAAGCCAGCCTTTTGCACAAACCTATTTATATTGTGGTTATGCTTAAGGAATGACATTAAAAGTATGAAGTAATTCTTATAATAGTCTATACTAATATTATAAAGAGGTAAAGTTTGTAAACTTGTAGGGGGTAACCTCTGGATCTACTGAACCGATATTGAAAACCAATAGTAAGCCACATTATTTGTGAGTGTCATAGGCTATATCATCACGCATCACGTAGCATTACGCTACTACCCAAGGGAGCGGAGCAGTAATCATAAATTTTAACAAATCCGGTAGACTCCCATACGTTATATGAAGCAGCTCAACCTCTATAAAGCGCTAGTACGATCAAGTATGGAGTACTGCTCGTACCTCTGTGACGGCTCAGCTAAATACCAAGTTAAAGCGCTTGAGTCAATTGAGAAACAGGCCAAGAAGTTCATCAACAGCGATGCGCTAGTGGAGACTAGGCTTCAGAGCTTGGAACATTGACGTAGACTTGTTAGCCTTTCGGTTTTTTATCAGATGCACTTCGGGGAGTGTTCACTGGAGTTGCACGACCTAATTTCTCCAAGACCCCTACTTCACCGAAAGACCAGACGTACAGCGACGCGCCACCGATACGTGGTGGATATTCCACTCATATGCACAAAACTTTTTGGCAATACATTCATTGTGCGTACTGCTAAATAGTAGAATGACTAGCCTGAGTCTGTGTTTCCGGAAAGCTATAACCTGGGAGTCCTCAAGTCTAGAGTGAACAGGTTACTTCTAGGGAAGAGTCCTCCACCTTCGACCACGTCATCACTTACCAACAAAAGAGATAGTGGTAAAACGCGAGCCGATTTCTAATAAAAAAAAATACATATATGGGTTCAAGGGGTGCAACGGAGGTTCGAAATACGCCACGGACGAAGCCGGGTAGGTCCAGCTAGTAATATAATAGAGAAAATTATCTGGAGCATACTTAGTTTAGTGGAAGTAGAAACATGTGGTCCCTGCCTACCTCAATAGGAATGAAGCGTGACTGTATACACGTATGTATGTCATAGAAACAATAAAACGTATTAACGCTACTTGCCTGTCGGATTCAAATAATTCGTATTCATCAGAGTAAAACGTGAATCGCAAACCACTGACAGAAATCTTCACACATGGTATTTATCCTTGAATGTTACACAGATATTACCAGCACGGACGAGTACGTCAAACAATTATAAACTCATGAAAATATTGTATTAAATGAACGGCCATGAGAATTACTTCTCAATCGTTGTTTTTTATTATGTAAGAAAAAACTTGCAACCGAATATATTTCAACCCGTTTAACTTGACGGTTGAATATAAACGGGAATTAACGCGAACATGTATAGGTATATACATACCTTTGGATTGCCTCAGGTTTCGACCAGGGGCCCGATTCAGTAGTAACGCCACGTTTACAAAACGCGTGATTTCGAATCGATTAGAAAGAAAAACTGTAAAGAATATTTTATTACTCAGTATGATCCGTCAATACAAAATCTACCTTCACTTCAGTGAGGTTATTAAACATTTACAACCACTCATAGTTGCTTTCGTTTTCAATTAGATTTTGAGTTTTTAATGTTCGTTAGTTTTGAAATCATACGATTAAAAAACGTAATTTTACTGAATCGAACCCCAGGTTACACTGGCCGTGGTCACAGGCTGACTCCCGTTAAATTATTGTACATCATGGAACGCGAAAGTTTATAAATTAGCATTGACGGTTGAATGTTTTACTGTAAGGCGAACTGCTGGATTCGATAACCGGTGCATTTATTTTGTTTGTATCATCGTCTTTTAGGCTTGTTCCCGGCTGCATCTGGGGCTTTTATCTTGGAGCCCGAGATCCGCTTAATTCTCCTACTTTTGATTTGGTTTATACGGCCATTATGGGTATCAGCAGGAGTACCGGCTTGCAACACTTACACTTACAAAATTCCGTATTCACCTCATATTGTATTCCTCTTTCGCCTCGAATATCTCATGGAGGCTGGAAATGGTCCAACATCGTTAGATATTATTTGGTGTAACCTAAAGAGAAAAATACCCGTAACCATAGTTAACAGCTTATCGAATAGCAGGTGATCTCGTCATGGAGCCTTGCCCGTCCCTAGTTCAAAGAGGTAGTAATACGTCACGACAGCGCACGTTGTTCAGTCTGATCTGCTGGGACCAACAGTCCTACCCGACGCTCAAGGAGGCCAAAATTATTTTTTCCCTATCTGAGGTCTGGTGCGTCTTTGACGGGACATAAGAATACTAGTTCTTACTTCGCCAACAGCAATGGACTCAGGTCCAAATCTCTTATCCCGAGGAGACACCCCTTGTATGTTCTGCCTAATTGAGACTATGCCCACGGTTACTTCTAGCATCGCACCGCTCACCATAGGCGGAGAGTTCATCGCACTCCAAAACTAGGCAGATCAAAACCTTCTTCTTGCGAAATTCCCGACGCGATCGCTCAAACTGTTCATACTATTTCAGTGTGGGAGTTCTCCAAAAAGTACTGACTAGCATAAAAGCGCCTATAGACTACCGCCTACTGTCCACGGAGGCTTAGCTTCATAGACGCGTATTCGTCATTGTACGCTTGCTTGCAACCCAGTGTACTGAACACTGTCTACGAGGAGTATTGCACGCGTACATTTTCATTCATTTATGGCAATGCCATCGGACGACGAAGGCTTAGTATCCACGGAGGCGTAGCTTCATAGATTCGTCATTGCACGCTTGGAGTACACCTGCTTGCAGTTTACATACAAAACAATGCATGCAGGCTTTATGACCTCATACGCCCAGGCGTAAATTTAGTGTTATACGTAAGCTGCAAGCAGGCGTACACCAAGCGTAAAATGACGAATACACGTCTTTGAAGCTAAGCCTGCTGTACAGTATGTTATACGCGAAAGCGAATATCGAGTGAACGCGCCTGAATACGCCTCGTAGACAGCGTTGAGTACATTGGGCTGCAAGCAAGCGTACACCAAGCGTTCAACGATGAAAACGCGTCCATGAAGCTACGCCTCCGTGGACAGTTAGGCTTACGGTAACTGCTTTTCATCAGATGCCGGCTATCTTAGTAGTATAAAAAGTAAACCCGTGCCAATAACCGCGATAACTAGTAAACAATCCTGATATTATATCAATTTTGATAACAACAGATAGATACCTGATTAAATAAAAAGTGTGTTATCAATAAATAACCGCGGTAGCCTAGTGGCATGGGCAAAGGACTGCTGAGACGAGGTCTCGGGTTCGATCCCAGGTTTTACCATGGCACACACCAATGACTTTTCGATGCTTTTCGAAGTTATATGTGTGTATTTATCGCAGGTTTATAAGTGCCCGGTTAATGGCAATAGGCTCGCCACCTATAACATTGGGACCTAAACATAAACTGGCGAAATGTGGGTGCTAGCACCTCTGCCTACCCCTTCGGGGATATAGGCGTGAGTTTATGTTATGTTATGTTATGTGTTATCAACTACATAACATTTGCTAAAAACAAACGGATGTAATTGATTAATTATACTGTCAAGCAATTACAATATAATCAGACTAATATAATAAATGTGAAAGTTTGTGAAGATGTTTGTATGTTTGCTACTCAATCACGCTCAAACAGCTGAATGGTTCTGGTTGAAACCCCCAAACCGGGGCAAGACGGGGACACCGTGGTTCCCAAACCCGAGGGGGCCATCTCGAAACCGGAGATGGCCCAGGGTCAGTCGGGGTGCGAGGGATATGCTCTATGGGCAACCTTACACTCCGGCGTCTGCAGACCCGAGACGGCGTGCGGTTTTAGTAGGTACAGTGATAGATATTGTCAGGAATAACACATGTGTATGTAATGGTGAACCTCTTTCCTGAGACTTTACCTTCAGCTTACCATCAGGCGAGGTGAAGTCAAATTGACGTGTCCTATATATAAAAAAAAACAGCTAGTTCTGATGGGTTGTGGGAATGGGCAACAGATACCAAGTCCTAAACAATAACAATGGCCCTTCATTCGCGTTTAATACTAAAAATCCCAAAATATTTAAATGTAAGTTTTTTTTTGTTTTTTTTTTATACCACTAAGGTGGCAGACAAGCACACGGCCCACCTGATGGGAAGCGGTTACCGCGGCCTATGGACGTGTGCAACACCAGTGGCGTTACAGTCGCGCTGCCGACCCTGTAAAGGAACGGGGATGGGAAAGGAGTTTAGGAGGGGATGGGAAAGGAGTTTGGGAGGGGACGGGAAAGGAGTTTGGGCTCCGGCACTCTCACTCACCAAACGGAACGCAACAGTTCAAATACTGTTACTTGGCGTCGATATTCTGTGAGAGGGTGGTGCTTCCCCGATCGAGTCTGCCATTCATGCAACGGCCAAAATGACTTTTGCTTGACTCTACCACCTACCATGAGTTGTGATGTTCATGGCCATTAGTACGTATCATTTGGTGCATAAATAAAGAGTTACCTGGAAAGTTTTTTGAAAATTAGTGATTTTATAGATTTAGTCATGCAACGCAACAAATTTCAAAATTACAAATCCGTTAGAGTTTTTAAGCTCTGGCGCAAAAACTACGGAGTTTTATGTATGAGTTTGAGTTGACCATGTGTGTGTCTGTCTGTGGCATCGTTGCTCCTGAAGGGACGAACCGATTTTGAGTTTGTTATTTTTTTTAGTTTGAAAGGTGAATTAGTCGGTAATGTATTAGCTATGGCCGGGGTTTTCTAATTTTAAATTTAATTTTAATTTCAATGTGTAATACTCGTGTAAACTTCCGACAATATGTTTTTTATATTTTTTAATGATTAGTTTTAGCGTACGAGCAGCACAAACTTTACTTCAATACCAGTTTTGGCCAAAACAACTAATTTCCACGCCAGCGTAATGTAGGTGGCGTGTTTTTTAATAGTAGAATCTCCAGTAGGCTTAATCCACACGCAATGCAGTGTTACTAAATTTAGCGCATACTCGTTCGCTTCGCTAATTTCAATGGACCAAGTTCTGCGAATTCATCGTCTTCAACCTTGAAATTTATTTAATTTATTAACATAACATAACTTCACGCCTGTATCCCCGAAGGGGTAGGCTGAGGTGTATTACACACCCACGATTCTCCAGTTATGTAAAGAGCCTATTGCCATCTACCGGGCACATTATTAAGCGAGCGATAATTAACATTTATTAATGCACACATAACTACGAAAAGTCAGGTGTGTGCACGGGGCGATTGGGGATCGAAATCGAGACCTCGTCTCAGTCCACAGGGCGGCGATAAAAATAAAGGCGGCGATACCGCCTTTATTTTATTTATTACACTCAAATTATGCCAAAATACATAAAGACATGATGACAGAAAGACATTGACAAAAGGACATTGAACCCAATGCCAGCTGGTTACATTTCTAGACACCGCGCTAATACTGAGGAGGTTCAGGACATAATGGAAGCAACACACAGAATGATGTGTTAGTGCTATGTTCTTTTTGAATTGTTCTCACTTGTTCGATTCATTAGTTTGATCGTCGAACTACTGAGAATTTTTTTTCCTAATTAGTTCGACCGTCGAACTACTGAGACTCTTTCGACCGTCAAGAAAAATATTATTTACAATTATGTATTATGAAGAATGTGGTATAGATGTACACACATTATTATGTAAACAAATTAAAACCATTTTTAGTGACACAGGCGTATTTTAAATTTTATTTTATTGTTTTTTGGTTTCTAGAAAGTACAAGTTGAACAAATGAGAAAAAAAAAAGTCTCAGTAGTTAGACGGTCAAAGGAATGAGAAAAAAAAATCTCACTAGTTCGACGATCGAACTAATGAATCGAGCTAGTGAGAACAGGCTTTCTTTTTTAGGGTTCTGTACCCAAAGGGCAAAATGGGACCGAGGCTGCCCTGTCCGTCCGTCTGCGCGTCTGTCACCAGGCTGTATCTCATGTATCGTGATAGCTAGACAGTTGAAATTTTCATAGTTGATGTATTTCTGTTGCCCCTTAAAAAAAGAATGAAATAAATACAATTTAAGGGGGCACCCATACAAGAAACGTGGTACTTATTACGCGTATATACGCGTTATTGGCGCACAATAAGGTATATTAATAAATAAAATAAATATATTTGTAACTGGTACTAGTACGAAAATAATGGTGTTTTAAGAAGTTACCATAAATATTATCCAATATCCACACAGCCTAAACCGTCACTGTTTAGGCTGTGCGGCTATTGTATGGTTCATAACTGTGAATCCTCAACTTTATCATCACCATCAAAAAAATCATTAATAAAAAAATCAAAAAACCCGACTGCCCTAATAAGACCGAAATAAGTTTGATAGCAGCCGGAACTCATTAATTTACTTTCAGTTTATGATTTGCAATTGGGTCCCGCCTGCTATCAAACTTATTTGGGTCTTGGGTTTTTTATTTTTTTATTGATAATACTATTTTATACTTTTTAGTTATGATAAATATATTTTTGAAATTACCCTTTAAAGCTCTTCATTTTGATACCCTACTCGATAAGTTTGAGTGAAAATATTTTAGTAACAACATATATTTTACAATCCGCCATTTTGTTTTTTTTTTTTTATTTGATATACCCAGTAGCACTCTCACAGTAAATACAAATCTAACCACACCTCTCAAGCTAAAATCCATTGAGCTGTTCAGGTTGCAGAGCATGCCAAACAACTATACATACATACATACAAACTCTCGGAAAACATAACCCTGCTTCTGGCGCAGTCGGGTAATCACTGCCTCATTTGTAAAGCTACATTGTAGACAAATATTCGGAGAACGTTACTACTGCAATAAAGATAGGCTTATATCAGGAAAACCATTACAACGAATGAATGAGCTCGGCTGATTCGTATTTCCTTTTCTAAAAGAAGCGTAAATAATTCTGTGTACAATGAACCTTCAAGTAGGTCGTATTTTGATTGCATACATCTAGTTTTGAACAAATACCCTGCTTTACTATGGTATTGTGTTGGGGACCCACCAGGACCTTTGACGCGAAGCCAGCCTCACCTGCAAGCCGTGCACCTGCAGATTAAAGGACTAGACTCAGGTGCAGGCTCTCCTCTCGGGGTTGGAAGTCAAGGCGGGGAGGAATTAAATCCGGAAGTCAAAGAGGAGGAGGAGTTAGCGGACCCGGGGCTTAGAGATGAAAGCCTCGAATGCAACCGAGGGGGGGCACCACACTAAGATGAATGAGCGACATTCGCTTAAATAGCTTTTTTTTTATATATTTAGGACGCGTCAATTTTACTTCACCTCGCCTGATGGTAAGCTGAAGGTAAAGTCTCAGGAAAGAGGGTCACCATTACATACACGTACCATGTTAACAATGGTGGCACTCAGCTTGACGGCCTCATCAGAAGAGGATTGTCGTCGCAGCACCGCGTGACACCCACCGGTCCCACTAGTGCTGCGACCACAATCCCCCTGCCCGGCTATGCACTTGCTGACCCCTGAACGCAATCAACCCGAAATTGGATTACTATGGAGGGTTTTTCGCAATCGTGCGATTTAATTTAAACTAGTATTATAAAGCTGAAGAGTTTGTTTGGTTGGTTAAACGCGCTAATCTCAGGCACTACTGGTTCGAATTGAAAAAATATTTTGTGTTAAATAGCCCATTTATCGAGGAAGGTATATATTATCACGCTAATATCCAGGAGAGCGGAGCAGTAACCATAAATGTCACCAAAGCAGGAAAATGTTCATACATTATTGTAGAACTAATAAATTATGGCCATGTTTGCGATAAATTGAGTGCCAGGGAGTGTTTTTTTTTTTTTTCAAAGATTAGTAACCGAAATTACTAATGTCCCCCCTAACCCCTCCCCTAGCCCCTAGCTAAGCTAAATTGCTTGTGTTAGGGGTGGGTTCACGTCGGTAGTGTAATGGCCAGGATTCGAACCCAGGACCTCTCGATCGTAAGGTTGACTCCTTAACCACTAAGCTACCGACGCTTCCACGCTTCTTTTTTAATATTGTAGGACAAAGTACACAACGTCATCTAGACCCAAACTAAGCAGAGCTTGTCATATGGGTTGTAGAGTGCGGATAAACATACTTATATACAATACTGTTTTTTTGTAAAACAATACATATTATACATAGAAACACCCAGACCAGCGCAAATATACATTTTTGCACTGAGCGGGAATCGAACCCGCGACCTCTGGCTTAGTAAACGAACGCACTACCACCACGCCACAGAGGTCGTCATTTTAGGTGTGTTTTGTTTTGTTATATTTATATTCTGTATGTTATAATATGTCTATGTCTACACAGACACAGTGTATTAATAATAAGTAATAATGTAAATTCTTGTGTACATACTTGTGCACACGTGCGTGTCGTCGCGTCGTTGCAAAGGCGCTATCGGAATATCAGCGCTGCTCATCATATCATCGAGTTCGATCCCAAGTCGCCCTGGACACACACCTCTGGCTTCTTGTAGTTATGTGTGCATTAATAAATGTTAATTATCGCACGCTTAATAATGTGCCCGGTAAATGGCAATAGGCTCGCCCCCTATTACATTGGGACCTTAACATAACTGGCGAATCGTGGGTATGTAATACACCTCTGCCTACCCCTTCGGGATACCGGCGTGAAGTTATGTTATGTTATGTTGTCATCATATGTTTAGCAAGTGATGGGCAGCATTTATGCTGAGATGGCGACGTATTGAAGCTCACACCTATTATCTACCTAATCCAGCTATAAGTTTTGTTACAAAGGAAAATGCATTTTTTTTTAAATGACCTAATGTAATATTGTTAAAATTTATACCTTTTTTTATATACTGGTTGGGAAAGGCGCTTGGGAGGGGATGGGAAAGGAGTTTGGGAGGGATGGGAAAGGAGTTTGGGCTCCGGCACTCTCGCTCACCAAACGGAACGTAACAGTTCAAATACTAGTACTTGGCGTCGATATTTTGTGAAAGGGTGGTGCTTCCCCGGTCGAGTCGGCCCATTCATGCAACGGCCAAAAGAAGAAATCAAATAAGACATCTGGGCTAGATAAGGGCCACTCTTCAGCTCTTATAAAGTCCGGAACGTTGGTTTCTAGCCAGGCTTGGGTAGTGCGTGCCTTGTGACCAGGAGCAGAGTCCTACTGGAAAGTCCACGGTATATTTTTTTAAATTGTATTGCTGAGAGGTTTCACAGCACGATCCAAAACAGTATCTTCTAACACTTTGGCTGAAGTTTTCACTCCTTTTTCACAAAATAATTAAAAAGTTGAAAAGAAAGAAAAGTTTTGATGTAACAGTATTTATTGCCAGACTAGTTATATGTGTATAAATATATTTTTGTTGTAACCTATTTGTGCTTGTCCCTAATAAACTTATTTTTGAGCTGAGTGAGACGAAGTCGAGCGAAAGCTTCTCATACCAGACTTCAGGATTTTCTTTGTCACAGGTCTGCTCCTAAACTACTAATCCAATCAGAACCAAATTTGGCATGATTAAAGAGGTCAATCAGAGGAAGGTTTATGGATATATTTTGAAAAAATTAATGCTACCACAGAGGAATGATCACGGTTAAAAAAATTCCAGATGGAATTACATAATAACCGCTCGAGACACTGTGACCAAACTTTACACGCTCAGAAAGCATGTCCAGAGTTGTGACTTTCAAAAAGAATTTTCAAAATCGGACTTGCCACGAAGGAATGATCACTGTTCAAAATTTTCAAAATCTGATTCGGCAATAGCGGTCAAATCTGTTGGACAAGAATCACGATGTCTCACTCAGCTCAACATTGCAAGCAGCGATTCGCCTTGCAGACCTAGTATTTCTATTTTCTTCTTTCTAAGTATGCCACGAGCGACAGCTAGTACTAAATACTACCTACTGTTATTCAGTTATTTCATGTTCTTAAAAACCGAACAATTCATGACAAAAATAAAATGGCTTATTGTTTTTACAAGCGTATATATTTCTTTAATTCATTAGACGTTGCAAGAATACATAAATTATAATTTACATAATTTTATGTAAGATCTACGTAAAAACAATTTCTCAATTATTCATCGTAGTGGCAGGTAGCGGTTCAAAGGCCTAAACTGAACTGAACCTTAAAAACCTTCATAAAAAATATTAATGAAATATTTTATTAATGCATTTCATTGTCTAGTTCAAAGTCTGCGGCATCGGAGTCATTAAAAAGGTTGGCCATGGTCTATGCTAATTAAAATGAATAATTTGTAAGTTTCTCTATATTTTTAGATTTCTATTTGTATGAAACAAAGATGTGACACTAATTTTTAAACTTTCGCGTTCCATGATTTACAATAATTTAACGGCTGACAGTCAGCCTGTGACCACGGCCAGTGCAACCTGGTCGAAACGTCAGGCAATCCAAAGGTATGTATATACCTATACATGATCGCGTTAATTCCCGTTAAATTATTGTAAAAGATGTGACAGATTGTTTAATATTAATTAAACAATTAAAAACTGCGACCGATTTTCATCAAACAGCTAAGAACACTCCCGATTAATTCACCTTTCAATAAAAAAAAACAAAATCAAAATCGGTTCATCCGTTCGGGAGCTACGATGCCACAGATAGATCACACACACATAATTATGTCAAAGGTATAACACCCGTCATTTTTGCGTCGCCGGTTAAAAATACATTTAGAAAATTAAATACAGACAAACATAGAACCCCCTCCCTTCTGAAGTCGGTTAAAAATTAATAGCCTAAACGCTGACAGATTTACTTATAGTGCTGCAAATTTGGCCTGATACTGACCTTGAACTCGCCGTTAGCTGATAAACATCTTGCTTTGCGTGAGTAATTTAAATTGTGCGACATAATATTGATATTTGAATTGCGTGGATTTTAATTAGCTTAAATTGACGCATTATTAAAAGCAGACTTTATATTTATAATAATAAGTTGGTTTGTTTGTTGATTATGCCTTCACGCCTTAAATACTTAACCTATCTTCATGAAACTTAGCGTACACGCTGTCAGAGATACAGAAAAGGACATATTGGCGTGTGGCAGCTGGTGTCATTTGTGACCCCCAAAATGCCGGTTAGGTTGAAGGAGTAGTCCTGAATAATGCATTCGGACAGACGAAACCATGCAGCAGTCATTTTCCTGTCGAGATTGGAGATCAGGCTTCAGTCGCTCCCATAAAAAGCAAAATAACCAAACAATGGAAAGCGTAAGCTCCGATGCAACCAGGATTGGCGCAATGTATCCTATCCTACTTTTTACTCTCCTATCAGTTCGTGAAGATGTTTATATGTTTTTTTATTTAATCACACTTAAACAGCTGAACGATTCTGGCTGAAACTAGTCTGGAATAACACATAGGGTACTTGATATTGTCGGAAGTTTACTTGATGTCACACATTGAAATAACGGGAGTCTCCCCGTGACCAGGACTGCTGAAAAGCGACCGAAACGTCGTCGGTTCAATGTAAATTATAAAGTAACATCAAATAAATCGCGATAGAATCCGTTAAAAATAGTTTTATTTCAACATTAGTTACTTTTTATCTCTGGAATATCCGCGGGCAACGACCTCTGTGGCATAGCGGTACTGCGTTCGTCTGCTAAGTCAGAGGTCGCGGGTTCGATTCGCGCTCAGTGCAAATATGTATATTTGCATTGGTCTGGGTGTTTCTATGTATAATACGTATGTATTTACAAACAAATGTATTTAAGTATGTTTATCCGCATTCTAGACCCATATAACAAGCTTTGTTTAGCTTGAGTCTGGATGGCTTTGTGTAATTTGTCCTAGAATATTTAATTATTATTTTATTTAATGATTACAATTATCAAACCAATTCAACCATCCTAAAAATAGTATAAATCATGCTTCTAATCAAGAAACCAATTCAATGTTATGTAATCTGATAATACATTTCGCATTACCGAGCAAATTGTTGTGATGTCTTAGAATAGTTGTTAAATTAGTGAAAGGTGGTCTTCGAGCGGCAGTGAAAGCTCATGTGAGGTGATGGCAAGTAAAAGTACACTCGGGCTTTTTGCCGTTTCGTGTTACTATTTTAGGAGTATATTTCCCAAAAACGGCAACGACCACAGAAATACAGGGCCGGACCCCATCGGACATGGAACCTTCTAGGCTTCTGCCACGAAGAGATCTCGGCCGCAGCTGGACACTAGCAGATCTCTGTGCAACAGGTGTAGATGGTAATGCAAGGGCAACAGCAGCCCCCACAACAGCCTCCACAGCATCCACCGCAACACATTTTGTCTAAGAAGTATTGAAATTACTGGGAAAGTCGAAAATAAGATTCTATAGAGGTTGTGGAAAATAAACTAGAGATGACTTATTTTTGTAAGATTATTTATTTTATTGCTATATGTGGAGGAACGGGCTGTGATGTTCCTCCAACACAAACAGAGGATCCTCCGACCAGGCGAACACGCCTCGCGGGCCGCGGCCCAATGGTTGCCGTTGGGATGTTGTATTTGTTATACCCTCGCGCGAACTTCACTTTCGCGATTCAGGATCGGTAGTGACGTAGTATTATCGAAGTAGTTCAACTTGTTGTGACTAGATGGCGCTGGGTACCTATTTGTGATATGAAAATGATTTTAAAAAGTATTGCACTGTGCCTACCATAAAGAAACTAAAAAGACAGATATTCAAAACAGTTTTTTCCAGATCGCGCCATACGTGCGTGACTGTCATAGTCTATTCGCAGTTCGTATATTGTTCGTTACCATAATTGTTAAAATTTTGTGTTTCTGTGCTGTTAATTCTGTTATTGTCATAGTTTTTCTTGTTATAGTTGTTAGTAGTTTTGTTAATTGTTTTGTTGGTTTAACTGTGGAAATGGGTGATCCTGAACCTGGTACTAGTTGTCCTAGATCCCATTCATTTCAATCTCCGAAGAAGAAACGTATCAAGAGGGCCTTCAGAGAAACAAACTGTAATAAACATATTTAAGTTTGATGAGGATCGTGGCCCAAGGATACTTATCCTTATAGAACGGATGTTCACGAAAATACCATTGTCATTAAAGGTCTCTCTGAAATCCGCCATTTTTCTTGTTTAGCTTTTTACAATGTACATAACATAAGTTACATAAGTTTATGTTATGTTTTTTTTAACCTATGTATCGTACATAAACATACACTCAAATGCATTTAATTAAAAACCTGATATTTTAATATCACAAACAGGCTCTTCAATTTTATTTATGTTTATAGATGTATAGATATAGATGCTTAATAATGTGCCCGGTAGATGGCAATAGGCTCGCCACCTATTACATTGGGACCTTAACATAACTGGCGAATCGTGGGTGTGTAATACACCTCTGCCTACCCCTTCGGGGATACAGGCGTGAAGTTATGTTATGTTATATAGATGCGGAAGTTTAAATGGATGGATGTATGGATAGATGGGTTTATGAAAGTAAAGATGTTTGTTACTCAATCACGCCAGAACGACTGAATGGATTTGGATGAAATTTGGCACAAAGATACATATATGTAATAGTCATCATCTACCTGCCCTTGTCTCTTTTATTTGGGCGCGGCGGAACATGTAATTCTCCTACATTCCTGTCGGATGCTATCTCCTCAATCACTCCCTTTCCCATATCCTCTTTCACACATACCATCCACCTTTTCTTAGGTCTACCTCTGCTCTTAATGAACTCTACATTCATATTTTCAACCTTTTTAACAACATTACTTTCTTGTTGAATATACTGCTTCCGGCCGTGAAAGCCTTAAGATTTAGAACATTACTTTCATCTCTTTTCATAATATCCATTACACGACAGTCACTCGCTTTTCAATTTTTTATTCACTGGTGCAACTTTCAAACTTCCTCAAATATACTCAATACTCATCCATCCACATTCATCCATTCGCTCATCACAATCGCATCTCCGCTACATGCAGTTTTCTTTCGTCCGTCGCTTTTAAGGCCAAACATAACGATCCCTACAAGACGGCAGGTCTGATCATGATCATACAATGTGTTATAGTGTGAAGTATTTTGATCGTGTAAATATATTTCAGTTAGACACGGGGAAAAGAAGTATTTCACGCGGGCGAAACCGCGGGTAAACACTTGACAATATATATTTATATATATACCATCAGCGCTAATATATTCATTCAAATTTCAAATTAATCATTCTACTGGACAAAAATCCCTGGATAAGCCATTTTGAGGAATACTCTCTGACAGCCGAGAAAACTAATAATTATATGCTCGCGGCTACGGCCGCGTGGAATTTTGATCCAGTTCCCACTTCCCATGGAAATCTATTCCAGGGATGAAAAGGAGGGAAAACTGGTCCTTATCCGGAAGGCGGGGTGGCCGGCGGATCAGCCATGCGGTTACCGACCGATCGTGTTGCTCGGTCGGTAGTCCCGGGCGTCGGAGGACGGCAGTTGGCCGACTCGCCGTCCTTACAGAAGCAGGCCGTGTGTCGTGTGTTTCCTACACACACCTGCCTACTCACGGACGCGGGATAAAACCTGAACCCACCAACCGGTAACCCTGGGGTTATCCTTTCGAGGGCTTACCCGGGGTGCCCGGCAATGGACACTTGGGCAGGGCACCGTGCGGTTTTAGTCGATGCACGACATAACCGCCCCCGCTGACCGGCGGGGGGGTATCCAAAGGGATTTCCGCACATAAAAAAAGGGATGAAAAGTAACCTATGTGTTATTCCAGACTACAATCTATCCCTGTACCAAATTTCAGCCAGAGCCGTTTTGTGCATTCATCATAAAATAAAAAATTCGCGTTTACCGCATATCGTGATGATTAACGCTTCTTTGATAAGTACTCATTTAAACCGACTTCAATAAAACATAGTTTTCAATTCAACTGAATATTTCTTTTTGTATTATTATCTTGTTCAGCGATGTCTTCGTCAATTGTAAACCATTTTTAGTGAAGATTCGATGAGGATAAGGATGACAATAAAACTTTTTTGCTTTTTAGTAATCCCAAGCAGGTATGAAGGCGGTTTTTTTTGTAATTTTTTTATCAATCAATCAATCATTTATTTTGCTAAACATGGGTACATAGTAGGGTGTTAGAACTGTGGTTGTCCAATCCATGTTTTACCATGTTGGTGTGCAAAAGTGTTATGGTTAGTATGTTAATTATGGTTATTTGGTTATTTGTTATTTGGGGTGTGTGTTGGGTAACCTCCTCGAGTGTCGCTCTGATTCCGATCCCGCTGCAGTCCGGGGGGAACGGAATCGGAGCGGCCGGTACACCCTGGGCGGCGGTCAATGGCTTCCCCTTCACCCCTTCATAGGGTTGGCATTGATCGTCGGCCAATACCCAACGTGGCGGGAACACATCGCTCTCCGTACTCCTCTGCTTTCAGAGGAGACAGGATGAGCGATGCTGTTAGTGGTGAGATGGCCCAGGGTCAGCCGGGGTGCGAGGGATATGCTCTATGGGTAACCTTACACCCCGGCGTCTGAAGACCCGAGACGGCGTGCGGTTTTAGTCGGTGCAAGCCCGACATAACCGCCCCCGCTGGCCGGCGGGGGGGTATCCGAAGGGATTTCCGCACGATAATACTTATACAAGATTCATTATAATCATCATGCAAAACAATTAGCATTAAACCTACATTTACAACACAATGGATATAAAATGAAGATTATTAGTTATTTTACAGTATTTATTCACCAGTACCATCTAAATTCAGAATCATGTCATTATATAAAAAACGAAAAGTTTAATGTTAATAAAAATGTCACAAATTTTTTGCAAAGGAAAGTAAAATTCAATGTCAATTTAGATAGTTATTGGTTAGATGTCAAGTATTACAATAATAGATAAATTTTGTATAAGAATAGTATTTTAGTGTCATTAACAATACATAATATTATCAATAAATTCATTAATTGAGTAGTAAACTCTATCGATTAACAATTCTCGCAGTCTATTTTTAAAAATATTTATGGATTCTGCGGTTTTAACAGAATCCGGTAGCTTATTATATATATCTTTGCACTCATTCCAAATATGCTTCTGCGAAATTGTGTTGTTCTACATTTGTCAATACATAGTGTTTTTATGCCTTGCACTTTTAAGTGTTGTATAGTTGTTGATATTTTTCCTAACTAGTATGGCAGCTTCCTATATAAATAGTGCAGGCAAGGTGAGTATCTTTACTTTACGGAACGATGGTTTGCATGAATCTGTCTTTTTAAGTCCGCATATACTTACTTCTGATGCATTTCTTTTGGGCTCTAAAGGCATCTTCTTTGTTAACAGAGTTGCGCCAAAAAATTTTTTATTAGAGAGTAAAAAGTTTTTGAGTAGTAAATTAAATTATCAATATACTTAAGGTAATGGCGGGTATTATCAGAATGCACATTTAAGTTTGATTATAGTCAATTAGTAAAATGTCTAGCTATTATGAATAATATTATGTAATCTGTGCTATTATCAAAATCTCTGCTCGTTCTATTAAATAAAGGTTCACTTCTTAAAAATAGCAAAACAACAGAATTTATTAATATCAACGCGTGCTCCTTTTTTTTTCCTGCGGAAATACCCTCGGATACCCCCCCCCCCCCGCAGGCCCAGGGGGCCCGGGTTATGTCGGGCTTGAACCGACTAAAACCGCACGCCGTCTCGGGTCTACAGCGCTACCTGTCATATCAACAGTATCCCAGTTGCGTCCAAAATTTGCACATTGGAGCCAGATATCCGGTTATTGCTTTTTATTGGTATGTCGGCTTTTCCGGGAACAACTGCCGTCTGATCTCCTAACCCTGAGAGAAAAGCCTGCGCCAGAGTCTCGTCCGTTGTTTAGCAAGTGCACCGATTTGCAGATCGTGTGACTTTTTTTCCCAAACATCAATGATCTCATATTATTTAATCTTCCGAGCGCCAGCCCCGATTGCATCTACTTTAGAGGCTGGGACCGTCCGCTCTTCCTATTTTCCCTTTTAGAATTGAGTTCGTTTTGGCTTTTACGGGAGCGTCTGCCCCAAAAGCCGTATAAGCCAAACTAAAAGGAGGAGTGAGTGGATTCCGGGCTCCGAGATGAAAACCTCGGATGCAACCGGGTATAAAGTTAAGATGATAACGATGAAATGACAATGAATGGCCCATATTAGCATGGTATTTATTTATTTATTTATCCACAAACATTGATATTACAGGATTTTTTTAGGGATTTTCTTTAGAAAAGCCCTATTGCTATCGAGTTGTCGTCGTCGACGTCGTCGTCGTCGTCGTTGCCAATTTTCTGTCACGGTTTTGGGTATGAAGGAGATGAGCTATCGAGTTGCTGTTTTCGGTAATAGATTCGTGCTGGGGTGAACCATTGCAAGATAAAGAAAAAATCGCAAAAAAAAACGCAAAATCGAAAATCCCTTCTATTCGGCTGAGCTCGTCTCAGGAATTCAACTTGTTTTAACGTGCGGAGATTCCTTTCGGATACCCCCCCGCCGGCCAGCGGGGGCGGTTACATGAACCGACTAAAACCGCACGGTGTCCTGCCCAAGTGTCCATTGCCGGGCACCCCGGGTAAGCCCTCGAAAGTACAGGTTACAAACGTAATACAGCAATGTAGAAATGAGAGAAAAACACATAAATAATCACAAAAAATAAAATAGTTAAAACAACCTAACATACTAAACTAAAGTTGAGTGAGGCAATCCAATGCCAACCTCTCAAATGCCGCCAAAGTACAGATAGAAAATGTCCAAATGTAATGCCATTCGATGAAATCTTTTTATAATCAATTGCTTTCTCTCATTATGATAACTCTTACGTTTATATGACTAGCTGTTGCCGTGAATTACTGAACACTGGTGGTAGAAATTTGATGACACAAATTTGTCACAAAATTCGGACGGGTAGGTACCACCGTGCACGATTGCGAAAAACCCTCCATAGTAATCCAATTTCGGTTTGATTGCGTTCACGGGTCAGCAAGTGCATAGCCGGGCTGGGGGATTGTGGTCGCAGCACTAGTGGGACCGGTGGGTGTCACGCGGTGCTGCGACGACAATCCTCTTCTGATGAGGCCGTCTAGCTGAGTGCCACCATTGTTAACATGGTACGTGTATGTAATGGTGACCCTCATTCCTGAGACTTTACCTTCAGCTTACCATCAGGCGAGGTGAAGTCAAATTGACGTGTCCTAAATATAAAAAAATATAAAAATAAAAAACCGTTCCCGATACACTCCTGGTGCTACATATTAAGTACTGTGCACACGACGGCGAAGGACGAGCTAAGTTACAATTTACTCTAAATGCGTAGAATGAGTTTTTAGGTCTGTTTGGTGGTAAGCGCAGGGCGTGACGGCGGCGGTGCGCACCAATCGACCAATCACAGATACATAAAACTGTGGGATATATGATAGGTATTATGATTGTGTAGTGTGAGTGAGTGAGATGGAATGCGTGTGAGCGTGAGGAAGGATACGAGTGAAGTCAAACAGACGAATGAATGAACAGAGAGGAAGAGGGAACGTGGGAGGACTGGGAGAAAATGGTGTGTGTCGCAGGTTTTCCTTATAAGATTTAAAATAATATACGATTTTAAAGTGATTGTCGCGTTTATTTATCGCTCCCTCCCACAAAACTAATCACGGGCTCAAAGGACTCGCGTCATTGGTTGATCATTCCTTTTTGTTGGTTTTTTGGTTGGCCAGTTAGTGCACGTGCGCAAAGTTTTTGACGTTTGTTCAAGATTTTTGCCTCAATGTTGTACACTACAATAAGGTTGCGTAATAGCTCATGTCGCCTGGCGGGCAAACGCTGGCAAAATGCAACCGCAAGCATTTTGCCCGTCCAGCGCCCTGGTCTGCGCAGTGCCTTACGTATAAAGCTTAATTAATTTATAAAACAAGTAACTGTGTTCTGATCCAGTGAAATGGAGAAATGGTGTAAAATAAATAACAAAAAAATGTAAATTACATAGTACACTTTTTATATGTAGTCATAGTCATAGTGCATGGGTCAATAATAATAATAATAAAAAAAAAATAAAGATATAATATATTTTATTATATATTTTATTGACAGACATGAGTAGAGTGATTATCATTTTGATAATATCTTAAAAGCACCCTGAGCTTTTTTTAAAATAAAATACATTTTGTTTATTTACACTATTATTAATTTATATTTATTGAAATTTTCCTATAAAAAGCGCGTTTTTCGTTTTTAAACTATTATTTATTTTCTACTTTTTAGTTTGGTTTATTTATATTATTAATATATAGCTTGTTCGAAAATTTGTTAATATTAGATAAATAGGCTAAAGATAAAGGTTGGAAATTAAAATTTCTGCCTTATTGGCTATAGATGAAAATTATAAATATTTACAAAACTCTTCTTTTGCAAATTGAAAAATGGAATAATGTTATCAAATTAGTGTATTGTCATCGGTCCTCTATTAATCTACAAAGTTTGAATGAAATCTGGAAGTTTAAAGGGGGTCCCAAAGGAGTCGGTTACAAACAAACATACAGGTGAAGCTAATAAAAAGCGTATAAAAACAGACATAACCTTCTAATATAAATCCTAAGGCTTGCACGGCTAGCGCTGCATATAGAATATACTGCTTCCCAGCTGTTTGGCTGTGGTCTATATGAACCTTTGGAACACAAGTTTCATATGGACCACGGCCAAACAGCCCGGAAGCAGTATATTCTACATAACCTACTAATGCTATTTTAAGTGGAGTGTCAGTACGCAGGTCTACTGCTATGTCGGAGGTGGGAGGTTCAATTTTCAATCTATGTAAATATTTGTATGCATGAATATGTCTATTTACATTGGTCTTGCCGTTACAGGAAAATAAAACGTGTCTAAGTATGCTTGGTCTGGGTCTAGATATGACTGTGAAGTACATTCTAGAATTATTAAAATTAAAATTATTATAGATTTTTCCGCAATTTTCAATAGTGGCAAAGACCTCTTATTAAAAGTACAGTCAAGTAACTATTTCTTTAACTATGTGTATTATGAATCCCTTAAAAACTTATAATCAAATGATAATCTATATATATTAGGTCGTTACATATGAAATTGCCGTTTTTCTTGAAGAAATTGGAGGAAACCCAATTTTCAGTACTAACATTGTTGCATTTTTTTTTAGGAATGACAAATCCAAATTTTATGATTTTTTTTGTGCATGAATGAGACAACATTAAGCTAACAAACAGCAACTTTTATTACATTTTTGAAAAGTGACAGCTGTTATGTAATACTAAATTTATCATCAAAATGGATAGCATTTAGGAAGTACTGTTTTTGAAGATCAAATTAACTTATCAAGCGGCCAATAAAAACAAAATTTAATACAGAGTTGTAAAATCTTGAAATCAACTTTCAAACAAATATAAATTATGGAAATAGCTATTAAATTGCAGGAATAACGAACTCATGAATTTGTAAGAAAATTTCGGCAATTTCATAGGTAAAGACCTATTATAAAATTTTTAAGTTTGTATTATGTATGCATCCAAAACTCAAAAGTTCTGCATGGATTGAGCTCAAATTTTGTCATGATGTACAACTGTTTCAAAGGCCCATCTTTGAAACAGTTGTATATCATGTGCCGTAAATGCGTTACGGCATTTAAATCACTTGATTTTTAAGACCCAGTCTTAACGAGTTATAAGATATGTTTATGAATTTATTACTGGGCAAAAGCTGCGACCCAGGCCGCTAGGGTCCTATAACTCTCCTCTCCCTTGCATTAACAAAAAATTATAATAAAAGTAACATGTCAAAAAGGAAACCAATTGGAATCTTGTATGGGCTCTTTGCAACTGGTATTTATAATAATCATAGACTTTAATTGTATATATGTATGTATAGACTATGATGGATTAAGGTCATCAAATTGAACAGTAGTAAATCTTATGGCTCTAATGTTTAAAGTATAGTAAAGAAGTAATGTTCCAAATTTCTTTATATTAATTTTTATTTTTCTTCAGTCTATCATCACCCTTTGCCTTTTATTAAATATTTTGGCCCTTTATTCTTAGGCAGTTTAGGTTTCTCTAAATCTTGCAATGAGTCAATTCATTTATAATTTTAAAACAATTCATATGATTGCTGGTATGTCCCTAAAGAATCAGTGAGTGCACAATTTTTCAGTAAGAACAGTCTGTTGCTAATATAGGTATTGCCTGCAAGCTCATCCTTTTTCCTTTACTTCATTCTGCTACTGAGAATGTCCAAAAAACTTGACTGGGGCATCAAACCCAGGACCTGATGAACAGCCTCACATAAAACATATGTACTTTTGTACTTAATATATAGGTAGGTACAATATATTGTGAGAATTTTCAAAGGGCTTAACTAAATATTAAGTTCAAATATTACTTATTTCAATTAAATAAGTTCACAAATTTATCAAGTACTTAGAAGTCTATTTTGATTATCATATAGATTAGATAATGCTTGTTTAAGGATTTAATTTATTTCCTTATTCACAAAAATAAACTTTGATTACATTACGTTAATAACCAAAATTATATAGAGTTTTTTATAACCGTAGGAATATGTTTTTGCTTCCGTTTTACTCACTACACCAATTGTAGTGACTGTCATCAAATGACCAATAAAAATGTGATTTAATCTGATTAGTACAGAAGCCATACAATAATATTTGAATATAGAGCTCTTATAGGCTTTTTCAAAACAATACCACAGACAAAGAATCATATAAATACCATTAATGCAATTCAAACATTACATTACCATACTAATTTATGTATACACCTCTAATGAAAGCAGTTAACTCAGTAAGAGGCTGTTACATCACTACTATTATCATTATATTGTAAGAACAAAATGATCCCACCAATCAACCAAGATACTGAGAAACTTATTTTACGTTTTTTACTCGCTATGTTCGATAACGTAGTGAGTAAAAAAAAGATGTTTAGAGTACTATTCGAAATTCAAAACTTTAAGATCAAATATCATTAGTTTAAATTTAACGTGAACGGTACCGAGGTAAAGTTTTGTCGCGCAATAGCATCGCTCGTTCGCTGTTTTGTTGCAATAGTAGCCGATGCATTTAGTGTTGAAACGTCAAATATTTCGTATGTACGGTGCACAACACGCACTCAGCAGCAACAAATAATACCTATTTGCCTAACAATGAACTCTACTACCTACCTTCTCAAAGCGTTGTCTGTATTCAGCCTTCTCAATCTTATCATTCTCCAACTGTGAAATCTTTGCTGTCAGCTCCTGCAACGCCTGGTTTTCTTTCTCATTCCTCACCGCTAGGTTTTCTAGCAACTCTAGCGCATTAATTACCTTCGGCAAGAGCGCTGTAACAGCGTCAGGGCCGTATTTTTCGATAATTATCTCACATTCTTTGCCAATGTCCGAAGCCAAATCATAAACATCGACGACAGTAACTTCGTCGTCGAAATCTGGCATCTTGGCTGAGAAACGCCTGCGGTACGGCATTTAAATCACTTGATTTTCACTTCACAGCACAAAATAAAAATAATGTTACACTAAAATATGCACCTTTCGCAAGTGCGCCATCATAACTGAAAAAGTGAAATGTCAAATTTAGTATGCTAGAGATGTTACAACATGGAATGTGTAGGTTGTCAAAGTTATAGAGTTAACGATACCGTTATTCCTTAACTGCTATTGCTGGTGCTTTTTTAACATTACATGCACGCTAAGAGCTATAGTAACATTCGCAACTGATTCATAATTAAATATGATAAATATGTGATATTGTAAGTACTTTGTTCCATGGTGTGCCCAAAATTAATCTAACAAATTTGAGAAACAAAAAGGATTTCTGACTTTGCTTTGGAATCCAAAAAGCGGTAAGGTATTTGGAATAGAATAAAATCATGTATAAAATAAGATCCATGAACAATAAAACTGGTGATTGTCAAAGAAGTGATATTAATCAATAGTGTATTACTTTTATCTCTAGTGTTATAACAATATTGTGCGTAAACGAATGGTTGATTGAGAGTAGCTATGATCTACCAGAATCTCATAGAAAATAGGAAAATAAAAAACTGTACAGTACAATACTGAGGAAATTGGACAAAATCATCCTGTTATTTCTAATTTTTATTTAATTATCATACATAGCAGTAGACGATGGTATTAATTTTATTATTTATACCTACTAGCTTTAGATATGTATCTAAACCTTTTCTACCTTGGTAAGTATAAGCTGTAAACGTTTAAATAGAACGGTAAGTTTGCAACATTGTAGTGCACTGCTGTCTGTAAGTGCATCGTTATAGGTCGCTTTGAGTTGACGGCACTGTTTTGTCATGATATGCGGTTGAAAATAAACTATATCGTTCCAAACATAAAATCATCATCATGATTTTTCGGATAAATTGAAATTAGTTTAATTACATAACATTTATTAGTCTTTACAGTATTCATTTCAAGATGCATAAATTTTCATTGTTGCTTTTTATTTGTAGATTTTCGTTTAATTTAATTTAATGTAAAAAATGTAGTTAAGGTTGTAACCTTTTTTCTTAATAGGTTACTCACCAGCTAGACCAGGTGAGCAAAAGAATGAGTTCTTAATCCCAGGGCACCTTGTAACGTTGTGGATTCTTTATAAATCTAATTAAAACAATATCCGTAAATTAATCGCTATTTTAGTATGTTTCGATAGTTATTACTAAATATCTATGGTTGTGCAAGCGAGATTGGACAGCACTAGCCCAGTCATCAACTGACGGCTCTTATATCGTCCCTTTCCTTGGAACCTTCGCCAAGGAAGGTCGCTTTGACCCCGTGGCCAACTGCTGTCGGCTCCGGGTAAGTTTTGAGATCAACATTTCCTACTTCTTCTACAGGTGAAGACTTTCCAGCGGTGCAGCTTATTGCCTGCTAAAATGCATGGCTCAATATATTTTGTTTTATACTGTGTGCTATTTCAGCCTACCTATTTAGTGCCACGAGGCCGATGACCCCTACGGTCAGAGGTCGCGGCACCAGCTTGTGCTGCCTATTATATTCTCTTTTGTTATAGCTTCTAGCTACGCTGCATTGCCGCTGGGAGATTCTCTTCACCTGCTATTTTAGCGGGTCACTTGGACGTAATTGCCTAGTGACAAACTGACCCGCACTTTTTCTATTTCCAGGGTCTTCGCACCGGGCTTCGCACCATCTTAGCGGTAGCGAGGCACACCAGCGGAGACCCTGGCACGCCGGCATCACCACCAGCCACGTGTCCACTAGCTAAGTGCATACTAACATCTTGCACAACGGACCGAACAACGCCACGGCAGAATATTTATTATGAATCCATCCCCTGAGGTTCATTTACTCAAATACCAGATATAAATTTATGTAACAATCTATTCACGATTATAATCTCATACTATACATTGTAATCAACCTTTTATTTAACTCTGCTCGCCCTAGCCGGTAGTAGTCTCAATTACATCCATCACTTAATTAATTTTCACAGTGCATAAGTCACACCTAACTTCATTTACAAACTTCTATCAAAAATATTATCGTTACAACCTTTCCACAGAGGTTCTTAGGTGGTGCACAGGTCAGCTGATCTCCAATGAAACTCAAGGATCAGTTGTACATACATATATTTATAAACAGAGAAATAGAAAAGTCACAGATAGATATACAGTAGATAGTCACACATAAAATAGGAATACAAATATATATAAGTTAGGTTAAGAGGTCACAGCACACAGACTGATACACAGAATAAGTTACACAGCAAGATACAACAGAACACAGGTACAGGTACACTCATATGTAGACATGCAATTACTTCCGTACCCAGGGGTGATTCTCATCAGATGCCAGCCAGTAGTGGCACAGCTCAGTAATACCATACACCAGCCTCGCGCCGGTCAGCAGTAATGCAATGAACAATTACACTAAGAAAGATATCTTGACCTTATGGATCTCGTGTATCCGCGGGACCTACAGTGGTTGCGCACCGGCAGAACAGATCCCGAAGCTCTCCTTGCGATCTGCTTCCCAAGGTCAAGGTATCCAAGCCACCACGATTGACAACCTCAGAGTCACTGCCGTCTGAATTGCCTTTAAAGGTTCTTTCCAAGAACTAACGACCCTGTGATGAAGATATACAACTTTTTTCAATAACACATCCCCAATATGCGAATACACTGACAGCAATGGAATAAAATAACTTCCCAGATTCAAATTCTGGGAACCACACACTATAACCTCCAAATCGGGTAATATACTTTTCTCACTAATAACAATTCACAATAATGACTTGTATGGACACGACTAATGACCTCTCAAACAAAAATGCATCATAGGGTCACTGCGAATATCCTTATGTATCAAATTAATTCTGGAGTTTCCTCGAATGTTCGGCCAGATTGATACACGACGAGAAACATCAATACAGAATCTCACGCCAGCTTGCGGGAAATAGCGTAAAGACTACAAATAGGTACAGTGAGCCCCTCGCAGTAGTTGCTACGGTGATTCACAGATGGCGCTAACCACAGGTGTAGGTAGGTATTACACCAGAAGGTGTAATACCTTCAATAGTATTCCATTGTTACAAGGTATGTTATTTTTTACTGTAGTTTCGTTGTAGGTTTTCGTTTAATTCAAGGCAATGAATGTAGTTATGGCGACGTTTGTGTTTGCTATCGAGAAGAAATCACTTTCAAAAAGATGCTGTAGGTACGAGAAATAAATTATAAAATAAACAACAATAAATAGCATTAAAAAATTTCAGTCAGTCCTAAGCCGAAAGCACGAAAGGATATTTGTTTTATAAAGTGAACAGAACAAAATAGTTTACAACAATTTAATGTGTAATACAAGATAAAGGAGGGGTCCTGCTGAGTATTACAAGATGTGACAAGGGGGGAAGAGGGTCTACGGCAAAGTGACGTTCACCGTTCATCAAAAAAAGTGACTGGAGTATATCTCTCAAGTATTTTTTTTTAAATTGTTGTCATGATTGATGACATTCATTTGTGATTAGTGAATGTTTATATTTTTATTACAATAATTTGTAACTTGATATATTTTTTAGGGTTCCGTACCTCAAAAGGAAAAAACGGAACCCTTATAGGATCACTTTGTTGTCCGTCCGTCCGTCCGTCAAGACCGTTTTTCTCGGGAACGCGTGGAGGTATCAAACTGAAATTTATATCTAATACTCAAGTCTACTGTTCCTTGGACCTGTGAAAAAATCAAACTTCTAAGCCAAAGCAATCAAAAGATATAGCCATTTATGCCGCAAATTTCCGCAAATTTCCGAAACTCGCACGGGAATCAAAACATACAGGGTACTTTGCGTGAACTTAGAATCTTGAAATTTGGTTCGAAGTAACGTCTTATAGTACAGATAAAGGAAAAATTGCGAAAGCAGTAAATTTTTAGTTACATCATATAATAAAAAAATATTTTTGAAAATTTTAAATAATATAAAATACCATAACTATGACTCGATTGTCGTGATGGGTGAACTTTTACTTATATACCTACAGGTTTGTATGGAACCCTCGGTGTGCGAGTCCTACTCGCAGTTGGCCGGTTTGTAGAGAATGTAGAGGAATGTTCGGGAATGTCCTAGAACATTGTGGAACTTTCCAGAACACTTGAATATTTTGGAATATCCTGATAAATAGTGGACTATGCGAAGGCTTTTGTATGAGTGACACTACCTATTGGTAGAGGTATACAAAGCAAGATTCATCGTGGCTTTACACTTTCGGGAACATTTCCGAGCATCTCAGATCATTGTGGAACATTAGAAGTCTTTTTGTATGGGTGGGGATACCCACATGACGCGTCGTGGGATTGAACGTCAGTTTTTTACCAGTAAAGTTCAGCGAATGAATAACAACCGTGAAGTGTGAGTGATCAAAGTGATAGATGGTGATAACCGACATCCACGCGGGTGAAGTCGCGGGCGAAAAGCTAGTTATTACATAAACGGATTGAGGATCTTATTATTTTCTCAATCCTTTTGTGTAATAATGCTTAAATCTTCAATTAGAAGTAATACAATTTTCTAAAAACTCCTCATGCATTTTTGCTCTTTAACAGACGAAGACGTATCAAAATGATAAAACTGAACTTTATACTTTGATTTGACAGAGACATTTGACATTGCAATATCAAAATCATCATTCTGTTCATTTTTTTAAATCCATTTGATTCTGGTAGACCTATACCTACCATGAATAGAAGCAAAGGGAACCTCGTGACGAAACAGCGTGTAGTTTTATTTAGTTTGTTTCTGACATGACCACTTCACCATAAGGCGAAGTGGTACACGTGGGGGTTTGAACACGTTAAATAAAAGGTAATTAATTTAAGTATTTGCTTATAACTTATCAAATTCAACAATCCCATCAAAACGAATGCAAATCTGTCAATGCAGTTCTTCCATCACAAAAAGGCATGAAATCGTATGCCAATTATTTTATTAAGTATCTATGATAGCACATGTTAAAACTTTTGTCATAGTTGGTTTCCTTAACTTTTATTTATCTATCAATATTTATAGTACCTATCCTAGTACCCACAGGCTTGTCCTATCATAGATCGCGCCATAACGAATCATTAAGTGAAATAGTTAGCAAACGTTTAAACTCACATAGGTACATATTCAGTGGGGTAGGTATAGCATTATGAAACACATTTCGAAGCTGTTTTAGGTCCGAACCTATTTCCGTCAACAGAGTATTTATTTTTGACTGCGAGCTGTTACTTAGTAATTTCTGATAAATAAACATGCAATTATCCTCCATGTATTCACCGCGCTGCACCCTTACAATATTAGATAATTTTAATGTTACGACGTTATAACATTAACTTAGCAAGCTTATTTAGCACCGTTATATTACTGTCAGCATCACTACTTCCATAGAAAGAGACGGAATGATTTAATGTCTCAAATTATAATCGGATACACAGACGAAGGTTAACTTATTTAACTTAACCCTTAGTAGCCTGATTTACGAAAGTGATTTATTTTTAATATTACTGTGTTTGCTTGAGGGTCTAGATGAAGGGAAAAATAGCTAAAAAAATCACAATATTTATTTTACATATTTATTTAGAAAAAAAAACAGGTATCAATTTTGATACTTCAGGCATTACGCCATAAAGAAATCAGATATACCTATGCATGAAATAATGCGAAACATTGATTGTTTTTATTATCGCATAGCGACACTTTACACTTTTTACAGAACCAGGAGGTAAGTTTCCTACAATTATTAAATTTACACTTATTTCTAGAATCCATAAATATTTTTTCATGACCAATACAATCGCAACGCACGTCAGTAGAGGGTAGTACTTGTACACCTGTCCGGGGTCTTTTAGAAGGTACTGTAGTGTCTTGTCGACTGTTGGTACTGGGTCTTCCCCTTTTATTTTTCGAGTGACTTTGATATCTACATAAAGTATCGGCAAGCTCAGTTCTAAAATCTGCTAACTTCATAATATTCTTCTGAAGTTTTCCTTTCATTGTGTTTACCTTTTTGTATAGTACCCAAGCATTGATGACAGTCATGTCTAACAAGTGGTAGAAGAGCCTCGTTGTCCACTTTCTCGACTTTATGCGGATGCGATATCGACCAATGAAGCTATCCATCAAATCAACGCCGCCCATGTGTGCATTATATTCTTTTATGACCCGAGGACATGATACTTGAACATTGGCCTTTAGTTTTTTTTCGTAGCGGGTTATAGTATCCGCTGGTTCAGCACCAACATACGTGGAAAGTAATAGTACTTGTTTGTTGTCTTTCCAACTTGTGGCCGAAAATTCGTGGCTTTCGTGAGAGGCCACATTTTCGTGATATGTTCCTCTGGGTACGTTAGACTTCATAATTTCCCGTTTCTCCGGCAGCTTGCACGACTTTCCAAGCCTGTTTCTCTGTACTGTTCCAAGACAATAAATACCTTCGTTGGTCAAGTAATGTAGCAGAGGAATATTCGTATAAAAATTGTCAAAATAAGTTATATGATTGACGTGCCTTGGTACTGGTCGTAACAATCGAATAACTGTATTCGATACAGCTCCGAGGTCTGGTTCGCCAGGTAAACGGTCTATGTCCTTAGCTCCTGAGTAAATCTCAAAACTGTAGGCATACCCAGACAGAGAGCATAAAACGTATAATTTGAATCCCCACTTATGGGGCTTGTTGGGTAAGTATTGTTTCATAAAATGTTTAATTTTAGTTGAACACATTTGCTCGTCTAGTGATAGACGATGCTCAAATGGTACAGTAATAAATTTCTTGTTCAAATAGTCTATCACTGGTCTTACTTTATGCAGTCGGTCGTGCTGGGGATGATCAATGGGCAAATGTTTAGAGTCGTCATTCATGTGAAAAATTTGTCGAATTTTATCAAATCTGTTGCGATTCATTGTTTGTGCTATGGGTTCAAACTTTGTAATGTTTGACCAGTATGACCTGACACTAGGATAATGATATACACTAGTAAAAATAACAAAGAATTCCAATAAATTTACGTAATTCTAAGACAGTTACAGGTTCTGTAAAGTTGGGATTCTTTTGGAAGGCATATTTATTTGACTCGTCCACTAGAAATCTCAAAATTTCTTCACCGAAAAAATAAGAAAAAAACTGAAAAGGAGTGTCTAAGTTCATAATTTCTGGTGAATACTCAGTGTTTCCAGCAAACTGGAAAGCATTTTGGACTATGTCCATATTCTTTACTCTCCACACTAAGTTTCTAGAGTTGAAAGGTGCAGTTTGCAGGTTGTTCTGGCTGCTGGTTGTAGGAGTTGGGCTTCGTTCAACAGTCTCTAAATTATGTTGCATGTCGGTATCTACGTTTGCTGCAGGTGGATCTGCATCCAAGTTTGGGTCAGTGGGAAAATTACCTACATCCTCTTCATCTTCTAGCTCCATCAGACGATCTCTTTGGCTCGAATAATAGTCTATGTCATCTTCATTGTCGGTGGAATCGTCTTCCGAAATTTCACCATTTTCTAACCGCTTCAATATGCTCTCAATCTCTTCTGGTCGCATTTTTGATAAATTTCTATAATAAAATAAAAATAAAAGTAATCCAACACCAAGCTATGCAGAAAAATGATGAATCGGAAGTTCAAAAAGTTTTTATAGCTAAAGAATTAGTAGGTAGGTTTTATGTAGGGCGGAATGCCTGAAGTATCAAAATTGATACTCACAAAAATAGCACTAGTTTATTCAAGTAAAACATGCACTCGCAAAAAATAATTATATCATAGCGAAAATAATATATTCACTTACCTCAAAAGTATTTATATTCTTCAGAAAAAGAAAATATATCAAATTTGTATTCAACAAAACTTTTAGTAAAATGTGTTTACTTGTTCACTTTGCCGCGCAAGTAATATGTCATAGATAAAATAAAACAATAAGGACATTTGTTTTTTTTTTGTAATTTCGTTGGAAAGAATATTATACAACAGTAAAATACGTACAGCCAACCTATAAAAAAAAACTAATAGTAATGTGAACATTCGGTTTAAAAGATTGGTATCAAAATTGAAACTCTAGGTTATTAAGGGTTAAAGAATTTGACATGAAGAAACCGTAAGGTTAAATTAGTTTATTTAATTTTGACATTTCATGTAGTTAACAAAAGACAATAATAAACAAACGAATTTAAAATAAATTAGAGTTAGGTAGAATTCTAAATATTTTTTAATTTATAAATGATGATGATATATTCAATCGAATATCATTTTAGGTTATCTGTTAGTCTTGGATGTCATATCCGCAACCAATAGCTGAAACCGGAAAACATCGTAGGTAAATAGATTGTTACAATTACAAATTCCCTTCAGTCTAGCGACCAAGACGGCGTGCGGTTTTAGTCGGTTCGAGCCCGACATAACCGCCCCCGCTGGCCGGCGGGGGGGTATCCGAGGGGATTTCCGCACGAAAAAAAAAAAAAAAAAAAAAAAAAAAAGGTATTTTGAAGAAAATGAAATGAGTACTGTAATTACTTTAATCATAATTCAATGTTCCCTTGTTGCTTTATCTAACGAAACGAATTATATTATTTATTTCATCATGAACGTAATTTGCGCGTACTATATTATTTTGTGCATAAATCATTAAATGATTTATTTGAATATATCAAGTATAATTAAATAAACATATATATTATTCAGATTCTAATTAGGCAGCGCATTTTCTTATTTAAAAACAAACAGTGCTTACTTTCTGTCTACTTTACTCCCGTAGGACACTATTCACGAGAATTTTTTCCACATTCTGCTTTCTTACTTTCGTTCAGTAGGTAGGACCTACTATGATTTTATCATAAAGATGAGGAAACTATACTTAATTAAATAATACGCAACGATAGACGAACGATAAAATTGTATAGCTCATACCCCATACTATTGTAGTATTACACGCAGCGTATAAACAGTATAAGTATCTTCTTATTATAATAATGTTTATCTTACTGATAAAGGGATGTCGCTCACAACTCGCAACATATTGTTAGTTTACAAGAGCGTTGTTAAAATATCGATTAATAGAAGCCTCCACGCGCGAAGCAACAGTTGGACGGAATCAACAGGCGCGAACGCGCGCGGCCTGCCTGTTTCCCGCGCTTACAAATTTAAAAATATATTTCGTTCTTTTTTTCTAGTGCAATGAATAATCAAAGTAAAGCCAACAAATATGTGTGTCCGAACGATCGGCAGTTATGTTTGAGAGCCAAGTAAGTAGTGGATAACGTTTTAATTCACAGCTGTGTTTTGTTTATATTTTGGAGCTTCCGTTGATTTTAAATCACGAAATAAGATATGTTAAACATGGTCAATTAATTTTGTGTTACGTTTAAGTATCGATCAACTAACTATAGGATGAGTTTTGCATCTACCTTAGTGACGAAAGTTTGTCGTGCATTTTCCTGATTACTGAAGTTGAATAATTTAAATAGTATATAATAGAAATACAAGCATAGGTACTTACTTTACTACAGGATTTCCTATATTTTGAAAACTTTTAACAACATCTAGTTTAAATGAAATGCCAAACTTTATTTATTACTAGATATTATAATCTTTTATTTCCCCTTATGAAGTAACCGAATGGTTACTACATAACAATTACAATCTAGCCATAAGGCTAATAAGTAAATTAAATTTAACTTAATATGGTAAAAGCTTACAGAGTTAAGAATATGTCCATGGTCACTTTTCTTATGGTCTCTATTATAATGGAAAGACACTTTGTTCTTGTGTTCTTCAAGGATAGGACTCACTGCACTACATAACACTAATTTCACTAAACTAACTCAAAAGGCTTAGTCCTTTTCAGTCTCCTTACTATGTGAATGGAGCTGGATAGCCTCGACATTCACATGTTGAAGAAGTCTCTGTTGATGTGCTTCGGCGTACATTTTTATAACCTTAGCAAGAAAGCCCACTCCTAAGTCCTGGTGGATATCCTCATTTCTAAAGTACCAGGGAGCGTTTACTATACCCCGAAGTAATTTGTTTTGAAATCTTTGAATTATTTCAACATTGGTGCGTTTTGTCTGAATACCATATGCCCCTACAGGCTTAAGTATTTGTTTGTATAGAAGTACTTTATTGTACACTGATAATGATGAGTGTCTGCCAATAAGCCAGTAGGTACATATTCTTGCCCCTTTCCGGGGCAAGATGGGGACACCGTGGTTCACCAACCCGGGGGGTCATCTCGGAGATGGCCCAGGGTCAGTCGGGGTGCGAGGGAAATGCCTTATGGGCCACCTTACACCCCAGCGTCTGAAGACCCAAGACGGCGTGCGGTTTTAGTCGGTTCAAGTCCGACATAACCACCGCCTCTGGCCGGCGGGTGGGGTATCAGAGGGGATTTCTAGACGTAAAAAAGGTACATACCTATTCTTGTAGCGTAGTTCTAAATCGTGGCGTTTCTTTTCGAAATGAGCCTTCCAGCGAGGCTTTGCATCATTCTAGTTTTATTTATCTAATACAATTGATTTTCATGAAAGACTAACTAAGACTAGCCGCGGTAGCCTAGTGGTATGGGTAATGGACTAATGAGACGAGGTCTCGGGCTCGATCCCAGGTTTTACCATGGCACACACCAATGACTTTTCGATGCTTTTCGAAGTTATGTGTGTATTTATCGCAGGTTTATAAGTGCCCGGTTAATGGCAATAGGCTCGCCACCTATTACATTGGGACCTAAACATAAACTGGCGAAATGTGGGTGCACCTCTGCCTACCCCTTCGGGGATATAGGCGTCAGTTTATGTTTATGTTTTACTAACTATGCCCGTGACTTCGTCCGCTTGGACGTATAAGTATATAATAACTGAGTGACGGAGTCACCGCTCCGTATTCTTTTTTTTTTTCGACGTTTTTCTAAAAATGAAACCTAGCTAGATCCATTTATCGACTCGGAAACCCCCTGTATTCTAAATTTCATGAAAATCGTTAGAGCCGTTTCTGAGATTCAGATAATATATATAAACTTGGATAGCGAGGTAAATAAATATCACTGAATATTATACAATAGCAGTGCCCGCGGTTTCACCCGCCACTCTCTGCCCACTGCCTAGTATTTCATTGTTCGCCCGCCTACGTCCTTCTCACGATTATCTTTTTCTACACTTAATAAAGTGATTCAATTAGACACTGCGGAAGAAATGCGCGTCTAAGTTGAATCAGATCATCTCCTGTTTATTATATTATATCTACGTCAAAGCGCTAAATTCTACGGTATCTTGTGTGACATATAGAAGCATGACGTCACACTTCTTATTGTTTAATAATTATCTAACTATTAGTGGATGGGTGAATGATTATAGATTATAGATTGCTTGTCGGTTCATCTGCTGAACAACGGACGAGGCTCTGGCGCAGGCGCACCTCTCGGGGGGAGGTCAGACAACAGTCGCTCCTGGAAAAGCTGGCATACCAATTAAAAATGATAAGTGGAGCCCGAAATCCAAAGAGCAAACTTGGGAAGCAAGTGGAAAATCGCTGTGAGGGTAATATTGATAAGTGCGGTGTTCCACAGGGATCGGTTCTGGGGCCGCTCCTGTGGAATATCGGATAAGACTGGGTGCTTCGCGGTGAGCTTGCAGATGGTGCCGCCGTCACGTGTTACGCGGACGACACGCTCGTGACGGCGTGCGGTGCAACATACCGTGAGGCGACCCTGAAGGCCACGACCGCGGTTGCCCAAGCCGTTGAGCGGATCCGGCGGCTGGGTCTCGAGGTGGCTCTGCATAAAACTGAGGCCCTGTTCTTTCATGGGCCTCAGAGCAAGCCACCTGAGGGACCCAGTCTCATAGTAGGAGGCACTCCCATCGGCATCAAGCCCCAAATGAAATATTTGGGGCTCGTGCTCGATGGCCGATGGGACTTCGGAGAACATCTCCGAAGACTAGCCCCCAAATTGAAGAGCACAGCAAACGCTCTGGCGTGGCTGTTGCCCAATATGAGGGGGCCCGATGACTCCTGCAGGAGACTCTACGGGGGTATCGTGCGGTCCATGGCCCTATATGGGTGCCCAATCTGGGCGGAGACCCTGAAGGCCAGACATGAGCGGATGCTGCGCGCTCCGCAGCGGGTAATGGCCAACAGGGACAGAGGTTACCGCACGATCTCCTTCGAGGCGGCGAGTCTCCTTGCCGGAACTCCACCATGGGATCTGGAGGCGAGAGCCCTTTCGCAATTATGTCGGTGGCGAAAGGAGGCGCGGGAGCAGGGACGGAACCCCGAGTCTCGAGAAATCGAGGCCGTGCAGTCCCAGCTCCGCCGGGTCATCATGGTGGAGTGGAAAGAACGACTTAGGCGGCCAAGCGCAGGGCATGCCGTAGTAGCGGCGGTAAGACCCATCATGGAGGACTGGCTAGAGAGGCGACACGGGAGCCTCCCGTACCGGCTGACGCAGGTGATCTCTGGGAAGGGGTGTTTCGGGGACCACCTAGGCTGTGTCGGATCAGGAAGGAGCCAACGTCTGAGTGCCATCACTGTGATGCAGGCAAGGACTCAGGGCTGCACACGCTGGCGGAGTGCCTGGCGTGGGAGGTGCCGAGGCGGGCCCTCTTAGCAGCCCTCGGAGTGGGAGTCCTCTCGCTCGGCATCCTGCTCACAGCGATGGTGCGGAGCGCGAGTGCGTGGGCTGCCGCTACCTCCTTCTGCGAGCAAGTAATGCTCGAAGGAGGCGGCCGAGCGGGTGCGGGAGAGACTCAGGTCTCTCCCGATCTGCAGAGCCCACGAGGCGCGGAGGCGACTCAGACGTCGGAGGTCGCTCAACGACCTCCGTCCCCCATGAGCGCAGGCCATGGCCATGGGGGTGACAGGTGTAGCTGCCTGTCACCCCAGCAGAAGCAGGCCGGGACGGTGGGGCGACTAGCGCCCGTCCCCCAAACCGGGGCAAGCCGGGGACACCGTGGTGGGGCCATCTTGAAACTAGAGATGGCCCAAGGTCAGTCGGGGTGCGAGGGATATGCTCTATGGGCAAACTTACACCCCGGCGTTTGTTGACCAGAGACGGCGTGCGGTTTTAGTCGGTTCAAGTCCGACATACCCCCTAATTAATCCTATGCTTTCCTCTTTTATTCCGAGTCTCTTAGGCATACTAGTTCTCGCTTGTATTCTTCTCGCACTTTCATTCGTCCTTTCATACTCTGCAGGAATATGGGGGCATCTGGGACTTTGTGTACCTATTCTACACTATGCTAATTTTCTTTCTTTATTGTTTTTATTGACAAAAAATATTTTACATAATCTTCTTAAATTATTACTTAACTTCTTTTACATATGTTTTCCTCTTAATCGGCTATTACATCTTTCTTTTATTTTTCTTATTCTATATTTCTTATATATAACAATTAATTTGGAGCTATAAGTTTTTTAGCTTGTAAATTCCTAGGCTAGGCGACATTATGCCCAGCATAAGGTGCTAACATAAGTTTTTATACTCTGTTTCGATCATTGGCAATTCTAACGATTTTGGTAGCATACTTGATTAATGACTCCGTGTGTTGTGACGTGATTTGTGTGATGCCGTGCGTATCCAGTTTGACGCCAGTGGCGATTTCCAAATCCAGCCTGTCCTTGGCGTGGATTGGACAAACCATCAGGAGGTGGGCCACCGACTCCGGGACCCCAGGCTCACAGGCACACGAAGGGTCCGCCTTATACTTGAAGCGAGTCAAGTATTCTGCGAACCCACCGTGCCCCGTGAGGAATTGGGTTGTTTGGCTCTCGATGGTAATCCTCCTGATGATCCTGTACGCCTCTATCGCGCAGGGGAAAAATATTTTTGTGGTTGAGGCCGTTTCACCTTCCTGGTAACGCCTGTTCCATTCGTCGAGAGAGCCCTGTCGAATGGTTCTCTTGACGAATGAAACAGGACATAGGTCGTAGTCAGGTTTTTTCTTTAATTTTTGGGCAGCCTCCTTAGCGAGGCAATCCGCCCTCTCATTACCCTCGAGGCCGACGTGGGCCTTAATCCAGTAGAGAGAGACGCTCTTGCCCCGCTGTTTACAGCGACCAAGAGCGCCTCTGGTCTCTACGGATAGGGGGTGATGAGAGTGCGGATTGACTACACTGAGGAGCGCTGCTCTGATGTCCGAGAAGATGCCGAACGCGGCAACGCTGTGCCGCTCTGCCTCACACGCCGCTTCACGCAGCGCCAGGAGCTCCGCCTGGTAGACGGTACAGTGACTTGCGAGAGCGAGCTTGCGGGCCTTGGTCTCGGACTGCTTGTTCCACACAGAAACAGCAGCCCCGACCCGGCCCCCAATCCCGCTCCCGTCAGTGTAAATGCGGATGTCGTTCGGTCTAATATTATTTAGTTGTTCCTCGTCTACCACGCAGTCGAACTCCAGACGCGTGCGCTCCGCGGGGTGCACGGCCGCCAAAATGGGAGCCAGTCGCTCGATCTCCCTGTCCCCTAGCCATGACTGGGACACTCCTCTCTTGACCTCATATAATGAGGCCACCTCCCGAACTCGGAGGTCCAGAGGGAGTATCCCAGCCAGCAGCAATGCCGAGTTCAGGGAGACCGTGCGGTAGGCCTTCGTCAATTTTTGAGCGAACACACGCTGAACCGCGTTCAGCTGCTTCCGAACGCATTGTTTTTTAGTGGCCTCATACCACACACTGGCTGCATATAAGATGACAGGCTCTACAACCGCAGTGTAGATGACCCGGATCACCTCGGGGTTAAGCCCCCAGCTGATCCGGGCCGTCCGTGCCAGCTTCTTGTAAATATTAACCGCCTTAGCGCAAGTTTTTCTAATGTGGCTGTTGAAGTTAATATTCCTATCTATCGTTAGTCCCAGGATTTTCACCTCGTCAGACAGGCCAATGTCCACCCCACCCATGTTCAGGCGCGGATTGTCGTATTTTCTTCTCTTGGTTATGACCATCGCGTTGGTCTTGTGCGGTGCGAATTTAAGTTTGTTTTTGACGCCCCACGCCCGAACACGTTCGAGGGAGGGGTACCTAATGTTGATAAAAACGATAAAATACGGACGGACGTTATTTATACCGCCCCGATTTTTTTCAAATTTTTTAGTGCGTCAATTTTCCCCGGGTTATATCGAATTCGAACCGACTAAAACCGCATGCCGTTTCGGGCCTTCAGACAGGGTGTAAGGGACCATAAGGCATTTCCTTCGCACCCCGGCCGACCCCTATCTCCGATTTCGAGATGGCCCTCTCGGGTTTTGGAACCATGGGGTCCCCATCTTGCCCCGGAAAGGGCGTACGTTTGTCGCCCCGGTTTGCTTCTGCTGGGGTGACAAGCCTCACCTGCCACCCTCGGACCCGCTCATGGAAGACGAAGGTCGTTGAGCGACCTCCGGCGTCTGAGTCGCCTGCAACGCGCGGCGAGCATGTTGCGGTCTCGGCGGGCCGGGAGAGTTCTAAATCTCTTCCGGGCGCGCTCCGCCGCCTACTTCTGGAGCATTACTTGCTCGCAGAAGGAGCCGGCGGCGGCCCACGCACTTGCGCTCCGCACCATTGCCGCAATAACGCTGCCGAGCGAGAGGACTGCCCACCCCAATTGCTGCCACGAGGTAACGCCTCGGCACCTTCCACGCCGGGCACTCTGCCAGCGTGTGTTACATACACGTACCATGTTAACAATGGTGGCACTCAGCTTGACGGCCTCATCAGAAGAGGATTGTCGTGGCAGCACCGCGTGACACTCACCGCTCCCACTAGTGCTGCGACCACAATCCCCCTGCCCGGCTATGCACTTGCTGAACCCTGAACGCAATCAAACCGAAATTGGATTAGGTACTATGGAGGGTTTTTCGCAATCGTGCACGGTGGTACCTTTTTTTTCCGCGCGGAAGTCCCTTCGGATACCCCCCCGCCGGCCAGCGGGGGCGGTTATGTCGGGCTTGAACCGACTAAAACTGCACGACGTCTCGGGTGCGGTTTTAGGGGGAGGAGCGCTAGTCGCCCCACCTTCCCGGCCTGCTTCTGCTGGGGTGACAGGCGGCCTTACCTGCCACCCCCAGGCCTGCGCTCATGGAGGACGGAGGTCGTTAAGCGATTCGCAGGCGCCGCCGGCCTGAGTCGCCTGCGAAGCGCGGCGAGCAAGTTGCGGGCTCGGCGGGCCGGGAGAGTTCCAAATCTCTCCCGGGCGCGCTCCGCCATCTCCTTCGCGAGCATTACATGCTCACGGTGGTACCTACACGGCCGAATTTTGTGACAAATTTGTGTCATCAAATTTCTACCACCAGTAAATATGATCAGTGAAATAATTTAAGTATAATCTGTACATTGGAGAAAATACTAGTGTTATGTTAAATGAACGATTTTGAACACAATTTTTTTATTTGAATTCTGATCTGCCTGTTTGTTCACGATGGACGCAAAAACTACTGTACGGAATTTGATGCGGTATTTTTTGTATTGGTCAGACTTTTGCCGTATGTTTGATTGCAGGTGGTTAATTACAACCGGACGGCATATGATCAAAAAACGAACTCCGAACTCCGCGCGGACAGAGCCACGGGCATCAGCTAGTATAATATATGTTATGTAATTAAAACAAACGGCCGTCACTACTTTTCTAGTTATGTGCTTAGCGTGAAGAAAGTTTATATTAAACGTTTGTACAAGCCATATCTTTTAATTGGCTAACTTTTACGAACTTGCCCAACTTTGACAAACCGTAATGAACTAAGTTTTTTATTATTTATAACTATAACTTGCCCGTGGCTTCACTCACATAAATAAGTAGGAACAGGCGCCCTCAGAAGTTACTGAATGATGTTTCTAGATTATAATAAATATATTGATATTGTTACGTGCGCGGGGTGTACCATTAAATGCCGTTTATACAAGAGATTTATTCGCTCACCACAAACTAACAGCTAAATAACTAACACACACAGTACTTTTCAACAGATCAACAGATCAAGTCGCTCAGCAGTTCACAGTAGTCCACAGTAGGTGCTTAAGTCGAAGGTATAACCCGTGGTTGGGTTAATGGTTCGCTTCAGTAAGATGCGTTCGCTTTCGCTTTCGAAAATAAACTGACTGCGTGTTTTTTTTTTGTGTGGGGTGTGGGTTGTTGGCCGACAGGCCTCTACAACCTTACGCGAACAGTGTGGCGAGCGCATAGGGCTCTCAGCCGCAGGACTGCGTGTTGATAGCCGGTCGGCTTTTATAGCTCTTAATAAGGAGGGTAGAATGTTCCGGAATCATCTAGAGATAAGGCACGATATGTATTTAACTAGAGCGTTCGAGAAGAGTACCTACTTACTAAGTAGGTACAATCACACGCCGCGCATCAAGATTTGTAGGTAAAGTAGGTATAGGTATTTGAAGTACTTGTCGTTTTGTGTTGGCTTTTCTAGATTCTTCTACACTGTAGAGTACTTCGGCCTAACAATGCGTTTTAATTTCCAGAAGATTCGATCAGTAGTTTTCGAGATATCGACGACCGTTGGAACAGTATACAAGAGGGCACCAGGGCCCGCTTGCCCCACTAAGTGGACGAGGCTTTGGCGCAGGCTTTACTCTCGGGGTTAGGAAGTCAGATGGCAGTAGCTCCCGCAATAGACAAGATAAAAAAGCGGCCAACTGCGAGATGGACTCGCCCATTAAGGGTTACGTAGCAGCAAGTAAAATAATAATACTTTTTTTAAATTTTATATTTGAGTTGATTAAATGAAAGGTAAATTGCGTTTTACGATTTATGACGTATTAAAAACAAGTTGAATTCCTGAGACGAGCTCAGCCGAATACAAGGGATTTTCGATTTTGCGATATTTTTTTTTGCGATTTTTTCTTTATCTTGCAATGGTTCACCCTAGCACGAATCTATTACCGAAAACAGCAACTCGATAGCTCATCTCCTTCATACCCAAAACCATGACAGAAAATTGGCAACGACGACGTCGACGACAACTCGATAGCAATAGGGCTTTTCTAAAGAAAATCCCTAAAACAATTTACTAGATCTCGTTCAAACCAATTTTCGGTGGAAGTTTGCATAGTAATGTACCTTTTTTTTTTTTATTTTTTTATCGTGCGGAAATCCCTTCGGATACCCCCCCGCGTGCCAGCGGGGGCGGTTATGTCGGGCTTGAACCGACTAAAACCGCACGCCGTCTCGGGTCTACAGACGCCGGGGTGTAAGGTTGCCCATAGAGCATATCCCTCGCACCCCGACTGACCCTGGGCCATCTCCGGTTTCGAGATGGCCCCCTCGTAATAGTAATGTACCTCATTTTTTTTTTTAGTTTTATCATTCTCTTATTTTAGAAGTTACAGGCGGGGGGGGGGGACGACGACGACGACACATTTTACCACTTTGGAAGTGTCTCTCGTGCCAACTATTCAGTTTAGAGAAAAATGATATTAGAAACCTCAATATCATTTTTGAAGACCTATCCATAGATGTATAGGTTTGACGTAAAAAAAATCTTGAGTGTCAATTCAAGTATGGGGAGAGCCCACAAAATTTATGGTTTTTTTTTCTATTTTTGTTTGAAAATCTTAATGCGGTTCACAGAATACATCTATTTACCTAGTTTCAACAGCGTAGTGCTTATAGTTTCGGAAAAAAGTGGCTGTGACATACGGACGTACAGACAGACAGACATGACGAATCTATAAAGGTTCCGTTTTTTGCCATTTGGCAACGGAACCCTAATTACGTGTCACGTTGTTTGTGCGCTATGAACTCCTAAAATACTGAACCGATTTTAAATTTGATTTGCACACCGTGTGCAATTTGATCCAACTTGAAAGATAGGATAGCTTACATCTCATTCTAAAGTAGCAATATTTAATTACAAATGTCTTAACGAATTGGGCAAATTTCCATAGTTGCGAAACTAATGCATGTATGGGTTAAATAGGAGCCATGGCCGATTGAAGTATGTCACGGGCGAAGCCGCGGGGGACAACTTGTATAATAAATAATAAAATTGTTTATTTATCTGAAAAATAAAGGTATACAATACTGGTCTTAAAACTAAGGCCTACCGTCTATCTATAAGTATATACTGCTGAAGCCTTTTCGAAAGCTCATTTCGGGAGTAAGTGCTCAAACTCCGACACGGACACCAATCTCCGGAATGATATGTCTTATTTGAGAAAATATTTTTGTACTTGCTAGCCCAATTCTAGGAGAAGGTTATCGGTTATTTAAGATCACGCTTCGACACAGAGTATTTAATATACTACGCGCTACGACGATTAGGAGCCGATCAATAAGAAATAAGGTCAGAAAAACGCAGGCGGACGGACGACGGGATGCGCCACGTCGGCGAACGCTCGAATAGGACCAAGTACGAAGAAAGCTATTACCAGGGTTTGTCCGCGTTCCCCCGGCATAGCAAAAGATCAGAGGGTCGCCGCCGGCTGATGCCCGAGGTCACTTATTGTTGTGTATGTATCTATGTGTGCGTGTGCCGACGCATCTATAAGGTGTATGCAATAAACGTCAGTGCGTTACTAGCAAGCAGTGGTTTCACTTGTCTGTCCCTCGCGTACTTAACACTGGCGACGAGTACCCACTTTTAAAATTAGAGTAAAATGTCCGGTACAGTTTTCGGTATTTTAACGACGTTTGACCACAATGTGCAGTCTTGGGAGACCTACCATTGCCGCATAAAACAGTGGTTCGTGGCGAATGACATTACCGGGATTAGTGATCCTACGGGAACGAAGCGGCGAGCTGTCTTGCTGAGCGCACTCACGGATGGCACGCACAAGTTGGCGGCGGATCTCGCGTTGCCAAAGCAGTTGCAGGACGTCCCGTACGAGGACATACTTAAGTTGTTGGATGAGCATTTCACGCCAAAGCGATGTGGTTTTGGCGAGCGGTACAAGTTTTACGCGGCTATGCAACAAGAAGGCGAGACGTATGCACAATGGGCCGCGAGGTTACGCGGGCTGACGGCGCACTGCGGTTTCTCCAACATCGAAGAAGCGCTTCGTGACAGGTTTGTCATGGGCATGTTGGCGGGAAGCGATAGAGAGAAGCTCTTCAGTAAAGATGTCGCGGAACTGACCTTAACTAAGGCGGTGCAATTGGCGGAAAACATGCGGAGCGCACGGACGGCGGCGGCCGCCGCGGCGGGGCAGGCTGCACCGAACGATCAGCTGTTCAAGATTACGCGGACTGCGACGGCTACACCGCGGGATCGAGAAGCGGCGCCCGCGGCGCGTAGTTCCGCTAGTACGGTAGACAAAACGCGGTGTCAGGTGTGCGGCTATCAGAATCACGAAACATCCCAGTGTCGGTTCGCAAAGTACAAATGTAGGAAATGTAATGCCACGGGACATTTGCGCAGGATGTGTAAAAAAATAAATTATGTTGAGTCGGGAGCTATGGATGAGAGCGATGATGACGGTGAGTGTTTTAATATTCGTTCACGTAAAGGGGAACCAATGACAGAAACGGTGTTGGTTGCGGGAATCGAGTTAAAATTCGAGATAGATAGTGGCTCGGCTGTTACGGCCATTTCTGAGAAAACTTACAAAAGGTTTTTTAGCAATGTACCATTGTCGGTGACTAATAAAAAGTTATTTTCATATACGGGTGAGAAAATAGTTTGTGTGGGTATAGTGCAATTAGATGTACGGTATGCGAACAGATCGCGCTTACTTTGTGTGTATGTTGTGCGAGACGGCGGGCCGCCGATCCTCGGTCGAGATTTTATTTCACAATTCGAGTTGGAATTGTTACCCATACAATACTGTAAACAATTAGATAAAACTGATTTGTTTACTTCATTACGAGGTCGTTATCCTTCGGTATTTTCGGATGCTTTAGGGTTGTTTAATAAATTTAAAGTTAAGTTACAATTAAAAGAAGATGCGAAGCCAGTTTTTTTTAGAGCCCGTCCCATTGCTTTCGCGTTGAAAAGTAAAGTTGATGCAGAGATAGATCGTTTGGTTGGGTTAGGAGTACTGGAACCGGTTGAACACGCTCGGTATGCGTCACCCATCGTACCTGTGTTGAAACAAAATGGGTCTGTACGTATATGCGCCGATTATTCTACTGGTGTAAACAAACAGTTGATTATCGACCAGTATCCCTTGCCAACAGTATCGGAACTTTTCGCTAAATTGTATGGGGGACAGCAGTTCACTAAGTTAGACCTATCAAATGCTTATAATCAATTCATGCTGGATAATGAGTCACAAGAATTAACTTGCATAAATACGCATAGGGGAATTTTTAAGCAAACTCGCCTTTGTTTTGGAATTGCAAGCGCGCCAGCTGTGTTCCAACGCGCCATGGAGGGCGTGCTTGCTGGCGTGCCCGGCACGCTCTGTATGCTTGATGATATTTTAGTCACCGGGAAAAGTAGATCTGAGCATCTAGATAGGTTACATCAAGTAATGATGAAATTACAAGACGCGGGACTCACCTTACAAAAAGATAAGTGTGAGTTTTTCAAAGACGAGGTTAATTACCTCGGTTATGTGATAAATAAAGATGGGTTGCATAAGTCACCGCAGAAAATTAAAGCAATGGTGGAGGCACCGGTGCCGACTAATGTTAATCAATTACAGTCATTTTTGGGGTTGGTTAATTATTATAGACAGTTTGTTCCTAACGCGTCTGCAATTTTAAGCCCTTTGTACGAGTTATTGAAGAAAGGTAATAAATGGGGTTGGACGCGGGATCATGATGAAGCGTTCACCTCTATAAAAAAATGTTTAGCTTCGGATCAAGTGCTGGCTCATTTTAACACAGACGCGACCATCTTGTTGACGGTTGATGCATCACCGACGGGTCTTTCGGCAATATTATCGCAAAAAGAATTCGATGGGGCTGAGAGACCGATTTCCTTTGCGTCACGCACGCTGAATGCTGCTGAGAAACGTTACTCTCAGATACAGAAGGAGGCGACCGCGATCATTTTTGGTGTGAGACGTTTCCAATATTTATATGGCAGGTCGTGTCCATTCATTCTTCGTACCGATCATAAGCCATTGTTGTCGATTTTCGGACCGCAGCGTGGTATACCTGAAGTTTCAGCAAACAGATTGCAGAGATATGCATTATTTTTGAGCGGTTATAATTATAAAATAGAATATGTGCGTAGCGCTGATAACAGTGCTGATTTTTTATCTCGTGCCTGTTTGCCGGAGGTGGGCGTGGCAGACAGAGATGCAGCCATACCGGATCTCGATCGTGCTTCGTACATTAATTTCGTGGTCGAAGGTAGCCTGCCGGTAACGTTAAAGAAGTTGCGCGAGGCGACGGGTACCGATGTGACTTTACGTAACGTGGTGCAGTGTGTGTTGGAGGGATGGCCGAAAAAAATATCTGATGTTAGTATGAAGCCGTACCATTCATGTAGGACACAGTTGTCGTATGAAAATGGCTGTCTTATGAGAGGGCACAAGGTTGTTATTCCAAATGAATTACGTGATAAAATCTTAATGGAGTTGCATCAGTCTCACTTAGGTATTGTGAAGACTAAGGCAGAGGCACGGTCGCGGGTTTGGTTCCCAGGTATAGACGCGGCTTTAGAGCGGTTAATAGGGTCATGTAATGTGTGCATACAAATGCGGCCGTCTCCGGCGCGGGCGCCGATTGCGCACTGGGAATACCCACCAACGCCATTTTACCGAGTGCACATAGATTTTTTGGGGCCTATTAACGGACATACCTTTTTAGTAGTAGTTGATGCTCATACCAAGTGGGTGGAGGTTTATGATATGAAGTCGGGTACTTCAACTACAGCGACGACGGAAAGGCTGTTCGAGTTTATGTCGAGGTTTGGTATTCCGCATACATTAGTCAGCGACAATGGTACAGCGTTTACATCGCATGACTTTGAGGCTTTTTGTCAAGTGAACGGAATTTCTCACGTCACGTCACCGACGTACTTCCCGGCCAGCAACGGGCAAGCCGAAAGCTATGTAAAAATAGTCAAAAAAGGCATTAAAGCAAGTTTGCTTAATAATGGGGGGCGAAATTTAAATAAAAATTTGTTAAAATATTTATTTGACTATAGAAATTCCATACACTCCTTAACCGGGGTCTCTCCTGCCGAGCTGGTTTACGGGCGGAAGCTTAGAACGCGTTTGGATTTACTCAAACCCGAATTACCATCGCCTTCATCCACGGCTCTGGCTAATGTGGTTAACCGTAAGCAGTGTTCACAAAATAAGACGGGTGGGCGTAATGGACAACAGTTTTCCAGTGGTGAAATAATTCATTATAAAAATTATACATTAAATGGTAAATTCACCTGGTGCAAAGGAATAGTGCTTAAAAAAATCGGCAAAGTTTTGTATCTAATCAGAGACGTTGTGACTTCGGCTACCGTAAAAAAACACAAAAATCATATCATATTGTATAAAGGTCACATTTGCGATGATGACGTAACCGTTGATATAGACCAAGAAGAACTAAGTGGTTGCCCAGCACCAGCGACACAGGTAGCTGAAAAGGGGTCACATCCGGACACGGGCGCAAGCAGTCAGCATCCTCCGGAGGCTGCAGGTAGTTCCGAGCTGGTAAGGATAGCCACTCCACCAGTTTCAGAAATAAATGTTTCGCAGCCTTCATCACCTATCACTTCGGGAGAGGAAGAGGAGTTCCAGGAGGCCTTGCCCGGCTCTCCTAGTGCTGAGCGTGCTGATGAGACGCTCGCGTTACAACAGCAAGCTGGTGGGCCTATGGCAACACCACGGTCTAAACGTAATCGACCTAAAGTCAACTACAAACCGTTCTTTTAGTACCTAATTTAATGTCTAGTAAGTAAGGATTGTATCTTAATTGTAGTATTGTATGGTAGGTTAAGTAGCTTAGTTGTTAATATGTGCTTCTAAGCTATGGGGAGGGATGTTGTGTATGTATCTATGTGTGCGTGTGCCGACGCATCTATAAGGTGTATGCAATAAACGTCAGTGCGTTACTAGCAAGCAGTGGTTTCACTTGTCTGTCCCTCGCGTACTTAACACTTATAAACGAACACCGACCGCGCGCGCGAAAATTATGTCGCGGCAATATTGTGTGTCCACTACACAATATTGCCGCGACCAATAGCCAGACACTTAAATCTAGTAGTGATTTATCCTTTTTAAATTGCCGAAACAGGAAGCAAGGTCAGTGTTTTTATCGTTATTAATTTATTATAGAGCAAAATTTTATTTGGTTTCAATTGCACAGAATGTTGAACGTGAAATAAGTACCTAGCTAACCTAGTAAGTAAATAGTTTATCTAATTAGGTTACTTATAGCTGCTCAGTATAGGTAGGTACAGTAGGGAATGTGTACAACCCTAGCATGTTTGGTCATTGACGTAATCATGCGACAGGGCACAGCTTTCTCAACTCTCCGTGTGCGTGCAAAGGTGTATTTTGGCTTGCAGCTAACCCGAGGTAAGTTGTATAAGACAGTTTAGGTAATTATCGTGTAGGTATTTTCACTTTCGCTTAACGACCTCCGTCCTCAATGAGCGCAGGCCTGGGGGTGGCAGGTGAGGCCGCCTGTCACCCCAGCAGAAGCAGGCTGGGAAGGTGGGGCGAATAGCGCTCCTCCCCCAAACCGGAGCAAGAACGGGGACACCGTGGTTCCCAAACCCAAGGGGGCCATCTCGAAACCGGGGATGGCCCAGGGTCAGTCGGGGTGCGACGGATATGCTCTATGGGCATACTGTAGACCCGAGACGGCGTGCGGTTTTAGTCAGTTCAAGCCCAACACCCCCGCTGGCCGGCGGGGGATATCCGAGGGGATTTCTGATCGAAAAAAAAAGGTATTTACACTTTTGTTCGATAAACTGATCTGAAAACTGAGACTGAAACTGAAAACTATTACCTTATCTGTGCTATTAAAGATAACCCTAGTATAAATTAAAAAGGAGGACCACAAGAAACCCAGTAGAAAGAATGCTGGGATTCATGTGGTCACCTGACAAACACGAGATGAGCTGGCCTTAAAATTTTAAGAGGCCGAGAGGGGACCGTGGAACACGTCCACAACCGTCACTGATCCGCCTCTACCAGGATGAAGGGCATTACCACTGCTCACCCTCAGGTTCACGCTCATAGAGGCCGGAGATCACTGCCTCGCGACCAGTGCGTCTACTCAGGAGAGGAAAGTACCAATCCTCTCCCTCCTACGAGATTCTTAATTTTATTTAAATGATGCTTAATGAAATGAAATATTAAATTATGCCTACTTATAGGTATAGGTATAGTTGAGGCTTAAGAACTGTGGAGGAACGTGGTGTGATGTTCCTCCAACACAAAGGGAGGAACCTCCGACCAGGCAAGGTGATCACGCCTGGCGGGCCGCGGCCCACGGTTGTCGTTGGGATGCTGTATATATGCTGTACCAGCGCGCGAACTTCACTTTCGCGATTCAGGATTGGTATTGATGTAGTAGTATCCAAGTAGTTCACCTTATTGTCGCTAGATGGCGCTGGGTATATGTGGTATCGCCTCAGAACAATTAATAAAATGTTAAAGTGTTCAATTGGACATTCAAAGACCACAAAGAAATAAAGAGAATTATGTATTCGCTATTTTTATAAGAAGAGCACTAAGAAAGCAATTTAAATAATTGCCAATAGTATTATTCAATCAATATCAAAGTTTGATGACACAAATTTGTCACAAAATTCGGCCGGGTAGGTACTGTAGCGTCCGGGGGTTGGAACGCCACAATACCTCGTGTTGGTAATAAGATAAACACAGAGGAAGAAATTTAAATGGGCATTTATTATATCAACAAAGCTTCCTATATCGGGTTTAGGGAGGTTTTTACGCGTATATATTTATTTTAATGCGTACTAGGGAATCGCGAACTCCGCTCAAGGACTGAGCCTAAATTTAAAACACTAATATCTTCTCTTCGGCCGGCGGACCCGGGCGGCGCGTCTAGTCGCCCGCTGTCAGCCGCACAGCCGAATGCCACTCCACGCAGCAATTGTTTTTTCTTCCCTCATTCAAATATTAGATTGATACAATAGTTTTATTTAAACTCTGACACATGATGGCCAGGTAACCGCATCGTGGTGTGAAAAGAGGTTCGAACACCACAGTACCACCGTGCACGATTGCGAAAAACCCTCCATAGTAATCCAATTTCGGTTTGATTGCGTTCAGGGGTCGGCAAGTGCATAGCCGGGCAGGGGGATTGTGGTCGCAGCACTAGTGGAACCGGTGGGTGTCACGCGGTGCTGCGACGACAATCCTCTTCTGATGAGGCCGTCAAGCTGAGTGCCACCATTGTTAACATGGTACGTGTATGTAATGGTGACCCTCTTTCCTGAGACTTTACCTTCCGCTTAACATCAGGCGAGGTGAAGGCAAATTGACGTGTCCTAAATATAAAAAAAAAAAAAACCTTTGGACAAAAACAGGTTTAGCCACCAAAATATCAAAGAATCCAATACATACCATGATTTGTTCTTATGTTCATAATTCCTTATAAAATAAGGTGTTCTGTATATAATTCCTTGTGAAATACGAATAAGTTGTTCGGTATGGTGAAAAATAAGAAACAGAAATGAGATGGTCATTTTGATAACCAAGAATTATAAAAACAAATCGAAAATAAGTTGAATTAACTTTCCACGCTTATGACGTCACAAGTATGTAGATATGCAATGGCACATAGAGAGATATCTTTCTTTATCGCAAGATAGTTTTAGAATTTTTTAGCCACATACGTGTGTCCTTCAACCTATCATCCCAAGTTTTTTGTGGGTCGTGAAAGCATTCATCGACAAAATATTAGAAAATATTTGTGGGGCAAATCTAAAGGATTTAGAGTAAGAACGTCAATGTGAACTGCTATTCACGTATACACGTTTTAATGTTGACTGTTAGGACGTTGGGACGGACCGAAAACGTACCTAATCCATAATCTTCGCATAAGATGTCCAGTTTGACTTTATACTCCAGAGCTTGTTTTCTTTTTATTACTAAGAAACAATATGTTTTCGGAATTATGAGTATATTACCATCACAAAAGAAAAAAGGGTTCCCTTTTATAATCATTTTGTTTTCCGTCTATCTGTCTATGCTAATGATCGTCAAGAATTTTTTTGAACGTGGAATAAGTTGCGCTTTGATGGTGCTTCATTAGTGGTCTTTTGCGATACCTAGTTTCGTACAGCCAGTTTAGATAGTTTATCAAAGACCTCCTTTAAGGCTGTGCGCTCATTAGACACAAGGACAGTCTACAGAAACATATGAAAGTACGCACATTTCGAAAAACAAAGCTGTATAATACCTACAAGTTACGTCACGACAAGTCTGCCTGTCAAGTCTCTAATTTGCGCTCAGCCTGATAATTTTTGACGTGACGACGTCTTATAAATCGATGGAGCCGCCTGCACGCACGAAAAAATATGACGTATACGGCGTTATTTTTCACATTGTGTTAACTCTGCAGACTTATAGTTTGTTTAACTGTCATCTGTAAAGGGGCGTCTCGCTGTCGTATTTTCTAAAATCTGTATAATCATTGGTGAGCTGGCAACGAACACGTTAAGTACTTTACAAGCATCAGTCCCTAAGGCCAATGGTAACAGCAAAGTAATAATATTAATCTGCGAGCTTGTATCCTTGTTTACACATCGGAATAGCCTCTCTTAAGAGTAATCAATCTTAGAGGTCCATTCCAGTTCTTGCGGTCACTAGACGAAGGTCGCAAGTTTTTAAATTAAGTAGGTACAATTTTGGGTGGGGGTGGCAGGTGAGGCCGCCTGTCACCCCAGCAGAAGCAGGCCGGGACGGTGGGGCGACTAGCGCCCCTCCCCCAAACCGGGGCAAGACGGGGACACCGTGGTTCCCAAACCCGAGGGGGCCATCTCGAAACCGGAGATGGCCCAGGGTCAGTCGGGGTGCGAGGGATATGCTCTATGGGCAACCTTACACCCCGGCGTCTGCAGACCCGAGACGGCGTGCGGTTTTAGTCGGTTCGAGCCCTACATAACCGCCCCCGCTGGCCGGCGGGGGGGTATCCGAGGGGATTTCCGCACGAAAAAAAAAAAAAAAAATTTGAGTCCGACGTACCCACCTTATCTTTAGCTCCAGTGAAGCAAAGCCCGAAGGGCTATCCACACGTGATCTAAAAGCGTGTTAAAACATAAACAATGGGCGTATGTTTACTATAGAAGATGTGGAGTAGTAGCAACACAATCAATGACAACCTTGAATCGCTATCGCTTGTTGCATCCGCTTCCGCTCATCGACGTAACCTAATGTATTTATAGATTCCTTTGTTGACATAGAGATCAAATCGAGTCTTATCGCTGCATTAGAGGAAAATCACAAGTTTCTACATGCACTTTCATAACGTCGGACTAGGTGTGACCCCTCGTAACTAAAATTTTTGGGTAAAATGAGGTTTTATTGTTAAAAGTTTCAAACAGTCATTCCGGAGATATCCGATATATGACTTCATCGTGATCATGGCGCGAAATAACTACTATTTGGTGGGAACTCGTAAATGACCATCAGTATGTCATTAACGAGATCCACTTTAAAAATTGATTACTTGTATCTGCGTGATTACTCGTAATTTCGATATGTTTCGAAATGGCATCAAGCAATAGATGCGGTTCTTTACAGGTAAGTTTTACACGGCGAAATTAGAATCGGACCATAATGGAGCCTGTTACAGAAATCAAAGGGGCCAAATCTTAGGCAACTTTCTCGAATCTCAGCTGATGAAGAAGCCCATAGGAAGTGGACTTGGCGAAGCTGCGGTGATAAGGAACAAGATAAACTTTTTCAATACGGACAGTAAGAGCACATATTTTGAGATCAACAGGTTCAAAATCGGAAGTGATCACAGACTTGTCATAGGTTCTCTAAATATCAACCTCAAGACTGAAAGATTCCGAATGATACGGTTTACTCTCCGAGCTACGCCGCTTCAAACAACTCTAGGGTCCGAAAAGTTTCAACTGGAACTTCAAACTCGTTTTGCAATGCTGGACACTATAATTGATGAGAATACCGATAGAGTGGTCAAAACTCCGCAAAAAGTGTCCCCAGAAAACGCAAACAGCAAGAGTCCTAACTTTCTCCAGAGTCCAAACTATCTCCCGAGACTCTCATACTCATGAAGAAGAGGCGGGATTAACCACTCAGTGGTTTTCGTAAGATGGATGGCCTTATCCCAGCAAATCAATAAGCCGAAACGACGTGATCTCCGACGCTTCAACACTCGTACGATCCGGGATGCGATTGAGCGAAATAGGGGGTCGAAAGTGTTCGCTCAGCAATTGGGGAGACCCGACGTGACAAAACTTAAAATGGCAGAAGCATCAAGGTTCGAGATTCTCGAAGACGTAGTTTTTGTCTTACCTGAATAGTTTGTCAGTTTGTACATACGAGGAGTCACACCTAGACCGACGACATGTGAAGTGGGTTTCGTAATAGCTTAGAAACTTTCACTTTCACCTTTGATACCTAGACAATTGTGTAGGTACTTACTTGACTGTGAAGTAAATAAATTCAATTTCTTTTCTTTAAAAACTAGCAACCCGCCCTTGCTTCGGTTTTATAAGTTTCTTTTTAAACTCAGAGGTAGAGTTTGTGACTTTTTGATATTGTGATGTGAGTTTCTGAGGTTGTAGGGGGTAATCTTTGGATCTGCTGAACCAATTTTGAATATTCTTTCACCAATAGAAAGCTATATTATTTGTCATCACGCTACTAACAAAGGGAGCGGAGCAGTAACCATAAATGTCAACATATTCGGCAGATTCATATACATTAGGTATATGAAAACTAATAAATTATGGGCATATATGGGTTAAAAGGGTACATCGGGGGTTCGAAATATGCCACGGGCGAAGGGATAATATACCTTTCAAATAGTGAAAGAATTTTTCCAATAAACCGGAGATGGCCCAGGGTCAGTCGGGGTGCGAGGGATATGCTCTATGGGCAACCTTACACCCCGGCGTCTGCAGACCCGAGACGGCGTGCGGTTTTAGTCGGTTCAAGCCCGACATAACCGCCCCCGCTGGCCGGCGGGGGGGTATCCGAGGGGATTTCCGCACGAAAAAAAAAAAAAAAAAAAAAAAGTGCAATGGTTCCGAATATATTCCCAACATATAAACAAACTGACAAAATCTGGCCTCTCTCTTTATAATATCAACATAGATGCGTTATAACATATTAATTTTTATGATTCATGATATTGTCGGAAGTTTACGTGAATGTCACACATTGAAATAAAACGTGGGATGGTCACAGTCTCCCCGTGACCACGGCTGCTGAAAAGCAATCGAAACTTCGCGTTCAATGTAAATAATACTAGGGGTGCAATGCATTCTGCTGTTGCAATGTTGAGCTGAGAGTGCACTACACGATTGATGACCTACAATACACGCGCTATTTTTAGGGATTTTCTTTAGAAAAGCCCTATTGCTATCGCGTCGTCGTCGACGTCGTCGTTGCCAATTTTCTGTCACGGTTTTGGGTATGAAGGAGATGAGCTATCGAGTTGCTGTTTTCGGTAATAGATTTGTGCTGGGGTGAACCATTGCAAGATAAAAAAAAATCGCAAAAAATCGCAAAAAAAAACGCAGAATCGAAAATCCCTTGTATTCGGCTGAGCTCGTCTCAGGAATTCAACTTGTTTATGCTTATTGTCCAAGGTTCATTCTCACGTATATCGCAACCTGATATTAAAATCGGTCGGAGGCTCTAGGCGCCAGAGGGACACAAACGAAATGTACATCGAGTGGAGTGAAAGGAGCTTTTGCTTGACTTCGTCTCACTCTCAGCTCAAGAATAACATCTAATAAATCGCGATAGAATCCGTTAAAAATTATTTTACTTATCCCTTACACCCCTGATATTATGTTAAGTATCCTACTTCCCAAAATTTGTGAAGATGCTTGGATGTACACGCTCTAAGGGTTGAACGGATCTGGCTGAAATTTGGTACAGTAATGGATTGTAGTATACTAGGCTACTTTTTATCCCGGGAATAGATTCTCATGGGTTGCGGGAACGGGATCATAATTCGACGCGGGCCAAGCCGTGGGCAATAGCTAGTGTTACATAAATCAAACGAACTTGACTCGGTGTTATGAATCAGCGGTCATTGATAAGCCGTATGTATTGCCTTCTATTTGCACTAGTATACTCGTACAAACTGTTTAGAATAAATATTATGTAACGGTTCCTGGGTGAGGCGGGAATGAATTTTAAATTTGGGTAGAAAACGCAGAAACTATATAAGTGTGTTAATGAATGTTCTGTATTAGACCGCACTTACGTTACACAGGTATCCACACTAACACTTAAATTGTATTGCACATATGTTGTAAATATGTAGAGACGCAGGTATCCACACCACCGCATAAAATAGATGTTTCGCACATCATATATGTATGTTGTAATGGTACACTAGGTCTGCAAGGCGAATCGCTGCTTGCAATGTTGAGCTGAGTGAGACATCGTGAATCAGATCTTAAAATTTTTAACAGTGATCATTCCTCCGTGTCAAGTCTGATTTGAAAATTCTTTTTGAAAGTCACAACTCTGGACATGCTTTCTGAGCGTGTAAAGTTTGGTCACAGTGTCTCGAGTGGTTATTATGTAATTCCATCTGGATTTTTTTAACGGTGATCATTCCTCTGTGGTACCATTATTTTTTTCAAAATATATCCATAAACCTTCCTCTGATTGACCTCTGTAATCATGCCAAATTTGGTTCTGATTGGATTAGTAGTTTAGGAGGAGACCTGTGACAAAGAAAATCCTGAAGTCTGGTATGAGGAGCTTTCGCTCGACTTCGTCTCACTCAGCTCAACAACACAGGTATCCAAACAAACACTTAAATTTTATTGCACATATGTTGTAAATTTGTAGAGACGCAGGTATCCACTGCACCAGATAAATTAGATGTTTCGTACATCATATATGTATGTTGTAATAAAACACAACACAGGTATCCACACAAAAACTTAAATTTTATTGCAGATATGTTGTAAATTTGTAGAGACACAGGTATCCATACCAACGCATAAATTAGACGCTTCGCACATCATATATATATATGTTGTAATGAAACACAACACAGGTATCCACACAATGACTTAATTTTTATTGCACTCATATTGTAAAGACACAGTTATGCACTAAAACAGTTATATTTCATTTTACTCAAATTGTATAGAATATGGTGGGCCGGGAGAGATTTAGAACTCTCCCGGCCCGCCGAGCCCGCAACTTGCTCGCCGCGCGTCGCAGGCGACTCAGGCGCCGGAGTTCGCTTAACGACCTCCGTCCTCCATGAGCGCAGGCCTGGGGGTGGCAGGTGAGGCCACCTGTCACCCCAGCAGAAGCAGGCCGGGAAGATGGGGCGACTAGCGCCCCTCCCCCGAACCGGGGCAAGACGGGGACACCGTGGTTCCCAAACCCGAGGGGGCCATCTCGAAACCGGAGATGGTCCAGGGTCAGTCGGGGTGCGAGGGATATGCTCTATGGGCAACCTTACACCCCGGCGTCTGTAGACCCGAGACGGCGTGCGGTTTTAGTCGGTTCAAGCCCGACATAACCGCCCCCGCTGGCTGGCGGGGGGGGGGTATCCGAAGGGATTTCCGCACGAAAAAAAAAAATGTGAAAGAAGCACTTAAGTTTTGCTCCACTGGTGTCGTAATTCGGTAAAAGCACAGCTTTGCCACTCATCAAACTTTAATTGAAGTTTCTGCAGTGGTGGTTGTTAATAGTTCACACTAACACCCTGTTAAGTTTAATTGAGTTTTATAGTTGTGGCCAGTCGTTTCGCAGCTAGTAGAATAGTTATTCCTCTAATAGCTAGCACTCCTAAGATGTTAAAATCTAATAAGCCTTTTAAACTTTACGAGATGCTAACGAATTTAAACTACTAACACATGTATAAAGGATTTAGTTTTGAAGTATCATTATACCACGTTCTTGATAAAATAAGAATAATTGTATTATCCGTTACCTGCGGCTCTACCCGCGTTAATCCTACTAATATTATAAACGCGAAAGTTTGTAAGTATGGATGGATGAATGTTTGTTTGTTTTTTTTTTATACCACTAAGGTGGCAGACTAGCACACGGCCCACCTGATGGGAAGCGGTTACCGCGGCCTATGGACGTGTGCAACACCAGTGGCGGCACACTCGCGCTGCCGACCCTGTAAACGAAAGGGGACGGGAAAGGAGTTTGGGAGGGGATGGGAAAGGAGTTTGGGCTCCGGCACTCTCACTCATCAAACGGAACGCAACAGTTCAAATACTGTTACTTGGCGTCGATATTCTGTGAGAGGGTGGTGCTTCCCGGTCGAGCCGGCCCATTCCAGCAACGGCCAAAATGACAGTTCCTTGACTCTATCACCTACGTTTGTTACTCTTTCACGTAAAAACTACTGAATGGATTTTATTGAACCTTTACAATAATATAGCTTATACATCAGAATAACACATAGGCTACAATTTATAAAGATATTGTGTGAATTGTCCAAAATATGACGTATAAGTGTCAAGTAAGCCGGAAAAAATCTACCATCTGCGAGCTATTCTGGTGTGCGCCATATTATAAACGCGAAAGTTGTTGAAAGTTTGTTGCTCTTTCACGCAAAAACGGCTGAACGGATCTGGCTGAAATTTGGTACAGGGATAGAATATATTCCGGAATAACACATAGGCTACTTTTCAGCCCGGGAATAAGTTCCCATGGGTAGGGAGAACGGGATCAGAATTCCACGTGGGCGGATCTAGTATTGATATAAATTCAGCCATACAGCCAAATTTTCGCATGAAAATAGTAGTAAGAATGTGAGTATAACTCGGCAGTAGTCGGTAAAGGTACGAGCTTCTTGTGCGAGGTAGTGATGAACTAGAGAGCTAGCACTTCCCGTGCCGTAGAAGCCGCATCGGGCTGCAGAGTTCGCGAAGCCGTCTCCGTCCTCCATGAGTGCCCGCTTCTCTATAGGGGAGAGGAAATCTAAATCCCAAACAACACGTCGGGGTCGCCAATGTTGGTGGCCGGTCGAGGTCTCAGGGATATCTTTTCTAGGGCACACCCGATTCCCCCGCCACACAAGGCGATGTGACGAAACACCGTACTGTTTTAGTCGGTTCGAGTCCGACATATCCAGCTCATCGTTAGCTCCGGTGAGGTGAAGTCCGAGGGTGGTAACGAGGGGTTAAAAAAAAACAAGATGACGTAGTAGGTAACGGTGTAACATACGGCAGATTTTAATTATGACCAAGACCTTTCCAGGTTCAGTCGTTTTTGCGCCCATAGTGAATAAACAAACTAATTAAGATTCAAAAAAACAATATTATTGTGTCCAAAATCGTTATAGTACAATACGATATTAGTGCGTTTAGATGGTTATATGCTAGTATTATTTCAGACTACCTTGTACTAAATTTCAGCTAGATCCGTTCAGCCACGTTGAGTGTGATTGAGTAACAAATAAGCAAACATCTTTACAAACATACACATTTGTAATACTATCTTAGGATCCCATGTGAACCTGTTGCCAGACGGCGTTACTACTGAGAATTTACTAACAGAAACTGCAATAACACTACGCAATCCGGGATCCGAATACCCTAAACCACATGCAAGCGACCCGCAATCTCTACCTTAACGCAATTAAGGTAGTCATGCAAGTAAGTTTTGAACCAATAAAACTTGTTAAAACCTCCTTAATTTTTGTTTACGTTAAAACTTTCAAGGCTTTGTAACCGTGAGGGTTGAGCCGCATCCAGAGCCCACCTGGCGGTATAAAGTTTAAGTTCAAAATGATAACTTTCTAAAAAAAAGTGTGTGTTTAGTTGTACGCACGTAAGCAGTTATATTTCTTGAAAGCAACGTTTATGAAATTTTGGATAAATGAAAAGTAGTAATCTTAGTCAGAACGGAATGCAGATATTATAAATATTCTACGACATTCTACACAGCGCTTTCTAGACCCAAAGTAAGCATAGTTTAACTAGCTTGTGTTATGGGTTCCAGAATGCGGATAAACATACTATAACTATATACTATAATATACTTTTTTTGTTTGTAAATACATACATATTATACATAGAAACACCCAGACCAATGCAAATAGACATATTCATGCATACAAATATTTGCACTGAGCGGGAATCGAACCCGCGCCCCCTGTAGTAGCAGTCGAATGCACTACCGCTACGCCACAGAGGCCGTCAACATTGACATTAACAGACATTGTGTTAAAATATTTGGAAACGTAAATATAAATATATGACATGATACTTTGTGAATACGTTCGACTTTTTTGATAGCACTCTCCATAAAAAAATCTCATTGATGTCAGTTTCTGTCATTGTTTATATATGTCGTAAGTATTATTTTTAATCATCAACCTATCAACCTATTCTAGTCCACTGTTGGACATATGTCTCCCCTAATGAGCGTCATAGCGCCCTGTCTTCAGCTTGCCGCATCCAGCATCTGCCCGCAGTCTTTCGTTTTGCTTTATTTTTAATGAATGAATATAATTAACTAGTTATCAATAATTTTTAGTTTTCAGATTTCTTCCTTCGTATATGCCTCATATCTTGATGCCAAATATCAAGTTTCTAGATCATCTGGAAGTGGATTAGGTTTTAGGGTGTCGGTTTTTCCATGGTTTTTTGTGACGGAGTGTGCGCGCATCGTAAAAATTTACTGTTATTACTGTCATTATTCCCAAACGCGCCAAAAGAAGTATAACTTGAAAAAATTTACTTCTTGTATCGTCCAGGATCATTGTCACCATATATTTTTTTCCTAAGAAATATTGGAATTATTCGGTTAACCTCGTATCGAATGACGAGGTGACTCATCAGTGTCTGGACAGCCAATAACGAGAAACATATCAATATCCTATAGCTCAGCTATCCGATTTCTATCGCTAGTGTTTCGCTCATCAGCAATTTTATTTATTGTGAAATTTCCGTGTTGACCATTTTCTCAATTAATCGACCTAAAAAAGGTACACACATGATATATCTCTTCTCTGTGATTGGTGTATTAGCTGTCGAATCTTGCTTACGGTTACAATTTGTTTATATAGTCATTGTAATCCCACAAAAAATGTTTTCATGTAAAATAATGCATAGACAATATAGGTATTCAAACTATCAAGGTCACTAACATAAGTATTAGAGTTAACGGGATATTTACCATGTGTTTCTAAGAATGTCCGATATTTCGGCACTGTTGCAAGCGCCATGATCACGGAGGAACTGAAGAGGCGGTTAACGGTGAACGAGTTTAAGAGTAAATATATCGATCTACCCTCTTTCGTACCCTCTTTCCAGTGGTCGGTACCGGACTCCAATAGGTGTTCAGCGATTGCAGATTTTTGCGGTGCATTGTTTTTGACTGCCCTGATGTGTTCTTTGATTCGGCACGTGACCGTTCTTTTGGTTTGTCCTATATAAGAACTGCCGCAGCTACAGTCAATCTTGTACACTCCCGGCCTGTCCAGTGGAAAACTATCCTTGGGTGTACGTAGATATTGTGACAGCTTTTTAAATGGAGTGAAGATAGTATTGACGGAAAACTTCTTCAGGATGTTAGCGACCTTATCTGTCACTCCTTTGATGTAGGGTAAAAAAGCTGGATGTCTTTCCACCTTATAGTCAGGGAGCTTGTTCGAGCGTCTGGGTGGTCTGATCCGTCCATTATACCCATTCTTCTTTAGAACGCCGCTTATGTGGTTCAACTCCTTGTCTATATGTTCCTGGTCACATAGGTTATATGCGCGGTCAGTAAGCGACGTCACCACCGAGTTCAATTGGCGCGGATGATGATGTGAGTCGGCATGTAGATACCGGTCAGTGTGAGTGGGTTTCCTGTACACAAAGTGGCTACATGAACCGTCTTTTCGAACACTGATCTTCACATCCAGGAAAGCGAGGGTTCTTTCTTTTTCCATCTCATACGTAAAACTCATTTTGCTATGGATATTGTTGAATTGAGCCACGTAGTGTTGTACAACATTTTCACTCCCTTCCAGTATACAGAAAATATCATCGACATACCGTTTCCAGATTTTGATGCTAGGGGCAGTAGTAATGGCTAAGGCTTCAAAATGCTCCATCCATATGTTTGCTACAATTGGAGCTACCGGACTGCCCATTGCTACTCCATCTATCTGTAGGTAGTACTCGTTCCTGTACACGAAGTAATTTGTGGTCAAACAATGTTGCACAAGGTCGGCATATTCCATAGCAATCCCGTTTTCCGCAAAAATCTGCAATCGCTGAACACCTATTGGAGTCCGGTACCGACCACTGGATCGAGTTACATAACCCTCAGATGCTCTCGACAGAACGCCACTACATACCAAGATTGGTTAGGGAAGCGATAGAAATCAAAAAGCACAGAAATTTCAATCGTGAGGATGGGTTTCAATTGCCGAACGTCTGGCATCCAGTGGCCCGTCTGTGCAAAAATAACCGGGAACAAGCCAAAACAAATTCGCGAGTAGATACGGTAAGCGTCGTGTGTCGCGATCGTGATCGAGTTCGAGTGTGTAGTGAGACCAGAGGTAGTGGTGTTGCGCGTCAGAGACGACTACGAAACAGGGTAGATCGATATATTTACTCTTAAAGTCGTTCACCGTTAACCGCCTCTTCAGTTCCTCCGTGATCATGGCGCTTGCAACAGTGCCGAAATATCGGACATTCTTAGAAATACTTAATGCATAGACAGTAACAAATTATCAGAACGTTTGGGGAGCCAAGTTTCTAACTCTAAGCGTTTTTTTCCGTGCGGAAATTCCCTTGGAAAGCCCCCGCTGGCCAGCCATCTAAAACCGCACGCCGTTTTGGTTTTTCAGATACCGGGGTGTAAGGCCCATAAGGCATTGCCCTCGCACCCCGACTGAGCCAGGGCCATCTTCGGTTTCAAAATGGCCCCCTCGGGTTTGGAAACCACGGTATCCCCGTCTTGCCCCCGTAAAAAGGGACAAAATAAATCGGAGATGACACCCAGAAGATATAGGCTAGCCACTATATTCTACTGCATAGGCAATTACTTTAAATTACCATATTTTAGGTAAAGGTTCGATTCCCGCTCAGTGCAAATATTTGTATGCATAAATATGTCTATTTGCATAGGTCTGGGTCTTTCTATGTACGTATTTACAAAAAAAATATTATATAAGTATTTTTATCCGCATTTTAGATACAAGCTAGTTAAACGATACTTACTTTGGATCTAGAAAGCGCTGTGTAGAATGTCGTAGAATTTCGTAGAACATTTTATTTTCATCTACTTTCATTATTGCAAAGCAACAAAGCCGGTGCAGCTCGTTCCAGTTAGCTGCAGTCTCATTGTACGCGACTAGCACGCACTGAAGCAGAAAATTGCTGTGAACCTATGCTTTTACTAATGACTACGTAGCGGGCTTAGAACACCTTAGAATTAATAACAAATAGTGTGCAATTTTTCAGCAGATTTAAATACGAAAATGGGCATGTTATGAATTAGTTTTTAAGGTTTTTTGTATTGTGATTACCAATGTGGCGCAGCGGTATAGAACGTTCGACTGCTGAGTCAGAGGTCGATAAGTTCGGTTCCCGCTTATTGCAAATATTTGTATGCATGAATATGTGAATTTGCTATGGTTTGGGTTTCTATATATAATTGTATGTTTTTTATAAAAAAAATGTATTTAAATATGTTTGTCAACATTCTAGAACCCACAGCTACTATACATGCATGCTACCTGGTTTACTCTGGGTATTGATGATGTCGCTCTGTAGATGTCCTAACTCATCATCTTGGCGTGATTCCCGGTTGTACCCAAGGCTTTCCTTAATAATGTATTATATACTATATATATATATATATATATATATAAACAACAATGGCATGAATTAAAAAAAACTCATATAAACCGACGCGAAGCTAGAGCGGGTTGCTAGTCCCCACACGTTTAATTTAATGAAATATCTGTTCAATATTGCAAAATTCTGAACGATGCTGTTCACTGGGTTGTGTGCAATTACAATGAAATTCAATATTGCATTCATGTGTACTTTTTTTTTTTCGTGCGGAAATCCCTTCGGATACCCCACCGCCGGCCAGCGGGGGCGGTTATGTCGGGCTTGAACCGAATAAAACCGCAAGCCATCTCGGTTCTTCAAACGCCAGGTTGTAAGGTTGCACATAAAGCATTTCCCTGGCACCCCGGCTGACCCTAGGCCATCTCCGGTTTCCAGATGACTCCCTCGGGTTTGGGAACCACGGTGTCCCCGTCTTGCCCCGGTTTGAGGGAGGGGCGGGGGGCGCTAGCCGCCCCACCGTCCCGGCCTGCTTGGTGGCCTCACCTGCCACTTTTTTTTGTATTTTACGACATTCTACACAGAGCTTTCTAGACCCAAAGTAAGCATAGTTTAACTAGCTTGTGTTATGGGTTCCAGAATGCGGATAAACATACTTAAATACTTTTTTTTCTGTAAATAAATACATATTATACATAGACACCCAGACCAATGCAAATAGACATATTCATGTACAAATAATGGCACTAAGCGGGTATCGAACCCGCGCTCCGTGTCGTAGCAGTGGAATGCACTACCACTACGCCACAGAGGCCGTTGGAAGGTCTTTTAATATAAATAGCTTTTTAATAAATACATATGATTTTTTTTTCCTTGCGGACAAACCACCAAACCTCCGCCGGCCAGTGGATGGGGAGGTTATATCGGACTCGAATCGATTATAAGCGCACGCCATCTTGGGTCTTCAGATGCCGGGGTGTAAGGTAGCCCATAGGGCATTTCCCTTCCCTCGCACCCCAACTGACCCCTCGGGTTTGGGAACCACATTGCAAATTGGGTCAGTGGTCGGCCGTGTTCAGCGAATATCGTGAGCTTTCTAAGTATTCAAGAAGTAAAGTTTTTTAAACTCCTATCTTGCTGAAGTTTCAGTTAATTAATATAAATTTCCCGGGTCATGAAGTTGAGATATAAAAACGAGTGAATATAAATGTTATATGTTGTAATCATTGTTAGCCCAACAGCTACACAAATCTCGTAGCATAAGACGTTCGTAGAACGCTCCGTAGTACTATAGCTCATACGGGCTACGAATATTTTTAGCAACGAATGTGCTATTACGTAAGAATTGCTGTCAAGTGTCACGTTTAAAAGAAGTGTGACATCATACTCTTTCTTCACAATTGTTTAATCTTAAATTTCAGCAGATTTGCAATTAGATCTGGCAATGCAAGAGCATCAAGAGCATTATTAATTTTATTCCGGACGGTATATTTATATGCTTTTTTCAATGATTTTTTTTATTAGCATAAACTCATATTAAACACAGATCCATAGTGGGTTTAAGTACTCATATTTATATGTTTAATTGCAAATGATATAAAGGTTTATCTAGCAGTGGCGAAGGGTGAAAATTTTCATAAGGGAAGTCGGTCCCTGGGGTTATCCTTTCAAGGGCTTACCCTGGGTGCCCGGCAAAGGACACTTGGGGAGGACACCGTGTGGTTTTAGTCGGTCCAATTCGGACACACCCATCCCATCGCTGCCACCGATGGGGTAAAACCCGTGGGGGTTTCCACAAGTTAAAAAAAAATCCGGTGAAAAGTAAATCGATGATCATGTTTTGACTTTTACCACGTTCACTATACCTAATTACACCTAATTTAAGCATTGATGTACAGGACAATGTCTTACATTGTATGATAATGGTGGCTTTTCAAAAAGCCTCTTGATGAAGCTAATGTTTTGGGCTTTGCATCTCTGCAAAGAGAAGCTGTAAGGCATCGGTATATATAGACCCCTCACAACAGTTATCTAGACACTTGTCCTACTGGGGGCGAGAAAACGACTAAGCAACGATTATTCTATCGACTGTAAAACTATCAGAGCTACACTCTCGCTGCCTCATTGCTATTTAGTTGCTAGCTTTACTCGTTTCTTCATCGCCAGCGGTGGGAAGTACCTTAGTCTAGTTAACAGTAAAAGCTTGTCATTATTTTTTATATAATATAATCTTTATTGGAGCAACAGCAATAGGATAACAAAAAATACAAAATATGACATAGAATAACACTTTAAAAAGTTACAAAAGGCAATCTAGCAACTAATGTACCTAAATTACCTCTGACTTCTAACGATCCATTAAAACAAAAGTGTATCTCCTTACACAAGCAATTTAGTTTAGCTGAAGGGGTTTACGGGGAATATTAGTAATTTCGGTTAAGTAATATTGTTTTAAATTTAAAAAAAAGATGAAAATCTCCTCAGTTTGTTAATTAATTAACGAAGGCTTGTGTAATCAAAGGTTCAAAGCGCTGTGGCTTATCCGGCTAGCTATAGTCAATTGAACAATGAGTTTGCTATTGGCAAACAAATCACTCGGTAGGTAATGAGCACGGATTCAGGATTAGCGGACAAGATGATTCGATTTTAGTTGGAGATTTAGGTTAAATAAGCATCGCACTTAGGGATTAGGGTGTACAAAGTGCTATCAGCATCCTTGGGGCCCATGCCAACCTTACGTACAAGTTTTTATTATTTTAAGCGGGGAAGCCGGATGGTCGATCCACCCACGAAGTTTGCGGGCCACTTCATCCGTTTCCCCAGCCCTCCCGTTGAGGAGAGCGTAGGTTAATCCAGCTTTCACAACGCCCCTTCAAACCTTTTTGTGTCCTTGCAGAATCTTGCGATCTGTTCCACCTTCAGATCCTTCAATTCCTCCGAGTTCAGTGTGTCCGATTCCAGAAGTTCCCATCTTATAAATGAGTACATGGGACATTCGGCCAGCAGGTGGAAGCTGGTCTCGTCTGTCTCCATGCACTCCGGTCAATTAGGGTCTGTCTTCACTCTGATTACTGTTAGGTGTCTGTTAAGTCAGGGGTGTGTGTTGGGTAACCTCCTCGAGTGTCGCTCTGATTCCGATCCCGCTGCAGTCCGGGGGGAACGGAATCGGAGGGGTCGGTACACCCTGGGTGGCGGTCAATGGCTTCCCCTTCACCCTTTCATAGGGTTGGCATTGATCGTCAGCCAATACTCGGAACACATCGCTCTCCGTACTCCTCTGCTTTCAGAGGAGACAGGATGAGCGATGCTGTTAGTGGTGAGATGGCCCAGGGTCAGCCGGGGTGCGAGGGATATGCTCTATGGTAAGCCATTGACCGCCGCCCAGGGTGTACCGGCCGCTCCGATTCCGTTCCCCCCGGACTGCAGCGGGATCGGAATCGGAGCGACACTCGAGGAGGTTACCCAACACACACCCCTTTATATGAGTACCTTTCGCCTCCAAGTTGGTGCACCTTCTAAATAACGGACGAGGCTCTTCCACAGGTTTTCCTCTCACGATTGGGGGGTCAGACGGGAGTAATTAAACCTAAGACAGGTGGAGAAATAGAAAAAGAAAGCGGTATACTATGCGGATCTCGTGCCAACTGTGGTAAATTTCCGTGCAAGTTCCTCCAACACAAAGGTACCGACCAGGCAAGGCGATCACGCTTGGCGGGCCGCGGTTCTATGGTTTGCCGTTGGGATGTTGTCTATATGTTATAAAGGGACATAATAGTATCGAAGTAGTTCAACTTGTTTTCATCAGATGGCGCTGGGTATAGGTGGTATCGCCACAAGGACCCATAATATTTGTGTCTGTGGTGCTTATCTCTTTTATAGGTAGTTAGACTTTTTGTGTCTATTGTCTCCCGTTTGCTAAGAAGGGAAGTGAATTTATTATATTAACTTCTCCAATTTTCTTGTGATTAATTTCGATGCGGGTTCCAAGACAGTTTAACTTTCCCAGGGACTTCCCGAGTGTCGTTACTCTGTGTGTTCGTGAGTCACTACTGTTGATCCTGGAGTACAGGAATTACAGCAGTGGGATTAGGTGGAGAAGGAGTTAGAGAGTGGACCCCGGGCTAAGTGCAAGCTTAAAGAAAGAAAGAAAGAAAGAAAATATTGAATTTGCAGTACGCACAACATATCAATTTATTATATAAACTTATACCTACAAGTTCTAAACTGCGAGCCCAAATAAGGTCGCCATCTCAGAATAATGCTGCACATACTATTTAGTATGTGCAGCGCTGGTTTTCAGATGCCGCTTCCTCGCGTGACGTCACGCATGCACGAGTCATAAAAAAAGTTATATTAAGAAGCAGACAGTCACTCCCGGAAAAGCTGATATACCAATCAAAAACGATAAGCGGACCTAGGGCTCTAAATTACAAACTTTGGACGCAACGCTATGAGGATGGTGATGTGTTTTAAGGATTATTGACAGATTGTCATGGTGACAGCGGCGATAGCCTAGTGGTGTACATAACTAACTGCCGACACGAGGTCTCGATTCGATCCCCAGTCGCCCCGGGCCATCGAAGTAATAAAGTACTAGCTATTACCTCGATGCCCCGGGCGACTTTTCGTAGTTATGTGTGTATTAAAATGTTAATTATTGCTTGCTTAGTAATATTCCCGATAGATGGCAATAGGCTCGCCCCCTATAACATTGGGACCTAAACATAACTGGCGAATCGTGTGTCTGAAATATACCTTTGCCTATCCCTTCGGCGATACAGGCGTGAAGTTATGTTATGTTACATATAGCATGGTTTAGTTAAAGAATAAATAAATATTGTAGAGCCGCTAATATATATTTATAACACACTTTTAACACAAGCAATTTAGGGTTAGGGGGGATATTAGTAATTTCGGTTACTAATATTCATTCAAAAAAACAAGTTGTATTCCTGAGACGAGCTCAGCCGAATACAAGGGATTTTCGATTTTGCGATTATTAATTTTTTTGCGATTTTTTGCGATTTTTTCTTTATCTTGCAATGGTTCACCCCAGCACGAATCTATTAACGAAAACAGCAACTCGATAGCTCATCTCCTTCATACCCAAAACCGTGACAGAAAATTGGCAACGACGACGTCCACGACAACTCGATAGCAATAGGGCTTTTCTAAAGAAAATTCCTAAAAATGCGGTGCCGCATCTAACAAGATCCGCTCTCCTACACTTTATAACCAGTTAGCCTCACCTGGTTACTCACCGGCTAGACCAGGTGAGCAAATGAGTTCTTAATCCCAGGGTGCCTTTTCAGAGAGGGTTCCATTTTATTGCACAGGTTTACTGATCTTCAATGAAACACGTTAACAGTTTATACATACATGTATTTAGCGATAACAGACACAGTGAAAAGATACAGACAGAGATATAGTAGTAGGTGATACAGAAAGAAACTTGATAGATGATTCAGGTTAAAGCACACAGACAGATACCTAAAAGAAGATACAGGTTCAGGTGGCCCAGGGTCAGTCGGGGTGCGAGGGATATGCTCTATGGGCAACCTTACACCCCCGGCGTCTGTAGACGAGAGACGGTGTACGGTTTTACTCGGTTCAAGCTCGACGATTGCGTGACCTTTCTGCTCATAAGCCCAGCGGGTCATCAGTGGCGGTGTTGCGGTGCTGCAAGTCCCGGAGCGGCCCTTGCGATCTGCTCCCCGATAGTCGTCAGCTGTGCCCTTTGGTATTGCCCGCCTCAAAGCCGATGTCAGATTCACCGAACTATCTCGAGATATTAACTTGACCAAACGACCCTGCAGCCAAGCTACACAACTCTCATGAATACCATAACCTCCATAATGAGAGTAAGTTGACACCGATGGAATAAAGCTCACTTACCAGTTTTGTCCTGGGTACACAAACACAGTTATAACCTCCAAACTTCCAAAAGCTAAAGTTGATAGCACAATATGAATATAATAAGAGCAGTATGATTGAGAGTGAACTCTCTCACAGTAACACACAAAGTAAAAACACTAGGGACACAACGACGATGTTTATATACTCTAATAATTCCAGAGTGGTCATGAACTCTCTATCAGAACTCCTGTTCGAGAAAATAGGCTGTTGATAAAAATGCAGACTATATTCATCGCTCAATGCTTTCCACGACCGCTTGCGGTGAATGGCCGAACTACGTCGAACGGACCACAGCCAGGCATCCAAACCGCATCGACCCATTCGCAACAGTTGCTACTGTGTCTCACAGACGGCGCTACCTCTAATTACAATATTAATAGAATCTTATGTTACAACTTTCTTCTTCTGATGTAGCTTAACTAGGCTTTTACAAGAGCGACTGCTGTCTGACCCCCCTCCCACAATCCCGAGAAGAACTCTAAGTGGATTATCGTTTAAATTGGACGTACTAGATTAAAAATTATTGTTTAAGAATAGGCTCTGTGTTACTTTAAAAACAGACCCCGAGAGGACAGCCACACACAATAGTGAACACAGTGGCTGTACATAATGTAGGCTCAAACTACGAAACCCTTTACGGATTGTCCTCCATTAAAAATTAAAAGAATCACGTCATTGTTTCGTTTGTGACGTAAAAGGCTCTTTGAGGGATATGCAGACGAGAGTATTAACTAGTCTGGCCATAAATACTGTTAAATCAAAACTTTTCTTTCTTTTTCAACTTTTTAATTATTTTGAATTTGGAACACATATATTATTTTACAAACTTCTTTCGATTTCGCGCCATTGCACATATTTTTTTCGTGTTCATTATCGACCTATAATATGGAATAGGGTGTTAAAGAAAATATAATCGCAGTGATCGCCTTGCACAAAGTGGGTATGGAGCCGTCGGTCATATTCCAGACACTTCAAAAACTTGGTATCAGCCGTATGTTCGTATATCGTACCATCAATAGATACAACAACACTTCGTCTGTCGAGAAATGAAGATTCCCGCTAGAACTCTGTCACGTATTATAAAACAAGACCTGAAGCTCGGTGCTTATCGTTGATATACAGGACATGCCCTAAATCAATCTTTACGATTAAAGCGAGTGGATCGATCAAAGTGCCTTCTGTCGCGATACCCTGGTGAAAGGCACAGAAATATCCTCTTTAAAGATGAAAAAATAATTCACGATTGAAGAACACTACAGTAAGCAAAATGATGAAGTGTACGCTCACAGTTCTAAGGAAGCTGCTCAAATGGTCGGAAAGGTACAGCGTGGTCATCATCCTTAGTCAGTGATGGTGTGGTGGGGCGTGACTTATCAGGGAGTCACAAAGCTACATTTTTGTGAAAAAGGAGTGAAAACTTCAGTCAAAGTGTATCAAGATACTGTCTTGGATCATGTTGTGAAACCTCTCAGCAATATACTTTTTAAAAATATATCGTAGACTTTCCAGCAGGACTCTGCTCCTGGTCACAAGGCACGAACTACCCAAGCCTAGCTAGAAACCAACGTTCCGGACTTTATAAGAGCTGAAGACTGGCCCTCATCTAGCCCAGACCTCAACCCTTTAGACTACAAATTATGGTCAGTTTTAGAGGACATGGCCGGCTCTAAACGACACGGTAACATTGAGTCTCTTAAAAAATCTTTGGAGCAAGCAGTGGCAAAATTTCCCTTGGAAACAGTGCGTAAATCCATAGATTCGTGGCCAAACAGATTAAAGGCGTGTATAAAAGCCAAAGGTGGTCATTTCGAATAAAATATATTTTTATTTTTTGCTAAGACTTTAATAAATATGTAGGTATACATTTTAATAATATTACATAACTTCATTTAACAAAAATGCATTTTCATTTGTAACAAAACTTATGGCTAGACTAGGTATAGAAATATATAGAGCTTTAGAGAAGTCCAAATCAGCAATTTTAATCTTGTCTAATGAAATTTCTCAGTAACTTTATTTTTATAGAATATTACTTAGTAAATGAAATTACTAGTATTCACATTAACCACTCCAGCTAAGAAGAAAGCGGTCAAAGGGTTCCGTAGCAACAAGTAACATAATAATGTTTTTTTTTCATATTTGGGTTTATTGAATGAAAGGTAAATTGCGGTATACGATTTATGACGTAAAAAAAAAACTACTTACTAGATTTCGTTCAAACCAAATTTCGGTGAAAGATTACATGGTACGGTGGTTCGGTACATACATGTACATCATTTTTTTTTTGTTTTATCATTCTCTTATTTTAGAAGTTACAGGGAGAGGACACACATTTTACCACTTTGGCAGTGTCTCTCGCGTAAACTATTCAGTTTAGAAAAAAGCGGCCAAGTGCGAGTCGGACTCGCCCATTAAGGGTTCCGTAGAAGCAAGTAACATAATAATGTTTTCTTGTTTAATTTTTATATTTGAGTTGATTGAATGAAAGGTAAATAGTGGTTTACGATTTATGACGTATTAAAAAAAACTACTTACTAGATCTCGTCCAAACCAATTTTCGGTGGAAGTTTACATGTTAATGTACATCATATATTTTTTTTAGTTTTATCATTCTCTTATTTTAGAAGTTACAGGGGGGGGACACACATTTTACCACTTTGGAAGTGTCTCTCGCGCATACTATTTAGGTTAAAAAAAATGATATTAGAAACCCCAATATCATTTTTGAAGACCTCTCCATAGATCACACACGTATGGGTCTGACGAAAATAAAATTTTTGAGTTTCAGTTCTAAGTATGGGAACCCCCAAAATTTATTGACTTTTTTTCTAATTTTGTGTGAAAATCTTAATGCGGTTCACAGAATACATCTACCTACCAAGTTTCAACAGCATAGTTCTTATAGTTTCGGAGAAAAGTGGGTGTGACATACAGACAGACATGACGAATCTATAAGGGTAACGGAACCCTAAAAAAGAAAGAAAGAAAGGAAAATCTCTTTATTCCAGTGTAACACAAATTACATAACTAATTGTTATGTAATTTTATGTAATTTTTAGTGTTAATTAACAAAAGCTAAATTGCTTGTGTCAGGAGTGGGTTCACGTCGGTAGTGTAATGGTCAAGATTCGAACCTGTGACATCTCGATCCTAAGGCTGACTCCTTAACCATTAAGCTGCCGATACTGCAACAACTTAACCGGGAATAGTTTCTCAGCAGCACTCTTGCTATCATTCGAGGCTTTTGAGAAAACACAATCGGAGTACACACAATAAGTACATATTACCTATCCGTTGTGACGTCATTCCACTTTATTACCAATAAGATTTGACCTTGAGCCTATTGTAGTTACAACGGGTAATTGTACCGTATTGTGTTGCCAAGGAAAGGGTAAGCAAATATAAATCATAAATATAAATATATTTTCCATATGGAAATACCCGTTCTTGGGGTCTTCAGATTGGGTGTAGGCCCATAAGGCATTTCCCTCGCACCCCAACTGACTCAGGGCCATCTTCGGTTTCGAAATGGTCTCCTCGGGTTTGGAACCCACGGTGTCCCCGCCTTGTCCCTGGAAAATTAGGAGGGGGGGGGGGGCAAGGAACGCACAGCCGCACCGGCCTGCTTCTGTAAGGGTAACAGGCGGCTCCACTTGTCACTCCCAGGCCTGCGCTCATTGAGGATAGAGGTAGTTAAGAGACCTCCGACGTCTGAGTCGCCTCCACAAAACCCCCTGGATACTAAATTTCATGAAAATCGGTGTAGATGTAGATTCAAATTATATATATACATATAGCGGCGATGGCCCGGTGGCGTGCGTAACGGACTGCTGAGACGAGGTCTCGAGTTCGATCCCCAGTCGCCCCGGGCACACACCTCTGACTTTTCGTAGTTATGTGTGCATTAATAAATGTTAATTATCGCTCGCTTAATAATGTGCCCGGTAGATGGCAATAGGCTCGCCCCCTATTACATTGGGACTTTAACATAACTGGCGAATCGTGGGTGTGTAATACACCTCTGCCTACCCCTTCGCGAATACAGGCGTGAAGTTATGTTATGTTATGTTATATACATATATACAAGAATTGTTCGTTTAAACTTGGTTATGTACTCCATGGTTTAAAGCAATGACAATATAAAGGTATTAGTTAAATCGACCTATATCGAATAAAGATTTCTGGCCCAGTTTCGCCAAGACCTGGGTAGGGCCCCAAAAATATTTTTGCTTATGGGCTCCAACCCATCGGTGCCTACAATGAGATGGGTTTGTTGTAATCCGACCGACTAAAACCACACGGTATCATCCCAAAGTGTCCATTGCTCATTGGGTAAGCCCCCGAAAGGATAAGCCCGCGCGCCTGCTCGCAGAAAGAGGCGGTGGCGTGCCACTTGCTCCCGTCGGAGACCACGGCTCTCACCATGGTCTCCAGCGAGAGAACGTCCACGCCCAGGACCGCAACGAGATCCCGGCGTTGCCTCACCCACGCACGGCACTCCACCAACGTGTGGAGCGCCGTGTCTTCGCCAGGATCCTAGCAGTGCACTGCGGCATTGTCTCCCGGTGGATGCGCCATAGATACTTACCGAAGCACCCGCGTCCGGTAAATATCTGGCACATCCGGTAGGAGAGGTCACCGTGGTGCCTCTACAACCACTCCTTCATGATCGGCCTCACCGCCGCAATGGTGGATTCCCCCCACCTTGGATGCTCAAGTCGCACCCTCCATGTCTCCATGAGTTCCCGGCGGAGCTGGGACCGCTGAGCCCTGATTTCTCGGGGCTCCGGCCTATGGCCCCGCTTCAGCGGTATAGGACACCCTGACATAATAATATCCCACATAACATCGAAGTAATACCTAAGGACTAGGAATAATTACGATACGGCCTTACGATCGAGAGGTCCCGGTTTCGAATGCAGGCCATTACACTACCAATCCTGACATAATAATATCAGAATTATTCATGAAGGTTGGTCAAGCTACCCTTTGAACTTATTAGGGATAACTATTATACGAATACTACCCGCGGCTATTTTAGTCCCTTTGTAATTCAAAGAACATTTTTCAAAAACATATAAACATTTGTTATGTCATTTCTAAATATATGAAGAGTTAAAAAATAATTTTATCTATACAAATAAATAAAGAGGTGTCTGTTTGTAATATTAAAATAACATATTTCTGACACGATACTTATAAAAAAAAGCGGCCAAGTGCGAGTCGGACTCGCCCATTAAGGGTTCCGTAGCAGCAAGTAACATATGAATGTTTCTTTGTAAATTTTTATATTTGAGTTGATTGAATGAAAGGTAAAAAAACAAACTACTTACTAGATCTCATTCAAACCAATTTTCGGTGGAAGTTGACATGGTAATGTACATCATATATTTTTTTTAGTTTCATCATTCTCTTATTTTAGAAGTTACAGGGGGGGAGGGGACATTTTTACCACTTTGGAAGTGTCTCTCGCGCAAACTATTCAGTTTAGAAAAAACTTTGACTTTCAGTTCTAAGTATGGGGAGAACCCCCAAAAATTATTGTTGTTTTCTATTTTGTGTGAAAATCGTAATGCGGTTCACAGAATACATCTACTTACCAAGTTTCAACAGCATAGTACTTATAGTTTCGGAAAAAAGTGGCTGTGACATACGTACGGACAGACAGACAGACATGACGAATCTATAAGGGTTCCGTTTTTTGCCATGTGGCAACGGAACCCTAAAAAACATTTTTTTTTAATTTGTCTGTCCGTCTATCTTTCTTTCTGTCTGTTTGAAAGAGGTAATCTCTGGAGTTCCAGAGATTACTTGCAGCAGTTGCTGGGCCGATTTAGGCGGGACTTTCACTGGCAGATAGGTAATGGTAAAAGGCGTAACATAAGCTACTTTAGTTTTAGTAAAATAATTTCAGACCTGCGAAAAAAAATTCAAACCACAAAATTTTGAATAAATCAGATTTACTCTGAAACGTCTGGGCCGATTTTGACGGGACTTTCACTGGCAGATAGGTAATGTTACAAGGCGTAACATTAGCTAAAAATATAGGGTTCCGCGCAAAAGAACTAACCTAACCTAAACCCTAAAATCGAAATCCACGCTGACGAAGTCGCGGGCACAGCTAGTAGCTTATACGCGGCATAGCCGTTTGTTGGTGGCTGAACTCCTCCGTAACCACTCGCGCGATCTTGACCAAATTTACCACGGCGATAGTGTGGGCACTGAGGAGTGTTTTGAAGCGAGATGGTTCATGTCCGATGTACCATTGAGGCATAATCACCGAAAAACAGTTTCACGAACGCGCGGCCTTAGCTATGCGCGCGACCGTAGTAAGATGTCTTATTTTCAAGTAAGAATCCTGCTCGCTCAGCTCAATTTATTTCAGTCGCACCCTTTATTTTTTTTACGTGCGGAAATCCCTTCGGATACCCTCCGGCCGGCCAGCGGGGGCAGTTATGTCGTGCATCGAGTAAAACAGCAAGATGTCCTCCCCAAGTGTCCGTTGCCGGACACCCCGGGTAAGCCCTCGAAAGGATAACCCCAGGGTTGCCGGCGGACCTTGGCCGCCACCACGGCCTCGCCTGGTGGGGTCGGGTTTTATCCCGCGTCGGTGAGTTGGCAAGCGTGTGTAGGGCACACGACGCGCCTCCGCCACGGCCTGCTTCTATAAGGACGGCGAGTCGGCCAACTGCCGTCCTCAGGCCCCGATCATGGAGGTCGGTAGTCCCGGGCGTAGATAAGTCTGCAGCGTCCTCGCCGCAGATTCAGTCGCACCCTGCACTGAATTCCTAGTTTATTATTATTTATACTGGCTCGAAATTGTAACACGTAGGTAATAACAAGCAATATCGACCCAGGATCTCACGCTGCTCGGTGCGATAATGTGCTTGTATCACTAACTCATATTCGATGTTATCAGATATCCGATAAACGGTATTATGTCACAGGTTGTTTTGTATTATTTTCTAGTTTCGAACTACAACGTCACATAACATAAACATAACATTTTTTATTTTTTTTTAACGTGCGGAAATCCCTTCGGATACCCCCCCCGCTGGCCAGCGGGGGTGGTTATGTCGTGTCTCGACTAAAACCGCACGGTGTCCTCCCCAAGTGTCCGTTGCCGGGCACCCCGGGTAAGCCCTCGAAAGGATTACCCCAGGGTTACTGGCGGACTTTCGCCGCCACCGCGACCTCGCCTGGTGGGGTCGGGTTTTATCCCGCTTCGGTGAGTTGGCAGGCGTGTGTAGGGCACACACGACACGCCTCCGCCACGGCCTGCTTCTGTGAGGACGGCGAGTCGGGAGTGGGAGAACATAAACATAACATAACATAACTTTGAAATAAACTATATTTAACGGATTCTATCGCGATTTATTTGATGTTATTTTATATTTTACATTGATCAACATAGTTCGGGTACTTTGAGATAACTTACACTTCATACTACAAGACAACAACCATCTTTAGTCTCCCCGTGACCATGGCTGCTGAAAAGCAACCGAAACGTCGGGATCAATGTAAAATATAAAATAACATCAAACAAATCGCGATAGAATCCGTTAAAAATAGTTTTATTTCAATGTGTGACATCCGCGTAAACTTCCGACAATATCATCACATAACTTCACGCCTGTATCCCCGAAGGGGTAGGCAGAGATGTATTACACACCCACGATTCGCCAGTTATGTTAACGTCCCAATGTAATAGGGAGCGAGCCTATTGCCATCTACTGGGCACATTAGGGTTCCAAGAGACCCTCCAAGACCAACCTGGTGAAGTTGACCTCACTGCTGATTGACAAACGAGGCTCTGTCGCAGGGTTTCCTCTCTGAGTTGGGAAGTCAGATGGCAGTCGCTCGGGTCGCTCCCGTTAAAGTCAAATCACGATAAGTAGGAGAGCAAATCCCGGGCACCAAAGATTGAGTACAACAACACAAGTACACTACAGTGTTATACTGCTGGTTTTACTGCCACAAATGCCGAAGACCGAAGTGGAACAAAAAAAGCTAGAATAATATTTTTACTTCGGGCCACCAACCAGGTGGACACCGAAGTCTTAAAATCACGCAAAAAAAAAAAAACAAAATCTTACACCCACTTTTTATCACTTTTCTTGACGTTTCACATGATTCTAAGTCTATTTAAACAAAAAAAAATTATGTGTCGGTCTGTCTGTTGGTCTGGATGTCTGGATGTCTGTTTACGCAATAACTCAAGAACCACTTATCCGATTTAAAAAATTCTTTCGCCAATCATCTTGTTTGGTTAATGGGAAGAACTGATTAGATTTTGGGGTTTGTACGTTCAAGGTTTCGGGTACCTACCATACAAATTGTCCCCAAAAATATTTAAGTTTGGCCCGAAGTTTGACAATCACTGTGTGATTTCCGCCCCACTAGATTTTTTTTTAACAAGAATGATCACAATTTTGTTTTTAATTTTTTAAGGTCGTGTTTGGCAAATTAAGTGTCTTATTAACACCAGTGTGTGTTTATAACGTTTGGTTGGCGTACAGACAATGTATTGTAATCATTTGCGTGTTTTTTTTGTTTAAAAGAATATAAGCAACCGAAATTACTTATATTCCCCCTAACCCCTCCAGCTAAGCTAAATTGCTTGTGTTAGGAGTGGGTTCACGTCACTAGTGTAATGGCCAGGATTCGAACCCGGGACCTCTCGATCGTAAGGTCGACTCCTTAACCACTAAGCTACCGACGCTTTTCCGTGGATTTCTGACCTTTTTTTTTTTTCGTGCGGAAATCCCTTCGGATACCCCCGGCGCACCTCTCAGGGTTAAGAGGTAAGTTGGCAGTCGCTCCCGGAAAAACCAACATTACCACGGCGGGGAACCCCCCGCTGGCCAGTGGGGGATCCCCGCCAGAGGTGGCGGTTATGTCGGGCTTGAACCGACTAAAACCGCACGCCGTCTCGGGTCCACAGACCGGTGTAAGGTTGCCAATAGAGCACATCCCCCGCACCCCGACCGACCCTGGGCCATCTCCGGTTTCGAGATGGCCCCCTCGGGTTTGGGAACCACGGTGTCCCCGTCTTGCCCCGGAAACCCGTTGCTACCTATAGAATCTTATTGCGAAGATAAATAGCCTATGCGTTATTTCAGACTATAATCTATCCCTGTACCAAATTTCAGCCAAATCCTTACAGCCGTTGAGGCGTGGTCGAGTAACAAACATACAATTATATATTCACAAACTGCCCGCGTGGAATTCTGTTCCCGTTTCCGCTACCTATTCCCGAGATAGAAAGTAGCTTATGCGTTATTACAGACTATAATCTATCCCTATGCCTAATTTAATCCAGATCCGTGCAGCCGATTTTGCGTGAAAAAGTAACAAACATGCATACATTCATAAATTCAAACTTTCACATTTGTAATTTAAGTAGGATTTCGCTTAATTCTTACTCGATTTACTTAATTTAACTTCTCGTTGCAGACTCCGCGCAGGGTGGAGTGCGGCTAGAAGTGAGCCTCCTCTCACTCCCAACGAAAGAGAGGCTATAGCAGCTGTCGTCAAACGAGCTGAGAAGATAGACGAAGTGGAAGCTAAGAGGGTTGGCAGGCTGGTTGCTAGGCTCGAAGGTATGTTGCTCACTGCTCACTGCTCACTGCAATGATTTTAGATCATGTACGGCATGTAATAGGATACAAAGTGAAACAAATAACTCATGGTTTCCTGGCGAAGAGACGGTGCTTCACAGATTGGTGGCGTGCCCAGCGTGGGCGAGTCAATGCCGGGATCTCGTTGCGTGCCTGGGCGTGGACGTTCTCGCGCTGGAGAACATGGCTCTCACTATTCGACGGGAGCAAGTGGCACGCCGCTGCCTCTTTCTGCGAGCAGGTAATGCGCTAAAAGAGGCGGAGGAGAGGGAGCGGGAGCGAACTCTGCCCCCACGGGGCGAGGACGCCGCAGATTTGTCTACACCCAGGACCACCGACTTCCATGATCGGGGCCTGAGGATGTCAGTCAGCCGACTTTAAGTGTCCTTACAGAAGCAGGCCAAGACGGAGGCGTTCCGTGTGTCTCCTACACACGCCTGCCAACTCACTGACGCGGGATGAAACCCGACCCCAAAGGCGAGGCCGTGATGGCGACCGAAGCCCGCCGGGAACCATGGGACTATCCTTTCGAGGGCGTACCCGGGCTGCCCGGCAATGGACGCTTGGGAAGGACGCCCTGTGATTTAGGTCGGTTCGATTTCGACATACCCACCTCATCACTGGCATCGGTGGGGTGAAGCACGTGGGGGTTTCCACACATATACTGATCCATGATAATATAGACTTAAATTTACGTATTATTTCCAACACGATTTTCGGTGCTCAAGATAAACTCACCTGCTAACCGGTACAACCTACATGTGGACATAGAGTACCTATATAATGGACATAGAGAACACTGAACCTTATGTCCTATTACATAAAGTACATCATAAGTATTGGATGCTACCCTCAAAGTCGAAACGGACAATAAATATAAATATTCTATGACATCCTACACAGCGCTTTCTAGACCCAAAGTAAGCATAGTTTAACTAGCTTGTGTTATTGGTTCCAGATTGCAGATAAAACCTACTTATATACTTTTTTTTTTGTAAATAAATACATATTATACATAGCATTATCCAGACCAATGCAAATAGACATATTCATGCATTCAAATATTTTCACTGAGCGGGAACCCGCGCCCCCTGTCGTAGCAGTCGAATGCACTACCGCTACGCCACAGAGGCCGTCAGTAAAACCGCAGAAGTTGTAACAAACGGTAAATTTACTTCATATTTCAAGATTCCCATGACGCAACAGTCTCCAACCTATATTATATCCAAAACATTCTGATAAGGTTGTAACATATTTCCAAACAGCTAAGTGATGGTGGGTACACACCTCCTATTATATTATATTAGTTCTGTGCATTCGGTGGTACACACTAACGGAAAGAACGCGAACGAGTAAGATAATCCATCTCACATAACAAATCCAGTACGAGTACTATGTGGTAGAACCCTGAATTCAGGGATCCAGGGTAGGCAGAGACGACAGCTCATTGTTTTTGCTCCTGTCTTAACATACTTCACGAGCTTTCTCTATTGTTGTAATAATTTATGTATTCTGGGACATTCTATACATGTTATACATTCTATAACTTGTAGTAGATATGGGTTCTAGAATACGGATAAACTAACTTCATTAATAAAGGTAAAAATAATAAACCAATGGACAGTATAAATAAAATCAAAACAAATAATAAGATTTTAACTGACCCAAAATGCATAGCTCAAACGTTTAATGACTATTTTATTGAAGAAATAGAATGCTTGAGTGATAGTAATGACGATAATGAATATTTGAAATTTGACATACATTGTAATTCTCTATTTTTAATACCTACAATTCCTAATGACATTATAAAAATAATAAATTCATTAAATAATACAAATAGTTACGGATATGACGAAATTGCTACTCATATTATTAAATCGGTGGCTATTGTTGTTGCACCAATCCTCAGCCATGTTATGAATATGTGCATGGAAGGGGGCGTATTTCCAGAGAGATTAAAGCTGTCTGTGATTAAACCTTTATACAAGAAAGGTGACAAAGAAAGTCTGTATGTATGTAAAGTATAGACCAATTGCCCTATTGTCAATTTTTTCTAAAATCTTTGAAAAGGTAATATATAACTGTTTGTATTCTTTTTTAGAACAAAATAAAATCCTAGTAGAAGAACAGTATGGTTTTAGAAAAAATAAAAATATTAACATGGCTATTTATAAACTGAATGAAAAAATCATAACGAATATTGACGCAAGAAATCCTGTAGCGGCTCTGTTCATGGACATGAGCAAGGCATTTGATTTTGTGGATCGGTCTAGACTCCTACAAAAGCTAGAAAGGTACGGTATCAGAGGTAATGCTCATGCCCTCATAAAAAACTATTTGACAGACAGGAAACAAGTTACTACTCTAAGTAAAGTCTGTATGGAATCAAAAACAGAAGTAAAATACGTCTCAGATCAAAGAGTAACAAAATATGGTGTACCACAAGGGAGTATTTTGGGGCCCCTATTATTTCTCCTATACATAAATGATATGCCTAAAGTTACACGTCACCCAATGGTCTTGTTTGCTGATGATTGCACTATACTTTTTAGTGCAGAAAATATTCAAATAATAGAAAACAATATGAACGAGTGTCTAAGGGCACTTAATAATTGGTTAAAGGCAAACAATTTAAAATTAAATTTTGACAAAACTAAAATTATGACATTTGAACAAAGGACTAATCACATAAAAACTAACATAAGATACGGCACTAAAATAATTGAAGAAATAGATTCTACAAAGTTTTTGGGCATAACACTAGACCGAGATATGTCTTGGCAAACTCATACTGAGAGTGTTTGTAAACGGCTGAGTCAATATTCGTATGCGTTGTATAACCTCTCCAAAATAGTTAACCAGACAACTGCGCTTATCGCATATCATGCTTTTGTAACATCATCTCTAAGATATGGAGTCATATATTGGGGTAATTCCACCAACACAGAAATGGTTTTTAAAGCGCAGAAAAGATGTGTTAGAGCTATATGTGGCATAAAAAGTACCGACAGCTGTAAACCTCATTTTTTGAGCCTTGGAATTTTAACATTACCTTGTTTATATATATTTGAAATGGCGACATTCATAAAAAATAATTTTTATCTATTCGATACTCTGAATAGTTCACGGTATATTTATAAAATTAGATGTATACAACATAAAAAAACTGTATTCAATCAAAATTTTCTTGGAATGGCGCCTAAAATATATAATAAGGTACCAAAATCTATTCTTCAAATTACAGATATTGTGTTGTTTAAAAGAGAACTAAAGAAAATGTTAATAAACAAGGTGTACTATACAATAAAGGAGTATCTTGAAGATAAAACATTATTATAAATTTATTTTTGACATTGTGAATTATCTTGGACATTATGACTATATTATTATTATTGCCTGTTGACATCCTATTATGACTATGATTATTCTATGAAATTTTGTATTGTAGTCTAATTTTATTCTTATAATAATTGTGTCTCAATTTTGTTTTGCATGGAAGAAATTAAATATAACTTAAGCTAATATTTGCATGCCACTGAATGGTAGATGTGCGGAACTGTATTATCTTTATGTAACATCATGTATGACCACATTTCTGCAAGTAAATGAATAAATAAATAAATAAATTCATTTTTAGGGCTCCGTACCTTTTTTTTTTTTATCGTGCGGAAATCCCTTCGGATACCCCCCCGCCGGCCAGCGGGGGCGGTTATGTCGGGCTTGAAACGACTAAAACCGCATGCCGTCTCGGGTCTACAGACACCGGGGTGTAAGGTTACCCATAGAGCATATCCCTCGCACTCCGACTGACCCTGTGCCATTCGCAGTGTCCCCTCTGATAACAGCAGAGGGGTACCTGGAGCGACCAGCCCCGGGGGCCTAGCAGGCCCACCATACCCCGACCCCCTCGTGCAATGGGGTCAGCTGGCCCTGAAAAGGGCCGGTTGGTCAGACTCTTGGGCGTTGACGTTGACGCCAGATACTCCAGAGGAGCAATCAATGATGCGTCATCGCCCACGTTGCCCAGGGTGCACCAAAACTTGGAGGTGATCCAACCAGTCGCACCCGGGTTACTCAAAAACGATATAGGGCTTTTTTTTCGAACCTATAATAAAATTGGTAAAATCTGGGTGTTAATATATTTACCCCTTTAACATAACATAAACTCACGCCTATATCCCCGGAGGGGTAGGCAGAGGTGCTAGCACCCACATTTCGCCAGTTCATGTTTAGGTCCCAATGTTATAGGTGGCGAGCCTATTGCCATTAACCGGGCACTTATAAACCTGCGATAAATACACACATAACTTCGAAAAGCATCGAAAAGTCATTGGTGTGTGCCATGGTAAAACCTGGGATCGAAGCCGAGACCTCGTCTCAGCAGTCCATTACCCATACCACTAGGCTACCGCGGCTTTACTACCCTTTAACGATAATACATAACAAATACAGCACCATTTAACATCGTCCTATTTTTATCGAAAATCCTTGGACACGATTGACCTAATAAGTGTAATTTTTCGCCTTGATACCCACTGGCCCTATCCCGTACAGGGAAAACATAAGAGTGGTGTACGAAGTCTCTATTTATAGCCTCAAGTACACGAATAACGAAGTCTATTTTAACTGTGATGTGATTTACATGGTAACTCGGTAATAAAATTACTTCAGTAATGTGATTCTGTGTTACTGTTGGATAGTTACAAATACGTACACAGCCATAGAGTTTTATATGCACAGCGCCATTTGGACGACCTTTGTGGCGTAGCGGTATTGCATTCGACTGCTAAGTCAGAGGTCGCGGGTTCAATTCCCGCTCATTGCAAATATGTATATTTGCATTGAAATAAAACTATTTTTAACGGATTCTATCGCGATTTATTTGATGTTATTTTATATTTTACATTGATCCCGACGTTTCGGTTGCTTTTCAGCAGCCATCACGGGGAGACTATGTATATTTGCATTGATATGAGTGTTTCTATGTATAATATATTTTAATTTACAAAAAAAAGTATCTACGTATGTTTATCCGCATTCTAGCACCCATATGACAAGCTCTGCTTAGTTTGGGTCTAGATGGCGTTGTGTAATATGTCCTAGAATATTTATTTATTATTTATTTAGACCTAAAGTAATCATAGCGTTTGTAATATGTGTTCTATAATATGGATAAACATACTTAGATATCTTTTTATGGTTAGTTGTTATACATATTTAGGTGTATGTTGGCCCCACCAAGATCTTCGGCATCATCACCAGGTGCATCTGCTGTTTCACGGACGAGGCTCTGGCGTAGCCTTTCTACTTGGGGTTTGGGGGTCAGACGACAGTCGCTCCCATAAAAGCCATATTAACTAATTGGAAAAAAACAATTTTTAACGGATTCTATCGCGATTTATTTGATGTTATTTTATATTTTACATTGATCCCGAAAAATGGTTGTTGTCTTGTAGTTTGAAGTTTCAAACTATAAGAATCCGTTTGATTTCCGATAGAATCCGTTAAAAATAGCTTTATTTCAATGTGGGACAATCGCGTAAACTTCCGACAATACCACATGAACCAAACCAAAACGAGTAAGCGTTCTCCGGACTTCTAGGTGAAAGCTTCAGATGCAACCAGGAAACACGCTGAGATGGAGATGAATATTAAGCGTAACGAGCCGAAGGCGAGCGAAGCGTCTTTGGTTTCAAAGTTGCATTTCAAACAAATGATACTCCTCCGAGACCGTTTGACCGATCTCGACCAAATTTGCCACGGTGATCAAGTAGACATTACTGAGTGTCGTAAGGGGTCGAATGTCCAGATCGGTCTTACCATCGAGGAATAATCACCGAAAAACCAAATCAATGGAAAAAGTCGACCGATCACGTTGACCTATTGTTGGATAGGCAAATCTCGCTACGCTTAAGTTTGGGTTGATTGTGAAGCTAGTAACCGTGCTACTATATATGTATACTAGCTGTCCCCCGCGGCTTCACCCGTGACTTACTTGAATCGCCTATGGCACCTATTTAAGCCATACATACATCAGTTTAGCAATAATATATGGCAATTTGCCCGATTTGTTGACACATTTGTAATTAAATATTGCGACTATAAATTGAGATGTAAGCTGTCCTATCTTTCAAATTGGATCAAATTGCACACAGTCAAATTTAAAATCGGTTCAGTAGTTTAAAAAAATTTTATATACAAAGATAAGGTGTCACAAAATTAGGTCTCTAAATTTGATAAGACTTGGTATCGACAAAATATGTATTTGAAACAAAAAAAAATATCGGGTGAAAATAAAATAAAAAAAAGAATAAAAATGAAAAAAAAAAACACCACTAGCGACCAGTGTCACGTGACGCGACGAGCCCGTGACGCACGTGGCAGGCGTGCAGTCCTCCTCGCAGTATTCTCCAAGCGGATGTGTGCGAAATACCTTTTTTTTTTTTTTTTTTTATCGTGCGGAAATCCCTTCGGATACCCCCCCGCAGGCCAGCGGGGGCGGTTATGTCGGGCTTGCACCGACTAAAACCGCACGCCGTCTCGGGTCTTCAGACGCCGGGGTGTAAGGTTACCCATAGAGCATATCCCTCGCACCTCGGCTGACCCTGGGCCATCTCACCACTAACAGCATCGCTCATCCTGTCTCCTCTGAAAGCAGAGTACGGAGAGCGATGTGTTCCCGCCACGTTGGGTATTGGCCGACGATCAATGCCAACCCTATGAAGGGGTGAAGGGGAAGCCATTGACCGCCGCCCAGGGTGTACCGGCCGCTCCGATTCCGTTCCCCCCGGACTGCAGCGGGATCGGAATCGGAGCGACACTCGAGGAGGTTACCCAACACACACCCCTGTGCGAAATACCTAAAGCGCGACCACGCGTCACGTGTGCTCGTCGCGTCACGTGACGCTGGTCGCTGGTGGTGTTTTTTTTTCATTTTTATTCTTTTTTTTTTATTTACCCGATATCTTTTTTATATAGATAGATGTTCAACATAATTTGAAACGTGATTGACTACTAGCGTAGGTAGCTTAGTGGTTAAGGAGTCGACCCTACGACCGAGAGGTCCCGGGTTCGAATCCTGGCCATTACACTACCGACGTGAACCCACTCCTGACACAAGCGATTTAGCTTAGCTGGACGGTTTAGGGGAATATTAGTAATTTCGGTTACTAATACTCTTTTAAGAAAAAAAAAACAACCGATTAAAGCTTGTTCTCTTCTTCATCTCAGCACCAATTGTGGTTTCAGCCAAAATGTACCCTCGTACACTGTAGGTCAAGGTCCACTCTTGTACTTCTCCTTTTCATAATTTGATTTTATTTGGCACGGAAGCGACTGCCTGTGTTTGTACCAGAGCCTCGTACGTCAATTAGCAGGTACCGTCACTGCTTCTCATCAATCACGTCACTGTTTGATGTAACGTGATGTAACATCGGCTCCAGTGGCGCCAGTGATGGATCTTCACAAACTCCTTGAGGTGTTCGATCCACTAGTGGAGCAGACAGTGGATTCTAAAACAGTTGCAAGGGTCACAGAATCCACTAGAACAACAGTGGATCACAATGAACTCCAGAGTACTGTTTGCTGGTGGACCAGGGCTTTGGTTTTTAGAGGACTGAGCCGATTAGAGTTTTACATCACTAGTTTCACTCCCTAATGTCCATTAATTTAAACAAACTTTCGTTCAAACTCTAATAGTAGTAGGATGAGAAAAATAATAGTCTTTCTCCTTCTACCAGGTATGCGCCGATCAGCCCAGGGGCCTGCTCCTCGCTGCTGCTTACTTTGTGGTGAAACTGCACGACTGCTCGCGCCTCTAAGAACTTGCTCCATCTGCAGACATACGGCCTGCTCGAAATGCGTGATTGACAATCCTCCTCATAGGTAAGATATTTACAAGGTATAAACCTTCATATAGCGGAACAGGGCGTTGTAGTGACCTCATGGTCAATAAAACACCTTTAGATTAGTTCATACGCTGAGCACTTTATGCGTCCAACGCACGTAGCACCCGCTAACAGCTAGCGCAAGACTACCTACACAGCTCGCGCTCAAAGCTAACGTCTAACTACCCTCGCTCGCTCAAGCATACACTGCATTTGTAATGACTTTCCAACAAAAGTTCCAGCAGTTAATGCTATCTAACCTAGCCTGAGGATTTTCACTGTATAATATATAGAACAGTTCATTCAGCTCCTTCGAGTAATTTTTATAAGTCCTTCTTTTTTCATTTGATGGCTAATTCTGACTTCCTTTGCAGGTCTCCCTTATACTCCAGAGAGGCGTACATGTGCAACTTGTGCGCTGAGACCCGGGAGATGTGGAAGAAATCCGGCGCTTGGTTCTTCAAGTCATTGCCCAAGTATATTCTCCCTGACAGAAGAACTACCGGACGGTTTAATGATTCTGAACTTGCCAGGTCTTTACAGGTAAGGTTGTGCATATACCTTTCTTACGTCAATTTGTCATCATCATTCGAAGATTCTGATTACATCCAAGGCATTCACCTCTGTTGCGGTCCTGGGCGTGTACGTTCTCTCACTGGAGACCATGGTGAGATCCATGGTCTCCGACGTACCCTGGGGTTATCCTTTCGAGGGCATATCCGGGGTGCCCTGCCATGGACGCTTGGGAAGAACACCGTGTGGTTTTAGTCGGTTCGATTCCGGCATACCCACCTCATCGCTGACACCAGTGGGATGAATCCCGTGGGAGTTTGACTGGGTTAGCGCCACTGTACAAACTGTTTTGGATTTGTTGAAATATTTTTATATTTCATATATAGAATTTGCTAACATAGGTGAGCGGACCTCGGACTCCAGAATGCAAGCTTTGTATGCAATAGGAATTGCCATTCGAGTAATGTATGTTATGTATGTGTTCTATCTAAAAAGTTAAAAACATTGCATGCAAGAATAAGCACAGTAAATACTTCATTCAAAACAATGTATCTGCAAGGCGAATCTCATAAATCATTGTCACTTGTGTAGATAGAACCCACAACACCACACGCAGTGGCAGATGCAGATGTGACCACATAAATCACTATTTTATCCGTCCAATCCAGTCTTGTTTACGTAACCATCAGCAGTAATATCGTATATTTTTTAATTTCTCTGTCCCTCCTTTTCTACGGGCGCTTTATTTCCTCAATCGCGAACGGTTTTAGCATTGGTATCGTTCCTAATAAACACAACAATATTTTTTTTAAGTATTTAATGTACTGCATTCACTTCGTTACGATTTTATTATATGTATAGATATATGAGCGAATAGCGAAGAATTTTGGATGGAAATCAAGTGAAAGGAGCCCTGCATAATTTTATGAGCAGCCAGAAAGTATCTAAAGAGGCCCGACTGGCACACTTATGTACGGTAGTGAATGTTGGGTGTGGCAGAAGGAACATGAAAGTAAGCTGAAGGCTGTTGAAATGAGAAGTCTGAGAAGTATTACTGGAGTGACCCTGATGGACCGAGTGAGGAACAGCGTGATAAGGGAACGTTGTGGTATGGCAGAAGATGTAGTGACTAAGATAGAGAAAGGGATGCTTAGATGGTTCGGTCATGTAGAGAGGATGGATGAAGGGAGATTAACGAAACAGATTTATGAGGCGACCCGGTAATGGTCGACCTAGGCGTACGTATGCCAATCGATTGGGGACGTTTTGAGGAAAGGCCAGGTCAGAAGTACCCGTAACCGGTGTGCATGTATGAAAACAATTATGAAAGTGCAAGGAGCGATAGGCGTTTGCCAAGATCGTAGCAATGCTACTCCAATGGGAAAGAGGCGTGACTATATGCATGTATGTATATATAGAAGAAAATACATCGCTCTTACAGAATAAATTCAATAATTCTAGGTAGATATGCTGAAATTTGCCTACTTCTAATACCCAGCATTCTAGCAGCTTTGGGCGAAAAACTTGATGGCCCTTTTAATCAAATTCCGGGCAAGTAGACATGAGCAAAGGTGTACACGTGCCAATTAGAAAAGTAACACCTTTTTTAACAATAATGATATTATTATTATGTATGCGACAACCTCTGTGGTGTAGCGATAGTGCGTTTGACTGCTAAGTCCGAGGTCGCGGGTTCGATTCCCGCTCCGTGCAAATATGTAAATTTGCATACACAGACAAATATACAGGGGTGCTTGGTTGGGGACCTTCACGCGGTGCACCCTGGGCAACGAAGACAGCAGCGCCTGTCTCCTAGGGCGGGAGAGACGCTGCCGCCTACGGCCAACTCCGACCGAGGCGAGGACGGCCCTGTTGAGGGCTGTTCGGAAGCTTTCCACGTGTCCCTCTGATTAGCAGATGGTACAGTGGAGAGCAAGTAAAGGGGCCATCTCGAAACCGGAGATGGCCCAGGGTCAGTCGGGGTGCGAGGGATATGCTCTATGGGTAACCTTACACCCCGGCGTCTTAAGACCCGAGACGGCGTGCGGTTTTAGTCGGTTCAAGCCTGACATAACCGCTCCCGCTGGAGACCCCCCGCTCTCCAGCGGGGGCGGTATCCGAAGGGATTTCCCCACGAAAAAAAAAAAAAAAAGGTACACAAATATACAAATACACAGACAAACAAGTCAAGGTTATAATACCCGAAATCGATGAAATCGATCTACCTATTGGTTTCTTAACTACTGTCAAATTTAAAAAAAAAATCTTCATAAGAGGTCTAGTTATGACCCCCTGAGTCCGAAATGACCACTGGTCAAAAAGTTTATATATATATATATATATATATAATGTATGGTTCCACTTCCCAAAATTTGCGGCACTCTCACGGTCGCATTTTTGCACCGATCGCTTTCAAACTGCGGTCAAAAATTGCTTGGGTGTAAACTTAGTTTAAGTTCTTGAACGGGTGGAATCCGGCCTAAGGTGACGGCCTTACTTTTTGTGAAATCAGTTTTTCCTCAAAATTTCACGTTCCATGAAAGATATTCGAACCGTTCTAATTTTATCCCATAGTATACATTTCGTTCGTCGACACTTGCTTTCGTCGGAAACATTTTTAATCGAAAGGCCATTTTTAATTCTAAAATAAATGTCTGAAAAGTTTTTCGCTAAAAGTTACCGTTTTCGAGAAAAAAATAATTAAACTATTTAAAGTCCGTAGTTCTCTATATAAAATAATATTAATTGCTTCACGAAATCTACCTGTGCGTTAGCGCTGCGGGAACGGATTTTTTTCTCTATGCCCTATTCTGCCCGACCACGGTAGTCTCTTAAGCTATGCAGTTCTATGGATATGAGTACATACAACCGCATCAAAATCAATTCAGTAGTTTTTGCGTCCATCACGAACAAACAGACAGACAAGAATTCAAAAAAAAAAAATTATTCTCTGAATCGGTAATTTACCATAACCATAACCCAAGTTTTTTTTATATATCTCCAACGTACAGACATAACTTATTTACAATTTATAATAGGTAGAAGACTTTTTTTTTACGTGCGGAAATCCCTTCGGATTCCCCCCCCCCCGCTGGCCAGCGGGGGTGATTATGTCGTGTATCGACTAAAACCTCCGCAAGTGTCCATTGCCGGGCACCCCGGGTAAGCCCTCGAAAGGATAACCCCAGGGTTGCCGGCGGACTTTGGCCGCTACCGCGGCCTCGCCTGGTGGGCTCGGGTTTAGATAGAAGACTTAACCAAAATTGTCTAAGTTTTGACTTGTATACAATTGTATCTAAAAACCTAATTCTCCTTCTACATCCAAAAGCCAATCCCGGTTGTAGTTAAAACCTTCCACTTTGGAGCCCAGGGTCCGTGGTCCTTCGGGGTGCGAGTGAAATGTCTTATGGCCACCTTACACCCCGGCGTCTGAAGACCCGAGACGGCTTGCGGTTTTAGTCAGTTCGAATCCCAACAATCCCCATTGGCTTGCTGGGGGATATCCGAGGGGATTTCCCCACGAAAAAAAAAGACTCCGTTCTCCTACTCCTCGCGAGCGACAGCTTCATTATTTAATAATTACTTACTAGTAATGTACAAACTACTAGACACTACATACTTACTAGTGGACACAACGCTGTTATTTATTTATTTATTTATTTATTTAATAGGTTTATCCACAGCAAATGCATTACAAATTGGTATATAATACATGTTTAGCGAGTAATGTGGCTGATACATTTGCCAATTACGGATAACCAGCATGCGTAATATTATAACATAACATAACATAACATAAACTCACGCCTATATCCCCGAAGGGGTAGGCAGAGGTGCTAGCACCCACGTTTCGCCAGTTATATTATAACATTGAAGAAAAGAAAAAAAAAACCTATATTAGAACAGAGAATTAAATAGACAAAATAACATATCATACAGACTGAGTTTAGCAGAAATAAGTAAAATGAATTACATACCTACCACTATTTACTTATTATACTGAGTAGGTACTACTGGGTAGGCTACTTTAATTTGGTGGTGACTATATTGTTATTATTGGAGGCTCGAAAGGTACTAAATATTTTATTTTTAAATCTATTTTTGGAATCATGGTATATGTCGATGTCAGGTGTGGACTTGGATATTGTATTAAGTTCTTTGCATAGCCGGTGCAGAGGAGAACTAGCCCCGATGTTCGATTTGAAGGTTGGTAAGTGGTACACATTGGAAATTGGATATCTTGGCATTTTACGGGGTACCTGAAGACTGATACGCGAAACCAATTCGCTGCAGTCCAACCTACCATTCGTTAACTTATGCAGGAATGCAAGACCCTGCACTACGCGTCGTTCACGCAATGTATGCATATTAAAGTGTTTTAGTCGCTGTTGGTACGGGCATCTATGAGAGATTCCGCTGGAGTTATAGGCTAGGTTTCGTGTGAATGCACGTTGCAGACTTTCGACACGTTGAGAATGTACGGCATAATAAGGACTCCATATCATACTTCCATATTCCAATCGGCTACGGACTAAAGTATTGTAGAGGGTTATTTTGGTTCGCGGTAACTGAAACTCTTTAGTGCAGCGCCTTACAAATCCGAGCATTTGTGCTGATTTTGTAACAATGCTATCCACGTGTTTTTTGAAGCTAACCTTACTATCTATGATGACACCTAAATCACGGACTTCATTTACCTGATCTAAGATAGTGTTGTTTATGTTATACGATGAGGTAAAGGGTTGTTTTTTCCTTGTATATTTAATATGGCAACATTTTTTAACATTAAGTGACATGTTATTTGTATTACACCAGTCAACAATTCTATCTATGTCACTTTGCATAAGGAGCACGTCTTCCTGCGATGATACAATTTTATAAATTTTTAGGTCATCTGCAAATAATAAGGCATTGCAATGGTGAATTTGGTTCGTTATGTCATTGATGAACACGGTGAAAAGGAGTGGTCCAAGATGAGATCCCTGAGGAACACCGGAATCGGCATAATATGGGAATGATTCGTAGCCACTTAATGCAATAATCTGTGATCTTTGAGATAAATAGGAAGAAAACCACCTAAGCAAAGAGCCATGTATGCCATTAAAATGTAACTTAGATAACAGAAATTGGTGGTCCACTTTATCAAATGCGCTTGAGAAATCAGTATACACAGTATCAACTTCTTTTTTATTGTCAAGGGCTATTGTAATATCAGATACAAATTCAATTAAGTTTGTGTCCACGTTACGTCCTGATTTAAAACCATGTTATCGCGGAGAAATTAATGGATCTAAATGCTTAGTAATAATAGGACAGATAAGTGATTCAAATATCTTTGGAAAACACGATAGAATGGAAATGGGGCGGTAATTGGATACGTCAGCCGCGTCTCCTTTCTTGTAAACTGGAACGATTCTCGCATTTTTCCATACGCTAGGAAAGATGCCCTGTTCTAGGGAGCGATTAAATATGGTAGCTAAGGGCAGGGCTAGGCATTCACGGCAGTGGTTTATAAATATAGGAGGTATTGAATCAGGTCCGGGCCCCTTGGATGTGTCTAACTGCTTAAGTTTCGTCAGGACATCTTTTTCGCAGATTTTTATTTGACTGAGAGTTCTATTGCAATTGCTAGGGATAAAAGGAATGTCAGTATCGCGTTTGGGGTTGAATACGGAAGAAAATTGTTTGGCAAATAGGTCAGCTATGTTAGATCCGCCGCTTACGATTACATCTTTCATATGCATTTGAGAGGGAATGGAGCTGTCCCCTCGTTTCTTATTTTTAATGAAACGCCAAAATGCTTTCGGATTTTTTTGGATATCTAGTTCTATTTGATGTTTATATTCACTATAGCAACTACTGATGAGCTTATGACAGCGACTGCGAAGTATTTTAAAACTGATTTTGTCCCGAGGATTGTTGAACTTAAGGTAGGCACGTCTTATTCTTTCTTTTTCACGTAATAATTTTATAAGAGAATTTGAGAACCATGGGGGATATTTGGATTTACTTGGTACATATTTAGGTGTATATTTTTCTATAGTATCGCGTAACGTACTGTACAATACATCAACACTTACATTAACGTCACTGCACTGACTAATCTTGTTATTTAAGTCAGAGTTTCTCAAATCAAATCTGATATTTTCATAGTCTGCCTTGAAGAAATTATGCCCCGATCGGTAGTTTGCTGTTAGGTTTGTTTTTTTAACGTCAAAGGGTATGGATATTTGTAGAGATGGGTGGTGACGATCAAGTTTACTTAAGATATCGGAGGAAGAAGTAACTGTAATGTTAGCTATATTACTTAGGACGAGATCTAATATACAGTCTTCCGAATTTTGTATATTGTTGTACTGATAAAGATTACCGAAAGAAATAAAATCAATCAAAGACAGACCCAACGAACAGCCATAATTAGAAGGAGTAAGGTAATTTACATTGTCTTTACGTGCCCACTGTATAAATCTCAGATTGAAATCTCCAAGAATAACAACATCGTCAACCTGACACAACACATTATTAACATGATTTAAAAAACTAGACAGGGAGTCCAATTTAACAGGAGGCGGTAAGTATACAACACATATTGCTACTTTTTTGATACGATTATTAATATTCAACTCTAAAATAACCCATAAATCTTCGAAGCCGCTTTCCCACTGACAGATTCTGGTGGACTTTATATGCTTAGCCACTGCGATCAAAACGCCACCACCGTCCATTTTGGAGTCCCTGTGGCATATTCTATCTCTACGGTACACGATATATCTTTGGTCAATGAGCTCACCATTGGATATATAAGATTTAAGCCAAGTCTCAGTGAGAGTGATTATATCATAATTACAAAGTAAAACATTTTTGTACAGGTCATCAGTCTTTGTTCTAAGACCGCACACATTTTGGTAATAAATATCAAGCATTGTCAAACAGTTAACACTTAGAACACGTTACACATAGATTATAATATATAAGTGATAGTCAAATTTACGTGGCAGCAGAACCCTTCCTTAGCAGTTTGAGGCTCTCCTGATTGCGAATTAGTATAGCCTGATCGTTGACATCTTTGCGTACCAATATGCGGCCATTGCGTATCCAGACAAATTTATATGACATATCTTTAGCTAGTTTTCGAGTTGCTGCATGAAGTTGTTTGTTGGAAGGGCTTAAATGTTCGCCCACAAAGACAGGAACACGGTTGCCGGAGATTCCTAAGTGATGCGAGTTCAATTTGTCATGTGGGTGTTTCCTGTTGTAATTAACTACAGCTGCCAAGATAACGTCGCGCTGCCGCGGGCTGCGAAACTTTACTATCACGTTGCGAGGTCTGTCACTCTCCCTATTTAGTTTAGCAACTCTTGTAACTTGCAATACGTCAGTATCCTGAATTTCAGTTCCAGTGGTGTCTGCTAATTGCATAACAGTATTTACAAGATTTTCAGACCTGTGCTCTGGTAAACCACTAATCTCAATGTTAGATTCTCACATGTTTTGTTCAATAACGCACAAGCGAGTTGTTAGATCATTGACATTATCGCGCAAATACTTATTTTCTACAATCAATTTATCAACAGTCTCATCTTTCTCCTCTAGACGCTTTGTAAGGTCCTCAAACTTAGAGTTAAAGAAGGAGAATGCGTCTTGAAATTCCTTAATTTGACAGTTGATATTCTTTAATTGATCAGAGACCAACTCTTTAATGGTTAACTTTAACGTTGCAGTCAATTCCTGTTTGACAATTTCTCGAAGTGAACTCTCGGTAACGTACTGGTTGTCAGTTAAATCGTGTGTCGAAGCATCGATATTCCTCCTGCGCACCGTGACGTTAATATCAGGTGAGATGTGGGATTGCTTTGGGCTCGGTGGGCCAGGACGTACTGGAGTATCGGTGTTATCAGTTTTGGTTTGTTTACATTGACATTCCGGGCATTTCCACGAAGATTTTTGCTTGATATCCATAAGTGCGAAGCATTTTGACGTAATATTAACGCAAGGCAAGTCGTACCTCGACTTACATGCACAGCAACTTAAGTAATCCTTATTGGGTATTGGTTTAAGACACCCGGCACAAACATTCCCTTTTGGAGCCATTCTCATAGGCTTATATATTTTTGTATATCAATGTTCAGAATAGATATCCTGGTCCGAATAGATTACAAAAAGTGTTCGGATTACCAAGTGAGGATCGATCTGGCGACCTATGAATGGCAGTCGTCGCAGTTCCGTCTGGGCTACAAGTACCATTAATTATATATTCAAAATAGCGAGTTGTATTATACTTGCGAAATAAATACTATTGTTTACGTTTCTGTTTTATCAACATGTATATTCGATGTGTAAAGCAAGATGTCACTAGTTGTCTTAAGAAACAATTTGAAATTTTGCAAGTAACGGCACTATGTTTTATTAAAAACTTGGAATTCACTATTAATTGCAGTGTTTGCTGGTTTTGTAGTTGTAGCACTTATTTATGTTTCACTTTGTTGGTTTAAAGCACTTTTAATATTTGGAGATTTGCGCATTCGAGATATTTAGGATTTTTTATTACTGACCTATTCACACAAATAACTTCTTTTCGGTGCAGTATTTTTTTTGGATAACACTGTCACTATATATTTAGGGTATTATATGGCATTTAAATACATTTTCACACCGTAGTAGACTTTTATTCTATTTTAAACAATTATTATACACGGAGCCAATGTTATTTGTGGCACTACCGCCAATATGTTATTGTCATAGCACAGGTATAAACCTTAGTCAGGTCGGGACGGTGGGGTGACTACCGCCCCCTAACCGGGGCAAGACGGGGACGACGTGGTTCCCAAACCCGAGGGGGCCATCTCGTAACCGGAGATGGCCCAGAGTCAGTCGGGGTGCGAGGGATATGCTCTATGGGCAACCTTACACCCTTCGTCTGTAGACCTGAGACGGCGTGCGGTTTTAGTCGGTTCAAGCCCGATATAACCGCCCCCGCTGGCTGGCGGGGGAGTATCGGAAGGGATTTCCGCACGAAAAAAAAAGCGGCCAAGTGCGAGTCGGACTCGCCCATTAAGGGTTCCGTAGCAGCTAGTAACATAATAATGTTTTTTTTTTAATTTTTTATATTTGAGTTGATTGAATGAAAGGTAAATTGCGGTTTACGATATATGGCGTATTAAAAAAAAACTACTTACTTGATCGCGTTCAAACCAATTATCGTTGGAAGTTTACATGGTAATGTACATCATATATTTTTTTTAGTTTTATCATTCTCTTATTTTAGAAGTGTAACGAAGAGGAATAGGCCGAGATTGGGCGAAGATGTATATTTGGAATAATAGGCAGCGTCAATACAGTTGTTGTTTATTCAGCGTCTTACACTTGCTCAAATGATTGTACATCGTGTTTTTATAACCGCGTACAATGATACCCACTCAAAAAATATATGTCTCGATACATCGTTATTCAATTTAGCACTTAATCAATTATTAATGACTAATCAGAAATTAACTTTTAAAACAATAATCTGAAATCTATATAACTTAATTAAATACTAATTATAAAGAATGCAGAATTAGACTGACGGTGATGTCACTACTTCCCCTAGTCTCTTCACGTTTGTAACACTTGGCCATCCTGCATACGCCGTGTCTCACGGCGATCGTTCCGTCTCTTGTCGTCGTCATTTTTTTTGGAACTGAAATAATAAAAATATCACGCAGTTTATGCCCTTATAAACTTAAAATCCTAAAATGTTATTCGATACAAATTTTTTGGACACTAGGCAGCCAAGTATATGCACACATATACTCCTTCAGCTTTATGTAGGTACCTAAGTATAATGATCTTTCTAGACTACGGATAATCACCATATTACTGTTATACACAGATGTAAACCGTCATAGTTTAGTAGATACACTCAGTAGGGTAAACATATTTAAGTGTTCATGTAGTTTGTTGTATCACACAGCTTTGTTGTATCTTTCTTTATTATCTTTTGTTGTATCACAATACAATTTCTATTTGTTTAATTTCTTATGTACCATAACATCATATGGTTATGTTTTGGGTTCACATAGATCTAGAATACCGTACCATACCGCTAAGTAAAATAGATAGATTATGTACAGCTAGAATACCTACATGTTAAATTGATATTCCTTTCAATATATATCACATATTTTAACGTCGTTTCACATAGATCTATACACAGTATCACACAGCTTTATAGTATAATTGATGTTATATTTATGTTTCTTGTCATGTATCACGTATATTTGTAAATACGTCTCACATAGATCTGGACTGCACCATCACACAGCCTTGTGGAATAGATGTATTATATGTCTTGTTATGTATCAAGGATACTTTTTAACGTTGTTTCAAATAGATCTAGACTACAGTATCACACAGCCTTATATAATTATTTGTGTATTATTTAAACAGTTAAACCTGCTAACAGCCCCATCTATGTACATGTTTGAGTGTTGCAACTTCGTTAAAAGTCATAAATATTTATTTAAAACATGTGAAGACCACTATAAGTTCAATACACGTTATCCTGGTCGACTGTTAATACCTTCGATAGAAACGGAGCAATATACGAGAAGCTGATATCCAATGACCATCAAATTTTTAATAAATTACCAAATTACATGAAAGATCTGCCTGTAAATATTTTCTGCAGAAACTTAGCTGGTTGAAAGACATGTGTCTCTACAGTGTCCAGGAACAGCTAGAGATGTCATTATTAAGATAGCAAATAATGCAAATAACTCAGACATGATGAACATACAGTTGATAATTAATAATAACATTGATATATTTATCGACATTTTCCTTTCATTTTGACATTATCTATTTAGTATTATTGACATTGCAAGACATTTTTTTATTTTGTTTGAAGAATTGTGTTAATTTGTTTATTCATTTTAAAAATGTAATATCTCTGCATGTAGTCTCACATGCCAGCAATGGCGAATATGAGGATGCGATTTAATGTGATGACATTAAATCTACATGGTAGATGACCACCAATATGTAACCATATTCTTTGATGTTCATATTATTATTATTCTTGTAAATTTACTATTGAAGTCTCTTACTTCGTTGATATTAAACTAGGACCTTTATCACACAGTCATCCTATTAGATACCATCACACAGCTGTCTTTCATTTATATAGACTTGATCACATAGCCGTCTTCATTTATATGGACTTGGTCACAAAGCCGTCCTCATTTATATGGACTTGATCACAAAGCCATCCTCATTTATATGGACTTGATCACAAAGCCGTCCTTATTTATATAGACTCGATCACACAGCCCTCATTTATATCGACTTGATCACACAGCCGTCCTATTTATATGGACTTGATCACACAGCCGTCCTATTTATATGGACTTGATCACACAGCCGTCCTATTTATATGGACTTGATCACACAGCCGTCCTATTTATATGGACTTGATCACACAGCCGTCCTATTTATATGGACTTGATCACACAGCCGTCCTATTTATATGGACTTGATCACACAGCCGTCCCCTTTTAGCTATCCACTATAGACTTTGTTTTTGTTATTCTAATCCGACTTCTAATGTCTAATGTATTTTGTACAATTTTATTATTCTGTTATTCTATCAATCTTAATTTGATTTTCATTTGAATGATTTTTTAAACCTAACATGCAACGTATGATATACTTACATTGGTTAATAATGATCTATTCTATTACTTCTGCAAGACAATCAGTCAATGATGTGCATATTTGTAATTGGTGTAGCACATGCCATATTTCCATTGTAACTAGATAATGTTGGTGTTGACAATATTGGTGTTGACACTGTTGGTGTTTACGCTGTTAATATGCTTTAATACATGAATGAAATAAATAGACTTAGTCTCACAGCCATTTCATTATGATAAAGGTTATGCAGTTGTCCTGAATGACCAATACTCATAGCACAGTTACTTGTTATCATTATGTCCTCTGTACATTAAAAAATAATAAATATCAATTATTTATTGATTTCTTTCAATGTGAAGATCGTTTGTAGTTGTTTTTAGTATTCAGCAACTTCTGGGGGCGACTGCAGGTACCCAGTGAAGTTAAAGCTTTAAGATTCATAAAATTTTAGAAGACTGGTTGCTTGAAATATGTTTTAATCCATTACGGACTTTTCATTCACCCGTTGTAATAGATCGATAGATAAATTATTGATAATTTAGGGTCCTCATTATCTATACTAATATTATAAAGCTGAAGAGTTTGTTTGTTTGTTTTGACGCGCGAATCTCGGGAACTACTGGTACGAATTGAGAAATTCTTACATTCTGTTTGATTATAGGCTATATGTCATCGCGTTACTACCTAGAAGAGCGGAACAGTAACAAATGTGAACAAATCGGGCAAATCCATAGATTATTGTAGATCTATTTCTAGTCATAAGACAGTTAGTGGTCGTAATCACAATATTCTAATAACAAAAATTATTATTAATCATTCCTTTGACAGCTTATTCACATTTATTAACGTGAACAGGACTACTTGATCGTAATATTTTTCACAAATTCTATTTGGAAAGTTTTAGAGTAGCACACCTTGCCATTCAATGCAATATTTACAATACTTGGATTAGTCATCCCTTGTTGTGTTGTGTTCATCTTGCAAGTATGTAATGTTGAACTCAAATCTGCCAATCAATTTGAAAAACTGAACTCTTCACAACCGAGCATTTGCGAGTCTCGTAATTTCTACTATGTATTTCTATAACTGTAAACATTTATGTCTAACGACACGTATTACACTCATCTATTTCACAAAAATCAATATTCGCAAATGTAGCAAATTTTTGTTTTCTTGTCAGGGTAGGTACTTTAACATCTAACTATCGGTATCTACCGTGTACTAATCCGTATTGCCTATGTTTATCACTTGTAGTTGGTACGATTTTTGTGTTTAAACAGTTTGATGAATAAAATAATAAAGGATTGCTCTCGTAACTAGCAAAGTATTCAATGGTGTATAGTGTTCTGTGTAAATACAAGCATCGCAACAACAGCTCCTCATGTTAATAGTGAAACTTTTACATCTACACTAATATTATTAAGAGAGAATATTTGTATTTTGGATGGTTGTATGTAACGAATAAACATAAAAACTATTGGACCGATTTCAAAAATTCTTTTACCGTTTTAGTGAGACATTATCACCGAGTAACATTGGCTATTTTTACTACTAGAAAAATTAGAGGTCCTTAGAAATCCCTACTAAAATCAACTCGAAGGTATAAAAATATTAGTCATAAAATCTTTCATCGCATGCGCTGCGGTAAGTATTGATGATAGAGCAATGTTCTACAATATTATAGAACATATCAATATTTACAAAAAACTTCGAGAGACCTTATGTCCAACTACTCGTATTGTAGTTATGTCAGTATAACTACTTTTTTACATTTTTAAAGTTAATAGGAATGTCCATCAAAATCAGACAATGCTATCCATATTTGTATTAATTCTTATCCACATATATGGTTGCGTATTCAAGACTGTTTCAATACCTGTTGATTACATTTGGTATTATTGAAATCGGAACATTCTATTCAAAAGATGTTAGGAAATTAAGGATACGACATAGTTCGTTGGTCGCGATCATCGACATCTACGCGGGCGGAACCGCGGGCAACGGCTAGTAGTCAGATGCAGACTAAGAACTTAACGCTTGAGAAGTTGGTACCTACGTACCTGGTTCACTTTTGGATGGATGGTTGTCAAATAACTATTTATATTGTTTAGATTAACATTCGTCGGTATGAAGTTTAAATCGTACTTTGCTTAGTGACAGTGTATGTAAAACTCGAAGCGTTTGACTAGTTTAAACTCGGAAGTGTGTTCAGAACAGAAGCAGATGATGGATCTGGATAATTTTCTATGCCCAACTTGGGTAATAAATATGTGAGAATAGGTTTTGTATGTATGTAGGTTAACTTACAGCCGTAATTTGTAAATCTCTAGTATAAACTAGGTAGACCTCTCGTATTCGTAATTATCAGCCAACAATCGATTATTAATCGAAACAAATTTTACAAACAATGCGGATAGAGTTTTTAGAATGCAAATAGTAGTGAACTATACATTCCGTACCAGTAGCGTGTGCTGGGGCCTCCGTGATTCGTGATGCAAAGAAGTAGTATACTACGCAGCTCTGGAAGCGGGCTGCGAAGTACCGGCTGCATAGCAGCAGGTGGCAGCGGCTGGGCCATCCCGCCAGTTGTAGCTGGTCCTCGGCGCGGGCGGCGCTTGCTGCTGTCCCTTACTGCCAGTTCGATTTTGCTCCCAATGTTTTTGATGTGTATGTATAAAGAGATTATTATTATTCTACCTTCATAATATTTTCAAAAGATGATAAAATCCTTGGATTTTTTTTCGTTTTATCATTTTCTCGTAGGCGGTCAACAAATAAGTGGAACGGGGAAATGCTTTTGTTAACCTATCTTTCCAATTAGTTCACGAGGTGCCGTAATCATCCAGATCGTTATGTTATTCCCGTGCTACGCCACGAAGACGAATTTGTATAGAAAAAATATTGTCACACTCACTAACTTCGTAGAGGCTCCTAGCTACTCGATTTTGTGTAACCAACCTTTTACATTTGTGCATAGAAAAGCAGAAGTTCAGGATCAAACTTACGGATGATTTCAGCGTCCAAATGTGTGCCCTCTTTTTCTTAGTTGAACTAAAATGCTATGGTGATAGGTACTCAGAAAAAAAAATTGCTTACATTTTCGTCTTCACTGGTCGTATTAGCTGAAGTCTCGCTGGATATTCATTTCCTCGAACTGCTGGAGTGTGGTGACATTCTTATTTTGTTCTATCCCACTTCTGAAGTGTAACGAAGAGGAATAGGCCGAGATTGGGCGAAGATGTATATTTGGAATAATAGGCAGCGTCAATACAGTTGTTGTTTATTCAGCGTCTTACAGCGAACTGAGAGCTCAAATGATTGTACATCGTGTTTTTATAACCGCGTACAATGATACCCACTCAAAAAATATATGTCTCGATACATCGTTATTCAATTTAGCACTTAATCAATTATAAATGACTAATCAGAAATTAACTTTTAAAACAATAATCTGAAATCTATATAACTTAATTAAATACTAATTATAAGGAATGCAGAATTAGACTGACGGTGATGTCACTACTTCCCCTAATCTCTTCACGTTTGTAACAGAAGATACAGGGGGGGGGGGGGCGTACAATTTACCACTTTGGGAGTGACTCCCGCGCAAACTATTCAGTTTAGAAAAAAATGATATTAGAAACCTCAATATCATTTTTGAAGAGCTATCCATAGATACCTCACACATATGGCTTCGATGGAAAAAAAAATTAAGTTTCTGTTCTAAGTATGGGGACCCCCAAAATGTATTGTTTTTTTTCTATTTCTGTGTGAAAATCTTAATGCGGTTCACAGAATACATTTACTTACCAAGTTTCAACAGCATACTTCTTATAGTTTCGGATAAAAGTGGCTGTGACATACGGACGGACCAACAGACAGACATGACGAATCTATAAGGGTTCCGTTTTTTGCCATTTAGCAACGGAACCCTAAAAAGGTATAAACCTTAGTAGTTTCTTTGATACTATTAGTGTATAATAATGTAATGTTTTGCTTTTAATAATAAATAAAAAAAAAACATTTTTATTTAAGAATATTAGCAACCGAAATTACTAATATTCCCTCTAACCCCTCCAGCTAAGCTAAATTGCTTGTCTTAGGAGTGGGTTCACGTCGGTAGTGTAATGGCCAGGATTCGAACCCGAGACCTCTCGATCGTAAGGTCGACTCCTTAACCACTAAGCTACCGACGCTATTTTATAATACTATAGATAAATAGATATTTTATATTAAACTAGCTGTCTCCCGCGGCTTCGCCCGTGTCGTACTTCGATCTCCTGTGGCACCTATTTAACCTATACAAGCAATAGTATTGCAATAATGTATGAAAATTTACCCGATTTGTTGACATATATGATTACTGCTCCGCTCCCCTGGGTAGTAGCGTAATTACATATAGCCTATAATAGCGGCGATAGCCCAGTGGCATACGTAACGGACTGCTGAGACAAGGTCTCGAGTTCGATCCCCAGTTGCCCGGGCACACACCTCTAACTTTTCGTAGTTATGTGTGCATTAATAAATGATAATTATCGCTCGCTTAATAATGTGCCCGGTAGATGGCAATAGGCTCGCCGTCTACATTGGGACCTCAACATAACTGGCGAATCGTGGGTGTGCAATACACCTCTGCCTACCCCTTCGGGGATACAGGCGTGAAGTTATGTTATGTTATGCTATAACCTTCCGCGATAAATGGGCTATCCAACACAAAAATAATTTTTCAATTCGAACCAGGAGCCCGATTCAGTAACGCTACGTTTTCAAAATTTTTTTTATCTATTCATCATTCAAAATTTTTATCATTTCAATTCGATTAGAAAAAAAAAACAATAATAAATATTTTAAGTTCAGTATGATCTGTCAAAACAAAATCTATCTTCACTTTAGTGAGGTTACTAAACATTTAGAACCACTCATAGTTGATTTCGTTTTCAATTAGATTTGAAATTTTTATGTTCATTAGTTTTGAAATCGTACGTTTAAAAAACGTAATTTCACTGAATCGAGCCCCAGTAGATCCTGAGATTAGCGCGGTCACCCAAACAAACTCTTCAGCTTTACAATATTAATGAGTATAGATATATAATAATATATCTATATATATAAAAATGAAACCCGTTTTCCGTTGTCACGACATAGCATGAAAACGGCTTGACCGATTTGGCTGATTTTTTTTTGTAGTTTTCTAATACTCTGTACTAGTAATATACTAGTAAAATAATATTAAAAAAATCTCTCAGATTTTTTTTTTCGTGCGCACACCGTACGGTTTTAGTCGATACACGACATAACTACTCCCGCTGGCCGGTGGGGGGTATCCGAAGGGATTGAGCCTCCCCAAGTGTCCGTTGCCGGGCACCCCGGGTAAGCCCTTGAATTCAATACATGGCGGATCATTTTGACGTAGCGAAGCACGTACCGGGCCGCTAGTATATAATAAAAATATTCTGGAACATATTACACAGCGCTATCCAGATCCAAATTAAACATAGCGGTTATAAAATGCGACTAAGCATATATTATACTTAGATACCTTTTTAGGGTTCCGATGCCAAATGGCAAAAAACGGAACCCTTATAGATTCGTCATGTCTGTCTGTCTGTTCGTCCGTATGTCACAGCCACTTTTTTCCGAAACTATAAGAACTATGCTGTTGAAACTTGGTAAATAGATGTATTCTGTGAACCGCATTAAGATTTTCACACAAAAATAGAAAAAAACTCATATATTTTGGGGGTTCCCATACTTAGAACTGAAACTCGAAATTTTTTTATTCATCAAACCCATAATTGTAGGGTATCTATGGATACGTCTTCAAAAATGATATTGAGGTTTCTAATATCATTTTTCTCTAAACTGAATAGTTTGCGCGAGAGATACTTCCAAAGTGGTAAAAAGTGTGTGCCCCCTGTAACTTCTAAAGTAAGAGCATGATAAAACTAAAAAAAATATATGATGTACATTACCATGTAAACTTCCACCGAAAATTGGTTTGAACGAGATCTATTAAGTCGTTTTCTTAATACGTCATAAATAGTAAACCGCAATTTTAGTTATCAAGTCAAAAATAAAATTAAAAAAAAAGCAATATTATGTTACTTGCTGCTACGGAACCCTTCATGGGCGAATCCGACTCGCACTTGGCCGCTTTTTTTAATAAATACAAATTATCAATTTACATAGAAAAATTCAGACCATTACAAATAACCATATTCATGCATACAAATATTATATAATATATATATAGATATTAAAGTTAGGCGGGAACTCGCAGTGGTAACATATATTTTCGGGATAATGAAGGGTAAGTCACATAACCCTGCGATACTGGGTGTGTTGTCCCGGTGTGTGCCGGACCGGTGCGCGTGCGCCGGCGCCGGCCGCCACTGTTGGCGACACGGCGCGCGCGCAGTTCACTCGCGCTCTTCGCGCCCTCAACAAGACTGTAGAAATTTTATATGTGTTTACGGTTTCTCTGAGTGAGTTCACGAAGGCATCATTATATACAATTAGTTATATTAAGTACTAGCTATCGCATTGGGGTAACCTGTAATGGTAGTTTTAAGCAAGATGAATACATAAATAAAAAATAAAGAAAATAAAAAATTATTTGCACTGAGCGGAACTCGAACTTCTTACGTAGCAGCACAGATTACTAAATAGTTACTACGTAACAGATACTTTACTCAGTAGAAAAATTCCAAAACCTACTGCTATAATAGACTACTCCGTCGCGTCAGCAACCACTGCATGCTAAAATGTGCCTAAATGCTTAAGCGTACAGTTGAGATTGCTTCGCATCGCGCGATCCCACAGCAATCGCAGGGCTGCCTCTTTGATAAAATTAAATTAACATAACTTTTTGTGTCTACGTTAGTGATAACTGTGAATATATTCTGACTACTTCTGACTATAGGTGGTACCTTTTTTTTTTTTTTTTTTATCGTGCGGAAATCCCTTCGGATACCCCCCCCCCCGCCGGCCAGCGGGGGCGGTTATGTCGGGCTTGCACCGACTAAAACCGCACGTCGTCTCGGGTCTTCAGACGCCGGGGTGTAAGGTTACCCATAGAGCATATCCCTCGCACCCCGACTGACCCTGGGCCATCTCACCACTAACAGCATCGCTCATCCTGTCTCCTCTGAAAGCAGAGGAGTCACACGCTCTACCGTCCCCAACGAGCCACGCCATACAGGTTTCCTATTCGATTATAAAATGAAATATTACCTACGTGGCAGTGTGAAAAATGGTTCCCAAATGACGAAAACTTGAAATAGAATTGTCGATGTGTAATATATTGCAAGCTCACCGTTTTAAGGGTGGATACTGGTCGGCTCGAAGCGTCATGTTCACAGCGAACAAGCCATCACTGTATGCTAAAATCTAATAATATTGTAGGACAGAGTACACAACGCCATCTTTTTTTTTTTAAATATATTTAGGACACGTCAGTTTGACTTCACCTCGCCTGATGGTAAGCTGAAGATGCTTACCATCATACGAGGTGAAGTCAAATTGACGTGTTTCTACCACCAGTAGCAGAGCAAGCAGTGCTTGTCATATGGCTTCTAGAATGCGGCTAAACATACTTAAATACTTTTTTTGTTAATAAATACATATTATACATAGAAACACCCAGACCAAGGCAAATATACATATTTGAACTGAATCGGGAATCGAACCCGCGACTTCTGGCTTAACAGTCGAACTGTTACACGGGAGCGGGCTCGCGAGTTTTTAAAAAAACAAATTTTGAGTACACCGGATTTATTGAATTTAAGTTTTACAAAATTGAAGCACTTTTAGAATAAATGAGAATTAGAAATAAAATGAAATAGAATAAAGAAAAGAACAAGTGCTCTGGAAGGAGGCTGGTGGTGAACTGTCCGATCCGCTAGCCCTCTTCAACTCACAGGAGTGATAGCGCTGACTCAGGCGAAAGTGTCAGCACTTTTATAGGAGAACCCCATATGTAACAACCCCCCCGTTAAGAGGAAACTTAGGGTTGTTGTGATAAGTTTCCGTATTATTCTACGCGCAACCGGGGCGCCACCTGTTTTAATTCTATTTCTGAATTACTGTCTTTCCGAGTTACTGATCTTTTTGATTTAATGTTGAATTTTCCAAAAGACTTGTTCTTTTTACAAATTAGTATTATAATCAAAATGATAATCATAATTATGGAGATTATAGTTAATATTGGGAAACTGATATGATTCTCAAATTTAGTTGACTCTATTTTATTTAAACTATTTATAATTCCATCCGTTCCCGGTTTAAACGATTTCAATTCATATAAATTAAGAGTTTTAATTTTAGGTAAGGATGCATTAAAGTGAAATGTTTTGAAAGTCTTTAAATTACAGCCACTATCGTTAATAATATTGAAATCAGAATATATATATGGTATGTACAATTTCGGATATAATTTAGGAACCAATTTTAAATTATTATGGAAAGCTATACATTCTAATGGAATGTTCAGTACACCTGTGCCGGATATACTCTTTTCTAGAACATTACTATTACATTGTATACTTAATTTAGTTTTACTTGATTGTACAAAAATCCACTTATTATTTTTTAATTTATGCCAGACATCCACATCACCGGATATAAAATTAATAGGACATTTTTCAGGAAGGGAAGGTAAGGTTTTTGTTATTATTTCAATTTCACAGGAAGGATTATTCAAAACCGCGTAAACCTCGGAAATTTCACAAAGGTAAGTCTCGGTAAGTATCTTTTTACAACTATTTAAGGTTTTTAGGTAAGTATATGTAGATTTATCTTCACTAATAGCTAGATATTCTTCAGAAGGAAGAATCATAACGAAAGAGTTTGGTTTATTTTCAGCGATGTGGGGCGTCGGCAACGGTATGTTCTTATATATGTTATATTCTAGTAAACTAACTAGAGGGAGTTTTATAATAAACATTAACTTATTATCTAAATAGTAACACGTTAAATCAGCTATATTGATTAGCGTATGTATGTTACTTATGTCTAGGTTTACAGGAAAATCTCTAAATTTAGGTATAATTTTAAGATTACTTAAAATATCGTTATACATTTGTTTGGGTGTAAGTATAGACGGATGTAGAGTGTTACTCTTTACAAATAATATAGAGTTTAATAAATCTTCGACCTTGAAAGAAATCGTCAATAAGTTTGATTGCAAAATATTAAGTGCATTACTAAGCTTCATTTTAAAATTTACAATTCTAATCACTCCTGTTATATTAAGAGATAATTGCTCAATGACGTCGGTTAATTTAGCTTCATTTACACTAATTTCATGTAGGGATTCATTGATGTTAGAAATGGCCGACTGAGATATCATGATACTTCTAGAAATGGAGTTTGCTAACATTTTATCATTGTTATAAAGAGCTTGAACAGCATCATTATAAGCTTTAGCATCATCTTCGTCCAATGTACCGAATATGTGCTTAAAAACAACACCTACGCCAGAGAACCAAGCAGATCTTTTGGAGACGCCGTTTGAGATTATGTGAGATACTGATTTAAAATCACGTAAAATATCATTATATAATGATTCTAAAGGTTGTAACATATTTTCACACTGATCATAATCAATTTCGTCGGTTTCACGACACTGAATTCGGATATTATTCAGTACCTTATGAATGTTCCCAAGTTGGTGTTGAAAGGGGAGAACTTCGATTGGAACAACTATATGGAGTTGATCATTAATAATCCTTAGTGTACCGATAGCGTCGAAGAATATGCCAGGGCTTTTATTAATATATTCAATATATTCGTAATTTTGTTCCTCTGTCGAGACTGCATTGCAGAATACTGTATAGACAGCAATTCTGTAAATAAACCGTTAGTAATTAGGGTATGGTAATATAAAACCTATAGAATATATTTTCTTCTTAAACATCATATAAAAGAATACTTAGATTACTAGTGGTTACATTTGGTAAGATTAATTACTTAATATCATTCAGCTCCATGAGCTGGCTTTATTTCATCGTAATGATGTTTGATATGGCGTCGATTAATTAAAAGGGATAAGTTGTTATTACCATGGATTTTCATGACCTTGTAAGGGCCTTTCCACACAGGGGACAGCTTTACCTAGCCTAACATGATTTTTTAAATATACGTAGTCACCCACATTATATTGTACAATACGTGAGTGCTTGTCATAATACGATTTAGATCTCTCTTTCGACGCGTTAATATTTTGTAGAGCCTTTTCGCGGGATACTTTTAAACGATGCTGGAGCATTTTCGTATATTCAGGATAGGTTATATCTGTTCTAGAGTCAAAAACAGAGTCTGGGAGATAAGGTTTATGACCGAACACGAGTTCATAGGGAGTAAATTGGGTAGTGGTGTGGACGCTGCTGTTGTATGTTAACATGGCAGTGTAGACATACTTATGCCAATTGGTTCTATAATCATTTACATATGATTTGAGATACTCTTTTAGAGTTGAGTGGCTCCTCTCGAGTGCTCCTTGTGTCTGCGGATGATAAGGAGAGCTCCAAATCTGCTTCACCTTAAGGAATTCGCAACTACGCTTAAACAGTTCTGCAGTAAAGTTTGGCCCTTGATCAGTTAATCCAGATTTTGGAATCCCGAACACAGATATGAAATGTATTAAACATTCACAGGATTCCTCTGCAGTGCAATTTGAGATAGGGTATGCTAAAGAGAATTTAGTGAGGTCGTCCTGTAAAGTGAGGATGAACCTAAATTTGTGGAGACCAGCTTCTGGAAGGGGACCAACAATATCTAAGCCAATTCTCTCAAAAGGTCGGGTCGAAGAAGTAGTAATTTGCATAGGGGATCTATTTATTCTTCTTAGAGCTTTGTTGGATTGACATAGTTTACAATTTTTTACATAGTTCTCTATGTCTGACCGCATATTTTTCCAATAATAGCGCTCTTTAATTCTATTATACATTCTATTTGAGCCTACATGCCCCGCTATCGGAATATCATGGTTTTCTTTAAGTATTTTTGCGATTTCTGTTGGGACTGGATATATAATAGTGTTGTGATGAATATTTATTGTAATATTAGTATTATCAAAGAGATACATGAACATGCCGTAGATTTTAACAAAAGATCGTTGCTCAAATAAGTTCTTGAAATCTGATACCGCTATTTCACTGATATCTCCAGCTAGCAGTATATCATCACGAGCAGATTTAATGGTTTTGAATATTTCGGGATATGAGGTATTATCAAAATAGTATAACTTAGTGAATAGTAGGTAGAATGTTTTTCCTTTTATTTCAAGCCTTTTGAATGAGTGAAGTTCGCGTTCTTCATCGAGAATAATAGAAGAGTCATCGAGTTCAGAAAGAATATCTTGGAGATATGGGTTTGAGTCATCAAAATCGATTGAAACTGGAAATAAGATGGTTTTACAACTGCTTTTAAGAAGATTTTCGTTATGTTCCTTTATATAGGTGTTGAATATTTTATCTTTGTTAGAGAAGGATTGTAAAAAATTATTATAATCTTCGTTAGAATTAGAAGAAGATGGGATAGGATTAGGACTGGTATTAGGGGTGCCTAATAGAGATGGGAGATTTGAAGGACTTAGGTCTTCGTCGCGGTTTTCCGTGGGACTAATATCAAATGCACCTAAGTCTTCGAGATCCTTCAGAACCTCTTGTGGGATATCAGAGTTTCCTGATGAGTTAGAATTTTGTTCGAAGATTGGGTCGACAGGATCTCTAGAAGTAGAAGGTTGAGGGTCATTTTCCTTTTGGACAACAGGGTTCACGGGGTAACGGGATAATGCATCTGCATTACTATTCGTCTTACCTCTTTTATATTCTACCTCGTAGTCGAACTCTTCTAATTTTAATCGCCATCTTACAAGTTTGGAGCCAGGGTCTTTGCACTTAAAGAGCCATTTGAGTGGCTGATGGTCAGTGATGATTTTAAAGCGACGGCCGTAAAGGTAAGGTCTGAAAGCTTGGGTACCATGAAGGATGGCAAGGCATTCCTTGTCAGTTACGCTATAATTGGCTTCAGCCTTATTAAGAGTTCTGGAGCTATAGGCAATTGGCTGTCTTTCCCTATTGGGCCTTGAGATAAAATGGCTGAGACGGCAAAATTGGATGCATCACAAGTTAGGACAAAGGGTTGTGAGAAATCGGGATATGCCAATACTGGAGCAGAGGTAAGACATGTTTTAAGGGTTTCGAAAGCTAGCTGCTGCTCATTTTGCCATAAAAATGGGACATCTTTCTTAAGGAGGTTTGTCAAAGGCTTAGCAATTTTGGAGAGGTTAGGTATAAATCGGCGATAATAAGAAACTAGCCCTAGGAAGGATTTTATATCTTTTGGGCATTTGGGCTTAGGGAATTGTTGTACAGCCTTAACTTTCTCTGGGTTTGGTTTGACTCCTTGGTCGGTTATCATGTGACCGAGATAAGAGACTTCCTTACGGAGAAATTCGCACTTATCCGGCTGAAGTTTAAGGTTGGCATGCCTAAGCTTGTCGAAGATATTGGATAGGTTTTTCATGTGTGTGAAGAGATCAAATGAGTAGATTACGATATCATCGAGGTAAACAAAGCATTGAATGCCTTGTAGTCCTGACAACACCGTGTTCATCACCCTTTGGAAGGTAGAGGGGCCATTTTTGAGCCCGAACGGCATACGGGTGAATTCAAAGTGACCTTGAGGCACAGAGAAGGCTGTTTTAGAGGAATCTTGCTCTGCCATCTTTATCTGATGGAAACCGGATGCCAGATCAAGTGTGCTGAAATATTTGCATTTGCCCAGTTGGTCTAGAATTTCTGTGATGTTTGGAATAGGATAGGAGTCACCAATGGTGATATCATTCAGTCTGCGGTAGTCTATTACTACACGCCATTTGCGCAGACCGGAAGCATCTGCTTTCTTGGGGACTACCCATATTGGGGAAGACCATGGAGAAGTAGAGGGCTTTATTATCCCATCATCAAGCATTTTATCTATTTGAGATTGGACTTCTTGTTTGTGCACCTCAGGGAATCTATAAGATTTAGTATTTATAGGTACAGAAGAAGAAGTAGGTATTTCATGTTGAAGAACATCGGTACTTGTTAATTTATCATTAGGGAGATGAAATATGTCAGAGTAAGTAGCACAAAGATCAAAAAGAGCGTCCTTTTCTTCATTATTTAAGTGTGATGTTCTTAAAAGGCCTAATACTTCTTCAGTCCGATTGAACGTGTCATTTGAAGAGTTATTCAGAGTTATTCGAGTGAGTATTATAAAGAATGTGATGACTATGATCCTTCTCTAAGGGTAGAATTCTTAATTTCATGTCGGAGCTGATTGATATAGGAGATTCAGAAATATTCACGACAGTTACGTTAACCCGTGAGTTAGGTTTCACCTTGACTATGCAATTGGCTACTAGAAGGGACTCCATAGGATTTTGATCTAGAATGAGACCTTCTCTTATTCCAGGATTTAAGACAGAGCATTCTATTATTGTCTCTGTGCGAGGTTCAATAGTATATATAGGATCATTAAATTTTAATGTTAATTTTATTTTGTTTACTGTAAGAGTATCGTCATTCTAATTAATGTTTGAATGAGATTCTGACAGGAAGTCATTTCCTATAATTCCGTCATAAGGAAAATGTAAGTCACCGATTACATGGAAATTATGCTCGAAAGAATTGAATTTTAAAGAGATATGCCCAAGAGATTGTATGGGATTATTTGTGGTACCTATTCCGGTGAAGCTTATAATTTCTTTATTCACGTCCGGTAGTTTCTCAATGCATGATAACTTAATGAGACTAATCGAAGCGCCACTATCTACGAGCAATCTCAGTGGTTTGGTTGACACAGAAGTTTGGGCTTCGATAAAAGGTAAGTACTTTCTTGATGGATTGGATGTAATGTTATGAATTTTAATGCGCTTTATTTCTTTTTCAGGTAGTTTAGGAGCCGAAGCATGGGATTGAGACCTTGAAGAAATGACGTCTTTTAGTTTAGGTTTGGGTTGAGTGCATGTATTTGTGAGTGACGTAGTGGATACAGAGGATGAGGTTATTGTACGGGATTTAGAAGATGTGATGGAGCTAGTAGATGTAGTGGGCACATGAACAGCAGGTACAGCGGACATAGGGGACGCAGTGGAGACAGCGGTTGCAGTGGATACAGCGGATACAGTGGGTATAGCGGGAACAGTAGACACAGTGGATACAGCGGATAGAGTGGATACAGCGGATGCGGTTGATACAGCGGATGCAGTGGATACAGTGGATACAGCGGATACAGTGGGTACAGTAGATACAGCGGATACAGTGGATACAGCGGATACAGTGGATATATTAGGCTTGGCATCGATTTTGTTATTTAATTTTCCCGCACGACACCGGCCGGGAAAGCTTCCTCGTTTAAATGATCGATTTCATCGATGCCATTCCCGTCATTCTCAGGCGAGGAGATAGTGTGAATATGTTGATTACGGTTTTGGAATGCTGAGTTAGGGGCTGGGCGAGAATAGTTTTGATTTTGTGAATTACTAAAACGCCTATTATTGTATTCCCTTTTACGGCATTCTTCTATGGTATGACCTAAGGCCTTGCAGTACCGGCACACTACGGGAATAGACCTATGTGATGACGATGCCACATTATTGTTATACTGTGGTCGACTGAAATTACCTTGTGGCGGAGATTGGCGTAAATTTTTATTAGAATTCTGGAAACTGCTAGTCTGTGGCGTAGTATTGCGCTTAATAGAAGCTAAGAAAATTTTTTCCTCGGACACAGCAAAATTAATTGCGTCATTAAGTGTTTCGGGGTCACGACATCGCACAAGAGTAGAAAGTCCAGGTTTGAGCCCGATGACAAATGTGTGCAGAGCTAGGTCTTGCATTGCAGCGACACGACCTGCCAGTTCGCCCTTTTTCTTAGTTGGCATCGATATATTAATTTCTGTTAGTAGTTTAGAAAGGCAAGACTCAATCCTGAGGGCAAACTGGTTGACCGTCTCTGACTGAGCCTGTTTACATTCTTGTAGTTCGGAAAGTAAAGCGGCGTAGTGCTTTTTCTCACCAAATTGGGATTTTAAGAAATCTTCTAATTGTTGCCAGTTTTCGAATTCTTTGATAGAGCAGGCGCTCTCAGCACGCCCCTCGAGTTGGCTTAAAATGAATTTTAACAACACATCTACTTGTGCAGCGGAGGCTAAATTTATTGCATTCCTGCAGTTATTTAAAAATGCATTTAATTTTTCCCTATTTCCATCATACTTATTAATAAATTTAATTAAAATATTCATACTGATTTCAGACATCGTTAGTGTGTTCTCGTCCTTAGGCATTACTGGGAATATGTCTGATAAGAGCGTCCAGAACGCTATTGCTAAGCCGTCCCACGCAAAAGATAGGCACACCTGCGCTTGATTCTCCGATTACTGTACTGAGAATAAATAGTTACAAATAGTTTAACAATGCAAAAGTTATTTTTAGACTTACAGAAGTAACTGCATTTGGATATTGAAGTCTTGAAAACACTGGGAACACTGCACTGAACCGAAAATGTCGGAAAATATACGAAGGGTTTCGAGGAACACTGGAAAATTTTACGATTTCTTTACGCACTGGGAATTCCGCAAACTTAAAACACTTTTTCGGGTGAGTTAGGTATCCGTCACAGGATACTAGACACTGGAAACTGGATACGAGACTCTGGAACTGGATACTAGATTCTGGAACTCAGGAAAACTGGATACTGGGCTTTGCAGCTTGACCTTTGTATATATATTTTTTCTTTTTTTTTTGACCTCGGTGATGTCCTCGTCGCGGCTTGACAAAGAGTTACAGAAGAAAGAGTCACTCGCGGCACTCGTGAAGATATAGTATTATAAAACACTTTTTCTTTTTCACGTTTTCACTTTCACAATTTTCACGACTGGAATGTCCCGGATTCCGTTTTTCGAGGAATCCCACCGCTGCCACCAATGTTACACGGGAGCGGGCTCGCGAGTTTTTAAAAAAACAAATTTTGAGTACACCGGATTTATTGAATTTAAGTTTTACAAAATTGAAGCACTTTTAGAATAAATGAGAATTAGAAAATAAAATGAAATAGAATAAAGAAAAGAACAAGTGCTCTGGAAGGAGGCTGGTGGTGAACTGTCCGATCCGCTAGCCCTCTTCAACTCACAGGAGTGATAGCGCTGACTCAGGCGAAAGTGTCAGCACTTTTATAGGAGAACCCCATATGTAACAGAACGCACTACCTCAAACGCCACAGAGGTCGTGTAAGTCTGTGTAGATCAATCATTTGATTAGCCTATTGTGGTCACTACTGGGTATAGGCCTCTCCCAATGTTCACCATAGCTCCTGATCCGTAGGCTACCGTATTCAGTCTGTCCTAATTACCTTTTTCAGGTCATCAGTCCAACTGGCTGAGGGGGTCCCACCGTCCGTTTGCCGATTCCGACCAACTTTCATTGAAAGCTTTCAATTTTTTTAAATTAATTATTTACGTGTAGATGTCCTACTTCTATGCTATTATAAAATGTAAATTAGTTGTGTCTGTACATTGGAGATATTTAAAAAAAAACTTTATCTGAACAAAAAATGATTTTTTGGAATTCTTGTCTGTTTGTTGGCGATTAACACAAAACCTACTGAATGGATTTTGATACTTACTTACTCACTGGTTTTTCTCTTATAAAAGTCTTGGTCAGACTTAATATCTGCCGTATATTTGATTGCAATTGGTTAATTAGAACCTGAGATATGATCAAAAAACGATAACCGACTTCCGCGCGGACGGAGCAGCGGGCATCAGCTAGGAATCAATAAGATTATTATAGAAGCGAATACGTACCGTCACGTCAGTTACCCTATGGTATGGTATGGTATGGTATCACGGGCTGGTATCCGCAACTCCACGACAAGGCGCGGTTTTTGCGTGAGGGTGGGCATCCTATTCGATCCACCCCAGCTCATTGAAGAACGCTAGCAAGCTATTCACGCTGCCGGTGATCTCCCGGAGCGTACCTGTGTTTCCGAAGTACTTAACCCTGTATGTGGCGGTTGCAGGGCAGTGTAGGAGCACGTGTGCCGCTGTTTCTTCCTCACTCATGCAGGCTCTGCAGAGAGGGCTGTCGGTGATTTCTAAAATAAAAAGGTGTTTATTGAAGGAGTCATGCCCCGTGATTGCAGCTGTGGCCGTGCGCAGTTGCCGTTTGGTCAGTTGTCGAAGACGCCGGGTCAGTCTATTTTCAAGCACGGGGAGTGCTTCCCTCGCCTGTCTGCAAACTTCCAGATTTATCCAATAGCTGTTGTGTTGATCTCTCGTTCGTTTGTTTACTATGGTTCGTAGGTATGCAAAGGGGATCGGTATTATGGGCTCAGGTCCCATTACCACCATGTCAGATCCTCTCCTGGCAAGCTCTTCTGCCGCATCATTGCCGCGCGAGCCGCTGTGGCCCTTGATCCATTGCAGGGTTATGTTGTCAGTTACCCTATAATTCATTGCTAATCTTGTGGAGTCAACTATCAATATCTACAAGGTCGTTTATGTAATGCGCAAGTCGTATTCTTTTTTTCTTTCGGAAATACCCTCGTATACCCCCCGCCAGCTAGCGGGGGCGGTTATGTCGGGCTTGAACCGACTTAAACCGCACGCCATCTCGGTTCTTCAGACGCCGGGGTGTAAGGTTGCCCATAGGGCATTTCCCTCGCACCCCGACAAACCCTGGGCCATCTCCGGTTTCGAGATGGCCCCCTCGGGTTTGGGAGCCACGGTGTCCCCGTCATCCCCCGGTTGTGGGGGGGGGGGTGCCAGTCGCCGCCGTCCCGCATTACATCCTCACAGAAGGAGGTGGCGACGGCCCAAGCGCTTGCGCTCCGCACTCCTCGGCACCTCCCACGCCGGGCAGACCACCAGTGTGTACAGCCCCGAGTCCTCGCTCGCGTCGCAGTAATGGCACTCTGACGTTGGCTCCTTCCTGATCCGATGCAGGTGGTCCCCGAAGTTCCCCTTACCGGAGATCACCTGCGTCAGTCGGTACGAGAGGCTTCCGTGTCGCCTCTCAAGCCAATCCTCCATGATGCGCCTTACCGTCACTATTGTGGCGTGCCCAGCGCTTGGTCGCCCAAGTCATTCGTTCCACTCCACCATAATGGCCTGGTGGAGCTGGGACTGCACGGCCTTGATTTCTCAAAGATCAGGGTCCTGTCCCTGCTCCCGCGCCTCTTTTCACCACTGGTAAAATTGTGAAAGGGCTCTCGCCTCCAGGTCCTATGGTGGAGTTCCGGCAAGGAGACTCGCCGCCTCAAAGAGATCGTGTGGTATCCGGGGAATGACCCTGTTGGCCATCACCGCTGCGGAGTGCGCAACATCCGCACACTTCTGGATGTAGCCGCCCATATAGGGCCATGGCCCTCACGATCCCCGTGTAGAGTCTCCTGGTATCATCGGTCATCGGGCCCCCTCATAGTCCCGGTTGCATACAAGCCCTGGGTCCGCTTGCGGATTTTTACTCCTCCACTTCGCACAGCCATTGGAGTTCTTTACTTACACATTTTATATTTACCGTTCATAATGAATGTATTTCTACAGGAAACAGGCAACAGCAGCAATGAAGGCAAGACAGACTCTGAACCAGGGTCACCACTCAGCGTGCAAGCCCCATCGTTCTCGAGGCAGGTCAGCAACACGGACAGCAGGAAATCTGTTGCTTCACCACTGGTGAGTCTATCTTATCAGGGAACTGGCAGACGTTGAACATGCGGTTAGAAGGATTAATTATACCTTACCTTACAATCTTAAACTTCGTATACCAACATTAAATGACTTAAGGTCCTGTGTACCCTTGGACGGGCCTAAGGCGTCCACAGTACGCCGCCATCTCTGTCAGTATTGAGCATCTCTCTTCATTTCGCTCCAGGTCTATCCGATGTCTTCCGCTAATGCAGTGACAGTCCGTCTCTAAGTCTGTTTAGGCCGATCACGCTGACGCTTTTCTTGGAGATTCCAATCTAAGGCTTACCTCAGTGCCTCACCCACATCAAATAGTATAACAAAAATACCCGCGCACGGTGTCAACCTTCTTGGCTATGATAAACGAGGTTCTCTTCCCTCTTCTGCTTTCTTCTCGGTGTTGGGAGATCAGACTGTAATCTTGGGATAGATTAGCTATATGAGTTAATTAAAAGAAGGAGGAGTTAATGGACAGAGAATAACGTCTTATGCGTATTTTGTATTAAATTTGGAACTTCACTTATTTTTCCCTTTTCAGTGCCTTTTTTGAGCTGAGCGGAGCGAAGCTCTTATACGTGGCTAAGCCGTTTGGTCGAGACTGTACTCGTCCGGCACCACAATACCAATCTTGACCAAATTTGCCATAGTGATAGTGTAGACACCGCTGAATGTTTAGAGGGTCAACTGTTCAAATACAATGTACCATTGAGGAATAATCATCGAAAAACAGTTTCACGAGTGCGCGGCCTTAGCTATGCGCGCGACCGGAGTAAGATGCCTTATTTTTCAAGTAAGAGTCGTGCTGGCTCAGCTTAATTTATTTCAGTCGCACCCTGCACTGAATTCCTAGTTATTTCTTGAAGTCTTTTTATCCTTTTTGTTAAATTTTAATTTATTTTTCCCTCATTGGCGCATCGGAGACGGATGGTGTTAATGTTAACGCCTAGTTGATTGTTAACATTATCACAGTGAGTTCGAAATAGTCACATGTTTTTTACTCTGCAACCGCTGTTTTTTTTTTCAGCATATAAGTTACATTTTGAACCGTCTTCATTAACCGAATTCAAAAGGAAGTTCACTGTTTGACCTGTATGTTTATATGTATATTTGTCCGCAATTAGGTATCACTCGTTTTTATGAACCGATTTCGAAGTTTCATTCTGAAGAAGGTTTTGGTGTACAATAAATGAATACTACGTGACGTCGTCCCCATATGCGATATAACAATATTTTGATGTTGATGCGATTTTTTAACAATCTTTCATCGCATGGACTTCGAGTTTTCAGTCAAAATTAAAAAAAAACGTACATGTATACTGAACTGCGAACCCATTCAGAGTGTATAGGCGTGATGTTATGTAATGTAATAACATAAGAAATGCCTAAATATGCGATAACAGTAATCGCGGTTGATTTGCTAGCAATAATTAAAGAGTCCCGTTGTCTGTCTCCGAAACTTATCATCAGATCTTTACAAAATTTGATGGAACCCCCTGGGAAGTATACCCTGGGAAGTATACCCTGGGAAGTATACCCTGGGAAGTATACCTGGGAAGTATACCCTGGGAAGTATACCCTAGAAAGTATAACAAAAAAAGGATTTTCAGAATTGATTCAGGAGTCTTTGAGTAATCGGTGAACACATGCGACGAATTGAGAACCTTCCTCCTTTTTGGAAGTCAGTTAGAAACATAACTCACAACTACATTTCACACTATCTCTTTAGAATATTAGTATAAATCAGTGAGAACACTAATTGCGTGATGTCCAATCAGTAGTTCTGTAGAAGTTCAACTTGATTTCTATCCTTCAACTTCGAAACAAGTACAAAAACTGCTTCCCCTATTATTATAATAGGCCTATCCATGTTCTCTGATATACAAAGGCTAGCCTCGGGCTATAGCAGGTAATATTCTCTTTATTATTATTTAGACGGGTGCCCGCTGTCAGAGTAAGTAAATACAATGAATTTAATGTGTACGTGCTGCGTACTGTGGCGTACCACGGCGTACTAATGGAAACTTTGCGTCGTATTGATTGCTCAGTGCTTCAGGGTACGCAATTCTTGCCTAGTTACAAGAGTTTTGTTTTTGTTTTAATTGCACAGCTGGAATATATACCTACTTCAGGGTCAGTTAAGGCAAAGCTTTTTTTAGTATTTGGAAACTACTTTGATCGGAGAAATTTGGCAGAAGTCATGGATATTCAGCTTACGATTAGTCAATTCGAATAAGAGCACTGGGAGAGCTAAAAAAGGATGAAATTGGAAAATTGAACTCTTTGAGCTTAGACGAGCAAAGTTCCATCGAATTTTATAGTGTCATTTATTGAGTTCAATTTTCAAATTTCATCCTTTTTACCCAACTCGCCAGCGAAGGTAATGTCTTTCGCGTGTGTGTGTTTGTGTGTGTGTGTGTGTGTGTGTGTATGTATGTATGTAGTTTTCTTTGTTTCCCACTGTAGGCCTCACGGCTGACCGGATTTCGATGAATGAGGTCTCAAATCAAAGGTATTCATCTCCGGGATGTGAAAGGGTACTTTAAATTGAAAGAAAAACTATAGGGTGGATTTTTTTAAATATGTTGTAAAATATATGTTTTCACTCAAACCTATTGAGTAGGGTATCGAAATGCAGGGACTACCGACCTCCAAGTTCGGAACCTTAGGGCGGCAGTCGGCCGGCTAGCCGTCCTTACAGAAGCAGGCTGCGTTCAGACGACACGCGCCCGCTAAGCGCACGCCACGCACGTCACCACCCGCGTCTAACTCGCTTTGAAATTTGTTGTATATAATTTGAGTTCTATGACAAATCAATAGATCTCAAATTGCATTTATCTAAGTCCAACCACATACGCCATGCGCCCGCCACGCGCCCGCCCTGCGCATTATGTAGTATGCAATTAGAACTTTTTTAGCTCAGTAGAATCCATTTTGCGGGATGCATACGCTGATTTTGCGCGTACCGTGGTCGGTACGGGTCGTCTGTACACGGCCTAAGACGGAGGCGTGTCGTGTGTGTCCTACACACGCCTGCCAACTCACCGACGCGGGATTAAACCCGACCCCAAAGGCGAGGCCGCGACGGTTGCTGAAGTCTGTCGGGGACCCTGGGGTTATCCTTTCGTACCCGGGGTGCTTGGCAATGGGCGCTTGAGAAGGACGCCGTGTGGTTTCAGTCAGTTCGATTCCGACATACCCACCTCATCGCTTGCACTGTTGGGGTGAAGCCCCTGGGGGTTTCCACAAGCAAAAAAAGGGTTTTGAAATGCAGGAAATTTGAAGGAGATAAGAAATACATATATATGTCATATCCAAAAAGTATAAAATTAAATTAATAATTAAAAAATTAAAAAACCTGACTGCCGCTGAAAATACCGAAACAACTTTTATTGAGCAGACCAGGCGGGACCCTTTCGAGGGCTTAACCGGGGTGCCCGGCAACGGACACTTGGGGAGGACACCGTGCGTTTTTAGTCGGTTCATGCCCGACATAACCACCCCCGCTGGCCGGCGGGGGGTATCCGAAGGGATTCCCGCACATAAAAAAAAGGCGGGACACTTTAATTTTCTTTCGGTTTATGATTTGCAATTGGGTACCGATTGATAGCAGGTATCAAACTTGTTTCGGTATTTAAGCGGCAATCGAGATTTTTTATTTTTATACCATTTTTATTTTATTCTTACTGTTCGTATTCCACAGTATTATTATAGTACTAAATATATAATATTTTTATTGTAGTACTTCCTACTTGATAGTGCCGGAAGTTTACGCGTATGTCACTTTTTGAAATAAAAATATTTTTTAACGGATTCTATCGCGATTTATTTGATGTTATTTCATAATTTACATTGAACCCGACGTTTCGATTGCTTTTCAGCAGCCATGGTCACGGGGAGACGATAGAATCCGTTAAAAATAGTTTTATTTCAATGTGTGACATTCGCGTAAACTTCCGACAATAACCCCATAAAATAATACCCCTAACAATTACAAACAAGTTGAATTCCTAAGACGAGCTCAGCCGAATACAAGGGATTTTCGATTTTGCGTTTTTTTTGCGATTTTTTGCGATTTTTTTTTTATCTTGCAATGGTTCACCCCAGCACGAATCTATTACCGAAAACAGCAACTCGATAGCTCATCTCCTTCATACCCAAAACCGTGACAGAAAATTGGCAACGACGACGACGTCGACGACGACGAACTCCTTAGCAATAGGGCTTTTCTAAAGAAAATCCCTAAAAATTTAAATAAAGTACAATCCCTTCGAAGTAATCTCCGTCAAACATTATGTAGCGTGGGTGATTTTACAAGTGTATAAAGAAAGAAAGAAAGAAACAGAAAGAAATAAACATTTATTAGTGCAAAGAGGCCACAAACTAACTACATAAAATTATATATATATTATTTTAAAATAACAGGACCATAATAGTTATGTGGCACACAAATGCACCAAATGGGTGCCCAGTTCAGAATGTGCCAGATAGTAACCTGGCGCTGGTTTTCTCCTGGACCCCAACTGGTTAGTGACACACGGACGCCCCACCGTCGATGCTGTGTGTTAATAACGTGTGTAGTGGTGTGTTTGTGAAATTGATAGTGTGAAAGAGTATAGTGTATAAATAAATATAATGATACGGTTAATACATAACATATATAATCAAATGTGTGTCATCCATAAACTTAAATTAGCGATATATTAGCGTTTACGTTATCCTATATATAATTCACGAGGTTAGATAAGACGCAGCTTAAGCGTATTAAATCATTCGCTTAACAGTTTACAACAGACTTTATTGTTCACATAGACAAAGTTTTCAGAATTTCAATAAATTTATCCATAATTATAAACGAAAATCTAGAGAGGACAAAGACAGAGGATAAAATCACCCACGCTGACTCGGGGGAGTTGCTTTCGTATATAGAACTGTGAAAAACGATTGAACCTTATTCCCCTTATTTTCTCTAATGACCAATTACTCCCACACTTAGAAAAATCCCCTAGAAATCACACAAGTTAAATATTGTAACAGATATTGCAGTTATATGTTTCTGTGATGTATAGAAATAAGTGGGTACCTATAATTTATGTTAAGACAATGTAATACGTTGAGCCAGTCTGTGAATATACGTCTTGATGATAAGCCGTTGTCTCATTGCCTATATACCTCCAGACTAGCCGAATACATATCAGTGGCGACGAGGATACGAACTTACCTACGTAAGAAATAAATAAAGTAATAAGATTGCAATTTGTAAAAGATGTCGGTCGGCAAAATTGCGGAATTTAAAGTGAATACTGACGATTGGAGATTGTATGTGGAACGTTTAGAACAATATTTCGTAGTGAATAAAATAACGAGTGAGTTACAAGTGCCTACGTTGATAACGGTAATGGGAGCAGAATGTTACGAACTTTTAGTCAACTTGTGTACGCCGGATAAGCCTAAAGACAAAAGCTTCGAGCAGATCACGGTAATTATGGAGAAACACTTACAACCGAAGCCCAGTGAATTAGCCGAGCGGTACAAGTTTCGGCACCGCAAACAAAAGGAGGGAGAAACTATATCGGAATACACCGCCATATTAAAAAAAATGTCGAAGACCTGTGGCTTTGGGGCGTGGTTGGAAGAAAGTCTGAGAGACCAGTTAGTTTGTGGGATAAGTAATGAGATTATACGACAACGGTTATTCGCCGAAAGTAAGTTAGACTTTGGCAAGGCATATAGGTTGGCAGTGAGCATGGAGGCGGCGGAAAAAGACGCGGCAGAGGTGGTTGGGCACAGGGGATCGGTAGGCGAACCTTCGACGACGCCCGTGCAAGTGTCGTATCAAGCCATGGCAGCGACCAGGTTGCCACGGGGGAAGGGGGCGGCACACTATGGAAAATATAGTGCGGCGGTGCACGGCGCTGCGCGTGACGTCGGTGGAGCGGCGCGGGAGGCCACTCCGCACGCGACGCGGGGGCGCGGCCCGCGCGCATCGGCAGCGCCCGCGCCCTCTAAGCTGGGTGAGCGTGCGCAGCAGCAGTGTCAGGTGTGCGGCGCGCGGCATGACGCAGCCACTTGCAAGTTTGTGCGCTATGTTTGCCGAGTCTGTAACCAGCTGGGGCACCTGCGACGCATGTGTCCGAACTTGGCAGGGCATTTCAACGTCAACGTCGAGCAAATAAATAACGACAGCGATGGTACGGAGAGTGACGAGGTAATTTATGTTGATGTCGGTAGATTAGCGGCCGTAGAATGTAAACCTGTGTATGTAAATTTGAACGTTAACGGAAAAGATATTCAAATGGAATGTGACACAGGCAGTGCTATTTCGTGTATAAGCAGAGAATGTTATGTTAGAATGTTTAAAGATTTAAGTCTCAATCCTTGTAAATTAACGCTCAGATATTATACTGGGGAGTCTGTTAAACCCTTAGGAGTGATACTGCCTGTAGTAAAATACAAAAACCGATGTAAAACACTGGAGTTGTTTGTTATAGAAAACGGTAAAACTATTCTTTTAGGTCGGCAATGGATGGCCGAATTAAAAATACAGTTACCTATAGTAAAGTATGAATGTAATAATATGATTATGTCCAAAGATTCTCTATTCGATATGTCTTCTTTCAGCACCAAATACTCTGAGGTATTTGCTGACGGCCTGGGTCGATTCACGGGCGGCAAGGTGAGCGTACACGTACGGGACGGGGCGCAGCCCGTGTTTATGCGCGCGCGGCCGCTCGCCTACGCGCTGCGCGAGCCCGTGGAGCGTGCGCTGGCTCAGCTGCAGCTCGACGGCATTCTCACTCCTGTTGAGCGGTCGGACTGGGCGACACCGATCGTGCCGGTCGTCAAGAAGGACGGTAATATCAGAATATGTGCAGATTACAAGTTAACTCTCAATAAAGTTATAGAAGTTGACCGCTATCCGTTGCCGAGGGTGGAAGAACTGTTGCTCCGGTTGAGGGGTGGCGAACATTTTAGTAAAATCGATTTGTCTCAGGCCTACGCGCAATTTGAACTAGATGACACCAAGAAGTACACGGTGATAAATACCCATAAAGGGTTGTTTATGTATAATAGGCTAGTATATGGACTTTCATCAAGCCCAGGTATTTTCCAAAAACGTCTGGAGCAATTATTTGTTGATTTACCTCAAGTTGGAGTATTTTTAGACGATATAATTATTACAGGGTCCAACAGGGAAAGCCATAGGCGTAACCTATGCGAAGTATTTGATCGCTTAAAAAAATACGGTCTTAGGTTAAAAAAGGATAAATGTGTATTCTTTGCAAAATCAGTTAATTATTTGGGTTACACTATTAGTAAAGACGGCGTTCACACGTGTCCCGACAAGGTTAAATCCATAATTAAAACACCAGCCCCTAGAAATGTTTCTGAGCTGCGAGCATTCATTGGAATGGTCATGTATTATGGCAAGTTTATAAAGAATATTAGTACAGTGTTAGCTCCCTTATATTACTTACTTAAGGCAGGTGTTCGGTACACTTGGAACAAAAAATGTCAAGACTCTTTCAGTGACGTTAAACATTTACTGACTAGTAGCGAAGTTCTAATACACTATAACCCAGAGTTGCCTATTATTTTGACAACGGATGCGAGTAGTGTAGGTATAGGCGCAGTGATATCGCATACGACCGCGAATGGCGAACGGCCGGTCGCATATGCGTCACGCTCGTTGACACAGGCAGAGCGCGCTTACTCGCAAATAGATCGGGAGGCACTGGCTATCGTTTTCGGAGTTCGTAAATTCCATCAGTACCTTTATGGGCGTAAATTTATTCTTAAAACGGATCATAAGCCTTTGACTTACATCTTAGGTAATAAAGTAGGCATTCCGGTAATGGCCGCATCTAGGCTACAACGTTGGGCGGTACTGTTAGCAGGCTATACCTATGATATAGAGTATGTTTCATCAAGTAAGAACTGTGCTGATGCTTTGTCGCGGCTACCATGCAAAGACAGGAATAGTGGAGAAATACAGAAGGAAAGTACGTACGTTAACTTCGTCGAGAATTTTTTGCCCGTTACCAGTAACGACATTAAGGAAGCAACAGTCAGTGACAAGGTTCTAAGTAGAATTTTGAAATATATACAATCCGGTTGGCCTGTAACTTGTACTGACGATTACATTCAACCCTTCTTCATTAGACGCAATGAATTATATACGGAATACGGGTGTGTAATGTGGGGATATCGCATGGTTATACCTTCTTCCTTGCAAAATAAAGTTCTAAAGCAACTTCACAGTAGTCATATGGGAATAGTGAAGACCAAAAGTTTAGCGCGTAGCTATGTGTGGTGGCCTAATATTGACGCGTCGGTAGAAGCTATATGCAAGCAGTGCGAGACGTGTGCGGCAGAGGCCGACGCGCCCCGGCGGGTTCCCATACACCCTTGGCCTTATCACACTCGCCCTTGGAGCCGGCTTCACATTGACTTTCTAGGTCCATACAAAGGCTTGACATTTTTCGTAATAGTTGATTCCACTTCGAAGTGGATAGAGGTTTTTGAAATGACAGGCACTAACGCGTCAAATGTTATAAAAAAGTTAAGATCGACTTTTGCTAGGTACGGTTTGCCAGAACAAGTAGTTTCTGATCAAGGGCCACCGTTCACCAGTTCAGAATTCAAACATTTCTTGAAAAATAATGGTATACAACAGTTTTTTTCACCAGCCTATCGTCCATGCTCAAACGGGGCTGCTGAGAACGCCGTTAAATTGTGCAAACGTGCGATTAAGAAAGCACGTAGGGATAAGGTAGATGTTGACACGGCGTTACAAACATTTCTACTAGCATACCGGAATACTGTTCATAGTACAACCGGTGAAACTCCGGCCATGTTACTGCAAAAACGTTCGCTAAGGTCGAGACTAGATTTGTTACGTACTGATCGGATCGTAGCAAACCGAGTTCACGACGCCCAGCGGCGTCAGGTCGAATATAGAGGCGGTACTCCGCGTAACTTTCGAGAGGGAGATTTAGTTTGGGCACGTGAGTACGGTGCGCGAGACAAATGGGTGAAGGGTACTGTTCAGGGGGTAGACAGTATGCGTAGGTATTCGGTAAAGGCGGATAGCGGTCAATTTTATAAAAGGCACATTGACCAAATGCGTCATCGACCTCGCTTTTCGGATGTTACCTGTCCAGAGGGAAATGATAATCAACAGAGTATTGAGGAGAGTGTTGTCGAGCCGCTAAGTAAGGGGGTAGAAGGGGTACTGCGCGAAAACGTGATAGTAGACACCAATAAAGAAATCGAAGTACAAGATAGTGTAGGTGTTGTTCCTTCAGAACATTCACCTACGGTTACTACTACACCTGCATCACCTGTGCATCGATGTCCCCGGCGTATACGGAAACCTGTTGATAGATTTAAGATAGAATAATTAGTACTTTCATGGATATTTAGTTGTTAAGATTACAAATAAAATATGTTTATAGAACAGTGGTGGAGGTGTGATGTATAGAAATAAGTGGGTACCTATAATTTATGTTAAGACAATGTAATACGTTGAGCCAGTCTGTGAATATACGTCTTGATGATAAGCCGTTGTCTCATTGCCTATATACCTCCAGACTAGCCGAATACATATCAGTTTCATTATAACCTTAATATCATAATAAGACTCCTAGTAAAACTAGATCTTGAATGATATTGTCGGAAGTTTACGCGAATGTCACACATTGAAATAAAACTATTTTTTAACGGATTCTATCTTCCCGTGACCATGGCTGCTGAAAGGCAACCGAAACGTCGGGTTCAATGTAAATTATAAAATAACATCAAATAAATCGCGATAGAATCCGATAAAAACTAGTTTTATTTCAATAGATCTGGAATGTCCTACCCGCACACGTGTTTCCTTCTTCTAACAATCCCAGGTTCTTTGAGGGGGTCATAGAAAAGCATTTGTCAAGGCCATCGAAGCTCCTACCATTTTAGGATCGACAGTATCTGGAATAGTGTCCGTATTTTCTGAACTGCGCCTTAACTTCTTTACATCTTTATGTATGCCGCAAACTAAACAACAAAAAATATATCGAGAGTGTTATTAAAACAGCTTCACGTAAACTCGGAGTGCTGAACAGGGTGAGGCGGTATTTCGCGCCGGAGCAGCGGTGTCTTTTATATAAGACACAGGTCCGTCCCTGCGTGGAAAACTGTTCTCATAGTGCTGAGGTCACCAATTCTCTCACTAGAAACCCGGGTAAAACTGTATTACCACGAGTACCAATTACAACTCTCTACCAAAAAAACTGTATTGCGATGTATTTATGTATTTATAATGCAGTCCCAAACAGCTTGAAGCAATTTCGAACCTTTATATTTCTGAGGAAGTTGGAAGCATGGCTCACGAAGAAATGTTTTTATACTATACATGAATTTGAAAAGTGTAAAGGTAAATAATTATAGTAACTATTATTAGAAAAGCGGCGATAGCCCAGTGGCGTACGTAACGGACTGCTGAGACGAGGTCTCGAGTTCGATCCCCAGTCGCCCCGGCACACTCCTCGGGCATGAAGTAATGTATGTTATTATTACAAAAATTTTTGAGGTAATGTAATAATCATTTAATAGGTATTATTGACATTCATATGCTGACAATTTTTATTTTTGTTGACTTAGTTATCATAATTTCGCGTTTTAGTGAGTTGCACGTGCTTAAATAATTTGTACAACAGTAATGGTAGAATATGCTGAACTTGCCCTTTTAATAATAGGTCTTACCTATGAAATTGCCGAAATTTTCTTACAAATTCATGAGTTCGTTATTCTTGTAATTTAATAGCTATTTCCATTATTTATATTTTGTTTGAAAGTTGATTTCAAGATTTTCTGTGTTAAATTTTGTTTTTATTGGCCGCTTGATAAATTAATTCGATCTTCAAAAACAGTACTTCCTTAATACTATCCATTTTGATGATAAATTTCGTATTACTTAATAGCTGTCACTTTTCAAAAATGTAATAAAAGTTGCTGTTTGTTAGCTTAATGTTGTCTCATTCATACACAAAAAAAAATCATAAAATTTGGATTTGTCATTCCTAAAAAAAATGCAAAAATGTTAGTACTGAAAATTGGGTTTCCTCCAATTTCTTCAAGAAAAACGGCAATTTCATATGTAACGACCTAATATTAGACCTGTATTGTACCACCATATTCAAACTTCTCTTTCTCTAGAACTTCTGTAGCTGCGTAGAGACATAACCTCTTTGGCAGTATTCTATCGCCTACACCACGCTGAATGTTCTGAAGAGCTATGCCAACTTATTCCCCTTTCTACCTTCCTATCCCGAACAACACGTGCAGGACTTGGGTATCATCCTCATTCAGTGCAATCGATACCATCGCGTCCTTTCTTTAGCGTACAATAAAGAACTGGAACGCTTTACCCACACCGCGTTCCCTTCTTTTTGAAACCTTGGGTTCTTTAAGCAGGGCGTGAAAAAGCATCTGTCGAAGCCGTCTAGGTAGGTTTGGTGGCCACCATTCTAAGGACAACCTCTGAAAATGGTGGCAACTACTTTTTGGACTTCTTTTAGTTTGAATTTTCTACGACACACTTGAAACTACTCAACGCTATATAGAAATCTAGACCCAAAGTAAGCGTCATTTTACTAGCGTGTTATATGTGTCTATATGATATTGTCGGAAGTTTACGCAAATGTCAATATTTGAAATAAAACTATTTTTAACGGATTCTATCGCGATTTATTTGATGTTATTTTACATTGATCCCGACGTTTCGGTTGCTTTTCAGCAGCCATGGTCACGGGGAGACTAAAGATGGTTGTTGTCTTGTAGTTTGAAGTGTAAGTTATCTCAAAGTACCCAAGCCGTCAAGTAACACCAACAATCCGTCCGTATGTCGAATTGTTAGTGTTACTATATACGCAGAATGAGCTCACAGTGTCATGAAGTCTTGTTGTATTTTGATTTTTCTTGGAATTAATTAAGTGAATGACTGGGTCCCAAGCTATCTTTTCTATTAAAATTAGGTTTTTTTTAGGTAGGTATCGGTAGGATCAATGTAAAATAACATCAAAGAAATCGCTATAGAATCCGTTTAAAATAGTTTTATTTCAATACTAGCCGTTGCCCGCGGCTTAGCCCGCGAGAAATTCCGATCCCGTTCCCGTAACCCATGGAAACCTATACGTGGGATAAAATTATGTGAATCTTTTGTATGGGAATATAGAAAAGGTTTTTTTCAGGCAATTTTTTAATTTTTCTCTCCGTAATAACGATCCTCGCACTTCAAGGAATATTATAAACAAGTTGAATTCCTGAGACGAGCTCAGCCGAATACAAGGGATTTTCGATTTAGCGATTTTTTTTGCAATTTTTTCTTTATCTTGCAATGGTTCACCCCAGCATGAATCTATTACCGAAAACAGCAACTCGATAGCTCATCTCCTTCATACCCAAAACCGTGACAGAAAATTGGCAACGACGACGTCGACGACAACTCGATAGCAATAGGGCTTTTCTAAAGAAAATCCCTAAAAAAGAATTAGCGAAATCGGTCCAGCTGCTCTCGAGATTTGCGCTTACCAATACATTCAGCGATTCATTTTTATATTATAGAAGATGTGTCTATTATAAATATAACAACATAACAAAACATAACATAACATAACATAACATAACATAACATAACATAACATAACATAACATAACATAACATAACATAACATAACATAACATAACATAACATAACATAACATAACATAACATAACATAACATAACATAACATAACATAACATAACATAACATAACATAACATAACATAACATAACATAACATAACATAACATAACATAACATAACATAACATAACATAACATAACATAACATAACATAACATAACATAACATAACATAACATAACATAACAACACAACTTCACGCCTGTATCCCCGAAGGGGTAGACAGAGGTGTATTACACACCCACGATTCGCCAGTTATGTTAAGGTCCCAATGTAATAGGGGGTGAGCCTATTGCCATCTACCGGGCACATTATATTAATGCTGTGTAATGTATGTAATGATAATTAACATTTATTAATGCACTCATAACTACGAAAAGTCAGAGGTGTGTGCCCGGGGCGACTGGGGATCGATCTCGAGACCTCGTCTCAGCAGTCCGTTACGTACGCCACTGGGCTATCGCCGCTTATATTAATAAGTATAAATGTACTTACTTAGAAACATTTTCTTTTGTAAATAAAATACAGATATATTATACATAGAAACATCCAGATCAATGAACCAACATGCCTCCAGACAATTGTTACCCACGTAGCCAAGCGATTGCCTCGAAACATGGCCGTACGAAACGTTGTTATGACATTTGAAAAGAATATTTCAATGAACGATCAAAAGAGAAAGTAATTTGGTACAAAACCATTCAGAGTCAACCTCCTCATTGCCCTTGGTTTGCTGAATCTACCTTTAATAGAATTTTAGTGGTTACAGCTTTGAGACTGCGTTCTGGTCATATTCCATCACGGAAATTTGGACATATGATGACAATGAATGATTCGCCCAACTGTATAACATGTGTCACAGTTGACAATGTCCAACATTTGCTGTTGGAGTGTGAACGGAATCTTAGTTCTAGGGAATAAATAATTTTAGAATATAATATTAGGTCACCGAATATGAAATTGCCGTTTTTCTTGAAGAAATTGGAAGAAACCCAATTTTCAGTACTAACATTTCTGCATTTTTTTTAGGAATGACAAATCCAAGTTTTATGATTTTTTTCGTGTATGAATGAGACAACATTAAGCTAACAAACAGCAACTTTTATTACATTTTTGAAAAGTGACAGCTGTTAATTAATACAAAATTTATCATCAAAATGGATAGCATTTAGGAAGTACTGTTTTTAAAGATCGAATTAATTTATCAAGCGGCCAATAAAAACAAAATTTAATACAGAGTTGTAAAATCTTGAAATCAACTTTCAAACAAAATATAAATAATGGAAATAGCTATTAAATTACAGAAATAACGAACTCATGAATTTGTAAGCAAATTTCGGCAATTTCATAGGTAAATAGGTACCTATTATTAAAATAGAAAATATACATAGGCTCAATCCACAGTATTTTCTCTGCACCTCATTCAGAGTGTTTAGGAAATGTGTAACAATACCTGGCACAGTTAAATTGTTTTTATCTGCACCTCATTCAGAGTGTTTAGGAAATGTATAACAATACCTGGCACAGTTAAATTGTTTTTATCTGCACCTCATTCAGAGTGTTTAGGAAATGTGTAACAATACCTGGCACAGTTAAATTGTTCTTATCTGCACCTCATTCAGAGTGTTTAGGAAATGTGTAACAATACCTGGCACAGTTAAATTGTTTTTATCTGCACCTCATTCAGAGTGTTTAGGAAATGTGTAACAATACCTGGCACAGTTAAATTGTTCTTATCTGCACCTCATTCAGAGTGTTTAGGAAATGTGTAACAATACCTGGCACAGTTAAATTGTTTTTATCTGCACCTCATTCAGAGTGTTTAGGAAATGTGTAACAATACCTGGCACAGTTAAATTGTTTTTATCTGCACCTCATTCAGAGTGTTTAGGAAATGTGTAACAATACCTGGCACAGTTAAATTGTTCTTATCTGCACCTCATTCAGAGTGTTTAGGAAATGTGTAACAATACCTGGCACAGTTAAATTATTTTTATCTGCACCTCATTCAGAGTGTTTAGGAAATGTGTAACAATACCTGGCACAGTTAAATTGTTTTTATCTGCACCTCATTCAGAGTGTTTAGGAAATGTGTAACAATACCTGGCACAGTTAAATTGTTCTTATCTGCACCTCATTCAGAGTGTTTAGGAAATGTGTAACAATACCTGGCACAGTTAAATTGTTTTTATCTGCACCTCATTCAGAGTGTTTAGGAAATGTATAACAATACCTGGCACAGTTAAATTGTTTTTATCTGCACCTCATTCAGAGGCTGCAATAAGTGTTTATGAAATATATAGAAATACCTGGCAAAGTTAAATTGTTTGCAATTAAGTTTAGGATAGTTTGTATGTATTTTGTTACAATAGGACTGACATGTCTTAGGATAAAAGTCCTGTAAATAAATAAAGATAAAATAAAAGCGGCCAAGTGCGAGTCGGACTCGCCCATTAAGGGTTCCGTAGCAGCAAGTAACATAATAATGTTTTATTTTTTTATTTTTATATTTGAGTTGATTGGATGAAAGGTAAATTGCGGTTTACGATTTATGACGTATTAAAAAAAACTACTTACTAGATCTCGTTCAAACCAATTATCGTTGGAAGTTTACATGGTAATGTACATCTTATATTTTTTTTAGCTTTATCATTCTCTTATTTTAGAAGTTACAGGGGGGGGGGGGCACACATTTTACCACTTTGGGAGTGTCTCCCGCGCAAACTATTCAGTTTAGGAAAAAATTATATTAGAAACCTCAATATCATTTTAGAAGAGCTATCCATAGATACCTCACACATATGGCTTCAATGAAAAAATTTTTTTGAGTTTCAGTTCTAAGTATGGGGACCCCCAAAATTTCTTGTTTTTTTTTCTTTTTCCGTGTGAAAATCTTAATGCGGTTCACAGAATACATCTACTTACTAAGTTTCAACAGCATAGTTCTTATAGTTTCGGAAAATAGTGGCTGTAACATACGGACGGACAGACAGACAGACATGACGAATCTATAAGGGTTCCGTTTTTTGCCATTTGGCAACGGAACTCTAAAAATGCCCGTACCAGCGAAGGCGACTCCCTCTACAATTTAACTACGATATACAGACGTGAATATGTGTATAATAAGAAAGTCAAAACACTCACTACACAAGCTCACGTTTACTGTTATTTTATTGACAATCACTTTCCCGCCCATTGCCCGCCATGTTTGTTTTGTTTAACCGTATCTGAATTATCCCTTTGGAGCGAAGCAAAACATTTGCGAACAACATGTCTCATGACATCAAGCAATATTCACCCCACTGCGGCGAAAGAAATAAAGGAGGGTTATGTGTTCCAATAAAAAGTCAACTTTTACATAGTTTACCTTATAACAGAGCTAAACTTTATACACAAGAATCTTCTTAAAAAAAACTTTTTTTTTTCAATAACACATAGACAACCAGTTTCAAAAGATAGCTTATAGTAAAAGGTCGGTAGCTTAGTGCTTAAATTAGCTTAGCTTAGTGCTTAGTGCTTAAAGAGCTTAGTGGTTAAAGAGTCGGCCTCAATCGAGAGGTTACGGGTTTGAATCCTGGCCATTACGCTACCGATGTGAACCCACTCCTAACACAAGCAATTAAGCTTAGCTAGAGCTAGGGCAATTATTAGTAATTTCGGTTATTAGTAATTCTTTATAAAAAAAAGGCTCAAATCCTAGTATCCTAGTATCTCTATGTCTTAAGTTGTTACAACTAAAGTCTTTTTTATTAAACGTCCAAAAGAGTAAGTTCTATGGAAACTTTAGGATTATTTTTATCGTTTCAAACATCTGCTTTAACTGGCTAGGTACAGTAACCCTCAGAAATTGCTGAACACTAACAAATTTACAAACGATCTGCACATTGGTAAATTTATGTATTATTATTTTTGTAATATTCAGAGAATGAAATTGTCTGAAGTTTACGCGAATATCACCCATTGAAATAAAACTATTTTTAACGGACTTTTTTTTTAGGACACGTCAATTTGACTTCACCTCGCCTGATGGACTTTATGTACATAATCCGTAAAAATAGTTTTATCTACACTCAAATCGAAAAATTCGAATTACAAATTCAAAGACGATTCTATACATACGCACTTTATAAACGCATATACATAAAATTAAAAATAAAACTTATTATAGTATAATATTTAGGCTGAATATGAAAAAAAACGCGCACGCATGCGCAGTTCGAACTGTGAAAAAAATGGCGCAAAAATTAATTTCAATTTTTCCTATGAGTGAAGATAAAGTAGTGTATGAAACTGCATATAACTTAGGTATTAAAACACTCGAGTCAACCTATTATCGCATTTGGCTTCGCCTCAAAACTCTCGTGTTTTAATACCCCTTCTTATATGACAGTTGCATAAACTACTATTATTTCTATTCAGAGGATGAGTTTAACATTTTTTATTTAATCCTACTACCTACTATATTCTATCATTATCTAGTTACCGATTAACATAGGTCTTATATTATGTGTAAATTACAATGGCTTGAGTTAAAACATAACTCATATAAACCGAAGTTTGCTGGTTATTAATCTAGTTTCAGAGCTTAAGTGATCGGCAACTTGATATGTGCTAAGCTAATATCGTTGTTGACTGTACATTACACGAAATATATCCTTCACTCTAAACTAGATCTGGCCTCATTAAGCGGTGTCAAGGAGGTACACAACGAAGGCCTTATTCAGATTGTCGATACGAAATATATTTAAGCCAAAAATAGACACTGTCGGTTCAAGGGAAAACGCTTCTGTGAACTTGTCATGCAGAGCACGGGATGGAGGTTGAAATTTAGATATTTTGTAGTAGCCGATCTGTCGACAATTTTCCTGAATTTTCTTCCATATAAAACTTGTCCTGACAATTACGAACACAAAAAAGACATCCAATTCGATCAAGGGGTTCTCAAATTTTAACAATCCATTTTACATATGTATAGATTGAGTGTATGGGATCTACAGGGCCTAAACCAGCGTCACCTGCAAGCCGGGGTACACCTTCTGATTGGCAGACGAGGCTCTGGCGCAGGTTTTCTTGTAAAAGTCCAGATAAAAAATACACTTCTCATCAGAAAATCGAAACACTTGCAAGTTTATGTTTTCTAATCTCTTTCTCTCTCTCTCTCTCTCTTTTCTTCAATGCAGCATTGTGCAAATCTTCATCTCTTCTGTATACCTTGTTCCTTCCGTCAGTACCATACAGCATAATTTTACACTCATCAGAAAAGAGAACTTTGCTCCACTGGAGGTATGACCAATTTAGGTGCTCACGTGCACCGTTCTCTTCGATGGTCTTCGGTGGTCTGCAGTTAATTTCGGCCCATTTGCTGGCTTGTGCGGTACCAGTCTACGTTCCTTCAACCTTCTTCTAATGATTGAGTCACTTACAGCCACTCTACGTACAACATGAAGCTGCTGATGCAGTTGTAAAGCGTTAAGGCGTCGATTTCGTAAGGAAGTTGTTACAATAAATCTATCATCTCGCACAGAAGTAACCCGATTTCTGCCAGATCTTGAACGGCGGGTGAACAAACCTGTCTCCCGATAGCGTTTGTAGACTCTATGAACAGAGGGCAGACTTAGATGCAATCTTTCAGCCACAACGCGCTGACTAAGTCCAGTATCCAACAATGCCACCACTTGACCGGCTTCTGCGGGCGAAGTATCCATATGTTTTAGAAAAAAACCTTTTTTTAGACGTCCTAAAGTCACAGTAAACAGTAAACAAATAAAGAATAAAAAGGTTCAAGATAAACGCTAATTTTTAGTTTCAAAGGTGAGATGTACTCCAACTCTAAAAACACATTTGTCTCAAAACAATGAGTCATTTCATTTTTAGGATAAAAAAATTAAATTTGAATTTAGAATTTTCGCTTACAACTGTAATCGCCAAACTGCCAGCTATATAATCATGTGATTTTTTTCATTTTGTGTCCTCTCTATTGTGTTAAATTAGGACAGATATCATAAAAACTAAAGTATTTCGATTTTTCTGATGAGAAGTGTATAATTTATATGTATGTATTTTAAATGTAATAAAGGGAATAATAATAATAAATAAATATTCTACGACACAGCACTTTCTAAACCCAAAGTAAGCATAGTTTAACTAGCTTGTGTTATGGGTATGGTTATGGGTATTCTGGAAATGCGGATAAACATAGAATAGAATATTCGGATTAACATACTTATAGTATATAAGTATGTTTATTCGAATATTCAATTATTTATTTATTTTTTTGTAAATACGTACATATTATACATAGAAACACCCAGATCAATGCAAATAGACATATTCATGCATACAAATATTTACATTGAGCGAGAATCGCACCTGCGACCTCCTACTTAGCAGTCGAATTCACTACCGCCACGCCAAAGAGGTCATCTCTAGGCTTGCGGTATGAGCTGCACGACATAGAGAACGCTCTACAAAACTCGGACTCTCAATCTTCATTCCGACGTACATTTTCAATTTATATGGTATCTACCTCTTGTTTGAGAATCGAACCCGCGCCCCCTGCTGTACCAATCGAATGCACTAAAGCTACGCCACAGAGGCCGTCAGGAGTATAAAGAGTAAAAACGTGCCCCGGGCCCAAAGTGCTAGCTTTCATATAACTCGGATAACCTTTGGGATGATGATGGTGCACTGAGCGAGAATCGAACCCGAGACCTCTGACGTAGCACGCTCTAACGCTACGCAACATAGGTCTTCAAGTCTTTGATTGACATGGGAAAAATTGTTTATTTCTACATAGGTTGTTAGTTAAATTACATTTCACAACAATAAAATATTCTTGTATGTCTGAAAACTCATGACGATTACAATATTGTTGAACGGAAATTAAACGACAACGTCGCTTTACGACACTTCGTAAAACTTGTAGCTGTCATATTATGAGGAAATAAAATGAATTCATCTAATAATGTGGGTCGTGCCACAGACTTAGAGCAAATTAGATACCGAGTGTGCATTAAACACGAGAAGAAGCGAGCGTGTCATTTTTTCACCACCACCGATGACGTCATGCGACCCATTAAATGATACTGCCCACCATAAACAGAATTGGGTCTCCACAATAGGACTCGTTTGCTCCAATCTCCTGTCCTTCGGCAGATGTGGCCAGTTAATTCACACTTGACACTTCGTTGACCATCTTAATCTCACGCGTATTATTATCTTTTGAATTAAATCTATAATTCAATTATTCTTCTTTTTTCAGTGCCTTTTTTTTTTATATTTAGGACACGTCAATTTGACTTCACTTCGCCTGATGGTAAGCTGAAGGTAAAGTCCTAGAAAGAGGGTCACCATTACATACACATACCATGTTAACAATGGTGGCACTCAGCTTGACGGCCTCATCAGAAGAGGATTGTCGTCGCAGCGTCGCGTGACACCCACCGGTCCCACTAGTGCTGCGACCACAATCCCCCTGCCCGGCTATGCACTTGCTGACCCCTGAACGCAATTAAACCGAAATTTGATTACTATGGAGGGTTTTTCACAATCGTGCGGTACCAACCCGGCCGAATTTTGTGACAAATTTGTGTCATCAAATTTCTACCACCAGCCTGTTTTTAATGGTATTTGAATTTTAAATTAAAATTGTATTACTTAAAGAAAGCTATCGTACTGCAAGGTTGAACGCAGACTGAAGTAAGAGCATGACAAAGCGTAGAAATAAAGTCAAAGTATAGTCAAAGCCAAACAATTTGACCTTGACCAATCAACCCATCATAAATAAATAAAACTCAAAGGCTCGCGTCATTGGCTGATCAGTCATTTATTAGTTTTCGATTGGCCAGTTACAGCACATTCGGGAGCCATTTCTGTCAAGTTGTTTGGCTTTACTAATTCACTGACATGCTACGACAGACGGTTTGCGGTATCTACCCCACTATAAATCTATGGTTGCGGTTGTTTATGAAGGTACAATTTATATTTATTATTCACGGTGCGTGAGGTCTCTGGTTCAATTTCCGAGTTGAGCAGTCATATTGGACATTACTAGTAGGTACCTAATTACAATGACTGTATATACAACTCGTAAAATGAGGAAAGTAAGATTTATTTAATATTCACTTACAACATCAGGTAAGTACCTACTGAATTGTATCAATACTTCGGCCTCTGCTGTTAATATGTTTTATGCATTGGTCTGGGTGTTTCTATGTATAATATAGATATATGTATGTATATACAAAAGAAAAATTATATAAGTTTATCCGCATTCTAGAACTCATAACACAAGCTAGTTAAACTATGCTTACTTTGGGTCTAGAGAGCGCTGTGTAAAAATGTCGTAGAATATTTATTTATTTATTATTATTATTCTCATTGTACTACTTCAGGCCTCTCCCGTAGTTTGGGAAAGGCTGCAAGATAAGAATTATACGAATTAGTCTGGTCACGCCGTTTCGGATGAGTTCGAAAACAAACACTATGACATGAGATTCTTATATATTACTGGATGACCCGGCAAATTTCATTCTGCCTTAGAATCAAATTATGTTGGTTACCTTAACAGCTGATTTATTTCGTGAATGTCTCCTCGCACCCCGGTATTAAAGACCCGAGACGGTGTGAGGTTTATGTCGGTTCGAGCCCGACATAAGTACCCCCGCTGCAACTTGGGGGCAATCAGGGCTATTTCTGGAGACAAATCTAAAAATTAAAGATCATGACAGTCTCTCCACCCCTTCTGAGTTTATTCCGGTCATTATAACATGACTTTGTTTTATATAGATAGATATAATAATGGCCTATGAAATTGCCGAAATTTTCTTACAAATTCATGAGTTCGTTATTCCTATAATTTAATAGTTATTTCCATTATTTATATTTTGTTTTAAAGTTGATTTCAAGATTTTACAACTCTGTATTAAATTTTGTTTTTATTGGCCGCTTGATAAATTAATTCGATCTTCAAAATCAGTATTTCCTAAATGCTATCCATTTTGATGATCAATTTCGTATTACTTTACAGCTGTCACTTTTCAAAAATGTAATAAAAGTTGCTGTTTGTTAGCTTAATGTTGTCTCATTCATACACAAAAAAAAATCATAAAATTTGGATTTGTCATTCCCAATAAAAATGCAAAAATGTTAGTACTGAATATTGGGTTTCCTCCAATTTCTTCAAGAAAAACGGCAATATCATATGTAACGACCTAATAGAAAGTACGATATTGGTAGGATATTAGTAGGATAATAGTAGGAGATTAGTAGTATATTAGTAAAATGTTAGTAGGATAATAGTAGGATATTAGTAGCATATTAGCAGGATATGAGTAGGAGATTAATAGAATATTAGTAGAACAGTAGGAAGTAGGATTCCTATCCTACTTCCTACTAGAAAACGAAGTCGGTTAAAAACAGTGATCCGTTCCATAATATGTGAGAGTTTGACTACACAAGTTTCCATACTCTTTCTCTAGTAGATTTTATATACCGTGGAACTAACCACCCCAGCCCTGTCTCTCTTATTCCAAACGTCTCTCTTAATACAAAAACTATGGCCCTTAGACACAACCCAAACATATTCTTAACATTTTTTTCTAATTTAAAAAGGTTGTTCTGAAATTCACAAAGCATTTTTCCAAGAGTAATTAGTACAGAGTAAACAAGGAATGAGTAAAACAATACCACTGTATTTCAATATAAGAGTGAAAGAGATGGCACGCTATGGGCTTGTTTTCCAAAAAGTTCAATGGGCTTTACCGCAGATTTCCGAAATGTGTGTCAGATGGGCTCTTGGCTAAGTGGTAACCGAGTGGGATATCACATTGCAAGGTTAAGTAATACTAGTCAGGGCAGTCTTAGGATGGGTGACCATTCTTAACACATTGAAACTCCTCCGTGCCTCGTAGAGCTCGTGAAGTCGTCGCTCCTGGTTGCCAAAATGCTCTTTTTTCCGTGCTGATATCCCTTCGGATACCCCCCGCATGCATAAAAATTGCATGCACTACTTAATAATAGGTCATTACCTATGAAATTGCCAAAATGTTCTTACAAATTCATGAGTTCGTTATTCCTGTAATTTAATAGCTATTTCCATTATTTATATTTTGTTTGAAAGTTGATTTCAAGATTTTACAACTCTGTATTAAATATTGTTTTTATTGGCCGCCTGATAAATTAATTGGATCTTCAAAACCAGTACCTACTTCCTAAATGCTATCCAATTTGATGATTAATTTCGTATTACTTAACAGCTGTAACTTTGAAAAATGTGATAAAAGTTGCTGTTTGTTAGCTTAATGTTGTCTCATTCATACACAAAAAAAAATCATAAAATTTGGATTTGTCATTCCTAAAAAAAATGCAAAAATGTTAGTACTGAAAATTGGGTTTCCTCCAATTTCTTCAAGAAAAACGGCAATTTCATATGTAACGACCTAAAATATAAGAAATAATCTATTTATTTATAAATATTCTGCTATTTTATTCTAACTTATGCTAACAGTTCTTATACAATCTTTATTTGGGCAAGTATGATTGTAACTTATTAATATTTTTTTTCTTAAAAACACTTTTTGAGAGGAGGAAGATGTCAATGTCATCAATGTTGTCATTGTCAAAATTGTCGTTGTAACACTAACTAGGTAAGCGTGTGAAAAGTGCATTTTTACCATAATTAGTGCGATGTCAAGGAACACGGAACAGGCGGGTATGTCTAGTACGAGTTTTGGTACGACTTAAACTTATATTAGAAAGAAGGTCCATACATAACATATTGGGAAGACCGAACAGGACTGCCGTAGTCCCGTACAATTTGCGCGTTTACGCAGTAAACAGTTTTGAGACAATTGATATTGTTACAACGATCGTCGATATCTCGGAAACTACTGATCGAATCTTCTAGAAATTAAAACGCATTGTTAATGTCGAAGTACTCTATCGATCCGTTTAGAAAAATCCAGAAAAGTAAATACAAAATCACACGACCTTTTGTCTACCTATACCAACTTTACCTACAAATCGCGATAAAAAGGGCATTCACCTCTATCGTCGGCACGACTGTGTAGGTACTTATTTTCTCGAACGCCCCAGTAAATACCTACTATTCTCGAACGCTCTAGTATATTCTACCCCGCTTATTAAGAGCTATAAAAGGACGCCCGGCTATCGACACGAAGCAGTTAATTTTCGAAAGCGAAAGTGAACACATCTTACCGAAGTGAACCAAGAGAGTTATACCTGCGACTTAAGTAACGATTGTGGACTACTGTGAACTGCTGAGCGACTGGAACTGTTGAAGAGTACTGTGTGTGCTAGTTATTTAGTTGTCTAGTTTGTGGTGAGCGAATAAACCTCTTTGTTGTGTAAACGGCATTTAATTTGTACCCCGCGTACGTAACAATATCTTTAAATTGAGAGCACATAATAAGCCATAATTTCTGAACGCCTTACTTGTAATGGTGTCTATATGGGGAGAGCATCCTAGAATCCAACACAACTCCCAGGTCTCTAACATGATCTACCCTTGCAATAACATTATCACCGAATTTAGTTCTAGAATCTAGTTTGTGGTGAGCGAATAAACCTCTTTGTTGTGTAAACGGCATTTAATTTGTACCCCGCGCACGTAACAACTGGTGTCAGAAGTGCGATGCCGTTATTACCACGTGAAGACGAAGGGCGTACTCCACGGACCAAACGTCAAGTGGAAATGGATGCTGCACGTCAACGGAGCCTTGAAGAGGAAGGGCGTCAGGCCGATCCTGCTATCTCAGCGGTAACTACGGCAGCACCAGATGGAACCTCGTCCGATATCAACATGATGACGCTATTGGCTTCTATACAGCAGATGATGCAGGCCAACCAAGAGGCTAGTCGCCAGACGATGCAGGCCTCCTTGCAAGAAATGCAGGCCAATCAAGAGGCTAGTCGACAGACGATGCAGGCCTCCTTGCAAGAAATGCAGGCCAATCAAGAGGCTAGTCGACAGACGACGCAGGCCTCCATGCAAGAGATGATACAGGCCAACCAGGAAGCTGTCATGGGTAAAATCGATGCAGGCATCCATGCACTGGGAGATAAAGTGAAGAACCTCGAAGATGACTTGCAAATGCTGAGTAAGGAAGTGGCTTTGAAGACAGGAACCATCGACGACCGCTTTCAAGAGCTTGAAAAAGAGATCGTCAGGCTAAAAACCTGTGGACCTGTTGCCGTGACCATTGACGACCGCTTGCAAGAACTGGAAAAAGAGATCGTCAGGTTAAAAACCTGCGGACCTGTTGCCGCGACCTCACCCTCATCAGCGAAGTTCGACCTACCACACTTCGATGGAACTTCCTCGTGGACAGCCTTCAAATACCAATTTGAGATATTGGTAAAAACTAAAGCCTGGAGCAACGAGGAGTCTTTTATGGCCTTGACACTTGCATTACGAGGAGATGCCTTAGTAATACTGGAAAACCTGCTACCTGAAGGAAGGACACTGGAGTCCCTGATGGAAGCATTAGACACACGCTACGGTGACAACACCTGGAGAATGTCTACCGAGCGCAGCTACGCGAGAGGAAACAAAAAGCTGGTGAAAGCCTCCAGGAATGGGCTGTAGAGGTTGAAAGGCTCGTTCGTCGGGCCTACTCATCGACACCCGTGATGATCGAGACCACTCTACTGGAGGCCTTCCTAAACGGTATACGGGACGCAGAAGTGAAAACTAGTGTACAGTTGCGTCACCACCAGACCTTAAAAGAAGCACTGGCTTATGCCCTTGAGGTGGAAACCGTACGGCAGAATGCCGGGATAAATAAGGTCAGGGAGATCAAGGAGGTAGTTGAGGAGGAGAGGAAGCCACGGTATGTCCCAACGTGTTATTCCTGTAGAGGAAGGGGCCATATCCAGTCAGAGTGTCCTTCGAGGAAACGGAGGAGGGTCACGGACTCCGGGACCCAAGTCGATCAAGATGTTCCGTTAAACTAAATGTCGCCAGGGCCGCGGGGCGGGCGCTGGCTGGTCGACATAAGGCCCCAACCATCACAATAACTCAAGTTGTCAATGGAAATAATCTGATCATCGAGGCCATCTTAGACAATCAACCTTGCAGTTTAACAGTGGATACTGGAGCTTCACGTACAGTTGTAAGGCCGGAATTGCTGAAACGCACCATAAGGTGGGAAAAACGATCTCCGAGGTGCCAGCTTCAGACAGCTACTGGCCAGCCAGTGACCGTCCTCGGTGAAACAGATGTGGAGGTAAGAATTGGCGACCAAATATACCACCAGTCAGTATTAATTGCTAATATTACTGATGATTGCATTTTGGGACTGGATTTCTTGAGGAATCACCGATGTGTCTTGGATATACCTAGAGGAGTGCTGAGATTTCCTGATCAGGAAGTTTGTTTACAAGGATCGCACCCGTGCACTCTTTACTGTTTAACGGATACGACGTTAGCTCCTAAATCGGAAACATTAGTCAGAGTGAGGTTTCCTGCGAAGACTGAACAAAGAAGATGTCTTATTGTGGAAGATACCGGCAGTCATGAAAACTTAATAACAGCGAGAACCTTACTGATGCCGAACGGAATCGCTAGGGTGAGAATCCTCAACCTCAGTGACGAAATAGTTCTCCTGAAGAAGAATAGTGTGGTTGGAAAATGTGAAGAAGTAAAGTACCTGAGGCGGCTGAACAACACTACGACTAAACAAGGCGGTACACAAATCTCCGAAGATCACATCCAGCAACTTCTCGAGAATTCAAAGGAAAACTTATCGGCATCAGAATTGCGTCAAGCCGGAGACCTCTTGCTACAATTCAGAGACATCTTTGCAACCGGAAATGACTGTGGAAGGACTGGGCTCGTGAAACATCGGATTGACACAGGTGACTCCAGGCCTATAAAACAAAGACCTCGACGTTTACCATGGGCAAGAGAAGAGGAGGTAGCAGTTATGATTAAAGACATGGCCGATAACAAGGTGATTGAACCTTCTACGAGTCCGTGGTCATCACCTGTGGTACTAGTAAAAAAGAAGGATGGCAGTACAAGGTTTTGTGTGGATTACCGAATGTTGAATAATATCACAAAGAAAGACAGTTATCCTTTGCCTAGAATCGATGATACCCTGGACATGCTTAGTGGTATGAAATGGTTTTCAACCATCGATTTAAAAAGTGGCTACTGGCAGGTGGAGATCAGTCCGGACGATAAAGAGAAGACAGCCTTTAGTACTGGAATTGGAAACGGTTTATGGCATTTTAATGTCATGCCATTTGGTTTATGTAATGCACCGGCCACGTTTGAACGCCTCATGGAAAGAGTAATGGTGGGTCTACTTGGAGACGTCTGTCTGGTTTACCTGGACGATGTTATAGTTATGGGACGTAGCTTCAAAGAAAACCTGAAGAACCTGGAAAAAGTTTTTACTCGGATTCGTGAGGCTAACCTTAAACTGAGTCCAAAGAAGTGTGCTCTATTTAAAAAGGAGGTCAGCTATCTTGGACATGTGATCTCAACGGAAGGTGTCAAAACCGACCCCGAGAAGATAAAAGCCGTTCAAGAATGGCCTGTTCCAGAGAACAAAACGGAGGTTCGCGCGTTTCTGGGACTATGCGCGTATTACAGACGCTTCATTAAGCATTTCTCGGATATTGCTAAACCACTACACCGACTGACGGAAGATAAACGAGACTTCGTTTGGGACCTGGATTGCGAGCAAGCTTTTAGTAGGCTTAAACAACGATTGTGCGAATCCCCTATATTGGGTTATCCTACTAGGGAAGGTAGATTCACTGTGGACACGGACGCCAGTAACACCGGAATAGGTGGAGTGTTGTCACAAGTGCAGGGAGATCGCCATGTTGTAATAGCGTACTTCAGTAAATCGCTATCTAAACCGGAAAGGAATTACTGTGTAACTCGTCGTGAACTTCTCGCTGTGGTGAAGTCTTTACAGCATTTTAATAAGTACCTTATAGGACGAGAGTTTACACTAAGGACAGATCATGCTGCGCTACAGTGGTTGCTGCAATTCAAGAATCCGCGCTACAGTAGTTGTAGTTCCATCTTGCTACTTGGCCTTCCCCAAGTAGCAAGATGGAACTACAACTACAGGAATTTCCCTTTGTGATAGAACACCGAAGTGGAAAAGGGCACGGCAATGCTGATGCTTTGTCACGAAGGCCGTGTGTCGAAGATTGCAAGCATTGTCAGAGGAACGAAGCCCGAGAAGAGATTAAAGTCATAAAGGTGAATGGACTTGACGACGAATGGAGTGGAAGCAGTATGAAGAAGGCGCAAGAAGATGATGATGATCTACAACCTATACTGCACTGGAAACAACTTGGAAGTAAACCCCGATGGAGTGATGTATCTGCTTACAGTTCAACTACCAAAAGCTATTGGGCCCAGTGGGACAGCTTAGTTCTGGTAGAAGATGTCCTGTATAGGAAATGGGAGTCTAACGATGGTAAGGAAGTAACCATGCAAGTAGTGGTACCACGAAGCAAGGTGGCCCCACTCTTTCGGCACATCCACGATGGTGTTTCTGGCGGGCATCTCGGAGTCAAGAAAACCCTGGTTAAAGTGCGACAGCGGTTTTACTGGCTTCGTTGTCGGGAAGATGTCGAGGATTGGTGCCGTAAATGCACTGCATGTGCTTCGGTTAAAGGACCGCCGACAAGAAGCAAAGGAAAATTGAAGCTGTACAACGTTGGAGCACCGTGGGAACGTATCGCCATTGATGTTGCTGGACCTTTTCCAACGACTGATGAGGGTAACAAATACATCATAGTAGTGCAAGACTACTTCACTAAGTGGCCGGAAGTATTTGCGACACCCAACCAGGAAGCAGTCACTGTAGCCAAGAAACTAGTTCAGGAAGTGGTCAGTCGATATGGCGCACCTATGGAGATCCACTCCGACCAAGGACGGAACTTCGAGTCTGCTCTGTTTCAAGAAATGTGCAAACTCCTCGGTATAAACAAGACCCGTACGACTCCAGCGCACCCACAGTCAGACGGAATGGTCGAGAGGTTTAACCAGACGTTGGAAAATCACTTGGCTAAAGTTGTCGACGAACACCAAAAAGATTGGGACCAGTACATCCCACTGTTCCTGATGTCCTATCGATCTGCGGTGCATGACAGTACGGGACACACTCCAGCTAAAGTAAATTTTGGTCGAGAGATAAGGCTACCAGTGGATGCAATAACCGGCACGCCACCCGAAAGTCCTAAGCCCGTAACGGACTACGTGAGTGAACTTCAAAACCGGCTGGACGAGGTGCACAGAATGGTACGGGAAAACAATTTGAAGACAGGTATAAGGATGAAAACCCGGTACAATAGAAATGCAAACACCAACGGTTTTGAAGAAGGAACACTGGTATGGTTTCACAACCCGCTACGCAGAAAAGGGAAATCTCCAAAACTTCAAGCTCGCTGGGAAGAACCCTATACGGTTGTCACAAGAATCAATGACATCACCTACCGCATTAAGAAGGGCCTTAGGGGAAAACCAAAGGTAGTCCATGTGGATAGGTTGACGCGATATCATGGAACAAATGATGCTCGGGACGAGCATGATTAAGAGGGGGGTAATGTTACAACGATCGTCGATATCTCGGAAACTACTGATCGAATCTTCTAGAAATTAAAACGCATTGTTAATGTCGAAGTACTCTATCGATCCGTTTAGAAAAATCCAGAAAAGTCAATACAAAATCACACGCCCTTTTGTCTACCTATACCAACTTTACCTACAAATCGCGATAAAAAGGGCATTCACCTCTATCGTCGGCACGACTGTGTAGGTACTTATTTTCTCGAACGCCCCAGTAAATACCTACTATTCTCGAACGCTCTAGTATATTCTACCCCGCTTATTAAGAGCTATAAAAGGACGCCCGGCTATCGACACGAAGCAGTTAATTTTCGAAAGCGAAAGTGAACACATCTTACCGAAGTGAACCAAGAGAGTTATACCTGCGACTTAAGCAACGATTGTGGACTACTGTGAACTGCTGAGCGACTGGAACTGTTGAAGAGTACTGTGTGTGCTAGTTATTTAGTTGTCTAGTTTGTGGTGAGCGAATAAACCTCTTTGTTGTGTAAACGGCATTTAATTTGTACCCCGCGCACGTAACAATATCTTTAAATTGAGAGCACATAAAAAAGCCATAATTTCTGAACGCCTTACTTGTAATGGTGTCTATATGGGGAGAGCATCCTAGAATCCAACACAACTCCCAGGTCTCTAACATGATCTACCCTTGCAATAACATTATCACCGAATTTGTATGTGTACTCGATAGGGCTTCTACGACAACTAAAAGTTATGCATTGACATTTGTTAATGTTAACAATAATATTATTGCGTTTATAATATGAAAATAAGGCGTCAAGATTACATTGTATCAATTCGCAGTCAAGTCTAGAATTATTTTTCTTATAAATCTTTTTATCATCTGCATACATCAGATGTTTGGAGTTACTAAAACATTTGCCATACAAATAAGCACAATAGAGAAGAGGTCCGAGGTGGGAACCCTGCGGCACTCCTGAGGATATATCGATTAAATTGGATTTGAATCCCCCCTAGGGTAACAGCTTGTGAGCGGTTATTTAAGTACGTCCGTATCCAGCGTAATAAATCCCCATGGATTCCTAATTTATATAAATTTGCAATTAATAGGTCATGGTGAACACGTTCAAGCGCCTTTTCGAAATCTGTATAGATTGTGTCAACTTGCCCAATGCACTCCATCTCACACATAATTACAAAATAGAGCAAGATAAGAGTTAGTACAAAACGATGCTGAGTATTCGGAATGTTTTGTGAAATAATTGGGTACACACTGTTGTATATAATTTTTTCAATTATCTTACTTATAACAAGGATAGATATGGGACGATAATTCTGAATTACCGAATTTTGATCATTTTTAGGGTTTCGTTGCCAAGTGGCAAAAAACTAAACCCTTACAGATTCGTCATGTCTGTCTGTCTGTCCGTCGTATGTCACAGCCACTTTTTCCGAAACTATAAGAACTATGCGGTTGAAACTTGGTAAGTAGATGTATTCTGTGAACCGCATTAAGATTTTCATACAAAATTATTAGAAAAAAAAAATACATTTTGGGGGTTCCCCATACTTAGAACTGTCCTCAAAAAATTTTTTTTCATCAAACCCATACGTGTGTGGTATCTATGGATAGGTCTTTAAAAAAGATATTGAGGTTTCTAGTATAATTTTTTTCTAAACTGAATAGTTTGCGCGAGAGACACTTCAAAAGTAGTAAAATGTGTGCACCGCCCCCCCCTGTAAATTCTAATATAAGAGAATGATTAAACTAAATAAATATATGATGTACATTACTTAACATTACCATGTAAACTTCCACCGAAAATTGGTTTGAACGAGATCTAGTAAGTAATCTTTTTTATAATACGTCATAACTCATAACTCAAATATAAAAATTATAAAAAAAAAACATTATTATGTTACTTGCTGCTACGGAACCCTTAATGGGCGAGTCCGACTCGCACTTGACCGGTTTTTTATGGATAGGTATTATATGAGCTTTTTTCTACATGGATGGATATATGCAAAGCTGTAATGATTTTTGAAATATCAAGTATATAGGATAGGGTAGATTGCTACACATTTTAGTAAAAGTGTAGCTGGTATTCCATTATAGCCAGGGCCCTTTGTCTTGTCATGTTAAAATATTGTATGCTGCAAACTCCTGTTACCTCAATTAAAAGAATTTAACATCTCATCTACCTGTATTTGCAATTGTGAGAATAAATAAATAAATTCGGTACGGAAACCCAGAATTTTTTTTTTTTTAATCTTTAGGACACGTCAATTTGACTTCACCTCGCCTGATGGTAAGCTGAAGGTAAAGTCTCAGGAAAGAAGGTCACCATTACATACACGTACCATGTTAACAATGGTGGCACTCAGCTTGACGGCCTCATCAGAAGAGGATTGTCGTCGCAGCACCGCGTGACAACCACCGGTACCACCAGTGCCGCGACCACAATCCCCCTGCCCGTCAGCGATTCGACAGCTTTATACTAAGCTGTCGAATCGCTGACGACTATACTATGTCCAACCATTTATTTTACTTCTGAAAGCTCAATTTTTCATCAAATAGTTTGTCCTAATGCGTACCTAACCTATTCGATTTCAAACACCAATCGCCTTTATTTCTAAAGAAGTTGCAATTGATTTTACACATCGATATATTAGTGTTACACGAAATTTTATATTTTTTATAAACTTCTTTTTTTTTGAATATATTATAATAAACGAGGATTTCTTATAACAATATAATATTGAAGAAACATTTTGATGTTTTTATTAAAAACTAGATACATAACTACAAACGTAAGGTTATAATAGTCTACGTAAATGCAAATAAGTACAACCGATTTCTTGCGATTCAATAATTTGCATAGAATACATTCGATCCCAACACTACATGCGGTAAAATGTAACTGTTTTTGTTGAGCAAATGAATTATAGTATATTTTTATTTAACCGAGATATTTAAAGCATTTTAGTGTATGAAATGGGTTTAAATAGGGTATATACATATGATTTGGCTGTTTATATATTTTTTTGGCCTTGCATTTTCAAGTTTACTGTTACGATTAATGCCACAGTTGCGTTCCGAAGCCACTGTCAAAAGTGAAATAAATGGTTGGACAGAGTATACAGAACTATGATATCGCCAATGGGTTGTGGAGGTCAAAAATAATAGTTCAGCCGCTTCGTAGTTAGATCGGAGTACCTCCTCCGAGGGTCTTATTAGGTCTCCATAAACATAACATTAGACTTGCAGTCTTTATTTTCTCATAATAAATTTATTCAACTGAATCATTTTTGTTACAGTATTTAATAGTATAGTTAAATTTAAATAAGAAGCCAATGTAAATATATGGTTTTTTTTTTAATTACTTTTGAATAAAATGTAACTTAAGGTATTTCCAAATACGGTATTCTCAAATTTAAATCTCCTGTAATTCTATCATTGAGATACCTTAAGTGCTGTTAGTGATGGGACTCCTTTGACATTCGAATTCGCCTCGAGCCGGTAAGCATTGAGAGTATATTTAATAATAATAACTTTATTGAAATCGAAATAGTACATGTGTACCTTAAAAAAATATGGCACTGATCTCCACACTAGGATACCCTGTGTTGTGAAGACCAGTAACTTTCAGTAGACACTGGACACAATAAAAATAAATAAAGACTGGCAGTTGGCATAAGATATTTTTTTTTTTACATTTTATCCCTATATTTAATATTTAGCATTTAGAATACATATCTGTTTACGTGCGTGCATGTTTATGAGTGAGTGTTTGTGAGACAGAGACTGGTGTGTGTGTGTGTGTTCGTGTGGGTGTGGGTGCGTGTGTGTATGTGTGTGTGTGTGTGTGTGTGTGTGTGTGTGGCAGGTGAGTACCTTTTTTTTGTGCGGAAATCCCTTCGGAAAAACCAGTCGCACCCCACCAACCAGTCGCACCCCGGCAGGTGAGTACCTACGCATGAGTGCGTCTGTATAAGTTATAAGTTATTTTGTGTGTGTGTCAAGAAAGAATTTTTTCAGTTCAGTCAAGCCCAAGAGCCAATCGTTGACTCTCATCTTGCAGCTATGTCTAGTAATCCCAAGTAGGTTTAACCTTTCGTTTATTCTTGAATACAACTTTGGTCCCATCCATTTAAATGCTTTTTGTCCATAATCCAGCCCACAGTGCGCTTCCTCCGTATTGGCTTCCTTCTGAAACGTTCATCAGTCATAACAGAAGAATGTGCTATTTTATGGAATCGAAGTGTAACGGTCAGAATGTAAAGCTGACGTACAGTTAGCATCCGCGTATCTTGGTACAATTGAGTTGTTGGGTACCGCATTCTTGGGGTGCTTGGTGGGGACCTCCACGCGGTGCACCCTGTGCAATTGACATAATGAGTACTTAATATATCGTATGCAAGAGTTTTGTATCGGCTATTAGTCAAAGTCAAAGTCTTTATTTTTCACATAGTGCAACGTAATTACATCTTTTTGACGTCAATAATTGCTTAATACTAAGTTTACCACCGCTTCCTAGGCGCTAGTGGAGAAGAAACGGCGCAACAAACTCCACTGCGGCACTTTCGAGACGTCAGCTTATAATAGTGATTTCTTAAGACTAAAATGTAGAGCAACAAAACGAGACAAAAATGTACATTCGTCCAATGTACATTTTTGTCTCGTGTCAAGATAAATAAAGGTATATAATAAAAAAACCTTATAATAAAATTTAACCCAAGTTAATCGTTCAAATAATTGAAAAAAGTTAAAATATGGTAAAAAGGTCGCGTGCCTACTACAATACTATGCTGTAGTTGTAACATTTTAGCATTTTAGGAGGAGCCTGCACCATGCTCAAACCAGACATTTTTGTCTTTAAGATAATCATCTGTCCTATAGTATGCTTTTTTACATAAGGTGGTCTTAACAAAGGTTTTAAATTTATTGTCAGACATACCAAGGACCGATTCAGGCAATTTGGTATAAAAGCGTATACCTTCCCCCCTAAAAGAATCACTAACTTTGCTAAGCCGATAACATGGAAGGATAAGTTTATTTTTATTACGCAGATTTCTGTCTGTAATGTCACTTACTTTTGTAAAATTGGATATATTTTTCCTGACATACAGTATGTTCTCGAATATATATTGGGAAGCTACAGTTAAAATATTAGTCTTTTTAAATCGTTCCCTAAGAGAATCTCTCTTGCCTAAACAATAAATGGCACGAACTGCCCTCTTTTGTAGTATAAATATAGTTTCTAAATCTGCTGCATTCCCCCAAAGTAGTATTCCATAAGACATCAGACTATGAAAATAACTAAAATATACCAGCTTAGCAGTAGGTTCATCTGTCAACTGCCTAATCCGTCTGACAGCATAAGCAGCAGAACTGAGTTTATTGGCCAAAATAGTGATATGGTCACCCCATTGCAATTTCGAATCTAGTGTTATGCCTAGAAAAGTAGTACTGTTTACAAATTCCAACCTTTGCCCCTCCAGCACGACATTAACGTGTGCTTGCCTCACATTAGGCAGTGTAAACTTAATGCATTTGGTCTTTTCTGCATTCAACAATAGGTTGTTTGCATAAAACCAATTTGAAATGGCGTTCAAAATATTATTAATATTACTCGCATCTGTACTACGCCGATCTACTTTGAATATCAGTGATGTATCATCTGCAAACAGTACTATGCCAGCTTGAGCCTCGATCGTATAAGGCAGGTCATTGACATACACCAAGAAGAGAAAAGGTCCTAGGATTGATCCCTGTGGTACGCCTATTTTGACGTTTGATCCGTTTGACTTGACGTTATTCACAACAACAGTCTGAAGCCTATCTGTTAAGTATGATTTTAATAGTTCTATTGATTTCTCATCAAATCCATATCGACGTAGCTTGAGCAAGAGTGTTTGATGGTCAACACAATCAAATGCTTTAGAAAGATCACAGAATACCCCAATAGCATCCTGCGATCCCTCCCAAGCGTCGTAAATTAGGCTGACTAGAGCCACTCCCGCATCGGTGGTAGATTTCCCGCCAGTAAAGCCATATTGTTGGCTATGGAAAAGATTGTTGGTCTTAAAGTACAGTTGCATCTGATTGAGCATCACTCTCTCAAACACCTTACTCAGAGCTGGCAAAATAGAGATGGGGCGGTAGTTTCCAAGTTCCGACTTAGATCCTTTCTTAAATAATGGTATTAGTTTACTGTGTTTCATTAAATTAGGAAATGTGCCTTCATCTATACATTCATTAAATATGAGTGCTAGATCAGGTGCAATTATATTAATTATATGACTAATTAAACTAACTGACATGCCCCAGTAATCCTCAGACATTTTTATTTTTAGATTTTTAAATGCTTTTAAAATGTCATTGGGATCAATATGTTTGAACTTAAATTTAGAAGAACTAATATTACTCTCAACAAGGGCCACAGCACTGTCAGCGCTACAGTTAATAGAGGAAGTGAGTTGCAATGGAATATTGGTAAAATTATCTTCAAAAGCATTTACAATATCCTTTGGAGAGGTTATATTCTTGTTTTCTAATTTAATTTTAGTAACAGTATCCCTCACTTTACATTTACCAGACTCTTTGTTAATAACTTTCCAAGTTTCTTTCATTTTATTGGGAGCCTCAATTATTTTCCTTTTAATATGAATGGCCTTCGCTTGTCTACATACTTTTTTGAATACCTTGGAGTAATTTTTGACATATTCAATGAAACGACTGTCAAGTCTGTACTGTTTTTGGGCGTATAAATCGAAAAGTGTTCGTCTACTTTTATATATGCCTACAGTAGCCCATTCACAGAATTTAGATTTAGTACTGTGCTTTTTACATTTTTGTTTGAATGTATGTGAAAAAGCATCAGTTAATGTACTAAATAAACTATTGTAATGAACCTCAGGATTATTGCCTAGGTAAGCTACACAATTGAGCTTGTTCTCTAACAAGTTTTTGAATTCTCTAATTTTGTTAGAGGTTATGGGCCTACACATAATTTTCTCTTTAGGTTGATTATTATTTCCCTTGGAAAAGGATACTATTTGACCACAGTGATCTGAGGGCAACGGACTTATTACAGACTTACTTAAGTATACACTGTCACTAAAAAAATTATCTAAACAACTGGCAGTTGTAGCAGTGATTCTAGTTGGTTCACAGAAAATATTTTCAAGGTTGTAACTCTTGAACATGTTTAGAAATTGGGTACTTTTCCTACACTGTTCCAAGATGTTTATATTAAAGTCTCCACATACAATTAGATTCTTTCTGCTATTTGATGCTATCCCAAGAATTTGGTCCATGACCCCAATAAACGTTCCAAAATCACTACTAGGTGGACTGTATACGCAGACTACTATATAACTATCAAGCTCGGCACAGGCCACCTCAGCACATCGCTCAACATGATCTTAGTCTCCTAAAAATGTGTAGTAATTTCCTTACCCGTGAAGTCAAAGTCCTACATTGCTCACTCCATGTAAGTCGCCTGTCAATGATAACACCTACGTACTTTATGTGGCTGACCTCATCAAATGAGGCACAACCACATTGGCTTCTAGTGTGACAGGTGTGGAGCCCGACCTTATAGTCTTTTGGAGGCTTCGTCCTTTCGGTGACTCGGAAGTTTATCATTTTAGTTTTTTTAGTGTTCAAAGTTCACAAATTATGACTCGTTTCAGCGTGCTTGCATACATCATTCCAAGTGTTACCGTAGAAGATGATTACAGTGTCATCGGCATATGCAAATATTTTGTAGTAAAGAACTACAAAATATTTGCATTGCCGATGGTCAATTTCGTCCAGGCATTCTATTTACCACTCAATTTTGAATCGCACCAAAATTATTTCGAGTCCCGTACGGTTCACCGAATTACCCTTGTGCGATACAACTGACACACTGAACACATAGCTGGTGTTAGAAAACATGTTTTCGGCGAATATTTTTATCGGTAAAAGATTATTTCGTTCTGGCATGTTTTTGCGAAATAGGACGTCGGCTAGTCGTGGTATCGATGAACCATATATTCTTCATAGTCTGCTTTCGAAGAAACGTGCTGTCTGTCAATAATGGTACCATTATATTTTAGGTAGATTTCGATGAGGGGTGTGTGTTGGGTAACCTCCTCGAGTGTCGCTCCGATTCCGATCCCGCTGCAGTCCGGGGGGAACGGAATCGGAGCGGCCGGTACACCCTGGGCGGCGGTCAATGGCTTCCCCTTCACCCCTTCATAGGGTTGGCATTGATCGTCGGCCAATACCCAACGTGGCGGGAACACATCGCTCTCCGTACTCCTCTGCTTTCAGAGGAGACAGGATGAGCGATGCTGTTAGTGGTGAGATGGCCCAGGGTCAGCCGGGGTGCGAGGGATATGCTCTATGGGTAACCTTACACCCCGGCGTCTGAAGACCCGAGACGGCGTGCGGTTTTAGTCGGTGCAAGCCCGACATAACCGCCCCCGCTGGCCGGCGGGGGGGTATCCGAAGGGATTTCCGCACGATAAAAAAAAAAAAAAAAAGGTAGATTTCGATGAAATCGATCTACCTATTGGTTTCTTGACTACTGTCGAATTTAAAAAAAAATTCTTCATAGGAGGTCTAGTTATGACCCCCTGAGTCCGAAATGACCACTGGTCAAAAAGTTTATGTTTATGTATGTTTTATGTTTATAATATATATATATGTATGTATGGTTCCACTTCCCAAAATTTGCGGCACTCTCACAGTTGCATTTTTGCCCCGATCGCTTTCAAACTGCGGTCAAAAATTGCTTGGATGTAAACTTAGTTTAAGTTCGTGAACGGGTGGAATCCGGCCTAAGGGGACGGTAGGGCCTCACTTTTTGTGAAATCAGTTTTTCCTCAAAATTTCACGTTCCATGAAAGAGATTCGAACCGTTCTAATTTTATCCCATAGTATACATGAATACCAACAACTTTTAATTATAAACCTATAAGATTAAAACTTTAACTAAAAGTGGAGGGGGGAAAAACCAAAATTTTTCGGGAAAAAAACTCATAACTTCTAACCGGTGAACATTCTTGTCGTCGGAAACGTGTGTGTGTGAAACATTTTTAATCGATAGGCCATTTTTAAGTCTAAAATAAATGTCTGAAAAGTTTTTCGTAAAAGTTACCGTTTTCGAGAAAAAAAAATTAAACATGTTAAAAAATAATATTAATTGCTTCACGAAATCTACCTGTGCGTTCCCCCTGCGGGAACGGATTTTTTTTCGTGTTACTGTTCAACGATGAACCATGCATTCTGTAGACAGTTGCATCGTGCAAGGGTAGGGTGGTTTTCATTTCATACAGAGAGATACATGAGATAATTTTAATAGTTGCGTGGTTAAGTGGTAACCGAGCAGATTGGTAAATTGCAAGGTTAAGCAATACTAGCCAGGTCAGTCTTAGGATGGGTGACCATTCTTAATATATGGAGAGCCCTCTGCCCACGTTAAGCCGTCGGTCCTGGTTGCCATTAGAGCATCTATGACAGTCGTTACGTAGTGGTAGTTGGTTGGTCCTTGCTAAACCAGTCTAACTACCTAGTCAGGTCATAAGTATTGTCACACAGTAAAAACTTTTCTTTTAGAATGCTAGCCACAAAAAAGTTTATTGAATTCGAATTTCGAATTGTTCATGAAAATAAAAATGTATACTTGTTAGAATTTGACTCATTTTTAAATATGGAGTGGACGCTTAAAGAAGACCATGTTGCAGTTATTGCGTTGCATCGTTGCGGTTACGCGCCAATTCAAATTTTTGACATACTGAAAAATTTGAATATAACCAAAAGATTCGTTTATCATACCATCAAACGATACAATGAAGACTCTAGTGTCGATGACAGGTCAAGAAGTGGTCGCCCTCGGTCTGTTAGGACTCCAGCAGTGATAAAAGCTGTGAAGGCGCGAATTTAAAGAAATCCCAAACGTAAGCAGAAACTGTTGGCCTTTCAGATGGGGTTAAGCAGAACCACGGTGAAAAGGGTGTTAAATGAAGACTTAGGGCTTCGGGCATATCGAAGAAAAACAGGACATCATTTAAATGCTCGTCTAATGGACCTGAGACTGAAGAGATGCCGCGCTTTGTTGAAGCGGTACGCGGGAAAAAAATATCAGGAAATTCTTTTTTCGGATGAAAAAATTTTTACCGTAGAAGAGAGCTACAACAAACAAAATGATAAGGTGTACGCACACAGTAGCGAAGAAGCGAGCAACTGTATTCCGCGTGTCCAACGAGGTCATTTTGCATCCTCGCTCATGGTATGGTTGGGAGTTTCTTATTGGGGCTTAACAGAGGTACATTTTTGTGAGAAAGGTGTAAAAACGAATGCAGTTGTGTATCAAAATACAGTCCTGACGAACCTTGTGGAACCTGTTTCTCATACCATGTTCAATAACAGGCACTGGGTATTCCAACAAGATTCGGCGCCAGCTCATAGAGCGAAGAGCACACAAGACTGGCTGGCGGCGCGTGAAATCGACTTCATCCGGCACGAAGACTGGCCCTCCTCCAGTCCAGATTTGAGTCCGTTAGATTACAAGATATGGCAACACTTGGAGGAAAAGGTGTGCTCAAAGCCTCATCCCAATTTGGAGTCACTCAAGACATCCTTGATTAAGGCAGCCGCCGATATTGACATGGACCTCGTTCGTGCTGCGATAGACGACTGGCCGCGCAGATTGAAGGCCTGTATTCAAAATCACGGAGGTCATTTTGAATAAACTTTATTGTCATAAGAATCTATGTTTTGTTAAGTTCATTTTGGTATATAAATGGTTACATAATGAATAAACTTGTTTCAATTATTTTATATTAAACATTTATGACCTGACAGAATTTATGACCTGACTGTGTACAGACAGGAAAGCAAGCAAAATATTTATTAACACACTCTAATTGATATAATAATTCATATACTAATTGATATTTACACAATTTATGCATTTGGTATACATACTTGATATTTTACAAACAATTAAATATCTACGAGTCTGTCTAACGAGAGCCTAGCTAGCAAGCGACCCGCTGAAGAAACTTTATGGAGTCAATCAAAGCTGAAGAAACTTCCCGTGAGAAAACCAATAAGTACGTCCAACCGATTTGGGTCCCTAGCGGTGGACTCCGAAGAAGGACAAGTTGATGACCCAGTTATTGCGTCATTCAAGAAAGCGTCGAAGAAAAGACAAGTTGGCCAAATCCCACCAATATTGATTGAGCTTCTTGGCGATTGGAGTCTCAAAAATATTAAAGAGACCATCGAGAAGTACGAAAAAAGTTTTCATCTACAATTCAGAGGTCGTAGCAGAGTGAAAGTCCAATGTTACTCAGCTAAAGGTCATCAGCAACTAAAAGAAGGACTCTTAAAGGAAAAGGTTGCTTTTCACACTTTCTCACGCCAGGATGAAAAGCTACCGAAGGCTGTCATTAAAGGACTTCCCAAACTTCTTCAAGAAGACGTACCAGCTGAATTGTCCGTGATGGGATTTCCTGGAACTACGACAATTGAATTAAAAACCAAGAATCCAACTGAATGCCCTCCACTTCTTGTCCAGTTCCCAAGTGGTACTGACATGGGTAAGTTTAAACAAATACGATATCTTTCCAATTGTGTCGTAAGCATTGAGAAATATAAGCCTAACAATAAAGTGGGTACCCAATGCTTCCGCTGCCAGGGGTTTGGACATGCCTCTAAAAACTGCAACATGCCGGCAAAATGTGTAAAGTGTGCTTTGGACCACCCCACCTGGGAATGCCCAAAGAAAAACAGAGATGAACCCGCGCGCTGTTGCAACTGCAACATGGACCACCCTGCCAACTACTCGCAATGTGCAGAAAGAGTTAAATACCTTGATCGTATACAATCAAAACGCGAAGCTGTACAAAAGACAATTGCTACCACTATCGAACCAGCTCCCTCAGGCCATGTGAAGAACAGCAAATTTACCTGGGCCGTAGTAGCTGGGTCAAGAAAACCTCGTCCCACCGCTACTGAGGTAAACTACGCACGCAACCAGCTTGCCAGCAAGCCACCCGTGAGTCGCAGCCAGAGCGTAGTTACTCCTATAGAAGAACAAGCTGAGCTCAATCCGTCAACTAGAAATGACATCGAGAAAATAAATAATCCTGATTTAGTTGCGGCTGAAATGTTAGAAATTCTAAATACAATCAAGTCAATCAAATATGAATTTATGAATTGTAATAATTTTATGGAAAAGGTTATATTGATATTAACTCACTTAAGCCAGTATGTCTGATAAATCTTTTGGTCTCAGAATTTTATATTGGAACGCAGATGGCGTTCAGCACAAGCAGCGGGAACTTGCAAATTTGGTAGGTGAGTTGAACATTGACGTAATTGCCATAAGCGAAACACTCTTAACTAACCGTCTCCAACTGCATATGCGGGGTTTTGCTTGCTACCGTCAAGATAAACACTTTAGTAGCACGGGCCGTGGTGTAGCGATCCTTGTCAGAGCGGATCTCACCCACTCGCTTATACCTATCCCACCCACGACGAATATTGAAGCTGTCGGTATTTCTCTCAATGTACACGGAAATAGAAATGTTATATTAATATCAGCATACCAATCGCCCAACAAGCCACTAATTACCAGAGACCTAAATCTACTTATGGGAACTGGCAACCAAGTGGTAGTCATGGGTGACTTTAATGCCAAACACCCCTATTGGTCACCTGGACCACTTAACTCTCACGGTCAAATTTTATATGATCAAATGCTGGACAGCGATTTTCTTGTTCATAGCCCGCAAGATCCAACCCTAATTCATTACCGAGTAGACTTATCACCAAATAATCCGGACTTGCTTCTCACCAAGAACTTTAACTTTTTAGATGCTATAGTCACAATACCCGCATTATCTTCCAACCACTTCCCAGTTTTTGCAAACCTCACTACTAAAATCTCCCGTAAACCGATTATTAAATTCAATTATCCCAAAGCAGACTGGACCAAGTTTCGTCAACTTTTTAATAATAATATCCATCTCTCATCGCCAACCTACCACAATATTAATGAAATAGATTCTGCGATAAATCATCTGCAAGATACTATATTACATGCTAGAAATGAGTGTGTTCCCACATCCAAAGTTGAGCCCTGGCGCCCCACTATGATTCCCCGGCGCGTCAAGCGCCTCATTCAACAGAAAAACCGTCTCCGGCGATACGCTGCTGTTGAGACGGAGACCAAAATACGCAAGCATATAAAAATTATGATAAATAAGCTACAGGCTGAGATCAACTTTGCTTTAAAATTATATCACGACAATATTTGGAATAGAAAATTAAAAACAGTAGACAATCCCAGTGCTGACCTATGGCGACTTGTCAAAAGTTTGAAATCTAACATAGGTCCTGCTATTCCAGCACTGATAAATAATGACAGTACGCTAACAAAAAGCCAACAAGATCAGTGTAATACTCTCGCAGACTCTTTCCTGAACAATATGCTATTGACGCATAATTGGCCTAGCGATGAACACGCTGCTGTCGACTGTTCTCTAACTGCCCTTGATAACCATCCACCCGTTAAAATTCCCCAGTATATCGTTCGTCCATCAGAAATTAAAAGACACATTTTGAAACTTAAAATTCACAAAGCATCTGGTCCTGATGAAATTTCTAACCTACTAATAAAGAACATACCCCAAAAGGGTTTAGTCAATCTCACTAAAATCTTTAACGCCTGTCTTGTACACAATTACTTCCCAACTATCTGGAAAACCGCTAAAGTTATTCCCATACATAAACCGGGTAAAGATGCCTCGGAGCCTACGTCTTATCGCCCGATAAGCCTACTTCCTTGCCTAGGTAAAGTCTTTGAAAAGATAATTTATTCCAGACTAGCCCGTGCTACCGAAAACATGCTCCCAGACGAACAATTTGGTTTCCGTAGTGGCCACTCGACTGTACAACAGCTGGCCAGGGTTGCTGAGGCTGTGTCCCATAACTTAAACCTTCACAATTCAACTGGCATGTTCTTATTGGACATTGAAAAGGCATTTGACACAGTCTGGCATGCAGCCCTGTTGCATAAACTAATCAACGTAAATACGCCCATGTCACTTGTCAAAATAATACGATCATATCTCTCTGATCGTTCATTTCAGGTACATGTCGGTAACTTCTCATCCTCACCTAAAACTGTTCCCGCTGGCGTGCCCCAGGGCTCAATTCTTGGTCCGTACCTGTTTTTAATCTTCCTTTACGACGTTCCTACGCAAACACGCACCAGCTTAGCTTGCTTTGCTGATGATACAGCCTCCTATACATCATCAAATGACGTTGACCTAATTATCAGCCGACTCCAACTATCAATAGAATCACTCTTTTCATATTTTAATAAATGGAAACTAAAGATAAACGCATCAAAAACCGAGGCAATCCTATTTACCAGGGAACGCTCTCTCCCCGTACGAAGAATCCAGATTGATGGCTTCAGCATTCCATGGAGCAAATCTGTCAAATATTTAGGCCTTATACTAGATAGCAAAATGAACTGGACAGAAAATACGTCGAAACTCTGCTTAAAAGGAACCAAAGCTTTGAACGCCCTGAGCCCAATCTTAAATAGACAGTCGTGTCTAAGTAGTTCTACGAAATTACGCATTTATTGCACCTTAGTCCGGCCCTATCTCACATACTCCTGTCCTGTGTGGAGCAGCACGTGTGCCACAAACATTAATAAACTACAAGTGATCCAAAATAAAGTGTTAAATACTCTTTTAATACCCGCCCATACACTAATCTTAAAAAACTACATGATAAAATTGGTCTTCCCAGTCTAAATTCATATATCTACAAACTATCCAAAACATTTTATTTATATAATAACCCTAAAAGTAAAAACAAACTAATTAATACTATATGTAGGACACGTAAACGAAATTTGTCTTATATCGACAAATACAAACGTTATAAATTACCACATCACTTTTTCTTAGCTGAAGAATAGATAAGGTGTGTGGTGGTTATTTAGGCGTGGGCCGTATCTACTGAACATATGGCACGGTATGGCGAACGCGCGGATGGTGATCGGCGCGCACTCGACCGCACGGATGCTGCCGTAACTTTGTGAGTTCTTGTTGCTTGTGTGAATCGTCATTCTTTTATAACTACCCCCATCAGTGGTTAAATGAAATATAGCATTTTTTAATTGTAATTCTAAAAATTGTAATGCCTAAACTAAGCTTACAGTGACTTAAATCTATGTTTTATACAAGTGTAAAAGGATATAAATAGTTATGTATCAGTTTTGTATCTATTCTGCAGAAAATTGTTTTCTATAAGGACTTTGCCTGTAAAACGTATGTATATAATTTATTACTATAAATTAATAGGATGAGAATGTACACTATTACTTTATATTTCCTAAGTTCTGTCAATAAAGATATTTTAAAAACAAACAAACAACATATACTAATTGATATTTACACAATTTATGCATTTGGTATACATACTTGATATTTTACAAACAATTAAATATCTACGCCTTTTTTTTTTTACGTGCGGAATCCCTTCGGATACCCCCCCGCTGGCCAGCGGGGGTGGTTATATTGTGTCTCGACTAAAACCGCACGGTGTCCTCCCCATGTGTCCGTTGCCGGGCACCCCGGGTAAGCCCTCGAAAGGATAATGACTAAGAGTGACGTAACACAAAAGCTTAATGCTTGGCTACAGACGTTAACATATAGTGATGTCGAGGAGATTCTAACCACGGTACAGTAATTTTCATTTATTTACTTTCTTAACAATCCTTACATTGTGTTGAAATGTTATTGTGAAGTAATGTGAGATAGGTTAACACTGTAACTATAGACTTAAAACAAATAAACATACAAATTAAAACACACATGCACGCGTATGCACACACACTCTCACATACACGCGAACACACACGCGCACACACATACACACAAGCACACACAGACACATATAGACCTTATTTCTATACATACATACTTCAATATCATAACTTACCTAAGTATCTTGTTCGCCCACTGCGTGTACCACAAATTTAGTAACCGCAAAAGACATTATAAATGGACACTCTTTCCTACGATACAGACAGAATTTCTGCCTAGTTTAGGAAAATGAGTCCTACGACCCTTCTTTTGTTTTTCTTTTCTTTATAAGCTTTAATTATATAAGACAACTCTGTATGCCATTTACAAACTACTTATTAATCAATAAATGATTACACTTATTGAGCTGAGCGAGCGAAGCTCTTATGCGCGGCATAGCCGTTTGTTGGTGGCTGAACTCCTCCGTAACCACTCGCGCGATCTTGACCAAATTTACCACGGTGATAGAGTGAACACTGAGGAGTGTTTTGAAGCGAAATGGGTCATGTCCGATGTACCATTGAGGAATAATCACCGAAAAACAGTTTCACAAGCGCACGGCCTTAGCTAAACGCGCGACCATAGTAAGATGTCTTATTTTCAAGTAAGTTTCCTGCTCGCTCAGCTCAATTTATTTCAGTCGCACCCTACACTGAATTCCTAGTTTACTTTTATTCACTTTAAAAGAAAGAGTGTTAAAGGGTATATAACTCAACATAATGTTGGATTGCACCCAATGTGCAACACTGGAACGAGTATATAAGTTTCGCAATTAATTCCTTTTTTACTACGGTTACCCACACCACTACCCATTAGTACTCAGCGACTACAGATTAAACAAAGTTGTCGGCCCAGAAAATTTATTCTAATGAGAGGACCAGTTGAATTGCTTTAATGACCTGTAAGGTTTCATTATAAACTACTCGCTCATAGGCGACCTAAGTGGTTTAGCTGTATAGAGGTCGACTGCGAAGTCCGAGGTACCGTTCGATTCCCGCTCAAGGCAAATATTTGTATGCATGAATATGTATATTTGCATTGCAATTTCTCGGTATTATAATTGTTTTAGCTATTGCCCGCAGCTTCGCAATTCCAGAGATAAAAAAGCCCATGTACCAAATTTCAGCCAGATCCGTTCAGCTGTTTTTGCGTGATCGAATAACAAAGTTCCATACATTCATACTATATATAAGTAGGATGTATTGACAAAATAAGTGATCTCAATTAATTAGTCTGAAGTACATAGCCACGAGCCTCTCTATTACTAAAAGGTTAAGCAGAGGTGCTATTAAATTCAGCATAACAATCAATGTTAAAAAAAAAAATTAAAATTCAAAAATTCATACGTAGTAAAGTACTAGAATTAAATGAAAAAACAAAACTTATATGCTACACAAGAGAGAATATCTTTAAGCATCTACTTTTAACCCTTACATTGCTGAAACAAAGGAATTTAATACTTTCTCGTACAACTGTGACCCTCCCACGGACGCTCACAGATCTGTTTCTGACGTATTCTATTTATAGACTTTTTTTTTAATGCCTACTTATTATTACCATAACCTTTACGGCCTGAAAGTCCGTTATAAGTTACAAGCTCTATGTATATAGAGCATGTATTGTAACGTGTAGCAAAATTTAGCATAGATAATGTCTATGCTAAATTTCAACAACATCGATTCAGCGGTCTGATTTGAATTTTAGAAGAGTTCTTTAGAGTGTAATATTAGTATGGAACTTGCGAAGTCTCGAGTTCGAACCCCGGTCATTACACTACAGTCGAATTCTCACTCCGGAAACTAGCAATTTAGTTAAACCAGAGGGATTATCGAGCATATAATTTCAGTTCTTACTTAAACTAGCGGCACGCTATGGCCGTTTTGACGTTTGTCCGCTCATGAAGTTTCGTAAAAATAAATACTAAGTTTGAAGGAGTAAATTTCTGTTCTTTATTGTCAATTGTGAGGTGCACTGTACTAATTTACGACACAACATGGCATTTATGTTCGAAATTCGAAATTTTAAAAATGAATTAAATATCCAAAAACTATAGATGTGACTCGCATTTGATTTGTTTTCTTTCTATTTTAAATTGACATTTCACATCACTATTTTAACGTGTCAAAATGGCCATCATAGCGTGCCATTTTTTTTTTTTTTTTCGTGCGGAAATCCCTTCGGATACCCCCCCGTGTGCCAGCGGGGGCGGTTATGTCGGGCTTGAACCGACTAAAACCGCACGCCGTCTTGGGTCTACACGTGCCTCTAGTATAACATACTTGTAGAATAAGCCTAAGTGAGATTACGTTTCTTCATATTATTAAAATCAATAATCGATTGAACGATTATATTCGTTTCGAACTTGACATTGGCGTCTTCGTCATTAATAATTTTATAAACATTTATTATATTTTACTTGACACTGGAGAAATTGCGGTGATTTTACTGCAGAAGCCATTACCTATAAGAAGAAGAAGAAGCTTAGAGTAGAGTAAGAGTACTGGAGTCCAGGCTCCATAGTTCAAGCTTTGGATGCTAGTGAAGATGATAATGGCTCTTAAAAGTGAACATCCAGGACGGGACTTGAACCCGCGACCAATCCCTTACAGGGGGAATAATCTGTCCAACTGAGCTACCTAGACACGTCCCAGATATTCGAAATTCTCCGATATATTATGCGTCTCAGGGTGACGCGGACGCTGCACTGGAGCCATCTACCGTAATTCTTATGAACTTACGGAAACATCGATGATATCACAATCATTTTTAAACATTGCTTTTAGATTCAATACATTAATTCAATACAATTTTAAAGAATAATAAATATAATAATATACAAATATTCTACGACATTCTACACAGCGCTTTCTAGACCCAAAGTAAGCATAGTTTAACTAGCTTGTGTTATGGGTTCTAGAATACGGATAAACATACTTATATAGATTTTTTTTTGTAAATACATACATATTAACCATAGAAACACTCAGACCAATGCAAATAGACATATTCATGCATACAAATATTTGCACTGAGCGGGAATCGAACCCCCTGTCGTAGCAATCGAATGCACTACCGCTACGCCACAGAGGCCGTCATATTCTATAATCTGGCCGTCTATAAGACACGTTAGCATACTAGTTACCTTAAAATTTCATTTTACAAGACTTCAGTGAAATCCATTCAACCTATTTGGGTGATTAAGTAACAAACAGAAATGTAAACAAACTCACTAGTACTAATATAAGTTAGGATTCGTAAGCTTGTGATCAATGCGCTATCTTGACTGCAATGTGGGGTAGGGAAGTTGAGAATCACCTTCAGCTGTCTAGTCTCCAACCCTGAAAACAGTACCTAGTAACTCGACTTATTCCCTGGTTATTCATGAGACAATTCTGAATTGGTCGCCATTCGGATGAAAATATAATTCATTAGACATAGTATAGATTACTCCTTAGATGTATATAATAATTCTACTGGTGGTAGAAATTCGATGACACAAATTTGTCACAAAATTCGGCCGGGTGGTAACCACCGTGCACGATTGCGAAAAGCCCTCCATAGTAATCCAATTTTGGTTTGATTGCGTTCAGGTATGCAAGTGCATAGCCGGGCAGGGGGTTTGTGGTAGCGGCACTAGTGGGTGTCACGCGGTGCTGCAACGACAATCCTCTTCTGATGAGGCCGTCAAACTGAGTGCCACCATTGTTAACATGGTACGTGAATGTAATGGTGACCCTCTTTCCTGAGACTTTACCTTCAGCTTACCATCAGGCGAGGTGAAGTAAAATTGACGTGTCCTAAATATAAAAAAAAAAAACTTTAGGCTTTCACGGTCGGCGTTGCATGTAGAATATACTGCTTCCGGGCTGCTTGGGCGTGGTCTATATGAAACTTGTTTTCCAAACGTTTCGTCGATCACTGCGGTCGACATCTTCAGTGGTACACGTCCGGGCGGCGACGAGTGCGTAGAATTCCTGTCGGCGGTGACTCTCCTTAGGTTAGGTTTGCACATGCGCCAACTTTTTGGCCCTCATTCCTGCGACTTTACCATTAGCTTACCATCGGGGGATGTGAAGACATATTGAAGCGACCTTTATTTTTTTTCAATTGCCTGTAGCTTTACCCACTTTTAAGTGGTAAACAAGCATGAAGAATAGCCATCGAAATAAAAATGAAACGACAGGTCATTAAACTGCTGGCCCAAATGTTGGCGCTCAACTTAATTGTCACGCCCAATTAATTTTATTAACTCCTTTATATGATAAGTCACTTTTGCTGTAGTAATTCCGCAGTAAATTCTCTTACAATGAAAAAAAAACATTAAGAACTAAAAATTTTGCACCATCACGAAAACAAAATCCTACTTCCTAATTTCTACTAATATTATAAGACACCTCTGCCTACCCCTTCGGGGATACAGGCGTGAAGTTATGTTATGTTATGTTATGTATATAAGTGCGAATGTGCTGGTAATGGACGCTTACCTAAAAAAGTAGTGAGGAAAGGGAAAGGAAAGTAGCCTATGTGTTATTCCGGAATATAGTCTATCCCTGTACCAAATTTCATCCAGATCCGTTTAGCCGTTTTTGCGTGAAAGAGCATACACATACATACATACATACTCACAAACTTTCGCGTTTATAATATAAAGTAGGATAATCTGGTTTTATCTATATCTACTAACGGCTGACCTATTTACATTTGGTTTGAATGATATATCAAATAATGTTCAGTTGCGTCTGTCTGCTGGTCATTACGTTCACGAGACGAGTGTCGCGCCACTACGTCACTCGTGCGTCATGTCATCCCAATTGGGTGAGAGTTGACGATCGTTATGTAGCTATCTGTACAGAGCCGCTTTCTGACAATATTCAGGAAGTCAAGTATGTACAGATGTACAGTCAACGCCAAAAGTGGCTTAACAAAGTCTAATTTATCAATCACCTTTCGATCGCGATTGAAGCAAATCGTTTCCTATTCGTTGCCAATATTAATAATAAATCATATTTAGACATTTTTATTTATTTATTTATTTAACCAACTTATACTGACAGCTATCCAAACATATAAGTTATAGGTCACATACATTATTTTCTTATTTACCACATGTTATAATAACTATGCATTGTCAAAACTACAGATGTCAAAAATAATAATAATAATTAAACAATGTTAAAAATATCAAAAGTATAAATGTCAGAAATAATAATAATAGATTCATAATAATAATTCACTAATTAATTAAAGTCGTTCCCATTAAAAAATACACGCCAAAATACACAACAACAAAAATAAAACAATAAAAACAAAACACATATATGTCACCACTACTCTACTACCACCAGTATCATTACCCAGTCAACTAGGCAATGGTACTGGAGGTGGTAACACTCTTCAGATAGAGGCTAGCCGTGGCCAGGAATCTCAGTTCCGTGTATGAAAATATATCTACTATCCCATCACTCAGCAGAATATCATTGATGTGGGTTAGTGCAAGGTATAGCGGACTAGTCGCAAGAGCTACAGTAGTATTAGGTACTACAAATAGTGGACGCTGTCGAGGACGTAGGGTGCGTCTGGCCAGTAGTGGTACACTTATTGAGATATACTGCAGGAGTGAGGGATTACATACAGAACCACGGATTAGACGGAAGAAGTATGTGACCGTCATGAATTTCCTCCTAACTTCCAGGCTTTGATAGGAGGGAAAGGGGGCTAGGATAGGAAATAGATTTCTGTGTGTCGCTCGGTATTTTGACACGAGTGAAGCTATGGACAACAGCGACCATAAGCTAACACTTAGCTTTCAGGCGGACTGAATAGGTGGGTACATAATTGCCAGATAAACAGAAATAAGGACACGGTTTCCTTCTTTATGGGGCTTCCATACGATACAATTTAATTTTGCCAATTTGCATCGACACGTACATTGTAGATCAAATCTTCTATCCACACGACACGATTTGATTGATAACCCAGTCAGATTGGAAATGAAATTGGATGGGAGTCCCTTCATAATGCCGGATTATTTAAGCTGGTAGTCAAAAAAAAATCGCTCGAGACCGTCCAACTGACGTGACTATTTTAGGAGAAGCAGCCGTTAAGGTTTCAAGTAATTAAGTATCTTTATTTTTGCTTGCGGAAACCTTCACGGGCTTCACCCCACAGGAGCTAACGGTAAGATGGGTATGTCGGACTTGAACCGACTAAAACCGCACGGTGTCTCTCTTGCGTCAGCCATGTGGTATGGGGAATCTGGTGTGCCCTAGGAAGGATGTCCTGAAACCGGCTCTGGTCACCAGCGCTGGCGACGCCGATGCGTTATTGGGGATCTAATCCCCCCTCCCCGCAATAGAAGCGCGCGCGGGAACCCTGGGCCTGCTTCTGCTAGGGTGACGGCTAGCCCAGCCTCAGAAACTGAATACCCTCTTTTTTCCCTTCGTATACCCCCCCCCCCCCGCCGGCCAACGAGGTGGTTATGTCAAGCTTGAACCGACTAAAACCGCACGCCGTCTTCAGACGCCCAGGTGCAAGGTTGCCCATAGAGCATATCCCTCGCACCCCGACTGACCCTGGGCCATCTCCGGTTTCGAGATGGCCCCCTCTGGTTTGGGAACCACGGTGTCCCCGTCTTGCCCCGGTTTGGGGGAGGGGCGCTAATCGCCCCACCGTCCCGGCCTGCTTCTGCTGCGGTGACAGGCCGCCTCACCTGCCACCCCCAGGCCTGCGCTCATGGAGGACGGAGGTCGTTAAGCGAGTAACTGAGTACCTACAAATAATTGCTCACAGTAATTCTAAATAGAACAGTTCTATAAATAAATAACTATTAGTAATATAGTAAAATATATGAAAAAGTAACAGACTTTCTCCATCTTTGAACATAATAAGAATAAGTAGACACTTTAAATTCAATTGACGGCCTCTGTGGCGTAGCGGTAGTGTATTCGACTGCTACGACAGGGGGCGCGGGTTCGATTCCCGCTCAGTGTAAATATTTGTATGCATGAATATGTCTATTTGCATTGGTCTGGGTGTATCTATGTATAATATGTATGTATTTACAAAAAAAAATTATATAAGTATGTTTATCCGCATTCTGGAACCCATAACACAAGCTAGTTAAACTATGCTTACTTTGGGTCTAGAGAGTGCTGTGTAGAATGTCGTAGAATATTTATTTATTATTTATTTATTTATTTAATTAGATTATTTAAGCAAATTGAATGCTTACTATTCTAATAGGTTTAGACGTAAGGGACTGGTCGCGGCTTTAAGTCCCGTCCTAGATGTTCTCTTTTTCCAATCTAAATACACACTAAAGACACTTTAAACTTAAAAACAGACTTTGTCGATTCAAGGTAGGCTTACTAATAAATATATAATATAATCGGAAGGCAACCAAAATTCAACTCTTTATAACAGGAAGATAGTTAGTTCTAATAGTAAAGATTCAAAAGGATAACTTTCACAAACCAACATACAATGATTACAATTTAATAAAAGCTTATAAAAATCATTACACTATAAACCTATTTGTAGTTCAACTGTGCTACTACGAGTATTATCGTTACCTACTTAATATTTTGAAAATGAAAGCCAATAGGAATTACGTCATGTGATCCCTTCGCCGCAGAAACTAACTTTAATTTTAGAATTTTCCAGAAATGACCACTGAGTCCGGTATTCCGAATTGAACTAAGTCCTATAATGACCAATTCTTAAAAGGACTCATTCCGAAAATGGCTTAAATGTCAAATAATTTTGAGACAAATATGAAAACAAAAAATATTTTTCCTTATCATCATCAGTCATATAAAAGCCTCTTCTTATAAGATGATTGATGAAAAACCTTACAGCAATGGCAAGTCGCATCAACTTAATTTCGACAAACCATAGCCAAGGAGTAATTACCATAGAAATGCCCTTTAAGAATTCGCTCGTTTCGTCTCATCTTTGGTTATCTACGACAAATAACTAAAAAAAGCGTACACTAACCACCTCGGTTTGCGGTGCGTACCTTTTTTTGTCGTGCGGAAATCCCCTCGGATACCCCCCCGCCGGCCAGCGGGGGTGGTTATGTCCTGTTTGTACCGACTAAAACCGCACGCCGTCACGGGTCTTCAGACGCCGGGGTGTAAGGTTGCCCATAAGGCATTTTCCTCACACCCCGGCTGACCCTGGGCCATCTCCGTTTTCGAGATGGCCCCCTCGGGTTTGGGAACCACGGCCCCGTCTTGCCCCAGTTTGGGGGGGGGGGGCATTGCGGTACGTGCGTTTTTTTACCGTGCGGCAATCCCCTCGGATACCCCCCAACGGACAGCGGGGGCACTTATGTCGGGCTTGAACCGACTAAAACCGCACGCCGTCTCGGGTCTTCTGACGTCGGAGCGCAAGATGGCATTGAAATCTAATAATTTTAACGCAATTGATTATGTATTGACTATATTCAGAATAAAAAAGCTGACCCCGCATAACGGAACAAGTCGAGGACAAGAAGAAGATACATATTATCTACCTGGGTTCAATCCCCGGGCCGGACAAAGTGGTATTGATTTTTCCGTTTGAAAGTTTCAGACTTCACTTACAGCTTCTTACCCCCTGCGGGGTAAAGTAACATCGACGTGTGCTATAAGAAAAATATATATATATATCAGATGGTTGGAGCATTCGACTGCTAAGTCAGAGGTCGCGGGCTCGATTCTCGCTTATTGCAAATATGTATATTTGCATTGGTCTGGGTGTTTCTATGTATAATATGTATTTATTTACAAAAAAAATGTATTTAAGTATGTTTATCCGCATTCTAAAACCCATATGACAAGCTTTGCTTAGTTTGGGTCTAGATAGAGCTGTATAATATGTCCTACAATATTTATTTATTTATTATTGCGTCAATCAAATACGTGACAGCTTAAAAGGTTGTCGAAGTGTTAAGTGTACGCTAACCTTAAATATAGGGGAATGATGTAATTGTTATTGACTTAGAACCCACGTTCAAATAAAGAAAATATCACTTAACTAGCTTTTGCCCGCGGCTTCGCCCGCCTGGAATTCTGTTCCGGTTCCCGCTTACCATGAGAACCTATTCCAGGGATAAAAGTAACCTATGTGTTATTCGAGACTGTAATCTATCCCTATACCAAATTTCAGCCAGATTCGTTCAGCCGTTTTTGCGTGAAAAAGTAACAAACATCCATACATCCATACTTTTTTTAAATTTTACGTGAGGAAATCCCTTCGGATACCCCCCGCCGGCCAGCGGGGGTGGTTATGTCGGGCATGAACCGACTAAAACCGCACGGTGTCCTCCCCAAGTGTCCGTTGCCGGGCACCCCGGGTAAGCCCTCGAAAGGATAACCCCAGGCTTACCGACGGACTTTGGCCGCCACCGCGCAAAAATTCACGTTTATAATGTTAGTAGGGTATACTCGTTCACTACAAGAGCCTATATAATAAGCCGAGACGTATATAATATATCGGAGAATGTTGATTAAGTCTCTGGGAAGTGTCTAGGTAGCTCAGTTGGTAAGGGACTCATCCTAGATGTTCTCTTTTCCGATCTTAATCTATAGAGCCTATTAATGTTGTATTTTTATAGCAGTTTATAAACATAACATAACACAACTTCACGCCTGTATCCCCGAAGGGGTAGGCAGAGATGTGTATTACACACCCACGATCCGCCAGTTATATTAAGGTTATATATAGGTCCCAATGTAATAGGGGGCGAGCCTATTGGCATCTACCGGGCAAATTATTAAGCGAGCGATAATTAACATTCATCAATGCACACATAACTGCGAAAAGTCAGAGGTGTGTGCCCGGGGCGACTGGGGATCGAACTCGAGACCTCGTCTCAGCAGTCCGTTACGTACGCCACTGGGCTATCGCCGCTTTTTTCGCTTCAGTTTATTTTAGTACGATTATTTATGGAAGAGAGATTACACGTTCGTCTACGCCCGGGACTACCGACCTCCATGATCGGGGCCTGAGGACGGCAGTTGGCCGACTCGCCGTCCTTACAGAAGCAGGCCGTGGTGGAGGCGTGTCGTGTGTGTCCTACACATGCCTGCCAACATACCGAAGCGGGATAAAACCGGACCCCACCAGGCGAGGCCGCGGTGGCAACCCTGGGGTTATCCTTTCGAGGGCTTACCCAGGGTGGCCGGCAATGGACACTTGGGGAGGACACCGTGTGGTTTTAGTCGGTCCCATTCCGACACGCCCACCCCATCGTCGGCACCGATGGGGTGAAGCCCGAGGTGGTTCCCAAATGTAAAAAAAAAAATGTAATCTGTGGTTAAATCATCATCTTCCGAGCCCATTTATAGAAGCGCCGGTAGCTTAGTGGTTAAGGAGTCGACCCTATGATCGAGAGGTCCCGGGTTCGAATCCTGGCCATTACACTACCGACGTGAACCCACTCCTAACACAAGCAGTTAAGCTTAGCTGGAGGGGTTAGGGGGAATATTAGTAATTTCGGTTGCTAATAATCTTTAAAAAAAAAAAATTGTTAGAGTCTTCTCCCAACTCAATTGGTGTCGACTTTCAGTATCACTACGAAACGACCGAACTCCGATTTTTTCCTTGAACCGACCATCTGATCTCTATAAATCAACAATCCACTGGCTATATAAAAATTATTTAGTCAAACCAGATTGTTTTTGAAATTTACTATTACCTTAGAGCTTATTTTCAAAAATATATAGTATTTTTGAAAATAAGCTCTAAGGTAATAATAGTTCAGCGAAGAAGTGTTGGTAACTCTAAATACACCCTTTAGGTATAGATCCATACCCAGCAGAAGCAGGCCGGGACGGTGGGGCGACTAGCGCCCCTCCCCCAAACCGGGGCAAGACGGGGATACCGTGGTTCCCAAACCCGAGGGGGCCATCTAGAAACCGGAGATGGCCCAGGGTCAGTCGGGGTGCGAGGGATATGCTCTATGGGCAACCTTACACCCCTCGTCTGTAGACCCGAGACGGCGTGCGGTTTTAGTCGGTTCAAGCCCGACATAACCGCCCCCGCTGGCACGCGGGGGGGTATCCGAAGGGATTTCCGCACGATAAAAAAAAAAAAAGGTATAGATCCATACCTCTCATTTTGCAATTGCGTCGCCTGAAGTGGAATGTAGGCATTTCAAGGTCATTTAATATCGTTTAGTGACGTAATAATTAAATTACATCGTTGAGGATCAGCCCAGAACCAAACACTACCATACTATAGTATAAAGATTTAGATCGGAGAAAGAGAACATCTAGAACGGGACTTGAACCCACGACCCGTCCCTTACAGGGGGAAAGCTCTGACCAGCTGAGCTACCTAGACACGTCCCAGATATTCGAAATTCTCCGATATATTATATACGTCTTAAGGCGACGCTGGAGCCATCTACCGTAATTCTTGCGAACTACGGAAACAATGAATAACTTTTCAGTCATTTTTTTTATTTTATTATATAGTATACATAGGAATCCTACTTCCTAGTATCCTACATCCTACTTCTTACCCTACTATCCTACCCTACTGCTTATACACATTAAATTCGTGAAGATGTTTGGATGTTTGTTACTCAATCACGCTCAAACGGCTGAACAGCTATGCTATTCTGTGAAAACGTTTATGTATCTATATAGCTGAATCAGCGGTGAGTATCAAATTGCTTATGGCGAATAAGAGTCTAAATATATCGAGATTATTGAGATTTACTGGTGGTAGAAATTTGATGACACAAATTTGTCACAAAATTCTGCACAACCGGGGCAAGACGGGGACAACGTGGTTCCCAAACCCGAGGGGGCCATCTCGAAACCGGAGATGGCCCAGGGTCAGTCGGGGTGCGAGGGATATACTCTATGGGTAACCTTACACCCCGGCGTCTGTAGACCCGAGACGGCGTGCGGTTTTCGTCGGTTCAAGCCCGATATAACATAAAAAAAAGGTACCACCGTGCACGATTGCGAAAAACCCTCCATAGTAATCCAATTTCGGTTTGATTGCGTTCAGGGGTCAGCAAGTGCATAGCCGGGCAGGGGGATTGTGGTGGGGTGTGTGTTGGGTAACCTCCTCGAGTGTCGCTCCGATTCCGATCCCGCTGCAGTCCGAGGGGAACGGAATCGGAGCGGCCGGTACACCCTGGGCGGCGGTCAATGGCTTCCCCTTCACCCCTTCATAGGGTTGGCATTGATCGTCGGCCAATAACCAACGTGGCGGGAACACATCGCTCTCCGTACTCCTCTGCTTTCAGAGGAGACAGGATGAGCGATGCTGTTAGTGGTGAGATGGCCCAGGGTCAGCCGGGGTGCGAGGGATATGCTCTATGGGTAACCTTACACCCCGGCGTCTGAAGACCCGAGACGGCGTGCGGTTTTAGTCGGTGCAAGTCCGACATAACCGCCCCCGCTGGCCGGCGGGGGGGTATCCGAAGGGATTTCCGCACGATAAAAAAAAAAAAAAAAAAAAAAAAAGGGGGATTGTGGTCGCAGCACTAGTGGGACCGGTGGGTGTCACGCGGGGCTGCGACGACAATCCTCTTCTGATGAGGCCGTCAAGCTGAGTGGCACCATTGTTAACATGGTTATACCACCACAGATCTGGCTAAAATTTAATAAACACAGCGATAGATTATAGTTTGGAATGAAACATAAGTTACTTTATAATCCCCTTATTATTTATTTTATAGCGTGTTTACGGATCTAAACATAACATAACATAACATAAACTCACGCCTATATCCCCGAAGGGGTAGGCAGAGGCGCTAGCACCCACATTTCGCCAGTTTATGTTTAGGTCCCAATGTAATAGGTGGAAAGCCTATTGCCATTAACCGGGCACTTATAAACCTGCGATAAATACACACCTAACTTCGAAAAGCATCGAAAAGTCATAGGTGTGTGCCATGGTAATACCTGGGATCGAACCCGAGACCTCGTCTCAGCAGTCCTTTACCCATACCACTAGGCTACCGCGGCTTTTTTTATCTAAATCTAAAACTTATCTATAATAATACATTTTTTTATTGTCTGGGGCGGAAATGTTCTCGAATGGCGACCGCGTACCGTACGACGTACCGTGGGCTGGCCCCCTACAAGGTGGACCGACGATCTAGTCAAGGTCGCGGGAAGCCGCTGGATGCGGGCAGCGCAGGACCGATCGGTGTGGAGATCCTTGGGGGAGGCCTATGCCCAGCAGTAGGCGTCGTTTGGCTGACATGATGATTGTCTTATAGAACATGTACAAAACATTTCCCTGTGTCGTGGGGTCTAGTCTCCTGCAATGCTTTACGACAATAGAAAGAACATCATAAGATAACTAGGAATTCAGTGCAGAGTGCGACTGAAATAAATTGAGCTGAGCGAGCAGGACTCTTACTTGATAATACTTGATAATACTTCTGCGTAAATAGTAACACCAACAATTCAACATAGTTCGGGTACTTTGAAATAACTTTCACTTCAAACTTCAAGACAACAACCATCTTTAGTCTCCCCGTGACCATGGCTGCTGAAAAGCAACCGAAACGTCGGGTTCAATGTAAAATATAAAATAACATCAAATAAACCGCGATAGAATCCGTTAAAAATAGTTTTATTTCAATGTGTAACATTCGCGTAAACTTCCGACATTATCATGTAAAAAAAAACATAGTTTAACGTTTCTTCGTTGTTGGTTTTGGAGCGTTAAGCTAAGTAAGTGCTTCAGAATATATGGAAATTGAACTTTTATAAGACTGGAGTGCTAGAACAAAGGGGTTTGGGAGCTGGAGCAGTGAAGAAAAAATCGTCGCGTCGCCATTGATAAACGGGTGTCTTTCACAGATAAGAAATTCTTTCATAAAAATATAAAGTACCAAACCGCGGACTCGGCAAAGAAGTAGGTAGGTAGGAACTTTGCTTTGACTAGGGGTAGCAAAGTTTTTGAAGGCACAGGCTGATTTAAAATATTTTTTACTAAAGATTTAGGTAGAGGTATTTGGTTTATGAAATTAAAAACAAATGGCTTCCAATTTGACTTCACGGGAATAATTACTCATATTCTAGGTTTCACTTTTTTTTTTTTATATTAGTGGTATAAAAAAAAAAGTCACCGCGGCCTATGGACGTGTGCAACACCAGTGGCGTCACACTCGCGCTGCCGACCCTTTAAAGGAAAGGGGATGGGAAAGGAGTTTGGGAGGGGATGGGAAAGGTGTTTGGGCTCCGGCACATGTAATACATGTAACTAACCCCCCAAAAAATTATATGTTTGAGAGTTTTACACATGACGACAATGATTTGATGGTGTGTTATTTATTACACATTCCTCCTTGACAAATCACTACATATTATAAAACAAAGTCCTTCGCCGCGTCTAAAACTACTGCACCGATTTTCATTCTGTTTTCATAAATGGATAGAGTGGTTCTCGAGGAAGGTTTTGTCAAGTTTTGTAAACATTGGCTGAAATATAATTACCTATATTTATTGGAGGTGTCGAAAAAAATAAGCCGTCTGGGAGCTTCAACGAAAACGCTGCCTAAACCCTTTGAGATATAACAAAATGATGTATGGTGGAATTGTGTATCTTATATAGGTTGTGGTGGTGGAATAGGGTCCCATGGGTAGCGGGAACGGGATCAGAAGTCCACGCGGGTGAAGCTGCGGGCAACAGCTAGTGCAAAATAACAGACAGACAGACGGGTATGCGGAAGGCGGAGAATTGTGTTCCATGGCGCGAGGAAAATGCCTTGTGGGTCCACATCTGAAGACCCGAGACGGCGTGCGGTTTCAGTCGGTTCGAATCCGGGGGCGGGGGGGTCCGGTGGGATTTCCGCACGAAAAAAAAGGGTGCCATTGTGCACTTTGGGAGATTTATATAGAATGCAGTGGACTGCAATAGGCTGATTGTAAGATTGACTGCAATAGGCTGATTGTAAGATTGACTGCAATAGGCTGATTGTAAGATTGATTGGAATGCAAAATAAGTTAGTAGGCAATAATATCTTTCTCTTACGATCAGTAACACGAAGAGAGCTATTTGCAAAGACTTTTAAGTGTACAATATAGTCCATTGAAAACTTACATTTGGGGTTGCGTTTTTTAGAGGACGCAATTTTATTTTTTTGATGTGTAGGGGGGGTCAGTGTAAAGCTAAAACCAAGTTTGTGGGGTCGCCACCCCTATCCCGCGGCCGCCATCTTGAAAATAGTGGTTGAAATGGGTTTTACAATATATATCTTAAATTATTTATCTGATAAAAAAAAATTAAACATTTTTTGTTGCAAATTAAATTCTCTACAACTTTGGTCCATTAACTTTTTGTCGTAGAACTATAAATAAAAAGTTGTAGGCGAAAATGTTCAGAAACTTTTTTTATCTCTTTATACGGTGGTAATAAAGATGATAATTCTCTTGACAGCCTAAGATACAAACAATTCGCCAAGGCAGTCACAAAAAATACATTTAACTTATCTTTAATTCCTCCAACACAAGACACAGCTCACTTTCATACTTTCCGAATCTACCATCAGGTCCAGTCGTGGCTTGGTAAAAATAATGATCCTGAAGACTGGGGCTGGAAAAAAATGTGGAAATTTTTTGATGCCAGTGCAGAGCTCTAAACCTCCAGCACCCCCTGATCTTCTGAAATTGATCTTTTGCAAATGCAAAGGAAACTGTGGAGCGATGTGTGGATGTCGAAAAGCAGAGCTGAAATGCTCTGCAGTGTGCTTCCATTGTTCTGGAGAGAATTAATAAATGAAAATGACTTTGATGATGAACCGCCGACATTAACACCCCTTCCTTCTCCAGTTCTCCCACTGATTTTTAATTCAGAAAGCCGATCAGATGCTGAGCCGCCGCCTTGTCCATCGAAAAGACTGAGGAGGGAGTAGTTCAAATTTAGAAAATCACCGTGGATTATGCCTATTGGGGATACCACGTAAAAAAAACGCGCCTCCAGACTCTACCTTGTGGGTGGTGGGGAAAAGAATCAATAATTAATTATCAATAATATTGCAAAATTAATCATTAAAAAAATTATAATAACAAAAAAAAAGTTACTGAACCAAAGTTGTAGAGAATTTAATTTGCAACAAAAAATGTTAAGTAATATTTTTTATCAGATAAATAGTTTAAGAGATATATCTCTTGGTTGAGGTTGAAATGGTTTTAACGATATATCGTTAAAACCATTTCAACCCCTATTTTCAAGATGGCGGCCGTGGGACAATGGTGGCGACCCCACAAACTTGGTTTTAGCTTTACACTGACCCCCTACACATCAAAAAAATAAAATAGCGTCTTCTAAAAAACGCAAGGTTAGGCCTAAAAATGTAACATTTCAATGGACTAATACTCGTGTCTACTACGAGCCAGAACACGGTTTTTAAATTTTTCATTTATTTTTTTACTTCTTTCTATTTACCATGTTTTTTTTTTTTAATCATATAAATACATGTTTTATCTTATAATCTAGTACAGCGGTTTGACTGTGGGATCAGGAAGTATTTTTTTTTCTTTTTTTTTATAGTTACCGAAATTACTAATATTCCTCCTAACCCCTCCAGCTAAGCTTAATTGCTCGTGTTTATTTATTTATTTGAAAACCAACGGCGATACAAATGTAAATCTAGACAGTATGTACCTTAAAAGTATGGCTAATAACAGGCTTTCCTTAGTATTACATGTTATAGGCAATTCGGTTGGTGAACAGACACTAAAAACATTGAATTAATCGTTCTGAGTTTAGCTTATCACTGCTCGCTTTACAAACAAGTTATTGAAGATAATAGTTGCTTAGGAAGTAAATAATAAATACAAATACAGTTGTTTATTTAAGACTAGTCAGAAGTTGTCATGATCATGAGATCGAAGCTTCTCTCAAAGCACTCAATAGTTTGAGTCTAAACATTTTCTTAGAGCATGAGAATAGGTCGATATCGCCAAAAATAGTATTATGAGTCCGAGCAATGCGTGTAAGTACAGTATTTTGGGAACAGTTTGTAGAATGCCGAGGCACGTGTAACATGGGTGTATGTCGAGTACGTCTAGCGGGAGCATTAAATGTGATTTGCTCTACTAAGTCAGGAGAATCTAGGCGTCCATTCAATATATCGTATAGCAGGCACATATCTAAAATTTTGCGTCGATCTTCAAGGGGTAATATTCCATGAGTAACACAGGCACAGATTACTAAATAGTTATGACACAGGCTTGTTGGTATGTCTTGTTGGTATGTGTTAGGAGTGGGTTCACGTCGATAGTGTAATAGCCAGGATTCGAACCTACGACCTCTCGATCGTAGGGTCGACTCCTTAACCACTTAGCCACCGACGCTTTTATAATGTATAGAAGCGTAATTAGTAATTGTGGCAAGGTGTTCAGGAGATGTTTTTTTTCTAATGCCTATTGGTAAGCTATTCAGTAGGTGAGGAATTCTTTTGGTAAGCGTCTTATCTCCATTTATCAACACTCATTATTAACTAGGTGCCTAGTACTATTTCGTAGTTTATGACATTTTCACGTATTTTTAGCACCCTACGCAAAAACCACGGGGTGTTATCAGTTCGACGTGTCTGTGTGTGTGCCTGTCCGTGGCATTGTAGCTCCTGAACAGATGAACCGATTTTAATGTGGATTTTTGGGTTGAAAGTCGATATGATCGAGATGGTTCGGTTCGTAACTATAATTAAATTTATGTAGGGTTTATTTCAGTTTTTAAATTAATGTTTTTATTTTTATTCTTTTTATCTATTTTTATCATGACGTACCCCTCTCCCCACCCCCGATATATGTGACACAATTCTTTTCATAAACTGTTTAGTATTACCTATACATAGAAATCTTCAGCTATTTGTAATAACTAAATAAATAAAAAATGATATTTCACGACATTCTACACTGCGCTTTCTAGACCCAAAGTAAGCAGAGTTTAACAAGCTTGTGTTATGGGTACTATAATGCGGATAATCATGCTTATATACTTCTTTTTTTGCAAATACATACATATTATCCATAGAAACACCCAAATAGACATATTCATGCATACAAATATTTGAACTGAGCGGGAATCGAACCCGCGCCTCCTTTCGTAGCAGTCGATGGCACTACAATAATACATATATGCATAGCTACAATCATAAATTCACAGAATCCCTCTCCATGTTTCCTTTGCAACAGAAATAAAAATATCAAGGGTATTTGAACAGTTATAATAAGAGGAATAACAATAGAAAAATAAGCGTGTTTTCATTTCAATGGCTTCATACAATGAGAACGATTTAATACGAGGGTCAAACTGAAAGTTCTTAGAACTGGCCACTTATAAACAATATAATAAAAAAATAATTCTAAAATTTGAAAATAGAACTCTTTGCCAATATTACTGAGTATATATTTCATTCATTTATCATTTGTTTTACGATTTGGCGGCAAATTGAAAATTGTCTGTGTCACGTTAACATGAATTTAACACGAGAAAATTTTCGTGCAATGATTTTTTATGACTTTCGATGTCATTTAAGTCAACAAGAAAGTTATGATAGACTACGATTGGCCTTTCACGATGAAGCCCCATCTCGTGCGACTGTTTACAACTGGTTTAATGAGTTTAAACGTGGTCGCACTAATCTCACTGATGATTTACGTGAGGGACGGCCTTCTACGGCGACGACTGAAAATAACATGTGTTGTGCGGCGTATGATAGAGACTGACAAAAGAGTGACCTATCAGTAGATTCGGACAAGCTTAGGCATCGGTATGAGTCAAGTGCACAAAATCCTCCACGAACATTTAGCGGTCAGGAAGCTTTGCGCCCGGTGGATACCTCATAATTTGACTGAGGCTCAAAAACTCCATCGTGTGGATTGGTGCCGTAAAATGATTGAAAGATTTAACGGAGGTGACTCTAATGCTGTGTTCGACATACTAACAGGTGACGAAAGCTGGATTTACTGTTATGATCCTGAAACCAAAAGACAATCTGCTCAGTGGGTGTTTCCTTTCGAGGAGTTGCCAACTAAAGTGAAGAGAGATCGAAGTGCGGGAAAAAAAATGGTGGCCTCGTTCTTTGGAAGGATAGGTCATTTCGTAACAATTGTGTTAGAGGATCAAAAAACAGTTTCTGCAGAATGGTACACTACCAATTGTTTGCCACTTGTCTTGGAAAAAGTTCGAGAGAAACGACCTCGCAGTAGGATCCTCCTTCACCACGACAACGCCTCGTCGCACACCGCCAAGCGAACGATCGACTATTTGGCGACATCAAACGTTGAATTACTGGGTCACCCGCCGTATAGCCCCGACCTCGCGCCTTGTGATTTTTATTTATTTCCAAAAATTAAAGAAAAACTTAAAGGAAAGCGGTTTATGAATGCTGAAGAAGCGGTGGCTGCGTATCGCGATGCCATTGAAGAGACCCCTAAGGACGAGTGGGCAAAGTGCTTTTCCCAGTGGTTCCATCGCATTCAGCGGTGTATTGACGTGAATGGACAATATTTTGAAAAGATATAATAAAACTAATAACTGGCTAATGTAATCAGTTTTTGATTTTCTAAGAACTTTCAGTTTGACCCTCGTATTATTGAAGTTTCGATGTAACTAGGTTATGTAGTACCTTTTTTTTCTCCTCGGATACCCCCCCGCCAAACAGCGGGGCGGTTACGTCGGGCTTGCACCGACTAAAACCGCACGCCGTCTCGGGTCTTAAGACGCCGGGGTGTAAGGTTACCCATAGAGCATATCCCTCGCACCCCGACTGAACCTGGGCCATCTCCGGTTTCGAGATGGCCCCCTTACTTGCTCTCCACTGTGCCATCTGCTAATCAGAGGGACACGTGGAAAGCTTCCGAACAGCCCTCAACAGGGCCGTCCTCGCCTCGGTCGGAGTTGGCCGTAGGCGGTAGCCTCTCTCCCACCCTAGGAGAGAGGCGCTGCCGTCTCCGTTGCCCAGGGTGCACCGCGTGGAGGTCCCCAACCAAGCACCCCAGGTTATGTAGTACCTACCTACCTATTTATTGTACGACTAGCTGTTGACCGCGACTTCGTCCGCGTTAAATTCGGAATTGATCAAGGTATGTTTACTTCTGCAGTTTTGAACCCAACATGTATTAGGTAACCTATTTCATCGTTATATTTTCAATCATTTATCATGAAGAAATAGAGGTTTATATAAAACATCGAAGTTAATTCTACCCGGTTCCGTAATATAATAGCGTGATGAATTTTATTACCAACGGTCGAGTCTCTAATCAACTATCTTTTACACGTAGGTAACTCTGTAGTTTCGAGATTTCATATTTTACTGCTCATCACCTTTTAGCTATAGCGTGATGATTTATAGTTCGAAAGTTGACCATGTCCAAGTTCGAGTGTCGTGATGATCTACTTTTGTGATAATAAAAGAATAATCAATAAGAGATTTGGTCCCATGACACTTATAATAGCGTGATGAAATATAGCGCAATTTATGCCCATACCCTAGAATAAAGTTCATGCAAAATTTCCTTTGAATCTGTTCAGCTGTTTTCAAGTGATGCTCGGACATCGATAATAAAAGCAGTAAAACAGATAAAAATTCTAAGAATCTCATTTTTTGCATCAGTATTGTTCCTAGAACCCATAGCAATAATTTTTTTGACCAAATATTCAATGTACAGTTTTCACATCTTTACGATTGAAATAAAACTATTTTTAACGGATTCTTTCGCGATTACTTTTGAATGTTATTTTATATTTTCCATTGATCCCGACGTTTCGGTTGCCATGGTCACGGGAAGACTAAAGATGGTTGTTGTCTTGTAGTTTGAAGTGTAAGTTATCTCAAAGTACCCGAACTATGCTGAATTGTTGGTGTTACTATTGAGCTCACAGTTTCATGAAGTCTTGTTGTATTTTGATTTTTCTTGGAATTAATTAAGTGAATGACTCCCAAGCTGGTGGTACATTCCAACCATCTTCTCTATTTTATTTCTTTAGATTGGAAAAAGAGAATTACATTGCCCTCCGCGCGGGCATCAGCCAGTATTTATATAAATAAAATTTTAAATCGTTCTCATGAAGACGGTGCAGGCTTTGAGCAATGACTTCTATCTATACTGGACAAGCAGTTCAGAACAAAAGGTGTGTCACACTACAGGGGTGAGGCGGAAACGGGGGAGGGGTATGGAACACCGCACCATAGATTCATAATTTTGGCGCCCTTGCACTAATTTACAGAATAATTTTAATATACTCTGTGGCTATAAACAGCAACGAAAAGTGGCGCAAAAGTTATGCATAAGATAAGATAATTTATTTTCATATATATGTATGATACAAAATACCACCTTACAACTAGTTACTTTACTTATCATTATCACTTAAAAACAAGCAGTACACAGTTTAGTTTAATATATAATGTATAGTAGCGTCCAAAAATCTATACCAATTTTTTTGTTTCGAAAAGCTAGTCTAGTATACAAAGAAATCATTGGCTTTGGAATGTTTATTTATATTGTGTTTTGGCGGGTAAGGGGGTGCTTGTTTGGGGACCTCCACGCGGTGCACCCTGGGCAACGGAGACAGCAGCGCCTCTCTCCTAGGGCGGGAGAGACGCTGCCGCCTACGGCCAACTCCGACCGAGGCGAGGACGGCCCAGTTGAGGGCTGTTCGGAAGCATTCCACGTGTCCCTCTGATTAGCAGATGGCACAGTGGAGAGCAAGTAAGGGGGCCATCTCGAAACCGGAGATGGCCCAGGGTCAGTCGGGGTGCGAGGGATATGCTCTATGGGTAACCTTACACCTTAAGTCTTAAGACCCGAGACGGCGTGCGGTTTTAGTCGGTTCAAGCCCGACATAACCGCCCACGCTGGCCGACGGGGGGTATCCGAAGGGATTTCCGCACGAAAAAATAAAAAGGTACCCATAGACATAGATGAATGATTTTGATCTGTTGTATTTTGAAGTTTGCCCAGCGAAGTGAATCTGTTCTCTGAGCTGTTCTCTATCTGGTAATGGACATATGTATGGAACTTTAAAAAGCGTTCGGTTCGTCTCCATCTCAGTATTAAACCCGGTTGTATTCGAGGCTTATTATAATATTTCCCACTTCCATCAGCATCCTCGATAATGGGACCGTTAGTGTGGTTATCATCAGTTACGATGGCAACCAGCATTCCTTGGGTTTTCGTCTCTTACCGTTCCCCGGCAAAAGCGGCAGGACCCATTTATTCCCGACGTAGCCATTCCATTGCTGCAAAACGTAGCCGCACCGGCGGAGGCGACTCTCCTGCAGTTTGTCTGTAATGTAACACAAATCAAAAGAATCCTGATGACCTTTGCTATTCAAGTTGTCTTAAGGGCTCTACCAAGATCTTCGGGGCCAAAACCAACCTCACCTGCACTCCGGTACACCTGCTGATCGACGGACGAGGCTCTGACGCAGGCTTTCTTCTGGGAGTTTTGACGTCAGAAGGCAGTCGCAGATGCTATATCTGGGTGACTGAGCCTTGTTCGGTATGTTTTACGACGTTTTCTAAAAATGAAACCCAGCTAGAACGATTAATTGCAGCCGAAACTCCAGTATATCTTTATTTCATGAAATTCTTTATCATACATTTCATGAAAATCGTGGCGCCGTTCATATATCGTGTATATGGCGTAGCGGTAGTGCATTCGACTGCTACGACAAGGGGCGCAGGTTTGCTTCCCGCTCAGTGCAAATATTTGTATGCATGAATATGTCTATTTGCATTGGTCTGGGTGTTTCTATGTATAATATGAATGTGTTTAAAAAAAACAACAAAATATATAAGTATGTTTATCCACATTCTGGAACCCATAACACAAGCTAGATAAGGGTCTAGATAGCGCTGTGTAGAACGTCGTAGATTTTGTTAAATATTTATATATATATATATATATATATATATCATGGAGCAATATAAGCAAGTGGTTTTATTGGCTTTGACCCCTCTAAACACTCAGCGGTGTCTACACTATCACCATGGCAAATTTGGTCAAGATCGGTTTTGTGGTTCCGAAGGAGTACAGTCTCAACCAAACGGCTTAGCCACGTATAAGAGGTTGTATTGTATGTTTGGTTATACATACAAGAATTGCCCGTTTAAAGGTATTATTTAAGCGAAACAAATGGAGGTGGAAAATAAGCAAACCCCGGACTCCAGTGAAAGTCACGAATGCAATCAGTACAACGCTAAGATGTTGCCGCTGCTATTTAAAGCGTAATGTGGGTAGAACAAATTCGTTCTCTTGTTCCAGGACACACACTACGAATGGAGTGAAACTGACATCCTATCCCACGGCTTCAGCGGCCTAAGCCTCCATCGAGCGGACAGCCTAACTCAACGACCTCTAGGAGCCCTAAAACGCACCGGCTCCAAAGGCAGTGCGTACAGCCTCCGCAGCATACGAAAAGAGAAACCTATGCAAGATAGGCCACCGGCGATTCCAGATGCTGGCTTTGGCACATTGGAGATAAAGTTGGCTTACGATAACGCCACTTCATCTTTAGCTGTGACGGTCTTGAGGGCTAGAGGGCTCATTGGTATGGACATGACTGGGTTATCTGATCCGTTTTGTAGGCTAGAAGTTCTACCAAAAGGTAAGTTTTATTATTAGCCACGTACTGACAGAGTAAGCAGCCTCGCGAGGTAGTCGTTAGTCTCGGACCGAGGTACGCTCGAGTGAGGCAGTGCGTACGTTTGCTTTGGGTGAGGCACGATCTGATTGACCAAGGATTTGCCTCTTGCAGCTGCCTCGCGAGGCTGCTTGCGCAATCAGCACGTGACTTCTTGATTTATTAGTTTAAGGATTAAAATTCCACGCGAGCGGAGCTTAAGGCATCAGTCGGTATTTCTTGTATATTCTAAACAGCTGTGGCCTACGGTTTCACCCACTGTACTCGGTTCTTGCGCCTGCCTACATCTTCCTGTTCTATATTTCTTACTGCTCGGCTCCTACGAGTTGTAGCGTGATTTCACATGCCTATAATCTTCCCCAAGAACTAGGTTATTATGTAAATGCAAAAATAACTTTTCAAATCGCATCGGCAGTTCCAGAAATGAGAGCGTTTTAACAAAGATCAGTTTAGTATTGTTATACTTTTTTTTTCGTGCGGAAATCCCCTCGGTTCCCTCCCCCCCCCCCTCCGCCGGCCAGCAGCGGGGCGGTTATGTCGGGCTTGAACCGACTAAAATTGCACGCCGTCTTGGGTCTACAGACGCCGGGGTTTAAGGTTGCCCATAGAGCATATCCCTCGCAGTATTGTTATACCTTTTTTTTTTTTTTTTTTTTTTTCGTGCGGAAATCCCCTCGGATACCCCCCCGCCGGCCAGCGGGGGCGGTTATGTCGGGCTTGAACCGACTAAAACCGCACGCCGTCTCGGGTCTGCAGACGCCGGGGTGTAAGGTTGCCCATAGAGCATATCCCTCGCACCCCGACTGACCCTGGGCCATCTCCGGTTTCGAGATGGCCCCCTCGGAGTATTGTTATACCTAAATAAAATAAAGGTGTAAAAATATGCACAATTATAAACAAAAGAAACTGCTAAACAGTATCTGGTATAAATCTTACAATTAAACACAGAAATATGTCAGAAATAAATGAATAATATTCAAGAATTTTTATAACACTCAAAGGAAAATTTTTTGAATACATGTTCATTTTATTGAAAGGTTTTATGTGTAGCCAAAGTGCTCTGTAAATTGAATTGTGAAGCCACTTAACAGCATAAAAAATTGATAATATTATAAACATAAACATTTCACCCACAACGAATTTTTCAAACCAGGCACCACTCTATATATTAAAGGTGCTCTTAATGAAATTTTGTGAATACTATCTTAATTAAGATAGGAAAGTTTATGACCCGATAGTTCAAAGAACGAAAAAGGCTTTAACAGCAGATGTAGGCCCAAGCGGCGATAGCCCAGTGGCGTATGTAATGGATAGCCGAGCCGAGGTCTCGAGTTCGATTCGCAGTCGCTTCCGGCACACACCTCTGACTTTTCGTAGTTATGTGTGTATTAAAAAAAAAAAAATTTCGCTCGCTTAGTAATGTGCCCGGTAGATGGCAATAGGCTCGCCCCCTATTACATTGGGACCTAAACATAACTGGCGAATCGTGGGTGTGCAATACACCTCTGCCTACACCGTCGGGGATACAGGCGTGAAGTTATGTTTATGTAGGCCCAAGAAAAGATGATAGAATGCGTGTAAAAGGATATGGCAAGTAAGGAAGTTACTGAAGAGATGACATCTGTCAGGAATGTATGGAGGAGAATTTCATATATATTTTTACTTTTACTTTTTACTTTTATATAATATATATATTTTTTTAATATATTAAAGGTGCTCTTAATGAAATTTTGTGAATTCTATCTTAATTAAGATAGGAAAGTTTATGACCGGATAGTTCCAAGGACGAAAAGGGCTTTAAAAGCAAAAATAGGCCCAAGAAAAATAGATGGAATGTGTGTTTAAGGATATGGCAAGGAAGGAAGTGACTGAGGAGTTTACATCTGTCAGGAATGTATGGAGGAGAATGTTATGTCGTGTTGACCCCAAATAATTGAGACAAGGGTTGTTGTAAATATTTTTAATAGACGATCGTCAGCCTGGCATAGGTATACTATGAATTTAAAAATATTTGCCCGCACATCACTGGAGAACGGATCGGCCAAAAATGGCAAAACTTCATGTGTACCCAAGCCCCTCAGGCCACGTCCCTGAAAAGAATTACAATACAGAGTGAATTTTCAAGTGGGCGTAGTCAACCATTTTACTCACATAAAAAAAACATGCTGTATGTTTCTACAGCATGTGTTTTTTGTCTAAAATCATCGGGTTCGTTTCCTGGATAGGAATATTGATTTTTCAAAAGTTCAATTAATGATGCTGTTGTAGTTTTCATCGAATTCGGGCTCGAGAACCCTTTTTGCACTTTTCGCTATTTCTTATATTTTCAGACTTAGCCATCCACGTCCACTTGCAAAATTCACCCTATAAAGTCAACACTGTACACAACCCAAAGCCAATTCCGTCGATGAGACTTTAATTTGCTCTTCAGCACGACTTCGCCGCAATGGGTGTGTACTTTGGGGGGTGAGCTGGTATGTGGATGTCGGCGCGTTGATGGTCTTAAGCGGAACACTTATTATGGGCAGCCTCGAAGAGTACTTGAATTTTCCAGAATTAAAGAGAGATTTTTTCATGTATCTTCATTTATTCCTTGTGAAGAGGAGAGAGCACTTCTCGCTTGACTTTCTAATTGCCGACTGAGGTGTCGAGTCAATTTACAGCGGTTTTTTATACTCTTAGTCCAATTAATTCGAATTTTCTAATTGGCCGATCGAACTCTCGCGGCTCGTTAGTGACACCGCGAAAAGTCGTTAAGCCGCTTAACGACTTTTCGCGGATATACCCTAATGGTCGATCGGTCAATCTTACAATTATGTGTTTATTTTCTATTTACAATGGTTTATATACCGTTTTATGTATTCTAATAGGTAGTAGAAATAAGGTGACACGAAATAAGATACAATTTACACTTATAGATCGGTAAACAATGACGATTTCTTCGTCGCAAACTTATAACTATTATACACGATTATTCCTACAGTTTTTTGTTAAATCAGTTTAATTATATACACTATTACTTATGTACTAACAAAATAAGCTTATATACTAGTTGTTCTGCACATTCTCCCCCCGTGAGACGCAGTCACACTTCTTCGCGTGCAGAACTCGTGTCTTCGGTCAGCAGGACGATCAGCTTCCTCACCGGCCGGCGCAGCACTCCTCACTTGGTCTGGATGTCCACGGTGCGTGTCACGTTGTCAGGCCTGGGGTACGTTGCGATGACTCGTCCTCGGATCCAGAGGTTGCGGGGTGCGTTGGGGTCCACCAGTAAGACCAAGTCATGTAGGCTTACTGGGGGTCCTCGTCCGTGCGGCATGCGTCGGTGCTGGAGCTCCGGCAGGTACTCGCGGAGCCACCTGGTCCAGAAGAGGTCGGCCAGGCGCTGTGCCGCTCTCCAGCTGGATCTCGATGCGGCGTCCTTTTCAATGAAGACGCCCGGCTGCTGTACTCCACCGGGTCCTCCCAGCAGAAAGTGGTTGGGAGTTAGGGCTTCAGGGTCCTCCGGGTTCACTGACACATGCGTCAGTGGGCGACTGTTGACGGTGTACTCTACTTCGGCAAGCAGAGTAGATAGAACTTCCTCGGAGGGCCGTCGCTCGTGCAGTGTGGCGGTGAGTGCTGTCTTTACTGAGCGCACCATCCTCTCCCAGGCTCCCCCCATGAAAGGAGCGCCGGGTGGAATGAACCGCCACGATGTCTTCTTCTTGGCTGCTTCTTGCGAAGTTGCTTCGTCGATGGCTCGTCGCAGCTCGCGGTCGGCTCCCTTCAGGTTGGTCCCATTGTCAGACCAGATTTCTTCAGGACATCCTCTTCTTGCCATCATGCGTCGGAGAGCGGAGATAGCGGAGTCGGTGCTTAACGAGTTTGCTATCTCGAGATGTATGGCACGTGTTGTGAGACACGTGAATATCGCGACGTACCTCTTCTGATTGGTACGTCCGACTGTCACTGTGAGTGGGCCGAAGTAGTCAACCCCTGTGTGTGTGAAGGGTCGCTTGTGATGAGCCAGGCGACACTCAGGTAGATCACCGGTCCTCGGGTATGGCGGCGCTTGAGTCTTGATGCGGCAATGTAGACACTGTCGTAGTAGTGAGCGTGTTACCGGGCGTAGGCGTACAACCCAGTATTGCTGTTTGCACTCGTTGATAGTGGCTTCAACTCCCGAGTGATGCAACTTCTTGTGGGTGTGTTGAATCCACAGCTTGACCGTAGGGTGATCTCCGTCTAATATCACAGGCGTCTTGATGTCGTCGGATACGTCTCGAACGGCTTGTATGCGGCTTCTCAAGTGCAGCACTCCGTTGACAGATACGGTGCTTAATTGATGAAGGCGACTTTCTTTCGGAATCACTCTTCCTCGTTGCAGATCTTCAATTTCGCTGCTGAAGGAGTCTTCTTGTGATGCTCGCATGAGGAGGTCTTCGGCTGACCGTAGGAGCTCGGCGGTGATAGGTATGTACTTCCTATCGGCGCTTAAAGTCCTTTTCAGTACGGAAGGTGATGCTGTATTCTTCTGTGGTGCCTTCTTCCAGTCTGGATCTGCCTTAGAGTTTTTCTTAGTCCGTTTGTAGTTGACTCGTTCCGATTTTCGTCTGCACAATTGAATGAACTGTAAGAATCGAGCTGTAGCGTAACGTAGTCGGTCCCAGTTAGAGAATCGGGTGACTACCGGCAGGGCTTCAGATAATTTTTCTTTCTTCTTGGTACTTATAGTGTGTACCCTTTCTTCTATATCTTCGGACTTGTCTTGTCGTGATGTATCTCGTGGCCATGATTCTTCTGATGAGTAGAGGAAGTCAGGGCCTCTGTACCAGCGATGCTTCTGGCTGAAGTCCGTAGGTACGTCTCGGGTGGCGTCGTCTGCCACGTTCATCTTCGTGGGGACCCATCGCCATTCGTTCACTGTTGAGCTATCTTCTATTGCAGCTAGTCGGTGAGCTACGTAGGGCTTGTATGAACGCGAACCTGTCTTGATCCATGTGAGTACCGTTCTGCTATCCGTCCAGAAGGTCTTCGAGTCAGGTTTTCTCTCGTGCTCTTCTATGACGGTCTCGGCGAGTCTGGTGCCCATCACGGCGGCTTGAAGCTCCAATCGAGGTATTGATGTGAGCTTCAACGGTGCTACCTTCGCCTTTGCAACGATGAGCGATATGTTGACTGCCCCGTTCATGTCTTCGGTTCTCCAAAACAGTACTGCTGAGTAGGCTGACTCGCTGGCGTCCGTGAAGATGTGAAGCTGGAGGGACTGTAGTGTAGGTATCTTCTAGGTATGGAGATGTTGGGGTGTGTGTTGGGTAACCTCCTCGAGTATCGCTCCGATTCCGATCCCGCTGCAGTCCGGGGGGAACGGAATCGGAGCGGCCGGTACACCCTGGGCGGCGGTCAATGGCTTCCCCTTCACCCCTTCATAGGGTTGGCATTGATCGTCGGCCAATACCCAACGCGGCGGGAACACGCATCGCTCTCCGTACTCATCTGCGTTCAGAGGAGACAGGATGAGCGATGCTGTTAGTGGTGAGATGGCCCAGGGTCAGCCGGGGTGCGAGGGATATGCTCTATGGGTAACCTTACACCCCGGCGTCTGAAGACCCGAGACGGCGTGCGGTTTTAGTCGGTGCAAGCCCGACATAACCGCCCCCGCTGGCCAGCGGGGGGGTATCCGAAGGGATTTCCGCACGATAAAAAAAAAAAAAAAAAAAAAAAAGGTATGGAGATGTTGGCTAGATTCTTCAGGTGTTCTATCCAGTCCTCCCATTTCACTGCTATGTCTTCATTGACCTCTTCATCCCACTGTGTGCCGTGTCTCCAAATTTCTTGAAGCAGCTGCTTGGCCCGGATGGTGACTGGTGAGGCGAAGCCTAGCGGATCGAATAGAGACATAACGATCCGAAGAGCTTCCCTCTTGGTGGGTGTCTTCTTGTCGCAGAGTGCCGTCGGGATGCGAGTGAGATTGAGGTTGAAGGTGAGTTCATCGGTGCCCGGCTTCCAGATCAAGCCTAGTACTCGTTCAGTTTGTTCTTCGTTCTTGTACAGCTCCGTGTCAGTGTCTTCTTGTGTGACACCGAGGGCTTCCAGCAGTTGAGGTGAGTTAGATTTCCATTGTTTTAACTCGAACTTGGCTTCCCGGTGTATGTTTCGGACGTCGGAGGCGATCTTGATGGCGTCTTCCAGCGTCTCGAAGCTATCCAGGTAGTCATCAACGTAGTGTTTCTTTACTATTGCGGAGACTGCTTGTGGGTGCGTGGCGCTATACTTCTCAGCATTAGAGTTCTTCACGTATATTGCCGTAGATGGTGAACTTGACGCCCCGAAGATGAGTGATGTCATCCTGTATTCTTCTGGGGGTTGGTTGTCACGACGGTCGCCACGCCACAAGTGCCTAAGTGCGTCTCGATCTTCTTCTTTGATTTTCACTTGAAGAAACATTTCTGCGATGTCTGCTGTCACTGCTATGGCGTGTTGTCTGAAGCGCATCACTACACCTGGTAACGACTGGAGTAGGTCTGGGCCCTTTAGAAGAGTATCGTTGAGAGATACTCCTCTCGTCTTGGCAGCGGCATCGTGCACGACTCGTATTTTTCCCGGCTTCATAGGGTTGATCACCGCGAAGTGTGGCAGGTACCAGGTTCTATTCTTGTTCTTGCTCGGCGGCGCCAACTCAGCATATCCTTTTGATATTAAGGCTTCCATCTGTTCGTTGTATTTTCCCTTGAAGCTCGGGTCACGATCCAATTTCTTTTCTATGTTGTGAAGTCTCTTCAACGAGTTCTCGTAGTTGTTCGGAAGCGAAGTTTCTTCATGTTTCCATAGCAGGCCAGTCTCGTATCTTCCATCTTCGTTGCGGACTGTATGTTCTTCCAGGATGCGAGATGCGTGCTCATCTGGATCTGTCTTCGGCTTCCGAGGGTTGAGGAGCAGATTGTCAGTCTCGAAGTGTTCTTTCACCAGTTGTTCGAGTCGATCGTCTTCTGAATCTTCAATTGCGTGGGTGACGTACTCGATGCGGTGTCCTAGGGTCCTCGAGTCGCTGCCGTGGAGCACCCAGCCTAAGGGTGTTCGGGATGCTACTGGCTGGTCTGGTTCGCCCGTTCTGGTCTCGGACGTCACCAGCAGGTGCCAGTTATCTTGACCGATGAGGATCTTAGGTCTTGCTTCTTCATAGGTGAGGTCGTTGGTGATATCTTCGAGATGACTGCACCCTCGTAATTGTCTATAGGTGACCCGTTGAGATGATACTTTGAAGTTCTTCACTGTTCTGGCTTGAACTTCTTCAGCTGGATCCTTAATGCCTCGTATTTTCAATGAGACTCTTCTTGATTGTTGATCAGCTGTCTTCGTACTGTTGATGGTCTCGACCCGCAGTGGGTCGATAGGTCCCGTCGCGCCGATCTTTTCTGCTACGGTGTCGTCGAGTAGTGTGACTGTTGACCCGTCGTCTATGAGCGCGAAGGTGTTGACCATCCCTGCTGGCCCCGTCAGTTGGACCGGCAGTATCTTCAGGAAAGTGGTCTTCTTTCCCGTCCACGCCGAGTTGATCGTCTCGGCCGTGTTCGTGCTTTCTTCTTCTGTGGAGTCCCTTTTTCTTCTGTAGTGCAGCAGGGTGTTGTGCAGTAGCTTGCAGCCGTCGATGCCGCAGCGTCGTTCTCTGCAGGTGTGTTTCTTCTCCATCTTCTGTAGACATCGGAAACACAGCCTGTGTTCCTTGGCTAAGTCCCATCTTGCGTTGACGTCAGCTGTCTTGAACTGCTCACACTTGTAGATGGGGTGTTGCTCGTTGCAGATGGTGCACGTCTTGACCTGCTGCTGGGCTTCCATCACCGTGTTGATCCTCTGGGGGCGCTTTTGTTGATGAGTGGTGTGCTGGACTGCTAGGTTTTCAGGTTGAGCGTAGGGTCCGCATAGATCTGCTTCTCTTCTCATGAACTTCTCGAACTTCAAGAGGTCCGCTATTTCCCTCGGCTGAGCTGCTGCGAAGTCGTAGTACCTGTACTTGAGAACAGGTGTAAGTTTCTCAACCATTGATCTTGAGACTTCTGGGTTGTATAGGTAGTGGATGTAGTTCAGCGCCTTGAGTGTTGCCACGGCGTTGGTGACCCTCGTTGAGAAGATGCATATGTCCCTTGGTGATTCGCTCAGTCTTGGTAGTCCTCGAAGCACTTCCATTTCTGTAGTTGCTATTGCTTCAGGCCTCCCGAATCTTGATTCTAATGTTCTGATGATATCAGCAGGCTGCGAGTTGGTGATGAGGAGACTCTCGACTGCCTCCCTCGCCTTCCCCTTGAGGTTTCTTCGTAGCCTGTTGAGGTTTTCCACGGCGGTGTAGCCATCTTCTGTTTCGGAGTAAGCTGCCTTGAACGGCAGCCATTCCTGGTGACTTCCACTGAAGATTGGTAGCTCGATGAACTTCGGTCGCTGGGCTGCCTTGATCGCTTGAGTGATGGCGGTAGCCAGTTCGCTGAAGTTCTGCTGCTGGGCTGGTGGCGCTGCTGTCGGCGTTGGTTCACCTGGCCCCTGATGTGGTGTATCGGCGATGGCCAACATGGGAGGAGGTGGTGATTCGTGACGGCTGAACCACTCGCCGACCTTCTCCTCAGCTGCCGCCGACACTTCTTCTTGATTCAATTCTTCTATTTCTTGATCTTCGTCTTCATCTTCTTCCAGGGCGGCGATCTTCGCTGCTGCCAGTTCTATTTTAAGACGAAGTAATTCTTCTTTTGCTTTTGCGATCTTCGCGGCTTTGCTTTTCGAATGCACAGATGAACCCCCCTTTACCCCTTTCTTGGATGGTTGTGGATGAGGCGGCTGTGACTTGCTATTCTTCCCTATCTTCTCTGTTCCAGGTGCCGTTGCTTTCGGACCTGGTGCTGTAGCTGACGGTGGCTCGATGGTAGTCACCGTCTCGGTGCTCGTAGTTCCCTCCGTTGTGGTGTTTTCCGAGGTGGACGTTTCCGTGGTTATCCCGGATTCGGTGGTCCCCTCGGTGTCTGATGGACCCTGAACGGAGGCGGCTTTACGGCTTCTTTCTTCTGACCTCGTAGTCGGCATCTTCAATTTTTCAATTCTTCACAGTGGAAAATTCAGGCACGCACTCTTCGAGACCACCCTCGTGTTCCACTTAAGGTTTTCTTCAATGTTGACTCCAAATCCGGCTCCGATAGGACCAAAAATGTACACAACCCAATGCCAATTCCGTCGATGAGACTTTAATCTGCTCTTCAGCACGACTTCGCCGCAATGGGTGTGTACTTTGGGGGGTGAGCTGGTATGTGGATGTCGGCGCGTTGATGGTCTTAAGCGGAACACTTATTATGGGCAGCCTCGAAGAGTATTTGAATTTTCCAGAATTAAAGAGAGATTTTTTCATGTATCTTCATTTATTCCTTGTGAAGAGGAGAGAGCACTTCTCGCTTGACTTTCTAATTGCCGACTGAGGTGTCGAGTCAATTTACAGCGGTTTTTTATACTCTTAGTCCAATTAATTCGAATTTTCTAATTGGCCGATCGAACTCTCGCGGCTCGTTAGTGACACCGCGGCTTAACGACTTTTCGCGGATATACCCTAATGGTCGATCGGTCAATCTTACAATTATGTGTTTATTTTCTATTTACAATGATTTATATACCGTATTATGTATTCTAATAGGTAGTAGAAATAAGGTGACACGAAATAAGATACAATTTACACTTATAGATCGGTAAACAATGACGATTTCTTCGTCGCAAACTTATAACTATTATACACGATTATTCCTACAGTTTTTTGTTAAATCAGTTTAATTATATACACTATTACTTATGTACTAACAAAATAAGCTTATATACTAGTTGTTCTGCACAAACACCTTTAAATGTCTTTTTTTTTTTTCAGAAGGAACTTATTCCAACAGACTGAGGACGAAGACGGTGCACAAAACGAAGAATCCCGAGTTCAACGAGACCCTTCACTTCTTCGGCATCACAGAATCAGATCTAACCATCAAATCTCTTGAAATTGTCCTTTTTGACGATGACAGGTGAGGCGAAAGGTTAATCAATAGTATTTCACTCAACAAGCATATGGGCTTCATGGCGGTAAGCTCCATGGGTACTAAGGCAAAAAAAAAAAATTGCCTTGTTAGTTTCGTGGGCCCAGTTCGATTTTTGGGTCGAGCACAGTAACTGGAACGTTGACCAGAACACGCTCATTTCCTATAAAGTAGAGGTAAGACTGTAAAATAGAGCTAGTCAAACGTCCTCACCTTTTTTGTCTACGTGGGTAATGCTGTTAAGCACGGCACCTCCGACTACGGGGCGATAGTCGGAGACCATGTTTGAGAGTCTCCCGTCTGATAACCGAACGGGCATACCCACTAAACCCCACGGTGTGGCATACTCAGTGCCATGCCGGGTGGGCCTGAAACTATACAAGAATACTTCTATGGAGACCCTTCCTAGCACGCGCCCAGTAGCGCGGGCAGCTGCAGCTGCCACCATGCATTAAACGAGATCCAGGCACACATAGACATTGCCCCCTTGGGGTGGCTAGATCGGCAGGTGGATGGGCTAACCCCGTCCCTCACACCCTCAACCATGCTCCATCATGCTCAAATTCAAGCCTCCGTCGCGAAATATCCTCACCTCTTCCAACCACTTCCTAGTTTAGGTTAAAATGTGTGATTTAATTTTATCGACTTACAACTTACATGCGTTGAGAACCTATCAATGCAAGCAGACATGTCTATGATGTCAAACAAATCAGTACAAGGATAGCGTACGATTGTACACTTCATTTCGTGATGCTTTGAGTTTTCATTCATTCAAATTATACTTTGTGTACATCCATAATTTGGCTGTAAAATATGTCCTTTCCAATAGATATGGTTGCGATGAAATGGGTTCAGCAACCGTGGCTTTAAGAGAGTGTGCGAAGTCCACAGCACAGCTTCGACTGGCTCTGTCAGGGTCGAACGGCACCGAGCCCACGGGGTCTAGGATATTGTTAGCGCTCTGCTACAACACCAAGAAAAGAGCGCTCGTGGTGACAATCTGCAGAGGAGCTGAACTCCCACCTCGAGACAGCAATGGGTATTCGGATCCATTTGTCAAACTGTAAGTAGTCTATATTCTGAAATATCTTTGCATCCCTGTTAAATTTTATAGCTTGGTACGTTTCACCACCCCTCCCCCCCTGCCTTACGGCCGTCATCTTCGGAACTCGATAGTGTAGTCCTTTTTTTTTCGTGCGGAAATCCCCTCGGATCCCCCCCCCCCCGCCGGGCAGCGGGGGTGGTTATGTTGGACTTGAACCGACTAAAACCGCACGCCGTCTCGGGTCTTCAGACGCCGGGGTGGGCAACCGCCCATAAAGCATATCCCTCGCACCCCGACTGACCCTGGGCCATCTCCGGTTTCAAGATGGCCCCCTCAGGTTTGGGAACCACGGTGTCCCTGTCTTGCCCCGATTTGGGGGAGGGGCGCTTGTCGCCCCGCCGTCCCGGCCTGCTTCTGCTGGGGTGACAGGCGGCCTCACCTGCAACCCCCAAGCCTGCGCTCATGGAGGACGGAGGTCGCTTAACGACCTCCGTCCTCCCGCCTGAGTCGCCTGCGAGCATGTTGCGGGCTGAGCGGGCCGGGAGAGTTCTAAATCTCTCCCGCCCGGGCGCGCTCCGCCATCTCCTTCTCGAGCATTACACGCTCGCAGAAGGAGGCGATTGTCTAGTACCTGCTATACAGATCGCGTCTTCCTTTCTAATCTATCTTCCTGTTACTTTTATAAATTGTAAATTAGCTGTTTCTGTACATAGGAGATATTTAAAAGAACTTAATTTTCAAATTTATTTTTTTCTATTCTTCTCTGTTTTTCTGTTAGTCTGTTTGCTTGTGATAGATGCAAAAACTACTGAACGGATATTGATGCGGTGTTATATTAGAAAGTTCTTGGTCAGACTTAAAATCTGCGCATGTTTGATTGCAATTGGTTAAGTAGAACCAAGGATATTACCAAGAAAGAATACCTTACCTCCGCGCGGGCGGGGCCGCGGACATCAGCTAGTAGATCATATACATTGCATTATAATAATGTCAAGGATATTAGAGAAACAAACAATACAAAATAATAAGTATATCCGAAGGGATTTCCGCACGTAAAAAAAAAAAAAAAAAACACCCAATATTGATGGCGCTCCATGATATGGGGACTATTGGAACATGAGAAGGCATACCAGGACTATTTTTAACCCCTGACGCAAAAAGAGGGGTGTAATAAGTTTGACGTGTCTGTCTGTCTGTCTGTCTTTGCCTCCGTAGCTTGCGAACGGATGAAGCGATTTCTATTTAGTTTTTTTGTATGAAAGGTGAGTTACGGGCGAGTGTATTTGATTTTGATTGATGAAAATCGGTTGAGTCATTTAAAAGTTGTGGGGGGTGAAAGTGGGGAAGAATAACCGAATCTCTGCAAATATAATCGAGTGGGGTCTCAAATGAGAGCGCATCACGTGCACATTACAAAATAATATGATCAATGAAAATCGGTTGAGCCCTGAACAAACTCTGGGGGTAAAAGCGGGGAAAATACCCAATAACTGCAAATGCGCGGGATTAATCTGCGGAGGTTCTTATAAATTTTTAGTAAAGGTCTCTAAGTTCTCACTGAGCGCAATTCTAATATTTTTATCGCATGCGTTGTCACTTCTCAGGAACCTATTGCCATCCACATAAATAGAACTCAAAATTGGTGTGCTCTAGTGCACATTATATAAGTACATAGGTATATTAGGGATTTCCGCACGAAAAAAAAAAAAAAAAAAAAGGTATATTCACTAGCTGAATAGGGCTCCGCCCTCCCGGAGGTCGGTTTTCGTTTTTTGGTCATATCTCTATTTCTGCTTAACCAATTGCAATCAAACATACAGCAGATTTAAAGTCTGACCAATAGTTTTTTTTTTCGTGCGGAATACCTTCCTATTATAAAAAACGTCATCAAAATCAGTTCAGTAGTTTTTGCGTCCATCGCGAACAAACATGTTTTCAGAATCGTTCATTTAACATAATAATAATAATAATAATAGCCTTTAATTCCTAAACATAGGGTTACAAGAGGTCCCTAAGTTCGGTGTGCCTATTGGCATAGGCCTCCTCCAATTTCTTCCAATGGATCCTGTCCCTTGCTACTCTCAACCAGAGTGGTCCCGCTGTCTGTTTCAAGTCATCTTCCCATCTCCTGACTTGACGGCCCCTACTTCTTTTGCCGTCTCTTGGTTGCCAGAGAGTGACTTGCTTGCTCCATTTGTTAATGGGGTGGCGTAGCAAATGTCCAGCCCATCTCCATTTTTGGATGTCTATCCGGGTAAGAATGTCTGTGAGTTTTGTTCTTGTTCTTATGTCTACGTTCCTAACTCTGTCTTTGATTTTTAACCCTAGCATGCTTCTTTCCATGGCACGTTGGCATTTTGTTAGCCTTTCCCTGTGGTGGAGAGTTGTTGACCAAGTTTCACAGCCATACGTAAGAACTGGTAGAATACAGGTCTCGAATGTTTTCTTTTTTATGTGATTGCCTAGATAATTGCTTTTCACTATTTCCTTCAGTGACCAATATTTTCTCCATCCTTGGGCTATACGCCTGTTTATTTCCTTTGTCATTTCATCTGAAGGGGATATTATCTGTCCTAAGTAAATATACTCTTTGACATAATCGATCTTGTTGCCATCTACCATAACGTCTATTTCCGTTGAGTTTGACATCAATTTTGTTTTACTGGCATTGATTTCCAGACCAACTTCTCTGCTTATATTTGCTAGGGTCTGCATCATTTCTTCTATTGCTGCCGGATTCTCTTCAAGAAGCACCAGATCATCGGCAAATCTTAGGTGGTTTAGGCGAGCTACATTAATGTTCAGACCTAAGTGGTCCCAGTTTAGCTGTCTAAAGATGTACTCGAGTACGGCGTTAAATGGCGTAGGGGAGAGCCTTGGCGTACGCCCTTTTTGATATGGAATGATTCTCCTGTTGATTCTAGTTTAATACTGGCCTTGCTAGATTTGTATATATTCTTAAGTATTTCTATATAGTTGCTCTGGATACCTTGTTGTTCAAGGCTCCGCCATATGTATTGGTGCCTGAGGCTGTCGAATGCCTTTGAGTAATCTATAAACGCCAAGTAGATTTGTTTATTGTATTCGTTATACTTCTGTATTAACTGCTTTATTGTGTGAATGTGGTCTATTGTGCTGAAGTCTTTTCTGAATCCTGTCTGCTCTACGGGTTGACTTTCGTTTAGTGTTAATGATATTCTTTCCAGGATCACTTTAGCAAATACTTTATATATGTTTGAAATTAGCGAAATTGGCCTATAGTTCCCAATCTCGTCTCTGGGGCCTTTTTTATGTAGTAGAATTATGTGGCATTCGGTCCATTCTTCTGGAATTTGCCTTGTTTGTAAGATTTCATTGAAAAGTTTTGCCAGCACAGGACTAATTTCCTCTAAGGTTCCCTTGAGCATTTCATTAGGTATCTTGTCCGGGCCTGAGGCTTTCTCGAGTTTTTGGGATTTTATTGACTTGATTACCTCTGAGACAAGGATTTCTGGCACTTCGTCTACTTTGTTTTCTTTTGCGTCGCTTACTTCCGGAATTATGGCCAACCCTGAATCGAATTTATCAGAATACAATAGGCGGTAATAGTCCGTAGCTAGTTTCTGTATTGAGAGACGATTAGTTAAGTAAGATTCACGTTGCTTTAATTTAGATATCCATTCTTTCCCATGTTCGTTTAGTTGTTTCATAGCCTTTTTTGTTCCTCCGGTTCTTTTTATATTTTCTTCCAAAACTCTATTTCTTTTCTCCTCACGGTCTTTCCTCATATTCTCCTTAATTTCCTTGCTGAGGTTCGCAATTTTTAAGCGTCTTTCTTTGTCCCCTTTATTTGATATTAGTGTTCTTCTTTCGTCTAATAGTTCTAGTGTCTCTTTGCTTAAATAGCTTTCTTTGCTTCTGGGTTTGCTGACTAGCATCTCTTTCAATTTGTTTTGTAGTCTCCTGTATTTAATCACAGTTTCTGCGTCGGAGGTAATAATTTCATTGAGTGATTCTGTTGTAAGGGAATTAGTGGAATGACTGTGTTCTGATATTTGATACTGCTTATTATTGTTTACTAGGTTTTTCCTGGATCTTTTCTTTTCTTTTAACATAACCTAAGTTTTTTTTATATCTCCAATGTACAGACACAACTAATTTACAATTTTATAATCGTAGGTATAGATGCGTGCAAGAATAATGATGATGATTATATTCATCGATAATAGGCGAGCCCCATCACTGGTGTGACAAATGGAATATGCACATAAATCATATTCATTATCCTATGATATGACACAGAATCATCTCTGACAATAATTATTTACTTCAGTAGGTAGCGTGTTCTGCTTTCAAAGTGATAATTATGGGGCTTCGGTATAGTTTCAAAACCTTATTTAATTAAATAGCACGTACCTACCGGCTTGTTTAGTTCGGTCATTATAGTATCTACCTAGATATTTTATTACAGAGATATCGTTAAATCTGACAAATGTGTTTGAATATTTACTGAAATGTATTGTCTTGTTCACAGCCATTTAGATCCCGATCCATACCACAAGAAACACAAATCGTCAATAAAATGGCGAAACTTAAATCCGATTTGGAATGAAGAATTTTTTTTCGAAACTCGTCCAATGGAACTTTCGCGCCAAAATTTGACACTGACAGTTTGGGACAAAGACTACGGTAAACCGAATGACTTTCTAGGGAGCCTTGTCCTCGGTGCCAGCAGCAAGGGCAGGCGGCTTAAACATTGGATGGACTGTATTAAATTTCCCGATCATCGTCACGAATCATGGCATTCGTTAACAGATACCCAGCATCTTTAGTCGATATATATATACATGTGAATAATTCATATTTACTAATGTTAAAATATACATATATTATAAAATAAGAGAGCTTCGAAGCAGAACGGTGCTTGAATATTTAAATATACTTACCTAAATGTTATTTTCTTAGGAAAATATTAATTGAACTTATACGAATCCAGTAAATGAATATACCTACTCAGATCATGTTGTAGCAATTTTCGTGTCATAATGGTAGTTATCCTTATCTAATCCATATGAGCGCAGTGCAAGCACGGATCAAGGGTAGATGGGATTACCATCCTTCTGGATTATACTAATAACTTATTTTGTTAAAGTTTCATTGTTTACTTTGATTATTCTCACAGGTACTTATAAAAATCGCTATAACATGCTATAAACGTGGTTTATTCTAACTAGCTAACCCGGCAAATTTCGTTCCGCTTTAGAATCAAGTTATGGTGGTTACCTTATCAGCTGAATTTATTTCGTAAATTTCTCATATTTTATATAGAAACAGTATCCCGACAAATAAAAAAATCTAAGATCATGAAAATCGGTCCACCCGTTCTCGAGTTATAACCGATCATCCATCACTAATACGGAATTGTTTTATATAGGTATACTTATAGATTAAAAATTTCTTTTTTGGCATTATTGTCGCTGTATTCGCAAATGTGCGTCAGCACAGATTAATAAATAGTTAGCGTTAGCTATTTATGATTTTTCTTCAAACGGTAATATCTTCTGGAACGAATGGAAATAGAGAACGATCTATTTAAAAACACTAAAAATTAATAAGATTCAGATTCTATTTTGGTAACCAATGAGTCAAAAATTGAATCCGTCTTGGTACTAGGTACAAATACAGACGATACAAAATGTTCGCTCTTTGAAAAATACATTACCTATATAATAATGTGGATATCCATTTATTTTATGACATTATGTTGTCGATTATCAATGACATGTTAGTTGTTAACTTAGAGGTAGAGTATCTGAAAATTATTGTAGAATGTTAATATAATACGTATATGAATCGTAAAGTAGGTAGGTAATTTTTATGTAGTTACATTTAAAATTATATTTACCTATCGTATAGGTACCTATCGCTATCTGTACCTTTTTTTCGTGCGGAAATCCCCTCGGATACCCGCCCCGCCGCGCCGCCGGCCAGCGGGGTGGGTTATGTTGGGCTTGAACCCACTAAAACCGCACGCCGTCTCGGGTCTTCAGACGCCGGGGTGTAACGTTGCCCATAGGGCATTTCCCTCGCACCCCGACTGACCCTGGACCATCTCCGGTTTCGAGATGGCCCCTCGGGTTTGGGAACCACGGTGTCCCCGTCTTGCCCCGATTTGGGGGTGGAAGAGGCGCTAGTCGCCCCATCGCATTCTGTACCTAATGTTAATGTTGTTAAAATTAATCTGCATGTATTTTTATACTTTGCTGTTCTAGTTGCAGTTACACGCAAGGAGTTGATTTAACACCTAAACAGGTAAATACTATGCAATATATTACTAATTACTTATATCTAATTATATATATATATATACCTACCCATATATAATTACCCCGGCATTAGAGACCCGAGATGGCGTGCGGTTTTGGCTAGTTCGAGTCTAGGCGGAGGGGTATCCGTATATTCCGTACGAAAAAAAAAGGTACTGAATGTGTATTGAAACTCGTATCCATACAAACACAAAATAACTTAGGGATCTATTATCTACTTATCCTTATGTTGTATGATATAATTAATTAATTATTTAATTAACTAGTTTAACGAGGAGTTTTTTTGCCATACCTACACCTGTCCCAATCATTGCAGCAGCCTCGTCAGGGGAAGATTCGTGTCTCTCGAGTGTCGTCAATCAATGTTATAGACCGGTTTTTGTTTCTGTCTATATGGAAAAAAAATGGTATCCAGAAATACCACTAATGGAACAATACGCAACTTACTGTCATACAGATGGCATAATAAAAAGGCGCCAAATAGTCCAAATAGTAAAGTAAGTCCAAATTAAAAGTTTTCATTAGTCGAAGAGACTCCAGCAGTCGAAACTCGAGAGACAGGAGTCTTCTCTGCATACTGAGGCTACGGTAGGCACAAAAAAACATACCTACCTAATACCTACTCTAAAATAGATATCCGGTATAATATTGTGCCAAATCTAAGGTGTTTAGCGTGTAAGTTGACGACTGCCTTTATATCGTGTACCTACCATAATACTGTGAATAAACATTTTTCATTAATAGTAATGTTTTTTTCACCCTCACCTGTGCCCGATTTTGAATAGAAGAAAGGAGGGTCAACAACAATCCTATTATGTCAAGTTGATCGATCATAAGTACACCTTTTATCGAAAATACTACCAGCCTATGTTTTATGAATAAAGGTATGTACCTACCTACTTATACAAGCTGGGACAAAATAAATGCAAGACCTGAAAGTACCTAATTTGTTCAGAAATAACTTCTGAAACGGTTTCTATCATATGAACCAGTGATGTAACTATAGGGTGACAGGGCTATCAAGTTGCCACGGGCCGCCGATATTTTTTTAAGAACCTACTGTAAATTAAATAAAGTGAGACACAACTAAAAACCATATAAAAATTTAAACTACCTATTCATTAAGATTTCAATTTAAACGAAACAAAAAGATGTCGATCAATTTTAGAACGCATCCATTGGTTGCCTAGTTTTTTGTCGCGGAACGTTGGTGAAGCGAGCGAGCTAGTAGCGGGCGGGGAATTCCCTGATTCTAAATATTTTTATCAAAATTTAATGCGCTTGATTGTCATAACAATTGGTCATTTATATCTTGCATTTTCGTAGTAAGGCTAAGTTCAGATGACCGCGCGGTATAAGATCATAAAAATCTGTGTTTATTGTCTACATGGCCGCTCGGTACCGCGCGCCGCCCGCCGCCGTTCTGTCATCATATAATAGTTGTATAGCTAATACTGTTGGGTATCTACATACCTATATGGTTTATTAATATTGAATTTTTCTGGACGATTTTGACTGAGAGAGCCTCATCTAATGAATTTGCCACGGGCCTCAGATGGTATAGTTACGCCACTGGTAGGTACCTTAAGAAATTTAAGCCTTATCTTTATCTTAAAATAATAAAGTCCACTTATACATACAACCAAATTCGTAATTCGCTCGTTAGCTCCACTTTTAAATACCTAGTCAGGAGTCCACGACTGGACAGGACAATTTTTTTTAAAAACCGCTTAGAACTAATTTAATTTACAGATAATTACCTAAGTACCTCGCCGCCTATCACCCCAGCAGAAGCAGGCCGGACGGCGGCGGGGCGAGTAGTGGCCCCGCCCCCAAGTCGTTCGTGCGGTTTTAGTCGGTTCAAGCCCGACATACCCGCCCCCGCCGGCACAAAAACAATTACCTAAGTACCTTTTACAATTTATTATTCAAATTGAGTTATCTGAGGACTTGCGTTTATTATATTAAACGTTTTATGTGCGTGTGTTTGTGAACTTTTATATGATAGTATATACCATTAGTATTTTTTTTTTGGGACTTGAACTTTCTCCCTGCACTTTGAGAAACTATTTCAGGTAGGTATTATTTTGTTTGGAGGTAGATATTCATTGAGCTATAATTAATAACTCAATGAATAGCTCAATGCAGCTCTATTTTAATGAAATAAACCTAGCTTATACAGAGGACCTGGTACACAAATATTATGAACTCTTATACTCATTATGCATGTCTTATTATATTTGAGATAAATGAAACAACAAAGTATTTTGGTGTTTTTTTTGACAAACAAAATCTTTAAAACTTTTAGGATTAGCAATAAGGTAGTAACGAAACGTATTCTTTGGAGTTAGCACTTAGCAGTAACGAAACGCTTAAAAAAGTTGTTTTGTGAACTTTTTCGACATGTAGGAAATCGTGAGAAAATTGTAATTTACAAGCGATGTGGTGACAATCTGTGAAATTAACTTTAATTAATTAGATATGTGGTGACAAATATTACAACATGGCGTTTCTGTGTCCCGTAAGGATTAGAAGGGGGAAGAAGAAGAAATGTAAGTTGAGCTTTCATTGGGAACTTTTCATGTCAATGACCTCAGACTTTCTATATAATTATAAATATATAAAAGTAGTAATTTCATCCTGTTTTACCTGACAACCTGTATGCCAAATACCCTTGACCGTGATAATAGTAATTTATGTACTGTTATCTGGTGGTTACTCAAAACGGAAGTAAAAAAATACATTGAAACATGTTTGAAAAGTGTTAGAATTTTGCAAATCTTGTGCAGATATTTTGAAATTATTAAGCCCGTCTGCAGTTAGTGATAATAAAATATTCCTTAGAAAGTAGTGAAAGATATTTATAATAAAAAAATAACCTCATTACCAGCTTCTATAAAATATAGTGGATCATCACATATGATAGCAAGCATGGTGTCTTGTAGTTTTAAGTCCTTTCCTGACTTATTGAACAGGTATTAGTGCTACCAATTGACTGTAACACATGTATTGAGAACTTCTTATATGGATTCCTAGGAATACCATATCTTTTAATGTACTTGATGACTCTAATTTCTTAATATTATTTTTTACTTTTAGGATGCCGACAAACCCAACAATACTTTTTGTAGTAATAATATAAAAAGCTGCTATAGTGAAATATATTTGATTAATTAAATTTAGAATCAGTCCCTATAGGGACTGATTCTAAATTTAAATAAAGTTTAAATTAAAAAAAATTAAATAAAGTTCAAATAATCCAATTCATATAATCTGATGTCTATCTGCTATATATTACCATATACCAATTTCTGTTATAGGAATTTTTCTCATACTTAATTGTATATTTATGGCTTCAAATAATGTATGATTAGACTTCTTACTTCTTCTAAGTTGAATTAATAAAATAATATTAACATTATAATGAAGGCCAACTATTGCGCATAATTTATTGCTCTTGAATGTCCAATAAAATGGCATTGTGTAAAAGGGCCTTATAAGTTAAGGTGAATTTAATGCATTCAATTATTTTTTCTTTTATCATCAAGGCAAAAATTATTTATATTAGACCAATGAACCACTCTTGAGATTGAATTGTTTAATTCATCATAATTTTCTAATTGTCTTAATTTGTAAAATAAATTCTTAATTTTAATCATGCTCAAACAAGTGAATGAATCTGTGTAATATTGTACGGGGATATATAATAGTCTAGAATATAACTTATCTGGTAGACATCTCTGGAATAGGAGGTTGCCATGGATTGCTACAAATAGCTTGTTACATTTGTTAATCTTTACGTAATATTTATATACCTGGTACATGGTAAGACATAGAGAAGTAGCGGATGTGAAGATAAGAGGGAAAGTGTCAGTTGGACCTCAAGACCACAATGAAGGAAGCTGCAACCCTATTTTAATACTGTCAATTTACTGTTACTTCACAGCCAGTAGTGGTGATTCAGATAAAGATCTCTCCCGCCCTGGCTCGGGACTTAGTCCTGGCATGGGCCGGATCACAGGCTCGGCCAGTATAGAGACACTAGTGAGGGTGGGCATAGAAAAGGAACATGGTCTAAGTCCAGATTCCAAAATGGTGGTGCTTCATGATTTCGCGCCGTGTGTAGATGATGAGCTAGAGGTAACTCTTTAAAATCTTTTTTATAAATAAAATATTGCATGAATTAACAAAACTTTTATCAAGGCCGATACCTTGGGGTTCACGGAAGCTTAACATTTTAAAATCAAAATAAAGCTCAACTAAATAACTTTGCTTTCAGGTAAAACGTGGTCAAATAGTCAACGTTCTGTACAGAGAAAATGACTGGGTATATGTCATAGTAGCTGAGTCTCGACGCGAGGGCTTCATACCGCACTCCTACTGTGCGCCCTACGAACACGACCTAAAGAAAAAACTACCCAGGAGTCGGTCACCTACAGATTTAGCACATAGAGATGTTTCACAGTGAGTATCTATGTTCTTAACCTCACCTCACCGAGATTAAGGCCTCTTGCCTCGAAGTCGTCTTTGCTCAAGTGCTGACATGCAGCGCACAAAGTTTCTTTAGGGCATGCAACCTATAGGCCTATAGCCTGTGGTATCTTGGTGGCAATCCTGTTCCAAAAGTGGCCTAATATAAGTTTTGTAAATTTCTCTAAAGACTTCCACTGAATTAGTTTGGTTTTGACTTTTAAATAATATAAACATAGGAGTTTACTTTTTTTACAATTGCGAAGATATGCTCTGCCCACTTTAAATCAGGGGCACAGGGTCACACTCATGATATGTGAAACACCATGCAGTTTTAGTCTATTCTAGCCCGATCGAGCCGCTGCCTCACTGTTAGCTTAGGTGAAGACAGAGCTAGTCAGGATTAACGTGAGAGTGTCGGGAATAAAATTACTATCCTTGATGATACCGTTTTCTAATTTAAATTTACAAAATACTAATACTACAATATACATTTGTTTAACACTGACATACTCCCCAGCCGTAAAACATCCAGTATTGACTTTGTACACATCGCAATGTTATTATTATAGACGGCGAGCAGAGCCTCCCCATGACCACAGCCGGTGCAATACCGTAGAAGCCTCAGCAAATCAAAGGTACTTAAAAACAATACTTACTCAATTGGATCCTGCCGTCTATGATGGTAATGTGTGATCAATTTGACGGTTTAATGTAAACTAATTGATACAATACAAAATCCCTCTCGGGGTTGGGAGGTCATACTGCAGTTGCTCCCGTAAAAACCGAAGTAAACCAAATAATGGAATAAAACCCCATTATTTGGATGCAACTAGGATTGGTACTTAGTAATTTTTTTTTGTGCTCATCTGCAATCAGTAATAAACTATAAGCATGTATGTTATGTATGCGATTTGACAGGTCGAGGTCATCCTCCAATGAGGACAGCCACTTTATCATATTCATAGAGTCAGTTTTCTCTATACAATGTCTCCGTCGAGTGCGGAGAACCTTCCTCGGCGGCGAACTCGGTGCGACTGATGTAAAGGCCCGAGTCACTGGCGTATTTATAGGTGCAATGGGAGGGGCTAAACAACGTGATCGCTCCTGATTGGTTGAGAGCTGCGCAACTGATGCGCTCGATACTGATTGGTCGAGGCTAAGCAAGGGGGATACCGGGGATGGTGGCGGCTTCGTCATGTTTGAATTGTGATGACGCGCGGCTCTCAGTGCTGGATGCCAATCTTTTTGGAGATGAAAACCTTCGTTTTTTCTATTAAAATTATTGGGATGCTTGAATATTTCGATGGCTTCTCGACATAGCCGTGGGAAGAATTGTGAAGTAGTGGCTAGAACCTTCGTGTTCTGCAATTTGATGCTATGATTACCATCCTCCTGGGTGTGTTCCGCAACCGCTGACTTGTCGAAGTGGCCGAGGCGGCAATTTCGTTCATGTTCTGAAAGGCGGGTCTTGACGCTTCTTTGAGTAGTGCCCACGTATACAGAGCCACACGAGCAGGGGATTCGGTAAACTCCAGCCGAAGATAGTGGGTCACGAGGGTCCTTGACTGAACGGTGAAGATTACGTAACTGCGTCGTGGGCTTGAAAATAGGCTTAATGTTGTAAGCTTCTAGCAGTCTCCCGATACGATCCGTTGTACCATAAATGTATGGCAAAAAGGCCTTCCCTAGAGGGGCAGGTTTCTCCTCATCCTGGTTCGTAAGAGAAGATTTCCTCGGATGAAGAGCTCTTCGTATCTCCCGGGCAGAGAATCCATTGGCTTGGAAGGCCGAGTCCAGGTGGCGTAACTCGTTGGGGCTCACAGATGCTCTTAGCTCGGTGGACCAGGGTCTTGATGACTGACATTTTCTGTCTGGGATGGTGGTTGGAGTCCTTGTGTAAGTAACGGTCTGTGTGTGTAGGCTTTCGATAGACCCGGTGACCAAGGCTGCCATCCTCTTTTTTGGATACCAGGACATCGAGGAATGGCAGGTCTCCGTTCTTCTCTACCTCCATGGTGAACTGGATGTTCGGATGGATGCTGTTCAGGTGATTCAGGAACTTAGTCAGCTCCGTGTCTCCATGACTCCAAACCACAAAGGTCCACGTAGCGGAACCAGACCTTGGGCTTCTTGGGCGCTCGTTCAAGAGCGGCTTCTTCAAAGGATTCCATATAGAAGTTCGCAACTACAGGACTGATGGGGTTTCCCATGGCTAAACCCTCCACTTGTTCATAGAACGTGTTGTTCCACTGGAAGTATGAAGTCGTCAACACGAACTCGAACAACTCTGCGATGTCCTTAGAGAACAGCGGTCGAATACGCGACATAGCTTCTGTTAATAAATGGACTGTATTTTTAAAAGTTAGGCGACACGAAAGTAATACGAATTGATACTAGATTTTGGAGATCAAGTGAAAGTTAAACCTTGACTTGCTGAAAGTACTGACCTGGTGCTTGCAGCCATGCAGGGCGACCTTCGGGTGGCAGGATCCGGGAAATACGCGCTGGCCCAGACTTACCGTTCTCCCCGTTACCTGACCACCGTATATGCTGCTGAGCTCTCGCAGTTCCTTCAGGCCAGTCAAGGTGTGGCAAGGTCTCTCCAATGCAGTTTAGGGCACGACAAATATATTCAAAATTCGAAACGGAATATTTAACGCTTTTTCGCGCGCGACGCGACACGACACAACGAACGATTTTTCAAGGGGGACAAACTACGACACGAACTTTTGACAGCTCGATTGTCGGTTGGGAGAAATGTTGCTAGACTAGAATTCAAAACTGAACATTCCGCCCACCAAAATACAGAGTATTTTACATAAAAACTAACTACCGATGTTACTATATTAACGACACGTGACGATACTTATTGCTAAACATGTTACATAGGTCGAACTTAAGTGAAGCTCGAACTACACAACTCGAAACTAATATTTAATCGCTAAGAGGTAAAGGGCACAGCTTTACAACTGGCCTTTTGTATTCACCAGTTGCAGTTCGGACGGTGACTACACGACAGACACCATCACCACCCGGATGCAACTTTGTTACTCTGCCTAGACACCAGTTCGATGGGCTACACTGTTCATTGACTATGAGAACCATGGAACCCACCTCAATGTTGTCTCCCTTTTCCGACCATTTATTTCTTTGTTGGAGCGTATGCAAATACTCCAGGTGCCACTTTCGCCAGAAATCTTGGTGCATCTTTTGCAGCAGCTTCCAACGTTGAAGGGGACCAACTTTGACGTCAGTTAAAACAGGTTCAGGCAGAATCGATAAGGGTGCCATCGTCAAAAAGTGACCTGGTGTCAGCACAGAGAAGTCGTTGGGATCGGAACTCAAAGGTGTTAAAGGGCGCGAGTTTAAAAGAGCCTCTATTTGCGATAATACGGTAGTGAACTCTTCAAATGTGAGGCGTTGCGAACCGACTACACGCGACAAATGAGTTTTAACCGACTTCACACCAGCTTCGGCTAAACCAGAGAAGTGTGGACTCCCTGGAGGGTTAAACACGAACTCTATTTTCTTCTTCTGAGAAGCCTCAGCCATCAGCCTGTTGATTATGTTACTCGCGCCGACGAAATTTCTACCTTGGTCCGATATTAACCGAAAGCACTCACCTCGACGAGCAAGGAAGCGGGTGAGCGCGGCCAGATATGCATCAGACGTCAGCTCTGAGACCAAATCAAGGTATACCGCTTTTGTGACGGTACACACGATCACACAAATGTATGCCTTATACGTTCGAGCACCCCGAAATCGCCCGAGAGAAATCGAAAACGGTCCAGCGAAATCGACAGCAGCAGATGTAAATGCCTTCAGTTCATTCACCCGAAACTTCGGCAAATCTGCCATCAGAGGCGGCTGAATAACTCGTGGAGACACACGAAAGCACCTGATACAGGACGAAACGACAGAGAATATGGCACGCTTCGCGCATAAAATCCAAAAGTCCTGAGCGATCAGGTTGTGTAAGGTTTGTAAACCAGGGTGCAAAAACTTACGATGATATTCCTCGATGAGCAGCCTCGTCAGTCTGTGGTCGCGAGGCAACAACAAGGGATGCTTCGTCTCATAGTCCAGGTTGTGACTTTGAGAGAGCCGACCGCCCACCCTCAACAAACCCTCTTTGTCCAGAAACGGACACAATTTACGAAGGGGTTTGGATAGCGAGTTCGGTGTACCCTTTTTGATCATTCGAATTTCTGACGAAAAGACACGCTCTTGCACGTGTCTAACGAGAAACCGAATCACGAAATTCGTTTCACGAGACGACAAGGCCTCTCCGAGGACCTTCTGTGAGGGGTTCTTCAAATTATGAAGGTAGCGAAAACAATACGACAATATATTGACGAGACGACTGAACGACGAGTAACGAGACAGAATGTTATCGATGAAGTCCGAATTCATGGCACTGAACAGTGTCAACACCTTCTCTTCTTCAAATGCCTTGCCGTCTGATTGAGTCACATGCCTCGGCCAATCTTCTTCAGCGCCCGACAGCCAAGTGGGTCCCGCCCACCATGATTCACACCGCACTAGATCAGATGGAAGTAGGCCACGAGAACCGTGGTCGGCTGGGTTGTCATTAGTGGAAACATGGTGCCAGCAATCGGGAGCAATCTTCTCTTGGATGGCAGCGGTCCGATTAGCAACGAAGGTCCCCCATCGCGAAGGGCACGACTTAATCCAAGTCAGAGCGACGGTTGAGTCTGACCAGGCGTAAATTTGATCGACGCGATGGAAATCCTTTAAGGCATGACAGATTGACGATAACAGATCTGATAGTAGAACTGCAGCCAACAGCTCTAAGCGAGGGATCGAGAGACGACGAAGTGGTGCGACTTTCGACTTGGCACAGCACAGGCGCACGATGATCTCTTGCTCATTAGTGAACACACGAAAATAAACCACGGCGCAATAACCCCGCTCCGAGGCGTCGCAAAAACCATGGATTTGGATTTCACGAAATGATTCGATCATTCGACGAGGAATGGAGAGTGAGCTCAAGCACGACAATTGAGATTTTAATTTGAGCCACTCTTCCGCGATAACGTTAGGGATATCTTCATCCCATTGCACTCCTGACGACCACAGGAGTTGCATTAAATATTTGGCCAGGAAGACGACAGGCGATAAGAATCCTAACGGATCGAAAATCCGAGCTATGTCCGAGAGGATTGAACGCTTAGTACAACGATCATTTGTACTAGTCGTTTTGAATGAAAATGTATCTGATTTAGGCAGCCACAGAAGCCCTAAAATCTTCAACGAAACATCATTGACATCCTCGAAGTTACGAAATTGATCCGAGTACAGGTCGGGATCTGGCACGTTTTCCAGGAAGGCTTGGCTATTGGATGTCCACTTTCTCAAATGAAGGCGTGCTGACGACAAAATCTGCACTAGCTCGTTACGAATACGCACAGCACTTTCTACCGAATCCGTGCCTGACACGATGTCATCGACGTAGGTATCTCTATCGAGAATAGCAGCACCGAGGGGAGCGACATCTAACCACTCTTGTGCCAGCTTCGAGATACACCAGAGCGCCTGATAAGGAGCACAAGAGACCCCATACGTCACAGTGAGCAAGCGAAAGTCTTGGACAGGCTCGTCTGGAGATGGCCGCCATAGGATGCGCTGGTAGTCGCAGTCCTGATGGTCAACGAGAAATTGACGGTACATTTGTTTTAAATCTCCAGTAAACACTACTGCGTGCCACCGAAACCGAATTAACAAATCGAAAATATTCTTTTGTAACTTTGGGCCAGGCAGTAGAGTGTCATTCAAGGATTTCCCTCGAGCGTCCTTAGCACTTGCATCGAAAACAGTACGCAACGGAGTCGAGACTGAATCAGGTCGCAGGATTCCATGGTGTGGAATGTAGAAGAATTGACCTTCATTCGACGAAGGAGCTTCAACCGCTTCCATATGACCACTCTCTAAGTAGTCCTTCATGAACTTGACATAGGCTGTCTGAAAATCAGGGTTTAGACGAAACTTCCTTTCCAAATTTAAGAACCGCTTTAGCGCGATTTCACGAGAGTTGGAAAACCGGGGCTTATCCTGACGGTCATCGAATGTCAACGGCACGACCATCCGACCTTCAGGATTACGACAATAAGCAGCACCCATAAGGTTTTCACACGACAAATCACTTTTCGACAAAGTAGCAGGCTTAGGAGCAACGACATTTTCAATCTCCCAAAACCGCTTTATGTTATTGTCCAAGGACAACGACGACACGAACAGACAGTCCTTATTCACGATATAAGAATCGTCACGAGAACGACAACGATAAGTGTTAACAGCACACTCACCCATTACTATCCACCCGAACACTGTGTTGATAGCTATAGGTTGACCTGCCTTGCCTTTCACAAGACCAGGTTGAATGGCTGACGCGAGAGTACTGACATTGATCAACATGTCAATCGGTCCTGGTTCATAGAAATGAGGATCAGCGAGAACTAAATTCCTCAAATGATTCCAGGTCGAAATATCAATTTGACCAGATGGCATATCTGAGCAAATTTGCGACAAAACGAAAGCTTCCAACGAAAATCTACTTGAACATACTCCTTTAGATGGGAGTATTTCACAAACAACAGATCCTAAGGTTGCCGCTGAAGTCTGACCAATGCCATTGACAGACTGCCGACAGTCATTTATTGGCAACTCAAGTTGCTTGGCAGCAGCCTCAGTGATGAAGTTACACGCACTTCCCGAATCAAACAAAATGCGGATGGGAACCAGTTTTCCAAGTTTGTTTTTAGTATTAACAACGGCAGTCGAAAACAAAACCTGCGTGCTACAAGTGGGCACCGATAAAGTTGTTAACGAGGAACTCGCTTTTGGCTCCGGGGCCGTTTCACTGGTTTTGTCGAAGTGGAGCAATGTGTGGTGACGATACTGACATTTCTCACAGCGAACATTCGATTTGCAAAACCTCATTGTATGTGAAGGCATCAGGCACGAAATGCAAAGCTTGATCTCTTTCACCTTCGAGAACCTTTCCATCGGAGTCAGCTTTATAAACCTAGGGCACTTTTCTAAAATATGTCCGGAGGCAGCGCACATCGGACAACTTGATGTAGGTACAGACGGCACAATTAACGATGGTTTACTTTTAATTTTAGTACTAGAAATAGTTGCCTTAGTTCTAGGATTTGAATTTTCTAACGCTTGACTTCTTCGCTCAATAAACCATTTCAAATCCTTGAACCTCGGAATGTCTTCGCCTGCATCAAGCTGTAACTCAAACGCCTCCTTTGTGCTGACATCCAATTTGGACCACAACAAATGATAAAGCATAAAGTTTCTATCAGGTAATTTAAACTTGTTCAAAATATTCAAATTTTCCTCAAAGGTCCTGAACACCCGGTCTAAGTCTGTTTTGGTTCGAACTGGTTCACAACTCAATAAGCGTTCATAGTACACTAACGCTATTTGCCGCTTTTTATCATAATACTTACACAAAGTTTGGTAAGCACTGTCATAATTCGCGTCCGACAATGGAAAGCTCTTAATTAATTCATAAGCCGCGCCTTGAACACTCGACATCAAATAGTGTAATTTTTCTACATTAGGCAATGCCCGACTATGAATTAAAGAATCAAACAACTCTTTGAATGTGACCCAATTCTCAAGTTTCCCGTCAAATGGTTTTATTACGATTTTAGGGAGCTTAGCTAAATTCGAACTCTCAATTTGCACAACAGGTTTTGGTTCGGTCACAACAGTTTTTCTCAATCTAAGTTGAATACCTTTCAGACGCTTTTCGAACTCGTGTGACACATGACACTCACTAGCACGAGCTTGAGGACTCAATACCATAATAACTTGCAATTGAGCCTCATGAAATTCCCGTTGAATGTCTAACAAATCCTGTTCAATGTAACCTGCTAAATCGGAGTTCTCAATAAACTCTAAACGCATTATTGCATAATCACGGGCCACTCGATGCATGTCTACACCCGCTGGGTACATTTCCTTATCACCGTTTTGACTCATTTTTATACAATTACCACGAAACACGTCCTGAAAACAATATCATACGCAACATAAACAAATCAAAACACGAATTAACCTCTATTACAACTTCAGTAACTTCCAATGTCACTTTTAGCACAGATATTTCTAAGCGCAGATAATGGTCAGGGTGCGTTCCGAATCACGATCCTAACGACAGCACAAACTGTATACCGATAAGTTGTCTATGGCAATACTGATAAATATTAAATAACTGTTTTTTTTATTTTTTTTATTATTCGAATTAATTTAACACTATTTTTTACACTGATACGAAATATTAAATTATTATTTTCAAACAGTTATTAAATTCAATTAAATTCCGAACGAAATTATGACTTGCACAACGAAAGACTGTGGAATGCGAAACGATAATTATGAGAATACCCTACTTTTTGGCGGACGAAAATTATTAATACGAAACGATAAATTTTACACCAAAATGCACAGGAATTACTACGAAACGAAAATATAACGAAATATCCACAGGTTACTTCCTCAAAAATCCGGTCGAGGGAACAAAATGTTACGAGGGTCAAACTGAAAGTTCTTAGAAAATCAATAACTGATTACATTAGCCAGTTATTAGTTTTATTATATCTTTTCAAAATATTGTCCATTCACGTCAATACACCGCTGCATGCGATGGAACCACTGGGAAAAGCACTTTGCCCACTCGTCCTTAGGGGTCTCTTCAGTGGCATCGCGATACGCAGCCACGGCTTCTTCAGCATTCATAAACCGCTTTCCTTTAAGTTTTTCTTTAATTTTTAGAAATAAATAAAAATCACAAGGCGCGAGGTCGGGGCTATACGGTGGGTGACCCAGTAATTCAACGTTTGATGTCGCCAAATAGTCGATCGTTCGCTTGGCGGTGTGCGACGAGGCGTTGTCGTGGTGAAGGAGGATCCTACTGCGAGGTCATTTCTCTCGAACTTTTTCCAAGACAAGTGGCAAACAATTGGTAGTGTACCATTCTGCAGAAACTGTTTTTTGATCCTCTAACACAATTGTTACGAAATGACCTATCCTTCCAAAGAACGAGGCCACCATTTTTTTTCCCGCACTTCGATCTCTCTTCACTTTAGTTGGCAACTCCTCGAAAGGAAACACCCACTGAGCAGATTGTCTTTTGGTTTCAGGATCATAACAGTAAATCCAGCTTTCGTCACCTGTTAGTATGTCGAACACAGCATTAGAGTCACCTCCGTTAAATCTTTCAATCATTTTACGGCACCAATCCACACGATGGAGTTTTTGAGCCTCAGTCAAATTATGAGGTATCCACCGGGCGCAAAGCTTCCTGACCGCTAAATGTTCGTGGAGGATTTTGTGCACTTGACTCATACCGATGCCTAAGCTTGTCCGAATCTGCTGATAGGTCACTCTTTTGTCAGTCTCTATCATACGCCGCACAACACAGATGTTATTTTCAGTCGTCGCCGTAGAAGGCCGTCCCTCACGTAAATCATCAGTGAGATTAGTGCGACCACGTTTAAACTCATTAAACCAGTTGTAAACAGTCGCACGAGATGGGGCTTCATCGTGAAAGGCCAATCGTAGTCTATCATAACTTTCTTGTTGACTTAAATGACATCGAAAGTCATAAAAAATCATTGCACGAAAATTTTCTCGTGTTAAATTCATGTTAACGTGACACAGACAATTTTCAATTTGCCGCCAAATCGTAAAACAAATGATAAATGAATGAAATATATACTCAGTAATATTGGCAAAGAGTTCTATTTTCAAATTTTAGAATTATTTTTTTATTATATTGTTTATAAGTGGCCAGTTCTAAGAACTTTCAGTTTGACCCTCGTATTAAATGGACTGTATTTTTAAAAGTTAGGCGACACGAAAGTAATACGAATTGATACTAGATTTTGGAGATCAAGTGAAAGTTAAACCTTGACTTGCTGAAAGTACTGACCTGGTGCTTGCAGCCATGCAGGGCGACCTTCGGGTGGCAGGATCCGGGAAATACGCGCTGGCCCAGACTTACCGTTCTCCCCGTTACCTGACCACCGTATATGCTGCTGAGCTCTCGCAGTTCCTTCAGGCCAGTCAAGGTGTGGCAAGGTCTCTCCAATGCAGTTTAGGGCACGACAAATATATTCAAAATTCGAAACGGAATATTTAACGCTTTTTCGCGCGCGACGCGACACGACACAACGAACGATTTTTCAAGGGGGACAAACTACGACACGAACTTTTGACAGCTCGATTGTCGGTTGGGAGAAATGTTGCTAGACTAGAATTCAAAACTGAACAGCTTCCATGACTGGAACTTTCGTGAACAGAGAGACGACATCGAAACTGACCAGACGATCATCCGGGTGTAGTTTGAGATTCTCAAGTTTCTCCACGAAGTGGCGCGAGTCCTTGATGTATGAAGAGGAGGATCCAACATGTTGTTGAAGCAGTCCGGTGAGATACTTCGAGACTGGATGAGTGGGTGAGCCATGCGAGTGGGTGTGTCAGACCACCAACTGTCTGAAGAGCCGAAAAGAAACATGACGAAGCCGCCACCATCCCCGGTATCCCCCTTGCTTAGCCTCGACCAATCAGTATCGAGCGCATCGGTTGCGCAGCTCTCAACCAATCAGGAGCGATCACGTTGTTTAGCCCCTCCCATTGCACCTATAAATACGCCAGTGACTCGGGCCTTTACATCAGTCGCACCGAGTTCGCCGCCGAGGAAGGTTCTCCGCACTCGACGGCGTCCCGACGTGTACCACTGAAGATGTCGACCGCAGTGATCGACGAAACGTCTGGAACACAAGTTTCCGATGGACCACGGCCAAACAGCCCGGAAGCAGTATATTCTACACGCTTTTGATTTCTTCGTGCGGAGACCTCAATTTCCTCCTTCACATTGCTCATTACCAGATGTGTGTGAATTTCTGTGTTTCTTATGAACCAAGGGACGTGCGCTATGGTTCTAAGTATGATGTTATGTGCTCTTTGTAATATCGTGATGTTGGAGTTACTTGCGCTGCCCCATTATTGTACACCATACCTCCAGGCGGGCTTTAAAATTGAATTGTACATCAATAGTTTGTTATCTATTGATAATTTAGGAATGATGAATAAATAATAATATGTCCAAAATAGTGTGTGTGTTCTCTGAAGAAAGTTAGCCTGAAAGTAGCTACTACCAAAAAAAACAGCATGTTTTTACACATCAGTTAAACACTCAGGTGAACAACAGTTCAGATGTCGGATTTTATTGTTGAAATAATTGCGAATATTGCGATCAAGTCAAACTAAACGGCTTTATCGCGTTAAGGGATCTATTGAGTAAAAAGTGAGAAACTATTTTATTTAAACGGATTTTCGCTGGTACAATCGACCCTGAGTAATACATGAGAATCCAGTTTAGTTGAACTGGTACAAAATATTTTTTCTTGATGAAATTGGCTCTAGATCCAGGACCCGGTCAAGCTCAGTGATAGATAAGTTTGCCGTTTTTTTTTTGCTTAATGTCGGTGGGATTAGTCGCAGAATCTCCGAAATATCATCCTTGCAAGGTGGTATCATTTGAATAACAGTATCAGTAAATGACCTGCCCAGGGGGAGAGACCATGAACCCTATCACCTCCCTCGACTGGATCCACTCTTGCGTACGTAATTGTAGATGTTGTACAGAAAATGCATATTCTTATTTGTTACTCTCCAGGCTATCAGTATCAGACGGGGTGACCAACGATGGGCACTCGGAGCTGGGCAGCGAGGGTGAGGCGTGTCCGTTCAGCAAGGACCCGTCCGGGCGCTACGTGGTGCTGTACACCTTCACGGCCAGGGACGAGAACGACGTCGATGTGGAGCGCGGGGAATTCGTTACGGGTGAGACTGACACTCTAGAGACCTGTTCAAACCTAAACGGTATTCGCTACCGTCTGACTGTATAGACGGTCTGTGTGGTGTAGCGGTAGTGCATTCGACTGCTACGACCCCGCACCCCCTAGTGGGGGTGCGATTCCCGCTCAGTGCAAATATTTGTGTGCATGAATAAGTATTTACATTTGCCTGGGTGTTTCTATCTATAATGTGTATGAATTTACAAAAAAAAGTTGCATTCGAGACCGTTTGACCGATCTCGACCAAATTTGCCACGGTGATCAAGTAGACATTACTGAGTGTCCTAAGGGTTCGAATGTCCAGATCGGTCTTACCGTTGAGGAATAATCACCGAAAAACCAAATCAATGGAAAAAGTCGACCGGTCACGTTGACCTATTGTTGGATAGGCAAATCTCGCTACGCTTAAGTTTGGGTTGATTGCGAAGCTGGTAACCGTCCTAGTTAAACTATGTTTACTTTGGGTCTGGAAAGCGCTGTGTAGAATGTCGTAGAATATTTATAATATTACTGTCCACGGAACCCGCGCGCGCGATATGTAGCTCTACCTGCAGCGGCAGCGAGTACCGCACTTGATTAGGCTTTTACTCTTGCTGCTAAATGCTGACGCTGGCAACAGAGCAAATACAAAGAGAAGGCGGCCTAAGTAACTGTGGACTGTAACTCGCAGGCCTGCCCTGATGTCATCACAGTAGGCGTGGCTTTAGCCATTTTACTTTCGGCATTCGTCCTGTGCACATCAATCACTCTGAGCCTCAGTGTCTCCAAATATATTTCTACTCGATGTTAGATGCCGATGCTTTGTATCTGAGCAGTCTGTTCTATATTCAATGACATCTAATGTGTGAGATCGACAGAATGAAGTAAGTAGTTTTGCTATTGACCGGTAGAAGGAAAATAACGAAGTGCCCCCCCCCCCTCGCCGCGAGGTCACCCGCGTTAAATTACATTAATTACATTACCTCTCTGTATATGCTCTGTGAGGCTGACTATCAGTGAGTAAAGGTAATATTTTTAAAGGAGAGGTAAAATCTTGGAACTTTTAACATTAAAATATATACCCGATTATATGTACCATCGAAGAAAGGATTGTGACGACACTCCGACAAGGCTAAGTGATCACTCCTCACCGCTCGAACGAACCTAATCTCGGTATTATCAGCGTGAAAACTTTCATAGCGCGTTGCACGTGTCGCTGTTCTGAAGTAGTTCGTCTTTTGTTCGCTAGATGGCGCTAGATGTCGCCACAACGCCAACGGTATCACACAAATACAAAACTATACGTCTGTATAAACAGTGCGACATGAATGTTATGTTGAATATTTTTTTTTTTTCACAGTGCTAAATAGAGAAGACCCAGACTGGTACTGGATCGTTCGTAGCGATGGTCAAGAAGGTTTTATACCTTCAGGATTCGTGTATCCCGCTGTCGTACAAGGTATGATATGGTGGTAATTAACATAATACGAACCTCTATACCCTTAATTGTTGACTGGAAGAATCGCTCTTAGTTAAGAAGTTACTTGCCTTGTTGCCTTAGCCTTCCCTGTATTGCTTTATTGTTCATATTTTACATGCGATTATTTCTAGACTTGATTACCGGGACGAAAGTTATTGATGTTATGTATCAAAACCTAGTTAATATATGTAGGATACCAATATTTAAATCGTTCGTTTAACCCTGCCCTTAATTTTTGTATAATTTCATTAGCACCCATTTTTTTTTCTAAAGATTTAGATCGGAAAAAGAGAACATCTAGGACGGGACTTGAACCCACGACCAGTCCCTTACAGGGGGAATGCTCTGACCAACTGAGCCACCTAGACACCTCCCAGATATTCGTAATTCTCCGATACATTAATACGTCTTAAGGCGACGTTGGAGCCATCTACCGAAATTCTTGCGAACTGGTCGCGGGTTCAGGTCCCGTCCTAGATGTTCTCTTTTTCCGATCTAAATCTTTAGAAAAAAAAGTAAGCATACAAAATGCTTAAAAATTTTATTGGAGTAGCACCCATTTAATTAATTTTCCCAAATAAATTACCTCAAAGTTTTTTTATCCAGCAACGCAACAAGACAACACACAACCCTTGCTCTCACCCCCAACACCTGCCAACAACATGATGAACAACAACATAAACAATGCCCAACAACTCGATAGCGACGGGCGGTATCACGGCACTGAATTAGTCATGCTTTATGATTATAAGGTTTGTAGAACTTTACAATAAATAGCTATTATTATTATGGCTTCAAACAACAACAACAATTCGACCAAGACGGGCGGTACCACGGTACTTAAATAGTGATGTAATACGATCATGTATTGCGTATAATTTTAGTAATGATAGTTATTTTTGGTATCTAATGCACCAATTAACAAAATGAACAAAACACAACAACTTGGCAGAGATCGACCGGCGCGACGTACCAACCAAATGAAGCACATATTTTTCATAATAACCATCACACAGAGATTATGAAAAACGAGTGCAAGTAATTTTCGACCTTATTGAATTCAAATAGTACCCAGTTTTTTCTCCACATTCATCTATAAAGCATGTGCTACACGGTTTTAAAGGGCGGTTTGAAACAGAGGTTTAAAACAGTGTAGATAGTTGTTTTATGCCAAATTTCGTTTGACCTTTAAACACCCTTGGCAGCAAGCCCTGCGTTTTAAAACCACTGGTAGAAGCGTTGGTTTAAAACTTGTTTGAAACCGTCTAGCCGCTTGCTTACTACCTCGCGAACGACAGTCACGTTGCAGCAGCGAGCGCAGGCAGACACACGTGACGACGACGTTCTCAAAATGGCACGGGAAGTAGTTACAGAACTTCTCGAGCTAAATAGAGACTTATCCTGCCTTTGGGACTTAACATACGAGTCGTACCTACAAAGACTCGACTCAGAAAAAAAATGCGTGGCATATTTCTATTTTTCTATTTAATTAAGTTCATATGACTAAGGGTTAATCTCTCCTTTAAGCATCGCTTCATCCATATTCATTTTTTTTCTTCAATTGCACTCAAAAGAGCAAGACACCCCAACTCTTTGTTCTTTAGATAGGTAAGGCGCCATGACGTTGTTGTAGTGTATATACGGTGCGAGCGTAGAGACGGCAAAGCTCAAATCTGTTTTTTCTGTTTCAAACCGCCGTTTAAAACCGTGTAGCACATGCTTAAATGCCAAAAAAAAAAACATTTTTAAATGTAATTAAGGTCCAAAAGTGGCTTGCGTTTGTTTTTCCTAATCTCTGTGTGCTGGTCATTATAAAAAATATCTACTGCATTTGTTTTTAGGCGATATCAACGGACACTTGGGGAGGACACCGTGCGGTTTTAGTCGAGACACGACATAACCACCCCCGCTGGCCGGCGGGGGGGTATCCGAAGGGATTTCCGCACGTAAAAAAAATAAAAAAATGCTCATATATATTCTTTTTTTCGATTTTTTGTTAATAGAAAACTGCACAACTGTTTGTGCAGTGGAGAAGGATGTTGTATTGGCATTCCTGACCGCACGCCACATTTGTATACTAATTGTTCGGTGCTGAGGTGACCATGTAGAGAGCGGAGTGTAACGCGTCTGTCTGTGTGTCTGCAGGCGCAGGCGCCGGACGACCTGTCGGTGAAGCGCGGCGAGTGGGTGTACGCCGACCTCACGCAGCAGACCGTGGAGGGCTGGCTGTGGGCCCACGCGCCCAAGTCGCGCCGCTCCGGGTTCATCCCCACCGCCTACGCGCGCGCGCCCCACACCACCAGCCTCTAGCGCCCACCTGCCCCTCCGTCCCACCCCCCCGCTCCGGGTTCATCCACGCCACCAGACTCTAACGCCCTACCTCTCCCCACGTCTACGCGCATCTCCAGGATCATCCCCACCGTCTACGCGCGCGCACCCCACACCAGCAGCCTCTAACGCCCACCTCCTCCCTCCCCCTACCACCATGCTCGACGACTTTACTGACGGCGAACATCTACTTGGGTATCATAATATCGCCCGATCTAGCCATACTTTATGTAAATTATAGATATTAAGCGTCGTCTTCCTTAATGTTAAGTAATGTTTTGAATTAAAATAATATTCGCTATTATGTTATGTACTTAAATGTCAATGTTTTATGTAAAATATACTCCGTCCAAATTCGACTGACTTTGACAATACGCTTTATATTTTTTTATAATTATTACTATTAAGATTTGTATGTAATTTTGTACTTATTAATAAAATGGTTCTAAACTGTAGAGCTTTTTATTATTATTATTGCAATCAATCAGGCAGGCAGTTACAAACTGATAGTTGCCTGTATCCTATTTCTAGGTCTTGTTCTTCTGTTTAATTAAAAATGTATCCATTCCTTATTTTTGAATTGGTTGACCGTCTGTGATGATATGACGCCATCAGGCAGTTTATTCCAACTTCTAACCACTCTGTTGCTGAAGAAGTGCTTGTGTAGATTATTACTGGATAGGCTGGTACAGAGTTTAAGGTGGTGTCCCCTCAGCCGATCATTTGTATTAAACACAAGTATTTTCTGGAGGTCCGGCAAGTTATAGTGTCCATGTAAGATCTTTTAAGTCTCTATCAGATCTCCCGGCTCACGACGTTCCTTCAGAGATGTCAACTTAAGCAGTTCTAGTCTTTCCTCATAAGGTCGTCCCTTAAGTTGTCTGGGAATCTTTGTGAAACTACGTTGCACCTTCTCCAGTAGTTGTATTTCTTTGACGAAGTATGGGCTCCAGACTTGGAATGCGAATTCTAAGATGGGTCTTATGTATGTCTTATAACTCTTTAGCATCATGTCAGGTGTCAGGTTTCCAAAGGCCTTCCTTACTAAGTAGACCAAGCTTTTTGCTTTTTTAGCTATCGAGCTTCCCATTTGAGATCATCTGCAATTTTAGTTTTTTAGTTTAACTCTTCACACTATCTTTAAAATAAGAATAAAATAAACTAGAGATCCCCGAACTTTTTGTCTCGTAGACCATTTCGTGACGGTAGAGAGATTACCGTCTACGCGTCAACTACCTGCTGCCGCCAACTGGGAACTTTCTAGTGGGTTGTTGACTGTTAATTTGCTCCCTTAGTTGCCTTGTACGATATATATTTAGGGTGACCCTATGCTGGTAGGGTGATTTACTGCGCTGGGAAACACGGCGGCAGAACAGAAAAACCTTTTAGGCCATGGAAATCAAACTCAGGACATGAGGTAATTCGGGGTGCGAGGGAAATATGCCCTAGGGCCACCTTACACCCCGGCGTCTGAAGACCCGAGACGGCGTGCGGTTTTAGTCTGTTCAAGCCCGACAACCTCCCCCGCTGACCGGCGAGGGGGTATCCGAGGGGATTTACGGACGAAAAAAAAACTTTTTTTTATACCTGTACCTCATTCTTTCTAATAGGAACCCATACACCTAGACCATCTCTAACCAAAAAAATTACACATCTATCAATAAAATTATTTATTTAACTACACCCTACAATAAAATGTTCAATTCGTATCTAAAATTATGTTCCGTTTTCTCTTGTTGGCTTGTTGTTTGATGTTATCTTTGATGGTCCATTCCTCCAGCATCTTCTCAACCTTTTTAATATCTTGCTCGGTCACTGTAATTGGTATCTGTAACTCAACTTGCTCCTTTCTTATAAAGACCAACGCATCTAGTTTTTGCTTCAAGTACGGGCCTTGTTGGCTCTCTAGAAGGTTACGGTAGTCATCCAATTTCTTTTGACGAATGTCATCGCAGTGCATTTCGGTTAGTCTGCGTAGTGACTCCCTGCGAGACAGCTTGTGGTGGGATCTGTAATGTTATAAGACTTAATTTTAATCGTCAATATTCTAAGCCAAGCATCAATTCCTGTAGCATCCAAAACTGGCACTTTAGAACTCCGGGTCTCCTACTACTCCTTTCCATAATTAGGTATATCTTGGCTGTTACGGGAGTGACTGCCATCTGACATCCAACCTCTAGAGAAAAGCCTGCACCAGTCTTATCCATTGACCAGCAGGTGTATTGGAGGATGACGCCCTTAAAAACCAACGATTAATAATGTACAAACTTACTCAGGATGTCCTTTATATTCAATCTTGAGTTGTTCTAGCAGCCACTCGAATTTCTTGTAGTCATATTGCCGTAAATACTTTAATAGCTTCTTCCGCCGGTCAATGCGCTCTTGCAACAGTTGCTGAAAAATACATATTATTTTTAATTATTTCTTACTCACTGGTGTATGGGGCCCATCAAGACCTTCGGGCTAAGCCTAATTCACCTGCTAGCCAGTACCACACGTAGTATTTATTCATCTCGGCCTTAGTTATAGTTGCATTCAAAGCTTGTACTGTGAGCTCGAGGTCTGCTCTGCTACTCTTTCTTTGCAGGAGCAACTGCCGCATGACCCACAACTCCCGAGAGAAAACCCTGCACCAGAACCGTGTCTGTTAATCAGTGCAAGTGAGGTTGTTGGGGCACTGAAAATCTTGCTGGGGCCCCCATACACTTGTGCCTGGTTATTATTACAATATGAGCTAATAATTATTATTTTTACATTTGCACAATTTAATTACCTTCATTACACTGTTTTTTGGGAACTTATCCATAATTTCTTGCAAGTAACGAATCTGCGCAGTGTGCCATGCAACTGGAAAGAATGAAAATATTCATCAACATATATATGTATATATGTTGATAACCAACACTCATGTAATATTTATCCCATTAGCAGGGTCCACAGCAATGTAAACCTGGGATATAAAGCCTAAATTCTATTAGACTATAATACAAGGCCACTCAGAAAGTATTGCGAAAAAAAGTTTTTATATATGAGAGACTGGTCAGTTATAATCTATTTCTAAAATATGATTATTTATGAGTAAAAATAAGTACGTTCCAATTTCAAAATTTCTCTCTGCATTTTTTGCAAGATAATTTCAATTATTGTGTCTCATAGAAAAATGGATCTGCGTCGGGAACATTTTCGCGCTATGATTTTCTACGATTTCAAGTGTCGCCTGAAACCAGACGAATCGTACGATACACTTCAAATGGCATTCATGGATGAAGGCCCTTCCAAGGCGACCGTGTATCGTTGGTATAACGAATTCAAGCGCGGTCGACTGACTTTGGAGGATGAAGAAAGAAGTGGTCGCCCTTTGACGGCTGTTACGGAAGAAAACGTGCTAGCAGTGAAAAATTTAATCCAAGATAATAGACGAGTCACATATAAGAGATTCAGCACATTCTTCAGATTGGATCGGGAAGTCTTCACGAGATTCTACACGTGCATCTTCGTGTGAGAAGGATAGTTTCACGCTGGGTGCTGCACAATCTCACCGATGCTCAGAAGCAGGCCCGGGTGGAATGGTGTCGTTATATGATAAACAAGTTTGAAGCAGGCGCGTCTCGGCGTGTTTATGACATCATTGCAGATGATGAGTCGTGGATTTATCAGTATAATCCAGAAAAAAAACGCCAGTCGACGGTTTGGGTGTTTCAAAACGAATCAACACCTACCAAAGTGAAGCGATCTAGAAGCGGAGGGAAGATTTTGATCCTATAGAACACTTTTTTTTATTTTCGCAAAACTTTGAGTGTCCCACGTATATCTCTCTACCAAATTTAATTTTTGAGTAAATATCCATTACATTTTTTGCATTTATAATACTAACATTATTTTCTATTTTCTAACTAAATATTGTTACAAATACAGTACACAGACAGTAAGCAAAGGATGGTAGAAAGGATTGAATGCATACAGTAAAAGACGGAAAGGTGCAGAGATGGAGGAGGCTTTTAGCCAAATGGGCCAGGAACTCTTCAATAATTTGTAATATATGCCTTACTTTTAGTCTCAGCTGTATTGGTATCATATTGATGCCTCCTAACTCTACTTTTCAACTCCTCTTTCACTAAGTTGTTGTATTCTTTGCGCCCGAGGTGGGCTACCGAGAATATCTTCTTCACGGACTCTGGTGCACTGAAAAATTTATAATTCTATAAGACATATAGTGATTCACATATGCCACCGTCTCAAAGTATTATTTTATTAGAACTTTAAACTAGAAGAGTACAAATGTATATGATAATTATATTTCTGGCCAACCATCATGATAAAGTACTGATATACATAGAATTAACATCATTACATACCTACCTATGTCATGATTACATGATTGCATTATTTTTAGTTAACATAATTGCATAATTGTACAGCATACAATTAAGTTTTTACGATATTTTGCTACCTGGAATTTCAATTTCTGTAGAAATAGAAATTGAAAACAAACCTTTAAACAAGCAATTCTTATATATATAATGTGAATCTCAGAAATGGCTCCAATGATTTTCATGAAATTTAGTATACAAGGAGTTTCGGGGGCGATAAATCGATCTAGCTAGGTTCTATTTTATAGAAAACTGAAAAAAAAACCCCATATTTAATACCTATACAAGGATATTTAGATAGCGAGACAGACGTTGGAGTCTGCTGCCGCAGTTAACTTTAACCTTCTGTATTCCTGTTTGCATACTTACTCTTTAATTTCTTCAGTTAACCCATAGTCTAAGCCTAAAGCGCTTTCAGGAATCGAAGGAATACCTTCTAGGTCTCCGGACTTTTCTGGTCTGTAAGCAGGCACATAGTCCGGTCTCACCCATTTTATATTTACTGTATGTTTTATGCCTCGAGACTGTATATTCTGCACGACTGTACATGCAACGCGCCGCAACATATTGATGTTATTTTATTTAGAAAAAATCTGAATTACACTATCATAACCTTAAAATATTAACCAAATGTCAAAAAGTTACAGTTCAGTAATTGTCGTAATTGAATAGTAAAAAAATTGATAGATATTCAATTCGTTTAAAAATACATGCAAATAAATAACCAAACAAATAAATAATATCATAGTTTTCTATCTTTACAATTGGAAACTTTGGATTTTCTTTGCAGTTTTTTGGCTTTTGGCTTTTGATTACACGAAATGTAAGTTTTTTTTATCCTTTAATATCTTACTTACTTACTTTTTTTAATACCTTTTATAGATATAAATTACCTTTTATAATTAGCTAAATTCTTTTTTCACACAATCATATTGCTCATTGCTCACTATATAATTATAATTATATTATAAAGAGGAAAGATTTGTATTTTTGTATGAAACGAAAAAAACTTAAAAACTACTGAACCAAATTCAAATATTATTTTACCGTTACAAAACTACATTGTCTCAGAATAAAATAGGCTAAGTATATTTATTACTAGAAAAAATTGTGTCTGCAAACGTTCGCCGAGTCTTTTCTCCTGATCACCAACAGGACGTTTCGTTTTTGAGAGATTCGTCGATAGAACGTTTCACCTATGGATGTTTCGCCGACAGAATGGTTCGCATTTGTTTGTTTCGACGACAGGACTTTTCAATTATGGAATATTCGCCGTCAGGTCGTTTTGTCTACGATGTTGTCTGGGTTAGGTTAGGTTAGAACTGTGACCCTAACAGACACATTAGCATGATTGCTAACAGAGCGCGAGCCGAGCGAGCGAAGTGAGCGTGCTGCGGCAGCGGCCGGCGAAGCGCCGGAACCACTAGTCCGGAAAGTTGGATTTCGATAGCAAGCTAGTAGCTTTTTGGTGGCTTTGTAGTTTGGTATCGTATCGTCGTGTCGGTGAAACACTTAGTAGCTGAAAAGGACTGTCGTCGAAAGTGACGCATATGAAAGGTTCTCTCGACGAAATGTCCACAGGTGAAAGACCCTGCTGGGGACACGGAAATAAATGAATCATCCTGTCGACGAATAGTCCAATGGCGAATCGGTCTGAGAACGGTTGCAGAATCGAAAAAAATACTATAGAGATAGAAATCCCTACTAAAACCCACCCAAGGTGTAATTTTCTTATATTTTTTTCGCATGCGCTGCGGAAAGTATTGATATAACAAAAAAATGTTCTATAATATTATAGAACATATGAATATCTATATAAGGTGTCACAAAATTAGGTCTCTGAATGGTGAGATGACTTGGTATCGACAAAATATGTATTTGAAAGAAAAAAAAAATCGGGTATAGTAAAAAAATAAAAAAAAAATATATAAAAAAAAAATGAAAAAAAAAAACACCACCAGCGACCAGCGTCACCTGACGCGACGAGCCCGTGACGCACGTGGTAGGCGTGCAGTCTTTCTCCTCGCAGTATTCTCCAAGCGAATGTATGAGAAATACCTAAATCGCGACCAGCGTGACCACGTGACGCGTCGCTGGTGGTGATTTTTTTTCCTTTTTATATATTTTTATTTATTTATTTTTTATTTTACCCGATATTTTTTTTTGTTTCAAATACATATTTTGTCGATACCAAGTCATCTGACCAAATTCAGAGACCTAATTTTGTGACACCTTATATATCACTATATATAAATAGTTATAAACATATCTAACTTCAAAATGAGTGACCGTAACAATCCCGTTCCCGTCCACCTTCAGTGTATTGTTAATAAGCTACGCCGGTTTCAAGCCTTGGTACTTGACACTAGAGTTGTAACTGGGTACCATTATTTCCATTTTAAGCTCATAATGATGTTATATACCTACCTAGTGTTAAGTTAGTTATGATACCAAATAAAACACAATATTCCGTGAACATTCATTTATTGCTTTGTGAGTGACACCTCAAACTTACAAAAAAAAACTAAGCAATATTTTGTACTAACGTACCACTCCACACGACTGTACACACTACCAGGTAAATATGAATAACATTTTGCTTTATATACAATTTGGAAGAAAAACATTAAAAAAATAATTGAAATACATTCTGTGTATTTATAAATTAAAAAAGTAAATAAATTGCACCTTCTAAAATATGCTTTTGCGTATCAGTGGGAGTTAAACTTTCCTTTGTCAAACAGTGACAAATTGTAATGGCTATTTTATACTAACACACTTCAAGAAAAGAGTGATGAATAACTTTAACCGTCCGCAGCGTCATGTGGGCGCCCGCATTTCATGCATATCGTATGGATTTATTGCACAATTTAGTGCAAAATATCTGCAAGAAAACAGGCGCCCACACGCACGGCCTAAAAGATAGGATATCATAAAAGTAAATTCACAAATTTTAATACCACCAGAACGCATATAATAAATTATACTATACATTATGTAGAGACATAATATAATGATATAACACAAGGCGTGGAATGTAGCAACACTTTAAAAGTAAATTAAAATATATATAACTTATATAAATATACTTTTATATGAATGTCACTATTGTCTATTTTATAGGACCAAATTGTGCTAAACTTTGTAGATGTTATACAAAATGGAAGTTAAATAAAAAGTATATAATACATATTATAGTTTACTTTGGCACCATAATAATTGGTTAGTAAATAAAAATGGTAAATGAATACACAGGTTTTATTTCATATAAGGGAAGCATGACTTGTTAGTCTTATTACACACAAAATATAGCAAAATTTGGTGCCTAATTTTTCTAATCACGTATCTACTATTTTACATAGATTTGCACACGTTATATTTTATTAATAAATCTGGCCACAATATAGTGGGTCCGTAACTTAATTTCGAGAGACATATGTTTGATTATTGGAATATCGACTGAAAGATTGTGCGAATAGAGTTTATTGCGAAACAACTTATTGTCGCCAAACGCTGCTTCGACTGAACGATTCTTCGAATATTTATCAATCGATGGACTGATGTTTCAAATCTTAAATTCAAAACATTGTTTGTGGACATCTCGGTACATAGGACGCACTGTAAACAGAGATCTCTCTTCATAGATAGCACTTCTTGCCATAAACTTTCCGGACTAGTGGATCCGGCGCTTCGCTCGCCCGGCTCGCGCTCTGTTGGGGGCACAGTTCTAACCTAACCTAACCCACTTTACTTATTTTTGGAATATAAGCCGAGCGAGGCAAGAAGTGCGAAACATCAGTCCATCGATTGATACATATTCGAAGAATCGTTCAGTCGAAGCAGCGTTTGGCGACAATAAGTTGTTTCGCAATAACGTCTATTCGCACAATCTTTCAGTCGATATTCCAATAATCTAACATATGTCTCTCGAAATTAAGTTACGGACCTCAATATGGTGGTATGATTTTTGTGAAATACAGAATAATGTCTTTCTATAATATATCACTATTATTTGAATTGATGATTATATATTTAATAAGTTAACATATAATATGCATTAAAGTCACATTGTATTTGTAGGTAGTAAGAACTGCATTTCACATAAATCATGTACTAGTAAATTAATAATTCAGACTGTTACTATTAACTTTGTATAATCAAACCGTCTACACGACCAAGGAATGCAAACACTGAAACCTCTAAGACCATTTCTTATAATAAAAATCCTTATTTTTAATACTGGACTTCATTTATCTACTTAACATTATTTCACATTTATACTATTATACAAGAAATACAAAAATGTCTTTCATCCGTAAATACTTAATACTAATCCATATTAACAAGGTAATTTAAGAAAATTGGTAGAAACTAATGCCAGAATAAATAAAAGCCACACCATTTAGGCATTGTGTCTAAATGTTTTTGATTCTACCCTCAAACTAAATATTTTCAAATTAAATAAAACCAGCATGTACCTACTTAATTCGGTTAACGGCTAATTACAAAGCCATAAACAATATCATTAAAACAAAATAAATAATAATATAATTATCTACCTCGGACTAGGTATATAAGAAAATATTGAAAATAACATTAGGAACAGCACCAAACGATTTATTTGGAATTTGCTTAATCACATGAAATTAATTTGGTAATTTTTTTAATCTTAATGTTTTCTCTTGTCTTACTTTGATGATTACGTGGAAGCATTTATGATTCTTTCCTAATGAGTATTAAGGAACAATTGAATTATTTATAATTTTATGAAATTATAAATAATTACGAGATTATCTGTTGATCGATTGTGGGAGAAGGAATTAGTTTTGACGGCTACACACATGATATAACCCCATATTTAGAAGCTCTACTTAAATAAAAATTTAACTTGTTAATTCTCGGTTACTTTGTATAATGTCTAATAGTTTAGTTTATTGCCAATAATATAATGTTAATATTTTGGAATAAAAACTAAATAATGTATTTTAGGCCAATATTGCAGATATTGAGTTCCTTATTATATTCTACTCACCCATTATACTAAAGTTCACTTTACACAAATTACTGATACCTAAGTCGACATCATAATTTATATGTACATTATTTTAATAAAGGCAAGATACATTGGTCGGGCGATAGCTGCTTCATAGATGTATATTTTTTAGTTTCGGCGATTCTAAATAGTCTAATAATCTAATGAACTATTTACTCCATAACTAGTCTAAATAGTTAACTGCCCTATTTATTTAAAAATGTAATTGCCTGACCTTGTTATCGTGTTATTAGGATTGTACATCATAACTGCCTTTTAAATACAGCTTCATTTAAATTAAAAAATTTAACTGGTTGACTAAATACTTTTAGCCAGATTGACTAAAATGTTTAGTTCAAATTTTTAGCCGAATTGACTACAATTTTTTAAATATTTTCAGATAAATATACATCTTTATGTATGTGCTTGGTTTTTGTATGACTACCGCCTATTAGATGTAACATATCTTTGGTAAGCTCATTTTTTAAGTGTGTAACAAAGATTATATTCAGTGTGCCAACGCAAAGATATTATATACGACTTCGTAAATAATACGCATCTGTGCCTAATAATCTATTTACATAACCTCGCACAGAAGACGTCAGCTGCTAGTACTTACCTACAAATATTGCTTTGTAAGTTTTGCATATTATGAAAATTCACCCAGGGTTATTATTTATTTTGGCTTCACGAAAATGTAAGACTAATTTTTTTATTTCAAATTATTTTGAAAATATTCCAATGATACAAGTTCCAAGGTATTTATTCCAATTTCAGTTTGATCTCTATTATTGCCCCACCTTACTGTTCGGGCTTAGCAGTTTCGATTGGAGGATGCCAATTAGTAGAACCATTTGCATCCTTTTGCTTTTCAACCGTCAATTTATTGAAGCAATATTTGCCAGGTAATGTCATAGAATTTGCTTAGAGTATTTTCCGCAGTTATGACGCTATCACGGAATCCAGCACACTTAGTAATGATAATTTGAGATTATTACACCTACTTAATGATATCGACAAGTACAGAAGGAATTTGAACTTATAATTTAGACAAAATTAAGGTCATTATGGTATGTATTGATTTACCTACCCTTTGCTATATAATAGGCTATTTGACTGAGTTCTAGAATAGAAGTTGTGATGTTATTATAAACTTTGGCAATTCGTATTGTTTTCGGTTTCATTGCATGTATTTAGGTGATGCAATTCGGTTTAAAATTCATAAGCTGAGCAGATATCAATAATCGTGTAGATACATTTAAAATGTGCTAAAGTCCAGCGAATATGCTAAGTACGTGAATCTGAATTAAGCGAAAAATGAACATTTAAAAATAAAAACCTGTTTATTTCAATTTAATTATTTATTTATTTTTAATGTGTGACATATTATATTTAAAATCTGCATTAAATTAATTATCTATTTCTTTATATATATTTTAGTATTAAAAATTTTTTTTGTATAATTATTGTCGTTCAAAACAAACGTCGTTTTCGAAAAAATATGGTTATCTGTGACGTATGCGCTTTCGATTTATGTATTAACGTATTTATATAATGTCTTACTTTGTAACACTGTCAAATAGCCTTTTTTATAGTCAGCGTCAAAAGTAGAGATAATTATTTAAAAATGTTAAAAAGCCGTGGGCTTTTGTGGCCCGCTGATTTACCTGAATACAGGGTGTTTGGTTAAGTTTTGTGATTTTTTCAAATATTTTACGCAATTTTCTTACCGTTAGACACTTCCCCGAAAAATTTGAACGATAAAAAAATTAATGAAATCGGTAACATATTTTTCAAATTATGACGTTATCAAGGAAAACAGGCCTCTATCCTTATAAATTTTAAATTGAAATGCTAAACTACCACGTGGACTCTAATAAATAATTTTTGAATTGTTAATATCATTCAGATTTTTATATTCGACATCTGTACAATCATCATTTACTTTTGACACTGCTGCGATGCCGTACTATAGGTACAGTCGGGTGCGGGTGTGGGGGTGCGGGGGTGCGGGGGTGCGGGGGTGCGGGGGTGCGGGCGCTAGTGGCGCCACAGCACGATGGGCGGCGGCGCGGGCGGCGCGGGCGCCACGCGGCGCGCGCAGGCCCAGCCGCCCGCGCCGCCGCCCGCGCGTTACCGCGCCACGTGCGGCCGCCACGCGCGCCGCCGGCCGCGCCCTGCCAATACATCAGCACAGTGAGCTCGACACCACACTTTCTATCTATGGAGGCGGCTTTCCACAATGCTCAATTACTCAATTACTAATAGACTACTTCCCCACCGATCAACTAGCATGCACAACTAGTTGTGCGGTCGGGAATGCTAATCGAACATCTTTCCAATTGTATTAAAAAAAGAAACGGTAAGAACGGTTGCTAATTTTGTTTTACCGGTGCTCATTTGTTAGAATTCGGTCAGTGGGAAATTATAAATCTTAAGAGTTTCACGGCCGGCGTTGCATGTTGAATATACTGCTTCCGAGCTGTTTGGCGGTGGTCCATAGGAAACTTGTATTCCAAACGTTTCGTCGATCACTGCGGTCGGTCGGATCTTCAGTGGTACGTGTCCGGGCGCCGACGAGTGCGGAGCGCCCTCCTCGGCGACTGGACCACAGCCAAACAGCCCGGAAGCAGTATATTCAACAGTGGGAAATTAGACTGCAGGTTAGCCGGTACTAAGAAACGCAAAGAGTGTTGCCTGTGGAAGAGCAGACAAGTCAACTTCGACACACACCGTGGCAAGCTGTTAGTGCGTGACTGTTCGTGTTTGGTGTACGATAAAATCTACAGAATCAAACACAGTGGAAAGCCGCCTTTAAAGATATGAATGGAATGTAATTTTAAAGTAGGCTAGATACCATACAGGCCACACAGAGAACTTCAGTGCCGAAGCCAACCTCACCTGCAAACTGGTACACTTGCTGATTAACGAACGGAACTTTCTTCCGGGGTCACGCGGCAGTCATACCCGTATTACGTGCCATGTCATTTTGGCGCCGGGGTCATATCCCCTTTTGGGGGGACAAGGGGATGTTGCTAGTCGCCGTAGCTCCCCTGCATGGGGGAGACAAAATCCCTTCCATTTTTACAATCATTTTATGGTAGTTTTGTGTCCCTTGTGATGAAAATGTTTCACATAAACAGATTTGCAATTCGCATAATACTGAATGGGTTTAGTCAGACCCATAATAAATTAATTACATACTTTGGACCGTAAAGCATGGGTATTGAATCGCCTCTGCCTATCCCTTCAGAGATATAAAGGTATGTAGTAAATAATTACTAACCCCAAAAACAACTATAAATAATACGTACCACCACTATCGGCGTTCGAACGCAAGCCCTATTCGCGTTTTTTTCCCTTCTTCTTGCCCACTCGTTTGCTGTAATTCTGCGCGAGCGTATTCACTATGGACACCACAAAGTACATGACCATAGTCAACACCGCTTTCTCTAGAATACTCGATAGAAGAGAGCCTTGGCTATCCGCAGCAGTTCCAGACTCGTTTTTGTGCAAATGGCTCTTCTGGTTGCGAAGGAATTCTAGCATGGGTGCTTCCAGTTTTGGTCCAATGTAGGGTATCCTCTCTACCCATGAAAGAACTTGGCTGGAAAATGAAAAAAAAAAAATTATATATAAAAATATGTGGCATTGAAAAATGACAATTGCAAATGACTTTTATTTAAATTTGGCTGATTGCAATTCGTTTTCAAATCAAAGTTATCAGAAGTAATTTATTAAAGGGACTTTCATTAAACGAAGGGTTTTCCAGGAAATTGTCTATTATATACGGATCTTTTACTCCACCAACTGAGCTAGCTGTCATCATCATCATCTTGGCGTTGTACCTGGTTGCATCCGAGGCTTTCACCTCAGAACCCGGAGTCTGTTTAATCCTACTCCTCCTTTTAGTCATTGTGCGCCGAATCTATTTCAGGAAGTAGTCATTTTAGGAAAGTGATCTCATCCGGAAAGTAAGGAATGTGGTCATCTTAGGAACTAGTCATTTCAGGAAAGTGGTCTCATCCGGAAAGTAGTAATTTCAGGAAAGTGGTCATCTTAGGAACTAGTCATTTTAGGAAAGTGGTCTTATCTGGAAAGTAGTCATTTCAAGAAAGTGAACATCTTAGGAACTAGTCATTTTAGGAAAGTGGTCTTATCAGGAAAGTAGTCATTGTCAACCTAAAGGGTTTATCTTATATAGCTTTTATGGGAGCTGACCTCCCAACCCCGATGAGCCAGAGCTTCGTCAGTCAATCAGGATGTGTACCGGTTTGCTGGTGAGGTTGACTGGACCCGGAAGGTTTTGCCACATGTACCCTGACTGATGGCATATAGCCATCAGTGTCAGGCTGATGTAGAATCAAGTACCTTTTTTTTTCGTGCAGAAATCCCCTCGCGGATACTCCCCCCCCCCCCGCCTTCCAGCGGGGGCGGTTATGTCGGGCTTGAACCGACTAAAACCGCACGCCGTCTCGGGTCTTCAGACGCCGGGGTGTAAGGTACCCATAAAGGATTTCCCTCGCACCCTGAAGAATCAAGTACTTTAAGTAAATTTCGCACCGGGAGTAGACGTTTTCAAAGAATTTACAATAGGAGCATAGTAAACTCTACTGTGCATGACTAGCATGACTAGTCTACTTACCCAACAAGAGTTTCATTGAACGCAATGATGACGAACATCTTTTGTATATGCATCTTGATAACCGCTTTCCCCAGTACCGTGGCACCGAAGAAAGTCCAGAATGGTACTAAGAAGTGACCACAAGTCAGTCCGGCTAAGTCGAACAGTGGGTTGGGCACTGACGCGCAGGCCAATATGCCCGCGAAACCGACTTTTTGGACTAGTTTTTGGACCATTTGTTTAGCTCTGGAAACAATAATTTTAGTTGAGAATACTAAAACGAACAACTTGGTACCAAATTTAATGTATGGGACTCGTTAGTAAAAATCAAATAAGCTTCAATTGGAGAGGTTAAATAGTAATCATCAGAGATCGGAATATATAGAGTATATTTACCTAAAGTCCGCGGAAGGGAGTAACATAGAGTTTATAATACCTCCTCTAAAATGCCGGAATCGTAAATATGAAGATTAAACCCCGGGATTTAAGAAACTGCAAATTACTTATTGCGCTCTGAATACATTTGAACTAAATTATTATATTGAAGAATATCAATATATTTTTCGAGTTCCGTACTAATAGTGTTAAATTATCATCTTTTGAATATCCTAATCCTTGGATGGTAAACCCATCCACGTATCAAATGAGGCAAGCGTTGCATAACCTTTGAGACACTTTTTATTCCAATATAATCAGGTAAATAACAGGAGAAAAAACAAAGATTTTTAATTTAACACTCTTAGTATGTACGGAACTCTAAAAATATATTAATATTCTTCAATATAATAATTTAGTTCAAATGTATTCGAAGCGCAATAAGTAATTTGCAGTTTCTTAAATCCCGGGATTTAATCTTCATATTTACGATTCCGACATTTTAGCGGAGGTATTATCAACTCTATGGTACTTCCTTCAGCGAACTTTAGGTAAATATACTCTACCTATTCCGATCTCTGGTAATCATTGAAGAGAATCACGAATACACTTCACCAATGACACCAGCCCAAGCCCGTGACTGGTTTAATTTAATCTATTGTTACATGCGCGGGGTACAAATTAAATGCCGTTTATACAACAAAGAGGTTTATTCGCTCACCACAAACGAGACAACTAAATAACTAGCACACACAGTACTCTTCAACAGTTCCAGTCGCTCAGCAGTTCACAGTAGTTCCTTAAGTCGCAGGTATAACTCTCTCGCTTAACGACCTCCGTCCTCCATGAGCGCAGGCCTGGGGGTGGCGGGTGGGGCCACCTGTCACCCCAGCAGAAGCAGGCCGGGACGGTGGGGCGACTAGCGCCCCTCCCCCAAGCCGGGGCAAGACGGGGACACCGTGGTTCCCAAACCCGAGGGGGCCATCTCGAAACCGGAGATGGCCCAGGGTCAGTCGGGGTGCGAGGGATATGCTCTATGGGCATGGTTTTAGTCGGTTCAAGCCCGACATAACCGCCCCCGCTGGCACGCGGGGGGGTATCCGAAGGGATATCCGCACGAAAAAAAAAAAAAAAAAAGGTATAACTCTCTTGAATCGCTTCGGTAAGATGTGTTCGCTTTCGCTTTCGAAAATAAACTAACTGCGTGGCGATAGCCGGGCGCTTTAATAGCTCTTAATTCAGAGGGTGGAATGTTCCGGAATCATCTACACGTTAGGTATTTAACTAGAGCGTTCGAGAAGAGTACCTACTTAGTAGGTACAATCACACGCCGACGGTCGAGGTGACTGACCTTGTTATCACGATTTGTAGGTAAAGTAGGTATAGGTATTTGAAGTTGTGATTTTGTATTGACTTTTCCAGATTGTTCTACACGGGTCGATAGAGTACTTCGACATTAACGTAAGTAAGTAGTAGTAAGTAGTTTTCGAGATATCGACGATCGTTGTAACACTATAAATAAATATTCTACGACATTCTACACAGCGTTTTCTAGACCCAAAGTAAGCATAGTTGAACTAGCTTGTGTTATGGATTCTAAAATGCGGATAAACATACTATATTATACATAGAAACACCTAGACCAATGCAAATAGACATTCATGCATACAAATATTTGCACTGAGCGGGAATAGAAACCGCGCCCCATGTCGTAGCAGTTGAATGCACTACCGCACTACTGGTTGATTGGCGCGCCTTGACCGTCGCGCACCGCACTACCCCCATACAGACGTAAGCAATCAAGGTGTTTGCCAGTCATAATACTATACAATACATGCCTATGGCCCACCCTACACTTACCTTCCAGTCCTGGAGTCATCCTTGGCGGACAGTTCTGCCACCCCACCTCCTGACAGGCGGGCGGCGCGCGCCATGAAGTAGGGGGGCAACTCCCCCAGGGCGGTGCCGATGCCCCACATCATGGACTCGATACGCACCTTCGACATGATGTTCCAGATCGACACCGCGTACGTAGGGTCGATCACTGCTGGACATATTATGCTGGAAAGGATATTTTCGAAATTATTTCAGGAATTGAGGAAGTTTATGCGGATATACGTAAATTCTGATCCCGTGGGAATATCGGGAAATTGGTTCAGTAGTTTTCAGAGTTTATCGATTACAAACAAAAATATATGTATATATGTGTATATATACAGTATGTAACAAAACTATAGTCTGATCAATAAGGGGCACATAGGTATTCTATAGTAGATTGTTACACAAGGGTTGAAAGTCAGCTATTTCACCCGAGATATTTCTTCAATACTTCGAGGGTGAAATGGTGACATTCACCCGAGGTAAACACTACTTTTCATTTTGACTATGTGAGGAAATTAAAATACTACACACATATTTAATGAAATAGGTATATCGATTATCAGTTAAAATTTAAAGTAAAATTAGAACAATTTGAAAATGGATTATTAACAACAGCTTTTGCCTGTTCTTCAATCTCATCGGGAGTTAAATTAATATACATGTTACTGGAATCACTTTCCGAAACCATTGTTAACCACAATTAACACAAGGTATTTATTTATATTTAAGCTCGTTTTCCCGCTAATTATTTAGCAAACTTAAATTGTTTCTTTTCAATTCTGGAAAAAAAGTTATAATTCACGTACATACCTACTGCCAACATTAGAAAAGTTTTTAAAATCGAATCTATTGGTTACATTGTAATCGAGTATCTAGGCGGCCATATAAAAAAAAAACGTCATGATATCAAGCCATTATGACGTAACTTAATTATCATGGACTCCATGGCAAACCCTAAAATTAAAGAAAAATTACTTTCCGCCCTAGGGATGAAATAAGCTACTTTCCACCCGGCTATCTACCCATGAAAATTAAACTTTCCGAACAGGAGAGATGAAAAATACATAACCATTGATGAAATAAAAATATATATATTAATGAAAATATGAAAATGAATGTATTTTTGGAATTTAAAATGCTTTTCCTGATATCATAATTAGCCAAAATCTAAGAATGAGGTAACACCACAAAGTAAATAATCCAATAATATTTAACGGTGACCCACAATCCCGCCCCCCACTGGCTGCACCACCGAGCCCTACTGTGACTTAAATTTTATTGCAGTTTTTGTAAGCTAATTTTTTAAACTGATTTTCCAAAAAGTATTAGATAGACAAAACCTAATATTGATATCTATATACACCTTCACTGATCGGACACTAGTTTTGTTACATATTGTATAATCCTACCAATGTTCTGTGAACTGAAGGGTGGCGTCACCGTCGTTTCAGTGTTGCTAACTGTCTTGATAGTTAGATAGTTGAAATTTTCACAGATTATGTATTTCTGTTGCCGCTATAACAACAAAAATACTAGAAACAAAATAAAATAAATATTTAAGGGGGCTCCCATACAAGAAACGTGATTTTTTACCGTTTTTTGCTCGACATTAATAACGTTAACAGGTAGGCGCTTGAAATATTTACGGAATATTTAGTTGTCTATTCACTCGCACATGGCCGGTTTTTGACTTACTCGTTAGGATACGGAGGTTCAGGGAAGTTGAGCGCTCCGCACTCGTAGGCGGCGAGCGTGACGCGCGCTATGTGCGGGCCGAGGTACAGCAGGAACGTGTGCAGCCCCGTGCCCAGCCCCACGGAGCTCAGCACGCCCAGCGCCACCCACCAGCCCCACCACGCCAGCGCCGCTACTGCTACCTGTGGGAGGAGCATCAGGCTAAAATACTTGGCGAAAACATCCTAGACTGCAGTATCCAGCGCCATCTAGCGCAGTCGTAGCGCAGCAGTAGAAGTTCGGCTTAACTTCTGCAGAATTAGCAATCCAGCATTGCGCATGAAATTTCTCGTGCCGTGTAACATATGTGCCAGAATTTTAAAAATGTTTATCCGACATGGATTCGAATATATTTGGTGTCGAGATCCGCGGATACGGATCTTAATTTTTTTTACTAAATCGGTGTCGGTGCGCGCGAATTTGAAATGATAGTTGACGCCACTTAATGCTTTGGGTGACAGGACATGTTTCGATTTAAATTGCGCGGAATCTTTCTATATTTGATTTTAAGAAATGAAAAACAAATTTGAATGACCTAATTACCTATCCTATACAGAATTCCATAAGGTAAAAGATCCAATAAAAAGTAACGGATCCGGATCTTTCTTCTCACTTGGATATCCGCAGATACGGGTATACGGCTCATTAACAACGATGCACTCGTCGAGATAAGACTTCAGAGCCTTGAACATCGACGCAAAGTTGCAGGCCTATCGGTCTTTTATCGGATGCATTTCGGAGAGTGTGCGCTGGAATTGCACAACTTGATACCTCCAAGCCCTTTCCACCAACGAACGACCAGACGAACAGCGACGCGCCACCGCTGCATGGTGGATATTCCACTCATACGCACGAAACGTTTCGGTGACACATTTATTATGCGTACAGCTAAGGAGTGGAATTGCCTGCCTGAGTCTGTGTTTCCGGAAAGCTATAACCTTGGAATCTTCAAGTCTCGAGTGAATAGGTTCCTTCTAGGCAAACGTGATCTATCGTAGACCACATCGTCACTTACGATCAGGTGAGATAGAGGTCAAACGTGAGCCTATCATCTATATAAAAAAAAAAACCTCACTAGTTATCATAATTACAACATCCCAAGTTCATTCGTTGGAACGTGGTCCGCCAGGCATGGTAACCTAGCATGCTCGGAGGACCCTCCCTTTGTGTCGTAGGAACATCACACATTCACACCCCGTGACTCCAACGTATTTTGTAAAGAAATAATTATTCATGTGTTCCGGGAACATTAACACACACATGTGACAAATATTTGTGCCTAACACCAAGGTTGGCCAAAGACGTGAGAAAATGAAAATCATAAAAATGTCTATACAGTAGCTGGCTGTTAATAAAAAGGATTAAATTACCTTATAGAGCTATACAATATTAAACTCTACATACCTGTACATACGGTTGGTGTGGACCACTAACGTAATATGATACAACTGTGCTAAATATTCCTACGGCTATAGATAGCGCTAACAGCTTATATGCTAATAACCTGAAAAATGAAAAATAGAAAATATAAAGATATTTATTATTAACTTTATTGTTCGCCTAGGACATTTATTTAAATAAATAAATAAATATTCTACGACATTGTACACAGCGCTTTCTAGACCCAAAGTAAGCATAGTTTAACTAGCTTGTGTTATGGGATCTAGAACGCGGATAAACATACTTATATACATTTCTTTTTGTAAATACATACACACCTAGACCAATGCAAATAGACATATTTATGCATACAAATATTTGCACTGAGCGGGAATCGAACCCGCGCCCCCTGTCGTAGCAGTCTGTCAATTTGATATTTTGATATTCAGTCTGTCAATTTGACTGCACCCCACCTGATGGTAAGCCGAGGTGCAGTCCAAAAAGTAGTGGCCACCATTTCCAGAGATTGTCCCTACCTAGACGCCCTCAACAGATGATTTTTGACGCCCCGCTTAAAAACCCAGGATTGTAAGAAGAAGGGAACACGTATTCATGATACAGAAATTAAAAAGAAAAAAGCAGTTACCTCTGTAATCCTGCGGAGATCAATATAAACAGTTCTTTGAGGAAGTATTCTATGGTAGTGAAGGGCCGCCTCCATAGCACCAAGCTTTCGGTATCCATTGGTACAACTTTGTTCCTGCTGAAAAAAAAAACAAAACATATCTATACTTACTATTATTAAAATGTAATTTTTTGTCTTTACATTGGAGATACTTAAAAAAAGGGTTACGTTAAATGAATTATTCGGAACACATTTTTTTTTATGTGATTCTTGTCTGTTTATCTGTTTGTACGAGATGGACGCGAAAACAGATGAACGGGTTTTGATACGACGGCCAATACGCGCCAATCATAGGTTATATTAAACCAATTACAGGCTGAAAGGGCTCGCTTCATTGGTTGATCAATCGTTTTATTGGATTTTTGGTTGGTCCGTATACCGCATGCATGCGCGGATTTTCCGACTTTTGTTCAATATGCTTGCCGGTATCTGGACCACTTAGCCACAAGCTCTTCATAATAAAATTTATATTAATATAATAAATGCCTTATATGTATAACTTATATCTACGGATTGTTGCTGTCAGTATAAGTTGGTTAAATAAATAAATAAATTAAATAAAAATTTGTAAACAACAAAATGTAAAATCAGTAACAAATTTTATATGTCAATCTATACTATTACAAAATTGAAAATTAGTCGTGTCTGTACATTGGAGATAAAAAAAAACTTGGTAAGTATAAAACTATTTTTTAACGGATTCTATCGCGATTTATTTGATGTTATTTATATTATTTTATATATGTATATTGTTTTATATTTTACATTGAACCCGACGTTTCGGTTGCTCTTCAGAAGCCATGGTCACGGGGAGACCATGGCTGCTGAAAGTCAACCGAAACATCGTTTTATTTCAATGTGTGACATTCTCGTAAACTTCCAACAATATCATAAAGAACACGTACTGTTCTATGAACTGCAATCAGCAAAAAAAACTTGGATTATTTTAAATGAACGATTGTGAACACAAACATATTTTTTTGGAATTCTTGCCTATTTGTTCGCGATGGACACAAAAACTACTGAACGGATTTTGATGCGGTTTTTTATGGACTTAAAATCTGTCGTATATTTGATTGCAATTGGTTTAGTAAAACCGGAGATATGACCAAAAAACGTTAACCAACCTCCGCGCGGGCGGAGCCGCAGGCATCCGCTAGTTTAATTTAAGACTTCAATCGCATTAAGTCTAAAATTAAATGGCACTTTTATTGTGCTTTTTAGGGATTTTCTTTAGAAAAGCCCAATTGCTATCGAGTTGTCGTCGACGTCGTCGATGTCGTCGTTGCCAATTTTCTGTCACGGTTTTGGGTATGAAGGAGATGAGCTATCGAGTTGCTGTTTTCGGTAATAGATTCGTGCTGGGGTGAACCATTGCAAGATAAAGAAAAAATCGCAAAAAATCGCAAAAAAAAAACATCGCAAAATCGAAAATCCCTTGTATTCGGCTGAGCTTGTCTCAGGAATTCAACTTGTTTCATAACAAACTGTTGTTGAAAATATGGATGTACTGTGTGATTTTTGGAGTCATTTTTTCTCTTGTATATAGTACTAGTAATGTAATCTTATTTCGATGACCCGGTGCTGCTAGTAAGCTAACATATATGCACAATAATACCTAAATAATATGTCCCACTCCGTTACCGGCTATTACGACGGATAACAAAATGTTGTATGTTGCAACATCGACCACGTCAACCATACTTGTTGATCCACGTGTAAATTATAATGCACCTGAGTAGCATATTTGTTTAAAGAAACATCTGCAAACATGTTGACATTTCCAAAAGATAAAGTCGGTAAGACTAGACATTGTTGAGCGAAGCTCTCAAAGATTGAAGCTCTCTTTTAGACGACTCATGTATTTCGTTAGACCATCTTCTCCTCCCAAACGGCTGAACCGATTCTAATGAAATTTTACACAAGCAAAGATGTTACTGATGGGAAGGACGTAGGCTAAGAAAATCAAAAATCTAAAGTACCACGGAGGAATAATCACCGGAAAAATAATTAAAATCTGATTTCTCAATAAACAAAAAAGCCTCATTCACGCGATTGGTATTAAATTAAGTAATTTGTTCATATACACAAGACAAAAAAAGCGGCCAAGTGCGAGTCGGACTCGCCCATTAAGGGTTCCGTAGCAGCAAGTAACATGATGTTTCTTTTTTAATTTTTATATTTGAGTTAATTGAATGAAAGGTAAATTGCGGTGTACCATTTATGACGTATTAAAAAAACTACTTACTAGATCTCGCTTGTATGAAAATCTTAAAATGCAGTTTACAAAATACCAAGTTACCAACCTTACCAACTTAACAAGTTTCAACAGAATAGTTCTTATAGTTTCGGAAAAAAGTGGCTGTGACATACGGACGGACAGACAGACATGACGAATCTATAAGGGTTACGTTTTTTGCCATTTGGCAACGGAACCCTAAAAAAAAAGAAAAACGAAAATCGGACTAGCCATTGAGGAATTATCACCGTTAGAAAAAGTCCTGGTGAAATTGCTTCGCTCAATTTTTGCAACAGCAGAATGAATTGCAGACCTAGTATTTCTACACTTCTCTCTACTTCATAACGCTAATACCAGTTGCATTCAATTGCACTTTGGGGGTCAGCTCTCTTACTGCTTATAAATTGGTTCATTTCGACTGTATGACTGACCCCTCTCCCGAGAAGAATGCGAGCGCCGGAGCCTCGTCCGTCAATCAGATCAGCAGATGTACCGTCTAGCAGGTGAGGCGTTGAAACCACTGCCGAAGGGAGTCTGTAACGCTACTGAAGGGCCACAACTTTACCGCCAAGAATATAGAGTGGTAGAGTCAAGCAACAGTCATTTTGGCCGTTGCATGAATGGGCCGACTCGACCGGGGAAGCACCACCCTCTCACAGAATATCGACGCCAAGTAACAGTATTTGAACTGTTGCGTTCCGTTTGGTGAGTGAGAGTGCCGGAGCCCAAACTCGTTTCCCATCCCCTCCCAAAATCCTTTCCCATCCCCTCCCAAACTCCTTTCCCGTCCACTTTCCTTTACAGGGTCGGCAGCGCGAGTGTGACGCCACTGGTGTTGCACACGTCCATAGGCCGCGGTAACCGCTTCTCATCAGGTGGGCCGTGTGCTTGTCTGACACCTTAGTGGTATAAAAAAAAAAAAAAAAACAGGCCGTTTTGCGATTACATCGCTACTGAAAGTCAACCTTGGCGACTTCCCTAACTGCTAAAAGTCACAAAAACCATCAGGAGAGCCGAGTGACTGTGTTTTTTTAATCAACTTATGTGAAAAACCAACGCGTTCTAATAAAAAAAGTGACGTTCTAACTAATTGATAAGTGTAAAGTTGCATAGATATGCTATCAACAGGATTGAATTTTATTCATTCAGCAGCAAAACAGTAAAAACTAGTATAACTCGTTTATAATAGATACTCTATACTATTATAAGATTGTAAATTAGTTTGTTTCTGTACATTGGAAATATTTAATCAAAAAACTTGGTTTATGTTAAATGAACGATTCTGAACACAAAAGTATTGTATTTTTTTTTGGACCGACCCCATCAGGCGAGGCCGTGGTGGCGGCCAAAGTCCGCCGGTAACCCTGGGGTTATCCTTTCGAGGGTTTACCCGGGGTGTCCGGCAATGGACACTTGGGAAGGACACCGTGTGGTTTTAGTCAGTCCGACACGCCCACCCCATCGTCAGTACAGATGGGGTGAAGCCCGTGGGGGTTTCCAAACATTAAAAAAAAATGCCTGTCTGTTCGCGAAGTACGCGAAAACTACTGAAACGATTTTAGATTTTTCTTTTAGAAAGGTCTTGATAAAACTTTAAATCTGCCGTACGTTTGATCGCAATTGGTTAATTAGCACCGGAGATATGACCAAAAAAAAATACATTAACCGACCTCCGCGCGAGCGGAGCCGCGGGCATCAGCTAGTAGATAATAATCATACTTAGATACTCATACGTAAACTGGTTTGTTAGTTTGTATGATTAGGTATATCTGAATAGGAAGTGCTAATTTTCCGTCACGAATACATTACACATTACGGTCCTTGAAGAATGCTAATTATTTAAAACGTTATAGCGTTATGAAGTGTTTAGGGACCATTGAACTGGGGCGCTTGGTTGGGGACCTCCACGCGGTGCACCCTGGGCAACGGAGACAGCAGCGCCTCTCTCCTAGGGTGGGAGAGACGCTGCCGCCTACGGCCAACTCCGACCGAGGCGAGGGCGGCCCTGTTGAGGGCTGTTCGGAAGCTTTCCACGTGTCCCTCTGATTAGCAGATGGCACAGTGGAGAGCAAGTAAGGGGGCCATCTCGAAACCGGAGATGGGCCAGGGTCAGTCGGGGTGCGAAGGATATGCTCTATGGGTAACCTTACACCCCGGCGTCTTAAGACCCGAGACGGCGTGCGGTTTTAGTCGCTTCAAGCCCGACATAACCGCCCCCGCTGGCCGGCGGGGGGGTATCCGAAGGGATTTCCGCACGAAAAAAAAAAAAAGAGGGTCCATTGAACTGGCGTAAGTACATTATAACTCAATGTTAGGGACAAGATCTTCGGGGCCCACGACAACCTCGCCCGCTAGCTGGTACCCCAGTGAATAACGAATGAACCTCTGGCGTAAGATTAAGAGGGTTTTATTCGAGACCTCAACCTTCAACGTCGAAGCCCAGGGTCCGTTTTTTTAATAAGAATATTAGTAACCGAAATTACTAATATTCCCCCTAACCTCTCCAGCTAAACTTAATTGCTTGTGTTAGGAGTGGGTTCAGGTCAGCTGGGATTCGAACCCGGGACCTCTCGATCGTAGGGTCGACTCCTTAACCACTAAGCTACCGACGTTCCTTTTGCTTTGGAAAGCCTGCGCCAGAGCCTTGTCCATCAATCAGCAGGTGTACTGGCTTGCAGGAGAGGTTCTCTTGCCTTCAAAAGTCTTGCTCCCCATACACGGCTCTTGGGAATTGACAATGATGTAAGAAAATTTACTTTCTATCTATATTAGATAACTGCTTCGAACAAAAATTGTGTCACGGTTCCTGGATGAGGCGGGAATGAATTTAGAATGTCGAACGCAGAAATTAAATAAATGCGTTATTTAATTTTGATACCTATCTTTATGGGCATAGCGCGCATTTTTGACAAACAGTGGTCTGGTTGTGGTCGTAAATTGATGACAATTTTTTGTTGCGTACAGCCAGTTTAGGGGCAAATATCTTGACAATGTAGGTACTCTAGATGCGCAGTAGAGCTTTTTAGGTCTGTTTGGAGGTAAGCGCGGGGCGCGGTGGCGGAGGCGCGCCAATCAACCAATCACAGATATATTAAACTAATCTCGGGCTCAAAAAGCTCGCATCATTGATTGATCAGTCCATTTATTGGTTTTTTGATTAGCCAGTTAGTGCAAAGGCGCGAACTTTTTGACGTCTGTTCAAGATTTTTTGCCTCGAGATATAAATCATTTTGTAAGAATTGTCAGTTACCTAATCTCCTTGGGATGTGGATGGTGTATTCCGTTGCGCGGGCGCTGCTCAGTATCTACGGGCACCGCGGCCGCCAGCTTGTAGTACCCGAGACGGGCGAGCTGGAAAATAATACATTAAATCAATAAAAAATTAATGTAAATATGAAAAAAATATATAAAAATAATGTATTGTGTAAATATAGGTACAATAAACGGCATTTTGGTTTGCACACCAGGAACCTGACAGTGTGTCCAGCTTAATTCGGTGTGCTTTGGTTTTGTAGAGCGGTCTCTATCTATGTCTTATCCTCTTTTCTTCTGTTCTCTATGAATTTATATTCCTCTCGTATACGCTGATAGCCAGTCTATAGAACGACAAAGAGAACGCTCTACAAAACCGAAGTACATGCGTACACATCGATACAAAGTCATATGATATATATATCGCGTATCGATACGATTATTGCGATACATTACGATACGATATATCGATACAAAGCGACATATCGGACATCGCTAATCTGTGGTGCTGTTACTTTAAACAAAAAGTGATTGACTCGGTTGTGAGTTCGTTGATAAATGACGGTGGGGCGACTAGCACCCCTCTCCCAAACCGGGGCAAGACGGGGACACCGTGGTTTTCAAACCCGCGGGGGCCATCTCGAAACCGGAGATGGCCCAGGGTCAGTCGAGGTGCGAGGGATATGCTCTATGGGCAACCTTACACCCCGGCGTCTGAAGACCCGAGACGGCGTGCGGTTTTAGTCGGTTCAAGCCCGACATAACCGCCCCCGCTGGCCGGCGGGGGGGTATCCGAAGGGATTTCAGCACGAAAAAAAAAAGGTACTTATAGTTGGTAAAATTTTATGATAAATAACTCAATGCTTCGACTTATGGTTGCAATTCATCATAGTCCGTGTAAAAAATTTAATTGGTGGCTGGCCTTTTGTCGTACAACCAAGGGTAACTTATTGATTATATTAATAAAACCGTCTAGATCAGACTTTAAAGGCTAGATAATTCATTTTAAATTATATTTGTTAATAACAAAGCAATATAAGTATTTTTAATATACTTTGCAATATAGTGTTGTCGTGCGTTGTGATAGTTCAATAGTTAGGGGTCCCCCGACAAAGGAGGCGGCAGAGCGGATCCGGGAGAGACTCAGGTCTCTGATCCAAAGAACCCGCAAGGCGTGGCGACGGCCTATCACCTTAGCAGAAGTAGGCCGGGGCCTTTTTCAGGGGCAAGACTGGAACACCGTGGTTTCCAAACCCGAGGGGGCCATCTCGAAACCAGAGATGGCTCTGGGTCAGTCGGGGTGCGAGTGAAATGCCATATCCGGCGTCTGACCTTCGAGTTCGACATTACCTCCCCGGCTAGCCGGCTTATTCGAGGGGATTTCCGCACGAGAAAAAAAAGGGTCCAATGACACGATGATGCTTTATTCAAAATATTACCTACCTATATTAATTTTAAAGGACTAACCTAAACGATTTAATTTTTTTGCATTCTGGAGGTTTTTTTAGAGTATTTTAATTTGTAATGTTATTTTCTTTTGAATTTTGTTTATAACGTAGCTGCGAGCGTGTCAAATATGTCATTATATATTTGACATTGGCAGTATACCAACAGACTGTTTTGTGTAATTAATTTTAATGTATTTTTAACTCATAATTATCATAGTAACGTATAATAATTAGCTATTGTTCCTGCACTTAACGATCCAACGTAGTTTAAATAGCTGCAAGATTCTCGAAACATTAATTGATGTTCTTTAAAGAAACAATAAGATCTTTTTATTCACCCTCATGTGATAGGCACAGAGAAGTTAATCATATATTATATCAAATTGTAAACGACATAAACACAACTTCACGCCTGTATCCCCGAAGGGGTAGGCAGAGGTGTATTACACACCCACGATGTGCTAGTTATGTTTAGGTCTCAATGGAATAGGGGGCGAGCCTATTGCCATCTACCGTGTACATTACTAAGCGAGCGATTATCAACATTTTTAATACACACAACTACGCAAAGTCACAGGTGTGTGCCCGGGAATCGAACTTGAGACTTCATCTCGGCAGTCCGTTACGTACACCACTGGGCTATCGCCGCTTTTTTTTTAAATTGTAAATGATTTTCATCAAATTCCACAATATTCAAGAGAGTATGCTGCGATCCGATAGGCGGGATGCTGTCACCATCAGATTGTGGCTAATTTGGCAATACGACTTCCCATACCTGGTCAAAGGTCTAGTCTAGAGGCAGACCTAAAACACGATGAAGGGGGGGGGGGGGTGCACAAGCACATGAGGGAGTAGGCCTTCGGGAAATCGGTACCATGAAACGCACTTATCCCGCCATCGGGCCCGAAGACGGCACTTGACAGTTCATTCGGCTTAAATTCTACTATGAAACGATCCGAAACCGCAAAATTCGGAATTTCGACATCCTTCTAAATTTTTTTTAACAAAAAACGATACTATACGACTTATTTCAAAAGGTCGAAAGGTTATCATAATCCAATACAAAGGTTACAAAGTATTATATAAGTCCTTTTTCAATAGAAATATATTGTAAACGAAAACCTCCTTTCCGAACATACTTTATGGTCCCGACCGAAAGAACGAAATCCGAAGTAACTTGATGGTAAACTTTTTTCGTTCGGGCCCGCATTTGCGGATGTGCTTCATGGTAGGCCTAATGGTCCCATCACCATGTGGGATATAGTATAGGTATAGCAATGAAGAGAGAGATGAAATTTTCCATGCTATTTTCCAAAACTATGACGTCATCGTTTAGTTCATAATATCCGAGGGGATCTTCGCACGAAAAAAAAGGTACTATTAGTTAATGCGGTTTTGTATTAGAACATTTTGTTTTAGGTGCTTATTATGTTTTGCAACTCATTGACATTGAGGGGGGCAAAAGTCGGAGTCACAAAAAGAGAATAGCGCTTTACAAATGATGAAATACCTTTATATATTAACATATTATAGTTGTCAGATGTGGCGGTCATTTTGTCAGTTCTTTTTTAAATTGAAAGAATATATTTGATTAGGGTACTTGGGGAGACGACTGCAAGTCCTGCTACGCTCGGCTTGCTTTCGTTTTGTAAAGCGTTCTATCAATTTGCACAGCGCATGTCTACAGCTAGGAGACAGGAGGTTTTTAGGAGTAGATATCTTTTAGAGTAGGTAGATAGTTAAAACCGAAGTCATAGTTTGAATACAAAAACGGTTTTAACTACTCTATAAAGGTATCAGTCTGATATATGATAGAGTATTCGCGCTCTCACTCTTCCCTACGTGTCATGTTTTAACCTATTATTATCAAGTTGTAAGCAAGCTGAAGCGGCAGTGGGAAGGGCACATGGCTCGGAGAACCGATGGCCGGTGGGGCAGAAAGGTTCTTGAGTGGAGACCACGTAACGGCAAGCGCAGCGTAGGAAGGCCTCCCGCAAGGTGGATAGACGGCCTAGCAAAGAGCGCAGGGACTCGGTGGATGCAGGCCGCTACAGACCGGTCGAAATGGAAGTCGATGGGGGATTTCCTACGGCTGATGTGATGATGATGATGATGAAATAATGTGTGTATGTACATTGGGAGATAATTTGAAAAAAATACTAAGGGTTATGTGAAAGGAACGATTGAGAACACTTTTTTTTTAGCTTCGTGACTGTTTATATTTGTGTTTGCGATGGACGCAAAAAGTACTGAACGGATTTTGATGCGGTTTTTTACTATTAGAGAGGTCTTGGTCAGACTTAAAATCGGCCGTATGTTTGATTGAAATTAGTTAGGTAGAACCGGAGATATGAACAAAAAATGATAACAAACCTCCGCGCGGGCGGAGCCGCGGGCATAGTATGATTATATTTTTATACAACTATGACTCAAAAAGTATAGGGGAAAACTGAGACAAACGAATATTCTTCAATGACGTTACACTTGTTTATATTCCAGCACAAGAATGCGTTTCCTTAAACCTGTGATTTGTAGAGGAAGCATCGATATTTTTATACATTGAATGAATGCTTTTTTAATTTTGCGTCTTGTGTTGAATATAGTGTTGCCCAAAATCGGACTGCAAGAACAAGAGTCTTGCAGTCTTGGTCTTGGTCTTGCAGTTTTGCAAGACCAAGACCAAGACCAAGACCACCTATTTTTTGCAAGACCAAGACCAAGACTGACCCTTGCAAGACTTGCGCAAGACAAGACTACGTCTGCAAGACTCTTGCAGTCTTGCAGTGAAGTCAAACTGAGATTTGAGCATTTTTAATACCTGAGTATGTAGGTACTAGGTATTTAGTTTCTATACCACAGAATAAATAATAGTACCTAGGTACCTACTACGTCTATACCTACTGATAGAATGATAGACGGAGGCTGTGGTAGGTACCTTACCTATTCCGTGGCGTAGTGGTAGTGAACGCGACCGGTACGCAGGAGGCGCGGGTTTGATCCCCGCTCAGTGCAAATATTTGTGTGCATGAAAATGGGTATTTGCATTGGTCTGGTCGTGCCTCGGAGAGCACGTTAAGCCGTCGGTCCCGGTTGCCATACGAACATCTGTGACAGTCGTTACGGGTAGTTGGAGCCCTCAAAAGTCCGACTAGTCTAACTACAGAACTTCGATATCGCCAATTAATTGGTTGTGGAGGTCCGACGTCAGTCGCTTCACGGAAAATATCGTAGTTAGCCGCAACTTAGACTAGAAAGCCGACCCTAACTGAGTTGGGAAAAGGCTCAGAGAATGATGATGAGATAAGGTACTTACCACCATACTTACCTGTTGCTTTTTTGTAGTATGTTTTTATACCTACCTATGTTTAGCGTAGGTAAATAGAAAGGAAACTTCACTGACCTTGAACCTAAAGCCCTAGTTAATGAAGAGCACAGGCGGTAATTAGTACCTTCTACTACCTTCCATTTTCCCTTAGAGACAAATTGCCACATGTTGTTATACCTATGTATCATACCACTGGCAGCCGTACGACCCGATGTCTGACGTGCGTGCCAATATAGACGTGGCACAAGCCGCGCTAGCCAACGACTGAAGTTCTTTTCATCGTAGGCAGGTAGGTACACTAGGTACTTAATCGCGCTCATTGTCGGTAGTTACTAGTTACCGACAATCAGCGCGAGCGGCGACTTGCGCAGTGTCAATGTGAAAGTTTGTGAAGATGTTTGTATGTTTGTTTGTTACTCAATCACGCTCTAACGGCTAACGGCTCTGGATTTGGTACAGAGTTACATTAGAGCCTCGATCCTAGAATAACACATAGGTTACCTACTTTTTATCCCGAGAATAAGTAGATACACACACACACACGATTTTTTAATTCATAATCTGTAATAGGCGCGTGTCCCTCAATTGTTTTAAATTACTGTGTAATATGAATGGTTTGTGTTTTAATATTTTTAGAAGTAGGTAGGCCACTAGCCACTATCATTCGGCAGAGGAACGAACGTTTTTTAAAGACACTCGGTTCTGTTCTGGCGACGCCGCCGCCGACGACGTGACGCTTATTATGAGAATATGCAGTTTCAATGTAAAGTAGGTACCTACCTACTTACTTATGTGACACAAGACTCGAAGTCCTTTATATTTATTTAAGCTTCATGTAGATACAAAGAGGACTTGCACTTATTTGCACTTATCGATCTATGCATTTGTTGTAGGTACCTATTATTTCATTGACAGCCCCTATTAAAGGTCTCAAGATTCATCAACTATCACTGACTGTAGGTACGTATACCATTATACCGCCGATTTTTGCCTATTTGGCACATGGAAATGTATGTACTTGCCACGCTAAAGCTTTATGCCTACTCTCCACGTGTAACATTTGTCAAAGAGATACCGCTTTAAAATAAAGATTTTAATATAGAGATAAAACGACATTATGGCTGCCGTCAAAGGACACCGGCGAAAGGGGACGGATTGGGCGCGTTTTTACTGATTAATCAGAATCGAATAAGACGATTATAAATATATTTATTTTTTCATTAATTGCTATTTGTGTAAATAGTGTTGAAATACAAGGTAGGTTACTAGGTAGGTACCTACTAATTCATTATCAAATTGAATATTGTTACTATTTACTGCACTGAACGTGTACGTTGGTTGTTGCAAAAAATCTAGCCTATGTAGGTGGGTAGGTAGGTAGGTACCTAATATTACTGTAAAGTTTCATCAAAATCAGTTTACGTCTGTTTTTTTTTTTTTATGTTTCTACTACGTTAATATACTACGTTAAACGTTAAATACTACGTTAATATCCGATTTTATCCAAGATGGCTCGTGATTTTCTTTCAATACCTGCAACTTCAGTACCCGCTGAAAGATTATTTTCTAAAGCATCACTAGTAATAAGAAAACACAGAAATTGGTTAAGTGATGAGTCAGCCAGGTGGTTACTTTGCATTAATTCTTGGTCAAAAGAATTATTATAATAATTCTCTTATTATTAATATTATTAAAAATCTACCTGATATTTACCATGTTTATTGTTTCTTGAGCTTAAAATTGATAATTTCAATAAATAGTATTTTGCATACTTTGTCTTTATTATGTTTCCTTCCATATATGGTGATTACGATTACTATCACTATTTATCTTGACAATATTTAAAAAATGATGTCAAGTCATTGACATAGGAATCTATGTCAATGTAATCTCAAGTTTCCATACTTCATTACGATGTTTCATATCTTACTAAATCACACTAAGCAATTGATAAGTGCGAGACTTGCAAGACTCGCAAGACTCTTGCTGCAAGACCAAGACCAAGACCGAGACTGAGCGTGCAAGACCAAGACCAAGACCAAGACCAGGGGTATCGGTGCAAGACCAAGACCAAGACTGGCTCAAGTCTCGTCTTGGTCTTGCAATGGGCAACACTAGTTGAATATATTGTGAAGAACGTCGAGCGAACATTCTATATAATTTATGATTCAATAGTAAATAGAAATATTCCGTTCTAGCTGATGCCCGCGGCTCCGCCCGCGCGGAGGTCGGTTATCGTTTTCGGTCATATCTCCGGTTCTACTTACGGCCAGTCGAAATAATCTACCTACAGTTATAGGTAGATAGATAGATATAAACTTAATTGTACACCAATCAGAATAAGCATATATCGTAAACTTAATTAACATATGTACAAATGGCGGCCTTATCGCTAAAAGCAATATCTTACAGGCAACCTTTGGATGGACATGAATCCTAAATGACCTAGAAGAAGGTAGAAGCTATCCCAGATAAACAGTCAACATTAATCTATCTGTAACTGCGGTTTCAATATGATCAAAGTCAATTTCTGCTTATCTTTGTTTATTGAAACAAAAAAATCCCCGATAGATAATAATGGTAGCTATTTTAACTGCTGGTAAAGGATAGATGGATTATTGAAACCGGCTGTTAATCAATTCGAATCAAAGATACGGCAAATTTTAAGTTTCTAATAGAAAAAAACAGCATCAAAATCCGTTCAGTAGTTTTTGCGTCCATCGGGAACAAACAAGAATGCCAAAAAAAAATATTTATGTGTTCAGAATCATTCATCTATACAAATAAATAAAATTGAAGTGTCTGTTTGTAATATTAAAATGAAAGATTTTCAATGATTGCATATGAATGCATATGATACCTACAGCGAAAACACAATTTTAAATTTTTTGTCTGTCTGTCTGTTTGACTTCATTTACGGACTCAATTTAGACAGTACAATACTTCGACACTTAGCGAACTTCGAAAACACATAGATCGACAAGTCAATGCTTCGACAGACAATTACTAGATAACAGACACCTTCGAATTACCACTACTTCGACAGACGATTATTCGACAGACAATACTTAGACAAGATACATCTTCGAATGACCACTACTTCGACAGATTTTTAAAATTATATTCCAAAAATAAGTAAAGTGGGTTAAGTTAGGTTAGAACTGTGACCCCAACAGAAGCCGGAAGCCGGAATTGATGTTTAAATTGATTGGGTACATATTTAATTAGGTAGGGCATATTTTTAATACATTTCAGAGCATTATTATTTTGGGAGAATATTTAAAAAATCTGTCAAACTTTGTCTAATTGTCCAATAGTTGTCTGTCGAAGCAATGACTTGTCGATATATGTGTTTTGGAAGTTCGCCACATGTCGAAATATTGTACTGTCTAAATTCAGTCCGTAGCTCGTTTGACTTAGGTAATCTCTGGAACGGCTGGGCGGATTTTGATTTGACTTCCAATGGTAAATAGGTAATGTTACAAAGCTTAACATAAGCTACTTTAATTTCAGAAAAAAAAGTAGGGTTCCGCGCAAAAGAACTAAAACCCTGAAATCTAAATCCACGCGGACGAAGTCTCTGGCACAGCTAGTTCAACATAACCCAAGTATATTTTTTAAATATCTCCAATGTAGGTACAGATAACTAATTCAAATATCCCGCGTAAAGATAGTTATCTATCTACGCTAGTGTGCTACAGTTATAATATTTACACGTCTTATCTCGTTAGTTAGAGAGTATTCTTAGTAGTATTAGTACTAGTAGTATTAGTGTTAGTATTATTCTCTAACTAACGAGATTAGACGTGTAAATAACAGGCCAATAATACTATTTGCCTGTGTTTTTTTGAGCTAATAAAATTCTGAGTTATTGTTATTTAGTGATAGAGTACCATAACTGATGCTGCCTGGATCATATTAACTATATCGAAACGCGCGAAATTAAACAATTACCACAACGTTTTTCCAAGAAAAAATATTCCTGTTTATTACGAAAATCCAATCTGCTATTTGTGTACGTACATATATCAACCTGCGATCTTTTTCCTTAACTGACTACATAATGTTTAAAAAAATCAGGTAAATATAGTTTGCAACGCAATATCCTGTGGGGTTTCCCGAAAACATTCAATAATACAAGAACCAAACAAATTTAGTACAATAAATGTTTAGTGACACTTTTTTCTTTAATTTGAAGCGCTTATCGAACTGACTATAGCTACGTACGCAGTGTCTTTCAGACCGGAGAATCATCAGAATGGCGGAGGAGGCGTTGTGCCCGTTGAGCAAAGTGAAAACCAGCACCATTTGCAGTGGCTATTATGGCCACCATTGCTGACTAACGTGCCCTTTTATAGGTGAGCAAAGCCTCTACCATTCATGAAAAGCGTGTATAAGGCCTTAACCTAACTGTCCTAAAATATTGCAGCCGAAATTAATAAAAGAAAACTTCTGTGAAGATAAAAGACATAACATAAACATAACTTTCACACCTGTATCCCCGAAGGGGTAGGCAAAGGTGTATTACACACCCACAATTCGCCCGTTAGGTTAAGGGCCCAATGTAATAGGGGGCGAGCCTATTGCCATCCACCGGGCACATAAGTGAAGATAAAAGAAGCTCCTTATCAAGCATTTGTCAATGATACAGGCAGGAATATGGATTTTAATTACCACATCACCGGGGCTAACGGTGAAGTGGCTATGTGGTAAGTTGAATTCAACCACAAGGTGTTCCGTCACGAGGCCGTTTTACCAGAAGCCCCGTGTATACCCCAGGAAGAAAATCCTCAAAAAAATTGGTTGAGTATAATTTTTTGTCGGAAAATAAAATAGAATACCATTTCTATTAAAATTTATCTGCATGGAACTCGGTAGATATTAAGTTTGAAAACACATTTTTTACCTAATTAAAGCGATAGGTACAGTTATTTTTAACAACCAATCCAAGCATTGGCAACGAGACAAAGAAATCTGCGGCACCAAGAATGATTTTAAAATATTTCTTAATTAAAAATTACGAGCTGTGTTTATGGGCTTTGGCATACGTTAGCACAGCTGATGCCCTTGGAATCAATCACGGTGATGATAAAGAATTATTCACAATATCAAATAAGTACATACCGATTAACACTCCGTTGTTTAAACAAGAGTTCCCACAAATCTACACCAAAAACAGGCACTTAAAACCAACTATTATTTAAAATTTATGTAACTTCTTAAATAACACCGTGGTTAACTCGTTTATTACGAAGTCGTGAGTGAAATGTCTGACATCACGCCACTGCCGAAACGAATTTCACTTTCAACTGGCACCACTCTCTCTCATTTCATTACCTACACTATCGTTTTAGAGTAACAGACACTATAGACAGTCGTTGGCGTTGACAGACGGCGAGACTAATTCAAATTTAACTAGTTTCGGTAAAGAATTACCGTTATTTTAGATAAATATTCATTATCTATGGTAAAATACGTAATACCGCGGTAAATTTCCCGCTTTTTATATAAAAAAAAAATCCTTAGAGATGTGCGTACATTGTGCTGGCACTAAGGAGACTGAGAGACTTCACAGCTCAGTTCACTGTTACAAATAATGGATTGGATAATATATGTAACTATTATACTATATGTTTGTAACTCGGCAGTGTACCTATATACCTATACTTATTATTGGTAATGATTAAGCAACAATATGATTCTATGATATTTATGGTCAAAAAAATATTAATATATTGTGTCACTACAAAAAATGCTGACAAGTTCCTAGCACATAGTCTTCACTCTAATGGCTTACCTCCAACAATATATTCGCAATCAAATTTGCACTCTATACGTTAGAACAGAGACGTGCTATTCTTATTCAAACAATTTTAACTTCATAACGCTAATAACAAAGAACGAATACTTTACACTGTAATAAAGTACACAGTAATCAAAACAATGGACTTTATGACCACAGTATTAAAGTTTAAACTTAAAGAGTAATTTAATTGCCGGAAATAAACACAGCGCGGTGGGCTGATCAACGTATGCGCCACTACGCGATTGCGCAGGTCTACTGACCCGTATTCGTATTGTTGATTATGAGACTGTTGTCAACTGGTTACACACCAGTTTCACAATATCTATGTCAGTCAAACATGAGTTGTAATGACAAATAAGCACATAGATTTAAATATTTTTTAGTTTTACATCAAACAAGTAACTGTATAGTTGTTTTTTGGTGATTTAAATTCAAAAATCATAACTAATATAAAAAAAAATTGTGCAGACTGACGACTTTCTGTTGCTAAATCTATAAATCTAAAGTTATTTATCCAATATTACAGACTATGAATTAACACAAATGAAGTTAAAACAGAATCAATTCTTAAAAAAAGAGGACACGCGGTATCTAATTGAAGTTCCTCACTCTTAAGACATTATTATTGATTTCATCGAAATTACTAGTGATTCTAAAATACGCCTTAAAGTTATCAATACAGTTTAATTCATTTATCTTTTTAGTCCAATGTCAAAGCGTATTATCTCCTCAAGAATTTAATCATTAATAGATTTTCTCGATCACAAAAGCAACTTATACGCATACTTTCAAAGTCAGTCCCTTTGCTCACTTTGCATTTAGGCGAAACATAAGCTATACTATTAATTGTTGCCACAGCTGAAAGATAATTTTTTACTACCTTGATGTACTTAGCTGCTAATAGTAGAAATCTCATCGTCTAAATCTCAAGATTTCAAGATTTGTTAAATCCAAGATTAATATTAGAAATATATTTTCGTTAGTTGAACATTTACTTACAACACCTACTTTTTCGATAATTATATTATCGAAAAATTAGGTGATAAATTTAGCAAGAGCTTTTACGCATTATCGAGAATATCGCATCCCACACCGACTTCCATTCAATACGCTAAGCATTGTTGAATTTACGTATTTGGGGTGTAGGTAGGAGTTATGTAAGGTGTTATCATCCGACCTGTATCTGTACCTGTACCTGTAAAATCAACTCTTCCGACTTTGGAATAAATTGAACGTTCGTTACGTCACGGTTTAACTTTCCCTTCGAACATGGGACTCGCCGAGTGTCATATTCGGTAGTAGCAGAAATACTAAACAGACGCCACCTAGTTTTTTAATTACCAACAGATGCTCTAAGTAGATCTGCCTGCAACAATAACTTTATTGATAGTCCCATATATGATTCTATACTGCACCTACTTTTGTCAATCTTACTTCAAATAAGTACAACACCTGTAGTTCGTGTATTATGTACAAATATCACATATTATAATATATTTCTATATGTATATATTTCGGCAACTTTTCCAGACATTCAGTTCAATTTGCAATTTATTCATTCACAATGCAGCCAAGATGCAGCCCGTCTGTATACTCCAAGGCCGCATTTCAATTGACTTTATTTAAAAGTTAAATAAACGTTGCTACATCTATCTTACTGGCTCATATTATTACATAATTAAACTTAATACTCATTACACGGTGGCATAGTAATGTGTACTGCGTAACGCGCATTGTTTTACGTTACTTATTCTAATTCATTTGATTATGTATAATATATATGTAATTAGAATAGGTAGGTAACTAAGTATCCGTAAGTTTTTTTTTCTTAATTCTGAGACAAAACATCGTAGATAATATAAAATTATAAATTAGTTGTGTCTGTACATTGGAAAAAACTCGGGTTATCACTACATAGTATAAAACAAACTCGCTTTCTCTGTCCCTATATCCCTATGTATGCTTAAATCTTTAAAACTACGCAACGGATTTTGATGCGGTTTTTTTAATAGATAGAGTGATTGAAGAGGAAGGTTTATATGTATAACTAGCTGACCCGGCAGACTTCGTACTGCCTCAATCGATGACAAACCTTTTAAACTTTCTCTGGACCTCCACAAATAATTCAAGACCAAAATTAGCCAAATCGGTTTAGCCGTTCTCGAGTTTTAGCGAGACTAACGAACAGCAATTCATTTTTATATATAAGAGAAGATATATCCATTACACCCGTGCGAAGCCGGGGCGGGTCGCAAGTGTTAAATAAACGATACTGAACTCAATTTTTTTTTGGAAATTCTTGTTTATTTGCTCGCGATGGACGCAATAACTACTAAAGGGATTTGGATGCGGTTTTTTTCTATTAGAAAGATCTTGGTCAGACTTAAAATCTGCCGTATGTTTGATTGCAATTGGTTAAGTAGAACCGGCGATATGACAAAAACAGTAACCGACCTCCGCGCGGGCGGAGCCGCGGGCGTCAGCTAGTGTATAATATATTTGTAATGTAAGTAGAAAAGCCTTTCTTCTTGTCTTGGTAGGTAACTATACTCAGTCCAACCATTTAACTTTTGACAGCTCAATTTTTCAGCAAATAGTTATGCGCTTATGATTAACCTATACTGTGAAAATATTCAAGCTATTTTGTACAGATAGTATAGTGCAAAATAGCTTTAATATTTGCTAATATTAGCGGCGATAGCCCGGTGGCGTACGTAACGGACTGCTGAGACGAGGTCTCGAGTTCGATCCCCAGTCGCCTCCGGCACACACCTCTGACTTTTCGTAGTTATGTGTGCATTAATAAATGTTAATTTATCGCTCACTTAACAATGTGCCCGGTAGATGGCAATAGGCTCGCCCCCTATTACATTGGGACCTTAACATAACTGGCGAATCGTGGGTGTGTAATACACCTCTGCCTACCCCTTCGGGGATACAGGCGTGAAGTTATGTTATGTTATGTGATGTCCGGAATGTCAATAAAAAAATATTAACATTAAAAACTGTTAATAGACCTAGGACCTAGAGATTAGTGGCCCTAACGTCGGCTAGCCTGCGAATCGAAGTTACGGTAGGTATGTTTGGAGGGGGGTGCGACTGGTTCGATCACCTCCAAGTTTGGTGCACCCTGGGCAACGTGGGCGATGACGCATGATTGATTGCTCCTCTGCAGTAGCTGGCGTCAACGTCAACGGCCAAGAGTCGCGAAAAGCAGAACGGATCTGAATGAACTTTGGCATAGATATCTATAGATTATAGTCTGAAAAAACACAGGCTACTTATCCCGGGAATGGGTTTCTCTGTGGTTCGCGGGAACGTGATAAGTATATCACGCGGGCGAAGTCTCAAGCAACGACCAGTATATAGTATATATTTGGCTACATTGGCGCAATCGTATCGGGTATCAAGAGGTTGTGAGTACTGTTATCTATCACTCAAATCGAAAGAGGCAGCCAATCTCATACTACTGAGAGATCAAACGATTTATTTTCGTACGACTAATCGAATACTATAAATTGAAACGGTATCGATAAAAAAGAATATCACTGACATCAGCCGTTACATATTTTAAATCACCTTCAAACAGAAACGTCAACGATAAAGTGCGTGTTATTGGTGTGATTAATTGCAACGGATTTTTATTTCTGAAACTGAGGGAATTGGATGCGATACTGAACTACCTACGGCAACGGACACTTGGGGAGGACACCGTGCGGTTTTAGTCGAGACATGACATAACCACCCCCGCTGGCCAGCGGGGGGGTATCCGAAGGGATTTCCGCACGTAAAAAAAAAAGGGGTGTTTTGAGGCCCCACCAAGATTTTCTGACCTGCAGGTGTACTGGACCTGGTGATTGACGGACGAGGCCCTGACGCAGGCTTTCCTCTCGGGGTTGGGACCTGGAATATCAGGCAGCCGTTCCCGCCATAAATGCCGTATAAGCCTAATCAAAAGGAGGAGCAAGTGAACCCAGGGGTCGGAGGTGAAAACCTCGGATGCAATCGAGAACAACGTCCAGATGATTATCGAACTGACTAATGCAGCAATTTGAATCTTAAGCCGGGTATCCAGTATGTTCCCGCACCAACCACGCTCTACGCATTCTAAAACTGCTCTAATGGAGACGGTACGCACACCTCTACATGAAACAGTAGGTAAACACTATGCTCTACCTAGTATCCTTCCAACCATTGACCGAACATATCATCACCATTAGTAACTAGCAACATTGGGACGTCAGATTGGTCATCTTTCCCGGAAAAGCCGACATACCAATCCAAAATTCTGACTGGCATACTAACCTGAAACCTAGGTTTTAATTCAGTCGATGTGATAGTTCCACACGATTGTAAAATTCAAAAGGCAATATGAACTGTTTTGTGATCGCTTCCATAACAACGGATGATAAAATCGATTTATTTTTCAATTTTTTTGTTATAACTGACGATGTTATCGTGCAACAGTAACGGAACTGTCGGTAATTGTATTTTAGTAACACATAAGCGATTTCTACGAGTACCTACTACCTTTTAGATGCACAATTGTGCCGAAGCCAAAAAATTATTGTTGTGTTTGAACTGTTTGACCTGTACGCATGGTACCTTTTTTTTTTTCTTTTTCGTGCGGAAATCCCTTCGGATACCCCCCCGCCGGCCAGCGGGGGCGGTTATGTCGGGCTTGAACCGACTAAAACCGCACGCCGTCTCGGGTCTACAGACGCCGGGGTGTAAGGTTGCACATAGAGCATATTCCTCGCACCCCGACTGACCATGGGCCATCTAACCACTAACAGCATCGCTCTATGGGTAACCTTACACCCCGGCGTCTGAAGACCCGAGACGGCGTGCGGTTTTAGTCGGTGCAAGCCCGACATAACCGCCCCCGCTGGCCGGCGGGGGGGTATCCGAAGGGATTTCCGCACGATAAAAAAAAAAAAAAAAGGGTTATTGTATCAATGGGTCTGACAACTGCATGGCATCCGGAGAGCCAGCACTACACAAATTGTTTTATTTAATAGGTACTGAATAAATTGATGTTCACATTGCCAGTGGAGTAGAAATGTAAAATATATAGTGGTCGGCCAAATGACAGCTGTTGTTTCCTAAGATATGTACCGAAATAAATATTGCTGGGTCTTTGTACCTAAATGTAGGTACGACTTCCTAACGTTTTAAAATAAACCGTTTGCTGAACACATTTGGACTTTGTTGTCATTTATTTACGTGAATTATAAATATAATGCCTATTAGTATTTGTGGATTCAAGAATCATTTGAGCCGATTATGCGCTTGCGCAACCTTGCCCAAAATCGCTTACACCACCACTGCTATTTCGCGTCGATAATGATAATGACGACGAACATCCGGCATTTTGCAAACTAAAATGGATTTTAGTGTAATTGGATAAAAACGATTGCTAATGAACAATGTATGTAGGAGCCAGTAGAAACTGCATTCCAGAATAGAACAGAAATGTAGGGGCTAGCAGATAATGCATTTAGAACTAGATCAATCGGATTGTGAAACTCAATCGACCAAAGCATGCAAGAATAATAAATGGTGGTAACATTTTTCTGGTGATAAGGCTGGGTAAGAGAACCCCATAGTGCATCCTGGGTAGCGAAAATGGCAATGCCTCTCATTCATCCCTTGAGAGACGCGTTGCTGCTTACGGTTAATGATTTGCCGAAGTGGCTCATGTATTGGGTTATTTGCGTTTTGCATCTTTCAAGTGGTAAAGGGCACTATGGGCAGACTTCTAATTCAGCATTTCTAATTCAGAAATTCTACTTTAGCTAAATTGCTTGTGTTATTAATTGGTTCCCTTCCTCTTTCCATCTAAACTTTTTATATAGCATTTTATAAAGCTGAAGAGTTTGGTTGGTTTGGTTGAACGCGTTAATGTCAAAAACCACTGGTTCGAATTAAAAAATATTTTTGTGTTAGATAGCTCATTTATCGAGCAAGGTTTATAGGCTATATATCATCACACTAATATCCAGGAGAGCGAAGCAGTAACCATAAATGTTAACCAATCGGACAAATTTCCATAGATTATCGCAGAACTAATGAATTACGGGCATGTTTTGGATAAATAAGTGCCACAGGGGAGAGGTATGCCACGGGCGAAGTCACGGAAGACAGCTAGTATATTCATATACAGTCACGCTTCTTTCCCATTGTGGGACGAAGAAAGCACATATTTCCACTTGCTAAGTTCCTGACATACATACGCTTAGGCCGACCCATCTTTTGGTGATATTGTCACTGCCGAATAATGATTTACCGAGGCAAAAATAGCCCGAGTTTTGGGCCACTATGAGAAAACGTGCAGTGCGGTAGCCATGGTCTGACATGGAACTGCGGTTCTAATAAACTTATGTGGCAAAGGGGGTTTCGAGTAGAAGAAAACGAACGTACAGGATTTAGGAATAGGTCAGGCTGTTGGCGATCACCCAATTACCGGGTCGGTAGCTTACTGGTTAAGGAGTCGACCTTACGATCGAGAAATCCCGGGTTCGAATCCTGAGAAATTTAGTTTAGCTGGAGGGGTTAGGGTGATATTAGTAATTTCGGTTACTAATATTCTTTTTACAAAAAGAAAAAAAAATACCTTGTTTAATGAATGACATTTGAGTTTATAGTTTAAATGCTTTTAGTGTAACGAATTATTACTACATGACTACTTATGTAGCATGTCATATATTGGGTGGTTAAAGTTATGAACTTTAGTACTCAAATATATAACAATGTCATGATAACAGTGTGCAAATAATATACGACTAACGTGAACGCGTGACTCAGCGTTGGGTGGCGTGGCTCTATGACGTAGCTAAGTGTATCGCGCCGGAGTTCCCCGTAAAACGATAAGCAAACAATATTTATGGTACTCTGACATTAGTGCTTTAGAAAAAAAACTGTGTCTATAATCCATTATCATAGTGCATTGACAGTATCTTTATCTAAAGCTAGTTTTGAAAGTAAAAGTACAAATACTTATAGATTTTAGATTGGAAAAAGAGAACATCTAGAATGGAACCAGTCCCTTATAGGAGGAACACTGAGCAAATACCTATTAATTTTTTTAAGCTTTACAAACAATATATCTCTCTTCTTGGATCTTTTGGGCTGAAAGCAACGTCGCCTGCAAACTGGTACACCTGCTGATTGACTGACAAGGTTTTGACGCTGGATCTCAAGGTTTGGGGTTCAGATATCGTTTGAAAGTGAAAACGATACCAACTTATAAAAAGGGAGAAGGAGAATGGACCCTGGACTCCAAAGTGCAAGCTTTGGATGCAACGGGTATTAGCACTTAGATGAAGAAGATTTATTAAACGTAATTGAGTTAAGTATACTAACACCGTATAAATTGACTTAAACATGTCTATGTTCAGTAGCGAGAAATCAACTAGAATTGAGTTTTTTTTTACGATATATATGAAGAATAAAATTCTATTGAGAAATTGCGAAATTGCGTATAAAAAAAGAGAACCGTTTCACAGAGAAATGTCCTGAAATTTAAACTTCATATGGAAATTCAAACAATATGTAACTAAAAATTTAACACACTTTTAAAAAAAAAATACAGCATTAAATACTACCAACCTTAAAAAAATTCACTAGCTGTGGCAATCAATGCAACACAATAGATAAATATGCTCAAATAAAATTTAAAGCAACATAGATGATACAACAAAAAAAATTGTTGCTAATTTATTATATGTATTCACTATGATACATAATTAGTGCAGTAATAATACTCAAAACTGAAACAAAACTGTCAAACAATATACATAGCATCACAATACTGCCGGCGAAAAAAAAAGAAAAGTGAAGCACAGACACAAACTCAAACAGCTTTATACCAGCTCGTTTTTGTTGCCAGAAGCCCGTTGACCCCGTTTTCTGCATTCTGACCGGAGCTGTTCCTTATTCATAGCTGCTAATGCCTCAGGACTAAGGTTCTGACGCGTTCTTCCATTGTCGGACACAGAATTCTGACGAGGTATAACCACCGAGTTGGCATTATTGCGAGCACGTCTTGTACCCGGCATATTCACGAATTTCAATTATCCTTGGATAATTGTATTTTTTGTTTTGTCTTCAATATTTTATAATGTTATCCTTTGTCTTCTTGCCTTGCATAGTGGAAAATTGTTGATGTAATAAATACATAATGTATTACAAATATAAGTATAAAACAAACTAATTACACTGATAAACATAATTAAGGGAACTATTTATTTGTATTCGAAAATTTATCTTTTCACACAATAATAACTTGTACTTTAACACATATGAAAATAAAATTAATAACAAATCATAATACATGGAATAAAATAAAATCTAATCTATGTAAAGCTGACATTGAACCCTGCCATCATTACAATTTTTTTAATATTCACAGGCACTCCGAATAAAATTATAAGATAAGCTTTTGTTTAAAATTATTTGTGATAACCAGTCTGACTCAAGTGAGAGAAATATTATGAAAGTACAAGTGAATACAAATTTAATGTGAAAACGCAAATTATCACAAATTAAGTAATTCTACTGTATGTTTACGCACAAATATTTGCATGTTATCACGAAAATTACCCTCCTGGCATTATTATTGATTATCTGTTCATTCAAGCGTTACATATTCGTATGATGAAACACATTGATTCCGTACATGGAGGACGTTTAGCATATCAAAATAAAAAAAGCCATGATCAGCCCCTAATAATAAAGCGTAAAATTTTAACATCGGAAAAATGAGTAGGGACAGTCAGCAGAAATCATAAGTAACATCTAACCTAACATAACATTTGAAATTAGTAAACAAGAAAAAAATACTCACGTTCGCAATTATTCAATAATAGTTCAGAGAATAGTCCTTCGTCTTTATTTCATTCAAATTGAATTTATTCAGTTATAAAATAAAGAATTTTCACACAATGCTTATCCGTGAAAAGCGGATTTTTGAAGTTTTCAAAAAATTATTGCCAACACTAATTTAACACCAACTCAATTCTAAAAACAAATAAATTAAGTTTCCAATGAAATCTTTATTGATCCCGTTACAAATACTTTGTATTCAACTTTTACTCTTCATGAATTGTTTTTATACTAGTCAAAAGCAAAATACTGTAAAATACACCAAGTTTTAGACTAAAAACAGCTTCAAGCAGTAATTCGTTTTCCCAAATAAAATTAAATATTATCATTTATGGCAATTGCTTGGAAAGTTCACTGACGTGTGTTTGTTTTCATAGATCAAATCTAGAGTGTAATAATTTTGCCAAACGTACACTGAAACTTATTATAATTTTATTCTTTTTCTTTCTCGCATTTCTATCTCGCAAACCGCTCTAACTAGGAATTCAGTGCAGGGTGCGACTGAAATAAATTGAGCTGAGCGAGCAGGACTCTAACTTGAAAAATAAGACATCTTACTACGGTCGCGCGCTTAGCTAAGGCCGCGCGCTCGTGAAACTGTTTTTCGATTATTATTCCTCAATGGTACATTGTATTTGAACAGTTGACCCCTCTAAACACTCAGCGGTGTCTACACTATCACCATAGCTTTGGTCAAGATCGGTATTGTGGTCCAGCCGTATGCGGTCCAGCACGCATACAGCTCCGGTAAGTCTACGGAATCAGCCCTCCATCTGGTAGTCAGCCGGATAGAGGAAGCGATCGAACAAAAAGGCTTCTGCCTAGGAACGTTCATTGACATCGAAGGAGCTTTCGACAAAACCAGCTTCACCAGTATTAAGGCCGCCCTGTCAAAACATGGAGCGGAACCGGTACTATCAGACTGGTTATCAAACATGCTCAGCAAAAGAGTAGTTCGCCTTGGGGAAGAAGATCAGACAGCTCTGATAGCCAAAGGCTGCCCGCAGGGTGGAGTTATCTCTCCCCTTCTGTGGAATTTAGTGATAGACGACCTAATCACAAGGCTGAACAAAAACCGCGACTACACAATAGGCTACGCCGACGACCTAACAATCCTTATCTCAGGTAAGGTAGCGGGAACGGTCTGTAACCTAACCCAACAAGCCTTACGCATCGTAGAAAAATGGTGCGGGGAATTCGAACTATCGGTGAATTCGAACAAAACCGAGTTTACGAACAAAAGGGTATTAGGCGAATACCGATTACCCAAACTCTTTGACATGGAACTCCAACTGTCAAAAGAGGTAAAATACCTTGGCGTTATTCTTGACAGCAAGTTAAAATGGAGTAGCCACCTAGACAATAAATTACAAAAGGCCGGGATTACCTTCTGGCAGTGCAGAAGAATGATTGGTAAAAAATGGAGGCTAACTCCGAAAATCATCCTGAGCGAGAGGGAGGGAGAGAGAGAGAGCGGGAGAGAACCCTGCCCCCCGAGTTTCGCAGTCTGCGGCGAGGACGCCGCAGACTCATCTACGCCCGGAACTACCGACGTCCATGATCGGGGCCTGAGGACGGCAGTTGGCCGACTCGCCGTCCTTACAGAAGCAGGCCGTGGCGGAGGCGTGTCGTGTGTGCCCTACACACGCCTGCCAACTCACCGAAGCGGGATAAAACCCGACCCCACCAGGCGAGGCCGCGGTGGCGGCCAAAGTCCGCCGGCAACCCTGGGGTTATCCTTTCGAGGGCTTACCCGGGGTGCCCGGCAACGGACACTTGGGGAGGACACCGTGCGGTTTTAGTCGAGACACGACATAACCACCCCCGCTGGCCGGCGGGGGGGTATCCGAAGGGATTTCCGCACGTAAAAAAAAAAAAAAAGACTAGCCTGCATGGCAACCACTGGATGCATGAAATCTACCCCCACAGCGGCAATGGAAGCCATGCTCGGACTCCCACCCTTGGATCTGTTCATCCGCCAAGAAGCAACAGCTGCGGCTATACGCCTAAGGGCACTCAACCTATGGAGCGAGAGAAACACGCGACACACCTCACTGCTCACAGATCTCATAAAGGAGATACCCATGATAGGAGCAATGAATGATCGTGTACCCAAACAACACGTATTCGACAAAAAATACAAGATCCAACTTCATGAGGACCACCGTTGTGAGGCTTTATGCCCAAAGGAATTACGCATCTTCACAGATGGATCAAAAACTGGTACAGGCAGTGGGGCCGGCGTTTTCTCGGAGGACCTTAATGTATCCATTTCAACACCGCTGGGGACCCACAACACAGTATTCAAGCTGAATGCATGGGGATTACCCTGGCAGCTTCAGCGGTAATGGCCAGGAGAGTGGAAGGCCACTCAATACGCATACTCTCCGACAGCATGACCGTGCTGCAAGCTTTAAACAGCTACACTATAAACTCGGGACTAATATTGGAGTGCCATCGTAAACGGAACCAAATAGGCCATTTCAACAACATAACCTTGCAATGGATTAAGGGCCACAGCGGCTCGCGCGGCAATCATGCAGCAGATGAGCTTGCCAGGAGAGGATCTGACATGGTGGTAATGGGACCTGAGCCCATAATACCGATCCCCTTTGCATATCTACGAACCATGGTAAACAAACGAACGAGAGATCAACACAACAGCTATTGGATAAATCTGGAAGTTTGCAGACAGGCGAGGGAAGCACTCCCCGTGCTTGAAAATAGACTGACCAGGCGTCTTCGACAACTGACCAAACAGCAACTGCTCACGGCCACAGCTGCCATCACGGGGCACGGCTCCTTCAATAAAAACCTTTATATTTTAGGAATCACCGACAGCCCTCTCTGCAGAGCCTGTATGAAAGAGGAAGAAACAGCGGCACACGTGCTCCTACACTGCCCTGTAACCGCCACATACAGGGTTAAGTACTTCGGAAATACAGGTACGCTCCGGGAGATTGCCAGCAGCGTGAATAAACTTCTGGCGTTCTTCAATGAGTTGGGGTGGATCGAGTGAAATGCCCACCCTCACGCAAAAACCGCGCCTTGTCGTGGAGTTGCGGATACCAGCTCACGAAACCATACCATACCCCTCTAAACACTCAGCGGTGTCTACACTATCACCATAGCAAATTTGGTCAAGATCGGTATTGTGGTTCCGGTGGAGTATAGTCTCGACCAAAGCCACGTATTAGAGCTTCGCTTCGCTCAGCTCAATAATTTGGAGATAAACTTATGTATACATTTATTTAGATAGAATGTTGCTTTTCTCAGTTTATTGGTATGGCGCTCTTATATTATGAACGGCAACGGCACGTTTCATCTACTTGCGCGACTCTTACGCACGCAGCACCTCTGTCTTGCCCATGGGGCAGATCCACACCGCAGGCAGGGTTGCAAATTTTCTCAATAGGACAATGATTTAGAATATAATAACATAAAACAATTAAAATTTACTATAAGTAAAAATTAGATCGTTTTAGTGTTCAAAAAGTACAGGTTGCTGATTTGTGAATCTTCTGATTTGTGATTTACATCCCTACTTTCATCTGTTAGCCTGTTATACTTTCGCGCCTAAATCACTGAACCGATTTTGATCTAATTATGTACAGAGATGGAATAGAGCTTCGGATAGGCTATGTTTGTTAACGAGTTGTTATAATTGTCACGAGGTACACTGATCTCACCTTTTAAAGCCTTTTAGTGTAAGTGTAACTGGCGTTATGTTGTCAGTAACTGACAAGCCGTGAGAGTTCTGGCATATACGGCTTAGTTCTGTATCAGCATCTGAAATCAGATGAGTTTAGTATCTGCAATGAGTCTAAGACAGCCCTGCATAAAATCTGTATTTATACCAGACAACTGTGTTTGTATTTGATATAGCAGACTTTAAAAATGGACTAGCATTTGAACCCGACTAGATAACAATTAAAGAGCTTGTGGCCTCACCAAGAAGTTCGCAAGCATATCTTGACAAAACGTCGCAACAACAATACTAATTGACTGGCATGAAGATGACCATGCGGTATATTTATGGTTTAAAGTGAGATCAAAAGACTGTAGTCTATATACGTATACTTATAAAAGGTGAAATTTGGTTTGACTAAATGTCAAACTTGGACATAAATTGAGTTTGACTTTGACAATAATAATAACACTTCTTTTCTGTGGCTAATGTGGCTATAGAAAATATAAATATTTGTTTTGATTATTAAAGCATTACTTTTTATGGAAAAACTTTTTAAGGAAATGAATGATGACAATATCAATGCTTATTTGCCATCTATATTAAATCCTAGATGCATTAGAAAACAAAATGCTGATCTTTCATTAACTCAGGTAAGCACAATCTTCAGAAACTTTTTAGTGGCACAAAAGTAATAAATATGTTTCCCCTTTTAGTAGCCATAAAGAAACTTAGTGTATTCAATTACTTATTATTTGCCTATAAATTATTATATGACTTTGTTAAATTATATATCTAAAATCATGTATGTACCTACTTGTTTACGTTACGTTACGTTACGTTACCTAATACTTGTTCTCAGAATTCAGTTGTAAGTCGATCCTCACTGTCATTGAGGCGAAATGGTTTAAAACTGAAGGCCAAGCCTAAGGTAAGATTATTTGTTTGCTGCATATTTTAGATTTATCAAAATTTAAGAAATAACAGGCAAAAACCTTAACTTATAACCTTAACATACAGATAAGATAACACAGAGATATGAAATCTTACATTCGGGTATAATTTATGAGAGGACTCAAGAGATGACTGAATGTATTGTTATGGTTTCAAAGATGATTTTTGGTATTTATACCTAAGAAGACATGCCAATCTCAGTATACCTTATAATATCATAAACTTACAATTAACTATATAAGAATGTATATAAAAACTAAAATATTTCTAATATAATATGTATACATTTACAAAAAAAATGTATTTAAGTATGTTCATCCACATTCTAGAACCCATAACACAAGCTAGTTATGTTTATTTTGGGTCTGGATAGTGCTGTGCAGAAAGTCGTAGATTATTTATTTATTTACTATTAATTTTAAAATCCAAAATTGCTAATTCCCGAAAGTCGAGAATCACTGCTTCAGACATTTGATAGCTGTTGACTCAACTTTATTGCAGCATCTGAATAAAAATTATTATATAAAAATTATGTCAAGAGTTTATGTATGAAGTTTGTATATGAAATGTCAGAGTTTGCGTAAGAAATGTCAGAGTTTGTGTATGAAGTGTCAGAGTTTTGTATAAAATGTCACGAGTTGAAATTATATATCTACTGTGGTAGTTTGTTCTCAAATTGAAAGGAGAGTGAATGTGGGAAATAGTGTGATTGATGTACTACATTCAGTGTCATAAAAGACAGCCTGACTGCAGCTCCTAACAGTTTGTTAGTTCTCACATATTACCTAAGTTAATGCCTGTGTTAGCCACCAGTATCTTTGTTTATCAAGCATTAGTGCCTTTTTTTTTTTTTTTTTTTTATCGTGCGGAAATCCCTTCGGATACCCCCCCGCCGGCCAGCGGGGGCGGTTATGTCGGGCTTGCACCGACTAAAACCGCACGCCGTCTCGGGTCTTCAGACGCCGGGGTGTAAGGTTACCCATAGAGCATATCCCTCGCACCCCGGCTGACCCTGGGCCATCTCACCACTAACAGCATCGCTCATCCTGTCTCCTCTGAAAACAGAGGAGTACGGAGAGCGATGTGTTCCCGCCACGTTGGGTATTGGCCGACGATCAATGCCAACCCTATGAAGGGGTGAAGGGGAAGCCATTGACCGCCGCCCAGGGTGTACCGGCCGCTCCGATTCCGTTCCCCCCGGACTGCAGCGGGATCGGAATCGGAGCGACACTCGAGGAGGTTACCCAACACACACCCCAAATAACAAATAACCAAATAACCATAATTAACATACTAACCATAACACTTTTGCACACCAACATGGTAAAACATGGATTGGACAACCACAGTTCTAACACCCTACTATGTACCCATGTTTAGCAAAATAAATGATTGATTGATTGAATGATTGATAAAAAAATTACAAAAAAACCGCCTTCATACCTGCTTGGGATTACTAAAAAGCAAAAAAGTTTTATTGTCATCCTTATCCTCATCGAATCTTCACTAAAAATGGTTTACAATTGACGAAGACATCGCTGAACAAGATAATAATACAAAAAGAAATATTCAGTTGAATTGAAAACTATGCCTACCCCTTCGGGGATATAGGCGTGAGTTTATGTTATGTTATGTTATGTTATTTGAAAACTATGTTTTATTGAAGTCGGTTTAAATGAGTACTTATCAAAGAAGCGTTAATCATCACGATATGCGGTAAACGCGAATTTTTTATTTTATGATGAATGCACAAAACGGCTCTGGCTGAAATTTGGTACAGGGATAGATTGTAGTCTGGAATAACACATAGGTTACTTTTCATCCCTTTTTTTATGTGCGGAAATCCCTTTGGATACCCCCCCGCCGGTCAGCCTAACATTCCAGTTAAAGATTTCTTAGGAAAACTCGACTTCGCAAAAAAATCAAGAACATAAATGGTCAACACGGTTCAGTTATTATTATTATATTAGGTCGTTACATATGAAATTGCCGTTTTTCTTGAAGAAATTGGAGGAAACCCAATTTTCAGTACTAACATTATTGCTTTTTTTTTTAGGAATGACAAATCTAAATTTTATGTTTTTTTTTGTGTATGAATGAGACAACATTAAGCTAACAAACAGAAACTTTTATTACATTTTTGAAAAGTGACAGCTGTTAAGTAATACGAAATTTATCATCAAAATGGATAGCATTTAGGAAGTACTGTTTTTGAAGATCGAAATAATATATCAAGCGGCCAATAAAAACAAAATTTAATACAGAGTTGTAAAATCTTGAAATCAAAAAAACAGAATATAAATAATGGAAATAGCTATTAAATTACAGGAATAACGAACTCATGAATTTGTAAGAAAATTTCGGCAATTTCATAGGTAAAGACCTATTATATTGAATATGAAAATGGAGCGTGAAGACTTTTTTGGAGATAGTGATACAGTTACATTTTCAAAAATAATTTAACAGAATATTAGTAATGCTATCTTATGTATGTTATCATCCAACTTACATAATTCTTACATAACGTATATGTTGAAATCCAGGACTGAGTGTAATAGTGCATTACTAAAACTCCCCCAACCCCTCCAGTTAATCGAAATTGCTTGTGTGACCTGATCCGCGGCCAGCGAACCGAGCAGCGCGGTGTGCGCCTCATGCCATCCTAAGTGTGGTTGCGGGTAGGTACCTCCCTCGTAGGGGTGATGTCCGTGTGCATCTGATATGTCAGACACAGACGAATAGCCACCACTTTACGGGTTAAGCGCTGGGTCGATCGTGTACGCCACGGTTCCGACATAAACACGCAGTGTACACACGACACGTTGTTTAGGTGTGGTGAGAGCCACACACAGCCGGTACCTCTTCTCCGACGCACCCGACGACCACACGAACGATGGTACTAGGGACTTACATTTATTCTTGTCAGACCAAAAAAGAATGGGTTCGCTTTCCACCCGCTTTCTAGAACCAACCGCGAAATGTTGATGTCCGTATGAATGCTATCACCCAATGGAGAGTTTGATGAGGAAAGGGATCGCGCGTCACATTGCGGTTCCGGACTCCCCTGCTGAGCATAGGCCTCCCCCAAGGATCTCCACAACGATCGGTCTTGCGCTGCCCGCATCCAGCGGCTTCCCGCGACCTTGACTAGATCGTCGGTCCACCTTGTAGGGGGCCTGCCCAGGCCTGTCCGGTACGCGGTCGCCATTCGAGAACCTTTCCGCCCCAGCGGTCATCGGTTCTCCGCGCTATGTGTCCCGCCCACTGCCACTTCAACGATGCAATCCTTCGAGCGATGTCGGTTGATTTAGTTCTCCTGCGGATCTCATCATTTCTTATTCGATCGCGCAGGGAAATACCGAGCATCGCTCTCTCCATTGCTCGCTGGGTGACCTTGAGCCTTCTTATGAGACCCATAGTAAATGACCACGTCTCGCTTCCATATGTCATAACTGGCAACACACACTGGTCAAAGACTTTCGTCTTGAGACATTGAGGTGATTTTTATAAGGCGACATATATAGCGGGTATACAGAACACAGCAGGGCTTTTAGTGCGTGAGAATCACATTTTCATGAAATCCAAACATATGAATCTTCGTCGAGTGGCCTCATTGAGAGGCGAGCAATTATTGAGCTGATCGTATCGCTCACCGCTAAGATAAAAATCATGATTGACCTTAAGTTGTCACTATACCGTACATTAAATTATTAAAGTTTCAATAAAACGATTTTAGGTTCATCCTCTAAACAAGGAAAACTTACAAAATGTTCAAAATTTGATCACTGAAGTCGTCAAGGGGAAACGTAAAAAAACAATTGATAGAGACAGTTTGGGATTTTCTGCTATTGAAGACTTTAACAGTATAGGCAAAGATTTCGATACTGCTTCTCTGGGTGCAGGCGATGTTGAGGTACAAATAGTTACAGAAAAAGCAGCACCGGATAGTGTAGCAAACGATGCCAAAGTATCTTTAATATCGGTGTCATCGAACACGGATTTAGATAAAACATTTGCCACAAAAAGCGATTCCACTGTTATCTACAAGGTACCTGAAAGACCTATTATCACCCTGTCTTTCGGCATAAACCAATGCCAAAGTGCCGAAATAAATTCCAGAAAGAGTAATATTAAAAGAGTTTTATTTTCGCAAAAAGATGACAATACGTTGGTAGACTGCGAAATTGTCGAATCTTCTGAACTTAGTTCTGAGAGCGATATGGAAGAAAAACACGATGAACCCGGAAGTGTAAACTCACTGAAGAGGTCGGCAGTAACAGTCAATCTAGAAATAAAAAAGACAAAACTGTCACCAGAGACAGCAGAAAACTCAAAAGTTCTAATTTTAAACACAAGTGCCGTTGAAAAGATATCCCATGTCATCGTACAACCACCAAATTATAAATTAGTGAAGGGAATTTTTTTAGATCACAATAAAATTAAAAGCGTTATTAAGATAAAACAGACAGTGTTTGAATCTGATGTCAGTAATGGGCTTGTGCGTGGACTGAGGCAGAAACCTATTGACAGTTTTTTTACTAAACGTTCGAAAATATCTGAAGAGAATACTTCTGGTAGGTCTGATTTAGCGAAGATTGGGCTAGTTAAAAATGGTGATGCGAATGAAATGAGCAAGAATTCAGGAGTCACTGAGAAATGTGGGCATAAGACGCCATATTCCGGGAGATTAGATAATGCTGCGTCGAGACCAAACACCGTGTCGCCGGCTAGAAAGGCATCACCGAGGCCAGACACTGCGAATTCGTTGCCGCGTGGCGGTTCAGCCACTCCCAATTCCCACACGCCGCGGAAAAATGTAGACACAATTCAGTTTAACGTACCGAACAAGCCTCTATCTACTAAGAGAGCTACGTCCACGAAGGCGATACCGAATCATAAGATAGTTGCAGGTATGTTGGATTTTTTAATTAATATATACCTATCTGTTTACTATAATAAAGCTGAAGAGTCCAATCTCTAAAACTACCTGTGCGATTTGAAGAGTTTCTATTTTGGATCTGATAGCGTAGTTCTTGGGGAAAGTTATAGACTATTTAACAATACACCACTACTTTTAGTAGCCGAGCATTGAGATTTTTTTTTGTCGCACCATAGTTGGGTGGCTTTTTTCGGCGTTTTCTAAAATTTAAATCCAGCTAGATCCGTTTTACTTTATCGACTATACTATTTACCCACCTGTGTGACGTCGAGAATTGAATTCTCGTTCAGTGCAAATATTTTTTTGATGCGGCAAGCTGAAGATGGCGCTATGGCGCTCATTAGGGGAGACCTATGTCCAGCAGTGCACTAGCATAGGTTGATGATGATGATGATGATGAATATGTTAGCATTGCTGGTTGGGTCTTTTGGGACAATAAAAATGATGAGGATTTCCACGCGGGCGGTACTGCGGCCAAGCCTGGTCTATACTAATATTATAAAGAGGAAAGATTTGTATGTAAGTATGTTTGTAACGAATTGGCTCAAAAAGTACTGCAGCGATTTCAAAAATTCTTTCACCATTAGAATGCTACATTATCCCTGAGTAACATAGGCTACTTTTTATCCCGATGTTCCCGAGGGATCCGGACTTACGCGGGTGAAACCGCGTGGCTATGGTAGTGTGATATTTTCGCGTAATTTTTATTTCTTTTAAAAAAAACTTCCAGGTACCCATTTTGCTGTTGACGCTTTCGCATATGGTGACATTCCAAACGTGAAGAATTATTTCCTTACGCATTTTCATTCTGATCACTATTCTGGACTCAAGAAGGCCTTCAATAAATCGCTTTATTGCACGAGAATTACTGGTGAGCCATTAATTGTATTGTCACCTGTACAATTTGTACTTACATTATATACACCTATACACACAGTTGCGCTTATTTCCAATTGGTGTAGGCAGAGGCCACATCCAATTTAATTACTATTTTTGTACATAACATAACATATAATGTTATGTTATGTACAAAAACAGCAACAGCAAACGGTTGCGCTTATTTCCAATTGGTGTAGGCAGAGGCCACATCCAATTTAATTACTATTTTTGTAACTATATCAAAATCCTTCGAATCATTCAAATTAAATTAAATTCAACTTTCAAACAAAAAAAAAACAAAATCAAAATTGGTTTATCGATTTAAGATGCCACAGACGGACACACACACATAGAGTTCAAAGGCCCAGGTCTCGAGTTCGATCCCCAGTCGCCCCGGGCACACATCTGACTTTTCGTAGTTGTGTGTATTAAAAATGTTGATAATCTCTCGCTTAGTAATGTGCCCGGTAGCTGGCAATAGGCTCGCCCCCTATTCCATTGAGGTCTAAACATCAAACAAACAACAAACAAGACGGGGACACCGTGGTTCCCAAACCCGAGGGGGCCATCTCGAAACCGGGATACAGATGTGAAGTTATGTTATTTCAGGAAATTAGTCATTATCGATCTAAAGGCAAATTCCGGCCGTGTTGGTAACACACGTTTTCGTCGTTAGCTCAACAAAACACTAGCACTCATATTTTTGGTTTGTTTCAGCGGATCTCTGTATATCCCGTCTCGGAGTGGCCCCGAAGTGTATCCACGTGTTGAAAATTGATGAGACCATTCGGGTGGACGGGGTCGAGGTCACTGCAGTGGAGGCCAACCAGTGAGTTCTTTGTAGTTGTCTATTTTTAGAATGACTAGCGGCCCGGGCCTGGCATCGCACGGGCAAAATTTAAAAAATTAATCTCATGACCTGATTGCACCGCTAACTACAGAGTCCAATAGTAATAGTAAATATTAATAAAACTTGCTGATTCTATTTAACCCATTGCAATCAAACATACGGCATATTTTAAGTCAGACCAAGAATTTTCTAATAGAAAAAACTGCATCAATAGGCGTTAAGTCGTTTTTGCGTTCATCTCGAACAAATAGACAAACAGATAAACAGACAGGAATCTACAAAAAATATATTTGTATTCAGAATCGTTCATTTAACATAACCCAAGTATTTTTTAGGGTTCCGTTGCCAAATGGCAAAAAACGGAACCCTTATAGATTCGTCATGTCTGTCTGTCTGTCCGTCCGTATGTATGTCACAGCCACTTTTTTCCGAAACTGTAAGAACTATGCTTTTGAAACTTTGTAAGTAGATGTATTCTGTGAACCGCATTAAGATTTTCAAACAAAAATAGAAAAAGAACAATAAATTTTGGGGGCTCCCCATACTTAGAACTGAAACTCAGTTTTTTTTTGTCAAACCCATTCGTGTAGGGTATCTATGGATAGGTCTTCAAAAATGATATTGAGGTTTTTAATATCATTTTTCTGTAAACTGAATAGTTTGCGCGAGAGACACTTCCAAAGTGGTAAAATGTGTCCCCCCCCCCCTGTAACTTCTAAACTAAGAGAATGATAAAACAAAAAAAAATATATGATGTACATTACCATGTTAACATCCACCGAAAATTGGTTTGAATGAGATCTAGTAAGTAGTTTTTTTTTAATACGTTATAAATCGTAAACCGCTATTCACCTTTCATTCAATGAACTCAAATATAAAATTTATAAAAACATTATTATGTTACTTGCTGCTACGGAACCCATGATGGGCGAGTCCGACTCGCACTTGGCCGCTTTTTAAAAAAATCTACAATGTACAGACCAAGCTAATTTACAATTTTATAATAGTAGTAGTATTTCTAACTAGAAGCAGCAATATGAAATTTCGTGCTTCTTACTTCGAAACTGACGGACTTTCCATACAACCATTCATCGCGTATTGTACTATCTTAGTATTGGATTAAAAAAAAATACTCATACGCGTGTTTATTTATTTTTAAAAAGATCTATGCATGTATGTATGAAATTTCGTGCTTCTAGCTTTGGAAATGACGGACTTCCATACTAACGCCCATAGTCCCTTGTCCTCTAAGTAGCGAAATTTTCAAAAATCCTTAGTGGTAGCTTACAGGATAAAAAAGCATCAACTGCTGAAATTTCAAGCTTGTAGGTCCAGCGGCTTAGGCTCGTCGTTGATGAATTAATCAGTTTTGACAAGTAAGAAATCTATTGAGTCCATTAGGCTGTGCTATCCAACCAATTTGCCTATTTAAAAAAAATGTTCCACAGATTTGTTATCAATAAATGAAAACCCACAAATTATAATTTATTGATCACCTTGGCGCTCCAACCTTTCATAAAATTCATCCGATTGCTATGAAACTTTGGTACGTTACTGTGACCATATAAGGTGTCACAAAATTTGGTCTCTGAATTTGGTGAGACGACTTGGTATCGACAAAATATGTATTTGAAACAAAAAAAAATATCGAAAAAAATTTAAAAATAAAAAAAACAAAAAATAAAAATAAAAACACAACCAGCGACCAGCGTCATGTGACGCGACGAGCCCGTGACGCACGTGGTAGGCGTGCAGTCCTCGCAGTATTCTCCAAGCGGATGTGTGGGAAATACCTAAATCGCGACCAGCGTCACGTGTGCTCGTCGCGTCACGTGCCGCTTGTCGCTGGTGGTGTTTTTTTTTTCATTTTTTGTTTTTTTTTAAATTTTTGAAAGATTTTTTTTTACTTTACCCGATTTTTTTTTGTTTTAAATACATATTTTGTCGATACCAAGTCATCTCACCAAATTCAGAGAACTAATTTTGTGACACCTTATATTGGAAGGTTTTTGACTATGTGACGGCGTAAACAAGTGAAACTCCACGCCTTTTCCCCAGTGCTAAGATATTTGAGTAACCTCTTAAACCGTTGGACATAATAATTACATGGTTTCCCACTTCAGTTGCCCAGGCGCAGTGATGTTAGTGTTCACACTGCCCAGCGGCAAGACGTTACTTCACACCGGTGACTTCAGAGCCTCGCCTGCCATGGAGTCCTATCCTATATTCTGGAACAAGGACATCCACACCGTATACCTGGACACTACGTAAGTTTATATTTCTTGAGGTATACAGCTTGCAAGTCTTTTGCCATCGTATGCCTCTGAAAAGTGGAAACTCTCAGCGATAGGAGAGATTTTGCCTGTCTGTGCGTGTTCTACCATCTATATAATGATACATCTTCAGAAGAATTGTCCGATATGATGCCCACAGCCCACGGCTACATTCTAATATCGCACCACTCGCCAAAGACAGGGAATTCATCCTCACACGATGCAACCGGCAAAGGAACAATGATATGCTCTATGGGCAACCTTACACCCTGGCATTTGTAGACCCTAGACGGCGTGCGGTTTTAGTCGGTTCAAGCCCGACATAACCGCCCCCGCTGGCCGGCGGGGGGGTATCCGAAGGGATTTCCGCACGAAAAAAAAAAGTTATGAAATAAACTTCATTGCGCGTACGCTCAAACTGTGGAATGATTTCCCTGCTGTAGATTTCCCAAGCGATTACAACATGCGCTTCTTCAAGAAGGGCATTAGAAGGTACAGGGTCGGCAGCGCAAGTGTTGGACACGTCCATAGGCCATGGTGGGTGTTTGTCTGCCACCCAAGTGTCGTAAAATACGGCAGATTTTAAACACCCACATTTTGAAAATGCTCGATTGATGGCAATAGATTCACGTAATAGTGGGACCACAAATATGTATTTGTATGATAATACCTTTACCCACGTCTTCAGGGGTCCAGCTACCACCTGGAGTGAGAATATGAAACAAGATAAAATACTTACCATGTTTGTAACATCCCCCAATGGTGAGGGTAGTCCTCGCCAAGATTACATGTATATTCCTCTGGATTTGTGTGGATTGGCAAAATACCCAATCCTTGTAGAAAATTATTAAGAATTCACTTTTAACATGATATCGCCTTCCATGTCCCCACCCTCTCCCTTGAGCTGTGGGTGTACATTAATGGGGTGTGTGTTGGGTAACCTCCTCGAGTGTCGCTCCGATTCCGGTCCCGCTGCAGTCCGGGGGGAACGGAATCGGAGCGGCCGGTACACCCTGGGCGGCGGTCAATGGCTTCCCCTTCACCCCTTCATAGGGTTGGCATTGATCGTCGGCCAATACCCAACGTGGCGGAAACACATCGCTCTCCGTGCTCCTCTGCTTTCGGAGGGGACAGGGTGAGTGATGCTGTTGGTGGTGAGATGGCCCAGGGTCAGCCGGGGTGCGAGGGATATGCTCTATGGGTAACCTTACACCTCGGCGTCTGAAGACCCGAGACGGCGTGCGGTTTTAGTCGGTGCAAGCCCGACATAACCGCCCCCGCTGTCCGGCGGGGGGGGTATCCGAAGGGATTTCCGCACGATAAAAAAAAAAAAAAAAAAAGGGTGTACATTAATGTGGCTGTATACCTTCGTGCAACGATATCGCTCCAGGAAGCTGTTGGCATCGTCAAGGGTCAGCTAAGCTTCTTAGGAGAACTGGGTGGTGTCACCATCCATCACATCAGGCAAAATATAAGGAATTATTTATCGACGTCCAGTTGCAGAATCCAGCTCAATAAAATAAATATTGTAGGTTAAATTACATAACGCCATCCAGACCCAAACTAAGCAGAGCTTGCCATATGGGTTCTAGAATACGGATAAACATACTTAAATACGTTTTTTGTAAATAAATACATAGTATACATAGAAACACCCAGACCAATCCAAATCGACATATTTGCACTGAGCGGGAATCGAACCCGCGACTTGTGACTTCGCAGTCAAACGCACTACCTCTACGCCACAGAGGTCGTCATCATAACTTAACCTTAGGATGACCACCTCTGTGGCGTATCGGCAGTGCGTTTAATATCGATTTAAAAAAAATTATAATATATTATTATAATTACTCTTTAGGTATTGCAATCCGCGCTACGACTTTCCCACACAAGAGCAGAGTCTGGAGATGGCTCTCTACATTCTGCGCCAGAAGAAGCAGGCGTTAGAAAAGGCTGGAAAGAAGTTCTCAAGCGTTCTCATTGTGTGTGGAACTTATACTATAGGTAAGCAGTTTGCATGCATATTTTTACGCTTATCACCCTTTAGGGGAGAAAGGTACCCCCTTTTTTACCACGTTTTTCTTAGTTTCACTTCGTGTCTGTGTTTCTGTGTTTCTTTCCCTCTGAAGCCAAAAATTGACACTTAATTTTCGACCACTTCTGATCACCTTAAAGCTCTTGAAATTTTTTATGTAGGCTAATGCCACCTTACATTTTCATATTTAATCATCAGAAATAAAAATAAAAGAAATAAAATAAATAAAAAAAACTTTTTAAAAACCACGTTTTCCAAGTTCGGAAGGAAAACGTGGTTTTTAAAAAGTTTTTTTTATTTATTTTATTTTCGTGTGGAAATCTCTTCGTATACCCCCCCCCCCCCCGCCGCGCAGCGGGGGAGGTTATGTCTGACTTGAACCGACTATAATCACATGCCGTCTCGTGTCTTTAGACGCCGGGGAGTAAGATGGCTCCATAAGGCATTTTCCTTGCACCCCGGCTGACCCAGGGACATCTCTGGTTTCGAGATGGCCCCCTCGGGTTTTGTGTCCCCTTCTTGCCCCTTGAAATGGGGGAAGGGGGGGGGGGCAACGCGCCGCCTCCCCGGTCTGCTTCCGATAGAGTGACAGGTGGCTTCACTTGTCAGCCCCAGGTCCGGCTCATGGATGACGGAGGTCGTTGAGCGACCTTCGGCGTCTGAGTCGCCGCGCATATTGCGGGCTCGGCGGGCCGGGAGGGTTCTAAATCTCTCCCGGGCTCGCTCCGCCGCGAGCCTTCTCGAGCATTTCTTGCCTACCCAACCTGCTATTTGCTTGTGAGCATTTCATGAACTCATCATCATCTTAGCTTCACTTCTGAGCGTGGGGTTCGCGTCCCGTTTTTTTCTTCTTTAGCAGTCAGATTACTTGACGAACTTTCTCTGTCGTCATTCAAATGTGTACCTTGGAAGTGTTGAAGGGCGTGCCTGGTGGAGTATAGTGGGTGTATTGCGCAGGCAAGGAGAAGTTCTTCCTGGGCATGTCGCGGCGCGTAGGCTGCGGCGTGTGGGCGTGCCCGGAGAAGGACCGCGTGCTGCAGGCCGTGGAGGGCCGCTCCTTCAGCCACGCGCCGCCGCACTCCTGCCAGCTGCACGTCGTGCCCATGCGCGACCTCACGCACGAGGTGCGTATCTACTACACTACACTACCCTACCCTACCCTATACTACAGACTACACTTCACACTATACTACTCCTTATACAACACTATGCACCGCGCTCTACACTACGCACTACACCACACCACACTACATACTACACTTACACACTGAACAGTACACTACACAACACATAACAGACAATACTACGCATCACATTACACACTACAGTAAGGCCAATATAATAGGCCACATTTGACATTTCATCAAAATTCGACAACGTAACCTTGTAACAGAGGAACAAAATATTTCAAAGTTAGATCTGCACAATTGCTTAACTATACTGCTACAGTTTAAAATGGATATTTATTGCAATAATGACAAAATAAGGCAATTTTACGATTTACTTTGACTAATAAACCATTTTAAACAAATTAAACAATTCTCGTTCTAAAAAACTGAACGTTATTACAAGGTTACATCGGTGAACCCTTTTTCTTTTTAAACACTAGGGATGTTACCCAAAACATTAAATGAATGAATGAATGAAAGCATTTATTCATTTATAAAATTACAAACTAATAATTTTACCTCCACCAAACTGCATTGCACTTTGTTGTATATTATAATTTGACAAAAGATTAATGAGTCGTTAATTTAAATTGAATGCAATGATTACTCGCGAAGGAATGTTTAGCCATAAATAATAACCGCATTGTGATTATAATAAAACGTATTATTTTTTTAATAAACTAAAAAATACAAACATAATTAAATTGAAATAAATAAAATAATTTATCTCAAAAAAACTCATGGGAAAAATCACATCAAAAAATCTGATAAGCGGAAAATCCTACTGGAACGCTACGATAGCATTTTGAAAAGAGTAACATTTTTACGTCAGATAAACAAAATTACTGTTTGGGACAATGTAGTGTTTATTGACGAAACGTGGTTGAATGCGAACCATACAGTTTCCCATTCCCGGTCATGGACCGATGATACAGCGGCCTCCACCTCAAAAGTACCATCGGGAAAAGCAGCCCGTCTTATTATCACGCGGGCTCAGCTTCTCAAGTATTTATTCCAGACTGCCTCCTCCGATTCGCGTCAAAAACAACGACAGATTACCATGAAGAGATGAATTTTGAGGTTTTCAAAGAGTGGTTTCAAAAACTGCTGCTCACTTTAGAAAACCCATCAATTTTTTTTATGGACAATGCCCATATCACTGCGCAAGTTGACAAACCACCAACCCAATCACACAAAAAACAAGAAATAGTGGCGTGGCTGGAAAGGAATGGAGTGGAAGCAAGTCCAACTTTACTGAAAGTGGAGTTATTGCACTTTTTGAATGCAACTAAGCCGTTCAAGCCATTATGTAATTGACGAGCTAGCCTTAGAGCATGGGCACGAAGTCATTAGATTGCCTCCCTACCACTGCCAATATAATGCTATTGAGCTAAGTTGGGCACAAATAAAGGGTCATGCAGCGCGCAACAATACTGAGCTACCCTTCAGCACTGGAAAGATGCTGACTCTGCTAGAAACTGCGTGTGCAGAGTCACTGTAGAGGACTGGAGTCATCGAGAAAACGAAAAAAATATATTGAACGATTTTGAACGTTATGTTAGAATAGACAACATTATTGAAAATGATTTAATCATATCTTTGAGTGCAGACAGTGATGACAGTGATAGTTATGACACTGATAGTTCATCAGAATGTTTTTTTTTGTCAAATTATGTACGTGTTTTTTTTGTCAAATTATGTACGTGTTTTATTTTGTGCCTAAATTTATATTACGATAGAAATTAATAATAAGACAGGAATTTGACATGATTTTTTTATTTGATTTTCAATGAAACTCAATTAAAATTGTAGTAAATCTTTATATATATATTTCTTGTGTGCGTGGAACTCCTCCTAGACGGCTGGACCGATTTTGATGATTTTTTTTGTGTGAGTTCAAGGGGATCCGAGGATGGTTTAGATTCAAAATTTGGAAGTCCACGCGGACGGTGTCGCGGGTACAGCTAGTAATCTATAAAATACTTTTTTACGATAATTCAGTTCCCTATCGATTTATTCAATTTAACTAGATTTTTAAGCATGTCACCTCACTATGAAGCTTATGTCAAATGTGACCTATTAATTTGGTCTTACTTTACACTACTCACTTCACTGCTGACTACACATTTCGCTACAATACATTTCGTTAATTAGTAGATAGAGCTAAATACTAGTGTGTTGCGACAGAAGCTTCGCGCGTACCTGGACAGCCTGAAGGGCGCGTTCAACGAGCTGGTGGCCTTCAAGCCCAGCGGCTGGGAGAACGGCAAGTCGGGCTGCGTCGAGAAGGACATGGTCGCAATACATGGTACACGTCTAACTTTTGTTACATAACTTGATCTAACAACAATCTAGGTTAAAACCTAAAACTTTTTTTTTGTATATTTAGTCCGTCAAATTGACTGCACCCCGCCTGATGGTAAGCTGAGGTGAAGACCAAAAAGTTGTGGCCACCATTTCCAGAAATTGTCCCTAGAATGGTGGCCCCTACCTAGACGGCCTCAACAGATGTTTTTTCACGAGCCCAAGATTGTTGTGTGGGTAAAGCCTTCCAGTGCTTTATGGTCCGGCTCCTTTTCATATTTGGTTTGTCTTGACTTTTACGGAAACGACTACCGTCTGACCCCCCAACCCCGAAAGGGAAGTCTGTGTCTCTATTGTACAATTACTGTACTCTATATAAATGGTAGTACTGTTAATACATTGTTGTTCTGGTTCACAATAAATTGTTGACTCACATCGTTCTCCTTTTTTTTTTTTTTTTTTTTTTATTGTGCGGAAATCCCTTCGGATACCCCCCCCCGCCAGCCAGCGGGGGCGGTTATGTCGGGCTTGCACCGACTAAAACCGCACGCCGTCTCGGGTCTTCAGACGCCGGGGTGTAAGGTTACCCATAGAACATATCCCTCGCACCCCGGCTGACCCTGGGCCATCTCACCACTAACAGCATCGCTCATCCTGTCTCCTCTGAAAGCAGAGGAGTACGGAGAGCGATGTGTTCCCGCCACGTTGGGTATTGGCCGACGATCAATGCCAACCCTATGAAGGGGTGAAGGGGAAGCCATTGACCGCCGCCCAGGGTGTACCGGCCGCTCCGATTCCGTTCCCCCCGGACTGCAGCGGGATCGGAATCGTTGCGACACTCGAGGAGGTTACCCAACACACACCCCTCACATCGTTCTCCCTGCAATTTCCCGGTTGCGTCGGCCACTTATTATTTATGATTGGTTTGTTGGCTTTTACTAGAGCGACTGCTATCTTACTTCGTCCGTTTTTCAGCAGGTTACGTTGACTTGTGCCCCGAAGGTGTTGGTGGCCGCCTGTTGACGCCCTGTGCACCCAATCCTAATGTAAAACTTTCTATCGATCTTTTAGCTTAGCGGTTATGGAGTCCGCTTTACGATCATGAGGTCCTGGGTTCAAATCGTCGCCATTACGCTACCGCCGTGAACCCATAGAGGTGTTAAGGGAAACACTAGTAATTTCGGTGACTAAAATCTTTGTAAAATAATCTCTATTGTTGATATTTTGATAATGTTGTTGTCATCGGCAGGTATACCGTACAGTGAACACTCAAGCTTCTCGGAGATGATTCGTTTTGTGAAGTTCCTCAAACCGAAGCAGGTCGTGCCCACCGTTGATATATCAGGAGGAATCGGGGCTGTACAGGTAATATTTTTTTTTTACGGTCTGAAGGAGAAACAGTTTTGGGCCTGACAATCTGATAATCTTGACTTATTACGAGTCAACGGGATATTTCCTATGTGTTGTTTCGAGATTCTGATATTTCGGCGGCGATAGCCCAGTGGCGTACGTAATGGGCTGCCGAGACGAGGTCTCGAGTTTGATCCCCAGTCGCCCTGGCTCCTCTTACTCTGACCTCTGACTTTTCGTAGTTATGTGTGTAATAAAAATGTTAATTATCGCTCGCTTAGTAATGTACCCGGTAGATGGCATTAGGCTCGCCCTCTATTACATTGGGACCTAAAAATAACTGGCTTATCGTGGGTGTGTAATACACCTCTGCCTACCCCTTCGGGGCTACAGGCGTGAAGTTATGTTATGTTGCAAATAACGGACACTCAAAACAACATGGTAAATATCCCGTTGACTCTTATACTAATGATGACCATGAAAGTTTACCTAAAATCCTGACTCAATCCATCAATTAGAGCGGCGATAGCTCAGTGGTGTACGTAACGGACTGCTGAGACAAGGTCTCCAGTTCGATTCCCAGTCGCCCCGGGCACATACCTCTGACTTTTAAAAATATTTTTTTTTTAGTTGTGTGTATTAAAAATGTTGATTACGCTCGCTTAGTAATGTGCCTGGTAGATGGCAATAGGCTCGCCCCCTATTACATTGGGACCAAAACATAACTGGCGAATCGTGGGTGTGTAATACACCTCTGCCTACCCCTTCGGGGATACAGGCGTGAAGTTATGTTACGTAATTCATCAATTAGGTAAACACCAAAATTTCAGCCTTGTAGGCTGAATAGCAGTCCCACAAAAATACGCATCATACGTAAAAACATATAATGCTATTCCAAATTTAAGGTTGATGATATCCAGTAATTATCTGTAAAATATTTGCCTTCAGAAGTACTTCCCGTGCCCGCTAGTGCACAAAGAAGAGATTCAGGCGCAGAGCAAAGTGACGGACTTCTTCAGCATACAGAACCAACAGCAAGTGGCCGCCGTCACCTGACGATTCGTCGCATTGATGCATTTAGATTTACGTAGGCATGTACCATAGGGCCAGTTATTTTAGAGAGAAATAATTTCCTGGGACCCTGACCGTTCAGCTCCCTTCGGATTTACCAACCGTGGCAACCGTTCGTATTAGTACACGACACATTTACGTTGGTTTATTTTTACAGTTTCTGTCAAACAGAATAATGCCGCAGTTTCTGTCGAAACAGAATAATGCCGCTGGCTAGCTTTGGTGATCTTGACGGACGGTGATGGGGGCATATAGAGATGCGTAGCATATATATGCGCGACCGAAAGTCGTGGAATCACGATATGGTGCCACCTTGGGTTTGCTGGGGCCCTTATTCTGATTGTGAATGCGAATGTGTTCAAAATAGGCAAAAATGCAGTGTAGGAAATGAGGAAAAAATTAAAGTAAAAGAGATTAGACCCCACAAACCATACGAAGTGATGACTTGAAACTATCGGATTTAAACAAATTCTAATTTGCCATATCGAATTGAGACCTTATAGGTATGTGACATTCGGATGACATATTTGTTTGATAGCAGACTTCTTGACTGTTACTATAGTACAGCCGTTATCATCAGTCGACTAGCCACTCTTTATCATCTATCTCGTTCGCTTTTATCGTTTTTAAGGTCGATTCGACTGTTAACGGCCGCACTATAGTAGTAAACTATCGAATTGAGGCTTATTTGGTTTGTTTTTGGTGCGGTTGCACTATAGTAAAATATTTCCTCCTTATTTTTTTTTATACCACTAAGGTGGCAGACAAGCACACGGCCCACCTGATGGGAAGCGGTTACCGCGGCCTATGGACGGGTGCAACACCAGTGGCGTCACACTCGCGCTGCCCACCCTGTAAAGGAAGGGGGATGGGAAAGGAGTTTGGGAGGGGATGGGAAAGGATTTTGTTAGGGGATGGGAAAGGATTTTGAGAGGGGATGGGAAAGGATTTTGGGAGGGGATGGGAAAGGATTTTGGGAGGGGATGGGAAAGGAGTTTGGGCTCCGGCACTCTCACTCACCAAACGGAACGCAGCAGTTCAAATACTGTTTCTTGGCGTCGATATTCTGTGAGAGGGTGGTGCTTCCCCGGTCGAGTCGGCCCATTCATGCAACGGCCAAAATGACTGTTGCTTGACTACTAAAAAATGCTTGCAAATGCTTGACTAAATAAGGGGACGAGCTTCCTTTTTAAATCTGAAGTGGCTCCTCAATCCATACGGACATACTAAATAATATATCTAAATAGGTTTTTAATAGGTTTCTAAATAGGTTTTCCTTGTTTCAGATATTTCTGGTTCTTACAGTACATTAAGCTGCCATATATTTTACCAGTCTGTGATTTTTGATATTGTCTATTGTATATTAGGTTACTATTTATAAAAAGATGGTTGTTTGTAATAAAAAAGTGTTTTACGATTGATTTTTGTGTGTTTACTAACAGCCCAAGCCACTAGTTAAGACGTGGTTTTTTTTTTGCTTCTTTTTACGTGCGGAAATCCCTTCGGATACCCCCCCGCTGGCCAGCGGAGGTGGTTATGTCGTGTCTCGACTAAAACCGCACGGTGTCCTCCCCAAGTGTCCGTTGCCGGGCACCCCGGGTAAGCCCTCGAAAGGATAACCCCAGGGTTGCCGGCGGACTTTGGCCGCCACCGCGGCCTGGCCTGGTGGGGTTGGGTTTTATCCCGCTTCGGTGAGTTGGCAGGCGTGTGTAGGGCACACACGACACGCCTCCGCCACGGCCTGCTTCTGTAAGGACGGCGAGTCGGCCAACTGCCGTCCTCAGGCCCCGATCATGGAGGTAGGTAGTCCCGGGCGTAGATGAGTCTGCGGCGACCTCGCCGCAGACTGCGGAACTCGGGGGGGCAGGGTTCTCTCCCGCTCCCTCTCCGCCGTCTCTTTCGCGCGCATAACCTGCTCGCAGAAAGAGGCGGCGGCGTGCCACTTGCTCCCGTCGGAGACCACGGCCCTCACCATGGTCTCCAACGAGAGATCGTCCACGCCCAGGACCGCAAGGAGATCCCGGCGTTGACTCGCCCACGCATGGCACTCCACCAACGTGTGGAGCGCCGTGTCTTCGCCAGGATCCTCGCAGTGCTGGCACTGCGGCGTTGTCTCCCGGTGGATGCGCCACAGATACTTACCGAAACCGGTAACCATCTGGCACATCCGGTAGGAGAGGTCCCCATGGTCCCTCTCCAACCACTCCTTCATGATTGGTCTCACTGCCGCAATGGTGGATTCCTCCCACCTTGGGTGCTCAAGTCGCACCCTCCATGTCTCCATGAGTTCCTGGCGAAGCAGTTAAGACGTGGTTACGAAACTATCATTGGTTCCTTCGTTAACGAAGAAAACAAGCAGATATTCAACTGAAAATATTTATTATTAACTAAACATTTATCTCTTCTACAGACGATACACAATAATAAATCATTTTTACATAATGAATATACAAAATTTGATCATTTCTTACTCTAAGAGATACAGTAGTTTTATTATAATTCCTAAAGGATGAGAGGATTATCGCAGCTCTTTGCGCCCGCGCAGGAGGACATTCTGACGAGTAGCAGCTTATACCAATGCTTGATTGAGGGCAAGATATCATTGGCCCTGTTGTGGAGCTCATACGGGTCCTTGATTAGGTTGTATATTTCGACGAATTTCTGTAAAACAGAAAAATATATTACGTTATATCTGAGCCTGTGGACAAACTGACATTCTACTAGTGGAATCGCTTCAAAGCGAACCTTCAAAAGCCGAAAATGTCTAGCAGATACATTATTTGTCGACATGTCACGTGTAATAAATAATGCCACTCCCATACATTTCAGGGCCTGTACAGTGTGTACCTGTAAGTGGCATTCTACTAGTGGAATCGCTTCGAACCGAACCTTCAAAAGTTCGAAATGTATGGAGTGACCACGTGATATGTCGACAAATAATGTCACATCGATACATTCCGGACTTTTGAAGGTTCACTTCGAAGCGATTGCACTAGTAGAATGTTACTTAGTCAACAGGCCCTGTGCATATTTTTGATAACTGATAATAAGTAGCAACCTATATCTGGGCCTGTAGACAAAGTCACATTCTACTAGTGGAATTGCAACGAGGCGAACCTTCAAAAGACCGAAATGTATGGGAGAGACAACATTTGTCGACATGTCACGTGTAGCTAATGGGACGAGTTGCGAAAATAAATAGAGGATAGGACGAGTTGCGAATGGGACTAGCTGCGAATGGGACGATTTGAGAATGGGACAAGTAGCTATTTGGACGAGTTGCGAATGGGACGACCTGCTTCAGACCCCCTGTAATCTGATATGCCTATGATTGTTGAATGTAGGTACACAAACATTCCGAGGGAAATGCCTTATGGGCAACCTTACACCTGAGCGTCTGAAGGCCCGAGACGGCGTGCAGTTTTAGTCGGTTTAAGCTCGACATAACCGCCCCGCTCCCGGCGGTGGGAGGGGGGGGGGGGCGTATCCAAGGGGATTTCCGCACGAAGAAAAGAAATACCTCATATAAAAATTTTTTTTGCAGATCTTTACTACACAGTTCTTCATAGATTTTATAATAAAACGTAAGCTCCCTATTGTGTTGTTTCATTTACTAAATTCGATATATTTATGTAGAATGATTTGTTGTTCAGATAGAATCTTATTATTTAATTATTATTTTTTAAATTCCGGATTATACCGGTCTTAGGAAGCACTCTATAATCCGACAAATTCGATAGTTAAATTACCTGGGATCAACTGTAAGAAGTATAGCTGTTCCGGAAAGATATAACCGTTCCCGTGACATATGAAATTGCCGTTTTTCTTGAAGAAATTGGAGGAAACCCAATTTTCAGTACTATCATTTTTGCATTTTTTTTAGGAATGACATCCAAATTTTATGTTTTTTTTTGTGTATGAATGAGACAACATTAAGCTAACAAACAGCAACTTTTATTACATTTCTAATGTAAGCAGCCTCCGTGGCGTGGCGGTATTGAAAGCGGCCGCTACGCAGGAGGCGCGGGTTCGATCCCCGCTCAGTGCAAATATTTGTATGCATGAATATGAGTATTTGCATTGGTCTGGTCGTGCCTCGGAGAGCACGTTAAGATGTCGGTCCCGGTTGCCATACGAATATGTATGACAGTCGTTATAGGGGAAATGGGTGAAATGGCCCCACATAGAAGGGCTGATCACCCGTCTGGTCAAACGGCGTCCCCACTGGCAGTATATACATTTCTAAAAAGTGACAGCTGTTAAGTAATACGAAATTTATCATCAAAATGGATAGCATTTAGGAAGTACTGTTTTTGAAGATCGAATTAATTTATCAAGCGGCCAATAAAAACAAAATTTAATACAGAGTTGTAAAATCTTGAAATCAACTTTCAAACAAAATATAAATAATGGAAATAGCTATTAATTACAGGATAACGAACTCATAAATTTGTAAGAAAATTTCGGCAATTTCATAGGTAAAGAGCTATTACTAGAATGTAATTCAAATTCTGCAATGAGTTTTGTTACCTCGTCATCGTTGAACTCGCAATACTTCATATCTATCCTGTTAGCGATGTGTCTGATACAAGCGTACGTGTTGTTACTAGAGTCTTGGCACTTGCAGGCGTACTGCGGGTAGCATTCCTGGAAGATGTTGGTTTAGCATTAGTAGGTATACAAGTTTAGTGTCGCTTAACGACCTCCGTCCTCCATGAGCGCAGGCCTGGGGGTGGCAGGCGAGGCTGTCTGCCACCCTAGCAGAAGCAGGCCGGGACGGTGGGGCGACTAGCGCCCCTCCTCCAAACCGGGGCAAGACGGGGACACCGTGGTTCCCAAACCCGAGGGGCCAACTCGAAACCGGAGATGGCCCAGGGTCAGTCGGGGTGCGAGGGATATGCTTTATGGGCAACTTTACACCTCGGCGTCCGAAGACACGAGCCGGCGTGCGGTTTTAGTCGGTTCAAGCCCGACATAACCGCCCTAAAAAAAGGTATACAAGTTTAGTTATAATTAGTACTGCTCCACAGTGCGATTCGAAAAATGTATCATCAGCTACGAAAGGTATTCTATGGTGACATTAAAACTGTAAAAGAATAGTAATGAAGTGTACAATGTGTTGATATCAGATATTTGCAAATAATGTTTTTGGACCCCAATTAGGCTTTTTATTCCGGCAATAAGTGCCTGTGGGTCGCGAGATAAGGATGAGAATTAACGCGGGCGGAGCTGCGGGCAACACCTAGTATTTATATCATTTGTTGAAATAAAACTATTTTTAACGGATTGTATCTTATATTATTTTATTATTTACATTGAACCCGACGTTTCGGTTGCTTTTCAGCAGCCATAGTCACGGGGAGACATATCATTTGTTTGAAAAGATTACTCGTACACGAAATTACTAGTATTGCCGTTAGCTCCTCCAGCTAATCTAATTGTTTGGTTAGGAGTTCAAGTGGGTAGTGTAATGGCCAGGATCCGACTAAGCATAAGCCGAATAAAAACATAAGCTACCGACGCCTACCCGACCCCACCAGGCGAGGCCGCGGTGGCGGCCAAAGTCCGCCAGTAACCCTGGGATTATCCTTTCGAGGGCTTACCCGGGGTGCCCGGCAATGGACTCTTGGGGAGGACATTGTGTGGTTTTATTCGGTCCGATTCCGACACGCCCACCCCATCGTCGGCACCAATGGGGTGAAGCTCGTGGGAGTTTCCACACGCTAAAAAAAACCTACCGAGCGACGCCTTATCAACGAATAATATTAAACAGGATTAGAATTCCTCGCAAATACTTACAGCCAAGTGTTTCCCATCATATTTCCAAGGACAGCTTTCATCAACTGACGCCTCCCTTCCCACACCCTGATACTCCACTAACATGTACCTCTCCTTCTCTTCAGCCATAACATTGATGGGTCTCCCATCCATATCCGTAGGGACTAGTCCAGCTAAATTAATTATGGTGGGACCTATGTCAATATTTAATACTGGGTTGGAGTATTTCGCGTTTTGCTCGATTCCCGGCCCTTTGATCAGAAGTGGGACTTTGATATCCGATTCGTATGGTTGGCGTTTGTCGTAGACTTGAGAGAATTGACCTGTGGAAGAGATGTTAGTCTTAAAAAGTAGTTTATTATACATTTAAATAGGAAAAAGTCCACATCCAGGACGGGACTTGAACCCACGACCAGTCCGTTTCTAGGGGGAATGCACTGGTCAACAAAGCTACCTAGACACGTCCTAAAAAACCGAAATTTCCTACAAAGAGACTGATTATTATACATTTAAATCGGAAAAAGTTCACATTCAGGGTCTTGAACCCACGACCAGTCCGTTTCTAGGGGGAATGCTCTGACCAACTGAGCTATCTAGACATGTCCTAAAAAACCGAAATCGGAAAAAGCCCACATTCAAGGACACCCTTCATCAGGTATGTCACTTTTTCGGCGACTTCCTACTGCCTACTAATATAAAAGCGAAAGTTTGTACAAATGTATGGATGTATGTTACTCTTTCACACAAAATCAGCTAATCGGACCTGACTGAAATTTGGTACAGGGATAGATTATGGTCTGGAATAACAGATAGACTTTTATACCTGACATAGGTTCCCATGGGGACTGGGAACGGGATCGGAATTCCACGGGGGCAAAAGTCACTTGAATGTAAATGTCACTTGAATAGTCTTCAAACAATCACTCACCTATATGGTACCCATTATCCGAAGTGTAGATCAGATAGGTGTTGTCCAACACGCCCAGCGTGTCCAGGGCGCCGACGACGTCTGCTACCATCTCGTCCACGGCAAGCAGCGCCTCCCAGCGGGAACGGAAGGCGCGGTCCAGCTCCGAGAGCGTCGACTCCGGGAGCGGGGAGGGCGGCATGCGGAGCAGCCAGTGCTTATCCTAGGGGCACAGACAGTATCAATTATTGCACCGAACACGTGGTTGCGGCAGATTTAAGATCTGTCCAAGGCCTTTATAATAGAAAACACCGCATCCAAATCCGTTAAGCGTCCATCGCGAATAAATAGATAAGAATTTAAAAAAAAAAATGTTTTCAGAATTGATGATTTGACATAACCAAAGTTTTTTTTTTATATCTCCAGTGTACAGACACAGCTAGGTACACAATTTTATAATATTATAGATTGAGCTGAATAATAAAAATAAATAAAAGAAAACTACTGAAGGGATTTTGATGCGGTTGCATGCATAAGAAGAGTCTTGATCAGACTTAAAATCTGTCGTATGTTCGATTGCAATTGGTTAAGTGGAACCGGAGATATGACCAAAAAGCGATAACCGATTCCCGCGCGGGCGGAGCCTCGGGCATAAGCTAGTTATCTAACCTCGGCTGCGACGTTAAAATTGGGGTGTTTCACGGCGGTGACGTTGCTAAACCGTCCGGAGTGGCGCGGCGCCGGCGTGAAGGGCTGGTGCGGCGCGGGGGGAGCCAGCACCATCAGGAACGGACTCGACTCCGTCTGGTTCTCGATGTAGTTCACTGCTAGCTCGCGCTGGAGGTCAAAGAACACATCGTCATCGTCATCCTCCGCGCCGGCTCCCAACTCAGTCGAGGTCGGCTTTGAAGGGAATATTCCCGGTCGTCCCCACCCTGTCGTCCTCACTGGGTACGAGTGGGAAAAAAAGTTTCATTCGTCCCCAGTGGTGACGATTGGAACTTTTTATTTCCCACTTGTTCCGCTATATACCGAGAGTCAAAATGCAATAATCGCAACATTTAGTAAAATATTGTAGATAGTTTTCTTCTTTTATATATTAGTTATTACTACTTTTTTTAAACTTTCGCGTTCCATGATATACAATAATTTAACGGGAATTAACGCGATCATGTATAGGTATATAGTGTAACCTGGTCGACGTCGAACGTCAGGCAATCCAAAGGTATTTATATACCTATACGTGATCGCGTTAATTCCCGTTAAATTATTGTATATTAGTTATTAGTTAATGATAAGACGGAACCCCGCTTCGCGGGGCTCTTATTTCTAAGTGCATTATCACAAGTGGTTCCAACCTATATCTATCCGTACTAATTACCTCAGTCTTTTAAAATTATTTTCAATCAAATACATTGTTCAGTCTTGCTCAGAAAGTCGTAATTAAACCATTTTAACAATCCGTGAAATCTCTTATTGAAATCCCCATGTATTTTGACTCGCGGTTTATAGCGGAACGAGTGGGAAATAAAAAGTTCCAATCGTTACCACTGGGGACGAACGAAACTTTTTTTTCCCACTCGTACCTAGTGGGGACGAACGGGAATAAAGCTTGTGAAGCACGTTAAGTCCGTTCGCTTTAAGCAAGTTCCGGCATTTCGTAGTTAGACTGAAAGCCGAGCCCGACTCCATCATGCTCCGAGCTTTATCTCAACTCAGTTGCGGTCGGCTTTCAGTCGAACTAGGAAACGTACGAATTTCGATATTTTCCGTAAAGCGACTGGCGTCTGACTGCCATAACCCACTGGGCATATCGAAGGTCTTTAGTTAAATTAAGTTGTCGTGCTTTTTAGGGCTCCAACTGAGGACTAATACTAATAAATAAATAATTTTTTATATTTTTTTTTTATATTGTAGGACAAAGTACACAACGCCATCTAGACCCAAACTAAGCAGAGCTTGTCATATGGGTTCTAGAATGCGGATAAACATACTTAATTTTTTTTTTGTAAATAAATACATATTATACATAGAAACACCCAGACCAATGCAAACATACATATTTGCACTGAGCGGGAATCGAACCCGCGACCTCTGGCTTAGCAGTCGAACGCACTACCGCTACGCCACAGAGGTCGTCATTTTTATTTCTTTATTCTATGACATTCTACACAGCGCTTTCTAGACACAAAGTAAGCATAGTTTAACCAGCTTGTTTTATGGGTTCCAGAATGCGGATAAACATACTTATATACCCTTTGTAAATACATGCATATTATACTTACATAGAAACACCCAGACCAATGCAAATAGACATATTCATGCATAAAAATATTTGCACCGAGCGGTAATCGAACCCGCGCCCCTGTCGCAGTTGTCGAATGTACTACCGCTACGCCAAAGACGCCGTCAAAAGGAATGCCACAGATATATGTATGGCAATCGATGGCTTAACGAGCTCTCTGAAGCACGGAAGAGTCTCACTGTATTTAGAATGCTCACACATCCTAATACTGATCTGACTAATATGTAAAGTTTTGCTTCTAATAAACTTTATCATATAAAATACAATTTATAACGACAGCTTGGAAACTTTTAAGGTACTTGCATTTTTGCTATTGTATGTAAGCGTAGGTACTGTTACCTCGGGGTGCGACTGGTTGGATCACCTCCAAGTTTGGTGCACCCTGGGCAACGTGGGCGATGACGCATCATTGATTGCTCCTCTGGAGTAGCTGGCGTCAACGTCAACGGCCAAGAGTCTGACCAACCGGCCCTTTTCAGGGCCAGCTGACCCCATTGCACGAGGGGGTCGGGGTATGGCGGGCCTGCAAGGCCCGCGGGGGGACGTGGTCGCTCCAGGTCGGAGTGCGAGGGATATGCTCTATGAGTAACCTTACACCCCGGCGTCTGTAGACCCGAGACGGCGTGCGGTTTTAGTCGGTTCAAGCCCGACATAACCACCCCCGCTAGCCGGCGGGGGGTATCCGAAGGGATTTCCGCACAAAAAAAAAAAAAAAAAAGTACTGTTACCTCAAAAGTCATGTGACATGGCATTACAACAAATAAAAAGGACGAACCAATAAGGTTTTGTTAACGAAATGAAGGTAGTTGTTATTATTTGTGCATTCTACAAACGCCATATTATTACACTTACAATAACATCGGTGAGATATTGATCGGTGGAATGCGTTGGGACTCCATTGTTGGAGATTGTGTAGTTATAGTACACGGAGTTGCCGACCAGGCCGTGCCACTCCGACCAGCCTGGAGGCACCTGGTCGGGCCCACCAGAAGCGTGTTCACCGTACTGAAAACAATAGAATCTTGTAATTAAGTAATTTATTGACCTTTTTCTTTTTTTTTTTTTCGTTCCGCATTACATAGCCGTTAACAAGATTTACAGAATAGGGGTACCTTTGCTGTTGTGTGCCACAGTACAAGGTAAAATGAAACCAATGATAGTGGGTACGCGGGTATCTGGAGTATCGTTAGATCTTCTGCGTCATTGACTCAACGCTGGAGGACCTGCAAATTAAGCCTTTTTTCTTGTTTCGAGAGTTAATCATATTTGGTCAGGTCAACTACTTATTGTATATTTTTCTTGCTTAAAAAGCAACATCTAGGACGGAACTTGAAGCCGCGGAAGTCTCAGGCCACACAGGCCGATGTGACGAAACACCGTGCGGTTTTAGTAGATTCGACCCCGACACGCCCACCTCACCGTTAGCTCTGAAGAAGTGAAGCCCGACGGGGTTTTCGCACGAAAAAAAAAAGGATCGTTCTAGTACTAACTGAGCTACCTAAACCCTTCCTATAGATAGTTGAAATTTTTGACTACCGACAAAGTTTTAAGGCAACGTATTCATTTCCAACCCACTACATACCTACCTCATTCAAATACTTCCCGGCATAAAACGTCTGGTAGCCGGCGTCGTGCAGTACGGTTGCGAAGGTGTGGTTCTCATGAGTCTTCCTCCACTGGCTGCCGTAGCAGCCGCCCTCGAGCGTGTTGTTGACGGTCTTGTGGTTGTGGATATACAGCCCAGTCAACAGGCTGGCTCGGCTCGGGCAGCAGATCGGGGAGACTACATACTATAGATGGTACAGAAATTAGTACGAGGATTCAGAAGAGGTAGTCCATTTAACTGAGCCATGTTTTCCCAGCAATGAATATGATTGGTGTTGGTCCTATCAATACGCAGTACCAACATCAAAACATAATAAAACAGATTAAAACTAAACAAATCGTTTGTAAGAAAAACAGTTTTTATAAGTTCTATGCAAGAATCTTATATTACCTGTAACTTTCCTGGTTCTATTATTATATTATTTCATATTTTCGCGCAAATTCGAACGTTAAGGAGACTTTGTACCTTTTTTTTTTTTTTATCCTGCGGAAATCCCTTCGGATACCCCCCCGCGTGCCAGCGGGGGCGGTTGTGTCGGGCTTGAATCGACTAAAACCGCACGCCGTCTCGGGTCTACAGACGCCGGGGTGTAAGGTTGCCCATAGAGCATATCCCTCGCACCCCGACTGACCCTGGGCCATCTCCGGTTTCGAGATGGCCCCCTCGGGTTTGGGAACCATGGTGTCCCCGTCTTGCCCCGGTTTGGGGGAGGGGCGCTAGACGCCCCACCGTCCCGGCCTACTTCTGCTGGGGTGACAGGTGGCCTCACCCGCCACCCCCAGGCCTGCGCTCATGGAGGACGGAGTTCGTTAAGCGACCTCCGGCGCCTGAGTCGCCTGCGACGCGCGGCGAGCAAGTTGCGGGCTCGGCGGACCGGGAGAGTTCTAAGTCTCTCCCGGGCGCGCTCCGCCACCTCCTTCGCGAGCATTACATGCTCGCAGAAGGAGGCGGCGGCGGCCCACGCGCTCGCGCTCCGCACCATTGCCGCAATCATGCTGCCGAGCGAGAGGACTCCCACCCCGATGGCTGCCACAAGGTCACGCCTCGGCGCCTCCCACGCCGGGCAGTCCGCCAGCGTGTGCAGCCCTGAGTCTTCGCTCGCGTCGCAGTGATGACACTCAGGCGTTGGCTCCTTCCTGATCCGATGCAGGTGGTTCCCGAAGCACCCCTTCCCGGAGATCACCTGCATCAGTCGGTACGAGAGGCTTCCGTGTCGCCTCTCCAGCCAATCCTCCATGATGGGCCTTACCGCCGCTATTGCGGCGTGCCCTGCGCTTGGTCGCCCAAGTCGTTCCTTCCACTCCACCACGATGGCCTGGCGGAGCTGGGACTGCACGGCCTCGATTTCTCGAGGCTCGGGGTTCCATCCCTGCTCCCGCGCCTCCTTTCGCCACTGGTACAGTTGCGAAAGGGCTCTCGCTTCCAGGTCCCATGGCGGAGTTCCGGCAAGGAGACTCGCCGCCTCGAAGGAGATCGTGCGGTACCCTCGGATGACCCTGATGGCCAGAACTCGCTGCGGAGCGCGCAGCATCTGCACAGTTCTGGTCCTCAGGGCCTCCGCCCATATTGGGCACCCATACAGGGCCATGGACCGCACGATCCCCGCGTAGAGTCTCCTGCAGGAGTCATCGGGCCCCCTCATGTTGAGGAGACTTTGTACCTACTCATCACTTACTTTTGAATTTTTTTGCATTAATTTTGACGCATTAATCATTTACTTTTAAGATTCTGGAGATGATCATCAATTTTTGACGCTTACTGTAGTTTATTGTGGTACAATTAGTAGACAATTTTGTGTCTAATAACTGTGACACTGAACAAAATATGGTAATGCGATTTTGTTGTGTGCACTTGTTGCTTAGATCTAGAGCGTCAATATGTAGGCCAGCGTCGGTTCAAGCCCGACATAACCGCCCCCACTGCCCGGCGGGGGGGTATCCGAAAAGATTTCGGCACGAAAAAAAAGGTACAGTAGCTACATTCTGTAGCGGTTTATTTAGGACAAAAGAGTGTTTGAAATATTTAAGACAAGCAAGAGACAGATAAAACTGCACACCACATCGGGTCTACAGACGCCGGCCGGGGTGTAAAAGGGCCCAAGTTAATTTATTTTCCCTGGAAAAAATGATACCATGGATGATCATACTTACTAATAGACTTGATCCATATACCTTTTTTTTTTATCGTGCGGAAATCCCTTCGGATACCCCCCCGCCGGCCAGCGGGGGCGGTTATGTCGGGCTTGCACCGACTAAAATCGCACGCCGTCTCGGGTCTTCAGACGCCGGGGATTAAGGTTACCCATAGAGCATATCCCTCGCACCCCGGCTGACCCTGGGCCATCTCACCACTAACAGCATCGCTCATCCTGTCTCCTCTGAAAGCAGAGGAGTACGGAGAGCGATGTGTTCCCGCCACGTTGGGTATTGGCCGACGATCAATGCCAACCCTATGAAGGGGTGAAGGGGAAGCCATTGACCGCCGCCCAGGGTGTACCGGCCGCTCCGATTCCGTTCCCCCCGGACTGCAGCGGGATCGGAATCGGAGCGACACTCGAGGAGGTTACCCAACACACACCCCTTGATCCATATACCTAACCATCCCAGCGTAAGCCCGATTGCATCCAAAGTTTGCACTTTGGAGCCCGGGATCCGCTCTCCCACGCTTTCTTCTCCTGATGTAACTTATCTTTACTAGAGCGACTGCAGTCTGATACACCACTCCCGAGAAAAGCTTGCGCCTGAATCTCGTCTGTTAATAAGCAGGTGTGTCGGTTCGCAGGTAAGGTTAGCCTAAGATCTTGGTGGGCGCATACACCCCTATCATACATACCCACCTTTATCTACAGTAATTTTGGTGTACAATTACCAACATAAATAAAGTATTCACCCAACGCATTCATCAACCATTAAAAAAAACAGTGGCACTCCGAGAGTGCCGACAGAAGTGAAAACTTTTACGTGCGTATCTTTTGAATCATCATCATCTTTCGTTTCCTTCCTTCACCCATCCATTCATCCAGCTACAACAATTGTAAAAAGAAGGAAAGCTTCACAGTCACGATGACGCGAGTTCCATCTAAACAAGTTTCCACTATAAAAACGTTTCGTGGATTCAGTAAACAACCAATAGCATCAAATTGGCAGAACAGCACAATTAGGTATTAGACGATAACAATTTAGTTGGGTGCGTGTGTAGTGTCAAGGTCTTTCAATACGATATTATATTTAAAAAAAAGCGATATAATAGCCTACATCGATAGTAACTACGCTACGTTAAGTTTTGATTATTAAGCCAGAGTGCGTGCAGTGAATTAAAAAAAACACCTATTAAATATAAAAAAAAAACATTTAAGTAGATTAGAACAATTTATGCAACTATAATATTGCTATAGATTTAGTATCAACATTTCCACAAACCAACTCACCGAATTAGTAAAAGTAACACCTTCATTCCCAATAAAACGGCGTACATTCTCCATTGGTGCCTGAAATAAAAAATAAATAAAACAACTACATTGTAACTAATTCATTTATTTCACAATTTCATTCACTTTCTTACTAACCATGCCTTTGAGTGTAACATCTTGATCATCCGTTAATATAAGGACAAAGTTCGGTCTTTTATTATCACACACAACACTCCCGACGAGGAAAAATAACAAAAAATATTTTAACATGTTGCCGTCTTAACTGTAAACTATGATGATCTGTTTTATTGCGGCATAGCAGGCATTATCTCTAGGCCTGAACATTCGCTCGCGATTACAACGCCCACTGCAAATATACCGACGCTCTTCACCAGTGCCCTGCAATATTTAAAAAAAAATAAGCTGTAGTGTCTGTAGTTCTTTGTAAATACGCTCTATTGTCTATGCTTATTACGTACTGTAGTGCTGTGAGTCTATATTTATGTTGACATTCATCTCTATTATAGTTAATGGACGAAAGATTGACTCAAGGTTAAAACTGAAAAGGTGTTCACTAAAATGTGTAAAATACTGATTATAAAGTCTTTGAGGAAGGTTTTGAATTTATTGAACAATATTAATATTTTACACAGTACAAACAATATTAGTAAATATTATACAGCGCCATCTAGTATTAAAATGAGGGTGTATAGACTACTACGATCTTCAAGGTCCAAGCCAACCTCACCTGCAAGTCGGTACAGCTGTTGATTGATGGACGAAGCTTGGATGGTGGCTTGGGAAGTAGCTGGGGGTTCAGACGTAAGTCGCTCCCACAAAAGCCAAAATGGACCAAATGGGTAAGGGAGAAGGACCCTATGTCATTTCAAAACAGTTTCTTTTAAAATTTTAAAACATACTAATAACTCCAGTTAAGCGTAATTGCTTGTGTGTGCATGTTAGGAGGGGGTTTAATCCATACTAAAATTATAAATGCGAAAACAACTCTTGTCTTTCAAGCCTCAATTACTGAAAATACCGATTTTGATGAAATTTGGGACAACACAGAATGATGGACTGAAGCTTGGGAAAGGAGATTTTTGACATGACAGGCTATGTTTGGCATCGATAACTATAACACCCACGCGAGCGGAGCCGCGAGCAACAGCTAGTTGTTTATATGTTTGTAAACTTTTGCAGACAACAAATAATTTAAAATGACTGTTTTGATTTTATGTTTAGTATACATTGTACAGTTCTTTGTTCTCTATCAGGTATTTATGTTTTGTGGGGTGCGACTGGTTGGATCACCTCCAAGTTCGATTCCCGCTCAGTGCAAATATTTGTATGCATGAATATGTCTATTTGCATTGGTCTGGGTGTTTCTATGTATAATATGTATGTATTTAAAAAAAAAAAGTATATAAGTATGTTTATCCGCATTCTGGAACCCATAACACAAGCTAGTTAAACTATGCTTACTTTGGGTCTAGAAAGCGCTGTGTAGAATGTTGTAGAATATTTATTATTATTATTATTAAGTTTGGTGCACCCTGGGGCAACGTGGGCGATGACGCATCATTGATTGCTTCTCTGGAGTAGCTGGCGTCAACGTCAACGGCCAAGAGTCTGACCAACCGGCCCTTTTCAGGACCAGCTGACCCCATTGCACGAGGGGGTCGGGGTATGGCGGGCCTGCAAGGACTGCGGGAGGGGTGGTCGCTCCAGGTACCCCTCTGCTCTTCTCAGAGGGGACACTGCGAATGGCCCAGGGTCAGTCGGAGTGCGAGGGATATGCTCTATGGGTAACCTTACACCCCGGCGTCTGTAGACCCAAGACGGCGTGCGGTTTTAGTCGGTTCAAGCCCGACATAACCGCCCCCGCTGGCCGGCGCCGGGGGCATTTCCGAACAAAAAATAAATAAAAGGTATTTATGTTTTGTTTAGACTGGGTACTATACCTCGAGATAAAAATCTTAACAAACGTCAAAAGTTCCCGCATGTGCACTAACTGACCAACTAAGAAGGTAATAAAAGGAGTTTTTTTTTGTTTTTTTTTTTAATATTTAGGACACGTCAATTTGACTTCACCTCGCCTGATGGTAAGCTGAAGGTAAAGTCTCAGGAAAGAGGGTCACCATTACATACACGTACCATGTTAACAATGGTGGCACTCAGCTTGACGGCCTCATCAGAAGAGGATTGTCGTCGCAGCACCGCGTGACACCCACCCACTTTCCCACTAGTGCTGAGACCACAATCCCTCTGCCTGACTGATCAGCCAATGACGTGAGCCCTTTGAGCTCTTGATTAATTTTACATATTTATGATTGGCACGCTCCCCACTTACCACTAAAGAGATCTAGAAACTTGTTTTGCCCATCTAGGGTACATAGTCAAGATTTTTGCCAATAGTTACACAAAAGCTTGACACCAAATGATGCCTGTTTTAATTTTGCTTCGTATTCATACTACGGTGACAAGTTTGATACCAAAAACCAAACCTACTGTCGTTTTAACATCATTTTGTAAGTGGTAGAGTCAAGCAAAAGTCATTTTGGCCGTTGCATGAATGGGCCGACTCGACCGGGGAAGCACCACCCTCTCACAGAATATCGACGCCAAGCAACAGTATTTGAACTGTTGCGTTCCGTTTGGTGAGTGAGAGTGCCGGAGCCCAAACTCCGTTCCCATCCCCTCCCAAACCCTTTCCCATCCTGTGCAGAACAACTAGTATATAAGCTTATTTTGTTAGTACATAAGTAATAGTGTATATAATTAAACTGATTTAACAAAAAACTGTAGGAATAATCGTGTATAATAGTTATAAGTTTGCGACGAAGAAATCGTCATTGTTTACCGATCTATAAGTGTAAATTGTATCTTATTTCGTGTCACCTTATTTTTACTACCTATTAGAATACATAATACGGTATATAAATCATTGTAAATAGAAAATAAACACATAATTGTAAGATTGACCGATCGACCATTAGGGTATATCCGCGAAAAGTCGTTAAGCCGCGGTGTCACTAACGAGCCGCGAGAGTTCGATCGGCCAATTAGAAAATTCGAATTAATTGGACTAAGAGTATAAAAAACCGCTGTAAATTGACTCGACACCTCAGTCGGCAATTAGAAAGTCAAGCGAGAAGTGCTCTCTCCTCTTCACAAGGAATAAATGAAGATACATGAAAAAATCTCTCTTTAATTCTGGAAAATTCAAGTACTCTTCGAGGCTGCCCATAATAAGTGTTCTGCTTAAGTACAGCACCGTGCCGACATCCACATACCAGCTCACCCCCCAAAGTACACACCCATTGCGGCGAAGTCGTGCTGAAGAGCAGATAAAGTCTCATCGACGGAATTGGCTTTGGGTTGTGTACATTTTTGGTCCTTCGAGCCGGATTTGGAGTCAACATTGAAGAAAACCTTAAGTGGAACACGAGGGTGGTCTCGAAGAGTGCGTGCCTGAATTTTCCACTGTGAAGAATTGAAAAATTGAAGATGCCGACTACGAGGTCAGAAGAAAGAAGCCGTAAAGCCGCCTCCGTTCAGGGTCCATCAGACACCGAGGGGACCACCGAATCCGGGACAACCACGGAAACGACCACCTCGGAGAACACCACAACGGAGGGAACTACGAGCACCGAGACGGTGACTACCATCGAGCCACCGTCAGCTACAGCACCAGGTCCGAAAGCAACGGCACCTGGAACAGAGAAGATAGGGAAGAATAGCAAGTCACAGCCGCCTCATCCACAACCATCCAAGAAAGGGGTAAAGGGGGGTTCATCTGTGCAGTCGAAAAGCAAAGCCGCGAAGATCGCAAAAGCAAAAGAAGAATTACTTCGTCTTAAAATAGAACTGGCAGCAGCAAAGATCGCCGCCCTGGAAGAAGATGAAGACGAAGATCAAGAAATAGAAGAATTGAATCAAGAAGAAGTGTCGGCGGCAGCTGAGGAGAAGGTCGGCGAGTGGTTCAGCCGTCACGAATCACCACCTCCTCCCATGTTGGCCATCGCCGATACACCACATCAGGGGCCAGGTGAACCAACGCCGACAGCAGCGCCACCAGCCCAGCAGCAGAACTTCAGCGAACTGGCTACCGCCATCACTCAAGCGATCAAGGCAGCCCAGCGACCGAAGTTCATCGAGCTACCAATCTTCAGTGGAAGTCACCAGGAATGGCTGCCGTTCAAGGCAGCTTACTCCGAAACAGAAGATGGCTACACCGCCGTGGAAAACCTCAACAGGCTACGAAGAAACCTCAAGGGGAAGGCGAGGGAGGCAGTCGAGAGTCTCCTCATCACCAACTCGCAGCCTGCTGTTATCATCAGAACATTAGAATCAAGATTCGGGAGGCCTGAAGCAATAGCAACTACAGAAATGGAAGTGCTTCGAGGACTACCAAGACTGAGCGAATCACCAAGGGACATATGCATCTTCTCAACGAGGGTCACCAACGCCGTGGCAACACTCAAGGCGCTGAACTGCATCCACTACCTATACAACCCAGAGGTCTCAAGATCAATGGTTGAGAAACTTACACCTGTTCTCAAGTATAGGTACTACGACTTCGCAGCAGCTCAGCCGAGGGAAATAGCGGACCTCTTGAAGTTCGAGAAGTTCATGAGAAGAGAAGCAGATCTATGCGGACCCTACGCTCAACCTGAAAACCTAGCAGTCCAGCACACCACTCATCAACAAAAGCGCCCCCAGAGGATCAACACGGTGATGGAAGCCCAGCAGCAGGTCAAGACGTGCACCATCTGCAACGAGCAACACCCCATCTACAAGTGTGAGCAGTTCAAGACAGCTGACGTCAACGCAAGATGGGACTTAGCCAAGGAACACAGGCTGTGTTTCCGATGTCTACAGAAGATGGAGAAGAAACACACCTGCAGAGAACGACGCTGCGGCATCGACGGCTGCAAGCTACTACACAACACCCTGCTGCACTACAGAAGAAAAAGGGACTCCACAGAAGAAGAAAGCACGAACACGGCCGAGACGATCAACTCGGCGTGGACGGGAAAGAAGACCACTTTCCTGAAGATACTGCCGGTCCAACTGACGGGGCCAGCAGGGATGGTCAACACCTTCGCGCTCATAGACGACGGGTCAACAGTCACACTACTCGACGACACCGTAGCAGAAAAGATCGGCGCGACGGGACCTATCGACCCACTGCGGGTCGAGACCATCAACAGTACGAAGACAGCTGATCAACAATCAAGAAGAGTCTCATTGAAAATACGAGGCATTAAGGATCCAGCTGAAGAAGAAGTTCAAGCCAGAACAGTGAAGAACTTCAAAGTATCATCTCAACGGGTCACCTTTAGACAGTTACGAGGGTGCAGTCATCTCGAAGATATCACCAACGACCTCACCTATGAAGAAGCAAGACCTAAGATCCTCATCGGTCAAGATAACTGGCACCTGCTGGTAACGTCCGAGACCAGAACGGGCGAACCAGACCAGCCGGTAGCATCCCGAACACCCTTAGGCTGGGTGCTCCACGGCAGTGACACGAGGACCCTAGGACACCGCATCGAGTACGTCTCCCACGCAGTGGAAGACTCGGAAGACAGCCGACTCGAACAGATGGAGGAAAAACCCTTCGAGACAGACGACCTGCTCCTCAACGCTCGGAAGCCGAAGACAGATCCAGACAAGCTAGCATCTCGCATCGTGAAAGAAAATACAGTCCACAACGAAGATAGAAGATACGAGACTGGCAAGCTGTGGAAACATGAAGAGACTTCGCTTCCGAATAACAGCGAGAACTCGTTGAAGAGAGTTCTCATCATTGAAAACAAATTAGATCCTGACCCGAGCTTCAAAGAAAAGGACACAATAGAAGACAGCTCAACAGTGAACGAATGGCGATGGGTCCCCACGAAGATGAACGTACCCGACGCCACCCGAGACGTACCTACGGACTTCAGCCAGAAGCATCGCTGGTACAGAGGCCCTGACTTCCTCTACTCATCAGAAGAATCATGGCCACGAGATACATCGCGACAAGACAAGTCCGAAGATATAGAAGAAAGGGTACACACTATAAGTACCAAGAAGAAAGAAAAATTATCTGAAGCCCTGCCGGTAGTCACCCGATTCTCTAACTGGGACCGACTACGTTACGCTACAGCTCGAGTCTTACAGTTCATTCAATTGTGCAGACGAAAATCGGAACGAGTCAACTACAAACGGACTAAGAAAAACCCTAAGGCAGATCCAGACTGGAAGAAGGCACCACAGAAGAATACAGCATCACCTTCCGTACTGAAAAGGACTTCAAGCGCCGATAGGAAGTACATACCTATCACCGCCGAGCTCCTACGGTCAGCCGAAGACCTCCTCATGCGAGCATCACAAGAAGACTCCTTCAGCAGCGAGATTGAAGATCTGCAACGAGGAAGAGTGATCCCGAAAGAAAGTCGCCTTCATCAATTGAGCACCGTATCTGTCAACGGAGTGCTGCACTTGAGAAGCCGCATACAAGCCGTTCGAGACGTATCCGACGACATCAAGACGCCTGTGATATTAGACGGAGATCACCCTACGGTCAAGCTGTGGATTCAACACACCCACAAGAAGTTGCATCACTCGGGAGTTGAAGCCACTATCAACGAGTGCAAACAGCAATACTGGGTTGTACGACTACGCCCGGTAACACGCTCACTACTACGACAGTGTCTACATTGCCGCATCAAGACTCAAGCGCCGCCATACCCGAGGACCGGTGATCTACCTGAGTGTCGCCTGGCTCATCACAAGCGACCCTTCACACACACAGGGGTTGACTACTTCGGCCCACTCACAGTGACAGTCGGACGTACCAATCAGAAGAGGTACGTCGCGATATTCACGTGTCTCACAACACGTGCCATACATCTCGAGATAGCAAACTCGTTAAGCACCGACTCCGCTATCTCCGCTCTCCGACGCATGATGGCAAGAAGAGGATGTCCTGAAGAAATCTGGTCTGACAATGGGACCAACCTGAAGGGAGCCGACCGCGAGCTGCGACGAGCCATCGACGAAGCAACTTCGCAAGAAGCAGCCAAGAAGAAGACATCGTGGCGCTTCATTCCACCCGGCGCTCCTTTCATGGGGGGAGCCTGGGAGAGGATGGTGCGCTCAGTAAAGACAGCACTCACCGCCACACTGCACGAGCGACGGCCCTCCGAGGAAGTTCTATCTACTCTGCTTGCCGAAGTAGAGTACACCGTCAACAGTCGCCCACTGACGCATGTGTCAGTGAACCCGGAGGACCCTGAAGCCCTAACTCCCAACCACTTTCTGCTGGGAGGACCCGGTGGAGTACAGCAGCCGGGCGTCTTCATTGAAAAGGACGCCGCATCGAGATCCAGCTGGAGAGCGGCACAGCGCCTGGCCGACCTCTTCTGGACCAGGTGGCTCCGCGAGTACCTGCCGGAGCTCCAACACCGACGCATGCCGCACGGACGAGGACCCCCAGTAAGCCTACATGACTTGGTCTTACTGGTGGACCCCAACGCACCCCGCAACCTCTGGATCCGAGGACGAGTCATCGCAACGTACCCCGGGCCTGACAACGTGACACGCACCGTGGACATCCAGACCAAGGGAGGAGTGCTGCGCCGGCCGGTGAGGAAGCTGATCGTCCTGCTGACCGAAGACACGAGTTCTGCACGCGAAGAAGTGTGACTGCGTCTCACGGGGGGAGAATGTGCAGAACAACTAGTATATAAGCTTATTTTGTTAGTACATAAGTAATAGTGTATATAATTAAACTGATTTAACAAAAAACTGTAGGAATAATCGTGTATAATAGTTATAAGTTTGCGACGAAGAAATCGTCATTGTTTACCGATCTATAAGTGTAAATTGTATCTTATTTCGTGTCACCTTATTTCTACTACCTATTAGAATACATAATACGGTATATAAATCATTGTAAATAGAAAATAAACACATAATTGTAAGATTGACCGATCGACCATTAGGGTATATCCGCGAAAAGTCGTTAAGCCGCGGTGTCACTAACGAGCCGCGAGAGTTCGATCGGCCAATTAGAAAATTCGAATTAATTGGACTAAGAGTATAAAAAACCGCTGTAAATTGACTCGACACCTCAGTCGGCAATTAGAAAGTCAAGCGAGAAGTGCTCTCTCCTCTTCACAAGGAATAAATGAAGATACATGAAAAAATCTCTCTTTAATTCTGGAACATTCAAGTACTCTTCGAGGCTGCCCATAATAAGTGTTCTGCTTAAGTACAGCACCGTGCCGACATCCACATACCAGCTCACCCCCCAAAGTACACACCCATTGCGGCGAAGTCGTGCTGAAGAGCAGATAAAGTCTCATCGACGGAATTGGCTTTGGGTTGTGTACACATCCCCTCCCAAACTCCTTTCCCATCCCCTATCCTTTAGAGGGTCGGCAGCGCGAGTGTAACGCCACTGATGTTGCATACGTCCATAGGCCGCGGTAACCGCTTCCCATCAGGTGGGCCGTGTGCTTTTCTGCTACCTTAGTGGTATAAAAAAAAAAAAAAACATCAGTGTCTGTAATGGTGACCCCCAGTCCTGAAACTTTACCTTCAGCTTACCGTAAGGGGAGGCAGTCATATTATTGTGTCCATTATAAAAAAAGGTAAAATAATTTAAAATACATGTGCTCTAATTGATATTGCTCTTCAATCATATATCATATTGGCTGTGCCCGCGACCTCGCCCGCATGGACTTAGATCTGAGTTTTAATTTTCTTGCGTGGAATTAAAATTATTTTTCTAAAATTCAAGTAGGCTAAGTTGCGCCTTGTAATATTAGCTATCTACCAGTGAAAGTCCCGTCAAAATCGGCCCTGCCGTTTCAGAGATTACCTAATTCAAATTAACACACAGACAAAAGTTAAAAAAAAACAATTATTTGTTATAAGTAATGTGTATACATTGACAGCCTCCGTGGCGTGGCGGTATTGAAAGCGGCCGCTACGCAGGAGGCGCGGGTTCGATCCCCGCTCAGTGCAAATATTTGTATGCATGAATATGAGTATTTGCATTGGTCTGGTCGTGCCTCGGAGAGCACGTTAAGATGTCGGTCCCGGTTGCCATACGAATATGTATGACAGTTGTTATAGGGGAAATGGGTGAAATGGCCCCACATAGAAGGGCTGATCACCCGTCTGGTCAAACGGCGTCCCCACTGGCAGTAAAATATGTATACAGTAAAAATGTGTATACATTTATATATATTTATGGAAAAGCTGTTATTTTAATATTATAAACAGACACTGCAATTTTATTTGTACATACAAAACACTTTTTTTAAAATTAATATTAATATTTGGTAACAAACAAGCACATATAAATTTAAATAATAAAAGTTCACAACCAGGATGGGACTTGAACCGGCGACCAATCCATTTCTAAGGGGAATACATATGAATTAAAAGGTGAATTAATAAATGATAATTATCGCTCACTTAATAATGTGCCCGGTAGATGGCAATAGGCTCACCCCCTATTACATTGGGACCTTAACTTAACTGGCGAATCGTGGGTACAAACTGGGGAAAAAGAGAGAACATCTAGGACGGGACTTGAACCTTGATTTTGTTTGAAAGGTGAATTAGTCAGGAATGTTGTTAGCTATGTGGGGGTTTTCAACGTTTAATTTTATTAGAGAGGGATTGTTCACAAAGTGTCTCTCCTGTATTGCCATGTAAGTGTCCGCATCAACCTCAATTTGATTGTAGTTCTGTTAGGGTTTCTTTTTTACTCTTTTCCAAAAAGGATTACATAAACAGACAATACTTCTGTACATCTTCACGAAACAGACACTGCTTTTGTTACATATTGTATAAGTAAATAACTAATAATGGTAAGTGTTAATCAACCAATCACTTAGTCTAATTGCAGTCCATTGCTAGACATAAGCCTGACCCAATGTGCACTACAGCACCTGATCCTCATTTTGGCGATTAAATTTAAAGTTGTATTATTGAACTATTTAAGATGTGTTCGTATATTATGATATTCAGTGTTAAAGGAGAATGCCCATTCTTGGTTGCGCTTTTAGACGTTCGCGTCAATATTTCAAATGTTAGAAAATAATATTGATTATACTATGACTTTTCAACCCTAAATCGCTTCGATAGAACTTGGGGTTTGAATTTAAATTATAAAGATATAAAACTTGAATGAATAATCGTTTCCATTTTAATTTAATTGTTACCATTATATAAAATAAACCATTGGTGGTGGTATGCAAATATACCAATCTTTTTAAAATAGAATGGTTAAATAATAATACGAGATAATAATTCGCAATCTGATATTAATGCAGTTATGTAATCTTAATATTTTGTGTATGTATTCGTAGTTTATTAGTGATAATCAGTTAAAGTTGTAAAAGAATGTTTGCTTCAGTGGTAGTTTTCTCTTAATTTATACATTGTATCCCTGTCTTTAAATATTCCAAAAGAAAACTCAAACGTCAGTTCAACAGTCAGTGTCACAATATTTAATAGTTGTTGTTGTTTTTCTCGTTGTAATCATTTAATTTCTCAATAACCCCAAGTTCTGTTACAATATGCGTTTATATTTCAGATAATACTTAATGCAGGCTTTTTAATGCAGTTTATACTTATGTGACATAGCAAAAAAAGTGTGCAACCGATTTTCATACTGACATGGGCATTCTCCTTTCACTCATTTTTCATGCTGGGCTTCCTATCGGAAGTTGATTCATATTCAACCCTCACTTCGGTTTATGAGTTTTGTTTTACACAAGCCATCATAATGCACATAATATATATGGCCTAATCCATTGGAGATAATGTACCTTTAAAATGGTGAAAGTATTTTTTCAATAAAAGCACTGGTTCCAAAGATTCATTATCATTATCTTAGCGGTTTCTGGAAGAATACCCTGAACATTTAAACAGACCCACAAAATTCGACGTCTCTATAATATTAGTATACTTACTTTTGAGAGCTTGATGACACTATAACAATAAAATTATTGCAGAACAGGAGGCTATATATCGCATTTGATATTAATTGAATATGGAAAGGACTTGTGCGCTTAAAATTGCTATACGATACAAATGCAAGTGGGTTTAACCATTTATATTACGGTATTTGTAAGAGCGCCTACATTATATATTTATAAATTAAATGACAATACGTACGATAAAGATGCAGCAATGAAAGCAGATTTAGCAAGGGTGATCAAACAAGTTTATATGATAATTGTTGAATGAAAACATTTCGTAACTATCACATTTCATTAAGTGAGGTTATGTCTGCTTACCACTTAAAAGGATCGTAGTAGAAGTCTTTGACGAATGCGACAACACCTTTTTTACCCATTATATGTTTTTAAAATTAGATTAAGTCAAAATTCAACGTAGTTACGTTATTTTTTATAGAAATCGATGTACTTTTTATTACACAAAAAGCAATCCAATAATAATGAAATGAACATGAATGACATATATGACAGAATTGACTGACAGCAAAATTGTCTTGGAATTTTATGGCCTGGTAACAAGACCTTTAAGCCAACAAAATTGCCTTGTGTCATAGGAAAGCACAGATAAGATATCAGTTAATTTTGGTTTCTTTTTCTGAAATTGGAGCTAGAAGAGAAACGATCTGTTTTAGAAGAGAAACGAACGAAACGAAGTCTACTGTTTTATAATATCATTCACGGAGAGACTCCATTCAATTGTTTAATAAATATCATAAAACACAGAGTATTGCAAATGTTGCGATACTTACGATTAAAACGATTCTGTTTACGGTGAATTTTATTACTTAACTAGCTGTTGCCCGCGTTTCCGCCCGCGTACAATTCTGATCCCGTTCCCGCTACCCATGGGAACCTATTCCCGGGATGAAAAGTGTTTTAATTATGTTTTATTCCGGAATATAGTCCATCGCTGTACCAAATTTCAAATCCATTCAGCCTTTTTTGCGTGAAAGAGCAACAAACATACATACATACAGACTCACAAACTTGCACGTATATTGTGGCGAACAGGCCTCACGTGACGTTCTATCTGGTCATAATCGCAGATCCAAACGCCAGCGATCAGCTTACGTCCGCCTTAGGTACATTTAAAGGGACTGGCCGTCAGTATGCACACTCTTTCCCTGCCATGCAGCGGAGGTGTGGACTGTATCTTTCGAACGAGGTCAGGGAAAGTAGAAATACTCGTCCCTGTGCGTCTCTCTAAGCGAAAGGATAAACCGACCGCGAGCGGTACGGTTCCGAATTGGATTGAACAGGAACACCAGTAAATAAGACACAGAATTCGGTTGAATAATATGGCTTTAATAATGGCCCATCTGATCAGTGCAAAGTCTGAGTGTTATCTCGAAGACTATTGCTGGCGACTCGGCTAAGATGTCGCAATCGTTCAAAATGTTGTGCCAGCTTAGGTACTCTCGAACTTTACCATGACGAGGGCCGTCAAAATACGAATATATTATACGGAAATTTACATTCATTTTTCACTATCTATTTTACAGTTTTTTACTTATATTTAACGAACTATGTACAAGAATTATAATATATAAATTTTTATTAAACATTTATTTCGGAAAATTATCCATAGTGTTAGTAACAATATTGCTTATAAACTAGGGTTAGTAGGTACATTTATTTTTGTTTTACTAGTATACAACGGAGATGGGACAGATTCACATGTGAATCCGTACCCATCTCCGTTGCATAGGTGAATCCTGACGATCCGTGAACACGCCAACAATACAATTAGAGCTGCCGCGCACACGGTTTAGCATAGAGGCACATCGCTTCCTCATAATCGCTTCGAAACCATCCGTGCGTGCCTCGGCAAACATACCTGATGCACTACAGTGCCACGGCAGCCCCACCAGAACCCTAAACGCATTATTGTATTGGACGCGCAGAGCGCTGTATGCCCGCTGCGTGTAGCTAACCCAAAAGCTGCACGTGTAAAAGGATTGACAGTAGGCTTTAAAAAGCATAACCTTTACTGATTTAGTACATCGTGCAAACCTACGGGCCAGCATGTTGCATCGGACAGCCAGCGCCCTGCGCTCCCTCTCTATGTCACAATCATCTCTCAAGTCCTCGGTGATCCAGTGGCCCAGATACATCGTCCTGTCAACTCTACTAAGAGGTTTTCCATATAGTGAGACTGTAGGCACGTCTGAGTATGTCACTGTGTTTGCCTTAAAGATCATAATCTCACTCTTTTTGACATTGTATCTGAGCCCATGACTCAGCGCATAGGATTCACATATAGCAATTAGACGCCTCAATGCACTAATAGATGGGCTAAGCAGCACCATGTCATCAGCATAATTTAAATTATTTATACAAATTCCATCTATATGGCAACCGATACCGGTACTATTCAGCTTCAATAGTAGCTGATTAATGTACAGATTGAATATCCTAGGTGAGCTTAGTCCTCCCTGCCTTACCCCGCACACCAGATGGTAAACATCCGAGTATTCACCTGACCACTTAACACTATTTGCTTGGTTGTTATACCAGTATTTAAAAATTGAGTTAAGTTCAGTTGGCATGGTCGTCTCTGACTCCAGTTTATGCCACAGCACATCATATTGAACTAGGTCAAACGCCTTCGACAGGTCCAAAAAACAGGCAAAGACAAAGGCAAAGGTGTCTTCCGAGTTGTATAGTATTGAACAGTCTGCTTGAGACACATGATAGCACTTTCAGTAGAGAGACCTGGTTGGAAACCGAATTGTGAGTCATGTATTGACATGTGGTTCATCATGTGTTTATCAAGCAAACTGTCCAAGACCTTGGCTACAACTGTCGCTAGGGAAATAGGTCTGTAGTTGGAAATGTCCGAGGCATCCGCTGTTTTGTTCTTTATTATGGGTATAACCACTGTATACATAAGATCATATGGTAGATAACCATGACTAACACACAAGTTGAAAAATAAAGAAAGCACACGTGCTATGTGTACACCTGCATGCTGCAGATGCTCTATGCTCAGGTCATCATGACCTGGTGACTTACCTTTCTTCATTCTACTTATAACTGAGGCTACTTCTTTAGCAGAGAACCGCAAGAGAGCACCATTGTTATCTCGGTCAGCCTGAGCAAAGTTCACCTGTGGCATAGGTGCACCAGATGATTGTACCCTGAAATGACACTGAAATGCATTTGCTATTTCCTTTGGTTCATGCACACCCGCAACACTCACTGGAGGACTCGGTTTTGGATTTAGTTTCTTAGTGGATTTCCAGAATTTTCCAAATTGCCTGTCAGCATGATTTTTTGCTATTAGGTCCATTTTTATTTGTTACTGGTTGTCTAAGCAATGCTTCAATTTACTTTTAAACAGCTTTTTAGAAGCACACATGTCATCATAGACAGCACCACTAGAGGGTTTGCCACTTAATAACCACACCTGATAACATAACCGAGCCCTCCTATGAGAGTCCCGGACATGCATGTTCCATCCGGGTATGTAATTCCTTTTCTTATGTTTATCATATGCATTACAAGTATAGTTTGCACTACTTTTAAGTATACAAATCAACCTATCGTACATTCTGTCCAATATTTTATGATGTTTAGAATTATTACACATATTATCAGCACAATGGCGAAATTCAATAGGAAAGTCAAACAGTCTCAGCTGAGAGTTGCAACATTCCTCATATTCCTTTATTTGTGTGTAGTTTCGATCTCCCCATATTACCCTATTAAAAGAAGAGGAAACTGGTAATGGAATTTTAGGTGTGATTAAATCAATGCCGCATTCAATCAACAAAGGCAAGTGATCAGACTCATATACACCATATAACACTGATGTGTTCACTATCAATTTTCTCGCAGCACTACTCACCACAATATGGTCCAACCAGCGAAGTGTTCTAGCAGAGCTTGTAAAGGTATGGGTATCATTAGGTAGAAGCTCCATATCAATGCAGCACCACAATTGTTCTGCACAGACCGACAGCAATTCTGCTGCAAAGGGTTCTCCCGGGTGAGCATTGAAATCTCCCAGTATGAACACCGACTCAACGTCACAACTCTCAGTTATGGATATAATTTCACCTAGGCACTGTGCAAATTCAGGAAGATTCTTGTCCGAATCCGTAGGCATGTACACTGAGAAAACCAATAGCGCTTGATTGTCACTTAATATTTTTATAGCGGCAATCCGATCACTGCTGCACGATATTACAGATACTGTAGGAAACGCTGATTTTCTCCATAACAAAGCAACTCCGCCGTGCGGTCTTCCTCGTATTATTCTGGCTGATGTATCCATCGATGACTTGCCTGTGTAAGCGAAGTCTTCATGAATACCTCCCAAGTATGGCAAGTCATGTGGCCAGAGCCATGTCTCCTGAAGGGCGATGATATCCGACACACGACACAATCCTCTTACAGACTCCGCTGCAGTCAACACGTTTTTACAGTTGAATGTAGAAAAGGTTACACAAGATGGGTAGGGCGGTCACCCATCCCATGGTAAGGGTTTTTAATGTGTATTTACTATTGTTTACTAATTACAGCAGTTTACAATCGAAATTATGAGTGGCTGGGCTCTATCATGCGACGTTATTGGTCGATTACACAAATATTATACATCGTACGGTATTACATGGGTTGTTATGTGGTAGCCACTCACTGACTCTATATAATTCATAAACTTTATTTCACACAACAGCGCTTTTATGGCTGATTTTACTAATTTACGATACAGTGATTTTACATAATAAAATTCTTATAACTATTAACAAAAAAGGGGTGCTGCGACCGTCTCGTGCGTACGGTGGCTGTGTTAATTGAGTGTCTAAAATAATCATTTTACTGTTTGTCACAAATCACTTGTTTTACGATTCACTAATTTTCAATTTCATTTATACGGATCACAAATCACTTTCACTAAGTGTCTGTCGCGAACATTTCTCCCGCCGTGCAGCAGAGTGAGGCGCGGCCGCTTGTGATGCTGCATTCCTCGGTGAGCGACATCACTTAGGCAGTGGCACGATCTTCCTAGTTGGGCGCTTGAGCACGCCCCCGGCTGTGCGCACCTCAACGGTCCGGACTTGACCGTCGGCGCCTGGGTAGACGGCGGTGACTCGGCCCCTTGGCCAAGTGTTGCGGGGCAGCTGACCGTCGGCGATCAAGACAGGATCGCCGACCTCGATGCGAGGGCCCGACCCATGGGGCTCCCGCCGGTGTTGCAGCTCGGGTAGGTACTCGCGCACCCATCTGCGCCAGAACATGTCGGCGAGCGCCTGAGCGCGTCGCCACTGCTTCTTGTGGTCGATGTCGGTAGAGTCGAACTCACCGAGCGATGAAAGTCGGGAGGAACCACCGAGTAGGATGTGGTTCGGGGTTATAGCCTCGTCGTCTTCGGGGCTCACGGAGACGTGTGTGAGGGGGCGGCTATTCACTGTGTATTCCACCTCACACAGCAAAGTGGAGAGCACCTCTTCATGGGGATGGCGCTCGTGTAGGACCGTAGTGAGTGCGGTCTTTACGCAGCGTACTAGACGCTCCCAGACACCCCCCATAAAGGGAGCAGCGGGGGTGATGAAGCGCCACACGATGCCTCGATGAGCGGCTTCGCGAGACAGAGCCTCGCGCATCTCGCGGTCGGCACCATGCATGTTGGTGCCATTGTCTGAGTATATCTCAGCAGGGCAGCCTCGGCGCGCGGCGAACCTCCGCAAAGCTAGGATTGCGGAGTCCGCGCTCATGCTGGCGGCGACTTCCAGGTGGACTGCCCGGGAGGTCAGGCAGGTGAACAGCGCCACATAGCGCTTTTGGTGTTGCCTGCCGATAGTGACACTGAGCGGCCCGAAGTAGTCGAGCCCAGTGTAGGTGAAAGGCCTGCGGTGGTGCGCAAGGCGTGTCTTCGGATGGTCACCAGTAGCTGGCTCAGGTGGCTGCGCCTTCCTGATGCGGCACTGCAAACACAGATGAAGGACCGACCTGGTCGTCGGCCGTAGGCGTAGTACCCAGTAATGTTGGCGTACCTCATTGATAACGGTTTCGGTACCACTGTGATGCAGTTTTCGATGCGTCCAGTCTATGTACAACTGTGTGATTGTGTGTCCTCCATCTAATATTGGTGGCCTTTTTACTGCTTCGGACACGTCTTGTGTTGCTGATATTCTGCTCGTTAATACGATTACTCCGTCTGCGAGCTCAACACGGAGTTTTCGGAGTCGACTGTCTAGAGGCACTTCCTGTTGATTTTTTAATCTTTCGATGTCCTTTTTAAATGCGGTGTTCTGTACGCATTTGACGAGTTGTAATTCGGCTTTGTGAAGGTATTCAGCGGTTAAAATTTTAAAGTTCTGATTGGGTACAGTGTTCTGGGGTAACACTGGCCCTTTAGATACCTTTATTCGCCGAGCGGTGTCACGCCAATCGGGATCCTTTTCTCTGTTTTTGATCGTCCTCTTGTAGGCCACCTGTTGAGTCTGAGGTTTTCGGAGTGCGCCTATAAACTGTAGCACCCGGGCGGTGGTGCGTAGAAGCTTCTCCCAGCTAGAGAACCTGGTGACGTCAATTATTGAGGCACTTACGTCTGTTGCGGTGGTGACTCTCTCTTCGCCGGTGGCTTCGGTTAGTAGCGGCTTCTCGGTTGGCCAGTCTGTCGCATCCTTATATAGGAGGGCCGGTCCGTTGTACCACTCGTGATCGGATGTGAAATTAGCAGGTACATCGCGAGTGGCTGAGTCTGCTATGTTTGACTTTGACGGGAGCCATCTCCAGTCCTCGACCTTACTGCTATCTTCTATGGCGGCGATCCTGTGAGCTACAAAGGGTTTATAAATACGAGAGCCTTTCCTTAACCAAGTTAAAACTGTTTTGCTGTCAGACCAGTAGGTAATAGAGTCTGGCTGAATCCTGTGGCTCTCGGTGACGGCTGTAGCTAATCGAGTTCCCATCACCGCAGCTTGTAGTTCCAATCTAGGGATCGACGTGAGTTTCAATGGGGTCACCCTCGCCTTTGCCGTGACGAGACTGACTCTCAACTGTCCGTCATGGGTGACGGTCCGCCAGTAGATGGCTGCAGCGTAGGCTGCTTCGCTGGCATCCGAAAAAACATGCATCTGAATTGTATGACGATCGGTGTATCCCGGGTAGCACCTAGGTATCCTCACGAACTTGAGAGCTTGGAGATGGTCTGTCCATACGCTCCATTGGGCTGAAAGTTTCTCGTCTAGCGGTTCGTCCCAGTCTGTGCCTAGGCGCCATGCCTCCTGGAGAATCTGTTTGGCTCTCACGGTGACCGGTGATGCCAACCCGAGAGGGTCATACAACGACATAATTATTTTTAAAGCTTCCCTCTTGGTAGGCGACGTTTTGTTCACTAAGTTGTCAGGCAGTCTGGCTAGTTTTAAGTTAAAACTTAGAGTGTCTGTATGTGGGTCCCAGATCAGGCCGAGGATCTTCTCTTCCTGGGCCTTAGATGTGATATTTACACATTCAGTGTGGTTCGGACTGTTCTCTAATCGATCTTTCAGCTGTACAGAGTTAGAGACCCATTTTCGTAACTCGAATTTGGCCTTTCTGTGAATGTCACGTACCTGTGTGGTGATGCGTATCGCCTCTTCTATGTTTGGGAAGCTGTCAAGGTAGTCGTCCATATAATGATGGTTGACGATGGCGTTCACTGCTTCGGGATAGTCGTCTGAGTGCTGCTTCGCGTTCCAATTCTTCGCGAAGATCGCGGTGCAAGGTGAGCTGGCTGCGCCGAAGATGATAGATTTCATACGGTACTCATCTGGCGCTCCCTCCCGCCGGTTACCTCTCCATAGGTATCTTAGTGCGTCCCGATCTTCTGGACGCACCTGCACCTGCATAAACATCTCAGTGATGTCAGCTGACACGGCGATTTGGTGGCGACGGAAGCGCATCATGACACCTGGGAGTGACTGTAATAAGTCCGGGCCCGTTAGTAGGAAGTCGTTGAGAGACTTTCCTCCCGATTTGGCGGCAGCGTCGTGGACTATCCTTAGCTTGTCTGGCTTGCTAGGGTTGTGTACATCGAAATGCGGTAAGTACCAGGTCTTACCTGGTCTAGCTGGCTTCGGAGCTTCCTCCGCATACCCTTTCTGTATGAGTAATTCAATCTGTTCGGTGTATTTCGATTTTAAATCTGAATTACGATCTAATTTTCGTTCTATGGAAGTTAGTCTGTTAACAGCGTTATTATAGCTGTCTGGCATAACGTCGTCGTCCTTCTTCCATAGAAGAGCGGTCTGTATGCGGCCATCGGTTAGTTGAACGGTATTGTTTTCTAAAATGTTCGCAGCTAACTGTTCCGGATCGGATTTCGGGCGACGCGGGTTGATTAGAAGTGATTCTATTGCGAAATATTCTTTTAATTGATGGCCAATGCTGTCGTCAACGGTTGAGAGTTGATTGATAAAATGTATACTGTGACCTAAGGCTCGGCTGTGGCTTCCATGCAGCACCCATCCTAGTGCTGTGAGCGAGGCGACTGGCTGTTGGCGAGGTCCCCTCTTGGTGTGGCTAGATATTAAAAGGTGCCAGTTGTCTTGGCCTATTAGTACCTTTGGGGTTCCTCCGGTGTAGACGAGCTGATCTTTGATATCTGCCAGATGTTCGCAGTCTTCAATGTCCGTCTCGCTGATGGTCTGTGACGAGAGTTGCAGCTTGGGCACGGTTCTCACCGTCAACGGGATGCTGGTACCATCGGGGTTGCCTATATAAACTTCGACTCTTCGTGAGTCCGGTAGATCGATCGCTGTATCCCCAATGGCCTTGATGGTAAACGGTTCAGTCTTACCTCGGGCTCCCAGCTCGACAGCTATATCTCTATCTATGAGGGATATGGTAGATCCATCGTCAAGGAGAGCGTACGTCAGTATCTCTCCCGCCGGTCCGGAGAGTTTAACTGGTGCTATCTTTAAAAAGGCTTGCTTACTTGAACGGATAAATGAACTAGCGACTGTCTCTTCTTGAGGTTTCTGTTTACTATAATGAAGTAATCTGTGGTGAGAGGCCGGACACTTCCTGATCTGACATCTATGATCGCTATGGCGGAATTTAAGACAACGAAAACATAGTTTGTGTTTCTTCGCCAAGTCCCACCTCTTATCGGAGTTTCCTTTGATGAAGGTTTCACAGTTCGATGCGTAGTGCCCCTCAGAGTCGCATATCCTACACTTACGTGTGATCTTATCTTCGGTCTGTCGCTCAGTGGCCGTAAAGGCTCTCTGAGGGACACGACGATTCGGCTGGTTATCTCGGTTATCTCTGTTATCTCTGATAGTCTCGGCTGGTGCGAAGGCACTACAATAGCGGGCATATTCGGTTACGTACTCGCTGAACGAAGTTAAATCAGGAGTAGAGTTATACTTTTCGGTATACGTGCGATACCATTGCACACGGAGTGAATTAGGCAGCTTATCTGTGAGTATTCGTAGTAATTCGGCATTCATCAGATAATGATTTTTCTTTAAAGCCTGAAGAGTGACGACGCTACTCCTTATACGACTGGCAAACGTACAGATGTCCTTAGGGGCTTCGGTACATCGCGGCAATGCTCTTAGTTTATCGGTTTCTGATTGAGCGATGGAGTCAGGTCGTCCGAATTGGAGCTCAAGTTCTCGGATAATATGCTCCGGCTGTGCATTTGCTATAAGGTCGGAACTAACAATTTCTAGAGCTCTGCCTTTAAGGCTTCGTCTGAGTCTAGCTGTATTCTCGATGTCATTAAAATACATCTTAGTGGTGTCATATATTGCTTTGAATGACAGCCATTCGGTATGCGGCCCGCCAAACACTGGTAAAGTCATTATGACCTTCGATGCCGATGGATACGAGGACGTAAATGAAGCCTCCATCGGTTTTCTATTAGCGAGCGCAGCTATAGCAGATTTTAGTTCGGTAATAAACGGTTTCAAATAATTCTCATTTGACTGTACGGTAAATTCGGCTGTGCCCCCAACCCGGGGCACGTTAAAAGGCTCTTTCTGAGTCTCAATATAAGCGGTTGTACCCCCAACCCGGGGTACCAAAGGTGTCTCCTTTTGGAGCTCGTTAAATTCGGCTGTGCCCCCAACCCGGGGCACGATAGGAGTCTCTTTCTGAGGCTCAATATAAGCGGTTGTACCCCCAACCCGGGGTACCAAAGGTGTCTCCTTTTGGAGCTCGTTAAATTCGGCTGTGCCCCCAACCCGGGGCACGATAGGAGTCTCTTTCTGAGGCTCAATATAAGCGGTTGTACCCCCAACCAGGGGTACTAAAGGTGCCTCCTTTTGGAGTTCAATTAATTCGGCTGTGCCCCCATCCCGGGGCACGATGGGAACCTCTTTCTGAGGCTCATCTTCGTGGGTCTCCTTCTGGAGGTGTCCACTTACGAAACGTGGTTCTAAGCCGAGTCGTGTCGAGGGCGCATCTTCTTGTAACCACGAACGAACATATTCGGACCTTGAATGGGCATCATCATCATAATCGGTGTCTTCGGCTGACTCTTCAGCCCTGCGTAGTGCCACCTCAGCTAGTTGCAGTTTGATTTTTAGCATCTCCTCCTGAGCTTTCAATGCACGCTTGCGCGCCCTCGATTTACTATGTATAGTAGATCTGGATCTAATCGTCACGCATGGCTCACGGCTGAATGACTCAGAGGTACGTACTCCTTCTATGGGTTTCTGTTCAACTGGACGTAACGTACTGTCTAATCTATTCTCTTCCAGACACCACGGTTTTTTACTGATATCTGTTTGCGTCTTGGCGCTAGGGGGCCGTGGTGTACTGGTTGACGGTTGAGTCATGCACGATGACGCGCTTACCTCGGATCCGACTGGTATTGAGGGTGAGCGTGGCGGCTGCTCATGGCGGAGGATCTCTTCTCGAGCCAGAGTCTTCTCAGGCTGGCTTGGTTCTGAAGCTTTAGATCTGGTGGTCGGCATGTTGGCTGGCACTAATTCACACGACACTTAACACAGGTTCACTGATTCTGTAGTTTTTACTGTTTAACGCAGATTCACTTGATTCTATAGTTTACTGGTTAAAACTGGCTTATTTACTGGTGATAATACGGATATAAATCGCGCACACGATACTGTATACTGTTTGACTATTTTGTCTTATAAGAACGGATATAAATACGCGGAACTGACTCTAATTACTGTTTTAAAACACTGATTCTAATTAGACGAGAATTTAGACGCACGGGAAAAGCAGGCTGTCATGCGATACGTCCGGCTGGAAGCTATCCACAGGTGGACAGCAACGCTTTAATCCGGCTCGCAATGTACCACATAAATGTGGCCAGCAGGCTCTTAATCCGGCAACGAAGGACCAATAAATGTGGCGAACAGGCCTCACGTGACGTTCTATCTGGTCATAAACGCAGATCCAAACGCCAGCGATCAGCTTACGTCCGCCTTAGGTACATTTAAAGGGACTGGCCGTCAGTATGCACACTCTTTCCCTGCCATGCAGCGGAGGTGTGGACTGTATCTTTCGAACGAGGTCAGGGAAAGTAGAAATACTCGTCCCTGTGCGTCTCCCTAAGCGAAAGGATAAACCGACCGCGAGCGGTACGGTTCCGAATTGGATTGAACAGGAACACCAGTAAATAAGACACAGAATTCGGTTGAATAATATGGCTTTAATAATGGCCCATCTGATCAGTGCAAAGTCTGAGTGTTATCTCGAAGACTATTGCTGGCGACTCGGCTAAGATGTCGCAATCGTTCAAAATGTTGTGCCAGCTTAGGTACTCTCGAACTTTACCATGACGAGGGCCGTCAAAATACGAATAAATTATACGGAAATTTACATTCATTTTTCACTATCTATTTTACAGTTTTTTACTTATATTTAACGAACTATGTACAAGAATTATAATATATAAATGCAACAAGATGGGTAGGGTGGTCACCCATCCCATGGTAAGGGTTTTTAATGTGTATTTACTATTGTTTACTAATTACAGCAGTTTACAATCGAAATTATGAGTGGCTGGGCTCTATCATGCGACGTTATTGGTCGATTACACAAATATTATACATCGTACGGTATTACATGGGTTGTTATGTGGTAGCCACTCACTGACTCTATATAATGCATAAACTTTATTTCACACAACAGCGCTTTTATGGCTGATTTTACTAATTTACGATGCAGTGATTTTACATAATAAAATTCTTATAACTATTAACAAAAAAGGGGTGCTGCGACCGTCTCGTGCGTACGGTGGCTGTGTTAATTGAGTGTCTAAAATAATCATTTTACTGTTTGTCACAAATCACTTGTTTTACGATTCACTAATTTTCAATTTCATTTATACGGATCACAAATCACTTTCACTAAGTGTCTGTCGCGAACATATATAATATTAGTAGGATAGGTCGTGAGTCGCAATGACCTATGATAGTATAAGCATTTAATATCTGTGGTGTGACGTCGTCATTGGTTGTGAAAAAGATCTGTCCACTGTCCATCTAGTTACAGGAAGTTACATTGATGTAACTATAATTTAGTCCAAGTAGTTCCATTTTTTGGTTATTTTATTTTAGGCAATAATGCTTGAACGTTATCTCTTCGATTGCAGAGGCTTAGCAGGCCGTGAACTTGATTACTTCCTTAGCCTAAATATTAATAAATAAATAAAAGGAACACTTAGCAACTTAACATGATGGAAATACGAAAATGGAATGAGAATAACATGTGTATGTATAGTATGGCTGAGCGCTTATTAGACACAAGACAGTCTTAACTTAAGACAGACTATTCCTTTACAAAAATTATGAAGTGTGCATATTTCGAACAAAACTGTTTCATAGACAAAGCTGTCAAATACCTACAAGATCTGCACGGCGACAAATCTGTCTTAATACTGTCACGGCCCTAAAAAAAAATTTGGTTCTTAAAAATGTATTGCCCTACAGTTCCATACCTTGCATGTTAAATACTTACCTACTTATATAGGTATCAGCGTATTAGCACATAGTATTTAATCATCCACTTAGGTATAGGTTCTTCAAACATATTCAAGCATGATATGTAGCTAGTGTGCTTACTTAAATAATTTGTTACTGTTAAAAAAAACCAGCGTGATAGATAGATACTTAAAATCATTTATTATTACTAACAGTATTCACCACCCAATTGGTGTAATGCGAAACCTTTGTATAAACACCAGGATAATATTGATGTCCACATGAATATCCAAAGGAGACGAGTCCCACCACCAGGCCTTTGTATATCAGAGGACCTCCGGAGTCCCCAAAGCACCCGTCAGGACCCGCAGTGTCGAGTTGTCCAGCACATATCATGGAGCTTGCAATCACTGCTCCAATTGTACTGTACCGATATTCACATACTTTGTGATCTATTACGTTTAAGGTTGTATGTTGTAACTGATCAGGTTGAGGTCCATTAGGCTGTAATGCAAATACTTTATGAGATTATGGTTTATCAACAGAATAGAGACTATTTCCGTAAATGGTAAGGGGCTATCCATCCATTAGTTAGGTCGGTCACCAAGACCGGCCCACCAAGGTCTTCGGGCGTCCACCTAAACTCACCAGAAAGCCTACCTATTGACTGTCGGCCTTATGGCTCTGGTGCAAAATTTTCCCCCGACCCCGAACACTCTGGGTTGAGCCTCCCAACCCTGAGAGGAAAGGAAGTAGTCCGGATAGTGCATTTTCCAGTTAGAAACTACCTAGTAGCAACACGAAGTTTGGCAGTACCTTTTTTTTTTTTTTTTTATCGTGCGGAAACCCTTCGGATACCCCCCCGCCGGCCAGCGGGGGTGGTTATGTCGGGCTTGCACCGACTAAAACCGCACGCCGTCTCGGGTCTTCAGACGCCGGGGTGTAAGGTTACCCATAGAGCATATCCCTCGCACCCCGGCTGACCCTGGGCCATCTCACCACTAACAGCATCGCTCATCCTGTCTCCTCTGAAAGCAGAGGAGTACGGAGAGCGATGTGTTCCCGCCACGTTGGGTATTGGCCGACGATCAATGCCAACCCTATGAAGGGGTGAAGGGGAAGCCATTGACCGCCGCCCAGGGTGTACCGGCCGCTCCGATTCCGTTCCCCCCGGACTGCAGCGGGATCGGAATCGGAGCGACACTCGAGGAGGTTACCCAACACACACCCCAAGTTTGGCAGTACCTATTTTTCACACTGTTCGGTTGGGTATAAGATAAATACACCTTTCCTCCCTCCTTTGCCCTCCTTTTCCGAAGATTTACAGGCGTCAATTTCAACTGAATAACAAGAAAAACATACCTCCTGGTCAAATTGAGACAAAAACGGGTGGAAGTTAGAATTTAGAATCAAAATGTTATACGGCATCTCTTTTTTGCCACACAATAATGTTTTTTACCAACACACCTGTTTTCCTCTTCCTATTCCTACAATGCTGGGTGCTTTAAGCGGGACATCGAGACTCGAGACCGATACTGAGAACCACTATTTGATTAATATTGACATCTATATTGGTGGCTTCACCTTCAGCATACCATCAACCGGGGTGTGAAGCCATATAGACGTGACATTTAAAAAAACTCACCTCAAGAACTCCCCATCCAACGAGCTGACAGAGAGAATCAACATTAATTTCAACTCCTTGCTTTATTATTGTGCTCTGCTTCACATTTTTATTGAATGTAAATTGTCGAGATACGATCACAATCGCGATATCATTTGTGTAATATAATTTGTTGAAGTCTTCATGCTGGATGATTGTTTTTAAATTGTGCATTGCCCCTCCTCGAGTTGTGTATGAAGAACCGACGCGAATACGCCAATATTTTGGTAGAGTATAACTGTAACAAATATATGCATTTATCGCAACCGACAGGTTTAGTTAATTGGACGACTAGGCCGTTAAATGGGCAGGCCTGTTGTTAATTGAACTGGAATCACTATACGTTTAACGACTTGGCGTATTGAAAGTCAGCCCGTTGAAGATGAGATGACTGACTCAGCCAAGCGGGATTCGAATTAATACATATAAAACAAAGTCGTGTTAGTGATGACAGTCATGATCTTCGACTTTATAGATTTATCTCCGCCAATACTGTGCCATTTTGCGTTTTTTTCGCGAAAATTGCCACGGTTACCTCCCCGCCACCGGCCAGGATGGATAAGTCGGACTCGTATTGACCAAAACCGCACGCTGCGCCGTCTCGGGTCATTAATGCCGGTGTGCAAGGAGACATTCACGAAATAAATTCAGCTGATAAGGTAAGGGTCTGCTAAGTAGTTTAGAATAGAATAGAGTGAAATGGACTGGAATGGAGCAGCATACCCTTCGTATTAGTTTACTTGTGAGTTGTGACCATGCACGAAGAAAAAGGACCCTCATGAAGCGGGATTCCGTCGCTCACACAGCTTCTTCTCTTATATATAAAAATGAATTGCTGTTCGTTAGTCTCGCTAAAACGCGAGAACGGCTGGACCGATTAGGCTAATTTTGGTCTTGAATTATTTGTGGAGGTCCAGAGAAGGTTTAAAAGGTGCTATCGATTGAGGCAGTACGAAGTCTGCCGGGTCAGCTAGTAAGATATAAAAACAACTAAATAAGCCATCCGACATCGCCAGTTCAATTTACAGTGCTGGGGCCTAACCATGACCGCTTAATAGTAATTCAACTGCAAATATAAACTGAATAGTTGCGTACTTATACCATGACGTCTTATTAAGTCGTTCAGTTTCACGTTTCAAATGTCAACTAATGGCATAGTTCGGAATGGTCGAATCATAGTGTGGAGGAACGAGGTGTGATGCTCCTCCAAAACAAAGGGAGGATCCTTCGACCAGGCAAGGTGATTGCGCCTGGCGGGCCGAGGCACTAACTATTCAAGTTAGGATTCTGTATATATACTACTCAGCGCGAGAACTTCATTTTCGCGATGCCGGATTGTGACGTAGACATAGTAGACATAGCATATCCCTCACACTTGTTAGTACCTAACTAGATGACGCTGATTTCATGTGGGTATCGAAGTATTTTTTTTTTTTTTTTTTTATATTTAGGACACGTCAATTTGACTTCACCTCGCCTGATGGTAAGCTGAAGGCAAAGTCCAAGAAAGAGGGTCACCATTACATACACATACCATGTTAACTATGGTGGCACTCTGCTTGACGGCCTCATCAGAAGAGGATTGTCGTCGCAGCACCGCGTGACACCCACCGGTCCCACTAGTGTTGCGACCACAATCCCCCTGCCCGGCTATGCACTTGCTGACCCCTGAAAGCAATCAAACCGAAATTAGATTACTATGGAGGGTTTTTCACAATCGTGCACGGTGGTACCAACCCGGCCGAATTTTGTGACAAATTTGTGTCATCAAATTTCTACCACCAGTAGTTGAGATTACTGTTGCTAGATGTCGCCTGGGTACATGTGGTATCGCCGCAATAGCAATTCAGTTTACAAACTGGTATTGACTTGCTCCGAAACTGAAAAGTAAGGCTCCAGTACGCAGGAGAGGTACGATACGCAGTGGGTTTGCCTTTAGATTTGTAATGTCGTGTTAATAGTGAGAGTTCGTCTAAGATCGGCTAAGATCGGCTACTTATGATTTTGTAGAGCGTTCTCTTTATCACACATTGAACTGACAGCTTGATACCTTTATAGAATAGTTAAAACAGATTGTGTTTATAAAATATTAAAACTATAGTTTCGGTTTTATCAACTCTTAAAAGATATCGCGCTGTAAACATGCGGTGTGCGATAGAACGAAAGCTCTATTCACAAAACCGAAGTAATTCGATCGTACTGTCACTCTTCTTTCCGAAGACGACGTACCGAATAAAAGCTGGGTACGTCCACATGAAGGCAAAAGGAAGGTCATATGGGGCTTCACCATCTTTGGGGCCCAGGGTAACCTCACCTTCGAGCCGGTAAGTATCTCTGTTGATTAACAGACGAGGCTCTAGCACATGTTTTTCTCTAGAGGTTTTCACAGGAGACCGGATCTTGAAATCCAAAGGGCAATATTCAGATGCAACAAGAATAACCGCACGCGGTAATACACACACGGGATCTAGTCTAGAGCCTGATTCAGTAAAATGACGTAGTTATGTACGTTGTTGAAACTTAAAACGTATAGTTTTAAAACTTACATAATATTTAATTTAAAACTACTCTGTCAACAGAATAGTTCGGTCAACGAATGGTCTAAAAGGGGGTGTAGAGTGCATGAGGGACCCTAAGCGATGTCTTCGGAAACTTGTTAAGGGTGCATAGGAAGTGAATATACTAAAACTCCTGACGTCTCGGAGGTGAGCCTGAGGGGTTCCAAAGGTACCTTTGGGTTCTTTGCTAAAATCTCAGAAACGGTGCGTTCTGGAAAAAAAATCCTACTACTAAATGCTCATAAAATTATCTACAACTTTTATTGATTGCCTTTCTCCGAATTCCTTTGACAGTGATTGCTAGAAATAATAGCTCTGACGTTTCATTATGCGAGGCAAATATAAACCGTATTCTATATTTATAAAGGAGAGAAGTATAGAGGCGAGAGAAGTGTGTCAGGATCGTGGCAAACGGAGATCCGTGATCTCTGCCTACCCCTGTGGGAAACAGGCGTGATTTTATGTATGTATGTATGTATAAAGGATCGAGCTGAAAAGAGAAAAAACTTGATTTGATACTCTGTGGGACGAAAACTTACCGTTTTCCAGATGCACGCCCCAAAAAGTGAAAATAAATGTTATTCGTGATGGGCCACTTTAAGGGGCAATCAGCTAAAGTATTCATAATTCATTTTATTAAAAACACTAACTGGGCCCCGTGGCTTCGCCCGTTATATAGTTCGCTGCCAACATGGCCATTTAACCCAAACATGCCCGTGATTTATTGTTGACATGTATGATTACTGCTCCGCTCTCCTGGGTAGTAGCCTGTTGATACATAACTTATATCCTTCCTCGATAAGTGGGCTATCCAACACTATAGAAGAATTTTTCGATTCGAACCAGTAGTTCCTGACGGCCTCTGTGGCGTAGCGGTAGTGTATTCGACTGCTACGACAGGGGGCGCGGGTTCGATTCCCGCTCAGTGCAAATATTTGTATGCATGAATATGTCTATTTGCATTGGTCTGGGTGTTTCTATGTATAATATGTATGTATTTACAAAAAACAAGTTGAATTCCTGAGACGAGCTCAGCCGAATACAAGGGATTTTCGATTTAGCGATTTTTTTTTTGCGATTTTTTTCCGATTTTTTCTTTATCTTGCAATGGTTCACCCCAGCACGAATCTATTACCGAAAACAGCAACTCGATTGCTTATCTGCTTCATACCCAAAACCGTGACAGAAAATTGGCAACGACGACGACGTCGACGACAACTCGATAGCAATAGGGCTTTTCTAAAGAAAATCCCTAAAAAAAAGTATATAAGTATGTTTATCCGCATTCTGGAAGCCATAACACAAGCTAGTTAAACTATGCTTACTTTGGGTCTAGAGAGCGCTGTGTAGAATGTCGTAGAATATTTATTTATTTATTTATTAGTTCCTGAGATTATCGCGTTTAACCACTCGAATAAATAAGCTCTTCAGCTTTATGTATTGAAAAGTAAATAGATATTATATTGTTATTACTATGTTAAAACAATTGACAGTCACAGTAAACCAATTCTATTCTACGGGGTTATCCTTTCGAGGGCTTACCCGGGGTGCCCGGCAACGGACACTTGGGGAGGACACCGTGCGGTTTTAGTCGAGACACGACATAACCACCCCCGCTGGCCAGCGGGGGGGTATCCGAAGGGATTTCCGCACGTAAAAAAAAAAAAAAAAAAAAAAAAAAAAGCCATTATTGTTTAGTGTGCGGAATGCTAAGGCTTTTTTTACGTTTTTCTCTCTAAACAAATTGTAATTTAGTCGGTTCAAGCCCGACATAACTAACCGCTCCCGCTGGCCGGCGGGGGGGTATCAGAAGGGATTACTGCACGAAAAAAAAAGAAAAAGCTACGCGTTTTAAATATGTGGTGTTGCTGGAACGGGCAAATAGGTATGTCTTCTGAAACCCGAGGGGGCCATCTCGAAACCGGAGATGGCCCAGGGTCAGTCGGGGTGCGAGGGATATGCTCCATGGGCAACCTTACACCCCGGCGTCTGCAGACCCGAGACGGCGTGCGGTTTTAGTCGGTTCAAGCCCGACATAACCGCCCCCGCTGGCGGGCGGGGGGTATCCGAGGGGATTTCCGCACGAAATAAAAAAAAAAAACACTGACACACTTACTTCCTCTGTGTATGAGCATTATACTGGAAACAGTGTGCAGCGGACATCACGTGTCTGGATGTGAGAATGACGCCAGCACAGTGCTGTACGTACTCCTGGGTTCCCCATGCGTCCAGTAACAGCTGCGCTACAACAGGGTACATGGCTATTGATGTCGGTGAGCCTTGGATCACTCTGTCGAAGTAATGTTGGCTGTTCACTGAAAGGGAAGACGTATTTTTAAAAACCAGTGGTACCTATCAGATTACAGAGCTATTTGGTAAAAAAGCTATTTTGAAAAGTAAGTACGCAAATCTCTAGATATGATAGATTTCTATAGATAGTTTAGTGTGTGTAAGTGGTTTTTTTTTTTTTTTTACGTGCGGAAATCCCTTCGGTTACCCCCCCGCTAGCCAGCGGGGGTGGTTATGTCGTGTCTCGACTAAAACCGCACGGTGTCCTCCCCAAGTGTCCGTTGCCGGGCACCCCGGGTAAGCCCTCGAAAGGATAACCCCAGGGTTGCCGGCGGACTTTGGCCGCCACCGCAGCCTCGCCTGGTGGGGTCGGGTTTTATCCCGCTTCGGTGAGTTGGCAGGCGTGTGTAGGGCACACACGACACGCCTCCGCCACGGTATTTTGAAAAGTAAGTACGCAAATCTCTAGATATGATCGATTTCTATAGATAGTGTAGTGTGTGTAAGTGGTAGTGGTTAAGGAGTCTGAGAGTCGGCCTTAGATGTCTTGTGTTCGAATACATTACTGACGTGAATCCACTCCTAACACAATTAATTTAGCTTAGTTGCAGGGGATACTAGTAATTTCTGAGATGAGTAGATACATACCTTTTTTTTTTTTTTTTTTTTTATCGTGCGGAAATCCCTTCGGATACCCCCCGCCGGCCAGCGGGGGCGGTTAAGTTGGGCTTGCACCGACTAAAACCGCACGCCGTCTCGGGTCTTCAGACGCCGGGGTGCATGTAAGGTTACCCATAGAGCATATCCCTCGCACCCCGGCTGACCCTGGGCCATCTCACCACTAACAGCATCGCTCATCCTGTCTCCTCTGAAAGCAGAGGAGTACGGAGAGCGATGTGTTCCCGCCACGTTGGGTATTGGCCGACGATCAATGCCAACCCTATGAAGGGGTGAAGGGGAAGCCATTGACCGCCGCCCAGGGTGTACCGGCCGCTCCGATTCCGTTCCCCCCGGACTGCAGCGGGATCGGAATCGGAGCGACACTCGAGGAGGTTACCCAACACACACCCCAGTAGATACACATCTACTCTTTAAAAAATTCTAACATCTTAAACTACTCTCGTAGGTAAAAGTTTTCTATAGAATGCAGCCTGTATCCTAGATCGTAGGCACCCTGCCACTGCTAAGGGGACCCATAATTTTAAGCCCTTATAACAATACAGACTGGAAATGCAGCCTGCGTCCTAGGCAACCTACCAAAGAAACTTCATTTTTAGGGCTCCGTTGCCAATAGGCAAAAAACGGAACCCTTATAGATTTGGTAAGTAGATGTATTTTGTGAAACGCTTTAAAATTGTCACACAAAAATAGACAAAAAAAAACAATAAATTTATGGGTTCCCCATACTTAGAACTGAAACTTTAAACATGTTTTTTCATCAAACTCACACAAGTATCTATGGATAGGTCTTAAAAAATAATATTGAGGTTTCTAATATAGTTTTTTTCTAAACGGAATAGTTTGCGCGAGAGACAATTCCAAAGTGGTAAAATGTGCCCCCCAGGTAACTTGAACCACCGGGTTCAAGTTACCTGGGGGGCACATTTTTTTTAGTTTTATCATTCTCTTATTTTTACCGAAAAATAAGAGAATGATAAAACTAAAAAAATATATGATGTACATTACGATGTAAAGTTACACCGAAAATTGGTTTGAACGAGATCTAGTAAGTAGTTTTTTTTAATACGTCATAAATCATAAACCGCAATTTACCTTTCAATCAACTCAAATATCAAAATTTTACTTGCTGCTACGGAACCCTTTATGGGCGAGTCCGACTAGCACTTGGCCGTTTTTTTTAAAGCATTTTTAATTACCTTTCATTCAATCAACTCAAATATCAAAATTTTACTTCCTGCTACGGAACCCTTTATGGGCGAGTCCGACTCGCACTTGGCCGGTTTTTTTAAAGCGTTTTAATAGATTTAGTTTAATTTTTAATTCCATATTCATATTAATTTTTATGTCAATGGAAGTAAATAAAAAGCTGAGTTTATACGCAAATGCAACGAAAAATTTAATTAGAATAGGCAGGACCCTACGTAAGTTACAAAAATATTAACTGGCAAGTATAAGCTTGAAGTAATTAGGGATATAATGGCTTACCTTCGAGAAGGCACATCGCAACCAGTATCCCAAAACACCCGCCCCACATTTTGACCATAACTACCAGAATACTCTAAGCAGACACTCGCCTGACGAATACGGTCGGATACTGATGCAGCGCTGTGATTTTTAACTTTCTTAGGTCAGAAAGAGAAATGGTGAGCTTATTATATAGTGCGTTTGTGTTGATTTGATACTTGGAAAAGCTCGAAATTTTATGGACGACGATTTGATGGATTCATCCTTCTTTATAGATTGTAGTACCAATTATTTATTATGAAGTACCTAGACCTATATTTCGTATAGGGGCAATTTACCTCATGAGATACAACTTGAAAGGACTTGTTTAGGATTCGAAATAGGATTGACAACTAGAATTACTGGAACAGATTTTTTATTCATACCACTTAGTTGGCAGAGAAGTATACGGTCCACCTGATGGGAAGCGGTTACCGCAAGCTTTATAAAATGGCTGAAGGTATTCTGTCACGTGCCTCTAAACGGGTACCCGTTTAAAAGCCCGTGACAGAACACCATCAGCATTACATAGGAATCCCGCTAGGCATTATCGGTCTATCGTGCAAGAGGCGGTCTCACCGTGGAGTGCAGAGGGCATTGCCCCATCCGTAGAGAAGGGCGCAGACGAAACACAACGCGTCAACGTTTCGGTCCTGATTTTGCTAACGCAATGGGTAGCTCCTACCTTTACCCTTAAACCCACTATCACCTGCCCGCTCCTGAACTAAATCCTGCATAGATTTAGATCGGAAAAGAAGAACATATAGGACGGGACTTGAACCCGCTACCAGTCCCTTATAGGGGAAATGCTCTGACTAACTGAGCTACCTAGACACGTCCCAGATATTTGAAATTCTCCGATATATTATATACGTCTCGGGGCGACGCTGGAACCATCTACCGTCATTCTTGCGAACTACGGAAACAATGAATGATTTTACAATCATTTTTTTTTTATACCACTAAGGTGGCAGACATGCACACGGCCCACCTGATGGGAAGCGGTTACCGCGGCCTATGGACTTGTGCAACACCAGTAGCGTCACACTCGCGCTGCCGATCCTGTAAAGGAAAGGGGATGGGAAAGGAGTTTGGTAGGGGATGGGGAAGGAGTTTGGGCTCCGGCACTCTCACTCACAACGGAACGCAACAGTTCAGATACTGTTACTTGGCGCCGATATTCTGTGAGAGGGTAGTGCCTCCCCGGTCGAGTCGACCCATTCATGTCACGGCCAAAATAACTGTTGCATGACTCTACCGCTTCACAAAATGGTAGAACTTTGTTCATTAATTTTGTTGTTAATTAATTTTTAAACATTGGTTTTTGGTAAGGTACTCCGCCAAATTAATTCAATGAATTTTTTAAGCAATTGGTATGCTTACTTTTCGAACTACGGAAACAATGAGTTACTTTACAATCATTTTTAAACATTGTTTTTTGGTTACTCCCGAGTCCGCGACTTAATGTCGCTTACTTTTGTTCTCTTTTTTCGATCTGAATTTATAGGAAGAGTAAGCATACTAATTGCTTAAAAATTTAATTGAAATCCTGCATGTTTACCTCGGCAGTCCCTCCTAAAAGAAAACGTATATATTTTTACCTTTCCATTTTTACTTCCGAGCACCAATCCCGGTTGCATCCAAATGCTTTGAAGCCTGGGGTTCGCTCTCCTACTTTTGCTTACCATATTTTGGCTTTTATGGGAGAGGAAAGGCCGAGAGGACAGCCTGGTCCAGAGCCCCGTCTTGTAGGTGAGGTTTTCTTGAAGTCCAAAGATCTTGGTAAAGCCCAATACTTAATTTGCCCCTCGCTTACTAAATCAAAATCGATCCAAGCTTGAATAACCTATCTAACAGTGTAATTCCTTTAAACTTTTCAAGTATCAAGATCTCTTAAGACTAAATGAGATACAAACAGTATAGTTGAACAACATTAATCATCGGGAGAGTTATTTTAAGAAACTTAATGAGTTATAAATAAGTATTGACTTATCGCTGGTCAGGATTGTCTATGGCAAAAAAAGTAATAGATCTACGGGTAATTAATTACATGTACTTTAGCGAATAAGTAATCACATAACGGACGCGCATGTTTTAGTTGTTAGACAGTAATAATTAATTGTTTATCATTTATCATGCATCAAAATTTCTATTTTAAGACATTGCTACATAGTACGCACCTAAATGCCATAAGTACCATGGACATACCTAAATTACTTTGTACAGAATTTTTTAAGGATAGGTCTATAAAAAATCCGTTCCCGCAGGGGGAACGCACAGGTAGATTTCGTGAAGCAATTAATATTATTTTTTTAACATGTTTAATTTTTTTTTCTCGAAAACGGTAACTTTTAGCGATAAACTTTTCAGACATTTATTTTAGACTTAAAAATGGCCTATCGATTAAAAATGTTTCCGACACCAAGAATGTTCACCGGTTAGTTATGATTTTTCCCCGAAAAATTTTGGTTTTCCCCCCCTCCACTATAGGTTTATAATTAAAAGTTGTTGGTATTCATGTATACTATGGGATAAACTTAGAACGGTTCGAATATCTTTCATGGAACGTGAAATTTTGAGGAAAAACTGATTTCACAAAAAGTGAGGCCCTACCGTCCCCTTAGGCCGGATTCCACCCGTTCACGAACTTAAACTAAGTTTACACCCAAGCAATTTTTGACCGGAGTTTGAAAGCGATCGGGGCAAAAATGCGACCGTGAGAGTGCCGCAAATTTTGGGAACTGGAACCATACATACATATATATATATATAAACTTTTTGACCAGTGGTCATTTCGGACTCAGGGGGTCATAATTAGACCTCCTATGAAGATTTTTTTTTAAAATTCGACAGTAGTCAAGAAACCAATAGGTAGATCGATTTCAACGAAATCTACCTAAAATCCAGTATAGCGTTGCGGTAGAGCGTCCGATTGCTACGTCAGAGGTCATGGGTTCGATTCTCGCTTAGTGTAAATAGTTGAATGCATGAATATGTCTTTTTGTATTGGTCTGATTGGTTCTATTTAACATATAATATGTAGATTTACACGAAAATCCTACTAATATTACAAATACTAGCTGTTACCCGCGACTTCGTCCCCGTTAAATTCGGAATAGAATTAAAGCAGGTATGTTGCCTCTGTGGCGTAGTGGTAGTGCATTCGACTGCTACGACAGGGGGCGCGGGTTCGATTCCCGCTCAGTGCAAATATTTGTATGGATGAATACGTCTATTTGCATTGGTCTGGGTGTTTCTATGTATAATAAAATATAATATAAAAAAAAAAGTAAGTATGTTTATCCGCATTCTGGAACCCATAATACAAGCTAGTTAAACTATGCTTACTTTGGGTCTAGAAAGCGCTGTGTAGAATATTTATTTATAAAAAAGAAAAAATCGGTTGTCTGTAAAGTCGGTTTACGGACGATAGTTGAACGTGACAACGTCATAAGAACGCGAGGTAACGCCGCATACGTCATGTGGTAACGCCGCATACGTCATGTTTTTTCGTGCTTGCAGCCGGCTCCATCGATTTATAAGACGTTGTCACGTCAAAAAAAACTTCTCCAGATTCGAACCCAATATGTATCTATTAGGTTACCTATTTCATCCTTATATTTTCAATAATTTATCATGAAGAAATACTTCTATGTAACATCGCAATGAATTCTACCCGGTTCCCTAATATGATAGCGTGATGATATTTATTATCAAAGGTTGAATCTCTAATCAACTATCTTTTACACGTAGGTCACTCTGTAGTTTCGAGATTTCATATTTTACTGCTCATCACCTTTTAGCTATAGCGTGATGATTTATAGTCCGAACGTTGAACATAAGTACCCGAGTTCTATCGAGCTGCAGAATTTCGTGATGATCTGAACATAACATAACATAAACTCGCGCCTATATCCCCGAAGGGGTAGGCAGAGGTGTTAGCACCTACATTTCGCCAGTTTATGTTTAGGTCCCAATGTAATAGGTGGCGAGCCTATTGCCATTAACCGGGCACTTATAAACCTGCGATAAATACACACATAACTTCGAAAAGCATCGAAAAGTCATTGGTGTGTGCCATGGTAAAACCTGGGATCGAACCCGAGACCTCGTCTCAGCAGTCCATTACCCATACCACTAGGCTACCGCGGCTGATCTGCTTTGGAATAATAAAGAAATGATCAATAATAGATTTGGTACATTTTACCCTGCTGCTTCTATCACACTTATAATAGCGTGACGATATATAGCGCAGTTTATGACCAAACCCAAATGTTCATGCAAAATGTCAGCTGAATCTGTTCAGCGGTTTCAAGTGATGCTCGGACATCGATAGTAAAAAGCAGAAAAACAGATAAACAGACAAAAAATTCTAAAAAACACTTTTTTGGCATCGGTATCGTTCCTAGAACACATAACAATTATTTTCTTGGAAAAAATATTCAGTGTACAGTTTTCATCTCGTTTCCTTATGAAAGTTTGTAAAGATGTTTGTTTCTTAATCACGCTCAAACGACTGAATCTATCTATCTGGCTGTAACTTGGTACAGGGATAGACGGGTTTCGGTACAGGGTCTGGCATAACACAGAATACTTTTGATCCCTGATGGAATTGGTTCCCATGGATTGGGGGAACGAGATCAAAAGTCGACGTGCGCGGGGCCGGAGCAACAGCTTGTAATTTACAGTACAGTAAATTCATATTTTGACTTACTTCGTATATGACTACTTAAAATATTTTTATTTATATCATCATGGCGGTAAGCAAATTGACATCTCGCCTTTTTTGCTTGCATTTTGAACTGCTAGCTGCAAGCGTTTTCTAAATTACGTACCTTTTTTTTGTGCGGAAATCTCTTCGGTTACTCCCCCGCCGGCCAGCGGGGGCGGTTACGTCAGGCTTGAACCAACTAAAACCGCATGTCGTCTGGGGTCTTAGGACGCCTTGGATGTAAGGTTGAGCATATCACTCGCACCCCGACTGACCCTGGACTCTAAATTAAGTACCTACCTAAATGTTGAGAAGTAAAGTATTTCATGTTACAAAGGTAGTTAACCAGCAAAAATGCGACTACTGTGGTACTTCGTTATGCTTGAATAGTTTAGGACTTATGGTGAATGGCTATAATTTTTTTGAAGACAATTAATTTTTAACTACCAAACTTTTTCATAGGCACAAATGTCGTGTGCCCTACACACGCCCGGGGTGCCCGGCAACGGACACTTGGGGAGGACACCGTGCGGTTTTAGTCGAGACACGACATAACCACCCCTGCTGGCCGGCGGGGGGGTATCCGAAGGGATTTCCGCACGTTAAAAAAAAAAAAAAGGCACACACGAAGTTATTTATCGAAATGAAAACAATTTCACAACTGCTTTGCAATGATTTATATTTTTCATAAAATCTCATCTTTCTAATTTACAATAGTTATTAATTAACATCAGACAACAGCATTTTGCAGTCTTTGAACGACTGTTCGTTCAAAGGTTGCAAAGTGCTAACTTTGTGTTTACTTACAATGCTTAGATCAATGGTGTTAAGTATCCAAGTACACAAAAAAGGCACTAACATGAGCTAAGTAATTTTGGTATAAGTTCTAAAATCTCATGATTCTCACAAAAGGATTTATCGAATAATTCCTTTACTCCTTATAGAAGCTTGTATTTGATTGTCTATGCTCGTGTAATATTTCAAAACCCCTAACAACCTAATCACTCTTTTTAAATCACCATCGAAAAACGCTTTTGAAACTTGTTTTTGAAGATCTTTAATAACAGATTTGTTTTCTTCATTTAAAATCATAATTTCATCTTTCGAAGCAGCATTTTCTACTTCTTCATTTTTTTCCATAATTTTTATGAGGAACTCTTTATCCAGTTCTGTTTTTTCTGGGATCTCTTTTCCTCTGAGCTGAAGCATGTATATACCTGAAACAATTTACTTACAATAAATTCTTTTGAATAATAATGTTTGCGCTTTGGTATAAACATTCTGTGAAACTCTTTTATAAACTGGTTTAAAATGTTAACAGGACACTGTCGACTAAATAGACATCTGACAGTGATAGGAGTAAAAACCCAAATGCCCAGAGTGTATGGACAGCAAAGAAACAAGTTTCCACCTCATGGCAGAATGCCCCATGTACTCATTGATCAGATGGGAACTCCTGGGATCAGATAGACTGGACGAGGAAGACACAAGCAATCTGAAGGTGGAACAGATGATCAGATTTATAAAGGATACAAGAAATTTTTGACAGTGCTCTTAGAGAGCTGGATCAACTACACCCTCCCAAAGCATTTAACCTAAAACACAAGCAATTAAGCTTAGCTGGAGGGGCTAGGGGGAATATTAGTAATTGTTTGAAAAAGTGTAGAACTGGAGAAATTTACAAAATAGCCCCCAAACATTGTAGGTGGATCGTCAAGCCGGCTGTCGGTGTCCCCGTTAGAAATAATAGGCCTTAGCTAGTATAAAATTTAAAGCACTGAAAAACAGGTAGGAGGTTTCTGTACTTACCTCTGGCCAAAGGATCTAATAATGTTTTATATGCTTCATTTACAAGAGATGAATATTGTGCCGAAATCTCTTGTTCTCTCTTTTCTCTGAAAGTATTAGATACAATGATTAACAGTGGTAGTACAATAAAGTATACATTTTGATAATGATGATAGTCTACACTTAGGTAGAGGTTATTTAGCCTGAACTGCATACTTCAATGACCAGAGTTTACCAGACCAATATATAATATTCATATCCTAATGTAAAAAACTTTTGTAAATATTTAACTGTTAATCTTTTTTTTATTTATTTATTTCGTAAACAATTTTACATTGTATTGAAATGTTGTAACTTAAAAATTAACTTAGTCTAAGGGCGATACAACAAAAATAATAAAAATCAAACAGAAATTCAATAAAAAAAAAAAAGAATAAAGATGTCAAAAGTTACATGTCAAGGAAATTCAAATTAAAAATTATGTTGTCAAGCTCAACAAAATACTCAAGATTATAATTTATATTGTTAGTAGTCATCATTCAATTAAATTGCAAATTATTAGAGTAAGGAAAAGTCATTGCTTGCATCTTTTAACATGACATTTAACAAATTCCTCAAGTGAGTAGAAACACCCCTCAACAAGAAAAGCCTTAAGTATGGCTTCGAACTCCTTTGTGTATACAGCGCTTCTAATGTCAAGAGGAATACTATTAAACAGTTTGACTGCACTGTAAGATGAGCTATGTTTGACCACATCAAGAGTGGGTGCAATGGTTGCAGGCATATGCTTCCTTCTCGTGCTTTCATGCTGTAACCTACCATCTCTGCTTTCAAAGGTGTGTATGTTTTTGGCAAAAAAGGTCAAAGTGACCAAAATATACAAACAGGGCACAGTTAGGATCCTTAGTTCCCTAAAATATTCTCTACAAGAATGTTGCTGATCTATGCGTGTCATAGTTCTGATGGCTCTCTTCTGTGCTACGAAGGCCTTCTGAACATTGTAATCGTAGCTGCCCCCCCAAAACAAAATGCTGTACCTCAATTTGGACTCAACCAAGGCATAATACACGCCTCTAAGCTGCTCGATGTGCACAACATCTCTGAGGCTTCTCAGCACGTAACAGGCGGAGTGAATGCCAGCCTCTATACTTGCTAGTTCACACTTCCAGTTTAGGAGACAGTCAACATGCACACCTAGGAATTTGGTATCATTAACTGTGTCCAACCTATCACCCCCGAGTTTACAAACTAATCTGTCAGAATTATTACTGGTGGTTTTAAATAATATTAATTTGGATTTACTACTATTTATTTTGAGGCAGTTTATTGTGAACCATTCATTAAGGTATTCTAGTGCTGCATTAACTTTATCATTTAAGGCTAAATGATTGTCTGATGATACAATAGCATTAGTATCGTCAGCGAAAACTGTGAGCTTCACCTGTTGAGGTAGCTTGTTCACCACAGTATTTATCAGATCATTGATAAAAATAATAAATAGAATAGGACCAAGTGTAGATCCTTGAGGAACCCCCGTGCTAACCTTGACAAGTCTAGATTTGAAGATCTTATCACACTTAGTGCGAACGGTACCCGATTGATCGTAACTTTCCGTTTTGATCTCTACAAACATTTGCCTGTTACTTAAGTAAGACGTAAAAAGCTGTTTAGCTGCACCTCTTACGCCATAGTGCTCCAACTTTTCAATGAGTATGTCGTGTCTGACAGCATCGAAAGCAGAACTCATATCAAGAAAAATGCCTGCAACTCTTACTTTATCATTAAGTTTGATGACTACGTCATTTATTAAAGAGTTAATTGCATCTACCGTTCCCACATTCTTAAGGTAAGCGAACTGCCTCGGGTTTATTATTTTATTAGCACCGAGATGCTTAAGCAATCTAGTTTTTAATAGAATTTCAAATATTTTAGATTTAGTAGGTAACAACGAAATTGGCCGGTACATTTTTGGATCCTGTTTTGAACCTTTTTTATAAATAGGAACAACTTTGGCAATTTTTAATTGATCTGGAAAAATGCCACCCAGTATACAATGATTAAAAAAAGTACTCAAAGGTTCAGCTAGTATGTCTATGTTTTCCTTGATAACAGTTATGGGTACACCGTCATAGCCCCACGAAAGGTTGGTTTTCATTTTCTTGACAACATCAAAAACCTCCTTAGGGGTAACTAAGTCAATGATCATATCATTTTCTATTCTTTGAGTATTTTGTTTGAGTATTTTAAGGGCTGGGCCACAGTCGACACCATTCATACCGGAATTATAGTCAAATGCAGTAGCAAATACATTTACAATATCCCTCGGATCAGAGATGATTGAGTCACCCATAGTTAGGGAGTGAGGTATTTTATCTCGTGATTTAATGTTTCTATGTTTATTGATAATACACCAAACATCCTTAGAAACATTGTCTGATTTTGCCAAAGCAGTCTGTACCGCCAATTTTTTTGCATTCCTTATTACCCTTTGATATATGTTGATATATTTGTTTTTATAGTTAACCCAGGAGATGTCTAAATTACCTTTAACACACAGAAAACGCTTCATTTTACTTGATACCCTAATACCTTTGGAGACCCAATTTAAGCCAGAGTCTTGTTTAGGTTGTATTTTAACTTTTTTCATTTTGAAACTAACTTGAAAATTTTTTGTAAATTTCGAAATAAATGTATTGATATACATTGTATTCAAGTTATTTGACTGTAATAATTCCCTAAATCTACAATTATTCGTTGCGTTAAAAGTTCTTCTATAAGTAGTTTTATATGTAGTATATTTGTTCTTAAAGGTATTACTATTGTATATGGAATTACAAATTAGGCCTGCATGACCATCTGCTAATCCATTATGGTCAACTAGACATTCAACTACATTATCCTCTTCAAGATTTGTCAAAAAGTTATCTATGCAAGAAAATATCTCCTTGCGTTTAAAGGTAACTGTATTGACTAATGGTCTAAAATTGTAACTCGTCAGAATATTTATGAAGTCAGTTTTTTTCTTATCGTCAGTAAGGAGGTCTATATTGAAGTCTCCACAAATAAAGCTCTTCCTATCGAAGAGGTGTTCCAGTAGTCGCTCAAACATGTCCATAAAAGTTTCCAGGTTATTGTTGTAGGGACTGCGATAGCAACAAAAAAGATGTACACCAGACTGAACATCTTTAACACCACAGACTTCAAATGCGTCCCTTCTATACAATTTGTCACATATAGCAGACTGGTCCTCACATTCCCTATCATTACGTGCAAGTATCAGCGAGCCTCCTCGCTCCTTATTAACTCTATAATTAAGAGAAACCAGTCTAAAGTTATGGAATTGAAATAACCTCGATAAAGGCTCGTTTAAAAAGTGTTCAGTTACACAGACATAATGCAAAACATTTTTTAGCTCATCAATATACACTTCAAGTTCATTCTTTTTATTGCTAATACCACAGACATTCTGATGAAAAATGTTTAAGGGATAATTATTATAACAAAATTTATAACACTTTCGACTACTCGGGTTCATCAAAACATTGCCCTCGAAAAAACTCAGATGTGGCACTACCCTGACTATTAGTTTGTATAGTAGCAGAAACAGAAACATTTTCACAGTCCGTCTGTGTGGTGACGCTCTTGTATAGCTTTTCAGTACATGTGATATAGTCAGTCTGCGCAGATGCATGGTTATAACACTTGCGAGTGCGAGATATCGCCGCCTCTGTCAGCTTTGAAAGATGGTGTACATAGTTATTTTTGTATATTAATCTTAGTATTTCCTTGTGTATAAACCTACTTGCTTGTAGTTTATTTACAATATTCGTAAAGTCCCCATCGTATACGTCCATTGGCACATAAAAACTATTTGTTAAATTACAGCAAATCAATTTGAGTAGTTAACACTTTTGTTGTTGATTATACTATATATATTATCTTCATACATGTGTATTATCTACACTGATATACCCTGAAACAACTGGTAAATCTATCTAATGCAGCTTTTAAATCTTAATTACCTACTTATAGATGGATAGACTGTTGTTCTGTGCATAATCCTTGGATTGATTTAATTCAGTAAGTTCTTTTTACATAATATTAGCTAGTATGCAGAGTAGAGCATTGCAATGTTTTATTTAATTTTTTCTAGTTAAGAACTAGTCAGAAATGCATACGATAACATAATATGTTGTGGGGACAAACAGATAAAATAGAAAAGGTGACATCTACATAAAAACGGAGTAAGTAGATAGAAGATAATAATACTAAAGAATGTCATAATTACCTGGTAGCAAATTTATCAGGATGTAAATACTTCTGCAATTCTTTATATTTATTCGCTAATTCATTTTCATCTAAGTCAAAAGTTTCTCCAACTCGCATAACATTGAAATAATTCTGTGTCTTATCTGGTTCTTGCAAAGCTTTGCAATTTCCACAAAATAAGTTCGAAAACTTGTTTTTTACATCCTTCCCACACGACCAACATGATGCAAGACGTATTTGTCTAATTAAAAAATTTTTTAATGTTTGATTAACTATCTGCTGCCTCAAACTCATAATTTTGATATAGGTAGTGTTCTTTTCACTTCGTACAAATGACGGCCACCTTGAAACAAAAGTGATAATTTATTATATATTTTCAGCAAGGTCACGAAATATACACACAACTTTTATCTATCGGAAAGTGATTGATAGATCGTTTTAGCACTTTTGCGATTCGGCTTTATTTATTTTGACTTTTGACGTCAATTTGACAATCAGCTGATAAGAAAACGTTTAATTGGCGTATGCGGTATGACTGTAGTGGTTCATGTATGATTACATTGATCACAAACAACAAACAAGCCGCGGTAGCCTAGTGGTATGGGTAATGGACTGCTGAGACAAGGTCTCGGGTTCGATCCCAGGTTTTACCATGGCACACACCAATGACTTTTCGATGCTTTTCGAAGTTGTGTGTATTTATCGCAGGCTTATAAGTGCCCGGTTAATGGCAATAGGCTCGCCACCTATTACATTGGGACCTAAACATAAACTGGCGAAATTTGGGTGCTAGCACCTCTGCCTACCCCTTCGGGGATATAGGCGTGAGTTTATGTTATGTTATGTTACATTGATCACCATAACCATGATGACTCAGTATTAATTCGGGGTATTGGTTAAGTAATAAATTATGCGAATAAATTTAGTAATAGAAAATAGGTACCTACACGTATACCATATTTTTTCTAAACAGTGCAAAGAAAAAGTTTGATGAAAAGGGAAAATCGATTGTATTAATTTTTGAGTTGTGACTGAGCTAAACGTTTGTTAGTTGTTTATTTTGTCAAATTTCATTTCAGCAGGTAGTTGTCATTATTGTCAAATTTGTCAATTCATTTATTGTATCATTTTGAATTTTCCGTATTCACGCACATTAAATTAAATTTATATATTATAAATAAATAACTACGGCGTCTTTTAGCCTTTTACTTTACGTTGCCTACGTGATATCAGTAATCAAACTTGTTTATAACTAAGAATGGTGTCCTACTTCGCACTAGATGCAACGGGCGAAGTAATAAACTTTCAAAAAGAAATTTCTAACATGATGCACGGTTTTGGCGACAATCCTAATCCGAATGCAGCTACTGTTGTTTTAGTTGAATTCATTGTACATCAGCAGCTTAAAACTATGATACAAGAAGCTTTCCATACCTCTATACTGCGAGGAAGCAAGGTAATAACAAACTTCGACATAATTTATCAATTGAGAAAGAACGTTATGAAATTGAGACGCTTGTACGAATACCAAATAAAATTAGATATGATTGACAAGAAATGTCAGATGGCTCCATCTAATGAACATAGTAATCCAATCATATCAGGAATTATTTTGGAGGAAGGAGGTGACCCCACAATTAAAAAACGAAGAACACACATAGACTGTATCAGAGAGATTGATGAGTTTGATGAAGTAAGTGCTATCAAATATGATTCCATAGATCATTTGAGAAAGGTTAGGGCTGCAAAAATTACTGAGTCCATGTCGTTTGAAAAGTATGAAGCTTACCATAAAGCAAGATGTGCATCATTTCGCGCCAGCTATGGACTAGGTAAAGGTTATGTCAAACTGGAGCGGTGGATCAATCCTACGAAGGAATTCAAACTGACAAATTCGTCATTGGAAGTCCTCTGTTTCGTTGCATATGAAATTGTTGCGGAAATTGTGGACGCAGTTTTCTTAGTCCGCCAGGATGCTAAAAAGAGGAGTGGAGATCCGTTTAGTAAGTTTGAAGGTGGTCATTTTTGCAATCCAGTCAGCTTGAGTAATGCGGTATACATAAAGTCTGGCTATGAAGGAGTACCAGCTATAACCGTGGCAGAGGTAAGAGAAGTGCTGAGAAGATATTTCTCACCGAAAACTGGAATGAATGGTTTGTTTTATAGAAATATGGGTATGGATCTACCAGTTAGGTTTATATCACATTAAAAAAGTATGGATGCGGAAGGCAGAGTATCACAAGGTATGGCACACATTGGAAGTGGCCTATGTCCAACAGTGGACTGCGATAGTCTAATTGATTGATTGATAATTATATTATATATACACTCAACTCACATTTTCACTCTGACTGTTTAACTTAATGTTTGACAAATAAATGGGTGGCAAAGTTATATTTTGTAATAATCCATCTTAAGATAGTTGGAATCAAGAAATAGGCCTATGTTTGCATAGTGCATGGAGATGGACGGCCTCAATGGCGTAGCGGTAGTGCATTCGACTGCTACGACAGGGGGCGCGGGTTCGATTCCCGCTCAGTGCAAATATTTGTATGCATGAATATGTCTATTTGCATTGGTCTGGGTGTTTCTATGTATAATATGTATGTATTTCCAAAAATAAGTATATAAGTATGTTTATCCGCATTCTGGAACCTATAATACAAGCTCGTTAAACTATACTTAATTTGGGTCTAGAAAGCGCTGTGTAGCATGTCATAGAATATTTATTTATTTATACAACATTTCTAAGTAGGTATGGTACAATAGTAATTACATAGAAAAAAATTGTGTTTACTTTTCAGTGTCATCCCATCATATCTATTGTGCAGACTTACTATGTTACAAATACTCTTATAGACATAACTAGGAAAATAAATGCACATAGTAAAGTTATCAAGTTAATATGTAGAGCGTAGTTTAGACTATTCTCAATTCTAATATTACTATAATTAAGCTACTTTTATAATTAGAATTTTCAATAAAATGTTTTGATGTATTCATTTCTTACTTTCATTCTCTATTTAGTTTGACCGATTACTAGTTTTATTTGCCCAAGTTATTTTTTGCTTGTACCTCCTACACTATTTTTTATAGGTTCTTGTGGCTTCAACTACCGTTAACAAATGCCACAGAATGTTCATATGGCAACTGGAATTGATGACTTAATATACTCTCGAGGCACGGAGGGGCCTCAGATTGGTAAGAATGATCACCCATCTTAAGGCTGACCTGGTTAGTGTTGCTTAACCTTGCAATGTGCTAACCTGCTTGGTTACACTTAACCACAAGCCTCAGTATGACAATCAATAATCGTTATACATGTAATTTTCTTATAACGAATTGTAAAGCTATATAAAATAAAAGTAAAAGGACAGATATTTATATAAAGCAGAGCTCACAATCGTAAGAGCGTATCTAATATCGGCAAGAGCTCTGCGGTGGTACATTCAATGACAAAGTAGCTATAGAAAATCCAAAATTCCAATTTCTTGATCAACTTAGCTTTTAAACCTTTAGTAAAACAATAAACAAAACATGAAATATATTAACTTTGTCCTCTGAGGATAATAAAACTGCTTTTTTTTTTATACCACTAAGGTGGCAGACAAGCACACGGCCCACCTGATGGGAAGCGGTTACCGCGGCCTATGGACGTGTGCAACACCAGTGGCGTCACACTCGCGCTACCGACCCTGGAAAGGGGATGGGAAAGGAGTTTGGGAGGGGATGGGAAACGAGTTTGGGCTCCGGCACTCTCACTCACCAAACGGAACGCAACAGTTCAAATACTGTTACTTGGCGTCGATATTCTGTGAGAGGATGGTGCTTCCCCGGTCGAGTCGGCCCATTCATGCAACGGCCAAAATGACTGTTGCTTGACTCTACCACTCTAAAACTCTCTAACTCTACAACTCACTGCTTAAAAGTACATCAATCGTGTAGTACATGTATTCCAATGTAGTAAAGGTTTGTAAATATTTAAGTGTTAATCAAGTTTTCTCGTTGACTGCACAATAGCTATTTATCAGGCTATTGCCCTACAGACAATAACTAAATAAGGTAGGTAACCTAATTGTTTGTTACAAAAAACCATTAGGTTCGTGTGTAGTGTTCGTGAACAATTAAGTTCACGGTCACACCTCATGGTAAGCAGTTTTTTTATTTTTTTATACCACTAAGGTGGCAGACAAGCACACGGCCCACTCGATGGGAAGCGGTTACCGCGGCCTATGGACGTGTGCAACACCAGTGGCGTCACACTCGCGCTGCCGACTCTGTAAAGGAAAGGGGATGGGAAAGGAGTTTGGCAGGGGATGGGAAAGGAGAATAGAATTAGAATGTTTGCATAGTGCAAAGAGTCGTCTTCGCTGGTGCGACGAGCTGACGTCGTCAGGGCACGTCACGCATAGCATTGCGTGTCAACGGTCTTAATGCCAAGGATACCGAAGACCACGTGAAGTGGAGGAGTATAAGCCGGAACCGCTTTCGAGCATTTACTCCGGGCTCCGAGACAAAGGCCTTGGATGCAACCGGGACTCAACGCTGAGCTGATAAAGACTGCTTGCAATAGCAGGGGAGCCCCTCACGAGTTGCCACAGGCAGAGGATGTGGTGCTGGAGAGTGAGAAAAAGGATAGGAAGGTGATACGGTTCCAGTATTTCCCAAAACGTATTCAATACAGCATATTACGACTTCGATATCAAGTGAGGGGGTGATCTCTGGTTGAGCTAGTCCCATCTTGCTCGGATAAGCATGACTCTAATAGCAAATAACTGCCCCTGGGGGGGCCAGTTAGGGAATTCAAGGCGAGTGTGCCGTTCCATCATCTAAAATATTATTTGTCTACTTGATGACAGTTACTTAGTCAGCCTCTTGTATGAATCAGTCAAAATTCGGTTATAGAATTTCGGTTCGAACTAGTTGGGATGCTGGCTTAGAACACCTCGTGGTGCATCGGCGGGCTTGGGCCGAACGCCCACTTCCATCCTTTGGAGTAGGGGTTGCTGGAATTCGCTTAGCGGGCATATTGTTTCTCCAAGTTATAGGCCTGATAATAGAGGCACCGTCTGGTTTTAATGAGTTCAACTCCGACATAGTTGCTTCCTCGTGCCCATAGTGACATGGTACCTGGAGGTTTCCACACGGAAAGAAAGGCATGGACTAGTTATTTTGCTGTGTTCTTTAGTAAGGATATTGCCAGTACAGGTGTTGAGTATTTCAGTGTAGGTCCCTTCGCTTTGCAGGACACTTTAAGGGGCCAGCCTTTTCGAGACCGACTGCAGACCGCAACCGCAGGCGGCATCATATAGAAATACATAGAAACCAGTGGTGTCACTGCGGTCGACCCTAAGGGCCGGCGGCGTTCGTAGATACGGCCTGCGGTTGCGGTCTGTGATCGGTCTCGGAATGGTACCTTTATCTTGGCTACGCTCTCGCATCTTTCGCGGTCCACTTTGATGACTTAAACGAAACTGGGTTCAGCTGTTTTGAAATTCATTCACGTACCACTGTATCTAAGTACCTACACCTTCTTTTTTGCCGTGATTATACAAGGCTATCTCGATATTCTTGAAATAACTACAGCGGGTTTTCTTGTTCATTTGATAAATAAATTGGAGCGTGAACCTGGCTATTTTACAGAATACGTATCTGGCTTATTGAAATTGCTATTCTTTGCGCGGTACCTACTGATTGAATTGAGATGATTCGCCACTAGTAGTTAGGGTCACTTTAATTATATATAGGTACCTACATAGTAGGCAGGTAAAAGTCATAAGCGTGACAGAGGGATACAACTACGCATATGTGGATATTGCCTTATCGATTTCACCAGCGCGAGGCTGGCTCGTATAAAACGGATGTCCTCTAATTCTGGCTTGCCTTGATTAGCTAATCCGAAGGAAACAACCTAGGCTTAACGTATCTAGGTAGGCACTAGGCACATCACTGCAGGAGTCGATTTATTGGTAATCGAACACTCATTTTTTGATGGGTTTGTGGTAAGTGATAACGTTACTCACTGAGGGATTGGATCCGTCACTTGGGCGTGACATCCCACATTCTGTCGCTTCCGTAAACAAGTGCAGCAAGATCACATAAAAGGGTAACCTGCCTATTGCAAGAGTGAAGTACTAATATAGTTTCAAGTTCTATAGTTAGGTAGGAAACAGTTTTTTTTTTCGTGCGGAAATCCCTTCGGATACCCCCCCCGCCGGCCAGCGGGGCCAGTTATGTCGGGCTTGAACCGACTAAAACCGCACGCCGTCTCGGGTCTACAGACGCCAGGGTGTAAGGTTGCCCATAGAGCTTATCCCTCGCACCCCAACTGACCCTGGGCCATCTCCGGTTTCGAGATGGCCCCCTCGGGTTTGGGAACCACGGTGTCCCCATCTTGCCCCGGTTTGGGGGAGGGGCGCTAGTCGCCCCACCGTCCCGGCCTGCTTCTAATGGGTTGACAGGTGGTCTTACCTGCCACCCCCGGCGGCCTTGCCTGCGCTCATGGCGGACGGAGGTCGTTAAGCGACCTCCGGCGCCTGAGTAGCCTGCGACGCGCGGCGAGCAATTTGCTGGCCCGGCGGGCCGGGAGAGTTCTAAATCTCCGCCATCTCCTTCGCGAGCATTACATGCTCGCAGAAGGAGGTGGCGGCGGCCCACGCGCTCGCGCTCCGCACCATTGCCGCAATCATGCTGCCGAGCGAGAGGACTCCCACCCCGATGGCTGCCACGAGGTCACGCTTCGGCGCATGCAGTCAGCGTGTGCAGCCCTGAGTCCTCGCTCGCGTCACAGTGCTGACACTCAGGCGTTGGCTCCTTCCTGATCCGATGCAGGTGGTCCCCGAAGCAACCCTTCCCGGAGATCACCTGCGTCAGTCGGTACGAGAGGCTTCCGTGTCGCCTCTCTAGCCAATCCTCCATGATGGGCCTTACCGCCGCTGTTGCGGCGTGCCCTGCGCTTGGTCGCCCAACTCGTTCCTTCCACTCCACAACGATGGCCTGGCGGAGCTGGGACTGCACGGCCTCGATTTCTCGATGCTCGGGGTTCCGTCCCTGCTCCCGCGCCTCCTTACGCCACTGGTACAGTTGCAAAAGGGCTCTCGCCTCCAGGTCCCATGGCGGAGTTCCGACAAGGAGACTCGCCGCCTCGAAGGAGATCGTGCGGTACCCGCGGATGACCATGATGGCCATCACTCGCTGCGGAGCGCGCAGCATCCGCACACTTTCAGCCTTCAGGGCCTCCGCCCATATTGGGCACCCATACCCCAGGTAGCATTTATACGTCATTATGTCGTCCGTTTACGGTACTGCTCGACGTAAGAGACGTCATTTCTTGACGTCGGGGGGTCCCAGCAGATGACGTCAATTTGTCACAGCCTCAAGACGACAATTTACAGACGTTACAGAGACGTCGTATACTGAATTCATAGGGACGTTACTAGGCCGTACATATTAGGGCAGCCCCTGACGTTGGAGTGACGTCATATACTGAATTCATAGGGACGTTACTTGACCGTACATATTAAGGCAGCCACTGACGTTGGAGTGACGTCATATACTGGATTCATAGGGACGTTACTGGGCCGTACATATTAGGGCAGTCACTGACGTTGGAGTGACGTCATATACTAAATTCATAGGGACGTTACTGGGCCGTACATATTAGGGCAGCCACTGACGTTAGAGTGACGTCATATTCTGAATTCATAGACGTTACTGGGCCGTACAGTCAACCAATTTGATTCCTAGGTACCATAGAATCCTGTTATAGTAAAGTGGCGTACGTCGCTACGATGTACATACGTCACTACTATGACAGGGTTCTATGATGGCCTAGGAATCAAATTGGTTGACTGTACACGTCAGGACCTACGGGGGATGCATTATGCTGCCGTGCTTACGATACGATTGTTTCTATCGCTAAAAAAATATAATTAGATTATTTTTTATAGTTTTTATTTTTTCAAGACTTAAAATAACATTGTTATCTCTAAATATCGGACTTATTATACTAAACTAAAAAAAACACGACCGTAGAGGTTTGCCCGGTCTGTTGTGTGGTACGCGTCCATGACGAGTGTGCTGTGTTATGCGTTACGTTTTAATTAAGACTTAGAGCGCTTTCACATATATATAGGCGTTTTTGTCGCGCGACTGTAGGCGCTTCTAAGTCGCGCAGCTGCAGCGCGACAGCCGCGCGACAGAAGCGTGACTGCAGCGCTCCGAACTAGCAGTGGCAGATACGGTGAAGCGCGGCTGTCGCGTGACTTAGCCGCGCTGCAGCCGCTGTAAGGCCGTGGCCGCACTGGTAAGGCGATTAGCAACGCGACGGTGATTTCAACATCAAGTCGCCCAAGTTGTTCTGAAATCGCCGTCGCGTCGCTAATCGCCTTACCAGTGTGGCCACGGCCTTATGCAAAGGGATTCGTTGTGCAGCGCTTCAGTCGCGCGACAAAAACGCCTATATGTGAACGTAAATCAAGAACAAACATGCAACTAATATGTACTCGTGATACAACTTAGTGAATAAACGGGGGGGCAGTATCCGTAATAAACAATCAGTGGTTTAAGGTACCGACATTCACGACCACCTTTGCTTGATACGCCTCTGATTACACCTGTATATTATTCATTCAGAAAAGAAAGTTTCATATCTACTTACATTTAAACAATAATTATAAAAAAATCTAACAATCATAATCATGAAGCATTGGAATGCTTAATGTATAGCCGTTATTGTGGACAACCACACATTTGGTTAAAATGTCATTAACAGGTATCAATTTAAAATGTGAATAATTTTTTACTGCCATCACATCAATAGCTACTGAATTAAAAGGGTACTCAAAGAACGGCTGATAGTTTACAAACTCCTTTCCATAAATGAATAAAGTATGAGTTTTAAGGATGTTGTGTATCTTAAATACCTTCCTATCCTTAGTAAGACAATAACAATCAGCTTCACGAGATTCTGCTACATATAACGTATATTTTTTATATGTTAGTTTTTTATAGCATTCATATACATTTTCCTCAGGTAGTGGTCCAGAATAAAACTGGTCAGAAACAGTTATTTGCGATAAGGAGCTGTATAATTTTGAACATTCCATTTCTTTCAGTCTTCTTACAATTTGTTGTAATGGCTTATTAGGCGATCGTACTAATTTCTTAACACTCTTTAAATGATTTTCAAATGGGAATGCTGAATATTCATCAAGTGTACCAAAGATGCGTACATCATCGCATATATGACATAACATGTGAACATTATATACCAAAAAATGTAATCCATAAACTGATTTTGAATGATTTATAAAAATCAGAAGTAATTCCTGTGCCAAATCTATACCAAGTTCTCTGATATGTTTGTTTGAACATAAAATCGTAATAGCTGAATGAAAAAGTAGAAAGTTTTCGTAAAGTGAACGTGGCAAGATATCTTTTAACACAAATGGACCTACATATAATAAAAACATTCGATATTCAGTTGCTTTCCATCGAGCTAATTCTGATAAACTCCGCGGTTTTCTATTAAATTCAACTGGTATAAATTTAGAACAATGGATTAGTTTTTCAGATATCATTTTAATGAAGTGACTTTGTATACGAACATTTAAATCGCCACTAATCCACACATTTAACAGCTTACGCATTACCCCCAAACAAACATTATGCATATATTCAGTAGGAAATAAAGATATCAAATCTATGGGGAGCCGTAAAAGTGGTGACTCTCCAACATGATGGTCCTCATCAAACTGCGAACGAAATGATTCATTGGTCCTCATGGGTGCTGAGACACTTTCATAGATCACGCGGCCGCGGTATTCGCCTGCTTCAATACACTTGTCGCAAGCTGAATAGCCACCATGTTGTTTAGTACACTTGATAAATGCTCGCGCTGGAGCGTCACAAATAAAGCTATGGATTTTAACACTGTAATGAATATTTTCAAGATCGAAACCATTTCTAAGTAATTCTTCTAATTCGTCGACAAATTGCTTTAGAAATACATCTAATGGTGAAGGTTTAGCTCGACCACAGAAAAGAGCGACAACAAATGGTCTAGCATTAGGGTTATTTTTTAGCAATCCTAATATGGGCCACAATTGTGTATTGGTACTTTTGAATATGGGAAGTCCATCAATGTTAAAAGAAACTTTAATTTCTCTATTCCCAACATTATTATCAGTATCGTCAAATAGTTTTATTTGTTTTTGAATTTGTGAAAGAAGACCTAAATATACTAATTCTCCAGTATCTAACTTAGTAATCTCTAGTTGTAAAGGGGTTGTCAACAATGTTCTACTGTCTTTTGGTAATCCAGGGCATAAAGGAGACACAATTTTAAGAAGACTATTTAAAGCATTATGTGGTATTTGATACTGAGTGGCCCATTGTTTTAACTCTGTTTTTAAATCATCATCTTTTATAGACTTATCAGAATCTGAATCAGATAGTGAATGCACATCATCAAACATAGTAATATGATTGTCATCAGAAATGTCATGTTGCATCAATAGATTGGAATTATTACTAGAACCTTGTGATACAATTTCAGATTGAGAATTATTATTTAAAGTACATGGCAAATGAACTAAGGAAGAGCATGTACTAACAGCTGTAGTACTTTCTTGTAAATTTGAAATTACACTCAACTCTGCTTCCTTTGCTCTTCTTAATAATTGACGTTTGCCAACTATAGCCTTTTTTGAGTATTTAATTTTTTCTGCCATGTTTAGTTTTGTATATTACTCTTCTTCAATCTTTCAGGGGCATGCTTCAACCAATTTTTTATGGAATCTTCTACTTCTTTAGCTGTAGACCCAGATGTTGTGGTGACAACTCCTTCTATAAAGATATAATACATTTATTAATGTTATAACTACGCAAAATCTCCATCTCCAGCATATGTCCCACTGCTGGATACTATAATCGATAGATGATAGAATAGAACAGTCGACGTCGACCGATAGTTTCTACTAGACCAATCGATAAGTGTATCCGTCGATTACCCAAAGCTACCACACTAATCGATTGTCATCTATCAATGCCGATCGATGACATCGATCGATGATCGATCGATTAGTGTGGTAGCACCCTCAGAGTTAGCCAGCCGCTCACAGCTCGCCTACTGGGGACACGGCCTTACACTTAAGTGTTATGTTAAACTTACCCACGATACACTCTCGCAGGCGCAGTTGGCAGAAAGGTTTTTTGTTGGATCTTTTCCCATAGAAGTTATACTGTTCAGCTAGCTGGTCAGTGAAACAAAATTTCATTATCCGAGACACTTTGCTGGAAATATCTCTGCCTCCAAAAGTTCTCATGTATGAAACCTGTAACAAACAAAACAATGTATATTTGTCTAGCAAATAAATTGACGATCAGACCTAACTTATTACATCTTTGCACCACCTGCTTCAAGCTGTTCCTTCCATCTTTCTTATGTAAGTTGCCTGGAATAGATAGCTCTGAAGCTACATGGCCGCCTATTGGTGCAAATTTTCAATATTTATCTTTTTTCTGTAATGCTTATTATGTGGTGTTCTCACTCAGAACTCAATAAAGAGTCAGTCAGTCAGAAGAAATCAATACAGAGTCATTGTATTGTAACTTACCAAATTATCATAATTTTCTTTTTTCTCTAGTAATGATTCAATTGTATATAGTTCATCAGCATTTTTAATTGGGAATTTGAATTCCGGTTTTAGAGTACCTTTCAATGTGCCTGTATGCTTTAAAAGGCTTATTATTTGATCATTTTGGGTTTTTATACAGGACAATAATGACAGCACTTTTGCTTGGTAACCTAAAAAATAATAAACACATCCAAACTGCTGAATCCATTTTGATGAATTTTGGTATACCTAGGAGTAGATGTGACCCTGGAGAAGGACATAGACTTATCTCGAAAAATTGCATACTTAGTTACAGCGGGATAGCTATATAACCAAAATCTAGGCAAAAGAAGTCGCGTTCAACTGCTATATAGTTTTTAATAAGGTAGAAAAGGATAAATTAACCTGTCTCCTACTGTCCCGACGGTAATTACGGATTAATTAACGGATTAATGCGTACATACGGCATTAATGATTAATACATTATAACATAAATATGGAGAGAGTACTAACACTCCCAATAGTCGAATGAAAAGTACCAATAATAAGTTTCTGTCAAAAGTGAAAAAAATTTTTGGTACAAGCTTTTATTGCTGACTGTACTTTTCTGTATACCATCGTCAACTACTACATTAAGACGATTCTAACGAGCCCAAACACGACGGGTTTATCCTTTTTAACTAAGGAGTTTCTACGGCCACCTTCCGTCTCCATCATCAGACCAGGTTTATGGTACCATAGTATTGCATTGTCATCTGATTTATATGTACATGCATGCAAAATTTTAGCTCAATCGGAAACCGGGAAGTGGATCAAATTTAACTTGCAAGATGTTATTACAGACAACGGGACAGGTGAAACTAAATAAAAGCTTGTAAAAAGAAAAACTGCTGAACTGACTAAAAAGTAAAAAATATAGCCTATGACACTCGGGATAACGTAAGGACTAACGATACCTCTCACGCTTTAATCGGTAAAGGCGTTCAGAAATTCCAGGGGTACAAAGAAACTCACATAACCACATGAACCCTGAAAACAATACACTCCTTTTTTCTGCAGTCGTGTAAAAAGTAATACATCATACTATATTACCTACCTGTTAATCCTTGAACACGCGATGGCGTTGCTGGCACGTCGCTGGCGAGATTCGACGGTTGTTCATATCGGCACCGATCTAGCCGTGCAACCGGAGTTAGCCGCCCTTCGCCGTCTTCTGCTAAATCTGACAACATAAAAAATATAAACAATGCCGAACTTTTCCAGTACCTGCCTATTAAAGATGAATCCAATCATTACGTCATTTCTGAAAATCATCCTAGCTGTTTACACTATAGCAGGTGGCAGGAATGAACACCACACACATACATACATACATGATGGTGAAAATACAACCGGATATAAATATATAAACATGGATATCTTAACCTGCACTAAACTGTTTGACAAGACAGGAAGCCCGTCGAGTACATTCAGTAATGAGAGGGTCTGTTGGCAAAAGACATTAAGTTAATATGTATTATATCAGTTTCGAATAAACATCCTCTAAATACCGCACTATATTTATAGCACTGCGCTATATGTTATAGCAAAGTCTGTGACGGGCTTAACCCCAGGTTATCATTTATCATTCTTTTGTACTGTGGACTGTGCAAGTCGGCCTTAGTAATACATTATAATTACAGGGTTTCACAAAAATGACTAGTCACATTTCAGCAGTTAATCAAGTATGTCAGCCAAACTGAACAAGCTATTTTTTTATGTCGAAGGTTAGATCACCTTCTTAAATGTGATGCATTTTTATGAAACCCTACCCAAACTTAATCTTTAACCATAGGTAAGAATAATATTCTATTATGTATTCATTATAATTTACTCACTTTCTGGTGTTGAAGTAGTTTCTTGGGTAATGTTTGGCTGACCTTGACAGGTATCTGCACAGAACATAACATATTGAGATTATTTTGGAATTTTATACCGTTTACCTTTACAATTAATTACATGTAAAAAAAACTAGTTAAAATATATTTATTCACACTGATTTTTAGGGGTCCATAATATATCACAAAAGGAAAAAAACTTCCATTCGAGAAACTTTTTAGTTGTGTCATTTTTCATAACTACCATTGACTATAAAACTCACCTGTGCCGTTGCCAGCTTCTAAGCATACATTGACAGCAGCTTGAACTGGTAGTAATTTGTTAAAGGTCTTTTTCTTTAATGGTGGTGGCCTAATGTGATTGTCGTTATCGTCATCACTGCTAGAAACATATCTTTTTTGCCTTCTCCGTTTGAGACTTGGTTCTTCTGCATCAGTCTGTAGGTCAGAGGTATCCTCAACCAGTTTCAGTTTTTTTTTGGCTTTCTCTATATCATCTTCACATGCAAATGAAATAGAAAAATACACACAACATGCAAAAATAATAAATGAATACAACATAATGCATCCCTCAGTCAATTAAAACAAAGTTATTAGTAATTAGGGAGGATGGAGTTGCATTAGTAGGAACAACTGAAATTGTATGGTCAACCAATTTGATTAGTAGGACACTTTGAACCTGATCACAATGAATGTTGTAATGTGATGACATGCCTGAGCTAGTGCTAAGTTATTGTAAAATTTATAGTGAAAAGGTTCAAAATGCATACCTATAAAAGTACATATTTTATCTTGGAAAAACTGAACTCCAGTCACAGAAAACTTTCACCATCATCAGTAAGCTCTCGATAAATCAGGTATAATATTGCATCCAAATACCAGTCAGGAAATTAACCTTAGTTTCGTTATACCATATTCCAGATAACAATAGAAAAATCGTACATTTATCGTCATGCGAAATCAAGGAAAAATATTTTGGTACGTAAAAATATTTGTAATGTTATGTTTGAAACGTAATTCATAATCGAAATAAGTAAAACAAGAGGAATGTTTCTGTTTAATATCGTAGATAAACGAAGAAACGTAGACAAATTTGTCCGTTAAAAGTCTAATGTTATCTGGAAAAGGGCACATGTGTATCCACAGCCAAATCCAAGTGGTTCGTAAAATATATTAAAATATGCTTACCAGTCTCACAAAAAACTCTTTGAACGCTGTATAATTTCCATTTTTCATCTGGTGTCGCAGCATCAGTCAAAATCTTTTCAAACGCTTTAGTCCCTTTAACGGGAGGCCAAAAGACTTCACATCGCCTTGGCGTAAACCACTGGTTGTTAATTATCGATACTGTCCCACCGTCTTTTTCAGTAAATTGTATCACTGAGTACATTATTAGGTTGTTTGATCTTGATGAAATTTATTTTATTTCTCTTAGGTCTTGAAACGCACAAGAGCAAGAGCACATAACGGACCACGCGAAGCGAGGGGCAAGCCAACGCCAACGAAAAGGGAGGGAAAATCAAAATGTCAGAATTTCGTTCCGTTCCAACTTTCGATATTTTTAAAAATCACATTTCAAGCTTGTTTTGCTGTTATTAATCAAAAAAACCTGTAATAAATGACTTTATATCAACTTTTAAGTTACCTAAAAAGATGAAAATGTTTTTTTTACTTTATAAATATTTTAGAACACAAAGAATGACAAATTGATATCAAGAAACGAAACGCGTTATTTTTTACGTCGGACGAAACGCGTTATTTTTTAACGACTATGAAACTGTTCAAACTTCGAATTTCTTTGCATATTAAGGTACCGGCTGTACAAAACCTTGTTATAATGGATTAGTAATATTTGCCCTGAGTATTCGCTATATGATGGTGGTACTTCCTCATGGAATTATACTTATATCGTTCTTTAGCTTTTCGGGACCAGAGGTGCTAACGGGAACTGCAAAACAAAGTTTGTTTGCGTTTCCCGCGGTACCTGCGACCTCGCAGGTACTTTGTCAGGAGCGAATAGACAGCATAGGTATTCTTGTGACTAAGTCACAAGAATATGCTGAGAGAAAGATATATAGGTATCTCTTATACAGGGTTACAGGAGAAGTCGACCTAGATCCGTTAAGGGCGTGTAGTACACATCATTTCTGAATGATTTCACTATGGAACCCCCCATCCTAAACTTAACCGTTTTCGAGATATTCGAGTTTTATTTTTTTTTTATGAAAATGACCAATTTTTCGGCTATTGAATTGAATATTTTGATTTTTTTTTGGCTCTTAAGATTATTTTTTTGGTTTTTTACATGAATAATGAGATGCTTAATGACCTCAATGACTAAAATTGCACGTAAGTTAACTAAATAGGTAATCGTAGACGATCGAAACTTAAGAAAATAAGTACAAATTATAAAAAAATATTTTTCTTTTCTGGATATCTCAAAAAATTATTACGGCACTTGCTCTGCAAATGTGCTTAAAAACATCTACATTTTATCAGCTATCCAACGAGGTATAACACTCTAGGGTATTTTTAACCTCAAAGGTGAAAATTAGTTTCTAAGGCTACATGGCAGTCAGAATAAATAGCGCTTATTTAATCTAATTAATTTGACTTAAGTTCAGCATCATTATTTCAGCCATATAAGAGAGAAAACTTCGTTTGCGTTTCCCGGTATTAGCACCTCAGATGGTGACCTAAAATAGACGTCAGTGAAACGTCAATTTTGTGACTAGAATGGTGCGTCCGGATAGTGACTCCAAAAAGACGTCAGTAAAACGTCCACTTTGTGACGAAAATGGTACGTCTGGATAGTGACTCTAAAAAGACGTCAGCAAAACGTCCACTTCGCGACGACAATGGTACTTCCTGGTAGTGACCCCAAATAGACGTCAGTAAAACGTCCATTTTGCCACGAAAGTGGTACGTCCGGAAGTGACCCCAAAAAGACGTCAGCAAAACGTCGACTTTGCGACGAAAATGGTACGTGCGGATAATGACCCCAAATAGACGTCCGTAAAACGTCAATTTTGTGACGAATATGGTACGTCCAGACACTGGCCTTAAATTGACGTGAATACGACGTCCTGTTTATGACCTGACCCTAAACTGACGTCACCATAACGTCCGCTCTCGACGAATAATGACCGACCTTATTATGACCTATGAATGACGTCCCTTATGCGTCGCTGACGTCAGTTTGCTACCTGGGACAGGGCCATGGACCGCACGATCCCCGCGTAGAAACTCCTGCAGGAGTCATCGGGCCCCCTCATGTTGGGCAACAGCCGCGCCAGAGCGAGAGCCTTCAATTTGGGGGCCAGACTTCGGATGTGCTCTCCGAAGTCCCATCGGCCGTCGAGCACGAGCCCCAAATATTTCATTCGGGGCTTGATGCCGATGCGATTAGTTAGGTAGGTACCTATAGGTACTATTAACATTTGACTTTTTTTCACAAAAGATAAACATGTTTAAACGTCCCAGCACCGCTGTATTGGTAGCGAAACTTGACATCATAATATTCTACATTAAAGATAGGTAGGTCTAGGTACATACTGTGTCGGACCCGTTTGAAGAGGCAAATTTAGAATCTAGTACCTACCTAATATAGGTAGCCGATGATTAAACATTCATTAAAATTAGTTCTATTTTAATCATCGAACTGCAAGTTACAACACTGAACTCTAAAGGTGTGGTTACAAGTTAGTAGGTAGGTAGTTTTGAACTGTAAACTAGAGCATCGTGTAATCATTATTGTTATTGTTATAAACATTGCCTACTTAATTTTGAAAAAACTCCTTTGTTATTTTAAATAAAGAAATTATAAACCGATGACCTTTTGTTTGCATTACTTGCCCATAGATGAAAAAGACAAGTGTCTATTTTTAGTACAGAAAGACAACAAAGGTTGTCTACGGTCGTTTAATGACAAGTCAATGTCAAATTTGTATTTATAATCGATTCGGTTTGTTACAACACAGAGGTTAACTTTGTTCATAAATGTTTATTAGCAGCACTTACCTAAGTTGAAGAGCGAACAGTCTCCCTATGTCCACAGATTAGATAATAGTTACTATGTGTCTTAGGTACCTACTTTATGTAATTACACGATAATACCTCGACTCAGGCGCCGGAGGTCGCTTAACGACCTCCGTCCTCCATGAGCGCAGGCCTGGGGGTGGCAGGTGAGGCCACCTGTCACCCCAGCAGAAGCAGGCCGGGACGGTGGGGCGACTAGCGCCCCTCCCCCAAACCGGGGCAAGACGGGGACACCGTGGTTCCCAAACCCGAGGGGGCCATCTCGAAACCGGAGATGGCCCAGGGTCAGTCGGGGTGCGAGGCATATGCTCTATGGGGAACCTTACACCCCGGCGTCTGTAGACCCGAGACGGCGTGCGGTTTTAGTCGGTTCAAGCCCGACATAACCGCCCCCGCTGGCACGCGGGGGGGGGTATCCGAAGGGATTTCCGCACGATAAAAAAAAAAAAAAAAAAGGTCTGTGCTTATAGGGAGATAAGTACTAATTGTCATGAAAGAAATACAAGACCTCAAATGGACGTAGTCATAGCGGGCGTATTACCAGACTTTAAACCCCCTTTCCCCTCAGAAATTCAACGTTGCTTTTTTTATGTTTAGGACACGTCAATTTGACTTCACCTCGCCTGATGGTAAACTGAAGGTAAAGTCTCAGGAAAGAGGGTCACCATTACATACACGTACCATGTTAATTACACCTACCGAAATTGGATTACTATGGAGGGTTTTTCGCAATCGTGTACGGTGGTGCCCACCCGGTCGAATTTTGTGACAAATTTGTGTCATCAAATTTCTACCACCAGTGAGTTATTAGGTTTAAGGGAATTAAACACAGTTCGTTACAGGTTCTTGTGTTTCTGTCTATTCCCCAAAGTAAAGCTTGCGCAAACGCTCAATCATTAGGTGAACCGGCTTGCAAGTGAGGTTAGCAGACCTTGGTTGGCTCCCATACATCTAAATAAGTTGTTCATATTATTAAACATAAAAATTTAAATGAAGGGAATATAAAGCGGATTTAAAGTAAACATTAAACCCTCATTGTACGTATACGTAAATTAAACTGTTGATTGCGAACTCAGACACGTAGATTTCCCTGTTTATAGGCCTTGCAATAGACGGGTATATAACATACGGACTGTACCTTGGAGCTTAACCCTTAATAACCTAGAGTTTCAATTTTGATACCAATCTTTTAAACCGAATGTTCACATTACTATTAGTTTTTTTTATAGGTTGGCTGTACGTATTTTACTGTTGTTTAATATTCTTTCCAACGAAATTTAAAAAAAAAACAAATGTCCTTATTGTTTTATTTTATCTATGACATATTACTTGCGCGGCAAAGTGAACAAGTAAACACATTTTACTAAAAGTTTTGTTGAATACAAATTTGATATATTTTCTTTTTCTGAAGAATATAAATACTTTTGAGGTAAGTGAATATATTATTTTCGCTATGATATAATTATTTTTTGCGAGTGCATGTTTTACTTGAAGAAACTAGTGCTATTTTTGTGAGTATCAATTTTGATACTTCAGGCATTCCGCCCTACATAAAACCTACCTACTAATTCTTTAGCTATAAAAACTTTTTGAACTTCCGATTCATCATTTTTCTGCATAGCTTGGTGTTGGATTACTTTTATTTTTATTTTATTATAGAAATTTATCAAAAATGCGACCAGAAGAGATTGAGAGCATATTGAAGCGGTTAGAAAATGGTGAAATTTCGGAAGACGATTCCACCGACAATGAAGATGACATAGACTATTATTCGAGCCAAAGAGATCGTCTGATGGAGCTAGAAGATGAAGAGGATGATGTAGGTAATTTTCCCACTGACCCAAACTTGGATGCAGATCCACCTGCAGCAAACGTAGATACCGACATGCAACATAATTTAGAGACTGTTGAACGAAGCCCAACTCCTACAACCAGCAGCCAGAACAACCTGCAATTTGCACCTTTCAACTCTAGAAACTTAGTGTGGAGAGTAAAGAATATGGACATAGTCCAAAATGCTTTCCAGTTTGCTGGAAACACTGAGTATTCACCAGAAATTATGAACTTAGACACTCCTTTTCAGTTTTTTTCTTATTTTTTCGGTGAAGAAATTTTGAGATTTCTAGTGGACGAGTCAAATAAACCTTACCAATAAACCAATATGCCTTCCAAAAGAATCCTAACTTTACAGAACCTGTAACTGTCTTAGAATTACGTAAATTTATTGGAATTCTTATTTTTACTAGTGTATATCATTATCCTAGTGTCAGGTCATACTGGTCAAACATTACAAAGTTTGAACCCATAGCACAAACAATGAATCGCAACAGATTTGATAAAATTCGACAAATTTTTCACATGAATGACGACTCTAAACATTTGCCCATTGATCATCCCCAGCACGACCGACTGCATAAAGTAAGACCAGTGATAGACTATTTGAACAAGAAATTTATTACTGTACCATTTGAGCATCGTCTATCACTAGACGAGCAAATGTGTTCAACTAAAATTAAACATTTTATGAAACAATACTTACCCAACAAGCCCCATAAGTGGGGATTCAAATTATACGTTTTATGCTCTCTGTCTGGGTATGCCTACAGTTTTGAGATTTACTCAGGAGCTAAGGACATAGACCGTTTACCTGGTGAACCAGACCTCGGAGCTGTATCGAATACAGTTATTCGATTGTTACGACCAGTACCAAGGCACGTCAATCATATAACTTATTTTGACAATTTTTATACGAATATTCCTCTGCTACATTACTTGACCAACGAAGGTATTTATTGTCTTGGAACAGTACAGAGAAACAGGCTTGGAAAGTCGTGCAAGCTGCCGGAGAAACGGGAAATTATGAAGTCTAACGTACCCAGAGGAACATATCACGAAAATGTGGCCTCTCACGAAAGCCACGAATTTTCGGCCACAAGTTGGAAAGACAACAAACAAGTACTATTACTTTCCACGTATGTTGGCGCTGAACCAGCGGATACTATAACCCGCTACGAAAAAAAACTAAAGGCCAATGTTCAAGTATCATGTCCTCGGGTGATAAAAGAATATAATGCACACATGGGCGGCGTTGATTTGATGGATAGCTTCATTGGTCGGTATCGCATCCGCATAAAGTCGAGAAAGTGGACAACGAGGCTCTTCTACCACTTGTTAGACATGACTGTCATCAATGCTTGGGTACTATACAAAAAGGTAAACACAATGAAAGGAAAACTTCAGAAGAATATTATGAAGTTAGCAGATTTTAGAACTGAGCTTGCCGATACTTTATGTAGATATCAAAGTCACTCGAAAAATAAAAGGGGAAGACCCAGTACCAACAGTGGACAAGACACTACAGTACCTTCTAAAAGACCCCGGACAGGTGTACAAGTACTACCCTCTACTGACGTGCGTTGCGATTGTATTGGTCATGAAAAAATATTTATGGATTCTAGAAATAAGTGTAAATTTAATAATTGTAGGAAACTTACCTCCTGGTTCTGTAAAAAGTGTAAAGTGTCGTTATGCGATAATAAAAACAATCAATGTTTCGCATTATTTCATGCATAGGTATATCTGATTTCTTTATGGCGTAATGCCTGAAGTATCAAAATTGATACCTGTTTTTTTTTCTAAATAAATATGTAAAATAAATATTGTGATTTTTTTAGCTATTTTTCCCTTCATCTAGACCCTCAAGCAAACACAGTAATATTAAAAATAAATCACTTTCGTAAATCAGGCTACTAAGGGTTAACACAGTACAAACCATTTCTCGTTTATGATTCACAGTTAAACAAGATCTGGCTCATTCTTCGTTTTAAATTGCCTTTCTGAGTACTCGAGTTTTGTTTGAAACGATCTTCGGGGATCTTCGGGGCGCAAGCCAACCTAGCCTGCTGATTGGGGGACGAGGCTCTGGTGCAGGCATTCCTCTCCGGGTTTGGGGGGGGGGGGGGGTCAGACGGCCGTCTCTATAGTAGCCTATGTGTTATTCCAGACTATAGTCTATGTGCCATATATTTGCATTATTGTAAAACGAATAAATTAGGCATGTAGTTAAAGGTGTAGGTTAAATAGGTGTCACGGGGGATCGGAGTATGTCACGGGCGAAGCCGCGGGGACAGCTAGTTTATAGTCTAGTCTAAGAGAGAGACTGGCTTCGAATCGTCATTTCACATTGTCTTAGGATGGTTCGATTCCCGCTCAGTGCAAATATTTGTATGCATGAATATACATGTCCGTTTGTTTTACAATAATGTATAGAAATTTACCCGATTGGTTGTCATTTATGATTACTGCTCCGCTCTCCTAGGTAGCAGCGTGATGATATATAACCTTAACCTTCCCCGATAAATGAGCTATCCAACACAAAAATAAATTTTCTATTCGAATCTGTAGTTCCTGAGATTAGCTTTCATCAATTAGATTCACCCAAACAAAAATCTCTTCAGTTTTATAATATTAGTATACTTAGGTAAAGATTACTTGAGCACTAGTTTTGCTACACGCTACGACGGAGCTTCTATGGTACAAGTTTAGTCTCCTTTTTAGGGTTCCGTTGCCAAATGGCAAAAAACGGAACCCTTATAGATTCGTCATGTCTGTCTGTCTGTCCGTCCATATGTCACAGCCGCTTTTTTCCGAAACTATAAGAACTATGCTGTTGAAACTTGGTAAGTAGATGTATTCTGTGAACCGCATTAAGATTTTCACACAAAAATAGAAAAAAAAACAATAAATTTTGGGGTTTACTTAGAACCTTACTTAGAACTGCAACTTAATTTTTTTTTTTCATCAAGCCCATAGTCTTCAAAAATGATATTGAGGTTTCTAATATCACTTTTTGTTAAACTGAATAGTATGCGAAAAAAATATATGTCAAAGTCAAAGTCAAAGTCAAAAATCATTTATTCTGTATAGACCATTAATACGGCACTTACAAAACGTCAAAAAAATAAAATAAACGAATGTTTGGCAAATGGACCACCGGTTCGAAACGCGGCCCTGTCCTGAGAAGACTCCGGCAAGAAACTCAGCGGGTGTGATGTACATTACCATGTAAACTTCCACCGAAAATTGGTTTGAACGAGACCTAGTAAGTAGTTTTTTTTAATACGTCATAAATCGTAAACCGCAATTTAGCTTCCATTCAATCAACTCAAATATGAAAATTTTATTTGCTGCTACGGAACCCTTCATGGGCGAGTCCGACTCGCATTTGGCCGGATTTTTTTACGTGTGAAACCTCCACGGGCTTCACCCCACCGGTGCCAGCGATGAAGTGAGTACATCAGAACTGGCTAAAACCACACGGTGTCCTTCCTAAGCGCCCATTGCCTTTCACCCCGGGTACGCCCTTGAAAGGATAACCCCTGGGTTCCCGGTGGACTTCGGCCGCCGCCGCAGCCTCACCTTTGGGGTCGGGTTTGATCCCGCGCCGGTGAATTGGCAGGCGTGTGTGTCCACACACACGACACACCTCCGGCTTGGACTGCTCCTCCGTCTTGGCCTGCTAAGTATAGTTTCCTTTAATATATTTGTGGATAAAGCCACTAGGCTTTATCCACAAATAGATTAGATATTACAAAGGCTACTAAGCCTTTGTAATATCTAAGGTAAATAATATCTTACATATACTAAAAAACTCACGCTAATGAATATTTTATGATAAGCTTATAAATTGTATCACCAATGATACAAAGCCCCACACAACACCAGATAAACGTTATACGAGACTGCAACAATTATTACACAAACTCACGTCTTAGCTTTTTGAGAACGGTTGCTTGCAAATTTAATTTTGTCTAGCTGAGTTATAGCTCGCCTTATTGGACGGGGACTTGGGAGGGCCTGAATTAATAATGGTCTTACGTATGCGAGGGAGGCATTCCCTCTGAGTCAATACTTGTAGGTTATATTGTCAATGTAAAAATAAAGTATGGAGGAAGGAAGTGCACTCATTACGCAGTGGATACTAAAGGCGCGAATTGTAGAATTATACAGAAACGATTCAGCAAATATTAGGTATGGTCTACAGAGCATGATTGCGGCAATGGTGCGGAGCGCGGGTGCGTGGGCCGCCGCCACCTCCTTCTGCGAGCATGTAATCCTCGCGAAGGAGATGGCGGAGCCCGCCCGGGAGAGATTTAGAACTCTCCCAGGTCGCCGAGCCCGCAACATGCTCGCCGCGCGTCGCAGGTGACTCAGGCGCCGGAGGTCGCTTAACGACCTCCGTCCTCCATGAGCACAGGCCTGGGGGTGGCAGGTGAGGGCGCCTGTCACCCCAGCAGACGCAGGCCGGGACGGTGGGGCGACTAGCGCCCCTCCCCCAAACCGGAGCAAGATGGGGACACCGTGGTTCCCAAACTCGAGGGGGCCATCTCGAAACCGGAGATGGCCCAGGGTCAGTCGGGGTGCGAGAGATATGCTCTATGGGCAACCTTACACCCTGCGTTTGAAGACCCGAGACGGCGTGCGGTTTTAGTCGGTTCAAGCTCGACATAACTGGCCCCGCTGGCCGGCGGGGGGTATTTGAAAGGACTTCCGCACGAAAAAAAAGGTGTGGTCTACAGGTAAGGCGCGGACGCGATTAAAATTATGTAGAAGAGGCGAGGTATGATGCGCGCCTTTCAGAGCGGAAACTCGGCTCGCCAGCTACTCTAAGCTTACGATGCAACCGGGATTTGCGTTCGAATGAAAGGGAAGATACAAATGAAAAGAAAATATCTATTTTTGCGTAAATAAACAAGGAATTACCGAAATAAATTGAATCATGAAAATTTTTGTGCTTTTGTGTATATTTCTAAATGTTACCGTCCTAAAAACTTGAAACATCCAGACCGATATACAACTTGTAGGGACCTATTTTTTTCGTGTAGAAATCCCCTCGGATACCCACTCGTCAGCCAGCGGGAGTGGTTATGTCGGGCTTGAACCGACTAAAACCGCACGCCGTCTCGGGTCTTCAGACGCCGAAGGGATTTCCGCATGAAAAAAAAAAAAAAACAGGTAAGTACATAGATATTCATGCGTGACGTATCCCTGACGTAGCAATCGAACGGTTTGCTTATAAATTCTGTATTAAAACTTTAACCAAATGAAAAGATAATAATTGATTAGTGACAAAACAAACAGAGACATTATATGTAATGACACCTTTACGAAGCAGAGTATGCGACCTCTATTAATATTTCCATACTATACGGCAAACTTTCCTCTACTTCCCTTTGCCCTAGTTTTGGGTATTTTTCGTACAAAAAGAAGGGAAAAGTGCCCGGTTGACAACAATTATAGGCTATGGTTGTACTAGTAGTATACTACTAAATATACTAAAGCCATACTTATAAGTATGGCTGTTACTAGTATTCTCGTTAACTATGTTAAATAACTTGTGTAAGAAGTGAGTTCACGTCGAGGGATTAGGTATTAAATGGGATTTGAACCTGTTACCTCACAATCGGAAGTACAACGCTTTAGCGTGATTAAGGAAAAAGAAACTGAAATAAAATATAATTTTTTTTTTTCGTGCGGAAATCCCTTCGGCGTCTGAAGACCCGGGATGGCGTGCGGTTTTAGTCGGTTCAAGCCCGACATAACTGCCCCCGCTGTCCGGTGGGGGGGGGGGGGTGTCCAAAGGGGCGTATAACATAATAATTTTTTAAATTTTTTTCTTTATTAAACTTCTTGCATAAGTACATAGGCGGACTTACCATCTCTACCAGTCAATAAAAGGTGGTGCAGAGAAAGACTCAGTAGGTGCATTATCGAGAGCAACATTTAAAGATGGAATAAATTATTTATATTATAAATAATTTTGTAAAGTAATAAATACATACCTACTCTAAGGTAATACTCTAATAATATGATATACTTAGGTATTTACATATAATATACTTGCATAAATATTATAGCTACGCAATACATATAACTAATCATTCATACCGTATACGTATTTATATACTCGTAATAATAAAATATATTATATGGTATTGTTAATTTGACATTACTATCCCGATGTTTCTGCCAGTTTTTCGAACATTAATTGGCGAACTTTCACTTTGAACAGCTGACGGCTGGTAGCCTTTCTGATTCCAAGAGGTAGTGCATTCCAAAGAAGTACATATTGTACAGGAAAAACCTTACTATTAAAGAAGATTTACTGTTTTGTATAGTTCGAAGCTGTCACTCTGTCCGATTAAACAGTTTTTATTTAATTTTAAATTGAGTTTAATATCTTAAATCACGCTACCTGCTCCTTCGGGGATTCACATACTTATAATGGGTATTGTATGTAAAAGAAAGTGGAAATTCATATTTGGAAGTGGCAACACTACCGATGATTATACCTCGGCGTGTCCATAGTGACCGACGACCGGGTCACCGATGTTTGCCCATCGAGACCGTGCCTTTGACTAAATGGGGACCTTTCAACGTGTGGATATCTTTGACAGTTGACAATCATAGGCGATTGGAGCCATATTTGTTGTAGCTTTACGGGGTTTTTAAATTGATATGTTTGAAGTTAGGTAAATAAACAGGTAAATTACAAGTTTGACCTTTAGGTTAATATAGAGATATTTATTAACTTATTTTTTGAAATCCTTACTGCGACAGCGAATTTGTTTACTGGTTTACTTAAAATGCCAAATTTTATGCAGATCCGTTAAGCCGTTTTTGCGTGGAAGAGCAACAAACATACATACATACTCACAAACTTTCGTGTTTATAATATTAGTAGGATAATAGATATAGAGATATAGATAGACGAAATAGTAAAAGTCCTTCCAAAAGATAAAAATGCATCGGAGCTCGAATCACGCCTCTAGTTCCATAAAAAATTCATGATAGGCTCGCAGACTGGTAGAGTAGGTCTAGGTAATATTCAGAGACAAACAGATAAAGAAATAACAAAATCTTTTCTTCAAGCAGACGAAAACAACACCTATAAGGTGTACGCAATGAACCTAGAAATGCAAAACGAATGGTTGACCCTAGGTGAATTTTGTATTCCCATAGCCTTAAAATGGCGTACCATAATATACGACTGGTCACCGGCCTTACCTAAATTTTACCTAAATGCATTCCAGTTGACCCTCCCCGACCAAAGCAATCTGGTCAGATGGGGAAAAGCCACAGATAAAACATGTAACTCATGTGGTGAAGCAACTGGTACGGCTAGGCACCTACTAGTGGGTTGTAAGACGCTATTAGACCGGGGTCATTACTCGCGCCGTCATGATAAGGTATTAGAAATGCTGTAAGTTTGGCGGTAGCTAGAGCGAAAAAAGGATTAACCACAAACCAAAGAAATGACATTGCGTTTGTAAAGGAAGGCTGCTCAAAGAAATCACCTCAAAAGCCATATTCAATTTTGATAGCTGCGGTTGACTGGACAATACTCGTAGACACGTATGAGAAGCACTATATGATATCGGAGGATGTCTGTGCTTCATCATCCAGACCCGACATATTCCTTTTTTCACGATCGCATAAGCGTGCAGTGCTTGTAGAACTCACAGTACCGTGGGAAACTAATATACCTAAAGACCACGCTATAAAGACAAGCAAATACTTTGATTTGACTAACGAGTTAACCAAAAACGGCTACGTGGTTAAACTCTATGCCGTAGAAGTAGGAGCAAGGGGAATTCCAGCTAAATCCCTGTACAACTTACTTAAAGACCTCGGATTGCAAAGAGCTTCAGTAAGCTCTTTACTAAATCGTATATCAAAAGCGGCATTGTTAGGATCTTACCAAATTTGGATAGGTAGGGGGGGGGGGGAACACTACTGACGGTGGAGGTGAGCGCTGATGCATCACAAGGTGGCCACCCTAAACCTACATCTGGGTCGCAAGTCCCAGTCGCCGTCATGGTGTTCCTCTCTGTACCACGCTATGGACCCGGCGACCGCACGGTGAATCCATGGAGTGCTGAGAATCGGATCTCAGTAGGATTGTCACTGATCTTATGTAAGTATACCAAATTTCAGCCCAATCGACCAAATTCAAGGTAATGGTTTGCATTGCAAGTTAAATCATAGCTTGTAAAAAAAAACAGGCCGATGCATCACGAAGCTAAAATACTGCCGTGAACCGAACATAAATAGCATTGTCAGTTAAGAGTTTTACGGAATATTCGCGTACCGTAATATCCTGGCCTTACGCGATAGGTTGCACCAACAATACCGTTTTAAGCGAATTCCCGTAAGTCGGGGTTCAATTTTGCATGTAAATATATATAAATTATGTTTAAATGGGACCAAAGTCTGAATAAAATAAGAAAATAGACAACATTTTGAATTATTATGATACAATTTTTTTAAACAACATTTTTCTTTCTACTTTCTCTCGATAGGGAATATGTACAAGCAAGTTGCATATTCTGTAATAAAATACTTATGACGTAGAGTAAGCTGACCTAATCACATATTCACACACATTCCGCAGTTCAACTGTTATAGCATATTATTTAGTACAATAAAGACATTCAACCTAATAAGTTGTCTCTCTCACTAACACTCCAGCAAAGTTGTACTCACAGCAAATTATCAATACAGCATCAGTTAGCAATCTATCAGTTATCAGTCAATGTGTGGGAAACAAAAAAAAAAATTATACTTAAACAGAATTTATTTTTATATAGAAGGTCGCAGACAATGTAACCTGACGACTTCTCCATATCAAGTGGCTCTAACAAATACCAATGTGATAAAAACCGCGTATCTCTTAAGGAAAAACCCAGTTTCCGGCCTGACGAATGTGATTATCCAGACTCAAATCACCAATTACGTTTATAACAACATCAAAAATATCTATCTTTATTTCAGCTGATTACCCCAAGTAAATCTCACCTTCAGTTATAGCATGCCAACCACAAACAATGTAAGATTTAACTGATTTAGCCATTAGTGTTAATTGTGAAAATGGGACTTTAGAAATCTTTCTAAGTGATTTAATTATTGCCTGAATTTGAGTCCTGTAGCATCGTCAACTCGTTTGCGTAAAACGACATAGCGTAATTCGTGGTATTATTGAGCTGAGTGAGACGAAGTCGAGCGAAAGCTCCTCTTACCAGACTTCAGGATTTTCTTTGTCACAGGTCTCCTCCTAAACTACTAATCCAATCGGAACCAAATTTGGCATGATTAAAGAGGTCAATCAGAGGAAGGTTTATGAATATATTTTGAAAAAGTAATGCTACCACAGAGGAATGATCACCGTTAAAAAAAAATCCAGATGGAATTACATAATAACCGCTCGAGACACTGTGACCAAACTTTACACGCTTAGAAAGCATGTCCAGAGTTGTGACTTTCAAAAAGAATTTTCAAAATCGGACTTGCCACGGAGGAATGATCACTGTTCAAAATTTTCAAAATTTGATTCCGCAATAGCGGTCAAATCACGATGTCTCACTCAGCTCAACATTGCAAGTAGCGATTCGCCTTGCAGACCTAGTATAAATATACTGTACTAGGAGAATGAGTTATGGAATAAATAAACACAAGGGTTGGCCATTATCACGTCACAGCTATAAACTTTTGGAAGTCGCTAAGACGTCCTCGGTCTGTGTTGTTGGATTATAGGGCTCGCTCGTCAATGGGAGGTATGTAGTTATGGCAATAAATTCGTTATACAAGCAACTTAGCTTAATTGGAGAGGTTAACTTGAATACCAGATATAATGTTTTTTTTTTTTTTTGACTGTAACTGAGTAGTAGGTAGTCATTGAGAAAAATAAAAAGAGAAAATATCTTGGAAAGTAGTATCTTGTCGATGAACAGGGTGAGTGTTCCTTCGACACAAAGTAAGGATCATCCAACAAGTTGGTCACGCCTGCCACGCCAACGTACTTGCTATTCAGCGCGTGAATTTCACTTTCACGATGCAGGATCGGTAGTTCTATAGTAGTATCGAAGTAGTTCAGCTTGCTGTCGCTAGATGGCGCTGGCTACATGTGGTATCGCCACAATCATAACTAATACCGAGATTACCTAATAGTTGCGATTTCTGAAATACTGATGCCGTTCCCGCGGCCTCAGAAACTTAACCCTTAAATTTTCGTGTTTTAGCGTGCCTAGCTGTCTTGTCAGTTAGTTTACAAAAGAGCTCCGGGCTCGGCTTAGTTCGTCCGGCGGCATCCCGTTGAATGGCGCTGCTCGTCTAGGCCGCGCAGTCCTTACGCGCTAGGTTTTGGCGGGTCGGGTCCCCATTGGTACACTCGCTGTCGTCAGGATGCGGCCAGGTTATGTTGGAGCCGAACCGACTACAACAGCACGTCGTATCAGGGCGTCGAATTAAGGGGTGTAAGGTGGCCCCATAAGGTATTTCCCTAACAGGAACCTAACCATGGACAAAAAAGTGCGCCAATGGTTATTAGTTACTAAATATTGATTCGGATTAAATACATTACGTAATACTTCTTCAAAGTAATAATAAGTGCCGAAATAAGTATTTCGTAATAATATTATGAGTACAGCTTTCGATAACATACGCAAAGAAAGCAACCTAATGAAGAGGCCGATAAGTTATTTACTTTGGATTAGTAGATATAATACGATACGAGTATTATTAAGAAAAATATCCATATGCTTAAGAAATAAAGAACTATGATTATTAGTTTGACGGCCTCTGTGGCGTAGCGGTAGTGCATTCGACTGGTACGACAGGGGGCGCGGGTTCGATTCTAGCTCAGTAAAAATATTTGTATGCATGAATATGTCTATTTGCATTGGTCTGGGTGTTTCTATGTATAATATGTATGTATTTACAAAAAAAAGTATATAAGTATATTCATCCGCATTCTAGAACTCATAACACAAGCTAGGTAAACTATGCTTACTTTGGGTCTAGAAAGCGCTGTGTAGAATGTCGTAGAATATTTTTTTGACGAGACTAAATTGAGACTGAATTTTGAACTTCATTTTATTACGAGAATTGGCCCTCCGGACTTTTTTCAAAGCCTTGTTCGACCTTTATCGGACACTTACAACCTTCGCTTCAAAAATCAATTTCGTCAATGCCCTCCCGTCCACTCTCTCTAGCATGTATCCATCCTTTTATCTTAACCACTCACTTTGTACTCCCTAAAATTAATAATCTGTGGGTATATTACATAACATAAACTCACGCCTATATCCCCGAAGGGGCAGGCAGAGGTGCTAGCACCCACATTTCGCCAGTTTATGTTTAGGTCCCAATGTAATAGGTGGCGAGCCTATTGCCATTAACCGGGCACTTATAAACCTGCGATAAATACACACATAACTTCGAAAAGCATCGAAAAGTCATTGGTGTGTGCAATGGTAAAACCTGGGATCGAACCCGAGACCTCGTCTCAGCAGTCCATTGCCCATACCACTAGGCTACCGCGGATATATTAATACTAAAAAAAGCGACCAAGTGCGAGTCGGACTCGCCCACGAAGGGTTCCGTAGCAGTAAGTAACATTATAATGCTTTTTTTTAAATTTTACATTTGAGTTGATTGAATGAAATGTAAATTGCGTTTAACGATTTATGACTTATTAAAAAACAACTACTTACCAGATCTTGTCCAAACCAATTATCGGTGGAAGTTCACATGGTAATATACATCATATGTTTTTTTAGTTTTATCATTCTCTTATTTTAGAAGTTACAGGGGGGGGGGGGATACTCATTTTATCACTTTGGAAGTATCTCTCGCGCAAACTATTCAGTTTAGAGAAAAATTATTTTGGAAACCTCAATATCATTTTTGAAGACCTATCCATAGATACCTCACACGTATGGGTTAGATGAAAAAAAAAAATGAGTTTCAGTTCTAAGTAAGCCCCCAAAATTTATTGTTTTTTTTTTCTATTTCTGTGTGAAAATCATAATGCGGTTCACAGAATACAAACATCTACTTACCAAGTTTCAACAGCATAGTTCTTATAGTTTCGGAAAAAAGTGGCATACGGACGGACAGACAGACAGACATGACAACCTCCCCTCCCCAACCTCATTTAGCCTTTTTTTTTTTTTTTTTCGTGCGGAAATCCCTTCGGATACCCCCCCGCTGGCCAGCGGGGGTGGTTATGTCGTGTCTCGACTAAAACCGCACGGTGTCCTCCCCAAGTGTCCGTTGCCGGGCACCCCGGGTAAGCCCTCGAAAGGATAACCCCAGGGTTGCCGGCGGACTTTGGCCGCCACCGCGGCCTCGCCTGGTGGGGTCGGGTTTTATCCCGCTTCGGTGAGTTGGCAGGCGTGTGTAGGGCAGACACGACACGCCTCCGCCACGGCCTGCTTCTGTAAGGGCGGCGAGTCGGCCAACTGCCGTCCTCAGGCCCCGATCATGGAGGTCGGTAGTTCCGGGCGTAGATGAGTCTGCGGCGTCCTCGCCGCAGACTGCGAAACTCGGGGGGCAGGATTCTCTCCCGCTCCCTCTCCGCCGTCTCTTTCGCGCGCATTACCTGCTCGCAGAAAGAGGCGGCGGCGTGCCACTTGCTCCCGTCAGAGACCACGGCCCTCACCATGGTCTCCAACGAGAGAACGTCCACGCCCAGGACCGCAACGAGATCCTGGCGTTGACTTGCCCACGCAGGGCACTCCACCAACGTGTGGAGCGCTGTGTCTTCGCCAGGATCCTCGCAGTGCTGGCACTGCGGCGTTGTCTCCCGGTGGATGCGCCACAGATACTTACCGAAACACCCGTGTCCGGTAACCATCTGGCACATCCGGTAGGAGAGGTCCCCATGGTCCCTCTCCAACCCCTCCTTCATGATCGGTCTCACCGCCGCAATGGTGGATTTCCCCCACCTTGGGTGCTCAAGTCGCACCCTAAATGTCTCCATGAGTTCCTGGCGGAGCAGGAACCGCTGAGCCCTGATTTCTCGGGGCTCCGGCCTATGGCCCCGCTCCAGCGCCTCCTTGCGCCACTGGTACAGCAGCGCAAGGGCTCTCACTTCCAGGTCCCATGGAGGGGTCCCGGCTAGGAGACATGCCGCCTCGACGGAGATCGTGCGATACCCCCTGATGACTCTGACGGCCATCGCTTTTAACGGGCTGTTTAATACAGCTACGTTGCGGGCCGCCAGAGTCTCCGCCCATACTGGGGCCCCGTACAGGGCCATGCTTCGCACGATCCCCAGGTACAGTCTCCTAGTGGGGGCGTTGGGTCCCTTAACGTTGGGCATCAGCCGCGATAGCGCGGCCGCAGCCCCCCTCAGTTTCGGGACCAGACTTCGGAGATGAGATCCGAAGTCCCATCGGCTATCGAGTACGAGCCCAAGGTAATTCATCGTGGGCTCGATGCCGATGCTTACGCCCCCTACGGTTATGCTGGTTCCCGCAGGTGGCCCCCTCCGAGGCCCATGGAAACACATAGCCTCGGATTTGTGGAGAGCCACCTCGAGTCCCAGCCGCCGTATTCGACCCACGACTTGAGCAACCCCTGCCGTGGCCTTTAGTGCCGCGCTTCGGTGCGTTGCTCCCCGCGCCATAACGAGGGTGTCGTCAGCATAACACGTTATGCTGACACCCTCGAGCAACGAACCGCGCAGCACCCAGTCGTATCCGATGTTCCAAAGGAGTGGCCCTAGGACCGACCCCTGCTGAACACCGCACGACACTTCTCGCCGCCCTGGCCCTAGCCAGCTCGGGTAAACTATGGCCCTCTCGGATAGGTATGCCTCGACAATGCGGCGGAGGTAAGGAGGCACTCCGTGATACGCGAGCGCCTCCCTAACGCAGCTCCAGGGTAGGGTGTTGAAGGCGTTGGCGATGTCGAGAGACTCCGCCACCACCACCCCACCCCGCGAGACTACTTCCTCCGCCAGGCGCCTAACGCGTATGATCGCTTCCACGGTGGAGCGCCCCCGGCGGAAACCAAACTGGTTGTCCGCCAGATCTGGCCCCACGTTCGTGAGATGCTCGACGAGGCGCTCTGCAATAATCCGTTCAAAGAGCTTGCACACCTCGTCGAGCAACACGATCGGCCAGTACCCGGATGGCTGATCCGCCGGCCGCCCCGCCTTCCGGATAAGGACCAGTTTCCCCGGTCTCCACGCCTTTGGAAACTGGCCCCTTTCGAGGCAACCTCTTTTAGCCTTATTTATCAATTAGCACGTGTATGGCTTACAGGTGAGCATGGCTTGGACCTAAAGACCCAATTCAGACTATAATCTATTTGTAAGTAATTTTTTTTAGATTCGTGTTGAGCCATTCTGTCGTGATTGAGTACCAAACAAACAAGTAAGTTCGTTTATGATATTGGGATGTTTGACACATTTTATTTCTTTGAGTCTTACCCAACACAACTACGAATATGCAACGGTGAGGAAAGTATTATTGCTGACATTATTACGAATTCTTTAACCCCATGTTATCGTAGGTACCGTCAGCAACCAAAGCTATATCAAAAGTTTTATTAATAAAAGCAAAAGTGAGTTTGTTGATTCGTTTGTAATTCAATGTTTTAAAAACGGCTGGGTAGATTTGGCTGAAATTTTACGGACTCATTAATAGGAAATAAGCTAATTTTTTATCCCGAAAATATAGCAAGTTAAGCATGGGATCAATATTCCGAGCGAGTGGATTCTTGGACGTGTAGGAGATTGTTTTGCAATCGAAGGTAGTCAAACAGCACGCAGTCTACCTGATAGGGTTACTTCATTTTATTAATTTTTGCAACACTGAAACAAGCAGAACCCAACAGAGAAATAAGAGAAATAGAAACTTTCAACAGTGTCATCATAATTTATTTGTGTAAAGTAAGGCAATAGCTAGTTATTGTCTAAAGCTGCGCCTGAGTGGAATTTAAACTCCGTTCCCGTAACCCATGGGAACCTATTCCATTACAGATAAAAAGAAGACTATATTATTCCAGATAAATGTCCCAAATTTCAGTTAGATCCCTTTAGTCGTTCGAACATGACTGAGTAACAGACATCTTAAAAAAGTTAAACATTTAACTATATAAAACAAGCTGTAGCTTGTGGCTCCGCCAGCGTGGAATTCTGATCCCATTCCCACCCTATGTCCTATGCCCGGCATAAAAATTAACCTGTGTTATTCCGGATTATAATCTATCTTTGTATAAAATTTCAGCCAGATCCATTCAGCCGCTTCTGCGTGAAAGAGTAACATCCATCGATCCAATCTGTCACATTTATAATATTAGTGGGCTTTTAATGTTACCTAAACATAGCTTATAAAATTATTAGTGTTCAGCAGCTTGTGTTGTTGACTGTACGCCAACGGCTCCCGGTTCGCTGACCCCGTACAGGAAATATAAATATACTGCCGATAAAAAAAGCAATGTATAAAATGGTTGTATAAAGTGGTCGTGTATATGAATTCGAACATAGTATTTTTACAAGTCTTTTTTTTTAGCGTGTGGAAACCCCTGCCTGCTTCACCCCCTCGGTGCCGACGATGAGGTGGGCGTGTCGGAATCGGACCGACTAAAACCACACGGTGTCCTTCCCAAGTGTCCATTGCCGGGCACCCCGGGTAAGCCCTGGAAAGGATAACCCCAGGGTTACCGGCGGACATTGGCCGCACCACGGCCTCGCCTGGTGGGGTCGAGTTTTATCCTGCGTCGGTGAGTAGGCAGGCGTGTGTAGGACACACACGACACGCCTCCGCCACGGCCTGCTTCTGTAAGGACGGCGAGGCGACCAACTGCCGTCCTCAGGCCCCGATCATGGAGGTCGGTTTTTACAAGTCTTATCTAACTTACATTGTTTGAATGTTAGATTATTAATGACAAATCTTGCAAGCTTAATTAGCACCACCTCCGCTGATCCTCCGAAGTTGCCATACGAAGTACCCATAAATGTTCTAATTGGTATCCATCCAAAGGTTGCCTGTAAGAAATTGCTTTTAGCGATAAGGCCGCCATTTGTACATATGTTCACTGTGTATTCCCAGTACCTTTTTTTTTTTCGTGCGGAAATCCCTTCGGATACCCCCCCGCCGGCCAGCGGTGGCGGTTATGTCGGGCTTGAACCGACTAAAACCGCACGCCGTTTCGCCGCCCCCTTACTTGCTCTCCACTGTGCCATCTGCTAATCATAGGGACACGTGGAAAGCTTCCGAACAGCCCTCAAGAGGGCCGTCCTCACCTCGGTCGGAGTCGTCCGTAGGCGGCAACGTCTCTCCCGCCCTAGGAGAGAGGCGCTGCTGTCTACGTTGCCCAGGGTGAACCGCGTGGAGGTCCCCTCCCCAACCAAGCACCCCCCCAACCAAGCACCCCTGTATTCCAAGTACCTATGCATACTCTGATTGGTGTACAATAAAGTTTATTTCTCTTCTATTCTATTGAATTTTTCCATGTTGCTTCATTTTGAAAATGATGTAACCCACCAAGTTCTTCGGTGCCCAAGTCAACCTCATCTGCAAGCCAAGCCAAGCCAAGCCAAGCTAAGCTTTTGGGTTGGCTAGTCGGTCTGAGATAAGCTTGCTTCGATTTTGTAGAGCGTTGTCTCTGTCGGACATCAGCCTGACAGTTTGATACCTTTATAATGAAACTGTCTGGCTGATGTGCGCTAGAGAGAACGCTATACAAAACTGATGGAGCCGAACTTAACCGGAATATTTGAGCTGAGAGTGAGACGAAGTCGAGCGAAAGCTCCTTTCACTCCACTCGATGTATTTCGTTTGTGTCCCTTCGCTAGACGCTTCGACCGATTTTAATGATTTTTAGCATAATCATAGATGATAGTGATGTGACGGATATAGGCTATACAAATTTAAATTATGAAGTACCACGGAGGAGTAATCATCGAACAAAAAATTCAAAAGCTGATTTCTCAAAAACCACAATTAGTAAAAATCTAAGTTTTGGCGGTAAAATGTAGCCTATAACTACATTATAAATATCGATTAAAAAAAAGCGGTCAGGTGCGAGTCGGACTCGTCCATGAAGGGTTCCGTAGCAGCAAGTAACATAATAATGCTTTTTTTTGTTTAATTTTATATTTGAGTTGATTGAATGAAAGGTAAATTGCGGTTTACGATTTATGACGTATTAAAAAAAAACTACTTACTAGATCTCATCCAAACCAATTTTCGGATGAAGTTTACATGGTAATGTACATCATATATTTTTTTTAGTTTTATCATTCTCTTATTTTAGAAGTTACAGGGGGGGGGGGGAACTCACATTTTACCACTTTGGAAGTGTCTATCGCGCAAACTATTCAGTTTAGAGAAAAATGATATTAGAAACCTTAATATCATTTTTGAAGACCTATCCATATATATCCCACAAGTATGGGCATGACGAAAAAAAAATTGAGTTTCAGTTCTAAGTATGAAGTTTTTTTTCTATTTTTGTGTGAAAATCTTAATGCGGTTCACAGAATACATCTGCTTACCAAGTTTTAATAGCATAATTCTTATAGTTTCGAAAAAAAAGTGGCTGTGACATACGGACGGACAGACAGACAGACATGACGAATCTATAAGGGTTCCGTTTTTTGCCATTTGGCAACGGAACTCTAAAAAGGAAACTGAAAATCGGGATGACACGGAGGAATAATCACCGAACAAAAAATTCTAAAGCTGATTTCTCAAAAACTACGATATTCTTTCTATGCTCCTTTCTAAATCACTCAGACATGGGCACTATCAGCTCAATATTGCAAGAGCTACTGCCTGTAGACCGAGTACTCTTCTTCCCGACCAAAACACGGAGTAGTGTATGTAATATTAATATTCACTTCCAATCAGGCGGGCAACAAAATATATCAAAAATAAATTAAATAAATAAATATTCTACGACATTTTGCACAGCGCTTTCTAGTCCCAAAGTAAGCATAGCTTAACTAGATTGTTTTTAGGGATTTTCTTTAGAAAAGCCCTATTGCTATCGAGTTGTCGTCGACGTCGTCGTTGCCAATTTTCTGTCACGGTTTTGGGTATGAAGGAGATGAGCTATCGAGTTGCTGTTTTCGGTAATAGATTCGTGCTGGGGTGAACCATTGCAAGATAAAGAAAATATCGCAAAAAAAAAACGCAAAATCGAAAATCCCTTGTATTCGGCTGAGCTCGTCTCAGGAATTCAACTTGTTTTTTGTAAACTCATACATATTATACATAGAAAACACCCAGACCAATGCAAATTGACATATTCATGCATACAAATATTTGCACTGAGCAGGAATCGAACCCGCGCCCCTGTCGTAGCAGTTGAATGCACTACCGCTACGCCACAGAGGCCGTCCTAAATCAATCAATTACTGAAACAGTCACTAAGTACACAAATTAAAGACCATGACAAAACAGATAATGTTTCAGAGTTTTCCGGGGTCTACTGTTGATTCTGTAACTCGATACGTCGAAATTTCGTAAGTAATTCGTGTGTTTGTTATGTTGGTATGCGGTTAAGGGTTAGAAGGTATTATATTATTAAGCCGCGGTAGCCTAGTGGTATGGGTAATGGACTGCTGAGACGAGGTCTCAGGTTCGATCCCAGGTTTTACCATGGCACACACCAATGACTTTTCGATGCTTTTCGAAGTTATGTGTGTATTTATCGCAGGTTTATAAGTGCCCGATTAATGGCAATAGGCTCGCCACCTATTACATTGGGACCTAAACATAAACTGGTGAAATGTGGGTGCTAGCACCTCTGCCTACCCCTTCGGGGATATAGGCGTGAGTTTATGTTATGTTATGTTATGTAATATTAATACATATTCTACGAATTTCTACACAGCGCTTTCTGGACCTAAAGTAAGCATAGTTTAACTATTTATTTATTTATTCATTTATTTGGGAAAATATACAGTCACACAAGTGATTACAAACCATAACTTAAGATAAAGAAATATCTTTGTGAGACCAACAACATTTTCCACAAAATATATTAACACAAATATTACACAAAATATTAACACAATTTTTTTAACACAAGTAGCGGAGATAGCCCAGTGGCGTACGTAACGGACTGCTGATACGAGGTCTCGAGTTCGATCCCCAGTCGCCCCGGGCGCACACCACTGGCTTTTCGTACTTATGTGTGCATTAATAAACGTTAATTATTGCTCGCTTAATAATGTGCCCGGTAGATGGCAATAGGCTCGCCCCCTATTACATTGGGACCTATACATAACTGGCGAATCGTGGGTGTGTAATACACCTCTGCCTACCCCTTCGAGTATACAGGCGTGAAGTTATGTTTTATGTTATTTTAAAACAAAATATTTTAAAACTATCCATCCGTTGTTCTTACTCAGCTTGAAGTTTATACAATACTAGCTGACCCGGCAGACTTCGTACTGCCTCAATAGATAATAACTCCATATTTATTCACCTTTTAAACCTTCTCTGGACCTCCACAAATAATTCAAGACCAAAATTAGCCAAATCGGTCCAGCCGTTCTCGAGTTTTAGCGAGACTAACGAACAGCAATTCATTTTTATATATAAGAGAGAAGATAACAAATTAACTTATAAATCTAAATACCTAAATTATCTAAACTTTGCGCTACACATTTTTTAAATTTGCCTGAACACATTGCAAACAAGTCTATATCTGGAAAATATTCATTTTAATTCTTAGTTAGCCGACGCAGTGGCGCTCTCAAACCTGCATTAGTACGAGAAGTAGAAACAGCAAATGTGAGTTGCGTGCGCACCTCTCGTCGTGTTGATGTTCTAGGTACTACGTAACATAGCTTATTGCGAATATCAATGCAGTCATAAACATTGCTACATAGATCGAACAGAAACACCGTCTCCAGCAAGATACGTCTTCTATTCAGTTTTTGTAAATTATACGTTTTCAGTAAGACGTCAGTCGCTGCAAAACTACGAAAACAACGATAATGCATGGCTCTTAAAAATTTGCTTTGAACCCTCTCAATATATTGCTCAATCATCTCCAAATCTCAACCAGCTCATCCTCTCAACTAGCTTTTTTTTTGTGCGGAAATCTCTTCGGATACCCCCCCGCCGGGGCGGTTATGTCGGGCTGGAACCGACTAAAACCGCACGCCGTCTCGGGTCTACAGACGCCGGGGTGTAAGATTGCCCATAGAGCATATCCCTCGCACCCCGACTGACACTAGGCCATCTCCGGTTTCGAGATGGCCCCCTCGGGTTTAGGAACCACGGTGTCCCCGTCTTGCCCCGGTTTGGGGGAGGGGCGCTAGTCGCCCCACCGTCCCGGCCTGCTTCTGCTGGGGTGACAGCTAACTCTCAACTAGCCACTCCTCTCAATATCTCAACTAGCTTGTTTTATGGGTTCCAGAATGCGGATAAACATATTTATATACTTTTTTTGTGTAAATACATACATATTATACATAGAAATATCTAGACCAAAGAAAATATAAATATGGGAGCCCCTTATTTCGCAGAACGAAATTTCATAGAATTTCGTTTCACGGAAAATGTTTCATATAATATTTGGTCCTTATATTTTTATGTCGAATATTATTGTTTCAAAAACAATTTACTACAATGAAACATATTTCACAGAAACACAATTGAATGAATTTTTAATCACATTTTTTTGTTTAACAAACTTATCAAACTGTAGAATTATTTTTAAAAGAATATTAAACCACCTTTATAATTTTCCAAATCGCATTTATTTTTAACTGTAACATTTACAATTTTTTTTTTCCGATTGCTTGTAGTAATTTAATTTCTGAATAATTTCATATCAATATAGATTTTTTTATCTTTCGCATATATTGTTGCAAATTTGTTTGCTTATAATTAGTTTGCTTTGCCTTAGCCTTCGTGATTTTTTTTTTTGACCACCCAGAATCATTTATTATATATAAAAAACGTCATTATAGTTAACACCCCGACTCAGATTACCCCGACTCGGATAGGTTAGGTTAGAAGGCTGAGGCGGGAGCGAAGCGGAGCGGAGCTCCCGCCTTAGCCTTCGTGGTTATTTTTTTTTAATCACCCAGAAATAGGACCACCCAGAATCGTTTATTGTATTAAATAAAAGTATAGCTTCACCTGTAAATTATTTGACTGAAATGAACGGTATGAATTGAAATGTTTAGAAACTGTCACTTTGATAATATGTTATTCTTGGTAATAAGTTTTATATTAAATAAGCAATATAATGATAAAGAATATTTGGTTTGTTATTCTATGATATGATTATTCTAATGTTAAACTTTATGTGAAACAAAAATCAATGATTTAAAAATCTTTAAAGTAAGTATTCTGTATATTGATTATTCTATGAAACGAAATTATGCGAAACATTTTCTGTAAAACGAAATTTTATAAAACAATTGTCTATAAAACAACGCACACCCTATAAATATTCATGCATACAAATATTTGCACTGAGTGGGAATCGAAACCGCGCCCCCTGTCGTAGCAGTCGAATGTACTACCGCTACGGTGACGTAGCGGTAGTACATTCGAATACGTAATACGTAAAAACATCCAGAAACCTGATTGCGGCGTCATCTTACAGATAGGTTTATTTTTAAAAGTACTAGTGTTTGAAAATACTAGTATTCCCATAAACCCATCCAGCTAAATTATTTGTGTCAGTAGTATGTTCACCTCAGAAGTGTGATGGTCAGGACTCGAACCCGGGACATCTCGATCATTCTCGTTTATGTTATCCTAGTTATTGTATACTATACCCCACAAAGTCCGAAATGTTTTTTGTTGTCAATGGTATTGTAACATAAATACGTAGGGGATGGCGCTGCTTACCCCACAACACAGAGCCATAAGGCTCTATTTTGGAAATTAATGACTACACCCTTAATATCTTTGGGTTTTTCTACCATTATGTTTTAAAAAAAATTGTCATAACAATTTTTGAGTGTGTGAAATAAATAAATAAATAAAGTCGACTCCTTAACCTCTGAGCTATCGAAGTTCTGGTGTTGTGAATGTAAATCATTCGGGCGTGAAAGAGGGATAGAGCTATACACCCCATACAGTTTCAGCTCTCTTTCTCGCCCAGAACACGGACGTGACACGTCATGATAAGCCCTCTGTTCTATGTACAGTCAGGTGGCCTACTATCATCTTTTAAAAAGGAATATTATTTCATAACATAACATAACTTCACGCCTGTATCCCCGAAGGGGTAGGCAGAGGTGTATTACACACCCACAATTCGCCAGTTATGTTAAGGTCCCAATGTAATAGGGGGCGAGCCTATTACCATCTACCAGGCACATTATTAAGCGAGCGATAATTAACATTTATTAATGCACACATAACTACGAAAAGTCAGAGGTGTGTGCCCGGGGCGACTGGTGATTGCACTCGAGACCTCGTCTCAGCAGTCCGTTACGTACGCCACTGGGCTATCGCCGCTTCTTTATATTATTTCAATATATAATATCGTTGGAGATGGATAGATGAAGCTGCGATAGCCAAGTGGCGCACGTAACGGATTGCTGAGACGAGGTCTCGAGTTCGATCCCCAGTCGCCCTAGGCACACACCTCTGACATTTCGTAGTTATGTGTGCATTATTAAATGTTAATTATCGCTCGCCCAATAGTGTGCCCGATAGATGGCAATAGGCTCGCCCCCTATTACATTGGGACCTTAACATAACTGGCGAATCGTGGGTGTGTAATACACATCTCTGCCTACCCCTTTGGGGATACAGGCGTGAAGTTATGGATGTATGTATGTATGAGATGGTAGTAGACCCTCAGTTGTGTCTTTTTAAATATGTACTGGCTACTCAGTAATAAATAGTTAATACCAAAATACTGTCATACGCAATTGGCTTAGCGGTTTTCGATGATAATCAAATAATGGTACAATAATAACGAACGCTTTAAATAAATATTAATCATTAATGTGGTGAATTCGACATGTTTAACGTTGTGGTCAGCGTGACTTGTAGTAATGTAAAATTGTGGTTATTTGTTTCATTAGACAAGAGTAAACGCGTTACACGTAATGAACTTGTTTGGAGCTCGTGGTCCAATCTCCTGTCTCTTCTTTTATTGGTTTGTTTTAGACTTTTATGTAAGTAACTGGCGTCTGACCTCAAAAACCTCGAAAAGTAAGCCTGCAGCAGAGTTTCATCCGTCCATCTGCTGGTGTACCGGTTTGCAGATGAGATTTACTTTTGATCCGAAGACCTTGGTAGTGCCCAAACAATTATGCATCTATGTTTTTTTTTCGTGCGGAAATCCCTTTGGGTACCCCCTCGCCAGTCGGCAGCCAGCGGGGTTGGTTATGTCGGGCTTGAACCGACTAAAACCGCACGCCGTCTCGGGTCTTAAGACGGATGTAAGGTTGCCCATAGAGCATATCCTTCGCACCCCGAGAACAATTATGTATTTGTCTTTGCCAAAGTCTATTTAAATTCCGATCAATTGTTTAACAAACATTTGGGGGGTTTCTTAACGAAACGTCACAAAAGAATTTTAAGGGAGACGTTTTCTGCTTTGTGCTAACCCGAATATTTATGTAAGGATAGCAAACAATGAAAAAACAAGTTGAATTCCTGAGACGAGCTCAGCCGAATACAAGGGATTTTCGATTTTGCGTTTTTTTTTTTTGCGATTTTTTGCGATTTTTTCTTTATCTTGCAATGGTTCACCCCAGCATGAATCTATTACCGAAAACAGCAACTCCATAGCTCATCTCCTTCATACCCAAAACCGTGACAGAAAATTGGCAACGACGACGTCGACGACGTCGACGACAACTCGATAGCAATAGGGCTTTTCTAAAGAAAATCCCTAAAAATAACAGACACAATTGTGAGAAGTTTTTCGAGTTCACATTTAAGTCACTGCACAAAAAAGGGCTCTACAATTAAATAAGGAGAAGTCCACGCTTTTACTCAAATGCCAAAGAAGGGTTATGTTTTTCGCGCGTATCTTGTATGCTTGTAATATTCTTTATGACCTCATATCTTCCAAACCGCTGTACCGATTTTGATGAATGAGGTCTAAAATGAAAGGAATTCATCTTCCGAGTGAAGGTGTGAGTCATGAGTTGTGAACCAAAACTGTACGGTGGATTTTCGGCACTAAAAGGTATGCTGTCAAAAAATATTTTCAGCATACTTATCGAGTAGGATATCAAAATAAAGAGCTTTAAAAGTTGATTTACAAAACATAAACTATTTATAAGTTTTAATGTAATTTGGAATAACGAATGATAAATCAAACCGTTTACGGAGCTTACAACAAGCTAAGAATTTGTACCTTTTTTTTTTTTTTTTTTTTATCGTGCGGAAATCCCTTCGGATACCCCCCCGCCGCCCAGCGGGGGCGGTTATGTCGGGCTTGCACCGACTAAAACCGCACGCTGTCTCGGTCGGTCTAGCAAACAATGAAAAAACAAGTTGAATTCCTGAGACGAGCTCAGCCGAATACAAGGAATTTTTGATTTAGCGTTTTTTTTTTGCGATTTTTTTTATCTTGCAATGGTTCACCCCAGCACGAATCTATTACCGAAAACAGCAACTCGATAGCTCATCTCCTTCATACCCAAAACCGTGACAGAAAATTGGCAACGACGACGACGTCGACGACAACTCCATAGCAATAGGGCTTTTCTAAAGAAAATCCCTAAAAAATATCGGGTAAAATAAAAAAAAAATATATATATATATAAAAATGAAAAAAAAACCACCAGCGACTAGCGTCACGTAACGCGACGAGCACACGTGACGCTAGTCGCGATTTAGGTATTTCCCACACATCCGCTTGGAGAATACTGCGAGGAGAAGGACTGCACGCCTACCACGTGCGTCACGGGCTCGTCGCGTCAGGTGACGCTGGTCGCTGGTGGTTTTTTTTTTCATTTTTAAATATTTTTTTATTTTTATTTTTTTACTTTACCCGATGTTTTTTTTTTGTTTCAAATATATATTTTGTCGATACCAAGTCATTCACCAAATTCAGAGACCTAATTTTGTGACTCCTTATATAATATAACTATAATTATATTATAGTTGTGGTATATTAAATTTATGGTCTGAACTCGCACAAGACCACCTTATTCCTAGTCCATTGAAATGTTACATGAGCTTTACATTTTTTAGAGGATGCAATTTTATTTTTGTGACCAGTGTCCCAATTGTGTGTTCAATAGAAGCTTAACGCCGCCATCTTGGAAAAAGGGGTGCAAACACCTTTTTCGTGATATCTCGGAAACTATGTGTCCTACAAAAAACTCGTTAAGACATAATTTGCAGCAAATCGCTTTGCCTACAATTATGTTCATTTAAAAGATTAAAGAAGTTTTAAGCAAAAAAATGAGAAAATGTCTATAATTTTTTAGGGATTTTCTTTAGAAAAGTCCTATTGCTATCGAGTTGTCGTCGACGTCGTCGTTGCCAATTTTCTGTCACGGTTTTGGGTATGAAGGAGATGAGCTATCGAGTTGCTGTTTTCGGTAATAGATTCGTGCTGGGGTGAACCATTGCAAGATAAAGAAAAAATCGCAAAAGATCGCAATAAATCGCAAAAAATCGCTAAAAAAAAAACGCTAAATCGAAAATCCCTTGTATTCGGCTGAGCTCGTCTCAGGAATTCAACTTGTTTTACCCTTTACTGTGTAAAAATATAATACCCTACTAAATAATGACTCTACTAACACCTTACTTCTAGTCGATGCAGCTCCTAAAAAACGGATGAGGCACTACTTTCGTGGGTGGGAGTTCAGTCGGCAGTCGCTCCCGGTAAAGCTGTCATACTAATCAAAAACAATAAGCGGACCCCAGACTCCTTACTGCAAACTTTGGACGCAACTAGGATATCGCTATGAGGAAGATGATGACGGCAGAATACCACCTGTTTAAACAAATATATAAGAATCATAGAAATACAAATTAAACATGTCTAAACAAATACAATGTAATTTTTGATCAAGAAGATCATGTCCTATTTGCGTCGTCTCGAAATAACGAGCCGGGGGAACGCCACCAGCTTGATGGGCATTAAGCTAGCGGCGTTTTCCCATTGAATGCATAGTGACACATTTTGGATCAAATACTGAATTGAACGTGGCGCCCCAAAACTCCCACGAACTTTCTGGCCTCAGAGCCCCATAGACCCGTTGTCTCATCCGCGAACGGGACGAATTCATACACCGTGGCTTCAATTTGTTATGCTTGCCCAATTGTAGAGATTTCACGCCATCATGCGCTTCTATCATGCATCCCTAACCGCATTCTTAATACCATAGCGGACCGATGAGACAGCGTTATATCGGGATATTGGGTGCGATTGCATAAACCTGCGGCGTTTAGGTATAAGTAGAATTATGAAATAATTATTTTTTTTTCCACTCAGATGGCAGACCAGCTCACGGCCCCCCTGATGGGAAGTGGTTACCGCAGCCTATTTACGTGTGCCACTCCAGGGGCGTCACACTCGCGCTGCCGACCCTGTAAAAATCTTCTAATGCCCTTCTTGAAGAACCCCATATTGTAGTCGCTTGGGAAAACCACAGCAGGGAGATCATTACACAGCCTGAGGGTGCGCGGAATAAAGTGCCTTTCATACCTAACTGTATAAAATAAATCATAACTAACATCTATACTATATCTACCATTACTAACATCTATAAATTTAAATTAGTTGTGTCTAACAGACAGTAATGAAAATGTAATAAAAAAAACTTGGGTTATGTTAAATAAACGATTCTGAACACAATTGTTTTTTTAAATTCTGGTCTGTTTGTTCGCGATGGACGGAAAAACTATTGAAGCAGTGTCTTCTATTAGAAAGGTCTCGGTCAGACTTGAAATCTGCCGTATGTTTAATTGCAATTGGCTAAGTAGAACCGGAGATATGAACAAAAAACAACAGACCGCGGGGGGAGCCGCGCGCATCAGCTAGTATTATATTAAATACGAGTTATAATGCCAAAACATTCGAATCTAAGTGTCACACGCTCGACGTCAAACAAATTATTTAACGCAATTTTCACTTACCATTGGTCATTGTATCACAGGGTACGTGTGTCTCAAACGAATCAAAATAGTCGGTCCGTATCAAACTACCAAAAGATTCAACGCCGGTGAACGTACTTCTATAGTATAATTTATGTAGAACACGTCCTGTCTGTACGTGGTGGATTCGGACTATTTTCATAGTGCCGACACTGACTAACACTGTCTGTGACGTTAGGGACGTGCAGATGGCAGTAAAGGTGTTTTCCATTCCTTTTGAAATATAAAGGAAAAATTAGAACTTTAATTTTCCTTTTTTATGTTTATGAACGTAGGGACAATATTTCAGAGTGCTTTGTGAAATGGTATTTAGATTATGTACTGTTCAAGGTCTTGGGATTACTGCAAAATAAACTTTTTTATAGGATCAAACAGACGGATGCGGATCAGACACGGGTGCTTCGGTATCTATGGCGCATCCACCGGGAGACAACACAGCAGTGCCAACACTGCGAGGATCCTGGCGCTCCACACGTTGGTGGAGTGCCCTGCGTGGGCGAGTCAACACCGGGATCTCGTTACGGTCCTGGGCGTGGACGTTCTCTCGTTGGAGACCATCACGATGGTCTCCAACGAGAGAACGTCCACGCCCAGGACCACCGTACGACGACGTACCAGGGCAGTGGTCTCCGACGGGAGCAAGTGGCACGCCGCCGCCTCTTTCTGCGAGCAGGTAATGCGCCCGAAAGAGACGGCGGAGAGGGAGCGGGAGAGAACCCTGCCCCCTGAGTTCCGCAGTCTGCGGCGAGTACACCGCAGACTCGTCTACGCCCGGGACTACCGACGTCCATGATCGGGGCCTGAGGACGGCAGTTGGCCGACTCGCCGTCCATACAGAAGCAGGCCGTGGCGGACAACGCCTGCCAACTCACCGAAGGACGCGGGAAAAAACCCAACCCCACCAGGCGAGGCCGCGGTGGCGACCTAAGTCAGCCGGTAACCCAGGGGTTATCCTTTCGAGGGCTTACCCAGGGTGCCCGGCAATGGACATTTGGGGAGGACACTGTGTGGTTTTAGTCGGTCCGATTCCGGCACGCCCGCCCCATCGTCGGCAGCGATGGGGTGAAGCGCGTGGGAGTTTCCACACGTATATAAAAAAAAGGATCAAACAGACTATTTTGAACTCGCTCGTACTATGTATCATTGTATCTTTGGTTATTGTATTCGTTCATTTGTTATTCTTTTTACTGTCACGTTAGTCAAATAAATAGGTTTTTATTTAAGTGTATAGGGGGCCAGAACCTCGTCTGCTGATCCAGGTATACCAGCTATCAGATGAGGTTAGCTTGGGCCCCGAAGATGTTATTAACACCACCATCTTTATAAGTGTAATAAATAATAGTGTGGAGGAACAGGACGTGATATTCCTCCAACACAAAGGGAGGACCTCCGACCAGGCAAGGTGGCAACGGTTGTCGTTGGGATGTTGTATATAAGTTATACCATCGCACGAACTTCACTTTCGCGATTCAAGATTAGTAGCGACGTAGTAATATCGAAGTAGTTCCACTTGTTGTCGCTAGATGGCGCTGGGTGTATGTGGTATCGCTTAGTAAATGTGTGTAGTAATAATAAGTAAATAATGTTATATCTGTGAATCCTTGTGTACTTGTGCACGTAGTGGCAAAGGCGCCATCGGAATATCAGCGCTGCTCATCATATGTTTAGCGTGTGATGGGCAGTATTTATGCTGAGATGGCGACCTATTGAGGCTCCCACACCTTTTTTTTTTTTTTTTTTCGTGCGGAAATCCCTTCGGATACCCCCCCGCCAGCCAGCGGGGGCGGTTATGTCGGACTTGAACCGACTAAAACCGCACGCCGTCTCGGGTCTACAGACGCCGGGGTGTAAGGTTGCCCATAGAGCATATCCCTCGCACCCCGACTGAGGCTCCCACACCTATCGTCTATATGTTCATATATATATTTTTGTTGTAACCTATATGTGCGTGTCCTTAATAAACATATTTTCTTTCTTCTCTCTTTCTTTCTTTCCAATTTCTTCAATTTTTGTCAAACATCCTCTATACATATTATAAACGCTAAAGCTTATATGGAGGTATGTACGGATGGATGTTTGCTACTCTTTCACGCAAAACTGGCTGAACGGATATGGATGAAGTTTAACACGGAGATAGATTATCGTCTGGAATAAGATACAGGTTACTTTTTATCTCGAGAATAGGTTTCTGTGGGTTGCGGAAACGGGACCTGAACTATACGCGGGTGCAGCCGCGAATAACAGTTCGTCCTCTATAATAATAATAATAATTAGAGATTCCTCTCTCTGGAGCCCTAACCACCGGTAGCTTGGTCCCTGTACCCGATGCCGGTGGACCACTATTTTTAAATATATTTGTTTTTTTTTATATTGTAGAACAAGCTTTTGCCCGCGGCTCCGCCCGCGTAGATGTCGATTGTCGCGACAAAACATAGCCTATGTCCTTTCCCAAGGTCTAATCTACCCCTGTACCAAATTTCAGCAAAATCGGTTCAGTGGTTTAGGCGTGAAAGCGTAACAGACAGACAGACAGACAGACAGACAGAGTTACTTTCACATTTATAATATTAGTAAGGATGTATTTAAAAATATAATTCATATGTATTTAAAACTAGGGAATAATAATAATATCTCTTTATTGTACACCAAAGATATTAAAAACACGAACGAATATACATTTTGTGGTATTAGTACAATTGGCGGCCTTTTCGCTCTGAGGCAATCTCTTACAGGCAAGTAAAAAGAGGAGAAAGAAAAGTTTTGGGGTAGTTGGGTGTGGAATAGAAAATAAATACACATATAAACATTATAAATACCTAGATATAGGTAATATATAGTAAAACTTACTTAAATCATACATAGGTACACTACATACTCGGGGTGCGAGGGATATGCTCTATGGGCAACCTTACACCCCGGCGTCTGCAGACCCAAGACGGCGTGCGGTTTTAGTCGGTTCGAGCCCGACATAACCGCCCCCGCTGGCCGGCGGGGGGGTATCCGAGGGGATTTCCGCACGAAAAAAAAAAAAAAAAAAAAAAAAAAAAAGTACACTACATACTGTAACGTTGTGGATTCTTTATAAATCTAATTAAAACAATATCCGTAAATTAATCGATATTTTAGTATGTTTCGATAGTTATTACTAAATATCTATGGTTGTGCGAGCGAGATTGGACAGCACTAGCCCAGTCATCAACTGACGGCTCTTATATCGTCCCTTTCCTTGGAACCTTCGCCAAGGAAGGTCGCTTTGACCCCGTGGCCAACTGCTGTCGGCTCCGGGTAAGTTTTGAGATCAACATTTCCTACTTCTTTCTACAGGTGAAGACTTTCCAGCGGTGCAGCTTATTGCCTGCTAAAATGCATGGCTCAATATATTTTGTTTTATACTGTGTGCTATTTCAGCCTACCTATTTTGTGCCACGAGGCCGATGACCCCTACGGTCAGAGGTCGCGGCACCAGCTTGTGCTGCCTATTATATTCTCTTTTGTTATAGCTTCTAGCTACGCTGCATTGCCGCTGGGAGATTCTCTTCACCTGCTATTTTAGCGGGTCACTTGGACGTAATTACCTAGTGACAAACTGACCCGCACTTTTTCTATTTCCAGGGTCTTCGCACCGGGCTTCGCACCATCATAGCGGTAGCGAGGCACACCAGTGGAGACCCTGGCACGCCGGCAACACCACCAGCCACGTGTCCACTAGCTAAGTGCATACTAACATCTTGCACAACGGACCGAACAACGCCACGGCAGAATATTTATTATGAATCCATCCCCTGAGGTTCATTTACTCAAATACCAGATATAAATTTATGTAACATTCTATTCACGATTATAATCTCATACTATACATTGTAATCAACCTTTTATTTAACTCTGCTCGCCCTAGCCGGTAGTAGTCTCAATTACATCCATCACTTAATTAATTTTCACAGTGCATAAGTCACACCTTAAACTTTATTGCAACTCCATTTAAAAACTTCTATCAAAATTAATCGTTACATTGGCGCCTTACAAGGTATTATTCTGCCGTAGGTATTGTGTGTTTGGTCCGTAAGTACTTTATTTCTTCTTATTTTCCTCTTTATTTTACCAGTGTGGTGATTTTTTTCACCAATTTTATTGTTATTTTTCATTTTTAACTAAATGAAGGTAGTTGAAAATAATTATTAGTTTCATTTTTTTTATATTCAACTAAATAATGCATACTCATTTCCATTATATTAGTGAAATTACTCATTCATTTAACTAATCACCTGTGTTAAACATAACAACAAGGTTAATTAACATTACTTATTCAATTATTTTGCATTTAACATCTAGACTGGTTTAATACCTTTTATGGTCATTTTAACTGTATACTGTTATACCACTGGTAAAATAAGGATCTATTCACTTTTGTTTCTTGGACTTGTTGATCTCAACCGTTATCTACTTATTTTAATTCCATTTTTGTATAGGTGTCTGTCGCACACCCAGTCAGTGAATTTATACTTTTTATACTTGCTTACCTTTTATGTGCATTATAATAACATATATTAAGTTATTATATCAACCTATTGCTGGTTGAAATTTATCTTTATGTTGATAAATTAATACTATTTTGATGTATTATACACAAATAGTTTATTACTCACTGACAGGTTACATATATACTACTTGATTTTCCTTGATTTGAGTTCCTTATATTGAAGTAAATTACTTACTTAATTTATTTGTCAATCTCGCTCATCGCACCATAGCTTTTATATTTTACTTAACTTTGGGTTCATTTACCTTTTAAATTTACTACTTACTCAACTGTTTTGTAGTCAGTGTTGCTTGTTATCGGATTTCTGTATCCAAATTAGCTTTTGTATTTGAAAAAAATAATTAAAACTTAATTCTTTGAAAAGAAATACAAAGAATAAAAGATCTCCATACAACTAATTAAATCTTTGAAAAGAACAACAAAGATAATAAATACTTAAATTGTAGACCTCGTCTTGTTCTGCATATGGGATTGTTGTGTCAGGTATAGTTTAGTCTTTAAAATCATTACCGCTTATATAAATTTGACCGTTCAAAGTCAGCAATGCATTAGTCATTTCCCCCGAGTCCTTTTAAAATGACTTGTGTCATAACTATAAACTAAATATAGGTAAAATAATCAATATAATTCATATAAAACATTTTTAATCAAACATAAAACAATACAAGGATCTAACCTAACCTAATAAATTTATTAATTAAATAGCAACCTAACTTCTTAATTATGAACAACACTTGTTTTGTTCTAATAATCACTATTGTTGTAAATATATGTAAATATTCAATAAACTTTCCTTTGCACTTAAACACTCTTATACACTATTGTGGCAAACAAACATATACCTACACATACTTGTAACTAAAACTTGTATTTTATAATAACATTCCTTTTCGTTATTGCACTGTGGTAATACACTACCTATATCTCAATACTACAATGGTCGTAATGATATTTGTACCTATAAAAGGTTCACCAGTAAAATTTTTAACTTCATGTACCTACCCAATATGTGCACATATAACGAAAACTTTTATAACTTAAATAACTCATCTGTCCTGTTGGTAGACATGGTCTACAGGTCAATTATGTCTTCTTACTAAATAATGTAACACTTTTCAATTGTTATTACATCTTCGGTTCGTATATTTGAACATTTGATTTCTATCAAAGTTTGTTATGAAATTGTTTGAAATATTGAATTCAACTTAGTTGTCAAACGTCATATGGTTTTGACAATCAAAAAACTTGCCAGTATAGTATCATATAAGATTACTACTAGTTATTGTTTAAAAATTTGTCTTGTTTTTTTAAAAACAAAATAAAACTATTCTTTGATGAATACCAACTTTTGGACTTTTTTACTGAATATTAAATATTAAAATCTTTTAACCTATTGGTTAATGTTCTATCATGTTGTAATACTTTTCTTAGGATGACTGTTCCCTTTTATGTTTCTGTTTTTTTTGAACAAAACATTAAAATTTATTCATTAGTGAATAAATAATAATATTTATTTTGGACTTATTATTTCAACTTTTCAACTTCGTAATTATTTTGCCTGTTGCAATTTTTTGTATGATCCGTTGGATCAACCCTAAAATGCCTTCATGGTCACTTTGAACTTGAAAAATTTTTTTTTTACTTTTTGCCACAAAATATAAATACAAACATAAACGACTACAAAACTTTAGAGAAACTACTTACCTTGTTGAACATTGGGTTCTTAATTTTTTTTTGAAATTTTGAAATTTTTTTTTGAACACTAGTTGTTCCAATTGCAACTGATGTTTGCATATATACTCACTGATGTGGGTCAAATAATAAACTATTTTACTTTAAATAATAACACTTTAATAATAAATTGACTTGGTCATAACTTTAAAAGTTGTTAATTATATATTTTTGACAATTTAATTGTCTTTATTGTTTTAAATCATAATTACCCTACCACTACTATATATTTTCGTCTTCTTTTCTCCTCTCTTTGAGATGGAACTTTGAACTTCATGTTCGTTTTCTTTTATTATTAGGCTTTGCCTAGTAAAGGTTGTTGTGGGTCGGTTGGCGTTTTAAACCAACTGATGTTTTTTTGGGTCCGTTGGCGTTTTAAACCAACGGATACCTTATCTTGGTGCTGGGACATTCAACCAGTCACCGGGACTTTTTATGGTTTTATACCATTTGTTGGGTCCGTTGGCGTTTTAAACCAACGGATACCTTTTCTTGGAGCTGGGATATTCAACCAGTATCTGGGTATTATTTCTTATGGTTTTATACCATTATTATGCTGAGCGGTCGTGCAAACTCAGTTCCAAAAACAAGCCTCATTGCATATCTTTGTTATGTCTTCTTTCGAGCGGTTTGCAAACTCGTGAAATAAGCCTTATTGCAGATGCGGTAATGTATACATCTAAAAGAAGCCGTATACTAAAAACATAACACTTTATCTTTTATAGTCGAAAATATATAGTGGTATTTATTGCTCTTTTTCTTCCCATTGAAATTGCTGTCTGTGACATTTCAATGTTTACCATCTTGCTAGATTTACGTCTGAGTCTCCAGCGCCTATTATCCTGGAAACTCTCTTCGGAAGGAAGCGTGTGCTACATTATTTAAGTGGTAACCGCAAAGTATGGATGAAAATGATAGAGGAGGTATGTAAGAAAGTATGTATGTGTAAGCGTAAGTCGAGCATTGTATTGAGCAGAACAGTATCGGGTTTTTGGGTAACAAAAACCCTGAACTAATTGAGGGGGTATTGTAACGTTGTGGATTCTTTATAAATCTAATTAAAACAATATCCGTAAATTAATCGATATTTTAGTATGTTTCGATAGTTATTACTAAATATCTATGGTTGTGCGAGCGAGATTGGACAGCACTAGCCCAGTCATCAACTGACGGCTCTTATATCGTCCCTTTCCTTGGAACCTTCGCCAAGGAAGGTCGCTTTGACCCCGTGGCCAACTGCTGTCGGCTCCGGGTAAGTTTTGAGATCAACATTTCCTACTTCTTTCTACAGGTGAAGACTTTCCAGCGGTGCAGCTTATTGCCTGCTAAAATGCATGGCTCAATATATTTTGTTTTATACTGTGTGCTATTTCAGCCTACCTATTTTGTGCCACGAGGCCGATGACCCCTACGGTCAGAGGTCGCGGCACCAGCTTGTGCTGCCTATTATATTCTCTTTTGTTATAGCTTCTAGCTACGCTGCATTGCCGCTGGGAGATTCTCTTCACCTGCTATTTTAGCGGGTCACTTGGACGTAATTACCTAGTGACAAACTGACCCGCACTTTTTCTATTTCCAGGGTCTTCGCACCGGGCTTCGCACCATCATAGCGGTAGCGAGGCACACCAGTGGAGACCCTGGCACGCCGGCAACACCACCAGCCACGTGTCCACTAGCTAAGTGCATACTAACATCTTGCACAACGGACCGAACAACGCCACGGCAGAATATTTATTATGAATCCATCCCCTGAGGTTCATTTACTCAAATACCAGATATAAATTTATGTAACATTCTATTCACGATTATAATCTCATACTATACATTGTAATCAACCTTTTATTTAACTCTGCTCGCCCTAGCCGGTAGTAGTCTCAATTACATCCATCACTTAATTAATTTTCACAGTGCATAAGTCACACCTTAAACTTTATTGCAACTTCATTTACAAACCCTCATAAAAATATTAATCGTTACAATACTTACATTTCACTGGTGGTAGAAATTTGATGACACAAATTTGTCACAAAATTCGGCCGGGTGGGACGTTTGCGAAAAACCCTCCATAGTAATCCAATTTCGGTTTGATTGCGTTCAGGGGTCAGCAAGTGCATAGCCGGGCAGGGGGATTGTGGTCGCAGCACTAGTGGGACCGGTGGGTGTCACGCGGTGCTGCGACGACAATCCTCTTCTGATGAGGCCGTCAAGCTGAGTGCCACCATTGTTAACATGGTACATGTATGTAATGGTGACCCTCTTTCCTGAGACTTTACCTTCAGCTTAACATCGGGCGAGGTGAAGTCAAATTGACGTGTCCTAAATATATAAAAAAAAATACTAATCAATACACATATAGATACGTACCTAGTTATTAATTATATATTAGTGACAATACTTAAAATAGGAAAATATCTAAAAGTTACGTCTATGCTTCGCCTATGCCAAAAAGGTAGTGATCATTGACTAGCCTTTTAAATGCAGGCAAAGACTGTGCACGTCTAATTGTCACTGGAAGAGCATTGCATAACCGAGCCGCTTGAACTGAAAAAGAATTGTCAGTAAAGTTGGTAGAGTGACTCGGCATTTTTAATCTCAAATTCTCTGATGATCTCAAGGTTCTTGAGTGCGTATTATGCAAGAACTCAAACCGCTGTTTGAGGTAAGGAGGTGTAAGCGGATTGAATAATATGTTATACAATAAGGAGAGAATATGAGCATTCCGGCGAAGGCGTATAGGTAACCACTTGAGCTTTCTTCGAAATTCAGAAACATGATCATATTTGCGTAGACTAAATATGAATTTTATGCAAAGATTTTCGTATAAATCTTAAGGCTTTCACGGCCGGCGTTGCATGAAGAATATACTGCTTCCGGGCTGTTTGGCCGTGGTCCATTGGAAACTTGTATTCCAGACGTTTCGTCGATCACTTCGGTCGACATCTTCAGTGGTACACGTCGGGACGCCGTCGAGTGCGGAGAACCTTCCTCGGCGGCGAACTCGGTGCGACTGATGTAAAGGCCCGAGTCACTGGCGTATTTATAGGCGCAGTTGGAGGGGGCAAACGACGTGATCGCTCCTGATTGGTTGGGAGCTGCGCAACCGATGCGCTCGATCCTGATTGGTCGAGGCTAAGCAAGGGGGCCACCATCCCCGGTATCCCCCTTGCTTAGCCTCGACCTTGTTAAGTTGAGTCTCTCAAGCTTGTTAAGTTGGTCTTCAGTGAGATCTAGATAGCTGGCATCAGCATCTATTCTATTAACTTTAACTAACTGAAAAAGATTACACATCGCAAAGTCAGGTGTGAAGCTAACAGAAATCTCTAGAGAAATTTCGAATGATAAGAGATAAAAATAGTTGAAAATTAAATAACTAGGAGGTGAGCAACCATGCAGGTAATACAAGCGGCGTTCTATTGCAGTACTAGTCTCTCGGGAGGACGGGCGGCAATGATGGCACTTTGCGAGTTTGAGTGTTGAGGTTCATTTGAGTGGTATGAATAAAAAGTGAGGTTATATTTTACAACCCAATTTCGCTTCACTCCGGTTTATATGAGTTTTTTAACTCAAGACATCGTAATTTACACATAATATGTAGCCAATATGCATCGGGGCTAATGTTCCTTCCAAATGGTGAAAGATTTTTTCCAATAAGTGCAGTATTTTCGAAGATTACCCCATAAACAAGCTCACAGATTTCGGCCTTTCGGATAGATTGAGTGGTTTGTTGAAATATTTTTACTATATGTAAAGTAACATCCTCGAAGGTGTAGAGGTGTATTTGTTACCCGACTGCGCCAGAAGGATGTGTGTATAATTGTTTGGCACGCTCTACAGCCGTTCAGGCTCGATGGATTTTAGCTCGATAGGTGTCGTTAAATTCGTATTTACTCTGAGAGTGCTACTGGGCCAATTAAAAATAAAGACAAAATGGCTCATTTTTGGTGCTAAAATGTATGTTGTTAAAAAAATATTTTAGTCAAACTGATCGAGTAGAGTATCAAAATGAAGAGCTTTAAAGAGTGATTACCAATATATATATATTATTTTTATTATAAATAATTAAAAATCAAATAAACCCGACTGTCCTAAAAAGACCAAAAGAAGTTTGATAGCAGGCGGGGACCCATTTGCAAATCATAAACCGAAAGAAAATTAATGGGTTCCGCCTGCTATCAAAAGGGCTCTGAAGTGCAATCGTGATCGGTACTCAGATGCAGAATAAAAGACAGGTGTGAGTGTATGTATGTGAATAACCTTATTGATATCTGAATGACCGAGTTTAACTCGGTTTTTCTCGACGTTTTTTAAGAATGAAACCTAGTTAGATCAATTTATCACTCCCGAAACCCCCTGTATACTAACTAGATTTCATGAAAATCGTATATATAGATATATAACGGCCTCTGTGGCGTACCGGTAGTGCATTCTACTGCTACGACAAGGGGTTCGGGTTCGATTCCCGCTCAGTGTAAATATTTGTACGCATGAATGTCTGTTCGCATTGGTCTGGGTGTTTTTTGAGCTGAGTGAGACGAAGTCGAGCGAAAGCTCCTCATACCAGACTTCAGGATTTTCTTTGTCACAGGTCTCCTCCTAAACTACTAATCCAATCAGAACCAAATTTGGCATGATTAAAGAGGTCAATCACAGGAAGGTTTATGGATATATTTTGAAAAAATTAATGCTACCATAGAGGAATGATCACCGTAATAAAAATTCCAGATGGAATTACATAGTAACCGAAGACACTGTGACCAAACTTTACACGCTCAGAAAGCATGTCCAGAGTTGTGACTTTCAAAAAGAATTTTCAAAATCGGACTTGCCACGGAGGAATGATCACTGTCCAAAATTTTCAAAATCTGATTCCGCAATAGCGGTCAAATCTATTGGACAAGAATCACGATGTCTCACTCAGCTCAACATTGCAAGCAGCGATTCGCCTTGCAGTCCTAGTATGTATAATACGTATGTATTTACAAAAAGAAAAAAACAATAAAAATATATTTATCCGCATTCTAAAACCCATAACACAAGTTAGTTAAACTATGCTTACTTTGGGTCTAGAGAGCGCTGTGTAGAATGTCGTAGATAATTATTTATTATTTTTATATATACAAGAAGCTATTAGACACAGTTCAATGAATAATTAGAAATAAAATCGTTCCGTAGCAGCAAGCAAAATTTTTATATTTGAGTTGACTGAATGAAAGGTAAATTGCGGTTTACGATTTATGACGTATTAAAAAAAAACTACATACTAGATCTCGTTCAAACCAATTATCGGCGGAAGTTTACATGGTAATATACATCATATATTTTGTTTTAGTTTTATCATTCTCTTATTTTAGAAGTTACGGGGGCGGGGGGGGGGGAGCACATTTTACCACTTTGGAAGTGTCTCTCGCGCAAACTATTCAGTTTAGAAAAAAATTAAATTAGAAACCTCAATATCATTTTTGAAGACCTATACATAGATACCATACACGTATGGGTTTGATGAAAAAAAGAAGTTGAGTTTCAGTTCTAAGTATGGGGAACCCCCAAAATTTATTGCTTTTTTTTCTATTTTTGTGTGAAAATCTAAATGCGGTTCACAGAATACATCTACTTATCAAGTTTTAACAGCATACTTATTATAGTTTCGGAAAAAAGTGGCTGTGACATACGGACGTACAGACAGACAGACATGACGAATTTATAAGGGTTCCCTTTTTTTGCCACTTGGCAACGGAACCCTAAAAAGCGGCGATAGCCCAGTGGCATACGTAACGGACTGCTGAGACAAGGTCTCGAGTTCGATCCCCAGTCGCCCCGGGCACACACATCTGACTTTTCGTAGTTATGTGTGTATTAAAAATGATAATTATCGCTCGCTTAGTAATGTGCCCGGTAGATGGCAATAGGCTCGCCCCATATTAAATTGGGACCTTAACATAACTGGCGAATCGTGGGTGTGTAATACACCTCTGCCTACCCCTTCGGGGATACAGGCGTGAAGTTATGTTATGTTATGTCAATGAATAACTAAGACATTTCAATAGAGCAAATCGTACGTACAATTTGTTAAACCAATTGGTTTCAATTGTAACTGTGTATTGGAAACGTATGATGCATTTGTACCTTGGTCACCTTGACTAACTACTAGGTCTGCAAGGCGAATCGCTGCTTGCAATGTTGAGCTGAGTGAGACATTGTGAATCAGATTTTGAAAATTTTGAACAGTGATCATTCCTCCGTGGCAAGTCCGATTTTGAAAATTCTTTTTGAAAGTCACAACTCTGGACATGCTTTCTGAGCGTGTAAAGTTTGGTCACAGTGTCTCGAGCGGTTATTATGTAATTCGTATAATTTTTATAACGGTGATCATTCCTCTGTGGTAGCATGAATTTTTCCAAAATATATCCATAAACCTTCCTCTGATTGACCTCTTTAATCATGCCAAATTTAGTTCTGATTGGATTAGTAGTTTAGGAGGAGACCTGTGACAGAGAAAATCCTGAAGTCTAGTATGAGGAGCTTTCGCTCGACTTCGTGTCACTCAGCTCAATTATATTCACACACACAACTATGACATTTGTCTGTTTATACTAACATATAGACATACCTGTTCTCCAATAGCGGTTTTTTTTTTTTCCCCTCTTGGTTAAATCCACCTTGAGGGGGAGTTTATTATGGTATGGCGCATTCTGCTATTGGATACAGAAATATAATGGAAAGTGAGGGTGTATTCGAGTGCGTTTTGTGTTAATGAGTTCTGTGATAGTTTTATGTGTTATTGAATTTTTTGAGTGAGTTAACTATGTGGGTGATGTGAGTCATAAAGGTGTGGATGGCGGCGCTGTTTGTGATCAGAATTGTTAAGTTGTATGGGTCGAGGTTATCGTAGTGACAGAGTTGTTCATGGTTGAGTCTTGTGCGAGCGAATCGTGGGCATTCTATTATGAGGTGTGTAAATGTCTGAATTGTTGTGTTATCGCAGGGGCAGGTATCGTTATCGGTAATATTAAACCTGTGTAAGTATTGCTTGTGATAACCGTGGTTGGTGAGTAACTGTGTAAGTGCAAAAGTGTGCCCGGTTGTGTCAATGAGTTTGTGTAGGTGTGTGAGTGATGGGCACCAAGTTTTAATAATAGTTCCTTTAATGTTATCAGTATATCTGTTCAAAGCTAGGTTGTGGCTATGTGTTTTGGCCTTTTTTATTACATAACTTAACGGGAAGTGCATGAAAACGGGTGAGGAAGATTCAGAAGCCGCAGCCTTGGCTGCTGTATCTGCAGCCTCATTACCGTATATGCGTGTGAGCTTTGACCCATACAAAGTTAATTTGTGTGCGTGTGGTGTGTAGGAATTTTTGTATGTTAGTGGTGATTTGGTGTGTGCTGTGGGTGTTATTGATATCTTCCAAAGCCGCCCTGGAGTCCGACATGATAAAGGCTGTAGCAACTTGTTGCTTGTGTAACCACTGACAGGCTTGGTCGATGGCCACCAGTTCGGCCTGAAATACAGTGCACGATGAATATAGCTTGAATGTTTTTGTGATAGGGGTATTTTGTGGCGTATATACCACAAACGCAGCTCCCACCAGGTCATCGTGTTTACTGCCGTCAGTGTAGATGTGGTGTGCGTGTTGTTGAGTAAGTAGTGTGTCATCTAATTCTGTTTGTGTGCTGCCCATGTCAAAGGAGTGTGGTTTTCTGTATGCCGGGTGAAGTAACTGCGATGGTTGTGTAGGTGTATCAAGTGTGAGATCGAGCGGGAGGCAATCAGAGACCCCTGTCATTTTGACTACTTCAATTCGCGCTCTTTCTTTAATTTTCAGGTCAAGTGGTGTTAGTGAAGATATTGCTATGGCGTTAGTGGTGTTAATTGTACGAAAGCCTCTAATTATTTTAAGTGCAAACCCTCTTTGTAGCGATAATAGTTTATTACAATTGGTTTTGAAGTTTAGGGCCGTGTGCCATACGCTGGAGGCGTAGCATATTATGGGTTCGATTACTCCCCTATAAAGTGTGAGTATGTTTTGGGAGTGTATTCCCCAAGTTGGTTTGATGAATCTAGTAAGTGTGTTATGTAGTATACGTGCTTTGTTGGTGATATAGTTTACATGTTGTGTAAAGTCCGGAAGTCGGTTTTCGGACGAATCGCCAGACATGTCCAATAGTTCGTCCAAAATCAGATTCCAGAAGGTCGGACCGCATACAGATCCCTGAATGCATCCCTTACTTAGTTGTTTGGTGGATGTGGCGTCAGAATATAATATGGTAGCCGTGCGATCTGATAAGTAACTTTGAATGATGGTGTATATGTTTTTAGGGCATTTGGTGTGGTGTAATCGTGTGAGTATGGCAGGCCACCAGGCATGATCGAATGCGGCTTTAATATCAAGGGAGATCATTGCCACATGTAATCCATTCCTTTTGTGTATTTTGATAGTATCTACTATGTTGGTGAGTGCGTGTACAGTGGAGATTTGTTGTTTGAATCCATATTGTTTTGTGTTATGCGTATGTGTAGTATTTAGGTGATGTGTGAGGCGTTGAATAATAATTTTTTCAAGGGTTTTACCCAGTATAGGTAGAAGTCCTATAGGACGGTATGAGGATGAGGTAAAAAAAAAAAAAAAAAAAAAAAAAAAAAAAAAAAAAAAAAAAAAGAAAGATTTATTGGGTTTTGGAATGATTTTAATTATTGCATGTTTCCATGTTTTGGGAAAAAGAGAGATTGATAGGCAGCGGTTCATGAGTCCAGTTATGAGTTCAGGAAAACATAGGGCAAACTGATAACATATGTCAGAGGTGAGGTGGTCCGCGCCAGGGGATTTGGAGGGGTTCATGTTTTCAAGATATTAATGATTTCATGTTGTGTGAATGGAATCTCGTCTTCGGTGTCGGGTGGATTTTGCGTTTGGATTCGTATAGAGTTCTGTGTGGGTGTATCAGGTGTGTCATCAGGGTAGAATTTATTGAGGAAGGCTGTCGCGGTTTGGTCACTGGAAGTGGTATGCACGCCAGGTGAAATTTCAATGGTTGACGGTGGCCTCTTAGGAGGCGCCCTCTTCATAATTCGGTTTGTAACCGACCACACATTTTCTTTACCCTGTCTATTACAGAATTCCCGAAAGTGTTCAGTTGATGCAATTTTGATTGCTTGGGCGTATGTCGCTTTGAGAGTGTCCGTTTCAGCAAGAGCATCGGTGAGTGTTTGGTTCTTGCGCTTGAGCTTTTGTAATTTGTGGTGGTTTGCTATGACCTTTTGTTTCATGTTGTCTAATTCGTCGGTCCACCAGGGCGACCGCGGTGAGCGTCGGCCTGTTGGTGGTAGATGTGAGTTGCAAATGTTCTGTATGAATTTTGTAAGCTTTTTAATGTACTTGTCTATGTCCTGTTGCGTGTTTAGTGCATTAAAGTTGGTAGTATGTATGTCCGTATGTTGTATTTGTTCCTCAAAATGTTCCTTTAAATCGTCCCAGTTTCTATAGAATTTAGTGTTGTATCTAAATGTGCTTGCTTTAGGGTTAGGCTTGAAATTGTGTGTTAGTTGTAATGTGAAGGTTATGGCGTGGTGGTCGGATGAAGGGCAGATGGAATGGTCTATCCTCCAACTGTCGACGTAACAGGCAATGTCGTCACTGGCGATGGTAAGGTCAACAATTGAGCCCCTGATTTGGCCAAGGGCCACTGTTTCGTATGTGAATGAGGCTCCCGTATTGAGTGCAATGATATTATTCGAGTATAGGAGGTCAACGATTTCCTCTCCTCTTTGGTTATTCGTAACTGACCCCCACATTCGGTGCCACCCATTGAGGTCACCGGCTATGATATGTGTGGCGGTGTCCAATAGCGGTTAGGTGAATACGGTATGTAGTATACATATAAATAAAATTGGAGTGTATGTTTGTAATATTGAAACATACGGTACATACACCAAATTACATTTTTTACAATTTTTGTCTGTCTGTCTGTCTGTTTGTTCCGGCTATATCTGAAATGGCTGGACCAATTTTGACGGGACTTTCACTAGTAGATCGGTAATGTTACAAGGCGTAACATAGGTTATTTTAATTTTAGAAAAATAATTGGTGTTCCGGGCAAAATATCCCCAAAAGTCGAAATCCACGCGGACGAAGTCGCGGGCACAGCTAGTAAATAATCTTCTTCTTCTTCTTTATATATAAAAATGAATTGCTGTTCGTTAGCCTCGCTAAAACTCGAGACCGGCTGGACCGATTTGGCTAATTTTGGTCTTGAATTATTTGTGGAGGTCCAGAGAAGGTTTAAAAGGTTTTGTAACGATTAAAGTTTTTATAGAAGTTTTTTGATGGGGTTACGTAAAGTTTAAGGTGTGACTTATGCACTGGGAAAATTAATTAAATAATGAATGTAATTAAGACTTACTACCGGCTAGGGCGAGCAGAGAGTTAAATAAAAGGTTGATTACAATGTATAGTATGAGATTATAATCGTGAATAGAATGTTACATAAATTTATATCTGGTATTTGAGTAAATGAACCTCAGGGAATGGATTCATAATAAATATTCTGCCGTGGCGTTGTTCGGTCCGTTGTGCAAGATGTTAGTATGCACTTAGCTAGTGGACACGTGGCTGGTGGTGTTGCCGGCGTGCCAGGGTCTCCGCTGGTGTGCCTCGCTACCGCTATGATGGTGCGAAGCCCGGTGCGAAGACCCTGGAAATAGGAAAGGTGCGGGTCAGTTTGTCACTAGGTAATTACGTCCAAGTGACCCGCTTAAATAGCAGGTGAAGAGAATCTCCCAGCGGCACTGCAGCGTAGCTAGAAGCTATAATAAAAGAAATATAAATAGGCAGCACAAGCTGGCGCCGCGACCTCTGACCGTAGGGGTCATCGGCCTCGTGGCACTAAATAGGTAGGCTGAAATAGCACACAGTATAAAATAAAATATAATAAGCCATGCATTTTAGCAGGCAATAAGCTGCACCGCTGGAAAGTCTTCACCTGTAGAAAGAAGTAGGAAATGTTGATCTCAAAACTTACCCGGAGCCGACAGCAGTTGGCCACGGGGTCAAAGCGACCTTCCTTGGCGAAGGTTCCAAGGAAAGGGACGATATAAGAGCCGTCAGTTTATAACTGGGCTAGTGCTGTCCAATCTCGCTCGCACAACCATAGATAATTAGTAATATATTATAGAAACATACTAAAATATCGATTAATTTACGGATATTGTTTTAATTAGATTTATAAAGAATCCACAACGTTACAATACCCCCTCAATTAGTTCAGGGTTTTTGTTACCCAAAAACCCGATACTGTACTGCTCCATACAATGCTTGACTTACGCTTACACATACATACTTTCTTACATACCTCCTCTATCATTTTCATCCATAAATTGCGGTTACCACTTAAATAATGTAGCACACGCTTCCTTCCGAAGAGAGTTTCCAGGATAATAGGCGCTGGAGACTCAGACGTAAATCTAACAAGATGTTAAATATTGAAATGTCACAGACAACAATTCCAATGGAAAGAAAAAGAGCAATAAATACCACTATATATTTTCGACTCTAAAAGAGAAAGTGTTATGTTTTTAGTATAGGGCTTATTTTAGATGTATACAATACCGCATCTGCAATGAGGCTTATTTAACGAGTTTGCAAACCGCTCGGAAGAAGACATAACAAAGATATGCAATAAGGCTTGTTTTTGGAACTGAGTTTGCACGACCGCTCAGCATAATAGTGGTATAAAACCATAAAAAACAATACCCAGATACTGGTTATCCCAGCTCCAAGAAAAGGTATCCGTTGGTTTAAAACGCCAACGGACCCACAAATGGTACAAAACCATAAAAATAAGGTATCCGTTGGTTTAAAACGCCAACGGACCCAAAAACAACATCAGTTGGTTTAAAACGCCAACCGACCCACACAACCTTTACTAGGCAAAGCCTAATAATAAAAGAAAACGAACATGAAGTTCAAAGTTCCATCTCAAAGAGAGGAGAAAAGAAGAAGGAAATATATAGTAGTGGTAGGGTAATATAATTTAAAACAGGACAATCAAATTGTCAAAAAAATATAATGAACAACTTTTAAAGCTATGACCAAGTCAATTTATTATTAAAGTGTTATTATTTAAAGTAAAATAGTTTATTATTTGACCCACATCAGTGAGTATGTATGCAAACATCAGTTGCAATTGGAACAACTAGTGTTCAAAAAAATTTTCAAAATTTCAAAAAATTAAGAACCCACGGTTCAACAAGGTAAGTAGTTTCTCCAATGTTTTGTAGTCGTTTATGTTTATATTTATATTATGTGGCAAAAAGTAAAAAAAATTTTTTTCAAGTTCAAAATGACCATGAAGGCATTTTAGGGTTGATCCAACGGATCATACAAAAATTGCAACAGGCAAAATAATTACGAAGTTGAAAACTAATAAGTTGAAATATATAATTATATAAATTAAATTATTTTGGGCAAGTCCAAAAAAATTATTATTATTTATTCACTAGTGAATAAATTTTAATGTTTTGTTCAAAAAAAAACAGAAACATAAAAGGGAACAGTCATCCTAAGAAAAGTATTACAACATGATAGAGAATTATCCAATAGGTTAAAAGATTAATATTTAATATTCAGTAAAAAAAGTCCAAAAATTGGTATTCAACAAAGAATAATTTTACTTTGTTTTTAAAAAAACAAGACAATTTTTCAAACAATTTGTAGTAATTTTACATTATACTATACTGGCAACCTTTTTGATTGTCAAAACCATATGATGTTTGACAACTAAGTTTCAAACAATTTCAAAACAACTTTTGATAGAAATAAAATGTTCAAATATACGAACCGAAGATGTAATAACAATTGAAAAGTATTACATTATTTAGTAAGAAGACATAATTGACCTGTAGACCGTGTCTACAAACAGGATACATGAGTTTTTTAAATTATAAAAGTTTTCGTAATATGTGAACAAGTTGGTAGGTACATGAAATTAAAATTTTATTGGTGACCCTTTTTAGGTACAAATATCATTACGACCATTGTAGTATCGAGATAAAGGTAGTGTATTACCACAGTGCAATAACAGTGTTATTATAAAATACAAGTTTTAGTTACAAGTATGTGTAGGTATATACTTGTTTGCCACAATAGTGTATAAGAGTGTTTAAGTGCAAAGGAAAGTTTATTGAATATTTACATATATTTACAACCATAGTGATTATTAGAACAAAACAAGTGTTGTTCATAGTTAAGAAATTAGGTTGCTATTTAATTAATAAATTTATTAGTTTAGGTTAGGTTCTTGTATTGTATTATGTTTGATTAAAAATGTTTTATATGAAATATATTGATTATTTTACCTATATTAAGTTATGAAAAGCTCCATTATTACACAAGTTATTTTAAAAGGACTCGGGGGAAATGGCTAATGCATTGTTGACTTTGAACGGTCAATTTATATAAGCGGTAATGATTTTAATGACTTTAAACTATACCCGACACAACAATCCCATATGCAGAACAAGACGAGGTCTATAAATTTAAGTATTTATTATCTTTGTTGTTCTTTTCAAAGATTTTATTAGTTGTATGGAGATCTTTTATTCTTTGTATTTTTTTTCAAAGAATTGTTTTCATTTTTTTTTCAAATACAAAAGCTAATTTGGATACAGAAATCCGATAACAAGCAACACTGACTACAAAACAGTTGAGTAAGTATTAAATTTAAAAGGTAAATGAACCCAAAGTTAAGTAAAATATAAAAGCTATGGTGCGATGAGCGAGATTGACAAATAAATTAAGTAAGTAATTTACTTCAATATAAGGAACTCAAATCAAGGAAAATCAAGTAGTATATATGTAACCTGTCAGTGAGTAATAAACTATTTGTGTATAATACATCAAAATAGTATTAATTTATCAACATAAAGATAAATTTCAACCAGCAATAGGTTGATATAATAACTTAATATATGTTATTATAATGCACATAAAAGGTAAGCAAGTATAAAAAGTATAAATTCACTGACTGGGTGTGCGACAGACACCTATACAAAAATAGAATGAAAAGTAAGTAGATATGGTTGAGATCAACAAGTCCAAGAAACAAAAGTGAATAGATCCTTATTTTACCAGTGGTATAACAGTATACAGTTAAAATGACCATAAAAGGTATTAAACCAGTCTAGATGTTAAATGCAGAATAATTGAATAAGTAATGTTAATTAACCTTGTTGTTATGTTTAACACAGGTGATTAGTTAAATGAATGAGTAATTTCACTAAAATAATGGAAATGTATGCATTATTCAGTTAATTATAAAAAAATTGAAATTAAAAATTATTTTCAACTACCTTCATTTAGTTAAAATGAAAAATAACAATAAAATTGGTGAAAAAAATCACCGCACTGGTAAAATAAAGAGGAAAATAAGAAGAAATAAAGTACTTACGGACCAAACACACAATACCTACGGCAGAATAATACCTTGTAAGGCGCCAATGTAACGATTAAAGTTTTTATAGAAGTTTTTTGATGGGGTTACGTAAAGTTTAAGGTGTGACTTATGCACTGGGAAAATTAATTAAATAATGAATGTAATTAAGACTTACTACCGGCTAGGGCGAGCAGAGAGTTAAATAAAAGGTTGATTACAATGTATAGTATGAGATTATAATCGTGAATAGAATGTTACATAAATTTATATCTGGTATTTGAGTAAATGAACCTCAGGGAATGGATTCATAATAAATATTCTGCCGTGGCGTTGTTCGGTCCGTTGTGCAAGATGTTAGTATGCACTTAGCTAGTGGACACGTGGCTGGTGGTGTTGCCGGCGTGCCAGGGTCTCCGCTGGTGTGCCTCGCTACCGCTATGATGGTGCGAAGCCCGGTGCGAAGACCCTGGAAATAGGAAAGGTGCGGGTCAGTTTGTCACTAGGTAATTACGTCCAAGTGACCCGCTTAAATAGCAGGTGAAGAGAATCTCCCAGCGGCACTGCAGCGTAGCTAGAAGCTATAATAAAAGAAATATAAATAGGCAGCACAAGCTGGCGCCGCGACCTCTGACCGTAGGGGTCATCGGCCTCGTGGCACTAAATAGGTAGGCTGAAATAGCACACAGTATAAAATAAAATATAATAAGCCATGCATTTTAGCAGGCAATAAGCTGCACCGCTGGAAAGTCTTCACCTGTAGAAAGAAGTAGGAAATGTTGATCTCAAAACTTACCCGGAGCCGACAGCAGTTGGCCACGGGGTCAAAGCGACCTTCCTTGGCGAAGGTTCCAAGGAAAGGGACGATATAAGAGCCGTCAGTTTATAACTGGGCTAGTGCTGTCCAATCTCGCTCGCACAACCATAGATAATTAGTAATATATTATAGAAACATACTAAAATATCGATTAATTTACGGATATTGTTTTAATTAGATTTATAAAGAATCCACAACGTTACAGTTTGTCATCGATTGAGGCAGTACGAAGTCTGCCGGGTCAGCTAGTAAATAAATAAATATTCTAAGACATTCTACACAGCGCTTTCTAGACCCAAAGTAAACATAGTTTAACTAGCTTGTGTTATGGGTTCTAGAATGCAGATAAACTTACTTTATACTTTTTTTTTGTGAATACATATATATTATAGATAGAAAAACCCAGACCAATGCAAATTAACTTAGTCATGCATACACATATTTGCACTGAGCGGGGATTGAACTCGCGCAGTCGTAGTGACTTTTTGTAGTTATGTGTGTATTAATAATGTTAATCATCGGTCGCTTAGTAATGTGCCCGGTAGATGGCAATAGGCTCACCCCCTATTACATTAGGACCTTAACATAACTGGCGAATAGTGGGTGTGTAATACACCTCTGCCTACCCCTTCGGGGATACAGGCGTGAAGTTATGAAGTTATGTATGTCATACATTTTAGCGCCAGAAATGAGCCATTTTGTTTCTTATTTTAAACTAGCTGACCCAGCAGACTTCGTACTTCCTCAATCCATAACAACTTCCATATTTATTCACCTTTTAAACCTTCTCTGGACCTCCACAAATAATTCAAGACCAAAATTAGCCAAATCGGTTCAGCCGTTCTCGAGTTTTAGCGGGACTAACGAACAGCAATTAATTTTTATATATAAAGAAGAAGATTGGCCCAGTAGCAGTCTTTTAACGACACCTCTTAAGCTAAAATCCATCGAGCCGTTCTGGCTGCAGAGCGTGCCAAACAATTATACACACATCCTTCTGGCGCAGTCGGGTAACAAAACACCTTTCGAAGATTTTTCTTTACATAATAAAAAAATTTCGACAAACCACTCAATCTATACGAATATTATTAAGAGAGGCCGAAATCTGTGAGGTTGTTTAAGGGGTAATCTTCGGAACCACTGCACTTATTGGGAAAATTCTTTCACCATTTGGAAGGAACATTAGCTCCAATGCATATTGGCTACATATTATGTGTAAATTACGATGTCTTGAGTTAAAAAAACTCATATAAACCGGAGTGAAGCGAAATTGGGTTGTAAAATATAACCTCACTTTTTATTCATACCACTCATATTTACTTCATACGTGAAGTTCAGGCGTGAAGTATGTTCAACCTAACTGGTCGATAGTCGATATGCGAAACATTACTTTGAACGGGAACAGATTTGTAACTTCAGTCAATGTTAAAAACAAAGTAATGTTGTTTTTTAATTTGCAAAAGGAACTGCAACAAACATTGTCGAAGCAAAGACAACAAAAAGAACTCGCCTGAGCTCTCTGCACTCAGATTTTAAGTAACTTAACGTATAAGGGTAGATTATTTAAATCGCAAACACTACCCTTGCGAAAAAACAGTTTGACTACGTGTGTTTTGTGCGACTTTCTGAAAATTCGATCGGAGGTCAAGTTTAGAAGTTATTTTCGCCCATATAATTGACCCTGGGGTTATCCTTTCGAGGGCTTACCCGGGTTGCCCGGCAATGGACATTTGGGAAGGACACCGTGTGGTTTTAGTCGGACCGATTCTGACACGCCCACCCCATCGTCGGCACCGATGGGGTGAAGCCCGTGGGAGTTCCACACGCTAGAAAAAAAAACCATATAATTGACTAGATCGACTGTGCATTTTCAAAATCTTTGGGATTCCAGACAAATTTTATGATTACTTATTCATTTTATCTATCGGTGTATGAGGCCCCACTAGATCTACAGAGCGAAGTCCATCTCACCTGTAAGTAGATGATTGACGGATGAGGCTCCGGTGTAAGTTCCTCTAGAAAAGGTCAGATGGTAGTTGCTCACATAAAAGCCTTATAAGCCAAACCGTTAGATTTGGCTTATAAGGGCAATATAATATAGAAGAAGGACTAAGCAAATCTCAGGCTTTGAGGCATGAGGCATGAGGCATGAGGATGAGGCACGAGGCACGAGGCACGAGGTATGAGGCATGAGGCATGAGGCATGAGGCACGAGGCATAAGAAACAAGCTCCGGGAACAAAGGCGCGCTATGCCTATACGGATAGGTGTCACAATTCATTAAATCATTTATCTAGTTTCTGCGTCCCGTTCCAAATTAGAAATTCATAATTCATTCCCGCTTCACCCAGGAACCGTGACATAATTTTTGTTCTAAATGGCTCGTCTAGTACACATAGAAGTCACTGAACCACACCTATAAAAAAATATTTACATCCAGATTGAGAACCTCCTCCTTTTCTTGAATTCAGTTAAAAATTAAAAACTTCTTAACAATGAATTTATAACAGATATTTTACAAGATAAACACTATCTTAACTTTTGAGTTTTGTTACAGATCAGCATCTGACTCGATGCAAATTTGTATTTTTACTTGTCACTCCACTGAGTAATAACAGTTGTTAGATCCTCACGGGAGTGCCAAGGATGTCTGTAAATAATATTCTAATTTTACTGAACTTTGAATATTTGTATTGTTTTAATGTTATATTATAAAACAGACCCTGTATACGTTGATGGTTCTATGTTAAAGAATATGTTATGCCACTGTAGGGGCCGAGACTACTAGGGCTCCATTGCAAACAATGCTTGAAAATAACCGAATAAGTACAACGAATTAATTTTTTGAAGCATTTAAAAAATCTAATTTTCTCGGAAAGAAATCAATCAATCAATTAACCTATAGCATACCACTGCTGGACATAGGCCTCTCCCAATGTACGCCATATACCTGCATGAAAACATTTTCCACTATTTAACCGACTGCAAGAAAGTGTTAAGCTTTTCGTGCGTATCTTGTATGCATGTAATTATTATTCATTCGCACTTCGAACCTCATATCGGCGGAAATTGATGTATTCCATTGTGCTAAGAGTGAATTCACAAGGGTAGCATTATATATAATCTGTTATAGAAATTAATATTTTATCAAAGTTTAGGTATGTACTTACTTGAGTTCTGTAACATGTTTAGTCGATGTAAAATAGTTAAATAAGACGTCTACACTATCGCATTAGGTAAACCCTCTAATGATAGTTGTAATGTGAAATAAATAAATGAATAAATAAAAAATTACCTCATATCTTTCAAACCGCTGCACGTATTTCGATGAATGCAGTCTCAAATGAAAGGAATTCTATGTCCGAGTGTTATAGGGTACATAAAATGTGAACCAAAACTATACGGTGGATTTTTGGCGCTAAATTGTATGTTGTCAAAAAAATATAACAGGTGGGATCCATTTATTTTCTTTAGGTTTATGATTTTTAAATGGGTCCCGTCTGCTATCAAACTTGTTTTGGGTTTTTTAGCAGCAGTTGGGTTTTTTTTTAAATTATTTTTCTTTAAGCGGTTGGTTTCGTTTCTTATTAACTTAAATAATGTAAATGCTTCGAACATTAAAAAAGAAAGAAAATAGCTATTGATGGTTAACAAAACCTAGATTTTTACGATTCGAAGGAAAGATGTTGTCTTAGTCTACCTCAGTGGGAAAGAATTGTAACCTCATATATTGAATTGGTTTGCTACATAAATATTTGCTTTAAAGCTAATGTAATAAACGTCAATTTAAACGGGGTAGGCAGAGGTGTATTACACACTCTCGATTCGCCAGTTATGTTTATGTCCCAATGTAATGATGGACGAGCCTATTGCCATCTACCGGACATAATACTAAGCGAGTGATAACAACAGCGAGTGTTAACATTTTTAATACACACATAACTACGAACTGGGGTCGAACTCGGGACCTCGTCTCGGCAGTCCGTTACGCCACTAGGCTATCGCCGCTGAGACAACTGTACCCTTCACGATAAGAGATAATCACTATCATAGTCTCCCCGTTACGGCCATGACTGTAGAAAAGCAACCGCAATAGTGTATATACATACTAGGTCTGCAAGCCGAATCGCTGCTTGCAATGTTGAGCTGAGTGAGACATCGTGAATCAGATTTTGAATATTTTGAACATTGATCATTCCTCCGTGGCAAGTCCAATTTTGAAAATTCTTTTTGAAAGTCACAACTCTGGACATGCTTTCTGAGCGTGTAAAGTTTGGTCACAGTGTCTTGAGCGGTTATTATGTAATTCCATCTGGAATTTTTTTAACGGTGATCATTCCTCTGTGGTAGCATTAATTTTTTCAAAATATATCCATAACCCTTCCTCTGATTGACCTCTTTAATCATGCCAAATTTGGTTCTGATTGGATTAGTAGTTTAGGAGGAGACCTGTGACAAAGAAAATCCTGAAGTCTGGTATGAGGAGCTTTCGCTCGACTTCGTCTCACTAAGCTCAACAAAATTAACAAAAAACACCTCTCGTTTTTCGTCGGGGGCAAAAATAAATCGCTCGAGAATTCCTTGAAATTACTTTTATTTCAATAGATTTCAGTGTTAAAATTTAATAGAAACAAGCCATAAAACTTCTAACGGTTGAAAATATATAACCAAACACACGTAACCAAGGGTTTATCGCTCACCTACATCTCAAAAAATAATTTATAACAAAAATAAGTGTCGTTTACTTAACAAGGTTAACAAGGTAACCCAACCCTCTAAACTACATTTATTTATTAAAATGACACTTGAGTAATTATACATAAAGTAGTTATTCGAAAACTACACGACGTAACTGTCAGGTAATACTACAATTAATAACTCTGTGCTTAATCACAGCGCTCTGTAAAAAGAAAACGCATGAACGATTTGACATTCTACAAAAGCGATAACAAGAACAGGGCACACCATTAAAAGATTTATTTTAAAAAGAATCGTCAAACAATATCTGCTATGTGTATCTCCTTTTTTAAGAAGCTCATAGCTGTTCTTTGAACATAAAAGATTGATTTATGAAAACACTTCCTAGTCAAAATCCTGAAATCTCAAAAATGTGCACATACTAAGTTTTTGTTGGAAAACGACCAAATATCGCACCTAACGTATCTCTGTGTAGCACATTCCTACCCCTCGCATTGTCAGTACGTCATATAATCGTGTTTATTAACGATTTTTAATTGCAAAATTCTTCAACCCCTAGAGTTCCTTTGCGCGGGAACGGGACAACATTAGTTTGTCTGTCGGCAAACTTCGTACTGTTCAGCCAGTGTACCGCCTTTAGGCTCGACGTACGAACGTGTCCTGTGCCGCGATTAAAAAAATTACTGACTTTCGTAAACTGACGTGTTTGTGTGTGTTGTGTATATGTAGTAGTGTACAGAGTAAAAAAGTGGTTGTGAATGATTATAAACTTTTAAAATTACAGTGTTTAGATACTTAGTATTTACGTTTTGTGGTAAACTATTTTTTTTATAAGTTTTACCTTGTGATAGTGTGGTGAATAGCAGGTAAGGTATTTTTGTCGTAAAGTTATGTCAGTAATGATAGGCATTTTGTACAGGCACAAGATAATGTAGGCCTTTTGTTACCTCAAAGGTTTTTGACATTTATAAAACGTGTATATAAAGATGCCAATTTAATTAAATTCCAGAGCTTAAACCTAATACCTCAACGTAAAAATATATTTTCTTTCTGGAGCGGCTTAAGTATTGCAAATTTAGAACAGGTATAACCTGTGTTAAATTTGAAATACTATATAAAAACTGTTAATAATGAATATCTATGTATAGTAACTATATTAAAAAGAAATCTCTTTATTTTAATAATCTTTACAAGATTACATACTCCTAAGTGCTAAGACCTCCTTTTAAGTAATGAAGGCACATTTGGCAGGATAGTTAAGTTTTAAATTTTTTTTAAATGCATGTCAGGATGAACATTTTTTTTTTCTAAATAGGTAGCTGTATGTTTTCTCTCTCTGGAAATTTATCCATATACGTACATGGCTCTATAAGAAGGCAATTTAAGAAAAGTACTAATCAAAACAAAAATTTAAAACAATGTGACTTTCAAAATATTCTTAGAATTCATAACACAATACAGCACTGATTAATTTTATAAAAAGAGGTTTTTTCATCATCATGAAAAATAATTAATAGGATGTGTCAAGAGATGACTAGCGATTCCCGAAATAGCGACCGGAGGTTCCCTACGATTAAGGCTCTATCTAGACTGAATTAGGGTCATACTCTGGCATTGTGATAAATTTACGACTACGTAAAGTGTAGCCTAAATAAACTTATTTGAGCTACGTTATACGTTCGTAGGCTACATTATAAGTAGTAATATTTTTCTTAAAAATTTCAAGTTAAAACATTTTCGTCGACTTGAATGGGCATAAAATAACATCTAAAAAGTATTGAAATGATAATTTTATTATTTTTTATTTATTTGTCTGAAATATTTATAGTTCTATTTCAAAACTTTTCCTATTATATTTGGTATACACCCTAATTAGTCACTTAACATTTTATTTGTCACCAATGTTCTTAGTCCCACAATAAAATAAGGCATTCATTACTGTTACATGTGGTTCTTTCCCTTTGAAATCTAGGGTTCTTTTAAGAGATACATGTATCAAACCGAGACCACAGTTTGAGTATGACTGGTTTTATCGAGTACCTCCAACGGGTGTCACCGTGGAGCACAGATAGTATTTAAACATACTCCTACGAAGCGAGAATTATCATAATTACAACAGTTCATAAAAAAAAACCCATTAAATTTGATGTAGGTCTGTCATCTGTATCATGAAATGTTGCTTATAATTTCAAATGTAGAAATATGTTCCGATTTTGAAATGAACTGATTGATTAATGAATGATTAATATATTTTACATTTAGAAAATGCAGGTTATTGAAAAGTCGTTAACTTAAGCCGTTTATCCTCTGTGTTTTGTTTTTTAAATTAGGTTTCGTAATGTTTAATTAATTTTCTTTATTTGTCGGTTAGAGGGTCTGGCTGTTGATAATGATGATGATTATCATTCGTCATTATGATGATGAGAGGATCTGGCTTTTACATGGTTTGGGAATAGCCAGTAGTCTTTACATATAATAAAATCGTAACGAGGTGAAAACTGTACATTGAATATTTTCCCGAAAAAATAATTGATGTGTGTTTTAGGAGCGATACCGATGCCGAAAGTGTGATTTTAGAATTTATGTCTATTTGTCGGTTTGTCTGTTTGTCTGCTTTTAGTTATCGATGTCCGAGCATCACTTGAAAACCGCTGAACAGATTTGGTTGAAATTTTGCATAAACATTCTTCTACGGCATGGTCATAAGCTGCGCTATATATTATCACGCTATTATAGATATGATAAGAGCAGTAGAGCAAAATCGGTCTTAACTATTATTGATGACAACTTTATTATTACAAGGTAGATCTTTACGAAATTTTATAGTTTAACAGAACTCAGACATGGTTAAAATTAAAACTATAACTCATCACGCTATACCTTAAAGGTAATGAACAGTAAAATCACTAAACTTCACAGAGTTACGCACTTATAAAAAATAGTTGAAATAACGTATAATAAAATTAATTATTTAGATTTTTATTACAAGTTTTAAGCAATGTTGTTCCAGTATGTAATAAAGTATCTTTCGACGAAAATAACATGTGGGATATAATTTGAACGTTTTGATCTACGACGTTCAGAATTGTTTTAAACACGCCTTTTTGCCTTAAATATATTTTTTTACGTATTATTTATTTTTTATTGTTATTTTAGTATCAATTAATATCTGTAAGATTTGTGAAAAGTACGCCTTAAAATATTTAAAAAATAGTCTGTAGTTATTTTCACTAGGACCGCACTAATGAATTGAATCTTCTTCTTCTTATTTTATTTAATGGCTTCTGCAGTAGAATCACCGCAATTTCGCCAATCTCTAGTAAAATATAATAAATGTTTATAAAATTATTAATGGCGAAGACGCCAATGTCAAGTCTGCCAAACAGTACAGCTTAACCATACGTTTTAATTAAACAATCATGAAACTCATCTGAATTGAATAAAAATAAATGAAAACAACATAAAATCTGTACTTACTAATGCCAGTTCTTTTTTCTTTTTCCAAGTAACAAGGAAATGATTAACAAAAAAAAACGTGAACATTTAATTTATCTATATTCTACAGCTCCACAATATAATCTTAGGGTGCATATCCACTAGTGAGGCGCTGCTGAATAGATTGAAGAGACTTAGTTGTATACAAATATTCGAATTCTCTCTTATCGCATTTTTGTCTGTGTTGGCGTGGATGTACGAATTAAAATATTTAAATAGTTAAATAATATTTGACAATATTACTGTACAAATAAATAAATAAATAAATATTCTACGACATTCTACACAGCGCTTTCTAGACCCAAAGTAAGCATAGTTTAACTAGCTTGTGTTATGGGTTCCAGAATGCGGATAGACATACTAATATACTTTTTTTTGTAAATACATACATATTATACATAGAAACACCCAGACCAATGCAAATAGACATATTCATGCATACAAATATTTGCACTGAGCGGGAATCAAACCCGCGCCCCCCTGTCGTAGCAGTCGAATGCACTACCGCTACGCCACAGAGGCCGTCAAATGGATTATTTATTCGTTTTAGTCGTATTTATTTTACTTTTACGCTTGGTCTTCTAAAGCGTGTTTTTTTAACTATGTTTTATTTGTTGTATGGCTATTTATCAATTATTATCTTTTATCAAAAACAAATCTCACATCGGCAGTGGACAAATACGTTTAAACAAGTTTTCGACCTTCGCATCGCCGTCGTGCTCGTTAGCAGATGATTTGGGCCTTTATTGACATTAACTAACTTTCTAAATATATGTTTTTAAAAGCACCACAATTTGATGCTCCCGCTTTGTTCGTAAATTCCCCATTAGTTTAATGTTATTATTTAGAAGGTAGGTATATTGCCCCGGGGTGTGTGTTGGGTAACCTCCTCGAGTGTCGCTCCGATTCCGATCCCGCTGCAGTCCGGGGGGAACGGAATCGGAGCGGCCGGTACACCCTGGGCGGCGGTCAATGGCTTCCCCTTCACCCCTTCATAGGGTTGGCATTGATCGTCGGCCAATACCCAACGTGGCGGGAACACATCGCTCTCCGTACTCCTCTGCTTTCAGAGGAGACAGGATGAGCGATGCTGTTAGTGGTGAGATGGCCCAGGGTCAGCCGGGGTACGAGGGATATGCTCTATGGGTAACCTTACACCCCAGCGTCTGAAGACCCGAGACGGCGTGCGGTTTTAGTCGGTGCAAGCCCGACATAACCGCCCCCGCTGACCGGCGGGGGGGTATCCGAAGGGATTTCCGCACGATAATAAAAAAAAAAAAAAAAAAGGTATATTGCCCCGGGGTGCTTGGTTGGGGACCTCCACGCGGTGCACCCTGGGCAACGGAGACGGCAGCGCCTCTCTCCTAGGGTGGGAGAGACGCTGCCACCTACGGCCAACTCCGACCGAGGCGAGGACGGCCCTGTTTAGGGCTGTTCGGAAGCTTTCCACGTGTCCCTCTGATTAGCAGATGGCACAGTGGAGAGCAAGTAAGGGGGCCATCTCGAAACCGGAGATTGCCCAGGGTCAGTCGGGGTGCGAGGGATATGCTCTATGGGTAACCTTACACCCCGGCGTCTTAAGACCCGACACGGCGTGCGGTTTTAGTCGGTGTAAGCCCGACATAACCGCCCCCGCTGGCTGGCGGGTGGGTATCCGAAGGGATTTCCGCACGAAAAAAAAAAAAAGGTATATTGCCCCAACTGCTGGGGCTATCAATGAAATGTAGAGAGCCTGCGAGACGTACGCCAGTTCACACGTGCTAATCCATAATGCTAAGAAGTGTGTTAGTGGTCCGAGGTAACATGCTGGCCCGTAGATTCTCTCGTAGTATACAACTTAAGTCAACTTTGTTTAAAGCATATTGCCAGGGTCTTTACACGGGGAGTCTGTGGGTCAGCTACGATTACTTTTGTTCTTTTTTAATACCATTTAGGTGGCAGATAAGCACACGGCCCACCTGATGGGAAATGGTTACTGCGGCATATGGACGTAAGCAACACCAGGGGCGTTTAATTAAAATTCTGTATATGCCATTAAAACGGAAATTGCAAAACGTCAAAAAAAACTAGACTAATGTCAAGCAAATGGACCACCAGTTTGAAACGCGGCCCCGTCCTGAGAAATCTCCACCGTGAAACTCAGCGAGCTTTTCAAGTACGGGACTTTATAACTCTTATATATGTTGTAGTGCAGATCCTTTGTTACGATAAGACGCGCGCAATCTCTGCCCGTCTTCAAAAAATTAGTGACGGCCTACTATTTACGGGAATAGTCTATTTTTATTTTTTAAATTTTTATTTATTTTTATTTTTTGTCTCTTAGTCTTCCTGTCTCCCTGATTCATGTCTGTGCTGTGTTTCTATTATGTTATGTATATATTATGTACCTAATAGTAGGTACGGTATCGCTGTACATTATATGTATAGCAAGTTTAATATGTATTCATAATTGCATATAAATAGTATATCAGAGTATAAATTAAAAATAAAAATTAATTTAATATGTACACCGCAAACTGCCCTAGTTCTGTTCACAGTTTCTCTCCATCCAATGGTTGCCTGTAAGAGATTGCCTTGTGCGATAAGGCCGCCAATTGTATATGCCGCAAAACTATGCCAACTATGTTTCTGTAATACTGTTCTTGTGTACATACAATAAAGAGATATATTATTATTATTATTATTACCTTCCCAGCTACGACAAACATGGCTACATCCGAGCTATTTACACGAGTTTAGAACGAACTGAGCATTCTTGTACCGTAGGTTTCTCTGCCTTACGACTTCGCGGGAAACTGTGACGATAGGTTAATTTTTTCAGAAGAAAAGTCCTTAAAATTCTATCATACTTTAATGACTGCCGAATAGAGAGTATAATGTTTTCAGGTTTTGTATTTTATTTATTTAAGTTTATGTACACGGACAATTAAACAGAAATACATTAGCGGAAAAAGTAGTACAGAGGTTCGGCCTATTTTTTAAGAAATCTCTTCCAGGTGACCTGCAAGAGACAAGAATGACTTTTGAATAAAACAGATTTGGATGTATCGTTCGAATTGTTACATCATCATAAGTGATAGCGGCTATATTTTTTTTGTTAATAATTCATTATGGCGGCAGCAGAATTTAATGTAGTTCAGGTACTTTAAAATAATTTACACTTCAAACTGTGAGACATCTATCATCCAAAACATAATATAACTTCACGCCTCTATCTCGGAAGGGGTAGGTAGACGTGTATTTCACACCCGCGATTCGCCAGTTATGTTTAGGGCCCAATCTAATATGGGGTGGGCCTATTGTCATCTACCGGGCACATTACTAAGCGAGCCATAAACAATTTTTTTTAATACACACAACTTCGAAATGTCAGTGATGTGTGCCTGGGGTGATTGGGGATCGAACTCGAGACCTGCCATCCATGAGCAACTGAAACGTCGTGATCAGCGTGAATGATAAAAGAAAACTAAATATATATTGCGATAAAACCCATTAAAAATAGTTTTATTTCAATGTTAAAATATTGGTATAAAATAGACATATATTGTGAGTTGTCATAATTCTATTCGCATGTTACTATGCTGTTTCTATGTATAATATGTATGTATTTACAAAAAGTAAACAGTATGTTTATCCGCATTCTGGAACTCATAACACAAGCTGGTTAAACTTTGCTTACTTTGGGTCTAGACAGCGCTGTGTAGAATTTCGTAGAATATTGTAGAATATTTACTACGTAATAGAAGGCCTATTGCCATTAAGCAGTTACTTTCTCTAGACTATTCTGCTACTGAGAATTTTTTAACAGAAAATTCAAATAAAGATTTGCTTAATCCTAGATTCTAACCTAAAAACTCATACATAGCTGTTACACTCGCTGCCACGGAATCACTATCATAATATTCTACCAGAAAAATATTTACATAATTACTATATAGTTATTTAGTACAAATAACTACAAAACTATAACGATGAATTCTTATAAGCTCTACCATAACGAGTAGAGTCGGCTATCCATAAACACGAGTAGGTACAATTATTTTCTTGGAAACGAGGTCGCTAGCAGTAGTGCATTATATTTAAAAATTTCTTCGGGCGGAACTCTATTCCGATTCTGTAGGCTCTACGGTGACACGTTTTTCATATATAATATATGTTATTTAGTGACGTGTGTTAGTGTAAATATATTTTATTTATACGTAGATGAAAAAAGGATAGGATTAATTTCAGAGATTTCAACTAAGGGTTCTGAAATATACTAAAACATAATTATGTTATATTTGTTGGAAAGGAATACATTTTTTTTATTTATTTTATTTTATTTATTTATTTTAGGAAGGCTTACAGACTAATAACAATTTATGTATTACAAGTATGATGACAATATTGCTAATTACAAGCCTACACAAGTATATATATATATAAATATTTATTTACTAATTAATTTACTAACAAAAGATACTAACGATACGAGATGATAAGACTACAGATAAAAAAAATATGTATGTAGGTATATATAGAGCAAGATAAAAAATAAAAACAAAATAAAATAAAAATTACAAACACATTTACATACAAACATAATATTATGTCGTATTGTATGACTGTACTGTATATGTCTTATTGTAATAAAATATATCGGTATAATATTTTAATCTGCCGTCCTCCAACTAAAAACGGCCAAGTGAAAAAGCAAATGTCGAGCTTGAGCTGAAAAATGAGGGCATATTTTAAAACCTATGCTAGTATTTTTTATAAATCAGCAATTACGTTATCATTTAACAATGGATGGGATATATTTTTTAAGCATATACGAAAATAAAGTTGCCATTGAAATCTATAAATATTTGATATTAACGGATTCTATCGCGATTTATTTCATGTAAATAAATAATCTTAACTTTGAACAAATACATATTTGTTCAAAGTTAAAATGTGAAAATTGAACAGAAGTCACTTCGCCGCATTTTAGTTTGAGGACGGCAGTAATGATACTCGATACTAAGGGTTGCCCGTGACTACGTCCGCGTGGAATTCTAATTCCATTCCCGCAACCCATGGGAGGGTTCAACCCAAAATATACATTTCAAGTATGAAAAGTAACCTTTGTGTTATTCTACACTATAATTTTTCCATGTACCAAATTTTAGCCAAATTCGTTCAGCCGTTTGAGCCTGATTGAGTAAAGGAACACCTAAACATCTAAACATCGACATAATCTTTCACATTTGTAACATAGTAGAATTTGCATTTGTCTAAATGTTTCTATGTATAATATGGACGAAAGAACGAAAGAAGATTGACGAAACAGATTTATGAAACAAGGGCTGCTGGGCAACCCGGTAAGGTTCGACCTAAGCGTTCGTATGCCAATCAGATCGAGGACGTTCTGAAGAAAGGCCAGGTCAGGAGTACCAGTAACCGGCGTGCATGTATGAAAACAATTTTGAAAGTGAAAAAAGCAAAAGGCGCATGTCAAGATTGTAGCAAGTGGATATATGTTGCCTCTACCTATGCATTGGGAAAGAGGCGTGATTATATTTATAATATGTCTGTATTCACAAAAAATCGTAGTAAGTTTATCTGTATCCATATTACAAGTTAGTATGTGTTTAGAATATACATAGATGGATCTGTTATTACCTAGAATATTTTAATTGACGGCCTCTGTGGCGTAGCGGTAGTGCATTCGACTGCTACGACAGGGGGTGCGGATTCGATTCCCGCTCAGTGCAAATATTTGTATGCATGAATATGTCTATTTGTGTGGTTATTTGCATAATATGTAAGTATTTACAAAAAAAAAAAATCCGTTCCCGCAGGGGGAACGCACAGGTAGATTTCGTGAAGCACGGTTAGAAATATTTTTTGCCCCTCTATGACCTATGCTTCTTCTATGACCCACACCGAGCGCATTTTTAACATGTTTAATTTTTTTTCTCGAAAACGGTAACTAGCGAAAAACTTTTCAGACATTTATTTTAGACTTAAAAGTGGCCTATCGATTAAAAATGTTTCCGACGCCAAGAATGTTCACTGGTTAGAAGTTATGATTTTTTTCCCGAAAAATTTTGGTTTTTCCCCCCTCCACTTTTAGTTAAAGTTTTAATCTTATAGGTTTATAACTAAAAGTTGTTGGTATTCATGTATACTATGGGATAAAATTAGAACGGTTCGAATATCTTTCATGGAACGTGAAATTTTGAGGAAAAACTGATTTCACAAAAAGTGAGGCCCTACCGTCCCCTTAGGCCGGATTCCACCCGTTCACGAACTTAAACTAAGTTTACACCCAAGCAATTTTTGACCGCAGTTTGAAAGCGAGCGGGGCAAAAATGCGACCGTGAGAGTGCCGCAAATTTTGGGAAGTGGAACCATACATACACATATATATATATATATATAAACTTTTTGAGCAGTGGTCATTTCGGACTGAGGGGGTCATAACTAGACCTCCTGTGAAGAATTTTTTTTAAAATTCGACAGTAGTCAAGAAACCAATAGGTAGATCGATTTCATCGAAATCTACCTAAAAACCAATAGGTAGATAGAGGTAAGTAATTTTATCCACATTCTGGAATCCATAACACAAGCTAGTTAAACTATACTTACTTTGGGTCCAGAAAGCGCTGTGAAAAATGTCTTAGCATATTTATTTAGGTATTTATTTATTACTTATAAGCTTTAACGTTAACGAAAAGCAAATTTAAGGCTAATAAAAACTTGTCAAAACATAAAATAAATATATAAAACTTTAATAAATTATTTGCTGAAAATGTTGATTTACAACTTTTTGCCATCTCTAGGGTTATTTTAGTATTTGTATTTACGTTTGTATTTTGCAACTCTAAATATTGGTTGACAACCCCTTCATTATAAATGTTGTTAAAAAGAATTCTGCTAAGTATGTCTCTTGAGACCAAAACAAGTGAAGATCGGAGCTACATACGTCAGACTATAAGGCACTTGACTGTCAAGTCAAATCAGTTTCTTTTTATTAAACGTCAAAACATTCTTTGGAAACTTGTATGAAAATGACAAGGCCTGACGTCATACCGCGCCACTCAAATAATTGGTCGGGTGGTGGATTGAATTACAGTGGAGGATTTTATTCCTTTATTCAGGTTTTCGGGCCAAAGTCAACCTGGCCTGCAATGGCTGACTGGCGTACAGCTGCTGATTGATGGTTTGACGACAGCGCTTTCCCCTTGGAGTTGGCAGGTTAGACGGCAGTCGCTCCCGCAAAAACCGTATAACCCAAATCAACGGGAGGAGTAAGCGGGCTCCGAGTTCGAAGTGCAAGCTTTGGATGCAACCAGGATTAATGCTGTGTATGCTATTATGCTATTGATAACATATCATAACATAACTTCACGCCTGTATCCCCGAAGGGGTAGGCAGAGCTGTATTACACACCCACGATTCGCCAGTTATGTTTAGGTCCTAATGTAATAGGGAGTGAGCCTATTGCCATCCACCGGGCACATTACTAAGCGAGCGATAGTTAACATTTTCAATACACACATAAATACGAAAAGTTAGAGGTGTGTGCCCGGGGCGACTGGGGATCGATGACATGATGACAATAATAAATAATCTATTTAAATAAAAATGAATCACCGAAATGTATATAAGTGCATATCTTCCGAACGACTGCACAAAATTTAATAATTCTTTTTTGTGTTCGTTATCGTCAGGACAAGATTAGTGTAAAAGAAAATTAAAAAATAAAGGGTCGCGGAGAGGGGTTCACATTTCCACGCGGGCGGAGCCGCAAGCAGCAGCTAGTATAATATAAATCGTGACAGAATCTGTTATAAATAGGTTTATTTCAAAAACAAAAATGCCTAATCCTAAATATTGGATAAGTTATAACCAATATTTAAGCTTAATTTTTTTTTTAATAACTGAAATAACTGTGAAATAACAGTGAAAATGCATTCATAAAATTGATTGATAATGGCCAGATTTAAACATTTAACTATTCAAAATATTAGACCGGTCACTGGAATTAGAATATAAACGAGTAGAATTGTTTAGTTATTTATTTATTTAATTTTAAACAATATTATTGTTTTCAAGTAACAAATTGATATTAGCACTGAATTCAACCCTGTCTTAAACCATGCCGACAAGTAATGACTTCCTCGAAAATTTGCTTCAACTATATATTTATACTTGTGTGAGTGTGTGCATGTATAGGGTAAAGAAAAGGATAGTGCATATTATCAAGTGACTACAAATTCTTTCTCTGTGAAAAGAAGAGTCAGAAAGTGACTAGAGATCGTGTGTCATAGACAATTGTGTTCCGTCTGGTATCATATAATCATCTTATGTCTGTGTAAAATCCACACTTTAAAGGGTACACAAGTACGCCCTAGATAGGTTATATAATATATACACATACATATTTATTACTAGGTCTGCAAGGCGAATCGCTGCTTGCAATGTTGAGCTGAGTGAGACATCGTGAATCACATTTTGAAAATTTTTAACAGTGATCATTCCTCCGTGGCAAATCCGATTTTGAAAATTCTTTTTGAAAGTCACAACTCTGGACATGCTTTCTGAGCATGTAAAGTTTGGTCACAGTGTCTCGAGCGGTTATTATGTAATTCCATCTGGAATTTTTTTAACGGTGATCATTCCTCTGTGGTAGCATTAATTTTTTCAAAATATGTCCATAAACCTTCCTCTGATTGACCTCTTTACTCATGCCAAATTTGGTTCTGATTGGATTAGTAGTTTAGGAGGGGACCTGTGACAAAGAAAATCCTGAAGTCTGGTATGAGGAGCTTTCGCTCGACTTCGTCTCACTCAGCTCAATAAGTATGAACGAGGTATGGACCTAGAGCACATGTCGAACAGCAACTGCGGGATGTCGCAGTGTGGACATGTACTCATACAAATATTCACATTCATGCATAGAAATATTCGCATTAAGCTATAACCGAACCTTAGGTCTCTGACTTAGCAGGCAAAATAATGCTCTACCGTCATAGTACCATAGGTCCTCAACCCCAGACAGCCATATAACTACTATTTCTTCCTCCGCATCACGAGAACTGCGAAACAAATTAAGATAAATTCTCCAATATAGCAGATATCGCAGAGTTTATCTCATACTTGAGAGGTCAAACTACAGTATAACATGTATGTACGACGTTGGATAAAGTTTGGTATATTCTTACAGTCACTCTCCAATTTACTGAACACTAATAAATTTACAGATGATCTTTACATTGAAACAAATCAATAAATGATTGATTTATAATCTTCAGAGGTCAAATTTAACAATTTAAAATTTTTGTTCATTATTTTTTGTAAAGTTCTAGAGCCGAGGTGATCAATAACTTGGAATGTGTTAGGTCATACCGATGGCGACTGTACACAACTATACCACGATTATGTTAACTCCCTTAAACATAATCGCACAAGTACAAGTAAAAAAGCGGCGATAGTCTAGTGGCATACATAACGGACTGCTGAGACGAGGTCTCCCAGTTCGATCCCAAGTCGCCCTGGACACACACCTCTGACTTTTCGTAGTTATGTGTGCATTAATATATGTTAATTATCGCACGCTTAATAATGTGCCCGGTAGATGGCAATAGGCTCGCCCCCTAGTACATTGGGCCCTTAAAATAACTGGCGAATCGTGGGTGTGTAATACACCTCTGCCTACCCCTTCGGGGATACAGGCGTGAAGTTATGTTATGTTATGTACAAGTAATCTTAATATGAATCTCAATACACCTCAAAAGAACAATATTATTAATTACCTCAATGGTGAGCCCATGGGAGCTGAACAGAATTAATGGAGAGCGAGTTATCGCGGGGAAAACATTAGCACACGATTTGTCTCCGAGGAGGCAGATTCTTGAGCCCGTTTTGTGATAAATTTTGAGGAAATTATTCCAAATTTATGGATATAGTTATGGCTTATAGGGTTGGCTGATACACCGAATGAATTGAGGAAACAAGCGTAAATATGATTAAATTTTGAGTATTTTAAGAGTACAGTCAATAGTAAAAGTAGCTTAGCAATTTCCAATGTACAGATTATCTTAGCTTTAGATTATCGTAACATTGTTTAACACATTTGTACCATTATCTTTGAAACCTAAATAAACTACCTTGTTCTTTGCAGATTACAATAATATTTTACATGGTTTAATGTTTTTCAAATTAGTTCAGCAACTTTTGTTGCTGACGGTTGGAAGTCTTGTTAATATGTATAACCACGCGTGTGCGGAACGACATACAACCTTTCACCCTGCTTTTGTACGAGTAAGAAAAAACTTCTATACTTTCCATGCTGTTAATATTAATGGTAACATTACCTTTCCTTTATAGTTGCTGATGCCCGCGGCTTATCGTTTTTTGGTTAGTTTTTCGGCTCTACTTAACCAATTGCAATCTAACCCCGGCAGATTTTAAGGCTGACCAAGACCTTTCTAATAAAAAAAACCGAATCAGAATCCGTTCCGTAGTTATTGCGTCCATGGCGACCAAACAGACATAGTATTTTTTTTAAATATCTCCAATGTAACAATGCAACTAATTGAAAATTTTATAATACTTTGTTTAGATGGATGAATGAATTCTTGAAGATCGATTTTTTTTTATATGAATGTAGAAACATAAAGACAGATAAAGAACTTTGTATCAGAATGTTATTCTGATAAACAATTTTTAAGTTACACTAAGATCAATCAATGAATCAACCATTTGTTTTTTTTTTTTTTATATTTAGGACACGTCAATTTGACTTCACCTCGCCTGATGGTAAGCTGAAGGTAAAGTCTTAGGAAAGAGGGTCACCATTACATACACGTATCATGTTAACAATGGTGGCACTCAGCTTGACGGCCTCATCAGAAGAGGATTGTCGTCGCAGCACCGCGTGATACCCACCGGTCCCACTAGTGCTGCGACCAGAACCCCCCTGCCCGGCTATGCACTTGCTGACCCCTGAACGCAATCAAACCGAAATTGGATTACTATGGAGGGTTTTTCGCAATCGTGCACGGTGGTACCCACCCGGCCGAATTTTGTGACAAAATGATCAATATTTTTGCAAGTAATTCGTGATGGGCCCAGATAGCTTAGTTGGTAGAGTAATAAATCTCTTCAGAAAGTGAAAAGCTTACTTAATAATACATCACCAGTCGGGCTGGTATTTGTGGGCAAAGTTAGGATCTATCCCCTATAATACTTTAACAATACCCTTTGAAAACAATATCCCCAGCAATTTAGTTCTATACTTAACGAGGAACATACTAGAATGTTAAACAAACGAAATCAATGTTCATTTTCGTAGCGCTCGTAGCGGATAATAGCTATATACAAATTTTCGTAGCACGATTACGTATCAGCTACGTCGTAGCAAAGACATTTAATATCATCAGCATTATGTATCTACGCCTTAAGGAAATTGATGAATTATAATTTTGGTTTAAGCGACATTGCTTTTGAACTTCGACATGAAAGAAAAACTGCTTTAATCAACGTATAAAAGGCTTTTGTCAAATAAATGAGGAGCAATTACCGTTGCGTTTGTATTGCGGTATGTTTTTTTTATATATTCACCCTTGTATATTTCTGAAGGGGTGAACTTAGGTTTATTAGATACAAATTTAGTAAAGCGGCGATAGCCCAGTGGCGTACGTAACGGACTGCAGAGACGAGGTCTCGAGTTCGATCCCCAGTCGCCCCGGGCACACACCTCTGACTTTTCGTAGTTATGTGTGCATTAATAACTGTTAATTATCGCTCGCTTAATAATGTGCCCGGTAGAAGGCTATTGCCTTGCTATATATAGGCTCGCCCCCTATTACATTGGGACCTTAACATAACTGGCGAATCGTGGGTGTGTAATACACCTCTGCCTACCCCTTCGGGGATACAGGCATTATGTAAATTTAGTAATTCAATGAAACTTTGAAGCAAGTATGCTTTTCCTATGGATTTAGACGTACATAATATATCGGAGAATTACGAATATCTGGGCCTTGTCTAGGTAGCTCAGTTGGTCAGAGCATTACCCTTGTAAGGAACTGTTCGCGGGTTCAAGTCCCGTCCTGGATGTTTTTTTTTCTGATCTAAATCTATAGGAAATGTTAGCATACTGATTCCTTCAAAGTTTCATTGAATTAATGTGACGGAGTAATCATGCATTAAATTTGAACTAGATCAAGGTATGGTTACTTTATCCGGCCAGGTGGGATGACGATCTGCGAAAGACTGCGGGCAGATGCTGGATGCGGCAAGCTGAAGACAGGGCGATATGGCGCTCATTGGGGGAGACCTATGTCCAGCAGTGGACTAGCATAGGTTGATGATGATGATGATGATGTTTACTTCTACAGTTTCGGAACCAACATGTATTCGATTACCTATTTCACCGTTACATTTTCATCTATCATGAAAAAATAGATGTTTATATGTAACATCGAAATTAATTCTACCCGGTTCCCAATATAATAGCGTGATGATATTAATTATTAAAGGTTGAGTCTTTAATTAACTATTTTTTTCACGTAGGTAACTCTGCAGTTTCGAGATTTCATATTTTACTGCTCATCATCTTTTAGCTATAGCGTAATGGTTTATAATCCGCATGTTCGAGTTCTATTGAACTGCAGAATTACGTGTTGATATGCTTCGTAACTATAAAGAAATTATAAATAATAGATTTGGTCGATTTCACCCTGCTGCTCCTATCACACTTATAATAGCGTGATGATATATAGTACGGTCTATGACCACACTCTAGAAGAAAGTTCATGCAAATTTTCACCTGAATCTGTTCAGCGGTTTCAACTGATGCTAGGACATCGATAATGAATAGCAGACAAACAGATAAAAATTCTAAAAATCACATTTTTGGCATCGGTATCCTTCCTAGAACACAAAGTAATATTTTATTTGAATAAATATTCATTGTACAGTTTTCATCTCGTTACAATTTTATTATATGTATAGATAGATAGGTAGTTATTAAATGTTTAGTGGAAAAGTCTCATTAGTTTAGATAAGGTACGATAAAATTCGGGGTGGGAGTCCTCTCGCTCGGCAGCATGATTGCGGCAATGGTGCAGAGCGTGAGCGCGTGGGCCGCCGCCATCTCCTTCTGCGAGCATGTAAAGCTCGCGAAGTAGATGGTGGAGCGCGCCCGGGAGAGATTTAGAACTCTCCTGGCCCGCTGAGCCCGCAACATGCTCGCCCAGCGTCGCAGGCGTCTCAGGCGCCGGAGGTCGCATAACGACCTCCGTCCTCCACGAGCGCAGGCCTGGGATTGGCAGGTGAGGCCGCCTGTCACGCCAGCAGAAGCAGGCCGGGACGGTGGGGTGACTAGGACCCCTCTCCCAAACCGGGGCAAGACGGGGACACCGTGGTTCCCAAACCCGTGGGGGCCATCTCGAAACTGGAGATGGCCCAGGGTCAGTCGGAGTGCGAGGGATATGCTTTATAGGCAACCTTACACCCTGGCGTCTGACGACCCCAGACGGCGTGCGGTTTTAGTCGATTCAAGCCCGTCATAACCACCCCCGCTGGCCGGCGGGGGGGTTTCCGAGGGGATTTCGGCATGAAAAAAAAGGTACGATAAAATTTCTAAATAATGTAACTACTTAGAATAAAAATATTCAAATAGTAAAATTAATGTAACAAGATGCAACATACCTCATATCACAGTCACAATTTTTTTATTAATACATACTTTTTTTTTTACGGGTAACGTCAATATGACTTGAGATACAGTTACTAATTGTAAGTGGACAGTGGTGATAAAAGGGACGAAGGAGACTTTTGCCCTGGATAGTTTTATCTTGGTTTTAACAGGAACTACTGTTGTCCAACGAGGACTCCAAGAGGACTCCAAGAGGAAAGCCGACAATTCCACTATGCTTTCGGTCCCACCTAATAAGCAGTGAGCCTGTTGTCGTCAACTGAACTCTTTTTCACGAGCTGTAAGTTCATTGCTTTTAAAAACAGTTTATTCCAATAATAATCAAATATGATGGTAATTATAACATGTCACGAGCAACACATACAATTAAATAATAATGTGTAATTTCATTTGGTTTATGTCGACGTTAATTTGGTGTTAGTGTACTTAAATTTGAGGTTACAATTAATTATAATAAATTACTATTACATAGCTATTGATTTAGGGCCAGCGTACATGAAGACGTTTTTGTTATAGATTGGGACTCTATGTTGGTGTATCTGGTGTAGGCAACTGGACATAGTGACCTATGCTAATGAATAGATACAGTTTTTTAAAGAGTAGGTACTGAAATTACTTCTTTCTGCGAGCATGTAATGCTTGCGAAGGAAATGGCGGAGCGCGCCCGGGAGAGGTTTAGAACTCTCCCGCCCTGCCGAGCCCGTAACATGCTCGCCGCGCGTCGCAGGCGAGTCAGGCGCCGGAGGTCGCTTAACGACCTCCGTCCTGCATGAGCGCAGGCCTGAGGCCTGAGGCCACCTGTCACCCCAGCAGAAGCAGGCCGGGACAGTAGGGTGACTAGCGCCCCTCCCCCAAACCGGGGCAAGACGGGGACACTGTGGTTCCCAAACCCGAGGGGGCCATCTCGAAACCGGAGATGGCCCAGGGTCAGTCAAGGTGCGAGGGATATTCTCAATGGGCAACTTTACATCCCGGCGTTTTAAGACCCGCGACGGCGTGCGGTTTTAGTCGGTTCAAGCCCGACATAACCGCCCCCGCTGGCAGGCGGCGGGGGGGGGGGGGTATCCGAAGGGATTTCCGCACGAAAAAAAAAAGTACTGAAATTACTTGTATTCCTGTTAACCCCTTCAGCTAAGCTAAATTGCTTGTGTTAGGATTGGGTTCGCATCGGTAGTGTTATGACCAGCTTTCAAACCCAGGACCATTCGAGCGTAAGGCCGACTCCTTAACCACTTAACTACCATAATATACTAACCTTATCATAAAATGGTCAGCCTTTTCATCTTCATCCAAGCATCAAACTCGGTTGCATGCAGCCCGAGGTCTAGTCTTCGAGACCTCTATAATTTGGAGACTTTAACTTTTATGGGAGGGACTTTATAGAGGATACACCCAGTACTCGTTGTACCGATAAGTTTTTTTTTTATGAATGGTAGGCTCACGTTTGACCTCTATCTCACCTGGTCGTAAGTGACGATGTGGTCTACGATGAATAACGTTCGCCTAGAAGGAAACTATTCACTCGAGACTTAAAGATTCAGAGGTTTTAGCTTTCCGGAAACACAGACACAGGTAGGCAATTCCACTCCTTAACTGTACGCATAATATGACTGGAATATTCACCATGTAGCGGCGGCGTGTCGCTGAGCGTCTGATCGTTCCGGTAAGTTCCGATGTACATCTGATACTAATATAACACTGCGGTGATGTAGATCATCATCATCTTAGCGTGGTACCGGTTACATCTGAGGCTTTCATCTAGGAGACTAGGATCCGCTTACTCCTTCTCCTACATTTTATAGGGCACCCATTTCTGAGACTTTACCTTTTACTTACCATCAGTCAAGGTAAAGTCATATTGACGTGCCAAATTATACTCGTATTTTGTTTATTTATATTGCATTTTCTTGCCAAACTGCAACGTTTGATGGCGAGACGCGCTCGTATTTAATACAAAGTTGTTTAGCCTTTTTTTTTTTTCGTTTTTTTTTATATATTTAGGACACGTCAATTTGACTTCACCTTGCCTGATGGTGAGCTGAAGGTTCTCAAAAAAGAGGGTCACCATTACATACACGTACCATGTTAACAATGGTGGCACTCAGCTTGACGGCCTCATCAGAAGAGGATTGTCGTCGAAGCACCGCGTGACACCTACCGGTCCCACTAGTGCTGCGACCACAATCCCCCTGCCCGGCTATGCACTTGCACGGTGGTACCTACCCGGCCGAATTTTGTGACAAATTTGTGTCATCAAATTTCTACCACCAGTAAACACACCTTCAGCAATAAAGCTACTAACTTAATTTATTAATAATCCTTTATGGTTTTTAGTAGCTAGCACATTTATACTAGGTCTGCAATTCATTGTGCTGTTGCGAAAATTGAGCGAAGCAATTTCATTACGGAATCAGATTTTGAAAATTTTGTTCGGTGATTATTCCTCCGTGGTACGTTCAATTTCAAAATTTACTTTTTTGATCGACTCAACTTTAAAAGTTACGCATTTTGCCGCCAAAACTGTGTGGTATCCTTATAACCTTGTCCATCATTGAGGAATCAGATTTTGCAAATTTTGTTCGGTTATAATTCCTCAGTGGTACACATGAATTTTTAATTACATAGCCTATATCCTTCCCATCAGTAACATCTTTGCTTGTGTGAAATTTCATTACAATCGGTTCAGCCGTTTGGGAGGAGAAGGTGGTCTAATGAAATACATGAGTCGTCTAAAAGAGAGCAAAGCTGTGACGAGCTTCGCTCAATAAATAAATGAAATTGAAGTTTTGGTCTATAATATCAAAGCAACAGCTTTCCAATGAATGCACATGAATGTATCGACATGATTGCATTATAATTTAATTCATCATCATCATCATCATCATCAACCTATTCTAGTCCACTGTTGGACATAGGTCTCCTCTTTTTTTTTTTTTTTTTTATCGTGCGGAAATCCCTTCGGATACCCCCACGCGTGCCAGCGGGGGCGGTTATGTCGGGCTTGAACCGACTAAAACCGCACGCCGTCTCAATAATTAATTACTTGACATTAATTTACATTTAAAATTTGACATTATGACAGTGACAAATAAATTAATTACTGTTTTAAAATCTTTTCTTGTGACGTTTGTGTATTTTATGTTGTTTTTTTTTTGTGTTTATGTGGAGTGAGACCAAGGTTTAAATTGGCTTGTTTGGGCCGATTTGAGCCTTGAACTCGATCAAAATTGAGCATGCAGTGGCTGCCTTATAAGGTAAAACAAGTAAATAGATTAATCGTTTATGTTATAAATTAAAGTATTGTTGTATTAACCTCTGGCTGTCCTAATAAATAAATAAATAAAATGTAAAATAGGCGATAGCCCGGTGGCGTACGTAACGGACTGCTGAGACTAGGTCTCGAGTTCGATCCCCAGTCGTCCCGGGCACACACCTCTGACTTTTCGTAGTTATGTGTGCATTAATAAATGTTAATTATCACTCGCTTAATAACGTGCCCGGTACATAACTGGCGAATCATCATACATAACATAACATAACTGGCGAATCGTGGGTGTGTAATACACCTCAGCCTACCCCTTCGGGGATACAGGCGTGAAGTTAGGTTATGCTATGTGTTGTTAAGAAAAAGAAAGATCAAATTTATTTTTTATCCCGGATTTAAGTCCACGCGGGCGAAGCCGCAGACACATATAGTTTGTAGGTATCATATCATATATGAGATATATAATCCTTACTAATATTATAAATGTGAAAGTAACTCTGTCTGTCTGTCTGTCTGTTACGCTTTCACGCCTAAACCACTGAACCGATTTTGCTGAAATTTGGTAGATTAGACCTTGGGAAAGGACATAGGCTATGTTTTGTCGCGATAACCGACATCTACGCGGGCGGAGCCGCGGGCAAAAGCTAGTATATCATATAATATGGGAGTGACTGCCGTCTGACCTCCAACCTTTTTAAAGTGAAACTTTTTTACATCGTCTCAAACTTTTTCGTCAGTGTGTTGTATGTCGCGTGACGGTCGGCCGCGGAGTAGTGATAAAGTGAAAGGCGCTCGTCATAGCAGCCAAGGCCAATATGGCGGTGCCTATAGTTCGCAGCAGCTGACCGTGTAGTGTATAGACTATTACTCATTTGTGCCAGTGCTCCACGCTATTTTGTTTGTTTTTGTCAGTGTTTAATGTAAATGTTGTTTGTCAGTGTTTAATGTAAATGTTGTTATTTTTTAGTTAAATGTCTATAAAGTGAAAAAAAGTTTCACTTTTACCGTGGTTTCATAAAACCACACAATCTTTTTTTTAGCTTTGGTACCGGCTCGTATGTGAGGTTGACTCTTGCTTCGAAGACTACACCCCGGTGATGATGACTTTACATTAATCTTAAGTAAAGTACGTGTCATACACAGGTACGACACCTATATTATGACTTGATTAATTATTGTAAGTCACTTTCGTTATTCATCATTGCTGTATAAATATTCTTAAGAGTACTTCGGGAACATATACGCTCAATGATAAATGGTTCTGTATGTCACTTTTTAAATTAGTAATACGCTTGAAATTTATTTTAGGGATAAGCATGGATGTCTTTGTATTCGTCAGTATCATAAATATAAATAAATATTCTACGACATTCTACACAGCGCTTTCTAGACCCAAAGTAAGCATATAAATAAGTAAATAAATGAATAAATATTCTAGGACATATTACACAGCGCCATCTAGACCCAAACTAAGCAGAGCTTGTCATATGGGTTCTAGAATGCGGATATATTTAGATACTGTTTTTTTTGTAAATAAATATATATTATACATAGAAACACCCAGACCAATGCAAATATACATATTTGCAATGAGCGGGAATCGAACCTGCGACTTCTGACTTAGCAGTCGAATGCTCTACCGCTACGCCATAGAGGTCGATAGTTTAACTAGCTTGTGTTATGGGTTCCAGAACGCGGATAAACATACTTATATACTTTTTTTTGTAAATACGTACATATTATAATATAGAAACATAGAAACACCCAGACCAGACATAAATATTTGCACTGAGCGGGAATCGAACCCGCACCCCTTGTCGTAGCAGTCGATTGCACGACTGCTACGCCTCAGAGGCCGTCCACAGAGGATATATTCATGTATGGAGGGGTTAGGGGTATAAAACCGGTGTCACCTCACCTGTAAGCCGATACTCGTCCTCCACCTCGTCTGTCTATCAGCAGATGTACCGGCTTACAGTTGAGGTTAGCTTGACTTAAGCTAAAAGAACAAGAGTTCAGGATCACTGCTAGTGACTGTTGATTTACGATTGAGGCAATTAACCGCATGTCATTGAGGTGATTAATCGCATGTCATTAAGGTGATTGCCAATTTATCTGCTCAGTGCTGTACCGATGTTGACACGGTAACGGACGGTAGATAGGTAGTGTGAGTGTAGACTTGAATATGGTACCGTTAAATCGTTAAGTCGTTTGAATGAATGAATATGTCTATTGCCATTGCTCTGGGTGTCTCTATGTCATCATGTACTTCTGAGCCGTTTTTCAATTCAGTTGTGGTCGGCATTCAGTATAGTACGAATAACAATTTCAATCCAACATCAAATATTTACACTGAGCGGGAATCATACTCGCGACCTATGACTTAACAGTTCAACTCTCTATTGCTATATCACAGAGGTCTTCATGCCATACAACCAATCTTACCCACAAGTCCCATACAAAACCTATCGAAAGCGTAAAACAAAATCTAGCCTTATACTACACTAGACATGATGCCAGTAGGGGATGTAAGTAGACCACAAAATGTCAAAGTTTCGCACCAAACGTACCTTAGTTAGTTGAGTTGGCCTTAGTTTTAAGTAATCTCCCACTTTATACGTGCCAGAGATGCTGTAGGGGTCGATGGACTTTGATATGTGTTTTGGCACTTCCATACTCGTCTAGGAATATTGCCGCAGTTTTTATAACCTCGTTAAGGAAGGAGTTCTATATACTATTATAAAATTGTAAATTACTTGTGTCAGTAGATGGGAGATATTGAAAAAAAAACTTGGGTTTAGTTAAATGGACGATTCTGAACATTTTTTTTTTGAGTTCTTCTCTGTTTGTCCCTTTGTCTGTTTGTTCCCGATGGACGCAAAACCTACTGAAAGGATTTGATGCGGTTTTTTTATAAGAAAGATCTTCAGACATAAAATCTGTCATGTTTGATTGTCATTGGTTATGTAATGATATAGAACCGGAGATATGACCAAAAACGATAACTATCGCGCGGGCGGAGCCGCGGTTGTCAGCTGGTATCTTATACTTATAAAACCCCGGCTAATAACCCTTATATTATTAGCTCTTATACGCGGCCTAGCCGTTTGTTGGTGGCTGAACTCCTCCGTAACCATTCGCGCGATCTTGACCAAATTTACCACGGTGATAGCGTGGATACTGAGGAGTGTTTTGAAGCGAGATGGTTCATGTCCGATATCCCATTGAGAAATAATGACCGAAAAACAGTTTCACGAGCGCGCGGCCTTAGCTAAGCGCGCGACCGTAGTAAGATGTCTTATTTTCAAGTAAGAGTCCTGCTCGCTCAGCTTAATTATTTAAGTCGCACCCTGAACTGAATTCCTAGTATATATAGAATACCCATACTCGGCTAATCTACAAATAGCGTAATATTTTATGTACCTCAATTCTCACAGGAGTAAACAGAAGTGAAAGAAATCGTATCCGATATTCTAGTTAATTCAATTAACCGTCCGTCCGTAAGTACTATATACAGTGTAATATTTATTTTGTATTTCGTTCGTATGTGCTGGTTGGCTCGTAATGCTTACAAGTTAACGAGGAAATTCGATACTAAATTCAAGATGTAGGTATAACTATTATCTGAACTCAGTGTTTACTTGCCTGCGCAGAAATAGAGTATAATACAATGGCAAGATGTCGACACCGTGGTTCCCAAACCCAAGGAAGCTATCTCGAAACCGGTGATGGCCCTGGATCAGTCGGGGTGTGAGAGAAATGCCTTATAGGCCATCTTACACCCTGAAGATCCGAGACAGCGTGCCGTTTTAGGCGGTTCAAGCCCGATATAACCTCCCCCGCTGGCCGGCGAGGTAGTATCCGAGGGAATTTCCGCTAGGAAAAAAACTCGGTATAGTACTAACTTGTAAACTATTCATGACTATTGAATAAACTTATGCCATTCATGTGAGAACCGATAAGAAAACTTTCTATTATGGCCTTGACTTCTATTCGAGTACAAACGAGGAGCTCGCACGAATATATTATCATGTATAGTACAACGGAATCGTAATCTGTCTTACTAATAGTATACACTAGCATCGCCACGTGGTTTCACCCGCATAAGTCCTGATCCCGTGGGAATGTGAGGAGAAAAAGTAGCCTATGTTACTGAGGGATAATGCAGCATTTCATTGGCGAAAGAGTTTTTGAAATCGGTTCAGTAGTTTCAGATGTTAACAATTACAAAAAAACAAATCTTTCCTTCAATTCATTTTCTAAACAATTAGTATGCTTACTTTTCCTATCGATTTAGATCGGAAAAAGAGAACATCTAGGACGGTACTTGAACCTTGAGACGTATATAATATTTCGGAAAATTTCGAATATCTGGGTCGTGTCTAGGTGGCTTAGTTGGATAGAGCATTCCCATTGTAAGCGACTGGTCGCAGTTTCAAGTCCCGTCCTAGATGTTCTCTTTTTCTACCTAGATCTATACAAATCTTTCCTCTTTATAGTATTAGTATAGATATACTCACTGCTCGTGATTAATTGGTTACAGAGTATGCACATTACAAGGTTAGGCAATACAATTCAGGTCAGTATTAGAATAGGTGACCATTCTTAACACATTGAGACATCTCCGTGCCTCGGAGAACACGTTTACCATCTAAGATGATAGATTAACATCTAAGGCAGTTGTTACGGGTAGTTTGACCCCTAAAAAGTTCGGCAACCTTTTCTTACTACAGAACTTCGATATTGCCAATAGGTTGTGGAAGTCAGATGGCAAAAATATCGAAGAGAAAAGGATGAGAATGAAATTGACACAATATGACACAAAACAATTAATCAAACAGAAAGTTGCACTTTGGAATAGATACATCTTGACTGGGCTTGATGAGACTTACAAGGAATACAGGAAACTAAATAATAAACTTATAAACTATAATAAAAAAGCATGTATGCATTATGAAGCGGGTGTATTACAAGCTGGACCGAAACAATTCTACTCTTACATAAGGCAACAAGTTACATCAAAAACAAGCATCCCAACGGTTCTGTGTAATGCTCAGGGAGAAACTGTTACAACGTCTGATGAAATTGCCGCAGCTTTCGCAGATCAGTTTGCAAGTGTATACAAAATAGAACCACTTAATCAATTCCCAACCTTGGATTCATCACTCCGAGTTGCAGATCCCATCAGTGACATCTTGTTCACAAAAGAAAAAAATTCTAAATGCTATTAAAGAGATGAAAACAGATTCTTCATGATGAAATCCCTGTTGTCATACTACAAAAAGTGTGATCTTACAGAGTATTTAACAACTATTATGCAGACATCATACGACACTGGAATCTTGCCAGACTTGTGGAAAACTGCAACTGTGACGCCTATATTCAAAAAGGGAAGTAAATTGGAGCCCTCTAACTATAGACCTATTAGCTTGACCAGTGTAGTTTGCAAGGCCATGGAAAAAATTATAGTTAAACATATAAGGGACTTCTTTACTAACCATCCCGTAATCCCTGACCAGCAACATGGTTTCTACCCACATCGCTCCACTATATCCAACTTATTATCATGTTTGTCGTCGTGGACGAAGGATTTCAACATTAGAGAGCCTATAGATGTTGTTTACTTGGATTACGAAAAAGCCTTTGATAAGGTGCCTATTAGGAGACTTTTATATAAACTGGAACTTGTGGGAATTCGTGGAAAGTTCCTAACCTGGATCGGAGCATTCCTGCAACAAAGATCCTTTCGTGTGAGAGTGGGTGAAAGTTTGTCGGATCAGCGAATAATAACCAGTGGCGTACCACAGGGCTCTGTCTTAGGACCAGTACTCTACATTATTTACACTTTTGACCTACCCTGCTGCCTTAAATGTAATGTTAGTATCTTTGCTGATGATACCAAACTCTTTGCCAATCCACTGACCAATTATGAAGATGTCCAAGCAGATTTAGATAGAATAGCAAACTGGTCAAAAGAATGGCTCCTTAATCTGAATGCCTCGAAATGCAAAGGATCGCAGGAACCGTGGAGATCTTATTGAAACATTTAAGATCTTGAATGGTCACTATGACATAAAGAGCTTTGACACCATGTTTGTGCGTAATGAAAATGTCTATCTTAGAGGACATCATCTAAAGTTGTGCACTAGGTTCTCCAACAACAATCCTCACAAGCATTTCATTGCGAACAGAGTAGTTAGAGTGTGGAACAAGCTCCCAGAGTATGTCGTATCAGCTGACAGTACTACACAATTTAAAAACAGACTGGATGGATATTGCATCAAATCAACTCCAAAATAAAAAGAAGGAAGCTGGATACAGGCATCATCAGTTGCAGTCGACTGAATGAATGATAAATAATAATAATAAAATAAAATTGACTAGTCATGAAACCGATAAAATATATTTGGCTTTTTTTACGTGTGAAAACCCCTACGTGCTTCACCCCAACAGTATGTTGGAATCGAACCGACTAAAAGGACACAGTATCCTTCCCAAGTGTCCATTGCCGGGAACCTTCAAGTACGCCCTCGAAAGTATAACCTCTAGGTCAACCTAGAACGGACGTATTCACGCTGAGTTAATGCGTTGACTGGTGACGACCGGGACAGTCCTTTCCTGTAACGGGAGTTGAGAGCAGTGGACTAGGTAGCTGTGTACATACAGTTGATACCAAAAATGTTCGACATTATTATATAACTACTAGCTAGTTGCCCGTGGCTCCACCTGCGTTAAATACTGATAACGTTCTCAAAGCCCACAAAAACCTTTTCTCGGGATAACAATGGCCAATGTCCTATTTCAGACTATGATCTACTAATCTAGGCAACAAGTGTGTAACGTTGTGGATTCTTTATAAATGAAATTAAAACTATATCCGTAAATGAATCGATATTTTAGTATGTTTCTTTAACTTATTACTAATTATCTATGGTGTTGCGATCGAGATTGGACAACACTAGCCCAGTTATCAACTGACGGCTCTTAAATCGTTCCTTTCCTTGGCAAACTTCGCTGAGGAAGGTCACTTTGACCCCGTGGCCAACTGCTGTCGGCTCCGGGTAAGTTTTGAGATCAACAATTCCTACTTCTTTCTACAGGTGAAGACTTTCCAGCGGTGCAGCTTATTGCCTGTTAAAATGCATGGCTTAGTATATTTTACTTTATTCTGTGTGCTATTTCAGCCTACCTAATTAGTGCCACGAGGCCGATGACCCCTACGGTCAGAGGTCGCGGCACCAGCTTGTGCTGCCTATTATATTCTTTTTGTTATAGCTTCTAGCTACGCTGCATTGCCGCTGGGAGATTCACTTCACCTGCTATTTTAGCGGGTCACTTGTACGTAATTACCTAGTGACAAACTGACCCGCACTTTTTCTATTTCCAGGGTCTTCGCACCGGGCTTCGCACCATCATAGCGGTAGCGAGGCACACCAGCGGAGACCCTGGCACGCCGGCAACATCAGCCACGTGTCCACTAGCTAAGTGCATACTACCATCCTTGCACAACGGACCGAACAACGCCACGGCAGAATATTTATTACGAATCCATTCCCTGAGGTTCATTCCAATACCAAATATAAATTCATGTAACATTCTCTTAGACGATTATAATCTCATACTATATATTGTAATCGACTTTTTTATTTATCTCTGCTCGCCCTAGCCGGTAGTTAGTACCAATTACATTAATTATTTTATTAAATATTACAGTGCATAAGTCACCACTATATTTATGTAAACTTCTTTTAAAAAACCACCATAAAAACATAACCGTTACAAGTGCTTTTTAGCTTAAAACTTTTTCTGTCTTTCTAAAATATGATCGCGATGTCATTCGATTCAGAATAGCATGTTTATTAACTAATGAATAATTTATTGGAAAATTACGACAAAAATTTTTGGCCATCGGATTATTGTTAGGTTATTGTATTGCCTAACCTGTAGGTGCCTGATTTTTTTTGCTTCTTAATTTACATAATATCCAAAGAGTTTAAACTATATTCCACGCCCACCTCGGACCTTTAATGAATAAATACTATTTACATTGAAATAAAACCATTTTAACGGATTCTGTCGTGATTTATTTGATATTATTTTATTATTTATTTGAAATTTTTAAAATTTGAAACTTAAAAATATTTAAAAATAGTTTTATTTCAATGTATGACATTCGCGTAAACTTCCGACAGTATCAAATACTATTTACATTACAACCATTCTTATAGGCTAAACCTAAAACATGAACATCTTGACAGCAATGTCTCACAAGCAGTGAGTAATTTGTCTATATTTAATATAAGTTACCCGCCCTTACTTCGCTGCGTTTTATATAAGTTTTTTACTTCAAGCCATCGTAATTTACATCATATATAGCCTATGTCCATCGGGGGTAATATACCTTTCAAATGGTGAAATAATTTTTCCAATAAGTGCAGTGGTTCCGAAGATTATCCTCATCATATAAACAAACTCACAAAATTTCACCTCTCTCTATAATATTTGTATAGATATAGATTCTGTGGTAGATTATATATACTAAATCGAATTGTGCCCCTCAACAAACGGCTACCTACTACATATTGGCACTTAAAGATTACTGGCTAGTTGTAATGAGTTTGTTGGCAACAGAAAACTTTCTGATGAATGTAATGATTTGTTGGTTCGCTGCGATAAAATTTGTAGTTTCGTCTTTTTATACTCATAGTATTCGGTTTTTTATACTCATAGTACTCGGTTTTTTATACTCATAGTTCTCGGTTTTTTATACTCATAGTTCTCGGTTTTTTATACTCTTAGTACTCAGTTTTGTATACTCATAGTACTCGGTTTTTATACTCATAATACTCGGTTTTTTATATTCATAGTACTCGGTTTTTTATACTCATAGTATTCGGTTTTGGGGTGCAGTTAGGTTGGCCCCAAAGATCTTGGTAGGGTCCTCATACACCTAGCAGTTATTCTGGACTAGCTGATGCCAGCGGCTCCGCCCGCGTGGTGGTCGATTATCGTTTTTTGGTCATATCTCCGGTTCTACTTAACCAACTGCAATCGAACATACGGCAGAGTTTAAATCAGATCAAGACCGTTCTAATAGGAGAAACCGCATTTAAATCCGTTCAGTAGTCTTTGCGTCCATCGCGAATAAACAGACAAACAGGCAAGAATTACAAAAAAATAAATTTTTGTGTTTAGAATCGTTCATTTAACATAACCCAAGTATTTTTTTTTAAAGTTATTTCCAATGTATAGATAATTTTAGGTAGTCGTTATTATTTTCAATGATTAGTTACAGCTAGACCGTACTTATACATTCTGATAAAGATGCCAAGATTACCTCTGACTTTTCGTAGTTATGTGTGTATTAAAATTTAGCTTAGTAATGTGCCCGGTAGATGGAAATAGGCTCGCCCCCTTTTACATTGGGACCTAAACATAACTGGCGAATCGTAGGTGTGTAATACACACCTCTGCCTACCCCTTCGGGGATACAGGTGTGAAGTTATGTTAAGTTTTTATAGTTAACAGTATGATGGTGGTAGAAATTTGATGACACAAATTTGTCACAAAATTCGGCCGGGTAGGTACCACCGTGCACGATTGCGAAAAACCCTCCATAGTAATCCAATTTCGGTTTGGTTGCATTCAGGGGTCAGCAAGTGCATAGCCGGGCAGGGGGATGGTGGTCACAGCACTAGTGGGACCGATGGGTTCACGCGGTGCTGCGACCACAATCCTCTTCTGATGAGGCCGTCAAGCTGAGTGCCACCATTGTTAACATGGTACGTGTATGTAATGGTGACCCTCTTTCCTGAGACTTTACCTTCAGCTTACCATCAGGCGAGGTGAAGTCAAATTGACGTGTCCTAAATAAAAAATAATAATATTAAAGCAGTCAACGCGGGCATTTGCGGAGTTTAGCGAACATTTGCAATTTACTGCAGTATCGGGCTATTTTAAAAGCATCATTACCGCACACGTAGAACGCATTGAGCTCTTTAATGAGTGTAGCGTCATTTGCGCATTTATTTATATTTTTAATCCACACTACCTCTGCTCAGTAGTGAGAGAGCCTGCTGTGAACGAGATATTCGGTTTCAATTATTGAGTTGAGTATGTTTTATTGGGCTATTGGCAAAAGTTTCGAAAGGTACTTATTGAAAGAATAATTGAAAAAGTTGTGCAGAAAAAGTATTTAACGCGGGCAGAGCCGCAATCAACATCTAGTCGGGTATCACTTATAAATAAATAAATATTCTACGACATTCTGCACAGCGCTTTTCTAGACCCAAAGTAAGCATAGTTTAACTAAATTGTAAATGCATACATATTTTACATAGAAACATCCAGACCAATTCAAATAGACATATTCATGCATACAAATATTTGCACTGAGCGGGAATCGAACCCGCGCCCTCTGCCGTAGCAGTCGAATACTCTACCGCTACGCCAAAGAGGCCGTTGATGATTTCAAATAAAATGCATTGTCAATTGTCATTGGTCATGACATTCGCCCTATCACCATCCTTGAGGCCCAACGTAACCTTACCTCCTAGTCCGTGCATCTGCTTAACAACAGACGAGGTTTGACGCCCTTTCAGGGTTGGGAGATCAGAAGGCAGTCACTCCCGTAAAAGCCAAAATACCAATCAAAAACAATAAGTGGGCCGGTAACCCTGGGGTTATCCTTTCGAGGGCTTACCCGGGGTGCCCGGCAATGGACACTTGGGGAGGACACGTTGTGGTTTTAGTCGGTCCGATTCCGACACGCCCACCCCATCGTCGGCACCAATGCCGATGGGGTGAAGCCCGTGAGGGTTTCCACGCGATAAAAAAACAAGTTGAATTCCTGAGACGACCTCAGCCGAATACAAGGGATTTTCGATTTAGCGTTTTTTTTTTTTTGCGATTTTTTGCGATTTTTTCTTTATCTTGCAATGGTTCACCCCAGTACGAATCTATTACCGAAAACAGCAACTCGATAGCTCATCTCCTTCATACCCAAAACCGTGACAGAAAATTGGCAACGACGACGTCGACGACAACTCGATAGCAATAGGGCTTTTCTAAAGAAAATCCCTAAAAAAAGGTTCCAAAGTGCAAACTACTTTGGATGCAACTGAGAAAGCACTACGAGGGTGATGATGATGAAAAGTAATTCACACGGATAGAGGCGCGGTCAGCACAGTTAGTAGGGTATTGACGACCTCTGTGGCGTAGCGGTAGTGCATTCGACTGTCAAGCCAAAGGTCGCGGGTTCGATTCCCGCTCAGCGCAAGTATGTATATTTGCACTGGTCTGGGTGTTTCTATGTATAATATGTATTTATTTACAAAAAAAAAAAAAAAATCAAGTATGTTTATCCGCATTCTAGAACCCATATGACAAGCTCTGCTTAGTTTGGGTCTAGATGGCGTTGTGTACTTTGTCGTACAAATATTTTATTTTTATTTTTATTGACGGCCACTGTGGCGCAGCGGTAGTGCATTCGACTGCTACGACAGGGGATGCGGGTTCGATTCCCGCTCAGTGCAAATATTTTTATGCATGAATATGTCTATTTGCATTGGTCTGGGTGTTTCTATGTATGTATAATATGTATGTATTCACAAAAAAAAGTATATAAGTATTTAAGGGATCAATGTAAAATATAAAATAACATAACATAACTTCACGCCTGTATCCCCGAAGGGGTAGGCAGAGGTGTATTACACACCCACGATTCGCCAGTTATGTTAAGGTCCCAATGTAATAGGGGGCGAGCCTATTGCCATCTACCGGGCACATTATTAAGCGAGCGATAATTAACACTTATTAATGCACACATAACTACGAAAAGTCAGAGGTGTGTGCCCGGGGCGACTGGGGATCGAACTCGAAACCTCGTCTTAGCAGTCCGTTACGTACGCCACTGGGCTATCAATGTGTGACATTCGCGTAAACTTCCGAAAAATTCAATTATAAGTATGTTTATCCGCATTCTAGAACCCATAACACAAGCTAGTTAAACTATGCTAACTTTGGGTCTAGAAAGCGCTGTGTAGAATGTCGTAGATTGTTTTTTTTTCTATTATTATTGGTGGGCTCACGTTTTATCTCCTATCACTGGTGGTAAGTGACTATGTGGTCTACTGTAACTTTGTGAACTAGTAGTTTCAGATGAAATATGCATTGTCAAAGTTTTCGAGGTCGTGACATTATTGTAATAAAAACATCGTCTGGAATTCAATTTACAGTACGACAAGTAAAAGTCGCGGAAGGAAGTCAACGCCTTCGTCATATTGTTAAACACAATATGATGTTAGCAAGACTTGCACAATGAACTTAATGTTGGCGCGACTTGTAGTTGAAACCGCGTCGTTTGTCAATTTGCTTTATTTAAACAGTTGTACTGACTGCAAATTATAAGTTTTAAATCAAAAATATATTTATTCATGTAGGTCACAAAGTTACACTATTGAACGTCGAGATTATTGCTTCTACGTATAAATTTACTGCCAGATTCGCAAGGCAACAGCTTGTGAGAAAAGAACCTTTTTTTTTTTTTTTTATCGTGCGGAAATCCCTTCGGATACCCCCCCGCGTGCCAGCGGGGGCGGTTATGTCGGGCTTGAACCGACTAAAAACGCACGCCGTCTCGGGTCTACAGACGCCGGGGTGTAAGGTTGCCCATAGAGCATATCCCTCGCACCCCGACTGACCCTAGGCCATCTCCGGTTTCGAGATGGCCCCCTCGGGTTTGGGAACCACGGTGTCCCCGTCTTACCCCGGTTTGGGGGAGGGGCGCTAGTCGCCCCACCGTCCCGGCCTGCTTCTGCTGGGGTGACAGGTGGCCTCACCCGCCACCCCCAGGCCTGCGCTCATAGAGGACGGAGGTCGTTAAGCGACCTCCGGCGCCTGAGTCGCCTGCGAGCAAGTTGCGGGCTCGGCGGTCCGGGAGAGTTCTAAATCTCTCCCGGGCGCGCTCCGCCATCTCCTTCGCTAGCATTACATGCTCGCAGAAGGAGGTGGCTGCGGCCCACGCGCTCGCGCTCCGCACCATTGCCGCAATCATGCTGCCGAGCGAGAGGACTCCCACCCCGATGGCTGCCACGAGGACACGCCTCGGCGCCTCCCACGCCGGGCAGTCCGCCAGCGTGTGCAGCCCTGAGTCCTCGCTCGTGTCGCAGTGATGACACTCAGGCGTTGGCTCCTTCCTGATCCGATGCAGGTGGTCCCCGAAGCACCCCTTCCTGGAGATCACCTGCGTCAGTCGGTACGAGAGGCTTCCGTGTCGCCTCTCTAGCCAATCCTCCATGATGGGCCTTACCGCCGCTATTGCGGCGTGCCCTTGTGAGAAAAGAACCTGGCAATAAAAAATCAAGGGCACTCTTTTCTAATCGACACTAATTACATTCCTTTTGGTAACAAATTGTAAATATATAATCAACCGTGTACGATGCAAAATGAACTGGAGAGGTTGTTAACTGGTTATTGGTACCCCAGGCCTGTTGAGATGACCGCAAGCAGAGATGAATGGAAAAAGCACACATGTTGCACCGACCCCAAATAAGATTTGGGATAAGGGCAGGAGGATGATGATGATGCCAGCGCTCATGGAGCATGGAGGTCGTTGAGCAACCTCAGACGTCTGAGTCACCTCCGCGCCTCTCAGGCTCTGTGGAGACCTTACGCTCTGTGGAGACATGAGGCTCTCCCGGACCTGCTTCGCCGCCTCCTTCTCGAGTATCACTTGCTCGCAGAAGGAGGTAGCGGCAGCCCACACACTCGCGCGCCGCACCAACGTTGTGACCAAGACGCCGAGCGATAGGACTTCCACACCGAGAGGAGTCCCACTCCGTGATTTGAATTTATCGTTCTCACAGGCGATTCAGAAATTATAGCGTATTGTGTTGATGCCGATATTTTTCCCATTCTTTACTTCAGACCCTGGATATTATTGTGTAATACGAACACGAATACACGTGTGTCAAAAGACCTTTTTCCGAAAATATATAACTTATAATGAGGGTTTTTATCAAAATATCATTTTGGCTTTCAACATTTTTCCTTTTGAGTAAATTATGCCAATAGATATTTTCTCTGAAGAGTTTTACATTTGGTTGTTTTGTGATTTTTTTAATTCAATTATCCGATTTGAATAAGGATGGTACTGTAATTTGGTGTGTTAGTATTATGCCGTTTCCTTAGTGTATTAGTGGCTGCGCCACACACATTTTTTAATATTATATTTTTTTTACATACATTATCTATACATGAAACGAAACGCATTTCCTATCCCTCCCCACCTCTACTTTTTTTACTTGTCAAGTGATGGCGGAACGTTTAACGCCGTACTCACGCGTCGCGCAAACTAATTAATATATTCGAGTGAAATACGCGAAAACACCTAAATAATTAATGCAATAATTAGTATCAGCGTCCCCGTGCCTACGTGAAGAGAAAGCATATAAAAAACTACTTGGAGTGCAGTTGGGAAGCAGTACCGGCGCCAGCAGTCCATATCGAAGGAAACAGGTACCCTTTTCCATCCCAGCCTCTCCAATTAGTATATACATTTTTTATATCTATATCATTAGAACTACATCCCCAACACCGGGGGTCAATATCCCCTACCCTACAAAGAAGCGCGCGGGGAAATAAGACACGCTACCACCCTGGCTCTGTTTCTGCTAGGGCGAAGGATGGTCCCAACTGTCACCCCCAGGACGTAGATCCTTCTGTGATCTCCGCCATCTAGTGTTCCTTCTACGACACGGGACAGTGTTAGACACTGAGCCGTTTCTTTTTCGCCGCCTCTTCTTTCCTTTTGCCTTCTAAATTTAGGCAGGGATTATATATCGCGATACTGTCAATATAATATTGTTAGAGCGAGCGGAGCGAGTCGTATTGCTATTCCACAATCTATGCATTTTGTGGTACACTTTACTCAGAAACTATCACACTTTTAGGTTTGAGCTTTGACATAGTAATTTTTATGAATATCTAGATGTGTTATCAGTCATAAAATACTTCATGTATCAGAAGATTTCCTTTAAAAAACGCCTTCAAAATTATTACTAAATAGAAAACTTCGCGAGTCCTTCTAAAGCACCGCTTTTGGCTAGTATTATTGATATGTAAATACGATTTCAACCTATATTGACACTGGATCACGATATTGAATCGTGATATTGGCAGTCTAATCCTAAGACTCCACCTTAAATGTTTTTTTTTAAAGTCAAGAAGACTATTGTAAAAACATCGACACGAGAGCACGCAGTATATTGCTGGCACGTTCTAACGAGTGAACCTTTTTGAGACACATTGTTGTCGCTTATAGGTATGGTAAATACGTGTAGGGTAGGTAGGGTAGGGGGTAGGTTTAGTTCTATTTTTCCGATATGTACAGTCAGTGACAAAAGGAGTTGATCACCAACAAATTATCAAACTATCTTTACATGACAATACATCAATACAACACTTTTTTTATAATCAGAGGACTAGTCAAAATGTCTTAGTACAGCTTTGATTACCCCTGCAAAGAAATTACCTCAAGGTATCCAGGTGTGTAAGTGGAGCAAGCAGTATGGGCTTGAAGTTAACCCCTAATAGACTCAGGCTGCTATTGTTGGCAGCTCCAGGATGCTATCACGTATAGACTGGTCACAACTGCCTGACATTATTTTTAACGGTGTTGCACTTCAAATAAGCAGCAAAAAATCTAAAAACATAAAGAATCTAAGCATATTGATAGATAACACACTTTCCTGGGGACCCCAAATGAATGAAGTCAGCCGCAAGTTGTTTGCGTGAGCGGGGTCCATGCGTAGAATGCGAAACTTTTTTCCAACGGCCACTAAAATTGCTCTAGCCGAATCTCTTCTTCTTCATCTGCTTGATTATGCCGATTTCACCTATCTTGATCTCACTGAGGAGCAACTTGATAAGCATGAGTGCTTTTAAAGATTTTGTATTAGATTTATATTTGGTCTCCGCAAATATGATCACGTTTCCGAGTTTCATAACTTGCTCAAGTGGCTCCCAATTCAACTTCGCTGGAATGCTCATATTGTTTCCATGCTTTACAGTATTCTTTTTAATCCCTTTACTCCTAGTCATCTAAAAGAAAGTTTTGTGTTTCTCAATAACATTCATACAAAGTCCTTGAGGTCATCAGTGTCATTGGAATTGACAGTACCCAAGCATTCCACAAACGTCTATGATAAATCTTTTACTGTACATAAATATTTTACTGTACAGGCGGTACGGCAGTGGAATCCACAGCATTTATCCATGAGGCGCGCCCAATCTCTGGCCACCTTTAAAAATATGGTTAAAGATCACTTCCTGGCTTCTTAGTTTCTTATTGTGTATCGTATATATCTTATGTATTTATGTTTGTTTATGCATGTATATGTACATACCGTATAAGTTGACATTGATATTTATTTTAAATGAATGAACAATATTTTTATTTATTTATTTTATCTTTTATTTTATCCTATTAACCACACCAATAACTACAAATAAATGTTCCAATTCGCGTCCAATCAAAGGTTGTTTGTAAGAAATTGCTTTTAGCGATAAGGCCGCCATTTGTACAATGTTGACTGTGTATTCCAAGTACCTATGCATACTCTGATTGGTGTACAATAAAGTTTACTTCTATTCTATTCTATCCGAGATTTCTCTGGATTTTTTCTTGCAACCAAACATACGACCAGCAAGGATACCAACCAGTTGCGTCCACAGGGACGCTTGCAACACCAGAAGTATCATAGATTACCAGCTGTAAAAATAAAAAGGTATAAATACTCTACACGGGCAAGGTAAGAAATAAAGTTCAATTGCTGTTACGTACTGTGCCTCTTTATAGAGCTCAAGGGACACTAACCGCAGCTTGAAAACGCAAGATTATTTATCCTCAGACTTTGTATAAGTTCCCCAGTCGGGTGGTTCTCCACATAGCGCTCACTACAAACTGCTACCTACGTCGTGGGTTCGATTCCAGCTCAATATTTGTATGCATAAATACGTAAATCTTATTTTTATCTTTCTACAATATCAAGTCCTGTAAGCGGGGCGTAAAAAGCATCTATCGTAGCCATGTATGCTTGAATACGTATATTTGCATTGATCTGGGTATTTTTATGTGTAATTTATGTATGTTTTTAAAATCTTGTTTTCGTCTTCCAACAATCTCGATTCCTTTATTCCGGGCGTGAAGAAGCATATTTCGAGGCCCTCAAGCGGAGGTTCACGATTTTAGTTTTTCTAGAATTAACGCAATCATGGTACAACATCGATTCTAGCCGCGCGTGGTTCGACTCTCACTTTTCCTCTCGACGTACCAATAAAAATACTTGGTTCTAAAAATGCCTAGATATTAATAAATAAAACGTAATTAAAATTTAAATTCAATTAAATTTTCAAGCATTTAGTATGCTTACTTCTCCTATAGATAGATCGGAAAAAGAGAACATCTAGGACGGAAAAAATGTTTAAAAATGATTGTAAAGTCATTCATTGTTTCCGTAGTTCGCAAGAATTACGGCAGATGGGTCTAGCGTCGCCTTGAGGTTTATATAATATATCGGAGAATTTCGATTATCTGGGATGTGTCTAGGTTGGCTCAGTTGGTATTATTAATATATCACCGGTAAGGGACTGGTGGCGGGTTCGAGTCCCGTCCTAGATGTTCTCTTTTTCGATCTAAATCAAATTTAAACTTCGCGAGCTCAGTGTATATTGATGGAGGTTTTATGAACGTTCCATTAGTGCCGATATAATATATTTGAGTCACAGTATCACATACTCGACTTCAAACAAATCGTTACATAACATTTTCGGGCGTTCGACATTATACCACAGAAACGTTCGCGCGATTAAACGTTAATGCAAATATACCATGTGTATTTGATCTTGGTAATGAGAAATGTTAAAACTTTGGACGATTTGTGATTTATGACAGAAATACGTAACTGTTGAATATAACATAACATAACATAACATAAACTCACGCCTATATCCCCGAAGGGGTAGGCAGAGGTGCTAGCACCCACGTTTCGCCAGTTTATGTTTTAGGTCCCAATGTAATAGGTGGTGAGCCTATTGCCATTAACCGGGCACTTATAAACCTGCGATAAATACACACATAACTTCGAAAAGCATCGAAAAGTCATTGGTGTGTGCCATGGTAATACCTGGGATCGAACCCGAGACCTCGTCTCAGCATTCCTTTACCCATACCACTAGGCTACCACGGTTTTTTTCTGTTGAACACTTACCTATAATAAGTAATATTACGGTCTTTTGGTTGGTAAAGATAGAGCCTAGGTTTCTGCCTACCCAAATGGAAACAGGGGTGACTATATGTATGTCTTTTAGGTTATTTTTTTAATTTCTGTTGCCGATATTTACTGTACAAGTCGTCATTTTTCTAAAACAAGGTTCGCTCAAACATGTATACTCAGCGCCAAAAGTCGATGACCATTTTCAAATTAAAAAAAAACGTATTAATTTTTTTAAACGCAAAGTAATTTACTTATTAATGTACCCGGTAGATGGCAATATACTCGCTCCATATTACATTTGGAGCTAAACATGACTGGCGAATCGTAGGTGTGTAATACACCTGTACCTACCCCTTCGGGGATACAGGCGTGAAGTTATGTTATGTAATTTACATTTCCTGAAAAAAATATTAACAAATTTTACAAATTTTCATTTAAGTTGCATGAGTCGGTAGGTCAGTGGTTCGAATCCTGGCCATTTTACTACCGACGTGAACCCACTCCTAATACGAGTACAAGCAATAGCATCATAAAACTGGAGATGTTAACGAGAGTACCTTTTTTTTTTTGGATACCCCCCCACCCCTCCGGCGAGCGGGGGTGGTTATGTCGGGCTTGAACCGACTAAAACCGCACACCGTCTCGGGTCTTAAGACGCCGGGATGTAAGGTTGCCCATAGAGCATATCCCTCGCACCCTGACTGACCCTGGGCCATCTCCGGTTTCGAGATGGCCCCCTCGGGCTTGGGAACCACGGTGTCCCCGTCTTGCCCCGGTTTGGGGGAGGGGCGCTAGTCGCCCCACCGTCCCGGCCTGCTTCTGCTGGGGTAAGGAGAGTACCTTTTTTTTTTCGTGTGGAAATTCCTTCGGATACCCCCCGCCTGCCAGCGGGGGCGGTTATGTCGGGCTTGAACTGACTAAAACCGCACGCCGTCTCGGGTCTACAGACGCCGGGGTGTAAGGTTGCCCATAGAGCATATCCCTCGCACCCCAACTGACCCTGGGCCATCTCCGGTTTCGAGATGGCCCCCTCGGGTTTGGGAACCACGGTGTCCCAGTCTAGCCCCGCTAGTCGGAGGTCTTTAAGCGTCCTCCGACGCCTGAGCCGCCTGCGACGCGCGGCGAGCATGTTGCGGGCTCGGCGGGCCGGGAGAGTTCTAAATCTCTCCCGGGCGCACTCCGCCATCTCCTTCCCGAGCATTACATGCTCGGGTAACGAGAGTACCTACTAGTAATTTCGATAACTAAATAGACGGTATTTAAAAATAAAAACCGGCCAAGTGCGAGTCGGACTCCTCCATGAAGGGTTCCGTAGCAGCAAGTATAATTTTTATATGTGAGTTGATGGAATGAAAGGTAAATTGCGGTTTACGATTTAACACGTATTAAAAAAACTACTTGCTAGATCTCGTTCAAACCAATTTTCGGTGGAAGTTTACATCGTAATGTACATCATATATTTTTTTAAGTTTTATCATTCTCTTATTTCAGAAGTTACAGGGGGACGACGACACATTTTACCACTTTGGACGTGTCTCTCGCGCAAACTATTCAGTTTAGAAAAAAATTAGATTAGAAACCTCAATATCATTTTTGAAGACCTATCCATAGATGCCATACACGTCTGGGTTTGATGAAAAAAAAATTTTTGAGTTTCAGTTCTAAGTATGGGGAACCCCAAAAACTTATTGTTTTTTTTTTTCTATTTTTGTGTGATAATCTTAATGCGGTTCACAGAATACATCTGCTTACCAAGTTTCAATAACATAGTTCTTATAGTTTCGAAAAAAAGTGGATGTGCCATACGGACGGACAGACAGACAGACATGACAAATCTATAAGGGTTCCGTTTTTTGCCATTTGGCTACGGAACCCTAAAAATGTAAGTGGGTGTTAAAATTCAGTTGCAATGAATTTTAAAACAGTTATTCTTTATGGCAACACATTTTTCACAAAAAATATGAAAATAGAAGTGGGCTAAAGTGATAAATCAGTCGGATAGTGTTGTAAGTGGCTAGTTATAAATTCTTTTACACACTTTAACTGTCTTAGGACGGTGCCAAATGAGTTGTTTGGGAGTAACTTCGTCTTAGTTAATGCATTTTTACTATTTTCTATATTTCCATTTTTTTATTTCGAAAGATTAATGCTTATCTTCTTTATATATAAAAATGATTTGCTGTTCGTTAGTCTCGCTAAAACTCGAGAACGGCTAGACCGATTTGCCTAATTTTGGTCTTGAATTATTTGTGGAGGTTCAGAGAAGGTTTAAAAGGTGAATAAATATGGAAGTTGTTATCGATTGAGGCAGTACGAAGTCTGCCGGGTCAGCTAGTAGGTAATAAATAATAAATATTGTACAAAATATTCTACGACATTCTGCACAGTGCTTTCTAGACCCAAAGTAAGCAAAGTTCAACTAACTTGTGTTATGGGTTCCAGAATATGGATAAACATATTTATACACTTTTTTTTGTAAATACATAAATATTATACATAGAACACCCAGACCAATGCAAAAAGACATATTCATGCATACAAATATTTGCATTGAGCGGGAATCAAACCCGCGCCCCCCTTTTTTTTTTTTTTTTTACGTGCGGAAATCCCTTCGGATACCTCCCCGCTGGCCAGCGGGGGTGGTTATGTCGTGTCTCGACTAAAACCGCACGGTGTCCTTCCCAAGTGTCCGTTGCCGGGCACCCCGGGTAAGCCCTCGAAAGGATAACCCCAGGGTTGCCGGCGGACTTTGGCCGCCACCGCGTCCTCGCCTTGTGGGGTCGGGTTTTATCCCGCTTCGGTGAGTTAGCAGGCGTGTGAGGGCACACACGACACGCCTCCGCCACGGCCTGCTTCTGTAAGGACGGCGAGTCGGCCAACTGCCGTCCTCAGGCCCCGATCATGGAGGTCGGTAGTCCCGGGCGTAGATGAGTCTGCGGCGTCCTCGCCGCAGACTGCGAACCTCGGGGGGCAGGGTTCTCTCCCGCTCCCTCTCCGCCGTCTCTTTCGCGCACATTACCTGCTCGCAGAAAGAGGCGGCGGCGTGCCACTTGCTCCCGTCAGAGACCACGGCCCTCACCATGGTCTCCAACGAGAGAACGTCCACGCCCAGGACCGCAAGGAGATCCTGGCGTTGACTCGCCCACGCAGGGCACTCCACCAACGTGTGGAGCGCCGTGTCTTCGCCAGGATCCTCGCAGTGCTGGCACTGCGGCGTTGTCTCCCGGTAGATGCGCCATATATCCTTACCGAAACACCCGTGTCCGGTAAATATCTGGCATATCCGGTAGGAGAGGTCCCCATGGTCCCTCTTATTGGACTGCTTATTTGCGCCATTTGAGAGTCTCCGCAGAAGCAGCAGCAGCACCGGCACAGCGAGCCGTGCTGGCTATAAAGTATGTCATATTTATTTTTAAGTCTTGCTTACTACTGACGAACAATGTTTTTTTTTATTTATTTTTTATAAAATTTAATGCATATTAAATTAACTAGAAATAAAAGTTTTGTAACCTTTCTGCGTAGCATCTTCGTAGCGTAGCGTCTTATTGTTATAGGGAACTTGCTTTCGTAAGAGCATGGAGTCTGGAAAAAGCTCCCATATACTAATAATAGGCTGCCCCCTTATTATATATGAATTTAAATCATGAAACCATTAAATATCTCTCGGATAAAAGTGACCGTACGGTCAGAATTTTAAGTCTGGTCATGTACGCCATCCAATTACAATCAAAAACTTTACAAACATTTCATCTAGGAACTTTCTTAACCAAGTATCTACAAGACAGTAACATTATTCAGACTGCTACGCGACAGTTTTAATTTCATAATTTATTCACTTGTTGTGCAGACCGTACACGAAGTCGCACTGCAGCTTGTAATACTTCAACTGAATATAGTTTATAACAGACGCCATTTGTGCAATTAATACTTGAGTACCAAGAAGATGAGAATACGTTACGTCATTCATTTCTAGTGGAAAAGTTCGCTTAGTGGCCTAATGCTATGTTTAAACATGGCATCTGAAATCAAGACCAAATGCTTTGCAGGTATGTATGCCACTAGGGGTGGCAGGTGAGGCCGCCTGTCACCCAGCAGAAGCAGACCCGGGTGGCGGGGCGACTAGCACCTGCCCTTTCCGGGGCAAGCTGGGGACTCCGCAGTTCCTAAACCCGAGGGGGCCATCTCGAAATTGGAGATGGCCCTGGTTCAGTCGGGGTGCGATAAAAATGCCTTATGGGGCCACCTTACACCCCACCGTCTGAAGACCCGAGACGGTGTGCGGTTTTAATCGGTTCATATCCGACATGACCACCATCAGCGGGGGGGGGGGGTATTACAGGGGATAATCCTGTGAAGATCATGATTATATCAGCGTTGAGTCTTTGTTGCATCTGACGCCTTCACCTTGGAGTTCGAGGCCAGCTTTCCAGCTTTAGCTCTTACACTTCGCATCGTCTTGGGCATCCCAGAGACTATTGACTATGTTATCTTCTACGAAGCGAAACCAGCATTTTTTTTTTCTATCCCTCCTACCGGGGCCTGACCGAGGTGGCATGGCCAGAAATTTGTTACCCACATAGCGTGGTGGTTGCCGCAAAACATGACCACACCAACGAAAGCAACTCCACTGTATTGTATCTGCGATGTCACGGACATGAAGACTACCGCGAATACGGATGTCTTAATTCTATGCACGTATTCAAAATTATTACTGGTAGACATTGATTATTTCTGGTCTAACAGAGTATGACCCATCAGAGTGGCTCGTAGCTTGTAACCGATTAGGTGAACACATTGCAAAGTTAAGCAACAGTAGCCAAGGCAGTCTTAGGCGGTTGACCATTCTTGACACATTTCGAGACCCCTTTGTGCCTCGGAGAGTACGTTAAGCCGTCGATCCCGGTTGCCAGCAACATAAAACAGCGCTATATGATAAGAGTGTCTTCTGTATGGCTCCTCGTTTATTTAATAAATTACCAAAGTGTATTCTAGAAATTGAAAATCTAAATGTATTTAGAAAAATGCCCTTCAATAACTTGTAACAAAGAAATACTACAGTATAGACGAATAGCTTAAAGACAATCTGTAACTAGGACGGTTGAGAGCTTGGCAATCAACCCAAACTTAAGCGTAGCGAGATTTGCCTATCCAACAATAGGTCAACGTGACCGGTCGATTTTTCCATTGATTTGGTTTTTCGGCGATTATTCCTCGATGGTAAGACCGATCTGGACATTCGACCCCTTACGACACTCAGTAATATCTACTTGATCACCGTGGCAAAGTTGGTCGAGATCGGTCAAACGGTCTCGGAGGAGTATCATTTGTTTGAAATGCAACTTTGAAACCAAAGACGCTTCGCTCGCCTTCGGCTCGCTACGCTTAATTAATGCGAATACTATGTACCTTTATTATTTTGCAATTATTCATTATTTAATTTCATTTTGACATATTTTTATTCATTGACATTCCTTAAATTTATTATTTTTTCTGATTATTTAATTATTTGTGCTACTCGGTTGACTTTTATTTTATATTTTATTAAATTGAAAATTTGCATGCCTTGTGGATGGAATACGGAATGACCAAACTTTTTTTAAAAGCTATGTTATATCTAATTGTACCTGTGTTCGCAAATAAATGATGATTATGATTATGCCATACGAACATCTAAGGCAGTCGTTATAGTTGGAGTCCTAAAAAGCCCGACAGCTGGTTTAACTACAGAACTTCGCCAATGGGTTATTGTGAAGGTCATGTGGCACTTGCTTCATATAATTCAGCCGCTTCGTAGTGAGATCAAAAACGCCGACCTCCACTAGATTGGGGAAAGGCTCGGAGGAGAATCATGACCCCTTTTTTTTACGTGTGAAACCCCCATTATTACTTTTATTACAATTGGGGACACCGGAAGCCGGACGGACGATCCACCCACGAAGCTTGTGGGCCACTTCATCCATTTCCCCTGCCCTCCCGTTGGGGAGAGCGTGGTTATTCCAGCATTCACGGCGCCCCTACAAACCTTTTTGTGTCCTTGCAGAATCTTACGATCTGTCCCACCCTCAGATCCTTCAATTCCTCCGTGTCCAGTGTGTCCGATCCCAAAAGTTCCCATCTAATTAGTGAGTACATGGGACATTCGGCCAGCAGGTGGAAACTGGTTTCTTCTGTCTCCATGCACTCCGGACACTTGGGGTCAGTCTTAACTCCGATCACTATCAGGTGTCTGTTCAGTCTGCAGCCTCATGTTCCCTCTTGAGAGTTTGGTCGGTTGGCTTGTCTTTTTCTTGTCAATGCCCTTGATAAAGATCTTCGACTGTCTCATGCCTGTCGATGATCTCCATCGTCGGTTAGTGTCTGCTGTAATACTGCATCTAATTACTCCCTTGGTGAATTTGTGCGCCGTCTCTGGCCAGTTTATCAGCTGTCTCGTTGCCCATGTTGCCCTCATGTCCGGGCACCCAGGCGACTGTTGAGTCGACTTTTCTGGCCAGTTTCTCTAGTGACTCTTTACATTCCTTTACGATTGCTGAGGTCGTTTCCGCTTTGCTTAGTGCCTTCAGCGCCGCCTGGCTGTCACTGTAGATGGTCACCCTGTTGATGTTGTTCAGGTGTTCGACCAGCTTAGCACATTCCTTTATGGCGTATACTTCAGCTTGAAAGACACTTGCGTATCTGCCTAAGGATATTGATCTATTTATCTCTGATCCGTCTTCGTACTTAATGTGTATTCCAGATCCTGATAGCTTTGTTGTTTCCTTTCTTGAGCCGTCTGTGTAGCAGACCGTGCCACCGGCATCTGTCCTCCAGTCGTCTCTTGGTCCTATGTGTACTCTGTACTTCTTGTCGAAGATTCTCTCCTTCCTGGTGAAACCCCCATGGGCTTTACTCCATCGGTGCCGACGATGGGGTGGGCGTGTCGGAATCGGACCGGCTAAAACCACACGGTGTCCTCCCCAAGTGTCCATTGCCGGGCACCCCGTGTAAGCCCTCGAAAGGATAACCCCAGGGTTACCAGCGGAAAAAAATCAATAAACATTATGACCTTGAAACTCGTGCGTACACACAGCTTTTGATTGACAAAAATTACATCAGTATACAACATAACAGCCTTCGTTTTCATAACAGGGGATTACAGGAGCGTTACAACACAACATTAGCATATAGATGGCGCCACATATTACACTATCAATATTCACGACTAAGCCCTTAATATATAATACTTACAACAGTGCCGGAGATTATGTAGGATTCGCTAAATTAAAATTATTTACATACTTTATGAGAACAGCGTTAGGGAAAATAGTACAGTCTGTATAGCTGACCTTGAGTTAGTGTTAGGGTGGTATAGATTTGGAATCGTGACCCTTCCATGTAACAATTTCAACACAACGCCATCTAGATCCAAACTAATCATAGCTTGTCCTATGGTTTCTAGAATGCGGATAAACATACTTAAATACTTTTTTTTTGTAAATAAATACATATTATACATAGAAACACCCAGACCCATGCAAATATACATATTTGTACTGAGCGGGAATCGAAACCGTGACCTCTGAATTAGCAATCGAACGCACTACCGCTATGCCACAGAGGTCGTCTACTACACGTAACTACAAGGCATACTTTGTTTAGGTCTAGTCTAGATACATAGCTTTCAAACGACTGCACCAATTTAGATAATTATTTTTAGGGTTCCGTTGACAAATGGCAAAAAACGGAACCCTTATAGATTCGTCATGTCTGTCTGTCTGTCCGTCCGTATGTCACAGCCACTTTTTTCCGAAACTATAAGAACTATGCCTGTTATTATTTACCTTAAACCTTTGAACCTTATTTTGACATCAATGGATACAAAATAGCGACCAAGTGCGTGTCGGACTCGCCCATGAAGGGTTCCGTAGCAGCAAGTAACATAATAATGCTTTTTTTAAATTTTTATATTTGAGTTGATTGAATGAAAGGTAAATGGCGGTTTACGATTTATGGCGTATTAAAAAAAAGCTACTTACTAGATCTCGTTCAAACCAATTACATCATATATTTTTTTTAGATTTTTCATTCTCTTAGTTTAGAAGTGACAGGACTCACATTTTACCAATTTGGAAGTGTCTCTCGCGCAAACTATTCAGTTTAGAGAAAAATGGTATTAGAAACCTCAATATCATTTTTGAAGACCTATACATAAATACCATACACGTAAGGGTTTGATGAAAAAAAAATTTTTGAGTTTCAGTTCTAAGTAGGACTTCTAGGTAGTTCTAAGACCCTAAAATTTTTTGTTTTTTTCTACTTTGTGTGAAAATCTTAATGCGGTTCACAGAATACATCTACTTACCAAGTTTCAACAGCATACTTCTTATAGTTTCGGAAAAAAGTGGCTGTGACATACGGACGGACAGACAGACAGACATGACGAATCTATGAGGATTCTGTTCTTTGCCATTTGGCAACGGAACCCTAAATAATTGTGATAATATCATTGATAAGATATTATCACAAAATTGTGTCTTATTACGAGTTGTTCCATATTCATCCCACTAAAACTCATATCATCATCATCCTCCGAAGCTTCTCCCAATTCAGTTGGGGTCGGCTTTTCAGTCTTACTACTAACTACTATTTTCAGACCAGTTTTCGGACTTTTTCGGGCTTCGTTTACCCGTCACGACTGTCATAGATGTTTGTATGGCAACCGGGACAGACGGCTTAAGAGGGGGATTTTTTTTTTTTTTTTTACGTGCGGAAATCCCTTCGGATACCCCCCCGCTGGCCAGCGGGGGTGGTTATGTCGTGTCTCGACTAAAACCGCACGGTGTCCTCCCCAAGTGTCCGTTGCCGGGCACCCCGGGTAAGCCCTCGAAAGGATAACCCCAGGGTTGCCGGCGGACTTTGGCCGCCACCGCGGCCTCATAAAGAAAAATTGCCGATCTTAGATTTTATTTTTACACTCGAAAATATGCCTCAATTGGTCTGTTTTTATTTTTTTATTCTTTTTATATTTGAAAGGGACGTGCTCTCCGAGGCACGGAGGGGTCTCAATCTGTCAGAAGAATGTTCACCCATCCTAAGACTGCCTTGGCTAGTGTTGCTTAACTTTGCAATGTGTTAATCTACTCGGTTATCACTTAGCCACAAGCCCCTCTAAAACTCATACCATTATGAAATTTCTTAACTCATCCCAATTTTTATTCCTCATTGATCCTAGGACATTTTTATTTATTTTCCCATTTTGTATAGGTTCCTATTGTTAACTCATACCCTATCACATTTTTCTTATAAAATACGTATTGTGGGTAGCGTTTACCGCTGAAGTAATTTAAATGATTGAAAAGGCGGTTATTAATATCTTATCGCATTAGCTCACATGTGTAATACTCACTTAAAAGAACATGTAATGAACTTTTTTTTTTTATATTTAGGACACGCCAATTTGACTTCACCTCGCCTGATGTTAAGCTGAAGGTAAAGTCTCAGGAAAGAGCGTCACCATTACATACACGTACCATGTTAACAATGGTGGCACTCAGCTTGACGGCCTCATCAGAAGAGGATTGTCGTCGCAGCACCGCGTGACACCCACCGGTCCCACTAGTGCTGCGACCACAATCCCCCTGCCCGGCTATGCACTTGCTGACCCCTGAACGCAATCAAACCAAAATTGGATAACTATGGAGGGTATTTCGCAATAGTGCACGGTGGTACTGTAGCGTCCGGGGCTTGGATGCCACAATATCTCGTGTTGATAAAAGATAAACACACGGGTTAAGCAGTAATATCTCATTTATTAATTCAACAAAGCTTCCTATATCGAGTTTAGGGAGGTTTTTACGCGAATATATATAAATATTTATGCGAACTGTAGGGAATCGCGATCTCCGCTCAAGGACTGAGCCTAAATTTAATACACTTATATCTTCTCTTCGGCCGGCGGACCCGGGCGGCGCGCCCAGTCGCCCGCTGTCAGCCGGATAGCCGAATGCACCCCGCAGCAATTGTTTTTTCTTCCCTACGCTTTATTTTAAATCAAATAAGTATTTATTTTTAAACTCTGACACATGATGGCCAGGTCAATGAACTGTAGTGATCGAATGAGGTCGAGACACTACAGTACCTACCCGACCGAATTTTGTGACAAATTTGTGTCATCAAATTTCTACCACCAGTAAACTATTATTAACTTAAATGATTTTCAATTTCTCGACTATAGCCCACCACTCGTGTATGCAACCATGTCAAGTACAGTCCAAGTAAATTATGAATGCAAATTGCATCACTGGACCGCTCCCGCCTTGCTAGAAGTACTGTCAAAGACGCGAACCCATTCTTTATAGCACTCGTAGATGACCTAATAGTGCATTACTATCAAGGTTCAAAATGAAAGAATTGGGTAGTTTCATAACCTTACTGATATCATAAATGCCAAAGACTGTGAAGATGTTCTCTCTACCGGCTTAACGGATCTGGCTGAATTTGGCACAGGGATTTATTATAGCCTCGAATAACACATAGGCTACATTGCATCCCTGGAGTAGGTTCCCATGGGTCCCATGGGAATGGGAACAGAATAGAAATAAATGGTTTAATGAAACTTATTAAATAAATAACGGTAAAAGAGTACATCTGTTCTTTTTTATCGTTCCTTTATATTTTTGAGCCCGAATTCGCGATCCTACTTCTCCTTTTTTTATTGCTTGGTTTATGTTGGTTTTTACGGGAGCGACTGCGTTCTGACCCCTAGCCCCACGAGGAAAGTCTACATCAGAGCCTTGTACATCAATCAGCAGGCTAGCATCGGTTGACTTATGTACCAAACATCTTAGTGTGGCCACACATTCGACAAATTGCAACCGAAAAAAATGTCAACCAATAAATTTCTTCAACCTATTGCAAGAGAACAGAATATTGGATATAACTCTCTCGACTTTTTAGTCACGGTTTCGTTAACAATGAGTAGCAAGATCTGCAAACACTTAATATGCAATCTTCTGCTCGCAAGAACTGAAACTTCGACACATGTTTTGTACCTCTGCACAAAGTTCGACCGCAAGATGAAACGTTATCCTACAATGGATTTCGGCTATGTAATGCTTGACACAATTTGTTAACTGTTATTAATTTTACGCCTGGTAACTTTAAGGTGATAAAAAAAATCAACGACGTTGATCATGTTAGATGTTTCTGATATAAATGTGTATGTTTTAATTGATTATTAATGAAGGGTATAATGAATTAATGAAGTTTTGGTAGTTTATTGGTTAAGGAGTCGGCTTTACGATCGAGAGGTCCCAGGTTTGAATCCTGGAAATTACACTACCGACGTGAACCCACTCCTAACACAAGCAATTTAGCTTAGCTGGAGAGATTAACGGACATACAAGTAATTTCGAAGATTAATATTCTTTGAAAAAAAAAAATACTAGACCTGAAAATATGAATAACTACTAAATACCAAAAATTATTGATAGAGTGAGACAGTCAATAAGACAGGCTGGGCAAGATTTAGTTGAAATTTTCAAAACTGCTTGAATTCCAATGAAAGAACGCAAAAATAAAAAATGTGAACGGTAGCGATCAAAATGCTCGGAAACGAAAATCGAATGAACTAAATACTTTCCATTCGAATTCGAATTCGAAAATTTTGAGTTTTAAATTTTATTTGAATATTGAACGTTGCTGAATGCTATATTTTGGATTTCATGGGTTATTTCGAAAAAGACATACCTATTTCGACCATTGTGGTTTAAGCCGGTGGTTTAATCATATTAACTTAAATAATGTAAATGTTTTGAACAATAAAAAATAAAAACTTAGGTTTTGTTATGGTTTGAGCGAACAATTGTTTGATTGCGGCAGTGATGGATATAATATCCTTTTGTTCTCTTGCGTACGTATGTATGTTAACTCCAAAACAGCCGATCCAATTTTGAAGACATTTTGTGTTGGAATAGGTTCCTGGATAATTTAAATTAAAATTAAACTGCTGTTGGTAAGTAGTGCTTCGTTGAGTGCTTTAATGGATTAATGTTTATACTCACGATTGAACACAATAGGTGCCGTTGCATTTGGGGTGTGTGTTGGGTAACCTCCTCGAGTGTCGCTCCGATTCCGATCCCGCTGCAGTCCGGGGGGAACGGAATCGGAGCGGCCGGTACACCCTGGGCGGCGGTCAATGGCTTCCCCTTCACCCCTTCATAGGGTTGGCATTGATCGTCGGCCAATACCCAACGTGGCGGGAACACATCGCTCTCCGTACTCCTCTGCTTTCAGAGGAGACAGGATGAGCGATGCTGTTAGTGGTGAGATGGTCCAGGGTCAGCCGGGGTGCGAGGGATATGCTCTATGGGTAACCTTACACCCCGGCGTCTGAAGACCCGAGACGGCGTGCGGTTTTAGTCGGTGCAAGCCCGACATAACCGCCCCCGCTAGCCGGCGGGGGGGTATCCGAAGGGATTTCCGCACGATAAAAAAAAGAAAAAAAAAAAAAGGTGCCGTTGCATTTGCGTTCTGAGATTTTTTTTAAACGATATGCCAAAGTTTATTCAAGCCAATGTACCTTTACAGTTGTAACGCTTCATGCTTTAGTGCACAATAAGCAATGTTAACACTATGATAACACAAGTGCGAGCACAGATTTTACACGTAGCAGCAAGTAACATAATAATGTTTAAAAAAACAAAAATATATATTTGAGTTGATTGAATGAAAGGCAAATTGCGGTTTACGATTTATGACGTATTAAAAAAATCTACTTACTAGATTTCGTTCAAACCAATTTTCGGTGTAGGTCGGTTCATATATATTTTTTAGTTTATCATTCTCTTATTTTAGAAGTTACAGGGGGGGGGGGGGCACATTTTACCACTTTGGAAGTATCTCTCGCCCAAAGTATTCAATTTAGAAAATAATGATAGAGACCGTAATCTTAGCAATCCATGGATTCTCCGTGCGGGTGCCGGGTCCATCGCGTTGCTGAGTTGGGAACTCGGGACAGTGCCTGGGACTTGCGACCCAAGTGTAGGTTTAGAAGGGGCCCCTTTTGTTGATGTACATCAACACTCACCTTCACTACCCAAGTTCCCCTCCGAACCTACTAGTGCCGCTTTAGACATTCGTCCTAGTAATGAGCTTATTGTAGCTCTCGATAGGCCTAGATCTTTAAGTAGGTTATAGAGAGATTTTGCTGGTATACCTCTCGCTCCCACTTCCACTGCATACAAATTAACCACGTAACCGTTTTTGATTAATTCGTTTGTGAGATCATAGTATTTATTTTTCTTTATTGTGTGGTCCTTCGGTATATTTGTTTCCCACGGTACAGTAAGTTCCACAAGAACCACATGTTTTAACATCTTAACATGTTTAACATGTTTAAATCTCAATATCATTTTTGAAGACCTATCCATAGATACCCCCAAACGGATTGATGTAATTTTTTTTTTGAGTTTCTGTTCAAGTATGGGGAGCCCCCAAAATTTGTTGTTTTTTTTTCTATTTTTGTGTGAAAATCTTAATGCGGTTCACAGAATACATCTACTTACCAAGTTTCAACAGCATAGTTCTAATAGTTTCGGAAAAAAGTGGCTTTGACATTCGGACGGACAGACAGAGATGACGAATTTACGATATTGTTACGTGCGCGGGGTACAAATTAAATGCCGTTTACACAACAAAGAGGTTTATTCGCTCACCACAAACTAGACAACTAAATAACTAGCACACACAGTACTCTTCAACAGTTCCAGTCGCTCAGCAGTTCACAGTAGTCCACAGTAGTTCCTTAAGTCGCAGGTATAACTCTCTTGATTCACTTCGGTAAGATGTGTTCGCTTTCACTTTCGAAAATTAACTGCCTCGTGTCGATAGCCGGGCGTCCTTTTATAGCTCTTAATAAGCGGGGTAGAATATTCCGGAAGGTACTAGGGCGTTCGAGAATAGTAGGTATTTACTGGGGCGTTCGAGAAAATAAGTACCTACACAGTCGTGCCGACGATAGAGGTGAATGCCCTTTTTATCGCGATTTGTAGGTAAAGTTGGTATAGGTAGACAAAAGGGCGTGTGATTTTGTATTGACTTTTCTGGATTTTTCTAAACGGATCGATAGAGTACTTCGACATTAACAATGCATTTTAATTTCTAGAAGATTCGATCAGTAGTTTCGGAGATATCGACGATCGTTGTAACATTACCCCCCTCTTAATCATGCTCGTCCCGAGCATCATTTGTTCCATGATATCGCGTCAACCTAGCCACATGGACTACCTTTGGTTTTCCCCTAAGACCCTTCTTAATGCGGTAGGTGATGTCATTGATTCTTGTGACAACCGTAGGGTCCTTCCCAGCGAGCTTGAAGTTTTGGAGATTTCCCTTTTCTGCGTAGCGGGTTGTGAAACCATACCAGTGTTCCTTCTTCAAAACCGTTGGTGTTTGCATTTCTATCGTACGGGTTTTCATCCTTATACCTGTCTTCAAATTGTTTTCCCGTACCATTCTGTGCACCTCGTCCAGCCGGTTTTGAAGTTCACTCACGTAATCCGTTACGGGCTTAGGACTTTCGGGTGGCGTGCCGGTTATTGCATCCACTGGTAGCCTTATCTCTCGACCAAAATTTACTTTAGCTGGGGTGTGTCCCGTACTGTCATGCACCGCAGATCGATAGGACATCAGGAACAGTGGGATGTACTGGTCCCAATCTCTTTGGTGCTCGTCGACAACTTTAGCCAAGTGATTTTCCAACGTCTGGTTAAACCTCTCGACCATTCCGTCTGACTGCGGGTGCGCTGGAGTCGTACGGGTCTTGTTTATACCGAGGAGTTTGCACATTTCTTGAAACAGAGCAGACTCGAAGTTCCGTCCTTGGTCGGAGTGGATCACCATAGGTGCGCCATATCGACTGACCACTTCCTGAACTAGCTTCTTGGCTACAGTGACTGCTTCCTGGTTGGGTGTCGCAAATACTTCCGGCCACTTAGTGAAGTAGTCTTGCACTACTATGATGTATTTGTTACCCTTATCAGTCGTTGGAAAAGGTCCAGCAACATCAATGGCGATACGTTCCCACGGTGCTCCAACGTTGTACAGCTTCAATTTTCCTTTGCTTCTTGTCTGCGGTCCTTTAACCAGTGCATTTACGGCACCAATCCTCGACATCTTCCCGACAACGAAGCCAGTAAAACCGCTGTCGCACTTTAACCAGGGTTTTCTTGACTCCGAGATGCCCGCCAGAAACACCATCATGGATGTGCCGTAAGAGTTGGGCCACCTTGCTTCTTGGTACCACTACTTGCATGGTTACTTCCTTACCATCGTTAGACTCCCATTTCCTATACAGGACATCGTCTACCAGTGCTAAGCTGTCCCACTGGGCCCAATAGCTTTTGGTCGTCGAACTGTAAGCAGATACGTCACTCCATTGGGGTTTGCTGCCAAGCTGTTTCCAGTGCAGTATAGGTTTCAGATCATCATCATCCTCTTGCGCCTTCTTCATACTGCTTCCAGTCCATTCGTCGTCAAGTCCATTCACCCTTATGACTTTAATCTCTTCTCGGGCTTCGTTTCTTTGACAATGCTTGCAATCTTCGACACACAGCCTTCGTGACAAAACATCAGCATTGCAAACTTGAGTTGTAGTGATGGTTGGGGCCTCATATCGACCAGCCAGCGGCCGCCCCGTGGCCCTGGCGACATTTAGTTTTTACGGAACATCTTGATCCACTTGGGTCCAGGAGTCCGTGACCCTTCTCCGTTTCCTCGAAGGACACTCTAACTGGATATGGCCCCTTCCTCTACAGGAATAACACGTTGGGACATACCACCGTTTCCTCTCCTCTGCAACTACTTCCTTGACCTCCCTGACTCCATGTTCCACTTGGGTCCAGGAGTCCCTGACCCTAGTCCGTTTCCTCCAAGGGCACTCTAACTGGATATGGCCCCTTCTTCTACAGGAATAGCACGTTGGGACATACCGCGGCTTCCTCGCCTCTGCAACTACCTCCTTGACTTCCCTGACCTTACTTATCCCGGCGTTCTGCCGTACGGTTTCCACCTCAAGGGCATAAGCCAGTGCTTCTTTTAAGGTCTGGCAGTGACGCAACTGTACACTAGTTTTCACTTCTGCGTCCCGTATACCGTTTAGGAAGGCCTCCAGTACAGTGGGCTCGATCATCACGGGTGTCGATGAGTAGGCTCGACGTACGAGCCTTTCAACCTCTACAGCCCATTCCTGGAGGCTTTCACCAGCTTTTTGTTTCCTCTCGCGTAGCTGCGCTCGGTAGGCTTTTTCCAGGTGCTTGTCACCGTAGCGTGTGTCTAACGCTTCCATCAGAGACTCCAGTGTCCTTCCTTCAGGTGGCAGGTTTTCCAGTATTACTAAGGCATCTCCTCGTAATGCAAGTGTCAAGGCCATAAAAGACTCCTCGTTGCTCCAGCCTTTAGTTTTTAACAATTTCTCAAATTGGTACTTGAAGGCTGTCCACGAGGAGGTTCCATCGAAGTGTGGTAGGTCGAACTTCGCTGATGATGGTGAGGTCGCGACAACAGGTCCGCAGGTTTTTAGCCTGACAATCTCTCTTTCAAGCTCTTGTAAGCGGCCGTCCATGGTCCCAGTCTTCAAAGCCACTTCCTTACTGAGCATTTGCAAGCAGTCGTCAATGGTCCCAGTCTTCGAAGCCACTTCCTTACTCAGCATTTGCAAGCCGTCTTCCAGGTTCTTCACTTTATCTCCCAGTGCATGGATGCCTGCATCGATTTTACCCATGACAGCTTCCTGGTTGGCCTGTATCATCTCTTGCATGGAGGCCTGCATCGTCTGTTGACTAGCCTCTATGGAGGCTTGCATCGTCTGTCGACTAGCCTCTTGGTTGGCCTGCATTTCTTGCAAGGAGGCGTGCATCGTCTGTCGACTAGCCTCTTGGTTGGCCTGTATCATCTGTTGACTGGCCTCTTGTTTGGCCTGTATTTCTTGCAAGGAGGCCTGCATCATCTGCTGCATAGAAGCCAGCAGCGTCATCATGTTGGTATCTGACGAGGTTCCATCTTGTGCTGCCGTAGTTCCCGCTGAGATAGCAGAATCGGCCTGATGCCCTTCCTCTTCAAGGCTCCGTTGAGGTGCAGCATCCATTTCCACTTGACGTCTGGTCCGTGGAGTACGCCCTTCGTCTTCACGTGGTAATAACGGCATCCCACTTCTGACACCAGTTGTTACGTGCGCGGGGTACAAATTAAATGCCGTTTACACAACAAAGAGGTTTATTCGCTCACCACAAACTAGACAACTAAATAACTAGCACACACAGTACTCTTCAACAGTTCCAGTCGCTCAGCAGTTCACAGTAGTCCACAGTAGTTCCTTAAGTCGCAGGTATAACTCTCTTGATTCACTTCGGTAAGATGTGTTCGCTTTCACTTTCGAAAATTAACTGCCTCGTGTTCAACGTGGTCTTCGCCCCCATCCCTAGGGATGGGCGGAATCGCCATTTGGGCATAGTGCCCCTTGGGCGAGATGCTCCATCGCAGCCTGCGTGAGCGCAGGCCGGTGGTTGGGGTGGGCATATAGCCCTTTTCATTTTGATGAGTTGAAGGCAGCGGCGAGATAGGAGAAGCAACGGGGTTTCATCTTGTTTGTTTGGGGTCGGGATCGCGCTTCACGTTCCCTGGGCAGTCTACCCGAGCCAGGTGAGATCTCCGGTTACCCGGAGAAGGCCCAGCTCCGAGTGACACGCATCCTGGGAGACGGCTGATGCGATCACCGACTCCGTAGGTTTCATGGGTTTCATGGTTTTCATTCATGGGAGCGGCTGTGGAGGCCGCAGATGTCGGGTGTGCGGCCCTCGTGGTCGCTAACGCTGCCCTAGCAGGTTTGCGATGCCCACGAGGACCGTACGGACGATGCTCATGGGCTCTTCGCCTGCACGAAGAGCGATGAGCACCTCCTGCAGCACGTCGACGGCGGCCTCGATGATAGCGGCCTTGTCCGCGCTCGTGCAAGAGGCTGGCGGCTTGCTGGGTGCTCCCTGCACCTTTTGCACCGCATCTGGGGCTTGTGGGCGGGAGTTGGCTTTTACGGGAGCGACTGCCCCCGTGGTGTTTTCGGGGTTCTCACCCTCTGCTGCTGCTTGTGAGGCCTTCTGCCTGCGATTTCGCCTCCCCCGGCGTCTCCTGCGGTTGCCCGCGGCTCCGCGGGGGGTGGGGTCGTTCGCTGCAGCCATCAGCGAGCCTCCAATTGGTTGTTCCCCTTCTGGGATGGGGTTTACCGGTGCCGGCCTCTCGGTGACAGGGGGCTGTCGGCGCGAGCTACCTCCGGTGATGGCTACTGTCCCGGCTTTCCTGTTCCGGCCCTCCCTCCGGAACACGGGACAGTTGATGTGGTTGGCGGGGTGAGGGCCACCGCAGTTAATGCAGGTGGCTGGCTCCTCCCTCGGTCGAGGGCACTGTGCCGCCCTGTGCTCGCCCCCGCAGCGAACACACGCCAGAGTCCTGTGGCACGCATGGCTGCTGTGCCGGAAGCTCTGGCATCGGTGGCACTGTGCGGGCTTCCTCTTCCCTCGCCAGGCCTCTACGATGACTCCGGGAACTCCGAGCATCTCGCTAACTTCCCAGATTGCTGGTACGGTCGTGGGGGTCCTCCTCAGGACTGTATGTAGAATGCAGCCCGGTCGGTCTCCTCGAGCCCGAATATTACGAACATATTCGGGCTCGAATCCGAGGCTCGATAGTTCTTCCCCCACTTCCTCCGGGGTCGCATCGCATGGGAGGCCTCTGATGGCCACCTTCAAGCTCCGCTCCGCAGGCATGGAGTAGCAGAACCACGGGACGGTCTCTGTCTTGTTCAACTCGGTTAGGTACCTTTGTACCAACCGGTATTCGTTATCATCACTCGGGGAGAACCGTACGCCCTTCCCGTAGGGGCGGACGCTCACGGTTCTCCCGAGGAGTCTTTTCAGCTCCTTAAGATGATGAGCCCAATTCGGCAGTCTCTCGACGACGATGGGCGGGCATCTGATCTTCTTTGCCGCAGGCACGCCGCTCATAGAGGGGCACGAGCGGGCGGCCGGCGGCACAGCTGCGGGAGTGGGCGGCGCTTGCGCAGCGCCGGCGTAAGACTGCTGATTGGGCGTGGCTTGCGTAATCGGTGACGCCCGCCTATCTGGAGACGGACGCCTACGTTTTGCCAATTCGTCTTGTCCCTCGTCCGAAGAGCGGTGGCGACGCGCGTTCCTCAGCGGAGCGGCATCCACCTCCATGGCGGCGTCCGCATGAGCTTGCGGGGCCGGGGGAGGGGGGAGCTCGGCTGGGTCGTCGACGGGGGTTATTGGCTGCGATGTGGAGACGGCGGCGGCGGTGTCATCACGTTCCGGGCTGAGGCCCGTGATCCGGATGATTTTCACCAGCCGCTTCTTCTTCTTCTTGACGCCCGCGTCCTTGGCGAGTCCGTCCGAGCCGTACGAGCAGAGGGAGACCAAGGAGGTCTCAGACTCTGCATCGGACGCCGCGGAGGATCGCAGAAGGGCGGGCGAGTCCAGGTGGGCAGGGTCCATCCGGGGGGCCGCCGAGAATCTCGACGGGGGTGTGCGGTTCGTCCCCGGAGGGGGGGGCGCCGGACGTAAGGGCGGCATTCCGCGCGCGAGGACTCGCGACGCGAGCGCCTGCATCGGTGCGGCGCGGGACGTGCTCGGCACAGGCGGCACCGACGGGAGCGGCCGTCTGGGAACCGCGGAGGGGACCGCACTCCGGGGAGCGGATGACGCGGCCGCGCTCGCGGGCAAGCGGCTTCTTACCGGGCCGGACGCATTCGCCGCGTGCGTCGGCTCCGGAGACTTTTCTACCCGTCCAGGATGGGCAGCGGCGGCTGCCGAGCCCTGAGAAGGGCTGTTTCTTCGCACTTCCGGACTCTTTGCAGAGCCGGAAGCGCGGATGATGCGGGGTTGCGCGCTTGGAGGGCTGCGCCACGACGACTTCTTGATGTTGTTGGTAGGCTTGAGCTTGAGCGAGCTGCACGGCCGCGACCCAACGTCGTAACACGACGAGAAGTCCGGCGGCGCGCGGCGCGAGTCGGCGAGTACGGCTGTGTCCAAACGCGGACACAAGCGCAGTCGCCGAGAGCGCGCGCGCGAGTGAGGTCCGTACGGCGATCGAGTGCGGTGCGAGGCGAGGCTTGCGACTACACCCGACGGCAGCTCGGGCAGTCCAACTGCCTCGTGTCGATAGCCGGGCGTCCTTTTATAGCTCTTAATAAGCGGGGTAGAATATTCCGGAAGGTACTAGGGCGTTCGAGAATAGTAGGTATTTACTGGGGCGTTCGAGAAAATAAGTACCTACACAGTCGTGCCGACGATAGAGGTGAATGCCCTTTTTATCGCGATTTGTAGGTAAAGTTGGTATAGGTAGCCAAAAGGGCGTGTGATTTTGTATTGACTTTTCTGGATTTTTCTAAACGGATCGATAGAGTACTTCGACATTAACAATGCGTTTTAATTTCTAGAAGATTCGATCAGTAGTTTCCGAGATATCGACGATCGTTGTAACAATATTTATTCGTTTTTTGCCATTTGGTTACGGAACCCTAAAAACAGGCTTAATATATATGCACCACTCTGCAATGGGATATGAAATCGAAATGTACAGTGGTGTTTGAATTTAGAACGGTGCTATCAATATTTTTGAACGAAAAACTTTGAAATGGTACAAAGCGTTCGTACGTTCCCAATTCAAATTCTTGTGAATGAACGAATTGGTTTATGTTGGAATCTATCCGAATCGTTCAACTGAATGACATCTTAAATCTAGAATGGATGGTTTTAAGCGCGTTCTAGTTATATGAATATAAGGGAAGGTTCAGGCGGTGCAAAACTGAACAATTTAAATGTCGCTTTCGTCCAACCCATATAATGTTTCAAATAAATAAATAGTATACAAATATACCGAAGGACCACACAATAAAGAAAAATAACGAATCTCACAAACGAATTAATCAAAAACGGTTACGTGGTTAATTTGTATCCAGTGGAAGTGGGAACGAGAGGTATACCAGCAAAATCTCTCTATAACCTACTTAAAGATCTAGGCCTATCGAGAACTACAATAAGCTCATTACTAGGACGAATATCTAAAGTCGCACTAGTAGGTTCGCATCAAATTTGGTTAGGCAGGGAGGGGAACTTGGGTAGTGAAGGTGAGTGTTGATGTACATCAACAAAAGGGGCCCCTTCTAAACCTACGCTTGGGTCGCAAGTCACAAGCACTGTCCCGAGTTCCCAACTCAGCAACGCGATGAACCCGGCACCCGCACGGAGAATCCATGGCTTGCTAAGAATATTGGTCTCTATCCCACTTTCCTACTAATATATATATATATGTTCATATGTTTGGAAGTTTGTTACTCAAAACGTCAGAATTGATCTAACTGAAATTTGGTACAAGGATATATAGTCTGAAATAACACATATGCTTTTCTTTGAGTAGAGCCGCGGGAAATAGCTAGTAAACCTATAAAAGTGGGAACTGTATTTATTTCATAATAGGATTAACATTAAAATGCTTCACAAATTAATTCATTCGAATCCTTTCTTACACGAAGAACACCGGTTACAAACACCTAAGTATTTAGGTCATTCGAAGCGAAGTAATTCGTTCTATATCTTCACGTCTTGAACCAAATGGGCAAGTAATTAAACAACAAGTCGATTAGGGTCCGAAGAACCCCACATTACCCGGGAGTCGTGAAGATTGTCTAGAGATAACATCGGCTGATAAGAGAATTAAATTAGTGGGTCGTGATAACGAACAAGCTCAAAAGGCTGATTGCAGTTTATAAGGGGTATATGGGTTTTGAAGTTAATGAAATACGTAAATACATATACTCACGCCTTTTATCTTTGGAGTAGGCAAAGATAACAGCCCCCCATCTGCTTAAATTTGCCGATTTGAGCCTTGAACTCGATTAAAATTGAACATGCAGTGGCTGCCTTAAAAGGTTAAACAACCAAATAGATCGATCGTTTAAGTAATTATAGCATAGTATTGCCGATGGAACAAACGAGTACTAGAGTGGAGACCACGAATCGGTAAACGGAAGGTAGGACGTCCCCCAGCAAGATGGACGGACGACCTGAAAAAGGTAGCAGGGATAGACTGGATGCGCAAGGCGGAGGATCGGGTGTCCAGCAGTGGACTGCAATAGGCTAATTGATTGATTGATGATTGTTGTATTAACTACTGGCTGTCCTAATAAATAAATAAATAGGTTGCCTTTCGAGGGCTTACCCGGGGTGCCCGGCAACGGACACTTGGGGGTATCCGAACCTCCCTACTATTATAAATGCGAATGTACGTTTGTTTTACGCTTTCACGCAAAAACTACTTAACCGATCATCATGAAACTTTGCACATATACTCTTGAAGGATTAGAAGTAACATAGGATACTTTAAAAAAAAAATTAATAGTAGGGATTGGTTAAGTAGAACTGGAGATATGACCAAAAAACGATAACCGACCTCCGCGCGGGCGGAGCCGCGGGCATCAGCTAGTACTATTATAAACAGGGAAGATTTATTTGTTTGTAATCGATAAACCCTGAAACTACTGAACCGACTTCATAACCTTACATAATCTTACACCATTAAAATGCTACATTATCCCTGAGTAACATAGGCTACTTTATATCCCAATGTTTCCATGGGATCAGAACTTAAGTGGGTGGAACGTCGTGGCGATGTTAGTCTATACTAGGGAGGCAGGGAGGGGCACATAGAGCGGTTTTGGTTTTATCACGTTCTTATTCCATGATGGTTTACATTAGAAATATGATTTTGATATTGAGCCATTCTAGCCGCGGTAGCCTAGTGGTATTGGTAATGGACTGCTGAGACGAGGTCTCGGGTTCGATCCCAGGTTTTACCATGGCACACACCAATGACTTTTCGATGCTTTTCGAAGTTATGTGGTATTTATCGCAGGTTTATAAGTGCCCGGTTAATGGCAATAGGCTCGCCACCTATTACATTGGGACCTAAAACATAAACTGGCGAAATGTGGGTGCTAGCACCTCTGCCTACCCCTTCGGGGATATAGGCGTGAGTTTATGTATGTTATGTTAGTAAATTTATTTGGGAATAAGTGAGGCCTGACTGTTTTTTGTACTCTGTATAGTTTAGCAGAAACTTGCTTTAAAGTGACCAAAGTCAGACATGCTCAACTTGCCTCAAAGGTAAGCTTTGCATTGCTCTGGGGCAAGTTGAGCATGAGGTGAATTGAGCAAAACTTACATGAATAAAAATTAAATCATCGTATTTATTGGTGATATTTATTTATTATTACTAAGAAACAACACTCAGTCTTATAATTAATAATAATAATAATATTTAGCCTCTGCTAGCCTCTGCTAATAATATTTTATCTCTATAATAGCCGCGGTAGCCTAGTGGTATGGGTAATGGACTGCTGAGACGAGGTCTCGGGTTCGATCCCAGGTTTTACCATGGCACACACCAATGACTTTTCGATGCTTTTCGAAGTTATGTGTATATTTATCGCAGGCTTATTAGTGCCCGGTTAATGGCAATAGGCTCGCCATCTATTACATTGGGACCTAAACATAAACTGGCGAAATGTGGGTGCTAGCACCTCTGCCTACCCCTTCGGGGATATAGGCGTGAGTTTATGAGTTTTAATAATATTTATTGTCTCATAAAAACAAGATATACATGGCTATAAAGCCCTAGTACACATAATTTTAAGCTTATCTATGTGAGAGACTGGTATCTGTACTAGGATTCCCTGTATGACAGATTACCAGCCTCTCCAGTCTCTGTACATGTGGCATCAGGCAAGTACCTTAGGCATTAGGAAATAATATTTATGTAAATATCCACAATCAAGACATGCAATTATTGGAATTAAATTGTATACATGAATGTGTGTGTGTGTGTGTGTGTTTGTGTGTGTGTGTGATTGTGTGCAGTATTTGTAGATGTTTAGAAATTTATATGCGCGCGCGTGTGTGTGAATGTGTGTGGATAAAGGATATGCTTGGATGGCTGTATGACCACATCAAGCAGATTTTCAGTAACATCATAGTTAAGGGATTTTAGCCAGTTTGAAACAACCTCTTTACATTAATAAATAATATAACAAATATTTGCCAGCGAAACTAGTGTTCCACTGTTTCATAGGTACGCAAACCTTATGCTTAAGCCGCTTGTTTTTGTTACATTCAGAGTCATATTCAATTGAAGAGTGCTGTTTGAGGACTGTGCATAGAATAAATAGTTGTCTCACGGTTAAAACATCAGATATTTTATACTTATAATTCATCTGTGGGGAATAGGAAGGGTAAGGAAAAACTAACTTTTAAAACTGCTCTTTGGGCTCTTTCAACATTTAGTAGGTCAGTCTTTCCAGCACCGCCCCATACTGTGATACAGTACGTTAGAATAGATTGACACAATGCTATATAAACCCTTCTAACGACCGATCTGTTGCCAATATGTCGAAGATTTTTAAAAATAAACATAAATTTTCGAATCCTAGAGGAAAGTAAGTCAAGGTGAAGTTTAAAATTTAATGATTTATCGATTATGACTCCAAGATATTTGATGCTAGAAGTTCGTTCCAAGAAAGTGCAAGAACATGAACGGTTATGTAGACAAGTGTGGGCTATGATTGAGTGACTTTCATGTATCTCGAGCGAAGGACCTCTAATGGAGAAAGGGATGTATTTTGTTTTTTCAACATTTAGTGTTAAACCATTGTTTTTGAGCCAGGAAGACACCATGTTAAACCCATCTTGAGTGACATCATAAACTGACTCCCAATTATCTCCATGAAAAATTAAAGCTGTGTCATCAGCAAAAGTTACAATTTTTCCATTTTTCAGTTTTAGGTTACACAGATCATTTATATATGCAAGGAAAAGAGTAGGACCAAGTACGCTTCCTTGGGGAACACCGTAAGATATAGGTAGGTCATCACTAACAACATTTCCAACTCTTACTCTTTGTTTTCTTTCAGATAAATAATTTTTAAATAAATCAAGCAGGGTGTTTCGGATCCCTAACTTTTCCAATTTGTCCATCAGAAGTGAGACAGAGATTGTGTCAAACGCTTTTTTTATATCCAAGAATATTGCTATTACTTTCTTCCTAGAGTCAAGTTTAGAAACTATATGATCCACTAGTTCGTGTACTGCATTACAAGTTGAAGAGCCGAAGCCAAATTGGGAACTAGATAGAAGATTTTTAGATTCCAAATATTTATTTAATCGACTATTTAATAGCTTCTCTGCAATTTTAGACAGAGTCGAAAGAATAGAGATCGGTCTATAATTGTTGACGCAACCTCTGTCCCCACTTTTGTAAACAGGGATAACTTCAGCAAGTTTAAACTGGGTAGGGAAAACGCCAGTAGAAAACATTAGGTTGAAAATATACGTTAAAGGAGAAACTAGACTACGGTGATAGCGCTTAAGGAAGGCTCCTGAAATGTTGTCACGTCCAAAGCTTTTATCTTTTTTTAAGTTTAAGATGATGTTCCGTACTTCTGTTTCATCCGTGGGAATCAAGGCAAAAGAAAATAGAGAGGGCCTGATTTGCGATGTTTCGATAGAAGTATGAGCATGAGTATTTAACATATTCAGGGCTAGGTCTTGGCCAATAGAGACAAAGAAATGATTCACGTAGTTAATAGATTTCATAGGGTTTACCTCGGAAAGAAGGTCAGTAGCTGGATTATTTGTCGTCGTAAGTAATTTGTTTTATAGTGTCCCATAGCATTTTGTTATTTTTGCAATTAACTGCATTATTAATTAATTTATTTTCATACTCTTTCTTCAATTTTTTTAGAAGCTCGTTCCAATAATTCCTGTATCTCATGTATGTCACTTTATTTAGGTCGTTATTTACATTCTTTCTATATTTCATATGCAGTCTATCCCGGTTTTTCATACACTTTAACAGCCCTATAGTTATCCAGGGCTTCTTAATTCTCCTGCGATTAGGGACCATCAAGGTGAGAGTATTAGCTTCAATTTTAGAATTTAGCATAGTAATTAATTCAGAGGTTGCCGTATCAGCATTTGTTGTTGCATAGATAAAGTCATAAGTAATATTTTGCATATCATTGTCGAGAGTTAGATAATTTACTTTTTTTAATGTTGATTGGTTTATAAGTTAGGCAAGTACGTTCCAGAAAAAGTATCGCACAGTTATGATCAGTGATTATAGTGTTTACGACATAGCAAAATGCTGGTAGCTTAGTTTTGAGTATGAAATGATCTAGGCATGTCTTGTAATGCGTGACTACCTGATATGCGGGCAACATACTATGGGAAGCTAGCATATTTAGATACGTAGGTGCACATGGTTCCTTGGTTTCTGCCATGATATCTAGGTTAATGTCACCAGTAAGAATAACGTTTGGACACTTTAAATTGCTAAGGAGGGAGTCGAGTGATGTTAAGAAAGGATGAGGATCGTGGTAGCCAGGAGGTCTATATATTGCAATTATCGATGTATACCGATCTACTGTGATTAATAGACAGTTTGCTTCGTGTAACTCAGGTTCACTTATTGTTATATTTTGCAAGTTGTTTTTAAAATACACTACAACACCTTCATACTGCGTCAAATTCCTATTATTTTGTGCAAGAATATATCCGTCTATTGTAGGGATGTATCGCGTATGCCGTAACAAACACTCTGTTAATATAATCGCAATCCGTTTTAGACCTCTCAAGGAGGGCCAAAAGGCGAGGCATATTATAACTAATGCTACGGATGTTCTGATGAATTATTTTTAGGGTGGACTTTCCTGGTTTGAATAGTTTTGGACACATTTCTATATTACAAGTGGATGATTGTGCAATCGAAAATTGGTCAAGATTGTTGTTTAAGAAATTTGTTGTGTTATCGAATTTTAAATAAATAGTATGAATTGTTGAGATAGATGGTGATACGTGACATATATGTAGGTATAAACATTATTTGTATGTGTAATATGTAGATTATGATGTGTGTTAGTATCCGTTTGACGTATAGAATGTGACAGTACAATATTTGTAAGTATTTTAAAAATGTATTTGTGTAAAAGTTACATGGTATAAGTTTCATGTATACAGATTTTCGTAAATAAATATCGAAATACTGATTAAAACAAACATTAGTAGTTAGGTACAAAAACAGACAGGGGTGTTTGTTGGGTAACCTCCTCGAGTGTCGCTCCGATTCCGATCCCGCTGCAGTCCGGGGGGAACGGAATCGGAGCGGCCGGTACACCCTGGGCGGCGGTCAATGGCTTCCCCTTCACCCCTTCATAGGGTTGGCATTGATCGTCGGCCAATACCCAACGTGGCGGGAACACATCGCTCTCCGTACTCCTCTGCTTTCAGAGGAGACAGGATGAGCGATGCTGTTAGTGGTGAGATGGCCCAGGGTCAGCCGGGGTGCGAGGGATATGCTCTATGGGTAACCTTACACCCCGGCGTCTGAAGACCCGAGACGGCGTGCGGTTTTAGTCGGTGCAAGCCCGACATAACCGCCCCCGCTGGCCGGCGGGGGGGTATCCGAAGGGATTTCCGCACGATAAAAAAAAAAAAAAAAGGTACAAAAACAGACAAGTGGTAACAAAACATAATAATAGTCATTTTTGCAGAACTTTTTGCAGGTCTCCTTCACTATCAATGCCTAATACGGGTGAATTCTGTGTTTTCCTAATGTACACCTTCCCATACGAGGTCCAGGTACTGTGAAAGTTATTGTCTTTCACAGTTTGTCTAGCCAGGTAGGCCAATCTTCTTCCCAGGCTTGTAAGCGATTCGTCGATGAAAATAGGCTTAATTGGGCAAAGATAACTGGAGGTGAGAGGTATTAATTTTATCTTCTTTGTCGGTTTTATTGTAGTCCCTGCATTGTTTAAGAAAGCCATCCTTTATTGTTGTAGTTTGGAAGTGGACTACAATATGATTATTTGACTCTTTCATGGTTTTTAATCGAAAAATGTCATAAACGTCGTAATCAGATAAAGGTTGTTCAATCAGATCAGCCACTCTCTTAACCATACTACGTAAAACCGTTTTGTTTTCCGAGTTTTGTTTTGGAATATTTCTTATTTCTATGGTTGATGCCTTCGAATTGCGTTCTAAATGTTCCAACTTACTCTCAAGAGACTCAATCTTCTGTTCATAACTCTTATTCTTCTGTTCTAGAAAGAGCATTTTTTCTAACATCTCATCGTACTTTGTCGAGAGAAAGTCTATGCTATTCAATAATTCGGTGTTCTGTTCCTTGATAGTTGTCATAGATTCCTCAAGTTGATCAAATTTAGAGTTTTGCTGGTGTACAAATGAGTCAAACATATCTTTCATTTGATCGATAATAGTTGTTTGTTCACAAGCTGTTTGGTCGTTGCATTTGCGTTTCAACCTACGCGATAAGTTTTCTAAGTGTCCGGAGTCCAATCCTTGAGGAGATACGTATAATTGGGAATCAGAACCATAACTTGTCGTCGGAATGTTAAACAAAGGGGAGGGCGTTAATTTTGGTGGAGTGCGTTTCACTGACATTGTAAGTGGGTTGAAGTAGCGCAGTATATTTATAGTTGTAGGTATGTATCTATAGAATTCAAATTTGCAGTGAACTTCGCTGTTAAGTCGTCGTCTATACGCACTATATGAGCTGTAGGTGGTAACGCCGCGTTGTAAGGTAAAAATATACACTCTATTCTCGCCACTAGCGGAGTCAAATATGCAAGCACAGCGAGTGTGAATAACATCAACAGGGATGTGCACCAGCGGGTGTAACGTCCCTCAGAAACATAGGGAGCCCCTTCCGACCAGGTGTAAGGTGATCACGTCTGGCTTATAGCGGACAACTGCTTACGTTATGATGAAGTTTATATATATATATATATTATTCAACGCGTGAACTTCACTATCGCGATGCAGCACTCGTAGCTCCGCAGCAAAGTTACAGTAGTTCCGCTTACTTTCACTAGATGGCGTAGGTAGATACGGCAGCCTTTCTCTCACCTGTATGCTTCGTCTGTGCGCCTAGTACTTCGAACTATTTTTTCAACACAATTTTTTCGATTTTAATGAATTAAAAATGATATAGCGGTGACTGTAAACACGACCGTATGCCACGGTGTCCAGAGGGGAGGGGAATATTCGGTGTCTATTATTTTCGGTGTTAAATGATGTTGCTCTGCCTATGTTCGATAGTTCAGACTTCCTGATCGACAACTAGGGATTTTCTTTTCAAGAAATCTGTGAGTCATTCTTTTCCTGGTCACTTTTTAGCTCACCAGTTATCTGGTATTTTTAGTTCAAATTTCAGTACACATTGCTATGCTTAACTAGCCCCGAAATAAGTGACAAAATATGCCCCTGCCCCTTTTTTTTAAAGTTGGTATATATTACAATCAGTAATACTTAGCTTGACATAGGTATTAAAACACAATAGACTAGTAAATTTACTTAGTACTAATACGTACCTGATGCCTGAGAAATCTATTCTTTGCAATTTTAAAAGAAAAATACTCGAGTTAACATTTACTTTTGAGTCCCCAAAAAAACAAACGATGCGTGCTCTCCCGCGAACCTCACTTACCACTATACTGGGTTCCTAGGTCTCATGTTTACTTTTGGAGTTATTATTGACCAACTTACCCGCTTGCTCAACATGCCCCTCCCTACGGTGGCGTCCATTAGTTACGTGATGTCATTTTGGTGATTTTGCGACCTCCCTCTCCCCTTGGTAAGAAGTCATGAGATTTCGCTCAACCAATTCTCTTAATCTAACGTGAGACTTTCGAAAACGCATATTTTTTATGTAAATGAGCAAATCTGTGCTCGATTCCGTTGTATATAATTATTTAACAAGTTGAATTCCTCAGACGAGCTCAGCCGAATACAAGGGATTTTGTGTTTTTAATTTTTTTTTGCGTTTTTTTTTTGCGATTTTTTCTTTATCTTGCAATGGTTCACCCCAGCACGAATCTATTACCGAAAACAGCAACTCGATAGCTCATCTCCTTCATACCCAAAACCGTGACAGAAAATTGGCAACGACGACGTCGACGACGTCGACGACGACAACTCGATAGCAATAGGGCTTTTCTAAAGAAAATCCCTAAAAAACAATTCGCTCGTAATTTTGTTCTAGAGATGTTTTTAGCAAAAATATTAGTGCGTCGCGTCGTATCTTCATTATAAAAATTTATGACATTATTTGTTTATGAGTGATCTTCACATCGCATCGCATGTAAACCAGATGAAATTCATGCAATTTTGCAATGAGTCTCGCGGTAAAAAAATTACCTTGAGATTTGACAAGACCCCCGCGAAGATTGGGTGAGGTTTGGGTTGATTGGTCAAGTAGAACCGGAGATATGGCTAAAAAACGATGACCGAACTCCGCGCGGGCGGAGTTGCGGGCATCAAATTCAGCAATTCATTTTTATGGCTTACTAAGGTATAAAAATGATTTGCTGAATGTTTGGCTCGACCGATTTGGATGAATTATTTTTTGTTCTGTTCATGAGTGTAGCCCTGTGAATGACAGGTGGAGCTGCCTGTTCAGGCCGGGGCAGCGTCGCATTGCCCCCCTCCTTTTTCCGGGGGTGAGACGGGGAAACTGTGGTTCTCAAACCCCAGTGGTTCCCAAATCCAAATCTCGAACCGGAGATGGTCTGGAAACCCTGGGTCAGTCGGGGTGCGAGGAAAATGGGCCAACTTACGGAATCCTAAGACCCCAAAGATTAATATTATAAAAATAGGTACTCGATTTATTACATATCTTGGATAGATTGATTATAATATAACGCGTGTTTTAATATGAGAATATCTTAAGCAATACTTTGTATTTTTTTTCAAATATTAAAATACTCGACGGTATTGAGGTGTGTACTTATTTTGGCTACAAAAACTTCGCAGTAAATATTTAAGTAAACAGCGACACAGATTCTCAGTAAAAACAAAACCCATAGCGTAAATAAACTCACACATAATAAATCGACACACTTAGTTTTCGTATTCGGTTCATTTATTACATTCATCTCGGAAACATTGAGAATATGGTTGTATTCGTGATTTATACTTCGGTGGCGGCCTAAAAGCATTTTATATACAGGTAAGTTCTGCGTAATAGACAGAAAAACACGCCCCTGTATGGTTCGCAAGATATATAGGGCATGTTTATAGTATACGTGCATCTATACTGTTAATAAAGCAGAAGAGTTTGTTTGTTTGAATGTGTTAATATCTCGAATTAAAATACCGGTGCGGTTTATAAATTCTTTTCGCATATTATAGTATAGATACAACCTAACCCAAGAACTGTCTTGGGGAAGATTTAGGACATTTAATGTCATGCTTAGAGTCGAAGTGCGAGTCGGACTCGCCCATGAAGGGATCCGTAGCAGCAAGTAACATGTTTTTTTTTTAAATTTTATATTTGAGTTGATTGAATGAGAGGTAAATTGCGGTTGGTCAACGGCCAAGAGTTTGACCAACCGGCCCTTTTTCAGGGCCAGCTGACCCCATTGCACGAGGGGGTCGGGGTATGGCGGGCCTGCAAGGCCCGCTGGGGGGGGGTGGTCGCTCCAGGTACCCCTCTGCTCTTATCAGAGGGGACACTGCGAATGGCCCAGGGTCAGTCGGAGTGCGAGGGATATGCTCTATGAGAAACCTTACACCCCGGAGTCGGTAGAGCCGAGACGGCGTGCGGTTTTAGTCGGTTCAAGCCCGACATAACCGCCCCCGCTGGCCGTTGGGGGGGGGTATCCGAAGGGATTTCCGCACAAAAAAAAAGAAAAGGTAAATTACGGTTTACGATTTATGACGTATTAAAAAAAATACTTACTAGATCTCGTTCAAACCAACTTTCGGTGGAAGTTTACATTGTAATGTACATCGTATATTTTTTAAATTTTATCATTCTTTTATTTTAGAAGTTACAGGGGGGAGGGGGACACATTTTGCCACGCTAACTATTCAGTTTAGAAAAAAAAAATATTTGAAACCTCAATATCATTTTTGAAGACCTATCCAACCCCACATGTATGGATTTGGTTCTAAGTATGGGGAACACCCAAAATTTCTTGTTTTTTTCTTTTTTTGTGTGAAAATCTAAATGCGGCCAAGAAATCGAGGTGCTCCTTGAATAGAACCGAGTCCGATGGGTTAGCTCGTGGAACATAGTTAGTTTAGATAAATCATGTAAATATAATCGTTATACATTTTATAGATATGTTATTTAGTGAAACGGTGTTTTTAGGGCCCCACCAAAAATTTCGGGGCCCAAGCCAACCACACCTGCAAGCCGGTGCCTATTCCTGCTGGAATTGTCTGCAAAATGCCATTAAAAAAAAATTATACACGTGGAATAGATAATATTTAGGGGTTATTTCCGTTTTGACATATTTTAATTTAGCCAGAGTATAATCGGGTTTGGAACTCACCCTTCGAGCTACGCTAATTACGTTAACACAAAAAAAATCACTAGTGAAACCACTGGTCGCATTCAGTTTATAATTAATCGAATCCAAAAAGACATAAATTAAGTTTTTGTTGCACACAAAACAACAGTGCCAAGCCAGAGTGTGCCAAGCGCATTGCCTTTTTCTTTCTGAAAGCGAGCGGACACCGTTGGTTTCGAGAGGAAACCATAACAGGGAAGACGAACAACTTGAGCGTCTAAGGAAGAATGTTCATTTGAAATCAGGATTCAGTGTCACCCACATACGGTACTGTGGAGTCTGGGGTTTGACTTCACAGCTTCTTGTCAATAACTTGAGATATATTTTTTTTTATACCACTAAGGTGACAGACAAGCACACGGCCCACCTGATGGGAAGCGGTTACCGCGGCCTATGGACGTGTGCAACACCAGTGGTGTCACACTCGCGCTGCCAACCCTGTAAAGGAAAGGGGATGGGAAAGGAGTTTGGGAGGGGATGGGAAAGGAGTTTGGGAGGGGATGGGAAAAGGAGTTTGGGAGGGGATGGGAAAGGGTTTCGGGCTCCGGCACTCTCACTCACCAAACGGAACGCAACAGTTCAAATACTGTTACTTGGCGTCGATATTCTGTGAGAGGGTGGTGCTTCCCCGGTCGAGTCGGCCCATTCATGCAACGGCCAAAATGACTGGTGCTTGACTCTACCACCTACCAAAACTTAAATTAAAATAAAATTTTTTTTTTTTTATTATAAGACAAGGATTTTATATGATTAATATATTTATTCGTAATTATATTTCTACTGAAAGTGTTTTTATGGGATTTACGCGAGGTTCTTTAAATTTACTGATACGAACAAGAGGATCGCGAAACCTGGTCAGTGATTGAGCCTAATACACTTTTCACTGCTTCATATTTTCTTCCTTCGGATCAAGGACGGATTCCTGACCACCAACTGACTGGATCTGTCCGCCAACCTTTTGTTTTTTTGTCTATGCTCTAAATTCAAATTGATTTATTTTATTTTAATATCGCTGACGCATGATGGCCAGGCAACTAACTTATAGTGTTCGAAGGAGTCCGAACACTACAGTACAAACAACCAAGCGGTTCGGTATTTCGGTTCTTTGTCGCATGACAAAGAACTGGAATGTTATTTCCACACGTATTTCCTTCTTCTTACAATCCCGGGTTCTTTAAGTGGGATGTGAAAAAGCATCTGTCGATTACGTCAACGTAGACTTTTATTCGGTGTTAGACAGACTTGGGATTCGGCAGATTCGGGATTAGATAGGACTCATTCGTCAATTGGCTCACGTGGAACTTGCTCGTTCGAGCGAGTTGGCACCTTCCAATTTTACCTAATATTTTTGTCGTTAACTCGCACGCTCAATAAAGTAAAGTCGTATAAACCATTTTAAGATCATCAGCGTCTGGAATGGTAGCCCGTGTCTTCTGGACTTCACCCTAGCTTCGGAATGCAGTAACGTACTGAATATAAAAAAAAAACTAATAGACACGGTAAATATCCTGTTGATAGTTATAATAGTAATAAAAAAAGTACACAAGCGGTCCCGTTCATAGTATGAGAATGAAGACAGTGCCATGGTAGAACGTCGCCGTGGGTATTATCTGTGACCAATTCTTAAGAAGAAAAACCAACGTCATCATACGAGTGCCCACTCCTGTCGCATCCAGAGCTTGCACTTTTTTCCATATTCGGTTTTTATTATAGCTTTAACGGGGGCTGCCATTTAACCACCCAACCCCGAGAGCAAAGCCCGCACCAGAGCGTGATCCATCAACTAGCAGGTATACCGGCTTGCAAGTGGACTTGGTTTGGACCCTGTAGGTTTTAGTGTGACCCTATGCACCCTCTCTGCCACCCAGAAAGGCTGAGCGCTTATTTAGAGACAAGACAGTCTTAAAACAAACTATTGCTCTACAGAAACATATGAAAGTGCGCATCACTTAGAACAAAAAAGCTGTCTAATAAGCTACAAGTAAGTCTTAAGACTGTCTTAGACTGTCTGTCTCAGACTGTCTGTCTTAAGACTGTCTGTCTTAAGAATGTTTTATCTCTAATGTTTGCTCGCTTTAACAAATTACCTACCGAAATTCTAGAATCAAGCTTTATGTTCAACAGAAGAACTAGTCTATCGTACTCGTAAGAGTAATTGTTAAACGAAATGCACCATAATAAACACAGCACCATATACACCATATTGTAATATGGGTTCTAGAATATCATAGTCAACATAATTTAATAGTTAATGTAACTTTGTAACTTTGCACGATCTGAATGTAAGATAAAATAATTATAATTCAAGTTAAACAATTTTTACAATATTATCAATCGATCAATAATAAATTCATTCGTTATCCGAATCGGTTTAATATGGAGACACCCAACCTTAAACTACGGCTGTTAAATTGCACCTTTTAAATTATTTAGACTATAATAAACATTAAGTCGATGCAATGATTTAACCGCAGTATTTCTAAAAGAGCAGTTCCACTGTGTGCCAACAGTATAATGTGAATAAAAAAACAATACAAAAGTTTTCAAACTCTTACTTCAATACGTGCAGTGGTCTGTGACCGAGATTTCTGCGATATATATAATATATAATATAATGTACAAAGTGCCCCCAGTGCACATTACGCAACATAAAAACAACATTAGTTGTTTGAAACGGGAAAACTTGTACACTTTCAACTTTTATTTACAACTTCGATGATTTAAAACAGAACGGCAATCAACTGTTTGTTTACCTTATAATGGTGGGGTGCATGTTGTATTCGCTTAACGACCTCCGTCCTCCATGAGCGCAGGCCTGGGGGTGGCAGGTGAGGCCGTCTGTCACCCCAGCAGAAGCAGGCCGGGACGGTGGGGCGACTAGCGCCCCTCCCCCAAACCGGGGCAAGACGGGGACACCGTGGTTCCCAAACCCGAGGGGGCCATCTCGAAACCGGAGATGGCCCAGGGTCAGTCGGGGTGCGAGGGATATGCTCTAAGGGCAACCTTAGAAGAAAAGAAAGAAAAGAAAAATGCGTTTATTTTGGCTTACTGCAGCACACAAAACAGTTTAACTTATAATATAACTATTCCATGACATTTTAAATGAAGTAAATTATAATCAAAGATATACAGTGTTACGTATTATATGTTTTGCATTTTTTAGACCATCTTATATTATTTTAATTTCATTTTGTAATTGGCAACACTGACCATCATTCACTCTGCAGGCATTACGTAATCTATGATATCTTAGAATTATGATATCATACATAATCTATGACTCAACAATGATGTGATATAATTCTATGATATAATTTGTGACAACAACAACGAACATATACAGTGCCAATTGAAAGATGGTATATTTATTTCTTGTGTTGTGATACAATGTTAAATATGATATGCACTGCAGCCGCCAAAACTGGTCGCTACTCAGCTTGTTGCTGTGATGAGTATTCGGTGAGTACCAAAATTTACATCAAGCGCTGATTTTCGTTCACGGCCATACACTCCGGCGTCTGCAGACCCGAGACGGCGTGCGGTTTTAGTCGGTTCAAGCCCGACATAACCGCCCCCGCTGGCCGGCGGGGGGGTATCCGAGGGGATTTCCGCACGAAAAAATAAAAAAAAAAGGGTGCATGTTGTATTGTAGTAATTTATTTGGTATATTTTCATCTTAATGATTTAAACAAAATATCAGATTTATGAAAATCAACACGGAACTCTTACAGTTTCGGTCAAGGTGCCCGGCAATGGACACTTGGGCAGGACACCGTGCGGTTTTAGCCGGTCCATGCACGACATAACCCCCCCGCTGGCCGGCGGGGGGGGGGGGTATCCGAAGGGATTCCCGCACGTAAAAAAATATGTCCATTTGTTTGCGAGGTGAGAGATCCTTTGGATAATACTTATTGGTCACGCCGATGAAGTGGTGGAATACAATTATTTAATTAATCAATATTCTAGGACATTCTACACAACGCTATCTAGATAAAAAGTAAGCATAGCGTTACTAGCTTGTGTCCTGGGTTCTGGAATGCGGATAAACATACATACTTACATACATTTTTTTGAAAATACACACATATTATACATAGAAACACCTAGTATACAGTAATTTATACACATATATACAGTGAAAAAAAAACAATAATAGAAAATCTGTACATACATAAAAATACTCGACTGCCCTAAAAAGACCGAAACAAGTTTGAAAGCAGGCGCCACCCATTTGCAAATCATAAATCGAAAGAAAATTCATGGGTCCCGCCTGCTATCAAAAATGTGTCGGTCTTTTTAGGGCAGTTGGGATTTTTGATTTTTTTATTATTATTTTTATCGTATACTTCTTAGTTTTGATATATTTATATTTGAAATCACTCTGTTAAACTCTTCATTTTGATACCTAACTCTCTAGTTTGAGTCAAAATATTTTTTTAACAACATACATTAAAATATAAAATAAATCCATAAATAAATCCGCCATTTTTTCATAGATGCATACATATTCTCGGAAAAAATAACCCGCCTTCTGGCACAATCAGGTAAAATAGGATGCATTCAATATGTAATTTCCACGCATAGACGTTTATTTTTTACTTTGTTTAAACATTTTGTAATTTGTATGCCATAAATCAAATCAGAAACCATTGGCGCTGTTTTTGTTACAATGATTATGACACTATGAATGAACTCATATTATATTTGACGATTATATATATATATTGATCACTTTTGGAGTTCCTATATATCTGGATATGTTGTCTGTCAGTTTATATAAGAAGCTGACTGTACCACCACCTATGCATACTGGATGATATTATGATTAGGGCCGTAAATTACGCTTATGTAAGCGTAACTTGCAATGCTTATAAATTCTGTGTCCTTAAAAATATGTCTTACATAAAAACGTACGTGTGCTTGGATCATTGTGGAATAAAATAGTAATGTTTTTGTTTTGAGCACTAAAAAGAAAAACAAAGCGGCCAAGTGCGAGTCGGACTCGCCCATGAGGGGTTCCGTAGCAGCAAGTAACATAATAATGCTTTTATTGAAATTTTATATTTGAGTTGATTGAATGAAAGGTAAATTGCGTTTTACGATTTATGACGCATTAAAAAAAAATACTAGATCTCGTTCAAACCAATTTTCAGTGAAAGTTTACATGGTATTGTACCTCATTTTTTTTTTTAGTTTTATCATTCTCTTATTTTAGAAGTTACAAGGGGGGGGGGGGAGGGACACATTTTACCACTTTGGAAGTGTCTCTCGCGCAACCTATTCAGTTTAGAGAAAAATGATATTCGAAACCTCCATATCATTTTTGAAGACCTATCCATAAATTTTGATATTCAGTTCTAAGTACCCCTCTAGGAACTCTCTAGTTCTAGGAACCCCCAAAATTTAATCTTTTTTTTCTATTTTTGTGTGAAAATCTTAATGCGGTTCACAGAATACATGTACTTACCAAGTTTCAACAGCGTAGTTCTTATAGTTTCAGAAAAAAGTGGCTGTGACATACGGACGGACAGACAGACAGACATGACGAATCTATAAGGGTTCCGTTTTTTGCCATTTGGCAGCGGAACCCTAAAAAGTATACTAAACATGAAGCATATTGAACTTGTGTTCTGAAGATTACAAAAATGTTTATAACAGAATCCTTTTTTTTTGTTTCCTTTTCAAAATTCGACCACAAAATGTAGACGAATTACTGCGTATTATTAATATATAAATGTGGAGATCGTTTGTAAATATGTAACTGTACAGCAGCTTTTGAGGGTGACTGTACAGTCAACGACAAAAGTTGATTAACACTAAAATATTTACAAAATCTTTTACATCGGATAACATGTATTTATATGACGTATTTTTTTTTTCGTGCCGAAATCCCTTCGTATACCCCCCCGCGTGCCAGCGGGGGCGGTTATGTCGGGCTTGAACCGACTAAAACCGCACGCCGTCTCGGGTCTACAGACGCCGGGGTGTAAGGTTGCCCATAGAGCATATCCCTCGCACCCCGAGACTATGTAAAGTATCTGTAGTTTTATAATCCCCAGAGGACAACGTTAATATATAATTTCATGTTCTGTTTCTTATTTTTTCATGAAACAAGCTTTCAATCAGCTGTTTTACTCGTTTTTATTATTAAACACATAAAAGCAAAAAAAAACTTAACCCACTGAAGCTTCACTTAACCCAAATATAACCTGATCAAGAAATTAATTCGTTTTACTTTTGCCGTTGATCGTACCTTGTTACTCACAACTTTTTCCATGATTATAATGTCGCAGGATTTTAGTATCGGTCATGTCGAAAATCAGTTAACCTAATCAAAAAAAATTACGACGAATTGCTACTTTTGTCCTTGACTGTACTTCGTTCCTCACAACTTTTTCCATCATTATAATGTCCCAGGGCTTCATATCGGTCATGTCGGTCAGTTCGTAGTTCGTGACCCAGATAAGCTTCGTATCTTAATATACATTTCCTTCAAACTGTGGACGTGGAAATGGTTTTGTTTTTGTTCCGTCCAATCTTGTGTCCGGGACGCGTTTTTTTTGCAAAGTCCCGGTTACGTAGTTGTGTTGGTTGGACTAATTAAAACCACATTGTGTATTTGCTGTCGGATTTGTCGAACTTAATACTTAGGTACATAGTATTTTGTGCGAGGGATATGTTCTATGTTCAACATTACACCCTGGTGTCTTAAGACCCGAGACGGCAAATAAATGCAAGATCACATTTTCTTTCACTTCTACTATCATAGTTTTATTTTATATATACTCGCCGATAGTGCGTACAGTCGCCATCAGTAATAGCTTAACACGCTGGGGTGGGGTGTAAGGTTGCCCATAAAGCATATCCCTCGCACCCCGACTGACCCTGGGCCATCACCGGTTTCGAGATGGCCACCTCGGGTTTGGGAACCACGGTGCCCCGTCTTGCCCCGGTTTGGGGGAGGGGCGCTAGTCGCCCCACCGTCCCGGCCATCCAAAACCGACTAAAACCGCACGCCGTCTCTGATCTTCAGCCTGCCTACCCTAATGGACAAAAAGCGTTACTGTATTACCGTGTATCTTATTATATAAAAACTGTTGTAAAATTATAGGTCTTGGATCATTAACCCCAACGACTTCTAAAAGGAAGAACTCTCAAGTCCCTATTATTGTGTGCACAGTAGTGGTCCACAATAACAAAATAGTTTGAAGTCGCAACAATGTCTTAATCGTCGATTCAGCATGTCAATATTACCATTCTTACTTTAGTGACACTCGAGTTGTGGTAGCGTGGTTACTAATATCATTTGGAAAAATGTACTGTAAAAATAAGGGTGACTACAGACATTCATAACATTAAGTTATAATTTGCTATTATAGCATTCGGTAATAATGTGCTCAGTAGATGGCAATAGGCTCGCCCCTTGTTACATTGGGACCTAAACATAACTGGCGAATCGTGGGTGTGTAATACACCTCTGCCTACCCCTTCGGGGATACAGGCGTGAAGTTATGTTATGTTATGTTAATTATTGACAATAAGAACTTAAAAATGTAGTGTTTTTATATTAATTTGAGATGGCAATCAAGAATATCACTTATGGTAACAGTAAAGGACTTACATCAGGTTTCATTGTATGATACATCTTTTGAAAAACCCCCCTTTTCTATTAACTTATGACACTTGAAATCTAGAAGAAATAGTATTTTAATGATAGCTTTGGTATTCCAAAGGTATTTTCTATAAATTGATAGGAATTTTTATCATTTTCAAAAAAAAAGTAATCAAAAAAAAACTTTGACAATATTTCTGACGTTTCCCGTACATGTAATAAGTTTAAGTAATCACTATATCTATACTAAGAATTGAAAAGCAGTGTACCATTTGCCATATTTATTTTCCATCCGTAATGGAAAATACCGGAAACATCACATTGCCATAAATAAACAGACCACATAAAACCATAACAGACGAAAAGTACTCATCTGTTACCGCTTACAAATGTTACCGAATTTTTTGACAAGCGAACCGAAAAGTGGCTCAAACGTCTGTGGCCGTCCTGAAAATGCGACTTGCATACCATAACAGTATCCATATTAAAATTCATGAGGAGTTTTTGTGAAAAACAACAACAACAGCAGAATATAATAACTTTTTTTTTCTAATTTTTTCTTCCTTCTTTCATCGTTGGTTTGAACGTTTAATATTTGATGCGCCTCATTTGTTCGTGCTCATTTTTTGTGAATAAAAGTCTAGATTTTTTTGAAGTATTGTAAAATATGTAGTACAATTTTAGTTGATGCGGTTCATAAACTACGTCACGTAAAACATGGCTTAAAGATTGAATATCGGATTAGATGGGGGTGCCTTTTGTTTATTCTGTTAAGATCGTAAACTAGCACCCAGCCCTCTTAATAAAATAACATAACTTAACGCCTGTATCCCCGAAAGGGTAGGCAGAGGTGTATTACAGCCCTCTTAATAATAAAAAAATATCGAGTTACTCAAATACTTCCGACATTACAACAACATCAACATCCGACAATTTCTTGAATTGAAAAAATATAAACTTTATTTATGCAGGAATTTAATTAGACTTGGACACAGCATGTAACTATGTAACTAGCGTCACTGAAATATTTGTACCCCACTATATGAGGCAAAACATGATGGACCTATGTTTTTTTATCATTTAATAACTGCATGCTATTGTATGTAAACACATGTTTTAGACAAATAAAAAGTATTATTATTATTATTATATTTTTATAGCAAGTCCATACTATCTGTTACCTTTTCGCGCCTAGATTTCACAAAAATTTGGCATATATATAGCTTATAACGCAAAGAAGAACATTATGATACTATTTTATTATTAAGCGTAGCGAGCCGAAGGCGAGCGAAGCGTCTTTCTCCACAAATCGGGTTTTCGCGTGAAACCATACTCCTCCTAGACGGCTCGACCGATCTTGACCAAACTTGGCACGGTGATCAAGCACAGTGTGCTGAGTGTCTCTATGGGTCGAAAGTTGATGTCCGACGTACCATCGAGGAATAATCACGGAAAAACCAAATCAATGGAAAAGTCGTCTATTGTTGAATAGGCAAATCTCGCTACGCTTAAGTTTGGGTTGATTGCGAAGCTGGTAACCATCCTAGTTATAATTGTTATATATTATTCACAAACTACCTTACTATTATTTTACTTTGCAAAAAAAGAAATGTTGACTATGGGTAGTGTTGCTACATCTTGTAATATAAGCTAAAAATACATCACGTGTAGTTAGGTAAGTGGCTCAACGATCAGCCTAGCGACCGGCGAATGTTACTTCGATATAGGGGCACGTACCGACAATTTTCGTGATCCCAACACTGGCTTACTGTCCTCATTTCCGCAGGGAACATACAGAGGGACGACTATTGTTCACAAACCCTTCCCAGTATTTGATAATCGCAATGAATTTTATTGATTTATCTTTTGTTGAAGTCGTTGTTATAGGCATCAATTTAAATACTCATCAAAATGGATAAATGTTCACCAAAATGAATAAAAGTTCACCAAATATTGTTTTACTGAAACAGAGAAGAATACTCTAAACAGACTTGGATTGATTGGGTTAGGTTAGATAGATTAGGTTAGAAGGTTAAGGCGGGAGCGTAGCGAAACGCAGCTGTCACCTTCGTAGTTATTTTTTTTTATAATCACTCAGAAATAGTGTAAAGCAAAAACCTGAAACAATTTGGTGAACATTTACCTGTTTTGGTGACTATTTATTAATTCCTTTGGTGAGCGTTTCGAACTTAATTGGTATTAAAATAGGTGTATTTCTGTTAGGCGTTTAAACACAAGCCGTTCTTATAACGCGAGATGTGAAGATTTGTTTTTAAATGTATTTTTTTTATATTACCAGCACGGTTGAGGTATAACGCCCTCTCATTTAGTATCGATATTACATTTTATATGGTTACAAAGAGCACGGGAGGGGTTTTTCCATTATCTGTTCTCTTCGGGGTGAAGGACCTCTGTCGTTACCAGCCTACATTTTTTTAAATTAAGTACGTTAATAAGACTTCACCTCAACCTGATGGTAAGTTGTACGGTTTATAGAATTAATATATCTTAACAGATAGTATCTTTAATATAGCAAAGAATAATAAATAATTTAGGACATTCTAAATAGCGGTGTCCAGACCCAAAGTAAGCGTAGCTTAACTAGCTTGTGCTATGGGTTCTAGAATGCAGATATACATACTTAGCATTTTTTTTTGTAAATGCGTACGTATTAAACATAGAAATATCCACAGGAATGTAAATATACATATTCATGCATACAAATATTTGCACTGAGTGGGAATCGAACCCGCGACCCTTGACTTAGCAGTCAAACGCTCTACTGCTTCGCCACAGAGGTTGTCAATATATTGTCGGATACTATCCAAGCCAATATTGGTTAGTGGTTCCGCAACCATCCAATTTTCATAATGACAAAATAATGAAATCAACTTTAAACAATTATAAGTTGATTCGATCTATAATTGTTAAAAGATTATATTTAACGAACCTCTGTGGCGTAGCGGTAGTTCGTGCGACTGCTAAGCTAGAGGTCGCGGGTTGGATTCCCGCTCAGTGCAAATATGTATATTTGCATTGTTCTTGGTGTTTCTTTGTGTAATATGTATTTATTTACAAAAAAAATGTAGATTGTTACACAAGGGTTGAACACTTCGAGGGTGAAATGGTGACATTCACCCGAGGTAAACACTCTACTTTTCATTTCGACTATGTGCGGAAATTAAAATACTACACACACATTTATGTAATGGAACAGGTATATTGATAAAATCAGTTAAAATTTAAAGTAAAATCGGAAAAATTGGACATAGATTATTAATAACAGCTTTCGCCTATTCTTTAATCTCATCGGGAGTTAAATTAATACCCATGTCACTGGAATCACTTTCCGAAACCATTTTTAACCACAATTACAACAAGGTATTTATTTATATTCAATTTCGTTTTCCCGCCAATTATTTAGCAAACTTAAATTGTTTTTTTTTAATTCTGAAAAAAAGTTATAATTCACGTACATACTGCCAACATTAGAAAAAAATTGAAAATCGAATCTATTGGTTACATTGTAATCGTTGGTCATGAGATGTGCATCTAGGCGGCCATGTAAAAAAAAGCGTCATGAGATCAAGGCATTATGACTTAACTTAATTATCACGGACTGCATGGCAAAACTTAAAATTAAAAAAAATATTATTTTCCACACTAGGGATGAAATAAGCTACTTTTCACCCGGCTATCTACCCACGAAAATTAAACTTTCCGAACAGGAGGAATGAAAAAGTTTTAAAGTATCCGCATTCTAGAACTGATATGATAAATTCTGCTTAGTTTAGGACTAGATGGCGTTGTGTACTTTGTCCTAAAATATTTTTTTAATTATTTATATTTTCCATCAGCGTCATTATATCACGACACTATGTCCAAGAGGTTCCTTTTAACGATTCGTTTGAACATGCTCTTGACAAGAGCTCTTGAGATAGCTCCCGCGACAGCTATCTAAATGGTACATTAAAATTATTTATCTCCTTAGAGCCTCTCGAGTGAATAGGCATTGAGTTTAGTGCTTTTTTTTTTACTTTCTTTTCCTGTTTTCAAACGTTATTGTGCGGAGTCGGTTTGAGAATGACTTATTTTTCTTTTGACTTTTTATTGATTCATACTTTTTTTTTCGTGTAGAAATCCCCTCAGATATCCCCCCGCCGGGGAGCGGGGAGGTGATGTCGGGCTTGAACCGACTAAAACCGCACGCCGTCTCGGGTATTCAGACTTAACTTAAGGTTGTCTATAAGGCATTTCTCTCGCACCCCGACTGACCCTGGGCCATCTCCGGTTTCGAGATAGCCCCCGCGGGTTTGGAAACCACGGTGTCTACATCTTACCCTGGAAGGAGGGGCGCTAGGCGCCCCACCGTCTGGGCCTACTTCTGCTGGGGTGATAGGCGGCCTCACCTGCCACCACCAGGCCCGCGCTCATAGAGGACGGAAGGGTGTCATACCTCAAAAGAAAAAAAACGAAATCCTTATAGAATCACTTGGTTGTCCTTCTGTCTGTCAAAATTATTTTTTCAGTAACGCGGTTATTTATCAAGTTGAAATTAATAGCACATACAGATATCTGCAACGCCTTGAAGCAGTGAAAAAAATCAAACATCTAAGTCTACGCAATTAAAAGACAGCAGATTTAGATAATCGTATGGGAATTAAAACTTATGGGGTACTTCCCGTTGGACTCGCATTTGACCGCTTTTTACTTATTTATGTTGTTTTATGGTGATAGATTCACTGGAGAAGTTATTTCCTGTCACTGGATATCAATGTAAATTAATATTATTCGACGGCCTCTGTGGCGTAGCGGTAGTGCATTCGACTGCTGCGGTGTGAGGTTGGCCTGGAGCCCAGAGATTGACTTTTTCTGATGGGTGAGATGGCAGTAGCTCCCCTGAAAGCTAAATTAACAAAATTATGGGCAGGAGAATCAAATCAAAATCTTACACCCACTTTTTATCACTTTTCTCGACGTTTCACATGATTTATCTAATCTATCTATCTAATTAAGCAAAAAAATTTTTTGTGTCGGTCTGTCAGTTGGTCTGGATGTCTGTTTACGCAATAACTCAAGAACCACTTATCCGATTTAAAAAATTTTTCGTCAATCATCTTGTTTGGTTAATGGGAAGAAGGTTTCAGGTACCTTTTTTTTTCGTGCGGAAAAAAATCCCTTCGGATACCGCCCCCGCTGGAGAGCGGGGGGTCTCCAGCGAGGGCGATTATGTCGGGCTTGCACCGACTAAAACCGCACGCCGTCTCGGGTCTTAAGACGTCGGGGTGTAAGGTTACCCATAGAGCATATCCCTCGCACCCCGACTGACCCTGGGCCATCTCCGGTTTCGAGATGGCCCCCTTTCTTGCTCTCCACTGTGCCCTCTGCTAATCAGAGGGACACGTGGAAAGCTTCCGAACAGCCCTCAACAGGGCCGTCCTCGCCCCGGTCGGAGTTGGCCGTAGGCGGCAGCGTCTCTCCCACCCTAGAAAAGAGGCGCTGCCGTCTCCGTTGCCCAGGGTGCACCGCGTGGAGGTCCCCAACCAAGCACCCAAAGGTTTCAGGTACCTACCATACAAATTGTCCCTAAAAAATATTTTTTCTGTGTTTTTGACGTCGAAGACGTTTGATTTGATTTCATTTTCTTCATATTTATTGCTCAATATATAAAGACGCGTCGAATAATATGCATAAAGCCTAAGGTCTGTAATTTTGAATAAAAATACTGCAACAAAAATATCTAAGTTTGGCCCGAAGTTTGACAATCACTGTGTGATTTCCGTCCCTCTAGATTTTAATTAAACACTTCCTAATTTAATCCTATGCCTTCCTCTTTCATTCCGAGTCTCTTAGGCATACTAGTACTCGCATGTATTCTTCTCGCACTTTCATTCATCCTTTCATTCTCTGCAGGGATATGGGAATGGGCATCTGGGAATTTGTGTACCTGAGCTACACTATTCTATTTTTCTTTTTCTTTATTATTTATTTACAAAACTTTACATGATGTTCTTAAATTATTTCTTATCTTTCTAATACATATAGTATTTTCTTACGGCACCTAAGTAATTAAAACAACCGGCGATAGCCCAGTGGTGTACGTAACAGACTGCCGAGACGAGGTCTCGAGTTCGATCCCCAGTCGCCCCGGGCACACACCTCTGACTTTTCGTAGTTAAGTGTATGTATTAAAATTTTTGATTATTGCTCGCTTAGTAATGTCCCGGTAGATGGCAATAGGCTCGCCCCCTATTACATTGGGACCTAAGCATAACTGGCGAATCGTGGGTGTGTAATTCACCTCTGCCTACCCCTACGGGGATACAGGCGTGAAGTTCTGTTTATATATGTTTATGTTATGTAATTAAAAAAAAGTAAAAAAAAGTAACAAATTTACATGAACACGTATAACCTTTTCTGTAATCAAGATCTATAACACTTCTTAATGTCTTCTGTAGCTAGAAAGGGACAGAGTACAGTATCTCGGCGCTGTTTGATTACAGTTCACAAAGAGACGCCGTCGCATTGTCTCGTACAATAGGAAACCTAGATGACGACACAGCATCCGCGTTAATACACGAATCTTTTGGGAGAAATACGATCTTTAGGCGGATGACATACAAACTCACGATATCTGATATTGTTTCCTGATATCTGTATACAATGCAGAGATACAGCCCTTTACGAATACAGGGTGACTTTTCATCTTGGCATGGATGGTTATATGCGCAACTATGAGGAATAGCGAAAAATGCCCAACGGAGTCTCGGGCCCGATTTTGATGAAAACTAAATCTACATCATTGGATTTTTTAAAATTAATATTAATATCAACAAATCGAATCCATTGATATTAAATAAACAAAAAACCACTGTATTATTTAGACAGTACAATACTTCGACATGTAGCGAACTTCGAAAACAAATAGATCGACAAGTCATTGCTTCGACAGACAACTATTAGACAATACACACCTTCGAATTACCACTACTTCGACAGACGATTATTCGACAGACAATACTTAGACAAGACACATCTTCGAATGACCACTAGTTTGACAGATTTTTTTAACATTGTCCCAAAATAATAATGCTCTGAAATGTATTAAAAAATGTGCCCTACCTAATTAAATATGTACCCAATCAATTGAAACATCAATTCCGGATCCAATTCTCTGTTGGGGTCACACTGCTAACCTAACCCACTTTACTTCAACGAAAGACTACAAAAAAAATCTGTCGAAGTAGTGGTCATTCGAAGATGTATCTTGTCTAAGTATTGTCTGTCGAATAATCGTCTGTCGAAGTAGTGGTAATTCGAAGGTGTGTGATGTCTAATAATTGTCTGTCGAAGCAATGACTAGTCGATCTATGTGTTTTCGAAGTTCGCTACATGTCGAAGTATTGTACTGTCTAAATTCAGTCCGTAAATGCATTCCACAGTGTCTTTAATAAGGAACGATTTTTGGAAAGTAGGAGGCACTAGTAGGTTCTTATCAAATTTGGTTAGGCAGGGAGGGAAACTCGGGTAGTGAAGGTGAGTGTTGATGTACATCAACAAAAGGTTCCCCTTCTAAACCTAAACTTGGGTCGCAAGTCCCAGGCACTGTCCCGAGTTCCCAACTCAGCAACGCGGTGAACCCGGCACCCGCACGGAGAATCCATGGATTGCAAAGAATATCGGTCTGAAGCCCGTATTCTAGAACGTTACACAGTCATGAGTCTCGACTTGAGATTAGTTTTAAGTACAGATTGTATTCTGGAACTTGAGTTGAGAGTATAAGAGCGTAAATCACCTGAGCGTTCATAAAATATCCCCTCAAGTTTAGTTCCAGAATACAATCTGTACTTAGAAATAGTCTCAATTCGGGACTCATGACTCAGTATCGTTGTAGAAAACGGGCCTAAGCGTGTAAAGTAGTAGGATGCAAAATGATACAAAATCTCAGGCAGATGGCCCAAGGTCAGTCGGGGTGCGAGGGATATGCTCTATGGGCAACCTTACACCCCGGCGTCTGTAGACCCGAGACGGCGTGCGGTTTTAGTCGGTTCAAGCCCGACATAACCGCCCCCGCTGGCACGCGGGGGGGTATCCGAAGGGATTTCCGCACGAAAAAAAAAAAAAAGAAAGATGATACAAAATTCCTACCGGAAATTCCTTTAACACCTACTTCTGACCAAAATCCTGAAATTTGTCACTAATGGAGACTCTTGGGCATGTTGGATGTTAAATTAGGACAATACCCGCGTCGCATCAGGTATCGTCCAGTCACGTTCGAAGTGACAATAAATCCTACGTTATCTGACGGTTTAATCCCAGTGGTATTAGACGGTCAATCAAAGTTAAAGTTATTTATTTAAATGCTTGCTAGTACTTTCTTATCACTACATACTCTAAAACAAAGTCCACCGTCTGTCTGTTCGCGATAAACTCAAAAACTACTGCACCGATTTTCGTGCTGTTTTCACCAATGGATATACTGGTTCTCGAGGAAGGTTGTAGTATATTATTTGTAAGTTTTTGTATACATTGTGTTTGTATAAAATATTATGTTATTTTTCGGAGATGTCGGAAAAAATAAGCCGTCTACGAGCTTTCAACGAAAACGGTGCCTAAACCCTTTAAGATATAACACAATGTTTTATGGAGGAATTGTGTATCTTATAATATTCGTTTTGAACTTGACATTGGCGTCTTCGCCATTAATAATTTTATAAACATTGGCGAAATTGCGGTGATTCTAATACAGAAGCCACTAACTACTAGGACTGCAAGGCGAATCGCTGCTTGCAATGTTGAGCTGAGTGAGACATCGTGATTCTTGTCCAACAGATTTGACCGCTATTGCGGAATCAGATTTTGAAAATTTTGAACAGTGATCATTCCTCCGTGGCAAGTTCGATTTTGAAAATTCTTTTTGAAAGTCACAACTCTGAACATGCTTTCTGAGCGTGTAAAGTTTGGTCACAGTGTCTCGAGCGGTTATTACGTAATTCCATCTGGAATTTTTTTAACGGTGATCATTCCTCTATGATAGCATTAATTTTTTCAAAATATATCCATAAACCTTCTTCTGATTGACCTCTTTAATCATGCCAAATTTATTAGTAGTTTAGGAGGAGACCTGTGACAAAGAAAATCCTGAAGTCTGGTATGAGGAGCTTTCGCTCGACTTCGTCACACTCAGCTCAAAAAGAAGAAGAAGAAGTGTATCTTATATAGGTTGTGGTGGTGGAATAGGCCCCCATGAGTAGCAGGAAGGGGATTAGAATACCACGCGGGTAAAGCCGCGGGCAACAGCTAGTGTAATCCATTTTGAAAAGCTCTTATAAATACATTATATGGTGGGTTACAGTTGAAAACCACCAACCGCCTGGCATTTGCTGAACTGGACACCCCTTTGATGCAGTCGTGAGACACATAACTAGGTCCGCAAGGCAGTAGCTCTTGCAATGTTGAGCTGAGATTTTACTAATTGTGGTTTTTGAGAAATCAGCTTTCGAATTTTTTGTTCGGTGATTATTCCTCCGTGGTACTTCATAATTTAAATTTGTATAGCCTATGTCCGTCACATCACTATCATCTATGATTATGCTAAAAATCATTAAAATCGGTCGAAGGGTCTAGGCATTAGGACACAAACGAAATACATCGAGTGGAGTGAAAGGAGCTTTCGCTCGACTTCGTCTCACTCTCAGCTCAATAAATCAATAAATCATCGACTGACTTAAGTGAAGTGTTTAATGTGACGTACATCCATCAAATAATAAAAAAAACAAAACAAACAAAACAAAAAACAAACGTTTCTTTCTTTCTAGGTAAATGCGGTGATTTGGATGGATGAATGCTGGTTGCTTAATTACGCCAGAACAACTGAGAGCAGCGGTCCCGCTCCTGCGACCCATAAGAACCTATTTCCAGGATAAGAATTAAAAAGTAGCCTTTTTGTTTCGTGCGGAAATCCCTTCGGATACCCCCTCCCCCGCCACCAATTTGGGCGGTTATGTCGGGCTTGAACCGAATAAAACCGAACGCCGTCTCGGGTCCACAGATGCCCGGGTGAAAGGTTGCCCATAGAGCATATCGCTCGCACCCCGACTGACCCTGGGCCATATCCGGTTTCGAGATGGCCGAGGGGAACTACGGTGTCCCCATCTTGCCCCGGTTTGGGGAAGGGGCGCTAGTAGCCCTACCGTCCTGACCTGCTTCTGCTGGGGTGACAGGTGGCCTCACCTGCCACCCCCAGGCCTGCGCTCATGATGCTAAAATACATCGGTATTTTTAGAGCTCCTCTAAGTTCTCCGGGGCTCAAACCAAACTCACCTGCAAGTGGGTACATCTGCTTTTTTTTATATTTAGGACACGTCAATTTGACTTCACCTCGCCCGATGGTAAGCTGAAGGTAAAGTCTCAGGAAAGAGGGTCACCATTGCATACACGTACCATGTTAACAATGGTGGCACTCAGCTTGACGGCCTCATCAGAAGAGGATTGTCGTCGCAGCACCGCGTGACACCCACTGGTCCCAGTAGGACTGCGACCACAATCCCCCTGCCCGGCTATGCACTTGCTGACCCCTGAACGTAATCAAACCGAAATTGGATTACTATGGAGGGTTTTTTCGCAATTGTTCACGGCGCCCGAATTTTGTGACAAATTTGTGTCATCATATTTCTACCACCATAAAACTAATGCCAATTAATGAACAAGGCTCTGGCAAAGGCTTTGCCTTTGTCGTTGGGAGCTCGAACATCAGTCACTCCCATAAAAGCAGTATAAGTTAAACCAAAAGTAGGAGAAGAATTGGCCTCTGTGGCGTGCATTCGACTGCTACGACAGGGGGCGCGGGATCGATTCCCCACAGTGCAAATATTTGTATGCATGAATATGTATATTTGCATTAGCCTGGGTAATTCTACGTATTATATGTATGTATTTACAAAAAAAAAACGTATATAGGTAAGTATTTTTATCCGTATTCTGGAACCCACAACACAAGCTAGTTAAACTGCTTACTTTGGGTCTAGAAAGCGCTGTGTAGAATGTCGTAGAATATTTAATATTTTTTTAACAAAGCGGACACAGGGGTGAATGCCTCGTAAGCAATTGGGAATAGCGCCTAGTGGTATGGGTAATGGACTGCTGAGACGAGGTCTCGGGTTCGATCCCAGGTTTTACCATGGCACACACCTATGACTTTTCGATGCTTTTCGAAGTTATGTGTGTATTTATCGCAGGCTTATAAGTGCCCGGTTAATAGCAATAGGCTCGCCACCTATTACATTGGGACCTAAAGATAAACTTTCGAATTGTGGGTGCTAGCACCTCTGCCTACCCCTTCGGGGATAAAGGCGTGAGTTTATGTTATGTATGTTATGTTATATGAGAATGATAATAATGATTATGTGCTTATAATCTTGTGCCAAATTTCATCCAGATCTGTTCAGCGTTCAGCCGTTCTGGCGTGCGAACTACTAAACTGATTGAAGGCTTAACAAAAATCCATTTAAAAAAAATAGTAGTAAAGAAGTATGATTAACTGTTATTATTTTATATAAACACGGAAGTTTGTGAGTATTGGTTGTTTATTACTCTTTCACGTCAAAACGGCTGAACGGATCTGGCTGAAATTTGGTACAGGGATAGATGATAATCTGGAATATCATATAGGGTTTTTAATCCCTGGAATAGGTTCGATTGGTAAGCAGGCACGGGAATAGAATTCAATATAATATTTCCGGTAAGTATAAAAAACAGGCAAAGTGCGAGTCGGACTTGCCCATGAAGGGTTCCGTAGCAACAAGTAAATTTTTTATATTTGAGTTGATTGAATGAAGGTATCCGAGGGGATTTCCGCTCGAAAAAAAAAAAAAAAAAATTAAACAAAAAAAAAAGGTAAATTGCGGTTTAAGATTTATGACGTATTGTTAATTTAGAAGCTACAGGGGGGGGGGGGTGGAAACCATCTATTTACCAAGTTTCAACAGCATAGTTCTTATAGTTTCGGAAAACAATGGCTGTGACATACGGACGGACAGACAGACAGACATAACGAATCTATAAAGGGTTCAGTTTTTTTCCATTTGGCAATTGGAAAATTGAACTAAAATTGACTCACATTTAATACATTAACGAAGTATTACAATTTTGATGGTGCGCCCAACCATTACAAAGCTAAATAAAATAAAAAAAATAATATTCTAGGACAAATTACACAACGCCATCCAGACCCAAACAAAGCAGAGCTTGTCATATGGGTTCTAGAATGCGGATAAACATACTTAAATACTTTTTTTTTGTAAATAAATACATATTATACATAGAAACACCCAGACCAATGCAAATAAACATATTTGCACTGAGCGGGAATCGAACCCGCGACCTGTGACTTAGCAGTCAAACGTACTACCGCTACGCCACAGAGATCGAGGTCGAGTCCTGTAATAATTCTAACTTCCGAAATATTATATTCTGTTTGATAAACGTTCTTCATATTCAAAATAACATGAACCGTAAGTCACGTTTAACGGCATAAATTTGTAAACATGCCGGCTAAAAACATACTAAGCGAAATGTTTGTTCATTCTTCACAAGAATCTCGAACATCCACACACGCTGCTGCAGTTACGAGTACGTATACACCAGGAGAGCTACCATGGAACGTACATACGAAACTTCCGGCCCGCACGAAATTCGAACGAAAGATGTAATATTAAAGTATATTAGTACTACTGCCAGTGGGGACGCCGTTTGACCAGACGGGTGATCAGCCCTTCTATGTGGGGTCATTTCACCCAATTCCCCTATAACGACTGTCATACATATTCGTATGGCAACCGACTGACATCTTAACGTGCTCTCCGAGGCACGACCAGACCAATGCAAATACTCATATTCATGCATACAAATATTTGTAGTGAGCGGGGATCGAACCCGCGCCTCCTGCGTAGCGGCCGCGTTCAATACTGCCACGCCACGGAGGCTGTCAAGAAGAATATTAGTAACTGAAATAACTAATATTTCCCCTAACCCCTCCAGTTAAACTAAATTGCTTGTGTTAGTAGTGGGTTCATGTCGGTAGTGTAATTGCCAGGATTCGAACCCGGGACCTTTCGATCGTAGTGTCAACTCCTTAACCACTAAGCTACCGACACATCAAGAGAGGCGAGGGGTTCATGACTCTGTTGGAAATGAGTAGGTAGTAAAATATATTGCAAGATTAAACAATTCTGGCCAGGTCAATGTTATGAGTAACCATCCTAAACAGAGACCCCTCTGTGCCTCAGAGAGCACGTTAAGCCGCCGGTTGAAATACGAACATCTGTGGCCTTTCTTACGGGTGCCTGGAGTCCTTAATACTTCGATATCGCCAGTGGGTTGTGATGGTAGATGGCAATAGTTTTACGGAAAATATTAACTGTCGGCAGTTTCATAGTTAGACTGAAAGTCGACTTCAACTGAGTTGGAAAAAGGCTCGAAGGATGAGGATTATGAAGATACTCCAAATTTCTTCATCAGCTCAGTGTCGAGACGTCTGCGTCTTATACAAATATAACCGGCCAAGTGCGAGTCGGACTCGCCCATGAAGGGTTCCGTAGCAGCAAGTAAAATTTTTATTATGTGAGTTATTGAACGAAAGGTAAATTGCGGTTTACGATTTATGACGTATTAAAAAAAAACTACTTACCAGATCTCGTTCAAACCAAATTTCGATGGAAGTTTACATGGTAGTGTTTATCATATATCTTTTTTAGTTTTATCATTCTCTTATTTTAGAAGTTACAGGGACACACACACACACACACACTTTTTACCACTTTGGAAGTGTCTCTCGCGCAAACTATTCAGTTTAGAAAAAAATGATATTAGAAACCTCAATATCATTTTTGAAGACCTATCCATAGACATGGCATTGATGAAAAAAAATATTTTCGAGTTTCAGTTCTAAGGACCCAAAATTTATTGCTTTTTCTTCTAATTTTGTGTGTGTTCTATTTCTGTGACATACGGACGGATACACAGACAGACATGACGAATCTATAAGAGTTCCGTTCTTTGCCATTCGGCAACGGAACCCTAAAAACACCACTACCTCTTATTTCACGTCTCACCTTGTTCAGAACTCGACAATAAAATTTCGAAACTTCGGTCCGCAACTTCGGACGTATGTATCATAGTAGGCCTACAGTAATGTGAGCATCATCGTGCATTCATTTGTTCAGCGAAGGGGCTATTCATACTGCAACTTTGTAAGTCTGAATGGCCTGTAATTTTTTTTTATGGACGTTACGTTGTAATTGTGTTTTCTTTTTTAGACCTTTATCCTTTCCCTGGGGTTATCCTTTCGAGGGCTTACCCGGGGTGCCCGGCAACGGACACTTGGGGAGGACACCGTGCGGTTTTAGTCGAGACACGACATAACCACCCCCAGCGAAAATTCAATATTACGTACCTAATTTATCGGTGACCTAAAATATTGTAAAAGAAACAGCTAAATTGGTAACATTTTTCGTGATGAAAGCAAAATAAAGTTCACATAGGTCTAGATATTCTACAACATTCTACACAGCGCTTTCTAGACCCAAAGTAAGCAGTTTAACTAGCTTGTGTTATGGGTTCCAGAATGCGGATAAACATACTTATATACGTTTTTTTTTTGGTAAATACATACATATAATACATAGAATTACCCAGGCTTTTTTTTTTTTTTACGTGCGGAAATCCCTTCGGAGCCTCCCCCCACCGGCCAGCGGGGGCGGTTATGTCGGGCTTGAGCCGACTAAAACCGCACGCCGTCTCGGGTCTTCAGACGCCGGGGTGTAAGGTTACCCATAGAGCATATCCCTCGCCCCCCGACTGACTCTCGTTAATTTACGTAAGTTTTCATAGAGATACGAGGGTCAAACTGAAAGTTCTTAGAACTGGCCACTTATAAAAAAAATATAATAAAAAAATAATTCTAAAATTTGAAAATAGAACTCTTTGCCAATATTACTGAGTATATACATATTTCATTCATTTATCATTTGTTTTACGATTTGGCGGCAAATTGAAAATTGTCTGTGTCACGTTAACATGAATTTAACACGAGAAAATTTTCGTGCAATGATTTTTTATGACTTTCGATGTCATTTAAGTCAACAAGAAAGTTATGATAGACTACGATTGGCCTTTCACGATGAAGCCCCATCTCGTGCGACTGTTTACAACTGGTTTAATGAGTTTAAACGTGGTCGCACTAATCTCACTGATGATTTACGTGAGGGACGGCCTTCTACGGCGACGACTGAAAATAACATCTGTGTTGTGCGGCGTATGATAGAGACTGACAAAAGAGTGACCTATCAGCAGATTCGGACAAGCTTAGGCATCGGTATGAGTCAAGTGCACAAAATCCTCCACGAACATTTAGCGGTCAGGAAGCTTTGCGCCCGGTGGATACCTCATAATTTGACTGAGGTTCAAAAACTCCATCGTGTGGATTGGTGCCGTAAAATGATTGAAAGATTTAACGGAGGTGACTCTAATGCTGTGTTCGACATACTAACAGGTGACGAAAGCTGGATTTACTGTTATGATCCTGAAACCAAAAGACAATCTGCTCAGTGGGTGTTTCCTTTCGAGGAGTTGCCAACTAAAGTGAAGAGAGATCGAAGTGCGGGAAAAAAAATGTTGGCCTCGTTCTTTGGAAGGATAGGTCATTTCGTAACAATTGTGTTAGAGGATCAAAAAACAGTTTCTGCAGAATGGTACACTACCAATTGTTTGCCACTTGTCTTGGAAAAAGTTCGAGAGAAACGACCTCGCAGTAGGATCCTCCTTCACCACGACAACGCCTCGTCGCACACCGCCAAGCGAACGATCGACTATTTGGCGACATCAAACGTTGAATTACTGGGTCACCCGCCGTATAGCCCCGACCTCGCGCCTTGTGATTTTTATTTATTTCCAAAAATTAAAGAAAAACTTAAAGGAAAGCGGTTTATGAATGCTGAAGAAGCGGTGGCTGCGTATCGCGATGCCATTGAAGAGACCCCTAAGGACGAGTGGGCAAAGTGCTTTTCCCAGTGGTTCCATCGCATGCAGCGGTGTATTGACGTGAATGGACAATATTTTGAAAAGATATAATAAAACTAATAACTGGCTAATGTAATCAGTTTTTGATTTTCTAAGAACTTTCAGTTTGACCCTCGTAGATTATAAACTAGATTGAACATTTTGACGTTTAGTAAAAAGAAACTTATTTGACTTAAATTAACTCAATGGAAACCTTTTTCTTTTTTAAACTCTTTTTTAGACTTTATAAGATACAAAAGAAAACAATAATTTAACAGGCTCCATCGCTATTTATATGGTGTTATTTAATTATTTACATCGATCCCGACGTATCGTTTGTTTTTCAGCAGCCATGGTCACGGAAAGATTAAAGATGGTGGTTGTCTCATAGTTTGAATTGCAAGTTATCTAATAGTAACCGAACTACATGGTGGTAACCGCCATCTTAAAGCGAGGGTATTCGATGACATTAGGTATTTTTGTCATTGCAGACCCGAGACGGCGTGCAGTTTTAGTCGGTTCAAGCCCGACATAACCACCCCCGTTGGCCGGCGGGGGGGGGGGGGGGGATATCCGAAGGGATTTCCACTCGAAAAAAAAAGGTATTTTTGTCATTGTAAAATTACCACTTTAAGCCACAGCGAGGCCCGCTCCGTGTCCAGTGTTTTGCGTCAATATACAGAAAAACAACGAAGGTTAACTTAAGGTGGTGTTGTAGTATCAACACTGTTATTTACATAGAAGATCTTGTAGTTGCACTTTAGATAAAGGGAATAAGGCTTATTATAATTATAATATTGTAATATAGCTATCAGAATGTCGCGTTCAGGGTCAAAATGTCCAACGGTGTCAAAATGTCCAAATCCCAAAATGTCCAATTCTCAAAATGGTCAATTCCCAGGATGTCCAATTCTCAAAATGTACAATGTTTTGAGAATTGGACATTTTAGGATTTGGACATTTTGACACCGTTGGATATTTTGAGAATTGGACATTTTGACCCTGAAGCGAATGTCGGTCCCGTAAAAGCTTATTTGAACCAAACTTTGAAAAAGAGCAATAGAAGAGTGGACCCCGATCGCCAAGCTGCAAGATGTTGATGGGGCCTCATATACCCATAAGGCCCCCTAAAACCATGGAGGGCTATACACTAATGGGCCCCCACACACGTATGGGGCTCGTACACCCATGGCACCCACTATTTAAGTGAGTAACATTCACATAAACTTCCAACAATATCAGTGAAACAAAACGAAGTAAAAAAAATCCCTAACTACTCGTAAGTCTAGAAAATACTTGCACCAATAGAACGTTCAAATCAAATAACGAAATCAGTCCCTTGCACTAAATTACACCGAGTAATTTATTCCTATAAATGTTCCACTGACGTTGAGTGATACTCCAAAACGGGTCTCCATTTATCAATAAAAAAAAAAAGCACTTGGATTTAGTGAAAGTTAAAAGAACGTCCACAATAAGATAAAGAGCGACTTGTCTATAATGGGCTTTTTGTCGGTACTTCCCCGGATTAAATTCAAGAAAAGTTTTTGACGATCATTACGTTACGGCGTATTTACTTACTGGTTACTGGTTACTGGTTATTTACTGGTGGTAGAAATTTGATGACACAAATTTGTCACAAAATTCGGCCGGGTGGGTACCACCGTGCACGATTGCGAGAAAGCCTCCATAGTAATCTAATTTCGGTTTGATTGCGTTCAGGGGTCAGCAAGTGCATAGCCGGGCAGGGGGATTGTGGTCGCAGCACTAGTGGGAGCGGTGGGTGTCACGCGGTGCTGCAACGACAATCTACTTCTGATGAGGCCGTCAAGCTGAGTGCCACCATTGTTAACATGGTACGTGTATGTAATGGTGACCCTCTTTCCTGAGACTTTACCTTCAGCTTACCATCAGGCGAGGTGAAGTCAAATTGACGTGTCCTAAATATATATAAAAAAAAAAAAAACATGACTTGCTGTTTCCCGCCGAGGCACCTGTTTAACTCACACACGCATTAGTTTTGCAAAAATATAAATGGAAATTTGCCCGGTTTGTTGACAATGTGGAGGAACGGGGTATGAATAATCCTCTAACATAAAGAGAGGATACTCCGACTAGGCGCGAACTTCACTTTCGCGATTCAGGATTGATAGTGACGTAGTAGTAGCATCGAAGTAGTTCAACTTGTCGTCGCTGGGTATATGTGGTATTGCCACAATTTATATGATTACTGCTCCTCTCCCCTGGATATTCGCGTGATGATATATAGCCTATTCTATATTTTTATTCACCCGAGCTTATTCATCTAGGTGCATTAAATACACTATTAGTTAATTTTAAACACCTTACCACCATAATCACCTGGGTGCATTAAATTTAATTACACCTTGTAGACCCGAGACGGCGTGCGGTTTTAGTCGGTTCAAGTGACATAACCACCCCCGCTGTCCGGCGGGGGGTATCTGAAGCGATTTTTTTTATATTTAGGACACGTCAATACTTCACCTCGCCTGATGGTAAGCTGAAGGTAAAGTCTCAGGAAAGAGGGTCATCGTTACATACACGTACCATGTTAACAATGGTGGCAGTCAGCTTGACGGCCTCATCAGAAGAGGATTGTCGTCGCAGCACCGCGTGACACCCACCGGTCCCACTAGTGCTGCGACCACAATCCCCCTGCCCGATATGCACTTGCTGACCCCTGACCACAATACCCCTGCCCGGCTACGCACTTGCTGATCCCTGAACGCAATCAAACCGAAATTGGATTACTATGGAGGGGTTTTCGCAATCGTGCACGGTGGTACCCACCCGGCCGAATTTTGTGACAAATTTGTGTCATCAAATTTCTACCACCAGTAAAATTTACATGCCAATTACGATGGCATCCAAAGCTTGCACTTTGAAGCCCGGGCTCCACTCTCCTACTGTTTCTCTTGCTTTGTTTTATTTACACTGACGGCAGCTGTTCCTGTAAAGGCCAGGTGCGACTGTCGTCTGACTCCAATCTGGAGAGAAAAGCCTGCATCAGAGTGTCGTTCTTAAATCAGCAGGTGAACCGGCTTGCGGGTGAGTATGACTTTTGCCCCGAAGATCTTGGTGGGGCTTTCGTTTCGGGGTTTCGGGGCAGTGTGCTAAAATCCGATGCCTCCCCACCAGCCAGTAGGTAGAACCGACTAAAACATCACGCAGTCTTGTGTCTTCAGATCAGGTGTCAGGTGGCCCATAACGCATTTCCCTCGCACCCCGACTGACACAGGGCCATCACCGGTTGTGAAATGGCCTTCGGGCTCCAAAATGCAGGATTTGGATGTAATCGGGACTAACGCTGTGCTGATTATGAGGTATCTTTTCATTCTATTCCTAAAAAAAATACAATTTTAATTCTCTTAACCAAATAAAACATACATAAAATACTCACGCGTTTTTCCCTCCGGGATAGGCAGAGACAACAGCCCGCCATCTACTTTTGTAATTACATACTTCATTTTTTTTTTTTTATATTTAGGACACGTCAATTTGACTTCACCTCGCCTGATGGTAAGCTGAAGGTAAAGTCTCAGGAAAGAGGGTCACCATTACATACACGTACCATGTTAACATTGGTGGCACTCAGCTTGACGGCCTCATCTGATTAGGATTGTCGTCGCAGCACTGCGTGACACCCACCGGTCCCACTAGTGCTGCCACCACAATCCCCCTGCCCGGCTATGCACTTGCTGACCCCTGAACGCAATCAAACCGAAATTAGATTACTATGGAGGGTTTTCCGGAATCGTGCATTATCATTATCATTAAACCTTTCATGCAAGCCCGCCGGTTTCGAGTGTCTTTACCCTGCCCTTTTTTCAATATCTCATTAATTTGATCAGTGTGTGTCCTGCGGGATCGACCCCGGCTTGCCTGCCCACTTACATCTGCCTTATATACTTAGTATGTTATTCGCTCAGTACTCATTCGTTCCAAGTGCCCAAACCACCTTTCAAATAAAGCAGAGTATAAATAAACACAATCCTAAAGATTTAGATCGGAAAAAGAGAACATCTAGAACGGGACTTGACGGGAAAAATGACTGTAAAGTTATTTATTGTTTCCGTAGTTCGCAAGAAATACGGTAGATGGCTCCAGCGTCGCCTTAAGACGTATATAATATATCGGAGAATTTCGAATATCTGGGACGTGTCTAGATGGCTCAGTTGGTCAGAGCATTCCCCCTGTAAGGGACTGGTCGCGGGTTCAAGTCCCGTTCTAGATGTTCTCTTTTTCCGATCTAAATCTTTAGAAAAAGTAAGCATCCAAATTGCTGAAAAATTTAATTGAATTAAATACAATCCTATTTTTAAATCCAAAGGGTGTAAACGCCTAAAGCCATTGAGTCGGCTGATTACCGCCGGTCATTTACATAATTGTTCCATTTAGCTTTGTTCCATTCTCAACGGAACACACTCAATATGTTCCTCTGTCAATAAACTGGTTCAATTTTCATATTTGACATGTGATCCTCAGTTGTTTGAAAAACATCTTCCGGAGTCAATATTTAATATTGAATATAATTTTCGTATTGTAATAAGACAGGTACCTTTTTTTTTTTTTTTTTTTTTTTTTCGTGCGGAAATCCCTTTTGTTTAATCTGAGTTTACATTCGTTTTGTTTGATTTTTGTGCCTAAAGAAGGTTACATCTGTGTGTATATAAGGAGATAGAAACCACAAGTATCGAATGAACATTTTCTCTCTTAAGTGTATATACAATACACTCACGTGTATAGTATATCGCTGAAGCGGTAGGTAGATGTATATTGTAACTTTTTGTCACAACATAACATAACATAACTTCACGCCTGTATCCCCGAAGGGGTAGGCAGAGGTGTATTACACACCACGATTCGCCAGTTATGTTAAGGTCCCAATGTAATAGGGGGCGAGCCTATTTCCATCTACCGGGCACATTATTAAGCGTGCGATAATTAACATTTATTAACGCACACATAACTACGAAAAGTCAGAGGTGCGTGTCCAGGGCGACTTGGGATCGAACTCGAGACCTCGTCTCAGCAGTCCGTTACGTATGTGGACGTAGTGTCAACTACATGTATGAAATTTAATATGAAGAAGTCACTTAAACGATCGTTTCTTTTTAGAGAGCATACTCTTTATTACATTAAATTTACATTACAATTTGAGCTACCTTGGTAGAAGGTTCTTACGTCAAAAGTATAATGTCATTCATTCTGTGTCTATACTATTATGAATTTATCAATTAGTTGTATCCGTACATTGGAGATATTAAAAAAAAAATGAAATAAAGTTAAATGATCGATTTTATTAACAAAAAAACCTTTTTTTTTGGAATTATGGTGTGTTTGTTCGCTATGGAGGCAAAAACTTTTTTTTTTCGATTTTTTCTAGTTTTAGGGTTTTTTTTTTATTCGAAAGGTCTTAGCTAGATTAAAAATCTGCCGTATGTTTGATTACAGGCGATATTAATAAAAAACCATGAATCGACCTCTGCGCGGGTGGCATCAGCTTGTAGATTAATATATTATTAAAACGGAACTTAAAACTGCGGCAGCCTAGTGGTATGGGTAATGGACTGCCGAGACGATGTCTCAGGTTCGATCCCAGGTTTTACCATGGCACACACCAATGACTTTTCGATGCTTTTCGAAGTTATGTGTGTATTTATCGCAGGTTTATAAGTGCCCGGTTAATGGCAATAGGCTCGCCACCTATTACATTGGGACCTAAACATAAACTGGCGAAATGTGGGTGCTACTAGCACCTCTGCCTACCCCTTCGGGGATATAGGCGTGAGTTTATGTCATGTCATGGAACTTAAAAAATGACAAAATTAACTATACTAATATTTTACAAAATAGTTCTTCGGTTTCAGGTCCTGTTCTGAGAAGACTCCGGCAAGAAACTCAGTGTGCTTTTTTTGGCTTATTTACAAACATTACTTAACTAATTACATAACATAACTTCTTCTTCACGCCTGTATCCCCGAAGGGGTAGGCAGAGGTGTATTGCACACCCACGATTCGCCAGTTATGTTAGGGTCCCAATGTAATAGGGGGCGAGCCTATTGCCATCTACCGGGCACATTACTAATTGAGCGATAATCAACATTTTTAATACACACATAACTACGAAAAGTCAGAGGTGTGTGCCCGGGGTGACCGAGGATCGAACTCGACACCTCCTCTCGGCAGTCCGTTACGTACACCACTGGGCTATCGCCGCTAATTAACTAATTACAATGTTTTATTTGAATAGCATAGAAGAGTAAACAGTTTTGAAGGTTGTTTGTCGTGTATTCTAGTCAAATAGCCTTTTTGGCAAAGTTGCGTTTTGATTTGTCGCTCTAAGGCGTATGTAGAGGAGAATATAAAGTCAGCACTATTTGGGTATACACCTCATGCAGGTATACATAAATACATACATACAATTATCATTGGGGTAGGCAGAGAAAATATCTTTCCACTTGCAACAATATTTTCACCTAATAATAATAAATAATAAATATTCTACGACATGCCACACAGCGCTTTCTAGACCCATGTAAGCATGGTTAAACTAGCTTGTGTCATGGATTCCTGAAGGCGGATAAAAATACTAATATAGGTACTTTTTTTTGTAAATACATACATATTATACATAGAAACACCCAGACCAATGCAAATAGACATATTCATGTATATAATTATTTGCACTGAGCGGGAATCGTACCCGCGCCCCTGTCGTAGCAGTCGAATGCACTACCGCTACGTCACAGAGGTAGGTTTAAAATCAATAAAAACAAACGCTCCTATTCCAACATTCAAGTATCAATACAAATTAAAGACGAGATCCTTGTTCATTGAATTCGCTTCAGCAACCCTCGAGGGCCAACTCTGAGAAGGGTCCAATTAAACTCAGCCTGTCTTACACTCACTAAACGATTGTGTAAATTAAGGAGTTTGCTCTCGAACCTCGCTCAAATTTATAACTTCAGGTGTTTGTCCCTCATTCCAGTGTCCGGTGTCGAGTTCAGCTGATAAATTTCCCTTTTTGGGATTAATCCATTTAGTAACTTTTGAACGAAATTTTGCGGTAACTTTTTCTATAAATTTCTTAAAAAGTCAAAATCTAAGACTGGATTTGAACCAATTCCCGTCCCGTTCCAAGGTGTAAGGCTCGAATGGAAAAATGTTAAGATGATGATAACTTGATACCTCCAAGCCCTTTCCACCAAAGAACGACCAGACGCACAGCGACACGCCACCGCTACACGGTGGATATTCCACTCATACGCACGAAACGTTTCGGCGACACATTTATTATGCGTACAGCTAAGGATTGGAATTGCCTGCCTGAGTCTATGTTTCCGGAAGGTATAACCTCGGAATCTTCAAGTCTCGAGTGAAAAGGTTCCTTCAAGGCAAACGTGTTCCATCGCAGACCACATCGTCACTTACGACCAGGTGAGATAGAGGTCAAACGTGAGCCTATCATTCTTAAAAAAAAAATAACTCTGTCCATTCTGGTCACTGGTTTGGAATGTATAGAATAGGATCATTAGGATGTTGACTTCTTCCAATTTAAGTTAAAATTACACGTGGACAGAGCCGCGGGTATAAGCTAGTTTCCAAACACATTGAATCATAGTGATCCCGAAAGACCCCGAACCAATTTATAGTAAATTTTGTTACCCATTCTCGCAATCAAAACCTCACAAAAATAATCCTACGTTAGGTTCATCTAATTCGTTAGACACCAACTCCTCAGTAATAATTTAATAGCGAGGGCAACAATACGAAATAAGATAAATAAATAATACAGATCAGCTTTGTTTTCGATTCCACTAAAGCAGAGTTTCTCAAACTTATAGCTCCAAGTCCCCGATTAGACAAAAGGAAACTCTTTTAAGAAACAGACTATAGATAATACCTGATAACACAAATAAGGTCTTTTATCAAAAAAACTACTGAACCGTCATGGAGTTATATGAAAAAATCAGGTAAGCTTGTAGCGTTCAAGGCGTTGCGCTAAAAAATCAGTCAGGGTAAGTAATTATGTGTAGAGTTCAAGCTATGTGTATGTAATCGAAGTTACTAGTTTTCCCGCTAACACCTTCAGCTAAGCTAAAAGCTTATGTTAGGCGTAGGTTTGTGGTGATACCACATATACCCAGCGCCATCTAGTGACAACGAGTTGAACTAATTTGATACTACTACGTCACTACCGATCCTGAATCGCGAAATTGAAGTTCGCGCGCTGGTATAACATATATACAACATCCCGACGGCAATCGTTGGGCCACGGATCGCACGGCGTGAACACCTTGCCTGGTCGAAAATCCTCCCTTTGTGCTGGAGGAACATCACACCCTCCACAGGTTCACATCGGTAGTGTAATAACCAGGATACAAATCCTGTACTTCTCGCTTATTTTATTAATGTTTGGATGTTTTAATATCTCAAATGAAATCGATTCCTAGGGCAAATTTGGTCAGCTTCAGTATTGTATTTCATCTCTATCATTTACCTGAAATGAAAACGGACTTTCACATAAATAAGTTATCATGTAGAGCAAAACGAGTTTCTTGTTAGCTAAAAATCTATTAAAATCAACTGGTGTACCCCAATAGCTCAATGGGCGTACCCCAAGTAGTACGAGTGGGGTCACGTAAATTTTGAGAAACCCTGCACTAGAGAATTGGTGGGTGTTAAGATAAATCATTCAAAACAACGTTGTTTGGTAGAATGGGTTTACAAAATAGCCGCAAATCAAGGCTGCTTTTGTACCATTGAAACTAGATTATTGCTTTGTCTCTTGCAAGGTCAGTAAACAGTGGCGTATTTGTCTAAGGCGTTAGACTTACGACTAAGTGGTTGTCGGTTTGAACCTCATTTAATATTCCGATGACCTGCGCGGAGAAAGATATATCTTAATATGTTTATCCGCATCTAAGAAATGGATTCCAGAATTCGGGTCAAGATTTGAAGGGATTTTGGATCCAGACCTTCAGTTTACTTGGTGGTAGAATTTTTGAGGACACAAATTTGTAACAAAATTCGGCCGGGTGGGTACCACCGTGCACGATTGCGAAAAACCCTCCATAGTAATTTAATTTCGGTTTGATTGCGTTCAGGGGTCAGCAAGTGCATAGCCGGGCAGGGGGGATTGTGGTCGCAGCACTAGTGGGACCGGTGGGTGTCACGCGGTGCTGCGACGACAATCCTTTTCTGATGAGGCCGTCAAGCTGAGTGCTACCATTGTTAACATGGTACGTGTATGTAATGGTGACCCTCTTCCCTGAGACTTTACCTTCAGCTTACCATCAGGCGAGGTGAAGTCAAATTGACGTGTCCTAAATATAAAAAAAGAAAGTTTCTTAAATAATATTATGCATGTTATTATATAGGACTTTTATTTATGTATGTAATTTTAATCTCTGCACCTGCTGGCTGTTACAACTGATGAGAACTGAACGCGACTCTTGCGCAGGCTTTCCTCTCGGGATTGGGAGCTCAGATGGCAGTCACTCCTATAAAAGCCAAGATAACGCTTAGCTCGACACGATAGGATTGGGCCTTAATAATGTTAAACAAATAAATTATAAACAAATATTCTACGACATTCTACACAGCGCTCTCTAGACCCAAAGTAAGCTTAGTGCAACTAGCTTGTGTTATGGGTTCTAGAATGCAGATAAACATACTTATATACTTTTTTTTTGTAAATACATACATATTTAAAGATTTAGATCGGAAAAAGAGAACATCTAGGACGGGACTTGAACCCGCGACCACCTTACAGGGGGAATGCTCTGACCGACTGAGCCACCTAGACACGTCCCAGATATTCGAAATTCTCCGATATATCATAATATACGTCTTAAGGCGACGTTGGAGCCATCTACCGTAATTCTTGCGAACTACGGAAACAATGAATAACTTTACAGTCATTTTTAAACATTGTTTTTTGATGACTCCGCCTAATTAATTCAATTAAATTTTTAAGCATTTTGTATGCTTACTTTTTTCTAAAGATTTAGATCGGAAAAAGAGAACATCTAGGACGGGACTTGAACCCGCGACCAGTCCCTTACAGGGGGAATGCTCTGACCGACTGAGCCACCTAGACACGTCCCAGATATTCGAAATTCTCCGATATATCATAATATACGTCTTAAGGCGACGTTGGAGCCATCTACCGTAATTCTTGCGAACTACGGAAACAATGAATAACTTTACAGTCATTTTTAAACATTGTTTTTTGATGACTCCGCCTAATTAATTCAATTAAATTTTTAAGCATTTTGTATGCTTACTTTTTTCTTAAGACGTATATTATGATATATCGGAGAATTTCGAATATCTGGGACGTGTCTAGGTGGCTCAGTCGGTCAGAGCATTCCCCCTGTAAGGGACTGGTCGCGGGTTCAAGTCCCGTCCTAGATGTTCTCTTTTTCCGATCTAAATCTTTAGAAAAAAGTAAGCATACAAAATGCTTAAAAATTTAATTGAATACATACATATTATACATTGTAACACTCAGACCAATGCAAATAGAAATATTCATGCATACAAATATTATAAAAAGCAACGATAGCCCAGTGGCGTACGTAACGGACTGCTGAGACGAGGTCTCGAGTTCGATCCCCAATCGCCCTGGGCACACTCCTCTGACTTTTCGTAGTTATGTGTGCATTAATAAATGTTAATTATCGCTCGCTAAATAATGTGCCCGGTAGATGGCAATAGCCTCGCCCCCTATTACATTGGGACCTAAACATAACTGGCGAATCGTGGGTGTGTAATACCTACCCCTTCGGGGATACAGGCGTGAAGTTAATGTTATGTTTTTTATACCACTAAGGTGGCAGACAAGCACACGGCCCACCTGATGGGAAGCGGTTACCGCGGCCTATGGACGTGTGCCACACCAGTGACGTCACACTCGCGCTGCCGACCCTGTAAAGGAAAGGGGATGGGAAAGGAGTTTGGGAGGGGATGGGAAGTTTGGAGCTCCGGCACTCAAACTCATCAAACAGAACGCAACAGTTCAAATACTGTTACTTTGCGCCGATATTCTGTGAGAAGTTATGTATGAAGTTATGTTATGTAAATATTTGCAAGGAATCGAACCCGTGCCCTCTGTCGTAGTAGTCCAATGCACTACCGCTACGCCACAGAGACCCTCACATATATTTACTATTAACATATATGTATAATACATATATTTAATTCACTCAGTAATCATTCATTCTACAGGGCCACAAAGTATTTAAGCACACCATACCTGCCTATAATAAATAAATAGAATGAGCAGCGAGCTACTAAATTAAATTCTTACCAAAAGAAAACACGAATTATCTATTCTCAAGGTTATCTAACTCGATATAGAACCCTTACAAAAGTCTACTCGTATAAAATCAATATCCGTTAAAAGATACAAGCAATCGCTGGATTCAATTAGTAAAATGAAACTGATCTCAAGTAATTACTGCTACAATACCACCTGTAATTTCAGTAATGATCTAAAGTAACAGGATTATGATATCCGTTACGAAAAATACTGTGTGTTAATATAATAATGGTATTGACCATCGTTTACCCGCACGTTGGTCTGTCAGACCGACGATATAAGTTTTACTTGTTCCCTTTTTATTGAGAAACGCTGACGTTTTGTGATTATTGGTAGCTACATAGTTCGTGGCCAGCTTCAAATCGTATCGAACAGTAAATAATTTATATTATTTTTTATTATAACGATAGGTCAATATATTATTGGAAATTAGTAATTTCATATTATAAGTTAATTTTGTTTTATTAAAAATCAAACTTTTAATAAATAATATAGCATCTATTCTTCAACATGACTCAAACGAGCCGAAACTCGATGAGGTTGCATCTCTACATTACAGAGTTCCTATGACCACATTCCAGCTCCATCATCAGACCGTGATTACCATTGAAAGACAAACTACTCGTCAAGACAATTCTAACGAGCCCAAACTTGATGAGGTTGTGTCGATTCATTACGAAGTTCCTATGGCCACCTTCCAGCTCCATCATCAGATCAGCACCATGTCATCATAATATTGCATTATCGTGCGATTTACACATGTATGCGAAATTTCAGCTCAATTGGTAACCGGGAAGTGGATCAACTTTAATTTACAAGATTTGATGACAAACATTGGGACCACATGTCCCGATGTTTGTAATCGGTACAGATGAAAGTGAATACAAGCTAGTAATCATCATCATCATCATCCTCCTGCCCTTATCCCAAATTTATTTTGGGTCGGCACAACATATGTGCTTTTTCCATTCATCTCTGCTTGCGGGCATCTCAACATTCACTCCCTTCCTAACCATATCCTCTTTCACGCAGTCTATCCATCTCCTCTTAGGTCTTCTTCTTCTCTTGTAATCTTCCATTTCCATACTTAATGCATTCCTTACGATATTACTTTCATCCCTACGTACTACATGTCCGAACCAGGACAAGCTTGTAATATAATATGAAATTATTAATATCTTCGTTTAAGCCCTCATCATCATCATCACCATCATTACAGCGTCAGTCCCAGTTGCATCTAAAGCTTGTTCATTGAAGCCCAGGGTCTGCTCTTTGACTCTCTCTCTTGATTTGACTTATTTTGTGGGAGCGGCCATTTGACCTCCCAAACCTGAGAGGAAACCCTGCCCCAGATCCTCATACGTTAATCAGCAGGTGTACCGGTTAGCAGGTGAGGTGGGCTTTGGCCCCAAAGACCTTGATGGAAGATAAACACTCTCATTTAAGCCTTCAGACTAAGCTAAATTGCTTGTGATGAGTTTGGCTTCACGACAGTGGCACCGGGTAGGGTTCAAATTGTTTGTCATCTTTGTAATCAGGACTTTTGGTCTGTCAGACCACGGCGCGGGTATTTGTGTTTTACTATTCACCACGGGCATCGGAAGGTTAAAAACTTATCTATTAGAAACGGTTATATTGAACGTGGCTCAGAATACATAATTTAGGTTTTTAACCCTTTGGGATCTGAAGGTACGATATTTATGTAAAATGAGATTTCTTTGAATGCTCCGGTGGCAATATAAGCGTATTCAGTGAAAAGGGTTATATTGTCAACATCACTTACATTTGGATTAAAGTGGGATGGGCAAATCGGATGTCAAATCGGATAACAAATTCGGTACTTAACTGACTGACCGGTTGGGTATTAAGTTGGATGGCTGCAAAATGCAAACTAGATTGTGAAGTGAAAAGTCATTCCGCTAATAAGTTATATTACTAATGAAATAATAAATCGAATATTTGATCGGTATGATTGATGAATTGTATAACTTTTTATTACATTTTTATTACCTAAACATAACCGGCGAATCGTGGGTGTGTAATACATACACCTCTGCCTACCCCTTCGGGGATACAGGCGTGAAGTTATGTTATGTTGTTTGTTGTTTATATATATAGGTATCTATCTATACTTTTATAAAATTGTAAATGAGTTTTGTCTGTACATTGGAGATATTTGAAAAAAATAACTTGGGTTATTAGAAAGGAACGATTCTGCACACAATTCTTTTATTTTAGGATTGTTATATGTTTGTCTTCTGTCTGTCTGTTGTTCTGGATTTTATGTTGTATTTTCTATTAGAAAGGTCTTAGTCAGACTTAAAATCTGCCATAAATTTGATTGCAATTGGTTAAATAGAACTGGAGATATGACCAAAAAACGACCAAAAGGCATGCGCTAGTATTGAATATTATTTAGTTTTCTAAATTTATCATCAAAGCAGCGATAGCCCAGTGGCGTACGTAACGGACTGCTGAGACGAGGTCTCGAGTTCGATCCCCAGTCGCCCCGGACAGAAACCTCTCACTTTTCGTAGTTATGTGTACATTAATAGATGTTAATTATCGCTCGCTTAATAATGTGCCCGGTAGATGGCAATAGGCTCGCCCCCTATTACATTGGGACCTTAACATAACTGGCGAATCGTGGGTGTGTAATACACCTCTGCCTACCCCTTCGGGGATACAGCCGTGAAGTTATGTTATGTTTATTATGTAAATTTATCATCATTATCCTCATAACGATTTGGGGCCTGAGGTTTATTGGTAGCCACTTGGTAGGGCCATGTACACCCTTGCTTTCTGAGTATATTCGTATTCGTAAAAAAAAACAAAAAAATCCTGAGCGAAACTCGATCACATTAGTGTACTAAGAATAAAACTTTTATAAAGTAATATACTATTATTACAATAGGAATATTTTACGAAAATTGCTATTAAATATCTAATAGATCTTCCCGTGTACCTTGGTGCCCAGGCAGTGAGTACAATGGCCTGATTTAACTTGTGAAGAATTCTGTTTCTAAATATCATTTTTCATTTTGTGAATAATTTTGGGATTTTGGTATCAGTTAGCCATTATTTTGTGGTACTTATAACAATGGAAATCTGTTAGGGTACTTATTTTTTATGATTCGAGAATGGATAGATATAGATTATGTATGAAATTAAAAAACCGTAACCGGAGTGCATTTATGAAAACTATTATGAAAAAATATAAGAATGATTACACTAAACTATATAAAATTTCTAAAATCTTACCAGTTACATTAAAACACAAGTACCTACTTTTAGTAAATAATCATGGCAATCGAGAGACTAACTTGACGAAAGTGTACTAAGTAATACAACACTTGCTCGATGACCACCGGCAGATATATTGTTGAATGAATGAATGAAATGAATGAATACCTTATTATAGTATAGTTTATATTACTATTAGTATATATTAATATATTATACTATAAATATTAATAGTCTACCGTTGGACATTAGAGAAGAAAAAGACAAATTAGTGTATAAGAAAAAACTTAAAAGATATTTTTTAGATTTACTAGAATTATTTCTCGAAACCGGAGATGGCCCAGGGTCAGTCGGGGTGCGAGGGATATGCTCTATGGGCAACCTTACACCCCGGCGTCTGCAGACCAGAGACGGTGTGCGGTTTTAGTCGGTTCAAGCCCGACATAACCGCCCCCGCTGGCCGGCGGGGGGTATCCGAGTGGATTTCCGCACGAAAAAAAAGAAGAAAAAAAGGTACATTCCGTTCTTGTCACCCCAGCAGAAGCAGGCCGGGACGGTGGGGTGGCTAGCGCCCCCCCCCCCCCAAACCGGGGCAAGACGGGGACACCGTGGTTCCCAAACCCGAAGGGACCATCTCGAAACCGGAGATGGCCTTAAGACCCGCGACGGCGTGCGGTTTTAAACGGTTCAAGCCCGACATAACCACCCCCGCTGACCGGCGGGGAGGTATCCGAAGGGAGGTTTTGGGGGACAAAGAATGTAGTACATGCACATATAAAATTTATTAAATAAAAAATGAAAGTGGAAAAGGCGAAAGGCCTATGTCAGGATCGTAGCAAGTGGAAAGATGTTGTCTCTGCCTACCCTAATGGGAGAGAAGCGTCACTATATGTATATATGTATGTATGTATGATATTGAAAAAATAATCAATTGGAAAAATCCTTTTTAAAAATAAACTTGTATTAAAAAACAATCTGACCCGGCAAACTTCGTTCTGCCTTAGAATCAAGTTATGTTGGTTACCTTATCAGCTAATCCTTGCACCCCGGCATTAAGCTGCCCGCGGGGGGGTGGGGGGTGGGGGTGGGGGGTGTTAGTAACATTGATGATTTCCACAAAAAGGCACAATATAAGCAGAGACCAATCTGAAAAATAAATGTTTTTTTCAATTTCCTTTTATGTAATTAACCATGTTTATTGACATATGTGACTGTTATCTCATTGTTTTCATAACTCACAAATTAATTTCGTACCTTTTGTCAGAAAACAACGTTTTAATTATATTGGAAAAGTCCATATTTTTTTACATTGAACGATATAATTATCTACGAATTCCAACGGCCAACAAAATACAGTGAAATACTGTATTTTAAGTCTCAAAAATTATAGAATATTCTTCAAAACAGTATTCAGTAAAGAAGCAAATTGATTTTGTCATGAGAACCTTTGGTAAGACCACCTTATGTAAAAAAGCATACTATAGGACAGATGATTACCTTGAAGACAAAAATATCTGGTTTGAGCATGGTGCAGGCTCCTAAAATGCTAAAATGTTACAACTGCAGCATAATATTGTAGTAGGCACGCGATCTTTTTTACCATATTTTAACTTTTTGCAATTATTTGAACGTTTAACTTGGGTTAAAATTTATTATAACATTTTTTTTTATATACCTTTATTTATCTTGACACGAGACAAAAATGTACATTCGTCCATATTTATAGTCTTAAGAAATCACTATTATAAGCTGACGTCTCGAAAATGCCGCAGTGGAGTTTGTTGCGCCACTCCACTAGCGCCTAGGAAGCGGTGGTAAACTTAGTATTAAGCAGTTTTTGACGTCAAAAAGATGTAATTACGTTGCATTATTATGAAAAATAAACACTGACTTTGACTTTGAGAACTTGTATGTAAATAATCATTCTTATTCCAATCCACAGACACAAAACATACAAAACAGATCCAACTATTTCGTTTCTACAGTCCACACAGAACCCTTCAACGTTACACAAACTAAAAAACCAACTGAACCATCAATGTCACCACATAAATGTCAACCATCCCGACTGTGCCCTCAGATCACCAAAACATCATGTATGTCCCCAAGCGGTTCAAAAGAATTGCCGGCCCAACGCCTTCTGCAATTCAGTTAGGACCGCTCCTAACACAAAATTTGGTGGGGTAATCGAAAATTCAATTAGATTATCCTCGTGTCCTTGTCAAGGCCTCAAAAGATAAAAAATAACAGGAAAAAATATTGTGCATGTTGTATTTTTAATGTACAAGTTTTGTTTAATTCAGCTTTCAGATGTTACTTTGTACACTTATTGACAGCCTCTGTGGCGTAGCGGTAGTCCATTCGACAGGGGGCGCGGGTTCGATTCCCGCTCAGTGCGAATATTTTTATGCATGAATATGTCTATTTGCATTGGTCTGGGTGTTACATTATGTATAATATGAATGTATTTGTTTGTTTTACGCATTATGGAACATATAACGCAAGCTAGTATAGCTAGAAAGCACTGTAGAATGTCGTAAAATATTTATGTATTTATTGAGCGAAGTTCGTCAGAGCTTTGATCTCTTTTAGATAACTCATGTATTTCGTTAGACCATCTTCTCTTTCCATACGGCTAAACCGATTGTAATACAATTTCACACAAGCAAAGATACTACTGATGGGAAAGACATAGGCTATGTAATTAAAAAATCATATGTACCACGGAGGATTAATCACCGAACAAAATTTTCAAAATCTGATTCCGCAATGATGGTCACGGTTAGACACACAGTTTTGGCGCCAATATGCATAACTTTTGAACTAGAGTCGATCAAAAAAATAAATTTGAAATCCAACTTACCACGGAGGAATAATCACCGGTCAAAATTTTCAAAATCTGATTCCGTAATATTGTCAGTTCAGGTCAAATTACACTGATGATGGTTATCTGTCGGGGAGCTTCGCTCAATTTTTGCAACAACATGTATTGCAGACCTAGTTTTTGTGGGCTTACACAGACTTTTGTTTTTAAAATCTGATATGGATGTTTCGTTAATATTGTTACGTATACGGCGGGAGCGTGGGAAACGCGGGTCGGTATTATTAAAAAACGCCTCGCTGTTAGAACTGCCTCAATAGTATAGTAATGGCAAGGGCAATGATTGCTGTGTTCCGAATACGAGTTCTCCTCCTATTGATTTGATTTATGTGGCTTTTATGGTGACTACCACCTGACCTACTAACCCTGAGAGGAATGCCTTCGCCAGAGTCTCGTCCGTGCTTCAGCAGGTGTCCAGGTTTGCAGGTGGCTTGGCCCCAAAGATCTGAGTGGGACCCTATGCACCCTCGCCTCACAGGTCTTCGAGCCAAAATAATAGTACATACTTACATGTATTAAATGTATTGAATTATTTGACAACCATAAACGGTTACCTTCTTTTGTAGCATCCAGTGTGGATTGACTCTCAGGACTGGCGCAGCGCAGAGTCTTTTACACTGCCAAGACATTATCGAGCTTTTTAGCGTTTAAATTAGATCGAAAATTGGTTAACATCGAATTATCTTCTAGAATATAGAAGCGACTTGCTGTGTTCATTCATTTTAGATCTAATGCTAAGTATACAAAGTCAATAATGCTTAGGCAGTACAAACTGACAACTCGATAGCAATAGTACTTTTCTAAAGAAAATCCCTAAAAAAAATAAAGTCAACTATTTTTATGAATAAACACTAATTCATCGAATAAAGCGAAAAACTACACTTAATACTATTCGATAAACATTTTGCCCGAAGACCAATGGTTTATTATCCTTAGAAGCCCTCCCGGGGCACTCAAGATCCTTCGATCGTTTTTTTTTTATGATAATAAGACAGGACAGATTGTGTGCCATCCCTAAGGTATAACCCGGACGTTTTTTATTCGCAATTACCTGCTTACTTGATGACGTTCGTATAAAATAGGGTTGACCATATAGTTCGATAGGTAAAGTGATAAGTTATTTTTATGTGTGGGTAGTTGTCGGCCTCTAGTATTATATACTAGATGTGGTTTTTGAATGCTGTTTTTATGTATGGGCTTGTTTTCGGCTCCTAGTATTATATGCTAGATGTCGTTTTTGATTGCAAATTTTATGTTTAGGTAGTTTTCGGCCTCTAGTATTATATACTAGATGTATTTTTTGAATTTTGTTTTTATATATGGGAAGTTTTCGGCATCTTTCATTTTTTTTCAATCAAAAACATATTCATCGCTTGCCCTAATAAAAAAAAATGGCTCGGAATACTCGACTGTTGTTTCAATGAGTTAATAATATTCTTTCTATATTTACTTAATTCTATCTGTTGTCTCCCGTGTTGCTAAAAAGCGATAGATTTATGTATTTCCCAAATAAAAATAAAAAAAGAATATTTGTATTATGTTAAATGAGCGATTCTGAACAGAAACATATTTTTTGGAATTCTTTTCTGTTTGTCTGTTTGTTCGCGATTTACGCAAAAACTACTGAACGCATTTTGATGCGATTTTTTCCATTAGAAAGGTCTTGGTCAGACTTAATTGCAATTGGGGAAGTAGAACCAGGCATATGACCAAAAGACGGTAACCAACTGGTATCAGCTATACATAAAAACACCCAGATTTGCACTGGACAGGAATCGAACCTGCGACCTCTGACGTAGCAGTCGATCTTGATACTCTACGAAATCACCACACAGATTGTCAAATATTGTCGTTGAAATGCATCTGCACATCAGCGCAATATTTGCACTTCGGAACTGTACTGGTATATGTGTGTCAAAAGTGAACTGCAAAATTAAATTTTGGTATAACCGTGTTCAGTCATCAAATAATATGGACACCGTCCAATATACATGTACGTTTTGATTACATAAAAACAGTTATTAATAATAAATAACCTCGTTTTACCCATGAGAAATAAATGAACGAGAACGTATGAATATTTCATTCAGTTGAACGAAATAATGTATCGGGCACATGTCAATCGCGTTCCCTAATTTAAATCAATCCGAAGTTAATTTGTATTGAAGGTTAAGTTATTCATGAAAGTAGATTCAACTCATTTGAGACGAGATCATTGCGCAGTGGAGTTAGATTTGTTGAATATAAATTTACATTCAATTAAATTTTTAAGCAATTAGTAAACTTACTTTCTTATTCATTTAGATAAGAAAAAGAGAACATTTCAAGAGAATAATTTATGTCCCTGCGGACATAAAGGAATCTCAAATTGAAAGCCAAAATTGGTTTTGAATCGCTGCTTGCAATGTTGAGCTGAGTGAGACATCGTGATTTGAATTTTGAAAATTTTGAACAGTGATCATTCCTCCGTGGCAAGTCCGATTTTGAAAATTCTTTTTGAAAGTCACAACTCTGGACTGCTTTCTGAGCGTGTAAAGTTTGGTCACAGTGTCTCGAGCGGTTATTATGTAATTCTATCTGGAATTTTTTTAACGGTGATCATTCCTCTGTGGTAGCATTAATTTTTTCAAAATATATCCATAAACCTTCCTCTGATTGACATTAACCTTTTTAATCATGCCAAATTTGGTTCTGATTGGATTAGTACTTTAGGAGGAGACCTCCTGAAGTCTGGTATGAGGAGCTTTCGCTCGAATTCGTCTCACTCAGCTCAAAAAATACATTCGTGTTGACTGTGCGAAGGTTGGTTCTAAGTACCAGTGTAGATAGGTGGCGTAATCATTTAAATAATAATGCCTATGCATTTTTGTACACAACAAAAGACATAAATGGAATTCATTCCTGTATCAGGCGTTTGTGCCTGAACATACTCTCGCCCTTTGGAAGACCCAGTTTTTCAACAGAGAAGTTCTTCATTGGTGGGTAGCGTACAGTCTTGTTAGAGGACGTTGCACTTGACCTCTTGCAGTCCGGGTGTCCGCAACTCTTGAGATACTATCAGGTCCAGGAACTAAATGCTTGACTCTTCCCAACCGCCAGTTAAGTGGAAGAGCGCGATCCTCTTGGATTAGGACAATATCACCCAATTTCAAATTTGCATGGCTGATGCGACATTTTGTCCTCTGCTGCAACTCTGATATATATTCCCGTTGCCATCTCTGCCAGAAGTCTTGATGAAGCTTTCGATCCGAGCATACCGGCGTAAGTTCCTTACCTTCGACTTCTTCGACTTTCTTCTACTTCGACCAATCGTTCAAAGCAGGAGCAGGCAACGCGGTCAGAGGTCTCCCGATAAGAAAATGCCCAGGTGTAAGGGAGAGCAGGTCATCAGGAGATGCAGATAGAGGATATAGGGGTTGACTATTAAGTACAGCCTCCACTTGTTAAAGTAGTGTAGAAATTTCCTCATACGTTAGAAAACTATTTCCCATAACTCGCTTAATGTGAAATTTAGCACTCTTAATCGCGGCTTCGAAAATACCTCCGAAGTGGGGGCGTAACTCGGTGAGGAACTAAATTTTGTACTTTCCTGATTAGTGAAATTCAATACATGCTCTTGATTTTCCCTTAAAAATGTATCTTTTTTTTTCTTTTTTTCGTGCGGAAATCCCTTCGGATACCCCCCGAAGAAAGAAATCGGAGAATTTTGAATATCTGGGACGTGTCTAGGTGGCTCAGTTGGTCAGAGCATTCCCCCTGTAAGGGACTGGTCGGGTTCAAGTCACGTCGAAGATTTTCTCTTTTTCGATATAAATCTTTATAAATTTACATGTCTCAATTTAAAACAAAAATGGGCATCTTTAGAGAAGGCCTTTCCCTGATTTGAAATCCTTACATAAATAAAAAAAAAGAACCCAAACAAAACTTACTAACTTGCCAACTTTGCATTGGTAGGTAATTCAAATAACAAACAGAAAGAAATTATATCAAACTTTCGCGTTTATAATATTAGTAGGATTATATATTACATTGTATATATTTAAGTGGAAGAAGTGTATATATTTAAGTGGTTTAGATGCGGCGATAGCCCAGCGGTGTACGTAACAGACTGCCGAGACGAGGTCTCGAGTTCGATCCCCAGTCGCCCCGGGCACACACCTCTGAGTTTTCGAAGTTATGTGTGTATTACTAATGTTGATTATCGCTCGCTTAGTAATGTGCCCGGTAGATGGCAATAGGCTCGCCCCCTATTAGATTGGGACCTAAACATAACTGGCGAAACGTGGGTGTAATACACCTCTGCCTAACCCTTCGGGGATACAGGCGTGAAGTTATGTTATGTTATGTTATGTTATATATTTAAGTTTAACTAACATCAGAATTTAAGTAATAATCCACCAACTAAAGGGTTTTCTTAGATTTAAGATACTTAAGCTTAAGGAAATCTTGTTGGGTACTGTAACGGTTATGATACGTATGAGCGTGATCTTCTGACACAGGTGTATTTCATTTACTAGATTGTTTGTCACAATGACAAAATATTGTTAAAAGTACCACTGTGCTAAAGAAATAAATATATTCAATTAAATTCTTAAGCATTTTGTATGCTTACTTTTTTCTAAATCTTTAGAAAAAAGTAAGCATACAAAATGCTTAAGAATTAGCTAGCTTAAAATGCTTAAGAGTCATCAAAAAATAATGTTTAAAAAATAACTGTAAAGTTATTCATTGTTTCCGTAGTTCGCAAGAATTACGGTAGATGGCTCCAACGTCGCCTTAAGACGTATATGATATATCGGAGAGTTTCGAATATCTGGGACGTGTCTAGGTGGCTCAGTTGGTCAGAGCATTCCCCCTGTAAGGGACTGGTCGCGGGTTCAAGTCCCGTCCTAGATGTTCTCTTTTTCCGATCTAAATCTTTAAATAAATATATTTTCTATTTTCTATATATCCCTGTAAATTTCAACCAGCTTCCTTCAGCCTTTCGAGCGTGATTGAATAATAAACATCAAAACATCTTCCCAAACTACTACAAAAAAGTAGAGTCCACGTAAAACCGTCAATCGACGGTGGAAGCAACTCAGATAGTTGAGACAGAGACTGATGACCAAAAAAAACCGGCCAAGTGTGAGTCGGACTCGCACACCGAGGGTTCCGTACAAACCTGTAGATATATCAGTAAAAGTTCACCCATCACGACAATCGAGTCATAGTTGATATGAATTTCAATTTAATACCTCTACGCGTTCATGAGAAAAGAAGTAGCAACTTTAAAATTTTCAAAAATATTTTTTATTATATGATGTAACTAAAAATTTACGGTTTTCGCAATTTTTCCTTTATCTGTACTATAAGACGTTACTTCGTACTAAATTTCAAGATTCTAAGTTCACGGGAAGTACCCTGTAGGTTATGATTTCCGTGCGAGTTTCGAAAATTTGCGGAAACTTGCGACACGTTGCGTGTTGGCCGTTTAGGCTGTATCTTTTGATTGTCTTGGCTTAGAAGTTTGATTTTTTCACAGCTCCAAGGGACAGTAGACCTAAGTATTAGATATAAAAACGGTCTTGACAGAAGGACGGGTGGGGGCGGACGAATGGACGGACAACGAAGTGATCCTATAAGGGTTCCGCTTTTTCCTTTTGAGGTACGGAACCCTAAAAATGTAGCTGGATAAAACTGATGCGAGAAGCAGAAGAAAGCAAATTGGGATAGGCCTATATCTTGCAATGGACTGTAATAGGTTAATTGATTGATTGAAATGGGTAAGACAGTCGGAGCCGACCTCCAAAAACATAGGTACACTAATCAAATTAGTGATGTTCTGAAAACAAGGTAATGTTCAAAGGAACGCGGAAACTAAAATATTCTTCAAACACAAAAATAGGGTTCTCTGACCAACTTTGTTGACCTCTGATCAACATTTGGTGGGCTGCGACCCAATAGTTAATTTTGGAATGCTGTGAATATGTCGCACTCATCTGGTTAAATCTGCCAGCTAATTGTCCGCCTAGTTCGTTAATGAAGGGGCTTCCGCACGACACAATTTTATCCCAATTTGAGCCCAATCAAACTAGATTGACAATCGAATCGTGCCGTATGGATAGAAGATTTGATATACAATGTATGTGTTGCTGGAAATGGGCCATTCTGATCGGGCATTTAAATTGTATGGTGTGGAGTCCCCATTAAACGCCGGCATCCAATCTAATACATGTAAAGCAACTACCCTAGTCATTGAGCGATACGATTAACCAAAGCAACTACCCTAGTCATTGAGCGATACGATTAACCAGATGGTTGAACGGTACCTAGTCATTAGTTCTATTGAACTGACGGATGGATCTGTTTGTTATATATCTATATTTTGACTTAGTGATGTCGACGGGGTGCAGCTCCGCAGGCCTCTATTTCTTCGTCTATTATTACTATCCATGTCGTGATGCGATTGATGACTACTGATGTGATAAAACTAAACTAAACTGAATTTGAATCACTTGGCTGAGTATTGGTCAGCCGTCTTCAACGGGCTGAATTCCATTACGCCAAATTGTTTAACGTTGTGTGATTCTAGTTCAATTAACTATCGGTCTAGCCATTTGATTGGATGCTGGCGTTTGATGGGAGCCTAGGCGTCCCATTCACTGGCTTCTTTAACCAGATTCTTTAATCAGTGTGAGCTGTTATTACACGACCAGTTAGTTCAGGTCAGCTTGAGTTCGTTGGATGGCGCTGTATACACGTGGTGTCACCATACGCTATGGTGCAAACGCCTGGTGCTTATTACGTCGATATATTTTCAATTTTCACAATAAACCCTCAAATATTAAACCAATATCGCCACGGAATCGTGTCGTTAATTGACTCCTGGCGTTGACAGCGATTGCTGCGAAATATGATCGCGTTAGTGTTTGAACTTTTTTTTCAGCATTTTTTTGCTGTTGTATTTCGTAGCTAAAATGTGCGTTTATCTGAACTATGAGCATTTTGTTTTAAGGACAAGTGTCTATATAATTCTGCTGGTAGTACATTTATTTTTAAATTTTATTAGTTAACATATAAACATGTCAGATATCTTATTAAAGAGCAACTTAAAATGATTTTGTACAATTACTTATAAATAACTCTAAAGAAAACTAAACATAAAAGACAGATAAATATTTACATACAAGCGTCATAGAATTCCTCCGCATCATCACCATCACATTAGCATTGCCACGTTGAATGGCAATGCTAATTATTTGTGCAAGATAAAGTCAAGCCTTCTGGTCACGTGTAGTGTCGATCAGCTGCTTTACCAAATTTTTGTAGACAAAACGGGCACTAAGATCCTATGACCCCAGCGTCTCAACCCCTAACGGCTCAAAAACATAATCACCTACTGGGTGGGAGTATTTACGCCATTTGAGGCTTTCCGACTGAGATGCAGCAGCAGCGCCAGCACAGCCCGCTGTGCTTGGAAGGTGTGAAGGCGCAGAGGTGTCGACGCACGTTTCGTCCCATACCAAAGGTCTTCCCATCTTCCAAGGCAATAACGATATACTATCCGATTTCTTGCCATCGTCGCGTAACCGCCCATTAGGTTCACGAATGGCTGGCACGCCATTAGTGACTATAGCACGGCGAATTATTTCGTTGATGCTAGCGTGTCGCGATATACGGCCTGCGCTTCTACTGCATGAAAGGCCATGGTGCCCACAGCTGGTCGACAGCTTCACCACAGTGACGATGGTGCGGAGCAACACACGGTGTTCCTAGACGGAGGCAAGTGGCAAGGCGGAAAGTAGCATCGTCCGACATGGTACCTATATTGGGCAATGGAAGTGTCTGGATCCAGAGACCTGACTCCCATTCCCCCACAGCCAACAAGCGTGCACGCTCTAAAACATTGGAAGATGTATTTATTAAATTATCTTTTAACAACTGAGCAGCACAGCAGAGCGGCTCTTCCCATTGTCTCTGGGAGAAAAGGTTAGCTGGCAATTCAGTATTGGGACAAGACACCTTCAAACCATTTATGGCAGCAGCCTTCACAACCAAATTTCGTTCTAATTTAGAATCAAGTTACGTTCTTTACCATATCGGCTGAATTTATTTCGTGAATGTCTCATTGCACCCCGAAATTTTCGGGCCCCAAGATGGCGTGAGGTTTTAATCGGTTCGAGTCCGACGCAACCACTCCCACTGGCCGGCGGAGTGTAACCTTGGCTATTCCCGTAAAAAAAGGCACAGTATAGGCGGAGAAAAATCGAAACAATCATAGATCATGAAAATCGGTCAGTTCTTTCTCGAGTTAGTTGCGGTTTTCACTAAAACGATTTTGTTTTAAATATGTAAGAAAAGTTTGGGAAGATGTTTAGATGTTTGTTACTCAAATGGCTGAACGTATATTTCTAAAATTTGGTTCAGGGATTGATTCTAGTCTGGCACACGACATAGGCTACTTTTTGTCCCCGGACCTATTCCAGAGTTATGGGAACGGTGTCAGAATTCTACGCGGGCGGAGCCGCGGATGACAGCAATTTAATGATATTTATTATACAGCCGCTTGTTCCACTTAAATCACCTATGTAAATCACCTAGGTGAATTAAGGCTTTTATAATCATAGGTGAATAAAGTCGACCGTAAGAAACTAATATTTTGAGTATACTTTTATCACCTTGGATATGAATATAATCGATGTAAAACGGGTAAAGTGGGTTAGGTTAAGTAAGAACTGTGACTCCAACAGAGCTCGAGCCGAGCGAGCGAAGCGAGCCTGCTGCGGCAGCGGCCGGCGATGTGCCGGAACCACTAGTCGCAAGAAGCTATCTTCGTTATTTATGAAGAGAGATCTCTGTGTACAGTGCTTCCTATGTACCGAGATGTTTACAAACAATGTTTTCTATCAACAAAATTTTCGCTGAAGAGTGCTGTCTAGGTATAGAGATTTCTATTAGCTGTGCTTTCTGTATGTAGTCGTATCGTACAAGCGTGTGTGACAAGTTCTATCTTAGGTTCCACATCGATTATATTCATATCCACGGTGATTAAAGTATACTCAAAATATTAGGTTCTCACGGTCGACTTTATTCGTGGCACCTATGATTTTAAAAGCCGGGTGATTTAAGTCCACCGGTTGGGGATACTTAATTCACCTAGGTGATTTACGTAGGTGGCCTGAGAACAGCAGTTGGCCGACTCGCTGTCCGTACAGAAGCAGGCCAAGATGGAGGCGGGTCTTGTGTGTCCTACACGTGCCTGCAGAATAAAACTCGACCCCACCAGGCGAGGCCGCGGTGGCGGCCAAAGTCTGCCGATAACCCTGGGGTTATCCTTTCGAGGGCTTACTCGGGGTGCCTGACAATGGACACTTGGAGAGGATACCGTGTGGTTTTAGTCGGTCCGATTCCAAAAAATATCTCCATTATACAGACACAACTAATTTATAATTTTATAATAATAGATGGAGAAGTGCACAAATCAATATTGATTTATTTAATATTTTTTTGTATTATGGTCGTATTTGGACTATCTAACCGATCACTAGTTTAAGGAGATATACCTATATATATAATATAACTAACTAAATTTTGCAAACGATAAACTAATAGCAAACTAAAACTAAAGACGATAAAATTATGGTCAAATTTCCTAAGTGGTGTTTAATCTGAGATCATTTCAGATATAACTGGCAGAATATTAATTAAATTTTTAATGGGCGTCAGAGCTGGCGTACAATCCCTCTATCTAATATCATAAACGTGAAGGTTTGGATGGTATGATGTATGGATGGATGTTTGTTATTCACTCACGCTAGAACGGCTGAACGGATAAGGCTAAAATTTAATTCAGGGATAGATTATAATTTGGAAAAGGATATAGACTACTTTTTATCCCTGGAATAGGTTCCCATGGGATCGAAATTCCACACGGTTGGAGCTGCGGCCAACAGCTATGCTTTATAGTTTCCATTTATAATAGTACTAGATTAAGGATTAGGAGCAAAAATGTTTTGTAAACTGACCATGATTAAATTCCATTTATAATCCAGTATACAAAAATCCTATGGAAATGGAATTAATAAAAATCTATTCTATGTGAATCTATACCAATAGTATTAAACGAGAGGCCAAATTTGGTGAGTTTGTTTATATGTTTAGGGTAATCTTCGGAACTGTGCGTGGACTGCCGCTGCCTCCTTCTGCGAGCAAGTAATGCTCGAGAAGGAGGCGGCCGAGCGGGTGCGGGAGAGACTCAGGTCTCTCCCGATCCGCAGAGCTCACGAGGCGCGGAGGCGAGTCAGACGTCGGAGGTCGCTCAACGACCTCCGTCCTCCATGAGCGCAGGCCTGGGGGTGACAGGTGGAGCCGCCTGTCACCCTAGTAGAAGTAGGCCGGGACGGTGGGGCGACTGGCGCCCCTCCTCCAAACCGGGGCAAGATGGGGACACCGTGGTGCCCAAACCCGAGGGGGCCATCTCGAAACCAGAGATGGCCCAAGGTCAGTCGGGGTGCGAGGGATATGCTCTATGGGCAACCTTACACCTCGGCGTCTGTAGACCAGAGACGGCGTGCGGTTTTAGTAGGTTCAAACCCGACAAGCTCGCTAACTAGCGGGGGGTATCCGAGGGGATTTCCGCAAGAAAAAAAAAGGGTAATCGTCGGAACTACTACACTTATTGGCAAAAATCGTTCATCATTTGAAAAGTACATCCCCGATGGACATAGGCATAGTAAATTGTGTGTAAATTACGATGGCCTGAGTTAAAACACGTCTAAACTGAAGCGCAGTGAGGCTGGGTTGCAAGTCTTTCTTTTTTTTTCACGTGTGGAAACCCCCTGGGTCTGGGTTGCTAGTCCAGTAGTCTAGTCTAGTAGGGTTGCTTATTTTGCAATGTGCTATCGGTTACACTTACGATGGTTTAGTATGGTTTTTGATTTCAGTTGGTTTTTGTTCAAATCAATAGTACTGTATTTAGTTCTGGTTAATATAAATTAAATTGAATTCAACAAATCCTGCCAACGTGTACTGGCAATGGCAAGTTAGACTAATATGGTAAAGCAACTGTGGTAAATAAATAGTGACCTATTTACATAAAACTTTTTCGTGTTAAAAAAACATTTGTCAAGTGCTTTTTATTTATTCAAACAGACCTTGACATACAGATTTATGGTGCCTTGTTTCATAATAGAAAAAAAAGTATATTTTAGGAGTATTTGTCGCTTGTAAGTACGGCTGTAAAGTTGTTTTAATATCGATAAAAATTTCGATGTTTATATCAACAAACTATTATATCGAAAATCGATAAAATCGGTATGTTGTGTTTTAACAACGTCATTCTTATTTTTAAAATATTAGATACAACAAAAAATATGCTATAAGGATTGTTTAGAACATATACACGTACTGTTTAATGTTGCCAATGTCGCGAAAGTAACAAATACCAGAATCCGTGTAAAAAATTATCCCCAGTGAATAAAGTTATCAAAATCCTATCTTCGTTGAAAATTTTCTTGGTCATATCGTATGGATATTGTTATGGTATCGATAATTTTGCTTCCGTATTATCGATGTTACCGATTTTCTGATATATCACTCAACCCTTGCAACTACTTCTAGGGTGAAAGGTCGATAGCCCTGTTTTATTTACAACTAGCTGTTGCTCGCGGCTCCACCCGCGTGGAATGTAGTTACCGTTTCCGCTTCCTTTGGGAACCTATTCCAGGGATAAAAAGTTGTATGTCCTATTGCAGATTATAATCTATCCGTTTACCAAATTTCAGCTAGATCTGTTCAGCCGTTCTGGAGTGATTGAATAACAAACATCCATCCATACATCTATCCATCCATCCAAACTTTCACATTTATGATATAAAAGTACTTTCTCACGTAATATTGTTATTTGGTTAGAGAATGGTAAGAGATAGAGAGGAACAAACATTTATTTGTACAAAGAGGCTCGTGTAACAGAGAAGTTTAGCACATTGCAAGGTTAAGCTAACTAGCCAGATCAGTCTGAGGATGGGTGATCGTTCTTAACACATTGTGATTTGTGAATAATTATTATGATTAAAGGACAAGAAAAAATATAGATCCCAGGTTATACAACAATTACATGTTTTTAAGAAGTGATAAAAAAATTAAACATAAGGTAACGTAAACTCACGCCTATATCCCCGAAGGGGTAGGCAGAGGTGCTAGCACCCACATTTCACCAGTTTATGTTTACGGACCAATGTAATAGGTGGCGAGCCTATTGCCATTAACCGGGCACTTATAAACCTGCTAAACTTATAAATACACACATAACTTCGAAAAGCATCGAAAAGTCATTGGACCCGAGACCTCGTCTCAGCAGTCCATTACCCTTACCACTAGGCTACCGCGGCTTTAAAATTAAAAGTTGTTTTAATCTCAAAAGAAAACTTAGGGATTTGTTTATTGCATGATGCAATAATATCAATGTTGCATCATGCAATAAAATTAATATGTAAATAATAATAAGTATATATAATAAATTAGGTGGATGGGTAGTATATAATCACTATACTGCATAGTAGCATAGCGCCTACAAACTGCCCTAGCAGTTTGGCGAAAAAACATAATGTAAAAAAATGTGTCTTTGCTCTGCGTCGGTAGCTTAGTGGTTAAGGAGTCGACCCTACGATCAAGAGGTCCCGGGTTTGAATCCTGGCCATTACACTACCGACGTGAACCCACTCCTAACACAAGCAATTTAGCTTAGCTGGAGGGGTTGGGGGGAAAATGAGTAATTTCGGATACTAATATTCTTTATATAAAAAAAAAATAATGAGAAAAAATAATAATTGAAACCCTTCCGTGCTTAGAAGAGCACGTTAAACCATCGGTCCCGGTTGCCGTGCAAACACATTCGTTATGGGTAGTTGGAGACCTAAAAACTACGGCAACGTTTTTTTTTCTACGTGGGCATTGCAGTGGCTACAGAACTTCGACATCGACAGTGGGTTGTTGAGGTAAAATTGTAGTCGCTTCACGTTTAACATCAAAGTTCAATTTTAAGTAAATTGAGTCTGTGAGTGTAATCGAATCATTACCTCTTTTCTGTATCCTCCCGTCGTACAAACAGACAAACACAAGATCAGTAATTCCTTTCAGGGTAACTGTATACGCTTCTACAACAAGCTTCCTACTGAAATGAAGAATCTACCTCTTCATAAATTTAAAAGCCAAATTAAAAGTAAACTCTGCCGAAAAGACGACAAACAAGCTTGGATATGAACTATTTGCTCTCTCACTATGATACTCAAACGTAATATTGTAATTAGATTAAGTAAACATGTTTGTAAATAGACCAAAAATAAAACAGCCCGCTGAGTTTCTTGCCGGAGTCTTCTCAGGACAGAGCCGCGTATCGAACCGGTGGTCCAGTTGCCAAACATTAGTTTAATTTTTTTTGACGTTTTGTAAGTTCCGTATTAATGGTCTATACAGAATAAATGGTTTTTGACTTTGACAGACGAAGCCAATTTTATCACTACTGAAATATAGACGCCTCGCTGACTCGTTCAATAAGCCTCAATTACTTCATCTATCATAGCACTGTAACCCTATAACTCCAACACAACATCCTTGGGCTCCATATTAATTCATTCAAGTGTAACCCTTAATAACGCCGTGTACACATCTTCAAGGAGACTTCCGTCTGAACTGTATAGAGTGTAAACATTGGGTGTAGACCCAGCTTTACAATGTTATTATATTTGTTTGTGGCGATGTTGCCTGAAGTGAAAATTAGTTCCATGTCGGTAGTGGTTTACTATAGCAGTTCACTCAGTGTGTTGACGTCTTAAATTTAGCTTTTAATCGTATAGGGTTCCGTAGTCAACACTCATATAGTTCCGTGTTAAGTAGCTAGATTCCTGGGTCAAACTTTTTTTATTCTACGAAATTCTACACAGTGCTATGTATACCGAATTACGGTAGAGTATGTGAGATTAGTAATTGGAACAACCTAATCTGTAATTAATTAATTAAAAAAGTAAATATTCTGTTCTATTCTAAGAAATAAATTAAATTCTATCGTATTCTGTTCCTTTCTGGTTCGTTCTGTACTGTTCAGTTCCGTTCCGTTCCGTTCCGTTCCATTTTAGCTTAGCTTTAGCTTAACTAGCTTATGTTATCGGTTCCAGAATGCGGAGAAAAATATTTAGATTCATGTTTATTTATGTCAATACATACATATTATACACAGAAATCAGACAGATGGACATATGCATATTTGCATGAGTTGAAAACGAACTCGGGACCTCTGACCTAAGAGTGTTTTTCTATTAGGAAGTTTTCAGTAACGTGAACACGTGCGTTCAAAATGTCCGATACATCAGTTACGTTGGCTCAGTTTTGCGTTCTTTCGTCTATGCTAACTGAAATCGACCTACCCACGTTACGATTGTGTAAAACTCATTTTCAAACAGAATAATGTCCCAGTACGGAATCTGAAACGTGAAGCTGTTGAGTCAAAAAATTAGACGTGTACGTGCTATGTTTAATTCGTAGATGTGCTACGACGTAGTCTACGGATTTTTCGTAGAACATTTCGTGGCATCTTATTAATGATTTTATTTAATATAATGATTTTTTTAGGTTTTTTTTAACTTGCCCTGTTTGTTTATTTATTTAAGTTAAGTATTTAAGTTTCTAATTTTACAGCTAGAAATACGTATATTGAAACTATATAGCCCCTAAGGCCCAATTCCAACTTGATCGGCATTCGCTGCCGCTGCGGGTAGAGGTAAATAGCGCACGGGTTTCACTCAAAAGACCTGTGGCTAGGGAAAATTTGTATTACCGCATACTCGGTTTTCTCTAATGCAGATATAACCGAATACCCCCATTTTACGTGTAGAAATCCCTTCGGATACCCCCCCCGCCGGCCAGCGGGGGTTATTATGTCGTGTATCGACTAAAACCGCACGGTGTCCTCCCCAAGTGTCCGTTGCCGGGCACCCCGGGTAAGCTCTCGAAAGGATAACCCCAGGGTTAACCCCTTAGGTATGAACAGGCCTTAATGCGGTCCTGTCAACACATAGCGGAGGTAAAGTTAGTGTCAGAAATTGGGTAATATACTGAAACAGTGGCATTATTGGCTCGGCTCGTTATGGCGGGTCGCAGGCCGCGTGAGTTATTACCGACCGTACATCGCTGCGTGTTAGAGTAATGTTGGATCAGTTTATATCGTATAAATCGTTTTGTTAGATTGTTAGTTCGATAAATGAAATAAAATGAAAAAAAAAATCGATTCTTTTAGATTTTTTTTGTCCATACATGGTGTTACTTCTATGTATACTAGATAAGCGGGAATGAATTTTGAATCGCGAATTTGGACGGCCTCTGTGGAATAATGGTAATGCATTCGACTGTTATGACAGGGGACACGGGTTTGATTCCCGCTCAGTGCAAATATTTGTATGCATGAATATTTTATTGAATATTTGTATTGGTATGAGTGTTTCTACGTATAGGATCCATAACACAAGCTATGCTTACTTATTAGAATATTTACTTTTAAAAGCCACTAAATGAATGGATGGCTCGGAGACTATCTCACTTCACGTTCCTATCGAGTCAAGATCCCGATCCCTAACGCGTATGATGGCCCCAGGGCCATCATACGCGTTAGGCGCCTGGCGGAGGAAGTAGTCTCGCGGGGTGGGGTGGTGGTGGCGGTGTCTCTCGACATCGCCAACGCCTTCAACACCCTACCCTGGAGCTGCGTTAGGGAGGCGCTCGCGTATCACGGAGTGCCTCCTTACCTCCGCCGCATTGTCGAGGCATACCTATCCGAGAGGGCCATAGTTTACGCGAGTTGGCTAGGGCCAGGGCGGCGAGAAGTTTCGTGCGGTGTTCCGCAGGGGTCGGTCCTAGGGCCACTCCTGTGGAACATCGGATACGACTGGGTGCTGCGCGGTTCGTTGCTCGAGGGTGTCAGCATAACGTGTTATGCTGACGACACCCTCGTTATGGCGCGGGGAGCAACGCACCGAAGCGCGGCACTAAAGGCCACGGCAGGGGTTGCTCAAGTCGTGGGTCGAATACGGCGGCTGGGACTCGAGGTGGCTCTCCACAAATCCGAGGCTATGTGTTTCCACGGGCCTCGGAAGGGGCCACCTGCGGGAACCAGCATAACCGTAGGGGGCGTAAGCATCGGCATCGAGCCCACGATGAAGTACCTTGGGCTCGTACTCGATAGCCGATGGGACTTCGGACCTCATCTCCGAAGTCTGGTCCCGAAACTGAGGGGAGCTGCGGCCGCGCTATCGCGGCTGATGCCCAACGTCAAGAGACCCAACGCCCCCACTAGGAGACTGTACCTGGGGATCGTGTGAAGCATGGCCCTGTACGGGGCCCCAGTATGGGCGGAGACTCTGGCGGCCCGCAACGTGGCTGTATTAAACAGCCCGTTAAAAGCGATGGCCGTCAGAGTCATCAGGGGGTATCGCACGATCTCCGTCGAGGCGGCATGTCTCCTAGCCGGGACCCCTCCATGGGACCTGGAAGCGAGAGCCCTTGCGCTGCTGTACCAGTGGCGCAAGGAGGCGCTGGAGCTGGGCCATAGGCCGGAGCCCCGAGAAATCAGGGCTCAGCGGTCCCTGCTCCGCCAGGAACTCATGGAGACATGGAGGGTGCGACTTGAGCACCCAAGGTGGGGGGAATCCACCATTGCGGCGGTGAGACCGATCATGAAGGAGTGGTTGGAGAGGGACCATGGGGACCTCTCCTACCGGATGTGCCAGATGGTTACCGGACACGGGTGTTTCGGTAAGTATCTGTGGCGCATCCACCGGGAGACAACGCCGCAGTGCCAGCACTGCGAGGATCCTGGCGAAGACACGGCGCTCCACACGTTGGTGGAGTGCCCTGCGTGGACGAGTCAACGCCGGGATCTCGTTGCGGTCCTGGGCGTGGACGTTCTCTCGTTGGAGACCATGGTGAGGGCCGTGGTCTCCGACGGGAGCAAGTGGCACGCCGCCGCCTCTTTCTGTGAGCAGGTAATGCGCGCGAAAGAGACGGCGGAGAGGGAGCGGGAGAGAACCCTGCCCCCCGAGTTTCGCAGTCTGCGGCGAGGACGCCGCAGACTCATCTACGCCTGGGACTACCGACCTCCATGATCGGGGCCTGAGGACGGCAGTTGGCCGACTCGCCGTCCTTACAGAAGCAGGCCGTGGCGGAGGCGTGTCGTGTGTGCCCTACACACGCCTGCCAACTCACCGAAGCGGGATAAAACCCGACCCCACCAGGCGAGGCCGCGGTGGCGGCCAAAGTCCGCCGGCAACCCTGGGGTTATCCTTTCGAGGGCTTACCCGGGGTGCCCGGCAACGGACACTTGGGGAGGACACCGTGCGGTTTTAGTCGAGACACGACATAACCACCCCCGCTGGCCGGCGGGGGGGTATCCGAAGGGATTTCCGCACGTTAAAAAAAAAATGCTTACTTATTAGAATATTTACTTTTAAAAACTATATATAAATATATATATATATATATATATCCATTTAGTCGTTTCGTAGTTAGTCTAAAAGCCGACCGCAACTGAGTTGGAAAAAGGTTCAGAGGGGAAAAAAGTCAGGACAACCTATTCATGAATGTAAAAGTATTTCTCTACAATCAACATATATATTATGTCAATGTTCACTGAGACGGAGTGTGTGTGGCAGCCCTAATCCGCTTGTTCTAATTTTATCTGAACGTTTTCACACCTTAGTGAATAAGTCAATATGATAATAACAAATGTTCTGTCGTCAGCATATGATACGTTGATGTTTAGATCGTAGCAATATAGGAAAACTGAAGGAGACCATTTCAGTCAGGTGTATAAGAGCGTTTACTAATGAAAAGCATAAAATATATAGACATAAATTACATTGGCATAACGAAATTCAGCATAATGATCATAACGCATAATATTATTAAGCATAAATGTTTTGGCATATTGCTTGTTGTCATAAATACCTACTAATAGCATAATAATAATGAAGAATATTTTATAAAGTATAATGTTAGAAACGCATAATGATATAAACACATAATCGACAGACGATTATTCGATAGACAATACTTAGATAAGACACATCTTCTAATGACCACTAGTTTGACAGATTTTTAGGGATTTTCTTTAGAGAAGCCCTATTACTATCGAGTTGTCGTCGTCGACGTCGCCAATTTTCTGTCACGATTTTGGGTATGAAGGAGATGAGCTATCGAGTTGCTGTTTTCGGTCATAGATTCGTGCTGGGGTGAACCATTGCAAGATAAAAAAAATCGCAAAAAATCGCAAAAAAAAAGACGCAAAATCGAAAATCCCTTGTATTCGGCTGAGCTCGTCTCAGGAATTCAACTTGTCTTAACATTATCCCAAAATAATGTCGTTCCAGCTCTGTTGGGGTCACAGTTCTAACCTAACCTAACCCAGAAGCTATATTGAATATACTGCACCAACTGGTTCTAAAACAAGCTAAACTTGTACTGTAGATATGAAAACGGTTTTAGGAGAATGTTAAAAAAATCTGTCAAACAAGTGGTCATTCGAAGATGTCGATTGTCTAAGTATTGTCTGTCGAATAATCGTCTGTCGAATCATTGAATCATTATATGTATATATAATTACATAGTACCAAACGATCGATTTAAAATTATTAGCACTACATACAACCAATTATGACCTTTTATATTTATGGCTCATAATTACTAGACAAATAAATATTATTACTTTACAATTTATGCAACTCCATCTTATGGTAAAACATATTATACTAAATAATAGTTATGCTAACATTTGCCTCATTGCAGTAGTATTATTATGCTAATGAAAGTTATGTGAAAACGTTATGCCGAACTATATTCTGCCTTAAAATTTTATGCCAAGAGGAGGGATCCCGTATAAGAGTACCATGATCTTCGGGCCCCAAACCAACCTCACTTGCCAGCCAGTCCACCTTCTAATTGATGGATGAGGCTCTGCTACGGGATTTACTCTCGGGGTTATGAGGTCAGACGGTAGTCATCATCGTTGAGTTCCAGTCATGTTCGTAGCTTTCATCTCGGAGCCCGGCTCGGGGTCCGGTTTGCGGATTTGACTCCTCCACTCAGTACGGTCTTGGGCATCTCTAGCAGTGAGACCATTGTCGTACAAACATCTGTGGCATTCGCCGCATTTTTAAGTTTCCGTAACCAAATGGCAAAAAACGGAACCCTTATAGATTCGTCATGTCTGTCTGTCTATCCGTCTGTATGTCACAGCTACTTTTTTCCAAAATTATAAGAACTATGCTGTTGAAACTTGGTAAGTAGATGTATTCTGTGAACCGCATTAAGATATTAAGATTTTCACACAAAAATAGAAAAAAAAAACAATAAATTTTGGGGTTTTCCCCATACTTAGAACTGAAACTCAAAAATGTTTTTTTCTTCAAACCCATACGTGTCTAATATCTTTGGATAGGTCTTCAAAAATGATATTGAGGTATCTAATATCATATTATTCTAAACCGAATAGTTTGCGCGAGAGACACTTCCAAAGTGGTAAAATATGCCCCCCCCCCCCCTGTAACTTCTAAAATAAGAAAATGATATAACAAAAAAAAAATGATGTACATTACCATGTAAACTTCCACCGAAAATTGATTTGAACGAGATCTAGTAAGTAGTTTTTCTTTCATACATCATAAATCGTAAACCGCAATTTACCTTTTTTTTTTCATTCAATCAACTCAAATATAACAATTTTACTTGCTGCTACGGAATCTTTTTATTAATTTCTTCTTTTGATACTCGTAATCGATAATCACATTTTTTTCTTTTCGTTTTTACTGCACAATAATTATGATAGTTAGCTCAATTAAGAAACCTTTTACAAATTCTTGCTCGAACAGGAAACTGAACCCAAATAAACACGACAAAGTAAATAGTATATCGTTAAGACGGTCATCGTGTTACCTTGTGGGCGGATCTTGAGCTATTTGTTGGTCAAAAATAGCGACCAATATTTTTTATTTCCATATTAGTATTGAACAAATTGATTTATACATACAATATGAGTGTATTCATCGACGTGCCTCTTTCTCATTGGGGTAGGCTGATACAATATCTTTTTTTTTTAGTATACGGCCCAACTGAAGGGAAGCTATTACCGCGGCCTATGGTCGTTTGCAACACCAAGGGCGTCACACTCGCGCTCCCGACTCTGAAAAACCTTTTATCGCCCTTCTTTAAGAAACCCATATTGTAGTCGCTTGTGAAAACCACAGCAGGGATATCATTCCACAGCCTCACTGTACGCACTGTTTCCGGTCGCAACGTGTGAGGATGAACTCCCTGTCTGTGGTGAGCGGTGCGATGATAGAATGTGTTGCCTTGGGAATCATATCGAACAATTCTTCTGAACAACAACCACTGTATAGGCGGTAGAAAATGCACTTACTACGATGCTGCCATCCGGTTTTTGTATTTTCTACTTTCATAATTGTTTATAAACACGCTCGCCAGATACTCTTGACCTTGCATTTACTTAAAATTTCCTCGATCTGATTGAGGTACGTAGGTCAACCTGGGGTGCGACTGGTTGGATCACCTCCAAGTTTGGTGCACCCTGGGCAACGTGGGCGATGAAGCATCATTGATTGGTCCTCTGGAGTAGCTGGCGTCAACGTCAACGGCCAAGAGTCTGACCAATCGGCCTTTTTCAGGGCCAGCTGACCCCATTGCACGAGGGGGTCGGGGTATGGTGGGCCTGCAAGGCCCGCGGGGGGGGGTGGTCGCTCCAGGTACCCCTCTGCTCTTATCAGAGGGGACACTGCGAATGGCCCAGGGTCAGTCGGAGTGCGAGGGATATGCTCTATGAGTAACCTTACACCCCGGCGTCTGTAGACCCCAGACGGCGTGCGGTTTTAGTCGGTTCAAGCCCGAAATAACCGCCCCCGCTGGCCGGCGGGGGGGTATCCGATGGGATTTCCGCACAAAAAAAAAAAAGAGGTACGTAGGTCAACCTGTATCAGCTTTTCCACGCAGTATCGCCTCATAAATCTGTTTCGTTTTCTTTCATCCATTCTCTCTACGTGTCTCAACCATCTAAACATCCCTTTCTATATCTTGGCCTATTACTATATAATATATTTCATAATTAGCGTGTTTGATCCGTGGGTATTTTACAACCTACGTGACGAAGCGATAGATCGTTCGATCGCTACTTAAACGGTAGTTTTGATTCCCGCTTAGTGTAATTTTTTGTATGCTTGCATAATATGTTTATTTGCATTGGTGTGGGTGGATCGATGTATTAAGTATTTATAAAATGATTTATTAATAAAATATATATTATATACTATAATAGAGATAAATGATAATGTAATCTTTCAAATTTTCGACAGTCAATGAATAAGCACGACAAGAAAATAAGACACATCTATCACTCAGATATTTGATGAGATTGAAGAGGAGATTGATTGATATCTCGTGGCCGTTTGTAGCTACTATTCGAGATTCCGACAACGTTTTATAAGTTATCACCAAATAAAAAAAACCAAAAAAAAAAAAAAACTTTTTCCCCTAGGGGAAGAATTGCTATTTTTTCTTCGCTCTGGTACGCCACAATGACGGTCTTTTTGAGCAAGAGGAGTGAAAAAAATATTGTTCGCTATTTTTGACCACCAAAATGTCGGCAAAATAGTAATTAATTAATTAAATTATCTCGTGCCCATGGGACCCATAGTGATGAAGAACTAGACATATTTTGTCCTCTATGGTGGTAAACAAAAATATAGGCCATTTTGATAGTACACGGTTATTATAGACTAGCTCTGCCCCACGGTTTCACCCGCCATATTCGGTGCTTATCGCTCATCGCGTCACCTTCCACTCGCGTCTTTCTTATCTTTTTTATATATTGCTCGGTTCCTATAGGCCAAGGCGTGGTAAGCTTTATATCATCTATAACTTTCCCCGAGAACTGGGCTATCAAATGCAAAATCAATTATTCAAATCGCCCATGTAGTTACAGAGATCAGCGTGAACAAATAACCTCTTCAACTTTAGTACTAGTAAAGATTGTAGACGATTGCCAGAACATAGTAGGTACAAACAGATATTTAGTTAAACAATCAAGTTTGGGAATGTAGCATTCCAATAAATACATATATAAGGCGTCACAAAATTAGGTCTCTGAATTTGGTGAGATGACTTGGTATCGACAAAATATGTATTTGAAACAAAAAAAAATATCGGTTAAAATAAAAAAAATAATTAAAAAAAATAAACACCGCCAGCGACCAGCAGCGTGACGCGTGACGCTGGTCGCGATTTAGGTATTTCCCACACATCCGCTTGGAGAATACTGCGAGGAGAAGGACTGCACGCCTACCACGTGCGGGTCACGTCATATTTTTTATTTTTCCCGATATTTTTTTTTGTTTCAAATACATATTTTTGTCGATACCAAGTCATCTCACCAAATTCAGAGACCTAATTTTGTGATACCTTATATAGTGAGCCAGCTTCATACAACGATTGAAAATGCACGCAACAATTTTTTTTTATGATTGGTAAACTCGCGATTGACCAGTATCTCGGCTGTTGGTAAGTGATGCTGTAGTGGTAGTTGATGATGCTACACGTTTAACTTGTTAAGATGTTCGATCTTAACAAATTTAACAGTTTGGTTCATGATAGCGGTGTGTAACGCGTTCTGGTATATTTATAAAAAAAAAAAACTCATCTTTCTGTTGGACATATCTTAGCTGCGGCATGGAGTTGGGAAAGTGCTTGATAGACAACAAAAGAGGCTAACATTTATTTTAATTATTTATTTATTTTAATTTAGTTTTTTTTTATACCCATCTCTACCCACCTCGCCAATGGCATACAAGTGTGAGTAACTAAATAAAATAATTCATTGAACACAATTGAACATCTCAATAGTACCGAAAATCACCATTAAAATTCACCTCTATGCTAAAACTATTTGCCAGATTCTCGTTTCATTATCACTTTGAACCGAAAATTCGAAGTATGCTGATACTCCTAGCGATTGGAATTGGACCTTTGCCAAAAGCCCCGTAGACAATATATCTACCTATGCGAATGTTCTCGTAGGAAAGTTATACATGGATTTGCGCAAGAGTTTTACGAAATGGTCACCTGTATTCCTGGTCGATTTATGAGTTTCGACTTAACTGAAATAGTTTTTGAATGTGTGAATACTACATAAATGTATTTGAAAATCTTTTATAGGACTTCATTGTTGTAATGATAATCTCCTGTGTGGATTCAGTTTATAAAGGCGCGTCTTCTGAGCGTGTTTTAACATAACACTTCACGCCTGTATCCTCGAAGGGGTAGGCAGATGTGTATTACACATCCACAATTCGCATATTATGTTTAGTTCCCAATGTAATAGGGGGCGAGCCTATTGCCATCTACCGGGAACATTACTAAAGGAGCGATAATTAACATTTTTAATACACACATAACTATGAAAAGTCAGTGGTGTGTGCCCGGGGCGACTGGGAATCGAACTCGAGACCTGGTCTCGGTAGTCCGTTACGTACGCCACTAGGCTTTCGCCGTTGTTACTGTTTTACTCTACACAAAGAGGTCTACACAAATTATATTTATCTATATACATATTCGGTCTGCAGTTCGATAAAAAGGAATATTTCGAAAACTTTTGCTGTCAAAAATCCCAAATTACTTTGACGTTTACTGTCAAAAAACCAAATTATGTTTTAAATATTTCAAGCGTATTTTAAGTAAAGATAGAAGCAAAATCTTGATAATTAACTCTAGATGAGCAGTTACGAGTTTATAGGTCTCTTTGGATAAAAATATGTGTAATTATATCTTTATCCCACTCCATAATGAACCCCTTCGACCAACACTATACTATTGTATTTTATTTTGGACTCGTGAATTTAATCTCGGAGCCGACGCTCTCAGTTGTTGTCAAATCAAATGACACTCTACCCCTTCACGCGCGCGGGGGGAAATGTGTAGATATTTTCTATCGGCCGCGGAAGACAAAATCCTTGATTCTTCACTCAAAATGTGTAGCGAAGACCATAGAGTAAAGAGTAAAACCGTGTTTTATGTGAGGTAAAGGTAGTCACCATTCCAGATGCACCTATAGTTATAGTATTATTTTTTAATATTCTACTCGTAATGTGGGCAAAACACCTTCTCTAAATTGGTCATCAGCTCTGCGACCATCAATTTTATTCGTTAAAGCTATGGCACGGATATACTACTGTTAAGGTGAAGTATGCGGCCTACTGCTATTTTAGGAGTACTATTCAGATTCCTGCAGGATTCCGGGCTCTAGGTTTCTATTAAAGAGAAATTCTTAGAATAAAACAAAACTATTCAAACTAATCGGAGGACAGGGCCTTAAATCAACCGTTGCATTAACCTGCTTCAAGCAAGCGATACCTTACCATAATAATGATTTTTTTTCTATTTTTGTGTGAAAATCTTAATGCGGATCACAGAATACATTTACTTACCAAGTTTCAACAGCATAGTTCTTATAGTTTCGGAAAAAAGTGCTGTGACATACGGATGGACAGACCTAAAAAGACCTAAAAAGAACCGACTTAAGTCGGTTCTTTTTAGGTTAAGTATACTAAAACCTCCAGAATGTAACAAATACTTTTCTATAAAATGCATCAAAATCGGTTCAACAAACACATTCATACAAACCGTCAAACCGTGAACTCCCTTTTAAAGTTGGTTAAAAATCCGCGCGATTTTTTAAAACATGTACTGCCCCCGTCTCTTAAACGCTTCAACCATAGGAAAGAAGAGATACGTTTTTAAGATCATGAGACCCTGGGCATTTGCCTAGAGTTAGTTCCACTTACATTCAAAGCTTGTCTTTTAGAGCCCGAGGTCTAATCTTCAACATCTTCTTTCCATAATTTGGTTTGGTCGCCTTTTATGGGAGTGACGGGAGCTGTATTATCCTCCCACCCTGAATGGAAAGCTTACATCAGAGCCGAAAGAGGTCTGTAAGTCTGCAGTTTTACCGGAATACACACAGACCCAAAGCCAGACCAGAATTCTATAGCAACAATACAATAAAACTTGTCACGAATAAAGTGTTTTCTGTATCCACTCCATATCTCTTATGTTTGACTATAAAGTCAAATTAACAAACTCACCTGGAGTTTGGCTTGGGCCACACAGACCCAAAGCCAGACCAGAATTCTATAGCAACAATACAATTAAAACTTCTCACGAATAAAGTGTTTTCTGTATCCACTCCAAATCACTTATGTTAGACTATAAAGTCAAACTAACAAACTCACCTGGAGTTTGGCTTGGACCCTACAGACCCAAAGCCAGACCAGAATTCTATAGCAGCAACACAATTAAAACTTGTCACGAATAAAGTGTTTTCTGTATCCACTCCACATCACTTATGTTTGACTATAAAGTCAAATTAACAAACTCACCTGGAGTTTGGCTTGGACCCTACAGACCCAAAGCCAGACCAGAATTCTATAGCAACAACACAATTAAAACTTGTCACGAATAAAGTGTTTTCTGTATCCACTCCAAATCACTTATGTTAGACTATAAAGTCAAGATAACAAACTCACCTGGAGTTTGGCTTGGACCCTACAGACCCAAAGCCAGACCAGAACTCTATAGCAGCAACACAATTAAAACTTATCACGAATAAAGTGTTTTCTGTATCCACTCCACATAGCTTATGTTAGACTATAAAATTTAAGCAAGCCTACAATATTTTCCAGGTAACCTATTTCGTATAATTTTGCACGTTAAACAAGCTTATTCGCCGCATCAATGCACTCGCTGTGATAACATCTCTGTAATTTTATAGCGGCTTATAATTAGGTGCTTGTGTTTCAGAAGTAACTATCTTCAAATGTATAAGGGTAAGTTTACTTCATTATAAAACCTACTGAAACCAGCCTATGAAATTAGACTCTACCTCTTCACAAATTTAAAAGTCAAAGTAGTTAAAACCATGAGTATCAAAACTTTAAATTCGGTAAACAACTCTCTGAAGATATCTAGCTGTAAGCATGCGCCTACCACATGGATTCCAACATAAGAACTAGATTTTGATAAAACCCTTTCAATTTTGTAACGTTCTGTGGTATAAAAAATCGTATCGAGAAACTCCGTCTTTTTGAAGTTGGTTAAAATGTCGTGTGTTCGTAATCTATCTCCTTAGTAAGAAACAAAAAAGTTTTGTTTCTATCTCATAAATCAGTCATACGCTGTATTCCCTATCAAAAAAAGGTCCACGTATTTTTTAAATAACTTGACCTTAGGAAGGTTAACTCATGACAATGTCGATAGACTAAATAAATGTGTCTCTATCTTCAATACACCCTGTATATCGCATACAAAGGTTGCCGTCTAAAAGTGTCTCAAATAGGTGACTAAGGCGACTTCATCGTATTGTGTTCTGACGTGAATACAGCGCTGTCCTGTAGAGCGGCCATGATTTGTGTATCTTGGAGATATTATTGATTTATCTAATCAACTAACAAACAATTCTCGTATTTAATGTATACGTCACTATATAGGAAACCGCTTTAAACTTATTAATATATATTTGAAAAGGTTTTACTTCATAAGTTTATCTGTAAAAGTGTTTTCCCGAAATTCCTGATTAATATGTACAATCAAGACTCAGTTCCAGCAGCGTTAGTTAAAAAACATGGCCAAAAACAGCAAAAGGATTACTCCCTAAAGGCTTCTTTTTTTGTGAAAATATAGGTTAACACCTCTCCCTAACCGTTCTGGGATAGCAGGCGTGACTATATGTATGTACTAAAAAAAAGCAATACAAAGTTTCAAAGCTTCAAGAGACAAAGTTCCCTTGATATATCTAACTTGTACGTGCTACGAATATTGTTGATAAATACAAAATAATGATAAAACGCCAAACTTCTATCTATATATACTATTATAAAATTGTAAAGTTGTGTCTGTACATTGGAGATATTGCAAAAAATATGGTTAAATAAATTATGGCTTAATTATGTCTTTAATAAATGGTTTAAAACACAAAAAAAATTTTTTTGAAATTCATGACTGTCTGTTTTTTTGACGCGGTGCTTGCCGCTTGTTTTTTTTTTAGAACGTTTTTTACGTAGAACCAAAAAACCTCCGCACGGGCGGAGCCGCGGGCATCAGGTAGCTGATGATGAAATATAAAAAAATCCGTTCCCGCAGGGGGAACGCACGGGTAGATTTCGTGAAGCAATTAATATTATTTTATTAACATGTTTAATTTTTTTTTCTCGAAAACGGTAACTTTTAGCGAAAAACTTTTCAGACATTTATTTTAGACTTAAAAATGGCCTATCGATTAAAAATGTTTCCGATGGCAAGAATGTTCACCGGTTAGAAGTTATGTTTTTTTTCCCGAAAAATTTTGGTTTTTCCCCACTCCACTTTTAGTTAAAGTTTTAATCTTATAGGTTTATAATTAAAAGTTGTTGGTATTCATGTATACTATGGGATAAAATTAGAACGGTTCGAATATGTTTCATGGAACGTGAAATTTTGAGGAAAAACTGATTTCACAAAAAGTGAGGCCCTACCGTCCCCTTAAGCCGGATTCCACCCGTTCACGAACTTAAACTAAGTTTACACCCAAGCAATTTTTGACCGCAGTTTGAAAGCGGTCGGGGCAAAAATGCGACCGTGAGAGTGCCGCAAATTTTGGGAAGTGGAACCATACATATATATATATATATATATATATATATATATATATTTAACTTTTTGACCAGTGGTCATTTCGGACTCAGGGGGTCATAACTAGACCTCCTTTAAAGAATTTTTTTATTAAAATTCGACAGTAGTCAAGAAACCAATAGGTAGATCGATTTCATCGAAATCTACCTTTTTTTTTTTTTTTTTTTTTTTTATCGTGCGGAAATCCCTTCGGATACCCCCCGCCGGCCAGCGGGGGCGGTTATGTCGGGCTTGCACCGACTAAAACCGCACGCCGTCTCGGGTCTTCAGACGCCGAGGTGTAAGGTTACCCATAGAGCATATCTCTCGCACCCCGGCTGACCCTGGGCCATCTCACCACTAACAGCATCGCTCATCCTGTCTCCTCTGAAAGCAGAGGAGTACGGAGAGCGATGTGTTCCCGCCACGTTGGGTATTGGCCGACGATCAATGCCAACCCTATGAAGGGGTGAAGGGGAAGCCATTGACCGCCGCCCAGGGTCATCGAAATCTACCTAAAAGATTAACGCTACACATTATTTCTTCAGAAGAATACAACCAAACTAACAAAATCTTGCGGTTGTTGTTTCGAAGAGGGTCTCCAAAATTTCTTATGAAGGCAATGGCCTGTCATTACGCTACTTCTAGAACAGCCCTGGATTCCTTCAATTTACGTAAAACATTTTTGGCTTCCTCAATTTAATGGTTTATAATTATATTTTAAGGTTTATATTTTCTACTAGCTGATGCTCGCGGCTCAGTCAGAAATTTAATCGTTTTTAGGGTTCCGTTGCCAAATGGCAAAAAACGGAACCCTTATAGATTCGTCATGTCTGTCTGTCTGTCCGTCACAGCCACTTTTCTCCGAAACTATAAGAACTATGCTGTTGAAACTTGGTAAGTAGATGTATTCTGTGAACCGCATTAAGATTTTCACAAAAATAGAAAAAAAAACAATAAATTTTGGGGGTTCCCCATACTTAGAACTGAAACTCAAAAAAAATTTTTTCGTCAAACCTATACGTGTGGGGTATCAATGGATAGGTCTTCAAAAATGATATTGAGGTTTCTAATATCATTTTTTGCTAAACTGAATAGTTTGCGCGAGAGATACAGAGTGGTAAAATGTGCCCCCCCCCCTGTAACTTCTAAATTAAGAGAGTGATAAAACTAAAAAAAATATATGATGTACATTACCATGTAAACTTCCACCGATAATTGGTTTGATCTAGATATAGTGAGTTTTTTTTTAATACGTCTTAAATCGTAAACTGCACTTTACCTTTAATTTAAACAACTCAAATATAAAAAATTTACTTGCTGCTACGGAACCCTTCATGGGCGAGTCCGACTCGCACTTGGCCGGTTTTCTGATTACATCTCCGGTTCTACTTAACCAATTATTTGTATTAAAACATACTGCAGATTCGAAATCTGACTAAGACTATTCAAATAGAAAAAACCACATCCAAATCCGTTTAGTAGTTTTTGCGTCCATCGCGAACAAAAAGACAAGAATTGCAAAAAAAAAAAATGTTTTCTGAATCGTGCATTTAACGTAACTCAAGTTTTTTTTAATATCTCCAACACTCAACTAATTTACAATTTTATGATAGTATCGATATTATATTATCGCTTTTATTTTATGTTATTTTATATTCACATAAAAGTTGGCAAAAAAATAATACTTAAACTGTTTTTTGTGAGGTAGTCTGAGAGTTGCACCAGTGAATGAAAGGTTGACAAACGAGCATCTGTCATGGTATGGACTTTGAAAAGAAATGAGAGTTTAGTTGGAGGTGCAAAGTATGAATGTAGAGTCTTGCCTTGGGCCTAACTACAGTAACTGAAGTACAGAGCCAATAGGCTTAACGACCTCCGTCCTCCATGAGCGCAGACCTTTTTTTTTTTTTATACCACTCACGTGGCAGACAAGCTCACGGCCCACCTGATGGGAAGCGGTTACCGCGGGCTATGGACGTGTGCAACACCAGGGGCGTCACACTCGCGCTGCCGACCCTGGGGGTCTGCACTCATCGAGGGCAGGTGAGGCCGCCTGTTACCCCAGGAGAAGTAGGCCGGGCGACAAGCGCTCGCCTCCCTATCCGGCGCAAGATGGGGACACCGTGGTTCCCAAACCCGAGGGGGCCATCTCGAAACCGGAAAAGGCCCTGGGTCAGTCGGGGTGCCACCTTACACCCCGGCGTCTAAAGACCCGAGACAGCGTAGTCGGTTCAAGCCCGAAATAACCTCCCCGCTGGCCAGCGGGGTGGGGGGAAGGGGTATCCGAGGGGATTTCCACCGAAAAAAAAAGAAAGTATAGCACCAATACAGAGAGAAGGCGGTCTAAACAACTGTACACGGTATTCTTAATGGCGTCAGTGCCTAGCCTGATAGTAAGCTAGCCTGAGGGCAAATGTCAGTAGCTCAGTAGTTAAAGATTCGGCCCTACGATCGAGAGGTCTCAGGTTCTATCCATTTCACTACCGACATGAATCCAATCTTAACACAAGCAATTTATTGAAATAAAAAAAAATCCGACAATAACAAGACCTAAGCTGGACCTTAGCTGGAGGAGTTAACGGGAATTCTAGTAATTTCGTTACTTTTAAATAAAAATACTTTGTCGATCTAGCACTGTAATCGTACTTCATACCACAATACAGCCCAGTTAAAAATGCAACAACAAACAAAATTATTACAAAACAATACAAACGTATTGATTAAAATTGACTTTATTATATTCCTATATTTCGCGTCATATTACAATATGTTGGCGGACAATTTCTAGCTTTGATTATAATTTATTCAATATGTACACAAAGAATACAAATGTATTTTCAACTGAAATTAATTTAAATGTAATCTCTTTGTGGGCTTACGTTGCATTGAACTTCACATTTATTTCGCATGAATGAATATAAATAAAATAATTGACCAGTGATCAAAATAGTACTTAAAATTATTTATTCATCATCTTGTTTCTTTTCACTTAGTTGTCAGACAAGCTCAGGTCTCACCCAATGGGAAGCAGTTACCATGGGCTATGGACGTGTGCAAGGCCAGTGGCATCCCACTCGCGCTGCCGAGCCAGTAAAAACCTTTTAATGCCCTTCTTGAAGAACCCCATATTGCAGACGCTTGGGAAAACCACAGCAGGGAGATCATTCCACAGTTTGAGCGTGCGTGGAATAAAGTTTCTTTCATACTTGGCTGCATCCGAGGCTTATTTCATCTCTTTTTGATTTGAACAATATGGCTTTTATGGTAGCTACTGTTGTCTGACCCACCAAACCCTAAGGACAGCCCGCATCAGAGTCTCCTCCGTCTCTCAGCAGGTGTACCGCCAAGCAGGTGAGGTTGGCCTTGCCTCAGCCTATTCATCACTGTTATATATTTGGGCGTAAGCCTAGCCAGCTAGCTGATATGCCCGCCGGGCAGAATAGGTCATGGTTTTTCTCTTGGAGTTGATAGATCAGACAAGCCAAATAGAAAAATAGAAAGCTAACACCGGGCTCCGAAAAAACAATGATATGTTATGTATTTTCTAATAATATCCAGGTGGCCCCGTAATAACGAAACAGATTTATGAGGCGAGGGCTACTGGGCAACCCGGTAAAGGTCGACCTGGGCATACGTATGCCAATCAGATCGAGGACGTTTTAAAGAAAGGTGTAGAAGTCCTATTTTATCTGGGAAGATAAATAAAAGGTGATGTTCTGCACTGGTTGATTTATTTCACTTTTCACAGTAGTACTTGATTTCACGACATGTGGTCCTTAAACTAATAACACTTGACCTTGTTCTCTAATGTATAACGTTAACGCAAGGCAGGGTACACGACCGATATAGATCGGGAACGTGATCTGTCTAACTGGTAGCGGCGCGCTCGCTGTACAATATGATTATTGGCTGACGCAAACATAGCTGCTACAAAAGGTGAAGTCAGAAGTACCCGTAACCGGCGTGCATGTATGAAAACAATTATGACAGTGGAAGAAGCGAAAGGCGTTTACCATGATCGTAGCAAGTGGAGAGATGTTATCTCTACCTATCGCAGTAGGAAAGAGGCGTGACTATATGTATGTATGACCCCGTAGTAATTATTGGTTTAGCTATATTCGAAATATTTTTATCTATTATTTTTTCTCTTTTTTTTTAAGAAGGGTGATAAGACCCTCCTTAAAAACTACAGACCCATCACACTCCTGAGCCACGTCTATAAGCTATTTTCACGAGTGGTCACGAATCGTCTCGCCAGGAGACTCGACGAGTTCCAGCCACCGGAACAGGCTGGGTTCCGCGGAGGATATGGCACCATAGACCACATTCACACAGTGAGGCAGATTATACAGAAGTCCGAAGAGTATAATCAGCCCCTGTGTCTCGCTTTTGTGGACTATGAAAAGGCATTTGACTCCGTTGAAACTTGGGCTGTTCTGGAATCCTTACAGCGATGTCAAGTAGACTATCGTTATGTCGAGGTGCTGAGATGCCTTTACGAAGCCGCCACTATGAGTGTCCAAGTACAGGGTCAGCAGTCTAAACCCATCCAATTGCGCAGAGGAGTGAGACAGGGGGATGTCATATCCCCGAAACTATTCACGAGCGCATTGGAAGATATGTTTAAGACGCTGGACTGGAAAGGTAAGGGCATAAATATAAACGGCGACTACATCTCACACCTGCGATTCGCTGATGACATAGTCTTAATGGCGGAGTCGCTAGAGGAGCTAACCCAGATGCTGGACGGCCTAGCTTCAGCCTCGCGACGCATCGGTCTTGGCATGAATTTGGATAAAACCAAAGTCTTGATCAATGGCCAAATTGATCCAGGACCGGTCGTCGTGGATGGCCACCTTCTTGAAATTGTTTCTGAGTACACTTACCTCGGGCAGATTGTGCAGTTGGGTAAAAACAATTTTGAGAAGGAGGCCAAGAGGAGGATCCAGCTAGGCTGGGCAGCGTTTGGGAAACTACGTCGGGTTTTCTCGTCATCCATACCGCAGTGTTTGAAAACGAAAGTTTTCAATCAGTGCGTCCTACCCGTAATGACCTACGGAGCTGAGACGTGGACACTCACGGTAGGGCTGGTCCACCAGTTCAAAGTCGCTCAGCGAGCTATGGAAAGAGCTATGCTCGGAGTTTCTCTGAAGGATAGGATTCGTAACGAATACATCCGACAGAGAACCAAGGTTATCGACATAGCTCAAAGAATAAGCAAGCTGAAGTGGCAGTGGGCCGGCCATATCTCGCGAAGAACCGACAACCGCTGGGGTAAACGTGTTCTTGAGTGGAGACCGCGACTCGTCAAACGTAGTGTAGGACGCCCTCCGGCCAGGTGGGATGACGATCTGCGAAAGACTGCGGGCAGATGCTGGATGCGGCAAGCTGAAGACAGGGCGCTATGGCGCTCATTAGGGGAGATCTATGTCCAGCAGTGGACTAGAATAGGTTGATGATGATGATGATGATGAAATATTTTTATTAATTTGTATTTAATTTAAGCACTTACATAACATTGTTAACGAAACGTGCGTGTTTAATACACCTCTCCTTATCTCCTCAGGGATATATAAGCGTGAGTATACGGCTTAAACTATACAATACAAACAACAGTAATCTCAAGGGTACATTAGCATAGCATAGATGAGCTTTGAACAATAACCTCATTACAGTACGGAGTTCTACCATTATTAGAGCTCTAGGTAATCCCTCCAACTAGGCATGTATTACAAGTAATACAAATGAAGCTGGGATCTGAATATGTAGCCCCTGTGTTGCTATGCAGCGGTTTTATACTGCTTAAAATCTAGTTTTAATCACAGTCGTAACGTGAGACGATGGGTTTCAATAAAACTTAACATACGTAAATGTGTTAGGAAATACGAACGCGCGTGGCCACGTCTTGTATTTAATTAAGTACGATACAACTCGTGTTTAAGAGATCAGATACTTGAGTCGTTATATGAGAAAGTGGCGTAGCTTTCAATTGTAGTGTTTACATTTACCTACTTATATTTGTTATTAAAAAATATTTTAATATGTCTGTGTGTAATATGTTTAATACGTATGTATTTTAAATATGTCTTAAACATAGTGACAGCAGGATATTTTTATCCGCGGTCAGCCATCTAGTAACTGCCACAGCTCAACACTGTCTAAGAATATTTTACATTAATGGATGTAATTAAAAAAATATCAGTTTTGGAATTATTACGTATTGTTCAGTGCGTGAACCGAGCGAGCGCAGTAATAAAAAAAAACTAATTAACAGCTCTGCTACCAGTCTCCTTTAACCCGGAGACAAGGGTGAGGAGTGAGACCACGAGCAGGTAGTATTCAAGACGTAGCCCCACCACTCACTTTCACGCAATCACTACTTCGTTCCGAAGCGTGATCTAAAGCCGACAGTGGAAACGCAAATAAAACTAAAACTTAATATCTAACTAAAATAAAGTGTCTAATGATCCGGATGTACACCAATGTGCAGTCAACAAACGGTACAAAATCATTAATCAAACACAGGAAGTCGGTACGAATATAAAACGGTTCAAACAACAAAATACCGCAATTTTATAAAAACCGGTTAACCGACCCTACTAAAAACGCACGAGGCATTCGAGGAAACGCCCCGAACTTAGAACAAATCAAACAAAAGTAATATCAAAACTTCCCGGGAAGTTGAATTCCCGTTACCATGAACAGGTTAGTTCGGTCAGAATCGACCACCAAAAAATTACCCGGAAATCCCGAGAAATATTGAACTATAAAATTAGCTATTTTAAACGCTCGAATACAAACAAATCAAATCATACATTACTTTCAATTTGATAGCAAGTAAACACAAATAAATATCTATTCAGACCTCCCGGCGGGTCCAATCAAACACATGAATAAACAACAAATCAAATTTAGACAGATTTTTAGCACATACTCATCAATAATCAAATTAAGCCGCAATTGACACCCGATCAAAATCGACCAGGAAATATTTTAATTACAATAACAATTCCAAGTTTTAAGGTGAAAATAGTCAAATTCAATTGCACCAAAAAGCAAAATAATACCGATAAATTAACACTCAAAATGGCGGACTCTAACCGTGTGTTAAGTTTCAAATTGCAAACCAAAATTAAACCAATCCGTTATTTATTATCAACAATACATAAAATATATTAAGAAATGGGTCACTGACCTTCAATCGACCGGGGCGAGCCGGAAAAGTGGCAAAGATTGGAAAGTGTGCCTATTTAGTGTATCTAACTATATGTGACGTGAATGTACGTGTGATTGTATATACAATACCACACTGGTTGTAGAAATTTGATCTGACCCGGCCGAAATTTAGAGGATTGTGGTCGCAGCGCTGGTGGGACCGGTGGGTGTCACGCGGTGCTGCGACGACAATCCTCTTCTGATGAGGCCGTCAAGCTGAGTGCCACCATTGTTAACATGGTACGTGTATGTAATGGTGACCCTCTTTCCTGAGACTTTACCTTCAGCTTATCATCAGGCGAGGTGAAGTCAAATTGACGTGTCCTAAATACAAAAAAAAACAATAAACTAATTATGCAATAAAATTAAAATGTGATGTTCACTTTCCTTAGTGTGTGTTGTCTTGTTGTCAATGTTCTTCCAACAGCGCGGGGCCAAACCCTCCAAAAGCGGGAACACTGGGTCCACCAACGAGCCAACGAGCTCGGACCCGCACAAAAGCACGTCTCGATGTACTCCGCACTCAACTGGCGATGTACCGGCGTCACAGTTCACGTACAATAATGCGCGGGTATGTAAAGAAAAAATATGATTGGTGTTGGTCCTATCAATACGCGGTACCAACATAAAAACAAAATAAAACTAAGATTAAAACTAAACACGTGTTACAATTTTTTTTTAAAATTTAAATTTCAAATCAAAAATAATAATGTGCCATCAACAATTTGGTACGTATTAAAACATTTTTCTAGAATTCATATTTGTTTGAATTATGTACATGTATAAATGTAGGTTATCGACATAGCTCAAAGAATTAGCAAGCTGAAGTGGCAGTGGGCCGGCCATATCTCGCGAAGAACCGACAACCGCTAGGTTAAACGTGTTCTTCAGTGGAGACCGCGACTCGGCAAACGTAGTGTAGGACGCCCTCCGGCCAGGTGGGATGACGATCTGCGAAAGACTGCGGGTAGATGCTGGATGCGGCAAGCTGAAGACAGGGCGCTATGGCGCTCATTAGGGGAGACCTATGTCTAGCAGTGAACTAGTATAGGTTGATGATGATGATGATGATAAATGTTAAATATCCCTAGACAGTGTTGATATGTGTTTATCGGCTCGCGGCCGGCCGTCAGCCGCTGTGAGCTCCACGGCTCTTAACGTCCGCGCTTACATTTTATTATATACCTACTACTATTACTGTTTCTAGTGTTCTCTTTTTTTCTTTTTTTTTATACCACTAAGGTGGCAGACAAGCACACGGCCCACCTGATGGGAAGCGGTTACCGCGGCCTATGGACGTGTGCAACACCAGTGGCGACACAGTCGCGCTGCCGACCCTGTAAAGGAAAGGGGATGGGAAAGGAGTTTGGGAGGGGATGGGAAAGGAGTTTGGGAGGGGATGTTATGTCGGGCTTGAACCGACTAAAACCGCACGCCGTCTTGGGTCTACAGACGCCGGGGTGTAAGGTTGCCCATAGAGCATATCCCTCGCATCCCGACTGACCCTGGGCCATCTCCGGTTTCGAGATGGCCCCCTCGGGTTTGGGAACCACGGTGTCCCCGTCAGGCCTGCGCTCATGGAGGACGGAGGTCGTTAAGCGACCTCCGGCGCCTGAGTCGCCTGCGACGCGCGGCGAGCAAGTAGCGGGCTCGGCGGTCCGGGAGAGTTCTAAGTCTCTCCCGGGCGCGCTCCGCCATCTCCTTCGCGAGCATTACATGCTCGCAGAAGGAGGTGGCGGTGGCCCACGCGCTTGCGCTCCGCACCATTGCTGCAATCATGCTGCCGAGCGAGAGGACTCCCACCCCGATGACTGCCACGAGGTCACGCCTTGGCGCCTCCAACGCCGGGCAGTCCGCCAGCGTGTGCAGCCCTGAGTCCTCGCTCGCGTCGCAGTGATGACATTCAGGCGTTGGCTCCTTCCTGATCCGATGCAGGTGGTCCCCGAAGCACCCCTTCCCGGAGATCACCGGCGTCAGTCGGTACGAGAGGCTTCCGTGTTGCCTCTCTAGCCAATCCTCCATGATGGGCCTTACCGCCGCTGGGATCTGTACTTCATGTCACCACATCGATTGGTACGCCACGCCAAGGCACACAATGTAGCTGCGTGGGCCCAGTGGTGTGAGATGTCTGGTGTTATCTATGACCCAAAAAATCCGGTTAGGTTGAAAGGGCAAGTTTATAAAACCATCATTAGGCCTGGACTTTTGCACAGGTGTGAAGCGTTGCCATTGCTGGAGCAACAGAAGCAGGCGCTGCGTGTCACGGAGATAAATACTCTGCAGTGAATGTGCGGAGTCACGCGCAAAGATTGCATGAGGAACTCCCGTATCCTTGGATGCCTCCATGTCCGAGATATCGCAGATAAAATGCATGAGTGCTGCCTTTACCGGTACGGCCACGTTTTACGACAACCATTATTTTACCTGGGTAAAAAATGTCCGACCATGCCACTTGGGGGAGACCCAAGAAAGGCTGAGATGATGATGATTGTATTCTGAACAGTTCTCTTTGATTTTTCTTTATTTATTTGTTTTTCGTGCGGAAATCCCTTCGGATACCCTTCCCCCCCGCCGGCCAGCGGGTGTGGTTATATCGGGCTTGAACCGACTAAAACCGCACGCTGTCTCGGATCTTAAGACGCCGGGCTGTAAGATTGCCCATAGAGCATATCCCTCGCACCCCAACTGACCCTGGGCCATCTCCGGTTTTGAGATTGCCCCCTCGGGTTTGGGAACCACGGTGTCCCCGTCTTGCCCCGGTTTGACCCAAAAAGGGCTGAGATGATGATGATGATTGTATTCTGATCAGTTTTCTTTTGATAAGAAGGTTTGTACCAGCTTGCAAGTCAGGTTGGGTTTACCCTGAAGGTCTTGTTAGGGCCCCATACACCCATTCAAATAAAACAAACGAAATTACAGCTATAATTGAAGGTCTCACAGAAATCAGATGCGTTTTGTAAAATACAATTTGTGAATAGTAAAAATGTCTATTTAAATCATTTATATCTGATACTGTCCTGTTCATCCATTCGACACGGCCACCCTTCGCGTTATCTTCAATTTGTATGAAACATGGCCAGGTCAAAGCATTCAATGGTGGAAAAATGTACGTTTTTTGTCCGGGTCCTTAATGCCCCGCCTACACTCGTTAGGCTTTTTGCTAATATTCGATTTGAAGGAACTTTTGGCGACCAATTTATTTATCGCGCAGTCGATAATTTCATTGTGCTCCGGGGCTTTTTTGTTTTATGTTTTAGAAAAGCCTGGACAAGAGTTAAATATGATGCTGTTGAAAGTTTGAGAGTATTATCATTGCATACTGCACTGCATACTATCTACTGCATTGTTATTTCTTCCTAAATACTAATGTTATTAGTGCCTAAATTGTTACTTAGCTATGGAGGCTTGTTATTAGCAATATTGTTACATATTTGTTGTTACCATATAATTTATCATTAGTCTGTAAGCCTTCTTAAAAAGTAAATAAATAAAAAATAAAAATAAATATGATATTGTCGGAAGTTTACGCGAATGTTACACATTGAAATAAAACTAGCTTTTACAGATTCTATCTCGATTTATTTCTTGTGTAGTGTAGTCTCCCCGTGACAATGGCTGCTGAAAAGCAACCGAAACGTCGGGTTCAATATACATAATAATATAACTTCAAATAAATTGCGATAGAATCCGTTAAAAATAGTTTTATTTCAAAGTTTACGGGTAAATTACTTATTGAAATAAAGTTATTTTTGATAAATAAATAAAAACAAATATTCTCCGACATTCTACACAGCGTTATCTAGACCCAAAGTAAGCATAGCTGAACCACCTTGTTGATTTAGAATGTGGATAACACACTTAAATACATTTTTTTTGTAAATACATGCATATTATACATACGAACACCCTGACCAATGCAAATAGACATATTAATGCATACAAATATTTGCACTGAGCAGCAATGGCACCAGCGCCTGCTTTTTTTTTTACTTGCGGAAATCCCTGCAACCTCTGTCGTAGCAGTCGAATGCACTACCGCTACGCCACTAAGGCCGTTAATGGAAAAATAATACATGTTGCGCCGACCCCAAATAAATTTGATATAAGGGTAGCAGGTTGATGAGACGGTCTAGTAGTTACATAAAACATAACATAAACTCACGCCTATATCCCCGAAGGGGTAGGCAGAGGTGCTAGCACCCACATTTCGCCAGTTTATGTTTTAGGTCCCAATGTAATAGGTGGCGAGCCTATTGCCATTAACCGGGCACTTATAAACCTGCGATAAATACACACATAACTTCCAAAAGTCATTGGTGTGTGCCATGGTAATACCATATCATATAATTTGGTCATATCTTCGATTCTACTTAACCAATTGTAATCAAACATATGGAAGATTTTAATTCTGACCAAGGGTTTTCTGTTAGAAAATATCGCATCAAAATTCGTTCAGTAGTTTTTGCGTCCATCGTGAACAAACAGACAAACAAAAAAGAATTCTAAAATAAGTATTTTTGTGTTCAGAATCTTTCATTTAAGCCTAGTATATTTTTTAAACATCCCCAATGTACAGACATAACTAATTTACAATTTTATAATAGTACAATTTTTCAATAGTATAGATGGATAGAAATACCCAGACCAATGCAAATACACATATTCATGCATACTAATATTACACTAAGCGGGAATCGACACGCGACCTCTGATTTACGGGACGCTCTACCGCTAGGCCACGGAGGTCGTGGAAGTTTGATAAATCCCACCGCAATTTACTTGAGTGTTTAGGGACTCGACAAGATATTTGAAACCCAAGACTGGTAGCCTGTTTCCTCTCGGGTTTGAGAGGACAGACGGTAGTCAATCCCATAAAAGTCGTACAAGTCAAATTAAAAAGAGGAGAAGGCGTAAGCGGACCCAGGGCTCCCAGGCGAAGGCATTGGATGCAAGTCTGAACAATGCTAAGATGATGATGAAAATGACTTACGGCCAGTCTCAATAATCTACCTACAGTTAAAGGTAGAAGCTATCCCAGATAAACATGTCAACATTAATCTATCTGTAACTGCGGTTTCAATATTATCAAAGTCATTTTCTGCTTATCCTTGTTTATTGAAACAGAAAAAATCCCCGATAGATACTAATGGTAGCTATTAGATGGATTATTGAAACCGGCCGTTAAATCACCTTTGCCTATCCCTGAAGGATTTACAAGCATGAGTATAAAAAAAAACAGTGACACTCCGGGAGTGCCGACAAAAGGAAAAACACGGAAAAAATATTTACAGAGTCATCTATGTTTTTCATTATGAATCAATTCGAAACTTCATTAAGGTCAGAAAAAATGTTTGAGAGGACAGACGGTAGTCACTCCCATAAAAGTCGTACAAGTCAAATGAAAAAGAGGAGAAGGCGTAAGCGGACCCAGGGCTCCCAGGGCTCCCAGGCGAAGTCCTCGCATGCAACCGGGAACAATGCTAAGATGATGATGATAATGACTTAAAACACCTTTGCCTATCCCTCAAGGATTTACAAGCATGAGTATAAAAAAAACAGTGCCAATGGGAATGCCGACAGAAGGAAAAACATGAAAAAATATTTACAGAGTCATCTATGTTGTGCATTATGAATCAATTCGAAACTTCATTAAGGTCAGAAAAAAAAGGTAATCAGCTACAACAGAGATAGCGTTCTTATAAAAAATATGAAAAACATCACAGTGACGATGACTCATCATCATCATCATATCAGCCGTAGGAAGTCCACTACTGAACATAGGCCTCCCCCATCGATGACTCGGGTTCCATGATATTTGTTCAACCAAAAAGTTCTCAACGCGAATGGATTTTTGCACTTAAAAAATATATCTCATGTGATTTTATGTGACAGTTTCGTGTTTACGCAGTAGGGTTTACACTGAGAGCTTTACAAGGAGGACGCTTATCTGAATGACATTACCAGTAATCTGTGAATAAAACATTCTATAGGTGTTTTATCACCCTGATATTGGTTGCCTATAAAATTTATGCGATTTTCGCATATACCGATCGTGAGGTGTACGAAGATAACTTTCTCTTATACTTTGAAATGATATCTTAAGAGGCTGTTGATCGTTATTTTATGTTCTTTATGAAGTTTCTTTGTTTGACGACCGTGTGGCGTGGCGGTAAAGCGTTCGATTGCTACGTCATAAGTCGCCAGATTTCAACTCAGTGCAAATATTTGGCGATTGTGCAGGCCAGGGTAACACCCTGATGTTTTCAGTTGCCAATTACTCCCTAGTCGGCATCGTTGTATGAGAACGTGCATTGTCATGCATTAACTTAAAATCGGAGCCAAGGGTTTGTGCAAATGGATGAACATAAGGCCTAAGAACATCCTCAACGTAATTTTGAGCGTTCATGTTTCCATTTACAAAAACGAGCCAATACCATAACTGTTGATCCGTTATATGGATGAACTTACTGAACGACCTCAGTCTTTCAGTATTGCCGGGACGACGGAACACTCTTACCCTTCTTGTATCAGGCCTAAACCCGAATCGAGACTCATCAGAAAATAAAATGTTGTTCCATTGTTCCTGGGTCCACGTTATGTGTTCCCTACACCATTCATTTCCGTGACGTATAGGCGGGCACCTGATTGGACGTCGCGCTCGTAGACCGTACTCGATTTCTCACGGTTTGGGGGCTAACAACAACACCACTTGAGTTTTGTAGCCTTGAACTTGTCTCTCTGGCGGTTAACATTGGTTGACGTCTTGCGGTTAGTTGTATGTATCGGTCTTGCCGAGTAGTTGTACTCCTTCTACGGCCCGGGTGCTGCTCAGCGGGATTTCCTGTCGTAGTGTAACGCTGCCACAGACGGCAGATAATGCTCCTATTCACATCAAAATGGCGAGATACCTTTTTTCTTTTTTTTTTACTGCACGTCAAGTTCCGGCCTCGGCGGGCCGGGAGAGTTCTAAATCTCTCCCGGGCTCCGCCATCTCCTTCGTGATTGGTTTCTTCCCGCTTGTATCATTCCCACAGCTCTTTGCATTTCATCAGCGGTCAAATGACGTCGCTCCATAACGTAAAGAATATTATCAAAATCCAATTTTATCAAAAACTCTATTGAAACTTGGTTAACACTATAAAATTCAAACGATACCAAATTTCTTAATTATTAAAAGAAAACACCTTTAAATTGGAACTAATGTATCAGCTTCAATCGAGTTTTTTTTTTCTAACCAAACCAGCCAGTAGGTAATCTGGAACCAAAAAAGTTACATACCTGCCCACCTATGGTAAAAAAGTAGAATAATTGTACAATATAATTTGCAGAATTATGTTGAATTATCTTGCTTAGAATTTTTTGATGTGTTAGATTTATGTATAATGTTTATTCACATTAAATAACCGGCACTTTGTGACTTGACGTAGAATATTGTTAGAAATACAGCTGCAGTGGAGGTCTCAATTTAACAGTTTCACGCTTATTATAAAACATCTCCCAAAATACTAGCTTTACATGTGCCAAGTTACTGCTCACATTTAGCTCTAAAATCTTTCCCAAAACAATAAAGGAAACATGAAATATAATAGAATTAGTTCTCTAAAGGTTACAAAAATACTTTTATATCAATTTGGAAATGAAACTATTTTTAATGGTATCTATCACGGATTTTACTACTAAAACGGAACCACCATGGCTGCTGAAATGTAACTGAAACGTCGGGATTAGTGTGAATAATAACACCAATAAATCGGGACAGAATTATTTTTATGTGACATTCGTATAGACATCCGAAAATGTAATTTATTGTCTTAATTTAATGTTAATATAATACTAAAATTAAAATAAGAAATTACAGCTAAAATATCTAAATATTAAAATTAAAATTATAAACGGGATATTTACGATGCTTATTATCTTTTTCGAGAATCCGATATTTCGGCACTGTTGCAAGTGCCATGATCACGGATGTACTAAAGTTCTGCAAGCTAGTTGTTACTACTCAAACATGGTAAATATCCCGTTTATAATTTTAATTTTAATGTAAATGACCATGTCAATCTAAAATCATATCTAAATATTGTTTGTAAAGCAATATTGTTAGTATTTACCAATTTTTGCAGGCAACTGTACGTGTGCCACTATAATATTATCAAAATACATTTTCATTTTATTCAAATACCTCGGAGCCCACTTACTTACTTTAAAGTACGTTTGCTATTTTCACGGTACGTCATTTTCTATCAAATACCATCGATGTCCCTATTCTGTGAGCCAGCAGTTTGTCCCTACTCTAGAATTTATCCATAATTGAATAAACACGAGAATAGAGAAATCGTGACCACACTAAAGCTTGTGTAACTCGGTCAAAACTCGGTGGTTAAATAATTGACCGACCGAGCGAAGCGTTTCAATTTCAGAAGTGGCTGAATTTAGTTGCATCTGTTAGTTTGTCTATATGTTTGTACTGGTGTAGTTTTGTAATAAATTAAGTGTGTGAGGATTGTTCTCACTAGTTCCAGTGTCAATTTGTCCCATGGAACTAGTGAGAATTTTTATTCTCATTTGTTCCCTAAATTTTTAAAATGGAAGAAACATTCAGTACTTAGTTACGAACTTAATGTATTACTATTGTAATGATATACCGGTTTTCAGGCACACGTTTAGGTACGCCTAAAAGTGTTAACAATTTTCGATTGGGGTAGAAATGAGGAAAGAATGATATTGACCGATTTTCATGACATTTGGCTGAATCAATCAGTACTTGATGAAAAAAAAATTTTTTCGTCAAGTGCTGAATCCAAAAGTGGAAAAATGAATAAATAAAATTAAATAGAGTTCTATTTCTGTCATATTTATTTAATTTAATATAATATCTATATATAAAACAAAGTCGTATCAGTGATGAACGCCATGAACTCGAGAACTCAATTTTCATGATCTTTGATTTTTAGATTTGTCTCTGCCTACTATGCCTTTTTGTATTTTTATTTGCTGTTATCCCCACGATTACCCCACCACCAGCCACAGTACAGTTGTGTCAGACTCGAACCGACCACAAACCGCACGCCGTCTCGGGTCTCGAAATGTATGAAACCTACTTCAAAAAATACTATACGTCCTAATCTTTCCGAGACTGAGAGACCGTAATCTTAGCAATCCATGGATTTTCCGTGCGGGTGCCGGGTCCATCGCGTTGCTGAGTTGGGAACTCGGGACAGTGCCTGGGACTTGCGACCCAAGTGTAGGTTTAGAAGGGGCCCCTTTTGTTGATGTACATCAACACTCACCTTCACTACCCAAGTTCCCCTCCCTGCCTAACCAAATTTGATACGAACCTACTAGTGCCGCTTTAGACATTCGTCCTAGTAATGAGCTTATTGTAGCTCTCGATAGGCCTAGATCTTTAAGTAGGTTATAGAGAGATTTTGCTGGTATACCTCTCGCTCCCACTTCCACTGCATACAAATTAACCACGTAACCGTTTTTGATTAATTCGTTTGTGAGATCATAGTATTTATTTTTCTTTATTGTGTGGTCCTTCGGTATATTTGTTTCCCACGGTACAGTAAGTTCCACAAGAACCACATGTTTTAATCTCTTAGAATATAGGAATATGTCAGGTCTAGATGACGAAACCCCAACATCCTCCGGAATTTTGTAGTGCTTTTCATACGTGTCGATTAGGAGAGTCCAATCTGGGGCAGTATCTAAGATTGAATAAGGTTTGTTCCTGGGTGTTATGGATGAACCTTCAGACACAAAGTTGATATGACGTCTGTTAGTAGTCAATCCTTTTTGGGCTCTAGCTACTGCCAGACTCATTGCTTCACGTATGATGATCAGCACCTTATCGTGGCGGCGTGAGTAATGGCCTCTATCGAGAAGCACCCTACATCCTACTAATATGTGTCTAGCCGTCCCTATTGCCTCACCACAAGTATAACATTGTTTTTCTGTGGCCTTCCCCCACCTTACCAGATTACTCTGGTCTGGGAGGGTCATCTGAAAGGCGTTAAGATAAAATTTTAACAGGGCCGGCGACCAGTCATAGATCAAGGTGCGCCACTTTAAGGCTTAAGACTTTAAAAACAATCAATTCTTGTACGTAATATATGTATATACTAGAATTGGTGGATTAAACGTATAAGGTAAGGTATTATTAGAAAGCTGTCTAAACTACCATATTTTGGTAATTTTTACACAAAATATTCCCGTACGAAGCCGAAACGCGCCATCTAGTTAATAACACAATTTTGTTCTGGTTTATGCCTGAATAGCCCCGAAGCTAAACATTAGTCTTAACTAGAAAAAGGGGCCATCTTTTCAAAGTCGTTTCTCCATACAAGAGGACATGTTAGCCTATTCACGGCTCACATTAAAAATAGTGAATACACGCGATTCAATCTCATAAAACGCCTCCAGCGCATTTTTGTCTGTATACGATGTTCCTTATTAGACCACTCTCTACTATATTACAAGAACGCTATATTTTATATAAAAACATTCTTTTTCTATTCACAGATTTCATCTTAGAAGAAAATTGGATAAGGTAAATAGAAAAATAAGATTACTTTATTACTTTTCGTGATTAAAAAATAAATAAAAAAAACCGCGGTAGCCTAGTGGTATGGGTAAAGGACTGCTGAGACGAGGTCTCGGATTCGATCCTAGGTATTACCATGGCACACACCAATGACTTTTCGATGCTTTTCGAAGTTATGTGTGTATTTATCGCAGGTTTATAAGTGCCCGGTTAATGGCAATAGGCTCGCCACCTATTACATTGGGACCTAAACATAAACTGGCGAAATGTGGGTGCTAGCACCTCTGCCTACCGAGCACGTTACTAAGCGAGCGATAATCAACATTTTAATACACACATAACTACGAACAGTCAGAGGTATGTGCCCGTGTGTGAAATTAATTATTATTAAATTAAATTTTTGCCCAAAAAAAACTACTAAAAGAAAATATTAATTGAACTAAATTGATGTGCACACTAGGTGTTCAGGAGTTTCGAAGTTAATATGAATAAGACAGGAAGTCTGTTTTATACTGGGTGCAAACGACTTGTTATATCATAGAATATTATTCGCGCCATTGAAGGTAACACTCAAGAAGCATGATTGCGGCATTATATGCTATCATGCGCGTAATGTAGGCAGATATGAACGCTGTCTCGTCGAATAAATGTTATTGGACCGTTAGCGAAGAATCTACGCTCGGGCGGAGGGACTAAATACTTCAATAGCATCGATTCTTTTAGCATTTACTAATATTACTTAGAAGATTCGAGAACGAAAATTCTTATATTACTGTTACTGTACCTAATTTGACGGATTGCAAATAAAGGTAGGCAGTGATACTTGTATCCTTGCCATTGACAGATCTTTCAAAAATACATCGGGTTTCCTTTCTGCTTTAGATCGAACACTAACTTCTAATTCTTTTGTATATTAACATAATTGTAATTGGTGATATCAATATAGTCATTGCAGATAACACTATAGATGAAAAATGACCGCTTTATTTGAATATGGCTGCCAGGCATGGTCTTATAGCAACACATAATCTAATTGCCCATAATAAAACCTCGATCGATCATATCCTGCTTAAAACAAAATTAAAAGCTACAACTTTCGTGATTAACTCCCTATTCACGGATCATAATCCTGTCTTATTATCGTTTGTTTATAAAAGTAAACAAAATACTTGGCATTGACTCTAGAAATAGTCAAAAATGTAAGAAGATTGTGAATAGTTGGCTTCTTAGTCTTGAGCTTCTTCCCCAAGGAATATAACAAGATGCCTGTGCACGTTTATAAGTCCACGTACCCAGAAATTCAATACTTCACCTTCAGAAGCGCACACATATACCCTTACACACACATACACACACACACACACACACATACACACTATACGCACACACACACTCTACACGCACACACACACGTACACAATTAATAAAATGGTAAGTTCAAGTTTAAACTTTGATGACATTATTTTAATGTTTAAATTTGATTGGACTACCGATTCTTAACTTATATTTGGTTCTTTCATATCGTAATTATCTTAACTGTTGATATATGGGTAACGTATGTTCATTTTTATTTTAATGTTACATAATGACTTTCTTTACTGTATTTTTTAATAGTAGCTGGTACTTATAGCATAGGATTTCCTTTTTTAGGTAGCAGATGGTTTTAGTTACTATCTGTTTTTTTTGTACACTAATTTGTAATGCAAATCAATGCAACATTTTTTAATTTGTTTTTAAAGAATAAATAAATTAAGAAGATATAAAAATGATATTTAATAAACTTATTTTCAATTTTTTTTAGTTCGGTTTTCTATAAAAAGCGTGTTTTTTAGTTTTTTTAAACTATTATTTAGTTTTGTTTGTTTATAAATACATTTTTTTTTGAGTTTTTTAAACTATTATATGCTTTGTTGAATTAAAAATGTTCTTTGGTGTTCGAAAATTTGTTAATATTGGATAAATCGGCTAAAGATAATGGTTACTATACAAATGAAAATTAAATAAATTAACAAAAATCTTATTTTGCACATTGAAAAACAGAATAATTTTATCAAATTAGTGTATTGTCATCTAAAGTGGGTCAAAATAGCGCCCAAAGGAGTCGGTTACAAACAAACATACAGGTGAAGCTAATAAAAAGCGTTTAAAGAAGATCATCATGATCCGTTCAGTAGTTCTTGCGTCAAACAGTCGAGAATAAAAAAAAAAATCGTGTTCTGAATCGTTTATTTACCAAAACCTGAGCTTTTTTTAAATATCTCCAATGTACAGATACAAATAATTTACAATTTATAATAAAAACGTAGATAGATACATTTTGATATTCTATTTCTAGCGTTTGTGATCTTACATTTATTTCATTACAGAGTATATTATTAAGTTTCGAATAAAATGTGTACTTGATATTGAACATAAATAGTTACAATTCCTTAAGCTATTGGTATAGGAGTAATTAAAATAATTTTGCACTTTAGTTTATTTAAAACCAGCTTTTGCCCGCGGCTTCGTCCGCGTGGAATTTTGTTCCCGTTCTCGCTTCTCATGGGAACCTATTCCAGAGATAAAAAGTAGCCTGTGTGTTATTTCAGACTATTATCTATTCCTGTACCAAATTTCATCTATATATATAAATAGATATAGTATGTTATCCTTAAGATATAGACATACTATCGCGAACTTCTCTGTAGACCTATACAAGATTCACAATTCTACCATACATGATTTTGTTATATCTCAAAGGGTTTAGGCAACGTTTTCGTTAAAAGCCCCAAGACGTAAATTTTTCTGACAACATTGGTGAAAACGACATGAAAATCGGTGCAGTAGTTTTTGAGTTTATCGCGAACAGACACATAAAGTACATGATAATTAACCGAGTCGAGTGTCAAGAGTGTTACAGCGTTTCGAACACGTGGCGACACATCACCACTCCAACGTCACCACGCCAAAAGGCCGTCTGATCCATTGTATTAGATCAAAAACGAATCAGCATGGAATGAAGAAGCCGTTACTTGGTAACTGACGAGTCCTTGGCTCTTTAATACTGTGAGAGACCTTTCAACTATACCAGAACCTCTTACATCCATCTACCTATTGTTATTAAGTAAAGGCCGTATCCCCGCAGTAATGTTATCAATGGAAACTAAGTTACGAGTCACTTTACGACTGATAGCCCTGAAAATGTAAGATAGAATTATATAGAATCAACCTTCAGTGTCTTCTTAAAAGGAATTTATATAGAAAGGTTAGGGTAGTGCTACAGGTGTTATTGGGGTTTAATTGTTTTGTGTTTCATAATTAGTTTTGGGCTAGGTATTTTGTAATACGTTTAAATAACTGGATGACTTGTTTTACGACGACGAGTTTCATAGTTGAGAAATGTAGTTCATTTTCAAAATTGTTTGCTATCTATATAGGTATTTAAACTATCGTGACCATGATAGTTTAACATAAGTATTAGTGTTAACGGGATATTTACCATGTGTTTCTAAGAGTGTCCGATATTTCGGCACTGTTGCAAGCGCCATGATCACGGAGGAACTGAAGATAGCGGTTAACGGTGAACGAGTTTAAGAGTAAAGAGGGTAGATCGATATATTATATCGATCTACCCTCTTTCGTACTCGTCTCTGACGCGCAACGCCACTACCACTGGTCTCACTACACACTCGAACTCGATCACGATCGCGACACACGACGCTTACCGTATCTACTCGCGAATTTGTTTTGGCTTGTTCCCGGTTATTTTTGCACAGACGGACCACTGGATGCCAGACGTTCGGCAATTGAAACCCATCCTCACGATTGAAATTTCTGTTCTTTTTTTTTGATTTGCGGTTCATTGTTTTTGACTGCCCTTTTTTTTTTTTTTTTATCGTGCGGAAATCCCTTCGGATACCCCCCCGCGTGCCAGCGGGGGCGGTTATGTCGGGCTTGAACCGACTAAACCCGCACGCCGTCTCGGGTCTACAGACGCCGGGGTGTAAGGTTGCCCATAGAGCATATCCCTCGCACCCCGACTGACCCTGGGCCATCTCCGGTTTCGAGATGGCCCCCTCGGGTTTGGGAACCACGGTGTCCCCGTCTTGCCCCGGTTTGGGGGAGGGGCGCTAGTCGCCCCACCGTCCCGGCCTGCTTCTGCTGGGGTGACAGGTGGCCTCACCCGCCACCCCCAGGCCTGCGCTCATGGAGGACGGAGGTCGTTAAGCGAACTCCGGCACCTGAGTCGCCTGCGACGCGCGGCGAGCAAGTTGCGGGCTCGGCGGACCGGGAGAGTTCTAAGTCTCTCCCGGGCGCGCTCCGCACCATTGCCGCAATCATGCCTGGGTGGTCTGATCCGTCCATTGTACCCATTCTTTCGTAGAACGCCGCTTACGTGGTTCAACTCCTTGTCTAAATGTTCCTGGTTCAACCTGGTTCACCAACGAGTTCAATTGGCGCGGATGATGATGTGAGTCGGCATGTAGATAGCGGTCAGTGTGAGTGGGTTTCCTGTACACAGAGTGGCTACATGAACCGTCTTTTCGAACACTGATCTTCACATCAAGGAAAGCGAGGGTTCTTTCTTTTTCCATTTCATACGTACTCGTGTCGGACACTCTTAGAAACACATGGTAAATATCCCGTTAACTCTAATACTTATGTTTGCTATCTATGCTTATTATGGGTGTGTAATACATCTCTGATTACCCCTTCAGGGATACGGGCATGAAGTTGTGTTATGTTATGTTCTATACTTATAATATTATGAGTTTGTTTGGTTGAACACGGGAATTTCAGAAAAGTTCGAATTGAAAGAATATTTTTCTGTTAAATATCCTAACTATCGAGGAAGGCTACATATACAAAGATTTAGATCGGAAAAAGAGAATCATCAAAAAACAATGTTTAAAAATGACTGTAAAGTTATTCATTGTTTCCGTAGTTCGCAAGAATTACGGTAGATGGCTCCAACGTCGCCTTAAGACGTAGTAATGTATCGGAGAATTTCGAATATCTGGGACGTGTCTAGGTGGCTCAGTTGGTCGGAGCATTCCCCCTGTAAGGGACTGGTCGCGGGTTCAAGTCCCGTCCTAGATGTTCTCTTTTTCCGATCTAAATCTTTGGAAAAAAGTAAGCATACAAAATGCTTAAAAATTTAATTGAATTAATTAGGCGGAGTCATCAAAAAACAATGTTTAAAAATGACTGTAAAGTTATTCATTGTTTCCGTAGTTCGCAAGAATTACGGTAGATGGCTCCAACGTCGCCTTAAGACGTAGTAATGTATCGGAGAATTTCGAATATCTGGGACGTGTCTAGGTGGCTCAGTTGGTCGGAGCATTCCCCCTGTAAGGGACTGGTCGCGGGTTCAAGTCCCGTCCTAGATGTTCTCTTTTTCCGATCTAAATCTTGGGAAAAAAGTAAGCATACAAAATGCTTAAAAATTTAATTGAAGGCCACATATCATCATACTGCTGCGCAGGAGAGCGGAGCAGTAGTCATAAATGTCAACAAATCGGGCAAATTTAAACCTATTAATGTAGAATTAATAAATTATAGGCATGTTTGGGACAAATGGGTGCCATAGAGGCGAAGTATGCCACGGGTGAAGCCGCGGGGAATAGTTTCATTACAAAACTGCGTTGTAAGACAGCTGAATACTGTCAACTGAACTCAGTTGGCAAATCAAGTATTTAAATATTTTTTTCTTATAATGGTCACATCCATATGACTTCACCACGCCTGATGGTAAGCTAAAGGTAAAGTCTCAGGAATGGAGGTCTTCACAGACACTGATAATGTTACCAAGGGTGGCCCTAAGCTTGACGGCCTCATCAGACGCTTTTTCACGCCCCGCTTAAAAGACCCGGGACTGTGGGAAGAAGAAAACACGATTGCTTGTAAAGAATTCTAAGTCTTGATGGTGCGGGGATCGTGCGAAGCATGGCCCTGTACGGGGCCCCCGTATAGGCGGAGACTCTGGCGGCCCGCAACGTGGCTGTTCTAAACAGCCCGTTAAAAGCAATGGCTGTCAGAGTCATCAGGGGGTATCGCACGATCTCCGTCGAGGCGGCATGTCTCCTAGCTGGGACCCCTCCATGGGACCTGGAAGCTAGAGCCCTTGCGCTGTTGTACCAATGGCGCAAGGAGGCGCTGGAGCGGGCCATAGGCCGGTGCCCCGAGCAATCAGGGCTCAGCGGTCCTAGCTCCGACGGGAACTCATGGAAACATGGAGGGTGCGACTTGAGCACCCAAGGTGGGGGGCATCCACCATTGCGGCGGTGAGGTCAATCATGAAGGAGTGGTTGGAGAGGCACCACGGTGACCTCTGCTACCGGATGTGCCAGATATTTACCGGACACGGGTGCTTCGGTAAGTATCTATGGCGCATTCACCGGGAGACAACGCCGCAGTGTAAGCACTGCGAGGATTCCGGCGAAGACACGGCGCTCCACACGTTGGTGGAGTGCCATGCGTGGGCGAGTCAACGCCGGGATCTCGTTGCGGTCCTGGACGTGGACGTTCTCTCGTTGGTGAGGGTGACCATGGTGAGGGCCGTGGTCTCCGACGGGAGCAAGTGGCACGCCGCCACCTCTTTCTGCGAGCAGGTAATGCTCGCGAAAGAGACGGCGAAGAGGGAGCGGGAGAGAACCCTGCCCCCGAGTTCGGCAGTCTGCGGCGAGGACGCCGCAGACTCGTCTACGCCCGGGACTACCAACCTCCATTATCGGGGCCTGAGGACGGCAGCTGGCCGACTCGCCGTCCTTACAGAAGCAGGCCGTGGCGGAGGCGTGTCATGTGTGTCCTACACACGCCTGCCTACTCACCGACGCGGGATAAAACCCGACCCCACCAGGCGAGGCCGCACTGGCGGCCAAGGTCCACCGGTAACCCTGGGGTTATCCTTTCGAGAGCTTACCCGGGGTGCCCGGCAATGGACACTTGGGCAGGATACCGTGCGGTTTTAGTCGATGCACGACATAACCGCCCCCGCTAGCCGGCGGGGGGGTATCCGAAGGGATTTCCGCACGTAAAAAAAAAAAAAGGCTTGATGGTGCGGCAAAGAAAACAGGCGCTGAATCACTTGGTTCTTGATGGAATTGTTTGTAATATATGAGGGTGATACCTCAGCCTTGAACGTGTTGTCCTGTATAGCAAAGGAAAAGGTGGGAATATTTGGAAGAGTTCATCACAACACTCCCTATGGTAGAGACGGTAAAATACCTCTACGCAATTGCAAGGCCTCAAGGGTTTTGGCGACCTCTGGACTCCGTCAAAGGCGGAACGCACGTCGCTGTAACCTATCGAGAGTATCTAGTAAGTACTGTGCAGAGCCATCCCGGAGATGAGAGATCCCGACATATATAAAAATACACCCTTCATGATCTACTGGCCCAGGGTCAGTCGGGGTGCGAGGGATATGCTCTATGGGCAACCTTACACCCTGGCGTCTTCAGACCCGAGTCGGCGTGCGGTTTTAGTCGGTTCAAGCCTGACATAACCACACCCGCTGGCCGGAGGGGGGGGGGGGTATTTGACGGCCTTTGTGGCGTAGCGGTAGTGCATTCGACTGCTACGACAGGGGGCGAGGGTTCGATTCCCGCTCAGTGCAAATATTTGTATGTATGCATATGTCTATTTGCATTGGTCTGGGTGTTTCTATGTATAATATGTATGTATTTACAAAAAAAGTATATAAGTATGTTTATCCGAGTTCTAGAACCCATAACACAAGCTAGTTAAACTATGCTTACTTTGGGTCTAGAAAGCGCTGTGTAGAATGTCGTAAAATATTTATTATTTATTTATCCGAGGGGATTTCCGCACGAAAAAAAAAAGGGTACACTTGCTCATTGATAGATGGGGCTTTATAGATAGATGGGAGGGCAGACGGTAGTCGCTTTCGTAAAAGCCGAATAAGCCCGGATGAAAAGCTCAGATGCAGCCGAGAACAGCATCAAGATGAGGATAATGATATATTCATATTCGAACCCGCAATAGCATCAGAGGAATCTATTAATATCATGCAATATTATGATGATCAAATACGGAATACTACATTTTCTTAATTCAAATTTGTAACCGTAATTACTAGTATTCCCGTTAACCCCTCTAGCTAAGCTACCCGGGACTTCTCGATAGTAAGAGCGGCTCCTTAACCAATGAGCGACGTGGCCCGATACACACTTAATTGGTCGGTTTTTAGGGTTCCGTTGCCAAATAGCAAAAATCGGAACCCTTATAGATTCGTCATGTTTGTCTGTCTCTCCGTCCGTATGTCACAGCCACTTTTTTCCGAAACTATAAGAACTATGCTGTTGAAACTTGGTAAGTAGATGTATTCTGTGAACCGCATTAAGATTTCCACAGAAAAATAGAAAAAAAAACAATAAATTTTGATACTTCGAACTGAAACTCAAATGTTTTTTTCATTATACCCATACTTGTGGGGTTATCTCTGGATAGGTCTTCAAAAATGAAATTGAGGTTTCTAATATAATTTTTCTCTAAACTGAATAGTTTGCGCGCGGGAAACTTCCAAAGTGATAAAATGTGCCCCCCCCCCGTAACTTCTAAAATAAAAGAATGATAAAACAAAAAAAAAATATATGATGTACATTATCATGTAAACTTCCACCGAAAATTGGTTTGAATGAGATCTAGTAAGTAGTTTTTTTTAATACGTCATAAATCGTAAACCGCAATTTACCTTTCATTCAATCAACTCAAATATAAAATTAAACAAACAAAGCATTATTATGTTACTTGCTGCTACGGAACCCTTCAAGGGCGAGTCCGACTCGCACTTGGCCGCTTTTTTTAACAGTCTCTAGGGCGTAAATTATAATGTAATATAGTTTTAATGTCAAACCTACCTATCGATTTAGTAAGATAATTTAGGTAGATTTAGTAAGTAGGAAAAAGAGAACATCTAGGACGGGACTTGAACCCACGACTAGTCCCTTACAGGGGGAATGCTCTGACCAACTGAGCCACCTAGAAACGTCTCAAATAATCGAAATTCTCCGATATATTTATACGTCTCAAGGCGACGCTCAAGTCCCGTCCTAGATGTTCTCTTTTTCTGATCTAATCTATAGGAAATATAAGCAAACTAATTGTTTTAATTGAATCAAACCTACCAAGTTAAACCTAAAACCCATCTCTAAAATAAGTAGCTACAGTAGACTGCTATTCTTACGTGACGCCACTGTTAAACGGAGTGTCGCGGAGTTGAATGATTTTCAACCAATCAATGTCGCAAAAAGTACCGCTGGGATTTTGTTACAGAATTCTCAAGTAGGACTTAAGAGTTAAATGGCAGCTGCGAGACTAAGGATTAGATTATGAGAGATAGTGATCAGAGTTACCTGTTAATTTTATTTGTATATTAGTGGTAGCACGCGTGGAATTTTACGAAATTTGCAATCCATGGGAACCTATTTCAGGGGTGCGCCAAAGTTCACCTAAATTTTCAACTCCGAAAATTGGAACTCCGAAAATGTTCTTCCTAACATTTTTCATCCTAACAATCACAATTCCTAACTACTCTGTCTCTAATGTCTTAATTCCGAATCATTCAACTTCATAATGTCGGTAGCAATAAACATCTATTATACTATTATTTCTTTTCCTATATTTTGTCAACATAACTATCTTTTACTATTATTGAAAGTCATACCTTTTTTGTTTAGATTTATTTTTATTAATAATAATCAGTATTATATACATTAATTTTGCATAACTTTTCCAGTTTCAGTTATTTAGTTATTTTCACATAACATGTATAACATATAAGTATAACAGTACCATGGTACAAGTAGCACTTTACCCACCTCATACCACGGTACTATTTATAGTCGTTGGTTTAGGTTAGGTTAGAACTGTGACCACAACGCACGAGCCGAGCGAGCGAAGCGAGCGTGCCGCGGCAGCGGCCGGCGAAGTGCCAATTACTCGGTAAATATTTCTTTCCGAGTATTAATGACAATATTATGGTAATTATGTTTAGGGATAAAAACGTTAGGATAAAAACAGTAGGAGCTTTAATATTGTATGTTAACGATTTTATTGATAACAATTTTCGGAAACATGAGTGTTATGAACATCGATGGTAGCACTACAAATAGTATGAATAAAAACTTTAGGATGAAAAATTTTAGGAGGAGTGATCATTCGGATTACAAATCGTTAGGAAGAACAATTTCGGATAAAGAACTTTAGGTGAGTCAATATGGACCCCTATTTCAGGGATAACAAGTTGCCTGTGTGTTATTCCGGACTAATGTTAGTCTGGAATAACTCTAGACTATAATTTTCCTTGTACTAAGCCGGGTCCGTACAGCCGTTTGAGAGTGATTAAGTAACAAACATCCAACAAACACAAACTTTCACGTTCTATAATTTTAAAGTGAGTTTGTTAAAACAAAGTCACTTTTGCATTTTTAATATAAGTTACTCCAAAAATCCTATTAATTCTAATTATTTAATCATATAAAAACGGCTTCATGGATTTGATTTAGCACGGAGATTATTTTTTAAGAAAATATAAAATTTCTAAGAAGCACACACTTATAATTACCGGCATTATTATCTACCAACAAACTGTAGGACAGTTTGTTTGCAGATATAGTTAGAACAAGCATATATATCTCTGTCACCTTTAAAATAATCAGAAGGCGGGTTATTATTTTCGCGTATAAATTTACAGATGACAGCTAAAATGAGGTGGAAATAACCAATGTTTTTGTTCCGCACAGACGGTCTATAGCACTTGATGGGAGCCCTATACCAACCTGCCCCGACTTTCGGTATCTCGGTTCGCTACTTTAAAGCGATGGAGAACTAGATCGAGCCGTAAAGCACCGAATTACCATTGGTACAGCAACAATGTGTGACTCGCAACACCCCCTTAGACTTATCGGGAAAATCAACAAGACCATGATCCGGCCTGCTGTCCTGCATGGATCAGAGAGCTGACCCGTAAAAGTGACAGATGAAAGACGGCTGTAAGCAGCCGAGATGCTGAGATGAATGTGTGGTGTGACAAAAATGGATAAGATTAGAAAAAAAGTACATCAGAAAAAGTTGCGAGGAAATCGCTTGACCTGGTTCGGACATGTAATGCGTAGGGATGAAAATAATATCGTAAGGAAGGCATTAAGTATGGAAGTGGATGGTTACAAGAAGAGAGGAAAACCTAAGAGGAAATGGATGGACTGTGTGAAAGTGGATATGGTTGGAAGGGAGTGAACGTTTAGATTACTGCAAGCAAAGATGAATAATAAACAATAATAAATAAATATCCTACGACACTCTACACAGCACTTTCTAGACCCAAAGTAAACATTGTTTAAGTAGCTTGTGTTATGGGTTTCAGAATGCGGATAAACATACTAATATACTTTTTTTTTGTAAATACATACATATTATACATAAAAACACCCAGACCAATGCAAATAGACATATTAATGCATACAAATATTTGCACTGAGCAGGAATCGAACCCGCGCCCCCTGTCGTAGCAGTCAAATGCACTACCGCTACGAATAAAAAAAGATAGCGGTGCTATAATGAGTTTTATGATACAGTTGGCGGTACTATAATAAGGTTTATTTTTAATTTTATGTATATGCGTTTATAAAGTGCGTATGTATAGAATCGTCTTTGAATTCGTAATTTGAATTTTTCCATTTGAGTGTAGATAAAAGTCTTTATTATATAAGTAGACAGCAGGCTGTTGCTAGGAGCAATGACGACTACGCTTTAACCATTTGTTTACCTAAAATCTAATCAATTTAGAAAACTCTTGAGTCATTGATCCATAACGCCTCCTTAGATGTTCGTTTTGAACTAATAAGTTTAGTAACTTTGATAATTACTTGCTTCAGCACACAGCAGATACCTAAGCCAACATAAGGGACGCACTACGTCATGTGTTAAGCTAATTATTATGAATAATTATAAACACACAATATTTTTGCATACAGGGCCGTACCAACACTTTTAGGGCTTAAGCCAATTTCATCTGCTAGTCGGTGAACAATTTTTTTTTTCGTGTGGAAATCCCTTCAGATACCCCCACGCCGGGCAGCGGGGGCGGTTATGTCGGGTTTGAACCGACTAAAACCGCATACCATCTCGGGTCTTAAGACCCGAGGTGTAAGCCGGGGTGTAAAGTTGCCCTAAGAGCATATCCCTCACACCCCGACTGACCCTGGGCCGTCTCCGGTTTCGAGATGACCCCCTCGGCCGCTCGGGTTTGGGAACCACGGTGTCCCCGTCTTGCTCCGGTTTGGGAGGCGCTAGTCGCCCCACCGTCCCGGCCTGCTTCTGCTGGGGTGACAGGCGGCCTCACCTGTCACCCCCAGGCCTGCGCTCATGGACGACGGAGTTCGTTAAGTGACCTCCGGCGCCTGAGTCGCCTGCGACACGCGGCGAGCATGTTACGGGCTCGGCGGGCCGGGAGAATTCTAAATCTTTTCCGGGCGCGCTCCGCCATCTCCTTCGCGAGCATTACATGCCATTACATCTGTAGTCGGTGCACCTAGTAAACAACAGACGAGACTCCGGCGCAAGCTCTCCTTTCGGTTTCTATTTGCATTGGTCTGGGTGTTTATGTGTAATATGTGTGTATTTTCAAAAAAAGTATATAAGTATGTTTATCCGCATTCTGGAACCCATAACACAAGCTGGTTAAACTATGCTTACTTTGGGTCTAGAAATCACTGTGTAGAATGTCGTAGAATATTTATTTATTATTATTTATTATTCATCTTTGCTTGCAGTAATCTCAATCTCTCTTCGGATTTCCGCACGAAAAAAAAAACAAAAAAAAGGTAAGTACTTATAGTAACACCAGACTTAAGCAAATAAACATATTCATACATTCAAATACCGATCGCTTTACTGCCACGTCACGCAGCTCATCAAAAATCTGCACCACAACCTTGAAATTTTGATAATCTTCTTATATATAAAAATGAATTGCTGTTCGTTAGTCTCGCTAAAACTCGAGAACGACTGGACCGATTTGGCTAATTTTGGTCTTGAATTATTTGTGGAGGTCCAGAGAAGGTTTAAAAGGTTTGTCATCGATTGAGGCAGTACGAAGTCTGCCGGGTCAGCTAGTAGGCAATAATTTATCGAGCGCTGAAGATTTCAACAAATTGAACATAAAAAAAATTGCAAGTAAAAGCTAGTTATAAAATAAGCTCTGCTCTTTGCTCTTTCATAACGAGCACACACAGGGTGGTGTAAAATATGGAAATGCTCGAGCATTGCTCGTTGGCTCATTTCAATTTGCAACGTTCGTCTTGAGTAATTTGACCGGCATACTTACCGCGATAAAATTATACTGAACAGCGTGGCTGGAAGTGGCTCGCTTTAGAAGCGAGCGTAGTTGATTTTTTATACGAATATGGGGTTTGAATGAAGTTTTAAAGCAATTAGTATGCTAAAACAACAGTTCACTAGGGAAATGAGTCGATCAACCATCAAAAATTTGAATGAAAATTATAATAATAACAATTTGTTTAATCATCAGATAATAAAAATCCATAATTTGTTAGGAGTATTACTCACAAAATAATGTTTACCTAAGTATAATGTTAATTGTGTTAGTAATTTGATTTAATAGTACATTTAGTCCCAAAGTGATACTTGATTTAAGATGATACAATATTAAATTGAACAAGTGAACATTTCGAATATCTGGGACGTGTCTGATCGTGACTGGTCGCTGGTTCAAGTTCCGTCCTAGGTGTTCTCTTTTCTCTATCTAAATCTTTAAGTAAAAAGTTTATAAAACTAAGCAGACTACGGTAAGGGTAAAATATAGACGTGAAAGAGTTTTTTTTAATGTAAAATATTTAGTCGCAGCTCTATATCACTAGATGACGCTAGTAGTAGTAAATAACGGTAATTATGTCAATATGTCAAGGAGTAAATAATATCATAATGTCACAAACGAATAAAATTAAAATTTTGCCAGACATTACACACACTTGTCATCTAAATATTCTTGCACACTATAGTATGCCTTTTGTACCAAAATATTTTTAAGCTTATTTTTAAATTCGTACACAGTTCAGTCGGCAGTTTATTGAAGATCCTTGACGTCATACATATAATACTTTTATTAATTAAAGCAGACTTTTTTTGAATTATTTTTGTTTTATGTTGATGCCGAGTGCCACAGAGGGGTTCAAACATCCGCTTATTACCTTTGACAAATGAAGCCACCTCCATGATATATAGGCTTGGGAAGGTTAATAGCTTTAAATTAATGAAGTGTGGTTTGCAGCTATCAGTTTTCGAGATTTTACATACGGATCTGATACATCGCTTACATCCATTATCCTAACATCCATTATGTTGATGTTATTAATATAAAATGTAGCCTTTGGCACAGAACACGATACTGAATCGATTGATACCTCATTCATTACAATCAGTTCAGTATCTCAGGAGCTACAGCGGAACATACGTAAATACCTTACTTAGACTGGCAAACACATAACCATACTACTGACGCGCGGACGCGCGCGCCGGTGTTTCGTAAAAATTATGCATTCAGACTAATATTATATTACGCGAAAGCAACTCTGTCTGCCTGTCTGTTACCTTTTCATTCCAAGACTGCTGAACTGAATTTGTTATAAATCATAACCTGAGGAAGAACACACTAGGATATATATGTACTAAGTTTCTGTGGTAAAATGATACTACGCTGATGGCGCCGTGGATAATTACTACTATAATATAAATCATCTAGTCAACACTAACCACATATTAAGTAAATACATTATGGGCACCAAACCATCCAGTTAATACGCGTTATTTATTTAAACATGACCCTACTAGTTGGCAACTTATAATTACATATGGGAATCACCAAGCTACTTGGACTTTCATCATGATTTTGCGCTTGAAACTGTTAGAAGAAGCAGGAGTAAACAGGTAAACTTGTGACTATTTAATAGTCAAAAGTTTACCTGTTTACTCCTGCTTCTGTTTCTTACAGGTTAGGATTACCTACCTATAGATAGTTCGTAAAGTAAGTAAATCTGGATACACTACCAGTGTTCAAAAACCACAGTAGCCGCGTACCATCAGGTGTCCTGGATATATCTCTACTTAAAGGTTAAAGCATTTTTCAGTCCAATGTTATAGGGGGTGTGACCATTACCGTTACGTTATTGGGTTGTGATGTTGACAATTTATTTTCATTAGAACAAAATATATGCAGATAAATGCAGAAGAGTCGTCTTTCCTGGTGCGGCCACGTTATACGCTGACCACCTAACTACGCGGGTAACAAATGCCTGACCATGCCACCTCTGCCGGGCCTCGGTTGGAGGGGTAGACCTAAGAAACGCTGGCTTAAAGTCTTAGACGATGACATCCATGCCAATGGTTTCAATACCATGGATGCCCATGACAATGTGAAGTGGAGGAGTAAAAACCGGAAAACAGATCCCAGACTCCAAGGGCGAAGATGATGATGAGAGTCCAATAACACTTTGCCTAACCCGGTAATCAATTCTAGGACCTGATGCCCAGTAGATTGATTTCTCTAACAGTAAAGTACAGTACACAGTAGTTCTCTAACGCTAAGCCACGATAGCGTATTGAATGAATTTCTGATCTTATTACCCAATAGAACCACATATTATGTGGATTCTAGATAATTAAATTATTGATTTATCAAAATGAATAGTATGGTTAATTTGGTAAATTGTATGGTATCAGGCTATGGTAGCAGGCAGGCAGGTATCAGGCAGATAGCTTGATAAAAGCTATGGACGAATGTGGTATCCGAGGACCAATCAATAATTGGCTACGTTCGTACCTACAAAACCGATGTCTCAAAGTGTCAGTATGCGGAGCGATAAGTCAAGAGGGTGACATAAAATATGGTGTGCCTACCGGTTCTGTATTTGGTCCGGTTGGCTATATAGTACATGTGAATAGCATGCACAAGGTGATCAAAAACTGTGTATCACTCATGTACGCAGATGATACATGCCTAATTTATAGTGATAGGGACATAAGTAAAATACAGATTAAAATGCAAGAAGACTTTGACAGTATAGTTAAATGGGCACACGACAACGGCATCATTATTAATACCAACAAAACAAAATGTATGCTGATATACTCCCCATATACTCACACAAAAAACATTAATATTAACATAAAAGGTCACTCATACGAATGTTTACATCAGAGTCAAAGTAACTGCGACTGTAAACTTATAGAACAGGTAACTACCTATAAATACCTAGGTGTAGTGCTGGATAATAATTTCTCGTGGCACTTGCATATAGACAATGTATGTAATAAACTGAGGACAGTTCTAGGAAAGATGTGGACCCTTAAGCCTATTGTCAGTAAAGGAATATTGTACATGCTGTATTACTCACTAGCGGATTCCATTGTCAGTTATGCGTTGGGTAGTTATGGTTTTACATTTGATACACACCTTAACAAAATTAAACTGCTACAAATAAGAATATTAAAATTATTAGTAAACCAAAAAGTTAAAAATAAAGTAATGGATTATGAACAATTATTTAAGGTATGTAATATACTACCTATACAAATGAAGGCCAAACTGACCATCTTACTTGAACAGCATAACGTAATGATACATAAAAACAGACGAGTACATAACTACCCAACTAGACTAGCAAGGAAAAATAGACTAGCAGTGCCTAAGACAAATAACTACTTCGGTAAACGCGCCAGAAAATATCTAACGCCTACTTTAGTAAATGAGCTGCCTGAAGGATCGCTTGGTGATGTAAGGTCCAAGTATCACCTAAAGAAGGTATTGGTGAAACACTACCTGTCGCTCTGTCCGTAGCTTTTAAAGCGAGTTTACAGATGTGTGAATATTGTATATGCTATGCATGTGTTTTTTGTGTATGTGTGCCTAGGTAATACCTAATATATGTAAGTGATTGAATATATCGGACAGCGAATTATAACATAATTGTACCAGTTATGTTATAATTCGTTGTCCCAACTGAGTGGTGTTATTTTGTAGAAGCTGTGTTTTGTGTATTTAATAAGTACTAAGTAAGGCTTGAATAGAAATACAATGTTTTACAACATAATGGAATTAATCAAGAGGACTAGATGCCGACAAACTGTTCCGCAGTTTGGCAACTGATGTTTTTATTTTAAGTGTTGTAAATTAATTATTAAGTTAAATAAAAAAAAAAAAAAAAAAAAAAAAAAAAGGTATTCCTATGATTAATTATATTATTATTGGCTTATTCGAAGGTATTTTAATTATGTTATTTGATCAGTGATGAATTTCTGGCGATTGTTTAATTACTGTTAATCATTTGTTAATTTAATTAGCAATTAATACTTATGAAGTGGCAAGCTGTATTGTCCATTGTGCGTTTATATAATAACCTGTTGGTCACACAGTCTATGAATCTAAAATTTAATGAGCTCATGGCAACAATGGGATTAGACCATAATTGCTTCTAAGAGTTATGCTTTTTGTAGCTTAACTTTCACTTAATAGGTGTCGACTTAAACTATGGTATTGCATTCATTTTATAAAATGTAAAAGTTTGTGAAGATGTCTTGATTTTTGTTACTCAATTGCGCTCAAACATCTGAACGGATCTGTCTGAAACTTGGTACAAGTATAAATTATAGTCTGAAATAACTAATAGGCTTTTTATCCCTGATATAGGCTCCGATGGGTTACGGGAACGGGATCAAAATTGCCGGTGGGTATTCACGCAGGTAAGCCGCGGACAGCAGCTAGTTGTATAATATAGAATAGTATTATAAATATCTCTTTTTATCCCAGAGGGAGAGTGTATGCTTTTACTATCTTTAATTAATATTATCGATATAAACACCTATTATTTTCTTTCCCCACAGACTAGAAATAAGGTAAATAAATTGTAACAGAAGCATTTATTAATGGTATTTGTTTAAACATCTGTCGGATCGCAGAGTAAACAATGTAGGATTTATTCGATAGACGCCTAGGGAATAGGACAGAGCTATAGATAAGCCTACTTAGCTTTTTTATTGTTTTATCGTTCACTATTGTTTTGAATTCTCCTACGAATGTGGCCGTTACGGAAAAAATATTGCAAAGTAAGATGTGGTTATACAATTAGAAGTTAGTGTGGGTACTAAATAATGATGCTTTTTTATACTACTAAAGTCACAAACAAGCACATGGTTAACTGATAATCTACAGTGGCAGTGGTTCTTTGAAAAAAAAAATCTGATGTGCAGGTGACCTAGGCACTGTAACTAGCGAACCAAGCAACCCACTTTAAAGATGTTCCTAAAAGAGTCAGCTTGATCATTCAAAACTTGATTAGGTCTTTAATTGATAACGATAACATTAAGTTGTATGGCGTCGTTTGGCTGATATGATGATGATGAAGTTGTATCATTATAACATCTGTTTAAATTTTTGGTTAATGATGAAAAAATTAAATTGCAAAACATTTATAACAATACTTTTATTACCATCTGTTCTGAAATTTGTACCAAAAATTTTTGCCAATTTTTTTTGTCACATCCAGTAATTGTTATCTTCGCTTCGCGGGTCTCACTATAAAATTCTTTATGCATTTCTCTTTGAATCGCCTGAGATCCAGTTTCATTACTTTAACGAAATAATTCAATTACATCCCCGCTCACGATGGGACCTGTACCCTCGGCTCAGTTTTCGCTGATAATTTTTTATTACTTTACAATTTTAAGGTTGGGTTTTGGAGCAATTGGTACTCAAGATTGAGGAAGAAGATATGAATGGAAGTCTATTTCTATTATTTGATACGCAGTAGTGGAGCCGTATGGCCCACGGAAAATATTTATTTCTTGGTACTAATAAGTACCTTTTGAAACGAATTTCTTTTGATAGGAAAAATTTAGTACGGGAAATATGATGGGAAATAAGACAATCACCTTATGGTAGTATAAAAATACATTACAGAAAATAAACACATTTTTTGTAGGTATTATGATGTAGAATATCTTTATTTAAATTTTATATACCTATAATTAATAATAAAATTCAATAATTTCAATTTTATTTTATTGTTAATTTCAAATGATTTCATTCACACTATTAAATATCCATTTCTATCATAATACTAACATTACTTACCGCAATATGAGTTAAAGATGCTCGAAATAAGGATTAATTCTTATTTCCTTAATTAAACTTTAAATCCATATAAATTATATTTTTAAATACATTCTATAAAATAACCAAAAACAAATATATTTAAAAATATAAAAAAATAGTGGCCCACCGGCATCGGGTACAGGGACCAAGCTACCGGTGGTTAGGGCTCCAGAGAGAGGAATCTCCTCACAATACGTGCCGTGTCGAGGAGCACTGCCTTCTGCATCAAGCCCTTGATCCAACTGCCTAACGCGAGCCTCTGGAGATGTTGTTCGAGGTTATTATAATAATATTATTATTATTAAAATAAAAACAAACAGGTTAAGTCAAATAAAACCGTTTAAAAACGGTAGAGGTACAAGTGAAATGTAAGGTTCTTGTAAATTAAAAATATCACTGCGAAGTATGATGCAAAGTCTAGTAATTTTCATCTATCGAATTTAAAAGTGATTCTGTATGTTAATTTAGCATACAAACTAAAAGATATGCTTGTTATTTCAATACGTTTAGGAACGCCCAAGATTGTTTATGACAGCCTTAAAAAACAGACAATCACTCAGTAAAATTAACATTTATAATATTAATTAGAATTCCACTTAAAAGAATTCAAAGCGTAAGTTAATTGAATTTGATTTTGATACTTAGTTTTCATTTGTGATTCAAACGGTGCACAGAGTCAAATAAATACTTGGCTCAAACTAATGAAATTAACGTGGGAAAGCGTTTAAAAATGCAATTTATTTAGTTGAGTTCACTGTCTTGAGGGCGTTCGCCTTAAAGTTGCAAATAAATGAGCCAGAACAAAGTAATACCACTTAAAAAAGAAACCCCAAACTTAACTATATTGAATTCAATCGTACGAAGCGTAAAACCGTATCAGTCAGTAAACATGGGATGAGTTTTGGAAACGTTCTCCATCGGTTTAAATACGGTTTTATTACGTTTGCGGTTTACTACATTCGTTCTGGTTTCTTGAATATACAATGTTTGTATTCATAAAAGGCTCTCCATTTGGCAGTTAAATTTTGTTATTATTTGATTAATTCAATCACTTTTTGGTAATGCAAGACTGCATATACGATAATAATATAATAATTATGTTTAAGTCCCAATGTAATTGGGGGCGAGCCTATTGCCATCTACCGGGCACATTACTAAGCGAGCGTTAATTAACATTTTTAATACACAAATAACTACGAAAAGTCAGAGGTGTGTGCCCGGGGCGACTGGGAATCGAACACGGGACCTCGTCTCGGCAGTCCGTTACGTACGCCACTGAGCTATCAACGATTTCATATTGCTGATAAGATGGGCACTTAATGCCAGTGATGCGAGTATATTGCGTTCGATAGTTCGGTGTTTACGGCCCAATCAAGATCTTCATTGCCCAAGCTGTCCCCTCACCTTAAAGGCGGTACACCTACTGATGAACGAACCAGGCTCTGGTGCAGGCATATTTTCAGAGGGGGAGTATAAGCTGAATCAAAGGAGGAGAAGAAGAAATCGGACTCTTCGTGTCTCGAGCTGAAAGTCTAGGATGTAGCGTCTAGGATGTAAGTCTAAGATGATGATGATTATTTCGATCTCTGCATGAAAAATTTGTTAGGGATAAGGATTTTTCTATGACAAAAAGGCTTATCATCATTATTAAAGACTTTGAAGAAGTTTATCTGTATATGAAGTACTAAATTTTCACCATTGCTTTCCGTCGAGTCGGATTACGTTCCTTTGCCAATCGTCTTGATAGCTTCGGCCGACTGTTGCCCATCTCACCGGGGCTTTCCTTCTCCGTAATTTGGGGGGAGGCGTGATTTAGCTTACATATATAAATATTTTTCATCACTCATGCTCTGAAAGTAGGTCTGAAGTTGCCTGAGGAGCGGGATGAAAGTAATACTTGTCATCCCTAGGGAGAATCGCTTTCAACTGACAGCTGTCAAATTATTAAGAAAAAACAAATTCTATTTTCACATTTTTAATGTACCAACCATGTACCAACTTTCTATACAGCCACTCAATTACAGTGCGATGTAAAATTGAAATAAAATAAAGTTAAGTATTTATTGATTAAATAATATATATTATTTTAAATAACTTTACTTTAGTTTAGTTTCAACAATTTCCTTAAAATAACATAGATTTGGGTAAAATATTTCCCATTTTTTCAATGATGAAAATGAAAAGTAATGGCTGAATAGCTGGCCGGTCACAGAAAAAAAAACAAACAAAATAGGCGGAAAAGCGGCAATTCGATCTTCATTTGTTTTTCGATTTGAAGGTTTTACTTATTTTTTCTTTAGCTAATTCATGTTTTTATTTTTACTTTCCTTGTATTCGTAATGAAAAGCAGTGTTTACCTCGGGTTAAAGACTTATTTAGTCCCTCGAACTATTGGTCAAACCTCGTCTCGGGACTAAATAAGATACTTTCACCCCTTTTTTTTACGTGCGGAAATTCCTTCGAATACCCCCCCGCCGGCCCGCGGGGGTGTTACTTTCACCCATAGGGTAACAATGTTCTATTATTATTTAAGAATATACTATACGCACCTATCATTCAAAAGATCTTATGCCCAGAACACGTAGCCTTATAAAGTACCAATAAATATATCATGAATATCGTAAATGAACACGAGAACTGGACATTTGATCATAAAATTGAACGCGGAAATGACTATAAAACATTATGTGCCATGAAATAACGCTATCCAAGTTATATTTAGACGAATCACATTTTTATTCTTATATGGTTAATACCTTATTGGAAAACTAGAAACATATTAGGACTTATTGACATTAATGTAATAGAAAATAATAAGATGATCGTGTAATGATGAAGCGCTGGCAGCTTAGTGGTTAAGTAGTCAGCCTTACGATCGAGAGGTCCCGGGGTCGAATCCTGGGCATTACCGTACCGACGTGAACCGACTCCTAAGACAAGTAATTTAGCTTAGCTGAAGTTGCTAGGGGTAATATTAGTAATTTCGGTTACAAATATTGTTAGCGGCGATAGCTCAGTGGTGGCTCAGTAACAGTTCGGAGTCAAGAGAAGTATGTAGTTGACGTCAACGTGCTCAGTATTATTGACTATGGTTTTTACATAAATACACCACTGTCTGAAAATGAAATAAATAAAAAATTTCTACATTTACATTTAATAGCCAGTTTTGTTTTGTTTTTCGATCTCCAGTCGCCCTCAGCACACACCCCTGACTTTTTTTTACGTTTTTTACGCCACGGGCTTCACCCCACCTGTGCCAGCGATGAGGAGGGTATATCGGAATCGAACCGAATAAAACCACATGGTATTCTTCCCAAGCGCCCATTGCCAGGCACCCCCAGGGATAGGATAACCCCAGGGTTGACTTTTCATAATTATGTATGTATTAATAAATGTTAATTATGTTAGTAATAATGTGCTTGGAAGATGGCAATACATTTCGCCCCCCCCTAAAATTTGGGACCTGAACATAACTGGTGAATCATGGGTGTGTAATACACCTCTGCCTACCCCTTCGGGGATACAGGCGTGAAGTTATGTTTGTTTTTATGTTTTAGTAAGTCAATCAGTACAGCCTGTGAGAAAAGAATCCTGTATTAAAAACTTATAGGCACAAAAATAATAGCAAGTTCGACGTTAACTAGATTTCTATATAAAAAGTGCTAAATTAAAGTAAATCATACTGCTATTATAGATATCATTTTTAATGGAATCATAATTATTTCACTCTTTTCAATCAAAGCGAAACATTGTCCCGAACTAATAAATTATAATTGCTCTTTTATTTGAGACGAGATGCCACTTCTGTACATTTAATTAAATAAAATTTTATTCTGTGTTTTATATTTAAGAAAGAAAGACTTTTTTTATTTTCGTACTATGTAATTAAAATTAGAATGCCAGCAAATTTTATAAATCCGAAAGTGAATTTGTTTGTTTGGTTAAATCCGTTGTGGCATGACTATGTACTATAACATCCGTTGTGCAAAAACGGATTCATCTGAAATTTTTTTTTGAGTGCGGTTGGGAATAGGATATAATAAAGTATTTCATAAATATATAATTTATTATTCGATATTATTTGATTAATTTGTAATTTTAGTAATTGAGTAGTCCAAAATTTAATTAATTATGATAATAAATTATTCATTTGATTTAATTTTTAATTATTTATTTTTTTATTGTAGGGATTTAATTTATGAATACTAACATAATTTAAATAGCTTACTAATAAATAATGGATCTTTGTTATCTGAATAAATAAACTATTATTATTATTTCCTTTATTGAGTTTAAAATACATATAAGTTATATTTTTAAATACATTATTTATTATTATAAGCTATTTTTACCGCGTACAATCTGGTGAATCCATGTGTGTGATTTTCTTGTGTAGAGTTTGGATGTTCAAATGTTTGAAGGCTTGAATGTTCAGATGCAGGCTATTTTTTAAATTGTACAATTAAGTGCTATCAAGTTTCATTAGCACCGTAGTGGTTCCTTCTGTAGTGTGTATGGATGGTTGGTTGTTTGGATATTTATTTCAAACCAAAAACAGACCATCGGATTTAATGAACGAATGAAACCTATTAATATTGCGTTTTACTCTGGAGCCAATTTTTTATGTCAATGAAAACGGAATTGTAAGTCCAAGCTAGTATTACATAAATATCGATTTTACAAAAGACGATTCCTTAGGATCGTGACTTGGTGACGTTAAAAATCGCAGCAGGTCACGGTGACAATATAGGGTTGCTAACCAAGCTAAATTACTGAAACATTGACATTTTCTACTTTTTTTCACCTAACTCTTGAAAAACTTCGCCTACATTTTCATGCAAACCCGGAATTGCGCTTGAAAATAAGTCTGTTTTAGTCCCAATTAATCGCCTACTGTTTTTAGTCCCAATTAATCGCCAACTGTTTTTAGTCCCATGTCCCAATTACTATTGCTAATAGACAGACACTCTTTTTAGCACTTTATTTAAGAACTAGCAACTTGCTTCATTTTGGTTTATATAGTTTTTTTTAGCTCAAGCCATATATGGCTTATATTATGATATAAGTATAGCCTATATAGTCCATCGGGTATAATGTACCTTTCAAATTGTGAAAGCATTGCCCCAATAACTGCACTGGTTGCGAAGATTACCCCACACATATAATAAGCAAAATTACAAAATTTGGCCTTTCTCTTTATATAATACTAGCGACCCGCCCGGGTTCGCACGGGTGCAAAGGATCTTATTATACATATAAACATTCCTCTTCAATCACTCTATCTATTAAAAAAAACCGCATCAAAATCCGTTGCGTAGTTTTAAAGATTTAAGCATACATAGGTATATAGGGACAGAGAAAGCGACTTAGTTTTATACTATGTAGTGATAAATGATTGATAATATAGAACGTATTTGTGTAAGTTTAATGTGTTTTCATAACAAACCTACTTAAGAGTTTAGTAAAAAAAATAAAAAGCAGGGACGAAGAGAACTGTTTGCGATTCCCCGTAATGGTTTGGTCTTAACAAACTGAAATGCTTGTATTAGAATATAAATATTGAATAAGTTTGATTTTATATTTATAATTGCTTTCGTAAATTCTTGAGTGCACATCAAAGAGGCCTGAGTCAAGATGTTTCGATAAAGTGATTTATTATGTTCCAAGGACAATGAGGTAAATTAATTTCCTGCTCAAGCAGGTATATAATAACCAAAATTATTTTTATTATAAATAAATAAAATATATTTTACGACATTCTACACAGCGCTATTTAGACCCAAAGCAAGCATAGCTTAACTAGCTTGTTTTATGGGTTCTAGAATGCGGATAAACATACTTAGATACCTTTATTGTTTGTAAATACATAGATATTATAGATATGACCCAGACCATTGCAAATACCTATGTACATATTCATGCATACAAATATTTGCGAGAGTCAAACCCGCGACCTCCGACTTAGCAGTTGAGCGCTCTACCGCTAAGCCACAGAGGTCGTTATCGAACAATTACAATAAAATTGCTCCATGTTATCGTAGAACGAATGAATATTGAGCGAATGACACACCAAGTATGTAAGACACGTGTAAGTAGACAGGTAAGACCTCGCAGAACATACACTGATTAAATTAATTATGTATTATTATTATAAATTATTATTACAAAGTATTATTATAAATTATTAATATAAATTAATGTTATTGTCAGAAGTTTACGCGAATGTCACACACTGAAATAAAACTATTTTAACGGAGTCTATCGTGATTTATTTGATGTTAAAATATAAAATAACATCAAATAAATCGCGACAGAATCCGTTAAAAATTGTTTAATTTCAAAAAATAATGTTGTATTGAAAAAAGGGCAGGTCAGAAACACTCGAAACCGGTGAGTTTGCATGAAAGGTTTAATGACTGTAGAGGAAGCTCGTGAGGGAAGTAAGGATAGAAGAATATGGTGGAATGTTATCTCTGCCTACCCCGGAGAGAAAAAGATATAATTTTTTTTTTTTCAAGCTTATCTTTAGCTTGCAATGATTAGGTTTCACCTGGCGCAGGCTTTCTTCTGGCTCTTAGCATTGGAAGTTCAGACAGCAGTCGCTCTCATAAAAGCCACATTAGTCAAATTTTACTTTTTACTAATGGTAGAAATTTGATGACACAAATTTGTCACAAAATTCGGCCGGGTGGGTACCACCGTGCACGATTGCGAAAAACTCTCCATAGTAATCCAATATCGGTTTGATTGCGTTCAGGGGTCAGCAAGTGCATAGCCGGGCAGGGGTTTGTGGTCGCAGCACTAGTGGGACCGGTGCGTGTCACGCGGTGCTGCGACGACAATCCTCTTTTGATGAGGCCGTCAAGCTGAGTGCCACCATTGTTAACATGGTACGTGTATGTAATGGTGACCCTCTTTCCTCAGACTTTACCTTCAGCTTACCATCAGGCGAGGTGAAATTGACGTGTCCTAAAAATTCAAAAAAAAAAAAAAAAAAAAGAGTAGACGTATGTATACCTCGGGCTTTGAGGTAGAAGCCTCGAATGCATCCGGGAGCCACGTTAAAATGATAATGATAAAAATACATAGATTTAGATAGGAAAAAGAGAACATCTAGGACGGGACCTGAACCCGCGACCAGTCCCTTACAGAGGGAACGACCTGACCAGCTGAGCCACCTAGACACGTCGGCGGACTGGTCGCGAGTTCAGATCCCGTCCTAGATGTTCTCTTTTTCCGATCTAAATCTATAAGAAAAAAGTAAGAATACAAAATGCTTAAAAATTGAATAAAAATAAAAATACATGTACTAGTATGCCTCAATATTCATTCAGTAACGAACATAAAGATGTGTGACAACCCTGACCTATGTGACCTAGTTGTGTACATTGACTTCACCTGTCGGCGCCACGCTGCTTGTGGCGTGAAGGCGTTTGTTGAGTCGCTCACTTCAAGTCATATAGGTCTTTTGTTAAGTGTAACAACAATGTTTGTTGTTTGGTTCATATTGATATTGAAGTAAAGTCCAATGATATTGATGTGAGGAAAAGAAAAGTATTATTATTTGTTGATTTGATTCTTTGAAGGTTCAAAGCAATACAAGAAAGATAAGCTGACGTCATCCAAAGTAAATAATAATAATAATCCCACAGAATACTAAGTACGTTTGATTTTTTAATTGAATTAAAATAAAACAAATGTTTAAGGGGGCTCACATACAAAACATGGTTTTTTTACTCGTTTTTTTTTTTTTTTTTATACCACTAAGGTGGCAGACAAGCACACGGCCCACCTGATGGGAAGCGGTTACCGCGGCCTATGGACGTGTGCAACACCAGTGGCGTCACACTCGCGCTGCCGACCCTGTAAAGAAAAGGTTATGGGAAAGGAGTTTGGGAGGGGATGGGAAAGGAGTTTGGGAAGGGATGGCAAAGGAGTTTGGGAGGGGATGGGAAAGGAGTTTGGGCTACGGCACTCTCACTCACCAAACGGAACGCAACAGTTCAAATACTGTTACTTGGCGTCGATATTCTGTGAGAGGGTGGTGCTTCCCCGGTCGAGTCAGCCCATTCATGCAACGGCCAAAATGACTGTTGCTTGACTCTATCACTCACTTTTGTTCGATGTTGATAACGGCAACAGGTAGACGCTTGAAATACTCACAGAATATTGAGTTCATAACAAAATATAACTTCACGCCTGGATCACTTTAAAAATAATTCATTAAAATAATAAAAATTAATAAATTAAAATATTTGACAGCACCCATACAACAGACATGATTTTTTTGCTGTTTTTATTGATAAAGGCGGTGCAAGCCCGATATCACCGCCCGCGCTGGCCGGCGGGGGGGTATCCGAAGGGATTTCCGCACGAAAAAAAAAAAAAGGTACGGAATTGATTCTTTAAATGTTCAAAGCAATACAAGAAAGATAAGCTGACTTCCACCAAAGTAAATAATAATAATAATCCCACAGCATACCAGGTAAGCGGGGGGGTATCCGAAGGGATTTCCGCACGAAAAAAAAAAAAAAAAAATGGTTCGTTTGATTTTTGAACAGGAATGAATGCGTCAACAACTAGTATATAACAAAAAATTAAATTCTTGCTGACCCTGAGTGGGTTTTTCAGTAAAAAGTAGACAGCAGACTGGTGACAAAATAATACTGTTTTAGAATATTCTGTGACGCTTCAGTTAAGACATGATAGAATTTAGGAAAAAAAAAACTCCTATCGACATAAGAAAGTCGAAGAAGTAATTAGGAGAATGATTCACTCAAATCCAAATGTCTACTCATTTAAGCAATAATGTAAAACTCTTCTAAATTCCTAACTACCGATGAACCGATGACAGATTAAACGAGTCCTAAAATGGAGACCGACAATTGGTAAATTGAAGGTGAAACCTCCTCCCCCCCTCGCCAGTTAGATGGACTTAAGACTCCAAAAAGGTAGCTGGTTTACACTATATGTGGAACTATTGTATACTTTTAATATTGCGATAATATGTGAACAGGTCATTGTACACCCGATATTTTTGGCAACTGCACGCAGTAGTTTGTTGTTTTTTGGAAGCTTAATACAGTGAATTCAATTACAGTGATTCAGTGAGATTACTTATCTTATTCTATTCATGGCTCGGAGAGCACGTAAAGCCATCGGTTTTGGTGGCCATTCGAACATCTATGACAGTAGTTTCGGGGCGCTGGAGCCCTACAGTAGGTCAGATGGTGATGCTTCACGGAAATATCGAGGTTCAGCGCTTCGTAGTCTGACTGAAAAGTCAACCCCAATTGATTTGGGAAAAGGTTCAGAGGCGAAATAATATTATCTCTCGATCAACTTACAAATCTCAAAACAGAGTACCTTCTCAATTTAGTAGGTTCACCAAATTTGAAACAAAGTTCATTACGCTATGCATTGAATTTGTCAGCTCTCAATATGTCACGCTTATAAAGTTTCATACCGCAAAGTTCTAACTCAAAAGCTACTAAAACATGCTTAAACTTATACTTGTCGTTAAAATGATGCTTTGTTTTCCCGGGAAACAGAGCATTTCAGCTAGGTATAGCGTTGATAATGATGGAGAACAAAGATTATGCAGTAAGTCAAAATTTTAGTAATTTGGTGTGTTTGTACCGCAACAGTTAGTCTTTTGAGTATCGTAACTTGTGTGCAACCTAAGTGGTATAGAAAAATAGTAGGCCAGTATTCCGTCGTATAGTTCAATGATTAACGTGCTACTTAGTCTTTATATTGTGGAAAAATACGTGCTTCCTGGGCATGGCTACTCCAGAAAGTATCTACATTCGGTCGCTATAAAACAATTGTTTTTAGCAATGCGATTTGACCGCAGATTTACTCTAACACATACTTTTTTTTTCGTGCCAAAATCCCCTCGGATGCCTCCCCCCCCGGCAGCGGGGGTGGTTATGTTTTGAACAGACTAAAACCGCATGCCGTCTCGGGTCTTCAGACGCCGGGGTGTAAGGTGGCACGTTTTCACGCAAAATCCGCGCCTAGTCGTGGAGTTGCGGATACCAGCCCGTGATACTATGGTATATATGGTGGCACTGTAACACATACCTTTTTTTTTTTTTTTTTTTTTTATCGTGCGGAAATCCCTTCGGATACCCCCCCGCCGGCCAGCGGGGGCGGTTATGTCGGGCTTGCACCGACTAAAACCGCACGCTGTCTCGGGTCTTCAGACGCCGGGGTGTAAGGTTACCCATAGAGCATATCCCTCGCACCCCGGCTGACCCTGGGCCATCTCACCACTAACAGCATCGCTCATCCTGTCTCCTCTGAAAGCAGAGGAGTACGGAGAGCGATGTGTTCCCGCCACGTTGGGTATTGGCCGACGATCAATGCCAACCCTATGAAGGGGTGAAGGGGAAGCCATTGACCGCCGCCCAGGGTGTACCGGCCGCTCCGATTCCGTTCCCCCCGGACTGCAGCGGGATCGGAATCGGAGCGACACTCGAGGAGGTTACCCAACACACACCCCATACCTGCTCACTTTTTGCTAAGCAAGATTTGCTACGATGGTATCTTGTCCATCTTGCTACAAGTAATTATTTTACGTTTTATGGTTTGTAGTAATCGCTTTACCGCGGTAAGATTTTTTTGCGAGGGCGTTATTCTGCAGAAGGTTCCTTCGTTGATGAACACCAAAAAGTTTTTGTTAGTTTTTGTTATCGTTTTATAATGGCGCTTACTTACTTCATTTTATTATTACTTTATTTTATATTTTATTAAGAAATCAGAATACCAATACAGTATGCCACTTTGTGAACAATCCTACTAATATTATAAATGCGAAAGTTTGTAAGTATGGATGGATGTTTGTTACTCTTTCACGCAAAAACGGCGGCGGTGGCACAGGGATAGATTATAGTCCGGAATAACACATAGGCTACTTTTTATCCCGGGAATAGGTTCCCATGGGTTGCCAGAACGGGATCAGAATTCTACGCGCGCTGAGCCGCGATCAACAGCTAGTTATTTATATTTCCTTCTGTAAGTTTTAATCATTTATGCTGACTGGGTTATTCTTTTTTTTTTTTTTTTTATATTTAGGACACGTCAATTTGACTTCACTTCGCCTGATGGTAAGCTAAAGGTAAAGTTTCAGGAATATGGGTCACCATTACATACACGTACCATGTTAACTATGGTGGCACTCAGCTTGACGGCCTCATCAGAAGAGAATTGTCGTCGCAGCACCGCGTGACATCCACTGGTCCCACTAGTGCTGCGACCACAATTCCCCTGCCCGGTTATGCACTTGCTGACCCCTGAACGCAATCAAACCGAAATTGGATTACTATGGAGGGTTTTTCGCAATCGTGCACGGTGGTAACCACCCGGCCGAATTTTGTGACAAATTTGTGTCATCAAATTTCTACCACCAGTATATCCCAATATAGTCGATATATATCGACGAATGGATGGATATTCATTGTATCGCAATCACGCCAGAACAGATGAACGGATCCGGATGAAATTTGACAGATAGATTATTGTCGGGAAAAGCACATTGAAAACTTTTATCCCGGGAATGGATTTTTGTGGGTCACGAGAATGGGATGAGTATTCCACAAGGGTGGTACCGTGGGTAGCAGTTAGTTGATATATAAATTGATACAACCACAACAAAACTTCAATGTATATTGAACACTTTTATTTTGCCACTAACGTCTTAGTTGCTGGAACTTTAAGACGTTACTAGTACACCTTATATAAGTTTTTCCATTTCACAAGTTAAGTGTTTTGCACCATGGGACCAGAACCAGAGGTATCTATTACAAATATTTTATTTTTTGTTTTCTCTTTCAAATATTGCGACTTGGACGAAACATTTTGTATATAAAATGTATTATTTTACGAGCTGCCCGCGCGGAGGTCGGTTGTCGTTTTTTGGTCATATCTCCGGTTCTACGGCAGATTTATAATAAATAAATAATAGGTCAATATTTTAAGACATATTACACAGTGCCATGTAGACCCAAACTGAGCAGAGCTTGTCATATGGGTTCTAGAATGCGGATGAACATATATATATTTTTTAATAAATCCATAAAACACCCAGCCCGATACAAATATTCATTATTTGCAATAAGCGGGAATCGAACCCGCGAGCTCTGACTTAGCAGTCGAATGCCCTAACGCTACGCCACAGAGGTTTTAAGTCTAACCAAGACCTTTCTAATAGAAAAAATCGCATCAAAATCCGTTCAATAGTTTTTGCGTCCATCGCGAACGAACAGAAAAGAATTCCAAAAAAAAAATGTTTGTGTTCAGAATCGTTTACTTAACATAACCCATAAATTTTTATTAAATATCTATCTTATTAATATTTACTATGTAACGGGAAATAGCCCTTAAGGCTATCTTCGTCACTAGCTTGGCTGTAATCGTCTATACCTAATTAAACATAAAACTAAACTGTGAAATTAAATTCCTAACCGATTTATTTTAAATAATAATGTACGCCGTGATTATTCTCCTCACTGAATTAATTTAACCTACGGTTTATATTATATATTATCTAATGTTCTAATCTTTTGAGTTTTGTTGAAATAAAATGAACTCTATCTGCATAAAATCTAGTTTCTATATACGATATTGATTTAAATGTCAAGTTATCATTTACGGTCGTAGATTGTATCTACCAGGTAACTGAGGTTTTCTGGATCCAGATTATATGATAATGGCCTGTATTTTTTTATATTTCATATGTTTTGTCGTGAGCTCATATATTTTTTTGGTTGATATTAAATCAACATATTTTCTCCTCCTCTCTCTCAAGAGTAATTTAATTCTGTTATCAGTACCTCCACTAACGCTAAACGTATAATAGTATTCTTCTCTTTTTTTTATATTAGTATTCACTAATTAATACCATTACAAGTTTAACCGACCCGTCGTAAATCGCCTCACATATCTAGGTTTGCCTGCATTCCAATGTAGGTTTCGTTCGAGACTGGTATAAATACTGATGAGTTAACATGAGTTCATCTGTTTTAGCTTGTAAATATAATTTATGGATTTCAGGCAGACCCCAGAAACACACTGATAACTTGCTCAAACTGAAAACCCAAATGGTTCCAGGAGCTAAAATTGTATTTAAATTACCTATTAAGTGAGCTGATTGTAACACATATATTTATTTATTGCTGTATTCGACTAAAATACTCCCTCTCGTTAGAAAACTGTGTGCAAATAATGATATTTCAGATGTATCTGAATGAACCTACTAAAACCACACGCCGTCTCTTATGTGTTCTTTGCACTTTACAAGTCGAATATTAATTGAGTTCACCAACGACCATCTCTTTGTATTACTGATACTATTTTCATGTGTTACTCGATATATTGCAAATGTTAGATGAATAATCAGCCACTTACTCGTAGATAATTTACTCTAATATATTACTCGTCAACTTCTTCCCACTCAAATCAATGTTCTATAACTGATAACGGAATAATTATTTATACTTGATCTAATTCTCGAATGATGTATTCAGCCGTGTTATAATGCACTTAATTATTTGATTACAGTGCCTAGATAAAATGTTATAATGATAATGATATTTCACGTAATCATTTAAATCACTTCCGAACGTAATTTTATATAAATTCAGACAACAGTTCTTTATCTTGCTATTCAAACCAATATACTATAAAATAGTAGAAATTTACCAGAAACCTTCAATTATATTATTTAGTAATATATTTAAAGTTATATAACAAACTATCACGATTTATTCAGACAATGTTTTGGAACTATCTTCGATATAACTATTTTTAATTACTGAATAACGTATTTACTCACAACTTTACTAAAAAATTCACGGTTACTTCAATTAAAACACAGTGGATTTGCCGTTGGATTGATTAAGTTATTTATGATAATTATCTTGTAAACAAAGACTTAACGCGATATAATTTACGTAACACTTCACTTCGGTTAGTTATCACTTAAATAAACGTATTTAGTATGATGTTACCTATAAGTCCTATTAATCCGTCTCGACAGATTAACCTAAATAATTCTAGACTCAAATGGCCCTAGTGTTTACCTTTAGTCTACTGTCCCGTACCAAAGACAGTAGGTGTGTATGATTTGATATGTGTGAATGTATGCGAATTGTGTGAAAGGGAATAACAATGCGAACTAAACTAAGGATAAGGAATGGAATAGCTTGCGAAAACCCCTAAATATTATTCCACGGATCCTAGATTATAGGAAATAGGTGTTTGAAACGCTTCCGAAATCAGACTCAATTCCAGAATTTAAGGCTTGTTACCTACCAGTTCTTTCTTGCCACGTTTCAGGAGATTGGGTTTATATAGAGAAAGGTATTTATAAAATACAAGAATCTTTAGATATTCAATCTAAAGAGCGTTATCATTTGTCACTGTCTAGTATGCACAACTCGTCAAAAGAATCACCAATTATATTAGCTTAACACAGCCAACAAAATTACCAACAATTTCAACAGAGCTTGTGCACTTCAAACAGCTACAACGAAAACTATCCCCTGTCCCCGTTCGAAATCAGTTTTTATATTCCACTGACTCCCCGCTTGGTGCGTCCTAGTGACGTCACACGCCTCCTAGTCGCTTGGGTATCAGGTAGTATTTTTTTTGAGAAATGACCTACGCATTAGACCTTTCTTGTACTTAAAATAGCATGCCAATATTATTTTAAACCAAACATCTTAATTAGTTCAAATTAAGCATATTTTAATTATATACACACCATTAACCTTAAATTACTAGCATTCCATGCAACATGCTACGTTTAATATTTAACTCCCAATCTACGTAATATACACATTGTCATCCAAAGCATAGCGACATTCAATCGAGCAAAATTTGGTAAACGCGTCCGTTTACTAACCAACAGTCTCGTATCAAAGCTTGACAAAGAAATCAAATTACATCTTATTTGGTTCTTAAAACCCTTTATAAATTATTTTAATACGCATTAACCAATGAGATAATTTAGACGTCCATAGAGTTCATTTTGCAATAATTAACACGTGTCAATATTTATTTATTTCAAATACGTCGTGAAGACGAATAGTTTTTTTATGTTGTATGCATGGTATTTGTATTGTTAACAGATGTGAGGTAAAATTCTCAGCATTGTTTCGCCATCGTGGCGATATAAATAATACCATTTCAACTATTCTATAATATAAATATATAATTTGACTATCCGTAAATAATTTTATGGATCGTGTACACAGAACAAAAAAAATTTTTAGTGTACATGATTTTTTTTGAGTTTGTGTACTAAAATTTCAATATCCTATTGTTGAAAGTGTTTTGTGCTAAGTGTGTTTGGTGTTTATTTATTTATTTATTGTTGTATTTTTATTGTTTTTTTTGTATTAATTATTGTTGTATTTACAGTCGTGTTGCATAGAAATAGTGCGGATTTACGAGTCTACATAATGAGGTACTGTTGTGTCCTGTCCTTCTTGAAATCACTCCCATGAAATTCTCAATATAATAAGTCAATCTGTCAGTAGATAAAGCTCGTAATCACTACATATTATAAAACAAAGTCGTCTGTCTGTCTGTTCGCGATAAATTCAAAAACTACGTAGAGTTTTTGTATACATTGGTTAAAATATAATGATACTTGTTGGAGGTGTCGCAAAAAGTAAGCCGTCTGGGAGCTTTCAACGGAAACGCTGCCTAAACCCTTTGAGATATAATAAAATTATGTATGGTGGAATTGTGTATCTTATATAGGTTGTTATGGTGGAATAGGGTCCCATGGGGAACGGAATCAGAATTCACACAGGTGAAGCCACGGGTAATATCTTTAAGTGTATAAGAACAGAAGCAAATGAAAGAAAAGAAAGAAAGAAAGAAAGAATAATAAATATTAATATATATTATATTATTATATATTAATGCATATTATTAATAAATATTTTTCTTTCTTTCTTTCTTCTTTCTAAATGGGAAGCTGTTCTCTCTGCCTACCTCACCTGGTAGCTGGTGCATCTGCTGACCAATAGACGAGGCTCTGCCTTTTTCAGGGTTGGGAGGTCATGAAGTAGTCATATCATTAAGCCAGAGGAGGAGGAGGAGGAGGAGATTCCTCTCTCTGGAGCCCTAACCACCGGTAGCTTGATCCCTGTACCCGAAGCCGGTGGGCAACAATTTTTTTATATTTTTAAATATATTTGTTTGTTTTTTAATATAGAATGTATGTAAAAATATAATTTATATGTATTTAAAGTGTAATAAAGAACATAATAATTCTTTTATTCAAGTAACCATGACTCAATTGTGTTAGTAACATTTGTTTTACTCAAAGCTATGTTAGTATAACCATCATTACATTATTCGATTTCAAATTAATATGAATGATTAAAAGAAGAAGAAGAAGAACCGATGACCGCTGGGGCGGAAAGGTTCTGGAATGGCGACCGCGACCCGGACGACGCGGCGACGTTCCGTGGGCAGGCCCCCTACAAGGTGGACCGACGATCTAGTCAAGGTCGCGGGAAGCCGCTGGATGCGGGTAGCGCAGGACCGATCGTTGTGGAGATCCTTGGGGGAGGCCTATGCCCAGCAGTAGGCGTTGTTTGGTTGACATGATGATGATGATGATGATGTTAAATAAATAAATATTATGTCAATAATCAAATTCTAATTCAGGCTCTGTGTGTAACGTGCAGCTGGCAGCAATGGGCCACGTACGAACAGCCTAGCCGAGCGGCGAGCGCAGCCAACATGCTGTGTGGGCTCCCGCGCACACGCCGCACTAGAGGCGCATTGCGCATTGCGCCCGCCTCTTGCGCATTGTCGCGAAGAAGCAGTCAACGCTTGTTTCTGCGAACATTAATTAAGCTTAGCTGGGGTTAGCGGGAATATTAGTAATTTCGGTTACTAAAATGGTCGGTACGGTAAAAAAATGGTCTTGCTATAAATTGAACTTTCAAACGGTAAAATAAATTCAAGACTAAAGTTTACAACCCAAACAAATGCGAAAAGCAAACAGATGGTCGTGCACCCAAGTACATACATCAATGTTGATACCCAATAACGAGGTTTTGTCTGTCTGTTGTTATTCTACTGCCAGTAAAAATATCATGTTGAAAGCATTTTCCCATCGTCCTTCGAACCTTGGTACGGAACTAACATCGGTAGCTTAGTGGTTAAGGAGGATCGAGAAGTCCCGGGTTCGAATCCTGGCCATTACATTACCGACATGAACCCATTCATAACACAAGCAATTAAGCTTAGCTGGAGGGGTTAGGTGGAATATTGGTAATTTCGATTAAGAAAGAAAGAAATAAAGAAAAAATGCGTTTATTTAGGCTTACTGCAGCACACGAAACAGATCTTATAATATACCTATTGATGACAACATTTTAAATAATATTAGTTATAATCAATGATATTTAATACAGTGTTATATAAATATATTTGCATTATAAAACCATTTTTATACTATATTCATTCAATTTTGCAATTGGCAACATTGACCATCATTCCCTCTGTTTCGCTCTAATATTTTAATAAAAAAAAGCGGCCAAGTGCGAGTCGGACTCGCCATTAAGGGTTCCGTAGCAGCAAGTAACATAATAATAATATGTATACTATGTATGTATTTACAAAAAAAAAGTATTTAAGTATGTTTATCCGCAGTCTGGAACCCATAACACAAGCTAGTTAAACTATGCTTACTTTGGGTCTAGAATGCGCTGTGTAAAATGTCGTAGAATATTTATTATTATTATTATTATTATAATGTCTTTTTTTAAATTTTTATATTTGAGTTGATTTAATGAAAGGTAAATTGCAGTTTACGATATATAACGTATTAAAAAAAACTACTTACTAGATCCCGTTCAAACCGATTTTCGTTGGAAGTTTACATAGTGATGTACATCATATATTTTTTTTAGTTTTATCATGCTCTTATTTTAGAAGTTACAGGCCCCCCCCCCCCCCGTAACTGTAACACATATTACCATTTTGGAAGTGTCTCTCACGCAAACTATTCAGTTTAGAAAAAAATTAAATTAGAAACCTCAATATCATTTTTGAAGACCTATCCATAGATACCACACACGCATGGGTTTGATGAAATAAACATTTTTGAGTTTCAGTTCTAATGCGGTTCACAGGATACATCTACTTACCAATTTTCAACAGCATAGATCTTATAGTTTAGGAAAAAAGTGGCTGTGACATACGGACGGATAGATAGACAGACGTGAAGAAACTATAAGGGTTCCGTTTTTGCCATTTGGCAACGGAACCCTAAAAAACCTTTTCCCAAGTCATATGTGGTCGACTTTCAGTTTAACTGCGAAACGGCTGAACTTCAATATTTTCCGTGAAGCGGTTGCCATCTCACTTCCACAACCCACTGTCGATATCATAACATAACATAACATAACATAAACTCACGCCTATATCCCCGAAGGGGTAGGCAGAGGTGCTAGCACCCACATTTCGCCAGTTTATGTTTAGGTCCCAATGTAATAGGTGGCGAGCCTATTGCCATTAACCGGGCACTTATAAACCTGCGATAAATACACACATAACTTCGAAAAGCATCGAAAAGTCATTGCTGTGTGCCATTGTAAAACCTGGGATCGAACCCGAGACCTCGTCTCAGCAGTCCATTACCCATACCACTAGGCTACCGCGACTGTCGATGTCAAAATTCTATAATTGGACATGGTTGTCGGACTTTTTAGGGTTCCAGCGACCTGTAACGAATACCACAGATGTTTGTATGGCATCACAATGTGCTCACAAACAAAAATCGCTAAAAGCACTTTCGCATATTAGCATTTTAGTCAGCGCTAGACCAGTGATGCGAGTGTATGTATAGTACGTCGCAAATTAGCTAGTTTCCAATATAAATATATAAATTAAACAAGCTTACGGCGAACCGTAAGCGTGTAATATACAATACCCCCCCGCCGGCCAGCGGGGGTGGTTATGTCGGGCTTGAACCGACTAAAACCGCACGCCGTCTCGGGTCTTAAGACGCTGGTGTGTAAGGTTGCCCATAGAGCATATCCCTCGCACCCCGACTGAGCCTGGGCCATCTCCGGTTTCGAGATGGCCCCCTGTAAACATTTTTGTTTAACAGGCAATTTTTAAAATTTTTCTCTCCGTAAGAACCATCCTCGTACTTCAAGAAATATTATAAAAAAAGAATTAGCGAAATCTGTTCAGCTGCTCTCGAGATTTGCGCTTAGCAACACATTCAGCGATTCATTTTTTTATTCTAGACTAGCTGTCCCCCGCGGCTTCACCCGTGGCATACTTCGCCCCGTGGCATCTATTTATCCCAAACATGCCTGTAATTTTTTTTATGCATTTTTTAAACTTTTCTCTCCGTAAAAACCATCCTTGGACTTCAACGAACATAATTTAAAACAAGTTGAATTCCTGAGACGAGCTCAGCCGAATACAAGGGATTTTCGATTTTGCGTTTTTTCTTGCGATTTTTTGCGATTTTTTCTTTATCTTGCAAGGGTTCACCCCAGCACGAATCTATTACCGAAAACAGCAACTCGATAGCTCATCTCCTTCATACCCAAAACCGTGACAGAAAATTGGCATCGACGACGTCAACGACGTCGACGACGACAACTCGATAGCAATAGAGCTTTTCTAAAGAATCTAGGTCATCTATTTTCATGGCCATGGCCGGTCTAGGTCTCTGGGATATCTTCTATACACCAGATTCCCCGGCTACTCAGGCCGATATGACAAAACACTGTACGGTTTTAGTCGGTTCGAGTCCGACATACCCACCTCATCCTTGGTTCCGGTGAGATAAAGCTCGAGGATCCCCATCTCACCGGAACAAAAAGGTGATTAAAATAGAAATTTAAGTAACATCGGCTCCACTGTTGTTAGTGATGGATCTTCCTAAACTGGTTGAGTGATGTTCTATCCACTAGTAGACTTAACGGTGGATCCTAAAACAGTTGCAAGTGTCACAGAATTCAAAAGACCAACGGCGCATCACAGTAAACCCTACAGTGCTGTGTGCACCAGAAGTGAATCATGGTGGTGGATCCTAGTGAACTAAGGGTTAATTGAAGAAACACTTCATGTAGACACTTGGCAGTAATTAAGTGCCCACCAAACGCCTAAAAACAGCGTCAACAGCTTTAAGGAGTCGGCTTTACGATCGAGAAGTCCCGGATTCAAATCCTAGCTATTACACTACCGACGTTAACTCACTCTTAACACAAGCAATTTAGCTTAGCTGGGAGGGTTAACAGGAATATTTGTAATTTCGTGCCAGTAGCCTTAAAAAAAACACCAACCAAAAGAACGAATCGAAAAAGAAAATTTTGAAACATGTGGTCTCTACCTAAGGTTTACTTTCTGTTAGCAACAGTAAGGGCGCTTAGATTTAAGCCAAGTCTCGTAAATTATGTTATCTTAGTGTCATCATAGTACTTACTACTTGGTAGTTTTTATAATGTCATCGCCTCAATTGCTAGACAAAAAAACTGAAGTTGACTTAAATTATAAGTGGGGTCTCCATTGCTGCTCCAATAGGCGTTGGTAGCGTACTGGTTTAAGAGTCCCGAGTGTTCGAATCCTGGCCATAACACTACCAACGTGAACCCAATCCTAAAACAAGTAATCTAGTTCCACTGGAGGGGTAATGGGTAATGCCACAGACTTATAATTGAGCTGAGTGAGACGAAGTCGAGCGAAAGCTCCTCATACCAGACTTCAGGATTTTCTTTGTCACAGGTCTCCTCCTAAACTACTAATCCAATCAGAACCAAATTTGGCATCATTAAAGAGGTCAATTAGAGGAAGGTTTATGGATATATTTTGAAAAAATTAATGCTACCACAGAGGAATGATCACCGTTAAAAAAATTCCAGATGGAATTACAAAATAACCGCTAGAGACACTGTAACCAAACTTTACACGCTCAGAAAGCATGTCCAGAGTTGTGACTTTCAAAAAGAATTTTCAAAATCTGACTTGCCATGGATGAATGATCACTGTTAAAAATTTTCAGAATCTGATTCACGATGTCTCACTCAGCTCAACATTGCAAGCAGCGATTCGCCTTGCAGACCTAGTTATATGATACCAGAAGGAATGCTTAATTTAAATTTTGTTTACGACACACGCTCTCTTTCTTTCTAGTCACTTGGTCATATATGTGCTATCCCTTTTTTCCTGTACATACATATTACTCACACAAGCATACGTTGAAGCAAATTTTCAACCCAGTCGTCACTCGTCGCTATAGTAACGAGTAAGAAATATAACAATTTTGACGTATTAGTTGTTAGTCGTTAGATATTGTCTGATTCAGTGATAATAATAATTTGTTACTTGAAAAGAATAACATTGTTCGCCGGTTCAATATTGGTACTCTCCCCTATTATATTATACAAAAACTGTATGTGTATAGATCGCTATACATAATCATTATAGAGCAAAATCTTAATTCTATTCCCGCAACCCACGTAAACCTATTCCAGGGTTAAAAGGCCTGTGTTATTCTAGGCCATAATTTACCCCTATCCCAAATTGCAGCCAAATTCGTTCAAAAATCATCCAAATATCTTCACAAACCTTCACATTTATAATAAGTATAGGATATGATACAATGTACCATACACACATGTTTATAATAATAAATTGAGGTTACACCACGAGCACAAACACACACCTAATTATATACAGATAATATGCAATTTACGTTCCTAAACCTTTTTGCATAAGTGTAAACTGTTGACTCAAGTAACTTCGGGTTTGATTATAAAAAATCTATATATAACATAACATAACATAACATAAACTCACGCCTATATCCCCGAAGGGGTAGGCAGAGGTCCTAGCACCCACATTTCGCCAGTTTATGTTTAGGTCCCAATGTAATAGGTGGCGAGCCTATTGCCATTAACCGGGCACTTATACACATAACTTCGAAAAGCATCGGAAAGTCATTGGTGTGTGCCATGGTAAAACCTGGGATCGAACCCGAGACCTCGTCTCAGCAGTCTATTACCCATACCACTAGGCTACCGCGGCTTATACATACAAACAATTAATGTATACCTACATATATTATATTATATACTTAAATACAATTATAGTTACCGAAAAATATTTAAACGCATTTCAACTTTTCGCTCCATAATATCATTACATAACTGACATAAAGTGGAATCATATTCCCACCAATATATATGAGGTAACAGCCAACCTGATCTGCAATTCAGAACACCTGCTGTTTGATGGACGAGGCTCTGGTGTAGGGTTTTCTTATGGGGTTGGGGTGTGAATGAACTCCCGTCACTCACATAAAAACTAAAACAAAACAATAATCGCAGGTGAGCAAACCCCTGGTTCCATAGGGCGAGCTTTTAGTGCAAATGGGTTTGTAGCTATACCACATATACCCAACGCCATCTAGTGACAATAAGTTGAACTACTTCGATACTACTACGTTACTACCGATCCAGAATCGCGAAATTGGTGGCTACTGGTGTAACATATATACAACACCCCAACGGCAACTGTTGGGCCACAATCCGCCAGACGTGATTAATTTAACTGGTCGGAGGATCCTCCCTTTGTGTTGGAGGAACGTCACACTCCTTTCCTCCAGAGGTTTCACGTTCGGATGAAGAACCCGTCGTGCCGTCAAGACCCAAACTAATCTTAGCTTGTAATATGTGTTCTGAAAGATGGAAACATACTTAAATACTTTTTTCTGTCATTTGGCCTTGTTTGAGGTTCCATATCTCAAAAATAATAAAGGAACCATCATAGCATCACTTGATTGTATCTGTCGTTCAAGACAAATTTCTCAGTAACGCGAGGAGTGAGGGTGAGAGGGTGTCAAGTTGAAATTTATATAAGATACAGGTCTGGAATCTCTTATGTGAAAAAAATAAACTTCTAAATCATTAAAATAAATAACAGTTAACTTGTGCAACTTCAGTTAGCTTATAAAAACTTTTCTCTTCATAATATCAGTACATAAGTTTGGCATAAAATCCATCGGGACTCTGATCACGTTTGATGCAATATAAGAAAAAAGTTAGAAACAAAGATTTGCATTAACTTCGCCACACTCCAGTCCGTAGGCTACACGATATTTCTGGATTGGATTCTTTTAATTTTAAAAGTACTTTGTTTTGAGTGTAAGTCAGTTTGTTTCGAATACGATACGGTTACTTATTCCTAAGAGATTTGTAAATATTTAAAATCAAGAGGGTAGATCTTTAAAAGTACCACTTCAAAGAGTAACAAACTTAAAAACTATTCTAGTACCTTTTTTATTTTTTCGTGCGGAAATCCCTTCGGATACGCCGGCCAGCGGTTGTGTCGGGCTTGAACCGACTAAAACCGCACGCCATCTCGGGTCTACAGACGCCGGGGTGTAAGGCTGGCCATAGAGCATATCCCTCGCACCCCGACTGACCCTGGGCCATCTCCGGTTTCGAGATGGCCCCCTCGGGTTTGGGAACCACGGTGTCCCCGTCTTGCCCCAGTATGGGGGAGGGGCGCTAGTTCCCCCAAAATCCCTGCCTGCTTCTGCTTATGTTTCTGCTTATGGTTGTATACGTTACATAAGTTCTTACTTATCTATGTAAAAAACGCTTGAATTTATTTGAATGAAATTTGGTTCATTTAAATTTATAATCTGATTTTTAACATAGAATCAACAAGGTCATAAGTATATTTTATTTCTCTCTGGAAGATCCAGAGGATTCAGAATTTCGCATTAAAGAAGTTGCGGGAAGCGGGTTGAAAACAGAATAACGTTTACTAGCTGATGCCAGTGGCTCCACCCACGCGGAGGTCGGTTATCGGTTTTTGGTCATATCTTCGGTTCTACTTAACCAGTTACAATCAAATATACGGCAGATTTTAAATCTGAACAGGAAATTTCTAAAAGAAAACCTTATCCAAAAACGTACAGTGGTTTTTGCGTCCATAGCGAACAAACAGACAAGAATTCCAAAAAAATATTTTTGCTTTTAGTTTATCAAATATCTCCAATGTACAGACACAACTAATTTACAATTTTATAATAGATTAGATAATATATCTGTGGTATAGGTAAAATTATTATCAATTTTGGTTCACAATGCAAAACCAAAAAAAAAAAAAACTAGACGAATAAAAAAAAGCACAGACTCAAGCTTGGAGTTAAAAAGTATTTTATATACTTCAAGTACAAACCAGTGGCGTACGTAACGGACTGCTGAAACGAGGTCTCGAGTTCGATCCCCAGTCGCCCCGGGTACATACCTCTGACTTTTCGTAGTTATTTGTGCATTAATAAATGTTAGTATCACTCGCTTAATAATGTGCCCGGTAGATGGCAATAGGCTCGCCCCCTATTACATTGGAACCTTAACATAACTGGCGAATCGTGGGTGTGTAATATACACCTCTGCCTATCCCTTCTTCCCTATACAGGCGTGAAGTTATGTTATGTTACAAACCAAACAGGTGACAGGGATACATACACGGATAAGTGACCGTGATAATTTGACTTGGTTCAAATGGTTAAATAATACAGGTCTAAAATCTAATATAGTCGCCTTACATCAGACCATTTTAGAGAAGTGAGTAAATTTACCCAAGTAAAGTGAAAAATAGGCTGGAAAAATCATTTTTATGACAGAGGTTCAGACTATTTATTATATTAACCATTCAATGTATTTAAAAAAACCGATTAATTATTATACTATTTCCATTTCTTTATTTTCTCGATGACAGCTCCTGTGGAAACTTGAACGAACGTCTTTTTTACATTATGTATACATTATTTAATAAAAATATGACGCTTACGCACGTACAAGGTCATAGCAGAGTCGGAGAAACTGATAGGGATGGAGCTATCGATAAACGTAACACGATAACAGTCCCGATATTTTTTCACAAAATGTAAGAAACTAAACTATTGCCGGATAATTTTGTTAAAATTTATTAACTAGTATTACATTTCATTACAAGATAGAATTATATTCTGTTGATTCTATATTTATTTATTTTATTCAAAATCTGAAGAATCGTCAGTGTCACTTGATAAGCTCTCCCCAACATATATTAAAGGTTCCTGTACTTCTATATTATCGAATGCCACATGAATTGCCCAATCCGATGCTATAATATTTTGGGTTCTTCTCACAATTTTTTCCCAGTGTTCGGCAGTTTGTTGTGGTGGGCCATTATGTGTTCCCACCTTGAAAAAATATATTTTAATGTTTTTATTGTATTTGTCTTTGTTCAAAACATAATAAATATATGCGATCGATATCATTACTTATTTGGTCACAACACTACAACTATCAAATTAGAACTGTCATCGAGAAAATAAAGAAATGGAAATAGTATAAAAATTCAATAAGAAATTCTTAGTTTGTTTCCACCCCTATGAAACATTTTTAAATTACTTCTTTGGAAAATTTTAATAGTAAGACGATAATTCTAAATCTTTTAATGTATTGTAGCAACCCGCCCTGGCTTTGCTTTGGTTTATATGAGTTTTTAACCCAAGCCATCGTAATTTACACATAATATATAGCTTATGTCAATCGGGGATAATGTACATTTCAAATGGTGAAATAATTTTTGCAATAAGTGCAGTGGTTCCGAAGATTACCCCAGACATATAAATCCAATTTAAAAAAATCAGCAAAAGAGGGAGTCTTCATAACATTAGTACCTACAGACAATATAGATTAAATTAGTTCATCAAATAACACAAAATACGAGTAGGTGCAAACAAAACATCTTTGAATTTGTATAGTTTTGGCTGAACGCTCTGATTCCTTTGTTATCCAAAATGGCTGACAGCTGTCAATAGCATTGGCGCTATTTCGATTCATTAGCAAAACAGGAAAATCACGGGCATTACTGTAGAGTATTACAGACCAGAATCGCCTAAACAATTCACGTCGAATTAATTTCTTTCTTTAGAATAAACAGTTTGTCTGGTATCCGTAGACATTTAATTTTTACAATGATTTAGGTAAATAAGTAAATTTCTTGTTACCAGTATGATTGTAATGTGCGACCTTTTTTAGATTCACCAGCCGTAGCTTACGCACCTAATTAGTGAAATTTGTACTTGGTTTGAAAAACAACAAAGTTATGTAATACCTTGTTCTGACTGTCTAAGTAAGTTTAATGAGTTTACTCATGTTCATAGTAATCTGCTGTAAAATATATTTAGCAACGCTAACTGTAAACCAAAATTATCGTAAGTATTAAATATGGACATTGCAGAAAAAGGAAACAAAACCAAGTAACTGTTGGATACAATTATCTTATTACAATTAAATTAAGTTTGAAGATTCATCAACAACTGTGAATTTTATCATAATTGTTTACAATCCTTAGAATACAGATAAAGATGTGTTTCTCTTCTCTTATAGATGTTATCATTATCACCCTCCACCTTACTTACTACTACTTATCACCTACTATTACTTATCACCTCCTAGAGATTTCTCACATGCACCCTCCACCTTACTTACTACTACTATTACTACTGCTTATCACCTACTATTACTTATCACCTCCTAGAGATTTCTCACATGTATTCAAAATTTGTACTTTAGAGCCCGAGGTCCGCCTTCAATAAAGAATTCCGACAATGATATCAACGCACTCGTGTTTGCTCGTTACTCACGGTTCAAGATTCATTAGTAGCGCACTGAGACTTATAATTTGATAAAACTGATACCGAAATTGTTACCCAGACAACAGGAATGAGCTTGGAGCCAATTAAATGGTACCAAAAATAAAGTTTGCCAAAATTTTAGCTCTGCTTACTTCTATGGCTATATACAAAACAACATATACGGACAGAACAAGTGTTCAATGTTTTGAACGATGTAGTTCTCCTTTGAGAGCGATCAATATCTTGCTTGTTTGTCCAGGTGCGAAGTTTTGATACAAATTGGTGTACGAATCCTTTGAAATCGAATTTGATGATAAATAACTAACGCTTCTGTAATGTAACGAAGCTGGTTGTCAAAAAAGTCAATTATAAGTTTTAATTGGTTCAGAACAATCCGGGAAATGGCAATCTTTCTGCAAATGGAGATTGAGCAATCTCTAGATAGAGTGTATCATACGAAGTTAAATTGAAACACTTTTGAAATGTCAAACTTGTTGTTGTGTACATTGCTTGCAGCTACGTTTTCATGTTGTTGAACTTTTGTTTTTGAAACGAATCACCCAATGGCGTGCTTCGCTAAAACTAATCATTTATTTGCATTGAATATGTTTACAGAGGTGTTATCTTAAAGGTAGTAGGTACAGCATATTAAGCATGTTCTGCTCCATAGAGCTTAATTGCGAGCGTAAAACATTATGATGTATGTAGAGATGTGCTGTTCGGGTACATTCTGTCAGTCAGCACTTCTGTCTCAATATTCCGGCATTCTTTTTTTTTTTATATTTAGGACACGTCAATTTGACTTCACCTCGCCTGATGGTAAGCTGAAGGTAAAGTCCAAGAAAGAGGGTCACCATTACATACACATACCATGTTAACAATAGTGGCACTCAGCTTGACGGCCTCATCAGAAGAGGATTGTCGTCGCAGCACCGCATGACACCCACCGGTCCCACTAGTGCTACGACCACAATCCCCCTGCCTTAAGTTCTTTCTAATAGTGGCGATAGCCCAGTAGCGTATGTAACTGACTGCTGAGGCGAGGTTTCGAGTCCGATCCCCAGTAGCCCCAGGCACACACCTCATACTTTTCGTAGTTATGTGTGCATTAGTAAATGCTAATTATCGCTCGCTTAATAATGTGCCCGGTAGATAGCAATAGGCTCGCCCCCTATTACATCGGAACCTTAACATAACTGGCGAATCGGGGGTGTGTAATACACCTCTGCCTACCCCTTCAGGGATACAGGCGTGAAGTTATGTCATGTTATGTTTTGTCTTTATAATTCAATGCTGTGCAAATTATACTTTGATACGACAATGTAACTTCATTTGAGGAAAAAAAAAGAAAATAGACATCGAACAATGTTTGGTAGTTACTGACTCAAATGAAAAAATAATTAAAAAATATGAAAGCTAAAGGACACTGAATTTCTCGAAGGTTTCTGAAGAACCTTTACATTTAAGTAAAAACTAAATTTTGCTCGCTGTTAGTGATCATAATGCTTAGTGTTCAGCTCATTCAGTTAAAAATCGTAAATTGGAACTATAAACAAGGCAATTCACCTAGTTTAGAATTTGGAATCTTGATTTCATTCTACCTGTATAACTAGTATAATATACTCAAAGGTTTTTAGGGATTTTCTTTAGAAAAGCCCTATTGCTATCGAGTTGTCGTCGACGTCGTCGTTGCCAATTTTCTGTCACGGTTTTGGGTATGAAGGAGATGAGCTATCGAGTTGCTGTTTTCGGTAATAGATTCGTGCTGGGGTGAACCATTGCAAGATAAAGAAAAAATCGCAAAAATTGCAAAAAAAAAAACAAAAAATCGCAAAATCGAAAATCCCTTGTAATAGCTCGTCTCAGGAATTCAACTTGTTTATATTTATTTACACGTTACAGTCACAAAGTATAGTTAACCTCAGATGTAGTAAACCCCCCGGGCTTCACCTCATCGGAGATATCGGTGAGATGGGCATATCGGAGTTGAACCGACTAAAACCGCAAGGTGTTTCGTCACATCGGCCTGTGTGGCCTGGGAATCTGGTGTGATCTAGAAAAGATATCCCAGAGACACCGACGGGCCCCGTTCGCCACTGCTGCCATCTGCCTACCTTTCTTTTGATTATCAACATATCATTCTTCTCCATTCATGTCTGTCAGAATGATGGTATCTTCTCAGTCATTCCCTTTCTTGCTATAGCCTATTTCACGCATTAAATCTATCTTTTTGGGCCTACTTCTACTCCTAAAACACTCAACATTCATGTGTTGAACCTTTGTAACAACTACTTTACTCCCATCTTTTCTCATAATATATCCCATCATGATTATTTATGAATTTTATTAATTAACGTCATCAAGCTTCTCCGAAAAAACTTCTCAATTTCCCCTTCCAAATAACTGTTGAGAATATTCTTAAATTTTTTATCTCGAATTCTTATAATCAGATTATTATAGTCAGCAAAATTAGCTACTTAACTTTCCTTGTCTTAAAAGTCGCTTCCACCCCTGGAAAAGTTCATTCTAAACGAAATTATTCAATTTGATACTTGAGCTCCCCTATTTGAGATTAATTCAACCCTTTTTTCTTTACATTATCTTTGGGTTCAAATTGATAAGGCCCATAAAGTGGTTCTCAAGTTTTCTTTAGTTAATTGATTTCATTAAAAAAGTGTATTAAATACTTAACTTAATGCTTAAGATGTGCAGATTCTTGTTAATTTACTTTTACGCTCAAAAAGATGCTGCTATTTTTAGATAGAGTGATAATTGCAGTAAGATGTGATATTAATAGGTCATTCATAGGTCGAAAGATTCCTTATTTACTATTTCTAACGTTAAAGTTAACGGCTATTTTTATTCAAATTCATCAAGTAAGCAACATCATCGTAGGATGCTTGCGTCATCAAAATACCAATTTCAAATTCATTCACCGATTCTTTACAATTTATTTAACATTCAACTTTCAAATTTAATTATTTAATACACATTTTTACTTACTAATAGAAGTTTAAGTCTCAACATTCATGGTTCTTAAGTATACGTTAAATGATATTGTTGGAACTTTACGCGAATGTTACACACACACACACAACGGATTCTATCGCGATTTATATGATGTTATTTTATATTTTACATCGATCCCGACGTTTCGGTTGCTTTTCAGCAGCCATGGTCACGGGGATCAATGTAAAATATTAAATAACATCAAATAAATCGCGATAGAATATGTTAAAAATAGTTTTATTTCAATATACGTTTACAATTACATATTTAAACCACAATTTGCACTTAACTTCCATCTGAGGTTGAAATTTTCAATAGCTTTAGATAATTGTCTGACAATTAGCCTACTCTCCACATTCCAAGTAATTAGCGTAAGTGGTTTAGTCTCAGTGTCCAATATCGGTCAGCCAAACAAGATCTATCTCACGTGTATATGTCTTTCATACTTTTGCTTATTGTCTAAGTTATATATCTATTTAATGAGAATATTTAACGCCACTGAATTTGAACGAAAATTCATTTTAAAATGACCATAGTGTTATAGAAGAAGAAGTTACAGAAGTGTTGGACGCTTTTAGTTTTAAGATAATATTTACGCTCAAAAAAGTTTCGGCAAACCTTTAAATTATAATGTGGGTTTATTCCAAGGTTGCTGTTTATCACCTATAGTTTTCAATATAGTAATAAATATTTTAATAGACAACATTTCCACACACGACAAGAAGTGGGGCTATCGGTTTAAGCTAAACGGTAAATATACGGAGTCTATCCTCGCTTTCGCGGACGATTTGGCAATACTGACTCGTAACCCAAAGCAGTGCCAGGACCTACTGCGTAGAGTAGACGATTTCTGTACATGGACAGATGGAATGAGAGCAAAACCTAGCAAATGCTACTGTCTATGTCTGGGTAGGCGGGGTACCAGGTATACTTCATATGACCCAGGGCTTAGTATAGGCGGGGAAAACGTTTCAACTATATCTGAAACCGTGCCTTTTAAATTCCTCGGAAGAAAGATTGACAACAGAGGTTGCACTCCAGCTTTGGACGAATTAATTGATAGTTTCATTATCGATTTAAAAAAGGTAGACCAACAACCAATAAGTAATGTTAAAAAAGCTTGGATCTATGACAATTATTTAACCTCGCGTCTTAACTGGCCGTTTCTTATATATGATATAAACCAGAGCCTCCTCAAAAAACTAGATGCGAGTGTCACGAAGACACTGAAGTCGTGGCTAGGGCTAGCTCAGTCGGCCGACCCGTCGGCACTATATAGATCCGCGAATAATTTTGGAATGACGCTTAAGAAGCCATCAGAACTCTATAAACACCTAAGAGTAACTAAAATGCACGTCTTATCGGAATCTAAAGACGAAATAGTAAAAGTCCTTCCAAAAGATAAAAATGCATCGGAGCTCGAATCACGCCTCCAGTTCCATAAAAGGTTCATGATAGGCTCGCAGACTGGTAGAGTAGGTCTAGGTAATATTCAGAGACAAACAGATAAAGAAATAACAAAATCTTTTCTTCAAGCAGACGAAAACAACACCTATAAGGTGCACGCAATGAACCTAGAAATGCAAAACGAATGGTTGACTCTAGGTGAATTTTGTATTCCCATAGCCTTAAAATGGCGTACCATAATATACGACTGGTCACCGGCCTTACTTAAATTTTACCTGAATGCATTCCAGTTGACCCTCCCCGACCAAAGCAATCTGGTCAGATGGGGAAAAGCCACAGATAAAACATGTAACTCATGTGGTGAAGCAACTGGTACGGCTAGGCACCTACTAGTGGGTTGTAAAACGCTATTAGACCGGGGTCATTACTCGCGCCGTCATGATAAGGTATTAGAAATCATACGTGAGGCTGTAAGTTTGGCGGTAGCTAGAGCGAAAAAAGGATTAACCACAAACCAAAGAAATGACATTGCGTTTGTAAAGGAAGGCTGCTCAAAGAAATCACTTCAAAAGCCTTATTCAATTTTGATAGCTGCCGTTGACTGGACAATACTCGTAGACACGTATGAGAAGCACTATAGGATACCGGAGGATGTCTGTGCCTCATCATCCAGACCCGACATATTCCTTTTTTCACGATCGCATAAGCGTGCAGTGCTTGTAGAACTCACAGTACCGTGGGAAACTAATATACCTAAAGACCACGCTATAAAGACAAACAAATACTTTGATTTGACTAACGAGTTAACCAAAAACGGCTACGTGGTTAAACTCTATGCCGTAGAAGTAGGAGCAAGGGGAATTCCAGCTAAATCCCTGTACAACTTACTTAAAGACCTCGGATTGCCAAGAGCTTCAGTAAGCTCTTTATTAAAACGTATATCAAAAGCGGCATTGTTAGGATCTTACCAAATTTGGATAGGTAGGGGGGGGAACACTACTGACGGTGGAGGTGAGCGCTGATGCATCACAAGGTGGCCACCCTAAACCTACATCTGGGTCGCAAGTCCCAGTCGCCGTCATGGTGTTCCTCTCTGTACCACGCTATGGACCCGGCGACCGCACGGTGAATCCATGGAGTGCTGAGAATCGGATCTCATCTCTATTTGAAGACTTAAATTCAATTTATCAGCAGATACACACCTTTGCACTTAATATTTAGACAAATGCTCAAAATAAGAAAAACTATAAACTTTTGATTGGAATTTGGAAAAAGTTTTTCATAATATATGTTGTAAATTTATAAAAATTGTATTTTTAAACTTGATGTCAAATAGTATAGTATAAGATATGACTAAATAGTCAAGTTATTAACGAACCTATTTTTAAATAATTGTAATTATTTATGAATGAAAACTTAAGCAAGCGAGTATGATTTCTGTAATCATTCTTTCGCCGACTTACACCCCGGTGTGTACAAGAGACGGCGTGCGGTTTTAGTCGGTTCAAGCCCGACATAACCATGCCCGCTGGCTGGCGAGGGGGTATCTTTTTTTTTTTTAAATAATAAGAAGGAACCAAGAACTTAACCTAAATACTAAATGAAGTTCAGGTTGATGAGATGTTGGTAGGACGTAGATGGCGATGTGTTAAAACACCGTGCGGTTTTAGTCGGTTCGACTCCGACACGCACACCTCACCGCTAGTTCCAGTGAGGTGAAGTCAGAGGGGGTTTCCATACGAAAAAAAAAAATGGTGTAGAGAGCCCTAACGACATTCTAGAGGCCCAACCTCACCTGTAAGTCGATGCAACTGCTAAACAACTTACGTGGCTCTGGCGCAGGCTTTTCTCAGGCCTGGGAGGTCTGAAGACAGTCGCTATTGCTCTTGCTCTCGCTTTGGACGCAACCAGGAATCGCTAGTAGGATGAAATCACTAAATAAAGCGTACAATTCTAGTACAGGCGAATAAAACTAAAAATATGATAGTCTCTACGTATAAATTTAGGGATTGTCGACATTGTAAATATTCAAATTTTTTTATAGAGAAAAGGCAATTTAATTTAACGTCGTAAAGGAGTTTTATATCAGTAAAAGGAAATTAATTTATGAAACTTAGAGTTTACGTTGGGCATTTTAATATTACTTGGACGAGGCCGCTGAAGAAAATGCTTACTCATTACCATCCCTTAAATTTTGTATAAAATATAGAGTACTTTTGAATATTATAGTTGCAAAACCTTGTGGTTAAAATAAATGAAATTGGGTATCATTCCAATATTAGAAGAGAGTGGCCTTGAGTTTTTATTGTCAGATTTTCTCACAGGCTTCTATTGTTATCTTGAAAATCTGGTTGTATATATCTGCTTCTACAATAAAGAAGCAATTACCTTAATGTTCATAATATTTTTTTTAATGAATATTAAACCAAAATTTCTAAAATTCCCCCTAAACCCTCCAGCTAATTTGAATGGCTTGTGTTAGGAGTGGGTTCACGTCGATAGTATAAAGGCCAGGATTCGAACCCGGGACCTCTCGATCGTAGGGTCGACTTCTTAACCACTAAGCTACCGGCGCTTCAAATATATGCGGTACTTTGTAACTGCTTGCACTACATGCATAAAAATATTAAGTTACTTTACTTAGTTTTGCTATTAGATAAGTGGCAACCGAGTAGGTTAACACATGGCAAAGTTAAGCAACACTAGCCAAGGCAGTCTTAGGATGGGTGACCATTCTTCTGACACATTGACACCCCTCCGTGCCTCGGTGAGCAAGTTAAGCCGTCGGTTCCAGTTGCCATATAAATATTTATGTCAGTCGTTACTGGTGGTTGGAGCCCTATAAAGTCCGATAAATGGTCTTACTACGGAATTTCGATATCGCCAATGGGTTGTGATGATCAGATGGCAGTTGCTTTGCTTATCGAAGTTCAGCTGTTTCGTAGTTAGACTGAAAAACCGACCCCAAATGAGTTTTTTTGTTTTTTTTTTTTATACCACTCAGGTGGCAGACAAGCTCACGGCCCACCTGATGGGAAGCGGTCACCGTGGCCTATGGACGTGTGCAACACCAGGGGCGTCACACTCGCGCTGCCGACCCTAAAAAAAGAAATTTCAAAGCCTTTAGTCTTCCGGGAAGACCAAAGGCTACTCCCGCCTCTCCCTTCTTTTTTAGTTTTTGTGCTGTCAGAAGGAAGACTCTTCCCTCTGACAGCGGAAAAACCCTCAGTGAGCTCCGGCTACCCTACTCACCGCCGGGAACACAACACGAGGTTATTATGGCCGCGGTATTCTGTAGGGTGGAGGTACTTCCCCAGTTGGACTGCTCAGTTGGACGGGAATACCGTCATGTCCTACCTCTCTTGAGTTGAGAAATAGCATGGAGGATGATAACTTAGATTTGCTATTATCTTATTTTATACTAAATAATAATATTTTTAGACATGATAATGTCCTAACAAAACTGATGTCCACGTTAATATTTTGAACTCAATGGAATACATTTTAACCTAACAAAAAGCATACAGTAAGGCGTATAAACGGTACAGCATTCGACTGCTAAGTCAGAGGTCGCGGCTTCGATGCCTGCTCATTGTAAATAGGTATATTTGCATTGGTCTGGTTTTTTTTTAGTTTCATCATTCTCTTATTTTAGAAGTTACAGGGGGAGCGGTACAAACATTTTACCACTTTGGAAGTGTCTCTCGCGCAAAGATTTCAGTTAAGAAAAAAATTATATTAGGAACCTCAACAACTTGAAGACCTATCTATAGGTATGCCACACGTATGGTTTGATGAAAAAAAAATTTGATTTTGAGTTTTATGTATGGGGAACACCCCAAAATTTATTATCTTTTTCTATTTTTGTGTGAAAATCTAAATGCGGTTCACAGAATACATCTATTTACCAAGTTTCAACGGTATAGTTCTTATAGTTTCGGAATAAGTGGCTGTGACATACGGACGGACAGACAGACAGACATGACGAATCTATAAGGGTTCCGTTTTTAGCTATTTGGCTACTAAACCCTAAAAACTGCATCAAAATCCGTTATGTAGTTTTCGCGTCCTTCGCAAACAAACAGATAAACAGACAATAATTCCAACAAAAATATTTTTGTTTTCAGAATCGTTCATTTAACACAACCCGAAATAATGTTTTTTTTTTTTTTATATTTAGGACACGTCAATTTGACTTCACCTCACCTGATTGTAAGCTGAAGGTAAAGTCTCAGGAAAGAGGGTCACCATTACATTCACGTACCATGTTAACAATGGTGGCACTCAGCTTGACGGCCTCACCGCGTCGCAGCACCGCGTGTCCCCCACCGGTCCCATTAGTGCTGCGACCACAATCCTCCTGCCCGGCTATGCACTTGCTGACCCCTGAACGCAATCAAACCGAAATTGTATTACTATGGAGGGTTTTTCGCAATCGTGCACGGTGGTACCCACCCGGCCGAATTTTGTAACAAATTTGTGTCATCAAATTTCTACCGCCAGTGAGAGTTTTTTTTATATCTTCAATGTACAGACACAACTAATATACAATTTTATAATAGTATAGATGGATAATATCATCGAATTAGGTGCTATTAACACCATCTCAATAGGCATTAACAAAGATATGATTTAAAGTCAGAGACACAATTCAAAGCACTGTATCTACCGGATCTAGGCTAAGCCATTGTTCGTCGGTAAATAGATTGAATCAAAGTCACTTTGAAAAATGAAGACACAAAGGCGGGAGAGGATCCACCAGAGATAGACAATAAGCTTTTACTCGAACGAAATCTTTCAAAGGATCTCGCCTGTGTTTTGACATGCCATACTGAATTTATAACTCACAAAACGCACAGTTGAGTCAGAACTCAGCCTGCGAGAGACTTTGTATTTCATTTGTGCTGAAAAGCAATCGAAATGTCGGGATCACTGTAGATAATATAACTTTTTTTTTACTTGTGGAAACCCCCACGGGCACCCCTTCGGTGCAAAAAATATAATATCACATAACTTCACGACTGTATCCCCGAAGGAGTAGGCAGAGGTGTATTCCAAACCCACGATTCGTCAGTTATGTAATAGGGGGCGAGCCCATTGCCCTCCTGATGGTAAATGAACATTCATAACATATAATGTTAAACTGACCGGTGTCTATCTGACTGCGAGAGAAAGATGGCAGAAAAGCGAGGTAGCAAGTTTTTAGGGTTCCATAGCCAAATGGCAAAAACGGAACCCTTATAGATTCATCATGTCTGTCTGTCTGTCCGTATGTCACAACCACATTTTTTCCGAAACTATAAGAACTATGGTGTTGATACTTGGTAAGTAGATGTATTCTGTAAACCGCATTAAGATTTTCACACAAAAATAGAAAAAACACAATAAATCTTGGGGGCTTCCCCATACTTAGAACTGAAACTCAATTTTTTTTTCATCAACCCCCTATTTGTCGGGTATCTATGGATAGGTCTTCAAAAATGATATTGAGGTTTCTAAAATCATTTTTTTCTAAACTGAATAGTTTGTGCGAGAGACACTTCCAAAGTTGTTAAATGTGTGCCCCCCTCCCCCTGTAACTTTTAAAATAAGAGAATGATAAAACTAAAAAAAATATATTATGTACACCGGTCAGTTTGCTTAGAGAATAGGGACACTGTAAGTGTAGTATGTGTTGGTACATGGCGAAATGAAGTATGAAAAATATCGAGAATGTGCGGGTGAATGAAGAACTTTGTACCTCACGGACTCGACGACGGCGGACGTGCACAACTGAGCCAGTCAGCCTGTGTGATGAATGTCGATACGTTGCCTGGTGTTGTAAGAGTCCAGATCTGGAGCATGGAGTCATGATCTCCGAGTCTAGGTTGCTCAGTATTCATAAATTAATTTTGACAGGATTTTTCGAAATCATATTCGATTCTACGATACATTATACAGCGCTATCTAGATCCAAAGTAAGTATAACTCAACTAGATTGTAATATAGGTTTTAGAATACGGATACTGAGACCGTTGCAAATGGACATATACATGCCAGGATCACAAGGAGTTGAGGATACTACTAGACTGGCTGTACGGGACGAAAAAAATGGCAATGTGAAAGACCACAATTAAAATTATAAGTAACCTGGTCGAAACGTCACGCATTCCAAAGGTATGTATATAAGGTGTCACAAAATTAGGTCTCTGAATTTGGTGACATGACTTGGTATCGACAAAATATGTATATGAAACAAAAAATATAAAATCGGGTAAAAAAAAATAATAAATATAAAAAATGAAAATAAAAAACACCACTAGCGACCAGCGTCACGTGACGCGACGAGTCCGCGACGCACGTGGTAGGCGTGCAGTCCTCCTCGCAGTATTCTCCAAGCGGATGTGTGGGAAATACTAAATCGCGACCGGCGTCACGTGTGCTCGTCGCGTCACGTGACGCTGGTCTCTGGTGGTGTTTTTTTTTTAATTTTTATTTTACCCGATTTTTTTTTTCTAATACATATTTTGTCGATACCAAGTTATCTCACCAAAAACAGACCTAATTTTGTGACACCTTTTATACCTATACATGATCGCGTTAATTCCCGCTAACATTATTGTATATCATGGAACGTGAAAGTTTAAAAATAAGTATTCATTCCAAAACTAATATCAATAAGTTTTGCATGAAAAGGTTTACACTTTCGGTGGAAGATATTTTGCTTACCAAAGTATCTTATATGGAGTTATTCTCGCAGAAAATTTTGAGTAAGATATGCAGGTGCAAGTCTTTAATCGTACTAAAAATGAAAGTGTTATTAGTTCAGTACAGTAGTACAGACCAATACAGTCTCATATGTTCAGCTTATAGCGGCTGAACACACTCGACGAGACACCCCTAGACAAGCCGAGAGCGCGTATGTAACATGGTGTTCTCGCCTTGTCACTGTCTCATTCTCGCCTCGGTCGGTCTCGATCGCTTGTCGGTTTTTTGCGCCAAAGTCAAAGGATCTTGTTCTTGCTCGCGAGGAAAACTAGAGCGAGCATGTACACACTTGTTCATATTTTTCCCCGATGACTGTATTTGTGTCAAGACGGACTTCCCTATTTGGTGAAATGAGCGTAAATTATGGTTTTTGGAGTACTATATGGGTTTAAGAATTTTCTTTACATGGTAAACATGAAATAAATATTAATAGGAAAGCAAGACATAAAGCAGCAACGATTACAACATCTATTACGGCGAGAATCTTCAGTACAATTGATACAACGAGTGTGTACAGCTCCCATCACACTTCTTTGAGAAAACCAATTACTCGCGTGGCAAAGGATGAATTATAACTTTTTTTTTAGAAAGTATACGAAGTCTGTATCTACATTAACCCGGATTTCTTAAATTCAAAATGTCTGAATACGACGTCTTGTGTTAGGTACTTTTTTTAACCGAGACAGCGTGCGGTTTTAGTCGGTTCAAGCCCGACATAACCACCCCTGCTGGCCGGCGGGAGGGTATCCGAAGGGATTTCCGCACGAAAAAAAGGTACTTTTTTCAAACGATAATAAATATCCCTATGTTCTTACAGTTATTTCCTTCGAAGGTGATTTTATAAAGTATGGCCATTTTCGCCTTAGGGTTGAATGTACGGAATTAATGCCTAAAACTGGGTTTCTTTCGTTACACCCTTGATCACACTTTATCTATCTTAACTTTTACCCGACTGCGCCAGCAGGAGAGTTATGTTTTTCGACTGTAAGTATGTATGTATAATTGTTTGGCACGCTCTGCGGCCGGAACGGCTCGATGAATTTTAGCTCGAGCGGTGTCGTTAGATTAGTATTTACTGTGAGAGTGACACTGGTATATCAAAATAATAAAAAAAGAAACTGGTGGATTTTTGGCGCTAAAATTTGTTATTAAAATATTTTTAACTCAAACTTATCGAATAGGGTATCAATATGAAGAGTTTTAAAAGGTCACTTCACACATACACATATATACAAATATATATCATAATTCATAACTAAAAATAATACAATAACATTATTAATAAAAAATCTAAATAACCGACTGCCCAAAAAGACCGAAACAAGTCTGATAGCAGGCGGGACCTATTTGCAAATCATAAACCAAATAAATATTAATGGGTCCCACCTGCTATCAAACTTGTTTCGGTCTTTTCAGGGCCGTCGAGTATTTAGATTTTTGATTTCAACTTAGTATTTTTTATTTTAATTTCAGCCGATCTTCTTGCACATATTTAGATTAGTTTTGACTTCCATGTCTCGAAGAGTACGTTAAGCCGTCGGTCCCGGTTATCATGCGATCATCTGTGGTATTCGTGTAATAATAATATTCTTAGACACGATCATTTTAAATCATAATAAATTTTAACCTAATAAAAAGCATAATACAATAAGGCGTATTCTGCGGAAATAGTAACACCAAACTTCATATGTGACGCAACTTTCACTTCAAGATATGAGAGTACCACCATCTTAGTCCCCGTGACAATGACTGACCGTCCCGACCTGCTTCTGCTGGGGTGACAGGTGGTCTCACCTGCCACCCCCAGGCCTGCGCTTATGGAGGATGGAAGTCGTTAAGCGACCTTCGGCGCCTGAGTCGCCTGCGACGCGCGGCGAGCATGTTGCGGGCTCGGCGGGCCGGGAGTGTTCTAAATATCTTCCGTGCGCGCTCCGCCATCTCCTTCGCAAGCAGTACATGCTTGCAGAAGGAGGTGGCGGTGGCCCACGCGCTCGAGCTCCTGCATCTGTGGTGTTCGTAACGGGTAGTTGGAGCCCTATAAAGTCCGACAACCGGGCCTAATTAGAGAACTTCGGTATCGCCAGTGGGTTGTAAAGGTCAGATGTTAGTCGCTTCATGCAAAATATCGAAGTTCGACTGCTTCGTATTAAGACTCAAAGCGGACCCCAACTGAGTTGGGAAAAGGGCTCAGAGAATGATATACACATACATATACTCAAGCCTTTTTCCCTCCGGGGTAGGCAAAGCTACAGCCCGCCATCTGCTTCTGTAATTACATACTTCACGAGCTTCCTTCACTGTCATTGGAAGACTTGTACATATTTAGATTATTTTTGATTACCGGGATACCCTGAAACTCAGTGTTTGTAGGTATTGTCGCATGTCGCCATGGGACCTGGAGGCGAGAGCCCTTTCGCAACTGTACCAGTGGCGAAAGGAGGCGCGGGAGCAGGGACGGAGTCCAAGCCTCGAGAAATCGAGGCCGTGCAGTCCCAGCTCCGCCAGGCCATCGTGGTGGAGTGGAAGGAAGGACTTGGGCAACCAAGCGCAGGGCACGCCGCAAAAGCGGCGGTAAGGGCCATCATGGAGGATTGGCTAGAGAGGCGACACGGAAGCCTCTCGTATCGACTGACGCAGGTGATGCAGGTGACTCAGGCGCCGGAGGTCGCTTAACGACCTAAGTCCTCCAAGAGCGCAGGCCTGAGGGTGGCAGGTGAGGCCGCCTATCACCCCAGCAGAAGCAGGCCCGGACGGTGGGGTGACTAGCGCCCCTCCCCCAAACCGGGGCAAGACGGTGACACCGTGGTTCCCAAACCCGAGGGGGTCATCACGCAACTGGAGATGGCCCAAGGACAGTCGGGGTGCGAGGGATATGCTCTATGGGCAACCTTACACCCCGGCGTCTGTAGACCCGAGACGGCGTGCGGTTTTAGTCGGTTCAAACCCGACATAACCGCCCCCGCTGGCTTTTTGCTGCTAATGTATGAACAATGCCAGACTCTCGGTTGTTGAAAGTATAACAGTTTTGCCAGCCTTGTTTGCGGGTAACTACATAGCAAATATTTTAATACAAAACTCTCTTGCTTATATTGTTTCGCTGGTAGGTTAAATTTTTGTTCATGAATCTAGCTTCTAATTTTCATTTCATTTTGCACTTAACATGTAGCGTTTTTCAGCTGTAATAGTAAAAACTACCCTTTAGCACCAGGTTAACCCAAAATATATAATTAGGTAACTTTTGGCCCGCGATTTAATCCGCGTGGACTTCACAATTGGATTCAGAGAGAAATTTAAAAAAGCATTAAGCTATATTATTTCCTGGAATAAGAAAATCTAATAATAAGAGAATCGAACCCGCAACCTGTAATTAGTACTAGTACACATGTTTTGGAACTCAATCTGGAACCGAACCTTGAAATGATATTTTGTAAGATTTTGATTGTTTTCTGTTTTGTGTGCCAAATAAATAAATAAATATACTATAGATTGCTTTCCCAATACACCAAATAGTTGATCTTCGAATATACGACTACAATAAAAGTACACAACACATTCGTGAGTTGTTTAAATTATTGTCGCACACAAGAATCGAAAATACCACGAACAATACACTATTAAGAACATTTTACAAAACTGCGTCAAATTTCATCCGATTGTATTCTCCAGAAAATGGTCGTCTTGTACGACGGTATATCCGAATTTCTCCAAGTACATCCTATCTTATCAACACTTATTCCGTAATGCATAGCGCATATCGTCTGAGGAAATCCTCACACGGATTGCTTCCCTCCTTTCCCTTACTTATATTCCTTCCTTTCACGGTCGAACGGTCTGATAAAGGCTCTCTTTATAGCTGAAAAATTGCAAGTCTGAATTTTTGCAGGAATATTAGAAATGATTGAAAATACTGAACTACGTATTATATATTTTCTTACAACTGTTATAAATGCGGAAGTTTGTGTAGATGGATGGATAGATTTAGAATTTATTATTCAATTAATCAATTACGCCTAAACGGCTGAATAGACCTGGATGAAATTTAACAAAGAAAAAGATTATAATCTGGAATAGCGCATAATCATTTCAACATTTTATCTTAAGAATTGGTTCCAGTGGGTTATGGGAATCGGGTCAATATTCCACTTGAGTGAAGCTTAGGCAAGAGCAAGTATGAAAACAAATCATGATTGGCGTGCACGCCCTTTTTTTTACGTGCGGAAACCTACACTTTCTTTACTCCACCTGAGCTAACGGTGAGATGGATATGTCGGACTTAAACCGACTAAAACCGCACGGTGTCTGTTGCGTCAGCAATGTGGTACGGGGAATCTGGTGTGCACACCTTAAGAGTGGCAATTTAGTGTCATATTTCGAGGTTTCCAATTATTATTATTTAAATGCTGCTATATTTCAAAAGCGGCGATAGCCCAGTGGCGTACTTAACGGACAGCTAAGACGAGGTCTCGAGTTCGATCCAAAGTCGCCCCGGGCACACACCTCTGACTTTTCGTAGTTATGTGTACATTAATAAATGTTAATTATCGCTCTCTTAATAATGTGCCCGGTAGATGACAATAGGCTCGCCGCCTATTACATTGGGACCTTAACATAACTGGCGAATCGTGGGTGTGTAATACACCTCTGCCTACCCCTTCGGGGATACAGGCGTGTAGTTATGTTATGTTATATTTCGAAAGTATTTTTAATTACCTTTTTAGAAATAGGGTAAAGGTGTGTAAAAACTATGAGATAATTGTGTTCATAGTTCATTTTGTCTGCAAATAAGGTTTTTTTTTTTATATTTAGGACACGTCAATTTGACTTCACCTCGCCTGATGGTGAGCTGAAGGTAAAGTCTCAGGAAAGAGGGTCACCATTACATACACGTACCATGTTAACAATGGTGGCACTCAGCTTGACGGCCTCATCAGAAGAGGATTGTCGTCGCAGCACCGCGTGACACCCACTGGTCCCACTAGTGCTGCGACCACAATCCCCCTGCCCAGCTGTGCACTTGCTGACCCCTGAACGCAATCAAACCAAAATTGGATTACTATGGAGAGTTTTTCGCAATCGTGCACGGTGGTACCGTTTTTTTTTTTTCGTGCGGAAATCCCTTCGGATACCCCCCCGCCGGCCAGCGGGGGCGGTTATGTTGGGCTTGAACCGACTAAAACCGCACGCCGTCTCGGGTCTTCAGACGCCGGGGTGTAAGGTTGCCCATAGAGCATATCCCTCGCACCCCGACTGACCCTGGGCCATCTCCGGTTTCGAGATGGCCCCCTCGGGTTTGGAAACCACGGTGTCCCCGTCTTGCCCCGGTTTGGGGGAGGGGCGCTAGTCACCCCACCGTCCCGGCCTGCTTCTGCTGGGGTGACAGGCGGCCTCACCGCCACCCCCAGGCCTGCGCTCATGGAGGACGGAGTACCCACCCGGCCGAATTTTGTGACAAATTTGTGTCATCAAATTTCTACCACCAGGTACCTATTGGAGGGGTGTGTGTTGGGTAACCTCCTCGAGTGTCGCTCCGATTCCGATCCCGCTGCTGTCCGGGGGGAGCGGAATCGGAGCGGCCGGTACACCCTGGGCGGCGGTCAATGGTTTCCCCTTCACCCCTTCATAGGGTTGGCATTGATCGTCGGCCAATACCCAACGTGGCGGGAACACATCGCTCTCCGTACTCCTCTGCTTTCAGAGGAGACAGGATGAGCTATGCTGTTAGTGGTGAGATGGCCCAGGGTCAGCCGGGGTGCGAGGGATATGCTCTATGGGTAACCTTACACCCCGGCGTCTGAAGACCTGAGACGGTGTGCGGTTTTAGTCGGTGCAAGCCCGACATAACCACCCCCGCTGGCCGGCGGGGGGGTATCCGAAGGGATTTCCGCACGATAAAAAAAAAAAAAAAAAAAAAAAAAAAGGTACCTATTGGAAACTTGCAGTACGCTATTTATGTAATAAAATACCTGTGAGCATTTTGATTTCTTACCTATTATACACCTTTCACGTAATTATTATTTATAATTATGAACATTTTTAGAAATAACACACAATTCATCTATCATAATAATCAAAATCATAGTCATTTATGTGTGGAACATAGGTTAGTTACAGGTCTTATTGTTATGTTATTCGCTTCGCTCAGCTCTTATACGTGGCTAATCCGTTTGGTCGAGACTGTACTCCTCCGGAACCACAATACATTTGCCATGGTGATAGTGTAGACACCGCTGAGTGTTTAGAGGGGTCAACTGTTCAAATACAATTTACCATTAAGGAACAATCATCGAAAAACAGTTTCACGAGCGCGCGGCCTTAGCTAAGCTCGCGACCGTAGTAAGATGCCTTATTTTCAAGTAAGAGGCCTGCTCGATCAGCTCAATTTATTTCAGTCGCACCCTGCACTGAATTCCTTGTAATGTACTCTACGTCCTACCACATTGACTGATGTACAAATATATTATATTTTATTACAAAAGTCAATAAAATTGAATTATAACAAATAGCAATGTCAGTTAAACAAACAATAAAATTAAAAGTTATGTCAAAGGGAATAAAATGAAATGCTTTTGTCAGTAAGATAATCGTCTATCGAATATTAAGCTTTATTTAGCAGAAATGTTTTCAGTCTATTTTTTAAATAAGTAATATTTCACAAAATTTAATAGCTTTTGGCAGTTTGTTTTATATCTGGAGTGCCATTACAAATATACTTTTTTATACTTTTATCTATTATCTATACATCTATACATCTATACATATAAATAAAATTGGAGTGTCTGTTTGTAATATTGAAATAACCGTTTTTTACTACATGTATATGAATAAAGAGATTAGCCGAAACAAACAGACGGACAGGTATTAGGTATATACAGCAAGGGGTGTGTGTTGGGTAACCTCCTCGAGTGTCGCTCCGATTCCGATCCCGCTGCAGTCCGGGGGGAGCGGAATCGGAGCGGCCGGTACACCCTGGGCGGCGGTCAATGGCTTCCTCTTCACCCCTTCATAGGGTTGGCATTGATCGTCGGCCAATACCCAAAGTGGCGGGAACACATCGCTCTCCGTACTCCTCTGCTTTCAGAGGAGACAGGATGAGCGATGCTGTTAGTGGTGAGATGGCCCAGGGTCAGCCGGGGTGCGAGGGATATGCTCTATGGGTAACCTTACACCCCGACGTCTGAAGACCCGAGACGGCGTGCGGTTTTAGTCGGTGCAAGCCCGACATAACCGCCCCCGCTGGCCGGCGGGGGGGTATCCGAAGGGATTTCCGCACGATAAAAAAAAAAAAAAAGGTATATACAGCAAAATAACATTTTTTACAATTTTTGTCTGACTGTCTGTCTGTCACGGTATATACACCAAAATTACCTTTTTTACAATTTTTGTCTGTCTGTACGTCTGTTTGTTCCGGCTAATCTCTGAAATGGCTGGACCGATTTTGACAGGACTTTCACTAGCAGAAAGGTAATATAACAAGGAGTAACATAGGCTACATTAATTTTAGGAAAAATAATTAGGGTTCCGCGCAAAAAAACTAAAACCCTAAAAATCTTAATACACGTGGACGAAGTCGCGGGCACAGCTAGTTTGTAATAAAAACGTAACATAATGACACTAAGTTGTGATGTTGCCAATCATTCTAAAAGTGGTGTCCTCTAAAAGGCAAATTATTAAAATTTTACTCCAATTTTCCGATAGCAACATTGTCAATTCGATTATGCTTATAAATACAGGGTTATTGCGTGATAGTGGAATAATCGATGTAGATGGCCGAAGTTTCCTAATAAACAGGTAATAACCGTGCTCGAACTATAGTTTTCTAGTACGCTATCCGCCAGCTTCTAGTTTATTGAACTTATTTCCAATATTCTTCACTGTAAACTTTTCATATAAATTGGTGCTGATAAAATTACTTTTTTACTGATGTTTTTATTTTCGCAAGTTCGATTCATTTATTATACCAGACTTCAGCATTTTCTTTGTCACAGGTCTCCTTCTAAACTACTAATCCAATCAGAACCAAATTTGGCATGATTAAAGAGGTCAATCAGAGGAAGGTTTATGGATATATTTTGAAAAAAATAATGCTACCACAGAGGAATGATCACCGTTAACAAAATTCCAGGTGGAATTACATAATAACCGCTCGAGACACTGTGACCAAACTTTACACGCTCAGAAAGCATGTCCAGAGTTGTGACTTTCAAAAAGAATTTTCAAAATCGGACTTGCCACGGAGGAATGATTACTGTTCAAAATTTTCAAAATCTGATTCCGTAATAGCGGTCAAATCTATTGGACTAGTTTTGGCGCCAAAACAGTCGTCCAAAACTCCCGAATAACTATCAAAAAAAAAAAAGAACGCTCTTAATAATTCAAATCACGATGTCTCACTCAGCTCAACATTGCAAGCAGCGATTCGCGTTGCAGCCCTAGTTTATTTTTATTTACGTGTAATATATTATTATATGCATGAATATTATATTGTAACGGAAATGAAGGAGTGTGATTGACTAATGACGTGTTTGCGAGGGGAGGTGGTGAGTGATGGAGGGCTGATGCGGAGTTTATAAAAGAAGTACGATTTTGCATGTCGGGTTCATGACTGTTCCAAAAATCAGAGGTTACAGCAATTAAAAGTAATAATTACTAGGACGGTTACCAGCTTCGCAATCAACCCAAACTTAAGCGTAGCGAGATTTGCCTATCCAACAATAGGTCAACGTGACAATTTCCATTGATTTCGTTTTTCGGTGATTATTCCTCGATGGTAAGACCGATCTGGATATTCGACACTCAGTAATGTCTACTTGATCACCGTGGCAAATTTGGTGGAGATCGGTCAAACGGTCTCGGAGGAGTATCATTTGTTTGAAATGCAACTTTGAAACCGAAAACGCTTCGCTCGCCTTCGGCTCGCTACGCTTAATAATTGTGTTGGTGTTTATTTATTTCACTTCTAACCACTTCGTAACAATATATTTGCATTGGTCTAACTAGGTTTTTAAATTTATTAAATTTAAATTAACAAAACAAACTAAGTATAATTTTCGCATTCTAAAACCCATATCACAAGTTAGTCAAGCTTTACTTGTTTTGAGATTCGATAGTGCTATGTAGATTTAGGTCATAAAATAAAATATCCAATATATATTTTACAAGCTGTTTTCCGCGGCTCCACCTGCGTGGAATTCTGATCCCATTCCTGCTTCCAGTGTTATTCCAGACTATGATCTAACCCTATATAAAATTTCAGCCAAATCTGTTCAGCCGTTTTTGCGTGAAAGATTAACAAACACAACAACAAATATCCATACATCCATTCATTTATAGATCCATACTTACAAGTAGGATGCGCCGGGACCGATACGGGGGGTTGTTTGAGGTGACCTACTTAATCACGGCCTAGGACGCCCCTGTGGCATACCCGCGCCCCATGTAGTAGTCGAATGCACTAGCATTCGACTACTACATGGGGCGCGGGTTCGATTCCCACTCAGTGCAAATATTTGTATGCATGACTATGTCCATTTGCATTGGTCTGGGTGTATCTATGTATAGAAACACCCAGACCAATGCAAATAGACGAATGTATTTACAAAAAAAAAGTATATTTATCCGCATTCTCAACTCCATATCACAATCTAGTTAAACTATGGTTACTTTGGGTCTAGAAAGCCCTGGTAGAATATTTCATATCTAATAGGTCTTTACCTATGAAATTGCCGAAATTTTCTTAAAAATTCATGAGTTCGTTATTCCGTAATTTAATAGCTATTTCCATTATTTATATTTTGTTTGAAAGTTGATTTCAAGATTTTACAACTCTGTATTAAATTTTTAAAAAATGCAAATAAATAGGGTTCCTCCAATTTCTTCAAGAAAAACGGCAATTTCATATGTAACAACCTTATATTTATTTATTATAATCTAAAATAATGTTGTATTTATTATATATTATGGCATTAATCATCATCTACCTGCTCTTGTTCCTTATTGTTTAAGACACGTCAATTTGACTTCACCTCGTCTGATGGTAAGCTGAAGGTAAAGTCTCAGGAAAGAGGGTCACCATTACATACACGTACCATGTTAACAATGGTGGCACTCAGCTTGACGGCCTCATCAGAAGAGGATTGTCGTCGCAGCACCGCGTGACACCCACCGGTCCCACTAGTGCTGCAACCACAATCCCCCTGCCCGGCTATGCACTTGCTGACCCCTGAACGCAATCAAACCGAAATTAGATTACTATGGAGGGTTTTTCGCAAACCTACCTGGTCGAATTTTGTGACAAATTTGTGTCATCAAATTTCTACCACCATGTTGATTTATTCTTAAAATAATGTCATTGATCTCATATGAATGAATAAAAATGTTTATATAAAGATAGTACCTGTTTCAATTAGCATTCCCAAATATTGAGAAGTAGCCCTAATGAGAAGTAGCCCAAGTGAGAAGTAACTCAAGTATGAAGTAGCCCAAGTAAGAGGTAGCCCTAATCAGAAGTAGCCAAAATGAGAAGTGGCCATAATGAGAAGTAGTCCATTAGCGAGTCGATTGCCATAATGAGAATTAGCCCTAATTTATTATTATTATTAAAACATTTATTTCGGAAAATTATCTATGGTGTTAGTAACAATATTACTTATAAACTAGGGTTAGTAGGTACATTTCTTTTGTTTTGTTTTGAGATGGGACAGATTCACATGTGAATACGTACCCATCTCCGTTGCATAGGTGAATCCTGACGATCCGTGCACACGCCAACAATACTATTAGAGCTGCCGCGCACACGATTTAGCATAGAGGCACATCGCTTCCTCATAATCGCTTCGAAACCATCCGTGCGCGCCTCGGCAAACATACCTGATGCACTACAGTGCCACGGCTGCCCACCAGAAACGCATTATTGTTGAGCTGAGTGAGATGAAGTCGAGCGAAAGCTCCTCATACTAGACTTTAGGATTTTCTTTGTCACAGGTCTCCTCCTAAACTACTAATCCAATCAGATCCAAATTTGGCATGATTAAAGAGGTCAATCAGAGGAAGGTTTATGGATATATTTTGAAAAAAATAATGCTACCACAGAGGAATGATCACCGTTAAAAAAATCCAGATGGAATTACATAATAACCGCTCGAGACACTGTGACCAAACTTTACACGCTCAGAAAGCATGTCCAGAGTTGTGCCTTTCAAAAAAAAATTTTCAAAATCGATCTTGCCACGGAGGACTGATCACTGTTCAAAATTTTCAAAATCTGATTCCGCAATAGCGGTCAAATCTATTGGACAAGAATCACGATGTCTCACTCAGCTCAACATTGCAAGCAGCGATTCGCCTTGCAGACCTAGTATCGGACGCGCAGAGCGCTGTAGCTAACCCATAGGCTGCACGTGTAAAAGGATTGACAGGAATGCGCCTAAACCTTTCTTGGGCCTAAATCTGCTCCTAAAGCCCTCTACATTCATACTTTGAACCTTTTTCACAACAATACAGTCATCTCTTATCGTAATATGTCCATGCCATGACAGTCGCTCGCTTCTCAATTTTTCATTCAATGGCGCAACTTTCAAACTTCCTCTAATATACTCATTCCTTGTTCGGTAAATAATAATAAATAATATTCATAATTTTTATTTTTCAGGTAAAACCACACTTCAAAGAGAACCATGCAGGTAACACTGTTTTCATTTGAGTTAGATTCAAAACTTTACATAAAAAAAGTGGTCAAGTGCGAGTCCGACTCGAATGAAGGGTTCCGTAGCAGCAAGTAACATAATAATGCTTTTATAATTATTTTTTTTATATTTGAGTTGATTGAATAAAAGGGAAATTGCGGTTTACGATTTATGACGTATTAAAAAAAAAACTACTTACTAGATCTCGTTCAAACCAAATTTCGGTGGAAGTTTACATGGTAATGTACATCACATATATTTTTAAAACGTCTCGGGACTCATATATACACATACATCACATATTTTTTTTAGTTTTATCATTCTCTTATTTTAGAAGTTACATGGGGGACACACACACACACACAAATATTACCACTTTGGAAGTGTCTCTCGCGCAAACTAATCAGTTAAGAGAAAAATGATATTAGAAACCTCAATATCATTTTTGAAGACCTATCCATTGTTACCCCACACAGTTCTAAGTATGGGGAGCCCCCAATTTTTTTTTTTCTATTTTTGTGTGAAAGTCTTAATGCGGTTCACAGAATACATCCACTTACCAAGTTTCAACAGCTTAGTTCTTATAGTTTCGGAAAAAAGTGGCTGTGACACACGGACGGACAAACAGACAGACATGACGAATCTATAAGGGTTCCGTTTTTTGCCATTTGACAACGGAACCCTAAAAATACATTAGGTGTATAGTCGGTCCGATTCCGACACGCCCACCCCATCGTTGGCACCGATGGGGTGAAGAGCTTGGGGGTTTCCACACATTAAAAAAAAAGTGTAAGTAAGTTGACACGAATATTGTAAGAATAGAATTGAGCCACAATAAAACTATTTTTAACGGATTCTATCGCGATCGCAGAATGAGCTCAAAGTATTTATCAAAAAGATATTCATGTCAGTCAGGTCATAGAACGGCTCAGAGTTACAGTAAGCCAACTGTTAGAAATCCTATAAAAAGAAATGTGTCTCTCTAATGAAATCTCCACTAAGTAAAATTTATTATAAGTCAGCAATTTCTGACATTAATACTCCTAATCTCATTAGTGTTATATCCATCAATGTAATATTAAATAGGATTAAACGAGGCTTAAGAAAAGTTAGAGAAAGCTGAATCGTTATTAAATGATACAATCTAATAAAGCGATGGCATCTCATTAGGTCACGATTTTTATTTTCGAACAACGATTTTTAGGGATTTTCTTTAGAAAAGCCCTATTGCTATCGAGTTGTCGTCGACGTCGTCGTTACCAATTTTCTGTCACGGTTTTGGGTATGAAGGAGATGAGCTATCGAGTTGCTGTTTTCGGTAATAGATTCGTGCTGGGGTGAACCATTGCAAGATAAAAAAATCAAAGAATAAAAGATAAAATAAAAGAAAATCCCTTGTATTCGGCTGAGCTCGTCTCAGGAATTCAACTTGTTTCCTTTATTTTATGCCAGATTTTTTTTTCATACATTCATTTAATTAAAACTATGATGGGTTTACAGGGCTCTACCGTCACCCTTGAGGCCCCAATATAATATTTATTCCTAATATCCCAATATAATATTAATTCCTAAATAATTATACAAAGAGACTTTTAAGACTGGAATTCATTGCTAGTTCCGTAGTCTCTATAAAAAGTGAATTCCATTTCCATCCTGTTATAAGATATAGCAGGATATCCTTTAGAAGTAGACAGCCCCCAAATCCCGAGGTTCGGAACTATGACCAAATGATAGTTTATACAGATATAGTGTAGGCAGAAATAACATATTTTCATCATCAAGATATTCTAGTCCACTGCTGGACATAGCCGGTAGAGAGGTCACCGTGGTGCCTCTCTAACCACTCCTCCATGACCGGCCTCACAGCCGCGATGGTGATGCCAAATACACACAGCTGGTCTGACCTAATAGTGTAAAGTAGCGATTAACCATGTATAATAATAATTCTAGTCCACTGCTGGACATAGGTGTCCCCTAATAAGCTCAATAGCGCCCTGTCTTCAGCTTGCCGCATCCAGCATCTACCCGCAGTCTTTCGCAGATCGTCATCCCACCTGGCCGGAGGGATATCGGCTATCTTTTCACTGCTTACGATTCTGACATACGCTTTTTACTTCTTCTTCTTTCATATATAGAAGACGGACTTATTTGTGTACCTTTTTTACGTGCGGAAACCTCCACGGGCTTCACCCTACCATAGCTAACGTTGTGATGGGTACTTGAACCTACTAGAATCATACGATGTCTCTTGCGTCAGTCATGTGGTACGGAGAATCTGGTGTGCTCTAAAAAGGATATCCCAGAGACTCCATCCGGCTTCGGTCGCCAGCGTTAGCGGCCCCAAAGCTTTGTTGGGGATCTAATTCTCCCTCCCCTAAAGAGCGGCGCGCGCGGAAACAAGACGCGCCGCTGCCCTGGGCTTGCTTCTGCTAGGGTGACGGCTTGCCTTATTTATGTACCCTACAAAAAGACATATCGCATGAATAAACAATAAAATGGCCTGTTAACTTTAAAGTCAGGAAGAGGAATTTCAGTAATTTATTCTTCACTTAAGACAAGTTCATTATTTTCCGTGCACTCAAGTGCTTAAACAAAAGGGCTGGACTTGCTTATTTCTCATTAAAGCTAAAAGGCTTGTAGGTTGACTGCGAACGTTCCGATTTTTATTTAGATAAGTTGTAGGTAGTGCTGTAACGAGGGATCGACCGGGAAAGTACCACTCTCTTATTCATAATTTTCATCGGCATTTCAGTCTTACTACGAAGTGGCTCACAACCCACTGGCGATATCTAAATTCTGTAGTAAGACCAGTTTTCGGACTTTTTAAGGCTACAACTACCCGTAAAGACTAGTCAAGTCAAGTCAAGTCAAGTCAAAATGGCATGGTAACCGGGACCGACGGCTTAACGTGCTCTCTGAGGCACGGAGAGGTCTTAATGTGTTAAGAATGTTGAAAATAAACTATTTTTAACAGATTTTATCACGTTTTATTTGATGTTATATTCCGTAGGATGTTGGGGTTTCGTCATCCAGATCTGACATATTTCTTTACTCGAGAGCGATAAAATATGTGGACCTTGTGGAACTTACTGTACCGTGGGAAGCAAATATACCGAAAGACCACACAATAAAGAAAAATACATACTATGATATCACAAACGTATTAACCAGAAACGGTTATGTGGTTAATTTGTATGCAAGTGGGAGCGAGAGGCATACCAGCAAAATCTCTGTATAACCTACTTAAAGATCTAGGCCTATCGAGAGCTACAATAAGCTCATTACTAGGACGAATGTCTAAAGCGGCACAAGTAGGTTCGCATCAAATTTGGTTAGGCAGGGAGGGGAACTTGGGTAGTGAAGGTGAGTGTTGATGTACATCAACAAAAGGGGCCCCTTCTAAACCTACACTTGGGTCGCAAGTCCCAAGCACTGTCCCGAGTTCCCAACTCAGCAACGCGATGGATCCGGCACCCGCACGGAGAAACCATGGATTGCTAAGAATATCGATCTTATTTATATTTAAAGTCTGCTGTGTCAAATCTGTATGTGAGCACATGCAACAGGGGACCAGGAGTTACTTAAGATTTGATAAGTCTCAGATACTCGCTAAAGACAATCAATTCCTGCCTAGGATGCTCAGCGAGGCTATTGAAATTAAAAGCATCCTAATTTTAATAGACAAGATGGTTGGAATATATCAATAACTTGGGACCCAGTCATTCACTTAATTAATTCCAAGAAAAATCAAAATACAACAAGACTTCATGACACTGTGAGCTCATTCTGCGTAAATAGTAACACCAACAATTCAACATAGTTAGGGTACTTTGAGATAACTTACACTTCAAACTATAAGACAACCACCACCTTCAGTCTCCCCGTGACCATGGCTGCTGAGAAGCAACCGAAACGTCGGGTTCAATGTAAATAATAAAATAACAAAATAAATCGCGATAGAATCCGTTAAAATAGTTTTATTTCAATGTATGACATTTCCATTATTTCCGCGTCACCATGCTCTCAACGACATACTGCGTAGAGCATTTGTATCGGCGGATATCCCATGCCTACTGGAGCCACCCGGCCTCAGTAGATCCGATGGCAAGAGACCGGACGGTATGACTCTGGTGCTGTGGAGGAAAGGCAGATGCCTTTTGTGGGATGCCACGTGCGTCAGCACGGTTGCCTCTAGCCATCTGAGCCGTACCGTCTTGTTTCCAGCAGCCGCTGCCGAAGACGCGGCAGAAAAAAAACGCGGCAAATATGCGGCCTTAGCTGAACGGTTCATTTTTGCACCCTTTGCAGTCGAGACGATGGGAAGTTGGGGTGCTGATGCCAAAAACCTAGTGAGCGAATTGGGACGCAGGTTGAGGGACGAAACCGGTGACTCTCGCTCCGCGTCGTACCTGTGGCAAAGGTTGGCGGTTGCTATCCAGCGGGGTAATGCCGCTAGCGTCATGGGCACCTTTGCCCCTGGTACGGTGAGGGGTGGGTTAAGACGAAGTGGTAAGTCCAGAAGCGTATAGGAGGTGTCTTAGAAACAGTTTTTGGGAATCAAACGCTAAAATGCATGAAATGATATTCCTACCGTCGTAAAGGTAAAGGAATGGCTTATATTGTTATACAATTCGAAACACGATTAGAGTGATTTGCCTCGAGATAAAAAAAACATGAATATCGTAAAAAATCGTAATTTTGTTAGAATGAAACAATTTTACGGCGATTGTAAAGAAAAAACAAGTGCAAGATTTATATTTTCATAAACCTTACATCAAATCCCATATGGTAGTACAGATGGTTTTCTCTTAAATAGAAGTTAATTATTTTAACTATATAAAACATAGCGCTCGCGTGCGAGCTCAGTCGGCCGCGGGGCCTCGCCGCGAGTAGATACGTACTGCTTCGTTGAGCTCGCTCGCTATTGCATTTTGATGTAAAATGGGCAATAAAAGCCTTAGAGGAAGGACAATATCCCGTTAGCGGAAAAGCAGGATCGCCCAAAACAATCTATCTCAGTGAGTATCACCGTACCACATAATTATATTTGTTATTTTCTTAGTGCGAGTGGGAATGCTAATAAAGGTCACCGTACACTTGACCGGATATCGGCATTGTTTTGTGTCGATACCATTTTATTATCTCAGTATGAGTGGGAATGACAAGACCATCTTCACATTATAAGAAATTTAAAGTGACACGTATTAGATCTATTGAAAAAGTTTAATATATATAAAATAATAGTGATAGTAAATTATTGCACCAAATATTCCTGGCTCCTGGACCCGCCAGAAACGGTGGGAACCAGGAACAGTGGGAGTGAAGACCAACCCTTCACGAAGGATAGTTGAGAAGATGATGTTTCTAGATTAGAATTCTTGTGTCTTATCGGACATCAGAAAGAATTTCTTGTAATGTGCACGGTCTCATACAACCACCAATCTAACTGGATTTCTTGTGTCTGACAAGAAAAAAATCTTATAGAGTGAAAATGGTTTAAGGGTATATACGTGAATCTTTATTTATGGTGATTTGAATAGGTATTTGGAAATTACTCATGTTTGATAAACTGAAAAAAAAATTAGAAGACTTACTGTTTTGCAGATTACGAGCATTGGCTGAGCAAACAAATTCGAAAAAACTGAGTTTAGAGACAGCGTAAGGCATAACCATTTATCAAATCATAAATTGCAGTTGTCGAGTGGGAATAAACATTATGAAGTAATTTTTTTTTTAAGAAATGATAATAAGTACCTACTTACATTGCAGAACTCCATCATTACTAGACCAAAGTGCACCAACGGAACTGACTCCTGTGTATGCTGACCTATTATCAGCCACTTCTAATGCCTTACGTTCAGAAACTCCGTTACAGTGAGTGTCAAAGCTATTTATTTTACAACTTATATTCATTATTTATATTCATTCGTTGGTGGCTGGTATCTTGACCAAATTTACTGCGGTGCTAGTGTGGACACTGAGGAGTAGTAGTAGTAGTAGTAACTCTCTTTATTGTATGTACACAAGAATACTCCATACATAATATAAGCTGGTACAGTTTTGAGGCATACACAATTGGCGGCCTTATCGCACAGGGCAATCTTACAGGCAACCATTGGATGGAGAAAAAACAGTTAATAGAAGATATAGGGTAGTTTCTGGTGTACTCTGCCATTAAAATATAAAATTATAAATATATAAATATATCACTATACATATAATATATACTGGAACAGTACCTATTTTTAGGTATATCATACATACAATATATACTTATAATTAAGACATAGTTTAGAATAAATAAGGAACACGTAGAGAGAGTAGGAAAAAAATTAATGACCATGGTTCCTGTAGATAGTGGGCCGTGACTAATTTTTGAAGACTGACAGCGATTGCGCACGTCTTATGGCCACAGGTAAGGCATTCCACAATCGGACCGCTTGAACAGTAAAGGACTTATCCATGAACTTTGTGGAGTGTGCTGGCATTTTCAGCCTCAGATTCTCTGACGATCTTAAGGACCTTGAATGTGTGTCACAGAGGAAATTAAGTAGACTGGGAGGAGTGTTTTGAAGATGGTTCATGGGCGATGTACCATTGAGAAATAATCAACGAAAAACAGTTTCACGAGCGCGCGGCCTTAGCTAAGCGCGCGACCGTAGTAAGACTTCTTATTTTCAAGTAAGAGTCCAGCTCGCTCAGCTCAATTTATTTCAGTCGTACCCTGTACTGAATTCCTAGTATAGTTATTAGTACATACATAGTTATTAGTACATACAACATAGTAATTAAATAATCATTGAGAGATTTGTAATATGCATTTTTACCTTTCAGGTCCATAGATAATATTGACTGTGAACTTGTCATCTTCCTGAAGATACATCGAACTTTGAGGAAATTACTGGCAGGAGAATAGTGGACATCGGCTATTTTTTGAAACAATTAAAAGAAATGGAGCATGAATTTGTATTTAAATGCAACTACAGTCATTTAAATTTACTACGGGATTATTTTATAAATATTAAACTTTTTCAATAGATCTAATAAGTGTCACTTTATTTTGGAACTCTCTTTTTACGTTTTAGAAAAAATTGAAATAAAAGCATTAAAATAAATAGATAACTTAGATTTTTTAGTCCGCTATACCTACATTGGTTTGTATGAAATTGAACCCAAAACTTGTGTCAATCAACTGACTTTCGACGACTTGCGGAAGACAAGAATTTTCATGGATGCATTCACATTATAAGAAATATCTGATCAGACATTTCTAATCAGACACAACAAATGTTCTTATAGTGTGAAGATGGTCTAATTGATTTCATTTAAAAAAAAAGTCAGAATTACTTTTCTTGTGTAAATTACATACTTATAATACATATAGAAACGTGTATTAAAGACCAGAAACAAATATCTGTGGTTCACACAAATATTTAGTCCCAACGGGAATCGTACCCGTAACCTCCTGCATCGTAAGCTGGCGCTCGCCCGACCACGCTACAGAGGCTGTTACGTACGTACAAATATACGGTGATCATTTCACTTCTACTCATACTGGTGAAAAATAAATTGGTATCTTTACATAACAATACCGATATTACCGATACCCGGTTAAATGTACGTTGACCCTCAATTTCACGTCAACTCATCATACTGATGAAAAAAAAAATTGGTATTCGTAAAAGACAATACCGATAGGCGGTCAAGTGTACGGTGACCCTTATGGTCCGCGAACATAAAACGCGGGGGGAAGATGGTTGCCCCGCGCATGCTCCCGCCGCACTTTATACCTCACCCCCTCATAAACGCGATGAGCGTGTTCCCACTTCATCTTAATTGATTAATTTTGACCATGTATTTACATTTAGCATTTAAGATGACAATTAATATGTATTTACAATTTTAAGAAATAAAGTTCATATACTCTTAAATATGTATGACATTCGCGTAAACTTCCGACATCGTATTAAGAATGGTCACCCATCCTAAGACTGCCTTGGCTAGTGTTGCTTAACTTCGTAATGTGTTAACCTACTCGGTAACCACTTAACCACGATCTCCTCTATTCTTTTTTCCCGTTAGTTGCATCATATTTATTCCCTTCAGATTGACTTGGTTCCCGAAGATTTATTCATTTATTCATTTTGGTACATCAACAGTATACATAATATACAACATGTATTACAGATATACACAACACTTGACATTAAACCAGAAGCTATTAAACCAATACAAATATTTGATTCTACGCAATACTTCCTAAATTTAAATAAATTACATAATCATTCAAATTAATTTTAGAAAAGATTAAACTATTTACATATTTTCAATAATTTCAATTGCGGCGATTAATAATAATACACAACAATTCATTTGTTTTTTGCAAGAATCACATATAAATATTGAATTGATTTTATTAATTGTAATTTTGTGCACTTTTTTTAATCTCAGAATTATTTTAATTAAATGAGATCTTGAAGGGATAGTACTAATAAACCATTATTTGTTTTAAAAATACACTTCACAATATCAAAGCTTCCTGTTGCAAATCAAAACGTGGATCAACAAAAGAATACCGTGCAGAGAGCAAATACCGTTCGCATACTTAAAATTCTCGAGAATTTTACATCTACAGTATGAAAATATTCATCACACTATATTAGGTACGATATTGAAAGTACTTGTGAGTACGTGGGAGAACGTGTTTATTGTATGTTCGCAAAAATATGCGTCCAGCGATTTAACAACATTAAGCCACTTACTTGGGAATTATAATGGTGTATGTGAGAACATTTCGGAAGTGGGACTGTGGATTTTTATATATAATGTATCTGAGATTTCGTGAGAGTTTTGGTCAATTTTGATTTTCGTTATAATTAAATAATGTTTAAAAGTTTCACGGGAAAGAAATTATAATTAATTACCGGCCTGGGTCGCTTGGCTTGGCCCGGGAATAAATTTTTAGAAAAATCTCACAACCTGATTGCAGCGCCATCTAGAAAAAGGGAATAAAATAAGAGAACCATCTTTGAAGCTGGTAGTATATCGTGTCAATTTTTTTTTTTTTTACCCCTTCAGTTAAGCTAAATTACTTGTGTTAGAAGTGGGCTCACGTAAATAGTGTAGTGGCCAGGATTCGAACACCTCCAGATCAAACCCTAACCCTCTTTTCACCACAGTCGGTTAAAAAGGAAGTTCTTTATAAGTAAATAATGTTAAGCTACAAAATTATATTTTACTTTGAATGCTTCAACGCTCCAGTTTGCGACCATCCTTAAATATCTAGGCAAATATCTAGGCTGTTGGATTTTTCATACATTTTTTGTTGAATGGACTTCAGTTTTCTCATGCTGAACGTTTTCTTATCTTTATTAATCATTTTGCTTCGATGGTTGCATACAAAGAGAGCCTCAGTAGAAAACAGTTCTAAAAGGTAAGTGACCGGTTTTGACCTTGAAGGTTGTTTGATAAAAATATTTTCCATGCAACTTACTTTTATTAGGGAATCCTTTCAGGGATACGTAAAAAATAGTGTCTGAGATTGTTGTCTTTACAGTTGTAGCGCAAATTGGGGTAACGATTGAACGGCTGAGTTGGTATTCTGCTATATATCTATAAATATGAATGCTAGATATCAGTCTGCCTGGGAGAAGCTGCTTAAGGAACTAAACTTTCTTGTAACAAATATAATGTACACCTTTTTTTTTGTTTTCGTGCAGAAATGCCGCCGGCCAGTGGGGGTGGTTATGTCGGATTCGCACCGCATGCCATCTCGGGTCTTCAGACGCCGGTGTGTAAAGTGGGCCCATAAGGCATTTCCCTCGCACCCTGGCTGACTCAGGGCCATCTCGACTTTGAGATGACCCCCTCAGATTTGGGAACCAAGGTGTCCCCGGTTTACCCCCGGAAAGAGCAACACGCGGCAGAAGCAGCCCAGAGTGGCTACTCTGGCCTGCTTCTGCTAGGGTGACAGGGCAAGGACGGAGGTCGTTCAGCGATCTCAGACGCCTAAGTCGCCTTCGCGCCTCCCGCCGCCTGCGGATCGGGAGTGACCTGAGTCTCTTCGGGACCCTCTCACCCACCTTCTTCTTGAGCATTATTTGCTGACAGAAGGAGGCGGCAATATTGTGTCCACCTAACTCTGAAGCTGCTTATAGTTTATTTAAATGTATAATGTTATGGTCTGAACGCGAAAACCACTGAACGGATTTTCAATTAGTTTTCTTTATTAGAAAGGTCATGACTTAACATCTGCCGCATATTTGATTGCAATTGGTTTCGTAGAACCGGAGATATGTCCAAAAAATGAAAACCAACCTACGCTCGGTTTATAATAAATTGCATCTGCATCAGCTGGTTTATAATAAATTGGTATCACTTACCTATTATTCACACTTCAACCACACCCATTAAAATATCACCAATTTTTTTATCTAAATCTGAGTCATCTATTTAACCCCCGTTAAGTGTAAATCGCGATTCAATACATTATGGATCAAACTACCGAAACTATTAAGCCTCTATCCTTTCTAACCTAACAAAGGACCAAACGCAAACAATATAAAATTCTATCACACGTTTCATCAAGATAAATTACACTCTCACATTCAAAATAAATGAGTCGGAACTATGAAAGTACCGCTGATGTTTACCGCTGGGCACCGTGCGAGCAGTACTTAACCACCTTAAGTAAATGATTCGTGAACTAACTAGGATAAGGCTGTTATTAAATAAAACTTAATTTGGCTGAGTCATCGCGTTTGCGTGTTAAATAAATTAATATTGCAGGACAAAGTACACAATGCCATCTAGACCTAAACGAAGCAGAGCTTGTCATATGGGTTGTAGAATACGGATAAACATACTTAAATATATATTTTTTTAATTTTACTGGTGGTAGAAATTTGATGACACAAATTTGTCACAAAACTGGGCCGGGTAGGTACCACCGTGCACGATTGCGAAAAACCCTTCATAGTAATCTAATTTCGGGTTGATTGCGTTCAGGGGTCAGCAAGTGCATAGCCGGGCAGGGGCTGCATTGTGGTCGCAGCACTAGTAGGACCGGTGGGTGTCACGTGGTGCTGCGACGACAATCCTCTTCTGATGAGGCCGTCAAGCTGAGTGCCACCATTGTTAACACGGTACGTGTATGTAATGGTGAAGAGACTTTACCTTCAGCTTACCATCAGGCGAGGTGTCCTAAATATTTATATTAAAAAAAAACTTTTTGACGTGACAACGTCTTATAATTGTTGGAGCCGGCTGCACGCACGCAAAAATATGACGTATGCGGCGTTACCTCGCTCTGAGGCGTTCCATTTAAGGCTTGAAGTGTAAGCGAGATCGCAGGACGAGCGACAAAGAGGCACAATCGGCCTCCGCGTTCGGCAGCGTTCGACATCTGTCTCTCTCTTACTTGAGTGAGCGATGCGTCCGCGTGGACAGCTGCTATACAATAATACATTTACATGTTTTCGTCAAGTATGAAGTGCTGTGAATTCTTATAACCGATCTTAGTGGTTAAACAAATAAAATTAAATTTTTCTTTTGAAAAATTCAACTATTCCATCAGTATTTTCTTATGACGTTGTCACGTTCAACTATCGTCGACAATCGATTTTTTTTTGTAAATATATACATTATATACATAGAAACACCCAAACCAATGCAAATATACATATTTGCACTGAGCGGGAATCGAACCCGCGAAACTTAGCAGTCGAACGCACTACCGCTACGCCACAGAGGTCATGAAAATTATTGTAGAGACCTGGAGACTCGAGCAAATATTTAAAGGAAAACAAACTGAAATCAATGAAAGCTATATATTGAATCCCCAACCAAAACTCTTCTTCTTCCGTTATCTTTCCCGTTTCGTCAAATCTTATTAAATTTTATTTTTATTCGAAATATAATTAGACTGTACCTTTTTTTTTTATTGTGCGGAAATACCCCCCCCCCCCCCCGCCGCCCAGCGGGGGCGGTTATGTCGGGCTTGAACCGACTAAAACCGCACGCCGTCTCGGGTCTACAGACGCCGGGGTGTAAGGTTACCCATAGAGCATATCCCTCGCACTCCGACTGACCCTGGGCCATTCGCAGTGTCCCCTTTGATAATAGCAGAGGGGTACCTGGAGCGACCACGCCCCCTGCGGGCCTTGCAGACCCACCATACCCCGACCTCCTAGTGCAATGGGGTCAGCTGGCCCTGAAAAGGGCCGGTTGGTCAGACTCTTGGCCGTTGACGTTGACGCCAGCTACTCCAGAGGAGCAATCAATGATGCGTCATCGCCCACGTTGCCCAGGGTGCACCAAACTTGGGGGTGATCCAACCAGTCGCACCCCAATTATACTGTACCTAAACCTCCACTGTAACCTCCACGGTCTAAGAATAAAAATAATATTTAAAAAATATAGGCATAGTGAAACAAAAGTACCACTTGTACTTTTCCATTTAAGAATTACACCTGACCGGTTTCGCCTAAAAAAAAATCTATTACATTTTACACAGCGCTTCTAGACCCAAAGTAAGCATAGTTTAACTAGCTTGTGTTATGTACATTTTTTTTTTAAACAAATATTTACACTGAGCGGGAATCGAACCCGCGCCCCCAGTCGTAGCAGTCGAATGCACTACCGCTACGCCACAGAGGCCGTCAAAGAAAAATGAATGCCCAGTTGCTCCCAATTATTAACATGTACCAAACATTATAATTTGGGTCGAATACTTTTGAGTTATACTATTGTATTTATAATGTTATAATAATAATAAATAATAAATATTCTACGACAACCTATTCTAGTCCACTGCTGGACATAGGTCTCCCCTAATGAGCGCCATAGGCCTAGAGTAGGTTGATGATGATGATGATGATGATTCTACGACATTCTACACAGTGCTTTCTAGACTCAAAGTAAGCATAGTTTAACTAGCTTGTGTTATAGGTTCCAGAATGCGGATAAACATACTTATATACTTTTTTTTTGTAAATACATACATATCATACATAGAAACACAATGAAAAACCAGACCAATGCAAATAGACATATTCATGCATACAAATATTTGCACTGAGCGGAAATCGAACTCAACACTACCGCTACGCCACACAGGCCGTCGATGGCCTATGTCACACACACTATGTTACACTGCCTGTGTAGCCGGAGAACGATCGTAACCTCGAAAAATCGAGGCCGTGCAGTCCCAGCTGAACCAGACCATCGTGGTGGAGTGGAAGGAACGAATTGGGTAACCAAAACAAAATACAAATATAGCGCCGGTAAGAACTATCATGGAGGACTGGCTAAAGAGGTGACACAGGAGCCTCTCATACCGGCTGACGCAGGTGATCTCTGCGAAGGAGTGCTTCGGGGATCACCTGTGTCGGATCAGGATGGAGGCACTGCCGAGTGTCATCACTGTGATTGAACAAAAAACATTTGTTAATCTGTTGTTGGTACACTGAAATAGTATTTCAACTTTATTTCTGGGACTTCATTGAATAAATACTACTTCTGAAGACAGGGCGCTATAGCGCTCATTGGGGGAGACCTATGTCCAGCAGTGGACTAGCATAGGTTGATGATGATGATGATGAACAAAAAACAAAAAAGATTAAAAAATCATAATGATCTTAGCGTTGTTCCCGGTTAAATCTAAGACTTACACTTCGGAGCCCGAGGTATGTTTAATCCCGCTTCTTTTGGTTTGGCTCATACGGCTTTTATGGTAGCGACTAGAATCTGACATCCCATTCCTGAGAAGAAAGTCTGCGCCAGGGCATCACTCGTCAATCAGCAGATGTAGCAACTTGCAAGTGAGGTTGGCTTCTGCCCCAAAGAAGTTGTTGACGCCCCAAGAATGCTCATTAAAAAAAAACCGGCCAAGTGCGAGTCGGACTCGCCCATGATGGTTTCCGTAGCAGCAAGTAAAAATTTTATATTTGAATTGATTGAATGAAGGGAAAATGCGGTTTACGATTTCTGACGTACTTATTAAAAAAAAACTAAGTACTAGATCTCATTCAAACCAATTTTCGATGGAAGTTTACATGGTAATGTACATCATATATTTATGTTAGTTTTATCAATCTCTTATTTTGAAAGTTACAGGGTGGGGGGGGGCACATTCAGTTTAGAGAAAAATGGTATTAGAAACCTAAATATCATTTTTGAAGATACATCACACGGTCGTATGGGTTTGATGAAAAATATTTTTGAGTTTCAGTTCTAAGTATGGGGACCCCCAAAATTTATTGTTTTTTTTTTTGTTTTTTTGTGTGAAAATCTTAATGCGGTTCACAAAATACATCTACTTACCAAGTTTCAACAGCATAGTTCTTATAGTTTCGAGAAAAAGTGGCTGTGACATACGAACGGACAGACAGACAGACATACTGAATCTATAAGGGTTTCGTTTTTTAAATTTGGCAACGGAACCCTAAAAAGATTATATAGAAAAGATTATATAATATAATCACATACTAAATGTCACTTAAAGGCATTGTTTAAATTCCTTGCTTTTTCATCGTTCTGTTGAGCGTTCTTAGGGGCCTACCGCCACAATCGAGACGAGTGTTAAAGTACGCCCATAATGGTACAACAGTCTAGTGACGAGATCACACTCTACACGAATAGAAACTTCTGTTGTTAGTACACTGAAATAGTATCTAAACTTTATTTCTGGGACTTCGATCCCCAGTCGCCCCGGGCACACACCTCTGACTTTTCGTAGTTATGTGTAGGTATATTAAAAATGTTAATTATCGCTCGCTTAGTAGTGCCCGGTAGATGGCAATAGGCTCGCCCCCTATTACATTGGGACCTAAAACATAACTAGCGAATCGTGGGTGTGTAATACACCTCTGCCTACCCCTTCAGGAATACAGGCGTGAAGTTACGTTATGTTTTTTGTCATGTTTTTTAATAGTACTTCTTGAGAATTTATAGCATACTATCAGGCGGTGGTGCAGTCAAATGATGGCCCAAAATAAAAAATAATGTCATAATTTTTCATATTTTTATTTTCAAATTGATCATAACGCATACGACATAATATTAATTATATCCGAGTTGAACTGCTATGAGTCGGGATTGCGGCAATTTATCATAAAATTGACTTTTAAGCGAGCGACTGCTGATTGGCTGCGAGTGAAAAAACTGCACTAGACCCGTTAACCACCTGGTGTAGTAATGTAAATGCTTGTAGAATATACTGCTTCCGGGCTGTTTGGCCGTGGTCCATTGGAAACTTGAATTCCAATGGACCACGGCCAAACAGCCCGGAAGCAGTATATTCTACGTGCAACGCCGGCAGAGAAAGCCTTAAGATTTATATAATGTAAATGCTAGTCAGCATTTGAGGCTGATTTGACCCCAAAGATTTTAATTGTTGTAACCGAAACAAAAAATATGTCAAAGCATTGTTATACCAACTTCGCTATGCCAAAGTATATTATGACAAAAAACTTATGCGACTCAAAGGGATCCCTTGTCAGTGCGAGTAATTTTATAAATAAACTACGTCTCCAATTCAGAAAAGTCCTCCTGTGACGGTAAATGTTAGGAATTTGGGATTTATAGACACAAAATAAAATATACAAGCCTGTATATATTGGTCCCTTGGGATGATTGAGCCGACAAACTATATTCGTTTTGTCAAAACAAAGATTCATGGATATAAAACAAAAGAGGATGAGATAACCTCACTTCGTGGGTGACACAGCGACATACGGTCAGCGTATGATATATTCTGGTGAACTGATGATCAACTTCAATACTGAATCATTCACAAGAAAAATATTGAGTTAGACTTCAGTTTGTCATATAAGAAATGGATTTTTATATTGGTAAAGTAACTTTTGGAAGTCATCATCTTCCGAAACTTTTTTTAACTCAGTTTGGATCGGCTTCTCAGTCTAATTACGAAGTCCCCAAACTTCAATATTTTCTGGATCGGACCAGACTCATTGGACTGGATCAGTCCCATCTACCGGGTCCAGTAATTGTACTACACCTTTAACTTTTGCACAAGTGCAAGCGGTAAGCACAAGTGCAAAGTTTTAACGCACCCTATAAACGATAGGGCAGCTAATAAAATACGAACAGATAAACATATAAATGAATATTGTTTTTAAAAATCTATACTAGCAACCCGCTCTCAGTTCCATTCGGTTTATATGAGCTTTTTTTTTAAATCTAGCTATCGTAATTTACACATAATACGAGTATACAGCCTATGTCCATCAGGGATATACCTTTCAAATAGTGAAAGAATTTTTAATCAGTGGAGTGGTTCCAAAAATTAAACCAGACATATAAACGAACTCACAAAATTACCCCAGAAATATAAACAAACTCACAACATTACCCCATACATATAAACAAACTCACAAAATTACCCCAGACATATAAACAAACTCACAAAATTACCCCAGACATGTAAACAAACTCACAAAGTTACCCCAGACATATAAACAAACTCAAAAAATTACCCCAGACATATAAACAAACTTACAAAATTACCCCAGACATATAAACAAACTCACAACACTACCCCAGACATGTAAACAAACTCACAAAGTTACCCCAGACATGTAAACAAACTCACAAAATTACCCCAGACATATATACAAACTCACATAATTACCCCAGACATATAAACAAACTCACAAAATTACCCCAGACATGTAAACAAACTCACAAAGTTACCCCAGACAAATTACGAAGGCTGTAGCCGGAGGATGCAAAATATTACTTAATAAATTTATTAATAACGATTACAATAATCAGAACTACAACTATATTTGACGAATGTAAGATACAAAGTGAAGCGAAAACGGAGCCGCCGCGTCCGGTGTCTTCACCAAGCACGTTTCGCTGACATAGCGCCTCGTGTCCGCCGCTGTCGTTATGCGCGATTGTGAGGTAAATGCGTGTCAGCGTTCCTGGTGCTATGCAATGGCGTAACACGCGTGTCAGCGTTCCTGGTGCTATGCAGTGGCGTAACAGACATGTAAACAAACTCACAAAATTACCCCAGACATGTAAACAAACTCACAAAATTACCCCAGACATATATACAAACTCACAAAATTACCCCAGACATAAAAACAAAATCGCAAAATTCAGCCTCTCTTTTTAATATTAGTATAGATTAAGATGACTAGAGTTGAATGCAACTATAATGATCTAATATTAGACTTCATTAAAATATCACTCCTCTAAGACTAAAACTCTTAACTTTATGGTTTACGACTCGGAGGACTCCGTACTATGTTTAAGTACTTAATGAACATAAATTTCGTGATGTACGAGATTCTAGCTTACATGAAAATGTTTATTTAGTGGAGATCGTATTAAAACAAAGCCATTTTATATAAAGTATTACAGTAATGTATTTTATAGAAAAAAATTTTAGTGTGCGGACATAATTATTTATTTGTTTAAATGGAACGCTACAAGAAATTTTATAAGTTTAAAAAAGTCATTTTAACGTGGTAAAAAAGTACAGCTCACACTCAGCCTCAGTTGCTAAGCTCGTGTCAACAATACTGCCCGGAATACGGCGGTTCACCCCCTATTACGTGGGACCGGATATACATATTTGTGAAATTTGAGTGTCAATTCGCCTCTGCCTAACCCTCCGGGATAAAGGCGTGACTGTGCGTATGTATGTAAAAGTGGATATTCGAATGGAAGGATGGCTAAAGGGACAGAAGAATGGATAAATTTACTTAATCACGACAGCATTCGGGATGATATTTTATACTGAATATAAAGAAATAGAACCGACCTGTTATTCAGAAATAGATTCGTAATGCGGTCTCAGAGTGGCGTAAAATTTCAACAACGTGGTAATGTTTCTGACGTTTTCAATAAAGAGAGCTCTGCCTAAAGTATTTGACTCTTAAATACTTTGTGTGAAATGTCATAACCTCAGTAATCGAAATTAGTAAAATCTAAAATGAGGTTTCATTCGGCTAGGGTATTACATTTTTGATTATTCTTGGGGTTATGATAAGGCTGTCGCAATTAGTGTCGTTAATATGATAACAGAATATTATCTATTCACTTGTGTAGGAATACTAATATAGTGGTAGGTTGTATACGTTATGGATGTCAATAAAAACAAAGATCCTTATACAAGGTTTTTTTTTTATTTACTTTATTATAAAACAGTCCGAGTGAATTTTCGTTTCTACATCTATATATAAGTAAATAAATAAAATTGAAGGATCTGTTTGTTACATTAAAATAATAGATTAATGATTGCAAATGTATGTATACATGATACAGATAACAAAAAATACGATTTTCAAAGTTTTTATCTGTCAGTCTGTCTGTCTTTCTGTCTGTTCAAATTAGGTAATTTCTGGAACAGCTGGGCGCATGTTGATAGGACTTTCACTGGCAGATAGGTAATGTGTAAGATGTAATATAGGCTGGAGGTGTAACGTTTATTTAGAAAAAAATATGGTTCCGCAAAAAAGAAAGCATTAAATCCTTAAAGAAACACACAGCTGGTCTTTTCTTTTTTACGTGTGGAAACTCTCCCGTCGAAAACCACGGCTCTCACCATAGTCTCCAGCGAGAGAACGTCCACGCCCAGGACCGCAACGGGATCCCACCAACGTGTGGAGCGCTGTGTCTTCGCCAGAATCCTCGCAATCCTGGCACGGCGGCATTGTCTCCCTGTCGATGCACCACATATGCTTACCGAAGCACCGGTGTCCATTAATTATCTGGGACACCCGGTAGGAGAGGTCACCGTGGTGCCTCTCTAACCACTCCTCCATGATCGGCCTCACAGCCGCGATGGTGATACCAAATACACTCAGCTGGTCTGACCTAAAAGTGTAAAGTAGCGATTAACCATGAATAATAATAATTAATAGCAAGTACCCTGCATTTGTAAGTACATTTATTTTATTTTTTTATTCAATATTTACTATCAGACTTGTTCTTTTGTGAAAATAAAAAAAATAACACGTCTTTGTGTGACATTATTGCTAATAATCTTTGAGAGTTTCGCGATAATAGTTTCTATCTTAACGAGGTTTAAGGGCACTTTCTCTTGATTTACAATTTCTATATTTGTGTCACTATAGTAACAGAAACTGGTGTAAAATTTGCATCATAACCCAGTAGAATTTCAGATTTGTCAGCCCTAACGGTATAGACTCTTTATCAAGCCGACTCGACATCGAAACCATCGAAAGTGAGAAGCGTGTTTCTCGGACAGTTATCGATTTGAGTAGATATCGGACATCAATTTCGTTTTGTATGATCATTCGATTAACTTGAAACATTCAGGTCAGGGTTGAAGTTCAACCAATTGAATGCTTACCACGTGGAACATATCAAAGTTCGTTGAATAAACAAATATTAGAGGTCAAATTAGGATGATACGACGTAACTACATGCAAAGTACATAAGTATGTTTATTCGCGTTCTGGAACCCATAACACAACTAGTTAACCTATGCTTACTTTAGATCTAGAAATCGATGTGTAGATTGTCGTAGAATAACTTATACTAGGTTAAAGGCCTGAAGATGAAATACAAATTTAATTATCTAGATCTAGATTCTCGAAGTTTACGTGACGTAACTATTGCATTAAAAGTCGGCACGCTGGAGCCCAGGATCAGCTTCCATACACTTCCTATCTATGATTTTTTTATCGCTTTTACAGAGTACCCCCAACACCACGCGGTAAGCCTGCACTAAGCCTCGTCCTTAAACCAGCAGGTATATTGGTTTGCAGGTGAGGTTGGTTTGAGCCCCGAAGTCCTTGGTGGAGCTTTTCAGTCTTCGCTTGGGCCTTTCGGTTACTATTATTCAGAAAATAAATATCTTTTAATTATGTAGCTACCAAGGAGCATAAATGAATACCACTTTTTCCATTACAAATAGGCAATCTTATATCGTAGGTCTGACGGACCTATACGGTGGTATACGAAAGTTAAACTCAAGTAAAACGAACTATACGCCTAGTACAATTTAAGTTAGACTTCAAAGGTATGAGCGCAATTAACAACTTTAGTCTAATAATCAAATTGAGCAATTAAAACTGGAGTGGAGATCTTAATATGGGTGTGGCCCCGAAAACCGCGGTAACGACGGCGTGGTTGACGTCTAAGACGTCCAATTATCTTTCCTGATATTCCTAAAGGAAAAATATTTCAATTACCTGTCTTCTTTATTGATGGAAAGTAATTGAAGGAAATTAATGGTCTCTGAAGATATGTCTGATAAAAGTTCTCAAGAAAAGTGTACCTCGAGTATTTAATTTCAAACAAATTGTTTTAGCAATTGAGTTATGAATAACAGAATTTGCGCTTGCTAATATTTGTAGTGTAATGGATAGAGGATCTATTTTCTCGAAATAACTATGAGGCTATGAATAATACCATCAAGAAAATTTCTATACAATAGAAATCTGTAACTCAGCGGGTACATATTTAGAGGGGTGCTTGGTTGGGGACCTCCACGCGGTGCACCCTGGGCAACGGAGACGGCAGCGCCTCTCTCCTAGGGTGGGAGAGACGCTGCCGCCTACGGTCAACTCCGACTGAGGCGGGGACGGCCCTGTTGAGGGCTGTTCCAAAGCTTTCCACGTGTCCCTCTGATTAGCAGATGGCACAGTGGAGAGCAAGTAAGGGGGCCATCTCGAAACCGGAGATGGCCCAGGGTCAGTCGGGGTGCGAGGGATATGCTCTATGGGTAACCTTACACCCCGGCGTCTTAAGACCCGAGACGGCGTGCGGTTTTAGTCGGTTCAAGCCCGACATAACCGCCCTCGCTGGCCGGCGGGGGGGTATCCGAAGGGATTACCGCACGAAAAAAAAAAGGGTACATATTTAGAATCATGAAAAAGTTAAAGGAAATATTCGTAAGCCGTAGTTTGTAGTACTGTATATCTTTCTTGCAATTGTAAATTAATTTGCATTTGGTTAGCTAAAAAAACAGGTCACTGTGTTTTTTCTGTCTTTCTTTTTATTTATTATAATATATACATATGGGTACAACAGTTTTCCTATAGCAAAGTTAGGTTGTTCCTCAATCCAGTTTATCTTTTGTTAGAGTCCGTTCAGTTATTTCATATTTTAATTTTTCCATGCCAAGTTTCTACGGAATCCTTGGTGCGCAAGATCGCAAGGTACTATAAAACGTGTGATTCTTTTTGTGCTTCATTTTTTTTTTAAATACAGGAAAATCGTAAAATATTAAAAAATAATATTGAGGGCTCAAAATCAATCCGTGCCATTTATGTTTTAAAGATTATTTCATGTAAATGTTGGCCACGACTACGTTTTAGGTATGGCAGCCAGTGGAAGATATGGTGGTGTATTGGTGCCCGCGCACTAAGCAACTACGAACTCCCGGCTGCGGCAGCCATGACAACGTGTCTGACATGACAGTCTTTGTCAGTACTTTCAGTCTCAGCCCACTTATTGTAGCAGCCAGATGTATTTTATTCTTTCACGTTCATAGCGCTCGACGAAAGAATCACAACTGCTCTTTTATTGGCTGCTATAACGCGGCCGTCGTCGCCTGTTGCACGGGGTCTTTAATCAGAAGTAGTCTGGATCAAATAACACCAAATAAATCGCGATAGAATCCGATAAAAATAGTTTTGCTTCAAAACATTGGCAGATGTATGTTATTGAATTTAATATCTGTATTAAGACGACGTGCGGTTTTAGTCGGTTCAAGCCCGACATAACCGCCCCCGCTGACCGGCGGGGGGTATCTAAAGGGATGGCCGCACAAAAAAAAAACGGTACTTACACAATATAATTTCACAATACAATTATTTAAATATTTACTTTAAACTATGCTAAATCCCACACGCCTTCGTGCATGCTGTATTAGCAAAAAGTTTTCGCTTCACGTATTAATCCGCCATTTTCATAGCCTAACAGATGGAATTGGGAGGTTCCATCTAATATTGGTAATTTTGTCTCTACTGTAACTAAACTTGCTCAGTTAGTGTAACTGAACAGTAAGGTCTAAACTATAAGTTGGTAAGACACCAACTTGGCATTGCATATGCTGTTCGAAATTATACAGCCAAGACTTTCCTACTACTGTTTCATTTACAAACTTAGATCGGATTTCACTAATGAAAATAACTGGGATCAAGTCGAGTTCCAACCGAGAATCCATTTTAATTGATTTCGAACACTGGTGGTAGAAATTTGATGACACAAAATTCGGCCGGGTGGGTACCACCGTGCACGATTGTGAAAAACCCTCCATAGTAATCTAATTTCGGTTTGATTGCGTTCAGGGGTCAGCAAGTGCATAGCCGGGCAGGGGGATTGTGGTCGCAGCACTAGTAGGACCGGTGGGTGTCACGCGGTGCTGCGACGACAATCCTCTTTTGATGAGGCCGTCAAGCTGAGTGCCACCATTGTTAACATGGTACGTGTATGGAATGGTGACCCTCTTTCCTGAGACTTTACCTTCAGCTTACCATCAGGCGAGGTGAAGTCAAATAGACGTGTCCTAAATATAAAAAAAGAACACAATTATGTGACGTGTCAAATCAAAATTTGGGTATGGTACCATTTCTTTTTTTTTTCGAGGCCACCCCCAGGCCTGCGTACCGTACCCAACGTACCTTTTTTTTCCTTATTATGTCACCGAATGGTTACCTCATAACAATTACAATTCAGCCTTAAGTAATTTAAATTGAACTTAACATGATAAAAACTTACAGAGTAAAGAATGTGTCTATGGTCACTATTCCTATGGTCTCTATTATAATTAAAAGACACTCTGTTCTTGTGTTCTTCAAGGGTAACACTCACTGCACTACGTACCACTAGTTTCACTAAACTAACTCAAAAGGCTTATATAAATCTTAAGGCTTTCACTGCCAGCGTTGTATGTAGAATATATTGCTGCCGGGCTGTTTCCGGGTTCCGCAGCCCTCGACCAATCAGGATCGATCACGTCGTTTCCCACCTCCAGCTGCGCCTATAAATACGCCAGTGACTCGGGCCTCTACATCAGTCACCGATAAAGAAGTCGCCGCCGAAGAGAATTCTCTGCACTCGTCGGCGCCCGGACCTATACAACTGAAGATGTCGACCGCAGTGATAGACAAAACGTTTGGAACACACGTTTCCTATGGACCACGGCCAAACAGCCCGGAAGCAGTATATTCTACATCAAAAGGCTTAATTCTTTTCAGTCTCCTTACTATGTCCGAGGTATCAAGGAGCTGGATAGCCTCAACATTCACATGTTGAAGAAGTATCTGTTCATGTGCTTCGGCGTATATTTTTATACTCCTAAGTCCCAATGGATATCCTCATTTCTAAAGTACCAGGGAGCGTTTACCATACTCCGAAGTACTTTGTTTTGAAATTTTTGAATTATTTCAAAATTGGTGAGTATTGTACAGCGGTACTATACACAAACGTTACTTTATGGTAATCTTAAAGAAAGTAGAAAAAGTAGCGGCGATGGCCACATGGATTAGGGTTTGAGTGTGCAATCGAGAGGTCACGGGTTAGAACCCCAGCTAATACACTAGCGTCGTAAACTCTTCCCAATACAAGCGACTGCATAGCTCTTATGTATACCTATAGGATCTAACTATACCTACTTTCAAAAAATATTTTGTTAACACCCAGACCAATGTAAATAGACATTTGTATTATATATATAAGACAATAAGTCTAATTTTTATTTTAGTTTTATTTTAGTGAAAACAAATCAAACTATTGTGTTGCTCTGGAAGACAAAGATTTTAATTTTATATTCAGAAATAAAACACTAGTTACATTTACACAAAGTTATAAACATTACCTGTAAGACAAAGAAACGACATTAAAAGTTCATTTGTCGATTGAAAGCCAAACTAATTTTTTTTTTTATATATTTTGGACACGTCAATTTGACTTCACCTCGCCTGATGGTAAGCTGAAGGTAAAGTATCAGGAAAGAGGGTCACCATTACATACACGTACCATCTTAACAATGGTGACACTCAGCTTGACGGCCTCATCATAAGAGGATTGTCGACGCAGCACCGCCTGACACCCACTAGTGCTGCGACCACAATCCCCCTGCCCGGCTATGCACTTGCTGACCCCTGAACGCAATCAAACCGAAATTGTATTACTATGGAGGGTTTTTCGCAATCGTGCACGGTGGTACCTTTTTTCTTTTTTTTTTTTCGTGCGGAAATCCCGCCGGCCAGCGGGGGCGGTTATGTCGGGCTTGCACCGACTAAAACCGCACGCCGTCTCGGGTCTTCAGACGCCGGGGTGTAAGGTTACCCATAGAGCATACCCTCGCACCCCGACTGACCCTGGGCCATCTCACCACTAACAGCATCGCTCATCCTGTCTCCTCTGAAAGCAGAGGAGTACCGAGAGCGATGTGTTCCCGCCACGTTGGATATTGGCCGACGATCAATGCCAACCCTATGAAGGGGAAGCCATTGACCGCCGCCCAGGGTGTACCGGCCGCTCCGATTCCGTTGCCCCCGGACTGCAGCGGGATCGGAATCGGAGCGACACTCGAGGAGGTTACCCAACACACACCCCTGCACGGTGGTACCTACCCGGCCGAATTTTGTGACAAATTTGTGTCATCAAATTTCTACCACCACTATTATCTTTATAACATTTTAACCGACATTACGTGATGTCACCTATTGACTCAGCGAAGTCAACGCACAGTGACATTTGCCAAGCGCACCATAATTCAAATATTAAGGAATCCTAGACATTATTTCTTGGTATTTCTTTACATGTATCTCATTGAGGTAGGGAGAGGTCACAATACATTTATAATAATTGCAATAACTACGGTTCTGGCATACACCATTCGCTTCTTCAACTTCATTTCACTATCATGTACTATTATTACTTCACTTCATAGTATAATAGTATAAAACGGCGGTGATAGCCCAGTGGCGTATGTAACGGACTCCTGAGACGAGGTCTCGAGTTCGATCCCCAGTCGCCCCGGGCGCACACCTCTGACTTTTCGTAGTTATGTGTGCATTAATAAATGTTAATTATCGCTCGCTTAACAATGTGCCCGGTAGATGCCAATTGGCTCGCCCCCTATTACATTGGGACCTTAACATAACTGGCGAATCGTGGGTGTGTAATACACCTCTGCCTACCCTTTCGGGGATACAGGCGTGAAGTTATGTTATGTTGTTATGTTACATAGTATAAAACAAAGTCGCTTTTGTCTGTCCCTATGTATGCTTAGATGTTTAAAACTACGCAACGGATTTTGTTGCGGTTGTTTTTAATAGATAGAATGATTCAAGAGGAAGGTTTATATGTATAAAACATGCATAATATCACGCGGGCGAAGCCGCTGGCATACGCTAGTTACATTATAAAACAAAGTCCTCCATCGCGTTTGTCTGTCTGTTCGCGATGAACTCAAAAACTACTGTACCGATTTTCAAGCGGTTTTCACCAATGCATAGAGTGGTTCTCGATGAAGGTTTTAGTAGTCAAATGTTGAGTTTTTGTAAACATTGGCTAAAATATATAATGATGTTAGTTGGAGGTGACGGCGCAACGAGAAGGCTGCCTAAACCCTTTAAGGTATAACAAAATGATGTATGGTGGAATGGTGTATCTTATATAGGTTGTAGTGGTGGAATAGGGTCCCATGGGTAGCGGGAACAGGAGCAGAATTTCACCCGAATTCCACCAGAATTCCACCCGGTGAAGCCGTGGTGAACAGCTTGTTCATAATACAATTGTTTTCATACAATCTCGTCGATTATGGGTACCATTGACCTGGTCTTTATGTAGTAAGTCCTCGATCTAATCAATATACGGTATTGATAGATATATTCATGCATACAAATATTAGCACTGAGCGGGAATCGAACTTTCCGAACGTTACTAATCTCTTAATACGCCACTGACCGTTTGATAGGGCCGCTGTCTAACTCCCAAGTGGTTTCTAAGTATAGAGGTATGTCGCTGGGAGTGTCATACAAAGCGGATTAAAGGCTTACTAAATGGCTTCTGTGTCCACCTGAGATTTAACTTGGTGTTGCTACCATCAAAATGTCATATGTGGTTGGTATTAAATGTATCTAATACTGGCAACACTACGTGGTTTCATCCGTGTTAGTCATTATCCTGTAGGGATATCAATATAAAATAGCCCATATTACTAAGGGATAATGTAGCATTTTAATGGTGAAAGAATTTTTGAAATCGTTTCAGTAATTTTAGAGTTTAACGATTACAAACAAGTCTTTCCCTTTATAATATTAGTATGGATATCTATAGACATATTCTTGGATACAAATATTAGTACTGAGTGGGAAAAAACAAACAAACAAACCTCTCGAACGGTACGAGATCAATAGATCTCTAAATACGATACTGACCTAAGTCCAAGTGATTTCTATAAGTATGGAGGCATGTCGCTGGGAGTGTCATACAATGCGGATTAAAGGATTACTAGATGGCTTCTGTGTCCACCTGAGATTTAACTTGTTGTTGCTACCATCGAAATGTTATATGTGAGTGGTAGAAAATGTATCTAATATGATAAGTATTGATTATTACAAGTTTGATTTCCGCACAGTGCAAATATGTATATTTGGATTGGTCTGGGTGATTCTATGTAATGTATTTATTTACAAAAAAGGTGTTTATCCGTAAGATCCCATATACATAACAAGTTCTACTTAGTTTGAGTCCAGATAGCGCTGTGTGATATTATGTCAAAAATAACTTTTTAGGGATTTTCTTTAGAAAAGCCCTATTGCTAAGGAGTTGTCGTCGACGTCGTCGTCGTCGTCGTTGCCAATTTTCTGTCACGGTTTTGGGTATGAAGGAGATGAGTTGCTGTTTTCCGTAATAGATTCGTGCAAAAAAAACGCAAAAAATCACAAAAAAAAAACGCAAAATCGAAAATCCCTTGTATTCGTCTGAGCTCGTCTCAGGAATTCAACTTGTTTTTTTCACTCGTCGCCATTTGGTTGTATACAGTTGTGCTCTATTATTTTTACCCATCTCTGTGAGAATATGGCATACATCCCATATGGTTACATGCCACCACGCCGTACCATGTAAGGTCTTAGGAATATTTCAGAAAACCTTTTCCACTTAAAAATTAAGGGTATTTTTGGAGCCCCACCCCCGGGGTGTGGACCTCGGACTCCTTATTTTCTAGTCCGCATCGCACGTTTTTCGGCAAATATTACCTAATACAGTGCGCTTCAAAGTTTGCAGTTCAGAGCCCAGGCTTCGCTCTGCCACCTCACCCTTCTACAATTTGATTTAATTTGTCCTCCAACCCCCTAACCCCTAACCCCGAGAGCAACCTGCTCAGTCGTCATCGTCAGTACTGGCTACTGGTTTAGGAGTCGGCCTTATGACCGCGAGGTCCCGGGTTCGAGTCCTGGCTATTACAATCATACCGACGTCATGAACCCACTCCTAACACAAGCAATTTAGCTCAGCTGGAGGGGTTAGAGGGAATTCTGGTATTTTCGGTAAAAAACCACAGCAGGGAGATCATTCCACAGTTTGAGCGTGAGCAGAATGTAGATTCTTTCATACCTCACTGTGCATACCGTTTGAGGAGAATTCCATGTTTGTGACGAGCACAATCCAGATGTCGTACAAGCAAGTGAAACTACACCCATAACTTTATCCGTCAACTGCACAACACATGACGTAACGTATTTACGAGAAACACCAATATCTGTGAGCATCTGCGCGATCCCATTTATCAACATCAAAAGTTTGTCAAACTTTACGTACGTTATCTATAAATCTTATATTCTACAAGTATAATCGCGATGGAGTCTCGAATACGTCTTTCAATATTTTTAAGAGTATTACACAATTGCTTATATTAACTTATATGATTTATTATACCTAAATACTGTAGTATTTGTGCAGGTAGAATGATATAATGGAATGGACCGATATGTATTCTACCCACAGGGAGGTATCTCTTTGTCACAATAGTCACAGTCAGTTGCTAGACGGAGCTTGGAGCAAGTAGATGTGCTCGCCAGACTGATAAAGTACTGTGACGTCTGGGGTCTGGCGTCACAGCTCCTCGCGTTAATTAAATGATAACACAAGTAATTATATTTTAAATAGCATTTATTTTTTACATAAAACTTCTATAACGAGTTTGAGGGGATTTGACGCGAGTTTATTCAACTTTAATATGCGAACTGAAGAGGGCCGCGGATTCTGCTCAGAGATTGAGCCTTATATCACTTTGCTTGAAACTCTCTTCGTACGGCGGGTCGAGGCCGAAACCCCCGGTCACCCGCTGTCACCAACTTGTCCGCCAACCAATTGTTTTTCCTATTCTCTCATTTTATATTTAAACAAATTTATTTTTAATCGCTGACGCATGATGGCCAGGGAATTAACTGTAGTGTTCGAAGGAGTCCGAACACCACAGTACTGTGGTGTGCGACCTCGTTCGGCACACCACGGTTCGATTACCTGGCCATCATGTGTCAGAGTTTAAAAATAAATACTTTGTGTTTCAAATTCGCTTAGGGAAGAAAAAACAATTGCTGCGTGGAGCTGCATTCGGCTGTGCGGCTGACAGCGGGCGACTAGACGCGCCGCCCGGGTCCGCCGGCCGAAGAGAAGATATAAGTGTATTAAATTTAGGCTCAGTCCTTGAGCGGAGTTCGCGATTCCCTAGTTCGCATAAAGATAAATATATACGCGTAAAAACCTCCCTAAACTCGATATAGGAAGCTTTGTTGAAATAATAAATGCTCATATAAATTTCTTCCTCTGTGTTTATCTTATTATCAACACGAGGTATTGTGGCGTCCAACCCCCGGACGCTACAGTACCTAGCCTATTATTGTGTATATAAATATACTATATTTCAGGAGACTACACGTACATTTCTACAGATAGGGTCTATGGGGCCTATTCATGATCTTCGGGGTAAAAGTCAACCTCACTCCTTTTTTTTTATTCGTGCGGAAATCCCTTCGTATATCCGGCCCACGCCGGCCAGCGGGGGCGGTTATGTTGGGCTTGAACCGACTAAAACCGCACGCCGTCTCGGGTCTAAAGACGCCAGGGTGTAAGGTTGCCCATAGAGCATATCCCTCGCACCCCGACTGACCCTGGGCCATTACGAAAACGTAGGTAGATTTTGTTTTGACAGATCATACGGATATCCAAGTTTTAAATTTACGTTTTTCTTTCTAATAGAATTAAAAATCACTCGTTTTGCAAACGTGGCATTACTGAATAGGGCCCCAGTATACCACGCGTTTGGAGCCGCAAACGACAACTAGTAAATTATAGTTCTTAATGATGATGGTAAAAATTCTAATGGTGGCCATTAGTTGTGTGATAATATCTTTTAGAAAAAACATGGAAGCAAATCAAACTACGAAGAAACCTTAAATGTGTTAGAATCTGATCTTAAATCTTAATGAGAAATAAGGAGCATTTTTTCATTACAAATGACTGTAAAGTTAGGCACTTTCTCCTCTATCTATATATTTAAAACAAAATCGTGCTAGTGATGCCCGCTTATAAATCGAGATAACGGGAACGATTAACAATATCTTTGATTTTTTAGAATTGTATCAAGCAGATGGCGGACAACAGTCCGCCATCTGCTTCTGTCCTTACATACTTCACGAGCTTCCTTCACTGTCATTAAACTTTCATGCAAGCCCGCCGGTTTCGATTGCTTTTGACCTGCCCTTTATCAATACCTCATATTATTATGTGTGACTATTTTTTTCTTTGTTTATTTTTGGTGCGTAAATTCCCTCGGATACCATTTCGCCGACCAGCGGTGGAGATTATGTCGGGCTTGAACCGAATAGGACCGCACGCCGTCTCGGGTCTTCAGACGCCGAAGTGTATGGTTGCCCATAGAGCATGTCCCTCGCACCCCGAATGACCCTGGGCCATCTCCGGTTTCGAGATGGCCCCCTCGGGTATGGGAACCACGGTGTCTCACCTGCCACCCCCAGACTCATGGATGACGGAGGTCGTTATTATGTGTACCTATGCTATATTTGGATTACTATCTTGACTTTATAAGTAACTGTTTCCAAATGTATCGTATCATGCAATGGTAGTAATCTGTAAGCGTACCTTCCAGAAATAAATAAATAGATATTGATTACCTTACTCAATGAGGTATTTAAAACTTACCTGGAAAACTTTAACCAAATTTGTATCGAAAAGATCCGAGCCTTTATGATGTCACCCTGAACCTATCACTGACTTTTAGCGTTGCTATTCCACCAGCATCATAGCTATTTGTCAAGCAAGGAACTCGAAATTGGTAGTACTTATCAAACCTGTTATATCGTAACATTATCTTATCTGGAGATTTGACTACAAGGAAAACTTGCACACAGAAATGAACACGATAATAAACTATTTAATTTTTCAATGAAAAGTTCAAATAATGCATATGCAATATGCACTGCACCAAACCCCTCACATTCATCACATCGTCCTTCTACAAATCTCATTCACTTTGCTTTTAATCGAATTCGCTTAAGGTTATCCGAAAAAAACGGTGACAATTCGGTCAGGGTCGCACTGACCTTTCGAGTCATGAATAAATTCAACTTTTTGTTGGTTACCCTAGTTCAAAGTACTTGAAATATTAAATAATAAGGGTCGAGTATTCATTGGCAATGTTTTTGTTGTCCAACATACTGTGTATTATTTATGCCAACAGTTTATTTCAATCAACCCTTCATGTTCCAGTGCTTAATACTTTGTGCCCTTTTTAATTACGAGGGGTTAATGTTTTTATTAAATTAACCTTTCCTGACTTTTTTATATACCCAATTACCCATGGTTATTTCTAAAGGTTTATAGAGTATATAGGTCTCATAGAGTCATCTCCAAAAAATATTTTTTATGCTACATTAACACAAATAATTTCATACAGAGACAGACGAACACACACACATATACACAAACAACCACACCAAGTTAATAAATTGGTTAAAGAAACATAAAGACTTATGATGAAGTACAACAGGTTTCCTAAAGATTTAGATCGGAAAAAGAGAACATCTAGGACGGGACTTGAACCCGCGACCAGTCCCTTACAGGGGGCATGCTCTGACCAACTGAGCCATCTAGACACGTCCCAGATATTCGAAATTCTCCGATATATCATATACGTCTTAAGGCGACGTTGGAGCCATCTACCGTAATACTTTTTCTGATCTAAATCTTTAGAAAAATGTTAGAATTCAAAATGCTTAAAATTTAATTGAAATACAACAGGTTTTACTAATAATTATTACGGCCAGGCATCCAGGTTCAGGCTACAGGTCCAGGCATTCAAAGGGAGACTTTAAAAGGTGAAATAAAACAATATTGGTTGCAAATTTTACTGTCTCAGGTCAGATTTAGAGCTATGAATTGCGTAGACATCCCTATTAAGTCTAGCTATTTATTATAATTCCGATAAGAGCTTGACAGTTAAGCGTAGTCGGACAACAGTGTCGCTAAGATAACAGAAATATATTAATTTTCGTCAGCCGTTACAACTTTTATTCAAATTCTAGTAGTATAAATTTATCTAGTATTACTTTTGAGTATAAAAGTTCAGGTGCCTTAGACCACAGCGTCTGAAGGAAAAATTAGGGCCACAGAACTAAAATACAGGTATAGAAATATTATCGCTTGCATGTTCTACGGTCGCTGCTTTTTTGTTATTGATACAAAATTCATACAGAATTTAAACTCCATACAATACCCGTTCGAGTGATGCATATATAGAAATCGCTCACGGAGACGAATCTCGGAATGCCCGGGTACTTGTACGAGGAGTTTCTTGCCGGAGTCTTCTCAGGACAGGGCCGCGTTTCGAACCGTTGGTCCATTTGCCAAACATTAGATTTTTTATGACGTTTTGTAAGTGCCGTATTAATGGTCTATGCAGAATAAATGGTTTTTGACTTTGACTTTGACTTTGAGGTCGAGTGAATGCTATAATGGCAAAAAATTACTAAGTTTGCAGCATACATAACCCCCGTGGTTAAGGATATTTTAGTCATAATCATAATATTACTTAAAGATTCGTAATCACGGGGGTTATGTATGTTGTTTGTCAACTAAGTAAATACTGTTTAATTTTAAAATAACGTTTTGCGGCACTTTGCCCAGTAATAGCCATCAACTTAGACTTCAACGTTCTTATTTTAATCATGACACAACTGTATCCCTTTTTTTTTTTTTTTCGTGCGGAAATCCCTTCGGATACCCCCCCGCGTGCCAGCGGGGGCGGTTATGTCGGGCTTGAAGCGACTAAAACCGCACGCCGTCTCGGGTCTACAGACGCCGGACTGTATCCCTCATAAAATAAATATGAGTAATGTAACATCCATAGAAACATTTCAAAACCAACGTAATTATGTTTTTTGTAGCCTTATCTCCAGATAAGCCGCGGTAGCCTAGTGGTATGGGTAATGGACTGCTGAGACGAGGTCTCAGGTTCGATCCTAGGTTTTACCATGGCACACACCAATGACTTTTCGATGCTTTTCGAAGTTATGTGTGTATTTATCGCAGGTTTATAAGTGCCCGGTTAATGGCAATAGGCTCGCCACCTATTACATTGGGACCTAATAATAACTGTAATAAAATAAACTGGCGAAATGTGGGTGCTAGCACCTCTGTCTACCCCTTCGGGGACTATATCCGTGAGTTTATGTTATGTTATGTTATATCTCCAGATAAGGACAAAAAAAGACTGATTTTCATGTAGCCAAAGCCCCTGATGAAGCTAAATTACAAATCATCAAATATATTATAAGTATATTCAGTTCTTTGAAGTAGTACTCAGATTTTATGCTTCGTATTTCAATTCACGTTGCTGTTGTATTGATTAAAATTCAAATCTATACTCTGTTAACAGCAATTCCTAGATATTTTACTTTAGGTATATACCTTTTTTTTTTTATCGTGCGGAAATCCCTTCAGTTACCCCCCCGCCGGCCAGCGGGGGTGGTTTGGGCTTGAACCGACTAAAACCGCACGCCGTCTCGGGTCTACAGACACCGGGGTGTAAGGTTGCCCATAGAGCATATCCCTCGCGCCCCGACTGACCCTGGGCCATCTCCGGTCTCGAGATGGCCCCCTCGGGTTTGGAAACCACGGTGTCCCCGTCTTGCCCCGGTTTGGGGGAGGGGCGCTAGTCGCCCCACCGTCCCGGCCTGCTTCTGCTGGGGTGACAGGCGGCCCCACCTGCCACCCCCAGGCCTGCGCTCATGGTGGACGGAGGTTGTTGAGCGTTTAGGTATAAACCTACTATTTAATTTCTCTACATTCAACAAGCTTTTATTCACAACTATACATACCAATTTGGATATTTTTATTATTGGTTTAAGAAAAAATCCATGAAAGACATGACCGACTGTACTTAGAGCGAGCAAATAAATGAAATGTATAATTGAATTGGGCCCGATACTTTGAACACCCTTTTGATCCATTTTGGCAAGGGCGCAATGCGAAATGTAATTTCTGTGAGGGCTGGCTAGTTTTTGTATGCGTTTCAAGCTTTTCCGTACGTGAACATGTTTTATTTAAGTAAAAAGGTCTTGTTCCTTGTATGTTTATGTTATAAAAATAGTGAACAAAAAAACGAGATTTTGTAAACGTATTTCCTTAGGTTACATGCCGAATTTATACTTTTTTATGAGTATTATTTTTAAACATAACCTCACGCCTGTATCCCCGAAGGGGTAGACAGAGCTGTATTACACACCCACGATTTGCCATTTATATTGCCATCTACCGGGCACATTACTAAGAGAGCGATAATTAATATTTTTAATACACACATAACTACGAAAAGTGTACTATTATAAAATTGTAAATTAGTTGTGTTGTACTTTGTAGGTATTAAAAAAAAGAGATGTTATGATTTGCCACTGACTTTGTTTCGATAACTGTAATTTCAATCGTGTACGCGCGTTATACGTGCCATCTATACCTACTATTATAAAATTGATAATTAGTTTTATCTGTACATTGCATATAAAACAAGTTGAATTCCTGAGACGAGCTCAGCCGAATACAAGGGATTTTCGATTTTGCGTTTTAATTTTTTTTTGCGATTTTTTCTTTATCTTGCAATGGTTCACCCCAGCACGAATCTATTACCGAAAACAGCCACTCGATAGCTCATCTCCTTCATACCCAAAACCGTGACAGAAAATTGGCAACGACGACGTCGACGACGACGTCGACGGCGACGTCGACGACGACGTCGAGGACAACTCGATAGCAATAGGGCTTTTCTAAGGAAAATCCCTAAAAACGTGGGTTATGTTAAATGAACAATTCTGAAATCAATAATTTTTTTTTGGAATTCTTGTTTATTTGTTCGCGATAGACGCAAAAAATACTGAACGGATTTTGATGTGGATTTTGATAGAAAGGTCTTGGTCAGATTTAAAATCTGCCATATGTTTGATTGCAATTGATTTAGTAGAACCAGAGATATGACCAAAAAACGATAACCGAACTCAGTGCGGGCGGAGCCGAGGGCATCAGCTAGTTAACGTATAGAAATAAAGTCTTGAGCTTCATATCCAACAGATATAATAGAATACCCACGTATTTTCGACAGCTATTTTCGAGGAAACTATTATAAGCTACGATATAGTTACAAACACGTTTGAATTTTAAAAAAGCGGCCAAGTACGAGTCGGACTCGCCCATGAAAGGTTCCGTAGCAGTAAGTAACATAATAATGCTTTTTTTAGGGTTCCGTTGCCAAATGGCAAAAAACGGAACCCTTATAGATTCGTCATGTCTGTCTGTCTGTCCGTCCGTATGTCACAGCCACTTTTCTTCGAAACTATATTATCGGTGGAAGTTCACATGGTAATGTACATCATATTTATTTTTTAGTTTTATCATTCTCTTATTTTAGAAGTTACAGGGGGTTTACACAGGGGGCACACATTTTACCACTTTAGAAGTATCTCTCGCGCAAACTATTCAGTTTAAAGAAAAATTATATTAGAAACCTCAATATCATTTTTGAAGACCTATCCATAGATACCTCACACGTATGGGTTCGCTGAAAAAAAATTTTTTAGTTTCAGTTCTAAGTATGGGGAGCCGCCAAAATTTATCGTTTTTTTCTATTTTTGTGTCAAAATCATAATGCGGTTCACAGAATCCATCTACTTACCAAGTTTCAACAGCATAGTTCTTATAGTTTCGGAAAAAAGTGGCTGTGACATACGGACGGACATACAGACAGACAGACATGACGAATCTATAAGGGTTCCGTTTTTTGCCATTTGGCAACGGAACCCTAAAAAGTAATAAAAAAAACATGGACAACCAATTTACGTTCTGTTTAATAATGTCGTTTTATTATTATCACTAGATCTAAGATTCACATAAGATCTACTGGGTAAGGTATTGAAGCATCGAGAGGTCCCGGTTTCGAATCCTGCCCATTACACTACCGTCGTGAACCTGTGAATTCCTTACACAAGCAATTTGGCTTAGCTGGGGCAGTAAGGGGGAAAACTAGAGAAAAGTAGTAGTCGGATATTAATATTCTAAGGCTAACCGGGGTCGACCTTGCAGAACATACACTGATCAAATTAAAGACGGATTGAAAAGCGGGCAGGTCAAAGCACTTGAAACAGGCGAGCTAAAAGAGGGAGCCCGTAAAGTGTGTAACGACGGAAGCATATGACGGGTTGTTGTCTCTGCCTATCTCAGAGGGAAAAAGCGTGAATATAAGTAGTATATACCTGATATAACAGATAATCTTTGTGTCTATCTTGTAAGATGCATATTCTAATCTTGAAGGCAACACTTTACGGTTGATACGGTTTCTCGTGACGTTTCTTTATGGGCCGTAAAACTTGAGAGTCTTGAGGCCGTAAAAGTCTTTCTATGACTTTGTTCCACGCAAAGGGGCAGTATTTCAAAATTTAAAGTGACACTAGCATTTTCCAGTAGCTTTCTCTGCTGAAGCCTATAAAGCGTCTAGAATCATTGTTTTTTGTTTTAAAGAATATTAGTAACCGAAATTACTAATATTCCCCCTAACCCCTCTAGCTAAGCTAAATGATTGCTTGTGTTAGGAGTGGGTTCACGTCGGTAGTGTAATGGCCAGGAATCGAACCCGGGACCTCCCGATCATAGGGTCGACTCCTTAACCGCTAAGCTACCGACGCTTGCTTTATCACTTTTTATACCACTTATGTGGCAGACAAGCTCATGACCCACCTGTGGGGAAGCGGTTACCGTGGCTTAAAGACGTGTACTACACCAGGGGTGTCACACTCGCGCTGCCTACCCTGAATTAATGTGAAAATATGCTTCACAGTATGTGTATTAGAATACATTATTACTTCTTACCGTGAAAATATTCTGTAGACTAATCACAGGTGGTTCTACAAGCATTTAATTAACATTACTGTTGATGGGAATTGTTACAATCAGATCGGGAGAGACCTGAGTCTTTTCCGGTCCCGCTCTGCCACCTCCTTCTCGAGCATTACTATGGAGGAAGCGATAGCGGAGGAGCGAGAGGACTTCCACTCCGAGGGCAGACACGAGGGCCCTCCGCGGCACCTCCCACGCCGGTCAAGTCACCAACGTGTGCAGCCCCAAGTCCTCCCTTGCAGCACAGTGATGGCGGGTCGCAGTGTCCCCTCTGATGACAGCAGAGGGGTACCTGGAGCGACCACGTCCCTCCGCGGGCCTTGCAGGCCCGCCATACCCCGACCCCCTAGTGCAATGGGGTCAGCTGGCCCTGAAAAGGGTCGGTTGATCAGACTCTTGGCCGTTGACGTTGACGCCAGCTACTCCAGAGGAGAAATCAATGATGCGTCATCGCCCACGTTGCCCAGGGTGCACCAAACTTGGAGGTGATCCAACCAGTCGCACCCCCTTCAAGATGTACCTTTTTTTTTTTTTTTTTTTTCGTGCGGAAATCCCTTCGGATACCCCCCCGCGTACCAGCGGGGGCGGTTATGTCGGGCTTGAACCGACTAAAACCGCACGCCGTCTCGGGTCTACAGACGCCGGGGTGTAAGGTTGCCCATAGAGCATATCCCTCGCACCCCGACTGACCCTGGGCCATCTCCGGTTTCGAGATGGCCCCCTCGGGTTTGGGAACCACGGTGTCCCCGTCTTGCCCCGGTTTGGGGAGGGGCGCTAGTCGCCCCACCGTCCCGGCCTGCTTCTGCTGGGGTGACAGGTGGCCTCACCCGCCACCCCCAGGCCTGCGCTCATGGAGGACGGAGGTCGTTAAGCGACCTCCGGCGCCTGAGTTGCCTGCGACGCGCGGCGAGCAAGTTGCGGGCTCGGCGGACCGGGAGAGTTCTAAGTCTCTCCCGGGCGCGCTCCGCCACCTCCTTCGCGAGCATTACATGCTCGCAGAAGGAGGCGGCGGCGGCCCACGCGCTCGCGCTCCGCACCATTGCCGCAATCATGCTGCCGAGCGAGAGGACTCCCACCCCGATGGCTGCCACGAGGTCACGCCTCGGCGCCTCCCACGCCGGGCAGTCCGCCAGCGTGTGCAGCCCTGAGTCCTCGCTCGCGTCGCAGTGATGACACTCAGGCGTTGGCTCCTTCCTGATCCGATGCAGGTGGTCCCCGAAGCACCCCTTCCCTGAGATCACCTGCGTCAGTCGGTAGGAGAGGCTTCCGTGTCGCCTCTCCAGCCAATCCTCCATGATGGGCCTTACCGCCGCTATAGCGGCGTGCCCTGCGCTTGGTTGCCCAAGTCGTTCCTTCCACTCCACCACGATGGCCTGGCGGAGCTGGGACTGCACGGCCTCGATTTCTCGAGGCTCGGGGTTCCATCCCTGCTCCCGCGCCTCCTTTCGCCACTGGTACAGTTGCGAAAGGGCTCTCGCTTCCAGGTCCCATGGCGGAGTTCCGGCAAGGAGACTCGCCGCCTCGAAGGAGATCGTGCGGTACCCTCGGATGACCCTGATGGCCAGAACCCGCTGCGGAGCGCGCAGCATCCGCACAGTTCTGGTCCTCAGGGCGTCCGCCCATATTGGGCACCCATACAGGGCCATGGACCGCACGATCCCCGCGTAGAGTCTCCTGCAGGAGTCATCGGGCCCCCTCATGTTGGGCAACAGCCGAGCCAGAGCAAGAGCTGTGCCCTTCAATTTGGGGGCCAGACTTCGGATGTGCTCTCCGAAGTCCCATCGGCCGTCGAGCACGAGCCCCAAATATTTCATTTGGGGCTTGATGCCGATGCGATTTCCTCCCACGATGAGACTGGATCCCTCGGGTGGCTTGCTCCGAGGCCCATGGAAGAACAGGGCCTCGGTTTTATGCAGGGCCACCTCGAGACCCAGCCGCCGGATCCGCCTAACGACTTGGGCAACCGCGGTCGTGGCCTTTCGGGTCGCTTCGCGGTACGTCGCCCCGCACGCCGTCACGAGCGTGTCGTCCGCGTAGCACGTGACGGCGGCACCGCCTACGAGCTCACCGCGAAGCACCCAGTCGTATCCGATGTTCCACAGGAGCGGCCCCAGGACCGATCCCTGTGGAACACCGCACGACATTTCACGCCGACCGAGACCGGTCACGGTTGGGTAGATGACGGCTCTCTCCGTCAAATACGCCCCGACTATGCGGCGGAGGTAGAGAGGCACTTCGTGATACACGAGCGCCTCCCTAATGCAACTCCAGGGCAAGGTGTTGAACGCGTTGGCGATGTCCAGGGACACCGCCAACATCACCTCACCCCGGGCTACTGCATCCTCCGCCAGAGCCCTCACGCGCATGATGGCATCCACGGTGGAGCGCCTCTGGCGGAAGCCATATTGGCCATCCGCCAGGTCCGGCCCCACTCTTGAGAGGTGCTCGACGAGGCGCTTCGCAATTACTCTTTCAAAGAGCTTGCACACCTCGTCGAGCAACACTATGGGCCGGTAGGCGGACGGCGAGTCCGCCGGGCGCCCCTCCTTTCGGATGAGGACCAGTTTCCCCGTCTTCCACAATTTCGGAAACTGGCCCCGCTCCAAACATGCGCTGAGAAGCCCTCTCAGTCGGGGCTCGAGAGCGTCGTCGACTAGAGCTAGGACCCACGCTCGGCCTGGAATGCCGTCGGGTCCCGGGGCGGTGTGTTTGGCTCTTAGCCTTCTCACCGCCAGCTCTAGTTCTACCCAAGTGACCTCGGGCACGTCGTCGTCTTCCACGTCGGGCGCCATGCGCAACCGAGGCGGAGTCATCCGCGGTGGAACATGTTCCACCGCCCGCGCTGGGAACAGGGAGCCAACAACTCCTCCGAGCAGATCCGGCTGGAGACACCGGGTTAACGGCGGGGCCTTGGGGCGCAGCTTGCCCCTCACCATCCGGTAGGGCCGCCCCCAAGGGTCCCGCTCCAGCGTCTCCAGCAGCTCGCGGAAGGCGTCCCGTTTGGAACGCCTTATCTCCGCTCGGAGGGCTCGTCTGGCCTCCCTGTATCCCTCGTACAACTCCGCCTCTCGGGCCTCCGCATCTGCGGGGCGGCGACGCCTCCTACGGAATCGGGCCCACCGGCGGTGCGTGATCACGCAGCCCCGTCTGAGCTGCGCGATCTCCGACGACCACCAGTAGACCTGACCCCTCGGATTATAGGGCGGAGCCCTAGGCATCGCCGCGTCACAGACACGGGTCATAGCCTCCCGGAACCACTCCGCCTCATCGTCTATGCAGACAGGCCTGTCCGGCGCAGGGGCCCAGGCCTGTACGATGGCGGCTTCCAGGAGGAGCTCCCGATCCCTTCAAGATGTACCTGGTAATTGACGGACGTATAGAGCCCAAATGATTGAAACACACAATAGATCGGCCTATACTGGCTTTCTTCGAGTCTCCCGCAGGAACGCTACGCCCACTCTTCGCCTGGAGAGTGCATCGCACACGCGGCCGGTCGTGACTTTCGAAGCGGAATTTACGGGCTTCACGCATTTTTATGTATCTTCTGTCACATCTGTGGCGACCTATAATGTTTTTGGTCAAAAAAAACTATATAGTAGTTCCCGTTGACCTGGAATCACGAAATTTGGCAAAAAGCAAGGTCAAAAAAATAAAAAAAAGTTGAAAATCAAAGGTTGTTCCCTCACAAACATAGTCGATGCCAATTAAGATAGAACTCTCAGTTGAATGGGCGTTTATACAATATAGAAGTCTAACCTAATTGGCACCTACCTCAAATAAGGTATACAGTTTTGTACGGAACCCTCATTGCGCGAGTCCAACTCGCACTTGACCGACCGGACTTTTTAACAACTAGGCCGCCTTTTATACCATGATCGTGCTATATATCTAATGTAATTAATTAAACGATTTTTTTTTGACTGAGGGTGAGATTTGGTTTGAATGTATTTTTTAGAACTTTTTTTTTTATAAACGATTCGCTTGTGTTTGACCACTATCTCACCTGTTAGTAGTGATGATGTGATTTACGATGGGGCACGCTTGCCTAGAGGGAGTCTATTTACTCTAGACTTGAAGACTCCCAGGCATCTCCCAGGTTATAACTTTCTGGGAACACAGTGAAGGCATTAAGTGTCTCATTATTTTATTCAGGTCATTTACTTTTAATTAACCAGGCATCTTCCAGGTAATGCTTCCTGGGAACACAGTTAAGGCATTAAGTGACGATAGCATAAGCGACGATACGTAACGGACTGCCGAGACGTGGTCGCGAGTTCGATCCCCAGTCGCCCCGGGCACACACACTATGTGTGTATTAAAAATGTTAATTATCGCTCACTTAGTAATGTGCCCGGTAGATGGCAAATAGGCTCGCCCCCTATTACATTGGGACCTAAACATAACTGGCGAATCGTGGGTGTTGTAATCCACCTCTGCCTACCCCTTCCGGGATACAGGCGTGAAGTTATGTTTTTTTTTAAGTTTTGTGTTAGTTTTAATTAATACTAGCTGACCCGGCAAACTTCGCCATAAAATTAAGTTATATTAGTTACCTTATCAATTGAATTTATTTCGTGAATGTCTATATTTTTAATTATCCTAATTGCTGGTATAGGCACGGTATCCCGAGGGTGCCATCTCAAAGCCGTAGAAGGCCCAGGGCAGTCGGTGTGCGAGAGAATTGCCTTATTAGGCCACCTTACACCAAGTTCGAGTCCTGCTGTTATCAGGGATAACAGCAAAAAAGCCTTCATAAAATGCCTAGCTGGAGACAAATCTAAAAAAGCGGCCAAGTGCGAGTCGGACTCGCCCATGAAGGGTTAATTAGCAGCAAGTAGCATAATAATGTTTTTTTTTTAATTTTTATATTTGAGTTGATTGAATGAAAGTTAAATTGTGGTTTACGATTTATGACGTAAAAAAAAACTACTTACTAGATCTCGTTCAAACCAATTTTCAGTGGAAGTTTACATGGTAATGTACATCATATATTTTTTAAAGTTTTATCATTCTCTTATTTTAGAAGTTACAGGGGGGGGGGGACACATTTTACCACTTTGGAAGTGTCTCTCGCGCAAACTATTCAGTTTAGAAAAAAAATGATATTAGAAACCTCAATATCATTTTTGAAGACCTATCCATAGATACCACACACGTATGGGTTTGATGAAGAAAATATTTTTGAGTTTCAGTTCCAAGCATGGGCACTGCACTGCTTGGTATTGTTTTTTTTTTCTATTTTTGTGTGAAAATCTTAATACGGTTCACAGAATACATCTACTTACCAAGTTTCAACAGCATAGTTCTTATAGTTTCTGAGAAAAGTGGCTGTGACATACGGACGGACAGACAGACAGACATGACGAATCTATGAGGGTTCCGTTTTTTGCCATTTGGCAACGGAACCCTAAAAAATATAAGAACATGACAATCGGGCCACCCGTTCTCGAGTTATAAGCGGTCATAACTAACACATCTTTATTTTTTATATATAGATAATAATATTTCAAACAAAAAGACATTCCAAGTACACTTCTGGCTCAATAAACTTTCGCGTATACAAATTACGCGTCAAAAATTTTCTGTCTTCGTTATACCGAGCGATCGGCGAAGCTGCGATTATTATGCGTATTCAATACTTACAGTAAGTACCAACATCTATGTATAATTCATGATAAGAATTCTTATTCTCAATGCGCTTATTCCTGAAGCCTCTTCAACTACGTCTGTGTGAAGTTGTAACACCTTATCGATGTAGGCATTGGTGTAATCAGAGGCCTCGTGTGTGTGTGTGACAGTGTCAACGTAAAAGAGTTACATGGTACACACACATGGCCGTTTTCAGCTTTAAAAATGTTTGTATGTGAGCGTAAGCGGCTTCTTAACAGGTGCAGATATGTCAAAGGTGTGTGTTCGTGTGCGTTATAAGTATGTGCTTAAAGAGAGGTGACTTGATATAAAAAATGTATTAACTTTTTATCGATTTTATGTTCAGTTATGGAGTTAGAAGGCTCAAAAATTAGAAGTTTTAAGGTTCTAAACAATATCAGTATTTACTGGTGGTAGAAATTTGATGACACAAATTTGTCACAAAGTAGGTACCCGGCCGAATTTTGTGACTGGGCTAGTGCTGTCCAATCTCGCTCGCACAACCATAGCTAATTAGTAATATATTATAGAAACATACTAAAATATCGATTAATTTACGGATATTGTTTTAATTAGATTTATAAAGAATCCACAACGTTACATAGTTTTCGGCTATGTCTTCATTTGTCCTTCGTATGATTCTTGTCACAAAATTCAGCCGGGTAGGTACCACCGTGCACGATTGCGAAAAACCCTCCATAGTAATCCAATTTCGGTTTGATTGCGTTCAGGGGTCAGCAAGTGCATAGCCGGGCAGGGGGATTGTGGTCGCAGCACTAGTGGGACCGGTGGGTGTCACGCGGTGCTGCGACGACAATCCTCTTCTGATGAGGCCGTCAAGCTGAGTGCCACCATTGTTAACATGGTACGTGTATGTAATGGTGACCCTCTTTCCTGAGACTTTACCTTCAGCTTACCATCAGGCAAGGTGAAGTCAAATTGACGTGTCTTAAATATTAAAAAAAAAAAACAAAATGATAGGCGTGAATGATACGGCAGGGATAAGGCATGGAAGGTATTAAAATAAAATAAACACTAGACGATGGAGGGGAGAAGAGACGATGCAATGCGTCACTGACCTTGTTTCGATAGCTCTAATGTGTATGTACATTGGATATATTTTAGAAAAATACTTGAGTTATGTTAAATGAACGATTCTGAAAACAAAAACTTTTTTTTTTTGGAATTCTTGTCTGTTAGTTCGCGATGGTCGCAAAAACTACTGAATGGATCAAAGCATTGTTTTCTATTAGAAAGGTCTTAAAATTTGCCGTATTTTTCATTACAATTCTTTAAAAAGAACCGGAGATATGCCCTAAAAACGATAACCGAGATCCGCGTGGGTGTAGCCGCGGGTATCAGCTAGTATATAATATCTGCTGTTATTTTTTAAATATTTGTTTCTTATAAACATAAAACTTGCATGCTTTTCATTCTCTTGCTTACATAATATTACTTAACTGACATTGGTAGGGGTATGTGTTTACCTAACAGCATTTACTGTAAACTTGTACTATCAGTTTTGCTGTCCCCCGCGGCTTCGCACGTGACATACTTCGATCCTCTGTGGCACCTATTTAACCAATACCTACATGCCTGTAATTTGATAGTTTTACAATAACGTTTGGAAATTGCCTGATTTGTTGACATATATGATTACTGCTCCGCTCCCCTGGATAGTAGCGTGATGATATATAGCCTATAGCCTTCCTCGATAAATAGGCTATCCAACACAAAAATATTTTTTCAAGTTGAACCAGTAGTTCCTGTGATTAGCGCGTTTAACAAAACAAACAAAGAAACTTTACAGCTTTATAATAGTAAGTATAGATTACTGGTAAATACCCCAATAAATAAATATATATTTGTGCCTTATCGTTTCTGCATAATTAAGCGTCTTTGGTTTCAAAGTTGCATTTCAAACAAATGATACTCCTCCGAGACCGTTTGACCGATCTCGACCAAATTTGCCACGGTGATCAAGTAGACATTACTGAGGGGTCGAATGTCCAGATCGGTCTTACCATCGAGGAATGATCACCGAAAAACAAAATCAATGGAAAAAGTCGACCGGTCCCGTTGACCTATTGTTGGATAGGCAAATCTCGCTACGCTTAAGTTTGGGTTGATTGCGAAGCTGGTAACCGCCCTAGTTATAACATTAGCTTCGTTCCTGGAGTAATTTTATTTAAATTTATTTTGACACCTTTTAAAACGTCGATATTTCAACTCTTTGACTTCCTTACTTTTAAGTGTCAGATACCCAAAACATCGTAAAACGAATTTATTTTCTTTTTTCAAAATATCCGGTATCAATACTTTAAAGATGTTTCGTGACGTAAATAGAGAAGAGTCTCCAAGACACTTTGAATCGAATTTGATCCCGAATTAATCGATTTAAATTTACTTGAAAATTGTCTTCAGCAGTCATAGCTGATTGCTGTATCAAGTTCCTTCATCAATATGGAATTTTTTTACATCGATTTTCATCAGAATAAAATAATTTTAGGAAAATAAATAATGTAATTTTTAATTTTACGTCAACTACTTAATATTAAAATAGAAGCATGGTATTACAGTTCAAACCCTATCGTTAAGGGCCGTCATTTGAGCCTCTGACTTTATTGACAGATCCGTTCCAAATCCATAAAATCCATAAACATATTTAGGGAAGCTTGTGTATAAATTTGGAGATCATCCGCGTAAACGCGGTAAGATGAAACAAGTTCTACAAATGCAGAATGTATTAAAATAGTGAAAAATTGGATTTATAATATAATTATATTGATTGTATAATAAGTGCCTACTCAAGAATTTGGTAATTAGTTATTTTCAAAATAAAGCTTGCTAATGCCTAAATACGGGCCCAATTTCATTGACAATTGTTTGAATCAATTCAATTTAATTTGAGAATGGTTAAGAAAACAAAATGTTAAATACAATAGGTATACAATTCAAAGATTGTCTCGTAGAAATCGCTTCAAGCGAGCTTCAGGCCGCCTTGTTCTGCTTCCGTAGCCTCTAAGTTTATAATACTTAAGTATATTATGTATGCCTGTATATATAAATAAGTGTATCAATAAATAAATGTGAATCGTATGCCTCATTAAGGCGAGATATGCTATTTCCAAAACTAAATTTGTATCCCATAACCACGTCTTATACGAATAAATTTTCATTTCAAAGCTAGAGGACATAAAATGTTACCCTGCGGTACACCAGCTGTGGCTATTATAATGCGAAAATTTCATTTTTGCATTTTTTAAATGCTACGCGCACACGTAGCTCTAATCTTTACCAGTAGAACTGCGAATTTTTAACATAGATATCTGAATTTATTCAGGGTAGTAGGAAGTTTCGCTATGAATGTGAACTGGTCTATCGATACGATATTTAAAAAGCGGCCAAGGGCGAGTCGGACTCGCCCATGAAGGTTTCCGTAGCAGCAAGTAACATAATGCTTTTTTTAAATTTTATATTTGAGTTGATTGAACGAGAGGTAAATAATTTACCTCTCGTTCAATCAACATAATTATTATGTTTTACGATTTATGACGTATTAAAAAAAAACTAATGACTTGATATCGGGCCGTCAGAGTCATCAGTGGATATCGCACGATCTCCGTCGAGGTGGCATGTCTCCTAGCCGGGACCCCTTCATGGGACCTGGAAGCGAGACTCCTTGCGTTGCTATACCAGTGGCGCAAGGAGGCGCTGGAGCGGGGCCATAGGCCGGAGCGCCAAGAGATCAGGGCTCAGCGATCCCAGCTCCGCCGGGAACTCATGAAGACATGGAGGGTGCGACTTGAGCATCCAAGGTGGGGGGAATCCAAAATTGCGGCGGTGAGACCGATCATGAAGGAGTGGTTGGAGAAGGACCATGGGGACCTCTCCTACCGGATGTGCCAGATGGTTACGGGTGTTTCGGTAAGTATCTGTGGCGCATCCACCGGGAGACAACGCCGCAGTGCCAGCACTGCGAGGATCCTGGCAAAGACACGGCGCTCCACACGTTGGTGGAGTGCCCTGCGTGGGCGAGTCAACGCCGGGATCTCGTTGCGGTCCTGGGCGTGGACGTTCTCTCGTTGGAGACCATGGTGAGGGCCGTGGTCTACGATGGGGGTAAGTGGCACGCCGCCGCCTCTTTCTGCGAGCAGGTAATGCGCGCGAAAGAGACGGCGGAGAGGGAGCAGGAGAGAACCCTGCTCCTCCAGTTTCGTGTCGTGTGTGCCCTACACACGCCTGCCAACTCACCGAAGCGGGATAAAACCCGACCCCACCAGGCGAGGCCGCGGCAGCGGCCAAAGTCCGCCGGTAATCCTGTGGTTATCCTTTATCCGGCTTATCCGGCTTACCCGGGGTGCTCGGTAACGGACACTTGGGGAGGACACCGTGCGGTTTTAGTCGATTCACGACATAACCACCCCCGCTAGCCGGCGATAGGGGGGGGGGGTATGCGAAGGGAATTTCCGCAAGTAAAAAAAAAAAAAGTTACTTGATATCGTACAAACCAATTTTCAGTGGAAGTTTACATGGTAATTTGCATCATATATTTTTTTTAGTTTTATCATTCTCTTATTTTAGAAGTTACAGATGGGGGGGGGGGCACATTTTGCCACTTTGGAAGTGTCTCTCGCGCAAACTATTCAGTTTAGAGAAAAATTATATTAGAAACCGCAATATCATTTTTGGACCTATCCATAGACCACACACGTATAGGTTTGATGAAAAAAAAAATTTGAGTGTCAGTTCTAAGTATGGGGACCCTAAAATTTAATTGTTTTTTTCTATTTTCGTGTGAAAATCTTAATGCAGTTCACAGAATACATCTACTTACCAAGTTTCAACAACATAGTTCTTATAGTTTCGGAAAAAAGTGACTGTGACATACGGACGGACAGACAGACAGACATGACGAATCTATAAGGGTTCCGTTTTTAGCTATTTGGCTACGAAACCCTCAAAACTGCATCAAAATCCGTTATGTAGTTTTCGCGTCCTTCACAAACAAACAGATAAACAGACAATAATTCCAACAAAAATATTTTTGTTTTCAGACAGACATGACGAATTTAGAAGGGTTCCGTTTTTTTGCCATTTGGCAACGGAATCCTAAAAAGGGCAATTTTTTTATTGTTTTTATTTTGTCAAAGAAAATTTTTTTCGAAATAAATCTGACAAGGAATTCCTTTTCTGTTATTATGTAACATACTTACATACTTTTTGATTTGTTATTTAAAATAGAATACGTATGTACTAATAGTAACCGAGATTATTAATATTCTCGCTAACCACTTAGCTAAGCTAAATCACTTGTGTTAGTGAGTTCACATCGGTAGTGTAATGGTCATCGAGGTCCTTAACTACTGACGCTAATACACATTGTCAGCTCTGTTATGATAGAAGAGTTAGGCAGAGTTGAATAAACACCTACTTTTCAAAAATCTGTATATTCGGTCCCATTAATATAATAATTGTTTATAATTAACTTAGTTATTCTAGTTATATAATCTAGTTATAGCTAGTTAATTTTAATAGAAAAAACGAAGGTTTTCATCTCCAAAAAGATTGGTATCCAGCACTGAGAGCCGCGCGTCATCGCAATTCAAACATGGCGAAGCCGCCACCATCCCCGGTATCCCCCTTGCTTAGCCTCGACCAATCAGGATCGAGCGCATCGGTTGCGTAGCTCTCAACCGATCAGGAGCGATCACGTCGTTTGCCCCCTCCAACTGCGCCTATAAATACAACAGTGACTCGGGCCTTTACATCAGTCGCACCGAGTTCGCCGCCGAGGAAGGTTCTCCGCACTCGACGGCGTCCCGACGTGTACCACTGAAGATGTCGACCGCATTGATCGACGAAACGTCTGGAATACAAGTTTCCGATGGACCACGGCCAAACAGCCCGGACGCAGTATATTCTTCATGCAACGCCGGCCGTGAAAGCCTTAAGATTTATAGTTATAACTTATTCAGTTATTTCGTTACAACTTTTATCCTAGTTAGTGCATTTGTATGCACGCATTGCAAGGGAGAACTATCGAAATTTTATTTCGGAATGAGTATTGGGATAGTATTTCGAGTTTCATTGTGTGCGCGCGGCTCAATTTATTGCATTGATGATTTTATTTGTCCTCAATTGCGGTTACACTTATCGAGACTCTGATGGATCCGATTTAATAGCATAATAAGCAGTTATATTGTTTTCATTATAATCAATGCCAGATATGATAATAGTCGTTTACGACTTTTGGTATTAATAAGTATTGATATATTCGGTTCGAGCCCGACATAACCACCCCTGCTGGCCGGCGGGGGGGGGGGGGAAAGGGGGGTATCCGAGGGGATTTCCGCACGAAAAAAAAGGTATTGATTTTTTTTTCTGTTTTTTTCATCATCATCATCATCAACCTATGCTAGTCCACTGCTGGACATAGTTCTCCCCTAATGAGCGCCATAGCGCCCTGTCTTCAGCTTGCCGCATCCAGCATCTGCCCGCAGTCTTTGGTTTTCATATATGGTATTAATAGGTAATTAATATGGTAGTATGGTATTAATAGGTAATTGCAATGCACAACATTGCAATGTCAGAAGCTATGCAATGCCATTAAAATATAATAATTGGTATTTATATTCAACGGCATTATCCGATATGAATATCAATATACCTACAACTTATTATTGACTCCAAGCTTTCAGGAGAAAGCCGTGGATGTTAGGTGTTAAAAATTCATGGCACGTAGAATGCGTGTAACACTTGATAAAGCGTGTCGAGGGAAAGAATAATCGGCAATGATCCATAATCGAGAATTGACTGAAAATTACTCTTGCAATATTTCTTATATACTCCTGCCATTTATATACTTGATTTACTTTGATCTCTGTGGCACACATTCAACCCATAATTTTAGCTGCACTAACACGGTGGAGCGTGAATAATGCTTATGAGAAAACAAAAATAAAATAAGTTGAATTCCTGAGACGAGCTCAGCCGAATACAAGGGATTTTCGATTTTGCGTTTTTTTTTTTTTTGCGATTTTTTGCGTTTTTTTTATCTTGCAATGGCTCACCCCAGCACGAATCTATTACCGAAAACAGCAACTCGATAGCTCATCTCCTTCATACCCAAAACCGTGACAGAAAATTGGCAACAACGACGTCGACGACAACTCGATAGCAATAGGGCTTTTCTAAAGAAAATCCCTAAAAATAGGTCAAAAAAATATACCGATCGAAAAGATAAACGCTCAATTTAGTTTTGGATCGAAGTTCCTTATCGCGCGTTACGAAAGGGGGCTAGACGGAAAAAATGAAGTTTGTAACGACACTTTTTGAAATTAAGATTGTAACGACACTTGTGACATTGTAAGTGTCGTTACAAACTTCATTTTTTCCGTCTAGCCCCCTTTCGTAACGCGCGATAAGGAACTTCGATCCAAAACTAAATTGAGCGTTTATCTTTTCGATCGGTATATTTTTTTGACCTATTTTTAGGGATTTTCTTTAGAAAAGCCCTATTGCTATCGAGTTGTCGTCGACGTCGTCGTTGCCAATTTTCTGTCACGGTTTTGGGTATGAAGGAGATGAGCTATCGAGTTGCTGTTTTCGGTAATAGATTCGTGCTGGGGTGAGCCATTGCAAGATAAAAAAAACGCAAAAAATCGCAAAAAAAAAAAATACGCAAAATCGAAAATCCCTTGTATTCGGCTGAGCTCGTCTCAGGAATTCAACTTATTTTATTTTTGTTTTCTCATAAGCATTATTCACGCTCCACCGTGTTAGTGCAGCTAAAATTATGGGTTGAATGTGTGCCACAGAGATCAAAGTAAATCAAGTATATAAATGGCAGGAGTATATAAGAAATATTGCAAGAGTAATTTTCAGTCAATTCTCGATTATGGATCATTGCCGATTATTCTTTCCCTCGACACGCTTTATCAAGTGTTACACGCATTCTACGTGCCATGAATTTTTAACACCTAACATCCACGGCTTTCTCCTGAAAGCTTGGAGTCAATAATAAGTTGTAGGTATATTGATATTCATATCGGATAATGCCGTTGAATATAAATACCAATTATTATATTTTAATGGCATTGCATAGCTTCTGACATTGCAATGTTGTGCATTGCAATTACCTATTAATACCATACTACCATATTAATTACCTATTAATACCATATATGAAAACCAAAGACTGCGGGCAGATGCTGGATGCGGCAAGCTGAAGACAGGGCGCTATGGCGCTCATTAGGGGAGAACTATGTCCAGCAGTGGACTAGCATAGGTTGATGATGATGATGATGAAAAAAACAGAAAAAAAAATCATTACCTTTTTTTTCGTGCGGAAATCCCCTCGGATACCCCCCTTTCCCCCCCCCCCCCCCGCCGGCCAGCAGGGGTGGTTATGTCGGGCTCGAACCGAATATATCAATACTTATTAATACCAAAAGTCGTAAACGACTATTATCATATCTGGCATTGATTATAATGAAAACAATATAACTGCTTATTATGCTATTAAATCGGATCCATCAGAGTCTCGATAAGTGTAACCGCAATTGAGGACAAATAAAATCATCAATGCAATAAATTGAGCCGCGCGCACACAATGAAACTCGAAATAATATCCCAATACTCATTCCGAAATAAAATTTCGATAGTTCTCCCTTGCAATGCGTGCATACAAAATGCACTAACTAGGATAAAAGTTGTAACGAAATAACTGAATAAGTTATAACTATAAATCTTAAGGCTTTCACGGCCGGCGTTGCATGAAGAATATACTGCGTCCGGGCTGTTTGGCCGTGGTCCATCGGAAACTTGTATTCCAGACGTTTCGTCGATCAATGCGGTCGACATCTTCAGTGGTACACGTCGGGACGCCGTCGAGTGCGGAGAACCTTCCTCGGCGGCGAACTCGGTGCGACTGATGTAAAGGCCCGAGTCACTGTTGTATTTATAGGCGCAGTTGGAGGGGGCAAACGACGTGATCGCTCCTGATCGGTTGAGAGCTACGCAACCGATGCGCTCGATCCTGATTGGTCGAGGCTAAGCAAGGGGGATACCGGGGATGGTGGCGGCTTCGCCATGTTTGAATTGCGATGACGCGCGGCTCTCAGTGCTGGATACCAATCTTTTTGGAGATGAAAACCTTCGTTTTTTCTATTAAAATTAACTAGCTATAACTAGATTATATAACTAGAATAACTAAGTTAATTATAAACAATTATTATATTAATGGGACCGAATATACAGATTTTTGAAAAGTAGGTGTTTATTCAACTCTGCCTAACTCTTCTATCATAACAGAGCTGACAATGTGTATTAGCGTCAGTAGTTAAGGACCTCGATGACCATTACACTACCGATGTGAACTCACTAACACAAGTGATTTAGCTTAGCTAAGTGGTTAGCGAGAATATTAATAATCTCGGTTACTATTAGTACATAGGTATTCTATTTTAAATAACAAATCAAAAAGTATGTAAGTATGTTACATAATAACAGAAAAGGAATTCCTTGTCAGATTTATTTCGAAAAAAATTTTCTTTGACAAAATAAAAACAATAAAAAAATTGCCCTTTTTAGGATTCCGTTGCCAAATGGCAAAAAAACGGAACCCTTCTAAATTCGTCATGTCTGTCTGAAAACAAAAATATTTTTGTTGGAATTATTGTCTGTTTATCTGTTTGTTTGTGAAGGACGCAAAAACTACATAACGGATTTTGATGCAGTTTTGAGGGTTTCGTAGCCAAATAGCTAAAAACGGAACCCTTATAGATTCGTCATGTCTGTCTGTCTGTCCGTCCGTATGTCACAGTCACTTTTTTCCGAAACTATAAGAACTTTGTTGTTGAAACTTGGTAAGTAGATGTATTCTGTGAACTGTGAAGGCGTAAAAGTGGTGACCCCGACGTGATGGATATCATTTGTGAATTCGCTAATGAATAGGAGTTGACGAGTACGACGAGGAGTTTCAGTTTCTGAAGAACTTTTCAAAAGCGCGTAAGTCAGCGGCTTATGATCAGTAAAAATTATCAGTTAAATTAACTCCCGCGCATCTATGACGTGTACGAAAGAATAGACAGACAGAGTGCATATATATATATATATATATATATATATATATATATATATATATATATATATATATATATATATATATATATACATTATTTATATATATATATATATATATATATATTACCATTTAGGTATTTCCCACACATCCGCTTGGAGAATACTGCGAGAAGGACTGCACGCCTACCACGTGCGTCACGGGCTCGTCGCGTCGCGTGACACTGGTCGCTGGTGGTGTTTTTTTTTTTAATTTTTTTTCTACCCGAAATTTGTTTTGTTTTAAATACATATTTTGTCGATACCAAGTCATCTCACCAAATTCAGAGACCTAATTTTGTGACACCTTATATATATATATATGTGTGTGTGGGTATGTAAGGAACTTCGTTCCATCCGGGTGTCTCTTGACACCTCTCAAGTTTTTTTATCTTCAGTAAAGTCGCCTGTCTTCGTTTTCGGGAGCGTTTCCGTAACACCCAGTATACAATGGCCGGGAGGCAATAAAAGCAATTTGCTTAAAACGAATTAACAAATTTTAAATCATTCACTGCTGATACGATTATACGAATGCGTGGGAATATAATTTATATCTTTCATAGTTTATCGGGTACGGCGATAATATCAAATATCCATATTTCATTTGGGAAATCGGTGATCAATGCAGGTCGGGTATCGTATTTTGGTTAAAAATCAACTAATTGCAATGGAACATACAGCAGATTTTAGGTCTGACTAAGGCCTTTCTAATAGAAAATAAAGAGTTCTATATGTATGTATATATGTATGTATTTTTTTTTTTTTTTTTATATTTAGTACACGTCAATTTGACTTCACCTCGCCTGATGGTAAGCTGAAGGTAAAGTCTCAGAAAAGAGGGTCACCATTACATACACGTACCATGTTAACAATGGTGGCACTCAGCTTGACGGCCTCATCAGAAGAGGATTGTCGTCGCAGCACCGCGTGACACCCACCGGTCTCACTAGTGCTGCGACCACAATCCCCCTGCCCGGCTATGCACTTGCTGACCCCTGAACGCAATCAAACCGAAATTGGATTACTATGGAGGGTTTTCCACAATCGTGCACGGTGGTACCTACCCGGCCGAATTTTGTGACAAATTTGTGTCATCAAATTTCTACCACCAGTAAATTATGTATGTATGGTTCCACTTCCCAAAATTTGCGGCACTCTCACGGTCGCATTTTTATATTAAATAAATATTCTACGACATTCTACACAGCGCTTTCTTGACCCAAAGTAAGCATAGTTTACCTAGTTTGTGTTATGGTTTCCAGAATGCGGATAAACATACTTATATACTTTTTTTTTGTAAATACATATATATTATACATAGAAACACCCGAGCAATGCAAATAGACATATTCATGCATACAAATATTTGCACTGGCAGGACCATACCCGCGCTCCCTGTCGTAGCAATCGAATGCACCACCGCTACGCCACAGAGGCCGTCGAGGATACTGTCAAAATCCGTTCACTAGTTCTTGCGTCCATCGCGAACAAATAGACAAACAGATAGTATTCCTAAAAAATATATTTGAAATCGATCTACCTATTGGTTTCTTGACTACTGTCGAATTTAAAAAAAATTTCTTCATAGGAGGTCTAGTTATGACCCCCTGAGTCCGAAATGACCACTGGTCAAAAAGTTTATATATATATATATATATATATATATATATATGTATGTATGGTTCCACTTCCCAAAATTTGCGGCACTCTCACGGTCACATTTTTGCCCCGATCGCTTTCAAACTGCTGTCAAAAATTGCTTGGGGGTAAACTTAGTTTAAGTTCGTGAACGGGTGGAATCCGTCCTAAGGGGACGGTAGGGCCTCACTTTTTGTGAAATCAGTTTTTCCTCAAAATTTCACGTTCCATGAAAGATATTCGAACCGTTCTAATTTTATCCCATAGTATACATGAATACCAACAACTTTTAATTATAAACCTATAAGATTAAAACTTTAACTAAAAGTGGAGGGGGGAAAAACCAAAAATTTTCGGGAAAAAAATCATAACTTCTAACCGATGAACATTCTTGCAGTCGGAAACATTTTTAATCGATAGGCCATTTTTAAGTCTTAAATAAATGTCTGAAAAGTTTTTCGCTAAAAGTTACCATTTTCGAGAAAAAAAAAATTAAACATGTTAAAATGCGCTCGGCGTGGGTCATAGAAGAAGCATAGGTCATAGAGGGGCAAAAAAATATTTCTAACCGATAGGTTATTTTTTGCTCTAAAATAAATGTCCGCCGTATACCGTATTACTTCACGAAATATTGTTTAAAGTCCGTAGTTCTCTATATAAAATAATATTAATTGCTTCACGAAATCTACCTGTGCGTTCCCCCTGCGGGAACGGATTTTTTTTAAATATCTCCAATATTGTTTAAAGTCCGTAGTTCTCTATATAAAATAATATTAATTGCTTCACGAAATCTACCTGTGCGTTCCCCCTGCGGGGACGGATTTTTTTTAAATATCTGGAGATATTTAAAAAACACTGACACTACTAATTTGCAATTTTAGTAAAGATATATATAATGTTTTATTAATAATAAATCTATACAGGAAAGATTTGTATGTAAGTATGTTTGTAACGCATTGGCTCAAAAAGTACTGTAGCGATTTCAAAAATTCTTACACCATTAGAATGCTACATTATCCCTGAGTAACATAGGCTACTTTTTATCCCGATATTCCCACGGGATCAAGACTTACTCGGGTAAAACCGCGTGGCGATGCTAGTACGTTTATATGTAAGTGGACTGTGACATTATGAGACCAATTAAAGAAAGATAGACGAAATACTTAATGATATGGTATCCCAGAAATGAAAAAAAAAGGGGAATGTGGGAACCTGATGTACCAAAGTCCATATTTACATACTATACATGGAATCACCCAGACCAACACAAGTATGCATACTTATGCATACAAAATACTTGCACCAAGCGAGAATATTGAAACCGTGGTTTCCTACGGTAAACACTCTACCATCATACCAGAAAGGTTAATAATTTAATAGTTACAATGATTTGTTCAAGTTTACCCAACATCACCTAAGTGACGTCATTAAAACAATACCGTACATACATAATCCGTGACGTAAATACTCATATCAGTGTCATAACGACTCAAGTCTTTAGGGAGGGCACGGTGTAATTGGCTTGTACCTTAGAGGGTCACGTAACTAAGATTTATGTCCGCTTATACTGTGGTCCGAAATTCGGAGAGCTACGGATCTGTAACTCACAAGTTTGGGGTCAATGTTACTGTACAGAAAAAACAGAAGTACAAGTTTTTACCCGACTGCCCCAGTGAGGTTAATGTTTTTACGCGTATGTATGTATGTAGTCTTCTTTCTTCCCCATGTATAGGCCTAACGGCTGGCTGGATTTCGATGAATGAGGTCTCAAATTAAAAATTATTCATCTCCCGAGTGGTACCTATAGGGTACATTTATTTTTGGAAGAAAATTTTTGGTTCTAAAATTATATGTTGGTAAATTTATTTTCACTCAAACCAATTCAATAGAACAGGGTATCAAAATGAAGGAAATTAGAAGAAGATAACAAAAAATAAATAAGTATTAACCAAAAAGTATAAAATAAAAAAAAAATTATTTAAATCGAACTACTCTGTAAAAAGATATGCGTGGTCATACATAAAAAAAATATACGCGTCGACTTGAGAACCTCCTCCGTTTTATCGTCGGTTAAAAATAAATGCTCACCCAAACCCGACAAAATACCGAAACCAGTTTGATAGCAGGGGGACCCAATAAATTTCTTTCGGTTTATGATTTTCAATTGGGTACCGCCACTTTCACATTTGATTTACGGACTGAATTTCTACAGTACAATACTTCGACATTCACACACCCTCGAATTACCACTACTTCATTAGACGATTATTCGATAGACAATACTTAGACAAGAAATATCTTCGAATGACCACTACTTCGACAGATTTAAAAAATTATATTCCAAAAATAAGTAAAGTGGGTTAGGTTAGGGTAGAACTGTACCCCAACAGAGCGTGAGCCGAGCGAGAATTGATGTTTCAATTGACTGGCAAGGAGACTCGCCGCTTCGAAGGAGATGGTGCGGTTCCCCCTTATGACCCTGTTGGCCATCACCCGCTGCGGTTCCCGCAGCAGCCGATATTCTCTTTTTTCGATCTAATATCTATAGGTATGGTATGGTATCACGGGCTGGTATCCGCAACTCCACGACAAGGCGCGGTTTTTGCGTGAGGGTGGGCATTTTATTCGATCCACCCCAGCTCACTGAAGAACGCTAGCAAGCTATTCATCCTGCCGGCGATCTCCCGGAGCGTACCTGTGTTTCCGAAGTACTTAACCCTATATGTGGCGGTTGCAGGGCAGTGTTGGAGCACGTGTGCCGCTGTTTCTTCCTCTCTCATGCAGAATGTCTATAGGAAAAGTAAGCATATTAATTGTTTAAAAATATAATTGAAGAAAGGATGTTAGTTTCTGCATTTGTAGCCTAAATATACAAAATGGAACTTCTGTAACACGCCTACATCACAAAATTCCTGTACTACATCTTGTACAAGTCAGCATCCGCAATAAAAGAGACGAACGGGATGAAGAAACCTCACTGAACTAATCCCTTTCGGGCAACATGTCGGGGTGATGGTTAATTCCTGAATCCGACTATAGGGATTAGAAGACAGTGAAGAAGATAGCAGCGACAGACTTACGGCCGGTTTCAATAATCCATCTATCCTTTACCAGCAGTTAAAATAGCTACCATTAGTATCTATCGGGGTTTTTTCTGTTTCAATAAACAAAGATAAGCAGAAAATGACTTTCATAATATTGAAACCGCAGTTACAGATAGATTAATGTTGACATGTTTATCTGGGATAGCTTCTACCTTTAACTGTAGGTAGATTATTGAGACTGGCCGTTAAGGAATAACCATTCGCGAGTTCAATCTTAAATCACGCACGAGAAATAAAACAGGTAATGAAATGTGTTGCAGGATTATGTGTGCGAACCGTAATGCAATCACAATCGCACGAATGATAACCTAATGGGCCACGGTTTTTTAACGCCGGACGCAAAAACGTTATAAGTTTGACGTGTCTGTGTCTCTCTGTGGCATCGTAGCTCCTTTCGGTTGAACCGATTTTGATTTTTTTTATTGTTTGAAAGGAGAATTAGTCGGGAGTGTTCTTAGCTACATATGTCGGGGGCTTTTCATTTGATTGTGTATTTATGTCTATAAAAACACTATCAAATAAAAAAAACTGTATTTGGATTGATAGAGTCTTGTCTTCTTCATCTGACCACCAATCCAGGTTGCATTCGAAGCTTATACTTTGGAGCCCAGGATTCACTCTACTACCGCTTCCTTTTCACAATTTGGTTCAGAGAAGCCTGCATCAATGCCTCGTCTATCATCAGAATATGTACTTGCTGGTAAGGTTGATTTGGACCTAGAAAAGCTTGGTTGGGTTCTTTTATTTAAATTTATAATTAAAATAGTTTAAACCAAGTAAAACAACACCATTTAATAGAAGACAAAACTAAAAAGTAAACTTAATTATTAATGAACTCCTAAACAGCTGAAACGATTATGATAATATGAGGAGCGCTTATCTCCCTCTTCCGCTATTTCTACTGAATGTTAATGTATAAAAAAATATTTGTAAGTGTCAAATCTTTATTTCTCTCTGAAGATATTATCGACTTAGAGCTGTGCCTGTGTGAGCAGTAGATATTCGGCTCCAAAATGAGTATAAAACGATCGGTGTATAATGTAAAATCGCAAATATTATTCGGAAGCTGTACGCACCTTTTTTTTTCGTGCGGAAAACCCTTCGGTTACGTCCCACGCCGACCAGCGGTGGCGGTTATGTCGGGCTTGAACCGACTAAAACCGCACGCCGTCTCGGGGTTGCCCATAGAGCATATTCCTCGCACCTCGACTGACCCTGGGCCATCTCCAGTTTCAAGATGGCCCCCTCGGGTTTGGGAACCACGGTGTCCCCGTCTTGCCCCGGTTTGGGGGAGGGGCACTAGTTGCCGCATCCCCAAACCCCCGGCCTGCTTCTGCTGGGGTGCAGGTGGCCTCACCGGTCACCCCCAGGCCTGCGCTCATGGAGGACGGAGGTCGTTAAGTGAAGCTGTACATGCTTAAAGCTTATCCATTTATTTTATGCGTATCAATCTGAAAGTAACTAAACTTCATGTTGCTTTGGCCACTGTGCGCTGAGTACCAGTAAAATTTTCAACGCTATAACTCCATATAGGGTTATAAAATAGTTTTTACGTCTCTGTTCCATTGAGTGACCTGGATAAGATATTGGCGAGGTATTAACATTCTGGGAATTCGTATAATGTATCTATTTACTAGCTGACCCGTTCTGGTTACGCATGGTTAAATTTCAGAAGAAAAATCATATAACCCGATTGCAGCACTGCGGTGTATGGGGAACCTGCAAAATTGGCAAGTTCTCCTCACGTGGTTTGGGTGATTATTCCGAACCTGGCCCGAAAACCTGACCCGGTCGCGGGTTAGGTTAGAAACTTGAAAAAAAATGTAATATTTGTTCCGAACCCGACCCTCTTCCTAACCTGACCCGATGTCTCGTTCCTAACCTCAATATCATTTTTGAAGGGCTATCCATTAGCTATTCAAAAATGATATGGAGGTTTCTAATACCATTTTTTTTCTAAACTGAATAGTTTACGCGGGAGACACTCCCAAAGTGGTAAAATGTGTGTCCCCCCCCCCCTGTATCTTCTAAAATAAGAGAATGATAAAACTATAAAAAATATATGATGTACATTACCATGTAAACTTCCAACGATAATTGGTTTTAACGAGATCTAGTAAGTAGTTTTTTTTTTAATACGTCATAAATCGTAAACCGCAATTTACCTATCATTCAATCAACTCAAATATAAAAATTAAAAAAAAAACATTATTATGCTGCTACGGAACCCTTAATGGACGAGTCCGACTCGCACTTGGCCGCTTTTTCTTTCTATATATGTATATTTCTAATCAGTAGACTTGCTTTGAAAATATTGGACCAAAATAACCGTTCATTCTGTATTTTCTAAAAGTTTTCCTTAGATGTTTACAACTTATAAGGCGTCAGGTGCCAAAATTTTAAATTATTGTATCCAGAGGTTTAGGCTCTGCGTTGATGAATTAGTCAATCAGTCAGGACAAGTATTGTATTTTGTATTACTAGGGGTTTCAGGGTCTTCTTCCTTCTCGCAGTGCTCACTGCAAATTTCATAGAAGCTATTGAGAATGGAGAGCTCTGGTAGCGACTACAGGTATTGGTAGCCGGTTACCATTAAGTGGCTGAAATGTTTTCTGCCTGCTGATTCGTGAAAGCTGGGTTGACCACGCTCTCCCCAAGGGGAATGATGGGGAAATGTGGCCCACAAACGTTGTGGGTGGACCGTCGGACTGGCTTCCAGCATCCCTATTAGAAAAGTAATACCATCAAGCAGGCCGTATATTTCTCAGCCTGTTTAGTTTTTTTTTTATATTTAGGACACGTCAATTTGACTTCACCTCGATCTCAGGAAAGAGGGTCAACATTACATACACGTACCATGTTAACAATGGTGGCACTCAGCTTGACGGCCTCATCAGAAGAGGATTGTCGTCGCAGCATCGCGTGACACCCACCGGTCCCACTAGTGCTGCGACCACTATCCCCCTGCCCGGCTATGCACTTGCTGACCCCTGAACGCAATCAAACCGAAATTGGATTACTATGGAGGGTTTTTCGCAATCGTGCACGGTGGTACCTACCCGGCCGAATTTTGTGACAAATTTGTGTCATAAAATTTCTACCACCAGTAGTATTACTAAAAAGCAAAAAGCCTCCAGTTTAGCATCCGGAATGCATTTGCATTTTTTTTTATCAACCCCCGACGCAAAAACGACGAGCTGTTATAAGTTTGACGTGTGTGTATGTGACGGATTTTGTTCGAATAAATAAATTTGTGTCGGAGCTTTTTGAATTTTTAAATTAATGTTATTTTATATTATAATATACCTATATATGTTGGTATGCTATAAGTCATCATCATCATCATCGTTATCATCATACCTATGCTAGTCCACTGCTGCTTTAGGTGAAGTCTAAAAAATGAAAGCTACTTTTATAGATGTCAGCCATATTGAAATGATAGAAGCATTCTTACATACCTACATTTTTTCGTATAAACATACAATTTACATTTTGGAAGCGCCGGTAGCTTAGTGGTTAAGGAGTCCGAGTCCTACGATCGAGAGGTCCCGGGTTCGAATCCTGACCATTACACTACCGACGTGAACCCACTCCTAACACAAGCAATTTAGCTTAGCTGGATGGGTTAGGGGGGAATATTAGTAATTTCAGTTACTAATATTCCTTTAAAAAAAAATTAAAAAAAAACAGAAATACATTCAATATTCCATTGCAAATAGACGTACAATATTCATACATATAAATATTTGCATTGAGCGGACATTGAACCTGCGACCCCTATAAAAGTCGAACGCTCTAACGCCACGCCACACAGACCTTCATTTATATGAACTTTTTAACAAATTCATTTTTTAATTTTTGCTCACAAATTCTAAATTTGATTTCCACGATCCGTTCGGAATTTCAATCCCTCTTCGGCCAGAGTTCGGAATTCCGATCATTCACGATTATCCACGAACCATACGTACATAGGAATTTGCAAGCACTGGTCTTATTTACTTGATGAGGGTTAGTAGGAATATTTGCGATTTAATAACAGTTTTACGCTTGTGTGGGAATAGTCATAAGTATGTTTTGTATTTTTAAATAAACAAAATCCCTACTAACCGTTTTATATCAGTAAATATGAAAACAAAATTGAATTTTTAAATTAATGCGTGATACAATGAATTAAATTTATGTACATACATACATACTGTAGCGTCGGGGGCTGACGCCACAATACCTCGTGCCGACGAAAAGACAAAACACAAGGATCAACATCTATATTGGCATCCATTCACTCGAAAACCTCCTACGTCGAGCCCTAGGGAGGCCCTACACGAACACATCCATGCTTAAAACGAACTGCAGGGAACCGCGGACTCCGCCCAAGGACCGAGCCCACAATCAGCACACTTGGAACCCCTCCTCAGACGGCGGGACGAGGCCGGAGCCCCAGGTCGCCCGCTGTCAGCAGCTTGTCCGCCCAGCGATTGTTTTTCTTCCCTAGACTTATTTCAAATCAAAAACATTTATTTTAAATCTCTGACACATGATGGCCAGGTCAACGAACTGTAGTGCTCGAACGAGGTCGGAACACTACAATACATACATAACTTCACGCCTGTATCCTCGAAGGGGTAGGCAGAGATGTTTATTACACACCCACGATTCGCCAGTTATGTTAAGGTCCCAATGGGGCGAGGCAAGGCAAGGGGCGAGCCTGTTACCATCTATCGGGCACATTGTTAAGCGAGCGATAATTAACATTTATTGATGCATACATAGCTACGAAAAGTCAGAGGTGTGTGCCCGGGGTGACTGGGGATCGAACACGAGACCTCGTCTCAGTAGTCCGTTACGTACGCCACTGGCAATGGCAAATATACTGTTGTCTGCAACTCCACTCGCATGGATTTCTGATTCCGTTCCCGTAACCCATTGGAACCTATTCCAGAGATAAAAGTAGCCTATCTGTTGACTTTAGAAAATAAGATACAGTAGCTTTCGGTATATTCATTCCAATACCATAAAATAATAGACTAAAACGGTATATAAATAAAACTAAAACGGCACATAATTATAACAATAAACTAAATCGTCACATAATAATAATTTAAAATGGTACATATAATAATAAACTGAAACGGTATATAAAATAATAAACTAAATCAGCACCAATGATAATAAATTACCACGGCACATATAATAATAAACTAAAACGTCACAATAATAAACTAAACGTCATATAATAATAAACTTCAACGGCACATATTATAATAAACTAAATCTGCACATATAATAATAATAATAAACTAAAACAGCACATAAAATAATAAAGTATAAAGGCACAAAATAAACTAATACGGTATATATAATATTAAACTAAAACGGTACATATAATAAAAAACTAAAACGGTACATATAATAATAAGCTGAAACGGCACATAAAATAACAAACTGAAACGGTACATATAATACAAAACTAAAACGTCACAACATAATACACTAAACCGGCACATATAATAATAAACTAAATCGGCACATATAATATTAAACTAAAACAGCACATAAAATAATAAACTAAAATGGCATATATAATAATAAACTAAAACCGCACATATAATAATAAACTAAAAGGCACATAAAACTAAAACTAAAACGGTTTATGTGATAATAAATTAAAACGGTACTTATAATAAAAAAATAAAAAGGTATGAATAAGATATAATAATAAACTGAAATGACACATAAAACAACAAACTAAAACTGTACATATAATAAACAAGTTGAATTCCTGAGACGAGCTCAGCCGAATACAAGGGAAATTCGATTTTGCGTTTTTTTTTTTTGCGATTTTTTTCGATTTTTTCTTTATCTTGCAATGGTTCACCCCAGCACGAAACTATTACCGAAAACAGCAACTCGATAGCTCATCTCCTTCATACCCAAAACCGTGACAGAAAATTGGCAACGACGACGTCGACGACATAGACAACGACAACTCGATAGCAGCTTTTCTAAAGAAAATCCCTAACAACTGAAACGGCACATATAATAATAACATAAAACGGCACAAATAATAATAAACTAACACGGTTTATATAAAATAATAAACTAAAATTGAAAAATATAAAATGTGTCCTCTGAAAACTACAAAAATGAATTATTCATCAATTTATATTTATTTAATTTATTTTATTGTAAAGATTTTTTGTTAAGTTAGTGTTCAACTACTGAGGGTGACTGTTTCTAAAATATTAGTGGCTATGGTAGTTATTTGATAAGGTTAATATGGCAACCTATATTCTGATGGTAGTTATTTAAAGAGATTAATATTGTTGTTTGTTTGTTTTCAGGTACTTAACCGTAAACTCCTTCCTGTTTACCAAGGTAACTTAACGTAGCTGAAACATCGCAGTTTGATATACTCAGCAGAATCGCAGCCATGTTTGTTGGTATAATCTGTAAAGTTCTACTAGATGCTAAGTACAGTCAACGACAATAGTGGCTTAACTAATTCTAATTTATTTATCGCTTTAACTCTTAAACCTTCCATAAAATAATAAACAAAACATGAAAAGTATTAACTTTGTCCTGTGGGGATTATAAAACTACATCTATATTCATTGTAGGGTATTCATATCTCAATGTAATAAACGTTTGTAAATATGTAAGTAAGTATGTTGATCGTTTTTTGTCGTTGACTGTACAATTCGAAGTATTATTACACCAAGGTGATGGCACCCAGATGAAAAAACATATTGAAAAAAATTATCATAGAGTGTCTCAGAGTATCGAATCTTAACTAGTTTCAAATATGATACTGTCGGAAGTTTACGCGAATGTTACACATTGAAATAAAACTATTTTTTTACGGATTCTATCTACCCTATCTATATCGGAGTCTCCCCGTAACTGCTTAAAAGTGACCGAAACGTCGGGTTCAATGTGAATAATAAAATAACATCAAATAAATCGCGATAGAATCCGTTAAAAATAGTTTTATATTTTATATATATATATAGTTTTATACAGCCTAGTGGTATGGGTAAAGGACTGCTGAGACGAGGTCTCGGGTTCGATCCCGGTCAGCCGGGGTGCGAGGGATGTGCTCTGTGGGTAACCTTGCACCCCGGCGTCTGAAGACCCGAGACGGCGTGCGGTTTTCGATAAAAAATAAAAAAAGGTATTACCATGGCACACACCAATGACTTTTCGATGCTTTTCGAAGTTATGTGTGTATTTATCGCAGGTTTATAAGTGCCCGGTTAATGGCAATAGGCTCGCCACCTATTACATTGGGACCTAAAGCATAAACTGGCGAAACGTGGGTGCTAGCATCTCTGCCTACCCCTTCGGGGATATAGGCGTGAGTTTATGTTATGTTATGTTATGTTATTTCAATAGTTTCAAATACTCAAATTCTTCAACTCTTGAAATATTTTTCCATCCTAAGGTTGCCTGGAAGATATCGCATTTAGCGATAAACCCGCCCATTGTGCATTTAACTGTATAATTGTGATCCATGCTACATTTTCTTCAAACCTAACGTTGGTGTACAATAAAGAGTTGTCTATCTATCAATCTAGTTGTCTCTATCCGATTTAGAACTACATGTAAGTTTTAAACGTCGGTGAATAAGTAAATAATCCTTGAGGACAACTTCAAGAGTAGTACGCACGTTCGCCTAACTCGTTAGCTATGCCACATCCTATAAATTTCACGACTCCTAACTTAATTTAGTGGCACTCGATTTCTACCCAGTGTACTGCAAAACTTGTACAAGTTCGCTCTCAGTTCATCCTGTATATAGATCGCGAAAGGAATTTAGACGTCTTGTAAAGGCTGAGAGATGATGGATCGCAAAACCGTCTACCATAATACACTTGACGATAGTTGACTTTTAACATTATTAACATTCATACAGGGTGGAAAAGTTAAGTGTGTCCAGGCGATAAGATATTGCAAGACTTTAAACTGATATGAATTCTGGATCACTTCTATACTGTTATAAAATTGTAAATTAGTTTTGTCTGTACATTGGAGATATTAAGAAAAATTTTGAGAGTTTTTTTTTTTCTATTTGTTCGTGATGGACGACAAAACTACAAAACGGATTTTGATGTTGTCGTTTTATTAGAAAGGTCCTGGCCAGACTTAAAACCTGCCGTATATTTAATTGCAATTAGTCAAGTAGAACCGGAGATATGACCTGAAATCGAAAAGCAAGCTGAGTGCCACCATTGTTAACATGGTACGTGTATGTAATGGTGACCCTCTTTCCTGAGACTTTACCTTCAGCTTACCATCAGGTGAGGTGAAGTCAAATTGACGTGTCCTAAGTATGAAAAAAAAAACCGACCAATCACTTCTATGTATACAGACTGGCTGTTCGGAACAGAAAAAAATGATATAGATTTTTTGACGCTACTGTACACAACTGTGGCGCAACTTTTTGTTGCTGTCATAGTCACAGAGTATATTTATTTACTTAGAACCAGGGGTCAAACGAATGATATAACCAGTACGAACAAGCTCGTATATTTGACTGCCCATAAGCCCACAAGTCTCACAGAATAAAAACACCTACCCTCCATTCAGAATAGTGACGGTAAGTAGGTACCTTACACTACATTCCTCCACCTTTACTTAAAAATACTGTGTTTAATCTACTGGGGTTCTCTTTCGCTTTGAACGGGTACTCCTTTCCTCCTGGGAAGCTTCTGGTACAGCCCTTTCTTGCGTAGCGTTAACCTCCCTTACGATCTCTGATCCGAACGTACTGGATGTCCCGTGAGAGTGATCGGATCCAACAGTTTCACCTTCCTCTAATGACAGTCTGCTTGCTTCTACAGGCATTGTCGATTGCTCTGCATCATCCCCAGCTGCTTCTGTTGGATCTATCGCTGGCACTAAGAACGCCGAAACTGAATCTTCCTCTCCTCTATATTTCAGCAGCAAATGTATTTTATACGATTTTATATATGATCTTCACCTGACTGACTTCTGTAAATTAGTGTAAGGTCGCCAAATCGGTCGGTCAATATATAGGTAGGCATCTTGTACTTTCACTTTTTGTTCTGAAATGCTAGTCTAGTATACTTAGAAGTCATTGGTGACTACAGAGTAATTGTGCTTGACACTTCCATGGTTCACGCGGGTTGCGGGGCGAGCGGCAGGTGGAACGCTAGTGAAACGTTCGCGCGGGACGTGGTAACCTGATGGCTGTCCTGGGGTAATTATCGGAGTGTCACGTGTGAATTTGGCAAACTATAGTATGATTATAAATCTTAAGGCTTTCACGGCCGGCGTTGCATGTAGAATACACTGCTTCCGGGCTGTTTGGCCGTGGTCTATCGGAAACTTGCGGCGAACTCGGTGCGACTGTCGCACCGAGTTCGCCGCCGAGGAAGGTTCACCGCACTCGACGGCGTCCCGACGTGTACCACTGAAGATGTCGACCGCAGTGATCGACGAAACGTCTGGAATACAAGTTTCCGATGGACCACGGCCAAACAGCACTGAAGCAGTATATTCTATATAGTATGATTACCTTTCTTGTGATGCATGAAATTATTCTTAACGCGGATTATAATTTAATGATAATTATATTCCAAAGATAAAGAGATTATTTACCGATACGACAATGTTGTTTTAGGTTTCTGAAACAAATTTAATTATATTTAATTTGTGAAAACCACACTGAATCCTTTGACCATAAAACGAATGATGAAAAATCTGGTTTATATAACTTAGTTAATATCTCTTTTCATGAATTAATTATTTCTAAACGGAGCCTAGAACCTTTGAAGTCATTAACTGGAATACTGCCTATTCTTTTATTTGACCATTTCCATATAACATTGTAAAGTAAATATATATATATATATCTATATCATCCTCCGAAGTCAAATCAGAAATGAGAAGATCTGTAGACGAACCAGAGTTCCCAACATAGCAGAGCAAGTCAGTAAGCTGAAGTGGCAGCGGGCAGGGCACATAGCTCGGAGAACCGATGGCTGTTGGGGCAGAAAGGTCCTTGAGTGGAGACCACGTGACGGCAAGCGCAGCGTAAGAAGGCCTCACGCAAGGTGGACAGACGACCTAGCAAAGAGCGCAGGGACTCGGTGGATGCAGGCCGCTACATACCGGTCGAAATGGAAGTCGATGGGGGAGGCCTATATTCAGCAGTGGACTTCCTACGTCTGATATGATGATTTTACACATACAACTTAGTTACTGTCGGCTTTTCAGTCTAACTACGAAGCGGATGAACTTCGATATTTTCCGTGAACTGACGCCATCGGACCTCCACAACCTATTGATGATAACGAAGCTCTGTAGTTCAAATCAAATCCAATCAATTTATTTCCGTAATATGGGTTTTACAGACAGTTGTCGAACTTTTTAGGGTTCCAACTATCCTTAACGACTGCCACAGAAGTTCGTATGGTAACTGGGACCGACGACTTAACATACTATCTGAAGTACGGACTGACCTTGCTAGTTTTACTTATCGTTGCAATATGCTAACCTACTTGGTAACCTCCGCCGTTGTCTGAAAACCACGAATGTGAATCCGAATCTCGTTAGGCTCTACTTTGTGCACTATATACTGGCGATATCGTAATTCTATATCTAGCCTAATTGTCGGACTTTTTAGGGTTCCAAGACCCATCGTAAGACTGCCTAGTTTCTAGCTAGTGTTGCTTAGCTTAAGTATCAAAAGGCGTCCTATTAGTTAGTTTATTTAAGCAAATTCTATTATAAAAAATTAGTTGTGTCTGCACATTAGAGATATAAATTTGGTTACGTTACATGAATGGTTCCGAACACAATTTTTTTATTTGAATTCTTGCCTGTTTGTTGTCGGATTTTGATGCGGTTCTTTCTATTAGAAACGTCTTGGTCAGACTTAAAATCTGTTGTATGTTTGATTGCAATTGGTTGAGTAGAACCGGAGATGTAACCAAAAATCAATAACCGACCTGCGCGACGACAGAATGTGCGAGGCTTTTTCAAGATCCTCTGGGTCACTAAACCTCACCTGTAAGCCAGTACACCTGCTGATTGACAGATGAGGCTCTGGTGCAAATTTTTTGTCTCGGGTTTGGGCATGAGGGGTCAGACGACAGTCACTCTCATAAAAGTCAAGATGAACCATTAATGGAGTATAAGTTCTGGATGCAAAATTTATTGGAATTTTGCATCCAGAACTTATACACCATTTGTATTTTTTAAAATTTTCATCCACCGCACTCATCATAATCACATCACACATCTTGGCTTTCGTGGGAGTGACTGCCGTCTGAACTCCCAATCTCGATTGGAAAACTTCCACCAAAGCATCATCCATTTGTCAGAAGGTGAACTATAAGGTGACTTACGAAAAAGGTCCCCTGGACCCCGAAGCACCCCTTTCACTTACAACACTATACCATTGAATTCAATAAAATATCAAATCTGTGATTTTTCACATAGCCATATTATTATCTGTGGGAAAGTGTAATACCTCTGTCAGAAGCGAGTTTTGAACCATACGATGGGTTATTAAAAGGAGCGAAGTGCAATCGAGACCACCTGTTCCGTATAATTAAAATAGAGCGCCCATTAACGAAGCCTGACTCCATTATTGTGATAGTGAGCTTTAGTGCAGAGAACTTTTGAGTATTTTTATACATTACTAGCAGACCCGGCAAACTTCGTTCCACCTTAGAGTTACGTTATGGTTAAAATAAAATTGCCTTATTTGACCTTATTAGGCATTAGAGACATTGCTACCCCCACTGGCCGGCAGTAAGGTAAGGCCGTCGGGATTTCGGCAAAAAATAAATAATAATAAATATTGTACGACAAAGTAAACAACGCCATCTAGACCCAAACTAAGCAGAGCTTGTCATATGGGTTCAAGAATGCGGATAAACATACTTAAATACTTTTTTTTTGTAAATAAATACATATTATACATAGAAACACAAAGACCAATGCAAATTTACATATTTGAACTGAGCGGGAATCGAACCCGCGACCTTTGGCTTAGCAGTCGAGTGCACTACCGCTACGCCACAGAGGTCATTAAAAAAAACACAATAAGGCACAGTATAGGCGGAGACAAATCTAAAAATCAAAGACTACCATTCTCGAATTCATCGCGGTCATCACGAACTCGACTTTGTTTCATAGACATTATTTTATTATATAACAGGATCTGCAGGCGATGGTTTATTATGCAAGGTACCCTAAAAGCAAACGATTAAAATTAAAATAACATCAAATAAATCGCGATAGAATCTGTTAAAAATAGTTTTATTTTATTAAATAAAACTACTTTTAATTTTTAATTGAATTATAAAAGTAATGATTAATTTACATTAATTTAATTATAAAATTCCTATTTTTAAAGTATAAAAATAATAATGACTTTATTTATTTTATTTCACAAAGGTTTCTTAATTTATAGAAATAAAGAAAGAAAATCGTTTTATTAGGACACTCACAAATTTTAGATTGCTTTATGGGTCCGACCGTCCAAATGCAAGGTACCAATTTTTTGCAGATATCCCTTACAAGGTTTTGAAATTCTAACTTATCAATGGCAAAGGCGATGGCAATATAATAAATAAAAAAAATAACAAAAAAAAATAAAAATAAATAATAGTTAAGAAAAAAAAAGTTAAAAAAGCAAGCTTCAATAGAACACAAACCTAACAATTAAAAATATTTTTTATTGAGTTTGAAATTAGAAAATAGAGTGAATTACAAAAGATTGTTGAAAATATTGCGAACAAGTACGATAAAAATTATGAAAAGGCGTGTACCAGCTTCGTAGCAAGTGGAAAGATATTATCTCTGCCTACCCTAATGGGAAAGAGGCATGAAATTATAAGAACAAGCTTAATGTAGTGATAATAAAAAAAACAACTAGCACAGCTTTATTTAGCTCTACAGCTCTATGGCTTAAGTAAGCTGCGAAACTCAGCTCGTTCGGTGCGCCTTAATCTAATGTAGGCTCACACGCTGGGATTAAGGATTTTCAAACTAGGTTTGTGAAAAAGAGAAGACTATTTGCAGTGCTTTATGGAAAGGTATTTTATATTTCACGGTGACCCCTTGTTATTATGTAGATAATTGTTAAAGATGGCAGATAAATTGTGTTGCTTTTTTTTTCGCGGGGAAATCCCCACGGTTATGTCGGGCTTGAACCGACTAAAACCGCACGCCGTCTCGGGTCTTAAGACGCCGGGGTGTAAGGTTGCCCATAGAGCATTTACATCACACCCCGACTGACCCTGGGCCATCTCCGGTTTCGAGATGGCCCCCTCGGGTTTGGTAACCATGGTGTCCCCGTCTTGCCCCGGTTTGGGGGAGGGGTGCTAGTCGCCCCACCGTCCCGGCCTGCTTCTGCTGGGGTGACAGGCGGCCTCACCTGCCAACCCCAGGCCTGCGCTCATGGAGGACGGAGGTCGTTAAGCGACCTCCGGCGCCTGAGTCACCTGCGACGCGCAGCGGGCATGTTGCGGGCTCGACGGGCCGGGAGAGTTCTAAATCTCTCCCGGGCGCGCTCCGCCATCTCCTTCGCGAGCATTAAATGCTAGTAGAAGGAGGTTGCGGAGCCCACGCGCTCGCGCTCCGCACCATTGCCGCAATCATGCTGCCGAGCGAGAGGACATGTCATGTCAAAAAGAGAAAAAAATAGTATGTCCTAAAGAAAAGTAGCAAATGTAAATAAATCCTGCCTGGAAAATGGTTCACACTGATCATGAATTGTATTCGGGATCAAAATTATACTTTAAAATACATATTGGTGAGAGCCTGTTTGTTCCTTACTTACCGTAACTTTTTTTTTTTTTGTGCGGAAATCCCTTCGAATACCTCCCCGCCGGCCAGCGGGGGCGGTTAGCACGTAAAGATTTCGGTCTCGGTTGTCGTACGAACAGCTGTGACAGTTGTAGTAGTTGGAACCCTAAAAAGTCCGACAACCTGGTCTAACTATAGAACTTCAGTTGGTTGTGGAGGTCGGATGACAGTTGCTGTACAGAAAATATAGTAGCTCGGCAATTTCTTAATTAGACTGCAAGCCGACCCTAAGTGAATTGGGAGGTGGTCGGATGATGATTTAAGAAACCTTTTTAACTTTTATTTCGGAGAGTGTGTGCTGGAATTGCACAACTTGATACCTCCAAGCCCATTCCACCAACGAACGACCAGACGCACAGCGACCCGCCACCGCTACATGGTGGATATTCCACTCATACGCACGAAACGTTTCGGCTACGCATTTATTATGCGTACAGCTGTGGAATTACCTGCCTGAGTCTGTGTTTCCGGAAAGCTATAAATAATCTTCAAGTAAATAGTCGTAAATAGTTTCCTTCTAGGCAAACGTGATGTATCGTAGACCACATCGTCACTTACGACCAGGTGAGATAGAGGTCAAAGGTAAGAGAATTGTATTATAAAAATTAACGAGATCCGAAGTTCCACAGTTATAAGCTTCAGTATGAAATAATAGTGCCTCGTTCTGGAGTTCTGAAGACTAGAGTTACGATATAGCGTAAAAACACAAATAAACTGCACAGAAATACAAAATGTAACATGTTTTCGTCTTCTAGCTCAAAATATCGCTTTGGACATTGACAAGTTTCATTTATTTAGCAATAACAATATATAAATGCTACCCAGATCGTGCCAGTAATATGTTTTCCCGCGTCTTTGTGATACAACACTCAACGTAAATCGCTGTCTCTTTCACAAAATACTTATCATCTGCTGTGTTAGAAAGAGACAAAGATTTTTTCGTTCTTCGATTTATAGGTCACCAATACATAAACGTATTTTGAATTTGGAGTTGAAATCGAATTCCAATTCGAATGATTTATTTTTTAAGTTTTGTTGAATGTTACGCGGGCACAGAATACTTTAGAAATTATAATAAATAACCTTTGTTTGTGAATATTCGGATGAAATTGGTTTTTCTATAATCCCTCTACGTTCAATTTTTGGGTTCCGTATTTGTACTTAATTTTTTTTTCTTTCGAATTTTTTTATAAACGAGGATAGTTTATTACGTGTAAATTTACAAGGAAAATATTTTTTGTTTGTAAACTAATTGGAGAATCAATTTAAAAAATTTAATATATATTCTAGGAAATACTACACAGTACTATCCTCGAGATCCAAACTAGGCATAGCTTGTATCCAAAGAGAGCTTTTATTAATTATGGGTTCTAGGATGCAGGTATCAATAATTCTAGTATGTAGTAGTATAGTACGTGGCGTAGTAACAGATTTCGCGGGTTCGATATATAAATTTGTATGCACGAATATGTTTGTCTGAGTTGGTTTCGGTGTTTCTATGTAGATGTATTGTACATATTTACAAAAATCTAAATCTAAATATTTTTATCCGCATTGTAGAACCCATAATACAAGCTACTTTAGGTCTCGATAGCACTACATAGAAATATCCTAGAATATTCATTTGTTTGGTTCAATTTGAAGTATAGCTCTCATCAGAATACCAAATTATAACAAATACATACTTAAACATATTAGCTTCCCACCACTAAAACCGCATTAATGTGAAATGAGATACCACACAGAATCATAACGAACATTCAAATCGATACTCGCATAAAGAGCAAATATCTCGATTTCAATCGGATAAGCATCGAATATACCACAAAAAGTAATTACCTAAATGAACTTCGAATATTTTTAATGTAATTTTTTTTAATTTAAAAGAACTATACAAAAGTAGTTGTTGCACACGGCTACGCCCGCGTGAAATTCTGATCCTATTTCCACAACCCACAGAAGTCTATTCCAGGGATAAAAAGTTGCCTTTTTCCTATTCTAGACTACAATATTTCTGTGCCAAATTTCATTCAAATTAGTTTAATATGTTTTGCCTGAAAGAGTAACAAACATTCATACATCCATACAAACTTTCGCATTTATAATATTAGTAAGAAATGCAATTCTTTCGGTAAAAGTAAGATTCGCATATTTTTTCGCAAGATATTTTTTGACTGAGGAAGGAAGGATAAAAGCGAAGAAATTAAACACAAATAGTTATTTATATAGTTGGTACACAACAAGGTTATGGAAAGAGTGTTTTTGGAGGCCTACGTAGCGAGGAGGCTTTGGTGCACGCGACTTTCCCCACGGGAGTGGGAGATCCTACGGCAGTCACGATAGATACACTCACAAATTTTTGTACAAAATCCCTCTAAATGTATAAAATTAAATATTTTAACTACGGAACCCTAAGTTGTATATGCATGTTTTGAATAATCTTTTTTAAATAGTTGAGCTGATCTCGGTAAAAATGACTTCTCCTATATATGTACAAACTGATAAAAGTTAGCACTATATAACATAATATATATGGCTGTATAGCCAAGATCTACGGAATGCAAGCCAACCTCAGCTGCAACCTGGTACACCAGCTGTTTGATAGACAACTACTATTTAAAAAAAAATATAGTGACCTATGAAATTGCCGAAATTTTACTACAAATTCATGAGTTCGTTATTCCTGTAGTTTAATAGCTATTTCCATTATTTGTATTTTGTTTGAAAGTTGATTTTAAGATTTTACAACTCTGTATTAAATTTTGTTTTTATTGGCCGCTTGATAAATTAATTCGATCTTCAAAAACAGTACTTCCTAAATGCTATCCATTTTGATGATAAATTTCGTATTACTTAACAGCTGTCACTTTTCAAAAATGTAATAAAAGTTGCTGTTTGTTAGCTTAATGTTGTCTCATTCATACGCGAAAAAAATCATAAAATTTGGATTTATCATTCCTAAAAAAATGCAAAAATGCTGGTACTGAAAATTCGGTTTCCTCCAATTTCTTCAAGAAAAACGGCAATTTCATATGTAACGACCTGTGTCGGACCTGTGACCGATAAATGTGAAAGTTTGCATGGATGGATGGATGTATGGATTGATGTTTGTTGTTTGTGTGTTGATCCAGAACGGATCTGGTGGAAATTTGGTACAGAGATAGATTTTAGTCTTGAATCTTTTTATCCCTGGAAAAGGTTCCCACGGGAAGCGGGAACGGGATTGAAATTCCACGCGGGCGCAGCCGTGGGCAATTACTAGTATATAGTTTCAAACAAGCCCAGATCGATTTTGATTGGTGTATCAGCTTTTCCGGGAACTCCTGCCGTCTGACCCACAATCCCAAGTGGAAAGCCTGCGCCAGAGCATCGTACGTAGTTAAGCAGGTACACCGACTTGCTGATGAGGTTGGCATGGATGTTAGCAGGGCCCGTATACCTTTTTTTTTATTTTCGTGCGGAGATCCCTTCAGATACCCGCCCGCCGGCCAGCGGGGATGGTTATGTCGGGCTTAAACCGACTTAAACCGAACGCCGTCTCGAGTCTACAGACGCCGGGGTGTAAGGTTACCCATAGAGCATATCCCTCGCACCTCGACAGGGCCCATATACCTCACAATATTCTCTGACAATCTCATAATATTATTTTTATGAATTTCAATGCTAATAAATTTCACTTTTGTCAATCAAATCTGACGGCCTCTGTGGCGTAGCGGTAGTGCATTCGACTGCTACGACAGGGGGCGCGGGTTCGATTCCCGCTCAGTGCAAATATTTGTATGCATAAATATATTTATTTGCATTGGTCTGGGTGTTTCTATGTATAATATGTATGTATTTACAAAAAAAGTATGTAAGTATGTTTATCCGCATTCTAGAAGTCATAACACAAGCTAGTTAAACTATGCTTACTTTGGGTCTAGAAAGCGATGTGTAAAATGTCGTAGAGTGTTTAATTGGACAAAGAGTCAACATCCAACACATTAGCGTTCAAGTAATCAAAATGAGACTTCTTAAATATATCACATTGCTAATTTCGCTACATTACGTTGCTTTGTCATTCATCCGCATATTCTGAACCGAATCCCAACAATTTAAGAGCAAATCTCAATGTACAAGGATCACGACTGTAAGCCTCTTATAAATACAGACTCCAACGCCCTAAAGAGTGGAAATCCAAGATAATCTGTTGATGACATGATTTTGAAATTAGAACTCGAAGTTTTTGCATTCAAATGAGTTTTGTCGAAGTCTCGGGACATAATACTGTTGTTGAACGAGATGAGAATATATTTATTAGATGATGATTTTTTGACGAATTTAGTTCATTTTGCATTCAAATGAGTTTTGTTGAAGTCTCGGGATATAATACTGTTATTGAACGAGATGAGAATATGTATATTTGATAAAGGTTTTTTGACGTAATTTCATTCATTTTGCATACAAATGAGTTTTGTTGAAGTCTCGGGATATAATACTGTTGTTGAACGAGATGTGAATATATATATTTGCTGATGATTTTTTAACGAATTTAATTCATTTTGCATCCAAATGAGTTTTGTTGAAGTCTCGGGATATAATACTGTTGTTGAACGAGATGTGAATATATATTTTTGATGATGATTTTTTTACCTAATTTAATTAATTTTGTATCCAAATGAGTTTTGTTGAAGTTTCGGGATATAATACTGTTGTTGAACGAGATCAGAATATATGTATTTGCTGATGATTTTTTGACGAATTTAATTCATTTTGCATTCAAATGAGTTTTGTTGAAGTATCGGGATATAATACTGTTGTTGAACGAGATGAGAATATATATATTTGCTGATGATTTTTTGACGAATTTAATTAATTTTGCATCCAAATGAGTTTTGTTGAAGTTTCGGAATATAATACTGTTGTTGAACGAGATCAGAATATATGTATTTGCTGATGATTTTTTGACGAATTTAATTCATTTTGCATTCAAATGAGTTTTGTTGAAGTCTCGGGATATAATACTGTTGTTGAACGAGATGAGAATATATATATTTGCTGATGATTTTTTGACGAATTTAATTAATTTTGCATCCAAATGAGTTTTGTTGAAGTTTCGGAATATAATACTGTTGTTGAACGAGATGAGAATATGTATATTTGATGATGGTGTTTTGACGTAATTTAATTCATTTTGTATCCAAAAGAGTTTTGTTGAAGTTTCGGGATATAATACTGTTGTTGAACGAGATCAGAATATATGTATTTGATGATGATTTTTTGACGTTATTCAATTCAATTCAAATTGTTTAATTGAATTGATTGCAACTAGGCCCAATTTGTTAATAACAATTTGACTCAAATCTACAGTTAGTAACAATGTATAAGTGAATTACTAAATTATAAACTGGTCATTAGATTCATGTCAAATAAAATTGAAACTAGATTATTTTATGTTAATAAAAATAAAAATAATAATATACTGGTCCTGAATTATGATGGTGATGATGATGACTTAATATCAAAATCATAATAGATATAATCATAATAAATAGCCGCGGTAGCCTAGTGGTATGGGTAATGGACTGCTGAGACGAGGTCTCGGGTTCGATCCCAGGTTTTACCATGGCACACCCCAATGACTTTTCGATGCTTTTCGAAGTTATGTGTGTATTTATCGCAGGTTTATAAGTGCCCGGTTAATGGCAATAGGCTCGCCACCTATTACATTGGGACCTAAACATAAACTGGCGAAATGTGGGTGCTAGCACCTCTGCCTACCCCTTCGGGGATACCTTGGTACTAATATAGCTGTATTATGCGTCTACCGGTCCCCATCGAACAGTGATATCGGCGATTTTCTGTTGACACTTAATAATATTTTACCTTCTCTCACTAAATTTCAGACCGTTATTATTACAGGTGATTTAAACATCGACATTAAACATATGTCAGAAATTAGATCACATCATTACTTAATATTGCCTTGCATTTCACGGGTTTTTACCTGCATACAACAACCAGACAAGGGGAAACAACTGTCTTGACCATATCTTCCTGAGAACTAAATGCTTAGCAACTACTTTTGTATTGGAAACGTCCGTTACTGATCACTACTCAACATTATTATGTATTGAAACTAAACAAAGCAAAATATTGCAAAGTAAAACCGTAACTAAATTAAATTACGAATTATTAGATTGCACTATGAGACAAATTGACTTTACTCCTCTGCAGAACATTGAGGACCCTAACACAGCCATAGATACTCTGATAGACCTAGTTTCGGGGGCCATACACGCAAGTACCACTGTAAAACTGCCAACAAATAAAAGAATAATAAAGCCGTGGATAACACCAGGTTTATTACGGTGTATGCGTAATAGGGATTCCATGCATAAGAAAGTACAATTATCACCAACAAATGAAATTCTGAAAATTACCTATAAAAGGTACAGAATTTTCTGTACAAAAATCCTAAAAAAAGCAAAACGCACTTATGACACAGAACAAACTAAAGAAGGCCGGAAATGATTCGAGGGCTCTCTGGGAAACTATAAAAAATATAACGAATACTCGCAAAAATAAACATCCTTCTACGGAATTACTAGTGCATTCAAAACCTGGCAGACAAACGTGTGATGATGTAAATAATTATTTTGTAAAAATTGGAGCGGAACTAGCAAACAAGATTTCACAGACAAATCCACAATCCGAAATAACTAGAACCAACTACACTAATTTAAAGTCTCTAGTTTTTGAAAGTACAGATCCTGACGAGATCCGCTGTCAAATAAATTCATTTAGAACAAATGGGGCTACCGGTTGGGACAACATTTCACCACTTATTTTAAAACGTTACAGTGATATCCTGGCACCTATTCTGAGTCATATCTTTAATCTTTGCTTTCAACGTTCTGTTTTTCCTACCTCATTGAAGAGGGCTATCATTTATCCCATACACAAAGGTGGAGACAGAAATCAAATCAGTAACTATCGTCCTATAGCTGTCCTAAGCGCTCTTTCGAAGATTCTGGAGAGATTGGTGAATTGTAGGCTGGCTAAGTTCCTGGAACATTATAATATTATTTCCGACAACCAATTTGGCTTTCAAAAAAATAAGTCTACTTCAGACGCAGTCCAAGAGCTCGTTACTTTTATTGTCAGAAACTTAAATGATAGAAAAAAGGTATTAACCGTGTTCTTGGACATTACAAAAGCCTTCGACACGATACCCATCAATACACTTTTATGCAAAATGGAAGGAATCGGTGTCAGGGGTCCACAATTGGAGTTTTTTAAAAGTTTTCTCACAAATCGAACGCAAATGGTGAGAATTGGAGATTTTATGAGTGAAGAACTGCCCACACACTATGGTGTTCCACAAGGGAGTATATTGGGGCCCACTTTGTTTCTTGTCTTCATCAATGACCTGTGTAACCTTAATATTCCAAACTCGAAAATTATCTCATACGCTGATGACACAGCAATTACTTTTGTATCTGACACCTGGTCCAAGTTGCTTAGCGATGCTCAAAAAGGCCTGAACTCTGCATTAGATTGGCTTCTCTCTTACACTCTTACACTTAACGCTGCGAAAACAAAATTTGTTACGTTCTCATTGAGAACGTAACAAATTTTGTTTTCGCAGCGTTAAGTGTAAGAGTAGGTCATAGTAATTTTCGGCTGAGACACTTTAGATATTGATCTAAAGTGTCTCAGCCGAAAATTACTATGACCTTAACGCCCCATTCCTGTAAACCTTCATCACGCTCAAATTGTCACTGTCCTCATATATGTGCAGTTGATGCGGTGCGGTATTTGGGTGTGGTTTTAGATCAGAAACTTAATTTTAAACAGCAGATTGAAACTCTGACTTGCCGTGTACGCAAGTTAATATATATATTTAAAACACTCCGCTATGTGGCAAACCAAAATATCATTCGTAGGGTTATTATGCACTCTGCCTCTCCATCATCACATACTGCATCTCTTGCTGGGGTGGAGCTGCCATAAAATTTCTTAAACCCTTAGAGGTTGCTCACAGGGCTGTGTTAAAAGTTGCCACCTTCCGACCAATACTTTACCCCACCAGCGAACTATACAAACACTGCAATGTCCTCAATGTTAGACAACTGTTTATACTACACACAGTTCTTTTACAACACCGCAATACATCATCATCATCATCATGTGAAATTGACCAAACGTAGGACAGATAAAATCTGTGCTGTACCAAAACCTAATTACGAATTCACAAAAAGATTTTTCTACTACTTGGGATCTTTTCTTTATAATCATGTCAGTAAAAGTATTGTTATTTTTGGTTTGACAAGTCATGAATGTAGGTGCCTGGTACAGAATTATTTAATGAATAAAACGTTTGAAGAAACTGAGGATATGTTGAGCACACTAACCTAAATATAATCACAAAACTAATACACACACGCACACGCCCACGCACACGCACACGCTCACGCACACACACACACACACACACACACACACACACACACACACGCACACACACTTTATGTAATAAGAAATGTATCGAGTGATAAAACTGATGTTAAATGTAAAATAATTAATGATAAATAGAATTAATGTAAAATATAAAATAATTAATGATATATAGATCTAATGTTGAATAATTAACGATAAATAGAATTAATGTTAAATATAAAATGTATGTTGAATAAATTGTTAATTTAGTATTTATCAACCTATGGGGGTGCGCAAACTGTTCATCCTTAACACAGGCTATTACATAGCCTAGCTAGGAGAACAGGATGACACTCTTAGTAGTCTATTTTGCACACTTTTTTGAATTATGTCAATTTAAATGTTACACCTAATTTGTTTGTGAAATAAATAAATACACATATAGTCGTGAGTTTATGTTATGTTATGTTTAATAGATATTCTACGACATTCTACACTGCTGGGTTCTAGAACGCGGATAAACATAAATGGATACATTCTTTTTTGTAAATAAATACATATTATACATAAAAACACCAAGACTAATGCAAACAGACATATTCTTGCAAACAAATATTTGCACTGAGCGGGAATCGAACTTGCGATCTCCGACTTAGCAGTCGAATTCACTACCGCTATGCCACAGAGGTCGTCAAAGGAGGTGCTATTGGAGGTTCATGGGAATGCGTTTCCTGTTCCACAATACTTTGGACGCAAGAAATGTTCCAAGTCATATCTATTTTCCTGTTTCCTGTATATATTACGTGTTGTAATAACTATTTAGTACGATTTTATTATGGAACTAGCTGATGCCCGCGGCTCCGCCCGCGTAGAGTTCGGTTATAGTTTTTTGGTCATATCTCCGATTCTACTTAACCAATTGCAATATAACATGCCGTATGTTATATTGCATTGAAATCTAGTATTATTTGAAGTCTTCGGGTTTTTCTAATAGAAAAATTCGCATCAAAATTCGTTCTGCAGTTTTTGCGTTCATCGCGAACAAACAGATAAACAGACAAGAATTCCAAATAAATATTTTTGTATTCAAAATCGTTCATTGTATTCATAACAATTAGGTTATGCAACTTAATTATTGTTTTTTAAATATCTCCAAAGTACAGAGATAACTTTTTAAAATTTTAACATAACATAACATAACTTCACGCCTGTATCCCCGAAGGGGTAGGCAGAGGTGTATTAAACACCCACGATTCGCCAGTTATATTTAGGTGCCAATGTATAGGGGGCGAGCTTTTTGCCATCTACCGGGCACATCACTAAGCGAGCTGTAATAACCCTTTTTAATACACACATAACTACGAAAAGTTAGAGGTGTGTGTCCGGGGCGACCTGGGATCGAACTCGAGTCCTCGTCTCGGCAGTCCGTTAGGTACACCACTGGGCTATCGCCGCTAAAATTTTATAATAGTACATACATATATAGACGAAGATAAAGTATCGCTAGAGTTGCTTTAGCTGAATATAATTATTTTAAGGTTATAGAATTTGTTTGTTTGGGAATAAGTGAATAAAATGATGTCAAGGTCGCTTAGGCTATCTGTATTCTATGTGAGAAACACTTTGACAGAGTACTACTGAGCAGGGGCCCGATTGAGTAACGCGACGCTTTCAAAACACGTGATTTCAATTCCATTAAAATGAAAAACTGAGCACGATTGCGAAAAACGTTAATTGTCTTCACATCGCCTGATGGTAAGCTGAAGGTAAAGTCTCAGGAAATAGGGTCACCATTACATACACGTACCAGGTTAACAATGGTGGCACTCAGCTTGACGGCCTCATCAGAAGAGGATTGTCGTCGCAGCACCGCGTGACACCCACCGGTCCCACTAGTGCTGCGACCACTATCCCCCTGCCCGGCTATGCACTTGCTGACCCCTGAACGCAATCAAACCGAAATTCGATTACTATGGAGGGTTTTTCGCAATCGTGCACGGTGGTACCCTCCCGGCCGAATTTTGTGACAAATTTGTGTCATCAAATTTTCTACCACCAATATAATTGTTCACTGGCTCGCTTCGATTCCTCATCAATTATCATCATCAGGTAAGTATATCTTGTTAATGTGCTTCTTTGATACGTTGTTCCCATATTTTACAAATCACTGTATTTTGGTCTCACGTAACTGGGGATGAACCCACTGCCGTATACCGTGCACTCTTCCTTGAACCACTGAGACTGAATCTGGACTGCATTATTATACGTAGACGATTCTATGTTTACGGGTATTAACGCCATAAGTATGTAGGTACCTTTTGTTTTTCTACCTACACGCTTTTGAACTCCTTGATGTAATGTTATATATGTGTGTATGTAAAATGTAAATTATCGCTCGCTTAGTAATGTGCCCGGCAAATGGCAATAGGCTCGCCCTCTATTACATTGAGACCTAAACATAACTGGCGAATCGTGGGTGTGTAATACACCTCTACCTACCCCTTCGGGAATACAGGCGTGAAGTTATGTTATGGTTTATTGTCCAGTGTCTATAGTAACTAAAGTGACTCTTTAGTTTACGGACTAGTAGTTTTACGGTAAACTCTGCTGAAACAAAAACAGTACGGCGTCTGCAGACCCGAGACGGCGTGCGGTTTTAGTCGGTTCGAGCCCGACATAACCGCCCCCGCTGGCCGGCGGGGGGGTATCCGAGGGGATTTCCGCACGAAAAAAAAGAAAGGTACTGGTACTTAACTTAACGACCTCTGTCCTTCATGAGCGTAGGCCTGGGGGAGGCAGGTGAGGCCGCCTGTCACCCCAGCAGAAGCAGGCTGGGACGGCAGGGCGACTAGAGCCCCTCCCCCAAACCGGGACAAGACAGGGACACCGTGGTTCCCAAACCCGAGGGGGCCATCTCGAAACCGGAGATGGAACAGGGTCAGTCGGGGTGCGAGGGATATGCTCTATGGGCAAACTTACACCCCGGCGTCTTAAGACCCGAGATGGCGTGTGGTTTTAGTTGGTTCAAGCCCGTCATAACCGCCCCCGCTGGCTGGCGGGTCCTAAGGGATTACCGCACGAAAAAAAGGTACTGGTACTTCTATTTTCATTATAGATCTCGATCTCAAAAAGCAAAAATAAGCAGTGACGAAACCCGAAAAATATCCGAAAGTTCCCAAGAAAAACTGAGAGAAACAAAAGTCAAGTTTAATTACGACAATATTACATCCAAGAACAAGTTTTGTCACATTTTGTTAAGCCTAACAGTATAATTTAGCAGAAACATTTTTAATGTTCATTGCTTTGAACATTACTTTCATGACGCGAATGAAAAAATGCCTGTTTTGCTGAAAAAAATGTTAATGCTTTCTACTTAGATCACGGTTAAGCTTTCACAAGTGGTCTTTGTCGTAAACAGAAGCTATTCTGGTGTGTTTTTCGCTTTCATTCTTCCTTAAATTATAGATGTTTGGTACATATGAGAGGATATTACATTTTTACAAAAATATTTTAGTTTTGAAAAGATGGTTTTTTAGACATCTTAGTTAAGCTGTTTTCTGTGGTTCATAAATAATAATAATAATAATACTCCCTTACTCTAGGGTGAGGCGTGATATAACTCGACCTATAATAATCAATATTCTATGACATTCTACACAGCGCTTTCTAGATCCAAAGTCAGCATAGTTTATCTAGCTTGTGTTATGGGTTCCAGAATGCGAATAAACATACTTATAAACTTTTTTTTTAAATACTTACTTATTGTACATTGAAACACCCAGACCAATGCAAATAGACTTATTCATGCATGTAGATATTTGCACTGAGCAGGATTCGAACCCGCACCCTATGTCATAGCAGTCGAATGCACAACAGCTTCGCCACAGAGGCCGTCAATGAATCATCATCATCCTCCGAGCCTTTACCGAAGTCTCTTGGGATCGGTCTTCAGTTCGACTATGAAATGGCTGAATTTCGATATTTTATATGAAACGATTGCCAAAGCCGACCCCAAAGGCGAGGCCGCGACGGTGGCCGAAGTTCGTCGGGAACCCTGGGGTTATATTTTCGATGGCGTACCCGGGGTTCCTGGCAATGGGCGCTTGGCAAGGAGACCGTGTGGTTTTAGTCGGTTCGATTCTGACATCCCCCCTCATTGCTGGCACCAGTGGGGTTAAGCACGTGGGGGTTTCCACACGTAAAAAAAAACGATTGCTATCTGATTTTCGAAACAAACTGGCGATTCCATATTGCGTGAGCAAAACTTAAGCGTCCATACTGTAAGTCATGTTGGGTCATGACGACCTGTATAGCTCACCGGTGGATGGCTTACTGGCGTTTGTCTTCTATTTGGTTCGAATTCAGCTTAGTGCAAATATATGTACCTTTTTTTTTATTTTCGTGCGGAAATCCCTTCGGAAACCCCCCCGCCGGCCAGCGGGGGCGGTTATGGCTTGATCCGACTAAAACCGCACGCCGTGTCGGGTCTACAGACGCCGGGGTGTAAGGTTGCCCATAGAGCATATCCCTCGCACCCCGACTGACCCTGGGCCATCTCCAGTTTCGAGATGGCCCCCTCGGGTTTGGGAACCACGGTGTCCCTGTCTTGCCCCAGTTTGGGGGAGGGGCGCTAGTCGCCCCACCGTCCCGGCCTGCTTCTGCTGGGGTGACAGGCAGCCTCACCTGTCACCCCCAGGCCTGCGCTCATGGAGGATGGAGGTCGTTGAGCGAGATACTCCATATCTATAAAAAAAAAACTCTAATCATTTTCATCATTGTTCTAGAGCCCATACCGTTTAGGGTCTAGATAGCGTTGTATATAATGGCCAAGATAAGTAAAGTATATGAAGTACTCATAAATATTAACCTAATTTGCCTAAACTAACTAACCGTATCAACTTACAAGGTAATCATGAAATATCTACTAAAGTTGTATTAGTTGCAAAAGCTAGTGGGCAGCTTGAATCCCGCCTGCATCCATATGCAAAGTCTCCAAGAGGTAATTAAATTGAAATCTTGATTCAGTTCAATCCTTTTAATTATAAGGAGTAGTTTCAGCATTCCGCTGTTTTCCTAGTACTGCAGAAATGAATTTGCATTCACTATGAGATGATATTTAATAAATTAGTGTAACTTTCTTAAATTTGAAAATACATTTAAGTTATATTTTTAAATACATTCTAAATAATAAATAAAAAGTGTCCAAGTGCGAGTCGGACTCGCCCATGAAGGGTTCCGTAGCAGCAAGTAGCATAATAAGGCTTTTTAAATTTAATATTTGAGTTGATTGAATGAAAGGTAAATTGCGGTTTACGATTTGTGACGTTTATAAAAAGAACAATTTACTAGATCTCGTTCAAACCAATTTTCGGTAGAAGTTCACATGGTAATTGTACATCATATATTTTTAAAACTTCGGGCCACCAACCAGGTGGACACCGAAGTCTTAAAATCACGCAATAATCAAAATCTTACACCCACTTTTTATCACTTTTCTCGACGTTTCACACGATTCTAAGTCTAATTAAGCAAAAAAATTTTTGTATCGGTCTGTCTGTTGGTCTGAATGTCTGGATGTCTGGATGTCTGTTTACGCAATAACTAAAGAACCACTTATCCGATTTAAAAAAATCTTTCGCTAATCATCTTGTTTGGTTAATGGGAAGAACTGATTAGATTTTGAGGTTTGTACGTTCAAGGTTTCGGGTACCTACCATACAAATTGTCCCTAAAAAATATTTTTTTTGTGTTTTTGACGTCGAAGACGTTTGATTTGATTTCATTTTCTTCATATTTATTGCTCAATATATAAAGACGCGTCGAATAATATGCATAAAGCCTAAGGTCTGTAATTTTGAATAAAAATACTGCAACAAAAATATCTAAGTTTGGCCCGAAGTTTGACAATCACTGTGTGATTTCCGCCCCAGTAGATTTTAGTTTTATCATTCTCTTATTTTAGAAGTTACAGGGGGAGGGGACACGGTTTTACTTGACTAATTGTAATCAAACATATGGCAGATTTTAATCCTGATCAAGCCGTTCATAATAAAAAAAAACGCATCAAAATGCGTTCAGTGGTTTTGTGTACATCACCAACCAAAAGATAAAAGATCAGAATTCTAAAAAAAAAAAGTGTTCAGAATCGTTCATATAACATAAGCAAAAATAATATATTTTTAATATCTCCAATGTACTAACATAACTAATTTATATTTTATAATCCTACTAACATTGTAAAGGTGAAACTTTGGATGTGTATATGTTAGTTACTCTTCACCCAAAAACGGCTGAACGGATTTGGATGAAATTTGGCACAGGGATAGATTATAGTCTGAAATAACACAGACTACTTTATATCCCGGGAATAGGTTCCCATGAGTAGTGGGAACGAGAACAGAACAGCTAGTTAGTATATAATTTTTCGAAATATAAATATCAACAGCTATCAAAACAGGAGAAGACCTCACACATACAGCAATACACACACATACGCCACCTACACTAAAAGAACGACTAAGATTAATGATGAGCGTGTGCTCACAGAAAGTATAACTAGACTGGAAAAGCAATACAAGGTTATTACTCAACTTGTTTCACTTTGCCGTATGTGTGACTCGACTCATATTGTATTTATTCCTTAGATTCTTTTAGATCCTGCCGTTTGGCAAAATATTTTTCGTCAAATTTCACTTCCCAAAAAACTTATCGCATAGTTTCATTATATTTCGCATTTTAATCAACTTTTTACTTGCTCAATTTTTATTAAGTCAAATATACATTGTAAAGATACATTTTTCATCTACGCCCGGGACTACTGATCGGGGCCTGAGGACGGCAGTTGGCCGACTCGCCGTCTTTAACAGAAGGAGGCCGTGGCGGAGGCGTGTCGTTTGTGCCCTACACACGTCTGCCAACTCACCGAAGCGGGATAAAACCCGACCCCACCAGGCGAGGCCACGGTGGCGGCCAAAGTCCACCGGTAACCCTGGGGTTATCCTTTCGAGGGCTTACCCGGGGTGCCCGGCAACGGACACTTGGGGAGGACACCGTGGGGTTTTAGTCGAGACACGACATAACCACCCCCGCAGGCCAGGGGGGGTATCCGAAGGGATTTCCGCACGTAAAAAAAACAAAAAAAAAACAAAAAAAAAATTTGAGAGTTCGTTCAATGTCGCGAGCGTGACGCGGCTGCTTCGAAGCGCCGGAATTGATTTGTATAATGGCAATACAACTATTATAGAAGTTCTTACCGGTAAATTATTTGTCCAAGGTGAAACAAACACCCATGCAGCAGTGTATGGTTTTGCCATGTATGTTGCCAGCCATGCCAGGTAGAAGTATGTTATGCCAAACCATATTTGACTACCTAACACTTGGTAAAATGAAACTTTGCCATGTAATTATTTGTTAAACAATAAATTGCCAAAAATAGTATTGCTGACTGTAAAATTGCGAAAAGTGCCAAATGTTTTTAGCCAAATGAAAATTTCGGAAACATACTTTGGCATGTGACACTTTGGGGAACGTTTTTTGCCAAAAATTAGTAAACCTGTATTTATAACTGGGACTCCGGTATGAATACTTAGATCACGCAATTTTGAATTTTGTTTTTTGGTGCTGAAGTATCAATTTTGCATGTTGAATATTATTTCGGAGAATAGTTTATTAAATATTAGTTGGGAGGATGGTTTATTGAATATCAATTCGGAGAATGGTTAATAGAATTGTAGCAAAATTAGGCAAATAATTTTCGCTTGATTGAATATCAAATAACATTTTAAGTTCTTGAAATCAATGCTATTGTAAAATTGTATATTAAGCTGTGTCTGTATATTGGAGATACGAAAAAAACTTGAATTATGTTAAATGAGTTATTCTGAACACAAAAATATTTTTTTTGGGGTTATTGTCTGTCTGTTTGTTCACGATGGGCGTAAAAACTGCTGAACGAATTTTGATGCGTTTTTTTTTCTATAAGAAAGGTCAATAAGACTTAAAATCTGCAGTATGTTTGATTGTAATTGGTTGACTAAAACCGGAGATATTGCTGAAAAACGACAACCGAACTCCGCGCGGGCGCCTCGGGCATCAGCTAGTTTAATAATTTTTTTTAATAAGATTTCATTATTAACCTTATCTTGATTTAGAAGCGGCGATAGCCCGGTGGCGTACGTAACGGACTGCTTAGACGAGGTCTCGAGTTCGATCCCCAGTCGCCCCGGGCACACACCTCTGACTTTTCGTAGTTATGTGTGCATTAATAAATGTCGCTCGCTTAATAATGTGCCCGGTAGATGGCAATAGGCTTGCCCCCTATTACATTGGGACCTTTAATTTTTTTTTTTTTTTTCGTGCGGAAATCCCTTCGGATACCCCCCCGCCGGCCAGCGGGGGCGGTTATGTCGGGTTTGCACCGACTAAAACCGCACGCCGTCTCGGGTCTTCAGACGCCGGGGTGTAAGGTTACCCATAGAGCATATCCCTCGCACCCCGGCTGACCCTGGGCCATCTCACCACTATCAGCATCGCTCATCCTGTCTCCTCTGAAAGCAGAGGAGTACGGAGAGCGATGTGTTCCCGCCACGTTGGGTATTGGCCGACGATCAATGCCAACCCTATGAAGGGGTGAAGGGGAAGCCATTGACCGCCGCCCAAGGTGTACCGGCCGCTCCGATTCCGTTCCCCCCGGACTGCAGCGGGATCGGAATCGGAGCGACACTCAAGGAGGTTACCCAACACACACCCCTATAACATTGGGACCTCAACATAACTGACGAATCGTGGGTGTGTAATACACCTCTGCCTACCCCTTCGGGGATACAGGCGTGAAGTTATGTTGTTTAACAAGGTATATAATTCTTGACATTCTACGCAGCGCTTTCATAAACATACTTATTTACTTTTTTTTGTTTTTTTTTTAATATTGAAAAAAGGATAGGAAAGCATAATACATGAATTTATTTGTTCATAATATTGTTGTTTTTAGAAAAACGAATTACCGACCACTTCTGAACCTCAAGGCTACCGCAATAGCAAACTTAGACCAGTATTCAGAGTCGGCGTCTCAGGAAAAATCTAGTAACGACATTATCTCTTGCATGATGTATATGTACAGCCAGCAATATAAGTTGCTAAATACTAAAAAACTTGCAAAATATGTTCACATTGAAATATAAAGAAAGTTTAATAATAATATCTATCGCCGCCTCTCCCTTACTCTGAGGGTGAGGCGTGACATAGCTCGATAATAATAATATTTTTTTATATATATAATGTATTTAGAAATATAATTTATATGTATTTTAAGTTAAATAAAAGAAAATAATAATAAAGCCGCTTTATTCCATATTTCCTAGATACATTTGAAATGTTAGTAAAAATATAGCTTAGGGTTAGTTTAATTTTTATTAGTATTCATTGTGTGAAATATGGATTTTTTTTTTGGGTATGGGCCCATCCAGCCTTTTCCATGACTCCTTGTCCTTGCCCACTTGCCTTTGGATTAAGACCCAGTCGCTTTAAAATGTTTTTGTTTAGTCAATTATTTTACTGAAAATTTTGGAGGTAAGTATAATATGTCAAGCTACTTTTCTTGCAGACTTTACTACTAAATCGGATACATACGGTACATATTTACGTGTTTAGAAATGCTTTTACCACTCCAGAATACTCCAGCAGGTAATTCCATCTCGTTGAACACTTGTGGTGAGCCCGTACCTAGCTCAGGCATTCAATTTATCTCACAGTTAGAAATGAGATGCTGTATGCAATACATTCCGACGGAAAGCGTTTTAATACATTTAACTCACCATAAACGAGCAATTTTATTCATCTATAGTATTAAAATTAAATATTAGTGTTTGTACATTGAAGATATTAATAAAAAGCGGCCAAGTGCGAGTCGGACTCGCCCATGAAGGGTTCCGTAGCAGTAAATAACATAATAAGGCTTTTTTTAAATTTTATATTATTGAGTTGATTTATTTATTTTTTTTTTTTTTTTTTTTTTTTTTTTTTTTTTTTTTTTTTTTTTTTTTTAAAAGAATATTAGCATCCGAAATTACTAATATTCCCCCTAACCCCTCCAGCTAAGCTAAATTGCTTGTGTTAGGAGTGGGTTCACGTCGGTAGTGTAATGGCCAGGATTCGAACCCGGGACCTCTCGATCGTAAGGTCGACTCCTTAACCACTAAGCTACCGACGATTGAATGAAAGGTAAATAGCGTTTTACGATTTTTGACGTATTAAAAAAAACTACTTACTTGATCTTCTTCAAACCAATTTTCGGTGGAATTTTACATGGTAATGTACATCATATATTTTTTTTAGTTTTATCATTCTCTTAGTTTAGAAGTTACAGAGGGGGGACACACATTTTACCACTTTGGAAGTATCTCTCGCGTAAAGTATTTAGTCTAGAGAAAAATTATATTAGAATCCTCAAAATCATTTTTGAAGACCTATCTATAGACACTTCACACGTATGGGTTAGATGAAGCCCCCAAAATTTATTGTTTTTTTTTTTCAATTTTTGTGTGAAAATCTTAATGCGGTTCACAGAATACATTACACTTACCAAGTTTCAACAGCATAGTTCTTATAGTTTCGGAAAAAAGTGGCTGTGACATACAGACGGACAGACAGACATGACGAATCTATAAGGGTTTCCGTTTTTTGCCATTTGGCAACGGAACCCTAAAAATACATATATTTGGTTTATGTTAAATGAACGATTCAGAATACTTTTTTTTTTTAATTTTTATCTTTTGTAGCGGTGATTTGCAGTGGTGTACGTAACGGACTGCCGAGACGAAGTCTCGAGTTCGATCCCCAGTCGCCCCGGGCATACACCTCTGACTTTTCATAGATAAGTGTGTATTAAACATGTTGATTATCGCTCGCTTAGTGTTGTGTCCGGTAGATGGCAATAGGCTCGCCCACTATTACATTGGGACCTAAACTGGCTAATCGTGGAAGTGTAATACACCTCAGCCTAGCCCTTGAGGGATACAGGCGTGACGTTCTGTTTGTGTTATGTGTTATCTTATTGTCTGTTTATCTGTTTCTTCGCAATGGACGCAAAAACTACTGTACAGATTTTGATGCAGCTTATTTCTATTAGAAATGTCTCGGTCAGACTGGTAGTCGCTAATGTAAACGCCAAGATTAGTCAAATTAAGAGAAAGAGTCGGGAATAAACATTGAAGTCCAATTAATTAAAGATTCGTTTTAGTCAGTGTTAGTAAATAGTATTTCTCATTCAATAAAACTGTCTAAAACGGAACGTGAGGTTACTAATATTCTTTAAGGTATTCCATTGTAAAATCGCGTGGTACGTCGTAGCTACCTTAGTTCTGCATGTGCTACGACGTAGCCGTTGGCTACATAAATGATAGTTACAGCATGTTGCACGATATTTTGCCCCCCCCCCCCAACAGCATGCGGTTTTAGTCGGTTTGAGTCCAACATAACCACCCTCGCTGGCCGGCGGGAACAGGTATCCATGGGGATTTTCGCATGAAAAAAAAAACAAGTACACAGATGAATTTGTTTAGATGTAAAGAGAAAAATATTATTGTATACAGTACAGGTCGAGTAAAGCTCAGACAAGCGTTTGTTTTTCCAATACCGCAAGAAAAAGAATTGCTTCCCCTTTCTCACACCAACTACGAACAACATTCGCCACTGTACCGCATGATGTCCTCATATAATAAAATATGTAACGATCTAGATCTTTTCGATACAACGTGCGCTACTATAAAGAAATTCTTTTGTGACCAGATTTGCGGTAACTGACACTCACATAATAATTATTTCATCACTATTTTATAAGTAACTTTTGTGCCTATTGTGTATCTACTTTTCTTTTAGAAAACGCATGTAGTGTTCACGTCAAGAAGGATTTTACGTCACTTTCTGACATATTGTTTATGTAATACTCATGACATATGTAACGTCCAGTTTCGTGAGCCAATAAAAAAAAAAAAAAAAGTGTAAAAACTTTTTCACTTTTTTTTCAACTTATTAAATTAATTATTGTCTTTTGTTATCATTATTGTATTTCTATACTGGTTCTCGGTGAAGTAGAATACAACACTAGAACATAATACATCTCCTCTCGTACAACCCACGAACGAGTGCTCGGTTGACGGTAATAGACCCTCGCCTTTTTTTAGAGTTCCGTACTCAAAGGGTAAAATGGGACCATAGGATGGGATGGGACCATCCGCTGTCCGTACGTCCGTCTGTCACACGGCTATATCTCATGAACTGTGATAGCTATTGTACATTGTTGATAGTACAGTTGAAATTTTCACAGATGATGTATTTCTGTTACCGCTATAACAACAAATACTAAAAACAGAATGAAATGAATATTTAAGGGGGGCTCTCCTACAATAAACATATTGGCTCGATATTAATAACGGTAACGGATAGACGCTTGTAATATTTATTGTATATATTTAGTTGTATATTCACTTTAAAAATAACACACACACACACACACACATAACTTCACGCCTGTATCCCCGAAGGGGTAGGCAGATGTGTATTACACACCCACGATTCGCCAGTTATGTTAAAGGTCCCAATGTAATAGGGGGCGAGCCTATTGCCATCTTTTGCAGGCACATTATTAAGCGAGCGATAATTAACGTTTATTAATGCACACATAACTACGAAAAGTCAGAGGTGTGTGCCCGGGGCGACTGGGGATCGAACTCGAGACCTCGTCTCAGCAGTCCGCTACGTACACCACTAGGCTATCGCCGCAAAAATGAATAATTAAATTTAAATAAAATAAATTAAGGGGCGTTTCCATTGTATAGATAATGGTACGGAATCCTTCGTGCGCGAGTCTGAATCGCGCTTCCCCGGTTTTTTCTTAAAAAGAGTATTAGTAACTGTAATTATTTGTATTCCTGCTAATCCCGCCAGCTTAGCGAAATTGCTTATGTTAGTAGTGGGTTCACGTCGATTGTGCAGTGGCCAGGATTTGAACCCCGGACCTCTCGATCGTAAGGTCGACTTCAATGATTCGTGAATCCTAAAAGCAGAGTTTCAGAAATGACAAAATGTACTAACCGCCGTGATTGTTTTCTGTACTATAAAGATATGACACATCAAAAAGCCTGACATTTTCATTGTTTGATGCGACATTATGTCACAAACCCAATAATGCCGCTACACATGTATTAAAGTGACAGATATCGTTATTAAAATGCTCACACTCATGTCTCGGGACTTATTGTAATGTTCGTTCTCATTTCTAGGTTGCACAGTGTTTCAAGGGAGCTATTTTTGGGTACCATACCATATATACAGATACATACCATACTGATGATATGAAAAATTGTATAGGCGCCTATACAATTTTTCACTTCATCAGTATTGGTGTGGGTCATGGGTATAGTTGGGCATTTTTGAGTCGGGAAAAAGCTATTGAATTCGCGACAATGTTACCGTTACCGATATTTTTTTATAATAATTTTATTAAATGGGTTCTTGACTTTTTCTTGGGGTTCTTGAATTTTTACAATATTACTTCGTGCCACCAACCAGGTGGACACCGAAGTCTTAAAATCACGCAAAAAAATCAAAATCTTACACCCACTTTTTATCACTTTTCTCGACGTTTCACATGATTCTAAGTCTAATTAAGCAAAAAAAATGTTTGTTTCGGTCTGTCTGTTGGTCTGGATGTCTGGATGTATGGATGTCTGGATGTCTGTTTACGCAATAACTCAAGAACCACTTATCCGATTTAAAAAATTCTTTCGCCAATCATCTTGTTTGGTTAATGGGAAGAACTGATTAGATTTTGGGGTTTGTACGTTCAAGGTTTCGGGTACCTACCATACAAATTGTCCCTAAAAATCATTTTTTTGTGTTTTTGACGTCGAAGATGTTTGATTTGATTTCATTTTCTTCATATTTATTGCTCAATATATAAAGACGCGTCGAATAATATGCATGAAGCCTCTGTAATTTTGAATAAAAATACTGCAACAAAAATATCTAAGTTTGGCCCGAAGTTTGACAATCACTGTGTGATTTCCGCTCCACTTACTTACTTACTATATTAAAAAAATACACACGTAATTGTTCAAGTTTTCACTTCTGTTGGCACTCCAGGAGTGCCACAGTTTTTTTTTTCATTCAAAATCTTGATAGATACAATATTGAGGCCCCATCAGGCCTCACCAAAATCTTCGACTAATACATACTCAAATAACACGCTCAAATAACACAAATACACCACACACTCACACCCACATACATATTATTAGTTAAGTCGAGACATAATATTGTACTCCTAGCATTAAGTAAAACTTAACTGGTTCCCAAAATAACAGGCTTGCCTAACTTGGGATTCCAGTATTTCCTGCTGCTACTTGAATATTATACGCCATAGCGCCTGCTGCATATGCGTGGCGGGGACCGTCTCTCTTCTACCCGTAATACAGGTTCACGCCTAGCAAGGGAGTGGGAATATTGTCTTTGCCAGGCGTGCAGTAACTTTTGCTGAACTGTATAATGCTACTAGTTTCTAGTAATTTTGTCACCTTTTAATGAAAAATAAAATATTATTATTATTATTATAAAATTTTTAATCATTTTAATTTTGTAATTTTTGATGTTTATGTTTTTTTTTTATACCACTAAGGTGGCAGACAAGCACACGGCCCACCTGATGGGAAGCGGTTACCGCGGCCTATGGACGTGTGCAACACCAGTGGCGTCACACTCGCGCTGCCGACCCTGTAAAGGAAAGGGGATGGGAAAGGAGTTTGGGAGGGGATGGGAAAGGAGTTTGGGAGGGGATGGGAAAGGAGTTTGGGAGGGGATGGGAGAGGAATTCGGGCTCCGGCACTCTCACTCACCAAATGGAACGCAACAGTACAAATACTGTTACTTGGCGTCGATATTCTGTGAGAGGGTGGTGCTTCCCCGGTCGAGTCGGCCCATTCATGCAACGGCCAAAATGACTGTTGCTTGACTCTACCACTGCTGCAATGTTTGGTTAGTGAACAGACAAACAAATAGAACACCCTCTAGTAGGTACTCGACATAGACTCGACAGTTACATAAGTGCTCACACCTCTTGATACATTACTTACTCAGATACATAATGTCGTCACACATCTCTTTAAGCGAATTGATGACTTGTCCCTACAAGTTTAAGTGCTTTTTCGATTATCGCAAATTTGCAAAAAGGTTTCCTATTTTTGGCAAGCGAGATCGTTTCGGAGTATGGGAGATTGATGACAGATGAAAAGTTCTAGATGTTTCCAAGGATAATCGAAGCAATTGAAGGCATACTTTAGTTAATTTTTTTTGTATACAAAAAATCTATTTAAGTGCTTTGCCCTATCCGATAATAGGTAGTTGACACACAATTGACGACCTCTGTGGTGTAGCAGTAGTGCATTCGACTGCTAAGCCAGAGGTCGCGGGTTCGATTCCCGCTCAGTGCAAACATATATATTTGCATTGGTCTGGGTGTTTCTATGTATAATATGTATTTATTTACAAAAAGTATTTAAGTCTGTTAACCCATATGACAAGCTCGTTTGGGTCTAAATGGCGATGTGTTATTTATTTATTAAGGCGAAGGTGCATTGATATAAAACAACATTGGTTATGAGGGCAAACGGCAGTCGCTCCCGTTAGCGCACTCGCAGATTGCCCGAGTAGCATTTCTTACATCAATATTTAATTAGTTGAAACTCAATAAACAGTCCAATTGTGTAACATGCGTATAACCAAAGTCAATTTAATGTCTGATCTTAGCAAACATTTGGGTGGATGTTTGTTGGTTGTTTGTAGAAGAACGGCTGAATAGATCTAGATGAAATCTAGCACATAGATTATGCTATGAATACTACATAGGCTGTTTAATTCGTGAAGAAGTTCTTGCAGGGATGTGATCAGTATTTCACGCGGATCTGCGAGCAACAGCTAGTGTAGGTACATTTAGGAGGGGTGTGTGTTGGGTAACCTCGAGTGTCGCTCCGATTCCGATCCCGCTGCAGTCCGGGGGGAACGGAATCGGAGCGGCCGGTACACCCTGGGCGGCGGTCAATGGCTTCCCCTTCATAGGGTTGGCATTGATCGTCGGCCAATACCCAACGTGGCGGGAACACATCGCTCTCCGTACTCCTCTGCTTTCAGAGGAGACAGGATGAGCGATGCTGTTAGTGGTGAGATGGCCCAGGGTCAGTTGGGGTGCGAGGGATATGCTCTATGGGTAACCTTACACCCCGGCGTCTGAAGATCCGAGACGGCGTGCGGTTTTAGTCAGTTCAAGCCCGACATAACCGCCCCCACTGGCCGGCGGGGGGGTATCCGAAGGGATTTCCACACGATAAAAAAAAAAAGGGTCGGCAGCGCGAGTGTGACGCCCCTGGTGTTGCACACGTCCATAGGCCGCGGTAACCACTTCCCATCAGGTGGGCCGTGAGCTTGTCTGCCACCTGAGTGGTATAAAAAAAAAAAAAGAAGAGCGGCTGAATAGATCTAGATGAAATCTAGCACATAGATTATGCTATGAATACTACATAGGCTGTTTAACTCGTGAAGAAGTTCTTGCAGGGCTGTGATCAGTATTTCACGCGGATCTGCGAGCAACAGCTAGTGTAGGTACATTTAGGAAGGGGGTGCGACTGGTTGGCTCACCTTCAAGTTTGGTGCACCCTGGGAAACGTGGGCGATGACGCATCATTGATTGCTCCTCTGGAGTAGCTGGCGTCAACGTCAACGGCCAAGAGTCTGACCAACCGGCCCTTTTTAGGGTGGTCGCTCCAGGTACCCCTCTGCTGTTATCAGAGGGGACACTGTGAATGGCCCAGGGTCAGTCGGAGTGCGAGGGATATGCTCCATCGGTAACCTTACACCCCGGCGTCTGTAGACCGGAGACGGCGTGCGGTTTTAGTCGGTTCAAGCCCGACATAACCACCCCCGCTGGCTGGCGGGGGGGTATCCGAAGGGTTTTTTTTTTTTTTTTTAATATTTAGGACACGTCAATTTGACTTCACCTCGCCTGATGGTAAGCTGAAGGTAAAGTCTCAGGAAAGAGGGTCACCATTACATACACGTACCATGTTAACAATGGTGGCACTCAGCTTGACGGCCTCATCAAAAGAGGATTGTCGTCGCAGCACCGCGTGATACCCATCTTTCCCACTAGTGCTGCGACCACAATCCCCCTGCCCGGCTATGCACTTGCTGACCCCTGAACGCAATCAAATCGAAATTGGATTACTATGGAGGGTTTTTCGCAATCGTGCACGGTGGTACCCACCCGGCCGAATTTTGTGACAAATTTGTGTCATCAAATTTCTACCACCAGTGAATTCCGCACGAAAAAAAAAAGGTACATTTAGGAAAACACATACATTTACGAATCCATTGACTCTGTAACAATATACACTTTGAATATATTGGCACACATAACCATTAAATGTCAAATGAAATTCAACGCCTGACTCAATAAACGTGGGCATCCAACATCCGATATCTAATAAAGCGGGTATCGACGGAGCGGAATTCTTAAAGCTAGTGATGTCGGTCCGGGAACAGATTCAATTAAGCGCTGGAAGGGGGTTAAGGGAGTATAAACTGACGTTACTTAGGTAGCTTAAGTAGGGAGCCAATTTTTATATTATTAAAAATTAGCTGTTGCCCGCGGCTTTGCCCGCATGGCATTCTGATCCCGTTCCCGCTACCCATGAGATCCTATTCCACCACCATAACCTTTATAAGATACACAATTTCACAGTAAATCATTTTGTTATATCACAAAGGGTTTCCTGTCACCCCAGCAGAAGCAGGCCGGGACAGTGGGGCGACTAGCGCCCCTCCCCCAAACCAGGGCCAGACGGGGACACCGTGGTTCCCAAACCCGAGGGGGCCATCTCGAAACCGGAGATGGCCCAGGGTCAGTCGGGGTGCGAGGGATATGCTCTATGGGCAACCTTACACCCCGGCGTCTGTAGACCCGAGACGGCGTGCGGTTTTAGTCGGTACAAGCCCGACATAACCGCCCCCGCTGGCACGCGGGGGGGTATCCGAAGGGATTTCCGCACGATAAAAATAAAAAATAAAAAAAAGGCAGCGTTTTCTTTGGAAGCTCCCAGTCGGTTTATTATTTTTCCGACACCTTCAACAAATATCATTATATTTCAGTTAATGTATACAAAAACTTGACAAATAATATAAAAAATCAAAAATCTTCCTCAAAAACCCCTCTATCTATTAGTGAAAACAACATGAAAATAGGTGCAGTAGTTTTTGAGTTTATCGCGAACGGACCGATAAACAGACGCGGCGGCATAGTACTTTAATATGTCTGACTATAACATGTGGTGATTACCTGAACTGCGCAAGTTGCATAAGTTTCCAGTAGATTAGACATCGGTAGATAGAGGGTGAATAGGGCTCCAATTTGAGACCCAAGCTAACCTCACCTGGAGATCGACTCCTCAGGCTCAGGCGCAGGCTTGCTTACCTTTCAGATTTGGGAGGTTGTTCGGCAGTCACTCCTGGAAAAGCTGATATACCAATCAAAAACTAGAAGGGACTAGTGGGACCGGTGGGTGTCACGCGGTACTGCGACGACAATCCTCTTCTGACGAGGCCGTCAAGCTGAGTGCCACCATTGTTAACATGGTACGTGTATGTAACTCCAATGTGCAAATTTTGAACTTAACCAGGAAATTCCTATGAGAATCATGATAGTATACGAGATACCGCATTGATGGGAAACGGCTATCCTTGACCCTAGCAGAAGTCAGCCTAACAGTGGGGCGTCGTGTTCCACGCGTGCCTTTCTCAACGAAGGCGGGTATGGTGAGGCCGCCTGTTACGACAGGTAGCCAATACCTTTTTTATTTTTTTCGTGCGGAAATCCCTTCGGATACCCCCCCGCCGGCCAGCGGGGGCGGTTATGTCGGGCTTGAACCGACCAAAACCGCACGCCGTCTCGGGTCTTCAGACGCCGAGGTTGTAAGGTTACCCATAGAGCATATCCCTCGCACCCCGGCTGACCCTGGGCCATCTCACCACTAACAGCATCGCTCATCCTGTCTCCTCTGAAAGCAGAGGAGTACGGAGAGCGATGTGTTCCCGCCACGTTGGGTATTGGCCGACGATCAATGCCAACCCTATGAAGGGGTGAAGGGGAAGCCATTGACCGCCGCCCAGGGTGTACCGGCCGCTCCGATTCCGTTCCCCCCGGACTGCAGCGGGATCGGAATCGGACCGACACTCGAGGAGGTTACCCAACACAGACCCCAGGTAGCCAATACCTGGGGTTTTCCTTAGGGTAGGGGTGACAGGTAGAGTCACCTGTCACCCTAGAAGAAGCAGGCCTGTGTGGCGGTGCACTGCGCGTCCCCCTCTTTCCGAGGACAAGACGGGGACACTGTTCCCAGACCCGAGGGTGCCATCTCGAAACCAGAGAGGGGTCGGCCGGGGACCGAGGAAAATGCCTTAATCGTCGAAAGACCTGCGACTGCGTGCGGTTTTAGTAAGTTCGAATCCAACATAACCACCTCTGCGGGCTGGCGACCCCCCGGCTAATACGGGGGATTTCCGCACGCTTAAAAATGAGTAAACGCGGGTTCCCCCCGTAATAGGTACCCGTGATGCAACACTGTAGTTTTATTCGATTTGATTCCCACATAGACACGTCATTTCTAGCCAGCCTTTACAAATATAATAAGGGAAGGCACATAACCACTCTTATTCTATTTATTTCGGTCATATTTCATTATGTAAATCTGCCTAATTTCTTCTCAACTAAAATAAATAAGGAAATAATTAAATCGAATCATACAAAATACCAATTAATAATATACCCAATATAAGTTTGTACAAAAAGACAATACAAAAATAAACTGATTGGTTACACATTAAGTGAAAGTGATCATTCAAAGAAACACTTGACTAAAACGGAAACAATTTAGAAAAGAAACAATTACGTCGATACCCATTTCTTACACACAAGATTAGATGCCTAATGATGTAACATCGTCTCTAAACGTTAGCGTCCCTTTTTTTTTTTTTTTTACGTGCGGAAATCCCTTCGGATACCCCCCCCCGCTGGCCAGCGGGGGTGGTTATGTCGTGTCTCGACTAAAACCGCACGGTGTCCTCCCCAAGTGTCCGTTGCCGGGCACCCCGGGTAAGCCCTCGAAAGGATAACCCCAGGGTTGCCGGCGGACCTTGGCCGCCACCGCGGCCTCGCCTGGTGGGGGAGACATGGAGGGTGCGACTCGAGCACCCAAGGTGGGGGGAATCCACCATTGCGGCGGTGAGACCGATCATGAAGGAGTGGTTGGAGAGAGACCATGGGGACCTCTCCTACCGGATGTGCCAGATGGTTACCGGACACGGGTGTTTCGGTAAGTATCTGTGGCGCATCCACCGGGAGACAACGTTAGCGTCCCTTGTATATCGTTGTGTATGTGGAATGGTTTGTAAGTGTGGACGTAGCCACCGTCAGGAGATGGTGAATTCGGCTGTTTGTAGTTTTTGAGCTGAGAGTGAGACGAAGTCGTGTGAAAAGTTCTCTATAGTCGTCTCGGTGTATTTCGGTTATGACGCTACTCCTCCTAAACTAATCGACCAATTTTGACCAAACTTGGCATGTAAACCCGGACGGTTTAGAAAAAATAAAATTGAAAATCGAACATACCATGGAGGAATAATCACACTTCAAAAATTTCAAACTCATAAATCATTTATTCGTAAGAACATTACACGTCAAAAATTACAATACTTACTTATCTGTTAATCATACCAGCATTAAATTTATAATACAATAATAAGTCTGTTTGATTTGCCAATTTCTATAGGTAAGTCAGATTTCAAAATGTCAGCTAAATTATATAACTAGAATTAAAAAATACACATCAACAATTAAAATCTGATTTCTCCAAAATGATCAATGTTGAGATCACGATTTTGGTGTCAAAATGTGCAACTGAGCTATTGGCTTAAGACAGAAAAAGAAAATTGAAAATCGTTCTATCAACGGAGGAATAATCACCGAAAAAACAATTCAATGGCATTCAATTGCAAAAAAATTGCGCGTAAATTGTAGGTAAACTCTCAGCTCAACATTGCAAGAGCAGAATGCGTTGCGCCCCTAGTTTTAATAAGTTAGTTTAAAATATGTATATATTGCTGCTTGCAAGTTGGAACCCGAAGTCCGCTTTCCCACTCATTCCATGATTAGGTTTACTTGGCTTTAACGGGAGCGACCGCCGTCTGATTGCTCAACCCTGAAGGAAAAGCTTGCGCCAAAGCCATTTTCGTTGTTCGGCAGCTGTACTAGCTGGCAAGTGTGGTTGACTTGTGCCCGAAGGAATTTGATCCAGTTCCCGAAACCTATGGGAATCTATTCCAGGGTTGAAAAGTAGCCTATGTGTTATTTCAACTCTGAAAGAAAGAAAGAAAATAAGTTTATTAAGGTCGCCATTTCAGCTTAAATGCTCTGAACTATAATCTATCCCTTTACGAAATTTCAGACCGATCCGTTCAAAACATCTTCACAACTTTTCACATTTATAAGGCTGTGCAACTAGCTATTGCCTGTGGCTTCACCCGCGTGGAATTTCGATCCCATTCCTGCAATCCATGGATATGTATCCCTTGGGTAAAACTAGCCTATATGTTATACTGGACTACAGTCTATTCCTGTGCCAAATTTCATCCAGATCCGATCAGCCGTTTGAGTGTGATTGAGTAACAAACATCTTCACAAACTTTGACATTTACAATATTAGTAGTTTATTATTTAGTGATACACTAACTCCTAAACTAGTATCTCCCAATAGTATTTACCAACGAAGTACAGTTCTGACACAAATGTGTATTGGAAATCACACAACTTTAATGAGTATCCCGGCGGCATACAGAATACAAGTTTATAGTTTCAAAACAACTTGAGTTTAGCTCATGTTGAAATATTCGCATGTATATCCTTCAGTGTGAAGTTATGTACAATTTGATCAGATAACACTGAAAACTGGGTATACAGGGTCTTACCATCATCCTTGAGACACCAACCAACCTCACCTCTCATGAACTCATCTCTGCATGAGCTAACAACTGAAGAGACACGTCAATTTGACTTCACCTCGCATGATGGTAAGCTGAAGGTTAAGTCTCAGGAAAGAGGGTCATCACGTACCATGTTAACAATGGTGGCACTCAGCTTGACGGCCTCATCAGAAGAGGATTGTCGTCGCAGCACTGCGTGACACCCACCGGTCCCACTAGTGCTGCGACCACAATCCCCCTGCCCGGCTATGCATTTGCTGACCCCTGAACGCAATCAAACCGAAATTGGATTACTATGGAGGGTTTTTCGCAATCGTGCACGGTGGTCCCTTTTTTTTTTTTTTTTTTTTTTTGTCGTGCGGAAATCCCTTCGGATACCCCCCCGCGTGCCAGCGGGGGCGGTTATGTCGGGCTTGAACCGACTAAAACCGCGGGTCTACAGACGCTGGGGTGTAAGGTTGCCCATAGAGCATATCCCTCGCACCCCGACTGACCCTGGGCCATCTCCGGTTTCGAGATGGCCCCCCTCGGGTTTGGGAACCACGGTGTCCCCGTCTTGCCCCGGTTTGGGGGAGGGGCGCTAGTCGCCCCACCGTCCCGGCCTGCTTCTGCTGGGGTGACAGGTGGCCTCACCCGCCACCCCCAGGCCTGCGCTCATGGAGGACACCCAAATTTGTGTCATCATATTTCTACCACCAGTAGACAGTCCCTTTTGGAGTTGGGCGTTCAGACGGTAGTCGCTCCTGAAAAAGACGGCATACCAGTCAAAAACAACAAGTGGGCCCCGAGCTCCAAAGTGCAAACTATAAATGCAGCTGGGAAATCGCTATGAGGGAGATGATGACTGAAAACTCAAGTCTCTCACTGAGGTGCAAATAATTCGGTGCAAACAATTCCGTGTCGAATTAAATGGTTTGGTACAGTCAATGACAAAAGTGGCTAAGAAAATTCTGATTTATTGATCACTTTAGCTCTTAAACCTTTCATAAAATAATAAACAAAATCTGATATATATTAACTTTGTCTAGGGATTATAAAACTACTTATATATTCATTATTGTATAACATGTATTCCAATATAAAAAATGTTTGTAAATATTTTAGTATTAACTTACTTTTGTCGTTGACTGTACCAAACCATTTGGTTCGACACGGAATTGTTTGCACCGAATTATTTGAGGGAGATGATACTGAAAACTCAAGTCTAGCATGACTGAGATGCAAATAATTCGGTGCAAACAATTCCGTGTCGAACCAAACGATTTGGTACAGTCAACAACAAAAGTAGCTTAGCAAATTCTGATTTACTGATCACTTTAGCTCTTAAACCTTCCATAAAATAATAAATAAAATCTGATGTATATTAACTTTGTCGAGGGATTATAAAACTACTTATATATTCATTATTGTATTACATGTATTCCAATATAAAAAATGTTTGTAAATATTTTAGTGTTAACCTTCTTTTGTCGTTGACTGTACTTCCTTTCGTTGTCGTACAGTAAAGAACTGGAAGGCTATACCCAATCGGTATATCGGATAAACCCTAAACATAAGCGAAGTGTGAAGGGCTTATTCGTCTATATTTGCCCTATTCACAGGCATAACACATAAGCACGAATAGAAAATACGCCTATACGTCCCCCCGTCCACCGTCTACTTGTTTTTTGACACATTACCCATACATTTTAGACTTTTGAAGGTTCGCTTCGAAGCGATTCCACTACTCGAATGCCACTTTGTCTAGGCACCTGTGTGTGTTTGTGGGCGTGAATAAGCATCTGTCGAGGCTGTCAAGGAAGGACCACCGTGGCCACCATTTATGGATCGACAGCATGTGGCTTTCTACCCTATTTCTTACCATTTGTAGTCAATCAATTGACGGATAGAATAAGAAAAGTCATAAATAAATAAATACTTTTTCACAGTTTGTTGGTTACGGTTTCGGCGCAAAACAATGCAATTTTATAAAAATAAGTACGTTTTTTTTTTCATTCAATTCTTGGCTTAATATCAATTAACTCTTTATAACCTAGACGACGAGGTTATAATGACAGTAGGAGATTTTACACCCAGCAATGTATTCCAATAAATCCTTAACCTAAATCGTATCACAGTTTCACGTTCACATCTATCAGGGTTAATTTTCTGTGAAAGCCTTTTCGCCTTGCATATTAAGGGATTGTGAAGCATGAATTTTCTCATAGAAATGTCAAATAAAGGTTGAAATGCGGTGTCAAAGATTACATTTATGTGAAAAATTTACCTTGGAATTCGTTCTTTACTTACTGAGAGATTCTTGACTACTGCTTTCTAAGACATTGGAAATTATTCCTTGAAAATGTTTATGATATTACCTGTGTGGTGTGGCAGTATTCCAGTGCTACGTTAGAAGTATTTTCATATCCAGTGCAAATATTTTGTGTATACATAAATATGCATATTGCCTTGGGTCTGGATATTTCTTTGTAAAAAATTGTTTAAGTTCTAGCGATTTTTAACTAAAATTAAATTTTACAAAGCAGGTAGGTAAATATACAGTTTGAAAAACAGTCCTGCTTCTACAAAAAATATATATAGGTACGTATGATATTTCTTATTCTAGAACCTTTTTTTTTTATACCACTAAGGTGGCAGACAAGCACATGGCCCACCTGATGGGAAGCGGTTACCGCGGCCTATGGACGTGTGCAATACTAGTGGCGTCACACTCGCGCTGCCGACCCTGTAAAGGAAAGGGGATAGGAAAGGAGTTTGGGAGGGGATGGGAAAGGATTTTGGGAGGGGATGGGAAAGGAGTTTGGGCTCCGGCATTCTCACTCACCAAAGGGAACGCAACAGTTCAAATACTGTTACTTGGCGTTGATATTCTGTGAGAGGGTGGTGCTACCCCGGTCAAGTCGGCCCATTCATGCAACGGCTAAAATGACTGTTGCTTGACTCTACCACTCTAGAACCTAAATTAAAACTGATGATGTGATAGAGTCTATATGGTACTTCATAGTATGTCCTAGAATAAACATACATAAACCTTCACGCCTGTATTCGAAAGGGTAGGCAGAGGTGTATTTCACACTCATGATTCGCCAATTATGTTTAGGTCCCAATGTAATAGGGGGCGAGGCTATTGCCATCCACCGGGCAAATTACTAAGCAAGTGATAATTAACACTTATTAATACACACATAACAACGAAAAGTCATAGGTGAGTGCCCGAGGCGACTCGGGATCGAAATCGATACCTCGTCTCGGCAGCCCGATACGTACGCCACTGGGCTATCGCCGTTTGTTATTGTATGTCCTAGAATATTTATTATTTATTGATAATCATTACATAATAGAATTTACAGGCTCCATACTAACATTTTCGGGCCGCAAGCGAACTTCACCTGCTTGTTGGTGCACCTTTTTAGGGTTCCGTAGCCAAATGGCAAAAAACGGAACCCTTGTAGATTCGTCATGTCTGTCTCTCTGTCCGTCGGTATGTCACAGCCACTTTTTTTCCGAAACTATAAGAACTATGCTGTTGGAACTTGGTAAGTAGATGTATTCTGTGAAACGCATTAAGATTTGCACACAAAAATAGAAAAAAAAACAATAAATTTTGGGGGTTACCCATACTTACAACTGAAAATCCACGAACACATCGAGTAAAGACACACGGGAAGTTCCAGGGATGGTTAAACTGTCTTGGAACCCGCATCGAAATTAATCAGAAATTAATAGGAGGAGTTAGAAATATAATAAATCCACTTCGCTCCTTAGCGAACGGGAGACAATAGACACAAATAGACAAAGTACCTATAAATGAGATAAGCACCAAGGACAAGATATTATGGGCCCCAAGTGAGCTACATTTGATTCCAAATCCAATTAAGAGCAAGCTGCATTGGTTTAAGCTAGTCGAATCACCTCTTTGTCAGTTTTCAACTACTTATTTAGTCCATTGAAAAGTTACATTTGGGGTTGCGTTTTTTAGAGGACGTAATTTTATTTTTACGATGTGTAGGGGAGGTCAGTGTAAAGCTAAAACCATGTTTGTGGGGTCGTCACCCTTGTCCCACGGCCGCCATCTTGAAAATAGGGGTTGAAATGGTTTTTACGAACTATTTATCTGATAAAAAAAAATTGTTAACATTTTTTGTTGCAAATTAAATTCTCTAGGACTTTGGTCCAGTAACTTTTTGTCGTAGAACTATAAATAAATAGTTATAAGCGAAAATGTTCAGAAACGTTTTTTTATCTCTTTATACGGTAGTAATAAAGATGATAATTTTCTTGACAGTCTAAGATACACACTATTCGCCAAGACGGTCACAAAAAGTGCATTTAACTTATCTTCACTTCCTCCAACACCAGACACAATTCGCTTTCATACTTTCCGAGTCTACCATCAGGTCCAGTCGTGGCTTGGTTATAATAATGATCCTGAAGACTGTGGCTGGAAAAAAATGTGGAACATTTTTGATGCCAGTGCAAAGCTCTAAACCTCCAGTACCCCCAGAGATTCTAAAATTGATCTTTTGCGAATACAAAGGAAACTGTGGAGCGATGTGTGGATGTCGAAAAGCAGGGCTGAAATGTTCTGCAGTGTGCTTCCATTGTTCTGGAGAGACTTGCAGCAACGTAATGGCAACGTAAAATGTCTTTGATGATGAACCGCCGACATTAACACTCCTTCCTTCTCCAGTTCTCCCACTGATATATAATTCAGAAAGCCGATCAGATGCTGTTCCGCAGCATGGTCCATCGAAAAAACTGAGGAGGGAGTAGTTCAAATTTAGAAAATCACCGTGGATTATGCCACGTAAAAAGAGCGGCCAAGTGCGAGTCGGACTCGCCCATGAAGGGTTCCGTAGCAGCAAGTGACAGAATAATGCTTTTTTTTTAATTTTATATTTGAGTTGATTTAAGGTAAATTGCGGTTTACGATTTTTGACGTATTAAAAAAAACTACTTACTAGATGTCGTTCAAACCAATTATATGTGGAAGTTTACATGGTAATTAATATACATCATATATTTTTTTTTAGTTTTATCGTTCTCTTATTTTAGAAGTTACACTCATTTTACCACTTTGGAAGTGTCTCTCGCGCAAACTATTCAGTTTAGAGAAAAATGATATTAGAAACCTCAATATCATTTTTGAAGACCTCTATACTTGGATACCTCACATGTATGGGTTTAATGAAAAAAAAAGCCCCCAAAATTTAATGTCTTTTTTCTATTTTTGTGTGAAAATCCTAATGCGGTTCACAGAATACATCTACTAACCAAGTTCCAACAGCATAGTTCTTATAGTTTCGGAAAAAAGTGGCTGTGACATACGGACGGACAGACAGACAGATATGACGAATGATAAGGGTTCCGTTTTTTGCCATTTGGCAACTCCAGACTCTACCTTGTGGGTGGTGGGGAAAAGAGTCAATAATTAATTATTAATAATATTGCAAAATTAATCAATAAAATTATGAAAACAAAAAAAAGTTACTGGACCAAAGTGGTAGAGAATTTAATTTGCAACAAAAAATATTAACAATTTTTTTTATCAGATAAATAGTTTAAGAGATATATCGTAAAAACCATTTCAATCCCTATTTTCAAGATGGCGGCCGTTGGACAAGGGTGGCGACCCCACAAACTTGGTTTTAACTTTACACTTATTTTTTTGATGTGTAGGGGGGGTCCCTACACATCAAGAAAATAAAATTGCGTCCTCTAAAAAACGCAAGGTTAGGCCTAAAAAATGTAGGTAACATTTCAATGGACTAATTCTAAATATGACCGAACTACCCACGATATATTTTGGGAATGTATTATTTAGCATAATAAATACATATTCTACGACATTCTACACAGCGCTCTCTATACCCTAAATAAGCATAGTCTAGAGCTACATCTGCCAACAAACTGCAGTGCAGTTTGGCGGAGGTCAAAATTATGAATTTTGTAGTTTGTTCACGTAAATAAATGCTTTCATTCATTTCATTAAAAAAAAAATGACAAGCAATATAAAAAATAATAACAAGAAGGGAAGAAACGCAAAAGACAGAGAAAGAAGAAAAAAATGTTTAATGCTCTTTTTATTTTTGTATTTTAATTTATTCATTTTAAATACTCATTTATTAGGGAAAAAGAAAAAAATACTATACCATACTCTATTAAAGTCACTAGGTACGTGTTAAAGCCGCTTAACGACCTCCGTCGTCCATGAGCGCAGGCCTGGGGGTGGCAGGTGAGGCTGCCTGTCACCCCAGCAGAAGCAGGCCGGGACGGTGGGACGACTAGCGCCCCTCCCCCAAACCGGGGCAAGAACGGGGACACCGTCGTTCCCAAACCCGAGGGGGCCATTTCGAAACCGGAGATGGGCCAGGGTCAGTCGGGGTGCGAGGGAGGCCGCGGGGCGGGGGGGGTATGCGAAGGAATATCCGCACGACAAAAAAAAAAGATACGTGTTAAAGCAGGTTTGGCACCTGTAATACAATGTTTAAGTACATTAGTACAGGTGCGAACGTTTCACATTATAATGTAGAGATACCCGGAGGGATATCCGCACAAAAAAAAAGAAGGTACTTTTGTCTGAACTGTAATATTGTCGCGCGTATAGCGTCGGTAGCTTAGTGGTTTTAAGGAGTCGACTTTACGATCGAGAGGTCCCGGGTTCGAATCCTAGCCATTACACATAATCAGTACTTGGGTGGTAGATACCCACCTTAGTGTATGCTGAGTGTCAATACCTTATTGCGGACATGGCTTACATAATGTTAATACTGTTTCTATTTTAATATTGATTGATTTAATATCCATTTAACACGTGTTATAAATTGCCACGTAATAAGACACGTTGTCGAGTTGTCAATGCTGCCATGCTTGACAATTTTGTCATACGTAAAATGTCATACGTATGCTCAGGTGGCGGCTACCACAGATAAATAATATATTTATAGCGCCTCTTGGTCAAGGTTGTACGAGCATTCGCCGCCAGAGTAGCTGCGTTTTTATTTTTGTTTTGCTATTTTGTCTTTTGTATTTGTACCTTTTTTTTTTTTTTTTTTTTTTTTTTTTTTTTTTCGTGCGGAAATCCCTGTATTTGTACCTAATCCGCAATAAAACACTTTTCTTTCTTTCTTTCTTTCTTACACTACCGACGTGAACCCACTCCTAACACAAGCAATTTAGCTTAGCTGGAGGGGTTAAGGGGAATATTAGTAATTTCGGTTACTAATATTCTTTTTTTTTAAAAAAAGGATAATAATAAAGATTGTTCTTCTTCAATATTATCAGAATCAAATATAGCTTTTTAAGGATCCATTATATTTGTGTCCGTGGTGCTTATCTCTTGTGTAGTCGGTGCACCTTTTAAATGCTAGCTGTAAAAAGCTCCTCACCATTCAGCGGGGTGCAGTTAATTGACGGAATGAATATTAAAAAAAAGGGTTGGGAGATCAGACGGCAATCGAACCTTAAAAAGCCGAAATGCCAATCAAACAAAATAAGCGGATCGCTGTCTCCAAAGTGCACAATTTGGTTGCGACTTGGCCAGACGTGTTACGCTATGAAAATGATGATTATTATACAAATCAAATCTTTTCTCTAGAGCCTTTACGGATGCATAGAGCGGCCTCTGTGGCGTAGCGGCAGTGCATTCGGCTGCTACTACAGGGGGCGCGGGTTCGATTCCCGCTCAGTGCAAATATTTGTATGCATGAATATGTCTATTTGCATTGGTCTGGGTGTTTCTATGTATAATATGTATAATATATTTACAAAAAAAAGTATATAAGTATGTTTATCAGCATTCTGGAACACGTAACACAAGCTAGTTAAACTATGCTTACTTTGGGACAAGAAAGCGCTGTGTAGAATGTCGAAGAATATTTATTTATTATTTATTAAGCGTAGCGAGCAGAAGGCGAGCGAAGCATCTTTTGTTTCAAAGTTTCATTTCAAACAAATGATACTCCTCCGAGACCGTTTGACCGATCTCGACCAAATTTGCCACGGTGATCAAGTAGAAATTACTGAGTGTCGTAAGGGGTCGACTGTGCAGATCGGTCTTACCATCGAGGAATAATCAAATCATCAATGGAAAAAGTTGACCGGTCACGTTGACCTATTGTTGGATAGGCAAATCTCGCTACGCTTAAGTTTGGGTTGATTGCGAAGCTGGTAACCGTCCTAGTTTATTATAGCCTCCTTAGCAGTTTTCTATCGCCTACACAACGCTGAATGTTCCGATGAGCTATTCCGATTGATTCCTCCTTCTCCCTTCTTATCCCCTACAACACATGCAGGACTTAGGTGTCATCCTCATACGGTGCAATCGATACCATCGTGAACTCAGCGGTTTGGTGATTCCTTTCTTTGTCGTTAAAAAAATGGAATACTTTACCCACACACGTGTTCCCTTCTTCCTACAATCCTGGCCGTCTAGGTTTTTTTTTTTTTTATATTTAGGACACGTCAATTTGACTTCACCTCGCCTGATGGTAAGCTGAAGGTAAAGTCTTAGGAAAGAGGGTCACCATTATATACACGTATCATGTTAACAATGGTGGCACTCAGCTTGACGGCCTCATCAGAAGAGAATTGTCGTCGCAGCACCGCGTGATACCCACCGGTCCCACTAGTACTGCGACCACAACCCCCCTGCCCGGCTATGCAATTGCTGACCCCTGAACGCAATCAAACCGAAATTGGATTACTATGGAGGATTTTTCGCAATCGTGCACGGTTGTACCCACCCGGCCGAATTTTGTGACAAATTTGTGTCATCAAATTTCTACCACCAGTAAAAGTAGTAGTACCACCAGTAGATGGGGGCCATCATTCTAGGGACAACCTCTGAAAATGGGGGCTACTACTTTTTGGACTTCACCTCGGGCTGCAGTCAATTTAACGATGAACTAAAGATAAAAAAAAACAACAGATATTAATTTCTGCTAATTAATTCTCTCAATCAACAAGATCGTTTTGTGAAATATTATCTTCAGCTAAAATTATTTTGGTTAATATAATTATATTGTATTACGTTAATTACCTGTATGTGCGTGAGACATGTAAGGTTTAGTTGGTAAAGGAGTAACAGCAACTATGCTTTTGTTATTTTTGGGGTAGCCCCCAAGGGGGATGACCTTACTCAAAGTATAAACACGGCCCTGAGACATAATGTAAACGAGTACTCCAACAATTATCTATGATGGGACCAGGTGGCACAGTTTAAAGTAGTTTGTATCATTTAAATACGATGTATACTAGCTGTAGTCTACGGCTCCGCCCACGCAAAACACAAGAACCCATAGGAACCATTTCCGGGATAAAAAATAGGCTATGTGCTTTCAGACTAAAATCTATCTCTGTGAATATTTCATATAGATCCGTTCAGCCGTTTTTGGCGTGAGTGAGTTACAAACCATTCATCTATCCATCAATACATAGCCCATAGAAAAATTAAAACAAAGTAACAATAACCTTTTTTTTTTCATCTAGCAGATGAGGTTGATTTGAGCCCTAAGGATCTTGTTCGAGCCCCTTTCACACCCTAAAATGCTTTAAAACAAACATATTTACGTAACATTTTATACTTTTGTGAGGCACATTTACTTAAGCCAGTGATAAATTATGAAATACTTCATATACCTATAAGGATAATAAATTGTGTGGTACTGTCTAGTTGTGACACTGGGGGTAGGCTTTGTTTCTTTCGCAGCTAAAATGTTCTTAAAGCTTCTGGGCTTAACTTGAAATATTGCAAGGTTAAATTCAATCGAGTAAATATATTATAATTGGTAATTTGTATTAGTCTGTATATCTAAAGTATCGAGTTCCTTATGACCTACTGAAATCGGCTGGTTTGCATGAAAAGTTTAATGATGGTAGAGGAAATTAAACTTTTCATGCAAACCAGCCGATTTCAGTAGGTCATAAGTCATACCCAGGGTGCCCGGCAACGGAAACTTGGGGAGGACACCGTGCAGTTTTAGTCGAGACACGACATAACCACCCCCGCTGGCCAGCGGGGGGGTATCCGAAGGGATTTCCGCACGTAAAAAAAAAAATGGTAGAGGAAATTTATGAAGTACGAAAGGTTCTGCTGCCCTTGAGAAGAGAAGACACAAATCGCACATACTTCGCGATTTTAACTATTTACACTAGATGAAGACACCGAAGATTCTTTGAAATTTGCTAAGCTGTAAGCAATTTTTTTTTCACGTAATCTTTTAATTATTATTTCGTGTGACTTTTCACGTATTGTTTTACGTATTCATTCGCATATTCTTAATGCATTCCTTCACGTTTTTTTTCGTGTATTCTATCACGTATTCTTTCGTGTATTTGTGGTATAGGTCTCGATCTAAGGGAAAGTTTATTGTAACTTCACAGGGCACAGATATAAAGTTTATAGTTCACAAGAATAAGAAAAGAAGGAGAAGCGAGTGTGAAAGATTAACAGTTTAAGAAAAGTTTTACTGTGAGAGGCAAGCACGACAACGGTATGGAGCGTTACGGCGGGTGCGCGGCGGACATGCGGTTGGCGTCGTAGCATGAACTCGACTGGCTGCGGCCGGCCGGCGACGCGAGCGCAGGCTCGCGGACGACGGCGCAGCCCGAGTTTGTAACGCCCCATACATTTTATCTAATAACAAAACTAGTAGGCTTGTCCTGAATAAATATTATTTTAATAGTATAAAATAAAGTAGCTATGCTACACCACCCTTCCCCAGAGACCGTCTTAAGGGCGATAAAAATCAGGGAATTTTACTCGACGACCCGAACGAGTCTTTCTGACGACGCTGTCATTGGTATCAGGTAAGTTTGGGTTTGGAGTTTTAGTAGAAGTGTGAGTGGGATGTGTGATAGCTATAGGAGTGTGTGTATTTGAATGAGATGTATGGAGATGTGTTGTATTTGTAGATGTAGTGTCTGGATCACGCAGTATGTAAGCAGGTTTCAGCCTATCGATAGACACCGTGACCATTTTACCATTTACGAGGATTTTAAAAACTTTATCTCCATGCTGAACCACTTCGTATGGTCCTGTGTAAGCAGGTTTGAGAGATCCAGCAACGGTATCATCTCGCAGGAAGACATGAGACGATGTTGCTAGGTCTTTAAATACGAAGGGGGAGCGTTGATTGCTATGACGTGACGCTGGGCACGGCTTTAAGTGACGTGCGAACTGCCGCATACGGGTTATATAGTCGGTCATGTCAGGGTCTACAAGGTCTTCTGGGCTAAGGAAGTCACCTGGGAGACAGAGGGGTTCCCCATAAACCAGTTCGGCCGGTGATGACTTTAGGTCCTCCTTGTATGTGCTACGTAACCCGAGTAATACGAGTGGAAGAGACTCGACCCAGCTGCTGCCATTATGGCAGGTTATTGCTGCTTTTATCTGACGGTGTACGCGCTCTAAAATACCATTGCATTTAGGATTATAGGCTGTGGTTCTCTTGTGCTCGAATCCAATAATACGTGCCAAGTGGTTAAACAAGTTTGACTCGAACTGTCTGCCACGGTCTGTAACCACACTAGTGGGGCAGCCAAAATGGGATATCCAACCACTGACTAATGCCTTGGCAACGGTTTCGGCCGTGATATCGGGCAAAGGTATTGCCTCGACCCAACGCGTGTAGCGGTCGATTGCTGTGAGACAGTACCGGTAACCTTGCGATAACGGCAGTGGACCAATTAGGTCAATATGTATGTCCCTAAACCTAGCTCGGGGTAGCCTGTATGTGCCCAACGGTGAAGATGCATGTCTATGTATCTTGGACCGCTGACAAGCTATACAAGTACGCACCCATTCCCTACAATCTCTTTTTATGCCAGGCCATATGTACCGGTCTGTGACCAAACGGATAGTAGCATTGGCGCCGGGGTGGCTTAAAGAGTGAAGGTTATTAAAAACTTGTCTGCGTAAAGCTTTTGTAACAAAAGGTCTAGGCAAAGTGCAACTTACATCGCAAAATAGAGAGGTATTGGTACCAGGCAATTGTACTTTTTCGAGTCGCAGTGAGGTGTTGCCACCTAATAACTGCTTTAATTCCGGGTCAGTGGTTTGTGCAGTAGCTAATTCCTGAAGGTCTATAGGTAAAGCGATCTCTCCAATACGCGACAGGGTGTCAGCTACCACGTTATCCTTCCCGGAAATGTGTTTAATGTCCGTGCAGAACTGTGATATGAAATCGAGGTGACGGAATTGCCTAGGGGAACATTTCTCTTTCCTAGAGTGAAATGCAAATGTCAGGGGCTTGTGATCCGTATATATCACGATATATCACGTGCCTCGATCATATGGCGGAAATGTTTGACGGCTTCGTAAATGGCCAGAAGCTCGCGATCATAAGGGGAGTACTTGGCCTGCGATGGAGACAATTTACGTGAGTAAAAAGCTAATGGCTGCCAAGTGGTTTCCTTCAGCTGCTGCAGTACTGCTCCAACAGCTGTATCTGATGCGTCAGTTACTAAGGCTAGCTTAGCGTTGCAATCTGGATGGGCAAGCATGGTAGCTTGACAGAGACCCAATTTGCAAGACTCAAAAGCTTCAAGTTCAATAGGCGAGAATTTTACTGGATGTGAACCTTTTACTGAACCAGTTAAGAGAGCGTTTAATGGTGCCTGGAGACGACCTGCGTGGGGAATAAACCTCCGATAAAAATTGATCATCCCCAAGAACCTGCGTAACTCCTTAACTGTTTTGGGGACCGGAAATTTATTAATAGCATCTACCCTTTCAGGCAGAGGCTTTGTGCCCTTAGCTGATATGCGATATCCCAGGAACGTGACCTCAGCCGTACCAAATACGCACTTTGCTATATTGATCACCATGCCGTACTCCTGCAGCCTGGTAAATACTTGGTGCAGGTGCTGTTCATGGGAAGCCTGGTCTACTGAATGGATCAATATATCGTCCAAGTAAGGGTATGCAAAGTCCAGTCCACGCAACATTTCGTCCACAAACCGCTGGAACGTTTGCCCAGCATTTCTAAGGCCAAATCCCATATATGGAAATTCATACAGGCCAAAGGGCGTGGCTATTGCGGTCTTCTCAATATCGCCTGGATGTATACCTATTTGGTTATAAGCTTTGACCAAATCAAGCGTGGAGAAAACCGTACATCCTGTAAGGTTGTGGGCAAAATCCTGTATATGACGGATGGGGTACCTGTCTGGGATCGTTCTGGCGTTTAACATCCGGTAGTCACCGCAGGGACGCCAACTGTTGTCTCTTTTACGAGCGAGATGGAGAGGGGACGCCCAAGGTGACTCTGAAGGCCGACACGTACCGATCTGCAACATAGCTTCAAATTCCGCTTTGGCTATTTTTAACCTACCCGGTGCTAGCCGGCGGGGAGTACAAGATACAGGTGGTCCAGGTGTAGTGCGTATGTGGTGTAGTATGTTGTGTTTGTGAGTGCGGTGCATACCTGACGGTCGAGTGATGTCGGGGTATTGTGCTAGTATAGCATGGTATACCGTATTATGATCACCCGATGTTGCCTTAACCGATGAGACATCGTCAGAAAAACCCGCGACCGAAGCCGCGGTGGAGAGCATAGTCTTGCCGTCTATTAAACACTGATTACGCACATCCACTATCAAATTATAAAAAGACAAAAAATCAACGCCAATTATGGCTCGAGTCACGTCGGCTATAATAAAACGCCAGGCAAAGTCGCGGCGTAAATTTATATTTAATAATAAATATGCATAACCGTATGTGTTTATAATGGAGCCATTAGCTGCAAACAATTCATAATTAGTTTTAACACAATATCCTTTAAAATATTTACGAGGGAATACACATAGGTCACTACCTGTATCGATTAAAAATTATACTTTAGATCTATGATCCGTAATAAATAAGCGACCGGGATTAGGGCAGGCGTCGGCCGCCATTACGGACTGCCCTACGCATTTCCCGTATAGTCACATGGTTTGATGCATCTGGCTGCCTTCTCACCAAACTTCGAGTGGTACCAGCAGACTGGAAATTTCCGGTAGTTTGACTGGGAACGATCACGAGTACGACGCGGATGCCCACGCTCGCGATTGTTGGATGAAGACCGTCTTGATTTCGAGCGTGACAATCTATCCAGCTTGGTCGACATTTGATGCATCTGGTGTGCGAGTTCTGCTACTTGACTGCCTAACTCACTATTGTTTGAGGTAGTCGCTGCTGCTACATATGGGCTGGGTGTGGCAATATCGTAAATACGGTCGGCCAAATCAGCTACATCCTCAAGCGTGGTCTGTGATTGAGAAGCTACAATTGCCTGTATGTTGGTAGGTAACCGGCTAGACCACATGGTACGAAGAAATTCTGGGGGTACTTCGGGCCCCGCGAGGTGCTGCAAATGACGCAAAAACTGGGAAGGTTTGCAATCGCCCAGCTCTTCCCTCGTAACGAGCTGCAGTATCTTCTTCTCCTTGGATGCTGACAACCTACGAATGAGTTCTGTTTTCAGGCGTTCATATTTATTAGGTCCTGGTGGTGCAGCTATGATATCCTCCACCTCCGACTCATACAGCGACTCCAGCTGTCCTACTGCGTAGTTATATTTGGTGGCGTCGTTAGTTATATTGGCCAGGGCAAACTGGCTTTCTAGCTGGTGAAACCACAACCCCGGTTTTTCTCCATAAAAAGGGGGTACCCGTATGCCCACTCTTTGGACATCGGGCGTAAAACTGAATGTGCTAGGTAGCACTGTGCTTGTCGTTGCGCCACTCTTCTTAGCATCTTCTTCACTCATCTTCAGTGTTCGTCTCGGGGTCACCAATGTGGTATAGGTCTCGAGGGTGAAAAAATAACCCGCGTTTTGTAGGAAGGGAAAGTTTATTGTAAGTTCACAGGGCACAGATATAAAGTTTATAGTTCACAAGAATAAGAAAAGAAGGAGAAGCGAGTGTGAAAGATTAACAGTTTAAGAAAAGTTTTACTGTGAGAGGCAAGCACGACAACGGTATGGAGCGTTACGGCGGGTGCGCGGCGGACATGCGGTTGGAGTCGTAGCATGAACTCGACTGGCTGCGGCCGGCCGGCGACGCTAGCGCAGGCTCGCGGACGACGGCGCAGCCCGAGTTTGTAACGCCCCATACATTTTATCTAATAACAAAACTAGTAGGCTTGTCCTGAATAAATATTATTTTAATAGTATAAAATAAAGTAGCTATGCTACATATTCTTTCACGTTTTCTTTCATGTTTTCTTTCATTTATTCTTTCATAAATATTCTTTCATGTATTCTTTCGCGAATTCTTTCACGCATTGTGTCACGTATTATTTCGCGTATTCTTTCACGTTTTCTTTCACATGATGATTTTATGTAGAAGAGAGTACTAAATGACGTTCTCTATTTTTTCCCAATCTCCTCTTTCGCCTCTTTCTTATGAAGCTACTGTAACTAGTAACATCAAAAAACTTTCATTATTCCCAGCTATACATTCCCAGAAAGTCATTCTATTCTTACCAAAACCAATACATAAAATGGCGTACAAAATCTAAGCGCAAAAGAATTTATGTTTATATTGGATCCCATATGCATAATGTTATTCAAACAACGCTTGAAGGCGCCACTAAAAGTTCACCTCGCATATAGATGGGCCCTGTTATGGAGAATTCAATTTATTTACCATAACTGTGTCACTGACAGTTTACTTTTTATAGAAATTGAGGCTCAAAAATTAAAGGGAAATGTTGGCTGGAATATTTGTTTCATTTTCATCTTCTGTACAGAGTTTTTACCGTGCGGACGGACTATACGAATATTTTGAAGAGTGAGGCCTAATTTTTTGAGTATGTCTGGGGTAATCTTCGTAACTACTACACTTATTGGAAAAATTATTTCACCATTTGAAAGTAGTAGTAGTAAGTAGAAAATCTCTTTATTGTATGTACCTACACAAGAATACTCCATACAGAACATAAACTGGTACAGTTTTGAGGCATATACAAGTGGCGGCCTTATCGCACAGGGCAATCTCTTTCAGGCAACCATTAAAGGGGCCATCTCGAAACCGGAGATGGCCCTGGGTTAGTCGGGGTGCGAGGGAAATGTCTTATGGGCACCTTACACCTTGGCGTATGAAGACCTGAGACGGAGTGCGGTTTTAGTCGATTCAAGCCCGACATAACCACCCCTGCTGGCCGGCGGGGGGGTATCCGAGGGGATTTCTGCACGAAAAAAGGTACATTATCCTCGATAGACATTGGCTATATATTATGTGTAAATTACGATGGCCTCAATAAAAAAGTCTCATATGAGTAACTGATGCGAAACGAGGGCAAATTGCATTCAAAGTCTTTTACTTTTGCCTAAAATTAAAAAAAAATTAACTGAACCGTCTCAATTTCCGACTATTTTTTTATTTATTGAAAGTATCAACATTACATAATTGTTATGAGTTTTGATTTACATTACATAATTTGATATGGTTTACGCGAATAATACATCCATTAAAAATATTTTTATTTCAATTACATAATTTGCTAAATTTAACGTGAAGAAGTGCGAAGAAAAACTCCAAGTGCTATATTTTACCAAACCAGTGCAAATCTTCAAGTCTCGAACCTACTCAAGGTTTCTTCTAGGCAAACATGATCCAGCGTGGACCACATCGTCACTTACGACCAGGTGAGATAGTGGTCAAAAGTGAGCATATCATTCATGAAAAAAAAAAAGACTTTTTTAAGGTTTTTACCAGAATTTCGTCCGTCAATCAGAAGGAGTACTGGCTTGGCACGCAAGATTTTAATGGAGCCTCAAATACCTATCTAGTGTCTATTAAAATAGGGATAATGTTTTTTTTTATTGTCCATGTTAGCATTTTATAATAATATAATGAACTGCGAAAGTGAAATATACTTACGAGAAATAGTTATAGAGATATATCATTTCGAAAATTTAATTACTCGACCCGTTCAAAAGGCTCCATACAAAATCGCGTTACAAAGTGACGTCACAGAGTGTTAGCGCCTAGCGCAAATGTATGGAGTGCAAGAGTTTATTGCATTTATCTCAGTCTGTGTTGCGTTGAAACGCGTCCATTGCATATTTAATAAAATTTATTTTAAATTCAATAAGACATTTTAAAGTTACAAATTTTGGCTAAACTTCATTGTTTATATTTTGATCTATTATGTAAAAAAAATTCATAGTTTGAGTTTAGGTAGGCAATATCGTATTTTGCGAAGCAATTTTTTTCTGAAAAACTAAGATATTAAGCAGTATTGGTTAGAATCTGACCACTAATTCAACATCCCTTTTAATTCAAACATTTTTAGGAATAGCTAAGTTTTAAACAGTACACAATAATTTGTCAGCTCTTGGGCGTCGATTCTCTTCATCAATATCTAGTTTCAATCTAATATTGAAAGACTTGGCATAAAAGTTTCATCATTTTTCAGCTAAGTTCTATGATAAATTTCATGTAAAGTGATATTATACTGAAGTTATAAAGTAAATTTACTTTTAAAAGTTGAAGTAGTTTCAGTTCTTATATTACGAAGTGAGGATAGTTTCTAACCGTTGCATGATATGGAGAACTTAGTTTGTGAACTTGTCAGGGTATTCGGTGGCTGCATTAAAATATATAGGAGTTAGGTAAATGTGTGTCTCGGGGTGCGAGGGATATGCTCTATGGGCAACCTTAGACCCCGGCGTCTGTAGACCCGAGACGGCGTGCTGTTTTAGTCGGTTCAAGCCCGACATAACCGCCCCCGCTGGCACGCGGGGGGGTATCCGAAGAGATTTCCGCACGATAAAAAAAAAAAAGGTAAATGTGTGTTATTTCTCCAGCTATTTTAGTCCCTACATAATCGTGGGTGAAGTACTTGATCTGTATGTATTGAAATAAACAAATACTCGTCCTAGAATACACATTTACACATATGACATAGCGCCATCAGAGTTGAGGCGACTCAAATCACTTGGAAACATCGACATAAGTCATATTGCCGGGAGAGACGGGTTGCCGGCAGAGTTGGTTGTCCAACAGCCTATCTCACAAGTAATATTGAAGTATTGAGTCTCTGCGACACACCGCACATATAAACGTCCGCACCGTTAGCCTACTGTGAGCAGAATGTCATCTCTCAGTAAGGTGACTGAGGGAGGGGTGGTTTGCCTCGCTCTCCCACCAAAGTGAATGTACGGCGTGTACGCATGAGACGACAATTATTTACATACACTACAATGATCCTTACTAGTCAATCCACCTATTTGAAGGAGAGTAAACCATCCTCCCCTCTCATGAAGGACAAGCGAGCCGCAAGCACGCTGTCTCCTCTGTGGACCTCATGACCGTGTGAATCGTAAGTATTTCGACCCCTAAACGAATGAAGGTCGTATTGCCAAGTAGACATTATGCTTTATGAACACAGTACAATCAGCTGCAGAGAAAAAGTAACCCCCGCAATGATATAAGTATTAAGTTTTTTCGCTGGCACGCGGGGGGGTATCCGAAGGGATTTCCGCACGATAAAAAAAAAAAAAAAAAAAAAAAAAGGTACATGCACGAAAATTATTTTATTATAAGAAGTCATGAATTGAAACACTTACAACTTTCATTCAAATATTATGTTAAGAGTTACTTGAAAAACTTAATCCTTACATTGCCGGGTACCTTTTTTTTGTCGCTCGGAAATCCCTTGGATACCCCCCCCCCCCGCCAGTTAGCGGGAGCGGTTATGTCAGGCTTGAACCGACTAAAACCGCACGCCGTCTCGGGTATTCAGACGGCGGGGTGTAAGGTTGCCCATAAAGCATTTCCGTCGCACCCCGACTGATCCTGGGCCATCTCAGGTTTCACGGGTTTGGGAACCAAGATGACCCCGTCTTGCCCCGGTATGAGAGGGTGGACGCTAGTCACCCCGCCGTCCCGGCCTGTTTCTGCAGGGGTGACAGGCGGCCTCATCTGCCACCCCCATATCGGGGAGGTAACTTATTTATAACTGACTGTATTACGACATTTGCAAACGTTTTGCTTTCATGGTGTATTACTTTACGGTTATATTTTGTAAGCCGCGGTAGCCTAGTGGTATGGGTAATGGACTGCTGAGACGAGGTCTCGGGTTCGATCCCAGGTTTTACCATGGCACACACCAATGACTTTTCGATGCTTTTCGAAGTTATATGTATATTTATCGCAGGCTTATAAGTGCCCGGTTAATGGCAATAGGCTCGCCACCTATTACATTGGGACCTAAACATAAACTGGCGAAATGTGGGTGCTAGCACCTCTGCCTAACCCCTTCGGGGATATAGGCGTGAGTTTATGTTATGTTATGTTATATTTTGAAACAGGACTCATTACTCTCAGTCCTATCTGAGCATAAAAGCATAAAATCACTAAAATATGATGTAACTACGTGCTCTAATCTATTATGATCTATGTCTATAATAATTTCTTGTCAATCTAATATGACTTGCCAAGATTAGTAAGTCACATTTGAGATAAAATGATTTTATATATTAAAATAACACGCTGGATAAGACAAGTACGTCTGGAGGTTGTATACTTACGAAGTAATTTAGGTTGAGTAGAAATTCATCGAAGTTTTACTTTTTACCAGACTGCGCTAGAAGGAGGGTTATGTTTTTCGAGAGTATGTGTGTAGGTATAATTGTTTGGCATGCTCAGCAGCCTAAATGGCTCCATGGATTTAAATATGAGAAGTGTCGTTAGATTCGTATTTACTGTGAGAGAGCTACTGGGTACATCAAAATAAAGAAAACAAAATTGGCGGATTTTTGGTGCTACAAAAACTTATCGAGTAGGGTATCAAAATGATGAGCTTTAAAGGGTAATTTCAAAAATAAATATATCATTACTAAAAAGTATACCATAAAATGATCAATTAAAAAAATTTCAAACCCGACTGTCCTGTAAAAACCGAAACAAGTTTGATAACAGGTCACCCATTTGCAAATCAAAAACCGAAAGAAAATTTATAGATCCCGCCTGCTATCAAGCTTGTTCTGGTCTTTTTAGGGCAGCCGGGATTTTTGATTCTTTTATTAATAATTTTTACTTGATATTTATATTTCATAATTTTTACTTTATGAAGTCATTTAAAAAATTTCTGGTCAATTTATGTCGATCAGTTAGAAACATAATATAACTTCACGCCTGTATAATAAAATTTATTTATTTATATTTAATATAATATATAATATGTATAATATATATATTAATAAATATCATCATCCTTATTGCAATGTCGTAGTAGCATCCAAAGTTAGTGCTTCGGGGGCCATGGTCCGCTTATTATTTTTAGGTTATATGTCGGCTTTTCCGGGAGCAACCGCCGTCATACCCTCCAACTCTGAAAGAAAAGCCTGCGCCAGAGTCTCGTCCGTTATTTAGCAAGTGCATCGACTAGTAGGTGAGGTTGACTTGAACCTCAAGGATGTTTTTAGGGCCCTGTAAACAAAATACTACATTTTTTTCTGACTATATTGCAACTACGAAAGTTTAGATGGATGGATTTTATTACCTACTAAATCACGCCAGAATGACTGAACAGAACAGGGTGTATTTTTGAAACGGGGCAGTAAGTGAAAGTACCTTAACCGTTGTGCTTACAGCAAAACGTTCTTAGGAGACCTTCCCTAACTTTTTCTGATATTTTGAACTGCATTCACAGATTTTGCAAAAATCTTACAGTGAGCAAAAAAACTGCAAAAAGTTCAATTTTTTTTTGTGCCCAAAGATTCTTTAGATAGGAGATTCTCTATGGGACCATTTTAGCTTTGAGAACTAGGAAAGACAGAAATCGCCAAAAACTTTTCCCATACATTTCGGCAAGAGAATCAAATTTCTACAATGGTCAAACTTTTTGTTATGGGCTTATCCTTTCGAGGGCTTACCCGGGGCTGCCCGGCAACGGACACTTGGGGAGGACACCGTGCGGTTTTAGTCGATACACGACATAACCACCCCCGCTGGCAGGCGGGGGGGTATTCAAAGGTATTTCCGCACGTAAAAAAACCCACAAATTTCGAATTTGATTCGAATATCTTTATGTCAGTCTTAGAATCAGTTATTAATTAAAATTTTTGGCTAATATTTCTTCTAATCGTGAAAAAATGGCCCTTACTGCCCCGTTTCAAAAATTCACCTGTAGATGAAATTTGGTACAGAGATAATATTTCGGGAATGGCTTCATGTAAGTTGAACGGCATCAGTATTTCACGCTGGTGGAACATCAGACAACAGCAAGTTTTTTTTTTTTATACCACTAAGGTGGCAGACAAGCACACGGCCCACCTGATGGGAAGCGGTTACCGCGGCCTATGGGCGTTCCTATAAATCGGTTTATCGATACAGCTTTAGGGTTTGCAATAATTGCCTTTCAACCGTTCAAAAAGAAGGGCAACACCGTTTGACTGCCAATACATGTTTTGGGGTTCACAAAGCGCTGAGTAATCAAGATAAGTGGAACCCTAAGGGAACGTTCGGAACCCTTAGCTTTGAAGCCTTTAATTTGTTTCATGTAATAAAGTTTATTGAACCCCGTTTCATTTGGTTTTTTACTGTTGATTGAGAAACGGTATTTTTCTGGATTTTTTATTATAAATAAAAGTGTGATATCTTGTTTTTTATCGTAAGAGCTTTTGGAGGGCATTGATAAGGTTTAATGGTTCCTTTTGAAATGTGAGGGGTCACGGGCTCTATTGTCATGGAATGTATTTATTTGTATGCATATTTTTTACTACTATTTCATTGTAAATGAGTTGTGTCTGTAGACTCAAACCTCAATATCATTTTTGAAGACCTATCCATAGACACGTATGGGACTGATGAAAAAATTTTTTTTTGACTTTCAGTTCTAAGTATGGGGAACCCCCAAAATGTATTGTTTTTTTTTTCTATTTTTGTATGAAAATCTTAATGCGGTTCACAGAATACATCTACTTACCAAGTTTCAACAGCATAGTTCTTATAGTTTCGGAAAAAAAGTGGCTGTGACATACGGACGGACAGACAGACAGACATGACGAATCTATAAGGGTTTGTCTGTTTCTCTTGTCGGTTTGTCCGTGTGTCACCACCAATTTTCTCAGGATTGGATGGACCTAGAAAGTTGAAATTTATACCAGATACTTAGGTCTATAGTTCCTATTAGGTGTGTAAAAAAACTTGTAAATACCGAAATTTACCTTAACTTCCAACTATTTAATTTTTTGGAATTTTCCCCCTACTTGTGCTGTAAGACCTTGCTTTTTACCAAAATTGTCAATTTTACGTCAACCGGAAGTACCCTATAGGTTTTGGGTCAATAACCTATATGGTAGTACCAGTTGACCTAGAATCACGAAATTTGGCGAAAGCAAGGTCATACAGCAAAAATAAAGAAAAAACCAAAAAAAAAAAAAATTAATACGGAACCTTCGGTGGACGAGTTCGACTCGCACTTGACCCATTTTTTTTAAGAAACGTCTTGGTCAAACTTATATTCTGCCGTATGTTTGATCGTAATTGGTTAAGTATAACCGGAGATATGACCAAAAGTCGCGGTAATCGGCATCCATGCGGGCGGCTCAGCTAGTAATATTTATAAACATAACATAACATAACATAAACTCACGCCTATATCCCCGAAGGGGTAGGCAGAGGTGCTAGCACCCACATTTCGCCAGTTTATGTTTAGGTCCCAATGTAATAGGTGGCGAGCCTATTGCCATTAACCGGGCACTTATAAACCTGCGATAAATACACACATAACTTCGAAAAGCATCGAAAAGTCATTGGTGTGTGCCATGGTAAAACCTGGGATCGAACCCGAGACCTCGTCTCAGCAGTCCATTACCCATACCACTAGGCTACCGCGGTATAATATTTCTAATGTCTAGTATTATGTATATGAAGCTGTTCATGCTGGACATTACTGGTGTTCATTATTACTCGTGTCATCATCATCATCATCATCATTATCATCATCATACCGTTGTTTCCGGTTGCATCCGAGGCTTTTACCTTGCAGTCCGAGATCCGCTTACTCCTTCTCCGGCTTTTATGAGAGCGACTGCTGACTGACCTCCCAACCCCGAGAGGGAAGCCCTGCGCCAGAGCCTCGTTCGTTATCACCAGTTGTACCGGCTTTCAGGTGTGGTTGGTTTTGACCTAAAAGATGTTGAGTCTGGTCTTGGGTCTGCCCATCCGTCTGGATGGGAGAGCCCACCCACGATCTTTTTTTTTTTATATTTAGGACACGTCAATTTGACTTCACCTCACCTGATGGTAAGCTGAAGGTAAGTCTCAGGAAAGAGGGTCACCATTGCATACAGGTACCATGTTAACAATGGTGGCACTCAGCTTGACGGCCTCATCAGAAGAGGATTGTCGTCGCAGCACCGCGTGACACCCACTGGTCCCACTAGTGCTGCGACCACAATCCCCCCTGCCCGGCTATGCACTTGCTGACCCCTGAACGCAATCAAACCGAAATTGGATTACTATGGAGGGTTTTTCACAATCGTGCACGGCGGTACCTGCCCGGCCGAATTTGTGACAAATTTGTGTCATCAAATTTCTACCACCAGTATTCTCCGGCTATTGCCCCGTAGCCGGAGGTGCCATGCGTAACAGCGTATCCACACGTAGAAAAAAAAATGGTCTTGGGTCTTGGTGAAGCCATCATGCCAAAATTTCAAATACCAGTCTTCAGACAATGTAGAGGTATCTCGTTAGGCTCTACTTAGTATTGTTGTTTTAAGGTGAATAATATGACGACCTCTGTGGCGTAGCGGTAGAGCTTTCGGCTGCTAAGTCAGAGGTCGCGGGTTCGATTCCCGCTCATTGCAAATATGTATATTTGCATTGGTCTGGGTGTTTCTATGTATAATATGTATTTATTTACATAAAAAAAAGTATCTAAGTCTGATTATTCGCATTCTAGAACCCATATTACAAGCTCTGCTTAGTTTGAGTCTAGATGGCGTTGTGTAACATGTCCTAGAGAGTAATAGTTGGGGCTAGTGGCTAAGTTTGCACATTCAGTCATACAATCAAATAGTAGTAAAAACAAGCGGTAGAGCTTTCGGCTGCTAAGTCAGAGGTCGCGGGTTCGATTCCCGCTCATTGCAAATATGTATATTTGCATGGGTCTGGGTGTTTCTATGTATAATATGTATTTATTTACATAAAAAAAAGTATCTAAGTCTGATTATTCGCATTCTAGAACCCATATTACAAGCTCTGCTTAGTTTGAGTCTAGATGGCGTTGTGTAACATGTCCTAGAGAGTAATAGTTGGGGCTAGTGGCTAAGTTTGCACATTGCAAAGTTAGGCGATATTAGTCAGGTCAGTCTTTGGATGGGTGACCATTCTTAACACGTTGAGACCTCTCCGTGCCTCGGAGAACACGTTTGCTTTACGAACATCTATAGCAGTCTTTATGGGTAGTTGAAGCCCTAAAAAGTCCGAAAACAGGTTTAACTACAGAACTTCGATATCGCCAGTCAGTTGTGGAGTTTAGATGGCAGTCGCTTCACGGAAAATATTTAAGTTAGAAAGAATATTTGAAGGTAGACTGACAATATTTAAGTTAGAAAGAAGAATTGAAGGTAGACTGAAAATGTTTAAGTTAGAAAGAAGAATTGAAGGTAGACTGAAAATGTTTAAGTTAGAAAGAAGAATTGAAGGTAGACTGACAATATTTAAGTTAGAAAGAAGAATTGAAGGTAGACTGACAATATTTAAGTTAGAAAGAAGAATTGAAGGTAGACTGAAAATATTTAAGTTAGAAAGAAGAATTGAAGGTGGACTGAAAATATTTAAGTTAGAAAGAAGAATTGAAGGTGGACTGAAAATATTTAAGTTAGAAAGAAGAATTGAAGGTAGACTGAAAATATTTAAGTTAGAAAGAAGAATTGAAGGTAGACTGAAAATATTTAAGTTAGAAAGAAGAATTGAAGGTAGACTGAAATATTTAAGTTAGAAAGAAGAATTGACGGTAAACTGAAAATATTTAAGTTAGAAAGAAGAATTGAAGGTAGACTGAAAATATTTAAGTTAGAAAGAAGAATTGAAGGTAGACTAAAAATATTTAAGTTAGAAAGAAGAATTGAAGGTAGACTGAAAATATTTAAGTTAGAATTGAAGGTAGACTGAAAATCCAACCCCAATTGAGTTGGGAAACGGCTCAGAGGATGAATATCATGTCTAATAGGTATTCCTGTCTGTACTACTAGTAACAACCCTCTAGGGAGCAATACGTTGCGATGAGTGTGATTGCTTATAATAATTAATGTACATGATGTACGAATTGAGCTATGTATCAAGGCCTCTGGGAAATAAAATTGGAATAGATAAAAGTGAATTTGAGATTATGAACAAAATACCTGTTATTTCGTTTTGTAAATTGATTAAGTTATCATGTTATACGTCAAATGTTATTTTCTTTTTCTTTTTTTTTATATTTAGGACACGTCAATTTGACTTCAACTCGCCTGATGGTAAGCTGAAGGTCAAGTCTCAGGAAAGACCATGTTAACAAAGGCGGCCTCATCAGAAGAGGATTGTCGTCGCAGCACCGCGTGACACCCACCGGTCCCACTAGTGCTGCGACCACAATCCCCCTGCCCGGCTATGCACTTGAACGCAATCAAACCGAAATTGGATTACTATGGAGGGTTTTTCGCAATTGTGCACGGTGGTACCCACCCGGCCGAATTTTGTGACAAATTTGTGTCATCAAATTTCTACCACCAGTTTTCACCAGTTTTCACCAACAATAGAGGAGATCCGGCGCTCGGCGGCCGCTACCGTGGCATGCTCGCTTCACTCGCTCACATTCGCGCGTTAATCTAGACCTAACCTAACCATAATTGTTCATTAACAGTTGATAACATCTAATGGTTACTATAAGAACATTGGAACGCTTTCCCACCGTTTTCAGTGATAACTATTAAATAAATAACAACTTGAACTCAGTTCAAAATAAAATATCATTGACACTACGACCAATTTAATATTGTGACTACTCACTACTTTAGAAAACAATCAAGCACTCAGTAGTAATAAACTATAGGCGATTCCTACAATATGTATTTCAAACATGGTTAAAATATATAATATAAAAAAAAATTAGATAAATCGTTTGTTAGTGCAATTGATTTTAGTTCAATCTAAATTTGTGAATAGAGGAGTAGTCGAATCAACCAATATGCGTTGTGAACATTATGTGAATCAACCGTAGTTATGTTAAAAATAGTTAAAATAAGAGTAGTTATACATGTTGTCTACGATCAACTGTCTAGATACCTCTCCTCTAATAGCCTGCTAAGTCCATTCCAATCTGGCTTTCGCCGTGGTCATAGTACTGTAACAGCTCTAGTCAAAATAACTGATGACATAAGGCTGGCCATGGAGAATAAGCAACTCACAGTTTTGGTCTTATTGGACTTTAGCAGTGCCTTCAATTCTGTTGATTTTGACATCCTTCTGGGAATCTTAACATCTCTTAATGTTTCTGCTTCTGCAACTGCATGGTTAAAGTCTTATCTTCAGGGACGCTCGCAATCTGTTCGTATCAATGAGGACTCTTCCGATTGGTGCGACTTGGGGGCGGGCGTGCCTCAGGGTGGCATTCTTTCTCCTCTTCTGTTTTCCGTTTTTATAAATGCCATTATTAAGGTACTTACTTCACACTATCATCTCTATGCAGACGATTTCCAGTTATATCGACACTTTGGAGCCGATGAATTGCCGGGGGCCGTGGCCGCCATCAACAGTGACCTAGCAAACATTAACTCTTGGGCCAAATCTTTTGGATTATTAGTAAATCCACATAAATCACAAGCGATCATTATTGGTGGTAGATATATGCTTGGCCTTCTAGATCACAATTCCATATCTCCAATAATTTATGACTCTGTGGCCATCAACTATTCGAAGAGTGCTAAAAACTTGGGCGTGTTCATCGACTGTAATCTCGCTTGGGATGTTAACATTGCAGAGGTGAGCCGGAAGGTATACTACTCGTTTCAATCTCTCAAACGTCTTCAGAAGTTCCTTCCTCTTCAAACTAAAGCTACTCTTGCACAATGTCTTCTTCTCCCACTATTAGACTATGCTGATGTCTGTTTTCTCGATGTTTCGGAGGACCTCCTAAACAAACTCGAACGCTTGCAGAATTTGGGGATTCGGTTTGTATTCGGTCTACGAAAATTCGATCATGTTTCTGAATTTCGGAAAAGACTGAACTGGCTCCCTATTCGGTAGCGTCGTAATACTCATATCTTATCTCTTCTCTATACTATCCTTCACAGCTCTTATTCTCCAAATTATCTGCGGGAACGTTTTGAGTATCTCGTACCTCGGGGCAAACCCTGTCGTCTTTCCTCCTCCCTTCTACTTCATACTCCTGCACACAGCTCCAGCTGTTATGATGGGTCATGCACGGTACGGGCTGTTCGACTATGGAACTCACTACCGCACCATATTCGAGACAGTAGCAGTCTGGACATCTTCAAAAGAAGAACTAAAGAACTTTTGCTCTCACAATGTTAAAGTATATATGTATGTATATAACGTATTTATATATATGTATAACTATGTATAAAATATAAATGTATGGATGTAGGTATGTTATTTTATTTTACAAATAGTATATTATTTTTACTTTTTGAATGTATAATTTATGTAAGTCTATTGATTTATTTTTGCCATCTTTCGTTTATGTATACTTTTTTTATTTGTACACTTTGCTTCCCTCTGTTATTTTCTTTTTTCTACCTCTACTGCTCAAAGGTTTGCTACTAGAGAACTCTTTTAGAGTTAAGCTCGCCTTTGTACATAATTTATTTTAATTGTAAAACATTTATATCTGTTTCATTTTTTGTGTACAATAAAGAATAGAGAATAAAGAGTAGTTATACATACATACATAAACTCACGCCTATATCCCCGAAGGGGTAGGCAGAGGTGCTAGCACCCACATTTCGCCAGTTTATGTTTAGGTCCCAATGGGTGGCGTGCCTATTGCCATTAACCGGGCACTTATAAACCTGCGATAAATACACACATAACTTCGAAAAGCATCGAAAAGTCATTGGTGTGTGCCATGGTAAAACCTGAGATCGAACCCGAGACCTCGTCTCAGCAGTACATTACCCATACCACTAGGCTACCGCGGTACAGAGAGTAGTTATAATGATACGTAACCATAGATAATTAAAATAAATTACTAATCATTTCATTCCCTTTTCAATCCCTTCAAGCTGTCAAGCCGTAACATGACAAAAGGACATCAATTACAGCTCAGTAATTCAGTTAATTGTGAAATTACAATCGAGAAATAATTTCGTAATGAACTTTTACGCGAAGTCGTTTACCAAATTTATTGTAATTCTCATATTTTCATGCTAAGGCAATTAGAATAGAAATTAGAAATACGTTTTGCGATAATTGGGAACTGACAACGGTTTTACAAATGAAAGGTGGTGCTCGTGGTGAAACATTACTTTGCCAAAAATGCGGTTTTATAAAAATACTAACTGTTGGCCGCGGCTCGACCTTCTTGTTTTCCTGATCCCGTTCCCACAACCTATGGGAACCTATTCCCAAGATGAAAGTAGCATATGTTATGTTTTATTCCAGAATTATATCCCGGTACTAAATGTCAGCCAGTTCCACTCAGCCGTTTGAACGAGTTTGAGTTCATATTTATAATATTAGTACGTGGTAGGATAGGATAGGATATTATTAGAAGTGTTGTACAGGGCCCAATCATTACATTCATAAAATTATTTTCATACATGATCGCCGGTCCGGGGTACCTTTTTTTTTTTTCGTTCGGAAATCCCTTTGGATACCCCCCCGCCGGCCAGCGGGGGTGGTTATGTCGGGCTTGAACCGACTAAAATCGCACGCCGTCTCGGGTCTAAAGACGCCGGGGTGTAAGGTTGCCCATAGAGCATTTCCCTCGCACCCCTACTGACCCTGGGACATCTCCGGTTTCGAGATAGCCCTCTCGGGTTTGGGAACCATGGTGTCCCCGTCTTGCCCCGGTTTGGGGGAGGGGCGCTAGTCACCCCACCGTCCCGGCCTGCGTCTGCTGGGGTGACAGGCGGCCTCACCTACCACCCCCAGGCCTGCGCTCATGGAGGACGGAGGTCGTTAAGCGACCTCCGGCGTCTGAGTCGCCTGCAACGCACGGCGAGCATGTTGCGGGCTCGGCGGGCCGGGCAGAGTTCTAAATCTCTCCCGGGCGCGCTCCGCCATCTCCTTTGCGAGCATTAAATGCACGCAGAAGGAGGTGGCGGCGGCCCACACGCTCGTGCTCCGCACGATTGCCGCAATCATGCTGCCGAGCGAGAGGACTCCCACCCCGATGGGTGCCACGAGGTCACGCCTCGGCGCCTTCCACGCCGGGCGGTCCGCCAGCGTGTGCAGCCCGGTCACCGGTACCTACTCTTGACTTGCCTTTCCTTAAATCTAAACAATATGCATTAATTAATTTGCGATGTTTATTATTAAAGCTCATAATAATCATTATCAAAAATCATCACAAAGCAGACGAAGGGCTCAAAAGACGTTAAAATAATTAACCATGTTTTGTACAATAGGGCGGAACTGACTGTCTAATCTATGCAAAAGGTGTTAAAATGTTTTAACACAAAACTTCTATAAACTCTAGACATGAATCAAAAGAACGTGTAAATTTCAAAGCAGCCCTTTACAACTTTTCAAATTTTCGCTATTGTCGAGACGGATATTAAAATTTATGAATATCTAACATAGCAATACATGTCTATTGATGAGTTGCAAGTAGATATTTAATTTCATTGAGGCAATCGTACATAATAGACTTTGAAAGTAACTTTTCAACTATTAAGTCAATACGAATGTAATTTTGTTAGAACCATTATGATAGAAATCTATTTGCATGTAATGTGAATTCAGAATAAAAGTTACGTAAACATTTTTGTAAATGCAGTATTCACGAAATTCATTTGAATGTGTCTTCTTTGTTATCTTCGACTTTGTTTGATATATCTTGACATCGTAGAAGATGGCAAGTGTGCCAACGAACTCACTAATATGAAAACCCTAGACATAGAAAAACCGCTTTCGGAGCTTAACCTCGGAAGCCACCGGGACAGACGCGAAAATGATGATAATTCTCTGCTATCTTAGAGTATGGTGGGCCCTCACGATCTTCGGGACGCAAGTCAACTTCACCTGCTGGTTTGTACCTGCTGAGTGACGGATGAGGATCTGACGTAGGCTTTCGTCTCGGAGTTGGTTAACGTCTTTGACCTGTTCAAAGTCTCCTCTCTATGTTAACTATTCTGCAACTGCTTTAGTGTGTTAAAACCTACTCAGGGTTAGCTGCTTCTTTTTCTAATTCTTAATTCTATGTGTTCACGCTTTCATTCTTGTCCTCAAGTACCATACAAGTTCTCGCTTTTATTCTTCTCGCACTTTCATTCCGTTCCTTTCATACTATTGGGATATGGGATAGGGTAAGGGGACTATATTTTTGTTGCTTTCTTTATTTTCACTACTATCTTATTAATTGCTACTATCTATTACATTTTTACTCTTATTATCTCTTATATACGAGTTGGGGTGTTAGACGCCAGTCACTCCTCCAAAGCTGTGTAAACCGGATCAAAAGGAAGATAAGCAGCATTACATGCTGTGCTTAGTTTGGATTTAAATAGCGTTGTGTAGTATGTGAGTATATAGGGCCATATTAAAATCATCGGGGCTAAAACTAACCTCAGCTGGCACACGCCAATCAATGGATGAGGCTCTGGCGCAGGTATTTTCCTCAAGGTTGGGCGATCAGTCGCCCCAAGCTTCAAAGTGCAACCGAAACTAACGCTTTTGTGATGATTCTTTATTATTTATTTTCAAAAAAGGTTTTTTCTCAAGTTTGCACTTGGTACTCTCGAAGTTCCCGCCCTGAGACCCTCAGAGAAGAGGAACTTCGGATGCCCCTGAATTCGCAAATACTGTGTCTCCTAAAACTTTACTTAAAATGGTCGAAGTATTAATTGCTGCCTGTTTTTGTAGAATGTGTACATTATTATTTGCATTTAGTTTATTTATGTATCTATGTATGCTTTTAGCTACTACCCCTGTCGTGCCTATTCGATGATTCTTTATTATTTTAGCTGTATTTTTTTATTATATTATTATTATTAACTGAAATTACTTATATTCCTAAGCTTAATTCTTTGTGTTAGGAGTGGGTTCACGTCTGTAGTGTAATGGCCAGGATTCGATTATATAAATATTAGTTTAAATGTATATTCATTTAAAATCCATTTAACATATGAATCCATTCAGAGATAATTAAGGATGCCTCCATACGAAATATAACGCCTTTTAGAGAGGTTAAATTAAATATTCAAAAGGTTTTAAGCTGGCGGTCGACAGGAAAAGTGGCCGAGGTTGTGTTTCTAGTGACACGCGTGGCGAATATAAATTTGTTTTTATACCCACTGTGCGTATTTTTTCCTTTGTTTATCGGTTTCGCTGCTTTGTTGCAGAAGTAAGTGCAACTATTATGTATGAGGTTCAGAGTTCGATTACGGGGTTAGGCAAAGTATTAGCGTTGATAGAATAGTTGTTTATGAGTTTGCCTCAAGATTGAGAGGTCTTGGGTTTGAAACTAGGCCATTATCGACGTGAACCGACCCCTATACAAGCAATTTAGCTTAGCTAACTGGGTTAGGGGAAAAATCTAAATGAGAATAAAAATTTAAATCTAATATCGTATAATATCGTATATTTCTTATCTATTTATGTATGTTTATGCATGTATATGTATATACCCTATAAGTTGACATTGATATTTTTTTTATTTTTTTTATATGAATGAACAATATTTTTATTTATTTATTTTATCTTTTCTTTTTTATCCTATTAACCACACCAATAACTACCCATAAATGTTCCAATTCGTGTCCATCCAAAGGTTGCCTGTAAGAAATTGCGTTTAGTGATAAGGCCGCCATTTGTACGAGTACATAATGTTGACTGTGTATTCCAAGTGCCTTTTTTTTCGTGCGGAAAGCCCTTCGGATAGCCCCCCCCCCTCCCGCCGGCCAGCGGGGGCGGTTATGTCGGGCGTGAACCGACTAAAACCGCACACCGTCTCAGGTCTAAAGACGCCGGGGTGTAAGGTTGCCCATAAAGCATATCCCTCGCACCCCGACTGACCCTGGGCCATCTCCGGTTTCGAGATGGCCCCCTCGGGTTTGGGAACCACGGTGTCCCCGTCTTGCCCCGGTTTGGGGGAGGGGCGCTAGTCACCGCACCGTCCCGGCCTGCTTCTGCTGGGATGACAGGCGGCCTCACTTGTCACCCCCAGGCCTGCGCTCATGGAGGACGGAGGTCGTTAAGCGACCAAGTACCTATGCATACTCTGATTGGTGTACAATAAAATTTATTTATATTCTATTCTATTATATAAGGTAACATATATTATACAGGCTGAAACCCTCGATGAAACAATATATTCCTAAAGTCCAAACATTAAAGTATAAAATTCAATATCATTCGAGTATTTATTTCAGATTCTGCATGATTTGATATTTCAATGATATTGGGAGTCTTATCAATATTTAATATTAAAATTTCATCACACATATCTTAGGCGGATATCTGTAAAGCGTAATTTGACTCCACAAACTTGGCTATAGAGAAACTTTAAGGAGCATATACTGAATATGTTGGGATTTATAATCAACTGAGATTCAACTAAACTTGACTAACGACATCAAAAGATTCATCTAAATAAAAGTTTTGATAGGTTTTGAGATTATTTGTTGTTTTAATACAACAAAAATGGGAAAGAGATATTAAATATGGCAACTACATGTTATTAAATATTAATACGACTCAAATATCTTACCCACATTTTGTCCCAATCAACCTCAAGTGCAAGCTGGGTACACCTACTGGTTGATGCTTTTCTTTTTGAGGTCGGGGGGTGGGGTGAGGGGGGGTGTTATATGAATAATTATGCAATAATGCAATGATGGTTGGTTATAACTTGATACCCTTCAAAATCGCTACTTATATCTGTAATTGAAAAAGATTAAGTGCCAATGTTCAAAAACTCGCTGATGGCCGCTGCGCCCGCGCGGAGCTTGATTACCGTTTCTTGGTCATATCTGCGGTTCTACTTAACCACTTGCAATCAAATATACGGTAGCTTTTAAGTCTGACCAAGATCTTATACAAAAAATACTACATAAAAGTATATTTGTGATGGCACCTAAGATCTACAACAAACTACCTAAAGCCATAAAATCTACCGAAAACTTGCAAATGTTTAACATTCTTGCTTGATAAAGCATACTACTCAATTGATGATTATCTCAGTGACAAGGACATTTAATTTATTAGAATTTTTTAGAATGTTTTAATTTCTGACTTAATTTTCTTTTTAATTTTCTTTTTATTTTGTTTTTTACTGCTGTCATTGACATAACTTATTTAATTGTTTGACATCTTTGATACTACTATTTCGTTGACATTGCATGAATTGACATACAATTAAATTAAAATATTTGTACATCACACAATGTGGTAGAATATAGAGGACATTCTAACATTAGTATACGATCTGTAAATAACCTATGTTCCACAAATAAACGATGATTATGATTATGATTATGAAAACCGCTTCAAAGTGGTAAACAGATAAACAGACAATAAAATTTTGTGTTCAGAATCGTTCATTCAACAAAACCCGTATTTTCGTATTTTTCTTTAATATCTCCAATATCCAGACACAACTAATTTATAATTTGTTAATAGTATAGATAGATTTAGGATAACAAGAGGAGCACTGACATAACCAAATCGTCATCCGTATCTACCGACAATCTCATCAATTGAACTTAAAAGATATTTACTACATACATAACACAAATTTAAGTCATAATTCCGAAATTCATTCTCCCTATCCATGTCTATCTGCAATCTTTCACTTTTGACAGATAGAGACAGAGGATCGCTTCCGTGAACAATGGAGGTGAAGCCTAAATAAATCCATTCTCACTACCCCGTCTCGGCCTAGATTAAAATACAAATTTACTCATTGAAAACGTTTTACAGCCAGATTACCTTCGTATTTATTTCTTTACCTCTGTATTTGAACGTGACAATTCTAAGCTTTGTTCGTTTTTCTGTCTATGTTACGGTGTCTGATCAAACGGAATTTTTACCGGGTTTTTATCACGTTTTAATCTTAATTTATAGGATTATTCCGGTCGAGAGATAAGTGTGATGATATTTATCTGTTAAGTGATTTTTTTCTTTTTATATTTAGGACACGTCAATTTGACTTCACCTCGCCTGGGTCACCATTACATACACGTATCATGTTAACAAGCTTGAAGGCCTCATCAGAAGAGGATTGTCGTCGCAGCACCGCGTGACACCCTCCGGTCCCATTAGTGCTGCGACCACAATCCCCCTGGCCGGCTAAGCACTTGCTGCACCCTGAACGCAATCAAACCGAAATTGGATTACTATGGAGGGTTTTTCGCAATCGTCCACGGTGGTACCTACCCGGCCGAATTTTGTGATAAATTTGTGTCATCAAATTTCTACCACCAGTATTTTGTAGCAATCAGTTGTTTTGACGGATACTTACATTAATGTCTATAATAGCATTTATCTGCTAGAAAGCTTTTCAATTTTTCCTTAACTTTAATCTATTTAAGAAAAAATTGAAAAGCTTTCTAGCAGATAAATGCTACTATAGTATACAAGATTACCTAAATGACCACTTAATGTAATTATAATATCATCCATTTATTTCTTTTTGACATATTATGATAATGTATTATTGAATTGACTATGACATAACACAATTATTGTATACAAATCTGCCAAATTTTTGCATGCCTATTCTAATGTCGGAACACTTGGAACTAACTGTATTGTATTGACAACATCATTGTAACAGTGCTTTCTGCAAAATAATAAATGATTTCAGATTTTTTCTGATTTCTGATTTTTAACACTTGATATTTATAACATTAATGGAATCCATTGGTATCAAATGATTGGCATTGTTAAGTGATTTTGCAACGGTCAACTGTTTTTATGGATATATTAAAGTAGTGAAATCCATCATACTGTAATAAAGCAATAAAACTTAACAATAAATAAAACTTTGAAATACATTAAAAACATAACATAACATAACTTCACGCCTGTATCCCCGAAGGGGTAGGCAGGGGTGTATTACACACCTACGATTGTTAAGGTCCCAATGTAATAGGGGGCGAGCCTATTGCCATCTACCGGGCACATTATTAAGCGAGCGATAATTAACATTTATTGCACACATAATATAACTACGAAGAGTCAGAGGTGTGTGCCCGGGGTGACTGGGGATCGAACTGGAGACCTCGTCTCGGCAGTTCGTTTCGTACGCTACCAGGCTATCGCCGTTTTTTTTTTTAAAAAACAACAATTATAATAATTTCTAAAAAAAAATTCAAATTCGAAATCCCGTCCTGGATGTTCACTTTTTCCGAACTAAATCTATAGATAAAGTTAGCTTACTAATGAATTGCTTCAAAATTCATTTTTTCCGTAAGTTCGCAATAATTACGGTAGGTAGCTCCAGCATCGCCCCAAGAGGTATAATATATAGCAGAATTTCGAATATCTAGGACGTGTACAGGTAGCTCAGTTAATCATTCTTCTCCCTGTAAAGGACGTGTACACGTAGCTCAGTTAATCATAGTCGTTAGGGATTGGTCGCGGGTTCAATTCCCGTCCTGGATGTTCACTTTCTCCGAACTAAATCTATATAAAAAATCCTGAGTTCGGTACATTTTGTAAACATACGTTTTAGTGCCAAAAAGCTACCATTAAGTATAAATAAATCCATAAATAACATCTTTTCATCAAATTGGTCTAGCTGTTTATTAGTTACTAAGGAACAAAAGAACGGAAATACATTATATATATATATATACATACAAGTCAAACACATAACTCTCCATCAGCCGTCAGTTAAAAATATATTCAGCACAAATATTCACACATAACAGAAAAAGCACAAAATTCCATTTTGCAAAATCATGCTTATTCCACCGAAAATTTTCATGAAGAAAAACCTCCAGCGTAAGGAATGAAACTTGATTAAATTTAAGATTTTCATGTCCTCATAAAAGACGAAACCGTTCCTCATGATTATAACCTGGTGGATACGCAAGGGGGAATTACTGCTTGCTATTTGCATACGTTCACGATCCTGGATATAGGCCAAAAGGGAGTGTATTAAGATATTTGATATGGTACCTACAGATCTATAGATTCTTGTTAATCTTTATGAAGTAGTAATTGCTGGAACTGGCAATGAATGTGATTGGCAATGTTGAATATACTGCTTCCGGGCTGTTTGGCCGTGATCCATAGGAAACTTGTGTGCCAAACGATTCGTCGATCACTGCAGTCGACATCTTCAGTGGTTCAAGTGCGGGCGCCGACGAGTGCGGAGAACCCTCCTCGGCGGCGACTTCTCTGCGACTGATGACCAAGGCCAAACAGTCCGGAAGCAGTATATTCAATATGCAACGCCGGCCGTGAAAGCGTTAAGGTGTAATTGGCAATGTCAATAATTTAATGAAATTAGTATGCTAATGTTTCCTATAGATTTCGCTCGGAAAAAGTCAACATACAGAACGAGACTTGAACCTGCGAGCAGTCCATAGTCTAGTCGCCCTATGACGAATTTATAGAATTTCGAATATTCAGGAAGTGTCCAGGAAGCTCAGTTGGTCAGAGTTTCACCCCTGAATTGTAACTAGTTGCGGGTTCAAGTTCCGTCCTTAATGTTTACTTTTTCCGATCCAAATCTAATGCCCATAATAATAATGTTGCAATGAAATTGCTTTTGTCGGGTATGGCAGTTTTTGATTTGAGGAACTGAAGTTGAGTACTTCTGAACGTAGCGTTGAGAGAGACTTAACTTCAATGTCTCAATTGTGTAATACACCTCTGCCTACCCCTTCGGGGTACAGGCGTGAATTTATGGTATCTTATTATTATAAATTTAAATTGAATTTATAATCATGATACTATTACTTAAAAAATAACCGATTTCGTTGATCACTGCGGTCGAAATCTTCAGTGGCATAGGTCCGGGCGGCGACGAGTGCGTAGTACTCTCCTCGGTGGTGTCATCTCCTTCTCTGTGACTCTTGAGTCACTGGCGTATTTCCAGGCGCGTTTGGATGGGGGAAACGACGTGTTCGATCCTGATTGGTTGAGAGCAGGGGAACCGACGTACTAGATCCTGATTGGTCGATGCTAAACTCATTGGCCGTGGCCTCCCAATACTGGAGATGGTGTTGGCTCCGTCATGTTTGAACTGTGATGACGAGCGGCCCTCAGTGCTGGATACCAATCTCTGTACTCAGTACTAAGAGCCACTCAAACATCCCGGAAGTAGTACGAGCATATTCTACATGCAACGCCGGCCGTGATAGCCTAAAGATTTATGTAGTTTTTATTATGTACTTGTTATTAAAAAGAACTAAAAATTTAAAATCAAACGAGCTGAAACTCGATGGGTTTGCGTCTTTTCATTACAGAGTTCCTATGGCCACCCTCAAGCTCCATCACCAGATAACCACCATGTTATCATTATATTGAATTGTCCCGCGATTTACACATTATATGCAAAATTTCAGTTCATCGGGAAGTGGATCAAATTTAATTTGCAAAATTGGATGACAAACATCGGAACAGGTGAACTTAAATAAGCGGCGATAGCCCAGTGGTGTACGTAACGGACTGCTGAGACGAGGTCTCGAGTTCGATCCCCAGTCACCCCGGGCACACCCCTCTGACTTTTCGTAGTTATGTGTGCATTAATAAATGTTAATTATCGCTCGCTTAATAATGTGCCCGCTAGATGGCAATAGGCTCGCCCTCTATTACATTCGGACCTTAACATAACTGGCGAATCGTGGGTGTGTAATGCACATCTCTGCCTACCCCTTCGGGGATACAGGCGGGAAGTTATGTTATGTTATGTATGAACTTAAATAAAAACTGGTTAAAAAGGATTTCCGAACCATATGGAATGCCACGAGTATGGAGTAATTAAAATATGCTTTTACCTTAAAAGCCTCAAATGCCTCTGCGCCTGAAAACTGCCTGCACGGAGATTTTCAATGAGCTCCTTCACGCACTTACTGCTTTCCACAAAGAGTCTGTGCGTGCCTCGACCTCACGGACTGAGAGTCTCGGCGCCAAATACTACGTATTCGTATTTGGTGATTACTCTCTTCCCAACGTTTCAGTTACTTTACAGTAACCAATATAAATTTATTTCCAAAATAAGATACCTCTTTCAAGTTAATTCAATTTTCATACGTACGAACAATACCTTTTTTTTTTTTTTTTTATTGTGCGGAATCCCTTCGGATCCCCTCCGCCGGCCAGCGGGGGCGGTTATGTCGGGCTTGCACCGACTAAAACCGCACGCCGTCCCTCGGGTCTTCAGAGTTGTCTTCCGGGGTGTAAGGTTACCCAAAGAGCATATCCTCGCACCCGGCTGACCCTGGGCCATCTCACCACTAACAGCATCGCTCATCCTGTCTCCTCTGAAAGCAGAGGAGTACGGAGAGCGATGTGTTCCCGCCACGTTGGGTATTGGCCGACGATCAATGCCAACCCTATGAAGGGGTGAAGGGGAAGCCATTGACCGCCACCCAGGGTGTACCGGCCGCTCCGATTCCGTTCCCCCCGGACTGCAGCGGATCGGAAATCGGAGCGACACTCGAGGAGGTTACCCAACACACACCCCACGTACGAACAATACCTTTTTTTTTTTTATCGTGCGGAAATCCCTTCGGATACCCCCCCGCGGCCAGCGGGGGCGGTTATGTCGGGCTTGCACCCACTAAAACCGCACGCCGTCTCGGGTCTTCAGACGCCGGGGTGTAAGGTTACCCATAGAGCATATCCCTCGCACCCCGGCTGACCCTGGGCCATCTCACCACTAACAGCATCGCTCATCCTGTCTCCTCTGAAAGCAGAGGAGTACGGAGAGCGATGTGTCCCAGCCCACGTTGGGGTATTGGCCGACGATCAATGCCAACCCTATGAAGGGGTGAAGGGGAAGCCATTGACCGCCACCCAGGGTGTACGGCCGCTCCGATTCCGTTCCCCCGGACTGCAGCGGGATCGGAATCGGAGCGACACTCGAGGAGGTTACCCAACACACACCCCACGTACGAACAATACCTAATTATTGAAAGAGATTTTGAATTAATTCCAAAATCTCTTTCAATTATTAATTGAGTAAAGTTTGATTTACGCAAGTCTATGCGACTTAATACAAGTATTCTTTGATTTTCACTTCACTTTACTTTAAATATTTTTTGTTAGATAAAAAGCTTTGTTTGTCATCAGCTAAGGTTACCTTAGGAAAATATTTACTACACTCTTGAATATATTATTTTATTCAATTAAATTTTTAAGCCTTTTGTATGCTTACTTTTTTCTAAAGATTTTAGATCGGAAAAAGAGAACATCTAGGACGGGACTTGAACCCGCGACCAGTCCCTTACAGGGGGAATGCTCTGACCAACTGAGCCACCTAGACACGTCCCAGATATTCGAAATGAATATCTAGAATACAGGGGGAATGCAGGAGCATTCCCCCTGTAAGGGACTGGTCGCGGGTTCAAGTCCCGTCCTAGATGTTCTCTTTTTCCGATCTAAATCTTTAGAAAAAAGTAAGCATACAAAATGCTTAAAAATTTAATTGAATTAATTAGGCGGAGTCATCAAAAAAACAATGTTAAAAATGACTGTAAAGTTATTCATTGTTTCCGCAGTCGCAAGAATTACGGTAGATGGCTCCAACGTCGCCTTAAGACGTATAATGTATCGGAGATTTCGAATATCTGGGACGTGTCTAGGTGGCTCAGTTGGTCAGAGCATTCCCCCTGTAAGGGACTGGTCGCGGGTCAAGTCCCGTCCTAGATGTTCTCTTTTTCCGATCTAAAAGCTTTAGATATTATTTTATATCACTTTTTGCTTTAAATTTGTATTGATCTTAAAGCTTTATAAATTCAAATTCGATATATTATCTAGTTTACATATTGATATCAATGAATACAGATAGAATATTAATTAATTATAGTCCAGTCAAATAGACATTTGACTAAGGAATAATTCGCATAGAGCTGAAAATTGACAGAGACGTTATAGATAAAATGTTAAAAATCCCCATCGATCCTACTTCTGCAAAAAAAAAAATATTCACGGTCAAGGTACAAATTAAAGTTTTTTCCATTTTTCTCGAAACGGTAAGTTTTATCGTGAAAATAGATCAGACAAAGTTATAGATCATACAATTCTCTACAAAAATGGTCCGTCTTTCTTTCTCTTACGACTCACCATTCGTGAGATATCGCGGTTTTAATAATTAGAAAATTCATTAGTTTATTTAAAATACTCATTCAATGTATACAAGTTTTATTGTGTAAGTAACAGAAACCAATAGTTTCCTATTTTCATTTATATTGAACGTCCCGATGACGTTTACAGGCTGCGTTTTAATGCATAATACTCGTATGTAAAATATTAATTTTCTAATTATCAAAACCGCGATATCTCACGAATGGTGAGTTGTAAGAGAAAAGGTGACTGGAACATTTTTGTAGAGAATTGTATGATCTACAACTTTGTCTGACCTATTTTCACGATAAAACTTGCCATTTTCGAGAAAAATGGAAAATCCCTTAATGTTGTAAATGTTGTTAATGTTGTTGGTTTAGCCATATCGACATACAATTTTTTTTTTAAGTATTTAGTTATGTTACATTATATTCATTCGTTTATTACATATTATCATTCACATATTCATAGCGATCATGTTCTATTATTTACTATTTAACCATATCCCTCACACCATATGCTCTATGTTACACACACTATGTCATCATACATAACATAACATAACTTCACGCCTGTATCCCCGACGAGGTAGGCAGATGTGTATTGCACACCCACGATTCGCCAGTTATGTTAGGGTCCCAATGTAATAGGGGGCGAGCCTATTGCCATCTACCGGGCACATTACTAAGCGAGCGATAATCAACATTTTTAATACACACATAACTACGAAAAGTCACAGGTGTGTGCCCGGGGCGGCTGAGGATGGAACTCGAGACCTCGTCTCGGCAGTCCATTACGTACATCACTGGGCTATCGCCGCTATGTCATCACATATTTACAATATGCTCTAAGGTGTGAGGGGATATACAAGCGTCGGTAGCTTAGTGGTTAAGGAGTCGACCCTATGATCGAAAGGTCCCGGGTTCGAATCCTGGCCATTACACTACCGGACGTGAACCCAGTCCTAACACAAGCAATTTAGCTTAGAGCGAATGTTAATAATTTCGGTTACTAATATTCTTTAAAAAAAAAACGTAAAGTAACAAACAATATTTTAACTCTTATGCAAATGTTATTCACACACAGTGTTTAATTCTGTCTGCATCCAAAGTTACCACTTTGGAGCTCATGGTTTGCTTTCATACTCTTTTATCTCCACCTCGCGTAATCCTCAGCGTCCCTGATGGTGAAACTATTGAAACACATACTATCCCCTGAGACGTCAGCACTTTTTGCTTCTAGCTCGTCGGGGGCCCGGAGGATACGGTATTGCCTGACAGGAATATGGCCTATAAAATGGACAACAATTTCGTAATAATGACCTGGAAAATGGCATTTTCATTCCTGAGACTGAAGCTGTTGCTGCCTTTGTCTGACCATCCAATTAAGGCAAGATAGAGTTGAAACATTTTTTGCGTTCTTAATAAACTCGTTACTCAAAAACGTTCTTACTCTCTGAGGTATCAGTCTCTTGATTCTGCTAATTTATATTAAAGTATACCACTATCATGCTACTATCCCTCTAAAAATGCTATTTAATTCTAGACTTTATCGTTATACAGTTAAAGTCTAAAGTTAAATTAATAGAGTTCATCGCACTTGCCATTTAATTTTAGACTTTAACTGAATGACTATAAAGTCTAAAATTTAAATAGCCGTTTTAACGTTGACAGTGGCCTGCTTTAACATAAAATGGCAGAATAGAGGTCCAGAACTGATGTGCGACGCATATTGAGCTGGCCACTTGCTGCCCTGGGGATTGTGTGTTTCCATAAACATAAATGTGTTTTCTGTTGGCATCAAAGGGTTGGTATAATTTAAAAAGCTAATGTACAAAGGCCGCAGAATGTAGAGCTAGTTTCATGTAGAGATAACAACTGCCCCCGAAGGGTTTTTTATTACGAAGCATGTTACTGGAAATATAAAAAAAAATACGAAGGACAGATCTCACACTCCTCTGACTTTTCGTAGTTATGTGTGTGTATGTATTAAAATAAATGTTGTTTATCGCTTACTTAGTAATGTGCCGGTAGATGGCAATAGGCTCGCCCCCTGTTACATTGGGGACCTATAACATAACTGGCAAATCGTGGGTATATAATACACCTTTGCCTACTCCTTCGGGGATACAGGCGTGTTGTTATGTTATGTTAGAACAGATCTCAAAATTTGTTAATTTATTGACGACCTTTTTGATGAAATCGCTGGCGTAGCGGTAGTGCCTTCGACTACTAAGTCCGAGGTCGCGGGTTCGATTACCACTCAGTGCAAATATGTATATTGGTATTGGTCTGGGTGTTTTTATGTATCCAAGTATTTTTTATCTGTATTCTAGAACCCATAAGTGACAAGCTCTGCTTACTTTGGTTCTAGATGGCGCTGTGTTATATGTCGTAGTATTTTTATTAATTATTTATTTTTCGTTGATAAAATCTTAATACTAATACAATAAATGTGAAAGTTTGTTTTTCTCGTCTATTTGTGTGTTTAATCACGATGGACGCAGTAACTACTGAATGAATTTTGATGTGTTTCTTCTATTAAAAGGGTCTTGATCAGACTTAAAATCTGCCGTATGTTTGATTGCAATTGGTTAAGAAGAACCGGAGATATGACCAAAAAACGGTAACCTACATACACGCGGGTGGAGTCGCTGGCATCAGCTATTACGAATGTATAAACACGAATAAACAGACACAAAACACTCTACAGATTAAAAACAGTGTTGCCAACAATCGTCCGTCGGTGTTACAAGCGAAAATTTAATTTTAATGCGCTTTAAAAGGGTCCGCCTCAACTTAATTAGTAAGGGCTTATCTACAAGTTTCCTTGCGCACGTTGATTGCGTACTGTTATTAAATATGAACAACTGTTCGTATTACGTGACTTTTGTGTATGTGGTTTTTAACATTTAAGGTGCCATGTTTTGGGTCCGTGTATGGTTTGGATAGGAATGAGTACATTAGAGGAAGTTTCTTCTTTTTCTTTCAAAAAATATTAGTAACCGAATTGACTAGTATTCTCCCTAATCCCCCGAACTATGCTAAATTGTTTGTGTTAGGACTTGGTTTGCGTCAGTAGTGTAATGGCCAGGATTCGAACCCGACACCTCTCAATCGTAAGGTACCTTAATACGCTTTTGAAAGCCGCACCAATCTCAGAGAAGTTACGAGTAGAGATGAAAGTAATATCGTAAAGAAGCCATTAGGTATGGAAGTGGACGGTTGCAAGGGGAGACCAAGACCCAAGAGGAGATGGGTGCACTGTGTGAATGATGATATAGCTAAGAAGGGAGTGAATGTTGAGATGGCTGCAAGAAGAGATGAATTGAAAAAGCACACATTCCGCGCCGGCCTCAAATAAATTTAATATGAGATGAGGATGATAACAGATGTACTCAAACAATGGCATGTTTTGGGTACATAGAGTTGCTGTTTCTAGAATTATATATATAATAAGTTTATTAATTTACCTAGGCGTAGGTATGCCAATCAGATCGACGACGTTTTGAAGAAGGGCCAGGTCAAAAGTACCCGTAACCAGCGTGCATGTATGAAAACAATTATGAAAGTGGAAGAAGCGAAAGGCGTATGCCAAGTGGAAAGATGTTGTCTCTGCCTACCCCTATGGGAAAAAGGCGTGACTATTTGTATGTATGTATGTATTAATTTACAAAATTTTATTCGAGAATGGGTTGGTTGATATTATTCAAATATTATTTTGAAATATTAGGAATTCAATTGAAAAGATCAATATCTTGCCTTTCATGCTTTGATAAGTGCAATTCAATTAAAAATGATTTGGAAGATTCAGTCATTTTATATTGCTGTAAACCGCGACTAATGGAAATTCAATATTATGCAGCGTTTTCATCATTTAATCACAATCAAGTCAAGTAAAGTCCTTCATAGTCATAAGTCGATTCAAAGTCCTGCCTTAGTAAAATAGTGGAACTTTACTAGAGTCTTCTGTGGAGTTTTGGAAACAAATATGCGACTTCGCTACACTTGTGCACGATGTCGAAGACTTTATATCTAAAAATCCACCATTTTTACACATAAAAACTCGAAATTACACAAATTTCAGAAAATGAAACAGTGCTCGATGTGTCTTTTCGCGCGTTGGCACCGAAACTTCTGCTCATATATTGTTCCTTATAACGCTTTCACTTATCTATTTATATACTATTATAAAATTGTAACTTAATCGGGTCTGTGCATTGGAGATATAAAAAAAATGGGTTATAACTAGTGAGTTAAACAACTTGAAGTTTTAATGAATGGAGTTATAATAAATTGAAGCGTACTCTAAACTCTACGCTTCAATTTATTAGCCATTTGGGTTACTAATATTCTTACAAAAAAACTAACAAATACGATACATAACATAACATAAACTCACGCCTATATCCCCGAAGGGATAGGCAGAGGTGCTAGCACCCACATACGATACTATGTAGAATATACTGCTTCCGGGCTATTTGGCCGTGGTCCATCGGAAACTTGTATTCCAGACGTTTCGTCGATCCCTGCGGTCGACATCTTCAGTGGTACAGGTACCATCAAATTTCAGAACACGAAGGTTCTAGCCACAACTTCACATTTCTTCCCACGGCTATGTCGAGAAGCCATCTAAATATTCAAGCATCCCAACAATTTTAATAGAAAAAACTTTGACTTTGACTTTGACTGAGAGCCGCGCGTCATCACAATTCAAACATGTCGAAGCAAACACTATCCCCGGTATCGAGAGGCCACACCTCCTTGATTAGCCTCGACCAATCAGGATCGAGCGCAACGGTTCCGCAGCTTTCAACCAATCAGGATCGATCATGTCGTTTCCCCCTCCAACTGCTCCTATAAATACACCAGTGACTCGGGCCTCTACATTAGTCGAAGAGAAGTCGCCGCCGAGGAAGGTTCGCTGCACTCGACGGCGTCCGGAACTATACCACTGAAGATGTCGACCGCAGTGATTGACGAAACGTCTGGAATACAAGTTTTCGATGGACCACGGCCAAACAGCCAGGAAGCAGTATATTCTACATATAATAACGGCCGTGAAAGCCTTAAGATTTATATAAATACCACACCACACTATCTAGACCCAAACGAAGCACAATTTGTAATATGAGATCTGAATGATGATAAACATACTTAAATACTTATCTAAGTATGTTTGTCAGCATTATTTATCACACAAGCAAGATAATATAACTAACAAAATTAATTTGTCAGTCACGGAACCCAACATTCTAATTAAACTCACTGGTTGTGTTAGAGTACGCTTCAATTTCATTACACGAATTACGAAACACAATATCTCACTGTACACAGGTGACAAACTGCTCAATATACTCTAATTCGACGTTTACAACGTGCAGCACTTGAGCTTAACTTTCTGTACGTTTAGCAAGAGAATGCTCAATATAACTTTACTAGATACATACTAACCAAAGTCATTCGCTACATGAAATTAAACCATAAGTACACAGTAACCGCGGTGTTCACTATTGCATAAGGGTTTATTCACAGTTAACAAGTAGTAAGACACTTTAACTAGGAATTCAGTGCAGGTTGCGACTGAAATAAATTGAGCTGAGCGAGCAGGACTCTTACTTAATAAATAAGACATCTTACTACGGTCGCGCGCATAGCTAAGGCCGCGCGCTCGTGAAACTGTTTTTCGATTATTATTCCTCGATGGTACATTGTATTTGAACAGTTGACCCTTCCTAAACACTCAGCGGTGTCTACACTATCACCATGGCAAATTTAGTCAAGATCGGTATTGTGGTTCCGGAGGAGTACAGTCTCGAACGGCTCAAACGGCTTAGCCACGTATAAGAGCTTCGCTTCGCTCAGCTCAAAAACGCAAGCAGCCGGCCTCTAATTTGTACGGGAAAATTTCGTGAAAATTTTTTAGAAACCAATTGTCGCACTAGTCTCATTGATCCAATCCAATAATGGTGGGATGGTGGGAAGGTGGAATGTTTATTTCTCACTATTCCCAAGGCACAATTGATACTGAATATACTGATAGTATTATGCCTATAATCTTTGAGCCAGTGTTATCAATAATTGACCAAGTTTCATTGCAATCGCATAAACGGTACAGCAGCACATAAAATTCGAACAAATATTTTTCACCCTCATCTTCCTCCGTAGTGATTTGCGGCCAAATTTTGTAAATTAGATAAGATAAGATTTATTTATTTAGCAGAATATTGTATAAAGTTCTTACAAAATACAGTTCCATAATATTCTGCTGTCTCCAGCGTACAAATATTGAAAGGTTTTGATCTTAATTTAAATTATGTCAGCATACAATAATAATCTTTACTCGTTCAAATGATAATAATATTGTCATAATAAAAGTTATATAATGTTATAAAAGATGTCTAACTATACGTTGTACAAGTCAAAGTTGACAGAATATGCCAATTTTGGAATGAAAACGTTCGCTTAGGAAGTCTTTCGTGGGATAGAGCATAGAATAGAGTCCGAGGTCCGCTTATTGGATGATTGGTCGGTTGGCTTTTTCGGGAGCGACTGCCGTCTGACCTCCCAACTTTGAGAAGAAAGCTTGCGCCACAGCCTTGTCTGTTATTTAGCAGGTGCAGACTTGCAGGTGTGAATGGCTTGGAACTCAAGGAGGGTATTGCCCTGTATACCCCATATTATTCCCCCTAGAAAGAGTAAAAGGGTTCAACATGATATTGTCGGAAGTTTACGCGAATGTTACACATTGAAATAAAACTAACGGATTAACGGATTCTATCGTGGTTTATTTATTGTTATTTCATATTTTACATTGATCCCGACGTTTCGGTTGCTTTTCAGCAGCCATGGTCACGGGGAGACTAAAATGGTTATTGTCTTGTAGTTTGAAGTGAAAGTTATCTCAAAGTACCCGAACTATGTTGAATTATTGGTGTTACCATTTACGCAAAATAAGCTCACAGTGTCATGACGTCTTGTTACATTTTAATTTTTCTTGGAATAAAAAAAGACTTCATGACGCTGTAAGCTCATTCTGCGTAAATGGTAATGTAAATGTAAAGTGTTAATAAATAAATAATCTTGACCTTGAACCAAGTTCAAGACTATTTATTTATTAACACTTTCAAGATTTGGTAACAAACTGTTAGCTCAATGTGAACGCTGCTTAACACACTAACCACAGTGTTCGTTACTGCATAGCGCAGGTTAAGAGAGACGCGAATTTATCTACCACGATTTAATTAAAGGCAAGGGTATAATTAGAAGGTACGAGTATGGTATGAGTAGATGAAATTAAACTGGCGTGCATAGGTGGGACATTTAATTATTTACGTACGTGTAAATGATTTTAAGTATGTTTGTGGACGTGTTACGCATATAAGTCAAGGCTTCATTCGTGTCAGAAACTGTCTCAGATATATTTTTTGTTATTTGCGTACCACTTCTTTTGACGTGACAACGTCTTATAATTCGATGAACCGGCTGCACGCACGAAAAAATGAGGCGTTCCATTTAAGGCTTGAAGTGCAAGCGAGAGCGCGGAACGAGCGACAAAGAGGCACAATCGGCCTCCGCGTTCGGCAGCGTTCGACATCTGTCTCAGGCTTGAAGTGCAAGCGAGAGCGCGGAACGAGCGACAAAGAGGCACGGGCCTCCGCGTTCGGCAGCGTTCGACATCAGTATAGACATTCTATCAGTACTTTCTTATGACGTTATCTACTACTATCGTCAGTAAACCGACTTTACAGACAACCGATTTTTTGGACGTGAATACGTCTTCAAAATTGCTTCCAAAGGGAGATGACAAAATCGGGGGACACAGTTTGGTGTTGCAGCTACATATCTATCATCTCCATTCAAAATTCAATTACACCACTGGATAGCTAAAGGATCAAAGCATTTATTACGCTAAGTAAGGACTATGAAACATCAAGCGTGGCGAAGGGGCAAGCGCCACCATTTTGAGTTCATTTTACTGTGTATTACCCGTAACGAGAAGTATACACGTACAATGGACGGATGGCGTTCATAACATAGCTACACATACTTTTTTTTTATATTTAGGACACGTCAATTTGACTTCACCTCGCCTGATGGTAAGCTGAAGGTGAAGTCTCAGGAAAGAGGGTCACCATTACATACACGTACCGTGTTAACAATAATGGCACTCAGCTTGACGGCCTCATCAAAAGAGGATTGTCGTCGCAGCACCGCGTGACACCCACCGGTCCCACTAGTGCTGCGACCACAATCCCCCTGCCCGTCTATGCACTTGCTGACCCCTGAACGCAATCAAACCGAAATGGGATTACTATGGAGGGTTTTTCGCAATCGTGCACGGTGGTACCCACCCGGCCGAATTTTGTGACAAATTTGTGTCATCAAATTTCTACCACCACCAGTAAGAAATTAAGAGAGAGAAATTAAGTAATAGATATTGTAACCTACCCCAGTTACAAACAAAAAATGTATACTTATTATTACTTATTAGGGTATTAAATGGTATACTACATTACCATTTAATACCCTAACTAACTCTAACTAAATCTAACTAAATCTCTCAGGCCAGGAATACCCAAAACTTTCATATCACACTACATATTATATACACATTCAGTAGAGGAATTTAATTTACCTGAATACCCGGTAAATGTTGTTAGAGGTCATGTAAGTTACCCGGGTAATGGTTCCGGAGTGTCTTTGAGGCGAGGATTTCTATAGTTGAAGTGAGAGGATCAAGTCATGTTTGTGTAAGTTGGAATATTGTTAGTGATATTATAATATTGTTATGGAGTTACTAATACACCAATCAGGAAGAAAAAACTTTGTATAGGTACAGTCGACATCATAAGCTTAACACATTCCAAGTTAAAGACCAAAACCAAAATAATGAACTAAAATCGGAAAATGTTGAATTTGTTGTCAAGAGATTACAAAAATAATTATACATTGAATATTTAATGATTTATTTCAATGTTAAGATCGTTTGTGTTCAGTAATTTTTGAGGGCGACTGTACATGATGACTTTTTTGTAGTTGGTGTATTATAGTCGGAGAAAGAAGTACTTTCAAAAAAGTGGCTTTTTAATATAAATAAAAGATAATAAATATTCTAGGACAAATTACACAACGCCATCTAGACCCAAACTAAGCAGAGCTTGTCATATTGGGTCTAGAATGTGGATAAACATACCTAAATACATTTTTTTTTGTAAATACATACATATTATACATAGAAACACCCAGACCAATGCAAATATACATATTTGCACTGAGCGGGAATCGAACCCGCGACCTCTGACTTAGCAGTCGAACGCACTACCGCTAGGCACACTAGCTATAGATCACGGTTTCCGCGACTCACAGGAACTTATTCCTAGGATAAAAAGTAGCTATTCCAGATATTACTGGCGATTAAAAAAGAGTGGCTGTTTTAATTGTCATATTCTTTTCACCCAGGCTTAACCTTGCCTTGGCTATCTGGCTGTAAATGTAAATATGAAAGCATTGATATCCATAAGTAATACTTTGTGACCTAAATGAACAAATAAATATGTTTTATTTTGACTAAATATACCCACTCGTCATTCATGAGTCGTAATCGCGAGCAAAAGTTTGTTTGATGATCTAATTATAACTTGTGTGGGTACTTACCACTTAACCAAAACCTTTTTCATGCTTAAAAGCTGAGTATGGCGTAATTTATGAAATTTTCAACAAATTACTTAATTAAGCTCGTGAGCCTCGTGAGCTCGTCCTCCATGAGCGCGGGCCAGGCCCAGGGTGACGGTCGGGGCTAGTCGTTACCCTAACAGAAGCAGGCTCAGGGTGGCTGCGCGTTGTGTCTCCACGATCTTCTCTAAAGGGGAGGAGGGGACTTAGATCCCTAACAACACGTTGCCAGTGCTGATGGCTGGGGTCGGTCGGGGTCTCTGGGATATACTTTATACGGCACACCAGATTCCCCGGCCACACAGGCTGATGTGACGAAACGCCGTGCGGTTTTAGTCGGTTTGATTCCGACACCGTTACCTCCAGTGAGGTGAAGCTCGAGGGGGTTTCCGCTGGAAAAAAATAAAAAGACTCGTGATCCAGAAACAGAAAGTGTTGAAAATATATTGGTTAGTGCTGGAACTGTTCCTGATCTAGAAATATAAAGTAGTGATAGCAAATTAATTAAGGCGTGGATTTGCAATTTTGATAAACTGGGTCAAATTTCATCTAGCACACTACTGAGCCCATTTGTAGACAATTTTGACTAAATTGGAGTATTGAACAATAATCTTAGTAACTGGCTGATGCCCACAGTTCCACTCGCAGCTCCGTGCGCGCGGAGGTCGGATATCGTTTTTAGGGTTCCGTTGCCAAATGGCAAAAAACGGAACCCTTATAGATTCGTCATGTCTGTGTGTCTGTCCGTCCGTATGTCACAGCCACTTTTCTCCGAAACTATACTATGCTGTTGAAACTTGGTAAGTAGATGTATTCTGTGAACCGCATTAAGATTTTAAGATGATATTGAGGTTTCTAATATAATTTTATACTAAACTGAATAGTTTGCAAGAGAGACACTTCCAAAGTGGTAAAATGTGTGTTCCCCTCCCCCCTGTAACTTCTAAAATAAGAGAATGATAAAACTAAAAAAAATATATGTTGTACATTACCATGTAAACTTCCACCGAAAATTGTTTTGAATGAGATCTAGTAAGTAGTTTTTTTTAATACGACATAAATCGTAAACCGCAATTTACCTTTCATTCAATCAACTCAAATATAAAAATTAAAAAAAAACATTATTATGTTACTTGCTGCTACGGAACCCTTCATGGGAGAGTCCGACTCGCACTTGGCCGCTTTTTTGGTCATATCTCCGGTTCCACTTAACCAATTGCAATCAAACACCAATACACGGTAAACTGGGATCAATGAAGAATAAAAATTGGAATGAATTAAAAAAAAAATGTGGTATGAGTTTTGTCGGAATGAATCAGTACAGCCCAAAATAGGTCTATAGCACTACAAAATAAGTCTTATAGTACTACAAAGAAAATGAGCGCTGAAACTTCTAGTTTTAGTAAATACTAGCTGACCCGGCAGACTTCGTACTGCCTCAATCGATAGCACCTTTTAAACCTTCTCTGGACCTCCACAAATAATTCAAGACCAAAATTAGCCAAATCGGTCCAGCCGTTCTCGAGTTTTAGCGAGACTAACGAACAGCAATTCATTTTTATATATAAGAAGAAGAAGAAGAAGAAGAAGAAGAAGAAAGAAGAAGATAGAACAATTGCTAATGTCTTTTGCAAATCCACAAGCGACGATGCAAACGACTAAATCCTTTGCGTTGATAAGTTTCAAGTTACCTTCGGTATATGGTGTATAAATACCATTAACAGAATTGGACATACATTGCTGATTTAGTTATTACGACAAACATGACAGCTCTAACAACATAACTGGAACAGCCAAAGTTTAAAACCCAGAGACGACGATAACAGATAAGGTTGTTTGTGCTTTTGGGAATTTTGGCTGGTATTATGTCTATAGTTAGAGACCCAAAATAGTGTGCGGTTTTAGTCGGTGCAGTTAAAGGTTCTTATTGGACCAGTCTATGAAAATTTAACCTTTCAAGTCTGTAGGTAGTAATAAATAATTAGCTAATGTAAAAATATGTTTGATTCTTCTAGTTTCCCAATAGGCCCAACCAGTTTTCCAATAGTATCTAATACTTTTTTTTTTTTTTATACTACTAAGGTGGCAGACAAGTACACGGCCCACCTGATGGGAAGCGGTTACCGCGGCCTATGGACGTGTGCAACACCAGTGGAGTCACATTCGCGCTGCCGACCCTGTAATGGAAAGGGGATGGGAAAGGAGTTTGGGAGGGGATGGGAAAAGAGTTTGGAAGGGGATGGGAAAGGAATTTGGGCTCCGGCACTCTCACTCACCAAACGGAACGCAACAGTTCAAATACTGTTATTTGGCATCGATATTCTGTGAGAGGGTGGTGCTTCCCCGGTCGAGTCGGCCCATTCATGCAACGGCCAAAATGACTGTTGCTTGACTCTACCACTACTCGCCATTTTCATAAAGTGAAAGAGTGGTGTATTCAACGAAAAATTGTGAAAGTCAATTTACAATCAAAGTTTGGCTTTAATAACTTTCGTTAAATAATAAAAAACTTATAAAATAAAAGACATGAGGCTTACAAAGCTATTTACATAAAAGTTATTCACTGTCATATTGCTAAATCTTTAACACAATAAATTTAATACAATGAAAGACCGATATTCTTAGCAATCCATGGATTCTCCGTGCGGGTGCCGGGTCCATCGCGTTGCTGAGTTGGGAACTCGGGACAGTGCCTGGGACTTGCGACCCAAGTGTAGGTTTAGAAGGGGCCCCTTTTGTTGATGTACATCAACACTCACCTTCACTACCCAAGTTCCCCTCCCTGCCTAACCAAATTTGATACGAACCTACTAGTGCCGCTTTAGACATTCGTCCTAGTAATGAACTTGTTGTAGCTCTCGATAGGCCTAGATCTTTAAGTAGGTTATAGAGAGATTTTGCTGGTATACCTCTCGCTCCCACTTCCACTGCATGCAAATTAACCACGTAACCGTTTTTGATTAATTCGTTTGTGAGATCATAGTATTTATTTTTCTTTATTGTATTGTATTGTTATTATTTATTTTCAATGTAAAGATTTTCGATATAAAAGTTTGTTATTGTTCAACAACTTTCGTCACTGCCCGTATTTGACCCAACCTTTTGTATTGGAAAAAACATGTGTCTATATACCTGGGTGTAGGTACTATTATAATAAAGAAGTATTATAATAACAAAAATACCACAAAATCTTAATGTACCATAACGACTCCATAAAGATTTTTTTCGTAACTCCTAAAGCATGGTATTAAACTTCAACTCTGGCAATAAAAAAAAAAACAAAGCATTGAATAACATCGCCATAAGCCTTGTTCACGTTCAAAAGTTGCTATGTTTATTACTTTTAATGCGTTATAATGGCTAAAATGTTGCCAGTCGTGAAAATAATAAAATTACAAAGCTTAATGGTGCGTAAAAAATAAATTTTCGACCAACGACTCGTCGTAAAAGCCTTGCTGCCAGATCTGGACGAGATTTCTCTGTTATTATTATAAGTAAGTGTATAAGTTTAGATTATTGAGTGACGGTGATTTCAATGCTTTATAATGTTTTTGTTTGCCTTAGATTAATAGGGATGCCAATATAATTCATTAATATGAAATAATTATGCTTGATATGGTTTTAGTTTTAGGTGTAACCCATACACAGGTCTCATTAAGACGCTCGCCTACTACTTCTCATCATTTGGCATTTAAGGGAGCGCCTTTTTTTTTCGTGCGGAAATGCCTTCGGATACCTCCCCTGCCGGTAAGCGGGGGCGGTTATGTCGGGTTTGAACCGACTAAAACCGCACCCCGTTTCCGGTCTACGGACGCCGGGGTGTAAGGTTGCCCATAGAGCATATCCGTCGCACCCCGATATCTTTCTCACCCCGAACCATCTGACTCACCCCCAGAAAACCTGCGCTAAAGCCTCGTACGTGAATCAGTCGGTTTGGGGAGGAAGTTGGCTTGGGTTCCGAAGTTCTTAGCGTGGCCCATATAACTGTAAACAAACTGTATGATTGTAACTGGATACCTACATTGGATAAAACTTTATTGAGCTGAGCGAAGCGAAGCTCTTATACGTGGCTAAGCCGTTTGGTCGAGACTGTACTCCTCCGGAACCACAATACCGATCTTGACGAAATTTGCCATGGTGATAGTGTAGACACCGTTGAGTGTTCAGAGGGATCAACTGTTCAAATACAATGTACCATTGAGGAATACTCATCAAAACAGTTTCACGAGCGCGCGGTCTTAGCTATGCGCGCAACCGCACCCTGCACTGAATTCCTAGTTTCTTTCTTCTTCATGGGCCACGGTAATCAACTAGCATCAGTCAGGTTGTACGGTCAACGGCAAAAGTTAATATTCACTAAAATATTTACAAACCTATTTTTCCATTGAAATACATGTATCAATAATCGACGTATAATTAGTTTTATATTCCTTAGAAGACAAAGTTAATATAATTCATGTTTTGTATAATATTTTATGAAAGCTTTAAGAGCTAATCTGATCAATAAATTAGAATTTGTTAAGCTACTTTTGTCGTTGGCTGTACCACCGATATTGTAAGTAAAAATAACGTGACACTAGCTCATAACTTAAATTTAAAAGTTTATTCAACTACGCATCTTAATAGACCCAAATGGAGTCAATGTACAAACGAATAACACAAATAAATCATTATTAGCATTCACTCATAAATCAAGTAAATATCTTATGTTTAGCAAACAAATTCACATGTCTGCGTACTTTATTCGATTTAAATATACCGACTCACATGTGTCAGTTTCACATAAAAAAGTAATGTATGCTGGTAACAAAAAATCAGGAATACCGAAGACCAGGCAGAAGTGGAGGAGCAATAGTAGGAGAGTATACCCTTTTTTTCGTGCGGGAATCTCGTCGGATACTCCCCCACCGGCCAGCGGGGGTGGTTATGTCAGGCTTGAACCGACCGCACGCCGCATGCCGTCTCGGGTCTTCAGATTTAACTTCGGGTTAACATTTTGGGTGTAAGGCGGCGTATAATTCATTTCCCTCGCACCCCGACTGACCTGGTGCCATATTGGGTTTCGAAATGGCTCCCTCGGATAAAGTAGTGATAGCAAATTAATTAAGGCGTGGATTTGCAATTTTGATAAACTGGGTCAAATTTCATCTAGCACACTACTGAGCCCATTTGTAGACAATTTTGACTAAATTGGAGTATTGAACAATAATCTTAGTAACTGGCTGATGCCCACAGTTCCGCTCGCAGCTCCGTGCGCGCGGAGGTCGGATATCGTTTTTAGGGTTCCGTTGCCAAATGGCAAAAAACGGAACCCTTATAGATTCGTCATGTCTGTGTGTCTGTCCGTCCGTATGTCACAGCCACTTTTCTCCGAAACTATACTATGCTGTTGAAACTTGGTAAGTAGATGTATTCTGTGAACCGCATTAAGATTTTAAGATGATATTGAGGTTTCTAATATAATTTTATACTAAACTGAATAGTTTGCAAGAGAGACACTTCCAAAGTGGTAAAATGTGTGTTCCCCTCCCCCCTGTAACTTCTAAAATAAGAGAATGATAAAACTAAAAAAAATATATGTTGTACATTACCATGTAAACTTCCACCGAAAATTGTTTTGAATGAGATCTAGTAAGTAGTTTTTTTTAATACGACATAAATCGTAAACCGCAATTTACCTTTCATTCAATCAACTCAAATATAAAAATTAAAAAAAAAACATTATTATGTTACTTGCTGCTACGGAACCCTTCATGGGAGAGTCCGACTCGCACTTGGCCGCTTTTTTGGTCATATCTCCGGTTCCACTTAACCAATTGCAATCAAACACCAATACACGGTAAACTGGGATCAATGAAGAATAAAAATTGGAATGAATTAAAAAAAAAATGTGGTATGAGTTTTGTCGGAATGAATCAGTACAGCCCAAAATAGGTCTATAGCACTACAAAATAAGTCTTATAGTACTACAAAGAAAATGAGCGCTGAAACTTCTAGTTTTAGTAAATACTAGCTGACCCGGCAGACTTCGTACTGCCTCAATCGATAGCACCTTTTAAACCTTCTCTGGACCTCCACAAATAATTCAAGACCAAAATTAGCCAAATCGGTCCAGCCGTTCTCGAGTTTTAGCGAGACTAACGAACAGCAATTCATTTTTATATATAAGAAGAAGAAGAAGAAGAAGAAGATAGAACAATTGCTAATGTCTTTTGCAAATCCACAAGCGACGATGCAAACGACTAAATCCTTTGCGTTGATAAGTTTCAAGTTACCTTCGGTATATGGTGTATAAATACCATTAACAGAATTGGACATACATTGCTGATTTAGTTATTACGACAAACATGACAGCTCTAACAACATAACTGGAACAGCCAAAGTTTAAAACCCAGAGACGACGATAACAGATAAGGTTGTTTGTGCTTTTGGGAATTTTGGCTGGTATTATGTCTATAGTTAGAGACCCAAAATAGTGTGCGGTTTTAGTCGGTGCAGTTAAAGGTTCTTATTGGACCAGTCTATGAAAATTTAACCTTTCAAGTCTGTAGGTAGTAATAAATAATTAGCTAATGTAAAAATATGTTTGATTCTTCTAGTTTCCCAATAGGCCCAACCAGTTTTCCAATAGTATCTAATACTTTTTTTTTTTTTTTATACTACTAAGGTGGCAGACAAGTACACGGCCCACCTGATGGGAAGCGGTTACCGCGGCCTATGGACGTGTGCAACACCAGTGGAGTCACATTCGCGCTGCCGACCCTGTAATGGAAAGGGGATGGGAAAGGAGTTTGGGAGGGGATGGGAAAAGAGTTTGGAAGGGGATGGGAAAGGAATTTGGGCTCCGGCACTCTCACTCACCAAACGGAACGCAACAGTTCAAATACTGTTATTTGGCGTCGATATTCTGTGAGAGGGTGGTGCTTCCCCGGTCGAGTCGGCCCATTCATGCAACGGCCAAAATGACTGTTGCTTGACTCTACCACTACTCGCCATTTTATAAAGTGAAAGAGTGGTGTATTCAACGAAAAATTGTGAAAGTCAATTTACAATCAAAGTTTGGCTTTAATAACTTTCGTTAAATAATAAAAAACTTATAAAATAAAAGACATGAGGCTTATAAAGCTATTTACATAAAAGTTATTCACTGTCATATTGCTAAATCTTTAACACAATAAATTTAATACAATGAAAGACCGATATTCTTAGCAATCCATGGATTCTCCGTGCGGGTGCCGGGTCCATCGCGTTGCTGAGTTGGGAACTCGGGACAGTGCCTGGGACTTGCGACCCAAGTGTAGGTTTAGAAGGGGCCCCTTTTGTTGATGTACATCAACACTCACCTTCACTACCCAAGTTCCCCTCCCTGCCTAACCAAATTTGATACGAACCTACTAGTACCGCTTTAGACATTCGTCCTAGTAATGAGCTTATTGTAGCTCTCGATAGGCCTAGATCTTTAAGTAGGTTATAGAGAGATTTTGCTGGTATACCTCTCGCTCCCACTTCCACTGCATGCAAATTAACCACGTAACCGTTTTTGATTAATTCGTTTGTGAGATCATAGTATTTATTTTTCTTTATTGTATTGTATTGTAATTATTTATTTTCAATGTAAAGATTTTCGATATAAAAGTTTGTTATTGTTCAACAACTTTCGTCACTGCCCGTATTTGACCCAACCTTTTGTATTGGAAAAAACATGTGTCTATATACCTGGGTGTAGGTACTATTATAATAAAGAAGTATTATAATAACAAAAATACCACAAAATCTTAATGTACCATAACGACTCCATAAAGATTTTTTTCGTAACTCCTAAAGCATGGTATTAAACTTCAACTCTGGCAATAAAAAAAAAACAAAGCATTGAATAACATCGCCATAAGCCTTGTTCACGTTCAAAAGTTGCTATGTTTATTACTTTTAATGCGTTATAATGGCTAAAATGTTGCCAGTCGTGAAAATAATAAAATTACAAAGCTTAATGGTGCGTAAAAAATAAATTTTCGACCAACGACTCGTCGTAAAAGCCTTGCTACCAGATCTGGACGAGATTTCTCTGTTATTATTATAAGTAAGTGTATAAGTTTAGATTATTGAGTGACGGTGATTTCAATGCTTTATAATGTTTTTGTTTGCCTTAGATTAATAGGGATGCCAATATAATTCATTAATATGAAATAATTATGCTTGATATGGTTTTAGTTTTAGGTGTAACCCATACACAGGTCTCATTAAGACGCTCGCCTACTACTTCTCATCATTTGGCATTTACGGGAGCGCCTTTTTTTTTCGTGCGGAAATGCCTTCGGATACCCCCCCGCTGGCAAGCGGGGGCGGTTATGTCGGGTTTGAACCGACTAAAACCGCACCCCGTTTCCGGTCTACGGACGCCGGGGTGTAAGGTTGCCCATAGAGCATATCCCTCGCACCCTGATATCCGTCGCACCCCGATATCCCTCTCACCCCGAACCATCTGACTCACCCCCAGAAAACCTGCGCTAAAGCCTCGTACGTGAATCAGTCGGTTCGGAGGGGAAGTTGGCTTGGGTTCCGAAGTTCTTAGCGTGGCCCATACAACTGTAAACAAACTGTATGATTGTAACTGGATACCTACATTGGATAAAACTTTATTGAGCTGAGCGAAGCGAAGCTCTTATACGTGGCTAAGCCGTTTGGTCGAGACTGTACTCCTCCGGAACCACAATACCGATCTTGACGAAATTTGCCATGGTGATAGTGTAGACACCGTTGAGTGTTCAGAGGGATCAACTGTTCAAATACAATGTACCATTGAGGAATACTCATCAAAACAGTTTCACGAGCGCGCGGTCTTAGCTATGCGCGCAACCGCACCCTGCACTGAATTCCTAGTTTCTTTCTTCTTCATGGGCCACGGTAATCAACTAGCATCAGTCAGGTTGTACGGTCAACGGCAAAAGTTAATATTCACTAAAATATTTACAAACCTATTTTTCCATTGAAATACATGTATCAATAATCGACGTATAATTAGTTTTGTATTCCTTAGAAGACAAAGTTAATATAATTCATGTTTTGTATAATATTTTATGAAAGCTTTAAGAGCTAATCTGATCAATAAATTAGAATTTGTTAAGCTACTTTTGTCGTTGGCTGTACCACCGATATTGTAAGTAAAAATAACGTGACACTAGCTCATAACTTAAATTTAAAAGTTTATTCAACTACGCATCTTAATAGACCCAAATGGAGTCAATGTACAAACGAATAACACAAATAAATCATTATTAGCATTCACTCATAAATCAAGTAAATATCTTATGTTTAGCAAACAAATTCACATGTCTGCGTACTTTATTCGATTTAAATATACCGACTCACATGTGTCAGTTTCACATAAAAAAGTAATGTATGCTGGTAACAAAAAATCAGGAATACCGAAGACCAGGCAGAAGTGGAGGAGCAATAGTAGGAGAGTATACCCTTTTTTTCGTGCGGGAATCTCGTCGGATACTCCCCCACCGGCCAGCGGGGGTGGTTATGTCAGGCTTGAACCGACCGCACGCCGCATGCCGTCTCGGGTCTTCAGATTTAACTTCGGGTTAACATTTTGGGTGTAAGGCGGCGTATAATTCATTTCCCTCGCACCCCGACTGACCTGGTGCCATATTGGGTTTCGAAATGGCTCCCTCGGATAAAGTAGTGATAGCAAATTAATTAAGGCGTGGATTTGCAATTTTGATAAACTGGGTCAAATTTCATCTAGCACACTACTGAGCCCATTTGTAGACAATTTTGACTAAATTGGAGTATTGAACAATAATCTTAGTAACTGGCTGATGCCCACAGTTCCGCTCGCAGCTCCGTGCGCGCGGAGGTCGGATATCGTTTTTAGGGTTCCGTTGCCAAATGGCAAAAAACGGAACCCTTATAGATTCGTCATGTCTGTGTGTCTGTCCGTCCGTATGTCACAGCCACTTTTCTCCGAAACTATACTATGCTGTTGAAACTTGGTAAGTAGATGTATTCTGTGAACCGCATTAAGATTTTAAGATGATATTGAGGTTTCTAATATAATTTTATACTAAACTGAATAGTTTGCAAGAGAGACACTTCCAAAGTGGTAAAATGTGTGTTCCCCTCCCCCCTGTAACTTCTAAAATAAGAGAATGATAAAACTAAAAAAAATATATGTTGTACATTACCATGTAAACTTCCACCGAAAATTGTTTTGAATGAGATCTAGTAAGTAGTTTTTTTTAATACGACATAAATCGTAAACCGCAATTTACCTTTCATTCAATCAACTCAAATATAAAAATTAAAAAAAAAACATTATTATGTTACTTGCTGCTACGGAACCCTTCATGGGAGAGTCCGACTCGCACTTGGCCGCTTTTTTGGTCATATCTCCGGTTCCACTTAACCAATTGCAATCAAACACCAATACACGGTAAACTGGGATCAATGAAGAATAAAAATTGGAATGAATTAAAAAAAAAATGTGGTATGAGTTTTGTCGGAATGAATCAGTACAGCCCAAAATAGGTCTATAGCACTACAAAATAAGTCTTATAGTACTACAAAGAAAATGAGCGCTGAAACTTCTAGTTTTAGTAAATACTAGCTGACCCGGCAGACTTCGTACTGCCTCAATCGATAGCACCTTTTAAACCTTCTCTGGACCTCCACAAATAATTCAAGACCAAAATTAGCCAAATCGGTCCAGCCGTTCTCGAGTTTTAGCGAGACTAACGAACAGCAATTCATTTTTATATATAAGAAGAAGAAGAAGAAGAAGAAGATAGAACAATTGCTAATGTCTTTTGCAAATCCACAAGCGACGATGCAAACGACTAAATCCTTTGCGTTGATAAGTTTCAAGTTACCTTCGGTATATGGTGTATAAATACCATTAACAGAATTGGACATACATTGCTGATTTAGTTATTACGACAAACATGACAGCTCTAACAACATAACTGGAACAGCCAAAGTTTAAAACCCAGAGACGACGATAACAGATAAGGTTGTTTGTGCTTTTGGGAATTTTGGCTGGTATTATGTCTATAGTTAGAGACCCAAAATAGTGTGCGGTTTTAGTCGGTGCAGTTAAAGGTTCTTATTGGACCAGTCTATGAAAATTTAACCTTTCAAGTCTGTAGGTAGTAATAAATAATTAGCTAATGTAAAAATATGTTTGATTCTTCTAGTTTCCCAATAGGCCCAACCAGTTTTCCAATAGTATCTAATACTTTTTTTTTTTTTTATACTACTAAGGTGGCAGACAAGTACACGGCCCACCTGATGGGAAGCGGTTACCGCGGCCTATGGACGTGTGCAACACCAGTGGAGTCACATTCGCGCTGCCGACCCTGTAATGGAAAGGGGATGGGAAAGGAGTTTGGGAGGGGATGGGAAAAGAGTTTGGAAGGGGATGGGAAAGGAATTTGGGCTCCGGCACTCTCACTCACCAAACGGAACGCAACAGTTCAAATACTGTTATTTGGCGTCGATATTCTGTGAGAGGGTGGTGCTTCCCCGGTCGAGTCGGCCCATTCATGCAACGGCCAAAATGACTGTTGCTTGACTCTACCACTACTCGCCATTTTATAAAGTGAAAGAGTGGTGTATTCAACGAAAAATTGTGAAAGTCAATTTACAATCAAAGTTTGGCTTTAATAACTTTCGTTAAATAATAAAAAACTTATAAAATAAAAGACATGAGGCTTATAAAGCTATTTACATAAAAGTTATTCACTGTCATATTGCTAAATCTTTAACACAATAAATTTAATACAATGAAAGACCGATATTCTTAGCAATCCATGGATTCTCCGTGCGGGTGCCGGGTCCATCGCGTTGCTGAGTTGGGAACTCGGGACAGTGCCTGGGACTTGCGACCCAAGTGTAGGTTTAGAAGGGGCCCCTTTTGTTGATGTACATCAACACTCACCTTCACTACCCAAGTTCCCCTCCCTGCCTAACCAAATTTGATACGAACCTACTAGTACCGCTTTAGACATTCGTCCTAGTAATGAGCTTATTGTAGCTCTCGATAGGCCTAGATCTTTAAGTAGGTTATAGAGAGATTTTGCTGGTATACCTCTCGCTCCCACTTCCACTGCATGCAAATTAACCACGTAACCGTTTTTGATTAATTCGTTTGTGAGATCATAGTATTTATTTTTCTTTATTGTATTGTATTGTAATTATTTATTTTCAATGTAAAGATTTTCGATATAAAAGTTTGTTATTGTTCAACAACTTTCGTCACTGCCCGTATTTGACCCAACCTTTTGTATTGGAAAAAACATGTGTCTATATACCTGGGTGTAGGTACTATTATAATAAAGAAGTATTATAATAACAAAAATACCACAAAATCTTAATGTACCATAACGACTCCATAAAGATTTTTTTCGTAACTCCTAAAGCATGGTATTAAACTTCAACTCTGGCAATAAAAAAAAAACAAAGCATTGAATAACATCGCCATAAGCCTTGTTCACGTTCAAAAGTTGCTATGTTTATTACTTTTAATGCGTTATAATGGCTAAAATGTTGCCAGTCGTGAAAATAATAAAATTACAAAGCTTAATGGTGCGTAAAAAATAAATTTTCGACCAACGACTCGTCGTAAAAGCCTTGCTACCAGATCTGGACGAGATTTCTCTGTTATTATTATAAGTAAGTGTATAAGTTTAGATTATTGAGTGACGGTGATTTCAATGCTTTATAATGTTTTTGTTTGCCTTAGATTAATAGGGATGCCAATATAATTCATTAATATGAAATAATTATGCTTGATATGGTTTTAGTTTTAGGTGTAACCCATACACAGGTCTCATTAAGACGCTCGCCTACTACTTCTCATCATTTGGCATTTACGGGAGCGCCTTTTTTTTTCGTGCGGAAATGCCTTCGGATACCCCCCCGCTGGCAAGCGGGGGCGGTTATGTCGGGTTTGAACCGACTAAAACCGCACCCCGTTTCCGGTCTACGGACGCCGGGGTGTAAGGTTGCCCATAGAGCATATCCCTCGCACCCTGATATCCGTCGCACCCCGATATCCCTCTCACCCCGAACCATCTGACTCACCCCCAGAAAACCTGCGCTAAAGCCTCGTACGTGAATCAGTCGGTTCGGAAGGGAAGTTGGCTTGGGTTCCGAAGTTCTTAGCGTGGCCCATATAACTGTAAACAAACTGTATGATTGTAACTGGATACCTACATTGGATAAAACTTTATTGAGCTGAGCGAAGCGAAGCTCTTATACGTGGCTAAGCCGTTTGGTCGAGACTGTACTCCTCCGGAACCACAATACCGATCTTGACGAAATTTGCCATGGTGATAGTGTAGACACCGTTGAGTGTTCAGAGGGATCAACTGTTCAAATACAATGTACCATTGAGGAATACTCATCAAAACAGTTTCACGAGCGCGCGGTCTTAGCTATGCGCGCAACCGCACCCTGCACTGAATTCCTAGTTTCTTTCTTCTTCATGGGCCACGGTAATCAACTAGCATCAGTCAGGTTGTACGGTCAACGGCAAAAGTTAATATTCACTAAAATATTTACAAACCTATTTTTCCATTGAAATACATGTATCAATAATCGACGTATAATTAGTTTTATATTCCTTAGAAGACAAAGTTAATATAATTCATGTTTTGTATAATATTTTATGAAAGCTTTAAGAGCTAATCTGATCAATAAATTAGAATTTGTTAAGCTACTTTTGTCGTTGGCTGTACCACCTATATTGTAAGTAAAAATAACGTGACACTAGCTCATAACTTAAATTTAAAAGTTTATTCAACTACGCATCTTAATAGACCCAAATGGAGTCAATGTACAAACGAATAACACAAATAAATCATTATTAGCATTCACTCATAAATCAAGTAAATATCTTATGTTTAGCAAACAAATTCACATGTCTGCGTACTTTATTCGATTTAAATATACCGACTCACATGTGTCAGTTTCACATAAAAAAGTAATGTATGCTGGTAACAAAAAATCAGGAATACCGAAGACCAGGCAGAAGTGGAGGAGCAATAGTAGGAGAGTATACCCTTTTTTTCGTGCGGGAATCTCGTCGGATACTCCCCCACCGGCCAGCGGGGGTGGTTATGTCAGGCTTGAACCGACCGCACGCCGCATGCCGTCTCGGGTCTTCAGATTTAACTTCGGGTTAACATTTTGGGTGTAAGGCGGCGTATAATTCATTTCCCTCGCACCCCGACTGACCTGGTGCCATATTGGGTTTCGAAATGGCTCCCTCGGGTTTGGGAACCGGTGTCCCTGTCTTGCCCACCGGAAAAGGGATTCCACCTGTCACCCCCAGGCCTGACGAGAGTTTACCCTGGGTTAAGACGTAAAAGCATTGGATGCAACCGGAATTGTCGCTGAAATTAAAGTGATGATAAAAAAGAAATGGAAAGATGGAGAAATATATATGTACATATATATATGTAGATGGCGGAAAAAATTAATAAAAGAAAGCTATGATTTTTTCAGTTGAAATGAATCTAACTTAATATAACCTTCAAAACACCGATTTCTTTACTTTCTTTCCTCCTTTTCACTTCTCAACTGCAGGTGGTGACGTAACTGTGATACTTTTAATATTATAAAGATTTATAAATCACAAAAAACAGGATTTGTTCCGGAAAAAAATTATAAGTGCACCGCGTGTGTTGTCCTATGTTCGCAATTCCACCCACTAGAATCATCTACATTTCACTTTCTCGGCCCACAAGAATCTATTCTAGGGATAGAAAGTAGCATAAATGTCCCACTCCCAGTTGATATCCACCTTTGTGTGTTCAGCAACAAACAAATCAATACAAGCAGATTCATTTCACATTTATAATAGTATTAAGGGTAATGCCCTTCTTTCTCACTTTCAAATCACAGTTTTGGTCGGAAAGTGAAAGGCGTTAATGTGAGTTGGGTTTTATCCTACGCGCTCATTGTACACCGAGTCGCTTTTAACAACATTATCTAAATAATTTTGACTGTACGTCATCCTATTGTTAAAATGTATTTTAATTTGATTCCACAGGAGCTTGTTAAGTAAAAGTGGTATTGAGAATTTCGTTTCAGGGTTAACATTTTTAAATAAGTTGTTTTGTATAGATTTAGTTCGGAAATAGAAAACATCTAAGAAGGGACTTGAACCCGCGACCAGTCCCTTACAGGGGGAATGCTCTGACCAACGTGTCTAGGTGGCTCATTTGATCAGAGCATTCCCCCTATAAGGGACTGGTCGCGGGTTCAAGTCCAGTCCTAGATGATCTCTTTTTCCGATGTAACCGACCGATCTAGTCTACCGACGTGAACCCACCCCTAACACAAGCAATTTAGGTAAGCTGGAGGGGTTAGGGGGAATACTAGTAATGTCGGTTACTAATATGTGTTTTTATAAAAATAAACTTTTACGCCTTGCCCGGAAACATATGCAGCTAAGGTTTCATTCCACGTTTTCCTCTCATTCCAGGGACAGCAAGTAAACGTAATCTGATACCTTCATTAATTACAGTTAAATACAATTACCGTATTAGGATAATCCCAATCCTGAAGCACTTCTCAGAATTTTCAATTAAGGGACATGGAAATAATAGAAAATGTGTTTATGTTCGTTTGAAATAAAGTTTAGACACATTTTAATTCTTTTAGTTTGTTCACTGCTTGTGATTGGTTTATCGGCTTTTCCGAGACCGAGAGCCATCTACTCTCTCTACCCCAAGAGGGAAGCCTGCGCAAATTTTTTTTTTTTTATTATTAGAGAAGTCAATATTACTTTACCTCGATTGATGGTAAGCAAAAGGTAAAGTCTAAGGAATGGGGGTCACCATTACAGACACGGACAATGCTGCAATGGTGGCCCTCAGCTTGACGGCTTCATCAGATGCTTTTTCACGCCCTGTTTAAAGGACCCGGGAGTCTAGGAAGAAGGAAACATGTGTGCAAATGTAAATGTGTAAATAATTCCAAATCTTATTGGTGCAGCAAAGAAAAGAATTGTTACGTTGTTTAGCAAGTGAGATTAGCTTGGGTCTCAAAGATCCTACAAGAATCCTACTTCCTATCCTATCCTACTTCCTATCCTATCCTACTTCCTATCCTATCCCACTTCCTCTTCTACATTCTACTTCCCATCCTATCCCACTTCCTATCCTACTTCCTATTCTACTTCCTATCTTACCTCCTATCCTATCCCACTTCCTATCCTACTGCCTATTCTACTTCCTATCCTACTTCCTATCCTATCCCACTTCCTCTTCTACATTCTACTTCCCATCCTACTTCCTATCCTATCCCACTTCCTATCCTACTTCCTATTCTACTTCCTATCTTACCTCCTATACTATCCCACTTCCTATCCTACTGCCTATTCTACTTCCTATCCTACTTCCTATCCTATCCCACTTCCTCTTCTACATTCTACTTCCCATCCTACTTCCTATCCTATCCCACTTCCTATCCTACTTCCTATTCTACTTCCTATCTTACCTCCTATCCTATCCCACTTCCTATCCTACTGCCTATTCTACTTCCTATCCTATCCCACTTCCTCTTCTACATTCTACTTCCCATCCTACTTCCTATCCTATCCCACTTCCTATCCTACTTCCTATTCTACTTCCTATCTTACCTCCTATCCTATCCCACTTCCTATCCTACTGCCTATTCTACTGAAGATGTTTAGATCTCTTTGAAATTTGGTACAGGGGTAGATTATAGCCTGAAATAACACATAGGCTTTTATACCTGGAATAGGGTCCCATGGGTAGCGGGAACGGGATCAAAATTCCACGCGTGCTAAGCCGTGGGCAACACCTATTCATTAATAAATCAATTAAAAATCTAATATCTCCTTTTAAATGGATACTACACTCGTAAAGTGACACTAATGGTACGTATAACCGAAATTAAGATCTGCGGTTAATTAAACGGTACCATCACGATATCGTCACAGACATGTTGTTGAAGTGGAAAAGCCTTTTAATGCTGCGGTTTGTGGCCATCTCGAATGCCTCTTCGGGATTGTAGCGGTTACATGCTATGAAGATATGGTGAATAACCCTTCTATTACAAGATCTAGGGAAATTTCTTGGGCGAATTAGTTTTAAATATTGATGTAGGATTGAATGAGTGTTCCAGTAGGCCCATATGTTATTTCAGACTATAATCTTTACCTGTACCAAATTTAAGCCAGATCCGTCGAGCCGTTAGAGTGTGATTGATTAACAAACATACAAACACCTTCACAAACTACAAATTTATAATATTAGTAGGAATAGGAAACTATTCCCTAAATTACTATTGTATGTGTGCAAAATTTCAACTAAATCCATCCAGTCGTTTTTGTGTGTACAACAAACTCACTGACACATTTTTATAATATTAGTTAGGATATTTTTAAATTTATAAATAAAAGACTGTAACTTTATAAATACTAGTCAAGATATTTCTAAAGTTATAAATAACATAACTTCATGCCTGTATCCCCGAAGGGGTAGGCAGAGGTGTATTACACACCCACGATTTGCCAGTTATGTTAAGGTCCCAATGTAATAGGAAGCGAGCGATAATTAACATTTATTAATGCACAAATAACTACGAAAAGTCAAAGGTGTGTGCCCGGGGCATCTGGGGATCGAACTCGAGACCTCGTCTCAGCAGTCCGTTACGTACGCCTCTGGGCTATCGCCTTTTTTTTTTTACGTGCGGAAATCCCATCGGATACCCCCCCCCCCCCCGCCGGCTAGCGGGGGTGGTTATGTCGTGTATCGACTAAAACCGCACGGTGTCCTCCCCAAGTGTCCGTTGCCGGACACCCCGTAATTATGTTATGTTAAATGAAAGACTACATTTTATTTATTATTACTATTACATTGTAATAATATATTCTGAGGTCTTTGTACAAACAAGTTAGCAACCCGCATTGATTCAGATAATCTATGTTTTTACTCTGATAAAACCAAGCTTCAGCAATTCGGCCATGTAGAAGGACGGTCCAAAGGCGATTAATGGATCGGTTTTATCGATCGCGGAGCGGAAAGTGTAATGAAAACATCCACTAAATACATATCCACTCATGCAGCGGAAAACGCTCCGAAAATAAAGTGTAGATAATATTGGAATTAGTCACAGCTGCGGGCCTTTCTCATTTGTTGGTCTACAGTGACAGATCTGGTCATCCGTAACCATCTTACGTAATCAATTTGGGTACTCTGTCCTCGACGCACGACCAACTTACAGGGATCTCCAATTCGTCCCTAGAGGCCCTCGCTTAAGAACAAATTTGTTCCGATCAAAAGAGGCGGGAAGGTCTAAGTGAGGCAGTCTATTTGCAGATTGACCGGACTCTACGTGTTTTTTTGGCTTCCTTCATTTTTGTAACGATGTTTGTTCAAGCTCTCTCCAATATTGGGTCTAGTACAAACATATACGTGCGGCCTAACTGTCGATTCGATCAATCGAATTAGAAACTACGTACATCTCTAATATTGATTACTTTTTAAGGAATGATGGAATTGATGGAATCTGCGACTATACATTGACTAGATGACCTGACAAACATTGTTTGGCCATATTTATCAAAGAAATTTAATGTAAGTAAAATAAAAACGGCCAAGTGTGAGTCGCACTCGCGCACGAAGGGTTCCGTACCATTAAAATAAAAATAAATAAATAAAATAAAATGAAACGGGAAAAAGTCACGTTTGTTGTATGGGAACCCCCTTTAAATATTCATTTTATTTTAATTATTATTATTATATTATACATATTATAATTATAATTTCCTTTATTGAACTTTAAATCCATATACATTATATTTTTAAATACATTCTATAAAAAAACACATAAACAAATATATTTAAAAATATAAAAAATAGTGGCCCACCGGCATCGGGTACAGGGACCAAGCTACCGGTGGTTAGGGCTCCAGAGAGAGGAATCTCCTCACAATACGTGCCGTGTCGAGGAGCACTGCCTTCTGCATCAAGCCCTTGACCCAACTGCCTAACGCGAGCCTCTGGAGATGTTGTTCGAGGCTCTTGGCAATCAGTTCGTAAACCGATACAACTATCGGAACAATAATCGCCGAATCCACACTCCACATGTCGACAACCTCGTGAGCCAAATCCAAATATTTTATTTGTTTTTCTTTTTCGGCTTTCACAAGATTCTCGTCATGTGGAATGGTGATATCGATAATTGTGGCGTCGGGGCTCCGAGCCAGCCGGTGGCCGGCCTCTCCCCTGCCGACGTACAGGTGTTGGCGACGTCGGCGGGGAGAAAAACTCGTCGCTGGAACTTGAGCTCGACGTCGCTGTCACACCCAGAGAACTGGCTGGTGACTGCGGGACGGAGCTGAGCGACGAGTCTTGGATTGTTGGGCTGCTCGTCCCTTGGCTCTTGTTATCATAATCGATACTTATTTTTGTGCATTTTCAGTATTTGTTTTTGACAGACAGAAACTGTCATGTCAATAATTGTTGTGAGATATAATATTCTTTCTTACATATTTGTTGTATGAATCAATTTTATAATATTTTTATCCCGTGATGGTTTATTGCACTATTGTAGTTGATTATATATTTAACAGATTTTATTTAAATTTAATTGGATTTAAAGCACAAAAACAGCTGACTGGTTGATACTAGTGTTGCCAATTATAATTATTATTAAAATAACATATTTTTTAATATGAACATACAAATAAATAATCTGTGAATATTTCAAGCGTCTACCTATTGCCATTACTCATATCGAGCAAAAAAACAGGGGAAAAAAAACACGTTTGTTGTATCGGCGTCCCCATTTGATATTTATTTCTTATTCTGGTTTTAGTAGGTTTAATGAATTTATTTCTCCAAAGACTTACATGTCACTTATTGAGAAACAATAATATTAATACACAATGTACTAGCAATAGTTCGTTCGTTTTGATGACAAAAATATTAACTTGCATTAATGATAATACGAGTTAATAAGTATCGATGACGTGTTGTGCCAACCTATTTTTAAATGTATGAAAAGAAGTAATATTTTTTATAGATGAAGGTATTTTGTTATAAAGTTGTGCGCCTTCGTAGGTAAACATTTTTTTGCCGTAGTTCGTGCGTATCTTCGGCAGCGCAATAAAACTCGCTCGGCGACTACTTCGGCTAGTTAGTTCCTTTAATGTTTTAAAGGCTAGGTTAGTGTGGAGTAGGTTATGCAAAATTTTTCTAACGAGAATACACGTATTATAAATATATAATTGCCTAATGTTCATTATTTTGGTATCGGTGTAAATTTTAGATGTAGGTGTTAGGTAGTTATAATGAAATAATATTTTAATTAATTTATTTTGTACGATTTGTAGCTCCGATAATTTTGTTTTGGCAGCACTGCCCCAAATTTCTATTAGATAGAGCAAGTGCGGTTTTATTAGTGAGTTGTATATAGTATAACGTATCCGACGCGGGATACATCGAGCAATGTGCCGGAGTGATCCTATTAGGGAAGATAATTTTTTTCTTATGTGCTCGATTTGGATATTCCACGTCAGACCACTATCTATTCTAAGGCCGAGATATTTTTCAAATGATTTGTTTTGTATAGCTACATCGTTAATTTTTAGAGGTTCATATGATGCGATTATTTTGTTTTTTGCTTTGAAAATTACGTAACAGGTTTTAGAAATATTAATAGTTAAAAGATTGCTTTGAAACCAAGAGAATAGAGTATTCAAATCTTCTTGAGCCTGAGAGATAATTTGTTGTATTGACGATCCAAAGTAGAACAAACATGTGTCATCAGCATATAGAGTTATGTGGCCATGTAGACCTATATCACGGACGCTATTTATGTAAATAAGGAAGAGCAGGGGGCCTAGCACTGACCCTTGTGGGACACCACATGTCACAGGTAAGGATTCACTTTGAGCATCACCAACTCTGACTATCTGAAATCTGTTTTTTAAGTAAGAGCGAAACATCGCAAGTGCCGTGCCAGTGATACCTATACTTTCCAGCTTGTTTATTAGTAGTTTATGGCTAACCGTGTCAAAAGCTTTCTTTAAATCAATAAATATGCCTAGAACAATGTTTTTACTATCTATATTGGATTTTATTTTTGTTACTAAGTCAATAGTTGCCGAAAGTGTGTTACTTTTACGTCTAAAGCCGTACTGGCGCTCGAAAATAAAATTAATTGAATATAAGTAATCATCTAATCGTTTGTGTAAGATATTTTCTAATATTTTGGAAAGTACAGGTAGCACTGAAATTGGCCTATAGTTTCCCGGGTCAGATTTTATTCCTGATTTATAAATCGGGGTAACTTTTGCTATTTTAAGAGTCTGCGGAAATTCACCAGTTGACAGCAGTTTGTTAAAGCATTTAGATAAGTTGCTAGCTATTAAATTTTTTATACACTTTATAACTTTGGTATTGATTCCATCTAAGCCTGCACTGGAGTTCGAATCGAGTTTATTTATTAATTTAATAATTTCATCCGTGCTACATGGCTCGAGTATTGATAAGTTGGATGACGGTAAATTAGATGGTAAGTTTGTGAGAGTACAATTTCCACAATTTTGTGTTATTTCAAGTGCCAAGAGAGGGCCTATCGTAGAAAAATATCTATTGAATTCTTCACAGATGTCTTTTGTATTAGTTATTTCTTTATCTTGAATTATTAGTTTCGAAGGCACACAACTTTGTTTAATTTTATTATTAGCTAAATTGTTTATCAACTTCCACATTTTTCGCGGTTTGCTAGTGCATTGTGTAAACTTCTTATAATAATAGCTGTCTTTTGTATCCTGAATTAGGTTGGCAATGTAGTTCTTAGTTGATGTGTACTCTTTTTCTATAGCTTCGTTATCTGGATTCGTTTTAAACTCCGCCCATAGATGATTTCTTCTGTTGATGCCATCGATTATATCCTTATTTATCCAGTCATCTCGAGGTGCGTTCAGTATTTTGGTCTTTGTTATTTTATAGTTGTGTACATATTGTTTTATAATATTTTCAAGAGTGATATAGTCGTCGTTATATTCATCTAATCCAGATTGTTCCAATGAGTTGTAGATATAGTATTTGTTATTATAACTGCAACAGAAATACATTATCAGTGAAAATTTCAACTGTTTAGCTATCACGGTTCATGAGATACAGCCTGGTGACAGACGGACTGACGGACAACGGAGCCTTAATAATAGGGTCCCGTTTTACCATTTGGGTACGGAACCCTAAAAATGCAAAATGAAATGTCAAAGTGACGCAGCACTTCACGTCAACGAACGAGGAAGGTTAAATTATATTATTCGTACAAAAATACTGAATGCGTGATAAAAAATTGACGAAATAAATAGAAACGCCCAGATTAATACAAATATACACATATTCATGTATAAAAATATTTGCACTGCGCAAGAACCAAACCCGCAACCTCGGACGTAACAGTCAAACGCTCTACCACTATGCCTCAGACGTTATCATTATACGGACGTCGTATACTTTAATCTTTAATAATCTTTAATAAATCTTTATTGGAACCAAAAACAAAATACAGGAATAATAAAAAAATTATACACAAAGTAGGTATTCTTTTTTTACCTGCGGACATCCCTTCGGATACCCTCCCGCCGGTCAGCGGGGGTGGTTATGTCGGGCATGAACCGACTAAAACCGCACGGTGTTCTCCCCAAGTGTCCGTTGCCTGGCACCCCGGGTAAGCCCTCGAAACAAAGTAGGTATAGTATAAATGTTGACAACGGAAAAAATAACAATAATAATACTTAGGCTTAATACATTCTACCTAATAATAACAACTTTTACTCTTAGTAACTAGGAGTTCAGTGCAGGGTGCGACTGAAATAAATTGAGCTGAGCGAGCAGGACTCTTACTTGAAAATAAGACATCTTACTACGGTCGCGCGCATAGCTAAGGCCGCGCGCTCATGAAACTGTTTTTCGATGATTATTCCTCAATGGTGGTATTTGAACAGTTTACCCCTCTAAACACTCAGCGGTGTCTACACTATCACCATGGCAAATTTGGTCAAGATCGGTATTGTGGTTCCGGAGGAGTACAGTCTCGACCAAACGGCTTAGCCACGTATAAGAACTTCGCTCCGCTCAGCTCAACAACTTTTCCTCTTAGTAATAAGGTTGTTAACCATTACACTTAACATGTAACAACATTTATTCGAATAAAACATTCTAGGAGACCGAACTTGGCTAAAACATTGAACGCACCATTACATTTCTGAACATTTGTTCCTTACTATTTCTGGTACGGCCTTTCCCGTATTTTTCTGGACGCGTGACAACCGTACTACATTATCTCTGCATCTGTTATCTGCGGCCGTTCGAAGGGACAGCTTTAGGTTTGGTGAAAATGTTTCGTGAAGAAAATATAAAGTGTCATGTTATTTGTATGTGTACTACAGAGGATTGACTTCTGCTCACATGTTTCTACATTTGTTATCATCATAGTGTTATGTAGGTAGCTGCAAATAGTTCTCACCTGACACCCCCAGGCCTGCGCTCATGGAGGATGGAGGTCGTTAAGCGACTTCCGGCGCCTCAGTTACCTGCGAAGCGCGGCGAGCATGTTGCGGGCTCGGCGGGCAGGGAAAGTTCTAAATCTCTCCCGGGCGCGCTCCGCCATCTCCTTCGCGAGCATTACATTACATGCTCGCAGAAGGAGGTAGCGGCGGCCCACGCACTCGCGCTCCGCACCATTGCCGCAATCATGCTGCCGAGCGAGTGGACTCCCACCCCGATGGCTGCCACGAGGTCACACATCGTGGCAGCCATCGGGGTGGGAGTCCTCTCGCTCGGCAGCCTACATACTTGCAGATAGTGATAAGTATATGGATATAATTTGACGGCCTCTGTGGCGTAGCGGTAGTGCATTCGACTGCTAAAACAGAGGGCGCGGGTTCGATTCCCGCTCAGTGCAAATATTTGTATGCATGAATATGTCTGTTTGCATTGGTCTGGGTGTTTCTATGTATAATATGTAAGTATTTACAAAAAAAGTATATACGTATGTTTATCCGCATTCTGGAACCTATAACACAAGCTAGGAAAACTATACTTACTTTGGGTCTAGAAAGCGCTGTGTAGAATATCGTAGAATATTTACTTATTAACTTATAAACGTTGTAACCGGCCAGGACAGATTAGTCTCGAATAAATGCTTTCAAGTAAAGGTTGTTTCCATCCGCTCCCGTCGACGCCACCCGAAGCATTTATTACATATAGCAATTGCCCTATCGAGTCTAAAACTTGCAGTTTGGCACCCGAGATCCGCTTATTTTTTTCGATTGGTATGTCGGCTTTACCGGGAGCGCCTGCTGTCTGACCTCCCAACCCTGAGAGGAAAATCTGCGCGAGATCACCACCCGTTTTAGCAGGCGACCTGCAGGTGAGGTATACTTGGACCTCAAGGATGTTGATAGGGTTCGGGAAACCCCTAATATCTTCTTGTTTGATCTTTTGACCCTTGGTCCTTCTACATTTGTTTGTAATTCAAGCGGATGTCCGTGACTCCGTCCGCGCGGAGGTCGCTTTTGGTCTTATCCCCGGTTAGTATGTTCATGCAAACTTTCAGCTGAATTTGTTCAGAGGTTCAAGTGAGCTCGGACTTTGATAATAAAAAGCAGACAAACATATAAACAGACAAAAAATCAAAAATCACATTTTTGGCATCGGCATCGTTCCTAAAACAAACATCTTTTTTTTTTAAATATTCAATGTACAGTTTTAACCTGATCACGTTTTTTTATAAGTATAGATAGGTTTAATAAATATTGATAATATTTAAAGGAATGTCACTTGTGATAGCACTGCCAACAAGCAGCTGCCATATCAGACACAAGATGTCGTTTCAGGCGCGTTTCTAATAATGATTAAGGGAAACTTCCTTCAACTAAATAGCTCGAAGTTGTCCAATCGCAGTCCACGTCCATTCTAACAATCACAATAGAATCAACAGCACTGCGATTCAAGTTTAAACAATTGTAAAATTGACGATACACAAAGTTTAATTAAAATCATGTTTGGGTTACGTGTTTGATTGTCTTGTTTCAATATTATGAGGTTTCTGAGATCCAGCTACAACAAGTTTGTTCTTTTGTAAACAGAACCTAAACAATTTTGGGACTTACGAAATGTTATGATAAAACTTCAATATTGCTTTTATCAGCCAGGAGTAGCTGACTCTTGAGCGTGATTGATGGTGAGGGTGCCCTTATCTCGTGGTGAGAGGAAAGTTGCACCCATGGGCTCCCCCACAAACTCGGAGTCTTCAGCCGGAGCTACTTTAAGAAGCCGTAGGTGCCTTGTTCCATGCGAGGATGGTGGAGCATACTCCACCATGAATGGTGCCCAATGTGGAAGACGACGTCGTGCCTGACGTTACTTGGGCAGAGCTAGAGGTTGTGGTGTTACGGCACAAAGCGAAAAACACCGCTCCGGGACCTGATGGCATTCCAGGCCGAGCAGAGGCTCTCGCACCCCGACTAGTAGGGCTCTTTAACGCATGTATCGAGCAGGGCCAGTTTCCAAAAATATGGAAGATGGGAAAACTGGTCCTCATCTGCAAGCAGCCCTGCGGATTCACCGTCCACCTACCAGCCCATACAGTCAAGCACTCTCCCGTGCCGTAAAAGGCGCACTGGGCGGCGGAAATCGCAGAAGGATCTCTGTCCTGAGGCCGTCGTCGTCCAAGAAAGGCCCAGTGCGGCGGCGCGTTGTCCACTAAAAAATGTCCTTTACGCACTAAAAACTTTAACATTGATCCTACTAATGTTATAAACGCGAAAGTTTGTGAGTATGTACGTACGTTTTTCGTTTTCACGCGAAAACGGCTGAAAGGATCTGGCTGAAATTAGTACAGAGATAGATAACCGTGAATAGGTTCCCATAGGTAGCGGGAACGGGATCAGAATTCCACGCCGGTGGAGCCGCGGGCAACAGCTAGTAATGTTATAAAATTGTAAACTAATTATGTCTGTACATTGAGGATATTTAAAATATCTTTTTCTTTTATCGAATTTGAAATAAGTCCCAACTAACATCTTTCGGGACCCAAGCCAACCTCGCCTGCCCGCGGTGCACTCTGCCGATTAACGGAGAAGGCTCTGGCGACCCGCCAACACCCTCTGGTCCAGCGCGGCGGGTTATGGTCCTAACCCCCCCAAAATGACGAAAGTCAATGGGGGAGGCTTATGTTCAGCAGTGGACTTCCTACGGCTGATATGATGATGATGATGAAAAAAATACTTGGGTTGTGTTAAATCAACGATTCTGAAGACAATAATCTTTTTTGGAATTCTTTTCTGTTTGTCTGTTTGTTCGCGATGGACGCAAAAACGACTGAACGGATTTTGATGTGGTTTCCTGTATTAGGAAGGTCTTATTTCGACTTAAAATCTGTAGTATGTTTGATTGCAATTGGGTGAGTACATCAGGAGATATAACCAAAAAACTAAAACGGACCTCCGCGTGGACGCGGCCATCAGCTAGTTTATAATAGTAATAGGATTTAACATAATAAAAAATGCAAAAAATGTAATTTAATAGCATACAATTGCCAAGTCTATCACTTATGATAATAAAGTGCGAATACTTGCAATAAACGCAAGCAAAAAAAAACTTGGACTATTTTTTCATTACTGGCAACACAGCGTTGACAGTAACGGGGCTTCACCGGTACAATGAAAATATTGAGTTTCAGCTTCTCTGACCCAATTAAGTATTTCGTTGCAAAATGTTTTCAATTTAGTTCCTATGTACGTAAGAATATCATCACGTTTGACAGGTGGCTACTTAATGTAAGCTTCGTTAAAAGTAAAGCCTATTTGAAGACGCTAGGAATGCTTTGGCAGATGGAGCTATTCAAGCACACATAGTTGCATTTGTTTGTTTGGTTGAACACGCTAATCTCAGGAACTACTGGTTCGAATTGAAAAAATATGTCTGTGTTGGATAGCCCATTTATCAGGGAAGGTTATAGGTATATATCATCAGGGGTGCGACTGGTTGGAGGGGTGCGACTGGTTGGAGGGGTGCGACTGGTTGGATCACCTCCAAGTTTGGTGTACCCTGGGCAACGTGGGCGATGACGCATCATTGATTGCTCCTCTGGAGTAGCTGGCGTCAACGTCAACGGCCAAGAGTCTGACCAACCGGCCCTTTTCAGGGCCAGCTGACCCCATTGCACGAGGGGGTCCGGGCATGGCGGGCCTGCAAGGCCCGCGGGGAGGGGTGGTCGCTCCAGGTACCCCTCTGCTGTTATCAGAGGGGACACTGCGAATGGCCCAGGGTCAGTCGGAGTGCGAGGGATATGCTCTATGGGTAACCTTACACCCCGGCGTCTGTAGACCCGAGACGGCGTGCGGTTTTAGTCGGTTCAAGCCCGACATAACCGCCCCCGCTGATCGGCGGGAGGATATCCGAAGGGATTTCCGCACAATAAAAAAAAATAAAGGTATATATCATCACGCTACTACGTAGGAGAGTGGAGCAGTAATCGTAGATGTCACTAAATCGGGCGAAATTTCCACACATTATTGTAGAACTGATAAGTTACGGACATGTATGGGATTAATAGGTGCCACGGGGGCGAAGTGTGGTGAAGCCTTAGGGCACAGCTATTTAAGAATAAAAAATAAAGCCATTTTACCAAGTTGCAGCGAAGCCAAGATAGGAAGATTATGAGTTTAACTGGAAGTACCTATGTCCATCCGTATAATTTTTTCTCGTAACTCTTAAACTGCTGAACCGATTTTAACGACTGATAATATATGTCGGCGGGCTGCTACACTTCAAAACAAATAGGGAACAAAAGCATGTGTCCGGAATAACCTCAAAATCAAATCGGATTTGTTTATTGTGATTGTGTAATAAATCGCGTTTAAAAACATTAGAGTAACGGATTAATATTGCTTATAATTAGATACAGATTATTTTTGATGTATTCTGTTTGTAAGAGAGCTGCATTTCTGATGTGAAAACATGTGGTCATTGTTTTATCACGTGTTAACATTAAAAATAGATTCACACATGCTAATAGCTTTTAAAATAATTTAAAACGTTTTGATTATCAAATTGTAATATTTTATAATGTAAAAACTATTTTATTGTGCAAGGATAGGTGTTTTGTTCAAATGAATGACTCACATAGTTTTGCTATAAAAGGCCGAGCGCACGCTGAATCGGGTCATTCTCGCTTGAGCGGTCGTAGTGATCGGACCTCCTCAAAAGTTCGAAAATAAATTCAAGAAAGTATTACTTGTGTTTACTTTGATCACTGAAGATGAGCGATAGCCCTGACTATGGAAGTTGTGACGCCAGCAATGCTGGTGTCACGCTTTTTAAAAATAATTACGGAGACACTCCTTCGTCATCAGAAGTGGGATCAGAACAAGCTCTGGTCCCTACCACATGCTCAGCGACTTCGGTTCAACCTGTCACGACTGGAACAGTGCAGGGCAGTACTAGGCTGATAGACACTGCCTCGTTGAACACTTCAGGAGTACCAGCAAACAACTTTAACACCGTGCAGCCCATCACAACGGGAATTTCCACAGGCACGACGTATACACCGATCACTGCGGAAATACCAGCTTCCGTAGGGGTACCATTCACGTCAATGGGACCCACATCTTACAATCAAGAAGTATACCTTCCAGGGGGCGGTATATATACGGTACCCATCGCTGCTGGATCATCCAACACAACGACAATGCATCCAACTACTCCAATAGTCGGATGCCCTCCCCAGTTTATGATACAAATGATGGAGATGATGCAAAGGATGTCCGAACGGTTGTATTCTCCTCCAGAACCAAGAATCAGGATCAAGGACATCTATTTACCGTCATTCGATCCCGACAGTCATGTTGGAGTCCGGGAATGGTGCCAGCACATCGATAAAGCAGCTGCCAGCTACAAACTAAATGACCTGGATCTACGTACTAAGGTGTGTGGATTACTGAAGGGACGTGCTAAGATGTGGATCGACGATTGGTTGGTGTCTACATCCTCGTGGGAAGAGTTCCGCGAAAAACTGATTACCACATTTGAGCCAGAGAACAGATACTCCCGTGATATACTACAGTTTCGGGAGCATGTGTATGACTCAAGCAAGGATATTTCTGAATTTTTATCCCGCGCCTGGGTTCTCTGGAAAAGAATCACGAAAGATCAACTGGATGATGAACTTTCAGTGGAAGCAGTGATTGGATGTATAAGCGATGAACGCTTACGTATTGAGCTGTTAAACGCAAAAGCAAACACGGTTCCAGAACTCATCTCTGTGGCTTCCTCATTAAGAAAGAAGCGCCCTCACCAAAATCCTATCACATCGATGCCAAAACGCGCACGATATCCAGATTCTTCTCAAGCTGCTGCTGTACGTTGCCAAATATGCAAAAGGACTAACCATAGCACTAACGAGTGTAGATTCAGACCTTCGGAATCTACTTCAAATCTTCAGAGAACCAATACTACAACAACGGAGCCATCTAAAAACGCGATGACCTGTTCATTCTGCAAGAAAGCGGGTCAAACATTTGAGACGTGCTACAGGCGTCAAAACGCACTGACATCAAACGTGAACTGTATAGCTGGAACCAAACATGCACCCATCACTGTTACGATTGGTGCAAGAACAATACGTGCCATCTTCGATAGTGGAGCAGAATGCTCATTGCTTCGAGAATCAATTGCTGCAAAATTACCTGGTCAGCGACGCTCTGCAGTTAACCACCTGAAGGGGATTGGCCAATTTCCGGTAATTTCAATATTAGAGATGAAGACCATCTGTATCATTGACGCGATAAGGATTGAAATATTATTCTTTGTGGTTCCTGATCATGAGATATCAGCTGACGTATTAATTGGCATGAATTTGATTCATGTTACCCACTTAAGCATGGTGATAACATCAGACGGCACCAGACTGATTCACCAGCAAATGGCCCATCTTGTGACATCAAAAAGTAGCACCTTTGAGAAATTAGATTGCGACCTGACGAATCCCGAAGAATTGAACCAGTTGCGCACGTTACTGACCAAATATGAGCACTTATTCATTCGAGGATATCCAAAAACGCGCGTTAACACTGGACAGCTGGAAATTAGACTGAAGAATGCAGACAAATATGTTGAGCGAAGGCCTTACCGGCTTAGTCCGGTAGAACGAGAAAAAGTTCGGGATATCATCAAAGATTTGCTGGAACACAACATCATTCGCGAAATCAAATCTCCCTACTCAAGTCCTATAATTTTAGTAAAAAAGAAGAATGGAGATGATCGGCTATGTGTGGACTACAGAGAGCTCAATGCGAATACATTACGCGACCATTACCCACTGCCACTAATCTCTGATCAGATCGATCAATTGGCCAATGGGTATTACTACACCAGCTTTGACATGGCAGCTGGGTTTCACCAAATACCCATCGCGGAAACGTCCATCGAGAAGACCGCGTTCGTGACACCAGATGGCTTGTACGAGTACATTACCATGCCGTTCGGATTGAGCAATGCCTGTTCAGTGTATCAGAGGTGCATCAACAGAGCATTGAACCCACTGTTGGGAACAGTCGCACAAGTGTACGTTGATGACGTACTAAGCAAAAGTACAAATTTCAGCGAAGGACTATTAAACATTGAACGCATCCTAATAGCCTTACAAGAAGCTGGCTTCTCCATCAACGCCGACAAGTGCAGTTTTTTTAAGCGGACCATCGAATATCTAGGCAACTTGGTATCAGACGGCCAAGTACGACCCAGCCCAAGGAAGGTGGAAGCTCTGGTCAAAGCCCCAATACCGAAGACCGTCAAACAAGTGAGGCAATTCAATGGGCTCGCAAGCTATTTCAGGAAGTACATCCCGGATTTTTCACGCATCATGGTACCGCTGTACGAATTAACCAAACAAGGAGCCAAATGGGAATGGGAAGACCGACACGAGAAGGCCAGGTCAACAATAATTCAATGCCTCACCTCAGCTCCTGTGCTGACCCTTTTTCAAGAAGGAGCACCAATACAGCTGTATACAGACGCAAGCAGTCTTGGATTTGGAGCAGTCCTTGTGCAAATTTTCGACGGACGACAACATGCGGTAGCTTTCATGAGCATGAGGACCACTGATACTGAAAGCCGCTATCATTCATACGAACTGGAAACATTAGATTTGAGATTGAGAGGCAGCTACACTTCGGTGTGCAATCTCTTGCCCAGCGTAGAGACTTTTTGGATATGTCTTTTTTGTTCAAAATTATGAGAGGGCTGATAGACTGCCCACAGTTATTGAGTAAATTTAGACTGACTGTGCCTTCGAGAAACCCGAGGAAAGCGATCGCACCTCTTGCAGCCCCTCTCAGGAAAACAGAGTTTGGTAGGAATTCAGTCATTCCCCGCCTATGTCGGTTACTTAATAGTTGCAGTTCGTCAGTGGATATCTACCATGATTCACTCACCACCTTCAAAAAAATGATCAAATTAAAGTTGACCTAGAACAATGTTAGCGATTCTCAAGGCATTCCTGATTGGTCATTGAAACTAATTTTGATTTATATTTTATTTTAATTGTGATTTTAATTTATGATTTTAATTTTGATTTTGATTTTGATTGTAATTTTGATTTTGATTTTAACTTGATTTGATTCGTTTGACATTAATTTGTTTGAAGTTGATATGTATTCATTCAATTTTTTTTTTTTTTTTTTTTTATTATCCTTTTTTAGATATAACTCATAATAACTGTTTAATTGACATGATTGCATTATAATTACTTACTTGACATTCATTTACATTTAAATTTGACATTATGCACCATTGTGACAAATTAATCTATTACTATTTTAAAACTTTTCTTGTGACGTTTGTGTATTTTATGTTGTTTGTTTTTTTTTGAGCCGGCCCGATTTGAGCCTTGAACTCGATCAAAATTGAGCATGCAGTGGCTGCCTTAAAAGGTTAAACAACCAAATAGATCGATCGTTTGTGTAATTATAGCATAGTATTGTTGTATTAACCAATGGCTGTCCTAATCAATAAATAAATAAATAAGCAGTGGTCCGAGCAATAAAGCACTTTCGACAGTACCTATACGGAAGAAAATTTACAGTAATAACCGACTGTAATTCACTTAAGGCGTCGAAACACAATAAGGACTTGTTACCAAGGATTCACCGCTGGTGGGCGTTTCTACAAAATTATGACTTCGAGCTCGAATACCGTAAAGGAAACCGGCTTCAGCATGCTGATTACTTCAGCAGAAACCACAGTGAACTGGCAGTAAACGTAATTACAAAAGACCTTGAATGGTTGAAGATAGAACAACGACGAGATGACGAACTTCGGCCAATACTGAATAACCTGATTGACAACAATCCAGTGGAAGGTTTTACCTGGGAAGAAGGCGTACTAAAGAAGCACGTCCTAGATCAGATATTCGGCCAACAGCTGCGAACAGTAGTACCGAAGTCCTTCCAATGGAGTCTAATTAACTCCTTCCACACCACACTTAAGCACCCAGGTTGGGAGAAAACCCTACAGAAAATCAAAGAAACTTACTGGTTCGATAAGATGAGCACCACGATCCGAAGATACGTTGGCAACTGCGTAGTATGTAGAACTTGTAAAGGCCCATCTGGGGCAGTACAAGCACAGCTACATCCGATTGAAAAGCCAACATGTGCATTTCAAGTGATCCACATGGACATCACGGGAAAGTTGGGAACCCAAGAAGATCAACAGTACGTTATTGTAACAGTGGATGCATTCACAAAATACGGACTGTTATATCATGCCACTGATAAAAGCCCACATAGTACGCTTGCCGCATTAAAACGTACTGTACATTTATTTGGAACACCAGTCCAAATAATCGTGGATGGAGGAAGGGAATTTTTGGGTGAGTTCACACAGTTCTGTGATCAGTTTGGTATAAACATTCATGTCATAGCGCCTGGCATCAGCCGAGCAAATGGTCAGGTGGAGAGAGTGGTAGCCACACTGAAAAACGCGCTGGTAATGATCAAGAATTACGAAACCGAACAGTGGCACAGCACTCTTGAAGAACTACAGTTAGCAATGAATTGCACAGCACATCGCGTGACAGGAGTAGCACCACTCACGCTGATCACACAACGGAAGCATTGCGCACCACCAGAATTACTCAACCTGGTCGACATCGACAACCAAACGATTGACATAGAGGCGTTGACCAGACAAGTACAGCAACGAATGAATCAGACGGCTGAGTATGATAGGCAACGCTTCAACTCCCGCAAGGCTAAAATAAATCATTTTTAACGTGGGGACTATGTCCTGATCAAAAACAATCCCCGCAATCAAACATCACTGGATCCCAAATTCAGTGTGCCCTACGAAATTATCAGGGTTCTTGAAAATGACCGCTACATGGTGAAAAAGGTGGTCGGCAGAGGCCGCTCCAGAAAAGTCGCCCACGATCAACTTCGGCGTGTACCACAACCAGGAAACCAAGGTGCTGTGTCGGCGGGAGATGATCTCGAGACACCGCAAAACAACGTTGCAACCACCCCTGATCCAGGGCCATCCACATCTCAAGCTGGCCAGCCAGTCCAGATAACTCACGACGCCGAACACACGTCATCGGATTAAAACCGGTGAGACAAAATTCATTATTTTTCACGATATTTTCAACTAGAATCTACAAGAATAAAATGTCTGGAGAGTGGTACCTCTGAGCTAAACCATGAGTTACCCTTGAGCTAACCACGGATCCTTGATGCATCCACAAGTGAACCCTGAGATACCGTAGGGACGCCTTGTGGAACTATGGTTAGACACGTATACACCACAGATTCTCAATTAATAAGGCAGTACACTTAAGATGTCTTTGTGCACTGTTGTAACAACAATAACTCTATAAAAATAATCGACATGGGTCGCTTACTGATACCTACTTCAAAGAAAAACGTTTTCAGGCATCAAAATCACACGTAGGCAGGCGCAGAGCACGCGCCGCCTGTCAGAATGGCTGTGTCGGCGGGCTGCTACACTTCAAAACAAATAGGGAACAAAAGCATGTGTCCGGAATAACCTCAAAATCAAATCGGATTTGTTTATTGTGATTGTGTAATAAATCGCGTTTAAAAACATTAGAGTAACGGATTAATATTGCTTATAATTAGATACAGATTATTTTTGATGTATTCTGTTTGTAAGAGAGCTGCATTTCTGATGTGAAAACATGTGGTCATTGTTTTATCACGTGTTAACATTAAAAATAGATTCACACATGCTAATAGCTTTTAAAATAATTTAAAACGTTTTGATTATCAAATTGTAACATTTTATAATGTAAAAACTATTTTATTGTGCAAGGATAGGTGTTTTGTTCAAATGAATGACTCACATAGTTTTGCTATAAAAGGCCGAGCGCACACTGAATCGGGTCATTCTCGCTTGAGCGGACGTAGTGATCGGACCTCCTCAAAAGTTCGAAAATAAATTCAAGAAAGTATTACTTGTGTTTACTTTGATCACTGAAGATGAGCGATAGCCCTGACTATGGAAGTTGTGACGCCAGCAATGCTGGTGTCACGCTTTTTAAAAATAATTACGGAGACACTCCTTCGTCATATATATAATTTACAAGAATACCAAATAATTTTGTTTTTGTGTTCAGAATCGTTCATTTAACGTAACCCAAGATTTTTTTAAATATCTCCAATGTCCACAGATACAACTAATGTACAATTTTATAAAAGTCTAATTAATTATAGAAATTGGTTAAAAATATATACTTGCAATGCAAAAGCACTCAAACTAGGTACTTACAATATGGTAGATGCAAGTTCAAAATAATATTTGTTACAAAGTCAACGTTGCAGCCTCCGCCGTAATTCAATTTTCATACTGAACCCGTCTTTGAAATAGGGTTCTATAATAGGAAGCTTTTAACAAAGTACAGACAACGTTTAGAAGGGTAATTAAGTATAAATAGGGTAGTCCTTTAAAAGGGCTTTTGACGCAGTAGCGATCGGACTTGAAGCGGTCAGCGTGGTTGAGTAATCTGACTTCATGCTGGTCTATGAGTTTATGACTACTTTAAAATGTAGCTGAACAGTTCTGAACAGTTACAGATATTCATAACAACAGTATAGATATCTGTGACTGTTCAGAAGTGGAGTTACAAACATACTAACGAACGCCTATAGGCTCGTCTAGAGGGTGACCCAAATATTATATTTTTTTATACCACTCATTTGGCAGACAAGCACACGGCTCACCTGATGGTAAGCGGTTACCGCGGCCTATAATAAATAATAAATATTGTAGGACAAATTACGCAACGCCATCTACACCCGAACTAAGCAGAGCTTGTCATATGGGTTTTCGAATGCGGATAAACATACTTAAATACATTTTTTTTAATACATACATATTATACATAGACACCCCCAGACCAATGCAAAAATACATATTTGCACTGTGCGGGAATCGAACCCGCGATCTCTGATTTAACAGTCGAACGCACTATACACTCGCGCTGTCGACCCTGTAAAAACCTTCTAATGCCCTTGGCGAAATGTCGGTATATACAAGCATAATTGGTATAAAACATTTCATTTGCGCTTCAGCAATTAACTACAAAGGCTTCGAAATATAGATCGTATTGTTATCATCAATAAATGAAGCCCCCCTCCAACCGCGCCTATAAATACGCCAGTGACTCTGGCCTATACATCAGTTGCAGAGAAGTTACCGCCGAGGCGAGTTCTCCGCACTCGATGGCGCCTGGACCTGTACCACTGAAGATGTCGACCGCAGTGACAGACGAAACGTTTGGTACACAAATTTCCTATGGACCACGGCCAAACAGCTCGGAAGCAGTACATTCTATCTTCTTGTATTATTTTTGGTGTGTGTATTTTTCTATATTATAAGTATACATGTATGTTTCAACATTATTTTCTCATATTTTCTCATATTTTCTCAACATTATAGTTAGGTGTATTGTAAACGTTTTTTATGTAGTTCTCTAGTAATCCTAATCAACTGAGAAAAGCAATCAACCATTTACTAAAAAAAATCCTAACTCATAATTCACTGTATGTATGATTTTAGACTGACATGGTCATTTACATTAAAATTAAAATTATAAACGGGATATTTACCATGTTTATTATCTCTTTTTCGAGGGAGCTCCTATATAGGCCAGACCAAACGTACTGTCTCAAGCCGGATCAAGGAGCACATCAGGGCGGTCAAAAACAACGAGCCACAGAAATCGGCTATCGCTCAACATCTTTTGGAGGAGGGGACGAATCCCTGGATTGAGTTACATAACCCTCAGATTCTCTCGACAGAACGCCACTACATACCCAGAATGGTGACAGAAGCAATTGAAATTAAAAAGTACAAGAACTTCAACCGGGAGGATGGGTTTCAACTGTCGAGTGTCTGGCATCCAGTGATCCGTATGTTTACAAGGCCCAAACAAACTGCAATTTCAAAAACCGCGCGAGCCGATTCTGTGGGTGTTGTGTGTCGTGAACGTGATCGAGTGCGTAGTGAGAACGCGGACAGTGGTAGTGGTGACGCGCGTCAGAAACGAGTGAGGAAGAGGGTAGACCGATACGGTTTGCCGAGTAACAACTAGCTTGCAGAACTTTAGTACATCCGTGATCATGGCACTTGTAACAGTGCCGAAATATCGGATTCTCGAAAAAGATAATAAACATGGTAAATATCCCGTTTATAATTTTAATTTTAACATAATTCACTGATTGATAGTTATAAATTCTTTGATCATTTTAAAGTATTCTCGTTATGAAGAATAAACATGAGACGTTGTGGTAAAAGTATGAAAACTGAAACTTTCAAGTAAACGTAATCTACTAATCATAATCAACTGAGAAAAGCAATCAACCATTTACTAAAAAAATATCCTAACTCATAATTCACTGATTGGTAGTTATAAATTCTTTGATCCTTTTAAAGTATTCTCTTTATGAAGAATAAACATGAAACGTTGCGGTAAAATTATGGAAACTGAAACTTTTAAGGAAACGTTATCTAGTAATCATAATCAACTGAGAAAAGCAATCGACCATTTACTAAAAAAATATTATCCTAACTCATAATTCACTGATTGGTAGTTATAAATTCTTTGATCCTTTTAAAGTATTCTCTTTATGAAGAATAAACATGAAACGTTGCAGTAAAATTATGGAAACTGAAACTTTTAAGGAAACGTTATCTAGTAATCATAATCAACTGAGAAAAGCAATCGACCATTTACTAAAAAATATATTATCCTAACTCATAATTCACTGATTGGTAGTTATAAATTCTTTGATCCTTTTAAAGTATTCGCTTTATGAAGAATAAACATGAAACGTTGCAGTAAAATTATGGAAACTGAAACTTTTAAGGAAACGTTATCTAGTAATCATAATCAACTGAGAAAAGCAATCGACCATTTACTAAAAAATATATTATCCTAACTCATAATTCACTGATTGGTAGTTATAAATTCTTTGATCCTTTTAAAGTATTCGCTTTATGAAGAATAAACATGAGACGCTGCGGTAAAATTATGAAAACTAAAACTTTTAAGTAAACGTGAGGGAGTAGTACAACTTAGCGCGTTGTTTGTTGGTTTCAACGAAAACGTTACCTCAAATTAGTTTATATTTTAGAGTAACTTTTGGATAATACAAAAACAAACGTTATTTTGTTTTTGCACCATGTTGTTGTTGAATGTTACCCTGGTTGTATCACATTAAGATTATTAAATAAAGCTAAAAATTAACAAGCGTCGGCAGTGGGCCGACTCGCCGTCCTTACAGAAGCAGGCCGTGGTGGAAGCGTGTCGTGTGTGTCCTACACACGCCTGCCAACTCGCCGACGCGGGATAAAACCCGACCCCACCAGGCGAGGCCGCGGTGGTGGCCAAAGTCCGCCGGTAACCCTGGGATTATCCTTTTGAGGGCTTACCCGGGGTGCCCGGCAATGGACACTTGGGGAGGACACCGTGTGGTTTTAGTCGGTCCGATTCCGACACGCCCACCCCATCTTCGGCACCGATGGGGTGAAGCCCGTGGGAGTTCCTACACGTTAAAAAAAAGCGTTTTGTACTTGTTTACGCCACAACGCACCGGTTGAACTAGTGGCCAAGATGTCCGATAGCTTCGAGTTGTAACGACTAGGAGTTTCTCAATAGTAGAACAACTGACGCCTGATCTTACTAATGTAATTTATTTGGACTGTAATATAATACAAAGTCAACCGACAAAATGCTTCGATTGACTATATACATGGACCTTTATAGGTTTTCGTACACAAAGCACAATCGCGTTTCAGAATGAAACAGTGACATCTAGCGAGCAACTTTACAAGTAATATCGTCTTAAACAGTACTACTGAGGTCGGTTCAAACCCGACATAACCGCCCCCGCTGGCCGGCGGGGGGTATCCGAGGGGATTTCCGCACGAAAAAAAAAAAAAAAAAAAAAAACCCACCTGATGGTGAGTGGTTGTCGTACCCTATAAATGAGAGACGATACTGGCACATTAAAAAAAGAGAAACCTGGTCTCGAACAATATAGCGGTAGAACGTTCGACTGTTGATGCAAAAGTCGCAGGTTGCATTCCCGATGAGTGCAAATATTTTGTATGCATGAATATGTCCATTTGCATTGGTCTGGGTGTTTCTATGTATAATATGTATGTATTTACAAAAAAAAGTATATAAGTATGTTTATCCGCATTCTGGAACCCATAACACAAGCTCGTTAAACTATGCTTACTTTGGATCTAGAAAGCGCTGTGTAGAATATCGTAGAATATTTATTTATTTTAATCCAATGATGTAGTTTTAATTCTCAACAAAATCGATGAGACTCCTTTGAATACTTTTCGCTATTCCTCATAATTTGGCAGATTTGGCCATCCACGTCCAAACATTCACAATGCATATGTACCATTTTTATTTTCCTGCGTAAATCCCCTTGGATATCCCCACGCCGGCCAGCGGGGGAGGTTATGTCGGGCTTGAACCGACTAAAACCGCACGCCGTCGGCGTGTACAGGCGAGACAGGGTGTAAGGTTACCCATAAGGCCTTTTATCTTGCACCCCGACTGACCCTGGGCCAATGCATAAGTGCCTCACTTTACCACTAGGTATAACTTCTAACTTTAAAGTGATTACGCTTATAAATGACTAGTTGTGCCCCACGGCTTCGCCCGTGACATACTTCACCCCCGTGGCATCTATTTATCCCATACATACCCTTAATTTATTAGTTTTGCATTAATGTATAGAAATTTGCCCGATTTGTTGACATTTAAGATTACTGCTTCGCTCTTCTAAGTAGTAGCGTGATGACATATAGCTCTGAACCTTCCCTGATAAATGGTCTATCTAACATAAAATGAATTTTTCAATTCCAACCAGTAGTTTAACCAAACAAATAAACGAACAAACAAACTCTTCAGCTTTATAATATTATAAGTATAGATAATATATAAGTAATACATAACATAACTTCACACCTGTATCCCCGAAGGGGTAGGCAGAGGTGTATTACAGACCCACGATTTGCCAGTTATGTTAAGGTCCCAATGTAATAGGGGCGAGCCTATTGCCATCTACCGAGCACATTATTAAGCGAACGATAATTAACATTTATTAATGCACAAATAACTACGAAAGGTCAGAGGTGTGTGCCCGGGGCGACTGGGGATCGAACTCACCTGGTCTCAGCAGTCCGTTACGTAGGCCACTGGGCTATCGCCGCTTCTTTGTATATATATATATATATATATATATATATATACATAAGTAATAAGTGTAGATTATTTCTACGATTAAATAAATTCTTGTATACAATAATTTTGCCTATGACACTATAAATTATACATTCCAATTAGTTCAATTATAACTTCTGCTGAATACCTGTATAGTAACACTTTATATAGTATTATTAGAAGACGATTAAATACCAGTAACACAATATCTCTAGTTTGTGTTCAACACAATAGAGAAAATTTCGAAGTTCAAAAGTTAACTCATTTCAGCTCCTGTTCGTAATACAATTGTTAGTTTGGAACTTGGCAACGGTGTTGAAAGGAACGGTGAATTAATAAATTTTGTTACATAAATTATTTGCAAGTGTTAAGGCCTTCGGCAATGGGTGAATATTTACATAAATTCGATTGTTTAATCATGATTGTCTAACAGCTTAGTATAAGAGTTGCTGCAAACAGAAAATATTGTATTATTATTGCACTGCAGAAGGGGAGTATAAAGGAGAATATTGTTTGGTAAGTAAGAGTGGTAAGCCCTTGGGCACACTTAGAAATTGTGTAAAATGTAGCATTCTACAGCGGGGTGCAGTCAATTTACGGAACAAATATAAAAAAAAAGTAGATATAAAGCGAGTGTAATCTCTCCTGACCGTAGGCGACTGACATGATTTTTTTTTTTACGTGCGGAAATCCCTTCGGATACCCCCCCCGCCCGTGTCTCGACTAAAACCGCACGGTGTCCTCCCCAAGTGTCCGTTGCCGGGCACCCCGGGTAAGCCTTCGAAAGGATAACCCAGGGTTGCCGGTGGACTTTGGCCACCACCGCGGCCTCGTCTGGTGGGGTCGGGTTTTATCCCGCTTCGGTGAGTCGGCCAACTGTCGTCCTCAGGCCCCGATCATGGAGGTCGGTAGTTCCGGGCGTAGATGAGTCTGCGGCGTCCTCGCCGCAGAATGCGAAACTCGGGGGGCAGGGTTCTCTCCCGCTCCCTCAGGCGACTGACATGACCTATCTTTGATGCGCATGTACGACCACATACGCTAGATGTCAGTAGGTACTCCTCCGTCGGGGTGTGTGTTGGGTAACCTCCTCGAGTGTCGCTCCGATTCCGATCCCGCTGCAGTCCGGGGGGAACGGAATCGGAGAGGCCGGTACACCCTGGGCGGCGGTCAATGGCTTCCCCTTCATAGGGTTGGCATTGATCGTCGGCCAATACCCAACGTGGCGGGAACACATCGCTCTCCGTACTCCTCTGCTTTCAGAGGAGACAGGATGAGCGATGCTGTTAGTGGTGAGATGGCCCAGGGTCAGTCGGGGTGCGAGGGATATGCTCTATGGGTAACCTTACACCCCGGCGTCTGAAGACCCGAGAAGGCGTGCGGTTTTAGTCGGTTCAAGCCCGACATAACCGCCCCCGCTGGCTGGCGGGGGGGTATCCGAAGGGATTTCTGCACGAGAAAAAAAAAAAGAAAAAGGTACTCCTCCGTCGTGATTATATTGTATGGCCGCTGGTGGTCGGGCATCGAGCTCATCTATCCGCATAGTAGTACTGTCGCCTTTAAAAGTAGCTTAACATAATCCAAGCTTTCATAAATATATTAAAACAGCCGTTGCCCGCGGCTCCCCTCGCGTGGAATTTCGGTCCCATTCCCGCTTCCCATTTCTATTTTAGGGATAAAAGTATCCTATTTTATATTCCAGACTAAAATCTATCCTTGTATCAAATTTCAGCCAGATCCGTTCAGCCGTTCTGGCGTGATTGAGTCCAACATCTATCCATATCCATCCATCCAAACTTTCACATTTATGATATTAGTGGGATTTATCTTCTGAAGAATACAGAAAAACATAATATATTAAGGAATATATATATATATATATATACTATGCCTCTAGAGTGTTCTGAGTCTTATGTGTATATAGTTTTCTCATAAATTTCTGCTAGCTGTACTTTTTATACATAAACATAACATGCCATAACTTCATGCCAGTATCCTCGAAGGGGTAGACAGAGGTGCATTACACACCCACGATTTACCAGTTATGTTTATGTCCCAATGTAGATGGGACGAGTCTGTTGCCATCTACCGAGTACATTATTAAGCGAACAATAATCAACATTTTTATACACATATAACTACGAAAAGTCAGAGGTATATGCCCGTGGCGACTGGGGATCGAACTAGAGACCTCGTCTCGGCAGTCAGTTACGTACACCAGTGGGCTATCGCCGCTTGATATACAATGTAATAATTTTATTGTAAGTCATAGATACCGAAAGTTAAAACAATTGATAAAAATAAATTTACTTTAAATTACACTTTTCCAAATCGTTGTCAGTCAATTTTGCTCAGGTAAATAAGAAATAAAGTTTATGTTTTTAGATCTTTGTATATTCAATAACCGGCTAAACAGATTTGGATGAAATACAGAACATACAAAAAGCTTAGAGTCTATATTGACAAACACTATTGTTTATTCTGGTAAACTACATGTTACATTTCTCTCTTGACCCAATTCTGGAGTCCACGCAAATGAAATATACTCAATTCTTGGACGTGGCAAAAAAATAAGTTTAGTAGTTATATGTTCATAAACGAACACTCATTAGAGCTAGCAACAAACAACTTTTCCAAAAGTTAACTCGTTCCTACGTAAAAAAGTTTCTTTCCTAAATTGGCTACAAGTGTTTCTAATTTGCTTCCATAAGAAACCTTAACAATTTATAGTATGTATACAATATATATTTTTATATATTTAATTCAGATATTTTGCACGTTTTACTGCCTTTTTAGTTACTATAACCGGGTGTGCTGATTGGCAGTCCTCCAGGTTCTGTAAGGGTCTGGTCGCGGGTTCAAGTCCCGTCCTGAATGCAAATGCAAATGAAATTGCAGTCGGTTTATTTTTTTTACTGAAATATTTTATTTCTCCCTTTAGTGATCGTAACTCATCATCATCATCATCATTAGCGTCGTTTCTGACTGCATGAATCCAGGATCCGCTTTACCGCTCTTCTCCTTTTGATTTTGCTTATACAGCTTTTATGAGAATGACTACCGTCTAACCTCCTAGCCCCGAGAGGAGTGGCCGAGAGGAGTACCTCGCCCGTTAAACAGCAGATGTACCGGCTTGCAGATGTACCGGCTTGCAGGTATACCGGCTTGCAGATGAGCCGGCTTCCAGATGTACCAGCTTGCAGCTGAACCGGCTTGCAGGTGTACCGGCTTGCAGGTGAACCGGCTTGCAGGTGAGGTTGGCTTGGTCCCTAAAGATCTTATTGGGGCTCCATACACCTACTCAGCCTTCTTTGCCACTGCCAAGCGATGTTGCTTGACAAGCCAAGAGTGTGTGTTGAGTTTCCTCTTCAATTATTTATCTGTCATAAAAAATATCAATAGATCCTAGATGTTCTCTTTTTCCGATCTAAATAAAAAGGAATTTTAAGAATAAAATTGTTAAAAAAATTCATTGAATTAATATAAATAAATATTTTGAACCATGTTGTGTTTGTTTACGATTTATTTCCGTCATGACACTGAAAATAAATCGTTGAACGTCGACGTGTCGAAGATCCGCCTCAACCAACAGGATACGCGGGCAGGTATCAATCAACATTTGTATTTTTTCTACTGCAAAAGGAAGTTTACACGCATTAATCATTTTGTTGCCATGCATGTTTTTCTGCGATAGCTAACGTGTATTTTCCATTTTTTGTAAAAAGCTTTTAGCTACATTTGAATAGCCAGCTCAGAATATATGTATATTACATAGTACTTACCTAGTATCGTAGAGAGATAGATAGATAGAATACTCTTTATTGTACACCACATATTATTATATACAATATCTTAAGTCTGAACCCGAGACGGCGTGCGGTTTTAGTCGGTTCAAGCCCGACATAACCGCCCCCGCTGGCCGGGGCCGCAGGGGGGTATCCGAAGGGATTTCCGCAAGAAAAAAAAAGTACAATGGACGGTCTTATCGCTAAGAGCGATCGAAGTTCATATTTTAAAGTCGATAAATAAATAGCAACTGTCATTATATTGTGATCTTTACATAGGTATCTAATATCTGGGTAACCGAGACTCATTCTGGTTTTTTCATACTACCTTCTAGACTACCCTGTATACTAAATTTCATAAGTATCGTCAGAGCCGTTTCCGAGATTCCGATTATATAGATATATACAAATATATATAAAAGAATTGCTCGTTTAAAGGTATTGATAGATAAATATATGAATGAATACCCATATATTTATGGATGTGAGATTTGGCATAGTTATGGCTTATATGGAGGGGAAGTACAGAACGCTTTTTTTTTACGTGCGGAAATCCCTTCGGATACCCCCCCGCCGGCCAGCTGGGGTGGTTATGTCGTGTCTCGACTAAAACCGCACGGTGTCTTCCCCAAGTGTCCGTTGCCGGGCACCCCGGGTAAGCCCTCGAAAGAATAACCCTAAGATTTCTTTTGAATTATGCATAAAAAATATATTAAATCAATAAATTAAACATTACACACATTACCATGCATTTGGAACACACACACACCCATGTTCCTTACGCAAGTTTACTACCAATGCCAAACGTATTATCACATATTTGTATAATGTGCACAGCTGGACGTATATAATAAAATTAAAAATAAATGCAATGAAGTTTAACTTTCTGATATCCTCAAAAAAGGTTGAATTTCTACCATCCCACTGGGTCACTAGTCAATAATACTAGGAATTCAGTGCAGGGTGTGACTGAAATAAATTGAGCTGAGCGAGCAGAACTCTCACTTGAAAATAAGACATCTTACTACGGTCGCGTGCTTAGCTAAGGTCGCGCGCTCGTGAAACTGGTTTTAGGTGATTATTCCTCAATGGTACTTCGGACATGAACCATCTCGCTTCAAAACACTCCTCAATGTCCACACTATCACCGTGGTAAATTTGGTCAAGATCGCGCGTTGGTTACGGAGGAGTTCAGCCACCAACAAACGGCTATGCCGGGTATAAAAATGAATCGCTGAATGTGTTGCTAAGCGCAAATCTCGAGAGCAGCTGAACCGATTTCGCTAATTCATTTTTTATAATATTCCTTGATGTACGAGGATGGCTTTTACGGAGAGAAAAACTTAAAAAATTGCCTGTATAAACACACACACTAAAGAATCGACTGTTAGGCAGTACGAAGTTCGCCGGGTCAGCTAGTATTATATTAAACGTTATATACGTGTTTACATCAGCAATCTCCTGCAGGGCTGAACCGATTTTCCGGAAATTCGTGTGTGTGTTTGGGTAGGTCCCTACATGATTTTGAGCTACAATTGAATGCTGTAGTTGGCACTACGAGATTAAGTCAAACAAGAAGATAACGGGGATGTGTAGAGCTCTTCCACAACCTTTGAGGCCCATGACAACCTCACCTGCTACACCTGAGGGTCAATTCTCGTAATAAAAAGATGTTCAAAATTCAGTCTCAATCTAGTCTCGATCTCATGTCGATCTCCTATATGTCAAAAAACATAACATAACATAACATAACTTCACGCCTGTATCCCCGAAGGGGTAGGCAGAGGTGTATTACACACCCAGGATTCGCCAGTTATGTTAAGGTCCCAATGTAATAGGGGGCGAGCCTATTGCCATCTACCGGGCACATTATTAAGCGAGCGATAATTAACATTTATTAATGCACACATAACTACGAAAGTCAGAGGTGTGTGCCCGGGGCGACTGGGGATCGAACTCGAGACCTCGTCTCATCAGTCCGTTACGTATGCCACTGGGCTATCGCCGCTCTATCAAAAAAGGTATTAAGAAAAGGGGCTATAACAAAATTTGGTTGAAAATATTGAAGATTTTGTCACGAGAACATATTTTTTGACATTTGGGAGATTGACATGAGATCGAGACTAAATTGAGACGGAATTTTGAACATCTTTTTATTTCGAGACTTGGCCCTCAGGTGACTGAAAACACAGGTCTTTCAGAAGTACGACAGGCACAAGCTCGTATACTTTTTTAACATCAATAAAATCAGACTTTTACATCGCTGTCAGGTTGTCAAAGGATATCCTTTGCGAGAGAAAATATATATCAAAGAAGTGGCTAACAGGCATTAAGGCAGATACCCGTTTATTTTGTCCCCCGAGGTATGCCAATGTCCTTTTTAATTATGAACCAATTAGAATCGTTGGCACTTCCCGGCGGTATTGTACAAATTAGACCCGCTAGGCGTTTCGCAATATTTTTCGCCCTTTTGATGTCAGATGATTTAAAAAAATATATTAATTGTGATAACTCTTTTGTGTTTCTAATTAGGATCTATCTGGTACTAACTGTGTCTCCACTCACGTAGAATTCTGTAATCGTTACCGTATCCCATGGAAACCTATTTCGGAAATTAAAGAAATATAAATAAATAGCCTAGTGACTATAATCTATACATGTATTAAATTTAAGACAGATCAATTCAGCCGTTTAAGCATGATTGACTAACAAACATATTCACAAACTTTCACTTTTATAATAGGATTGTTCTCGCGATTCTTGGGATAAAAGGCGCCTTCGTCCTATTTTTGTTGTTCTCCCTGTGGCAAATTTCTGTCAAATATATTCAGACGTTTTGTATGGATTTGTATGAGATCCCTTGAATATCTTTGGAGCCCTATCCAACCTCACTTAAAAGCCGGTAGACATGCTTACTGACGGACGAGGCTCTATCTATCGTCGACGGATGAGATTCCAGCCATCTGTCCTGGAGCGCCCACATTAACGAAGTCAGCAAAAAGGTTCACTATACCTTTCACTCCCTGAAATGCCTCCAGACCTTTTTACCCTTAAAAACCAAAATTAACCTTGCTCAAACCCTTATCCAACCCATTATTGACTACGCTGACGCCTGCTATTTAGATGCCACTGAGGAGCTCCTAAATAAACTTGAGAGGTTGCAAAACTTGTGCATTCGCTTCATCTTTAATCTCAGAAAATACGATCACGTTTCACATTTTCGTAGTGAACTCAAGTGGCTCCCAATCCGCCTTCGCAGGAACACTCGAATACTCTGTCTTCTCTTTAATATCCTGATGCTCCGTGCAGGTCAAGCCTTCGCTCTATACTTAAATTCCCTTCACACAAAACTAATTTCTACTCTTACTCCTTCTCTGTGCAAGCGGTTAGACTGTGGAACTCCCTTCCATCTGACATCAGAGCCAGCAATACGTTATCTGCCTTCAAAAGTAAAGTCTATAAACACTATCTTTCTTCTATATGATATCAAAACTACTTTGCCTGTATGCATATTTGCTTATTTATTGTTTATTTATGTATAATATTTTATGTACCTATCTATTTATATTGAATATTATACTGATTTATATATTTGTGTATTTATATGTATATTTTTTGTAATGTTATGTATGTGTGTGTAAACACTGTTCTTTCTCTTTTTCATACACACGTCAGTGCACCTTTTCTTATTCTTCACGATCTCCTCTCGCCGGTCTGCTGGAAGAAATTTCTTAAAGAAATAAGCAGTACCATTGTACTATACTTTCCACCATCCATATTTTGTAATAATATTATTGTGTGTGCATAAATTTTAAATAAATAAATAAAAAAAACTGATTCTTTATGATTGTACAAAGATTCAGGCCGCACCTGTATCGTTTTAACCGTTCACATCATGAGGCGCAAAGATTAATCCCACAAATGCCGTTCCACTGGCGTTTTTACACGGGCTTCACCCCCCCCCCAGTGCCAGCGATGAGGTGGGTTTGTCTGAATCGAACCGACTAAAGGTCCACACGGTGTCCTTCATAAGCGTCCATTGCTGGGCACCCAGGTACGGCTTCGAAAGGATAACCCCTGGGTTCCCGGCGGATTTTGGCCGCCATCGCGGCATCGCCTTTGGGGTCGGGTTTAATCCCGCGTCTGTCTTGGCCTGCTTCTGTAAGGATACATAGTCGGAGACTGGCGGTGCTAAAAAAAAGGGTACTACTAAGTAAATAACATAAAAGAACATTTACCATGTGAAATATGAGTATGAATGTACGAGTTGAAAGGCAGCCATTGTCACGTGCCAAATAGTAAAGTTCGAACCACGAAGAATGGTAAAATGTATTCATATATATTTATATGTTCTGTGAATATTTCCACATTAACATAACTGGCGAATCGTGGGCGTGTAATATACCTCTGCCTTCCCCTTCGGGGATACAGGCGTAAAGTTATGTTAGTTATGTTATTTTCGTTTCAAAATTTTTGACGACCTCTGGGGCGTTGCGTTAGTGCGGTGGCTGCTAAGTTACAGGTCACGGGTTCGATTCCAGCTTAGTGCAAACATGTCTATTTGTTTTAGTCTGGGTGTTTCTATGTATAATATGTATTTATTTACAAAAAAAAAGTATTTAAGTATGTTTATCCGCATTCTAGAACCCATATGCCAAGCTCTGCTTAGTTTGGGTCTGGATGGCGTTGTGTAATTTGTCCTAGAATATTTATATTTATTATTTATTATTATTATAAAATTGGTTGTTCTTATAAAATCGACATCGGTATAAGCTTTAGACAATCTTAGTTATAGCTGTTATCAAGTCAAAAATTTTGAACAAACGTCAAAAAGTTTGCGCATGTGCACTAACTGATCAACCAATAAAAGGACAGATCAACCAATGTGTAAGCCCTTTGAGCCCGTTATTAGTTTTGACCTTAAATATTATATGATGTGCGCTTCCACCGCCGCGTCCCGCGCTGACTACCAAAGATACCTAAAACATGCGTCTGCGCAACTAGAGTACATTGTCACGATTTTTACTCATAACTATACCGAAGCTCTAAACCTTTACATAAAATAAAAAACAAGAACTGTTTTTTTTTAATTTGTGCTCTGACGATCACAAAAATAATTATACTTTAATTAGTTAAAAATCGTTTGTAAATTTAGTGTTCAACAAATTCTGAGGATGACTTTGTAAAACATCGCAATTAGTGAGATAAAGTCGGATAAAGTGACAAACTTAAAAAATGAAGCGGGTTTAAAAAGAAATCTCACCATAATATAGGTTACAAAAATTTGAGTTGCCTTGAACATAATGTACAATTATTTATGTTGGAGACCATTGCCTAAATTAAGTAGGATTCTGTATTTCAGGCCACCAGCACAATCCCCATCTAGGGTATTTATTTATTTATTAGGGAGCTACAAACAGTTACACACTAAATATCATCATCATCATCAGCATCAACCTATTCTAGTCCACCGCTGGACATAGGTCTCCCCTAATGTGCGCCATAACGCCCTGCGGGGCAGGGGGTGCTAAGAATCCCCGGGCTACAATAGGCTACCAAACCCTTCACAAAGTGACTCACTGAATATAATTACAACGAATGGATAAATTAACAAAGACTAAATGTGCACTCAGAGCGTAATCCACAGAATGATTGAACATCATAACATAATATAACTTCACGCCTGTATCCCTGAAGGGGTAGACAGAGGTGTAGCACACACCCATGATTCGCCTGTTATGTTTAGGTCTCCATTTAATAGAGGGCGAGCCTATTGCCATCCACCGTTTAATACATACATAACTAAGAAAAGTCTGAGGTGTGTGCCCGGTGCGACTGGGGATTGAACTCGAGACCTCGTCTCGGCAGCCTGTGATGTACACATTTTGGCTACATTTATAATATTATATGATCCAAAGTATAACTGTTCTAATATAATAGCTTTCTTGGTAATGGCGGGGTTAGTATGTGTGTTTGTGTACGTGTGCTTGAGTGCACGGGTACTATAAAGAGAGGGGGTGGCAGGCAGGTGAGGGGGGTAGCAGGTGAGGCCGCCTAGCGCCCCTCCCCCAAACCGAGGCAAGACGGGGACACCGTGTTTCCCAAACCCGAGGGGGCCTTCTCGAAACTGGAAATGGCCCTAGGTCAGTTGGCGTGCTAGGGATATGCCCTATGGGCAACCTTACACCCCGGTCTTAAGACCCGAGACGGCGTGCGGTTTTAGTTGGTTCAATCCCGACATAACCGCCCCCGTTGGCCGGCGGGGGAGTATCCGAGGGGATTTTTGCACGAAAAAAAAACAAAACGAGAAGAGTACTGCTAGGAGACATTCTATACTCTCATACCCCTATGAGAGTATAGAATATCTTACCACGACAGGCTAAAAACAATGAAGTTTCTGACCGCTTAGCTGAGGAAGAGAGCTGAAGAAATACACCGTGTATCAATCTCATCTCATCAACAGCATCTCTCTGTGTCAGCCGAGCTGCCCGACGCCGAATTTTTTTAATATGTCGTGGTGAGGTTCCAGGGCGATGATGACAGTCTGCCTATAAACACATCTCTCAGTCAAGCGGTTCAACATTTATTCTGAAAGTTGCAGAATTCCCTACCCTGTCATGTCTAGATTGTAATTCAATTTCCATAAAAAGTACACATCCAAATTCCACGTGTCAATTTATCTCTCTCTCTACAGTTTTTTTAATACTTCAAACAAAAACCGATAACGACTTCGAACATTCTCGATTAGGGAATGTGGGGTGACAAAAAAAAAGGAAATTTCAAAGAGACAGTGCAAAAACCATTTATCCTTTTCCTTCTTATCGTATACCTGTATTCGTAAAAGTGACAGTAATAGAATAACGGTAGAAAATCATTTAGTTACATTAGATTATCGTCTATTTTCTCAAGCCATGATTGATGCCTTTCAGGAAGGGGTCGCTACATTTGCTTTCGCTCACTGGTTTGCGGTAAATTAAGATACGTTCATTAATAATAATGGAAATAAAAAGGACTTTGTGCCATGAAACTTTTTTTTTTATATTTAGGACACGTCAATTTGACTTCACCTCGCCTGATGGTAAGCTGAAGGTAAAGTCTCAGGAAAGAGGTTCACCATTACATACGCGTACCATGTTAACAATGGTGGCACTCAGCTTGACGGCTTCATCCGAAGAGGATTGTCGTCGCAGCACCGCGTGACACCCACCGGTCCCACTAGTGCTGCGACCTCAATTCCCCTGCCCGGCTATGCACTTGCTGACCCCTGAACGCAATCAAACCGAAATTGGATTTCTATGGAGGGTTTTTCGCAATAGTGCACGGTGGTACCCACCCGGCCGAATTTTGTGACAAATTTGTATCATCAAATTTCTATCACCTAGTTAAATTATGCTTACTTTGGGTCTAGAAGTCTTAGCTGAAGGGTTTAAGGGGTATATTAGTAATTTCGGTTACTTGTAAGTACCATTTAAAACAAAACCTTTTCTTCGGGTTAAAAGAGTTTAAGAGAAAATACAACAGACAGATAGAGAAAAAACAAAATAACTATACTTTGTGGACTGAATTAAGATACTAAAAGTTTAAAATGTGAGGTAAGCAGCACACCGAAAAGATGCATCCGTGGGTTACTTATTCACTTATTTGATTCTAGACCACCATAACACAATCTTACTAACATGACACAAAATATATTTCCCGTGTCTGGAAATTTATATAGAAATGGACCTAAAATATCGTTATAAAATATAAAAGACCTCGGCAATATCCTGTTTGTAGTTTAGAACTCTGCCCATCTAGTGAACAAACACTCTAACTATAAACAAAAAAGTATTTAAAATTCGAATGCAAGTTTCAAGGAATTTATGAAACATAGCCCAGTGACGTGAAAATAGAGTTGAAATATGAAACTTTATTAGAGTACTGGCTGGCTTGTGACTCCCTAAAGCCACATTTTCATGAGATTATTTCTACACGGTCCGGTTTCGCAGTGAACCGTCAATATGGCTCCATAGTGTGCTGACTGGGACAAGGGATGTGTATTACCAACATGTCTTTCTACAAAACAAGGTAATACCATCGCAAAGACGAATACGTCTTTGCGATGTTACCAGTACCACCACCAAGGACTTAGGGCCCAAGCCAAGGTTGGCTTGCTAGTACATCTCACACTCACACATCAATCAATCAATTCGCCTATTGCAGTCCACTGCTGGACATAGGCCTCTCCCATTGTACGCCATAGCACGCGAAGAGGCTCCCCAGCAGGCTTTCTTCTCAGGGTTGAGCTGATAAACCAATTAATAACAATAAGCGGACCTCGGGCTCCAAAGTATAAACTTTAGACGCAACTAAAAATCGCTATGATGATGATGAGGGTACCGACTGAAAACCGGACACGGTTGGCTGGCCTAACCCGGCGAAAAACCGTCCCATGGGAATGCGGCCTAAAGCGCAGTTGAGGTCAGTTTTCCATCTAATATGACATTCATATTTCATGAAATGGACTATAAAGTGCCTATTCGTAGCTATAAGTAACACTCGCTAATTTATAGTGAGTTATAGACAATATGTTTTATGAAATTTTTAGAAGCAGCAGATGTTAAAAACTTGCTAAACTTTTCTTAGAACGAGTGTGTCTACTTGTCTAAATCACCTACTCACTAAATATTCGTATGTCCATCACGCCTGGGAGATGCTCAGCAAATTTAAAAGTCGGTGATAGAAAGTGTCGATAGTTTAGTGGTTAAAGTCAGCCTTGGCATCGAGAAGTCCCGGTTTCGAATCTTGGCCATTATATTAACGCCATAAACCCACTCTTAACGCAAGCAAGCTGGAGCGGTCAGGGGTATACTACTAAGTTCGGTTACAAAATCAATAAAAAATATGGGGTTAAAACATTGCATATTATGGTCAAGTATACAACCGCAGGGCAATAAGAGGGGGTATGGGGAGAAAGTATCACCGAGTCTAATGGGAAGAGGGTCACCGAGATAATAGCGTGTGGCGATGCATCGCGAAGAAAACTGTCGATTTGAAGATTTGCCAACTCGCCGAAGCAGGATCTAACCCAAACCCGTAGGTTAGGGGAGTCTACGATGGCGGTCAAAGTCCACTGGTAAACCTTTCGAGGGTGGACTGGCAATGGACACTTTGCGTGGATACCATGTGATTTTATTTGGTTCGATTCCGACACATCCATCGGTTTGCACATGCAAAAAAAAACGAAAAAGAATGTCAACGAGAAAGTAGTCTAACATATTCCAATTAACAGATTACCAAAGCTATTAAACCTTTTATAAAAACATAAAATATTATTACCTTGCCCTGTATTACAAAAATATTAACGCTCCAAGTATTTATTAATATACGAGTATTACAATACAAAGATCGTTTGCAAATAAATTATTGTTCAGGAACTTTTATCGCTGAATTGATGTTATTTTATATTAGTCAGCCTGGCAACATATGTATTGAATGTTGCGAAAATAGTACTATTTATGTTTATAATTGTAAAACTCCTAACAGAAAGATAAATAACTAAACAAAATTGATCGAAGAAAGTAAATTGCAAATTCAATGATGCTCAAATGTAGTTCAAATATGAAACTGGACCGGAATAACTCTTTATTGAACAAATATTTTCTTGTTTCAGGTACACTGGCAGAAGGCCAATGCTGGCAAGGCTACGCTTAATAAGTGACCGAGTTTATCATTATGACGACTGGTATTTTATAGTTCTACTCTCGTTTAGGTACAGCCAACAGTAAGTTTAGTACTCCTTGCTTTAACATAAGTACTATTATCACACGAAACTGATTCTACAAGTAGTCACACTTTATGGTATCACTTAATTTCAAGTGGTGAAAAGTTAGTTTCATGTTTGTTACTTAGCGCAAAGTTAATATGTTACGTTTGTAAGTTTCAATAAGATTTTGGAAAGTTCTTGTGAGACGTGTAGGAAAAAACATTCTAGATGCTTGTCGTTGTTTTGGTTCTCCGAAATCGTGAACAGTGAAATAATAAAATTGTGTTAAAATAAACATTACAGGCAGCCATTTAATTAGCTTTAACAGCTCAATTATCATTTTAGCGTATCAGTTCACAAGTTAACAAATAGCAGCCAAGGGCGAGTCGGACTCGCCCATGAAGGGTTCCGTAGCAGCAAGTAAATTTTTAGGGTTCCGTTGCCAAATGGCAAAATACGGAATCCTTATAGATTCGTCATGGCTATCTGTCTGTCCGTCCGTCTGTCACAGCCACTTTTTTCCGAAACTATAAGAACTATGCTGTTTAAACTTGGTAAGTAGATGTATTCTGTGAACCGCATTAATATTTTCACACAAAAATACAAAAAAAAAACAATAAGTTTTGAAACCATAAGGTTGAAACTACTGTTATAAAACCATTGAATTCTACTGTTGGATATAGGCCTCTCCCAATGTCCACCATTCCATCTGATCCTTCACCTTCCGCATCCAGTTCACCATCCTCAGTTCATCAGTCCATTTGGCTGGAGAACGTTCCACCGTGCGTTTGCCGAAATTTCATGCTTCTATCTTGAAAAGTGACGAACTTCGCATAAAATCTTTTTACCCGAATTTCACCCTCTTAAGGGATTTTTTGAATAATGCGTTTACACATTTTCATTTATTTCTAACCAGTAGCTGGTGCATGAAATTTGTATTTCCAACTTTGAAAATGACGGACTTCTATACAAACGATGATCCCTTATTTTGCCGCCTTAGAGGTAAAATTTCCTAAAATCCTTTCTTAGTGGATGCTAGAACATAAAAAGCATCTACTGCTGAAATTTCAAGTTTTTAGGTTCAGCGTTGATGAATCAGTCGGGACAAGTAATTATAAATAAATATGTATACTAGCTGTAGCCCGCAGCTCCGCCCGCATGGAATTCTGATCCCGTTCCCGCTACCCATGGGAACCTATTCCCGGAATGAAAAGTATCCTATGTGTTATTCCAAGCTATAGTCTATCCCTGTACCAAATTTCAGCCAGATCCGTTCAGCTGTTTTTGCATGAAAGAGCAACAAACATACATACATACACAAAAAACTTTCGCGTTTATAATATCAGTAGGATTGGCCCAGGAGGCAATACTATCGCTACCGCTTACTGAATTATGATCAACACAGACATTTCCTGGGACTATTCTGTTACCATTTATACTGCCAGTGGGGACGCCGTTTGACCAGACGGGTGATCAGCCCTTCTATGTCCATTTCACCCATTTCCCCTATAACGACTGTCATACATATTCGTATGGCAACCGGGACCGACATCTTAACGTGCTCTCCGAGGCACGACCAGACCAATGCAAATACTCATATTCATGCATACAAATATTTGCACTGAGCGGGGATCGAACCCGCGCCTCCTGCGTAGCGGCCGCTTTCAATACCGCCACGCCACGGAGGCTGTCTTTGATACCATACAATTTATTATGATTATTGAATGCATTGTCAGACTATCAATATTCCTTGCAGATGTGATTAATATCAGCAATTTGATTCAACATCAGTACAATACCTGTTTCGTACTATCGTAATTATCATAATTCCCTAAGTATTGCCCGCGGCTTCGCCTGCGATGAATTCTGTTCCGCTTCCCATGGGAACCTAATCACGGGATAAAAAGCCTATGTATTATTCTAGACTATAATAAATATAAATTCAGCCGTTTTTGATTGAAAGTGTGACAAACATCCATACCTACAAAGTTACATTTTATGTTTAGGGCTGTTTGAGCCCCATCAAGGACTTCAGTATCAAGTTAACCACATCTGCACGCTGGTACACCTGCTAATTGAAAGACGAGACTCTGGTATAGGATATCCTAACTCATAACTCATTTATTCGTAAGAATTTTACACGTCAAAAATTATAATACTTACTTATCTGTTAAGCATACCAGCATTAAATATAGAATACAATAATAAGTCCGTTTAAGTATAAAGCAAAGTCGCTTTTCCCGTCTGTCTGTCCCTATGTATGCTTAGATCTTTCAAACTACGCAACGGATTTTGATGTGGTTTTTTTAATAAATAGAGTGATTCAAGAGGAATGTTTATATATATTATACATGCATAATATCACGCGGGCGAAGCCGCAGGTGTCCGCAAATACAATAATAAGTCCGTTTGATTTGTCAATTTCTATAGGTAAGTCAGAATTCAAAATGTCAGCAAAATTATATAAATAAAATTAAAAATACACATCAACAATTAATTAAATAATTCAAATAGTAGCTATTTGAATTATTTAATTAATTTAATTAATTATATATACGTTCTGGAAGTCATTACCTTAATTCTAAGTATATTTCACTGTTAGCAGTTCATCAAACGAGTAAAATGCCGGCTCAGTAAGCCATTTCTTCAATCTGACTTCTGACTTCACTTTACTTGTGACTGACTGGGAGCACAAGTTACATTGGCCGGTAACTTATTGTATACTAAGGTTCCCATAACATGAGTCGTCTTATCAAATTTCGCTAGTGACCTAGTCGCCGTTTTTAAGTTTTCACGATTTCGAGTGTGATATGAGTGTACGTCACTATGCTTTGGATACTGTCCAAGGTTCATTCTCACGTATATCGCGACCTGATATATAACTTGAAGGCAGGGTGAGAATTCCCAGCTGGCCAAAGTATGGTTTCGCCGTATGGTCCTGCGGAATTCCTACGAAAGCTCGCACGGCGCGCTTCTGCATACGGAACGCACGCTCCCAGTCGGCAGCGCGTCCCCATAGCTCTGCACAATATTGGAGCAGAGAGTGTACCGTAGCGGAGTAGCAAGTGCGTACCTCCATACGAGGTACTACCCTAGCTATTCGCCTAAGAGCAAAGCATGCACTTCCTACCTTGTCACAGACTTTGTCAAAGCTCTCGGGGTTGGGAAGTCAGACGGTAATCACTCCCACAATAGCCAAAATCAGGAGGATTTACGTTTCGGCAATATTTTCCCAAAATAATATTCTGCTTGCTTACCTTCTAGACACTGACAATGACGATCTCTGTGGCGTAGCAGTAATGCATTCGACTGCTAAGCTATTGATCGGAGGTTCGATTCCCGTTCAGAGCAAATATGTGTATTTGCATTGGTCTGGGTGTTTCTTTGTATAATATGTATTTATTTACAAAAAATAAGTATTTAAGTATGTTTATCCGCATTCAAGAACCCATATTATGACAAGCTCTGCTTAGTTTGAGTTTAGATAGCATTGTGTACTTTGTCTTACAATTTTTATTTATTGGAACCATAAAGAAAAATTGTAGAATACTTGAGCCTAATATCAGATTTTTTATAATGACTACAAGAACTAAAACTTAATTTCAACTCTTTGCTCCTCATAAAAATTCAAAAAGCGTGCCACCATCTTGTTTTATGCCAGTTGGCACCAGCTGGCAGTTTTAAATGGCTTGTAGAATGTAGCGGTACGAAGTCTTGTGAGTTAATCTCGTTCCTTTCATTCATTCATTCACAATTTTAATTGTTCTACTTTCTAAGTATTGATGATGATGATGATGAAGTATCTTTGTCGGTTTAGTAGGCAATGGGTTTAGCAAATGATTAAGTGCTTCTGATTTAAAATAGATTTGGGCTATACTTCTAAGGTATGTAAGTTTTGATACAATAGGTTACTTACTGGTTTTTAGATTTATTTATTTATTAATGTCTAATCTTTACACTTTTTCATTCCTGAGGACGCCAATACCATAATTATGTAGCCCATTTTATTAACCAATATAGATTAAGGTATTCGTTTGTTGATTGTCAGTGACAATTAACAAACTCTTGAGCTGATTGTCAGTGACCACGATAAACGAATTAAGCTCATTCAAGTTACTGCTTAAGTAATTATGTAAGTGCAGGGCCACGATAAAGTAGTTATATTAGAGTCGATGAATTGTCCGATACCAGAATGCAGCAATGGTACCATTGCTGGTAATTCTGTTCTTTCGAAGGAGAATATTCCTCCTTATTAATTAAATATCTTACCTTCACTCTCAAGAGACACAGGCCCGCCATCTTCACTTAAGTCCGCTAGTTGTTTTAAAAGTTTGTTGACAGCTGTCAGGCTACCGACTTTGACATTACCCACAAAGTAATTAATATAAATCCCTCACTGTCATTACATACCTGACCAATTTAGTCATTTGAATGAATAACTCCATAGTTTCATGTCTTTGGTACATATACGGAAAACTTTATCTTAATTAAAAAACTCGCATATCAACTGCTAGGTGCGTGCCCTGGCTTCGTCACACTGCAATAATAGCACACCCTTGGACATTCCTAATTTTTTTTTCATATAAGCCTTAACATACCATAACATAACTTCACGCCTGTATTCCCGAAGCCTTGTCTTGACTATAATGAATACAAAAAAAATGTGTGTGGCACTCTGGGAGTGCCGACGGAAGTGAAAACTTGAACAAATACAAGTGTATTTTTTGAATCATCATCATCGCTCCCTCCGTACCTTCCTCCCTCCCTCCCTCCATTCATCTATCCATCTATTTTTGAATATGGATAGCGTGACAGGATGGGACGTGAAGATAACGTGAGTTTCATGATTTTTCTTCACCCAAGCGCTCATATGGAAAGTGCTCAATGTGCCTAAGAAGTTTACACTAGTGTACACTAGTGTAATAGCCAGGATTCCAATCCAGGACCTCTCCATCGTGAGACCGGCTCCTTAGCGTAATCTTCCTAACCACTAAGAAATAGAAAATCGCAGTTAAATAGCATTTGTACTACAGCCAGTTGAGTAGGGTCTAATAAGGAATTGAGACAGTTTCTTGTGTTGTAAGCGTTCAGACACGGGCTGGTAGTAATTTACTATCAAGCGGTTAGTGCTTTTTGGGCCATTATAAGATTGAAAAAACCGGCCAAGTGCAAGTCGGACTCCCCCATGAAGGGTTCTGTAGCAGCAAGTAAAATCATTATATTTGAGTTGATTGAATGAAAGCTAAATTGCGGTAGATCTCGTTGAAACCCATTTTTGGTGGAAGTTTTCGTGGTAATGTACATCACATATTTATTTTAGTTTTATCATTCTCTTATTATAGAAGTTACAGGGGGGGGGGGGGGGCATTTTACCTCTTTGGAAGTGTCTTTCGCTTTGAGTTTCTGTTCTAACTATGGGGAACCCATAAAATTTATTGTTTTTTTTTCTAATTTTGTGTGAAAATCTTAATGCGGTTCACAGAATACATCTACTTACCAAGTTTCAACAGCATAGTTCTTATAGTTTCGTAAAAAGTGGCAGTTACATCAGGACGGACAGACATACAGACAGACATGACGGATCTATAAGGGTTCAGTTTTTTTGGCTATTTGTCAACGGAACCCTAAAACAACAAACAAATGATTAACATCGAAACTATCCATCTATACTATTATAAAATTGAAAATTAATTGTATCTGTACATTGGAGATACACATTAACTAGGAATTCAGTGCAGGTTGCGACTGAAATAAATTGAGCTGAGTGAGCAGGACTCTTACTTGAAAATAAGACATCTTACTACGGTCGCGCGCTTAGCTAAGGCCGCGCGCTCGTGAAACTGTTTTTCGGTGATTATTCCTCAATGGTACATTGTATTTGAACAGTTGACCCCTCTTAACACTCAGCGGTGTCTAAACTATCACCATGGCAAATTTGGTCAAGTTCGGTATTGTGGTTCCGGAGGAGTACAGTCTCGACCAAACGGCTTAGCCACGTAATAAGAGCTTCGCTTCGCTCAGCTTAAAAAATACTTGGGTTATGTGAAATAAACGATTCTGAACACAATTTTTTTTGGCATTCTGGTCAGTTTCATTGTTTGTATATTTGTTCGCGATGGACGAAAAAACTACTGAACGGATTTTGATGCAGTTCCTTTTCTATTGGAAAAATCTTGGTCAGACTTCAAACCTGCCGTATGTTTGATTGCAATTGGTTAATAAGAACCGGAAAAATAATCAAAAAACGATAACCGACCACCGCGCGGGCGGAGCCACTGGCCTCAGCTAGTTGTGAATATATTTTATGAAACCAGTTCACTTGTTTGGCTGATTGAAAACAACACCCAGTGACGCCAATTGGTCAGCCCGCAGTAGAATGTTGGCTCGGTAACTTACAAAATTGAAATCTCTTCCCGATTGAAAGGACGCCATTGAGCCTTTGATCCGAGCCTCTTTTTGTTTTTTGTCTAGAATCGATTACCAAGTAAGAGGATATCTGAAATTGAAAACGCCCGGGGGTAGATTTGGTACTAACAAAAGTAGCAGTAAGCTGTTATTTATGTGACGAACCTCGAAGCGGAACGTGAACAAGCGATTTCCATGATTTATTCTAGATCAACATGTTTATTGGAATTTTCCCCTCAATTTTACGCTAAGTTTAGGTACTGAAGATCTAGGGGTGGCAGATGAGGCCACCTGTCACCCTAGCAGCGGCAGGCCGGGGCGGTGCGGCGACTAGCACCCCTTCCCCAAACCGGGGCAAGACGGGGACACCGTGGTTTCCAAACCCGAGGGGGCCATCTTTAAAGTCGGGGTGCGAGGGATATGCTTTATGGGCAACCTTGCACCCCGACGTCTGAAGACCCGAGACGGCGTGCGGTTTTAGTCGGTTCTAGCCCGACATAACCGCCCCTGCTGGCCGTTGGGGGGTATATGAGGGGATTTCCGCACGAAAAAATATCTATCTAAATATCTATTTGCATTTGCAATGAAGTCTATTTGCATTGGTCTGGGTATTTCTATGTATAATATGTATGTTATTACGTAAAAAAAATATAAGTATGTTTATCCGCATTCTAGAACCCATAACACAAGCTAGTTAAACTATACTTACTTTGGGTGTAGAAAGCGCTGTGTAAAATGTCGTAGAATATTTAATTATTTATTACATACATACATAAACTCACGCCTATATCCCGCTAGAGGTGCTAGCACCCACATTTCGCCAGTTTACGTTTAGGTACCAATGTAATAGGTGGCGAGCCTTTTGCCATTAACCGGGCACTTATAAGCCTGCGATAAATACACACATAACTTCGAAAAGCATCGAAAAGTCATTGGTGTGTGCCATGGTAAAACCTGGGATCGAACCCGAGACCTCGTCTCAGCAGTCCATTATCCATACCACTAGGCTACAGCGGCTACCTTGAAATAGCCGCGTGAAATAGTTATTTATTGTATATCTTCAATATAGTATATTACGTTCGTAATCTACATACGGTATGAAATAAGAATTCATATCCTTTAGGAGTCTCCACTAATTGTATGAAGCTAAAAAGTTTTAAGTGCGTTCACACCGCACACCTTAATAAATGGAATTTCGCATCTAAGTGAAACAGTAACCAAGCTAATTACGTCTATTAGTCGTGTGCTGAAATGTAAGGTTGTAATAAAAGTTGTCAGAATTTTCTTACAAAAACTTCTTGTCACTAATTAAATTATATCACTACATATTATAAAGTAAAGTCCTCCACCGCGTATGCTTTCGCAATAAACTCAAAAACTACTGCACCGATTTTTATGCTGTTTTCATCAATGGATAGAGTGGTTCTCGAGAAAGATTCTAGTATATAATTTTTCGAATTGTATTTACATTATTTTCTTTCGGTTTATGATTTGCAAATGGGTCCCGCCTGCTATCAAACTTGTTTCGGTCTTTTTTAGGGCAGTCGGGTTTTATGATTTTTAAATTAATCATTTTACTGTATACTTTTTAGTTATTATATATATATATATATACATATTTGAAATCACCCTTTAAAGCTTCCTACTCGATAAGTTTGAGAGAAAATATTTTTTAAGAACATACATTTTAGCGCCAAAAATCCGACATTTTTTATTTTGATATACCCAGTAGCATTACCAATTATTAGGTAATCTGTGGTAGCATTCTCAGAGTAAATACGAATCTAACGACACCTCTCAAGCTGAAATCCATCGAGCCGTTCAGGTTACAGAGTGTACCAAACAATTATATATACATAGATACATACATTCGAAAAAAACATAACCCTCATTCTGGTGCAGTCGGTTAAAAATGAAATGATATATATTATGTTGGAGATGTTGGAAAAAAATAACTCGTTTGGGAACTTTCAACAAAAGCGCTGCCTTAACCCTTCGAGGTATAACAAAATTATGCATAGTGGAATTGTGTATCTTATATAGGTTGTGGTGGTGGAATAGGGTTCCATGGGTGGCTGGAACGGGATTAGAATTCCACTAGGATGAAGTAATAGTTTCCTTATCTTACAATTTTACATTATAAATATGAATTAGGAAGCATTTTCAGCTTTTGCTCATCCATTTTGACTGTAGTAAAATTTAATCAACTATGATACCTGGTGTTATTAATTGATGAAAAAACAAAAACAGGGGACCTTAATAAAAGGGGTCTTACACCCCGGCGTATTAAGACCCGAGACCGCGTGCGGTTTTAGTCGGTTCAAGCTCGACATAACCGCCCCCGCTGACCGGCGGGGGGTATCCGAAGGGATTTCCACACGAAGTAAAAGAAAAAAGGTACCACAATTAAATGGCATTTCAAATGTTACTTGTTAGTAAATAAACTTGCTCCCTTTATTTTTTAACGTGTGGCAACCCCCACGGACTTTACCCCATCGGTGAAAAACGATGGGGTAGGTGCGTCGTAATCGGACCGACTAAAACCACACGGTGTCCTCCCCAAGTGTCCATTGCCGAGCATCCCGGGTAAACCCTCGCGAGGAAACTTGCTCCCTTTTTTTTTTTTTTTTATCGTGCGGAAATCCCTTCGGATGCCCCCCCGCCGGCCAGCGGGGGCGGTTATGTCGGGCTTGCACCGACTAAAACCGCACGCCGTCTCGGGTCTTCAGACGCCGGGGTGTAAGGTTACCCATAGAGCATATCCCTCGCACCCCGGCTGACCCTGGGCCATCTCACCACTAACAGCATCGCTCATCCTGTCTCCTCTGAAAGCAGAGGAGTACGGAGAGCGATGTGTTCCCGCCACGTTGGGTATTGGCCGACGATCAATGCCAACCCTATGAAGGGGTGAAGGGGAAGCCATTGACCGCCGCCCAGGGTGTACCGGCCGCTCCGATTCCGTTCCCCCCGGACTGCAGCGGGATCGGAATCGGAGCGACACTCGAGGAGGTTACCCAACACACACCCCAGGAAACTTGCTCCCTAGTTTACATTTTGGCGGGTAGTTACAGTATTTAATTCGAACGATTTAAAAATATTGTATTTTATTCTAATTTACTAATGTAGCCAGTGTATAATACTTTGGTTATTTTAAGTGATAATATTGAAGTGAAAACTTCTTTAGGCGCGTTTGACACTTACAATATGAGCACTTTTTGGGTGAACAAAAAAATGGGAGGAAGGGAGGGAGGGATGGATTATGACGATTAATAAAATACACACATTCAAGCTTTCACTTCGGTTGGCACTCCCGGAGTGCCACTGCGTTTTTTGAAGTGAAAACTTCTTTAACGGCGTTGTGCACTTTTTTGTAATGGGTATAAAACGTTAAACTCGCGTCAGGACACGTGCAGGTCACGTGTCCTGATTCGAAGAATTCGTAAGACGTTTGCAGACAAATATAAAAGCTCTAATTTCACATTGTACTCAACAACCTTGGTGGCGCGTTCGTCTAATGAATAGTCGTTGACTTCGTCAAGACTGATATCGATTCCGACCAAGGCCCAAGAAACACTTTTTGTCATCATATAACTTTTTGTAATATTTATTCTATTTTGTGCTATAAATCTATTGATATAAAATGGAAACTAAACAAAGTGCATCTATTAATGAAAAAAGTGACGGAGAAATAGCGAAAGAAAATGAGTGAGTACTGTAGCGTCCGGAGGTTGGACGCCACAATACCTCGTGTTGATGAAAAGATAAACACAAGGGTTAAACTTTATATTATCATTTATTGAAATAACAAAGCTTCCTATATCGAGTTTAGGGAGGTTTTTACGCGAATATATTTATATTTAAACGAACTGTAGGGAATCGCGGATTCTGCTCAAGGATTGAGCCTACATTCAGTACACTTGTATCTTCTCTTCGGACGGCGGGCGAGGGCGGCGCCCCAAGTCGCCCGCTGTCAGCAGAATCGTCCGCCAAGCAATTGTTTTCTTCCCTAGACTTATTTCAAAAGTATAATCTTTATTTTTAAACTCTGACACATGATGGCCAGGTCAATGAACTGTAGTGATCGAACGAGGTCGGAACACTACAGTACTTTATAAATATACTGGCGATGATGGTTCTGGTAATAATGATGGTGAAATAGTCGTTGAAATTATGGATGGAAGTTGATTTTTCTGAGATAAACTTTTTAACATTACTTCATAACATAACATAACTTCACGCCTGTATCCCCGAACTTTTTAATGTAAAATAATTACAATAGTTCTGAAGTGTTACATTTTTAATCTAATATATAAAATTCTCGTGTCGCGGTGTTTGTAGTTAAACTCCTCCGAAACGGCTTGACCGAATGATTCTCATGAATTTTTTGTGTGCATATTGGGTAGGTCTGAGAATCGGACAACATCTATTTTTCATCCCCCTAAATGTTAAGGGTGGTGTTCACCCCAATTTTTTTTTTTAATTTTTACATACTTTTTTTTTATAAATTTTTATGATACAACATTTGAAAATACATACAACCCTGAATTTTCAACCCTCTAGGGTCAACCCCTATTTTTCCATCGCGATTTTTATTTTTTATTATTTTTAATAATTTTCCTTTTTCCTTCAATTATGATTTTTTTCTCCATTCAATTTGATCTTCCGCCTTCGCCAGTCGATAACCGATCAACTATCGATCGATCAGTTATCCCCGCTAGATGTCTACCATTGTCACCTCCAGCAAACATCACGGAGTAGGGATGAGAACGAAGCAGTCTCCTGTCTTACTCACTATACAGTTTTCGGCCATTTTCTTTTGGTTTTATTTGTGTATCGATCGTAGCAGTGACTGTTATAAGTATTATTTTAATTTTTCTGTGCATCTCTCACGTTAATTTTACTCTCATCATAAATTTATTATTAACTAGCTGACCCGGCAGACTTCGTACTGCCTCAATCGATAACAACTTCCATATTTATTCACCTTTTAAACCTTCTCTGGACCTCCACAAATAATTCAAGACCAAAATTAGCCAAATTGGTCCAGCCGTTCTCGAGTTTTAGCGAGACTAACGAACAGCAATTCATTTTTATATATAAGATTCCAGTGAAATAATTATTTATTCACAATTTATTAATAAAATGTTTCCTAGAAATAATATACATGGCAAAACAACGTTTGTCGGGTCAGCTAGTGTAATATATATTGTCATGTTTGTGTACAGTAGCGCAATAAATGAATATTGTATGTTACCACATAAATGATAGTACTTTTATACTGATAATTAAAGCAATTCGTGCAAAATTATTCCCTAACCATTCCAAAATATCAAAAATGCTCAACGTTAATATTCAAGTTTTCACTTCTGCCGGCACTCCCGGAGTGCAACCCGTCGCTTTTTTTTAAATTTATTTGACGATGTTTGTGGCGTAGCAGTACCGCGTTCGACTGCTAAGTCAAAGGTCGCGGTTTCGTTTCCTGCTTATTGTAAATATTTGTGAGCATGAATATGTTTATTTGCATTGGTCCGGGCGTTTCTATATTTAATCAGTTCACAAAAAATGTATCTAAGTAAGTATATCTGCATTCTAGAACCCATAACATAAGCTAGTTAAGCTACGAGTATGCTTACTTTGACTCTAGATAGCGCTGTGTAGAATGTCCTAAATTCTACCTCAGACTACTTAATTTCGACTCCGAAACGGTATATGACCACGTTAATTCCTGTAAACGGAATTGTAATACTTCTTTTTCGAGTTCACACTCCAGTTTCACTGGCAGCTTTAATTATGGACACATTCCGGCTCGCAATCGGAATTTATAAGTTCTATTGGAAAATTAGAAAAGTTGGTCTCGATTCAGGTGCTTGAAGCACGAGGAATCAGAAGTATGATCAACTTTTCAAATGAAACGACCGTCGGAATATATCCAACTTTGATAGGGAAATGTAGACAGATATTTTTACCTGTTAGGGGTTTCAAATAAAATTTATTTGAAATCTAATTGTTAATATTTCTTTCATTGATTTTAGTAATATATCTATACCACTAATGGTGTAAATTGTAAATTGTGAATTTGTTTACATGTTTAGGATAATCTATGGAATTACTGAACTTATCGGATTATAAGTAAGATTGAAAATTCAATTATTAAATAAAAAATCAAAAAACCCGACTGCCCTAAAAAGACCGAAATACGTTTAATAGCAGGCGGCACTCATTAGTTTTGTTTCGGTTTATGATTTGCAAATGGATTCCGCCTGCTATCAAACTTGTTAGGTCTTTTTAGGGCAGTCGGGTTTTTTAATTAATAATTTTATTGCTATACTTTTTAGTTATGATACATATATTTTTGAAATCACTCTTTAAAGTTCTTCATTTTAATACCCTACGTGATAAGTTTACCGACATATTCTTATTTTTTTAAATTTTGATATTTCAGTAAATACGAATCCAACGATACCTCTCAAGCAAATTTCCATAAAACCGTTCAGGCTGCAGAGCGTGCCAAACAATTATGTACATACATACATACTCTCGAAAAACATAACCCCCCTTCTGGTGCAGTTGGGTAACAAGGAGGGTTATTCGTTTGGCCTGTTTTTTTGTCCACCGCTTTATTCCCTAGTACCTGACTCAAATGATTTTAATAGTCATTCGTCGAAAAATTGGTCTTTATTACAATAAATGTTTTCTTTCTCAAAAGTACAGTTGTAAATCTTTGGTACCAAAATATAATGTAAATGTAGTGTTTTCAAACACTACCTTACTTCCTACAGTCGCAGGTTCTCTAAGCGGGGTGAGAAAAAGCATCTGTCGAGGCCATTAGTAGTGTCTACCACTGGATACATCATCAGGAATGGTGGCCACTACTCTTCGGACTTCGCCATAAGGCAGGGTGCAGTCAAATGCACACCAAACATAAAAAAGTACGTAATAGTAAGTTTTTTACGCTTTTTATCCTCTGTAGAAAATACGAGTAACACAAAGGAACCATTGAAGGAACCATTCTGTTCAAGTACGGTGCGGATATGAAAGGGATTTAAACTGCAACAAAATAACTTTGATTTATCTATCTATAAGGCTATCTACACACCAAAGCCCGCCGGGCTTGCATTGCGTTTGCAAGCCCACGGCTCAAACTGGCGCGGGCTATGGCGCCTGGCCGGCGGTTTTGATATGTAGATAGTCTTTTTTTTTAGGGTGTCGAAACCCCCACGGGCTTCCATGCCGCCGATGGGGTGGGCGTGTCGGTATGTAGATAGTCTAACTTACAATTCTATTTTGTTCGTCGTTAATTATGATTTGCAATTTCTGAAAAGGGAAGTTGGAAACGAAAGGTAGTACCTTTTTTTTTGTTTTCGTGCGGTAATCCCCCCCCCCGCCGGTCAGCGGGGGTGGTTATGTCGGGCTTGAACCCACCAAAACCGCATGCCGTCTCGGGTCTTCAGACGCCGGGGTGTAAGGTTTCCCATAAGATATTTCCCTCGCACCCCAACTGGCCCTGGGCCATCTCAGGTTTCGAGATGGCCTTCTCGGGAGGTAGTTAGTACCTTTTTTCCGTGCGGAAATTCCCTCGGATACCCCCCCCCCCCCGCCGGCCAGCGGAGGCGGTTATGTCGGACTTGCCCCGACTAAAACCGCACGCCGTCTCGAGTCTTAAGACACCACAAGCGGGGCCCATGGCAACCTCACTTGCAAGTCCGTACATCTGCTAAACAACGGACAAGGCTATGGGGCAGGCTTTCCTCTCGGGTTTCAGTTGCTCTAGTAAAACTCTACAAAACATTTAAAAATTATAAGTGAACCCCAAGCTCCAAAGTGTATGTGTGAAGAAGAAAAAAGTTGATAAACCAAGTGAGGTATAGCGTGGAACAAATCAAAGATATTTTAAGAAGAGATTATCATTAAAAATCCTAAAACGTAGTATTTATCGCATCAAATGGTTCAACCGTCTAAGCCTTAAATTTCTAATTAATAAATTGAATTAAAACAGGGTGTTCTTAAGGGTTTTTTTGTAGCTCCGAATAATCACTGTGCCTTTTTTTTTTATCGTGCGGAAATCCCTTCGGATACCCCCCCGCGTGCCAGCGAGGGCGGTTATGTCGGGCTTGAACCGACTAAAACCGCACGCCGTCTCGGGTCTACAGACGCCGGGGTGTAAGGTTGCCCATAGGGCATATCCCTCGCACCCCGACTGACCCTGGCCCATCTCCGGTTCCTGCCTTTCTAGTTCCACTAACATTATAAATGTGAAAGTTTTTGGAACTCTGCCCCCTGAGTTCCGCAGTCTGCGGCGAGGACGCCGCAGACTCATCTACGCGTCCCGGGCGTACCGATCTCCATGAACGGGGCCTGAGGACGGCAGTTCGCCGACTCATCGTCCTTACAGAAGCAGACCGTTTCGGAGGCGTGTCGTGTGTGTCCTCACACGCCTGCCAACTCATCGACGCGGGATAATACCCGACCCCACCAGGCGAGGCCGCGTTTACTTATATTTACTTAATTTAAATTAAAAATAATAATTATATATAATATATATATATATATATATATATATATATATATATTTATATATACATACATACATACATACATAAACTCACGCCTATATCCCCGAAGGGGTAGGCAGAGGTGCTAGCACCCACGTTTCGCCAGTTTAGGTTTTAGGTCCCAATGTAATAGGTTACGAGCCTTTTGCCATTAACCGGGCACTTATAAACCTGCGATAAATACACACATAACTTCGAAAAGCATCGAAAAGTCATTGGTGTGTGCCATGGTAATACCTGGGATCGAACCCGAGACCCCGTCTCAGCAGTCCTTTACCCATACCAATAGGCTACCGCGGTTTTTAGTATATATATATATGTATATATATATATATAAAAATATATTTATATATTAATAATATAATTAATAAAATTATTAATTATATTTACCCTTTCGAGGGCTTACCCGAGGTGCCCGGCAATGGACACTTGGGAAGGACACCGTGTAGTTTTAGTCGGTCCGACATGCCCACACAATAGTCGGCACCGATGGGGTGAAGCCCGTGGGGGTTTCCACACGCTAAAAAAAAAGAGGTTTTAGTGTTTGATGCTCAAACACATCAAACAGTGTAACAGATCTGGCGAAAATTCGCTACAGGGATTACAAGGACAGACTACAGTCTAGTATACTGTATAGGCTACTTTTGAACCTTGGACTAGATTCCCATGGGTTGTGGAATGGGATCAGAATTCCATGCGGGTGGAGCCGCAGGTAGCCGCAAAAATGTTTAAAATGTGTAACTGTATATGACAAAAAAGCGGCCAAGTGCGAGTCGGTCTCGCCCATGAAGGGTTCCGTAGCAGCAAGTAACATAATAATGCTTTTTTTAAATTGTATACTGGAGTTGATTGAATGAAAGGTAAATTGCGGTTTACGATTTATGACGTATCAAAAAAAAAACTACTCACTAGATCTCGTTCAAACCAATTTTCGGTGGAAGTTTACATGGTAATGCACATCATATATTTTTTATAGTTTTATTATTCTCTTAGTTTAGAAGTTACAGGGGGACACACATTTTAGCACTTTGGAAGTGTCTCGCGCGCAAACTATTCAGTTTACAGAAAAATGATATTAGAAACCTCCATATTATTTTTGAAGACCTATCCATAGATACCTTACACATATGGGTTTGATGAAATCTAAGTATTACCCGGGGGCGGCCGGGGGGAGCTCCCAAAATTTATTGTTTTTGTGTGAAAATCTTAATGCGGTTCACAGAATACATCTACTTACCAAGTTTCAACAGCATAGTTCTTATAGTTTCGGAAAAAAGTGGCTGTGACATACGGACAGACAGACAGACAGACATGACGAATCTATGACGGTTCCATTTTATGCCATTTGGCAACGGAACGCTAAAAATCAGTAAATTACCATTTAGTAAAAGTCTGACAGTACCGTTCAATATATAGAAAACCTATATCGTCTAGAAATCTCAAAGTTTACGAAGTTTAAGCTTATGCGGTTTAAGATGTTTACGCTGCCACAACTAGGCAAACTTTATCTTTGCCAGTAGACGTTAGAGGCTAAAGATGCCTTATTAATAGTCTGGAGATAAAGTTTTATGTTAATTAACTCCGCTATTAAATGAGAAAGTAGTACTAACCTACATCTTTTATATTTAATGACAGACAATTTATATTCTAGACTTGCAGCTTTACCCGATACGTCGCCCGCCAGCTTAGATCTGGGTTTTAATTTTTTTGCACGTAGTCTTGTAAAATAAGCAGTGGAATCATTACCAGGGAAAGTCCCTTCAAAAACCGCACAACCATTCCCGAATTTACCTAATTCTAACAGACAGAAAGACAGACAGACAAACAAATGTTTAAAAAATAGATTATTTTTTGTTGCAAGTGGTCGTGTTTATTTAAAAGCTATTATTTTAACGTTACAAACAGACACTTCAATTCAATGAAATTGTTAAGCAATTGTTGCTTATTTTTCCTATAAATTTAGATCGGAAAAACAGATCATCTAGGACGGGACTTGAACCCGCGACCAGTCCCTGGAATGATCTGACCAACTGAGCCACCTAGACACGTCCCAGATATTCGAAATTCTCCGATATATTATATACGTCTCGGGGCGGCGTTGGAGCCATCTACCGTAAATCTTACGAAATACGGAAACAATGAATGTCATTAATCCATAATTCAATAATCATTTTTAAACATTGTTTCTTGATTACTCCGCCACATTCATTCAATGAAATTTTAACAATTAGTACATTTAGATCGGAAAAAGAGAACATCTAGGACGAGACTAAAACCCGGGACCAGTCCCTTACAGGGGGAATGCTCTGACCAACTGAGCCACCTAGACACGTCCCAGAACATGTATAGAAACTTCAATGTTATTTCTATAGATTTGATACTATGATAAATGGGGTGAATCAAATAACTTGATAAATGGGGTGTTGGCATTTTATTTATATCTTATATAAGGATGACTTTTCTTTATTCTGCTTATTTGTCTATGATAGGCCCACGTTCGACCACTATGTCTCCTGATAGAAAGTTATGTTGAATGTGGTGTACGTAACGTTTAAATCACGCTTGCCTCAAGTCTCGAGTAAATACGTTCAAGAAGTACCTATTCAATACGTCCTTACAGAAGCAGGCCGAGGCGGAGGCGTGTCGTGTGTGACACTTGGGCAGGACACCGTGCCGTTTTAGTCCGTTCATGCACGACACGACATAACCGCCCCCGCTGGCCGGCGGGGGGGATTACGAAGGGATTTCTACAGGTAAAAAAAAAGGCACCTATTCACTGGACACTTAAGGCAAGATTCGCAGGTTGTATTTCTTTGTATTTCTTTCCGGAAATACGCACTCAGGCAGGGAGTTCCACACTTATAAGTTTTACCTTATCCAAACCGAGGTCTTCGATCTTCGCCTGTTGATTGATGAACTAGACTCTGGTGTAGGTTTTCCTTTTGAGGTTGGAGAGATCACGGGGTTACACCTATCTGAAGACCGCAATGGCGTGCGGTTTCAGTCAATTCGAATCTGACATAACCTCCGTCACCTTGGGGTTGGGGTCAAACAGCAGGCGTTACTGTAAAAATCAAGATTAACCAATAATAGGCTCGCCTATTACATTGGGACCTTAACATAACTGGTGAATCGTGGGTGTGTAATACACCTCTGCCTACCCCTTCGGGGATACAGGCGTGAAGTTATGTTATGTTAACCAATAATAAACGAGAAGGAGAGTGAACTCCGGGCTTCAAAGTACTGGCTTTGGATGCAACCAGGATCAATGTTCAGATGACTCAATGACTGAATAATTAGGTTTGCGAGGGATATGCTCTATGGGCAACCTTACACCCCGGCGTCTGTAGACCCGAGACGGCGTGCGGTTTTAGTCGGTTCAAGCCCGACATAACCGCCCCCGCTGGCACGCGGGGGGGTATCCGAAGGGATTTCCGCACGAAAAAAAAAAAAAAAAAAAAAAAAAAAGGTATATAAACCTAATCCAAAATATTTTTATGTATTATTCGACGGCTTCTGTGGCGTAGCGGTAGTGCATTGGACTGCTACGACAGGGGGCGCGGGGTCGATTCCCGCTCAATGCAAATATGTGTATGCATTCTGGAACCCATAATACAAGCTAGTTAAACTATGCTTACTTTCTAGAAAGCGCTGTGTAGAATGTTGTAGAATATTATTATTACTTCCTCTATTATATTTAAAGTTCATATAAATTATATTTTTAAATACATTCTACCTATATAAAAAGAAACAAATATATTTAAAAATATAAAAAATAGTGGCCCACCGGCATCGGGTACAGGGACCAAGATACCGGTTGTTAGGGCTCCAGAGAGAGGAACCTCCTCACAATACGTGCCGTGTCGAGGCTACTACCTAACGCGAGCCTCTTCAGATGTTTGTTATTATTATTATTATTATAAAATAGTTATATACCAACACCAGCTGCCCCCACTGCTTCCTCCGTCACATACTTCGCCCCCTTGGCACCCATTTCTCCCATACATGTCCATAATTGATAAGTTCTACTAATGATGAATGGAAGTTTGCCCGATTTGTTGACATTTATGATTACTGCTCCGAGCTATCCAACTGATATATGAACTATCCAACAAAAAATGTGTTTTTTCAAATCGAACTGGTAGTTCCTGAGATTAGCGCGTCCAACCAACCAAACAAACAAAAAAACTCTTCAGCTTCATAATATTAAGTATAAAACTGTCAATCAACAGACTATCATGTAGTTTAATTTAGACCTTACAGCGCAGAACATACATCATATTTTTGTCAAAATCCGGCACCGATCGGAGGATAAAATCAAAAATTCGGTTTGCAAACCAATCGCACGAATGTCACCGCACCCACATGAACAGCTTTTAAATAACATGCATGTTTGACACCAGTTTGCCACAAACAAAGCACTGTTACGCAACTGTTCGTAACAGCCCGAAAAATACAAAACATTTGGAATTATCGAGTATTTCGAAAATATTGCTGTTCGAAACATCAGCGCCATATTGTAAGGTTTTGAAATTTTGTACATAGGTATATGAAAATTGACGGTGAGGCGACTAGCGCCCCTCCCTCAAACCGGGGCAAGACGGGGACACCGTGGTTCCCAAACTCGAGGGGGCTATCTCGAAACTAGAGATAGCTCAGGGTCAGTTGGGGTGCGAGGGATATGCTCTATGGGCAACCTTACACCCCGGCGTCTGTAGACCCGAGACGGCGTGCGGTTTTAGTCAGATAACATAACATAACATAAACATTTTCAAGTAATTAGTATCCTTCATTTTTTTATATTTTTAGATCGAACGTGTCTAGGTGACTCAGTTGGTCAGAGCATTCCCCCTGTAAGACACAGGTCGCGGGTTAAAGTCCCGTCCTAGATGTTCCCTTTTTCCGATCTAAATGTATAGGAAGAATTTCAATACTTTTTAAATCGTACAAAGGACTCTAAAAACGAAGCGCATTTAGCCCTTCTATCCATGAACGAAAGTCTGTATTCTGGCCTAGGGCAGTAAACTTATAAATCATAAATTTTTATCCCATGTATACCTTGAACCCAGACTATATTGCCGATGAAGAAAATCCTACCATTTTGTCACCCCTGCAGATAGCATTTCTTTTACCAAAGATATCGTTATTCATTTTCATAATAACCCGTAAATGTCCACTACGGAACACAGTCCCCTATCCCATAGGCATTAATCATGGCGTTTGACAGGTTGATTAATGACGCATTCTATTGTTTAACACCAGTGAATTCTGCCTATCTGGGCTAGTTTTTGGTCACCCTTTAACCAACTTTAGTGTTGTATTGTGTATAACTGTATATATAACGTATCCGTAACAATGGATTAGTAAAGATTTAGATCGGAAAAAGAGAACATCTAGAACGGGACTTGAACCCGCGACCAGTCCCTTACAGGGGGAATGCTCTGACCAGCTGAGCTATCTAGACACGTCCCAGATATTCGAAATTCTCCGATATATTATATACGTCTTAAGGCGACGCTGGATCCATCTACCGTAATTCTTGCGAACTACGGAATTAATGAATAACTTTACTGTCATTTTTAAACATTGTTTTTTGATGACTCCGCGTAATTAATTCAATTAAATTTTTAAGCATTTTGTATGCTTAATTTTTCTAAAGATTTAGATCGGAAAAAGAGAACATCTAGAACGGGACTAGTCACGTTCTAGATGTTCTACTTTTCCGACATTAGTAGTTTTAGTATAAAGGTTTAGTATATAAGGTTTATATTATATATTATTATATACATTTTATAATATATTATATATATTTTATAGTTTTTATCCACGACTAACTGGCCCTCCCGGCTTCGCCTGTAGCGTATTTCGAACCCCCGTAGCACCTTTTTAACACATAATATGCTCGTTTTTATATGATGTATGGGAATCTCCCGGATTTGTTAACATTTATGATTACTGCTCCGCTCTTGGGTAGTGGCGTGTTGATAAGTCTATGAAACTCACAAATAATGTAGCTTTTGGTTGTTAAAAGAATTTTCAAAATCGGTTAAGTAGAACCAGAGATTACCCCCTACAAACTCACAAACTTGACCTCTGATTTAAACTATTTTTTACAAAATTTTGATGTTACTACTTCATCTCACTCACATTCCCGGTTCCAACCAAGGTTTGCACTTTGGAGCCCGGGGTTCGATTTCCAACAACTTCATTTTTTGATTTTTACGGGAGCACCTGCCGCCCGACATCCCTAACCCAGAAAGGCAAGCTTGCTCCAGACCCTCGTCCATCAATCAGCAGGTGTACTGAAACTGGGATAATTTTTTTAAATATTCATAAATGTATTTCTTGCAAATTCATGATTTAGATTTAGATGGCGCTGAATTATTAGTCTAACTGTACACAGTTTATTTGAGAGTTTGGATTTTACTAACGGCCTGATATTTTAAGTTCTAGTTATAAAATTAATACTTTTAATAATCTGATTTGACCAAGGCATTACCACCCTCTACCTCCTTAACTATCAGTAAGCTACACAACCTATATTTGGTAATTGTTTGGTAATCTGATTTGACCAAGGCATTACCACCCTCTACCTCCTTAACTATCAGTAAGCTACACAACCTATATTTGGTAATTATTTGGTAATCTGATTTGACCAAGGCATTACCACCCTCTACCTCCTTAACTATCAGTAAGCTATACCTATATTTGGTAACTCAGTAAATTAACAAAAAAAACTTTTAACAATTTTATTTCAAAGCAAAAGTTTTTTTCTAAGTCTCTCTTTAAATGCGCCTTCTAATTTCAATTTACGGCTTTACAACCCACAGACAACTGCGTCTCAGAGATACAAAGACAACATCTTTCAGCTTACTTAAATTAGAAAGCGGGTTTACGAAAGTAGGTTTACGAAAGCAAAATGAAAGTAATAACATACACTAAAACCAATATAAATACATAAAAAAGACCGAGAGATTTAAAATAAAAAATGTATAAACATACAAAGAAAATAAAAGAGTTTTACAATCTTGAAAGGGCATGACAGATACAATAGATTTTTCATCTCTCCTGTTCGGAAAGTTTAATTTTCATGGGTAGATAGCCGGGTGGAAAGTAGCTTATTTCATCCCTAGGGTGGAAAGTAATTTATTTTTATTTTTAGGGTTTGCCATGGAGTCCATGATAATTAAGTTACGTCATAATGCCTTGATATCATGACGCTTCTTTTTTACATGGCCGCATAGATACTCGATTACAATGTAACCAATACATTCGATTTTCGAAACTTTTCTCTTGTTGGCAGTATGTACGTGAATAATAACTTTTTTTTTCAGAATAAAAAAAAAACAATTTAAGTTTGTTAAATAATTAGCGGGAAAACGAGATTCAATATAAATAAATACCTTGTGTTAATTGTGGTTAAACATGGTTTCGGAAAGTTATTCCAGTGACATGGATATTAATTTAACTCCCGATGAAATTAAAGAACGGGAAAAAGCTGTTGTTAATAATCTATTTCCAATTTTACATTAAATTTCAACTGATTATCAATATACCTGTTTCATTAAATGTGTTGTAACGTTGTGGATTCTTTATAAATCTAATTAAAACAATATCCGTAAATTAATCGATATTTTAGTATGTTTCTATAATATATTACTAATTATCTATGGTTGTGCGAGCGAGATTGGACAGCACTAGCCCAGTTATAAACTGACGGCTCTTATATCGTCCCTTTCCTTGGAACCTTCGCCAAGGAAGGTCGCTTTGACCCCGTGGCCAACTGCTGTCGGCTCCGGGTAAGTTTTGAGATCAACATTTCCTACTTCTTTCTACAGGTGAAGACTTTCCAGCGGTGCAGCTTATTGCCTGCTAAAATGCATGGCTTATTATATTTTATTTTATACTGTGTGCTATTTCAGCCTACCTATTTAGTGCCACGAGGCCGATGACCCCTACGGTCAGAGGTCGCGGCACCAGCTTGTGCTGCCTATTATATTCTCTTTTGTTATAGCTTCTAGCTACGCTGCATTGCCGCTGGGAGATTCTCTTCACCTGCTATTTTAGCGGGTCACTTGGACGTAATTACCTAGTGACAAACTGACCCGCACCTTTTCTAATTCCAGGGTCTTCGCACCGGGCTTCGCACCATCTTAGCGGTAGCGAGGCACACCAGCGGAGACCCTGGCACGCCGGCAACACCACCAGCCACGTGTCCATTAGCTAAGTGCATACTAACATCTTGCACAACGGACCGAACAACGCCACGGCAGAATATTTATTATGAATCCATCCCCTGAGGTTCATTTACTCAAATACCAGATATAAATTTATGTAACATTCTATTCACGATTATAATCTCATACTATACATTGTAATCAACCTTTTATTTAACTCTGCTCGCCCTAGCCGGTAGTAGTCTCAATTACATCCATCACTTAATTAATTTTCACAGTGCATAAGTCACACCTTAAACTTTATTGCAACTCCATTTAAAAACTTACTATAAAAAAATTAACCGTTACATTGGCGCCTTACAAGGTATTATTCTGCCGTAGGTATTGTGTGTTTGGTCCGTAAGTACTTTATTTCTTCTTATTTTCCTCTTTATTTTACCAGTGTGGTGATTTTTTTCACCAATTTTATTGTTATTTTTCATTTTTAACTAAATGAAGGTAGTTGAAAATAATTATTAATTTCAATTTTTTTATAATTAACTGAATAATGCATACATTTCCATTATTTTAGTGAAATTACTCATTCATTTAACTAATCACCTGTGTTAAACATAACAACAAGGTTAATTAACATTACTTATTCAATTATTTTGTATTTAACATCTAGACTGGTTTAATACCTTTTATGGTCATTTTAACTGTATACTGTTATACCACTGGTAAAATAAGGATCTATTCACTTTTGTTTCTTGGACTTGTTGATCTCAACCGTTATCTACTTACTTTTTATTCTATTTTTGTATACCTAGTACACAGTCAGTGAATTTATACTTTTTATACTTGCTTACCTTTTATGTGCATTATAATAACATATATTAGGTTATAATATCAACCATTGCGGGTTGAAATTTATCTTTATTTTGATAAATTAATACTATTTTGATGTATTATACACAAATAGTTTATTACTCACTGACAGGTTACATATATACTACTTGATTTTCCTTGATTTGAGTTCCTTATATTGAAGTAAATTACTTACTTAAATTATTTGTCAATCTCGCTCATCGCACCATAGCTTTTATATTTTACTTAACTTTGGCTTAATTTACCTTTTAAATTTAATACTTACTCAACTGTTTTGTAGTCAGTGTTGCTTGTTATCGGATTTCTGTATCCAAATTAGCTTTTGTATTTGAAAAAAATAAATTAAAACTTAATTCCTTGAAAAGAAATACAAAGAATAAAAGATCTGCATACAACTAATAAAATCTTTGAAAAGAACAACAAAGATAATAAATACTTAAATTGTAGACCTCGTTTTGTTCTCCATATGGGATTGTTGTGTCAGGTATAGTTTAGTCTTTAAAATCATTACCGCTTATATAAATTGACCGTTCAAAGTCAGCAATGCATTATTCATTTCCCCCGAGTCCTTTTAAAATGACTTGTGTCATAACTATAAACTAAATATAGGGAAAACAATCAATATATTTCATATAAAACATTTTTAATCAAACATAATACAATACAAGGACCTAACCTAACCTAATAAATTAATTAATTAAATAGCAACCTAACTTCTTAACTATGAACAACACTTGTTTTGTTCTAATAATCACTATGGTTGTAAATATATGTAAATATTCAATAAACTTTCCTTTGCACTTAAACACTCTTATACACTATTGTGGCAAACAAGTATATACCTACACATACTTGTAACTAAAACTTGCATTTTATAATTATTGCACTGTGGTAATACACTACCTATATCTCAACACTACAATGGTCGTAATGATATTTGTACCTGTAAAAGGGTCACCAGTAAAAATTTTAATTTCATGTACCTACCCAATTGTAAACATATAACGAAAACTTTTTATAACTTGAACAACTCATGTATCCTGTAGGTAGACACGGTCTACAGGTCAATTATGTCTTCTTACTAAATAATGTAATACTTTTCAATTGTTATTACATCTTTGGTTCGTATATTAGAACATTTTATTACTATCAAGTTGTTTTGAAATTGTTTGAACTACTGAATTCAACTTAGTTGTCAAACGTCATAAGGTTTTGACAATCAAAAAGGTTGCCAGTATAGTATAATGTAAAATTACTACAAATTGTTTGAAAAATAGTCTTGTTTTTTTAAAAACAAAATAAAATTATTCTTTGATGAATACCAACTTTTGGACTTTTTTACTGAATATTAAATATTAAAATCTTTTAACCTATTGGTTAATGTTCTATCATGTTGTAATACTTTTCTTAGGATGACTGTTCCCTTTTGTTTCTGTTGTTTTGAAGAAAACATTAAAATTTATTCACTAGTGAATAAATAATAATAATTTTTTTTGGACTTGCCCCAAAATAATTTTTTTCAACTTATTAGTTTTCAACTTCGTAATTATTTTGCCTGTTGCAATTTTTGTATGATCCGTTGGATCAACCCTAAAATGCCTTCATGGTCATATTGAACTTGAAAAAAATTTTTTTTTAAATTTTTGCCACATAATATAAATATAAACATAAACGACTACAAAACATTAGAGAAACTACTTACCTTGTTGAACCCTGGGTTCTTAATTTTTTTGAAATTTTGAAATTTTTTTTTGAACACTAGTTGTTCCAATTGCAACTGATGTTTGCATATATACTCACTGATGTGGGTCAAATAATAAACTATTTTACTTTAAATAATAACACTTTAATAATAAATTGACTTGGTCATAACTTTAAAAGTTGTTAATTATATATTTTTGACAATTTAATTGTCTTTATTGTTTTAAATCATAATTACCCTACCACTACTATATATTTTCTTCTTCTTTTCTCCTCTCTTTGAGATGGAACTTTGAACTTCATGTTCGTTTTCTTTTATTATTAGGCTTTGCCTAGTAAAGGTTGTTGTGGGTCGGTTGGCGTTTTAAACCAACTGATGTTGTTTTTGGGTCCGTTGGCGTTTTAAACCAACGGATACCTTATTTTTATGGTTTTATACCATTTGTGGGTCCGTTGGCGTTTTAAACCAACGGATACCTTTTCTTGGAGCTGGGATATTCAACCAGTATCTGGGTATTGTTTCTTATGGTTTTATACCATTATTATGTTGAGCGGTCGTGCAAACTCAGTTTCAAAAAGAAGCCTTATTGCATATCTTGTTATGTCTTCTTCCGAGCGGTTTGCAAACTCGTTAAATAAGCCTCATTGCAGATGCGGTAATGTATACATCTAAAAGAAGCCCTATACTAAAAACATAACACTTTCTTTTATAGTCGAAAATATATAGTGGTATTTATTGCTCTTTTTCTTCCCATTGAAATTGTTTTCTGTGACATTTCAAAATTTACCATCTTGTTAGATTTACGTCTGAGTCTCCAGCGCCTATTATCCTGGAAACTCTCTTCGGAAGGAAGCGTGTGCTACATTATTTAAGTGGTAACCGCAATGTATGGATGAAAATGATAGAGGAGGTATATAAGAAAGTATGTATGTGTAAGCGTAAGTCGAGCATTGTATTGAGCAGTCCAGTATCGGGTTTTTGGGTAACAAAAACCCTGAACTAATTGAGGGGGTATTGTAACGTTGTGGATTCTTTATAAATCTAATTAAAACAATATCCGTAAATTAATCGATATTTTAGTATGTTTCTATAATATATTACTAATTATCTATGGTTGTGCGAGCGAGATTGGACAGCACTAGCCCAGTTATAAACTGACGGCTCTTATATCGTCCCTTTCCTTGGAACCTTCGCCAAGGAAGGTCGCTTTGACCCCGTGGCCAACTGCTGTCGGCTCCGGGTAAGTTTTGAGATCAACATTTCCTACTTCTTTCTACAGGTGAAGACTTTCCAGCGGTGCAGCTTATTGCCTGCTAAAATGCATGGCTTATTATATTTTATTTTATACTGTGTGCTATTTCAGCCTACCTATTTAGTGCCACGAGGCCGATGACCCCTACGGTCAGAGGTCGCGGCACCAGCTTGTGCTGCCTATTATATTCTCTTTTGTTATAGCTTCTAGCTACGCTGCATTGCCGCTGGGAGATTCTCTTCACCTGCTATTTTAGCGGGTCACTTGGACGTAATTACCTAGTGACAAACTGACCCGCACCTTTTCTAATTCCAGGGTCTTCGCACCGGGCTTCGCACCATCTTAGCGGTAGCGAGGCACACCAGCGGAGACCCTGGCACGCCGGCAACACCACCAGCCACGTGTCCATTAGCTAAGTGCATACTAACATCTTGCACAACGGACCGAACAACGCCACGGCAGAATATTTATTATGAATCCATCCCCTGAGGTTCATTTACTCAAATACCAGATATAAATTTATGTAACATTCTATTCACGATTATAATCTCATACTATACATTGTAATCAACCTTTTATTTAACTCTGCTCGCCCTAGCCGGTAGTAGTCTCAATTACATCCATCACTTAATTAATTTTCACAGTGCATAAGTCACACCTTAAACTTTATTGCAACTCCATTTAAAAACTTACTATAAAAAAATTAACCGTTACAGTGTGTATTTTAATTTCCTCACATAGTCGAAATGAAAAGTAGAGTGTTTACCTCGGGTGAATGACACCATTTCACCCTAGAACTATTGGCGCTCTCACTTCGTTCGAGCGCCAGAAATATCTCGGGTGAAATGGCCCTTGTGTAAGAATCTACTATTACATTTTCGATAACAAATGACAGACAAGATTGATATAAGTAAACAGCTTCATTTCTAGAACTCCGTAGGTACCCAAATGGTAAAACGGGACCCTATTACTAAGACTCCGCTGTCCGTCTGTTACCAGGCTCTATCTCATAAATCGTGATAGCTAGAGAGTTGAAATTTTCACAGAAGATGTATTTCTGTTGCCGCTATAACAACAAAAACTAAAATAACAGATAATAATAAAATAAATATTTAAGGGGGCTACAACAAACGCGGTTAAAGCCGCGGTAGCCTAGTGGTATGGGTAATGGACTGCTGAGACGAGGTCTCGGGTTCGATCCCAGGTTTTACCATGGTACACACCAATGACTTTTCGATGCTTTTCGAAGTTATGTGTGTATTTATCGCAGGTTTATAAGTGCCCGGTTAATGACAATAGGCTCGCCACCTATTACATTGGGACCTAAACATAAACTGGCGAAATGTGGCTGCTAGCACCTCTGCCTACCCCTTCGGGGATATAGGCGTGAGTTTATATATAAAAAAAATAGAGTTTATATATACAACAAACGTATTATTTTGCCGTTTTTATATATAGTATAGAACCCTTCGTGCGCGACTGGTCGGATTATGTGACCAGATAGCTTCGTGTGGTGGCGCCGCCGACCACATCTACTGGCGGTGCTGCGCGCGCGCACCAACTTGCTTGGTGAGGCGCGGCTGTCGCGGGCGATTCGCACTTTAAACCTGGTAGCTGAGGACATCGACATTTTTTTCTGTAGAGTAAATTCACTACAGTAGCACTATTCTGTGTTAGTTATAGGACTTAAAATTAATGGTTATGTCATCATAACTCCACTGCTGAACATAGGCCTCCCCCATTGACTTCCATTTCGACCAGTCTGTAGCGGCCTGCATCCACCGAGTCCCTGCGCTCTTTACCAGGTCGTCTGTCTACCTTTCGGAAGGTCTTCCTACGCTGCGCTTGCCGTCACGTGGTCTCCACTCAAAAACCTTTATATAATTATTTTATGTAAATTTCCTACACTAACATTGGGTGTATGCCTGTAAAAATTGTTGTAAGTATGGATAAACAAAAAAAAAAGGAAAACGCTAAGAAGATGTAGAATATATGCTTCCGGGCTGTTTGGTCGTGGTCCATATGAAACTTGTATTTCTAAGAAGACGACTCTTATAAATTTTCAATGGAGGTGTGTTCGTAATGCTTCTCCTATAAAACGGCTTAACCGATTTGCTGCACATTAAGTGTCAAAATTACAAACCTGGGAAATTTTCTGGCTCGTTTCTATTTTGATCCCCCAAATGCAAACAATAATTCGCTGAATATTTGTGTCTGAAGGATCACCAAAACCATTTTGAAACTTCATCTTTCAAAACTACCCTTGCGAAATCCCTTCGTCTATTGATTCTCTGAAATGCGATCCTAAACGAACACAAATTATATAAACTTGAGCGATCCCACAAATTGTTTATTGATCTATATTTAGCCTACGTAAACATGATATCTCTGAATTACGACAAAAATGTTTTTTCATTTCTCTATTCAATAAATATTCTTTCTAACTATACACACTCATTAGACGATGAAACTGAGTGATTTTGAGAACTGGGTGGTTTAGGTTGTAATGTATTTCAATTCCGTGATATGTCGGCCTGGTGGTAGAAATTTGATGACACAAATTTGTCACAAAATTCGGCCGGGTGGGTACCACCGTGCACGATTGCGAAAAACCCTCCATAGTAATCCAATTTCGGTTGATTGCGTTCAGGGGTCAGCAAGTGCATAGCCGGGCAGGGGGATTGTGGTCGCAGCACTAGTGGGACCGGTGGGTGTCACGCGGTACTGCGACGACAATCCTCTTCTGATGAGGCCGGCAAGCTGAGTGACACCATTGTTAACATGGTACGTGTATGTAATGGTGACCCTCTTTCCTGAGACTTTAAGACTTTAAGTGAAATTGACGTGTCCTAAATATTAAATGCCACTGAGATGTAAGTAAATAAAACAGCATCAGTAGGTAGTAAGCGTATGTGCAAAACTAAATTGTCGTACAGATTGTTCGCCGTTTGATTGTACACACAAATCTATAATTCTGAGGGAGAGGGTAAATAGAAATACATTACATAGGTATGTAGAACTACTGAGTACTAAGTGAAATGAATACATGAAGTATATTAGCCACGTATTTACGGCCCGGCGTGGGAGGCGCCGAGGCGTGACCTCGTGGCAGCCATCGGGGTGGGAGTCCTCTCGCTCGGCAGCATGAATGCGGCAATGGTGCGGAGCGCGAGCACGTGGGCCGCCGCCACCTCCTTCTGCGAGCATGTGATGCTCGCGAAGGAGATGGCGGAGCGCGCCCGGGAGAGGTTCAGAACTCTCCCGGCCCGCCGAGCCCGCAACATACTCGCCGCGCGTCGCAGGCGACTGAGGCGCCGGAGGTTGCTCAACGACCTCCATCCTCCATGAGCGCAGGCCTGGGGGTGGCAGGTGAGGCCGCCTGTCACCCCAGCAGAAGCAGGCCGGGACGGTGGGGCGACTAGCGCCCCTCCGCCAAACCGGGGCAAGACGGGGACACCGTGGTTCCCAAACCCGAGGGGGCCATCTCGAAACCGGAGATGGCCCAGGGTCAGTCGGGGTGCGAGGGATATGCTCTATGGGCAACCTTACACCCCGGCGTCTGCAGACCCGAGACGGCGTGCGGTTTTAGTCGGTTCAAGCCCGGCACAACCGCCCCGCTGCCCGGCGGGGGGGTATCCGAAGTGATTTCCGCACGAAAAAAAAAAAAGGCACGTAATTACGCGGGCAGTTTGGGGTCGAACTCGCGGAAATACGCTGATAAGTTGGTGACGTATTGAAAAAAGGACGTCAAAAGCACTCGAAACTGGTGGACTTGCTTTAAAGGTTTAAGTAAGGATAGTAAAGGCAGTTTGCGAAGTGTGTAATAGTCCATGACCCCGGGCTTCCAGGACCTCACTTATTTTTATAAGGAAAAACTGTATGGGATAATGTAGTGTTGCTATGTAACTTGAGTGTATGTATATTTGCTAGCTTGTCCGTCGGCCATTTGTCAGTAATCAAATCAGGCGCTAAAGGTAGGCAAAACTAGTACGAAGTTCACTTACATTTGTAATGCTGTTGTTTACGTATGTGTTAATATGTAATGTATTGTTAAAAATCATTATGAACATTTCCATCATTGTTCCGTCTGGTAACACTTACCAGAACACTGGAAGCTACCAAAAAAGTTTTTTGTTGGAAATTAGATCTTTCCTTAAGTTTACCGTATGTTATTGCTTCCCAGAATTCGTTCCTTATCTGCGGCACTATTGAAAGGTGTAATAATACAGGATGTGTTTTTTTTTTTCAAAATCAACGGGTTTCCTTGCGAGCCCTTATTCGATGAAACTAAAGCTGCAACATTTTGATTTTAGGAAATATTCCTAGCCATGAATCAAACTTGTTAATTATGGGAAAAAATACACCCTGTATTATTGCACCATTCGATAGTACCGCTAGTTATAACGTACGGCTTAACCTGACCTAATATAACTTAACGTAATTATCTCTTTTTTTTTTTAAATACCCACTTAACCTAACCTACCTTTAGCACCTGATTACTGGTACATACCTAAAACTGAATTATCTTATACCTTTTATCATATATATTTATTCATGGTTACCTATTGAAAAAATAGATGTTTATATGTATCATTGAAAATAATTCTACCCGGTTCCCTAATATAATAGCGTGATGATATTAATTATCAAAGGTTGAGTCTTTAATTAACTATTTTTTACACGTAGGTATCTCCGTAGTTTCGAGATGCTCATCACCTTTTAGCTTTCGAGTTCTATCAAACTTCAGAATTTCGTCTGCTTTGTAATAATAAAGAAATGAGCAATAATATATTTTGTCGATTTTACCCTCCTATCACACTTATAATAGCGTGATGATATATAGTGCAGTTTATGACCATACCCTAGAAGAATGTTCATGAAAAAAATTCAACTGAATCTGTTCAGCGGTTTTCAAGTGATGCTCGGATATCGATAGTAAAAAGCAGACAAACAGATAAACAGACAAAAATTCTAAAAATCACATTTTTGGCATCGGTATCGTTCCTAGAACAAATAGCAATTATATTTTTTGAAAAAATATACAATATACACTTTTCACCTCGTTACGATTTTTTATTATATTATGTTTAGATACAAAACAAAACAATACCGTCATGCATCGTACTTGCATTACAGTTATCCTTTTTCATAATCTCGAAGCGATGCGAAGAGGAAACATCATGTCTTTCCGACTTTACGGCGCCTCCTGATAGATATTTATCAATTATCCGCATCCGCATCCGCAAGAACCATGAGATAATACGCCTGTTTATTCAAAAGCTTAAAAACGGAGCGAATATTTTCACTGTTATCTACCACAACTTGGCTTCGCGCCAAAAAGACATCCCCCAAAAGTTTTCAAATGTAAAAATGTATTGTGGATATTTTCGAAATTCAATTCTAAAATGCTATTATTAGAAGTCCAATAAATTTTATTGCATATAAAATTCATGTTGCGTAGCATAAAATTTATTGGAGTAACAGCAAAACAACATTATATACAATTTCTTTTATTGACATTTTAGTTCCATTTACTCAAAATGTCTTCTATTGAAGAGCTAACGGTAAAAAAAAGAATAGTAATAATTTTATATGAAACACGACCGCTTCACCCACTTGTGTAACGTACTAGTGGGTGCAAGGGGAATTTCAGTTTCCCCGTACACTGACTATAGCTGGAAATGCAAGTGTGTCAACTAGCGATGATGTGCTGACGCTGAATTTTATTTTCCGATTAGACTCCTTTGGCTGGTTTTGAGAATCCTCCAATTTCTTAGTTGGAAAATATCGGTTATGTGATTGTACATGGCGAACCTAACATTATTATATATTATGGGACGTGAAAGTTGAGAAGTAAAATATTTTCTAAACTAAATGACCTAAAAAATCTAGAAAAATCAAATTACTAACACAACTAACATTACAATAAGGTCTCCAATATTATTTTGTAACAAATACTACTAACAAATTATGGATTTTAATTATCTAAATTAACATTACATAATATAACATAACATAACTTCACGCCTGTATCCCCGAAGGGGTAGGCAGAGATATGTATTACACACCCACGATTCGCCAGTTATGTTAAAAGGTCCCAATGTAATAAGGGGCGACCCTATTGCCATCTACCGGGCACATTACTAAGCGAGCGATAATCAACATTTTTAATACACACATAACTACGAAAAGTCATAGGTGTGTGCCCGGGGCGACTGGGGATCGAACTCGAGACCTCGTCTCGGCAGTCCGTTACGTACACCGCTAGGCTATCGCCGCTTTGAGGCTATCTCCTTCAATTTCTTAATTGGAAAACACAGGTTATGTGATTGTACATTGCCAACCTAACATTATTGAATGCCATGGAACGTGAAAGTTGAGAAGTAAAATATTTTCTAAATTAGAATAACCTAAACTGGTGAAAAACGAATAACACCTAGACTGGTGGTAGAAATTTGATGACACAAATTTGTCACAAAATTCAGCCGGGTGGGTACCACCGTGCACGATTGCGAAAAACCCTCCATAGTAATCCAACTTCGGTTTGATTGCGTTCAGGGGTCAGCAAGTGCATAGCCGGGCAGGGGGATTGTGGTCGCAGCACTAGTGGGACCGGTGGGTGTCACGCAGTGCTGCGACGACAATCCTCTTCTGATGAGGCCGTCAAGCTGAGTGCCACCATTATTAACATGGTACGTGTATGTAATGGTGACCCTCTTTCCTGAGACTTTACCTTTAGCTTACCATCAGGCGAGGTGAAGTCAAATTGACGTGACCTAAATATTAAAAAAAACTTTCTTTTTGTTTTATTAAGGGAACAATCAAGCACAAGGCGTGTGTGTAATGCGTTGCATAAGAAAAGAAAGTGAGAGGGAAAAGGGAAAAACAGGAAAACAAAGGTAGAATTAATTAGTTTACATCGATCGCACCAATCATACAACTTACATACTATGATTAACATTAAGTGTCAGGTCAGAAAATTTCAAAAAATAAATTTTCAAAAAGGTTCAAATGGACAAGAAAATTTCAGTAAAACAAGTTCTATAGTTATGTAAAGCTCACACCTACCTTTTCAATTCTTGTCACCACGTTTCAATTTATTGTTACGGATACATGGCTGTTTTAACAGTGCCCACTCTACTCTCGGGATTCCTCTGCGGTAACTTGTTAATTGCTGATGAGCGAAGAGAGAAGAGATCGGTCTTTGTGGTCAGTGTGATGCGGTTACTGGTTTTATTAGCCATTAATGGATTTTTCAATACTGCTGCAATTTGAATGAGCTTAAATCATTTGTTATTGTTATGTTTTATTATTTTGTCAGTAGTCACGCCACGGATATCATAAAAAACTAAACAAACAAACAAAAGCAATGTATTAAAAACTTCTGATATAAATGTAGAATTCAGGTGTAAATCAATTTTATATTAGGTTAAAAAACTTAAAGCATCCTGGTACCTGATTGCGATTGCAGCTTTGTGAATACATCCATATAATCATCCAGGGGTCTATTCAAATACAAAATTTTAATAAAATTTGTTCACCGGTTAATCACCATCACTACTCTGAAAAGTTCAGAAACAATGTCATACTCTACGATATATTATTTTGTTTACAATTCAAACAAAATTATGCCTACTGCCTACAAATAAAACGTTTCGTATTAAAATGTGCTTCTAAATTCGTTCTTAATTACGTCTTAATCTCTGCCATCTTACGGTCTAAGTCAAGGCGAATTAATCTTCTCGCGATAATTTTATCTAAGGGCTTTTAGATGTTTAGTACAACCAAAAAATATGATTTTTATTATCGTGTTAATTGGCATTTATTAACATTTAGCCTTAGAATGTATATATTTGTAATATAAACTTAGGATGTTAAGTAGGGGAGAGTGGGTTACAGTGGATCACGGGTCACAGCGGATTATTCGCTATAATTCTTACGTGTGATGCTTTACGCACACTAGCAAACGCGTGGCTACTGCTCGTCGATACCCCCCTCCCACGCGCCAGTCGCCGCCGCGCTCGCCGAGCGGAATCACGTGCTATCACACGCAGGCCAGTAGGTAAGTACGAAAGTATTTTTTTACGTAATTTAGAAATTTATCGTATTCCCAACCCTTTAATAAATATAAATGATAGTTGTATGTTTTGAACTTGTTATTTGTTAAATCCGTTGTGGGTAATGTAATTTTGACTTGGGTATAAGTAGTTATTTTTTGAATATTTTTTTTCTGTCGAAACGGCTTATGGGTCACAGTGAATAATTTTCATTTGGGTTACAGTGGACTGTGATCCATTGTGACCCAAGAGGAAATATACATGAATAGCATAAATAACGTGAAATTAAAATTGTTTTGTAGGTACTTCTTCGTAGGTAACAATGCCTCGCAATCGGGTACGAAAAACCAGTATCGGTCTTCACACTGAAGAACAGATGAGTAACGCCTTAAAACTTATATCTAATGGCCGGACAATAAGATCTGTAGCTAAATTGACAGCTATTCCATATACAACGTTATATCGATACCATGTCAAGAGTACAAAAAACCCTGATCCTGCAAAACCAGTGAGGCTAACACCCAATTATGCAGTTCATAAGATATTTACTGACACGGAAGAAAAGGAGATAGTTGATTATATTCTTAAGTGCAGTCAAATGTTCTATGGACTTACAATATAATCTATGAATACAAAATGCTCCAGTGCATGACAAATCACCGAAAGCGACAGCTAGTACTCCATCTTCGACTGTAGCTGGTACTTCCACGAGCATTGAAAAGGAATTAATAAGTCCATTCCAATTACGAGGGTTACCTAAAGCGGGTCCACGCAAAGGAGGAAGAGCAGCGAGACGCAAGGGGAAATCAATGATAGTAACTGACACCCCGAATAAAGACGAAATAGAAATGCGAGGGAAACAAAGGATACAAAAGAAACAAAAACAAACAAAAGTAGCTGCAACATCAAAAAAAAGAAAAATTATGCAAGAAAGTTCTAGTGACGATGAGGATCAAATAAGTATTTATTCTGAAGAGGAAGCAACTTTTGAAGATGCAGAAGATAATAATATGACGATAGATCCTGATAACTTTCCTGCACTCAAAGGCTTGCCTGTGGAAGGTGATTTTATTATAGTAGAATTCGAAGTGAAACGAAACGATTTTTTTATGCGGCTAAAGTTATTGGTCAAAATCATAATCAGAATGAAGTCAGTTTTCTTAGAAAATCTGACAAAACACCAAATAATTTTCATATGCCAAATGTGCCAGATATTGGCACGGTAGTACTGCATGATATTAAGATGATTTTACCAAAACCTACAGTTTCTGGTACTACAAAGAGGAAGCAAGGCATGTACAACTTTAACGTTGACCTTTCTAACATTAATTTACGCTAATCTAATTTAATTTGATCTCAAACCGAATCTGAGACAATTTTGAGATATCAGAAAATGGAAACATTTGTTTTTATAGTAAAACAATATTCCTAATAAAGTTTTATTAATGATTACTTGAGGAGTAAATATATTTATATTTAATAGTTGAGTTAGCATCAACAATGTTCTTATTAAAATGTTTGTTAATAATTACTGAAGAAGTGAATATATTTATTTGAATAGAGAAGAGACCTTTATGGAAATTAAAGGAGAAAAACTGTTGTTTATTTAAACAAAAGGTTGATTAGTTTAGGTCTCTTTATACCAGCATAATTTGTAAGACTTTTGTTAATTTTTTATAAGACTGTGATAGAAGGCTGTCTTAGAATATAAATAAATAAATAATTATGTAGAAAAGTAGTATTTGATTGAACTTTTTTTTAATAGATCCAGTGTACCCCAAGTGATTCCCTGTCACCCATGAAAAGATCCAAAGTGACCCTTCCACGGGTCACAGTGGATCATTTCCCTTTTGTTTAAAAACTTGTTATATCTTGTAAGTTTATGCCGTTTTTGCCAACAATTGCACTTGTTTTTGTAGATTAGGGATGCATCTTGGGGTTAATTATCATAGATTAATTATTTAGGCATAAACTTGGGATTTGTGGAGCTTAAAAAAAAAAGTGATTCACTGTTACCCACTCTCCCCTACGCATTAAGTCTGTGAGGTCCTTGTGGCGATACCACATATACCCAGCACCATCTAGCGAGACTGCTTCGATACTACTACGTCACTAACAATTCTGAATCGCGAAAGTGAAGTCTGGGCGCTGGTATAACATATATACAACATTCCAACGACAACCGTCGGGCTGCGGCCGGCAAGGCGTGATCACCTTGCCTGGTCGGAGGATCCTCCCTATGTGTTGGAGGAACATCACACCCTGTTCCTCTACGGTCTCACAGGCGGCGCGGGTTATGTGCATGAATATGTCTATTTGCATTGGTCTGGGTGTTTCTATGTATAATATGTATATGTATTTACAAAAAAAAAGTATATAAGTATGTTTATCCGCGTTCTAGAACCCATAACACAAGCTAGTTAAACTATGCTTACTTTGGGTCTAGAAAGCGTTATGTAGAATGTCGTAGAATATTTATTATTTATTCTTTCACCGATTACCAACCAATAAGTGAAGGCGCATCTATCGCTTTTCATCAGCTTTGGTCACGGGGGGAAGGAACAGTGACCATACCGCCTGAAAAGTAAGCGAGACGTCGATATCCGTATAAATAAGAAAATAACATAAAATAAATTGCGTTAGCATTATATAATTCCTTTCAATTTTTTTAAGCGGCGATAGGCCAGTGTTGTACGTAACGAACTGCCGAGAAGAGGTCTCGAGTTCGATCCCCAGTCGCCCCGGGCACACGCCTCTTATTTTTCGTAGTTATGTATATATTAAAAATGTTGATTATCGCTCGCTTAGTAATGAGCCCGGTAGATGGCAATAGGCTCGCCTCCTATTACATTGGGTCCTAAACATAACTGGCGAATCGTGGGTGTGTAATACCCCTACCGGGTATTACGAGGCGTGAAGTTATGTGAAGTTATGCAATTTTTTATGACATCAATATTACACCCCATTTCAATTATTCCACTAATCAAATCAATTTGCATACAGCGAAATCAAACCAAAATACTCTATCCAAAACTATTCAAGAGAACGGCATTCTATTTCTCTAGGTGATAACCTCAATAAAGTCATAAAAACTACGAGAAATTAGATGCTACGGTTATTCAACCTCGAAGCAACGGGTGGGGAATAATAATGTGTCGGAAATCGTTAGGGTAAAGCTTTGACTCACTCGGTCCACTTTGATCCTCAGCCATGACTGGAAACCAAATCAGTCTACAACTAGGTCACCAGGTTATAGGGTAATGGAATACTGTGATCTCTGTGATTTAAATTTATGATAACATTTAAGGTGTGAAGGGTTTTTTGATTTGTAAATGAACTATTTATGATAATTGGAAATTATGAATGAAATGGAATGATTAAGTTGTAAGCTATTGGTATTAAAAATGTTATTGTATTTCAATTAAATTTTTTGGAGTTCTAGATGTTCTCTTTTTCCGATCTAAATCTTTAGAAAAAGTAAAGGTGGAGTCATCAAAAAATAATGTTTTAAACATTGTTTTTTTGATGACTCCGCCTAATTAATTCAATTAAATTTTTGTCTGTAAAGTTATTTTATTGTTATTTTAGTTTTTTTTATCTGTAAAAAAAGCCGTGGTAGCCTAGTGGTATGGGTAATGGACTGCTAAGACGAGGTCTCGGGTTTGATTCCAGGTTTTACCATGGCACACACCAATGACTTTTGAATGCTTTTCGAAGTTATGTGTGTATTTATAGCAGGTTTATAAGTGCCCGGTTAATGGCAATAGGCTCGCCACCTATTACATTGGGACTTAAACATAAACTGGCGAAATGTGGGTCAAAGTCAAAGTCAAAAACCATTTATTCTGCATAGACCATTAATACGGAACTTACAAAACGTCATAAAAAAATAAGTAATCTAATGTTTGGCAAATGGACCACCGGTTCGAAACGCGGCCCTGTCCTGAGAAGACTCCGGCAAGAAACTCAGCGGGCTGTTTTTTTTTGGTCTATTTACAAACATATTTACTTAACCTAAGTACAATATTCCATTTGAGTAGCATAGAGAGAGAGCAAACAGTTCATATCCAAGCTTGTTTGTCGTCTAAATAGTCTTGAATTTTATAGTAGCCTTTTTGGCAGAGTTTACTTTTAATTTGGCTTTTAAATTTATGAAGAGGTAGATTCTTCATTTCACTAGGAAGCTTGTTGTAGAAGCGTATACAGTTACCCTGAAAGGAATTACTAATCTTGTGGAGTCGACTATTACAAACCACAAGATTGTTTTTATGTCTAGTATTTACGTTATGTATATCACAAAGCCTTAAAAAATTGGAAATGTTTCTTCTACAAAAGATTTTCAAAAATATATTGGGAAACTACAGTTAGAATGTTTATTTCTTTGAACTTTTCTCGGAGGGAGACTCTTGGGCCCAACTTATAAATTGCCCGCACCGCCCGCTTTTGCAGTACAAAGATTGTATTTAAATCTGCGGCATTACCCCAAAGGAGAATGCCGTAGCTCATAATACTATGGAAATAACTGAAATAAACTATTCTAGCGGTATCTATGTCTGTTAAAGTCCTAATCTTTTTCACAGCGTAGGAAGCAGAACTTAACCTACTAGCTATTTTTTCAATATGTGATCCCCACTGTAATTTAGCGTCGATACTTAAACCTAAGAACACGGTTGATTCCACAAGGCTCAACAACTGTCCATTAAGTTGTACATTGGTTACCACCTGTGTAACATTAGGTAAGGTGAATTTAATACACTTGGTTTTTTTTTCATTAAGGCAAAGATTATTTATATTAAACCAATGAACTACTCGTGAGATTGCGTTGTTCACTTCGTCATAATTATCTAATTGTCTTTTAATTTTAAATGTTAAGGAAGTATCATCAGCAAACAAAACAATACTATTTTTATCCCTTACGTAGTAAGGGAGGTCATTTATATAAATTAAAAATAAAAATGGTCCAAGTATCGAACCCTGTGGAACGCCCATCGAAAGCAAAGATCCCACCGAACGTGTACCGTTCACATCGACCCTCTGAATTCTATTGTTTAAATACGAAGTCAAAAGGTCGAGAGCCTTGTTCCTTATTCCGTAATAAAACGGGTGCTAGCACCTCTGCCTACCCCTTCGGGGATATAGGCGTGAGTTTATGTTATGTTTTATGTTAAAGTTATTCATTGTTTTCGTAGTTCGCAAGTAATTCTTGGTTGTAACAGTAGTTTACTGAAAGAGGTGTAATTGTAGTTAGCGCCATCTGTGGACACAGTCGGGACTACTGTGAATGCATCGATATGGCTGACTTTAGTCTTGTTTCGGCTAATCCTCGTCAGATGGCGTGAGTTATGCGTTATGCTCATTGCTTTTTTTATCAATTCATTCTCATAGAATTTTCGAGTTAAGTATCAGCGTAGGAACGATTCTAGCAAGATCCAGAATTAATTGCATATATAAGGATGTTCGCAGTGGCCCTATGATTCATTTTTTGTTTGAGAGGTCACTAGTCGTGTCCATATTCCATCTTTATTGTGATATTTGTTGTAAGTGAGAAAACTATAATAACCGATTTAGAGGTTATAGTGTGTGGTGCCCAGATTTGAACTGGTAAGTTATTTGATGCCATTGCTGTCAGTGTATTCTCATAATGGGGATTTGTTATTGATAAAAGATGTATATCTTAATCGCAGGGTCGTTAGGTCTCGGAACGAACCTTTAAAAACAATTCAGACGGCAGTGACTCTGAGGTTGTCAATCGCTAAGGCCTGGATACCTTGATATTGAGAAGCAGATCTCAAGGGAAGCTCCGGAATCTGTTTCGCCGGTGCACAACCACTGTGGGCCCCGCGGAGACTCGAGATCAATAAGGTCAAGCTATCTTTTATTGTAATTGTGATTTTATTGCATTACTGCTGACCGGCGCTAGGCTTGTGTAATATTACTGAGCTGTGCCAATTTTGCCAAAAAAAAATTTAGTTTTAGTTCTAAGTATGGGGGAGCCCCCAAAATTTACTGTCTTTTTTCTATTTTTGTGTGAAAATCTTAATGCGGTGCACAGAATACATCTACTTACCAAGTTTCAACAGCATAGTTCTTATAATTTCGGAAAAAAGTGACTGTGACATACGGACGGACAGACATTCAGACATGACGAATCTATAAGGGTTCCGTTTTTGCCATTTGACAACGGAACCCTAAATTAATTAATTACCTAATTATTTTTCTAGATTACAATCTATGCTTGCATCAAATTTTAGCCGTTTGAGCGTGATTGACCAACAAAAATCTTTACAGAAACTTTCACATATATAATACTAGCTGTTGCTTGCAGCTTCGCCCACGTGGAGTTCTGTTGATGATGGATGAAAGGATAAATATAGCCTAGATTTATGTTGATGATATTATTCCAGACAATATAGTTATCTTTGTACCAAATTTCAGCTAAGATCCGTTCAACCGTTAAAGCGTAATTGAGTACCTAACTAACATTCAAATAACTAAACTTGCAAACATCTTCACAAATATTCTCATTTACGAGTATAATATTAGTAGGATTAGTAGGAAGTAGGATTCTGAGTCCTGCAATTTATCCCAGGTACTTCAAGCATGGCCTGAAAAGATGGCTATCGACGCCCTCAACTGAAGACTAGAATTTGAATTGAAGTGATCAAAATAATTTAAAGTTAATTAAATCATTGAAATGAGATTGAAGAAAGTAAAATTTGATATTATAAATCTATCAACATGTCGGTAGAAATCAAAAGGGTCAGCAGTGCAAGTGTGACGCCCCTGGTGTTGCAAACGTCCATAGGCCACGGTAACCGCTTCCCATCAGGTGGGTCATGTGCTTGTCTGCACCTAAGTACCTAGTAAAACAAAAAAATATCATACTTAAGAAAGCCATCAAGGGGGGGGGGTTGGCGCTCACGTGGGTGAATACACATCAAGGCAGTGTTTTATTTTCTACAATGTGCGTACTTTCAAGTTTTTATGTGTAAAAATGGTGGGTTTTATCCATAACTTCGACGACATACACAAGACACACAATTTTTCATGTTCTTTCCAAAACTCTACACAAGCTTCCTAAGAAGTAAAGCCTCTAATACTTTACTATAGGGCATGACTTTGACTTGACTATGACTATGAAGGACTTAACTTGATCTTGACTAAATGACGAAAACGATATAATATTGAATTCATATGTAAATAACTTATTTATCAAATTACTTGACACTGGCATTCATAACATATTTGCCAAAGAAGGAAATAAAAAGCCAACAATGAGGCACAAGTACAACTCAAATTCTTAATCAGTGCTGCGGTAAAGGAGTCACGTACCAAAATTCCCCACACATGTCCTGTGACGTCACGTATCGCCGACGGTGGAGATTTGGTCCTTTTCTTCAAGCCCTATGATTGAGGTACAAGATTTAATGCGATTAAAACTTAACCTACTCCCGTGGGTATTCGTGATAAAGAGGTAACGTGAAAGTTCATTACAGTTTGGTCCAACTGATATAACTCTCGCATTATGTAGATCTCGTTACGTAAATGATGTTGAAGTTGTCAAAGTTGAATTTTATTTGAATAGGGATTGATATTGTATGGGCAACCTTACACTCTGGCGTCTGAAGACCCGAGACGGCGTGCGGTTTTAGTCGGTTCAAGCCTGACATAACCACCCCCGCAGGCCGGAGGGGGGGGTATCCGAAGGGATTTCCGCACGAAAAAAAAATTGATATTGTAAACCGTAACTGGGGATTATTTTTAAAAGCACATGTACTGGTCGGTAAGAAAATATATACGGCCTGTCTTATGGTATGCGTGTTTCTTAAATTGATGCCTATATAATATGGTATTATTTATGTAAATCGCATTTTTATTATGGACCAAGATCCCACTTCCACCAGACTGGTGGAAGAGGAATCTTGAGTACTGAGTACTCACTTATTTTTACAAGAATAAAATGTAGGGAATAAGGTAGTGCAGGTATGTACCTTGAGTGTATGCATATTTGCTAGCTTGTCCCGGCGGCCATTTGTCAGTAATCAGGAGCTAAAGGTAGGTTAGGTTAGGTGCTAGGTTAAGGGTAGCTAGGTATTTTTGTTAAAAATGAGATATTTCCTTAAGTTTGCCGTACGTTATCAACTCCCAGAATTCGCCCCTTATTAGCGACACTACCGAATGGTGTAATAATAAAGGATGTATATTTTCCCCCAAAATTAACAGGTTTCATTCCTGGCTAGCAATACATGATACATGATAACAATAAGCGCATACAATTCAAATAAACATTGATTTTTAGGGTTCCGTACCCTTTTTTTATTTTTTTTTCTTGCGGAAGTCCCTTCGGATACCCCCCGCCGGCCAGCGGGGGCGGTTATGTCGGGCTTGAACCGACTAAAACCGCACGCCGTTTTGGGTTTTTAGACGCCGGGGTGTAAGGGTTCCGTACCCGAAGGGTAAAACGGAACCCTATTACTAAGGCTCCGCTGTCCGTGCGTCCGTCTTCGCTACCTAGACACATCCGATCTAAATCTTTATATAATTGAAGTAAATATACTTTTTTATCTAACCATCCTCATTTGCCAAATGTGTTAAACGTACTATCCACTTTACCAATAATATTCTTTGCAATAAAGATCAGGAATAATACGAATTGGATGAAGTCACCAGCATTTCATAAGCATCGAACTACCGTTTATATGTTAATACAGCCCGTATCGTGAACAAACTACAGCAGATAAGGCGAAAAGTGCTGCTACAAGCTAAAACTCGCATTTTTATTGTTTTGAGACAATTTCGTTGCTGGATTATTAGATACTATTCGTGAAATGACTGAAAAATGTTAATTTTTTCTATTATATTCCTTTGGCAGTAGAATCTAGATATCATCAAAAAAAATGTGGTTTGTTTTATGAAATTACATCATAAAATAGTGATCTGGATTGGGGTTAAGCAGATAAGAAGTCTTTGGTTGTATGAGGCTCCATTAAAATCTAGAGTGCCTAAACCAACCTCACCTGCTATTAAACTGACGAGACCTCCTCCTTCTCCTCCTAGGGGGGAGGGGGAGTCAGATGGCAGTCGCTCACATCAAGTCAAATCAAGAGTAATGAGAGCTAATGTGTGTGAGCCCTTGTCACGACAAAGATTAAGATTCAAACATCAAATAATTATAAATTACATAACGAAAGTAATTTTTTCTATCTATAATCATCATATAAAACATAACATAACATAACTTCACACCTGTATCCCCGAAGGCGATGATGTGCTGACGCTGAATTTTATTTTCCGATTAGACTCCTTTGGCTGGTTTTGAGAATCCTCCAATTTCTTAGTTGGAAAATATCGGTTATGTGATTGTACATGGCGAACCTAACATTATTATATATTATGGGACGTGAAAGTTGAGAAGTAAAATATTTTCTAAACTAAATGACCTAAAAAATCTAGAAAAATCAAATTACTAACACAACTAACATTACAATAAGGTCTCCAATATTATTTTGTAACAAATACTACTAACAAATTATGGATTTTAATTATCTAAATTAACATTACATAATATAACATAACATAACTTCACGCCTGTATCCCCGAAGGGGTAGGCAGAGATATGTATTACACACCCACGATTCGCCAGTTATGTTAAGATGCCAATGTAATAGGGGGCGAGCCTATTGCCATCTACAGCTGTACATATTATTCAGCGAGCGATAATTAACATTTATTAATGCACACATAACTACGAAGAGACAGAGGTGTGTGCCCGGGGTGACTGGGGATCAAACTCGAGACCTGGTCTCAGCAGACCGTTACATACGCCACTGGGCTATCGCCGCCTTTTTTATAATAATAATCATCATATATCATCTATAATATCAGATAAATGAGAACTAGTTAATGTAAATTATTAGATATTGCCCTAGGGATATGAAAATATCCCTAGGGCAACAATAACAAACGACTTCCATAACTAGGAATTAAGTGCAGGGTGCGACTGAAATAAATTGAGCTGAGCGAGCACGACTCTTACTTCAAAAATAAGGCATCTTACTACGGTCGCGCGCATAGCTAAAGCCGCGCGCTCGTGAAACTGTTTTTCGATGATTATTCCTCAATGGTACATTGTATTTGAACAGTTGACCCCTCTAAACACTCAGTGGTGTCTACACTATCGCCATGGCAAATTTGGTCAAGATCGGTATTGTGGTTCCGGAGGAGTATAGTCTCGACCAAACGGCTTAGCCACGTATAAGAGCTTCGCTTCGCTCAGCTCAACAAAGGAACAAACAAACTATGACATGGGATATTTACATATTACTTAGATTTTATTAACGATTTTAGGGACATTATACCGTTACTCCTGTACGTGACTTTTCTGTGAGAAAGTGATAGGAAAGTTAATTGTTTGACTTTTAGTTAAACCTTCGTTAATTTTCTAGCTGTTTTGAAATGTTTAGACAGCTTAGTTTTATTATGGACCATATTTAGTAACCTTGCGAGTTGATAAACTAGTTGAATATTTTGAAATTTTGTGAATAAGTTGCAATGTTTTAAAATATGAATTATTACCTGTTGCCTGCGGTTAGAAAAGAAAGGGGAAGGAAGGAAGAGGAAAAACCGCTGTACTATTAATCCAAACTATAATCTATCTCTATGCCTATTTTCATCGTGATCTGTTCAGCCATCATACTTAACTTTCATATGTGTCGTAGAAGCAAGATAAGTTATTGCTTAGTGGAGTATCCGTACGTTTAAAATACGTACCTATGAACTTTTTATAGAAACGTCTTCTAATACATAAAAAATAACATACATAACATAACACAACTTCACGCCTGTATCCCCGAAGGGGTAGGCAGAGGTGTATTACACACCCACGATTCGCCAGTTATGTTGTAACTGGCGAATCGTATGATAATCGAATTGTATGTTGTGTCCCAATTTAATAGGGGGCGAGCCTATTGCCATCTATCGGGCACATTATTAAGCGAGCGATAATTATCATTTATTAATGCACACATAACTACGAAAAGTTAGAGGTGTGTGCCCGGGCAACTGGGGATCGAACTCGAAACCTCGTCTCAGCAGTCCGTTACGTATGCCACTGGACTATCGCCGCTATTACATATATATATATATATAATATTCTAATACATAAAAAATAATATTTGTTTATTATTTGTTGATCATTCATATTTCTGAGATGGTGCAGGCTTTGAATGCAATCGTAATTGTTACTTGAATTATAATGCTATATGCATGCTAGAACAGACCTAAAAAATCTGTGGCGTAGCGGTAGTGTATTCGACTGCTACGGCAAGGGGCGCAAGTTCGATTCCTACTCAGTGCAAATAAATGATATGCATGAATATATCTTTTTGCATTGGTCTGGGTGTTTCTATGTATAACATGTATGTATTTACAAGAAAAACGTACATAAGTATGTTTATCTGCATTTTGGAACCCATAACACAAACTAGTTAACCTATGCAATATTACAATTAGTACGCCAAACAACTACCGCTCAATCCTACCAACACCTTACCATCCAAAGATTCCCTGCTGGAAATTGCTTCAAACGATAGGCCACCCATTGTACTGCTTTCTCCTCTAATTTTAAAATACTTATGTATATGGGCGATAGCCCAGTGGCGTACGTAACGGACTGCTGAGACGAGTTCTCGAGTTCGATCCCCGGTCGCCGCGGGCACACACCTCTGACCTTTCGTATTTCGTATAAATGTTAATTATCGGTCGCTTAATAATGTGGCCGGTAGATGGCAATAGGCTCGCCCCCTATAACATTGGGACCTTAACATGATTTTCGAATCGTGGGTGTGTAATACACCTCTGCCTAACCCTTAAGAGATACAGGCGTGAAGTTATGTATATTATGTTTACCTGGTGTACAATAAAGTGTATAATAAATAAATAAATAAAATGAAAGCGAAATGGGTCTAGAAAGCGCTGTGTAGAATGTCGTAGAATATTTATTTAACATTTCTCATAGCTCACTATCTAATAGCAGTCGATTGCCAGCCCGTTGCAGAATAATCGCTTGCTGATTTCCTAGCTTGCGTCTACGTAATAACTCTTGTGAGTGTACAACTTAGTTAACCTATTCTTACTTTGGGTCTAGAAAGCGCTGTGTAGAATGTCGTAGAATATTTATTTAAAATTTCTCATAGCTCACTATCTAATCGCAGTCGATTGCCAGCTCGGTGTAGAATAATCGCTTGCTGATTTCCTAGCTCGCGTCTACGTAATAACTCCCTTGAGTGTACAACTTTTAGCGAAATTAACAAAGTTGGAACCCCTCACTGCGGGCCGGGATCTCGGGCAACATAAATTGTGATGAAATTCGAAAATAAAAATAGGCTTAGGGAAAATTTAAAGCTTAACCGGTCTGGATTGTTTAAAGGCAGTTAGGTGCAAGCACCTATCAAGATCAGTTTAAACTTGGCTGTTATTTCGTGTGAGTCTTTTTAGTTTCGTATTGGGTGTGCTTTTAGTGTGCTTTCGTTGTATTCTGGGATATTCTGCGCAATGTCATTTAGACCCAACATAAGCATAGCTTAACTAGCTTTTGTTATGGGTTCTAGAATGCTGGTAAACATACTTAAATGCATTTTTTTACATGATATTGTTGAAAGTTTACGCGAATTTCACACACTGAAATAAAATTATTTTTAACGGATTCTATCGCGATTTATTTGATGTTATTTTGGTATTTAGATTGAACCAGATGTCTCGGTTGGTTTTTATTGCTTCCCGTTGCTCTTCGTGACCATGGCTGCTGAAAAGCAACCGAAACGTAGGGTTCAACGTAAATAATAAACTAACATCAGCTAAATCGCGATAGAATCCGTTAAAATAGTTTTATCCCAATACATTTTTTGTAAATACATACAATACATATTTTAACCATAGGAACATCCACACACAAATATTTGTACTGAGCGGGAATTGAACCCGTGCCCCTGACATAGCAGTCGAATGCACTACCGCACTGAGGCCTTTGGGTGTTTGATGAATGTTTGCTTTCAAGTTTGTTGTTTGGTTATTTATAACATTTATAATTATAGCTATACCTACTAATATTATAAATTGGGCGACCGAATTTTGAAAATTCTTCGAATCCACGACACTTATTGGAAACGTTCTTCAACCACTTGAATGGTATATTATCCCCGATGGATATAGGCTATTGTGTGTAAATTACTATGAATTGAGTTACAAAAAACTCTATAAGCTGAAGGGAAGCAAGAGCGGGTTGCTAGTTTTTGTATGAAAACTATGTTGATTCTGGGTTGTGAAATTAGATATTTAAGCCTGGGAATATTTCGACAGTATTATGCTTACTGGACACAATTCCAGCCACATTCTCAGTCTTAGGACCGCATTGCAAATGATCGAAAATTAGATAAAGGTAAATTGGATGAATACAAAACATATTTATATCCACTTAATCTTAACGAAGTTGTTTTTTTCCGTGAGGGATATTATGTTCCTTCATTCGATAAAAATAATTACAATCCTAGAAAATTTTATCGTAATACATAAAACATAGTGTTAATACACCTCTGCTTACCCCTTCATAGATACACTGGTTAGAGTAAATTAATCTAATATCAATCATTGCCATCGTAAAGATATATAAAAAGCGCTGAATACTACCAGTGACATGAATTGTAAACGCACTAAATTAATTAAGATCCTACTTTAAGAAGACAGTTCACTAACTTGTTGCAAAGTTTATTTCTCGAGTTATTCGACCCATAAAAGTCTAAAGTTTGCTCAAATTAAATTTTCGCGTCGTTTGTTATGCAGACCCTTTCGTCTGAGTTGAATTGAGGAGCCCTTTGTGGTTATAAAGAGTATTCGATAGATATGTGCATTTTAGTAAATGTATCGGGATGGTGATTTTCATCTATTTATTTGAATAAATAGATTATAAAACTATTTTTAACGAATTCTATCGCGATTTATTTGATGTTATTTTGCTTTGCTTTTGCTTTGCTTTGATTGCTCTTCTACAGCCATGGTCACGGGTCTACGGGTCACGGGGGTCTTAAATCCGTATTAAACACTTTTAAATCTTGAAGACGCAAATCATTAATCCTATAAGTTTCAAAAGCGCTTAAGTAGCGACGCTCAACTATCTTCTGTGGCAAGATGGATCTCTCATCCATTAACGCGCTCCTTTAATTAATTTAATGCTGTACGGATCTCGAAGTTTACCGCAGACATAGTATATTCGTGTTTTAGACAAGTTACATAACTTTATTGTTCAGGGTTAAGGTTATGTAACTTTTTGTGCAGGCCTATAATAGGATTACGTAACTATTGTTCTTAAGATACTTTTTCTGTAGGCCAAAGTTATGAATGGAAAGACTTGGAACGAAATGAAGCGTGAAGCTCAAGACGGATAGGGATGGTATAGCACTGTAGATCGCCTTTGCCCATTCTAGGGGTCACAGGATTTAAAGTAAGTGTCAAGTAAGTTAGTTACAGGTAATCGGATTGGTATTGCCTGAAGATGTCACGAGACAAATCTGAAGTAACTTCAGGGTAAATATCAACAGGTTCAACCTGAATGCCACGTATTTTGTTTTGTATTTCATGCGGAACCGAAGTTTCAGATAAACCCTCCTGTTTACAAAAGACTGGTCCGGTTTCTTGTTTAGTTAGAATACAACGGCCATTTCAATTCTTCTTAAACTTCCTGGAACTTACCTGCAAGCCTGCTGATAGATGAAGAAAGCTCTGGCGCACACTTTTGTTTCTAGGTGCGAAGGGGGGGGGTTGTCAAGGGCAGTTGCCCCCGTATACAGACAATAATAATAAGAAACTTGCTTGACAAAGATAAAAAGATGCCCTAAGTTTTCGCCCAGCGAAACGGCGTGCGGTTTTAGTCGGTTCAAGCCCGACATAGACAACCCCGCTGGTCGGCGGGGGGGGGGGGGTATCCGCACGAAAAAAAAGATTTTAAAAAAGAAAAAGTTACTGCACTACACAGGTGACAGCGGCTTAAGTTGTCACCACGCCACTCGCCACTTGTCATTCGTAGTCTAGGTCCGAATGTGCTCTGTGTCCTTTCACTGTATCTTTGTAAAGTCCCCGTGACACAGTGAACTTATTTATGGCAATTGGTGGAAATGCCGGAAATGATTCTAATGAATAATTTTCACAGTAAGGAAGTTGCATTAAATAAAATATACATACCCAGAGTTCGTTTAATCCTTCTCCTATTGAGTTGGCTTATACGGCTTCTACTGGAGCATCCGTCTGACGAATCCCGAGAAGAAAACCTTCATTAAGGCCTCGTCTGTCCATCAACAAGTGTATCGGCTTTAAGGCGAGGTTGGTTTGGGCCCTAAATATCTTTGTGGGGCCTATACACCCAGACGTCTTAAATTTATTCTAAAATGAATTTAAATGAATTTAATCTTAAATGAATTTCTACTCTAAATATTTAGTTTTACCTCAAATAAAATTAACCCTATAGGCTGTTTAATTTTCTTAACTCCGTTATCCAATATTCGAAGCTATCAAAGTGGATTTTTAAATGAACAAGGTTGATTTTAGTATTGTCGAACATCGCTTTGTATTTTTCTTTTGAAATATTTGCTTTTATTACGATATCATCTTGCTAATATTATTGATGCATCACAAGGTGGCCACCCTAAACCTACATCTGGGTCGCAAGTCCCAGTCGCCGTCATGGTGTTCCTCTCTGTACCACGCTATGGACCCAGCGACCGCACGGTGAATTCATGGAGTGCTGAGAATCGGATCTCTAAAGTTTGTGTGGATGAATGGAAGTTAGTTACTCTGTCACACTAAAAAGACTAAACGGATTTAGATGATATTTAACATAGAGATATATTATAGCCTGAAATAGTACATAGCCTGTGGGTTTTTATCCCGGGAATGAGATCAGTATTATAAGCGAGCGGAGTCGCAAGCAATAGCTAGTATCTTATAATTTATGGACAGCGTCACGTCCCTATTCCATATTTTGTCCAACATATCAATTTATATAACATAACTTCACGCCAGTATCCCCGAAGGGGTAGGCAGAGGTGTTTTACACACTCACGATTCCTAGTTATATTAAGGCAATATTCATTTATTTATTCATAAAACAAAATTCTACAAACGTACCCAAAGTAAAATGTTGACTAGCTAACTTCAGAGTGTCGGTTTTCTAGCTAACTTCATGGTGTCGGTTTTTCGTGACGGTGTTACATTGTAAAAATTTATCTCATAATTTTCCACTAACGCGCCAACAGAACTATAACTTTAAAAAATTAGCAACAATACGCCACTGGCATTACAAAAGTCAAGCTATGTCTATAAAAATAAGTGTCAAAATTCATCAACTCTAGACGGGCGTAGAAACAAATCTATTTTTTGCATTTCGAATATGGAACGTCCCGTCCCGAAATTCATTTCCACCTCACCCAGAAACCGTGAAACATTTTTGTTTTAAACAGCGTGTCAAGTTTCCTTGTTTTGAAATTGTTACACATAAACCACAAGCCTATTTTTATTTTGTAAAACTATATGGTACTAACCACTATTTAGACTGGATCTAGTTTCACATTTTATCTTGTAGTACCAGTCGTCCCATTAACCCGATACATCACCCTGTTTACCCCTAAATGATAAAGCCTTAAAAACAAGTGGTCTAACTGATTGATTAATGGTATTAGTTTCGTCCTCATGTTCGGGAACTTTTCGTTTACTGTACACAGTTCTGCGAGTTGCCCATTCTGGGGCCTGATGTATATTGATGATGTAATAAATAAATTCATACACGAACTGCAACATGTTTTTTTGGATAGTGTGACAGTTGAAACTCAGTGGTTTCCTGAATGATAAAGATAAATGGAAATAGTTCTTCTCCACTTGTGTTTCTTTTAGGCCGTCAAATAATATGGAGCAAATAATTTTCATAATTCATGTGAAAAATACATACGATGTGATTGAAACATTTAGGACACGTCAATTTGACTTCACCTCGCCTGATAGTAAACTGAAGGTAAAGTCTCAGGAAAGAGGGTCACCACGTACCATGTTAACAATGGTGGCATTCAGCTTGACGGCCTCATCAGAAGAGGATTGTCGTCGCAGCACCCCGTGACACCCACCGGTCCCACTAGTGCTGCGACCACAGCCACAGATATGCCCGGCTATGCACTTGCTGACCCCTGAACGTAATCAAACCGAAATTGGATTACAATGGAGAGTTTTTCGCAATCGTGCACGGTGGTACCTACCCGGCCGAATTTTTTCACAAATTTGGGTCATCAAATTTCTACCACCAGTAAGTGAGATTCCACCACTTAGAGTTCCGTACCTCGAAAGGATAAAATGGAAACCTTATACGGATCACTTCATTGTCCGTTTATCTGTCATGTTTTATCAGAAACATATGGAGATATTAAGTTATATACTCAGGTCTGCAATTTCTTGAAGATATGAATAAATCAAACTTTGTTGACGCAATCAAAAGCAACAGACGTTTATCCAACATATTTAAACAAACGCAAGGGAATGATTACTAATAAAAGTAAATTCTCTCTATAGTCCATCTGGCCGGGTCAATCACGACTCAGCAGTCGCTTCGCGAAAAATATGGAAGTTCACCCGCTTCGCAGTCAGACTGAAAGTCAGCCCCAACTAAAGTTGAGAAAAGGCTCGGAGAGAGATGTTGACATTAGTTCTAATCCACATCTCTCATCTCCGCTCATTCTCGTCTTCATATTCACCTCTGGATACCTCTTTAGAAATTGACAAGCGTGAGCATATAAAAAAACATAAAAGAAAGAACTGTACAAAAAAGGTTTTAATTGGATATTGGAATTTTTGGTCCAATGGAAAATTGGTTTTGTAGCAGGCCTCCAAAACACCAGTATTAAAACTCGTATTTGGCAGGTGTTTTTACGTTAAAAGCTCACGTCTTTTACTTTTGTTTTTCTCTAGCGTAGTTAAAAACATTAAAAAAAAATTGCTTATATTTTTGAACAGAGAAAACCGTTTGAACAAAATACATCAATAGTAAGGGTCGATGCATAAGTGAAATAAAGGTTACTCGCCCTTTGGTCCAACTTCAACAGAGCTGATTCTGCTGTTACAAAACTCTCTATACTAGAATAACAAATGCGAGTCGAATTCGCGCACTGAGGGTTCGATATAACTAGATTAAGAGACAAACTTGACGTTGCTTTTGGAAAATTGAAGTTAATGTAATTCGAAGACAAATATAAATAAATTAAAATAAAAATCGTCAATTTTCACAAAAATTACATACATTGGTCTTAAACGTGAACACAATTATTTGTTAATTTTCAGGATATGTACCGACGCTGATATCCCAAACTAGGCAAATAGCCTGTATCTTGGGAAGCAGTGTTCAGTCGTGCAAGCGGTGTTAATACGCTATTTTTCTTAATAACAAAGATAAAAATTTGTGTGTGTATATGTGTGTGCGTACGTGCGTGTGGTGTGTGAGTATGTGTCTGCGAGTGTGAGTGTGGGTGTGTGGTGTGGTGTGGTGTATGTGGTGGGTTAGGCTATGTAAGTAACAAGGTCTTCTGTCATTTGATAATCCAGTTGTTCGAGCCACTGGATAACTTTCGCCTTAACTTCACGTCTACTTAGGCCAAGGATGTCTAGTTTTTTATTTGTATCATTGTACAATTTGCAGTTTGTCTTCTAGTGAAGGAGGTGAAATGAAAATGGGCTGGCCACATCTGCCAAAGGTCCGATGGCCGCAAACGTGAAGACCACGAATTGATAAATGGAAGGAGGGACGCTCCCAAGCCAGATAGCAACCTGAGAAACGTAACTGAATTCCACTGGATGCTGAAGACGGAAAATCGGGTGCTGTGACGCAGGCCTATGTCCAGCAGTAGACAGAAATAGGTTAATTTGTTATTTGAATGAACAATCACACCAAATCTTAAGTTTTATTATTAGTAGAAAACGTAGAATGAGCTCAAATAACTTTATATTTCTGACTATGACTGCATGGTGATAAGCAAGCAACGAAACTATCAGGAACAGTGTACCTTTTTTTTTCGTGCGGAAATCCCTTCGGATACCCCCCCGCCGGCCAGCGGGGGTGGTTATGTCGGGCTTGAACCGACTAAAACCGCACGCCGTTTCGGGTCTACAGACGCCGGGGTGTAAGGTTGCCCATAGAGCATATCCCTCGGCCCCGACTGACCCTGGCCCATCTCTGGTTACGAGATGGTCCCCTCGGGTTTGGGAACCACGGTGTGCCCGTCTTGCCCCGGTTTGGGGGAGGGGCGCTAGTCGCCCCACCGTCCCGGCCTGCTTCTGCTGGGGTGACAGGCAGCCTCACCTCTCACCCCCAGGCCTGCGCTCATGGAGGACGGAGGTCGTTAAGGGACCTCCGGCGCCTGAGTCGCCTACGACGCGCGGCGAGCATGTTGCGGGCTCGGCGGGCCGGGAGAGTTCTAAATCTCACCATTGCCGCAATCATGCTGCCGAGCGAGAGGACTCCCACCCCGATGGCTGCTACGAGGTCACGCCTCGGCGCCTCCCACGCCGGAGGAACAGTGTACCTAAATAAAAAAATCAAAATAAATTGTGATGGAATCCTCTAAAAAGAGTTGTACATTTATCTCTTTAAAGTCTAAATCCAATCCATACCAAATAGTATTGAGTTTCAAAATTCAAATAAAAACATTTTAGACATAGTTTAGAAAGGACGCAATACAATCGGCACCACGAAAAAGTTTTTGCGTTCATTCTTTCCTCGTTTCGTTGGTTGGGTGGGCAAAGAGGCACGGGTTAAACATTGAACAGCAGAACTTTCGGTGAACATGGACTTTCGTGCCCATAAAACTTACAATTTGGGAACCTACTAGGAAACTACCTCTAGCGGTAGAAAACCGCAGCCAAGTGTTACTGGTTTAAGCCTTTTGTATTCTACTAAGGTAGTAAAGGGGCTCTAAGCTAACAGGTAATCAAGTAGGGTCACACATTGCAAGGTTAAGTAATACTAGCTAGGTCAGTCTTAGGATGAGTGGCCGTTCTAAGCATTCGTTCTTCTAAATGTATTAAAATAATTCCCACATATACTCTCAGATACACACATACACATATACATACACATACACACACACACACACCCACACACGTAAATGCACAAACATCCAAAGAATATGAATATTAACTTTACTTACCTATTTTTGATTTCCAAGTAGGTATTTTTATTATAATTTTTTTTTAGTTGTCTATGCTTATTTGTTTTGTTGTTTTTTTTTAAGCTTTTAATTGGTTTGCCTACTCCTGTATGTACTTTTTTTGCTATGACTCTGTATGACTTTCTGTGGAATGGAAGCGTTGTTTTCCATATCGACATAACCTCCCACGCTAGCCGGCGCGCGGCGGAAGGCTAAACGAAGGGATTTCCGCACGAATAAAAACGACGGGTTGCACTCTGGGAGTGCTGGCAGAAGGGAAAACTTGAATATTAACGTTGTGCATTTTTGATATTTTGGAATGGTTAGGGAATAATTTGGCACGAAATGTTATAATTATCAGTATAAAAGTACTATCATTTATGTGGTAACATACAATATTCATTTATTACGCTATCGTACACAAACATTACAATTTAACATAACATAACATAACATAACATCACGCCTGTATCCCCGAAGGGGTAGGCAGAGGTGTATTACACACCCACGATTCGCCAGTTATGTTAAGGTCCCAATGTAATAGGGGGCGAGCCTATTGCCATCAACCGGGCACATACAATAGTACATTAAAAATTTAATAATTCAGAACCATTACAATTATTTACATGAAAAAGTTTATCTCTCAGAAAAATCAACCTTCATCCATGATTTCGACGACTTTTTCACCATCATTATTACCAGAACTATCATCGCCAATATATTTATGAAGTACTCACCCATTTTCTTTCCCTATTTCTTAGTCACGTTTTTCATTAATATATGCACTTTATTTAATTTCCATTCTATATCAATAGATTTATGACACAAAATAGAATAAATATTAAAATTGAATAAAAAGTTATACGATGACAAAAAGTGTTTCTTGGGCCTCGGACGGAATCGATCTCAGTCTTGACGAAGTCAACGACCACTCATTAGATGAATGCGCCACCAAGGTTGTTAAGTACAGTGTGAAATTAGCGCTTCTATATTTGTTGTCTTACGATCCGGTAAAGTATTTACTGACGCGAGTTTTACCCAATACAAAAAAAGTGCAACACGCCGCTAAAGAAGTTTACAAGTCAAAAAGAAAAAAGGTACTTACCTAGCTTGGGAACCAGTCTCCCAATACCTTCTCAACTGTAAACGTATTGTTGTTTGAAATGTTATATGGGAGAAAATAAAAAACTATTATTATTAATTATTAAATTATTAAATATATTAATTATTGTGGTCGCAGCACTAGTGGGACCGGTGGGTGTCACGCGGTGCTGCGACGACAATCCTCTTCTGATGAGGCCGTCAAGCTGAGTGTCACCATTGTTAACATGATACGTGTATGTAATGGTGACCCTCTTTCCTGAGACTTTACCTTCAGCTTACCATCAGGCGAGGTGAAGTCAAATTGACGTGTCCTAAATAAAAAAAACAAAAAAAAAAACAAAAACATTGAGACCCTTCCAAGCCTTGGAGAGCACTTTAAGCCGTCGGTCCCAGTCGCCATGTTAACATCTGTGGCATTAGTTACGGGTAGTTGGAGTCCTAAAAGTTCGACGACCTGTTCTAAGTCATATAGACATAACTTCGATATTGCCAGTGGATTGTGGAAGTCAAATGGTAGTCGCTTCGCGTAAAATATCGAAGTTCCTCTATTTCGTTTTTGGACTGAAAGCCGACCCAATGAGTTGTAAAAAGGCTCGGAGGTACCCTGGGGTTGGGGTGCTTGGTTGGGGACCGGGGTGCTTGGTTGGGGACCTCCACGCGGTGCACCCTGGGCAACGGAGACGGCAGCGCCTCTCTCCTAGGGTGGGAGAGACGCTGCCGCCTACGGCCAACTCCGACCGAGGCGAGGACGGCCCTGTTGAGGGCTGTTCAGAAGCTTTCCACGTGTCCCTCTGATTAGCAGATGGCACAGTGGAGAGCAAGTAAGGGGGCCATCTCGAAACCGGAGATGGCCCAGGGTCAGTCGGGGTGCGAGGGATATGCTCTATGGGTAACCTTACACCCCGGCGTCTTAAGACCCGAGACGGCGTGCGGTTTTAGTCGGTGCAAGCCCGACATGACCGCCCCCGCTGGCCGGCGGGGGGGTATCCGAAGGGATTTCCGCACGAAAAAAAAAAAAAAAGGTACCCTGGGGTTATCCTTTCGAGGGCTTATATACCCGGGGTGCCCGGCAATGGACACTTGGGGACAGTGTAGTTTTAGTCGATCTGATTCCGAAACGCCCCTCCCATCGTTGGCACCGATGGGGTGAAGCCCGTGGGGGTTTCCACACGTTAAAAAAAAGGCACGGATGATGATATAGGTTAGTCTTTTTTTTACCTAATGTAATGTTTCATAGATCCTTCGTTTTTCCTGGGAGTTTCGACGCGTCGAACAATTTATCTTCTCCAACTCGGAAGAAAGCCATTTAGTTGAGATATAATATTCATAGACGTATTCAATTCCCACACCTAACATTACTTCCGTACTGATGTAATTGAAATAAGCTCTTATATTTTATTTATCTCTATACGAATGTATTCAAATAAATAAAATTGATGTGTCTGTTTCTTACGTTTAATAACACTTCAATAACATTGTCTTTCTGTCTGTTTGAATTAGGTTATTGCTGGAACGATTGGGCCGATATTGACGGGAGATAGTTAATATTATAAGGCGTAATACAGGGTACTTTATTTTCGAAAAAGAATAAGGTTTCCGTGCGGACATAAACAGGTAAAAATAATATTGTCGGAAGTTTACGCGAATGTTACACATTGAAATAAAACTACTTTCACTTCAAACTTCAAGACAACAACTATCTTTAGTCTACCCGTGACCATGGCTGCTGAAAAGCAACCGAAACGTCGGGTTCAATGTAAAATATAAAATAATATCAAATAAACCGCGATAGAATCCGTTAAAAATAGTTTTATTTCAATAGGTAAAAATAATTTAATTTAGGTGTACACCTAGAACTATGTGTTGTTTATATAAATATGAATATATCCCTTCGGATACCCCCCCGCGTGCCAGCGGGGGCGGTTATGTCGGGCTTAAATCGACTAAAACCGCACGCCGTCTCGAGTCTACAGACGCCGGGGTGTAAGGTTGCCCATAGAGCATATCCCTCGCACCCCGACTATCCCTCGCACCCCGACTATCCCTCGCACCCCGACTACCTACGTTTAATAAAGTGTTAAGATTCGATTATTTGATAAGGTGTCTGTTATACCAGTCCAATTTCTTTCACTTCAGTAACTATCCATTATTATTTGATTTACTATCGGTTTTTTATCCAAATAAACCTCTAAGAAATTGGTTTTAGCGATAAGGCTGCTGTTCGTAGCTATATATTTATATACATATATATAGTATGTATCAAAGCCCCTGTCTGATCAATAAAGCAGATATGAAATAAAAAGTTATTTATGAAAATATTCGTATTGTTGGAATTTAAAATACCATTTATTAGTATCAAATTTACCCACTATCTAAGAATTTTACAACACCATAAAATAGATAAGTAATAATATTTAATTATAATTAAAACCGCTGCCTGAGATTGCGTCCTCGTGTGTTGCCATATGCGTTTTTTCATTGAAACAAATTTTATTGAAGTTTTTGTAGGATACATTTTTAATCTTATCTTCCCAAAAGTAATACTTTTAAACATGTTCGTTATCCAATATTGATACCTAAATACACCTTCACTTATCGGACACAGATTTTGTTACATATTGTATTGTTATACTTTACCCTTCTGTGCGTACCTATGTACTGACATAATTAGTTAGTTGCTTAGCCTGTTACCGTAGTCATCATTCTCATAATGATTTCCCAGACGCGTTCAAAGTTGGCACTTTTCAGCCACTATCCACTTATTGTTTTTAATTGGTATGTCGGTTTTTTCCTGAAATGACTACCGTCTCAACTCCCAACCTAGAGAGCTTGAGAGTAAAGCCTGCGGCAAAGCCTCGACCGTTGTTTAACAGGTGCAGCGACTTGCAGGAGAAGTTGTCTTGGGCCTTAAGAATGTTTTTAGGGCCTTATACACCCCTAGTCAGTTAGCGAAGTTACGTTACTGAGAACTCTCTAAAAATACTTAAAAGATTTTCGAATAAACTTGGCTATACACTAGGTCTGCATTACATCACAACCACTGCAGTGCAAAACCCGACCCCACCGGGCGAGACCGCGGTGGCGGCCAAAGTCCACCGGTAACCCTGGGGTTAGCCTCTCGAGGGCTTACCCAGGGTGCCCGGCAATGGACCCTTGGGGAGGACATCGTGTGGTTTTAGCCAGTCCGATTCCGCCACGCCTACCCCATCGTCGGCAACGATGGGGTGAAGCCCGTGGGGGTTTCCACAGGCTTAATAAAAAAAGGTCTGCAATACATTCTGCTGTTGCAAAAATAGAGCGAAGCTTCCCGACTGATAACCATTATTAGTGTAATTTGCTTGAATAGTTTATTATATAGTGGTTAGTTCTTTAACCAACCTGTTATTTTATGACAAGGGGCCATTCATAAAATTCTATTTTACGTGTACCCTTTTTCATTTGTTTACTCCGTTGAATATGGTACTTTTGGTGATTACTCCTCCGTGGTTAGTCTGATTGGAATTTCTTTTGCGAAATGGACACTGATGAAACACAGCGCGCGCATAGTAGGTTTCAACATAATGGCTTGAACAGCTTAGTCGCAATTTCACCAGGACTTTTTCTAACGGTGATAATTCCTTAATGGCTAGTCCGATTTTCGTTATTTCTTTTTTTTTGTAAGTAATTTGTTTTGTTTAAGTAATTTGTTCATAAATATAAGGTTTATGAACAAATTACTTAATTTAATACCAATCGCCTGAAGGCTTGTTTGTTTATTGAGAAACCAGATTTTATTTTTTTGTTCCGGTGATTATTCCTCCGTGGTACTTTTGATTTTTGATTTTCCTGGTCCACACAACATAATGAGTAAGGAGGTTGTACCTCCACACTCATATGTTGTGTGGGTGCGTCTCATAACGTATAAACTCATTTTGTCTAATTTCATTTTATTATCGTTCATAAGATATAATCAACGTGAGATATACCAGCTGTTGATATAATTTCTTTACATGTAACATTTATTTATCCTAAAACTTAATTAGTATAACGTTGTTTGATATAACGTTTATGTAATCGAAAATCATTTGGTCTAACGTTTAATATGTATATTGTTTATTTAATCGAAAATCATTTGGTCTAACGTTTAATACATATAAAAAAACGTCATTATGGTTAACACTCCGACTCAGAGTGCCCCGACTCGGATAGGTTAGGTTAGAAGGTTAGGTCTTAGCCTACGTGGTTTTTTTAAACCACCCAGAAATAGGAGCCCCACCAAGCGGGGCTCCGTCGACCTATCTTAGCGCAGGTGGTAATCAGTTACTAGTTATGTCATATTAGACCAAATAAGTTTTATATCTTTTGAGTGGTATATCAAACGATTTTATATTTAATGTATGTTATGCTTATAAAAATTAGTTATTTTAAAATTATATCAATCGTTTATTATAAAACTGCGGTAGCCTAGTGGTATGGGTAAAGGACTGCTGAGACGAGGTCTCGGGTTCGATCCCAGGTTTTACCATACAAACCAATGACTTTTCGATGCTTTTCGAAGTTAAGTGTGTATTTATCGCAGGTTTATAAGTGCCCGGTTAATGGCAATAGGCTCGCCACCTGTTACATTGGGACCTAAACATAAACTGGCGAAATGTGGGTGCTAGCACCTCTGCCTACCCCTTCGGGGATATAGGCGTGAGTTTATGTTATGTTATGTTTATGTATTATATGAACTAATCGCTATATTCAATAAAATTATAGGTTCCGTTGTCATATGTTGTTAATATTAGAGATTTTGTTGTTATATCATCTATTACTTACCCATGTTGTGTATATTATGCTAAATTTGATCTAAATCGGTTGAGTGGTTTAAGAGGAGTTGCCGAACAACTGAAATACATGAGTCGTCTAAGAGAGAACTTCACTTTTTCAGAGCTTCGCTCAATAAAAATACACAGTTATATAAACAAGCTTCCTTTCGGAATAACTTCAAGAAACCTTTGTTTCCCGTAGCAGATGAAAGCGAAACGAATATGAATTATGGAACACTTCGCCTGAGCCAACGCAGTGCCAGTGACTTCTCGGTAACGTGGCTCATTAGTTTGATAGAGGTATATTATATTTATAAGATGTAGACATTACGGTATGATCTACGGGGGATAATATCACGTTTTTCGTAATAGGTTGAGTATATATACCTACCTATTCGTATACATCTGTTCAATTTCTATTACCCAAACTAATGAATATGAAATAATTTATATCTTTAAGACAATGTTATTTTTTCTTTTGGTATTTTATGGTTTTTGTTGTAGGGTCGGATAAAAGATTATAAATATTCTACGATAAATAAATATTTTAAACAGCGCTTTCTAGACTCAAGGTAAGCATAGTTTAACAAGCTTGTGTTATGGGTTCCAGAATGCGGATAAACATACTTATATAGGTACTGTTTGTATGTAAATACATATATATTATACATAGAAACACCCAGACCAGTGCAAATAGACATATTCATTCATTCAAATATTTCCACTGAGCAGGAATCGAACCCGAGCCCCCTGTCGTAGCAGTCGAATGCACTACCGATACGCCACAGAGGCTTAACCAAGCATAGCTTTTAATATTATGAACTCTACGGATATATACATGAATACGTACATATCATATTTAGAAACATCCAGAGCAATGTAAATAGATATAACATTAATACAAATACTTGTACTGACAGGCATTGAACCCGTGATCTCTTACTTAGCAGTCGAGTCCACACAATGAGGTAGTAAAATGTGAGTTTAAACAAAAGAATCCTCTACTTACCCCTTTGGAGATATACATGCATTAATATACAGAAAATATGAAAAAAATATCGCAATTTAGACAATAATAAGGGTGTTTCGGGAGCCGTGGCGGAGGCGTGTCGTGTGTGTCCTTAACACGCCTGCCAACTCACTGACGCGGGATAAAACCCGACCCCACCAGGCGAGGCCGCGGTGGCAGCCAAAGTCCGCCGGTATCCCTGAGGTTATCCTTTTGAGGGCTTACCCGGGGTGCCCGGCAATGGACACTTGGGGAGGACACCGTGTGGTTTTAGTCGTTCCGATTCCGACACGCCCACCCCATTGGCGGCACCGATGGGGTGAAGCCCGTGGCGGTTTCCACACGCTAAAAAAAAAATCTGTTCCCGCAGGGGGAACGCACAGGTAGATTTCGTGAACCAATTAATATTATTTTTTAACATGTTTAATATTTTTTTCTCGAAAACGGTAACTTTTAGCGAAAAACTTTTCAGACATTTATTTTAGACTTAAAAATGGTCTATCGATTAAAAATGTTTCCGACTGCAAGAATGTTCACCGGTTAGAAGTTATGATTTTTTTCCCGAAAAATTTTGGTTTCCCCCCCTCCACTTTTAGTTAAAGTTTTAATCTTATAGGTTTATAATTAAAAGTTGTTGGTATTCATGTATACTATGGGATAAAATTAGAACGGTTCGAATATCTTTCATGGAACGTGAAATTTTGAGGAATGACTGATTTCACAAAAAGTGAGGCTCTACCGTCCCCTTAGGCCGGATTCCACCCGTTCACGAAATTAAACTAAGTTTACACCCAAGCAATTTTTGACCGCAGTTGCAAAAATGCGACCGTGAGAGTGCCGCAAATTTTGGGAAGTGGAACCATACATACATATATATATATACAAACTTTTTGACCAGTGATCATTTCGGACTCAGGGGGTCATAACTAGACCTCATATGAAGAATTTTTTTTAAAAATTCGACTGTAGTCAAGAAACCAATAGGTAGATCGATTTCATCGAAATCTACCTAAAAAATGGTATATCGAGTGCACTAAGTCCCTCGAGTCCCAAGTAAACCTCACGAGCCTCCTGATTTATTTGTCGAGGCTCTGGCACAGACTTCCCTCTCAAGGATGAAGGCTCAGATGGCAGTCACTCGCGTAAAAGCCAAGACAAAGAAATCTGTAGTGGTATTCTGTAAGAGTGTTTATATGTCTCGATACTTGAATCCGAGTTGAGATATTATATTCGCCATAAGAAATTTGATATTGACCGCGGATTCAGCTATCAAGATACATAAGCATTCTTACAGAAGAGCATGGCTGGAGGATAGAGTGAAGGAGATCGGAGGCCGGGCCTCAAAGTGCAACCTCTGGTCGCAACTGGAATTATAGCTGGTTTTTTTTTTATATTTCGGACACGTCAATTTGACTCCACCTCGCCTGATGGTAAGCTGAAGGTAAAGTCTCAGGAAAGAGGGTCACCATTACATACACGTACCATGTTAACAATGGTGGCACTCAGCTTGACGGCCTCATCAGAAGAGGATTATGTCGTCGCAGCACCGCGTGACACCCACCGGTCCCACTAGTGCTGCGACCACAATCCCCCTGCCCGGCTATGCACTTGCCGACCCCTGAACGCAATCAAACTGAAATTGGATTATTATGGAGGGTTTTACAACTTTTCACAAATTTTGTGGCAAATTTGTGTCATCAAATTTCTACCACCAGTATATTATATAGTGATGATAAGCAAAAATAGACAACGTCAATTATGTTCATTAAGCTACAGCAATTTAGCTTTGCTAGAAAGGTTAAGAGAATGCTAGTAATTTCGGTGACTTATATTCTTAGACCAAAATTTCTTATTGTCAGCTTTGCCATAATTCAGTGTCTTCGCGCTCATATTTCCACCAGTCATTGACTCCAAAAGCTGACAGCCTAAAAGAATAACCACAATTAATTAAAACATTTGTAAGGTTTACGTTATCAGAGCAAGCCATTTGTGGCTGTAATATGTAATAATCTTCTTACATTACGCTTCGTACATTAAACACGGTATATCAAAAGTATTACACAATTGTACATAAGTAATTATGAGGTACAAAGCAAGCGGGGGGGGGGGAGGTAAAAAGGGGGGGGGGGGCTTTTCGGGGCAAGATGGGGACACCGCGGTTCCCAAACCCGAGGGGCCATCTCGAAACTAGAGATAGCCCTGAGTCAGCCGGGGTGCGACGGAAATGCCTTAGCCACCCCGGCGTCTGCAGACCCGAGACGGCGTGCGGTTTCGGTCGGTTCGAATCCGACATAACCACCCCCGCTGGCCGGCGGGTATCCGAGGGGATATCCGTACGAAAAAAAAGTTATCAAGATTTTATTAATGCAGTGTAACTTATTTTAACTAATTCTATGAAAATTGACATGGGTGTATGGGGCTTGCAAACATTGACGGACGAGGCTCTGGCAGACGTAAGTCGTTCCCATACAAACCAAAACCAGCCAAAATAAATGGAACATGCAACTAGGAAACTTTCCAGGGTTACGGTGCCGCTGCAAAATGGCGTGGAGGAGGTGGGTAGGGAGTACCGTATCAGGTTGTGGCACGGGTAAGAATGCTTCACCCAATGCGGAAAACCCACAAGCTGGAACGTGAAACATTAGCACGCTGACCGGTCGTGTGAAGAAGTTAGCCGATGTACTCTCCAGGCGGAGGGTCGCCATGGCTTTCCAGCAGGAAACTTGGTGGAAACTTAGTGACCTCTGCTCAGTTAGGGCCGGCTACTGAAGAGATGATAAAATACCACAATATTCTACTTCCTAGTAATATTATAAATGTGAAAGATTGTGTAGATGTTTGGATGTTTGTTACTCAATCGCGCTTTTACGCCTAAACGGATCTGGCTGAAATTTGGTATAGGGATAGATTAAGTCTGGAATAACTTAGGCTACTTTTTATCCTTGGAATATTCTCCAATGGGTTGCGGAACCGGGATCAGAATTTCATGTGTAATTGGTACATGGTAGTAGCAAGTTATATATAAATAGAGATACCTTTTTTTCTGTTTTTTTTTCGTGCGGAAATCCCTACGGATACCCCCCCCCCCCCCCAGTCAGCGAGGGCGGTTATGTCGGGCTTGAACCGACTAATACCGCACGCCGTCTCGGGTCTTCAGACGCCGGGGTGTAAGGTTGCCCATAGAGTATATCCCTCGCACCCCCCCTAAACAACTATTTGAATAAGCTTTAAGCTCCGGAGTCAGGGTTTCAATGTGAATGATAAAATACCAAAAAATTTCACATAATTCAGTTCAAATTTATTTTCATGTCGTACATTTATTTTGATGCAATAAACATTATTTTTTTATTCAAGGTTGCAAAATCTTCGTGGTAGATCGCTGAAAATTAAGTCTTCACAAGGGTCCAACTGAAGCTAATAGCTTACGACACAACCTCTTGTAACTGAGGTCTCTTGAGAGTGCTTTATCAATGTAAATGCGTAAAGTTTTTACAGTGTCGCTATAAAGAATGTTTGGATCACAAGTAATGAGTAACGACTCGACCTATTTATTGGCGAGTTTGAACATTTTTAAACTTAAAAATGTTCAAAAAAATAAACAGTGGCACTCTGGGAGTGCCGACGGAAGTGAAAAATTACGTGTGTATTTTCGCCTCGTTCACGAGCGTGACGGGCTCCCAGGCATTGCGCTCCGTGTATTATAGACTCACCCAGCGTATACAGCTTGTTGTCGAGTACGGTAAGCGAGAACAACAGTCGGTAACAGTAACAGTGTCGCGAATTCAATTGTTTTTCCCATCATGTCCAAAAGAAGCTTTTACTTTAAAAACGTATCCGATGGCTGCTCCACCTACCGAGTTCAATATAATTTATGCCATAGCATCAATTACTTCTATGTATTGTATAATACTACTTGCTGTACGGTAAAAAAATTGGTAGGTATCGATTTAACGCGGTAAGGCCCATCATGGAGGATTGGCTAGAGAGGCGACACGGAAGCCTCTCGTACCGACTGACGCAGGTGATCTCCGGGAAGGGGCGCTTCGGGGACCACCTGCATCGGATCAGGAAGGAGCCAACGCCTGAGTGTCATCACTGCGATGCGAGCGAGGACTCAGGGCTACACACGATGGCGGACTTCCCGGCGTGGGAGGCGCCGAGGCGTGACCTCGTGGCAGCCATCGAGGTGGGAGTCCTCTCGCTCGGCAGCATGATTGCGGCAATGGTGCGGAGCGCGCTCGGGAGAGATTTAGAACTCTCCCGGCCCGCCGAGTCCGCAATTTGCTCGCCGCGCGTCGCAGGCGACTCAGGCGCTGGAAGTCGCTTAACGACCTCCGTCCTCCATGAGCGCAGGCCTGGGGGTGACAGGTGAGGCCGCCTGTCACCCCAGCAGAAGCAGGCCGGGACGGTGGGGCGACTAGCGCCCCTCCCCCAAACCGGGGCAAGACGGGGACACCGTGGTTCCCAAAACAACAGAAATACCTTCATATACCCCCCCGCGTACCAGCGGGGGCGGTTATGTCGGGCTTGAACCGACTAAAACCGCACGCCGTCTCGGGTCTACAGACGCCGGGGTGCAAGGTTGCCCATAGAGCATATCCCTCGCACCCCGACTGACCCTGGGCCATCTCCGGTTTCGAGGTGGCCCCCTCGGGTTTGGGAACCACGGTGTCCCCGTCTTGCCCCGGTTTGGGGGAGGAATCACTAACTTCTCATAGCTGTCATAAAGATGACATTACAAAAAAGCGCGCTATGTCTATACAGTTAGCTGTCAAAATTCGTTAATTCATTTATATAGTTTCTGCGTGCCGTTCCAAATTCAAACGTTGATATTTTACATGCAAGTAAAAAAAAACAACAGAAGTGAAGGTAACGCTGACGTCTTCCGCCTTCAAAGTAAGCCTCTTGTCTCTTCTTAAGTTATTCTTCCAAAAAAGAGAGGTTTTGCCTCTTCTATGGCACACGCAGGGTACGAGAAAGGTTACAGTAGCGACGCAAGAAAATAATATTCTTGAAATGAAGTGTACAGTAAGGTCGTCATCTCATCTCACCTTATCTCTAAATTTTTACATTATAAATACTTAATAATAAATAATAATTTTAAAATTTTAAATTTGTCCGCTGAGGGTTATCAAAACCATACATATTTTTTTTAATTTATAAGAATGTAAATATCAGTTTTTTTTAGTGTTCCGTAACTTCTAAGGACGACCGTACTAATATTTACCTATTGGTGTGAAACCATGAGTGAAAACTATTAGGTATTGAAAATTTCCCCGGCGTAGGAGGCGCCGAGGCGTGACCTCGTTGTAGCTATCGGGGTGGGAGTCCTCTCGCTCGGCAGCATGATTGCGGCAATGGTGCGGAGCGCAAACACGTGGGCCGCCGCCACCTCCTTCTGCGAGCATGTTATGCTCGCGAAGGAGATGGCGGAGCGCGCCCGGGAGAGATCTAGAACTCTCCGGCCCGCCGAGCCCGCAACTTGCTCGCCGCGCGTCGCAGGCGACTCAGGCGCCCGAGGGGGCCATCTCGAAACCGGAGATGGCCCAGGGTCAGTCGGGGTGCGAGGGATATGCTCTATGGGCAACCTTACACCCCAGCGTATTAAGACCAGAGACGGCGTGCGGTTTTAGTCGGTTCAAGCCCGACATAACCGCCCCCGCTGGCCGGCGGGGGGGTATCCGAAGAGATTTCCGCACGAAAAAAAAAATATGGGTATCAAAATATTACCGAGTCTAAAACTTGCTAAAACATAACTATATTACATTAATATTGTGAGTAAATAATTAAAAACAAACTTTTACTAAACGGTAATATATTCACGAAAACTTTTATTATGTTTTGAGACGCGTAACTTTTATAGATATACGCAACGTACGATATTTTATTTTACTCAGTTTTCCTCTTCACCTCGAAAGCAATATACGGAAATCAGTGAAGTGTATTTCTATATAATGCACATGGGTTCTGTATCCTTTATACCACCACTATATACTATTGTATAGTTCACAAAATTCCATGCATTAACATAATTATACATAAGATATTAAGAAGCGTGGTAGAAAATATATGAAATTAAGTCATTAGTGCGGCGTACTTCTTTCGCACTAATGTGATTCGCGTTTCGATAATTTTGGGCTACCGTTCATCGGTGTTTTGAACTTCGTGACAGTCTTAAATTTCTTTTTTTACTTTAAAAGTCTTAAAAAAAAAGGTGTTGTCATTCTTACCTCCCCCGCTGGCCGGCGGGGGGAAGGGGTATCCGAGGGGATTTCCGCACGAAAAAAAAAAGGTATGACAGTCTTAAATTTCTTTTTTTACTTTAAAAGTCTTAAAAAAAAGGTGTTGTCATTCTTACCTCCCCCGCTGGCCGGCGTGGGGGGGAGAGGTATCCGAAGGGATTTCCGCACGAAAAAAAAGGTGTTGTCATTCTTATTTATTCGTTGAAATTTTATTTTGGAAACAGGAAAAAAAGAACTTAAAACTTTAAATATTATAAGTATAAAAATAATTGTATTTTTTATACTTATAATAATCCCGTTTTTGTTCCTTTAATAAGCCACAGTAACCGGGAAGTGAAGAAAACGGTCGCCATTTAGTCTACCATTTTGACATTTTGTAAGTGTCGTTTTAATAATCAATATAGAATTAAATGTCTTTTGACTTTGATCTATACTTATATAATACTCACATCATTTCATTTAATCAAAATTTTACGACGTTAACTTGTTTTTCTATTAACCTTTGAAACCCTAAAAATCTTAAATACTTCATGAAATATATACTCCCATACATCATAATTATTTGTTGCGATCCCGTTTACGTGGAAAATATTTATATCCAAGAACCCTGCGTTAACCGAGGTACCTTATTTAGTGATTTAGTGATAGCATCCGTCAAGTTGGCTCCTGCCTAGCTCGAGATTGTACTGTACACACTACAACTGCTTTATTTAACTGTCGTTTTCGTTGATAAAGGGAATAATATGATTAAACTCTGTTACTTCACGAAGGTGCTCGATTGACGTAATTTTGTGAAATGAAAATGTATTTTAATTATATAAATATTCTACAACATTCAACACAGCGCTATCTAGACCCAAATAGTAGACATAGCTTAACTAGCTTGTGTTATGGGTTCTAGAATGCGGATAAACATACTTGGAAACTTAGAAACATGCATACAAATATTTGTACTGAGCGGGAGTCAAACCCGCGCTCTCTGACGTGGTAGTCGAACGCACTACCACTACACTACTAAGTTTGCCTGGAAGAGATCGCTCTTAGCGAAGAGTCTCGTGCTTTTTCCAAAACTCATCCTACCAATTTTTTTATTCCACTTATTTGGCAGATAAGTACACGACCCACATGATGGGAAGCGGTTACCGTGGCTTATGGACTTGTGCAACACCAGGGCGGCACACTCACACTGCCGACCCTGTAGAAACCATCTAATGCCCTTCTTGAAGAACCCCATATTGTAGTCGCTTGGGAAAACCACAGCAGGGAGATCATTCCACAGTTCGAGCGTGTGTTTGACCAATTAACGGATTTCAACATAATTTATCACTTTTACAGATTTGACCGAATGAACGATTCTAACATCATTTTCACTTTTATAGATTTGACCGAATGAACGATTCCAACATAATTTTTCACTTTTATAGATTTGACCGAATGAACAGGTGACCGAAAACCGTTTGACCAAAGGAACGTTTACCTTGTAATTTTGAAATGTTCCTACTATCCTACTTATATTAAAAATGTGAAAGTTTGTGAAGATTTGATACCCAATCACGCTCTAACGACTGATAGGATCTAGTTGCAATTTGGTACAAGGATAGATTATAGCCTGGAATAAGACATAGGCTACTTTGGAACCTACCTGGAACCTAACCTGGAATAGGTTCCCATGGTTAGTAGCAATTGGAACAGAATTCCACGTGGGCGAAGCCGCGTGCAACAGATAGTAAAAAAGAAAAAGTTACCAAAACGAGCGTACCTTGAAAATAATGCTATGAATTAATAAGAAAACATTTGCACGCAAAATATAGTGGCAAAATGTTAAAACATTTCTGCCTTTTGGTGACGAGCCCGGTGGATGTTAATAGGCTCGTCTCCTATTACCTACATGTAACAAGAAACTAATATAATATAGCTCACTAAATATGGCTGTAATAAACTTCTGCCTACGCACCCGGGAAAAATATTACCGAGGGAATTTAAGGATACATTAGAAATATTTGTCGTTTAGCATCGCTACGCGGTTTCAACCGCTTCAAGTCCTGATCCTGTAGGAATATCGGGATAAAATAAGCAAATGTCACTTAGCAGTAAGTAATGTAGCATTCTAATGAAGAAAGATGGAGAAAGAAAGAGAGTGGAAAAAGAGAACATATAGGAATGGACTTGGACCATAGGAACTTGAAAAAAAAATACAATGTTTAAAATGATTGTAAAGTCATTCATTGTTTCCGTGGTTCTCAAGAGTTACGATAAGATGGCTTCAGCGTCGCCCCGAGACGTATATAACATATCGGAGAATTTCGAATATCTGGGACGTGTCTAGGTAGCTCAGTTGGTCAGAGCATTCCTCCTGTAAGGGACTGGCCGCGTTTTCAAGTCTCGTCCTAGATGTACTCTTTATAATCTATAGGAAAAAAGTTTACTAATTGCTTAAAAATTTCATTGAACAAATCTTTACATTATTAGTATAGAATTCGTATTTTGACCATATTTTTATGAAAGAAATGCCAGCCTACAAAGATGATTACGTATATAATGATGAGTACGAAATTGAGTTTGTTTTGTTTGTTGTTTTTAAATAGTAGTTTATGCAACTGTCATATAAGAAGGGGTATTAAAACACTTGAGTCTGTTTAGTCCTGTCTTGGACTGTCCGATAATAGGTTGACTGGTTGGTGTTTTAATACCTAAGTTATATGCAGTTTTATACACTACTTATCTTCACTCATAGGAAAAATTGAAATTAAACAAAGTAGGTAGGTTACAAGGGCGCCATTTATTTCACAGTTCGACCTGCGCATGCGCGTGCCTTTTTTTTCATATTCAGCCTAAAAGCTTAGACTAGTTTAATGAATAAAAGGAGATAGCGATACTATAATGAGTTTTATGATACAGTTGGCAGTACTATAGTAAGTTTAATTTTTAATTTTATGTATATGCGTTTATAAAGTGCGTATGTATAGAATCGTCTTTGAATTCGTAATTCGAATTTTTCGATTTGAATGTCGATAAAAGTCTTTATTTTCATAAAAATATACATAATTTACTTACATGCAAAAGTAAACATGGGCACTTTTATAAAATTTTATCAGACTGAGGCGCCAACGAAAATTATTAATACTTCTAACACATTAAATACATTGTAACTGAATTTGAGACACTTATAACATGTAACATTAACGCAAAGTTTTGTATTAACATTCGCTTTTAGCATCAAAACCTATACACAATACTGTGAAAAAACTGATACCTACCTACCTAGCGTAGAGGTTAAGGAGTCGACCCTACGATCGAGAGGTCCCGGGTTCGAATCCTGGCCATTACACTACTGTAGTGAACTCACTCCTAACACAAGCAATTAAGCTTAGCTGGAGGGGTTAGGGGGAATATTAGTAATTTCGGATACTAATATACTTTTAAAAAAAGATTACATAATTATTAATTATTAAAATTTGACGCTTGCGCATACAAGATCCTATATAGTAGGCAGTTGTACGAAATTGAGTAAATTCGCGTTTTATTCTTTTCGAATATCGACCAGATGTGAAACCGTTAGATCGTGTGCACTCACATGTAACATTAGACGCCACAAAGAAGTACATGTTTGTGGGCGTTGTGAGTATTTATTTTAATCTTGTTCAATGATTGATTGGTGCCTACACTTATTATATGAACTTTAAAATGAATAAACGAATTTTAGCTATATATAGGACTAGCAGGCTGATGCCCGCGGCTTCGCTCGGTCCCGTTCTCGCTTGTTATTCCAGACTATAATCTATCCCTATGCCAAATTTCATCCAGATCAGTTCATCCGTTTGTGCGTGAAAGAGCAACAAACATACATACATACTTTCGCGTTTATAATATAAGTAGTATGATATACGTATAGCCATAAATGAATATTTTACTAAAAATCCTCCTAGCGATTTCTGCTTATTGTTTTTGTTTGGTATGTTGGCTTTTCCGGGAGTGACTGTTGTCTGACCTTGCAGATGAGGTTCCTTTGGGCCCCAAGGATGTTGGTGGGGCCCTATATAATAATAAACTACCCTCCGGGGTAGGCAGGGAGAACAGTCCGCTATCTGCTTCTATTCTTACGCATTTTACGAGATTCCTCTACTGTAATTAAAGCTTTCATGCAAGCCACCCGGTTTTGAGAGTTTTCATTAAGTTCGGTCGTTTCGTTCCTTTTTTTTCGTGCGGATATCCCCTCAGATACCCCCCCGCCGGCCAGCGGGAGGGTTATGTCGGGCTTGAACCGACTAAAACCGCACGCCATCTCGGGTTTACAGACGCTGGGTGTAAGGTTGCCCCTAGAGCATATCCCTCGCACGCCATAGAGCATATCCCTCGCACCCCATAGAGCATATCCCTCGCATGTCGTTTCGTACCTAGTTAGACTGAAAATTGACCCTAAATGAGTTAGAAAAAGGCTCAATTAGGTGTCTAATCTATGCTCACTAGATGGTACTATATGTGTAAATATAAGGTGTCACAAAATTAGGTCTCCGAATTTAGTGAGATGACTTGGTATCGACAAAATATGTATTTGAAACAAAAAAAAATCATATCGGGTAAAATAAAAATAAAAAATGTTAAAACATATTAAAAAAGAAAAAAAAGAAAAATAAAACACCACCAGCGACCACTGTCACGTGACGCGACGAGCACACGTGACGTTGGTAGTAGTATCCTCGCAGTATTCTCCAAGCGGATGTGTGGGAAATACCTAAATCGCGACCACCGTCACGTGTGCTCGTCGCTGGTGGTGTTTTTTTTTCATTTCTTAATTATAATTTTTTTTTTTACCCGATATTATTTTTTTTGTTTCAAATACATATTTTGTCGATAGCAAGTCATCTCACCAAATTCTGAGACCTAATTTTGTGACACCTTATATAAAAAATATACGTAACTAGCTGGTGTCTGCGGCTCCATCCTCGTGGAATTTCGATCCCGTTCTTTTTGTCCATGGGACCCTATTCCATGGATAAAAGTATTATTCCAGACTATAATCTATCCCTGTGTCAAATTTCAGCCAGATCTGTTCAGCCGTTCTGGCGTGATAGAGTAACAAACATCCATCCATACATCCTTTCAAACTTTCACATTTATGATATTAGTGGAATGTATGTATGTGTGTCATAGCGCCTAGTCTTCAGCTTGCCGCATCCAGCATCTGCCCGCAGTCTTTCGCAGATCGTCATCCCACCTGGCCGTTTGCCGAGTCGCGGTCTCCACTCAAGAACACGTTTACCACAGCGGTGCTCATTAGGGGAGACCTATGTCCAGCAGTGGACTAGAATAGGTTGATGATGATGATGATGATGATGATGTATGTGTGTCAAGATACGTACTCAGCGAACTGATTTACTATATTTTTATACTTCCTGAATCAAGCGGGGTTGTGTTTTATTTTTTTAACCCTCTGCTTCATCCCGGATAATGGTATGTTTTTATTTATGGTGTCGTAAATAATAAGCCGTGATCTATGAGCTTTTCTCACTCTTCTGCTACCATGGTAGTTATCTGAACAAATAATTAGGACATTTTCTACACAGTGTTATCTACTCAAAGTAAGTTTAGCTTATATAGCTTGTATTATGGGTTCTAGAATGTTGATAAGCAAACTTTAGTTTACTGATAGATAGTTTACTGGTGGTAGAAATTTGATGACACAAATTTGTCACAAAATTCGGCCGGGTGGGGTACCACCGTGCACGATTGCGAAAAACCCTCCATAGTTATCCAATTTTGGTTTGATTGCGTTCAGGGGTCAGCAAGTGCATAGCCGGGCAGGGGGATTGTGGTTGCAGCACTAGTGGGACCGGTGGGTGTCGACGTGTATGTAATGGTGACTCTCTTTCCTGAGACTTTACCTTCAGTTTACCATCAGGCGAGGTGAAGTCAAATTGACGTGTCCTACTCCAGGTACCCCTCTGCTCTTATCAGAGGGGACACTGCGAATGGCCCAGGGTCAGTCGGAGTGCGAGGGATATGCTCTATGGGTAACCTTACACCCCGGCGTCTGAAGACCCGAGACGGCGTGCGGTTTTAGTCGGTGCAAGCCCGACATAACCGCCCCCGCTGGCCGGCGGGGGGATATCCGAAGGGATTTCCGCACGATAAAAAAAAAAAAAAAGTATAATGAGTTGAGGGTAAGGAGGGAGCTAGCATTGGCCATATACCTATTTAAAGTTATGCGTGGAAAGGTCCAAAATCCGGATATACTGGTGCGAATTAATATATTCGTTTCGGATGGGTACGTGGGTAGGCGCCGGAGACCGCAGCTGCTGCAGTTGTCGAGCGCGCGCACTAACCTGCTGAAGGAAGCGCCGCTGACGCGGGCTCTCCGGACGCTCAACGCCGTTTCGCAAAGTGTTGACCTGTTTTGTTACTCTCAGAGTGAGTTTACAGACACAGTATTGTATAATAAATGTTACAGATAGGGATAGATATACGTGGGGCGCACTATAAGTTTCCGGAATGAATATGAAAAAATACTATTAAAGGTACAAAATTAATTTATTGTTTTTCAAAATAATCTCCCTTGGCGTCTATGCACTTTTTCATTCGATCAAACCAGTTTTGAAAACTTTTGTGCCACTCCTCTGTGGTGACCTCTGAAACGTGTTTTTCATACTCCTCGACAGCCTCTTCTGGTGATGAAAATCGTTGGCCACGTAATTGGTTCTTAATTTTTGGGAACAGATAAAAGTCACAAGGTGCCAGGTCGGGACTGTATGCAGGATGACTCATGAGTTCTACATTTTTCGCCTTCAAAAAGTCGTTTGTCTGTCTGGCCGTGTGAGAACTAGCATTGTCGTGGTGCAGGATGATACGGCGTTTACGGTTATTTTTACGGAGTTCGTCAATAACTTCCGGCAAACAAATGGTCGTGTACCAGTCACTATTCACAGTACGACGATTTTCTAAAGCAACAGTAGCCACGTGTCCAGTTTTATTAAAAAAAGAAGCAATCATCCGCTTAGATGCACTTTTCACGCGCGCCACTTTGGTTGGTTTCGGCTCATCTTGAAAGACCCATACGCTCGATTGCTGCTTTGTTTTGGGATCGTAGCAATAAATCCATGTTTCGTCACCTGTTACTATGTCCCACACCAAATTTGACGCACCTTCGTTGAATCTGGTAAGCATGGCACTGCACCAAGTGACGCGGTCCGTTTTTTGATCCTCGGTCAAGTTATGTGGGATCCACCGCGAGCACAGCTTTCTCACACCCAAATGTTTGTGTAGGATTGATTGTATTTGACTCATGCCTATTTCTAAGGATGCGCGAATTTCATGGTAGGTCACATGCCTGTCTGTTTCAATCATACGGCGCACAGCATCGATGTTTTTGTTGGTCACAGCGGTGGACGGCCGACCATCGCGAGATTCGTCACTGAGATTGATACGACCACGCTTGAATTCTGCAAACCAGCTATAAACAGTTGTCTTGCATGGAGCTTCATCGCCAAAAGCTGTTTCAAGCCGAGCGATGCTCTGTTGAGCCGTCAAATTACACTTAAAATCGTAGAAAATCATACTACGAAAATTTTCCCGAGTTAAATCCATGTTGATGCAGACACACAATTTTTTAAATGGCGCCACAAGGTAAAAACAAAAGACAGTCAGATGAAACAAACTGTATTCTACAGCCAAAGAGTTCTATTTTCAAATGTTGTAATAAATTTTTAAATATTGTTTATGTAAGTGGCCAGTTCCGGAAACTTTTAGTGTAACCTATGTATAGTATAAACCTAATTAGATTACCTACTCTGTTGTATTAGGGTGTACCTTTTTTTTTTTTTTTTTTTTCGTGCGGAAATCCCTTCGGATACCGCCCCCGCTGGAGAGCGGGGGGTCTCCAGCGGGGGCGGTTATGTCGGGCTTGAACCGACTAAAACCGCACGCCGTCTCGGGTCTTAAGACGCCGGGGTGTAAGGTTACCCATAGAGCATATCCCTCGCACCCCGACTGACCCTGGGCCATCTCCAGTTTCGAGATGGCCCCCTTACTTGCTCTCCACTGTGCCATCTGCTAATCAGAGGGACACGTGGAAAGCTTCTGAACAGCCCTCAACAGGGCCGTCCTCGCCTCGGTCGGAGTTGGCCGTAGGCGGCAGCGTCTCTCGTGCCCTAGGAGAGAGGCGCTGCTGTCTCCGTTGCCCAGGGTGCACCGCGTGGAGGTCCCCAACCAAGCACCCCTATTAGGGTGTACCTGTAAAGATAGATGTAGAAGAGATGATAAATAAATAAATAAACCCGGCCCCAATGGCGAGGCCGCGGTGGCGGCCAAAGTCCGCCGGGAACCCGGTCAGCCAATGGACACTTAGGGAGAACACCGTGTGGTTTTAGTCGTTCCGATTCCGACACGCCCATCCCATCGTTGCCACCGATAGGTTTCCACACGTAAACGTTCCGTAGTAGCAAGTAACATAATAATGTTTTATTTTTATATTTGAGTTGATTGAATGAAAGCTAAATTGCGGTTTACGATCTATGACGTATTAAAAAAAAACTACTTAATAGATCTCGATCAAACCAAATTTCGTTGGAAGTTTACGTGGTAATGTACATTACATATTTTTTTTTAGTTTTATCATTCTCTTATTTTAGAAGTCACACTTCTCACTTCACAGGGGGGGGGGGGACACATTTTACCACTTTGGAAGTGTCTCTCGCGCAAACTATTCAGTTTAGAAAAAAATGATATTTAGAAACCTCAATATCATTTTTAAGACCTATCCATAGATATGTACGTATTGGTTTGAAAAAAAAATTTTGAGTTTCAGTTCCAAGTATGGGGAACCCTCAAAATTTATTGCTTTCTTTCTATTTTTGTGTGAAAATCTTAAAGCGGTTCACCGAATACATCTACTTACCAAGTTTCAACAGCGTAGTTCTTACAGTTTCGGAAAAAAAGTAGCTATGACATACGGACGGACAGACAGACAGACATGACGAGTCAGGGTTCCGTTTTTTGCCATTTGGCAACGGTACCCTAAAAAGGGCTTTGCTAAAATCCTTGAGGCTCAAACCAATTCCACCTGCAAGTAGGTACATCTGCCAACAGGGGTGCTTGGTTGGGGACCTCCACGCGGTGCATCCTGGGCAACGGAGACAGCAGCGCCTCTCTCCTAGGGCGGGAGAGACGCTGCCGCCTACGCCCAACTCCGACCGAGGCGAGGACGGCCCTGTTGAGGGCTGTTCGGGGGCTTTCCACGTGTCCCTCTGATTAGCAGATGGCACAGTGGAGAGCAAGTAAGGGGGCCATCTCGAAACCGGAGATGGCCCAGGGTCAGTCGGGGTGCGAGGGATATGCTCTATGGGTAACCTTACACCCCGGCGTCTTAAGACCCGAGACGGCGTGCGGTTTTAGTCGGTTCAAGCCCGACATAACCGCCCCCGCTGGAGACCCCCCTTTCTCCAGCGGGGGCGGTATCCGAAGGGATTTCCGCACGAAAAAAAAAAAAAAAAAAAAGGTACATCTGCCAACAAAGGATGAGCTGGCGCAGGCTTTCCTTCCTCTTAGGGTTGGAAGACCGCTCGTTGGGAAGTTCGACATACTAATCAATAGCAAAATGCGGATCCGGGGCTCTAAATTGAAACTTTGGATGCAGCTGGGAAATCGCTATGAGAATGTTAATGACAAATATTCGCAATGAGCAGGAATTGAACCTACGTCTCCTAACTGAGCGATCAAAAGCGCCACGCTACTCATATGGCATAGTGGTATACTGGTGGTAGAAATTTGATGACACGAATTTGTCACAAAATTCGGCCGGGTGGGTACCACCGTACACGATTGCGAAAAACCCTTCATAGTAATCCAATTTCGGTTTGATTGCGTTCAGGGGTCAGCAAGTGCATAGCCGGGCAGGGGGATTGTGGTCGCAGCACTAGTGGGACCGGTGGGTGTCACGCGGTGCTGCGACGACAATCCTCTTCTGATGAGGCCGTCAAGCTGAGTGCCACCATTGTTAACATGGTACGTGTATGTAATGGAGACCCTCTTTCCTGAGACTTTACCTTCAGCTTACCATCAGGCGAGGTGAAGTCAAATTGACGTGTCCTAAATATAAAAAAAGTGTAAAATTGTATTACAGACAAACGTAGAGACAACGAGTTTAGTTGGTAACTTTCCACTGTAATCCCAAATCTAAGCCAGAACATTAATCTTGTAATAGTGATTTATTATTTAACTAACACTGAATGAAGATAGATTAACTGTTTATCTTTGAAGTAATTGTTTATTTAAGAGTTAGAAACCAAACTTTTGCTTTTTCTAAGTGTTTGAAAGTGTTTTCTAAAGTCCTAGCCACACTGGCTTACTTTCCTATCACTATCCATACACATTATAATAAAGTCATCTGCCGCGTCTCTCTTTCTGTCTATTCGGGATACTCAAAAACTACTGCATCGATTGTCATGGCGTTTTCAGCTAAGGATAGAGTGGTTCTCAAGGAAGGTTTTAGTATATAATTTATCAAGCTTTTGTATACATTGGATAAAATATGTTGATATTTGTTGGAGGTGTCGAAAAAATTAAAGCCATATGGGAGCTAAACGCTGCCTAAATCCTTTGAGATATAACAAAATGATGCATGGTGGAATTGTATATCTTATGGAGGTTGTGGTGGTAGAATTGGGTCCCATGGGTAGTGGGAACGGGATCAGAATTCCAAGTAGGTAAAGCCGCGGGCAAAAGCTAGTAACTTATATAGGCTGTACATGATAGGTCTACGTACTCTGATGAGCGACACAATCAACATCATCTAACAAGCTTTTCACTTGAAGGGTTCAATTTTCTCGCGCATTTTATTTTTCGTGCGGAAATCCCTTCGGATACCCCCCCCCCGCCGGCCAGCGGAGGTGGTTATGTCGTGTATCGACTAAAACCGTCCTCGCCAAGTGTCCGTTGCCGGGCACCCCGGGTAAGCCCTCGAAAGGATAACCCCAGGGTCAATTTTCTCCCATAACATAACATAACTTCATGCCTGTATCCATCTTTATTAAGCTTATTTTATTGGGCTATTATCCCGAAATGTTTCTGGGGTCCTACAAATATCTTCGTGGCCCAAGCCAACCTCCCCTGCTGATTAACGGATGACACTCTGGCGCAGGCGCACCTCTCTGGGTTAGGAGGTCAGACGGCAGTCGCTCCCGCAAAAGCGGTATAAGCCAAACCAAGAAGAGGAGAAGGAGTAAGCGAACCTTGAGCTCCGAAGTGTAAGCCTCGGAGGCAACCAGGAACCACGCTAAGATGATGATTATGACCCCGAGATGAAAGCCTGCGTCAGAGCCTCGTCCGTTGTTTGGTGAGTGTGCCGATTGTGTACACGTGGTACACGTACTGTAGCGTCGGGGCCTGTCGCCACAATACCTCGTGTTAACGAAATGATAAAAACACAAGAATTAATATTTATATTGGCATTTATTTGCACAAAAAACTTCCTACATCGAGTTTTAGGGGGGTTTTACACGAATTACAATCTATATACTTGGAACTTCTCTTCGGACGGCGGGTCGAGGCCGGAGCCCTCGGTCACCCGCTGTCAACCGCTTCTCCGCCAAGCAATTGTATTTCTTCCCTAAACTCAATTCAAATCAAAAACAATTTATTTTTAATCTCTGACACATGATGGCCACGTAAACGAACTGTAGTGCTCGAACGAGGTCGGAACACTACAGTACTGTAGATACGGACCATCGTTCCTGTGTACGCGTAACCGAGTACGTGTACACAGGAACGTTAGTTCGTAAAAGATTTTACGCAGCTATCGACACAGTACATTGCGCGTCACTTGTATGCATAATCTTTACCCCAACTGCGCTTGTTACTTATATAAGTTAGTTATAACTTAGTAGTATACATATAATTCTGTAAATACAAATACAGTATTCAAATTGAATGATTGGTAGGCTACATTAGAATTTATAAAATCGTGTTCTACTGTTCAGTCGAGTTAAGAATCGGGGAAAAAACCGCTTTGTCTGTTTGCAGCTGAAAGCCTCTCAATGTTACTACATCACTGAGCACGGTGTAGCCTAGTTTACATGTGTCAATTGGATTAATGAGCGCAAAACAGGAATTAGAGTTGGAAACTAGTACATAAATTTGATTACAGAAAAATAATATTCAGATATGAGAACTAGACTTGTAATCCAATGGAAAGCTCAAGAGTTATTAATGTGTTAGTATTTTATCATGTAATTTTACATCTGTATATTGCTCATATGTAAGGTTAGCCTTGCATTTCTAGTCTACATATATAGTCTGCATATAGAGCATGGATTTGACACCATTTATAAGGCATGCTTTACACTGTTTAGAAGCCAGAATAATACGTACCCTTCTTTTTAGTAACAAAATTATTAAATAATTATAATTATGAAAAATAGTTAGAAGTACATACTTTCTTGTATATCTGCTCTATTCCACTGCTCAACCAAGAATGACCGCCTGATAACTGCCTTTACCTTTTGTCAGTACCTCCAGCCTCACCACGAACGATTGACAGTTTAGGCGCGAACAGTCAGTGTTGCGACAATTAAGGTACAATTTGGCTAACACATTAATAAAATGATGAAATATGTGTCAATACAATTATAATATTTTACTAAGGCTAAATTCCTAAAATTGCTAACAGCTGATTTTCAAAAAGTATTCAAAAGTATACATTTATAATAGTCTTGCTTATAAATTCGCCAGTTATGTTAAGGTCCCAATGTAATAGGGGGCGAACCTATTGCCATATACCGGGCACATTACTAAGCGAGCGATAATCAACATTTTTAATATATACATAACTACGAAAAATGTTTAGTTGTTTTAAGACTTTAAGAACAATAAAAGCTTATTTTTAGAAAGATTTTTTTAATTCCTCTTGTTTCTCAAACTGATCTCACGTGAACGTACAGAATAAGTATCCCAGAAAGCTGCTATGGCTTAGTCAGAGGTCGCGGGTTCGATTCCCGCTCATTGCAAATGCGTATATTTGCATTGGTCTGAGTGTTTCTATGTATAATATATATTTATTTACAGAATAAGTCTAAGTATGTTCTAAGAATGTCCACATTCTAGAACCCATACGACAAGCTCTGCTTAGGTTGGGTCTAGACGGCGCTGTGTAATAATTATGCTCTAGAATATTTAAAAAAAAAACCTAATTGTCCTCTTTTTTGAGCAACGTAGTCATACCTGACTTGAGCAACCAAGATGGGGGGAAACCACTATTTCGGCGGTGAGGTCGATCATGAAGGAGTGGTTGGAGAGGCACCACGGTGACCTCTCCTACCGGATGTGCTAAATATTAATGGACACGGGTGCTTCGGTAAGTACCTATCTATGGCGCATCCACCGAGAGACAACACAGCAGTGCCAGCACTGCGAAGATCCTGGCTAAGACACGGCGCTCCACACGTTGGTGGAGTGCCCTGCGTGGGCGAGTCAATGCTCGTTGCGGTCCTGGGCGTGGACGTTCTCTTGTTGGAGACCATGGTGAGGGCCGTGGTCTCCGACGGGAGCAAGTGACACGCCGCCGCCTCTTTCTGCGAGCAGGTAATGCGCGCGAAAGAGATGGCGGAGAGGGAGCGGGAGAGAACCCTGCCCCCCGAGTTACGCAGTCTACGCCCGGGACTACCGACCTCCATGATCGGGGCTTGAGGACGGCCGTTGGCCGACTCACCGTCCTTACAGAAGCAGGCCGTGGCGGAGGCGTGTCGTGTGTCCTACACATGCCTGCCTACTCACCGACGCGGGATATAACCCGAACCCACCAGGCGAGGCCGCGCTGGCGGTCAAGGTCTGCCGGTAGCTCTGGGGTTATCCACTCGAGGGCTTACCCGGGGTGCCCGGTAATGGACACCTGGGCAGGACACCGTGCGGTTTTAGTCGGTTCATGCCCAACATAGCCGCCCCCGCTGTCCGGCGGGGGGGGGGGGGTATCCGAAGGGATTTCCGCACGTAAAAAAAAAATGTAGCGATCTTTGTGTTTTGTGGTCAAAATTATGAATCCAATTTTACGTGAATTCAGAAACGAGATTAAATAAATATACGCTTTATGTCTCATTCAATTCTTAACGTGAATATTCATGTTTAAAAATTGTGAACTTCAATAAAATATTTCAATTAAAAATTCAACATCAAAAATCAAAGGACATAATTTTCTATACTATTATAAATATCTCTCTTGCTATTATCGTCTATTCAAGAAGCACACAGAATTACTGACCAGATTTATCTGAGCCTTATTGTATTCAAAATCTTGTAATTATATTTCATACATAGGTAAGTTTTTTCACTTTTATAATGAAAACTGGGCCCCTTCAATTCATGAAAGTAAAATTAAAAGAAAATATATTTATCTCAGTAAAATTATATATACTTCTTTTGTTTGTAATTGATAAACTCTGTAACTATTGAACCGATTTTAAATATTCTTTCACCATTAGATTGCTTCTTTAAGCCTGAGTAACATAGGGTAGGTACTTTTGTCACGATATTCCCACAGGATCATCTTATACGTCACCATGTTCAGGGACTTTCGATGCTAGTTAATAAATATTGTAGCTACACAAATAAGAAAACATTTATCTCCACTAATAGTGTAGCCATCAAAGATAATGGGTACATAAAAGAAATTAACCTTATTTATGAGGTACTTAAGGATATCTATGAATTTTTAATGTCGTGATATTTACATAAAATATTTTCGACCGCCATTATCTTTATATAGGTATAATGGCAAAACTAATATAAGAGCACATGAGCCACAATTATGATTGACCAATCCTGAGAAGAATACAAGCGCCAGACCTTCGTCATTCAATCAGAAGGTTAACCAGCTTGCAGTTGAGGTTAACTAGGGAATAGAACATCTGTCATCTCGCAGAAGGAAGGCGTGGGGCGGATTAAGGAGGGAAATTTCCTTGCTGATCCAAACCGTCACCGGCGAACTGGGCGACGGAGGCGCGAGTATTTGCGCCTCTTGCCACCCCGAGCATGGCTGCGGGTGTGAGGGATGGGGTTAGCGATCCACTCGCTGGTCTAGCTCCACCCGCGAACGGGACGATGTTCTTGTGTGCGGAGCGCGAGCGCGTGGGCCACCGCCACCTCCTTCTGCGAGCATGTAATGCTCGCGAAGGAGACGGCGGAGCGCGCCCGGGAGAGATTTAGAACTCTCCCGGTCCGCCGAGCCCGCAACTTGCTCGCCGCGCGTCGCAGGCCTGGGGGTGACAGGTGAGGCCACCTGTCACCCCAGCAGAAGCAGGCCAGGACGGTGGGGCGACTAGCGCCCTTCCCTCAAACCGGGGCAAGACGGGGACACCGTGGTTCCCAAACCCGGGGGGGCATCTCGAAACCGAAGATGGCCCAGGGTCAGTCGGGTGCGAGGGATTTGCTCTATGGGCAACCTTACACCCCGGCGTCTGTAGACCCGAGACGGCGTGCGGTTTTAGTCGGTTCAAGCCCGACATAACCACCCCCGCTGGCCGGCGGGGGGGTATCCGAAGGGATTTCCGCACGAAAAAAAAAAGATACGTAAACACTGTCTAAAGAGAATAAGATCTTATTCTACCGATTCGGTATATGTACTTAAATCAATTCTCAATTCAATCGGTCCGAAAGAAAACGTATAGCACTTTTCGTTGGAATGGAAGAGTACCTGTAGTAGGTATGTATCTAAATTATGAGTACAAATATTAGGTTATTCTTCTTAATAATCTTTAAGACTTACTGATGGCTCGTGTCATCAATAAAATGAAAATAAAGTTCAGACACTCACAATTTTTGTCTTCTAACTAGATATTCGTTTAAAAGTAGATTTCTTTCTCCATTTTATCACGATTCAAGGAGCCTGTTAACATCATCATTATTTCAATGAAGGAGCCTTAGTTTCTCGCTCCGGTTGACACGAAGGATACCGGAAAATATCTAACGTTTTAAAGCCGAGGAGACCGAGGATTTTTGTACAAAATTTATGTTCCGACTTGTCGAGATATTGAAAAGTTGCTTTTGATGAAATTATAAAAGATTTGTCTTCACTGGTTCTTAAAGCATCGGTCTTGAATAGAATGGCGTCAAGATAACAGGGAAGGCAATCAAACGATAAGCTTCTATATTTGCGAGACACGTAGAATGATAAAACTAGGTCTGCAAGGCGGATCGCTGCTTGCAATGTTGAGCTGAGTGAGACATCGTGATTTGAATTATTAAGAGCGATTTATTTATCATTAAAATCATTCATTCATCATCACTTTCATCAATAATTTGTTCAACATTGGTGGTGGGAATCAGATTTTGAAATTTTTTAACAGTGATCATTCCTCCGTGGCAAGTCCGATTTTAAAAATTCTTTTTGAAAGTCACAACTCTGGACATGCTTTCTGAGCGTGTAAAGTTTGGTCACAGTGTCTCGAGTGGTTATTATGTAATTCCAGCTGGAATTTTTTTAACGGTGATCATTCCTCTGTGGTAGCATTAATTATTTGAAAATATATCCATAAACCTTCCTCTGATTGACCTCTTTAATCATGCCAAATTTGGTTCTGATTGGATTAGTAGTTTAGGAGGAGACCTGTGACAAAGAAAAGAAGTCTAGTATGAGGAGCTTTCGCTCGACTTCGTTTCACTCATCTCAAATTAATACATATATCAACTTTAAGACTTTTCATTATTATTGTCGGGATATAGTAATAAAATACACGTACAACAAATGAATATACCTATTTGCTTGGTCTGGGTGTTTCTATGTTCTTAGCTAGTTTATTACTAATTGATGCACACGGCTCCGCCTGCGTGGAAGATGGTTAAAGCTTTTTGATCATAATATCCGGTTCTGCTTAACCAATTGCAATCCAACATAAGCTGGATTTTAAGTCTGACTAAGACCTTTCTAATACAAAAAAAACCGCATCAAAATCTATTCAGTAGTCAAGACAACAAAACAGCCATTCAAAAAAAAATCTTTCATTTAATAGAACCCAAGAGTTTTTTTTTTTCAAATATCTCCAAAAAAAATTACAATTTTATATTAGTAGTTGTATATTAGTAGATAAATATATATTTACAGAAGACAATGAGATGAGTGAGATGATGAATGACAATGATTATGATTAAAGAGTGGAAACAACCAAGTGCTTTACCCCATCAGTGCCAACGATGGGGTGGGCGTGACGGAATCGGACCGACTAAAACCACACGGTGTCCTCTTCAAGTGTCCAATGGCGGGCACCCCAGGTAAGCCCTCGAAAGGATAATCCCAGGGTAACCGGCGGACTTTGGCCGCCACCGCGGCCTCGCCTGGTGGGGTCGGGATTTATCCCGCGTCGGTTAGTTGGCAGGCGTGTGTAGGACACACACGATACTTCTTCGTCTTGGCCTGCTTCTGTAAGGACGGCAAGTCCGCCAACTGCCGTCCTCAGGCCCCGATAATGGAGGTCGGTAGTCCCGGGCATAGACGAGTCTGCAGAGGGCAGGGTTCTCTCCCACTTCCTCTCCACCGTCTCTTTCGCGCGCATTACCTGTATTCTTTGAATCTAGAACAGCACAGAGAAGTATGCCGTAGAATATAGAATATTATTATATTATCTTTCGTAACAAATTTATTTAAAACAGATTTCACTTATTCTCTTATTCGATTTTCACTGTCCTTCTTACCATCGCCATCTAAGTGACTATCGAATCTTCTAGAACCTAACAATTACCTCATTAAAAAAGCAGTAACAACCAATTAATCCAATTCATCGGCATTATACTTAAGAGCTCATCATATTTAAAATAATGGGATATTCAAACCGATGCATTTTCCATTTAATTGGAAAATTAATTATCCAGCCCATATTCCATCACGGAGAAGCGGCTTAACATCTGATATTTTGAAGTGCCGTTTTATATTTACGAGTTTATATTATGCAAAGTAGTTACTATGATATCTTTAAAAAGTTTTCACAGGTAAGTCAATGGTCATTCTCTTTCCATTTTACCTTTTTTCTCTTTTTTTATACGGAAAGTTCCTCGCGCCTCACCCTACCAGTGCTAACGGTGAGGTGGGTGTGTCAGGCGTGAACCGACTAATGCACGGTGTTTCTTGTGTCAGCCATGTGGTACGGGGAATCTGGTGTGCCCTAGTGTGCCGGCCACACACTGTTCTTCGTGCTCACCGAACATGGCTGTTGCGATGAGTTCCTGCATCGTACCACCATTCCCGGGGCTGCTCCGTGGACACTCCGTTTCACAAACTGGCAGAGTGCCCAGAGTGGATAGAGCGGCGCCGTGTCCTTGAAGCCGCCGTCGGACCGGGAAGCCTCCTGCTGCAGACCCTGGTGCTGGCCTGATAACCCCCCGCCGGCCAGCGGGGGCGGTTATGTCGGGCTTGAACCGACTAAAACCTCACGCCGTCTCGGGTCTTAACACGCCGGGGTGTAAGGTTGCCCATAGAGCATATCCCTTGCACCCCGACTGACCCTGGGCCATCTCCGGTTTCGAGATGGCCCCCTCGGGTTTGGGAACCACGGTGTCCCCGTCTTGCCCCGGTTTGGGGCAGTGGCGCTAGTCGCCCCACCGTCCCGACCTGCTTCTTCTGGGGTGACAGGCGGCCTCATCAGCCACCCCCAGGCCTGCGCTCATGGAGGACGGAGGTCGTTAAGCGACCTCTGGCGCCTGAGTCGCCTGCGACGCGCGGCGAGCATGTTGCGGGCTCGGCGAGCCGGGAGAGTTCTAAACCTCTCCCGGGCGCGGTCCGCCATCTCCTTCGCGAGCATTACATGCTCGCAGAAGGAGTTGGCGGCGGCCCAAGCGCTCGCGCTCCGCGCACCATTGCCGCAATCATGCTGCCGAGCGAGAGGACTCCTCGGTGGTCTTTCTATTATACTTAAATATCATATTGTGACACTAAACTATATGGGTGAAATGTACCTAAAACAGGTCTGGGATAGGTGGATAATAGTCAGGTAGATATATTACATTGTAGGAAGATGAAACGACTGAAACGTCGGGATCAGTGTAAATGATAAAACAAGACCAAACAATTTATTTCAATTGGTAGGTTTTTTTTGTTTGCCGTCGGTTCCCGAGGCGGTGCATCTTAGCCTTCTCACCGCCAGCTCTAGTTCTACCCAAGTGACCTCTGGCACGACGTCGTCGTCCACGTCGGGCGCCACGGGCGACCGAGGCGGAGTCATCTGCGGGGCGGCGACGCCTCCTACGGAATCGTGCCCATCGGTGGTGCGTTGGTAGTTAGGTAGTGGTAATTGGTGGGGTGTGTGTTGGGTAACCTCCTCGAGTGTCGCTCCGATTCCGATCCCGCTGCAGTCCAGGGGAACGGAATCGGAGCGGCCGGTACACCCTGGGCGGCGGTCAATGGCTTCCCCTTCACCCCTTCATAGGGTTGGCATTGATCGTCGGCCAATACCCAACGTGGCGGGAACACATCGCTCTCCGTACTCCTCTGCTTTCAGAGGAGACAGGATGAGCGATGCTGTTAGTGGTGAGATGGCCCAGGGTCAGCCGGGGTGCGAGGGATATGCTCTATGGGTAACCTTACACCCCGGCGTCTGAAGACCCGAAACGGCGTGCGGTTTTAGTCGGTGCAAGCCCGACATAACCGCCCCCGCTGGCCGGCGGGGGGGTATCCGAAGGGATTTCCGCACGATAAAAAAAAAAAAAAAGGTAGTGGTAATTGGTGGGTACCTATATGTTTAATTTAGTTAAGATAACAGCTCTTCTGTTATTGTAGTGTCATACACAAAAATTATTATCTAGTTAAAAAAATCATGTAGCTTTAAGGGTTTTTAAGCCTAGCCTATGTGCTATACAAAACTATAATATAATCAATCTCTGTGCCAAATTTCTTTTTTTTTTTTTTTTTAAAGAATATTAGTAACCGATATTACTAATATTCCCCCTAACCCCTCCAGCTAAGCTAAATTGCTTGTGTTAGGAGTGGGTTCACGTTGGTAGTGTAATGGCCAGGATTCGAACCCGGGACCTCTCGATCGTAAGGTCGACTCCTTAACCACTAAGCTACCGACGCTTTAAGACCCTTTAACCTGTTTTGGCGTGAAAAATAACAAATATCCATACATCTTTATAAATTTTCGCATTTGTAATAATAGTAGGATTGATGTACAATAGTGATAGGAATTTAACCACAGCAGATTTACTTTTGACAGATATTGAAATCAAACGGTTTTATTTTAATGAAAATAACAAAACTTTTTGGTTGAATAACCAAAATACAAACTGTAACATAGATCCTGATACGGTAGCGGCGGTACTATATTATATATTCTGTGGAAGCGGGTTTAAAAATGAACAATCAAAATATATTGAGCAGCAGAGATTTCATTTTAAATTGTATTTTAAGCTAGCTTTTACACACGGCTTCATTTAAAAAAAAATAGAAGTGAGTTACTGATTGAAACTACTGTGTTGAAAGGTATTTAAGCGGTTAAAAATGTAAATCGTTTGTAGCTTTGTACTGGAACGTTACATTGATATGTTGTTCAAAGAAGTATTTAATTTTAAGATACATACATAGGTATTTATAATAATGCGTTTTTCCGCTGGGGCAGGCAGAGACAACTATCCACCATCTGCTTTTTCCTTACACACTTCAAGAGCTTCGTCTAAAACAAATGAACCTTTCTATGTAAGTCCACTAGTTTTAAGTGCTTTTAAAACAGAGAAAATTTAATATAAAGAAGGAATGCATCTACACTTCATGATTCCGGTACCTATATGGTCATATCTCGCGTCATACCTCTGAAATGAAATTACTGTTTGTGCTGAAAATAGCTGCAAATAAAACAGTAAAAAGTTAACCTAAAACATAACATAACATCACATAACATAACTTTACGCCTGTATCCCTGAAGGGGTAGGCAGAGGTGTATTACACACCCACGATTTGCCAGTTATGTTAAGGTCCCAATGTAATAGGGGGCGAGCCTATTGCCATCTAGCGGGCAAACTACTAAACTAAAATAAATGTAACCTAAAAATAATCTAACCTAAAATATCATAATATAAAAACTTCTCACTATTGTCGGTGGCTTCTTCCCTAACGTGGAATTCTGATCCCGTTCCCGTAACCGGTCGGAACCTATTCCAGAGATAGAAGGTAGCATTATATGTTTTTCCAGACCATAATCTATCTGTGTACCAAATTAAAGCCGTTAAAGTTATCATCCAAACATCTTCACAAACTTTCACAGTTATATTATTAGTAGCCGCGGTAGCCTAGTGGTATGGGTAATGGACTGCTGAGACGAGATCTCGAGTTCGATCCCAGGTTTTACCATGGCACACACCAATGACTTTTAGATGCTTTTCGAAGTTATGTGTGCATTTATCGCAGGTTTATAAGTGCCCGGTTAATGGCAATAGGCTCGCCACCTATTACATTGGGACCTAAACATAAACTGGCGAAATGTGGGTGCTAGCACCTCTGCCTACCCCTTCGGGGATATAGGTGTGAGTTTATGTTATGTTATGTTATGTTATTATTAGTAGGATTACGTATTTTTGAGAAAAATCACAAATTATTTTACGCTTGAATAGTTTTCATTATTAAAGTAACGGTCAAAGACTGAGTACTTGGCATTGAACTTAACAAATCCCACGCCCACAGTCCGCATTGACGGTGAATTGGACGAGTTTACGGACCCACTTAAGTACTTAGGATCTGTACTTTTTGCGACAGGTGAATGGTATAGGCCAAGTGGTGTGAGATGACTGATGTCATTTGTGACCATAAATGCCTGTTAGGTTGCAGGGGCAGGTCTAATAAACCATCATTAGCCCTGTCCTTTTACATGGCTGCGAAGCGTGGCCGTTACTGGAGCAACATAAGCAGGAGCTGCGTGTCACGGAGACGAATATGCTGCGGTGGACGTGTGGAGGCTCACGTAAGGATCGCGTGAGGAACTCTCGCCTTCACGGCAGCCTTCATGTCCGTGGTGTCATCGTGGTCAATGACATCCGTGAATGTCAATGTCGTGAATTCATCTCTAGAATGAAATATAAATACATATTCTACAACATTCTACACAGCGCTTTCTAGTCCCAAAGTAAGCATAGTTTAACTAGCTTGTGTTATGGGTTCCAGTGCTGCGGATAAATATACTCATATACTTTTTTTTTTTGTAAATAACTACATATCATACATATAAACACCCAGACCAATGCAACGTATACAAGTATAAATTCACGTATACAAATATTTGCACTGAGCGGGAATCAAAACCGCGCCCCCTGTCGTAGCAGTCGAATGCACCACCGCTACGCCACAGAGGCCGTAATAGCCTAGTGGTATTGGTAAAGGACTACTAAGACGAGGTCTCGGGTTCGATCCCAGGTATTACCATGGCACACACCAATGACTTTTCGATGCTTTTCGAAGTTATGTGTGTATTTATCGCAGGTTTATAAGTGCCCGGTTAATGGCAATAGGCTTGCCACCTATTACATTGGGAACTAAAACATAAACTGGCGAAACGTGGGTGCTAGCACCTCTGCCTACCCCTTCGGGGATATAGGCGTGAGTTTATGTTTTATATGTTGATTAAATATATTTAGTAGTAATCAAAGCTACGTTGTACATGCTCGCCATAATATTTCCGCTGTGTAAAATTATGCTACAAATTGAAATACAGTGGTGAATTAAATGCAGATGCCAAGAATACTCGCCATGAAATATTTCTTCAACCGGAATACGCTTGCAGATAATTAAGTTAATTAATAGCACTAATTTGTAATAAGCCGGTTCATTACACTAATTAATCGTAAGATTAATTCACTGGCACAACAGAGTTTTTTTAAATAATCGCATAACAGCACTAGTGTAGCGACAGTTAGACGGCTCTTAGCCAACTCATATTTCGACAGTAAAGGCACCGACCGATTGGTACGGATTACGCAATTAAATTAAATATTTTCTTTTTTGTTTTTTTTTTAAAGAATATTAGTACTTAACCGAAATTACCAATATCCCCCTAACCCCTCCAGCTAAGCTAAATTGCTTGTGTTAGGAGTGGGTTCACGTCGGTAGTGTAATGGCCAGGATTCGAACCCGGGACCTCTCGATCGTAAGGTTGACTCCTTAACCACTAAGCTAACGACGCTTTACTTCTTACATTCTTACTGGTTATTGTTTTGCTTCTTTACTTAGTAATTACTCAAATACATAATTTTGTACTGATATTCTTTTCGCTTTTTTTTTTCCATATATGGAGGCTTGTAAATAGCAATTTGGTAATATTTATTGATTGAAATTAAGTTGTTAATTAGCCTGTAAGTCTGCTATAAAATATAAAAAAAATAAAAAATAATAACCTTTTAGACCAGCGCGCATCTCGTGATTTTTAAACGGACGATAGTTTAGGGGGCCTTACCATGTTATTCGGAGCCCAAGCTGTCTCCACCTGCAAACCGATATACCCGCCAGTTGACTGACGAGGTTTTGGCGCAGGCATACTTCTCGGGGTACGGGGATCAGATCACAGTCGCCCCCTCAAAAGCCAATCAAACCAAACTATGGAAAGGTGGGGTACGAGGGCAGACCAAGAGCTTTGGATGCAACCAAGATAGGTAATTGGATGAAAAAAAAGGTAGTTTAATCGCTATCAAATGAAAATCATGACTAAATTATCGTTTGATACTTCAGTTTCCAATCTGGTTCAGCAGTTGCAGATGGAGATAATGCGGACTGTTCAACCCTGGATGGAGAATAGCGTGAGTATATGTATGTATGTATAAATAAATATTCTAGGGCATTCTACACAACGCTATCTTGACTCAAGGTAAGCATAGCTTAACTAGCTTGTGTTATGGGTTCTAGACTGCGGATAAAAATACTTAAATACATAATAATTTTTTTTTTGTTACTATTTATCTTATGTTTTTTAAGAATATTAGTAACTGAAATTACTAATATTCCCCCTAACCCCTGCAGCTAAGCTTAATTGCTTGTCTTCAGGATTCGAACCCGGGACCTCTCGATCGTAGGGTCGACTTCTTAACCACTAAGCTACCAACGCTTATAGATACATACTCATTATACATCCAGACAAATGAAAATAGACATATTGATGCACTCAAATATTTGCACTGAGTGGGAATTGTACCCGCGACCTGGCAGTTGATCGCTCTACCGCCACGCCACTAAGGTCGTATATATTATGTATGTATGAATATATATATATATATATCACCACGTTATATATATATATATATATATATATATATATTCATACATACATAATATATACGACCTTAGTGGCGTATATATATATGGCGTATGTATATAATACATACATAATATAACGTGATGATATATATATATATATGTATATGTAAATAACAAAATACACTTACTACAAGGTTCCCACTGATGAAAAAACTCAGCATCAGTCGCAGAGAAATCACCGCCGAGGAGAGTTCTACGCACTCGGCGGCACTCGGACCCGTACCACTGAAGATGTCGACCGCAGTGATCGACGAAACGTTTGGAACCCAATTTTCATATGTACCACGGCCAAACAGCCCGGAAGCAGTATATTCTTCAGTACTATCAATTTAAAAGTATGTAGTCTAGTCCAGCTCGCCACAATACACGTCGTCGTAGTACACCACAATGTGTTAAAAATAAACCCATCTCTTATATTGCACGCTTTATGATTGTCAATTTAAACAAAATTGCAACGCTTGATACACAAAAGGTTCTCGAGATTTCTGATTGTGCACTCACAATTTTGTTGCAGTATTTCCTTCTATTGTCCCCGTTCAACAATTTTTGCAGACTATTTTAGAGCTGAGAGTGAGACGAACGTTTTACTGGTGGTAGAAATTTGATGACACAAATTTGTCACGAAATTCGGCCGGGTGGGTACCACCGTGCACGATTGCGAAAAACCTTCCATAGTAATCCAATTTCGGTTTGATTGCGTTCGGGGGTCAGCAAGTGCATAGCCGGGCAGGGGGACTCACCCTTCAAAAATTTCAAAATCTGATTCCTCCAAATTCATCCATGTTGAGGAGCCAAAATGTGCAACTTAAGTATTGGCTTAAGACAGAAAAAGAAAAATGAAAATCGGTCTAGCAACAGAGAAATAATCACCGAAAAAACAATTCAAGTAGTAGGGTAGTTGTTGGGCAGGTTTTGTAGGTAATCATGTGGTGCTCTCTCAGCTCAACATTGCAACAGCAGAATGCATTGCGCCCCTTTTTTTTTTTTTTTTTTTTTTTTTTTTTTTTTTTTTTTTTTTTTTTTTTTTTTACGTGCGGAAATCCCTTCGGATACCCCCCCGCTGGTACAGCGGGGGTAGTTATGAGTTATGTTACATCTTATACTTTTGTGTTTGTCACGTGTTCGTAATGATGTCATATGTGAAAACGTTCTATGATTCAATTCTTTATTATGAAATATAGTGGAATATCACGTTAATAATGTTTGTGGAAAGAGTATTTACTAGATGGAGCAGAAATAGGAGGAGTTACGGACTGAATTTAGACAGTAAAATATTTCGACATGTAGCGAACTTCGAAAACACATATATCGACAAGTCATTGCTTCGACAGACAACTATTAGACAATACACACCTTCGAATTACCACTACTTCGACAGACGATTATTCGACAGACAATACTTAGACAAGACACATCTTCGAATAACCACTAGTTTGACAGTTTTTTTTAACATTCTCCCAAAATAATAATGCTCTGAAATGTATTAAAAAATGTGCCCTACCTAATTGAATATGTACCCAATCAATTAAAACATCAATTCTCTGTTGGGGTCAGTTCTAACCTAACCTAACCCACTTTACTTATTTTATGAATATAATTTTAAAAATCATTGGTCATTCGAAGATGTATTTTGTCTAAGTATTGTCTGTCGAATAATCGTCTGCCGAAGTAGTGGTAATTCGAATGTGTGTGTTGTCTAATAATTGTCTGTCGAAGCAATGACTTGTCGATCTATGTGTTTTCAAAGTTCGCTACATGTCGAAGTATTGCACTGTCTAAATTCAGTCCGTAAATGATATTTGAGCTGTCGCAGGTTAGCAGCAGATTTTTGTAGCTATGCTGCAAATGCAATGCAATTTTACTGCTACGAAGGGTGGAAGATCTCGTAGAGCCTCATTTTTACCTGTGGGTGTCATACAGGAAAACTTAAGTATAGGGCTGTTTTCTTTCGGATAGTAACACTTTTCTTTTTCGTGCGGATATCCCTTCGGATACCCTTTCGCCCATCGGGTTATGTAAGGCTTGAACCGAATAAAGCCTCACGCCATCTCGGGTCTTCAGATCAGCCGGGGTGTAAGGTGGTCTATAAGGTAGTCACTAAAAATGGGCACACTGTGCGGATGTTATTGTTGCTCCGTTTATTTATTTACATTTTTAAAAATTTTAACACTGGTGGTAGAAATTTGATGACACAAATTTGTCACAAAATTCGGCCGGGTAGGTACAACCGTGCACGATTGCGAAAAACCTTCCATAGTAATCCAATTTCGGTTTGATTGCGTTCAGGGGTCAGCAAGTGCATAGCCGGGCAGGGGGATTGTGGTCGCAGCACTAGTGGGACCGGTGGGTGTCACGCGGTGCTGCGACGACAATCCTCTTCTGATGAGGCCGTCAAGCTGAATGCCACCATTGTTAACACGGTACGTGTATATAATGGTGACCCTCTTTCCTGAGACTTTACGTTCAGCTTACCATCAGGCGAGGTGAAGTCAAATTGACGTGTCCTAAATATTAAAACCGATATTACCATGAAAATAAAAACCAGTATGTGAGAACTTTGAAACCACTTTAGAAGTAGGTTATTTTGTAACAGATTGCAGTTAGGTAATAGATGCATGTAAAATCTTTTATTTAAACTCCAGAAACTCAGACAGATTGGTTTTGGCAGAGATCCAAACTTTGAAAAGTTACTATAATAATTTTGTGTCAAAATTGATAGTGGTAAGTCATTTATTTATGTAATGTATTAGAGCACTGAAAACTGGATTAATAAATAATAACAATAAATATTCTGGGGCATTCTACACAGCGCTCTCTACCCAAAGTAAGCATAGTTTGAGCTAGCTTGAGCCATGGGTTCTAGAATACGGATAAACATACTTAGATTTTTTTTGTAGATTAATAGGTATAGACTATACATAGAAACACCCATACCAATGCAAATATAAATATAATCATGCATATAAATATTTGCACTAAGCGGGAATCGAACCCGCGATCATTGATTTAGCAGTCGAAAGCACTACCATTTTTTATTTTTTTTATTATTACAATTGGGGACACCGGAAGCCGTACGGACGATCCACCCACGAAGCTTGTGGGCCACTTCATTCATTTCCCCTGAAGCTCTACCGTTACACCGCAGAGAATTCAATACTTTCTGAATTTGACTAATTTTGTATTAATAAACACCAAATGTATGAATGTAAGTAAAACATTACCTATATTCATTTAGTTAATGCTATTTAATTACAATGGCAAAGTGTTTGCGGTTCTGTTAATGATTTTACAATATACACCGCACTATTCTAAATTCTCCGCTCGCGCGGTCGGTTGTCGTTTTTGGTTATATCTCAGTCTGGTGTAATGTAAGGTTTAAGGGCCACTTTTCGATGCCATTGTACGTCATTTTGATATTAAGTCAATCTGATAACAAGACATATGGATGTGGGATATATGGTAGGTATTATGATTGTGTAGTGTGAGTGAGTGAGATGGAATGCGTGTGAGCGTGAGGAAGGATATGAGTGAAGTCAAACAGACGAATGAATAGAGAGAGAGAAAGGGACAGCGTCCGAGAGAGAGGGAGAAACGGGGGAACTGTGGAAAAAATGGTGTGTCGCAGGTGTTCATATAAGATTTAAATAAGAATATACGAGTTTAAAGTGATTACCGCGTTTATTTACCGCTCCCTCCCACATTTTTGGGGGCTCGTCCGGTTGAAAATCAATAATCGAGAGAAAGTTAACAATTAAAATTAAAACATCAAATTCTAACGAATAACCTTACCTACCGGCATACGACGGCGGCGTTATCTTAAAAGTTATAACGACGATTACTGATACTTACCAAAAAGTGACGACGATTACACGGAATTGCACCTATCTACGACGACGATTACTTACCTACGATTCAACGATTACGACGAGCGATGACATCCAAAGATGATATTGGCAGTGAAAATTCGGTGTTGCAGCTATCTAAAGACATCATCCCGCAGTTTAGTGGAGTAGATAAAACCTATCCAGTGGGTAAATGGGTACAGGATGTTGATGACCACGCGGAAATATTCACTTGGAGTCCATTGCAAACTCTTCTGTTCGCCAGGCGGTCACTCACGGGCACAGCAGCGTTATGGTTGCGCTCTGAAAAGTTATTCAAAACATGGAACGAGCTAAAGGCTGCTATTGTTAAAGAATTCCCTGACGTTCTAGATCAAAAGACGGCGCATGAAATTATGTCTACACGGAAAAAACGCTATGATGAATCCTACTTAGAATATGTCTTTACGATGCGTGAACTAGGAAAACGAAGCAAAATGCCGGATTACGTAGCGATAAAATACATAATTGAAGGCATACCCGACTTGGAAATTAACAAAATCATGTTGCATGGAACCGCTACCTACCCAGAATTAAAAGAAAAAATCAAAATCTACGAGCAATACAAGGAAAAGACTAAAAAAGACTCGAGCAAGAAAAGGCCTACATTTACAGAAAGAAAGGAATATTATGGTAATCAGCAAGCTAATGTGCGGTGCTATGGTTGTGGCAAGCGTAGTCATGTATCGGAACAGTGTCCACATCGTGATCAGGGCAGAAAGTGCTTCAATTGCAACAATTTTGGGCATATTTCTGCAGAATGTCCTGAAAGAAAAATGGCGGCTACGACATCAAAATTCAACCGAGAGCAACGGCAATCAGCTCGCGTGGCAACATCATACCAAGATCGGCGATGTTCGGATAATTTCGGCAATCGGCGAACGAATCCTACGCACGATGACCAACGGAAACACACGACCCCGCCACCAAAGCAAAGTTACTTCAATCTTCCGTACGAGGGCGCTGACGACGAAGATCCGCAAGACGATTCAGTCTATACAATTCATACGTCGGGATCCGGAGTGAAGTTCCACGCGGAAGGCCATCATTCATTACAGTCAACATCTTCCAATATGGCGAAAGAACAACGGCTTGTGATTGGTTCCGATGACAGCCAAACGTCACTGACGAATGGTCGACAAGATGACGTTTCTGACTTCACAGCCGATGAGCAAAACGTAAACAAACGACTAAATAAGAAGAAATTGTTAAAAACGATCCAGATTGTTAAAAATAGTTATGAAAACTGCTTGGTGGATAGTGGCAGCGATATTAACCTAATTAACGAAGAAATCAGTGAAGAAATGATCAACGGAACATGGATTACGACCAACTTGTTACTATCAGGACTCGGCAACTCGAAAGTAACGGCGAAACGTGCCTGTAAAGCAGAAATTATTATCGACGGACGAAAATATTACGATGTTTTGTTTTATGAAGTACCAAAGGACAGCATGCCGTTCGATATCGTGCTAGGAAGTGACTTTTTAAGGACTGTAACAACTATCATAAATAGGTGCTCTGTTTGGTTTCGACCGAAAGATGAAGAATGGATGTGTGGTTTGATTTATACTGACGATGAGGTTTGTGATATTTGTCCCATAGGTCATATTACAAACATGGAGGTAAGGAAGGAGATACAGGAGTTAGTGAAAAACTATCAACCGCGACAAATTTACGAAGCGCCAATAAAAATGAAAATTGTGCTTAAAGACGACATCCCAATAATACAACGACCGCGACGATTGTCTCAAAAAGAACAAAAAGAAGTGGAATATCAAGTAAATGAATGGAAGGAACAAGGAATAGTACGGGTAAGTCATTCAGAATATTGTAGTCCAGTCACCGTAGCTAGAAAAAAAGATGGATCGGCCAGAGTGTGTATTGATTTTAGAAAATTAAATCAAAAGATACTAAAAGATGAATTTCCCCTTCCACTCATTGACGACTGCATAGATAAATTATCAGGTGCAAGGGTGTTTTGTACCCTAGATTTAAAAAATGGATTTTTTCATTTACCAGTGAGCGAAGAGTCCATAAAGTACACATCATTCGTGACTCATCAGGGACAGTTTGAATTTTTAAGAGCTCCTTTTGGTTTGTCTATTTCTCCAGGCTATTTTATGAGATTTATATCCATTATTTTCCGAGAATATGTGACAAGGGGTTGGATGATTATTTATATCGATGATATTATTATTACAGCGAAGGACGAGGACAAGTGCAAGGAACGACTAAAGAATACATTACAAACGGCAGCTAGTTATGGTTTACACATTAACTGGAGTAAAGCTAGTCTGCTGATGACGAGCATCGGCTTTCTAGGTCACAAAATTGAAAATGGTGAAGTAAGACCATCTGCAGAGAAATCGGAAGCTGTGGCTAAATTCCCAGAGCCAAAAACACTTAAACAATTACATAGTTTTGTGGGCCTTGCTTCATATTTCAGAAAGTATATTCAAAATTTTGCATATATTTCTAGTCCACTCACCGATTTATTAAAAAAAGACATAAAGTTTGAATTTGGTGAAAAAGAAAGACTTTCATTCCAAACATTAAAGCAAAAATTGATGAGCAGTCCAGTCTTGAAGATTTATAACCAAAAGTATGAAACTGAGTTACACACAGATGCCTCATGTTTGGCATATGGAGCTATCTTGATGCAAAAAGATGAGTATGGTGATTTACATCCAATTTACTACATGAGCAGGAAAACAAACGAAAATGAAAAGAAATATACAAGCTATGAGCTGGAGGCATTGGCCATTATTGAAGCAGTTAAGAAATTCAGACATTATTTACATGGAATTAAGTTTAAAATAATAACAGATTGTAAAGCATTTGAGATGACTTTAAAGAAAAAGGATTTATCAGCCAGAGTAGCCAGGTGGGCTTTATTTCTTCAGGAGTTTGAATATGTTATTGAGCACAGATCGGGTAACAAGATGAAACATGTGGATGCACTCAGCCGTAACCCATTTGTAGGACTGTTAGACAATCTGCATGACAACCTGAGAAAAGCACAACAGACAGATGAAGGAATAAAGGCGATTTGTGCTATTTTACAAGAAAAACCTTATGAAGATTATAACTTACAAGACGGTCTACTCTACAAGGGTATAGAGAAGCTATTAGTGGTGCCATTGGTCATGGAAACAACAATTATAGAAAAAGCACACTCAAATGGTCATTTTGCAGTGAAAAAAACTATTGAACTTATCAGTAAAAATTATTACATAAAAAACTTGGAATCAAAAGTACAAAAATATATAACTACATGTATACCATGCTTACTAGCAACAAATAAGACTAGAAAGGAAGGACTTCTAAACCCAATAGATAAAGGAGAATCGCCATTAAAGACTATACATCTTGATCACATTGGTCCTATGACAGAGACTAAAAAACAATATAATTACATATTAACTGTAATCGACAGTTTTACCAAATTTGTGTGGTTATTCCCAACTAAGAATGTGACTGCTAAGGAAACTATAGATAAAATAAAGATTCATCAACAAACATTTGGAAACCCTATGAGATTTATAACAGATCGTGGAAGTGCTTTTACGAGCAACGACTTCATACAATATTGTGAGGATGAAGGCATAGAACATGTTAAAATAACGACAGGTGTACCTCGTGGAAATGGACAGGTGGAACGGGTTCACAGAACATTAGTAGCTGTTCTGACGAAGCTATGCATTGAAGACCCTACCTTATGGTACAGACATGTCAGCCGTGTGCAAAGAGCTATAAACAGCACATACCATAGAAGTGTGAACACAACCCCATTTGAACTTTTGACAGGATCTAAAATGAGAACTGGAAAAGATGAGGAAATATATGATTTATTACAGCAGGAAGAAAGAAATAATTTTATTGAAGAAAGGGACGAGTTACGGAAAAAAGCTAAAGAACAAATACAGAAAATTCAGGAAGAGAATCAGAAAAATTATAATAAAAATAGAAAAGAAAGTACTGCATATAAAGTGGGAGACCTAGTGGTTATTAAACGTACACAGTTTGGGAGCGGAATGAAGCTTAAACCAAAATTCTTGGGACCTTACAAAGTAACAAAAGTGAAGGGAAATGACCGCTATGATGTAGAAAAAGTTGATGATAGCACAGAAGGCTCAAAGAAAACATCTTCTTCTGCTGACAACATGAAGAAGTGGCCAGAAGAATAACAGTTTATAAGGTATTAAAATCATTATTACTCCTTAAAAAAAAAACTTACTATTTAAAAAATAAAACTTTTATTTTATATTTTCCTACATGTACTGATGATAGAGTGAATGTAAAGTACATAATGGTACAGCACCTATAGATAAGAGAGATAAGAGCTTTTTGTTTATTAAGTAACAACCTAATTACATTGTATAACGATACCTATATACTTACATATTTACATTGTTTAACTACATACCCAATGAAAGTGTGAAGCTATGTACAATTAAATCTATAAAACTACATAAAGATTTATTGGCTTCGTTAAGAAAAGTGTTCTTTTTAAGTCAACTTGTATAATTTGTAACTAAGAACTAATAATTTAACTTAGTATATTTTTTTTATTTTTGAATGTTTGTGTAGAGCCACTTTATAATAAATATTTCGTTTATTATAAATGTGATAGCAGGTAGTGATTTTGTAGTCTGCATAGTCTGAGGACAGACTAGTGGTCAGGACGGCCGAATGTGGGATATATGGTAGGTATTATGATTGTGTAGTGTGAGTGAGTGAGATGGAATGCGTGTGAGCGTGAGGAAGGATATGAGTGAAGTCAAACAGACGAATGAATAGAGAGAGAGAAAGGGACAGCGTCCGAGAGAGAGGGAGAAACGGGGGAACTGTGGAAAAAATGGTGTGTCGCAGGTGTTCATATAAGATTTAAATAAGAATATACGAGTTTAAAGTGATTACCGCGTTTATTTACCGCTCCCTCCCACATGGATATATGGTCGTATAGCTATCTAGTCCAAATGCGATGTAGTCATATTGAGATTTAGTCCTATAGCGAACTAGTCATATTGATACCTTGCCTTATCAGGAAGTAGTCCTAAAGCTTCTAACCCTCCGGTTCTACTTAACCAATTGCAATCAAACATACGGCATATTATAAGTCTGACCAATACCTTTCGAATAGAAAATAAAAACTACATCAAAATGCTTTCAGTGGTTTTTGCGTCCATCGCGAATAAACAGTCAAACAGATAAGAATTCTAAAAAACATATTTTTGTGTTCGGAATCGTTCCTGTTCGGTTCAGTGTTCGTCTGACCAAGAATATAAAAAAAGCAAATCAAAATCCGTTCAGTAGTTTTTGTGTCCATTGCGGGCAAACAGACAAACAGATAAACAGATAAGAATTAAAAAAAAGCGGCCAAGTGCGAGTCGGACTCGCCCATGATGGGTTCCGTAGGAGCAAGTTACATAGTAATGTATTTTTTAATTTTTATATTCGAGTTTATTAAACGAAAGATAAATTGCAGTTTACGATTTTACGTATTAAAAAAAAACTCCTTACTAGATTTCGTTATAACCAATTTTCGGTGGAAGTTTACATGATAATGTACATCATATATTATTTTTACTTTTATCATTCTCTTATTTTAGAAGTTACAGAGGGGGGGGGGATCCACATTTCACCACTTTGGAAGTGTCTCTCGCGTAAACCATTCAGTTTAGAAAAAAAGATATTAGAAACCTCAATATCATTTTTGAAGACCTATCCATACCACACGTATGAGATTGATGAAAAAATATTTGAGTTTCGGGTCTAAGTATGAGGAACCCCAAAAATTTATTGTTTTTTTTTTTATTTTGGTGTGAAAATCTTAATGCGATTAACAGAATACATCTACTTACCAAGTTTCAACAGCATAGTTCTTATAGTTTCAGAAAAAAAATGGCTGTGACATACGGACGGACAGACAGACAGACGTGACGAATCTATAAGGGTTCCGTTTTTGTCATTTGGCTACGGAACCCTCAACAACTAATATGCATGCTCTATGGGCAACCTTACACCCCGGTGTCATAGACCCGAGACGGCGTGCGGTTTAAGTCGGTTCAAGCCCGACATAACCGCCCCCGCTGGCCAGCGCGGGGGTAACCGAAGGGATTTCCGCACGAAAAAAAAAAAAAAAAGTACATTCGGCCGCTGGCCGGCGGGGGGATATCCGAAAAAAAAGGTACATTCGGTTCTTACTTATCATCCTCCGATCCTTTTCCCAACTCAGCTGAAGTCGGCTTTATTGATCTAAATACGAAGCGGTTGAACTTCAATATTTCACGTGGAGCGTGCCATCAGGCCTCCACAACTCTTGGCGATTACGAAGTTCTGTAGTTATCGCAAGTAGTCGGACTTACGACCTACACACGCCTGCCAACTCACCGACGCGGGATAAAACCCGACCCCAAAGTCTGTCGGGGACCCTTATCCTTTCGAGGGCGTACCCGGGGTGCCTGGTAATGGGCGTTTGGGAAGGACAACGTGTGGTTTTAGTCGGTTCGATTCCGACATACCCACCTCATCGCTGGCACCTGTAGGGTGAAGCCCGTGGGCGTATCCACACGTAAAATAAAAAGTAGTCGGACTTTTTAGTGCTGCAACTACCCGTAACGAAGGCCACAGAAGGTCATATGGCAACCAGGACTGACTCCTTAACTTAATATCAGAGGCTTTTTTTTTTTTTTTTTTTTTTTTTTTTTTTTTTTTTTTTTTTTTTTTTTACGTGCGGAAATCCCTTCGGATACCCCCCCGCTGGCCAGCGGGGGTGGTTATGTCGTGTCTCGACTAAAACCGCACTAAAATTGTAGACGTAAATATTTAAATCTAATACCATTAACTGATTGTACCAATCCTTTTAGAAACTATCATCTAATATTAATGATAACAAGAATTTAGACTCAGAAGCCACGAGATATTTAAATTCTACACTCTGGACACGTTCAAAACTTATTTTTGTTAAAGCACTCTTTTATGAATAAGGCCGTAAGTTTTCTTAACTGTAGCCATTTCAACAAGGGTCCTTCTTTACCAAGGTATTATAATATTTGACGGCCTCTGTGGCGTAGCGGTAGTGCATTCGACTGCTACGACTGGGGGCACGGGTTCAATTCCCGCTCAGTGCAAATATTTGTATGCATGAATATGTCTATTTGCATTGGTCTGCGTGTTTCTATGTATAATATATATGTATTTACAAAAAAATGTATATAAGTATGTTTATCCGCATTCTGGAACCCATAACACAAGCTAGTTAAACTATGCTTACTTTGGGTCTAGATAGCGCTGTGTAGAATGTAGCAGAATAATAAAAAAATATATATATACTGTTGACTTCCATAATGGAGTAAGATTTTAAACATTAACTTGCTCTTGACTGACACATTCCATTAACAAAATATTGCGAGCCCTCAAACTGTTTGCAGTCTCTGCATATTGCAGTCTCTGCATATTGCAGTCTCTGCATATTGCAGAGTATGCAATCAGTATTGAGGATGAGATCTGAGAGTAAATGTTTTACCAAAGAATAAAATTTCGAAAGCAAATGCCCTTTAACATAACATAACTTTACGCCTGTATCACCGAAGGGCTAAGCTGATGTGTATTACACACCCACGATACGCCAGTTATGTTTAGGTCCAAATATAGAAGGGGGCGAGCCTATTGCCATCTACCGGGCACATTACTAAGCGAGCGATAATCAACATTTGTAATACACACATAACTATGAAAAGTCAGAGGTGTGTGCCCGGAGCGACTGAGGATCGAACTCGAAACCTCGTCTCGGCAGCCCGTTACGTACACCACTGGGCTATTGCCGCTGTTTTTTGCCCTTAAACCGTATTTGTATCGAAAACGCTAAACTCGCACATATTGGTCAATTACGATACGCGAAACAGTGTTGTGATTGGTTATAAATTTGGACCATAAGCAAACCTAAAAGTAGTGTTTTGATCACGAGCCAATCACGTTGCGAATTATGTAGAACATGTTTGCAACATTTTAGATCACAAGCGAAGCTGTGGGGCTTTTCCTATCATATTGAGACCTTGTCTTATCGAGAAGTAGTCCTAAAGCTTCTAACCCTTGTTTTTGTAAATAACTAGCTCTTCCGTGTCTCGACCCGACAGACCCGACAGAACAGATTTCTGTTCCCGTTCCCGCAACCCATGGGAACCTATTCCAGGGATAAAAGTAGTTTTAAGTAACAAACATACTAACATCTTCACATTCATTCACATTTATCTTATTAGTGGGATGGGATTGGATGTTTGTAACATTGACTAGCGACTGTTTAGTTTAATGACTAATATTAGCGTCGGTAGCGTAATGGTTAAGGAGTCGACCTTACGATCCAGAGGTCCCGGGTTCGAATCCTGGCCATTACACTATCGACGTGAACCCACTCCTAACACAAGCAATTTAGCTTAGCTGGAGTGGTTAGGGGGAATGTTAGTAATTTCGGCTACTTGTATGCTTTAAAAAAAAAGCACCGGCTTGTTATTTATTTATCGTAGATTTAACTACACAATATTATCATACATTTGTCTTTTACTGTCCATCCTAAGGTTCCTTGAATGAAATCGCTTTCAGCGATAAGGCACTAATACTAGCTGTTGCTTGAGTCTCCACCCGTGTGGAATTCTGTTCCCGTTCCTGCAACCCAAGGGAAGCTTTTCCAGGGAGAAAAGTAGTTTTAAGTAACAAACATACTAACATCTTCACAAACTTTCACATGTATCTTATTAGTGGGATGGGATTGGATGTTTATAACATTGACTAGTGACTCTATAGTTTAGTGACTAATATTAGCGTCGGTAGCATAATGGTTAAGGAGTCGACCTTACGATCGAGAGGTTCCAGGTTCGAATCCTGGCCATTACACTATCGACGTGAACCCACTCCTAACACAAGCAATTTAGCTTAGCTGGAGGGGTTAGGGGGAATATTAGTAATTTCGGTTAATAGTATTCTTTAAAAAAAAAATATTACTACTACTATATTGACTTACTTGTAATTTATTTATCATAGATTTAACTACACTATCCCCCTAATATCATAAATGTGAAAGTTTGGATGGATGGATGGACGTACGTATGGATGTTTCTTACTCAATCACGCCAGAACGGCTTAACAGATCTGGCTGTAATTTGGTACAGGGATAAATTATAGTCTGGAATAGGGCACACGCCACTTCTTATCCCTGGAATAGGTTCGCATAGGAAGCAGGAACAGGATTGAAGTTCCACACGGGTGGAGCTGCGGACAACATACAGTATTATTAAACTTTTGTCGTTTCCTGACCATCCTAAGGTTACCTGAAAAAAAAAACCCTTTCAACAATAAGGTCTACGATTGTACATTCAACTGTTTGCTTCCAAGTTATATCTATACTGTTCATTTCTTTTTGGAGTGCAATAAAGAGTTATCTATTTATCAAGCGTAGTGCAAGTGTGGTGCAAACGTGGTGCAAGCGTGGTGCAACTCCAAAGGTGACCACGAATCGGTTAACGGAATGTGGGACGCTCCCCAGCTAGATTTACTGAGGATCTAAGGAATGCTTCGTCATCAACTTGATGTGGATAGTGGAGGATCGCTAATTAATTGTACCTGAACTCAGATTTTTAAATTCCTAAACAAAATCTCCAATCCTTAATTAAAAGGACAACCATCCTAATTGATGTTTAATCATTGACCTTTTATTAATGGATCCTAAGCGTTAGGGTAGACGTCTCATGAATAAATGATTAACTCTTGTGATCCTAATCTACATAATTATATTTATGACATAATAAGAAGATTAGTAAAGTGATGGCGATTTATCACAATAGGCTATACTTGCTTGAGGGCTCGTGGTATAATTGTAACCGAGAAGGTTTTTTTTTATACCACTCAGGTGGCAGACAAGATCACGGCCCACCTGATGGGAAGCGGTTTCCGCGGCCTATGGACGTGTGCAACACCAGGGGCGTCACACTCGCGCTGCCGACCCTGTAAAAACCTTCTAATGTATCTAATATATAAAATTCTCGTGTCGCGGTGTTTGTAGTTAAACTCCTCGGAAACGGCTTGACCGATTCTCATGAAAATTTGTGTGCATTTGTGTAGGTCTGAGAATCGGACAACATCTATTTTTATCCCCCTAAATGTTAAGGGTAGTCCAAATTTTTATTTTATTTTTAGATATTTTTTTTTTATGATACAGCATTAGAAAATACATCCAAAACTGAATTTTCAACCCTCTACGATCAACCCCTATTTTTCCATCGCGATTTTTTTTTTTTTTTTTTTTAATAATTTCCTTCAATGTTTTTTCTCTCAATTCAATTTGGTCTTCCGCCTTCGCCGGTCAATAACCATCAATCGATCAGTTATCCCCGCTAGATGTCTACCGTTGTCACCTCTCATCCAGCAAACATCACGGAGTAGGGATGAGTAGATAGTTATTTTTATTGAATTTACAAAATGTTTCCTATAAATAATATACATGGCAAAACAACGTTTGCCGGGTCAGCTAGTGTATATTATAAAAAGGTTTATTTGAAATTTCGACCTGTTTGGAGATGAAATAGGGGATAATAGTTCGTTGGTCGCGATAACCGACATCTACGCGAGCGGAGCCTCGGGCAATAGCTAGTTAATAAATAAATATCTTAAAATCTAATAATAGTAAATATCACTGCGTTCCGAATAAGGTCCCATCTCAGCATAAATGCTACGCAGACTGTTAGATATGCGCAGCGCTGGTTTTCAGATGGGGCCACTAATGACGTCACGTACGCACACACAATGTAAATATGATAAAAATAACAAACAAGAAGGTACATAAGAAGACCATAAATAATACATAAAGTAAAAAAATAGCAATAATAACCAGGTTATTCTTAGGATGGGTGACAAGTCTTAACACATTGAGACTACTCCGTACCGTTTTTTTTATTTGGACGGAATTCCCTCGGATACCCCCCGCTGACCAGAGGGTGCGGTTATGTCGGGCTTGAACCGACTAAAACACCACGCAGTCTCGGGTTTTCAGACGCCGGGGTAAGGTTGCCCATAAGGCATTGCCCTCGCACTCCGACTGACTCTAGGCCATCTCCGGTTTCGAGATGGCCCCCTCGAGTTTGGGAACCACTGTGTCGGGGACACTTGCCTCGGTTTAGGGAGGTGTGCTAGTCGCCCCGCTGTCACGGCCTGCTTCTGCTAGGGTGACAGGCGGCCTCACCTGTCATCCCCAGGCCTGCGCTCATGGAGGACGGAGGTCGTTAAGCGACCTCCGGCAGTTGAGTAGTCTGCGACGCGCGCCGAGCATGTTGCGGGCTCCTCCGTACCTCTGAGAGCACGTTAAGCTCTGTGACTCTTGCTTCATGAGGATCCATGTGATCCTCATGAAACAAGAGGGATCCTTCAACCCAAAAAGAATATTTCAGGCTTTCCTCCAGTAGTGGTACAAAGTCTGGTAATATACCTGATAGATGATAAAAGGCTCGCCCCTTTATTACGTGGGACCCCTTAGAGCATGTGTTAAGGCGTAAGTAACTCACCTTATAATACCACTCTAGATAGTGTTTTATGGCTTAATCAAAATACTTAACAGTACCCGATAGATGGCAAGAAGTTCGCCCTATTATGAGCAATCAAATTTAAGTGTATAAATAAAAAAACAATGTTTAAAAATGATTGTAACATCATTCTTTGTTTCCGTAGTTCGCAAGAATTACGGTAGATGGCTCCAGCGTTGCCCCGAGACTAATATAATATATTGGAAAATTTCTAATATCTGGGATGTGTCTAGTTAGCTCAGTTGGTCAGATAATTCCCTCTGTCTCTATCTGGTCGCGAGTTCAAATCCCGTCCTAGATGTTATCTTTTTCCGATCTAAATCTATAGGAAAAGTTACCATTATTTATAGGTTTAGATCGAAAAAAGAGAACATCTAGGACGGGACCTGAACCCGCGACCAGTCCCTTACAGGGTGAACACTCTGACCAGCTGAGCCACCTAGACACGTTCCAGATATTCGAAATTCTCCGATATATTATATACATATTCAGGTCCCGTCCTAGATGTTCTCTTTTTCCGATCTAAACCTATAGGAAAAGTAAGCATACAAATTGCTTAAAAATTTAATTGAATTAGCATTAGTTAGTTAAAATTCGAATTGCATTCCACTAGCGCCCCTCCCCCAAACTGGGGCAAGACGGGGACACCGTGGTTCCCAAACCCGAGGGGGCCATCTTGAAACCGGAGATGGCCCAGGGTCAGTCGGGGTGCGAGGGATATGCTCTATGGGCAACCTTACACCCCGGCATCTGTAGACCCGAGACGGCGTGCGGTTTTAGTCGGTTCATGCCCGACATAAGCGCCCCCGCTGGCACGCGGGGGGGTATCCGAAGGGATTTCCGCACGATCAAAAAAAAAAAAAAAAGGTATATATATAGGTAGGGGTGCTTGGTTGGGGACCTCCACGCGGGACCTGCACCCTGGGCAACGGAGACGGCAGCGCCTCTCTCCTAGGGTGGAAGAGACGCTGCCGCCTACGGCCAACACCGACCGAGGCGAGGACGGCCCTGTTGAGGGCTGTTCGGAAGCTTTCCACGTGTCCCTCTGATTAGCAGATGGCACAGTGGAGAGCAAGTAAGGGGGCCATCTCAAAACCGGAGATGGCCCGGGGTCAGTCGGGGTGCGAGGGATATACTCTATGAGTAACCTTACACCCCGGCGTCTTAAGACCCGAGACGGCGTGCGGTTTTAGTCGGTTCAAGCCCGACATAACCGCCCCCGCTGGCCGACGGGGGGGTATCCGAAGGGATTTCCGCACGAAAAAAGAAAAAAAAAGATCTATATATATATATATAGGTATATTTACTTGTAGTAGGTATTATTTTCTTGGTCGATTGGGTATTCCAAACAGTCGTAAACACTATAACACACAAAACCTTCTACATATACCTACTACCTAACTAACACACAAGAAACATACATTACATTTCAAAACTTGTAATCTCAAACGGGTGATCACAAAAACAGTCACCCTGTCATTAACCCTGTGAACGCTTAATCACACATAACTACACACAATGTCTGCCGGTCGAAACGACCAACTCCCGATTTAATTGTCCAACTTCCCAGCTTTATGCAGTTCCACGTTTAATGGCATCCAACGGGTTAAAATCTTGGTCGTAAAGCCGGTGCGGTAGTGAGAGCAAATTTTGAAGTTGTTAAATTATCGTTTTAATTACAGTTTATGATTGCATTTCATAGGTTATTTCCTACTTAGATATGCTCGCAGGTTTGCCTGCGTTAAATAATGCCTGAGTATAAAGAATACTGTCTACCTACTTTACGATAGTTATGGACAAAAATCTTGGTTTTTAGGTCTCTTTGGTGATAAGCGCGGGGCACGACGGTGGAGCTGTTTAAATCACCCATTCATAGATATATAAAACTAATCACGGGCTCAAAGTGCTCGCGTCATTGGTTGATTAGTTCTTTAATTGGTTATTTGGTTCACCATTTGATGTAAAAACGCGAATTCTTTGACGTTTGTTCAAGATTTTTCCTCAAGGTATACTTTTAAGAGCTCTTTGGTAATGGAAATTCTTGATTTTTAGGAATTTTCTTTAGAAAAGCCCTATTGCTATCGAGTTGTCGTCGACGTCGTCGTTGCCAATTTTCTGTCACGGTTTTGGGTATGAAGGAGATGAGCTATCGAGTTGCTGTTTTCGGTAATAGATTCGTGCTGGGGTGAACCATTGCAAGATAAAGAAAAAATCGCAAAAAATCGCAAAATCGAAAATCCCTTGTATTCGGCTGAGCTCGTCTCAGGAATTCAACTTGTTTTTCTTTATTTCTGTTGCATATCCAAATGGGTATATTGTTGAGCTGAATATGCAACCTTTATCTAAGACCGTAACTCTATACAGTTGTTGCAATGAGATTATCTTTACCTAATCACATTCTCGCGACGCACAGAAACCTAATCCCAGTATAAAACGTAGCCTATGTGCTATTCTAGACTTAAATCTATAACGAACCTTTTTGAAACTACCTTTGAGATTTTTTCTATGTTCTAGAACCCATATTACATGCTAATTAACCTATGGTCACCTTGGATCTAGACAGCGCTATGTGCCATAGTTGTAAAGATATATTTAAATTCGCAGTGTGTCACTTCCGGAATCATTTTCAAATAGGAGCTAGCGTTAAGACGGAGGGTTAAAACTTTAAATTTTACAGCGGTATTATTTTAATGAACTGGTGTAATTATACACATTGTAATCTCAATGTTTTCATAAGGCAAATAATTTGTTTGAGCATGAATGTTCAAGCTTGAATTTATTTACAGTCTTTTTGATCTACATGCTTTTATGGTGAAGATAACCTATGTCCTCGAATAAATCTATTTTCTAAATTATTTTGTCCGTTACTAAAAATGTAATGAATGGCACACACGCTACGAGAAATCGTTACGATCGCACTGTACCGTTCAAACTGCAGATTAATGGATACATGTGTGTGATAAAAACTGTACAATTTTTAGAATATTCAAGTATACAATCATTTATTTATCAGTTCAATCGATTCTTTGACCATTCAGCTACCGACGCAATCATATAGTATATATTGTTAATTGTAACAGGGATAGTTGAATTTTAGTGTTGATTATAAGTTACAAGTTATTAGAAGTTAGTAGTTGGTTTATAAGGTTATAGCAAATCAAACATGAGACTAGTTTTACCTTTCATGTATTAAATGTTATAAATTGTATGTGATCTCAAGGCTGAGTACGCATAATTTTTAATAAGATTGAAATTAAGGAAGTGATGGACGGCCCGCGGCAGCCAGGAATCTGCACTTAGCTCTGACGCAGTATCCGCCCGGCGTGTCGCGCTGGCACCAACCGCTGCGTGACTCGCTCGGTGGACCTGAAAAGAGAAGGCAAAGCTTTCAGTATGTATACATACTGCTAGTGCAGGCCGAGCATACCGAAGGCGTAAGAAAGGTGACAAGCTTCCCCAGGCACGTGATGCTTATGGTCATTATTGCAAAGCAGGCAGGTCACAGCCTTTGCAAGCAGCAGGAACAGATGCACAGAAACATAGATGACACTGAAGGATTGTTCACCATGCGGTCACTGACCGCGTGGCCCGCACAAGTTATTGTCCTTTTGACAAGCGTGAAAAGGGAAAGCATGCCTTGCGTATAAGCTACACAATTAAAACAAATAGATACTGCTCACGTAAAAAGCAGCATCCCAATTAGAAAACTTTGCCACGACTACAGAGGTGTAGTGTGGCATGATAACATTCTATATAATTCCAACACATGGATAAAAGTTGGCAAGCCTCGCTCACGTGAAAAACGAGGCGATGCCTGGAGTAGCTTAGCATAGCAGTGGGAACCTGACGTGGCACCATTGGTGAAGATGAAGAGGCCACGGGGAATATCCCTGGTGGGCCATTGGTACCACGTCACCCTCCAACACTAATGAGCACTCTGTAATAAAAATGATTAGCACACGTAATGTATAAATTGTAAAATTCTCACCAACGGCTCAGTACCAGAGCTATGCACTAGTGGTAGCGATGCAGAAAATTAGGGGCTCGCAAAACCGCTGCACCGTAATTTATAACGTCGGCTGAAAGCAGCGACTTGGTGGGAGTTCATAGATAATGAACTACAGCCGTTAGGGTTGACCACAGCTAACATAGACAGAGTCGATGAAAGAATACAGATAATATTAGTAGACTATGAATCGATATCAACTAAGGAATCGACTACATATTCCACTAATATTCTTAAAAGTACAATGTGCATTGTTACAATACCCCGTCCCATCAGGAAGAATTTCTGTTATTCAGAAATTCGATACTGTGCCCAGTAGTACAATCAATCTACGCTTACCTTCTATACTTTCATACATGCATCATCATTCAAACAAGCGGTTACCATTAAGGAATATGGTAGACGCATCCTTTTAGACAGAGTTTCCAACATAACTGCCGTTGGAGACTCAACATAGACCAATTGAAGGTGTTAGGCACCGAAGGACCAGAATACAACTGTTCCAACTAGAAGAGAACATGAGCAAAATTTCCACTATGTAATTTCAACTAATAAAAGAAGATAGTTAAGTTTTTGTATATAGGGTTATTTTAGATGTATACCCCGCATCTACTGAAGGCTTATTTTACGAGTCGTAAGCCGCTCGAAAACAATGGTAAAACCATCAATAACACCCGGATACTGGTTGAATTCCCAGATCCAAGCAGAAAAAAATTGTATTAAGGCTTATTTTAGATGTTTACATCCGCATCTACTGAAGGCTTATTTTACGAGTCGTAAGCCGCTCGAAAACAATGGTAAAACCATTATAACAACTCCCAGATACTGGTTGAATTCCCAGATCTAAGATGAATTCCACGGTCGATGGTTAATGGCCGTCGCCGCAGACAATTCGTTGATTGAATCACCAACGAACAAAAACAACTATTGTTGAAGTACAATAATCGTGGAAGACATAAGTCTTTCAATAACCTGGTTAAAAACCAATGGTTTAATAGAAGAAAATACAAGTTGAAATTACACAGTAGCAGTACTAGGAATTGCAACACTAATTAAATTTCCACATAAATATTCATATGTGACGAGATAAGTTTAAAATATTTAAGTTTAGCTTACCATGATACAACAATTTAACCTCGAAACAATGTAATTGTCATTCAGTGTTGACGAATGACAGTTTGAATCCAATACAATATTACGTTGCGTTCCATAAAAGAAGTTACGATAAGGTATGTTATTATGCTATGGTTAAGCATGTTATTATAATTATAACGGAACGTGATCAAGTTTGACAGACCTGTCAACACTAACGTCATTGACAAGTTACACAAGTGAGGTTAATTAAGTTTATAACAATGATATTGAACATACAAAATATAGATAAATTATCCGGAATTACGGTATAACCGTGCATAATATGCACATACAACAAATAAGCGACCAGCTTATCATGTAAAGTGGGAATGTATGTAAGTTTTTGTAACTACAATAGAATTTTACACAATTTAGTTATTGAATGTGATTTAAATGATTAAACTTTAATTTATAGGCAACAATGCTACCAGACAACTTAGTGCACTCTTTTATTATCAAGGGTGAAGTTTTATTGGTAATTAACTACAATAAGAGGTTTATCACAAGTATGAACATACAATTGCTTATATGCCATCTGTGTACAACCAGAAGGCAATTATGTAACTTAACAAAACAACTGAAGATAATTAATCTCCTACAACAATATAACAATGGAGTCTAAGGTTTCACAGATCTGGAATCATTTCTAACAACAAAATAACAATTTATTTTTCAGTTTTAAAAGTTTGTAACTGGTTTATACAGGTAATGTATCCAAATTGTGAAATAAAGTATAACACAACACACTTACTTTTAATTATTGGTCTTTGTAATTTATAAGTTTAATATCTTTTATGTGCCAGTCACCCAGCGGTTTACCTGACATATCAATAAGTTCATACACCAAAGGAGATTTTTTTCTCAGTATTTTACATTTAACAAATTTGGGAGCTAATTTTTTAGTAAAGTACTTATCCTTATCACTGAGATAGAATGTTCTTTTCCAAACTATATCACCTGCATTAAATTCAACATTCTTTCTGCGTAGGTTGTAAGATTGACAGTTCCTACTGTGTGCATTTATCAAGGAAGCCTGGACCTTATCAAAAATAGACGATAGATAGCCAAGGTTTTCAGCATAGGACTCACGTGGTTCAAAGATAAGGGAGTCATCAAACTTATCGCCATAGAAGGAACCACAAGTAATAAGTTCACGACCATGTACTAAAAATGAAGGTGTGAAACCAGTGACCTCATTAACAGAACTGTTTATAGCAAATTGTATTTTAGGAATTAGAATATCCCAAATTCTATGGTCGCTTTCAATAAAGGTTGATAAAGATTGTATAACAGTACGGTTATACCGCTCAACAGTATTAGACTGTGGACAGTAAAGAGGGGTATAGTGTAACTTAGGAATTTTATATTTGGCTAAAAGGTTTTTGAGTGTAACGCTAACAAATTGTTTACCATTGTCCAATACAATGGTAGATGGAATACCATGTACCAAGAACACATTTTCTTCCAAAATTCTGGAAATGACCTCAGCAGTAGCCTTCTTTATGGGAAAAAGTAAACAATACTTGGAGAAACAACATGTGATAACAAAAATGTATGCATTTTGCTTCCTAGTTATTGGTAAGGGACCAACCAAATCCACACTGATTACCTGAAAGGGTCGGTGACAAGACTTAGGTTTACCCATATGGCCCAAGGTTGCATGATTTTGCTGCTTATGAGCTATGCAAGCATCGCAGGAGTTGACAAATTTAACCACATCAGAATATAGGCCAGGCCAGTAGTAGTTAAGGACCAGACGCTTATAGGTCTTAAATATACCTAAGTGACCAGCAGTAGGTTGGGAATGATTTTCTGCTATTATCTTGGAACGGTCTTCCTGTGGAATGACTTCCTTCCACTCAAAATCGCGTGTCAGCGGATTTAAACTCTTTTTAAAACGATATAATTTGTTCTTAGTGACCTGATAATCCATAAAGGATGCTGGAGCTGACTGACAACCAATGAACATTTTAAGATACCAAGTATCTGAAGTATTAGGTACAAAATTAGAATTAGTTGAGTTTGAATTGTTAGTTATTATTGATACGGGGATAGAACGAGAAAGAAAATCGGGAACGACATTATCGGAACCACGACGGTGTTTAATTTCAAAATTAAAACCAGACAACCTCACACCCCAGCGGGCTAGGCGGCCAATTGGATTATTTAAGTTTAAAAACCATTTCAGGGAAGCATGATCTGTAAAAATTACAAATTTTTGACCATTTTCTATGTAGCATCGCCAGTGTTCAACAGCTGATAAAACTGCGAGAGCCTCGCGCTCGGTAGCACTATAGTTACGCTCTTGAGGGTTTAGGGACTTACTCATGTAGGCGATTACTCGTTCTTCACCATTCAAATTCTGTATCAGCACTGCGCCAATACCAGTGTTGCTAGCGTCGGTGTGTATTTCGAAAGGTTTTGAGTAATCTGGGCAAGAGAGTACTGAGGCAGAGACCAAACAACCCTTAAGCTTTAGAAAAGCATCCTGAGCTTCCTTATCCCAAAGGAAGGGTGGAGCCTTCTTTCCTTGAGAAGTTAACTTATTCAACGGAGAGGCTAAAGCACTGAAATTAGGAATAAATCTGCGATACCACGAAGCTGCACCTAGGAAACGACGAACTTCTTTCCTATTAGTAGGTGAAGGATAGTTTTTTATAGCTTCCACTTTCTCGGGATCAGCATGTAGACCCTCTGCATCCACAACGTAGCCTAAATATTTAAGTTTTTCCCTAAAAAACTGACACTTTTTTAAATGAATAGTTAAGTTAGCATCTTTTAATTTTTTTAATATTAGCAAAAGAAGAGATATATGGTGGCTAAAGGAAGATGATATACAGACTATGTCGTCGACAAAAACAAAAATACTGTTCTCAAATTCTGGACCACAAAACAGTTGATCAACCAAACGTTGCTGCGTACTCGGGCTTCCTGTAAGACCGAAGGCCATAGTTTTAAAACAGAAGGTACCTCGAGTGGGAATATAAAAAGCAGTCTTACAACGATCCTCTTTCTTGATAGGTATTTGCCAAAAGCTTTTAGATAAATCTAGACTAGATAAATATCTAGCATCTCTTAAGTTGTCCAGAATTTCTGAAATATAAGGTAAGTTATATGCATCCTTCCTAGTGACTGAATTTAATTTTCTACTATCAAGACAAAATCTCAACTCGCCGTTTTTCTTGAGAGTCAGCAGAACAGGGGACGACCAAGGACTTTCAGTTGGTTCAACTACATCTTCCCTCAACATTTCGTCCAGCTGTTTGACAAGAATACGTTGTTTTTCAGGAGACATCCTATAGTAGCGTTGACGAACCGGAGCAGCGTCACCAGTGTCGATAGTATGCTTTATCAAGGTAGTACGACCTAGACCACGTTCCTCATAAGAGATGTCATGGAACTGGGCAACGATGTTATCTGCTGTAACTCTCTGTTCAGAAGTAAGGTGATCATACGACTGTAGGTGTTCCGTATGAACGGCTGTAAGTTCTCCCAACCGAGGATCAGATTTGTCCAGCAACAAAATAGAATCTAAATGTTTGGGAAAAAGACCAAACGACCTCCAAAAATCTATACCAAGAATTAAAGAATTTGTAATTTGGGGTACAATGTGAACATTCAAAGTTTTTATTTCATCCTGAAAGGAGATAGCTAAGGGAATAAAACCCAATGATTGTATTTTTTCACCACCTGCGGTGACTAAGTTTAAAGTTTGATTGTTAAGTTGAACTGAAGGTTCCAAAATTTTTTTGTGATAATTATTACCTAAAATTGTAATGCAAGAGCCAGTATCTAGCAAACCAGGTACATTAGTGCCTGCAATAGATACAGAAACATAGGGAGAGTAACCAATATTAGTTTTTCTGCAGACTGTAGAAACTTTGTTAAATTGAGAAAATTTTGTAACAAAAGATAGCCAGTTTTCCCAGTCCAGCCTATCAAAATTAGAGCTTCTACAATCTGAGTGACTTAGTTTTTTGAATTGTTACAAACAGGACACTCAGGCACACGGTAACCTTTCTTACCACATCTAAAACATACAATGAAGGTTTTGGTACATTTTGTTAGAAGATGGGAGTTGGTTCTGCAACGTGGGCAACTAAATTTGGGACCACTAGGTATTTGATCAACCGCACTAACCTGTACTTCTGTACTATTATTTGTATCATTATTAGGTGGATTTTCAATGCTATTAGTGCTATGAACTGGTTGTCTATTGAAATTAGGTTTGCTAGGAAATTTATCCCATTTATAATATCTTTGTTTACTAAAAGAATTACTATTAAAATTTTGTTTAGAGCTAGACTGTTTAGTATAAGCAAATTCAGGGGCCAAGGTTTCTGAAGTTTTTCTAGGAGGCTCATGGAATTGCTGAAGCCTAGACTGAATATTTTCGAAATTTTTACAAATCTTCTGCAGACTGGATATGTCTGTAATGCCAGCAGAAGAAGCAAGAGTACTAGCATAACAGGGTCGGATATTATGTAATAGGATTTCTAATTTGTCTTCTTCGGTTAATGGTTTGTCTAACCGAGAGAACATACCATGCATGATGGAAATATAAATAGTGATACTTTCCAATTCTCCCTGTGTACGCAATCTAATTTCTGACATTAATCTATAGTCATAATCAGAAATGCTGAAATCCTGTTTCAACAGTTCAGCTATATCAGACCAAGTCTCAACCTTCGAGCTAATACATCTGAACCAATGAAGAGCATCATCAGTAAAAATCTCATAAGCAAAAGTGACCAACTTATCTTGAGGAATAGAGCGACTAATAATGAATTCGTCAACCTTTTGTATAAAAGCACGAACACAAGTCTTTCCAGAATACTTTAATTTGGAAAGCTCAGAGTAAACTTTCCTTTCACTCATGTCATTAACTGGAGTCAATGGCACTTTATCTAAATGAACAGAAGTTACACTGGTATTTTTAATTTCTCTCCCCTTTAATGATAAAAATTCCTGGTATTGAGACTGGAAACTAGACATACAAGTTTGAAACAACTTGTCAATATCTGGCAGTGTGTGGTCAACCCTATTAAGTCTATGATATATATGGTTGAGTAATGTTTCAGTACGGGCCAATAAGTTCCTGTCGATACCACCTTTTAAAGTTTTAAGACTTACGTCTGCTTTAGATATAGAATCAGAAATACCTCTGAGATCATCGGCTGGTTCGAGGTGAGATGTTAAGATATCCTCCGGAGGATATAGTGGAGCTAATTTGGCTATTTGTTTTCAGAGCTCAAGTACTGATTCAGAGCTAGTATTACCTCGAACGGCCACTTCATATTGAAGCTCGGCTTTTTGTAGTGAGAGGAACTTAATGGTATACGCGGACATAATGAGGTTGAGAATTACAATTTACACACAGTGCACAAGAATATAATAGAATTTTATTGGCTTACCAGTGGTAATAAAAGTAAAATAAAGAACAGTAACAATTGTCACTCCCTTAAGGCTTGAAAGTTAAAGCCTTGGGATTATAAATCCCAGTAGTACTAATACTGGTCTAATGCTATAAGCATTAGCAAAATAATAAGTGCTAAAAGTAAAGACACTTAAATTCTCAAGAACTAAAACATTTAAATATTGTTGTACTAAGTTAAGCAATGTTTAACCACTGGTAAGTCCATAAAAACAATTAAAAATTAAAAATTAATACTCACGGACCGTCCTTCACATTAAAAACTGTAAAAAAAACCGATTATTGGGCGCCATTTGTAACAGGGATAGTTGAATTTTAGTGTTGATTATAAGTTACAAGTTATTAGAAGTTAGTAGTTGGTTTATAAGGTTATAGCAAATCAAACATGAGACTAGTTTTACCTTTCATGTATTAAATGTTATAAATTGTATGTGATCTCAAGGCTGAGTACGCATAATTTTTAATAAGATTGAAATTAAGGAAGTGAAGGACGGCCCGCGGCAGCCAGGAATCTGCACTTAGCTCTGACGCAGTATCCGCCCGGCGTGTCGCGCTGGCACCAACCGCTGCGTGACTCGCTCGGTGGACCTGAAAAGAGAAGGCAAAGCTTTCAGTATGTATACATACTGCTAGTGCAGGCCGAGCATACCGAAGGCGTAAGAAAGGTGACAAGCTTCCCCAGGCACGTGATGCTTATGGTCATTATTGCAAAGCAGGCAGGTCACAGCCTTTGCAAGCAGCAGGAACAGATGCACAGAAACATAGATGACACTGAAGGATTGTTCACCATGCGGTCACTGACCGCGTGGCCCGCACAAGTTATTGTCCTTTTGACAAGCGTGAAAAGGGAAAGCATGCCTTGCGTATAAGCTACACAATTAAAACAAATAGATACTGCTCACGTAAAAAGCAGCATCCCAATTAGAAAACTTTGCCACGACTACAGAGGTGTAGTGTGGCATGATAACATTCTATATAATTCCAACACATGGATAAAAGTTGGCAAGCCTCGCTCACGTGAAAAACGAGGCGATGCCTGGAGTAGCTTAGCATAGCAGTGGGAACCTGACGTGGCACCATTGGTGAAGATGAAGAGGCCACGGGGAATATCCCTGGTGGGCCATTGGTACCACGTCACCCTCCAACACTAATGAGCACTCTGTAATAAAAATGATTAGCACACGTAATGTATAAATTGTAAAATTCTCACCAACGGCTCAGTACCAGAGCTATGCACTAGTGGTAGCGATGCAGAAAATTAGGGGCTCGCAAAACCGCTGCACCGTAATTTATAACGTCGGCTGAAAGCAGCGACTTGGTGGGAGTTCATAGATAATGAACTACAGCCGTTAGGGTTGACCACAGCTAACATAGACAGAGTCGATGAAAGAATACAGATAATATTAGTAGACTATGAATCGATATCAACTAAGGAATCGACTACATATTCCACTAATATTCTTAAAAGTACAATGTGCATTGTTACATAATGCAAAATCAACATGTTTCTTTATTATATACCGTTTAAACTTTCCCGTCACTCATATTACTGTTTCATTCGCTTTACTTCATGTTAAGTTTAATAAATCTGTGCCTACATCAATATAATTGATCCTATTGGTTAATCAAAATTGCTCACTCCTTCAATGTATTTAAACTTCACTAATCAGGCATGCGCCTGTGCGTGCAGTGAGAGTTAGGCACTTACCTTCACCATGGCTCACAGCTGAGATAAAAAGTATGCTGTCAAAAAAAGCAGCTGCCAAATGTAGGTTCAAGACTCGGCCTACTCCTGTTAACCGCGAAAAATATGTTACTATTCGAAATCTCTGCAGTAAGGTGTGTAGAAAAGCACAACGCCAATATATTCATAACTCGATTGAGAACGCAGAACCAGCAAAGGTCTGGAAATTCCTCAGAACACTGGGTATTGAAAGAAAGAAAGAAAGAAAGAAAGAAAAACCGTTTATTTTACACACACTACACACTGAAATATGAACAAAATATAAAAACAAAAAAATTAAGGAAAACAATAAAAACAAAAGATAAAAAAAGAATCAAAACAAAGGATAACGATATTGGAAAGTCAGGTCAGGATTCTATTCCCAAAAAAATTGACATCGATTTACTTAATCACCATTTCTTATCGTCGTCTAATTGTGATCGGACTCACAAAGACAATACTTTGCAATATCTTTCATCGCTTCCAACACCTGACTACTCACCGTTCTTGTTTAATCAACTAACTGCTTGTGGTGTTGAAGAGTGTATAATGTCAGTAAGCTCCAATGCAGTTGGCAGTGACTGTGTAAGTCGGAACATGGTACAACCAATTCTGGAACAAATACTGCCCATGATTTGCCATGTACTGAATCATTCCCTTTCTTGTAGCATGTTTCCAGATGCTTGGAAAGAGGCACAAATTATCCCTTTGCCTAAAAAATCTAATCCCTCGTCCCTTTCCGAGTTTCGTCCTATTTCCTTCTTACCTTTTCTATCAAAAGTCCTAGAACGCTTAGTTCACAAACAATTAACTTCATACCTTACAAGAAACAATCTCTTGAATCCACTCCAGTCAGGATTCCGTCCTGGACACAGCACGGTCAGCACTTTGATCAAGGTTACTGACGACATCAGACTGGGCATGGAGAAGGGAAATCTTACGGTACTCTCCTTACTCGATTTCAGCAATGCATTTAATACTGTAGATTTTCATATCCTTCTTGGCATACTGCGCTCTATTAACATATCTCCAACAGTGATTGATTGGTTTCATAGTTACCTGTTTGGGCGCCGACAGCGTGTGCACGTTGAAGATTCCTTTTCCACTTGGCGTAATACATCTGTCGGTGTGCCACAGGGTGGCGTGCTATCTCCTTTGCTTTTCACAATTTTTATAAATTCTATCTCTAAGTCATTACATTCTTCCTACCACCTTTATGCAGACGATCTTCAAATATATACACAGGCTCCTTTACAGGAACTGTCGACAGCCTTTCATACTATCAACACCGACTTAGCAAGGATATGTACTTGGAGCAAGCGGTATGGGTTGGAAGTGAACCCCTCTAAGACACAGGTCATAGTTGTTGGGAGCTCCAGGATGTTGCCTGGAGTTAATTGGTCACAGTTGCCAGATATAGTTTTCAATGGTATTCCACTGGAAATATGCCAAAGTGTGAAAAACTTAGGGATATTCATCGACAGCACACTATCTTGGGGTCCTCAAATCCGTGAAGTTAGTCGCAAATTGTTTGCATCAGCGGGCTCCATGCGCAGACTGCGTAACTTTCTACCAACGACCACTAAAATTGCGCTTGCAGAATCTCTTCTTCTTCCTCTTCTTGACTATGCTGATGTCAGCTATCTCGACGTCACCGAGGAGCAACTCGATAAGCTTGAGCGCCTTCAAAACTTTTGCATTAGATTTATATTTGGTCTACGCAAATATGATCACGTATCAGAGTTTCGCCAATTGCTCAAGTGGCTCCCAATTCGACTTCGACGGAATGCTCATATTCTTTCGATGCTTTATAGTATTCTGTTTAATCCCAATACTCCCACTTATTTAAAAGAACGTTTCGTGTTCCTCAATGACACACATTTAAGTTCCTTGAGGTCGTCAGAATCGTTGGAATTGGCAGTACCTAGGCATTCTACGATTTTTTATGATAAATCGTTTACTGTACAGGCGGTACGGTTATGGAATGCACTGCCATTATCGATTAGACGGGTACAATGGGCCATCTTCAAAAGGATGGTAAAAGAGCACTACCTGGGCCTATAGTCTCCCCCATTCCTTGTTCCCGTTGTGTGCTGTCTTAACTTTCGTGCGAGGTATTAAAATATTATATGTAGGCTTAGTATGTATGTTTGTAAATTTGGTATGTATATATGAATGATTTATATTATGTACGATTATATGTAGGTGTCGTAATTATGTATCATTATATGCTTATTTGTAGGTATATGTACCTACTAAATTGTAATACGTGTTTGTAATCCAATCTATTTATTATATAACTACGTTAGTTCTCTTTTATTTCCTGTTACATCAATAACTACCCAATGTACGATTTAGCTTATTTAGGATTCATGTCCATCCAAAGGTTGCCTGTAAGATATTGCTTTTAGCGATTTGCGCCATTTGTACATATGTTAATTAAGTTTACGATATATGCTTATTCTGATTGGTGTACAATAAAGTTTATATCTATCTATCTATCTATCCCTCCTGTTCAGCTACGACCGTGTTCATTGACACACGTGTGTAGTAGTAGATTGCTAGACAAGGGTTGAAAGTCACCCATTTCACCTGAGATATTTCTGGTGCTCGAACGAAGTGAGAGTGCCAATAGTTCGAGGGTGAAATGGGTGACATTCACCAGAGTTAAACACTCTACTTTTCATTTCGACTATGTGAGGAAATTAAAATACTACATACACTTAAGATATTTTAAGAGATAAATATCTTAAGAGATATTGTTAAATCCCTTCCTTTCCCATCCTTTGAGTATTGCGGTAATATATTATTAACAACAGCTTTTACCTGTTCTTTAATCTCATCGGGAGTTAAATATGTAAATATCCAAGTCACTGGAATCACTTTCCGAAACCATTTTGAACCACAATTAACACAAGGTATTTATTTATATTTAATCTCGTTCTCCCGCTAACTCTTTAGCAAACTTTAATTGTTTTTTTTTTCTTTTTTAAAAGAATATTAGTAACCGAAATTACTAAAATTCCCCCTAACCCCTCCAGCTAAGCTAAATTGCTTGTGTTAGGAGTGGGTTCACCTTGGTATTGTAACGGCCAGGATTTGAACCCGGGACCTCTCAATCGTGGGGTCGACTCCTTAACTACTAAGCTACCAACGCTTGCTTGTTAGTAGGATCTCATACACCCAACCCAATACGATCGAATGTTTGTATGAAACAAAATGCAATTTATTTGTGAAAATATTACCAACTTGTACCAGTGTAACCTGGTCGAAACGTCAGGCAATCCAAACCTGATACCTGATCATGATCGCGTTACTTCCCGTTTGTCTCATCATATGTTTAGTATGTGATGGGCAGTATTTATGCTGAGATGGGGACCTGTTGAGGCTCGCACACCTATTATCTATATGTGTATATATATTTTTTTGTCGTAACCTATTTGTGCGTGTCCTAAATGTACTTATTTTCTTCTTTCTTCTTTCTTAACATTATTGTATATCACGGAACGCGAAAGTTTAAAAATTAGTAAAATATTACCGTTCATTTTGATATCGTGATATTGGATGACAGAATACGTCGCTTACAGAACATCCTGGGCTTATAATATTTTAGTTATTTTTATTTTCTGGTTTCAGCTTTCATAATGGCCGGAATTGAGCACTAGGCGCTTGATAGACATGATAGGTTTAGATCGGAAAAACAGAACATCCAAGACGGGTCTTGGACGGGACAAGATACCTAGATAGTTACCAATTTGGTTTTGGTTACCAATTGAATGAGGACAGTAACCTGGATCTCTTTAATACCGGTAAACATTCTGCCAGATCTTGTCTAACGAAGTGATTTGTTGAAAGTGTATAGATTATTATATTTCTATTGGCTCAATCTTATTCCTGTCCTATTGCGCTCAGCTGTTAACAATTTTGTTTTATATAACTTGTTGATATAACTGTGGAAGCTTGTAATTGGCGTGTACTAACCTAAATGTTGTGTTTAAGCTTCCCAAATAAAATAAAATAAAATAAAAATAATAGTTGTAATTTTCACAGATGATGTATTTCTGTTGCCGCTATGACAACAAATACTAGAAAAAATAGAAAAAGCATTTAAGGAGGCTCCCATATAAGAAACGTGGTTTTTTGCCGTTTTTGATCGATATTAATAACGGCAATAACCAGGCTGTATCTCATGCACCGTGATAACTAGACAGTTGATATTTTCACAGATGATGTATTTATGTTACCGCTATAACAAAAACAATAGATTTAAATCGGAAAGAGGAAAACATCTAGGACTTGAACCAGTGACCAGTCCCTTACAGGGGGAATACTCTGACCAACTGAGCTACCTAGACACGTCCCAGATATTCGAAATTCTTCGATTTATTATATACGTCTCGAGCAACGCTTGAGCTAAATCTATACGAAAAGTTAGAATACTAATTGGTAAAAAATTTCATTGATGATAGACATGATGACGTAAAGCGATATAAAAGGCACTTTAGTCTATAACGTTTTTTTTTTTTCACGTGCGGAAATCCCTTCGGATACCCCCCGCTGGCCAGCGGGGGTGGTTATGTCGTGTATCGACTAAAACCGCACGGAACCCCAGGGAAGTAGGGGAGAGTAACCAATAATGTATTACAAAAGCGGGCGGTGCGGGCAATTTATAAGTTGGGCCCAAGAGTCTCCCTCCGAGAAAAGTTCAAAGAAATAAACATTCTAACTGTAGTGTCTCAATATATTTTTGAAAATCTTTTGTATGTTAGAAGAAACATTCCCAATTTTTTAAGGCTTTTGTGATATACATAACGTAAATACTAGACATAAAAACAATCTTGTGGTTTGTAATAGTCGACTCCGCAAGATTAGTAATTCCTTTCAGGGTAACTGCATACGCTTCTACAACAAGCTTTCTAGTGAAATGAAGAATCTACCTCTTCATAAATTTAAAAGCCAAATTAAAAGTAAGCTCTGCCAAAAAGGCTATTATAAAATTCAAGACTATTTAGATGACAAACAAGCTTGGATATGAACTGTTTGCTCTCTCTCTATGCTACTCAAACGAAATATTGTAATTAGGTTAAGTAAACATGTTTGTAATAGACCAAAAAAGAAACAGCCCGCTGAGTTTGTTGCCGGAGTCTTCTCAGGACGGAGCCGCGTTTCGAACCGGTGGTGGTCCATTTGCCAAACATTCGTTTAATTTTTTTTTTTGAAGTTTTGAATAAATGGTTTAAAAGAAATGGACTGGCGCTGAAAGTGAACCACTTCTGTATTCCTCAGAAGTGGTCCAATTTAAGCATCGGTATACCTACATATTTAATGCCCTACTAAATCTTCCTTCCCTTTTTTTTCTCTCCTCTTTTTCCCAGAGTATTACAGGCGTTAATATACCACGATAACCACTTACTATCCAGTCGGGCTGTTTGTCTACTTTCTGCCACAGAAGTATAAAAAAATATGTTTTTAAAGACTCATATCGTAAAAACATATTTTTTGACGAAAATTCATATGCCAAAACAAATTTTATACAAGCCTACGAAATTATAATATAATATAATTATAAAATAAAATATTTATTTAAAAACCTCGTCGAAAACGGCTCGAGAAACGCAAACATGGTGATGTAACAAAGAAATTATTAAACGTGAGTCGAATAAACAAATGGGGGTCCTGTCAAAATATAATATTTAAAAAATGTCAGGGAGTGAGTAGGCACGGCCAGCAGGGTCTAATGGTTTAATCTAAGGCTTTATTTTTCCTTAAATTAGACAACTAACGTACTCAATGTTTTCAAAAGACGCTCTTTCTTCATCCTGTTTATTTTTTTTGAGACTGCTAGTATTAACCCCCCGGATACACTCCCGCCGGCCAGAGGGGCTGGTTATGTCGGATTTGAAACGACTAAAACCGCATGCTGTCTCGGGTTTTCAGACGTCGGAGTGTAAGGTGAGCCTTAAGTCATTTAACACCCCGGCCGACTAGCAACCGACCCTTGCTTCGCTTCGGTTTTTAAGAGTCTTTTAAACCCGAGATATTGTAATTAACACATTAAAATAAATACTATGTCCATGTTATCCATAGGGGATAATGCACCTTTTAAATGGTGAAATAATTTTTCGTGCTGAAACCCCTTGGATATAGGCCAGCGGGGGTGGTAATGTAAGGCTTGAACGTCTCGGGTTTTAAGACGCCGGGGTACTAGGTTGCCCAAAGAGCATATCTCTCGCACCCCGACTGACCCTGGGTCATGTCCGGTTTCGAGATGGCCCCTCGGGTTTGGGAACCACGGTGTCCCCGTCTTGCCCTGGTTTGGGGGAGGGACGCTAGTCGCCCCGCCGTCCCGGCCTGCTTCGGCTGGGGTGACAGGTGACCTCACCTGCCACCCCCAGGCCTGCGCTCATCGAGGACGGAGGTCGTTAAGCGGTCCAACGAGTACCTACAATAATTCTGAAGATAACCCCAAACGTAATCAACAAACACACAATTTATAATGTTAGTACAGATATCGGTATGTGATTGGGTGGATGGATGGACCTACAAGAACTATACCTGTGTGACCTATAGAATAATATGTTACGATCTAACACATATCCACGAACCCGCATGTACTAGCGAGAATGACCTCTTCAACCTCGTATATTACATTACTTTTCCCGCACAAATGAGCCGACTTAACATACACACTTACATACCTACACCAACCCGCATATTCAAGCGAGAATGACCTCTTCTCCCTCGTATATTAGATTACTTTTCCCACAAATGAGCCGACTAAAATAAGAAGTGCCACTTTTTCACTTAAAATTGAAACTAAGGACCACCTACGTTTGTAAGAGCACCGGTGGTCTTTCCTCTATCCTATGTTCTTTGCCCTGACCCCTTTGTGGAAGGTGGTGAGGTGGAAGGAAGTGGCACCTCTGTTTGCAACTGTACGCTGACAACTTGAGAACGTTACCGTAATAAGGTAATTTGTATTGCTTTCAGCACAAAACATCCAATTACGAAAAGATACAATTTACGAATTTAAAGTAAATATTTCATGATACATGGATCATTCTACACGATGATAGACGGCCTAGTCTCCCTAGTTCTAATTTCTCAATCATAATCACTTTTCATCATAATGTTTTACCTTTTTTTTTTTTTTTTTTATATCGTGCGGAAATCCCTTCGGATACCCCCCCGCCGGCCAGCGGGGGCGGTTATGTCGGGCTTGCACCGACTAAAACCGCACGCCATCTCGGTTCTTCAGACGCCGGGGTGTAAGGTTACCCATAGAGCATATCCCTCGCACCCCGGCTGACCCTGGGCCATCTCACCACTAACAGCATCGCTCATCCTGTCTCCTCTGAAAGCAGAGGAGTACGGAGAGCGATGTGTTCCCGCCACGTTGGGTATTGGCCGACGATCAATGCCAACCCTATGAAGGGGTGAAGGGGAAGCCATTGACCGCCGCCCAGGGTGTACCGGCCGCTCCGATTCCGTTCCCCCTGGACTGCAGCGGGATCGGAATCGGAGCGACACTCGAGGAGGTTACCCAACACAAAAATTTACTTGTAGCATACTTTTTATCTTGAACATTATTCAAAGCACATGTTTTCTAATACACGGATCCCCAAAAACGATTTCATAATCTCACCAAAGAGCAGATAAAAACAAATTTGTTTCAGCGAAAAGTAGGTGATAATTTTGCTCAGAATTTTTTAGGAAATGTGTTTTGGCGGGACAGAATTATGAGTCCTAACGTGGTTTTGTTGACAACAACTTAATACTGTGTTTTACGAGCCACTGCAACATTTGGTGTGGAGAAATACGCGACCTGTCATAACAAAATTTTAGGGTATATGAAAATGTATATCATATCAAATTAAATATCTTTTTTTTTAAGTTTAAATTACAAAGTAACATTTATAATCCTAACAAGATCTTCGCAGTCAGGCCAACCAAACCTGCAAGTTAGTACAGCTGCTATTTGACAGACGAGGTTCTGGTACAGACTTTTCTCTTGGGGTTGAAGGGACTGACAGCAATCGTTCCCATAATAGCCACTATAATATTGCTAAATCATCGGGATTTTGAATTTAATTTTGATTAGGGGTTTTACAGTAACAAAAACAGGGCCTTAACTGTAGTCGTACTTATCTCGGAGGTGATCTAACATTTATAATGGAACCACATCTTAATCTTCTTGTTTCCTTCCAACATTTGGACCGTATTATAGAAAATTGCTGAAATAGCTTGAATTAAGTTTAATGGTTTTATTTATCTGTAAGTCAGGTAGGTTAAGTTTGTTAAATTTTAGGTTGAAAAATGTCCGGCAGGACGTTTTATACAATTATCCCTTCAATTCGGTTTCATTATTTCTCGATTTACTTACTTATAAATATAATATACATATTATATATATTTTTCTATATAATATGTAACAAAACTAATGTTCGATCCATGGAGATGTATATAGGTTTCAATATTAGGTTATGTTTAAGTAATCCTTTTTGGAAGAAAAGTTAAAAAATCTACCTCATAAAACCTGCAATAAAATTTAGTTCGATGCGGAAACTAACATGGCAGCAAAGGGGGCCACTTTGTGAACAAATCCTCACTAAAAATTAACACAAAAAACCTGAAGGGGCGCTGCTGCGCAACCAGCGGGGGGCGGTTCCGTAGGCCGCCGCTAAATATAATTAAATATCTACTATGTGGTGTTATGACATTCTTAGATTTTGGAGTCATATTAAGTGGTTACGATCTAGGCAATGGAATTTAAAATTTCTATAATATATTTATTTTCATTAATATATTATTTAAATTTCATATATGGTTATGTATTTAGGATTCCTATGTACACCTTATTGATCTGACACTAGTTTTGTTACATACTGTATATAGTACACATAGCCACGTCTTTGTCCCATTGGGACAGGCAGAGACAATATCTTTCCACTTGTTACAATGCTGGAATTAGGGACCCGAACTGTATTTTAACACTGTTTTTATAAACTGTTTTAGAATAAAATCCTTTATAAATGTAACAGATACGAAAGTGTATCGTATTCAAAGTGGTATGTTTTATATGTGTTAATAAGTGTAACAAAAATAACGTCCTAAAGTACTTGGGGGTGTACAAAATACCTTTATTTGAAAATTTAGATTATAAATATAAAATAATAGTAAATTTGGCAACGAAGCATTTCGGTTAACACTTATTAATACTGTTAACAGATTAATATCTATATATGATTTTAGATTGACATAGTCATTTACATTAAAATTAAAATTATAAACGGGATATTTACCATGTTTATTATCTTTTAATATTTGTTACATATGTATAAATGTTACACAATTGAAAATAGTAACGATTAACAGATTCAATACCATATTTATAAGTGTAATACTTTCATTCTGTAACCTTTTCATAATGTAACCCATTTAATTATGTAACCTTTATGAATGTGTTTTTAAGTCCCTGCTTGGAATATATCTTTCGCTTTTTCTACTAACATAATTGTTTTCATACAATGCTCGGTGGCTACGGGTACTCTTGTTTTATTTATAAGGGAAACAAATAGAAATGCATTAAAATTTTGAAAGAAGCGCATTATACAAACTACAAGAGCATATAAATGAGATGGAAATTAAGAGAACACATTACCCATTGCATTTTGGGAAGCTCGTGAATAAATGAAAATGTAAAATTCTGTTTTTTAACATTATTATTTCAGACACACCCTGTGTCTGACCTAGGAAATGCTTTATGAGCCCTTACACCGAACACCTTACCGAAGACCCGGAACGGCGTGCGTATTTAGTCGGTTCATGTACGACATAACCACCCCCGCTGGCCGGCGGAGGGGTATCCGAAGGGATTTCCACACTGAACAAAAAGGGAAATGTCTGGGCTCCACCGAGATCTTCGGAGCCCAAGCCAAACAAATCTGCTAGCCGGTACATCAGCTGTTTAATAGATGAGGCTCTGGTGCAGGCTAATCTCTCGGGGTTGGGAGGTCAGACGGGAGTCGCTCCCAGAAAAGTCATAACAAGCTAAACTGATAGGAGGAGAAAGAGTTAAAGGACCTCAGGTTCCTAGGTCCCAGACTCGGGTGCAACCGGGTATAACGTTAAGTGTTGTTTTTTTAGGGATTTTCTTTAGAAAAGCCTTATTGCTAAGGAGTTGTCGTCGACGTCGTCGTCGTTGCCAGTTTTCTGTCAAGGTTTTGGGTATGAAGGAGATGCTATCGAGCTGCTGTTTTCGGTAATAGATTCGTGCTGGGGTGAACCATTGCAAGATAAAAAAAAAACGCAAAAAATCGCAAAATCGAAAATCCCTTGTATTCGGCTGAGCTCGTCTCAGGAATTCAACTTGTTTTTTTTATATCACTCAGGTGGCAGACAAGCTCACGGCCCACCTGATGGGAAGCGGTTACCTTGGCCTATGGATGTGTGCAATACCAGGGGCATCACACTCGCGCTGCCGACCCTAAATGTTGATGAATATGATCTAATTAATATGAATACCATCAGCCATATTCTTTGTTAAACATAATGAAATATTTGATAACCTATTTTTAAATCATGCCTAATTTTTATTCAAGTACCTCTCAAAATGGTCTTACAAACTCCAAAGCTCTTTCTGTAAAGAGCTTTTATTTTCGCCGTTTTTGAGACTAATTATATGCTTCAATTTTAACTTCTAAATGTATTAATGTAATGTAATTTTTGTTTTCAGATATCTACACTTGGATGCATGGATTGTAACATTTAGAGAGGTAATAAAACAATTTACTTAAGACATACTTAGTTTAAGTCCAACTTAAGTATATCGCATTGATATCGTCGCGTCGGTGGCTTAGTGTTTATGGAGTCGACCTTACGACCGAGAGGTCCCGGGTTCGAATCCTGGCCATTACACTACAGACGTAAACCCACTCCTAACACAAGCAATTTAGCTTAAATGGAGGAGTTAATTAATTTCGGTTACTAATATTCTTACACAAAAAAAATGTCACATGTTTAAATTGGGAAAGTGTTCTTAAAGTTACTTTGGTTTCACATTCTTTCTGCTGGGAAATCCTCTATAGTTAACATCGTTAAGAGGCTCCAGTTCCCGTCCCATGTAGAAGGTTCGTGCTTTCAGGCAGTGTGGAACCTCTCAGCGATAGATGAGATTTGATGAGATCACACGTTGCAACCGGCAACGGTGCGTTCAGTGAGGTATGAAAGAGACTTCATACCGCGCATGCTCAAACTGTGGAAGGATCTCCCGCTGTGGTTTTTCCAAGCGACTAGAATGTGGGGTTCTTCAAGAAGGGCATTAGAAGGTTTCTACAGGGTCGGCAGCGCGAGGGTGACGCCCCTGGTGTTGCACACGTCCATAGGCTACGGTATCCGCTTCCCATCAGGTGGGTCGTTTTCTAATCTGCCACCTAAGTGGTATAAAAAAGAAAATCTGATGATCTGATGACAGACTTTGAAAACTGTTTCAAGGGAATAAAAAATGTATTTTGGTTTTTAAATTTGAACCACACCAAAACGCTTGTTAGTGTCGTGGCGTTGCTTGTGACGTCACTTGTGAGCAATTTTTTTTTAAAATTAAATTTACTACGTCTATCAGAACTAATCAAAAGTTAGTAAGCCGCAGTTTCAGAAATTGGCCAGAATTCCGAACTGACGTCAATCGCTCTGATTGGTGTTCAACAAAACATGGCGGATTGCTGTACTTTCTAGTTTTATTTTACCTAAATAATTATCAATCACGCCGCAATTCTTTTCTTTTTTTTTACGTGCAAAAAAAAAAATACGTGTTTTGTATTCTACATAATGACATAACATAAACTCACGCCTATGTCCCCGAAGGGGTAGGCAGAGGTGCTAGCACCCACATTTCGCCAGTTTATGTTTAGGTCCCAATGTAATAGGTGGCGAGCCTATTGCCATTAACCGGGCACTTATAAACCTGCGATAAATACACACATAACTTCGAAAAGCATCGAAAAGTCATTGGTGTGTGCCATGGTAAAACCTGGGATCGAACCCGAGACCTCGTCTCAGCAGTCCATTACCCATACCACTAGGCTATATACATCATTTTAGTAATATTTAGTTATTGTTATTGTGCCTATTGACATAAGTACGCCTAGATCGATATTTTCCGGGTTGCCAGGTTAACAAAAAGTCAGATCATGTCATTCTGTCATTTCTGTCGTTTATAAATTTCCTGCTTTACCTACCTACTTATATTTACTGTTCAATGTTAATTGTGCCCGGTAGATGGCAATAGGCTCGCCCCCTATTACATTGGGACCTAAACATAACTGGCGAATTGTGGGTGTATAATACACCTCTGCCTACCCCTTCGGGGATACAGGCGTGAAGTTATTTTTTATGTTAAATTAATGAAATAATAAGAAAACTATTATAATAATAATACAATTTAATGTATCATTATTTTTACAAAAAAATGAAATGGCTACATAGTTTTACATTTTTTTTACGTGTGGCAACCCCCTCGGGCTCCACCTCATCGCTACCAATGATGACATGGGTGTGTCGAAATCGACAGAAACCACACGGTGGCCTTCCCAAGCGTCCATTGGCGGGCACCCCGGGTTTGTCCTCGGTAGGATAACCCCAGGGTTACCGGCGGACTTCGACCCGCGCTGTCGTGGCCCCTATTAATTTGATTTATATTTATGCTTTTAAATAATTTCAAAATGCGGCTAAATTCTTGACCTTCTTTAAATTAAATTTTTATTTGCTCGTCGAAGAAAACCGTAAAAGAAAAAGATATTAAATCGTTGCAACAACCAACATTGTCGTTATTTTAACTTCTGAGTGGTGTTCAGTAGATAAAATTTATTAATTATATTCAAATAAAACTATTCATGGACTTACAGCACAGAATATATATAGTACAGTCTGCAAGTTCTGTACTTATTTGAAGTTTCAGAGTTGTCCACTTACTTATGTAAATAATTGTTGAACTGTTGGTTGTAATTTATAGTTTTTTCCAAATGTTATATTTTCAAGGAAACTGGTACTATAGATAACTTCTCTGTTTATTTAATACTACGTGGTGATCCACGCGGTTTCATCCGCGTTAGGTCTGATCCTGTGTTCTCTGTGTACTCAGGATTAATACGAGTATAGCATTCTAATGATGAAATAATGATTGAAACCAGTGCAGTAATTTCAGAGTGTATCGATTACAAGCAAACAATTTACAACATACATTTACAAACAGATTTCAAATCTATATATATATATAAAACAATATCGTGTTAGTAATGACCACGATAAACTCGAGAACGGATGTACAGATTTTCATGATCTTTGTTGTTTTAGATTTGTCTCCGCCTATACAGTGAATTTATGTGTTTTTTAGTGTAATCCTCTCGGTTATCCCGAAGTGTCAATCCAACCACCGGTTACTGTATATATTTTGGTAAGGTACAGTGGTATATGTCGGGCTTGAACCGACTAAAACCGCACGCCGTCTCGGGTCTTTAGACGCCGGGGTGTAAGGTTGCCCATAAAGTATTTCCCTTACACCCGGCGTCTGAAGAGCCGAGACGGCGCGCGGCGTGCGGTCTTAGTCCGACATAACCGCCCCCGCTGGCCGGTGGGAGGGTATCCGAGGGGATTTGGACACGAAAAAAAAGGTACAGTGGCATAAAATTGTTGTGCCTATATAGGTAAAAACTGTCTATAATCAGCGTCTCAAAAGGTGGAAACAATAAGCAAGAGTAATTTTGAAATGAAATTCCCATTGGGACTTTGATTTCAAATGAATCAGTAGGGACAGAATCGGTGGGAGATAGTGGGGACAAGCACTTAAAAATTGGCTTTCCTGTGTTTTTGCTGTCTTTTACTATTGATTTCATTTTTATTTTTCCACAAATTAAATAGACTATTTTAGTTTGTTTGTGTTGCGACTTATGGCAACATAGGATTAAGTTTTTTACTCTCAATATAGTGGCAACATTTTCATACCTCTTGTAACGGCGTTTCGTCCAATAAACGTGTATCATACCGACTCGGCCGTTTTTATTTAATAGACCCAGAAACAGGACACCAGCCCTTCAAACATACTGTCACAATCGCTTTGAACGAATAAATAATGTCCAAATAATTCTTGATATTCACTCTATGTAGTTGACAAATTATATCAGTCAGCCTGTGACCACGGCCAGTCTAACCTGGTCGAAACATCAGGCAATCCAAAGGTATGTATATACCTATACATGATCGCGTTAATTCCCGATAAACTAGGTCTGCAAGGCGAATCGCTGCTTGCAATGTTGAGCTGAGTTATACATCGTGAATCAGATTTTGAAAATTTTGAACAGTGATCATTCCTCCGTGGCAAGTCCGATTTTGAAAATTCTTTTTGAAAGTCACAACTCTGGACATGCTTTCTCAGCGTGTAAAGTTTGGTCACAGTGTCTCGAGCGGTTATTATGTAATTCCATCTGGAATTTTTTTAACGGTGATCATTCCTCTGTGGTAGCATTATTTTTTTTCAAAACATATCCATAAACCTTTCTCTGATTGACCTCTTTAATCATGCCAAATTTGGTTCTGATTGGATTAGTAGTTTAGGAGGAGACCTGTTACAAAGAAAATCCTGAAGTCTGGTATGAGGAGCTTTCGCTTGACTTCGTCTCACTCAGCTCAATTATTGTAAATTATATATAGACGGATAATTTAATTTTTTTATTTAACATAACCGCCATCGTGACGAGATATTTGTTATTATTAAAATTCACGTAAAATGAGAAAAAAAAATACCCGTCGTTTTCAGATCACAGCTTCCTTTGATTGACACACATAAATTACATTTACGAATACCTTTTATATTGTTTCCATTTATCTTTTCTATCTTTTCCTTAATAAAATGCAGTGGTAAAAAAAGATACGCGCCTTCTATAACATTTATTTATATTTTTCCTCGCATTCATCGTTTTAGTCTGCCATTGGGGTCAGGTCTCACTGTAAGCGATTTTTTTATACCTCTCAGGTGGCAGATAAGCACACGGCCTATCTGATGGGAAGCGGTTACTGCAGCCTATGGACGTGTGCAACACCAGGGGCGTCACAATCGCGCTGTAAAAACCTTCTAATGCCCTTCTTGAAGAATCCCATATTGTAGTCGCTTGGTTAAACATAATATCTTAACATTTTTTTTTATATTTAGGACACTTCAATTTGACTTCACCTCGCCTGATGGTAAGCTGAAGGTAAAGTCTCAGAAAAGAGGGTCACCATTACATACACGTACCATGTTAACAATGGTGGCACTCAGCTTGACGGCCTCATCAGAAGAGGATTGTCGTCGCAGCACCGCGTGACACCCACCGGTCCCACTAGTGCTGCGACCACAATCCCCCTGCCCGGCTATGCACTTGCTGACCCCTGAACGCAATCAAACCGAAATTGGATTGCTATGGAGGGTTTTTCGCAATCGTGCACGGTGGTACCCACCCGGCCGAATTTTGGGACAAATTTGTGTCATCAAATTTCTACCACCAGTATAGACATGGCGCTCTAAAGAGTGTAAAACGAAATTATATAGATGATTTAAGCAAGTGTACCGGTTGGCAGGTGATTTGAGTTCCGAACATCTTGTTGGGGTATTTATTTTTTTTACGTGCGGAAATCCCTTTGGATATCCCTTCGGATAACCACGGTTATGTCGTGTATCGACTAAAACCACACGGCGTCCTCCCCAAGTGTCCGTTGCCGGGCACCCCGGGTAAGCCCTCGAAAGGATAACTCCAGGGTTACCGGCGGACTTTGGCCGCCACCGCCGCCTCGCCTGGTGGGGTCTGGTTTTATCCCGCTTCGGTGAGTTGGCAGGCGTGTGTAGGGCCACACGACACGCCTCCGCCACGGCCTGCTTCTGTAAGGACGGCGAGTCGACAACTGCCGTCGTCAGGCCCGGCCCCGATCATGGAGGTCGGTAGTCCCGGGCGTAGATGAGTCTGCGGCGTCCTCGCCGCAATTTATTCAGGGAACTTTATCTTGTTGGGGTATAATAAAAATATACCTAAAGTATATCAAATTATCAAAAATTATCATTGTACTAGCTGATGCCCGCGGTAGGTCGGTTATTGCTTTTTGGTCATATCTCTAGTTCTACTTGACCAATTGTAATCAAAAATCCGGCAGATTTTAAGTCTCACATAACCTTTCTATCATTCCGATCAAATAGACAAACAATCGTTACATCTTCAATATACAGAAACAACTAATTTACAATTTTATAACAGTATAGAAAAGACAGTCATGTTACGGACTTACGGTCTATTAAAGTTGCAAAGGTATAAAAGCCGTTCGTCCGCGTACGTAAATTTATTTCTTGTTTTGTAACTGGGTTACCATGTGAGTTTTCTTGTTTTATCTACAAATGTTACTCGTTTTCATGGAAAGTTAGGGAAATTGATTTCACGTTATTTCACTTTTTAAATTCCCATATCCAGTTGCTGACTTTTGTTACCTATATCCTATTTCCAGTTGTATTCAAGTGTAGCATTTCAACCTAATGCGTTTTGCTGTTTCTGCGTGAGTGACAAACAACTCAGTTTTACATTTACGATGATAGTTCGAATTTTCAATTTGAAACTTAAGAAACGAATAGAACAAAAGGGAGGAAAATTCGATTTACTTATGTGAAAACCTTATAAATTTCCTCAGTGGTGTTCAATGCAACAGAGGCAAGACGGGGTCCCCAAACCCAAGTGGGGCCATCTCGAATTCGTAGATTGCCCCGGGTCAGCCAGTCCAAACGAAATGCCTTATGGGCCACCTTACACCGCGGCGTCTGAAGACCCGAGGCGGCGTGCGGTTTTAGTTGGTTCAAGCCCCACATAAACGCCCCCGCTGACCGGCGGGGGTATCCGAAGGGATTTCCGCACGAAAAAAACGGCACTATAACTTTAAGAAACGTACTCCATTCCATCCATCCATTCATTTACTCACGCCTTTTTCCTTACTGAGTAGGCAGAGACAACAAACCGCCATCTGCTTCTTTCCTTCCCCACTTCACGAGCTTCCTCTACTGTCATTAAACATTTTATGCAAATCCGCCGGCATCAAGTACTTTTGACCTGCCCTTTATTAAATACCTCACTAATTTGAGGTCTTCTGCGAGGTCGACCCTAGCTTGCCTGCCCACTTACATCTACCTTATATACTTAATTGGTGTGTCATTCGCTCAGTACTCATTCGTTCTATGTACCAAACCACCTCAGTCCCCTAAAGTCCAATCACACGTCCGGATCGACCGTCTGATCACGTGGGGGGGACGGACACAGGAAGGCAAATTCACTGGCGTGGCCACCGTGGCACTGGTGGATATTTTATCTCTTCCCGTGGGTGTCGTTAAAGCTGGTTAGGTCGTAACCTGGCAGTATACAGCCAGAAGACAAACCGTTGAGAAATGTGGATCCAAAGGAAAAACTACCCCAGGAAGGTACCGTAGCAACCGGAGAGACCTCTTCTCTTCCTCACAGGAAGACGCAGTCCTACGTCTCTGGGGATTTACCTGGAGTGGTGGCGAAGGTACTCACTAGACTTCGAGCCGAATACTTTCGGCTATCAATTTGCTACCTTGTTCAATTTTAGTTTCTGAACTTCAAATTCTTCAATATTAAAGTCTATCGCCTTTCAAAGTACGTTATAATAACGTTTCTTCAAAATGGTTTATCTAAATATGAGAAGCTTTCCGTTATAAATTTCAACGTTCAGACATATTTGCCGCAATTTAAGTCACCCGGGGCTGAATTAGATACGATAGACGTCTAGACGATCGTAGTCGATCGCTTAAATATGTTTCGAGACGTTATTTTCAAAAGCAGTTACAGTAGATTTAACTAAATTTTATCTGGATATTTTTGTCACATAAGAAGCAAAACTTAACATACTGTGGAGGAACGAGGTGTGATGTTCCTCAAACACAAAGGGAGGATCCTCCGAACAGGCAAGGTGATCGCGCCTGGCCGGCCTGATAGTGACGTACTAGGATCGAAGAAGTTCAACTTACTGTCGCTAGATGGCGCTGGATGCATGTGCATCGCCACAACATGACACCTTTAAACTACTTGCACTTTGGAGTCCGGGGCCCACTCTCCTAACACTCCTTTTTATGTAGGTTTATTCTAGCTTTTATGGGAGCAACAGCCGTTTGACCTTGCAACCCAGAGAGACAAACTTGTACCACCGTCTCATTCATCAATCAGTAGATTTACCAACTCGCAGGTTAGGTTGACTTGGGTCTAGACAATTTTTAACATAACATAACTTCACGCCTGTATCCCCGGAGGGGTAGGCAGAGGTGTATTACACATCCACGATTCGCCAGTTATGTTAAGGTCCCAATGTATGCGAGTCTATTGCTATTTACTGGGCACATTATTAAGCGAGCGATAATTAACATTTATTAATGCGCACATAACTACGAAAAGTCATAGATGTGCGCCCAGGACTACTGGAGATCGAACTCGAGAACTCGTCTCAGCAGTCCGTAACGTACAATTTTTCTTTTTATTTATTTTTTATTTTTTATTATTTAGCACACGTCAATTTGACTTCACCTCGCCTGATGGTAAGCTGAAGGTAAAGTCTCAGGAAAGAGGATCACCATTACATACACGTACCATGTTCGCAATGGTGGCACTCAGCTTAACGGCCTCATCAAAAGAGGATTGTCATCGCAGCACCGCGTGACACCCACCGGTCCCACTAGTGCTGCGACCACAATGCCCGGCTATGCACTTGCTGACCCCTGAACGCAATCAAACCGAAATTGGATTACTATGGAGGGTTTTTCGCAATCGTACACGGTGGTATCCACCCGGCCGAATTTTGTGACAAATTTGTGTCATCAAATTTGTACCACCTGGAAAACTACACTACACTACACTGAACAACTACATCCAATAAACGCTTTCTCGTAACCGCCTCCCATAGCACCTGTACCTAAGTTTTATATAAATTTCAGGCTTCCATTTTATTACGGCCTCCACAAGGTACATATGTAGTGCGATGAATAATGGAGAGTCTTACACACATATTGGATTCGACGCACCTCAAATATTGAATTCGTAAAGGAATAGACGTGGTTTTGTCTTTCAATAACGTCTTGGTTTTATTGGTTACGAAATTACCAAGCTTTGGGAGTAAGTTGGATAAATTTGCGATAAATAGTATATATGACGGTCAAAAGTTCAAGCTGTAGCTTTTGATATCAAAGGTGGGCACAAAAATAAATAGACTGCGTAAAATGATGTCAAATGATGAATTATAAGGAAAGAAATAACAGATGAATCACCCCCCTCCCACGGTGCCAACAATTCCATCAAGAACCAAGTCAAGTCAAAAACCATTTATTCTGTATATACTATTAATACGACACTCACAAAACGTCAAAAAAAATTAAACTAATGTTTGGCAGATGGACCACCGGTTCGATACGCGGCCCTGTCCTGAGAAGACTCCGGCAAGAAACTCAGCGGTCTGTTTTTTTTGGTCTATTTACATACATGTTTACTTAATCTAATTACAATGAGAGCGGTTCGGCACCTCTTTTTTTTTCATAAACACACATTTTACCACTTTGGAAGTGTCTCTCGCGCAAACTATTCAGTTTAGAAAAAAATGATATTAGAAACCTCAATATCCTTTTTGAAGATTTTAAAATCTATGGATTAGATTTTTTTTTGAGTTTCAGTTCAAAGTATGGGGAGCCCCCAAAATTTATTGTTATTTTCTATATTTGTGTGAAAATCTTAATGCAGTTCACATAATACATCTACTTACCAAGTTTCAACAGCATAGTTCTTATAGTTTCGGAAAAAAGTGGCTGTGACATACGGACGGACAGACAGACAGACATGACGAACCTATTAGGGTTCCGTTTTTTTGCCATTTGGCAACGGAACCCTAAAAAGGCAGAAGAGGAGATATTATTAAACAGTTTTAATTATTACTAAACATAACATTACATAACTTCACGCGTGTATCTCCGAAGGGGTAGGCAGAGGTGTATTACACACCCACGATTCGCTAGTTATGTTTATGTCCCAATGTAATAGGGTGCGAGCCTTTTGCCATCTGCTATTATAATAAAATTAAAGGGATATTTACCATGTTTATTTATTTTATCGGATTTATATATTTCGAAACTGCTACAAGCATCATGATCATTGATGTATTGGAGTTCTGTAACTTAGTTATTATAAGGCAAACGTAAACGCAAACTGTACGCGTTCTCATTTCTCACTCGATTACATTTTTGAATGTGCCTGTATGAACATGCATCTCGATGCAGTTTGATTAGGCCTTGTGATTATACGGATCACTGGATGCCAGACACTCGACAGTTGAAAACCATCCTACCGGTTGAAGTTCTTGTACTTTTTAATTCTAATTACTCGTATTTATATTTTACCAATAACGTCATCAAAGAAAGGTGGCTATTAGTGGTATTAGCACTTAAATATTCCATAGGAACCACTTACCAAATTACTTCTCATTATATAATATTCCCATACCACACAAAACCTCATAATAGCGTATACATTTCGGCCTTAATAGTTTTACTTAAAATTCTTTACATAATTTCCTAAAATGTTTCCCTAAAGGTTTAAGCAACATTAATAATCCTGAAATAGCTTTCAAGATTACATTAACTTTTGTAATATTTAAGGCTTTATGAACAAAGTAATTTAACGAATCTAAAGCTTCTGTGTTTATGTTATTTTTAGTTTTTTAACGTTTATCATTATTAACTACATTTTTCTCGAAGTGTTGATTCGCACACTATTAAATTCAGTGTATGCCAATCGACCACTATTTAAATATTAATGGTAAAAAGGGTCGTTTTTCACACTGTGTGCGAACACATTTGCGCGAATCGGCCACTATGCCAATAAAACATTTATTTAATTCCATATTTTGGCAATAGGGTTTTTTTTAATTTTTTCTCACTAATAAGGTAGGTAAGAATCGAATCGAACCAATCGTAGTAAGTCAATTTATTACCATAATATAATTGGTTTTACAGACAGTTGGAACAATCACAGGGGGTTTCGCGATATTCAGCTGACCAAATTAACCTCAATAAATAAGATGATAATCTTGATAAAAGCAAATGTCAAGATAAAATTAAATAACACAATAAAAAATAGCAACTAAGCAAGTCAAATCAATACAATAAACTAATATGTCAAATTCTTATTTGTTTCTGGCCTCGGAGTTGCGATCAAGAAGTTGCGAGTCCGGACCCCGGACATTACAATATTGATGTAAACCCAAACGTCATACAAGCAACCCTAGCCCATAAAGCATTTCCCTCGCACCCCGACTGACCCTGGGCCAGCTCCGGTTTCGAGATGGCCCCCTCGGGTTTGGGAACCACGGTGTTCCCGTCTTGCCCCGGTTGGGGGGGGGGGGGGGCGCTAGGGTTGCTTGTATGAACCTACTACATTGTAATACGTGTTTGTAATCCAATCTATCATATTATATGACTACGTTAGGTCTCTTGTCGTTCCTGTTACACCAATAACTACCCAATGTACGATTTAGCTCATTTAGGATTCACTGTAATATGCTTTTAGCGATAAGGCCGCCATTTGTACATATGTTAATTAAGTTTACCATAAACGCTTATTCTGATTGGCTTATTCTAATCTTAATTCTTCTTTCCGTAAGAAAACACTTCCACAAACTCGTCGTTATTTCGTTCCAAAAAAATCGATCTCAAGTCATAGCGTGACCAAGGGAAATAGTGATTCCTGTATATATTATGTAGACAAAATTGGTCTGTCGTCTTGTTTCATGGTTCGCGGTAAAAGTGACGGATGAAGGACAACTGCATGTAGCGAAGATACGAATATACACTGTGACGAGAATGGCCATAATTAGGAATGAGTATAATAACGGAAGTTTGAATGTTGCACCAGTATATAATGAGAAAAATGAGATTAATTGCTCTTATACGCGGCATAGCCGTTTGTTGGTGGCTAAACTCCTCCGTAATCACTCGCGCGATCTTGACCAAATTTACCACGGCGATACTGTGTGCTGAGGAGTGTTTTGAAGCGAGATTTTTCATTTCCGATGTACCATTGAGGAATAATCACCGAAAAACAGTCTCACGAGCGCGCGGCGTTAGCTAAGCGCGCGACCGTAGTAAGATGTCTTATTTTCAAATAAAAGTCCTGCTCGCTCAGCTCAATTTTATTTTTTTATTTTTTTTATTTATTTATTTATCAACATGAATTATTATTTATTTATCGCACCCTGCACTGAATTCCTAGTGTTTTTATATAATAATAATAATATTGAAAGCCTTTATTAACAAACCATTTATTTTTTGATACATTTTATCACTGTTTTGACACCGGTAAGTATTAATGATGGTCTTGCCCTTCAGCATAGGCCTCTCCAATGGCTTTCCAGAATGCCTTATTTTGTGTTGGTCTCATCCAACACGGTCCTGCTTCTCATCTCCGATGTGGTCTACCTTTCTTTCTTTTGTTATATCTGGGACACCATTCTGTTACAGCTTTAGCCCATTTATCTTTCAGTCAGAAAGATAAATGGGCTAAAGCCTTACCATATGACCTGCTCATTTCTATTTTAGTTTCTTGATACCATATACCACGTCTATAACTTTTGTTTGTGATCGTATTGTCTTTAGTCGTATCTTATCTCTTATCTTTATTGAAATAAAACTATTTTTAACGGATTCTATCGCGATTTATTTGATGTTATTTTATATTTTACATTGATCCTGACGTTTCGGTTGCTTTTCAGCAGCCATGGTCACGAGGAGACTAAAGATGGTTGTTGTCTTGTAGTTTGAAGTGTAAGTTATCTCAAAGTACCCGAATTCTGTTGAATTGTTGGTGTTACTATTTACGCAAAATGAGCTCACAGTGTCATGAAGTCTTGTTGTATTTTGATTTTTCTTGGAATTAATTAAGTGAATGACTTCTTATCTTCATACTGAGCATACTGCGTTCCATGCTGTGTTGACAGGGTTTGTAGCTTTTTAATGTCATCGTTTGTCGGACTCCACGTCTGGCAACCATAAGTTAAACTTGGTAAAATACATGAGTTAAATATTTTCTACTTCTCTTTGATTGCTATCTCAGGGTTTTCAAGACTTCTTTTATTTGTTAATGTTTTTGATTAATGTTGTTACAAATGTTTAAATACGAATATGGAGGGTAGAATATACTGCTTCAGGGCTGTTTGGCCGTGGTCCATCGGAAACTTTTATTCCAGACGTTTCGTCGATCACTTCAGTCAGGTCGACATCTTCAGTGGTTCAGGTCGGGACGCCGTCGAGTGCGGAGAACCTTCCTCGGCGGTGAACTCGCTGCGACTGATGTAGAGGCCCGAGTCATGATTGGTTGAAAGCAGATCTCAACCAATCAGGACCGATCACGTCGTTTCCCCCCTCCAACTGCGCCTATAAATACGGCAGTGACTCGGGCCTGTATATCCGCACTCGACGGCGTCCCGACCTCCACCACTGAAGATGTGATCGACGAAACGTCTGGAATACAAGTTTCCGATGGACCACGGCCAAACAGCCCTGAAGCAGTATATTTTACATGCAACACCGGCCGTGAAAGCCTTGAGACTTATAATATGGAGGGCTTTAGGAGCAGAAAAGAGTGGAGAAAAGATAGTAAAATATCTGATGCCAATCACGGTTTACTGAACAATAAAATAAAACTACTAATGCGGTCCCAACTGCGCTATATTTTACCTTGCTGTACCAATACATCTATATAATTATATATCATATCAGTATACCGCATTAGTATGTAATGTGTTCCTATAGAACATAATGTTAACTTTTATCATCTTTATTTGTTGAGACAAAGTCACTTCCAGTAAAAATACATTGTTGATAAAACAATCTAGTTCTAAATCAGCGACGACGTTTTACTGTCTCGTCCCATTCGTCCCAAGTAAGTCTTTCAGTGTTAGTAGTTTGGGACAACAGGAATTTATACAGGGTGGAAACATTAAGTGTATCTAGAAGATTATTTGTCAATTTTGGAATATTGCTACAGTTACTGACTTAACTCTATTACAAAACCTTGAATAGACTTTATCTAAGTACATAACTAGTGAATAAACGGTGTCACAATAAATGTCTGAAAGCTGCAAAAGTACTAATTGTGAACACATAGCAATATTTCTTTTTTCATAATTTTATGTAACTTTATGCTTTATGCGATGTAGATTTTATATCAGTTTATAAGTTTTGCTATATGTATCTTTAAAATTGACCAAATAATCGTCTAGACACGAACGCTTCCACCCTGTATACACTAAAGTAGAATGTTTCTACTAAGTCCAGTTTAAAGCGGTTGGTGCATTATTTAGAAGGTATTCAAGACCAACTGTAAACTATTTGGTTTACATTACTCTGGACAACTCAACCTTCGTTAAAAGGATGGCTACCTGTATCTATTTCTGTCACTATTTCCTTTTAAGGCTGTGCTCGTAACTTTCTTTGTAACAATAAATTCATGAAGTATTTGTAGAAATATATTTTCCTCTAGTCCCAGGCTATTATTGCCCGTGGCTTAACCCGTGTGTTATGCTAATTCCGTTCCCGCGTCCCATAAAACATATTCCTGAAAAAAATAGCGTATATATTATCCTAGTGTATAATTTTTCACTGTGAAAGAATTCAACCAGATTCACTAAGTTGTTCTGGTTGTGATCGAGTCCAAAACATCCACTCAGGTATCTATCTAAATATTCACATTAATAATAGTTTAATAAGTTTATTATCAAAACAAAATTATGTGATGCGAGGGTTAACATCCTTAGCTGCTATTATATCTGCCAGAAATACAATATTATATTAATAATATAATTATAATAATTAATTTATTACCAAAAAAAATACAAAAGATATAATACATTGCATGCCGGTGGCCCCACACTAGGCAAGCCTGTCCTGTGGGTGCCTATTACGTTCAAACAGGTCGGTATACATTGTTGTTCGGTATTCAATATACATTGCTGTCATCGTTTTTAATTAAGCATTTTGCAGTGTTACTTGTTTAAACTTGAGACTTTTTTTTTTTCGTGCGGAAATCCCTTCGGATACCCCCCCGCCGGCCAGCGGGGGCGGTTATGTCGGGCTCGCACCGACTAAAACCGCACGCCGTCTCGGGTCTTCAGACGCCGGGGTGTAAGGTTACCCATAGAGCATATCCCTCACACCCCGACTGACCCTGGGCCATCTCACCACTAACAGCATCGCTCATCCTGTCTCCTCTGAAAGCAGAGGAGTACGGAGAGCGATGTGTTCCCGCCACGTTGGGTATTGGCCGACGATCAATGCTAACCCTATGAAGGAGTGAAGGGGAAGCCATTGACCGCCGCCCAGGGTGTACCGGCCGCTCCGATTCCGTTCCCCCCGGACTGCAGCGGGATCGGAATCGGAGCGACACTCGAGGAGGTTACCCAACACACACCCCATCATACGAGTACCTACATTTCAGTTGGCAACTAAATAAAGTAAATAAAATAATGTATCAAATGATTGTATAGATATTGTAATACAGGTACAAAAATAAATAAATATATGTGTAGTGTAAATGTGTGTATGTTATGTTATAGGGTAATATATTCAAAATAGGTTTATATGTAAAAATGTTCCCAAAGAAAGTGCGTAATTTTTAGGCTACGTGTACTAGCAGATCTTCAGTATTGTCGTATGTTAGACTGAGCAACCATTGTGAAGTATTAAGTTTAGCCTCCTTTACAGAGCACAATTTTATGTCGCACAGTCAACGAATACTGCCCGGATCAGTAGTGGAACTGTCGGAAGTGGAAAGTGTTGTCTATACCTATCCCAAAAGGAAAGAGGCGTGACTATATGTATGTATGTATGTATTTACTAATGCTGTAATGTTAAGCGTCGAGTTTATACTAGTTCGCTATGTTATTTGGCTCATTCGAGATTTTTTTTTCCATATGTATTTTGTTTCATACGATAGCTGTGTTCACCCCTGTTCCGTTTTTGTGTATCGACCCTTTGAGTGAGATTCACAACATTCAAAAAATAGATAATAGGCCAAAATCCAGAGTATTATGTTGCATAGAATCGATTAGGTATTAGATTAGGCGCAAACCAAAATATTTTACCAATATGAAACCACTTTATAAAAAAGGTCAAGTGCGAGTCAGGCTCTTGCACCGTACCGGTACCAGTATCTATATAAACAGCAAAAAATCATGAGGGAGCCTCATTTAAATATTAATTTTATTTTTATTTCATTATTTATTTTTAAAATGAATAATATAACTGAATGTTTTGTGAATATTTGAAGTGTCTACCTGTTGCTGTTATCAATATCGAGCAAAAGCGAGCAAAAATATCACGTTTGTTGTATGGGAGCTCCCTTAAATATTTTTTTTGCTGTGTTTTGTATTTGTTGCGGCAATAAAAATACATCATTGTGAAAATTTCAACTGTCTCATGAGATACAATATTTACGACCTTTATGGCGTAGTGGTAGACCTTTCAACTGCTAACTCAAAGGAAGCGGGTTCGATTCCCGCTCAGTGCAAATATTTCTGGGGTCTGGATTTTTCTATGTTTAATATATGTATTTTTCCTAAATAAATAAGTTTATAATTTTTATTAAGTAAATAACCCGCATTCTAGAACCCATAACACGAGCTAGTTAAGCTATGCTTATTTTGAGTCTAGACAGCACTGTGTAGAATTTTCTAAAATATTAATTATATCTTTATTGCATTTATATTGTTATTCTGGTGATGTATTAACCTACTGGTTCAGTTTCGTCTGCTTCTGATCTGCCACTTTTTGATAAATTTACCAAATTGGTTGCTGTCTTGGATTTGCCACATAAGTTTTCTATTTGATATTACCATTCATTCAGTAGTCATTCATCTTACATGCACCTTATCATGCCTTTTTAATTTATTTTGAAACTAAACTTCTTACAGAAATATTATTTTATTTAAGAAAATGTGTGCGAAACTGCACCACATTATTGTGTAGGTGTCGATTCGCATGCTAATAAATTCAGTTCGACCACCAAAAGATATTATTTTAAAAGGGTCGTTTCGCAGAATGATTGCGAACATTTTTGTGCGAATCCATCACTAAGCCGGTTATCACATTATGTAATTTATGTCTAAAAAACACACACTTACAACGAAATTATACCTATACGGGTTTGCAAAGACAAAACGCGCCAAGACTTTTTTGATTTATCAATGCCCATTTACGCTTGGGATTACCGATAGGAAGGCATGAAACCAATCTGAGGATATGAAGTATTGCCGTTGGGTTCAGTGATTGATCGTAGACCCTAGCTATCGGAAACCTCTGAAGATTTATAGACTTACAGCAGAATAATTATACGCTCCGTGCTCCTTTATTTGACCTGAAAATGGTGGTAAATTATTGACACTTCATTTGTTGTTTTGGTGAAGTTTGTGGCTTTAATCGTACGAATAGATACAATTCGAATAGAAACAATTGTTGAGCTGAGTGAGACGAAGTCGAGCGAAAGCTCCTCATACCAGACTTCAGGATTTTCTTTGTCACAGGTCTCCTCCTAAACTACTAGTCCAATCAGAACCAAATTTGTCATGATTATAGAGGTCAATCAGAGGAAGGTTTATGGATATATTTTGAAAAAATTAATGCTACCACAGAGGAATGATCACCGTTAAAAAAATCCAGATGGAATTACATAATAACCGCTCGAGACACTGTGACCAAACTTTACACGCTCAGAAAGCATGTACAGAGTTGTGACTTTCAAAAACAGTTTTCAAAATCGGACTTGTCACGGAGGAATGATCACTATTCAAAATTTTTAAAATCTGATTCTGCAATAGCGGTCAACTCTATTGGACAAGTTTTGGCGCCAAAACAGTCGTCCAAAACTCCCAAATAACTATCAAAAAAATAATTCAAATCACGATGTCTCACTCAGCTCAACATTGCAAGCAGCGATTCGCCTTGCAGACCTAGTTTATTGTATACTAGTGGGACCACACGTAGTCTTTTCGGTTTTTTATTTCCAATTACCATTATTCTTTATTTCGTCATAGATGTCAAAATCAATGTCAATGAAGTGCCTTAAAACCTCGTCAGTACAGAAATTAGGGTGGACAGACTATTGTGATCAATCACCTATTACAATTTTCAACAGCGATCAACACAATATATCAGTACCCAGTAACATTACAGATTAAGCTGTACATCTTCACAGCATTGTGGTACACATACACTTTTACTTTTGTCTCATTGACTCCTCTATAAGTGGCGTGATTGGGTATGTGGGGGGGGGGGGGGCAGTAAGCTTTTCAGGGCCCCAACTAACTTCACCTGCTGATTGACTGACTGAACACACGGATAGTATATATATATAGAGTAAGCAGACTACGTTTTTTTAAATTTATTATTAGTTTACAAACACACGGATGATAAATATAGTGTCAGTAGACTTAGATTTTTAAAATTTATTATTGAGCTGAGCGAAGCGAAGCTCTTATACGTGGCTAAGCCGTTTGGTCGAGACTGTACTCCTCCGGAACCACAATACCGATCTTGATAAGATGCCTTATTTTTCAAGTAAGAGTCCTGCTCGCTCAACTCAATTTATTTCAGTCGCACCCTGCACTGAATTCCTAGTTATGGATTCACGAAATCCTTTTCTCTGCGTATCTGTTGACAATTTAAGCATTTATTTTGGGCTTTGGGCCTCAAAGAAGCCCAATGTGAAGTTTGGGTGTGTAAGTTATTCCGTTTTTTGAAACATAAAACTTGATTTGATTTTAAAACGTAGATGCAGGAATAACAATTACATGAGCATTAAAATAAATACTGCTGTAGATCTGACCTGACCTGACCTCTATGGATGGCGTAGCGATAGAGCATTCGAGTGCTAAGTCAGAGGCCTCGTGTTCGCTTCCCGCTCAGTACAAATATTTGTATAAATTAATATGTATATTTGCATTGGTCTAGATGTTTATATGTATAATACATACTATACATATTATCAGGCGTATGGCAGCCAAAATGTGCTGTAAATTTTACAGCACGGATATGTCAAGTAAATTCCAGCCCCTACAACTAGGCTTTGGGTCTAGAGGGGGCTGTGAGGCTGCCGTACATGCCCTGTCCACGTACCTTGGCTGCGGTGAAGGGGAGGTCATTCTCAAGGTTGACTTGAAGAACGCCTTCAATTCAGTTAACAGGGACACCTTGTTGACACAGGCCAAGCTAGAAACTCCCAAAATTTTTAAGTTTCTTTGGCAGTGCTACAGACACCCTTCTAAATTGGTTTTTAAGGAAAATATTTTAGAGTCAGCGGTCGGGTGTCAACAAGGTGACCCGCTTGGGCCACTCATTTTCAGTTTATCAATACATCCAATCATTAGACAGCTAAATTCGAAATTTAACATCTGGTATCTAGATGACGGTACTCTAGGAGGAGATATAGACACAGTACTTCAAGATTTGACTTTTCTGAAAGATAAATTTAAGACAATTGGTTTAGAACTAAATCCCTCAAAATGTGAAATTTACCTTAACGATAATATTGACAAATATTTGGCAATTTCAAAATTTAACGCTTTGGCACCAAATTTAAAAGTTCAAGATAAAAGGCTCCTAGGGTGCCCGATTTTCGAAGATGCCTATGATGCCTTCATTGAAGAAAGAATACAAAATTTTAATGAAGTTTCGGACCGTCTCCTCCAAATTAACATACATTCGGCTTTTACAATTGTCAGATATTGCCTTTTCGTCCCCAAATTCACACATGCTCTTCGCTCATCTCAATTTTTTAAACATTTGGCACTTTTAGACAAGATGGATAAAATTATTCAAAATACCCTATGCAAAATTTTAAACGCCGTTTTGTACGACCGAGCCTGGCTCCAAGCATCTCTCCCGGTTCGCCGGGGTGGGCTCGGCGTTCGTAAAATTTCCGACGTGAGCTTACCAGCATTTTTGGCTTCGGTCCATGGCACAGAGGAATTAACCAGGAAAATATTATTACCCACACTGGTTAATTCTGAAGTGCCGGGCAAAGCCGAAGCCATAAATGCTTGGAAAATGTTTTGCCCAAATTCTGTTTTGCCCACCAACCTATGCTCCCAGAGACAGTGGGATGAGCCGCTTTGCAACATTTTAAGACAGCAATTAATTAATACGTCCTCTAATGTTGCAGAGCGTGCTCGCCTTTTGGCTGTGGGAGAATGGGAGTCTGGTGTGTGGCTTCAGGCTCTTCCGTCGTCCAACATTGGCACCATGTTGGACGACACGACATTCAGAATTGCAGCCTGTCTTCGTTTAGGTGCTCCCTGTGTTGCTCCTCATCGTTGTCACTGCGGAGAAGCAGTCGACAGTCTCGGGCACCACGGCCTATCATGCAGCAAGAGCGCAGGACGCATGTCACGTCATGCACATTTAAATGATTTAATCCGCCGGGCTCTTGTCACCGTCGGCGTCCCAGCCATCCTTGAACCAGTTGGTTTGGTGCGCGATGATGGCAAGAGACCGGATGGTATGTCTTTGGTGCCTTGGAAGATGGGCAGGCCTTTGGTGTGGGACGCAACATGCGTCGACACCCTTGCGCCTTCCCATCTTCCAAGTACGACGGGCTGCGCCTGTGCTGCTGCGGCATCTGCGGAGACCCTCAAACGGCGCAAATATGATAATATAACCAACAATTATATATTTGAGCCGTTTGGGGTCGAAACGTTGGGTTCGTGGGGTCCGAGCGCACGGTCGCTTTACACGGAAATTGCAAAGCGACTGGTCGATGCTTCGCGTGACCAAAGGGCTGGCCTGTTTTTTGCCCAAAGGATTGGTATTGCCATCCAACGGGGTAATGCCGCCAGCCTTTTGGGTACGTTACCAGTCGACATCGATGGGGAGGAATTCTTCGACACCTGACCCCTTTTTTCCTTTCCCTTCCTTTTTTTTTTAAATCTTGTAAATATTTTTATTTATTAATTTAGTTAGTTTTGTTTATCTGTATATATTAAGTCCGATAGTAGAAATTATAATTTGTCCATTTGTAATCGCGATAGAATTTGTTAAAAAAAAAAAAAAAAAAAAAATGTATCTAAGTATGTTTATCCACATTCTAGAACCCATAACACAAGCTAGTTAAGAATGGAATAGAAATAAACTTTATTGTATTGTAAGCAATGCTTACTTTATTTGTTTATTTCCTTACTTTAAAAAATAAACATTGTAACAAAAATTAACAGGGGTTCCACAAATCACAGGTCATTGCACAAATTCATATTTACATTTGGTCTGGGTGCTCTATGTATAAAATGTATTTATTTACCAAAAAAAAACTCTTTAAGTATGTTTATCCACATTCTAGAACCCACATGACAAGGTCTGCTTAGTTTGGGTATGGATGGCGCTGTGTGATATGTCCTAGACTATTTAAATTATATATTTATTTATTTCAACTTCATCAACTACATGAATATAAAATCTTTCCTATTTTATACATAATGACGTGTTGATATCGTGTTTTATATGTAATAGTCCTAATACTCGTAGCTACCATCTGAAGCCAAATTCGAAACGGCTTACTCAGAATTGATTCAACTGAAATCAACTCAAAGCACACGATATTCCGTCGAATCTCAAACCAAAATGTCCTAAGTTTCAAAAGCCAATGTCCAGTTTGTTGTTTGTTCAAAACATCAAACCTAATTGTCATCCGAAAGCCAGTGTATTTTCGCAATCCGAAAATTTTAACTGCACATCCAAATTTTGTAACTCGCGGTCCACAAATCCTATTATGCAAATATGTCAAAGCTTGTATCGATCGTTGGTGATATTGGCTTTTGATTTGCAAACATTTGCCTACTGTTTTTAAAGGAATCGAATGCTTTCACCCGTCTCTGTTTTTTGTACACAAAATGTAAGGGAGAAAATACAGAAATGTTTTGGTAAAGCTCAGGGACTTAGTACTATGAATCTATTCGTTTCTTCATTTGCAAAGGTTTTGTTTTACTCGTGAATGTTGTTATGTGAATACAAATGGATTTTTTATCTGTTGGTTTATTATGATTTGTGAAGTTCATGCCTTATGACTGACTACCGAAGACTGAAGATCCGAGACGCAGTCTGAGTCGGTTCGAGTCCGACATAACCTCCCCCGCTGGCCATCAGGTAGGGGGGGGGCCGAGGGGATTTCTGCACTGAAAAAAAAGTGTATATCGGTCCCATTAAGATCTTTAGGAGCCAAGTTAACCTCATCTACAAGACCAAAAAGATCTCTCCTTTTGTGGTTGTAAGTTCAGACGACAGTCGCTGTCGTAAAGGTCGAAATAACTCAAATGAGTAATGGAAAGGAAAAGAGTAGAAGAGCCCTACGTTCCAAGGTTAATGTCAAAGGTCAAAGTTAAATGTTTGATGCAACCAAAATTGACGCTGATGATGATGATGACGGGGTTAAAATTAACTTCAAACCACCATAAGACGAGTGTGAAAAATGCAAACTACGTACATATACTCACGACTTTTTCGTTCCGGGGTAGGCAGAGACAACAGCCCGCTTCTGTACTTAAATACTTCACGAGCTTCCTCTACTGTCATTAAACGTTTCATGCAAGCCCGCCGGTTTTGAGTGCTTTTGACCTGCCCTTTTTTCAATACCTCAATAATTTGATCAGTGTATGTTCTGCGAGGTCGACCCTGGCTTGCCTGCTCACTTACCTTACACTTACTTATCTGCCTTATATACTTGGTGTGTCATTCGCTCAGTACTCATTCGTTCCAAGTGCCCAAACCACCTTAGCATACCCTTTTAAATTCTTGTAACAACACTCTCTTTCAGGCCACACCATTCTCGTATAGCTGTATTCCTCTATGAAGTGAAAAAAATCCAACTTCATTTAAATGTAAGTCAGAAACTAGAAGGAATAAAATGTCAGTTACAGTGGAGCGTTGACGCGGATACAATGAGACGATCCACTGTGTACTACACAAAGGTCTAATATAACAGATGTGAGTTCCTTCACAACATTTGGGGTCAGTGGAACCTTGTCAACGTCCGCATATTGTACTCTTTGTAACATTTTTATGAATGTACATTTGTGTTGAGAATGCTCATAATTTGTATTATACAGGTTTTAATATAATATTGTACTTATATTTCTAAAGAAACGAACAAATCTGTGAGTAAGTCGATGGTAAGCGTAAGCGTTTGTGTTATTAATGCTGTTTAGATCAAAAAAATGTGTCACGGTTCCTGAGTGAGGTGAGAATGAATTTTGAAGGTGGAACGAAATAAATGAGTTAATGAATTTCAAAACTTATCTGTATAGGCAGTATATTCTTGTAATTTCATCGGTATAACAGCTAGGTACGAAAAGTTAGGGCACGCCGCAATAGCGGCGGTAAGGCCCATCATGGAGGATTGGCTAGAGAGGCGACACGGAAGCCTCTCGTACCGACTGACGCAGGTGATCTCCGGGAAGGGGTGCTTCGGGGACCACCTGCATCGGATCAGGAAGGAGCCAACGCCTGAGTGTCATCACTGCGACGCGAGCGAGGACTCAGGGCTGCACACGCTGGCGGACTGCCCGGCGTGGGAGGCGCCGAGGCGTGACCTCGTGGCAGCCATCGGGGTGGGAGTCCTCTCGCTCGGCAGCATGATTGCGGCAATGGTGCAGAGCGCGAGCGCGTGGGCCGCCGCCACCTCCTTTTGCGAGCATGTAATGCTCGCGAAGGAGATAGCGGAGCGCGCCCGGGAGAGATTTAGAACTCTCCCGGCCCGCCGAGCCCGCAACTTGCTCGCCGCGCGTCGCATGCGACTCAGGCGCCGGAGGTCGCTTAACGACCTCCATCCTCCATGAGCGCAGGCCTGGGGGTGGCAGGTGAGGCCGCCTGTCACCCCAGCAGAAGCAGGCCGGGACGGTGGGGCGACTAGCGCCCCTCCCCTAAACCGGGGCAAGACGGGGACACCGTGGTTCCCAAACCCGAGGGGGCCATCTCGAAACCGGAGATGGCCCAGGGTCAGTCGGGGTACGAGGGATATGCTCTATGGGCAACCTTACACCCAGGCGTCTGTAGACCCGAGACGGCGTGCGGTTTTAGTCGGTTCAAGCCCGACATAACCATCCCCGCTGACTGGCGGGGGGGGGGGGGTATCCGAAGGGATTTCCGCACGAAAAAAAAAAAAAAAAGCTACGAAAAGTTAGTGGTTCGGTTGTGGCCTGTACTCCTAGCGTGAGAGGGTCCTCAAGGTGGCTCTCGGGGTGGAGTACTCTCGCTCACAGCAATAGTGCAGGACGCGAGCGCGTGGGCTGATGTTGCCTCCTTTCTTCGAGCAAGTTATGCTCGAGAAGGAGGAGGCGGGGTTTTCGCGTAGCCCGCGAGGCTTCCCAAACCCGAGGGGGCCAACTCTAAATTGGAAATGGCCCTCGGTCAGTCGGGGTGCAATAGAAATGCCTTATACCTTACACCCATCCGAAGACCCGAGACAGTGTGCGTTTTAATCGCTTCGACATAACCGACATAACCTCCCCCGCTCCGCTCCGTATCCGAGGGGACTTTTGCACGGAAAATAAAAGGTTACGTCTAAATGGATATATATTTTTTTGTTTTGTATAGCCATTTTATCATCATACATAGTCATTGATGACATCAGAGGTGTCATTCGTTTGAAGTTTTTGCTGTAGGGAATAAAAGACAAAGAGGAACTTCAGCGCCATTTAAAATCCAAAGCTAAAAAGGGCTAAAGCTAAACTGTATATCATAATGTTAGTTAATATAAATATTTTAAGACTAGCATCGCCGCTCGGTTTCACCGGATTAAGTCCTTATCCCGTGGGAATATCGGCATAAAAATTAGCCTATGTGACTCAGTGATAATGAAGCATGCTAATGGTGTAAAAATTTTTGAAATCGGTCCATTAGTTTCGGAGCCTATTCAATACAAACAAATAACAATCAAATCGTTCCTCTGTATAATATTAGTATAGACATATTGCATAGCGCGGGTATATGAGGCTCCATCAAGGTCTTTGAGTCCGAAGACAATCTCACATGTGAGCGTACCAGCTGATTAACTGTTGAATTTTCGCTTAATGAATTCAGTATTGTCCCATGACTGTATTCCTTTTGGGGTGGGCAGAGAGTGCCACTAAAATACGACCTTATAGGCCGTATCAAGTAGCACTCTGACATCCCTCGCCCTCTTTACACATATAAACCTTTTTATGTATTGCCTTTTACTAGCCAACGCGGTTTGTCTGAGAACGTGGCCTATTTCGTCCGGATCGTAGCAAGTAGAAAGGTGCTGTCTCTGCCTACCCCAATAGGAAATAGACGTGATTCTGTTTATTACTTAAAATAGTGTGGCAGCCACGCCAAATTCATCAGAAAGGGCTTCATATTGCTCAAAATTGAGATACGTAAATTACAATCAACTATTTTTTTTTATGTTGACTATGCCTCACAAAAATATACATTTGAAAGTCAAATCTACGTCAATTTGAACTCAATGAATCTTCCTCGTCTTTCTAGAAGCATTTTTTAAAGCGTATTAGTAACTGAAATTACTAGTATTTCCGCTAACCCTTCCAGCTAAACTAAATTGCTAAATTGTGTTAGACAACATAACATAACATAACATAACTTCACGCCTGTGTATCCCCGAAGGGGTAGGCAGAGGTGTATTACACACCCACGATTCGCCAGTTATGTTGAGGTCCCAATGTAATAGGGGGCGAGCCTATTGCCATCTACCGGGCACATTGTTAAGCGAGCGATAATTAACATTTATTAATGCACACTTAACTACGAAAAGTCAGAGGTGTGTGCCCGGGGCGACTGAGGATCGAACTCGAGACCTCGTCTCTGCAGTCTGTTACGTACGCCACCAGGCTATCGCCGCTATTTTTATAAATTGTGTTAGAATTAGGTGCATATCGGTAGTGTAATGGCCAGGATTCAAACTCGGGACCTCTCGATCCTGAGGCCGATTCCTTTACCAATAAGCTACTGACGCACCAACTAAACTAATAACTAAAAGCAATGATTTACAACCTCAATTTTCTTTCACTACCCACCCCAGTTTTCCTAAGAATATTATTATTATTTTCGAGCACCCTTTTTTTTAATTCTTTTTTTATTTTAGAGCACCAGTCGCATAGAATCATTTAGATCGAAATTGAATGAAATAGTAAAATAACTAGCTGTTGCCCGCGGCTCCACCTGCGTGGAAATCTAATCCCGTTTCTGCAACCTATGAGACACTATTTCAGGCATGAAAATTAGCGTATGTGTTATGCCGGACTATAATCTATCTATCACTTACAAAAATATACATTTTAAAGTCAAATCTAAAATAAATAAATATTCTAGGACAAATTACAAAACGCCTTCTAGACCCAAACTAAGCAGAGCTTGTCATATGGGTTCTAGACTGCGGATAAACATACTCAAATATATATTTTTTGGAAATAAATACAAATTATAGATACACAGAAACACCCAGACCAAAGCAAATATACAAATTTGCACTGAGCGGGAATCGAACCCGCGACATCTAACTTGGCAGTCATACGCACTACCACTACGTCACAGAGGTCGTCAACCTCAACTATGTAAATGCGAACGCAATTAATCTCCCAACTTCTTTCTAGAACATAACATAACATAACTTCACGCCTGTATCCCCGAAGGGGTAGGCAGAGGTGTATTACACACCCAAGATTCGCCAGTTTTGTTAAGGTCCCAATATAATAGGGGGTGAGCCTATTGTTATCCACCGGGCACATTGTTAAGCGTGCGATAATTAACATTTATTAATGCACACATAACTACGAAAAGTCAGAGGTGTGTGTCCAGTGCGACTTGGGATCGAACTCGAGACCTCGTCTCAGCAGTCCGTTACGTATGCCACTGGACTATCGCCGCTTATTTTTCTAGAACAATGTAACAAAATTAACGAAAAGCAATGATATACAACCTCACTATTATTCCAAGCCATTGATACCCGCAGTAGCGAAAAAGTGTTAAGATGTTACAAGCGAAAGTCTAACAAGGGAGAAAATTCATACCGTCATAAATTCTGCAAATACGAGATTTTACGTTTTATCATCTCTCTGATAGTTTTAATGTACTTTTTATTGTTCGGTTATACGAGCATTTTATAGGAGGTTTATAGGGTGAGGTTGGACCTAGTGAGTGCACACGTCATAGTGATGATGGTTTGAAAGCTCAGCTCTTAGTATTGTACAGTCAGCAACAAAAGTGGATCTGTGGGCCTACCGCCCAAGTGTCGTCGATATCACAGCCGTCGAAATGTTGCGCTGGTCAAGGTCGACGGCCATTTTGTACCGCCCCATTGATAATCGATGCCGGCGCGGCGTAAGAATGAATGAAACGCTGTTTTTGACAGTTAAATAGCTGCCGCCTAAAAAAATTCAAATCTACGGCGTCGCTTTGAAGTGTCATTTCATTACGGCACCTCATGAGGTGCCGTAATGAAATGACACTTCACACAATGAGCTGTCGTTTTGAATATTATTTTCTTTTGATTGCACCTAACACTGGGCTACTATGGCTTTTATGGGTCCGACTGCCGACGAGTGGATTCTGCCGTCCTATTGCACCTAACACTGGGCTACTATGGCTTTTATGGGGGCGACTGCCGACGAGTGGGTTCTGCCCTCCTATTGCACCTAACAATGGGCTACTATGGCTTTTATGGGGGCGACTGGGTTCTGCCCTCCTATTGTACCTAACACTGGGCTACTATGGCTTTAATGGGGGCGACTGCCGACGAGTGGATTCTGCCCTCCTATTGTAACTAACACTGGGCTACTATGGCTTTTATGGGGGCGACTGGGTTCTGCCCTCCTATTGCACCTAACACTGGGCTACTATGGCTTTTATAGGACGGCAGAACCCACTCGTCGGCAGTCGCCCCCATAAAAGCCATAGTAGCCCAGTGTTAGGTGCAATAGGACGGCAGAACCCACTCGTCGGCAGTCGCACCCATAAAAGCCATAGTAGCCCAGTGTTAGGTGCAATCGGCATCGTAATCAACCGTCGGAAAAGAAAATAATATTCAAAACGACAGCTCATGAGACGCGGTCGATTTGAATTTTTTTAGGCGGCAGCTATTTAACTGTCAAAAACAGCGTTTCATTCATTCTTACGCCGCGCCGGCATCGATTATCAATGGGGCGGTACAAAATGGCCGTCGACCTTGACCAGCGCAACATTTCGACGGCTGTGATATCGACGACACTTGGGCGGTAGGCCCAGTGATCAGACATAACGTAATGTAAGGTCTACAGAGCCTTACCAATGCCTTCTTGACCCATGTCAATCTCATCTATTAGTCGGTGTACCTTTTTTTTTCGTGCGGAATTCCCATCAGCCACTAACCCCCCCGCCCGCGCCGGCCAGCGGGGGCAGTTATGTCCGGTTTGAACCAACTAAAACCGCACCCCGTCTCGGGTCTTCAGACGCCGGGGTGTAAGGTTGCCCATGAAGCATATCCCTCGCACCCCGGCTCTCCCCATCTTTCCCCGGAAAGGGGGGGTGGGGGGCTTGCCGCTCTGCCGCCCCGGCCTGCTTTTTCTGGTTAGTCAGTGTACCTACTTATCAGCTGAAGCGGCTCAAGCGCAGGCTTTCTTCTCACCTCCCAATCACTCTCTCAGGATTTGGGAATTCAAACGGTAACTGTTCCCAAAAAATCAACAAAACAATAAAAAATAATAGCAGGAATTATCTAGGAGGATGATGAGACATAAAAAATCTGACTATCATTGTGTCCTTAGCTTGTCTTTTTATAGTAAAACTAGCTGTCCCCCACGGCTTTGCCTGTGACATACTTTGATCCCCCGTGGAACTATCTGACCCTATCTCCGGTTTCGAGATGGCCCCCTCGGGTTTGGGAACCACGGTGTCCCCGTCTTGCCCCGGTTTGGGGGAGGGGCGCTAGTCGCCTCACCGTCCCGGCCTGCTTCTGCTGGGGTGACAGGTGGCCTCACCTGCCACCCCCAGGCCTGCGCTCATGGAAGACGGAGGTCGTTAAGCGCCTGACCCTATACCTATATGCCTGTAATTTATAAGTTTGTGGGGACACAGCTTTACGTACTGTGAGGACACAGCTGTACTGTACCTGCTAAGTAAGCAAATATTGTATTGAATTGCAATGAAGACCCAGTCTCGGGCTTGTCGGGCTGCGTGTCGGTCATACACTCTAATAAATTACCTTGTTCACAAATCTTAGTTTACTCATTGGTTCCTCTAGTTACAGTCCGACCCCGGGACTCCACATTGGTGACCCCGACGTGATGAAAAATTCCATGACTTGGTACTTCCTTATAGGATACAAGTTTTGTTAGGTCTTTATATTTACACAATAAATCATGATAAGGATGATTATCATTCACAGATTTCACAGTAGGTTGACATGATTTCACAATAGAGGCAATAGATTTCATCTTAGTTAAACTATCAATTAACTTACGTGAGGCCAAGTCCACTACAATACCGTGATGAGCCAAAATATCTGCACCTAATATCGGTTGTGTAATGTCCGCTATCACAAACGACCACGTATACGGTCTACGTAAATTTATATTCAATTTCAGCGTTTTAAGTCCGAATGTTCGAATTTCTGTACCATTTGCCGCATACAGTTTGTAATCGCTATCACCACACATATTCCGCTTCACCTTAGATACAGGCATAACAGAGACGTTTGCACCAGTGTCCACCAAAAATCGCATACCACTATTACAGTCAGTAATGCACAGACGGTTTGCAGGTGAAACTGCGCAGACACCCGTCGCTGTCTGCACGAATCCTAGTTTTTTTCTTGTGCCTTAGGTTTGTATGCACACGGTTTCAAACATTTAGTGGCCTTTTCCTTATAGCGAAAATGATAAAAACATTGCCAATTGGGATTGCTCCTCTTCCTAGACTGCGATTTTCCGCCGCGATTTCCGTCATGCGATGATCTCGACCTTGATCTCGACCTTTCCAAATTTTGTAAGCGTTTCGTCAACTGATTGATTTGGTCGCGTAGGTCATTCATTTTGCTACAATAGTAGTACACAATGTAACATAGCTTATTTTAGTTCATACGACTGTGTATTTCATCAAATGCGTAGCATCAGCACATTCTTTTGACTAACTGTATAAAAGTGCAACGAACAATGCATTGCAAAATAAATGTAATGATAGGGTGACCATAATTTTTTCAGGACAAATTGTAAATGTATCATAACCGAATAGGGTGACCATGATTTTGGTAGGAAATTTATAATTAAGATAATTGTTGTGTATTATGAAATAGCTAACTAAATAATAATATTTTTACCTTTGTAAAGTAAAAATTTTTAAAGGGGGGAATACTGTGGGGACACAGCTTTACGTACTATGAGGACACAGCTGTACTGTACCTGCTAAGTAAGCAAATATTGTATTGAATTGCAATGAAGACCCAGTCTCGGGCTTGTCGGGCTGCGTGTCGGTCATACACTCTAATAAATTACCTTGTTCACAAATCTTAGTTTACTCATTGGTTCCTCTAGTTAAAGTCCGACCCCGGGACTCCACAAGTTTTACAATAATTTGTGAAAATTCACCCGGTTCAATGATAGACACGATTATTGCTCCGCTCCCCTGTATAGTAGCGTGATGATATATACAGTAGTTCCTGAGATTAGGGCGTTCAACCAAACAAACAAACTCCTCAGCTTTATAATATTATATAATACTAGCTGAACCCGCGGCTTCGTCGGCATGATATTATGCATGTATAAACTTTCGTCTTGAATCACTCTACTCGTAGCTATTGTAAAAAAAGCGACCAAGTGCGAGTCGGACTCGCCTATGAAAAGTTCCGAAACAGCAAGTAACATAATAATGCTTTTTATTAAATTTTTTATTTGAGTTTATGACGTATTGAAGAAAAACTACATACTAGATTGCGTTCAAACCAATTTTCGGTGGAAGTTTACATGGTAATGTACAACATATTGTTTTTTACTTTTATCATTCTCTTATTTTTGCGACTTTGATTTGTACTATGTAGTGATTAGTATAGAAACGGCTTTCACGAATTCCTTGACTATAAGGAAATATAGTCAGACTCATTTCTCCTATAGTTTCCTAAACAAAACAATCGACAGAGAATTGGATACCTCCAGTGGACATTATAGTATTAACATTGCATCTATTATATCAATCTAAAAGAATAATAAAATTTATAGCATTAACCATAGTCCACCATGGCATGGCATGGCAGGTGGCCATAATTCAACCAATAGAACTTATCAGGTGGACAACAGGTTTCGAAAGAATAGCAGCTCTGTTTTCAATTTAAAACACGTTTAAAAAAAAACCTGTCATAACTTCCTAACGCCTTCTGGCAGTAACGCGACAACGTAATTACGTTTTTGTTCTGATCTGCATTTAATGCATATTCCAATAGCCCGCGAAAAAAAAAACAAATACAAAGAATAAATTCTTCCACCCCGCTGGCAGGTACAAGGGGGGATGGGGTGTGTGTTGGGTAACCTCCTCGAGTGTCGCTCCGATTCCGATCCCGCTGCAGTCCGGGGGGACCGGAATCGGAGCGGCCGGTACACCCTGGGCGGCGGTCAATGGCTTCACCTTCACCCCTTCATACGGTTGGCATTGATCGTCGGCCAATACCCAACGTGGCGGGAAAACATCGCTCTCCGTACTCCTCTGATTTCAGAGGAGACAGGATGAGCGATGCTGTTAGTGGTGAGATGGCCCAGGGTCAGCCGGGGTGCGAGGGATATGCTCTATGGGTAACCTTACACCCCGGCGTCTGAAGACCCGAGACGGCGTGCGGTTTTAGTCGGTGCAAGCCCGACATAACCGCCCCCGCTGGCCGGCGGGGGGGTATCTAAAGGGATTTCCGCACGATAAAAAAGAAAAAAAAGGTACAAGGGGGGATTGCCGCATGAAACAAATAAAAATAAATAAAGAGTTATTTTTGGAACATCACATAACTTCCCGCCTGTACCCTGAAGGGTAGCCAGAGGTAATACACCTCTCACCTCAAACACCCACGATTGCCATCTGCCGGGTACAATACTGAGCGAGCGATAATTATTAACATTCTTACATTTTTAATAATAGGTCTTTACCTATGTAATTGCCGTTCTGCAGTACTGGCCATTTCAAATCAAAATAATTTTTGTTTGGCTAAGAATTCTAATTTCAAATTTATTTTATTTTAAAAACATGGAATTCATTTTCCAAAAGTAGTCATTTCTTTATTGATTAGTTTACGTTTTCATCGCATTTCAATCGTTTTCGTCATCATGGATACGTTAAAAATTCGAGTAATTTTGGAATATGAGTATCGTCGTGGCAGCAACGCGGCACAAGCGCCACGCAACATCAACGACGTTTACGGTGCTAACACTACAAACCAACGCATCGCCTGTTATTGGTTTGCTCGCTTCCGTTCTGGAAATTTCAACCTGAAAAATGAACCTCGGTCTCGGTCGTCTGAAGACTTTGGTCGACAATGACGAATTAAAGGCGATTGTGGAAGCCGATGATACACAATCTACGGCTGAATTAGCAGAAGCTTTCAACGTTAGCGTTAAAACAATATTGGTCCATTTGCCTCAAATTGGCAAGGTAAAAAAGCTTGACAAATGGGTGCCCCACGAACTCAATAATCGCCAGCGCGAAGTACGCGTCGAGACATGCCTTGCATTGCTCAACAGACACACAAATGAAGGAATTTTGAAACACATTGTTACTTGCGATGAAAAATGGATTCTGTTTGATAACCGCAAGCGCTCAGCAAGTTGGTTTGATCCTGGTTCAGCACCTAAACAATGCCCTAAACGAAAACTTCTCCCTAGAAAAGTGATGGTCACTGTTTGGTAGTCTAGCCCCGGTGTGATTCATCACAGCTTCTTACCAAACGAGGTGAGCATTACTGCAGATGTGTACTGTGAAGAACTGGACACAATGATAGAGAAGCTGGCACATCTCCAACCAGCATTGGTCAATCGCTCGTCTCCGCTGCTCCTGCACAACAATGCGTGACCTGATACTGCACAACAGACGCTTTCCATGTTGCAAGAACTGGGGTTGGAAGCTCTCCGTCACCCGCCATACTTACCAGACCTTGCGCCTACAGACTACTACTTTTTCCAGAATTTGGATAACTTCTTGGCGGGAAAGAAATTCAATGCCCGAGAGGCAGTACAAAATGCCTTTGAAGAATTTGTTGCCTCCCGTCCATATGATTTCTTTAAGAGGGCATCAATAAACTGCCGCTGCGTTGGTAAAGATGCATTGATTGCATGGGTAATTACTTCGATTAATACAAATAAAAAATACATGTAAAAAAATCGTTTAATTTTTTTCAAACATAACGGCAATTTCATAGGTAAAGACTTTAATGTACACATAACTACAAAAAATCCGAGGTGTGTGACCGGGGCGACTGATTCAAGACCTCGTATCGGAAGACATACGCCACCGGGTTATCGCTGCTTTTTGAAAATTAAAAATATTTTTTTTAATGCACTACATACACGTACTATAGCACTGCCGTTATGAATGTCGAATATTGCTTTTTGACTTTTTGTGGAAAGATCTACAAACTTTTCATATTTACAGTTATATTGGCTAGCCGAAGATTTCGACATAAATATTTTCGGACAGCAAGTTTGTGACAAAGATTGTATTTGTATTGAAAATTTTTTTAACACCTGACGCTAAGTAAGGTAGTATATTACTGTACGGGCTGTATTTATCTTGATACCTTCAGACTATTTAAACCTGATCTAGTCACGTATCTTACTTTTATTTATATAGATAGATAATTTATTTTCTTACATGTTTGATTCAAAAATACCACCTTACATCTAGTTGCTTCACTTTTCATTATCACTTAGAAATATGCGGTACACACATTGAAATTTCGGCTCCTTTTCCCGACGTTTCGGTTGCTTTTCTGCAGCCATGGTCACGGGGAGAAGCAAGCTGCTGAAAAGCAACCGAAACGTCGGGTTCAATGTAAAATATAAAATGAGAACAAATAAATCGCGAAAGAATCCGTTAAAATAGTTTTATTTCAATGTGTGACATTCGCGTGAATTTCCGACAATATCAAGCAATACACAGTTTAATTTAATATATATATCCCTCCCTTTAAATGATTCCAAAATATGCCTGGACTAGATAAAATATCTGTATTCCAGGCATCAGCGCTTTTTCATTGAATGATTATATAAGATATAACACGAAACATTTTTGAGCTGAGTGAGACGAAGTCGAGCGAAAGCTCCTCATACTAGACTTCAGGATTTTCTTTGTCACAGGTCTCCTCCTAAACTACTAATCCAATCAGAACCAAATTTGGCATGATTAAAGAGGTCAATCAGAGGAAGGTTTAAAGATATATTTTGAAAAAATTAATGCTACCACAGAGGAATGAACACCGTTAAAAAAATTCCAGATGGAATTAGATAATAACCGCTCGAGACACTGTTACCAAACTTTACACGCTCAGAAAGCATGTCCAGAGTTGTAACTTTCAAAAAGAATTTTCAAAATCGGACTTGCCACGGAGGAATGATCACTGTTCAAAATTTTCAAAATCAAATCTATTGGACAAGTTTTGGCGCCAAAACAGTCGTCCAAAACTCCCGCTCTCGCACTCTCACTCAGCTCAACATTGCAAGCAGCAATTCGCCTTGCAGACCTAGTTGTTACATGTATTGTACATTCTAAAAATAAAAACTAGTTGTGACGAGAAGATGAGCAAAATGAGAAAGAAGCCTCTCTGTGTGTGAAGTGATTATGATGCTTTCGTAATACTTTGGTTCCGATAGGTCGTAATATGAGATATTTTCCAACCCCAGAAGTCGTACGAGTTTTAGCTATAATTATAATGAAACAGTATTTATTACTCTTCTTTAATAAAATTAGAGTAGGTAACTGTATCACATTTCAGTTGTTAAATGTAATTAATTATAAAGCCAGACGCGTAAACTTTACATCTGTTTAACGTTTGAGTTGTAATTAGAAAAAAGCGGCCAAGTGCGAATCGGACTCGCCCATGAAGGGTCCCGTAGCAGCAAGTAACATAATAATGCTTTTTTTTAAATTTTATATTTGAGTTGATTGAATGAAAGGTAAATTGCGGTTTACGATTTCTGACGTATTAAAAAAAACTACTTACTTGATCTCGTTCAAAACAATTATCGTTGGAAGTTTACATGGTAATGTACATCATATATTTTTTTTAGTTTTATCCTTCTCTTATTTTAGAAGTAACTTACTTACTTACTTTAGGAGTGTCTCCCGCGCAAACTATTCAGTTTAGAAAAAAATGATATTAGAAACCTCAATATCATTTTTGAAGAGCTATCCATAGATACCTCATACATATGTCTTCGATGAAAAAAACAATTGTTGAGTTCAGTTCTAAGTATGGGGAGTCCCCAAAATTTATTGTTTTTTTCTATGTTTGTGTGAAAATCTTAATGCGGTTCACAGAATACATCTACTTACTAAGTTTTAACAGCATAGTTCTTTTAGTTTCGGAAAAAAGTGGCTGTGACATACGGACGGACAGACAGACAGACATGACGAATCTATAAGGGTTCCGTTTTTGCCATTTGCCAACGGTACCCTGAAAAGTTATATTTTATGGCATATGTAGGTGAAATATAAATTCTATAACCAACTTCAGTGAATTTATTTGTTACTTTATTCAGAGTCGAGTAGACTAACACTTCATGATACTGTCGGAAGCTGATGCTTAAAACAAAATAAAATATTCATCTTTTCTACACTACAGCACACGAGAAAGCTGCAACGGATATGTGAGGTGTGGAAACCCCCTGTCCACCCCATCGGTACCAACGATGATATGGGTGTGTCGGAATCGAACCGAATAAAACCACACGTAAATCCCAAAGTAAATTGCCTGGCACGCCGGGTGCGCCCAAAGGATAACCCCAGGGTAATCGGCGGACTTTGACCGCCTTCGCGGCCTTTACCTACTACGGGGTCATTATTACGAAATGCCGTGTACCATAATCTATGCTTAAATCAATGGTTCGCACATCTGTCAACTGGCTCGTGTTCAGCCACACATATAAACATCACCTAATAAGCGTCTTTACCTCAGTGGTTAAGGAGTCAGCCTTATAGAAGGGTCCGGGTTAAAATCGTGGCCATTACACGGCCAGGATTCGAACCCAAGACCTCTACCGACGTGAAATCACTCCTAACACAAGCGATTTTGCTTAGAGAGAGGGATTAGGGGGAATACTAGTAATGACTTAAACTATAATTTATTTAAAAATACTGCTCTAACGCAGGTGTTGGCAAATTCCATCTTCCATACTTTGCAATTTCAGTAATTATTATACGCTCTTATACGCGTAATAGCCATTTGTTTGTGGCTAAGCTACTCCGTAACCACTCGCGCGATCTTCACCAAATTTACCACGGTGATAGTGTGGACACTGAGGAGTGTTTTGGTGGTTCATGTCCGATGTACCATTGAGGAATAATCACCGAAAAACAGATTCACGAGCGCGCGACCTTACCTACGACGCGTAGTATGATGTCTTATTTGCAAGTAAGAGTCCTGCTCGCTCAGCTCAATTTATTTCAGTCGCACCCTGCACTGAATTACTAGTTTAATCCCCATGGTTACCCACATTACTTGACCATTCCACTGTTAGTCTAACTGACTAACTAACTAACTCTAACTCTGGCAACTTTAAAACTGAAAGAAGAACGAAAGAAATGTTTATTTTAACATTCAACTTGATCTAGTACATAGTTTATTAATTTATTATATGCCTCACGATTGCATCAAAGGGGTTACTAGTTCAGCATATGCCAGATGGACGGACCTTAGCACTTTATTTTCAACTGGAACTACTTACTGCTAATTATTTGAATGAACAACATCCCACTGTAGGATTTTAATTTATACCTCACGGGAAAACCTTGTTGACATATGAAGCAGACCTTTTTTTAAAGCGATTATGTTTTATTTTTATCTTGGACAGAGATGTTATTTAGGGCAACATATATTCAGACTTTGTGTATGTTATGATGATTAATAGGCTGTGGAAAAAGATTGCGGTCTAAATTTGGTGTCGTAATAGTCGTTGTTTTTAAATAAATGGAAGCTTGGTTGCGTTACTCAGTTTTTGTAATATAGATTGAATAGACTCCAGAGGGTTATGGATTCGGATAAAGCTATTGTTGATTGGTTCCATTTCCGGGTTAGACATAGGGATTTTTGTTGATTATTTTGAACTTGCGCCCGGTAGAAAGAACTGATTATTTGAGACACAAAATATAGCTTGTAAATCTGGGTGCATTTCGGCTTATCCCGGAGATATAATAGGCTTTAGGATACTTATACAGTTAATGCAGTTTTTACCAATTTCACCAGCAAGTATCTAGGTTACTCGGAGTCTACCTACACAATCAAGATCCTTGGGTTCCACGCCAACCTTACCTGCAACCCAGTACACCTGCTAATTGACGGATGTGGTTCTGGCGCAAGTTTTCCTTTCGGGATTGGGACAGTCGCTCCCGTTAAAGCCAACCAAACCAAATTATGGTAAAGAAGAAGAGCATAGTGGTCTACGGTCTACAAAGCGCAAGCTTCAGATACAACCGGCATTTGACGAAAACATCTAGATAATAGCAAAAAATAAACCGACCAAGTGCGAGTCGGACTCGCCCATGAAGGGTTCCGTAACACGAAGTCAATTTTTTTATATTTGACTTGACTGAGTGAAAGGTAAATTACGGTTTACGATTTATGGCGTAATATAAAAAACTACTTACTAGATCTCGTTGAAACCAATTTTCGGTGGACTTTTACATGGTAATGTACATCATATATTTTTTTAGTTTTATCATTCTCTTATTTTAGAAGTTAAAGGGGGAGGGGACACATTTTACCACCTTGGAAGTGTGTCTCGCGCAAACTACTTATTCCATTTAGAAAAAAATGATATTAGAAATCTCAATATCATTTTTGAAGACCTATCCATACACACGTATGGATATGACAAAAAATTTTTTTTTGGGTTTCAGTTCTAAGTATGGGGAACCCCCAAAATTCATTGATTTTTTCTATTTTCGTGTGAAAATCTAAATGCGGCACAGAATACATTTATTTACCAAGTTTCAACAGCATAGTTCTTATAGTTTCAGAAACAAGTGGCTGTGACATACGGACGGACAGACAGACAGACATGACGAATCTATAAGGGTTCCGATTTTTGCCATTTGGCAACGGAACCCCATAAACACACCCAATAATAACCAATAAACATATTTGGCTTAATGTAGATGTTAATACACTTCTGCTTACTCCTTTGGCAATATACAAGCGTATTTGAATGTATGTAAACATATTTATAACGTCAAACCATCCACACCAAAATAATCTAAGCATTTTACTCAGTGCCTGCGGTTAAGCGCCGTACTTTTTGAAAATAATGTTGGCAGCAGATAATATTTAAGAGAAACGACATTTAAGCTTCGACATAAAATAAGAATGGACTTGATAATGTTGGCGCAAATTGAAAATTTTATATTATAACGACAGTTTCCACTTTCCGAGTAGGTACAGTTTATGTGTGCCTTTATAGAATGTCATACAATCATGTTTGAAGTATTTTAGTAGACTGGGTTTACCTGACCGTCAAGGTAGGGTCATGTTTTTCGTATGTATATAATTATTATTGTTGTTTGTTGGCGGCTGAACTCCTCCGTAACCACTCGCGCGATCTCGACCAAATTTACCACGGTCATAGTGTGGACACTGAGGAGTGTTTTGAAGCGAGATGGTTCATGTCCGATGTACCATTAAGGAATAATCACCGAAAAACAGTTTCACGAGCGCGTGGGGCGCGGCCTTAGCTAAGCGCCCGACCGTAGTAAGATGTCTTATTTTCAAGTAAGAGGCCTGCTCGTTCAGCTCAATTTATTTCAGTTGCACCCTGCACTGAATTCCTAGTATTATTCATTACTTCATATCTTTTAAACCGCTGCATGAAGTTCAATAGATAAGGTCTCAAATGAAAGGGACCGAATGCCATTGGTTTCAGTCGGTTCAAGCCCGACATAACCGCCCCCGCTGGCACGCGGGGGGGTATCCGAAGGGATTTCCGCACGATAAAAAAAAAAAAAAAAAGGGTACATGAAATGTCAACTCAAACTAAACGGTGAATTTTTGATTCCTAACAGTCACATAACCAACACAAAAAAATACAATTTCACGCCGTATCCCCGACGGGGTAGACAGAGGTGTATTGCACACCCACGATTCGCCAGTTATGTTAAAGTCCCAATGTAATAGGGGGCGAGCCTATTCCCATCTACCGTGCACACTATTAAGCGAGCGATAATTATCATTTATTAATGCACACATAACTACGTAAAGTCAGAGGTGTGTGCCCGGGGCAACTGGGGTTGAACTCGAGATCTCGTCTCAACAGTCCGTTACGTACACCACTGGGCTACCGCCACTTACAATCACTCTAGTAATTATATCGTAAAGTCATCGTATGGTCGATGGTAATGTTGGACATCCACCAACTAACTTTTCATAGTATTGTTGATCACAGCTTGTCATTGTTCAAAGCCCAGATGACACACTATTATTATTGGTGTAATTAAGAGCTTGTTATTCTGTGTATTGCTAACCAAACGAGGCTTACATTCACACAAGGTATACTTCTGTGCATGTAGCCTCGTTAGGAGCCAGGTATTTTCTTAACAGGGGTGTGTGTTGGGTAACCTCCTCGAGTGTCGCTCCGATTCCGATCCCGCTGCAGTCCGGGGGGAACGGAATCGGAGCGGCCGGTACACCCTGGGCGGCGGTCAATGGCTTCCCCTTCACCCCTTCATAGGGTTGGCATTGATCGTCGGCCAATACCCAACGTGGCGGGAACACATCGCTCTCCGTACTCCTCTGCTTTCAGAGGAGACAGGATGAGCGATGCTGTTAGTGGTGAGATGGCCCAGGGTCAGCCGGGGTGCGAGGGATATGCTCTATGGGTAACCTTACACCCCGGCGTCTGAAGACCCGAGACGGCGTGCGGTTTTAGTCGGTGCAAGCCCGACATAACCGCCCCCGCTGCCCGGCGGGGGGGTATCCGAAGGGATTTCCGCACGAAAAAAAAAAAAAAAAAAGGTATTTTCTTAACAAAAAGAAGGATATCCGAATCATAGAGAGACATATTAATATGCCAAGACATATTACGCAGCACTAGCTTGGGTTTTGCCCAAACTAAGTATAGCTAGTGGAATGAATTACTAAACGATTACAATATATTACCGCAATGATACTTATATTACATATAAATAATTAATTGTTAGACATAATTGTATGTACACACGGCCAAGGACCTTAGCCATGTGTACCTGTACAATTTTATTTGAAAAATACACAACTTAATGCATATGCTGCTAATAAATATATAATAAAACTAATTTGTACCACTATGTTATTTTTGTCATAATCATTTTGAGACTCCGAATTAAATAAATAAATAAAAAATCATACAAGGTATGTTTCTAAAACAGTATTGAGTATATTTACTCTGTTCTTGATTTTTTTACAAATTTTAAAACAACTCGAAATGGATAACATTTAAAAAATATTGCTCCCTTATTAAATATATGTGGGCAATATAATACTAATTATTAAAAAGTCATTACTTCATTAGATCCTTTAAATATTAATTTTAACATTTTCTTCTCCCTCTACCCCCCATTTGCCCCTAATTAGCCCTCCAACATTTATCAACTTGTTCAACAGAATTAACAACAGAAATAAAGTTATAAATGTATCAGTGAATAACTGAACCCCTTTTTGAAATTAATTGGCAATAAAATTAAGACAGGGCAGTATTATAACCAAATACTTTAGCCAGTAAATAATGTTTTAGAGGGTACTTGGAGGAATTTGCTGGTTGATATTTTTTATTGTTTTTCGCTTGTTTCTTTATAGGTTACGCCGTCTGTATTGGAATCGGGATTTTCTGGCTTTTAACCCAATAAAGTCATGTTTGTTACAACGATTCCTTATGTCGCTTCACTATTTTTTTAGAAGAGGTAGTGCCAAGTTTGTTGTTAATTTACTCATTCTTTCTCTAGCACAAATTCTACTGGAGAAATATTTTTTTACCATTTTTATACCACTTAGGTGGTAGACAAGCACACGGCCCACCTGATGGAAGCGGTTACCGTGGCCTATGGACGTGTGCAACGCCAGGAACGTCACACTCATGCTGCCGACCTTGTAGAAACCTTTTAATGTCCTTCTTGAAGAAACCCATATTGTAGTCGCTTGGGAAAAACAGCAGTGAGATCAATCCATAGTTTGAGCGTGCGCGGAACGAAGTTTCATGCACTGTTGTCAGTTCACTCACCTCCTGCAAATGCGCGAATTATAATTATGTGTTGTTGCAAGCATTCATAAGTTATGGCAGCTGCTCACCTTCAAAAGAATCACACAATCACATTTTTGAAGTTATGTTCTTAAATATCTTTATCTGTATCTTAAATATAGGCTGACGGCCTCTGTGGCGTAGCGGTAGTACGTTCGACTGCTGGGATATGCTCTATGGGCAACCTAACACCCCGGCGTCTGCAGACCCGAGACGGCGTGCGGTTTTAGTCGGTTCAAGCCCGACATAACCGCCCCCGCTGGCCGGCGGGGGGGTATCCGAGGGGATTTCCGCACGAAAAAAAAAAAAAAAAAAGGTACGTCAGGGGGCGCGGGCTCAGTTGCTTTTCAAGTTGACTTAGATCAATTCAACCAAATTTGTCTCATATCAAGTGGTAAATATATAGTGAAAGTAAATACGTATTCCGCAGTACCCTACAAACTTACTAAGACTTAATTACAGGTAATCTTGTTAAGTTCGAAGTAATCAAACCGGTGTTGTACTCAGATCAGCTGGCACGTTCTAAGCTTGTACCAACTTTACAGAATTACTTATAACACTGGATACAGTTAACTTATTAGAATGTTCCGTCAGTGACATTCATTAAACATATCTTGTTACTACTAATTATAAATGTGACAGTTTTGATGTTTGTTACTGAATCATGCTAGAACGGCTGAACGGATCTGGATGATTTCTTGGCACAGAGATATATAATATAGTTTGGAATAGTAATGGGTGGTAGAAAGTAACTGCGGTCGTCGATACCTGTGGATAACAGTGTATCCGAAGGGAATCCGCACGAAAAAAAAAAAAAAAAAAAAAGGTACATGATTCGTTTCCAACGAGCGTGCAAGATTATAGTTTGGAATAACACATAGGCCAGGTTTATTCTTGTTATTGGTGTTATGTGTTATTCGCCTTATTCGGCCGCATACAACGAAGTGTGGAAGGCTCATCCTACTAATATCATAAACGCGAAAGTTTGTGAGTATGTATGTATGTTTGTTGCTCTTTCACACAAATAATAAGTAAATAAATATTCTACGACATTCTACACAGCGCTTTCTAGACCCAAAGTAAGCATAGTTTAACTAGCTTGTGTTATGGGTTCCAGAATGCGGATAAACAGACTTATATACTGTTTTTTTTTTCGTAAATACATACATATTATACATAGAAACACCCAGACCTATGCACTTTTCACTGGTGGTAGAAATTTGATGGTGAAGTCAAATTGGCGTGTCCTAAATATAAAAAAAATAGACATATTCATGCATACAAATATTTGCACTGAGCGGGAATCGAACCAGCGCCCTCTGTCGTAGCAGTCGAATGCACGACCGCTACGCCACAGAGGCGTCTAAAAAAATAAATAAAAAAAACTTTTTAAAAACCACGTTTTTTTCCTTCCGAACTAACAAGAAGAAAATAAATTTCTCAATCACTAAATTTTTTTTAAAATTATTGAATTTCTAAGGAAAACGATACATTAAAGGATTAAAGCGCCCGCCCCACGTTTTTTAGTGATTGAGAAATTTATGTTCTTCTTGTTAGTTCGGAAGGAAAACGTGGTTTTTAAAAAGTTTTTTTTATTTATTTTATTTCTTTTATTTTTATTTCTGATGATTAAATATGAAAATGTAAGGTGGCATTAGATTACATAAAAAATTTCAGTGCTTTAGGGTGATCAGAAGTGGTCGAAAATTAAGTGTAAATTTTTGGCTTCAGAGGGAAAGAAACAGACACGAAGTGAAACTAAGAAAAACGTGGTATCAAAAACGGCTGAACGGATCTTGCTTAAATTTCGTACAGGGATAGACTACAGTCCGGAATAACACATAGGCTACTTTTCATCCCGGGAATAGGTTCCTATGGGTAGCGGGAACGGGATCAGATTCCACGCGGGCGAAGCCGCGGCCAACAGCTAGTTCATCCATATTTGCTTTATTCACACGCGTAACCCATAAGCGTGAATAGCTAATAGGCGTATACGTCCACTTTCCATCCTCTACTTAGTTTTTGACACACATCAAAGGTTACAAATAAGCTGGCAATACCAGGGCAACAGCAGTTACAACATATATTTGGTATATTTGGCACATCCAATGACGAATGAAGATCACATGACAAATATTTGTGCGAATACAGCATATGGTGGTTCTGCTATTATAGGTTCCCGTGGATTGCGGGATCGCACAGTATAATTAGTAGTTTGATAGTTTCAACTAGATATTTAAAAAGGCCATTACTTGAAAAATGCAATGCTTAAGACGTTTACCTTTAACCAATAACTACCCATAAATGTTCCAATTCGTGTCCAAAGTTTCATCATCATCATATCAGCCGTAGGAAAGCAACTGCTGAACTTAGGCCTCCCCCATTGACTTTCATTTTGACCGGTCTGTAGCGGTCTGCATCCACCGACTCCCTGCGCTCTTTACCAGGTCCTCTGTCCACCTTGCGGGAGGCCTTCCTACGCTGCGCTTGCCGTCACGTTGTCTCCACTCAAGAACCTTTCTGCCCCATCGGCTATCGCTTCTCCGAGCTATGTGCCCTGCCCACTGCCACTTCAACTTGCTGACTCGCTCTGCTATGTTGGTAACTCTAGTTCGTCTACGGATCTCCTCATTTCTAATTCGATCTCGTAGAGAAATCCCAAGCATAGCCCGTTCCATAGCTCGCTGAGTGACCCCGAGCTTCCTTATGAGGCCCATAGTGAGAGACCATGTCTCGGAAACGTAGATCATCACTGGTAACATGCACTGATTAAAGACCTGGTAACACGCACTGATTAAAGACCTCCAGATCCAAATCGAACCATACAAAGGTTGCCTGTAAGAAATTGCTTTTAGCGATATGGCCGCCATTTGTACATATGTTGACTGTGAATTCCAAGTAACTATGCATACTCTAATTGGTGTGCAATAAAGTTTATTTCTATTCTATTCTAACTTTAGTGTTTTTCTTAGATAACAGGCATCTTTATCACGCCCTTCTCGTAGTACTTCCACCAGTCCCGGACATCCGAAACACCAAGCTCACACAAAAAGAAAAAAAATTGAGGTTATCTTCTATATTATAAAAAAGTAAATTAGTTGTGTCTGTACATTGTACATATTTAAAGAATTAATTAGTAATTTTAAATGAACGATTCTGAACACAAATATATATTTTTTTGAATTGTTGACTGTTTGTTTGCGATTGGCGCGATACGGTTTTTTCTATTAAAAAGGCCTGGGTCACACTCAAAATCTGCCGTTTGTTTGATTGCAATTGGTTAAATAGAACCGGAGATATGACCAAAAACCGATATCCGACCAGACATCAGCTCGTATAAATTAAATTTCTTTCAGTGAAACAAAAATATATTATGTTTTAACTAACATTAATATTTTATAATATTAATATTTTATAGCTCCGTATTTTTAATGTAAATTAAAATAAATAAACTGGTTAATACATTGTAAAATCCGATTAAATATATAGAACTAGTGTTTTAAATGCCTATATAAGTTTTGTGCGCCTCAATTTTGTGTTTTTTTAAAGGAAATAGTATTCAAAGTTGATATCAAGCGGGTAGGTACCGGTTGTTTTTTTCACAAGTTTAAAAGGTAAGATCAGTGATTTTATACTCATTTCGCTGCTTATTTTACTATTTCAAGTCTTTGAATATTGTTTTATTCAACTTTTGGCCACTATAAACACTCCGGAATAGTCAAACAATCGATAAACTTGTGTTTACTTGAATAGGTTATTTCTTAGTTAATCTGCTGGTTTTGTTGGCTCTGCATTGCTACTGGTGTTCATTATCCTCCCTATTATACTTAAATACGTGCCTATTGCGTCAATATGTCTACGTCCACGCGAGCTGCGACACGAGCTGCGACTGCCCGTCAATTACAAATGCAGTTGAAAGAAGCCCTATTACAACTTAAAGTGGAAAAGAAAGAAAATGAGCAATTAATAATGGAAAGGGAAGATAATGAACGTGAATATGAATTAATGCGTAACAAGAACATCAGCTTGGAACAAAAGCTGTCTGAAAGCCAAGTTACTCGGGATGAGTTGAGCGAGCAACTTTACCAGCTGCAAATAGAAATTGAATCTTTCCGCCAATGCGGTGATACGTTTGAGCAAACCCTCAGGCGTAACACCCAGCTAGAAAATGAGCTGGGGAAGGCATACAGGCTTATTAGTAGCTACGAGCAGGATGCCCAATCGCGCCAGTTAGCAGAGGTGTCCAACCTCTACACCGAACTCCTTGAAAGCACCTGTGTGCCTGCCTCAGCCAATTCATCTGTGATTGATCTCACAAATGATAGTAGGTGTATGAAGTTGCCTAAACAGATTAGCCATAATAAAATCAAAAATAAATTAAAAATAAACAAAAAAATTAATAAAATTAATCTAAAGATGAAGTCTTGTTTGACAAATACTAGAAACTTAAATTCACAACTCCAATCTGACCTAGATATGTGTAGTAGGCAGTTGGTTATATGTAGTAATCAGTTGGCGGAGAGTCAGGTGGCTCATGATGTTGGGAGGGTCAGGCTAGAATCACACATGAAGCAATTGCAGGAGGATTATGCAAGTTTATTCTCTAAATATGACCTCCAAAGGAAACAGAATACTGAATACATGTTGGCTTTGGACAAATTGATTGATGACAGCAGGCACAACCAAGAACTACTTGATTCATTAACTCGACAGTGCAGCTCTGGGCAGATCAACCAACCCCCTGTCAATGACTCCATACCGGCTCTCTCTACTTGTGGCAGTATTCTGGAGACTGCATCTGATTCTTCTGACAACATTGAGCCGCCTAGTAATACAATGGTATTTTCTGACAGTGTGGGTCGCAATATGGGCTACATGTTTAGTGAGTATTTAAAAAACTGTATTCATTATTCCCTACCCAATGCAACTTACACTCAAATTATAGATAAAATTGTGTCTTCCAAGCATAATAGTAATTCCACTATTGTATTACTGGTAGGTGAGAGTAACAAAGTAGGCAAGAAAGAATTATTATACTGTATAGAACGCCTAAGTAAATTAAGAGTATTTAAAATAATATTATGTGCATTTCCATATGTGTGTTGCCAGCCCTCATCTCATAATAAAAAGATACACTATTTGAATAATTTTATTCATACTCTGACATGTCGTCATAGTGACACTTTTATATTTTTTGACACTAATAATTTTATTAGTAATTATTGTTTTAAGACTAAAGATAGTATTTATCTTACAAAGTATGACAAGTATAAAATTGCTACATTGGTAGCAAATAATATTAAGTTTTGGACGAGTTTACATTGTAAACAAAGTAACAACCTGATACCTACAGACTTGCCAGGTACTTGTAGTGGTAATTCTGTATTTTTAACTGATAGTAATAATTTAAACTAAGTGTTCAGACAACAGGAATGCCAGAGCTAAAGATAGCTCATCAAAACATACAAGGTCTTCCCGGCAAGGAATTAGTAATTGAATTATTTCTAGAGAAATTAAATGTAGATATTTTGTGTTTGACTGAGCATTGGCTCAAGGAGAGTGAGATGATGTTCAGTATAGACAATTACAATATTGTAAGTTGCTTTAACAGGAAGTCTGCTATCAGAGGTGGCTCCATGGTCTTAATAAAAAATGGTCTCCGTAGTAAAGAGCGGATTGACATTGTTAGACTTTCTGTTGAGCGATGTGCTGAGGTGGCCTGTACCGAGCTTGATAGTTATATAGTAGTCTGCGTATACAGTCCACCTAGTAGTGATTTTGGAACGTTTATTGGGGTCATGGACCAAATTCTTGGTATGGCATCAAGCAACAAAAAGAATCTAATAGTGTGTGGAGACTTTAATATAAACATATTGGAACAGTGTAGGAAAAGTACCCAATTTTTAAACATGTTCAAGAGTTATAATCTTGTAAATATATTTTGTGAACCAACTAGAATCACTGCTACAACTGCCAGTTGTTTAGATAATTTTTTTAGTGACAGTGTATACTTAAGTAAGTCTGTAATAAGTGCGTTGCCCTCAGATCACTGTGGTCAAATAGTATCGTTTTCCAAGGGAAATAATAATCAACCTAAAGAGAAAATTATGTGTAGGCCCATAACCTCTAACAAAATTAGAGAATTCAAAAACTTGTTAGAGAACAAGCTTAATACTGTAGCTTACCTAGGCAATAATCCTGATGTTCATTACAATAGTTTATTTAGTACATTAACTAATGCTTTTTCACATACATTCAAACAAAAATGTAAAAAGCACAGTACTAAATCTAAATTCTGTGAATGGGCTACTGTAGGTATATATAAGAGTAGACGAACGCTATTCGATTTATACGCCCAAAAGCAGTACAATTTTGACGGTGGTTTCATTGACTATGTTAAAAACTACTCCAAGTTATTCAAAAAAGTATGTAGACAAGCAAAAGCCATTCACATTAAAAGGAAAATACTTGAGGCTCCTAATAAAATGAAGGAAACTTGGAAAGTGATTCACAAAGAGTCTGGTAAATGTAAAATGAGGGATAGTATTACTAAAATTAAATTAGAAAAAAGGGATATAACCTCTCCAAAAGATATTGTAAATGCGTTTGAAGATTATTTTACTAATATTCCATTGAAACTCACATCCTCTATTAATTCTAACGCTCAAAGTGCCGAGAGTGCCCTTCTTGAGAGTAATATCAGTTCTTCCAAATTTAACTTCAAACATATTGACCCCATTGACATATTAAAAGCATTTAAAAATCTCAAAATGAAAAAGTCTAAAGATTACTGGGGCATGTCAGTTACTTTAATTAGTCATGTAATTAATATCATTGCACCTGATTTAGCACTCATTTTTAATGAATGTATAGATGAAGGCACATTTCCTAATTTAATGAAACATAGTAAAATAATACCACTATTTAAGAAAGGATCTAAGTCAGAACTTGGAAACTACCGCCCTATCTCTATTTTGCCAGCTTTGAGTAAGGTGTTTGAAAGAGTGATGCTCAATCAAATGCAACTACATTTCAAAACCAACAATCTTTTCCACAGCCAACAGTATGGCTTTACTGGCGGGAAATCTACCACCGATGCGGGAGTTAGCCTAGTTAACTTGATTTACGACGCTTGGGAGGGATCGCAGGATGCTATTGGGGTATTCTGTGATCTTTCTAAGGCGTTTGATTGTGTTGACCATCAGACACTTTTGCTCAAGTTACGTCGGTACGGTTTTGACAAAAAATCCACAGAATTAGTAGAATCTTATTTAACAGATAGACTTCAGACTGTTGATGTGAATAACGTTAAGTCAAATGGATCAAACTTAAAAATAGGTGTACCCCAGGGATCAATCCTAGGACCTTTTCTCTTCTTGGTTTACATCAATGACCTGCCTAATATAATTGAAGCACAAGCTGGCATAGTATTGTTTGCGGATGACACGTCGCTAATATTCAAAGTGGATCGGCGTAATACAAATGCAAATAATGTTAATAATATTTTGAACGCCATTTCAAATTGGTTTTCTGCAAACAACCTATTGTTGAATGCAGAAAAGACCAAATGCATTAGGTTTACACTGCCTAATGTGAGGCAAACACACGTTGATATCATGCTGGGGGGGCAAAGGTTGGAATTTGTAAATAGCACTACCTTTCTAGGAATTACAATGGATTCGAAATTGCAATGGGGTGACCATATCACTATTTTGGCCAATAAACTCAGCTCTGCTGCTTACGCTGTCAGACAGATTAGGCGGTTGACAGATGAATCTACTGCTAGGCTGGTATACTTTAGTTACTTCCATAGTCTGATGTCCTATGGAATACTACTTTGGGGGAATGCAGCAGATTTAGAAACTATCTTTATATTACAAAAAAGGGCAATTCGTGCCATTTATTGTTTAGGTAAGAGAGATTCTCTTAGGGAACGATTCAAAAATATTAATATTTTAACTGTAGCTTCCCAATATATATTCGAGAACATACTGTATGTCAGGAAAAATATTTCCAATTTTACAAAAGTAAGTGACATTACAGACAGAAATCTGCGCAATAAAAATAAACTGATCCTTCCATGTTATCGGCTAAGCAAAGTTAGTGATTCTTTTAGGGGGGAAGGTATACGCTTTTATAATAAATTACCTGAATCGGTCCTTGGTATGCCTGACAATAAATTTAAAACCTTTGTTAAGACCACCTTATGTAAAAAAGCATACTATAGGACAGATGATTACCTTAAAGACAAAAATGTCTGGCTTGAGCATGGTGCAGGCCCCTCTTAATGCTACAACTATAGCATAATATTGTAGTAGGCAACCTTTCTTTTTTTTTTTTTTTTACCATATTTTAACTTTTTTAAATTATTTTAACGTTTAACTTAGGTTAAATTTTTATTTTAACTTTTGTTTTTTTTATATACCTTTATTTATCTTGACACGAGACAAAAATGTACATTCGTCCATATTTAGTCTTAAGAAATCACTATTTATAATATGACGTCTCGAAAATGCCGCAGTGGAGTTTGTTGCGCCGTTTCTTCTCCACTAGGGCCTAGGAAGCGGTGGTAAACTTAGTTTTAAGCAGATTTTGACGTCAAAAAGATGTAATTACGTTACACTATTTTGAAAAATAAAGACTTTGACTTTGACTTTGACTTTGAACTCTAAAAATTTACCGTTATTTCGCTTTGTAGGGACATGAATTAAAAGAACCGGTCAGCCCCGAAATTAATAAGGTTATGAATGTCACGTACTTTCGTCCTTAAACGAAACAGAGGGCAAATGTTTTGGATGACCTCTTGTTTGGTCGACAAACAAGTCGACGCTGCTAATTGCAAAAATATACTATTTCGTTTATTTATTTTTCTTTATTATAAAAACAAACAGTTTCTACAGGTCTAAATTAGATATAGTTCAGCATCGCGCCAGGTATCAATCACTGGAATTATTTAACAAGCTACCTCCTCCGTTAAGGGACATCTTATATAACACAAACATGTTTAAATCTCAATTAAAAGCATTCGTATAGCTAGTTATAGTATAGGTCGCATAGTATAGCTGATTTATAGCTATGACATTATTCTAATACCAATTTTTTTTTCTCTGACGTGGACATTTTGATCTCGGGACTAAAGTCGGGACGAGTAATTATATTTATATAATAACTTGTCCCGACTGACTGACAGACTGACTGACAGACTGACTGACTGACTGACAGACTGACTGACTGACAGACTGACAGACTGACAGACTGACAGACTGACAGACTGACAGACTGACTGACAGACTGACTAACAGACTGACTAACAGACTGACTGACAGACTGACTGACAGACTGTCTGACAGACAGACTAACTGACAGACTGATTGACTTCCTTACTGATTCATCAATACAGAGCAGAAGCCGCTAAATTAGCGCTTGCTTAGTAATGTGTCCGGTGATGGCAATAGGATCGCCCCCTATTACATTGGGACCTAAACATAACTGGCGAATCGTGGGTGTGTAATACACCTCCGCCCACCCCTTCGGGGATACAGGCGTGAAGATATGTATGTATAGATAGAAGTACACATAGAAGTCTATACTTGAGAACTGAAATCTATTTCATGACTACTACGGTACCTTTTAGATCGATACAGGAGAATTGACAATTTCTCCGGGATTTCTCAACTATGTTTCGAATTCAAATCCATATTGAAATATTCCAACTATCTCTGTTTAATTTATTCAATGATTCGAACAATTGGAAACAGGTCTTAATCGGATTAATACAGCCATTTGTTAGTCGGTCGTTACTCAAATGTAATTTAGTTGTGATGTTCGATGTATTCTCGAACTTGGTATGTTTCATACATACTCGATTGTAGGAATGGTTTGGTAGTTCATTGAACAATTTTTCTCAAATTTCTTAGCGTACAATTTGCTCGACTACGGTTTGTTTGTTAAAATACAAACAAGCTTAGCCGTAGTCGAATACAATTTAACAAAGATTACGTTTATTAAAACCTAGCTTTGCACGCGACTTCGTTCGCGTGTACTTTAATTTGGGTTACTAGTACGGCCGTTAGTGGTATTTCTACAATATTAAAATATTTGAATATATTTTAAAATATATTTTTATATAGCGCGATTCAAATATGTTTTAATTAAATCAATACTAATGAATGCGGCGATAGCCCAGTGGCGTACGTAACGGACTGCTGAGACGAGGTCTCAACTTCGATCCCCAGTCGCCCTGGGCACACACCTCTGACTTTTCGTAGTTATGTGTGCATTAATAAGTGTTAATTATCGCTCGCTTAATAATGTGCCCTTTAGATGGCAATAGGCTCGCCCCCTATTACATTGTTAACATAACTGGCGAATCGTGGGTGTGTAATACACCTCTGCCTACCCCTTCGGGGATACAGGCGTGAAGTTTTGTTAATGTTAGTGTTTTCAATACTCATGAAATTAGTTTGTAAATTTTCATAAAATATTCCAAAAAAATGTAAAATATGATTTGCAAAAATAATGTTATCTGAAATATGCCGCTTTGAATCCGCTATCCACTGTGTTCCTGTGGTAACTTCTGTTGTGTAATGAAGTACTATGTTACTAACAAACTAACTATGTTACTAAGTGATACGAATTAACTTTTTCGCATGCTAAGGTATATCTAACTTGTTTTTTGTTTCCATTAAGAAGTGAATTTGAGTTTATAGTGAGAATCTGGTGACATATAATTGAATTTTTATTTAAGCATCTATCACAGGCAAGCATGCTCAGGCTCTCTCTCGCCTCTCTATAGGGGAGGGTGATTTTAATTCCAAACAATTCGTCAGGGTTGCCAAGGTTGGTGGGTAAGGTCGGTCGGTCTCAGGGATGTCCTTTCCAGGGCACACCTGTTTCCTCGCTCATACAGGCCGATGTGACAAAATAACTTGCGGTTTTAGTCGTTTTGAAACCGTCATACCCACTTTATCATTTTAGCTTCGGTGTGGTGAAGCCTGAACGAGTTTCCGCTCGTAAAAAGGTATCTATTTCAGGCACCAGATATCCACATACAGAATGTGTAAAGTAGTTATCTTGGGTTTAAATTTGGAACATAACATAACTTCACGCCTTTATCCCCGAAGGGGTAGGCAGAGGTGTATTACACATACATGATTCGCCAGTTATGTTAAGGTCCCAATGTAATAGGTGGCGAGCCTATTGCCATTTACCGGATACATTATTAAGTGAGCGATAATTAACATTTATTAATGCACACATAACTACGAAAAGTCAGAGGTGTGTGCCCGGGGCGACTGGGGATCGAACTCGAGACCTCGTCTCAGCAGTCCGTTACGTACGCCACTGGGCTATCGCCGCGCATAAATTTGTAAACATATCAAAAACATTCTTTGTACGATTTTTTCCCTTTTATGGGAACATTTTCAGGTTACAGAAGATTTTGTACGTATCACAGCACTTCTCAAAGTCAAATTCGAGACTTTAGAAAAACAACGCTTTATCTAGAAAAATATATTTATAAAAGACAAAAGTCGATGACTTCGTTATGTCTTCATTTTACTATTATGGTTGAATTTATTGCATTTCAAATAACATTTTTTGAAACTACATAAATCTTTATTCTAGTATGAAGGCTTGACTGTCTCTACTCAGAAAATTCAGAAAATAAAATTGTAACTTGTATTGTCGAAATTTTATGCGAAAGTCACACATTGATATAAATTATTTTTACCGAATTCTATCGCGATTTATTTAAATTAAACTCCCTCGACTATGGATGCTGACGTCGTATTCAGTGTAAATACTAAAATAACATCAAATAAATCGTGATGAGATCCATAGATAAATAAATAAATAAATATTCTATGACATTCTACATAGCGCTTTCTAGACCCAAAGTAAGCATAGTTTAACTAGCTTATGTTATGAGTTCCAGAATGCGGATAAACATACTTACTTATATACTTTTTTATTAGTAAATAAATACATATTATACATAGAAACACGCAGACCAATCCAAATAGACATATTCATTCATACAAATATTTGCACTGAGCGGGAATCGAACCCGCACAGCAGCAGTCGTAGCAGTTGAATGCACTACCGCTACGCCACAGAAAATAGTTGTATTTAAATTGCAAGTTATATCTTATTTTTTGTTTATTCATTGTGAATATATATTTTATTTTTTCTGATAGTACGTACCCTATATGTTATTGCATGATACAAACTATGAGATACAGGTTAATAACCTAATTCAGGAGACAGAGACTGTATGTACCAATGTAACCGATTGATTCAATAAATTATTTATTATTTCCTTTAATCACTAGGTCTTCAAGGCGAATCGCTGCTTGCAATGTTGAGCTGAGTGAGACATCGTGAATCAGATTTTAAAAATTTTGAACAGTGATCATTCCTCCGTGGCAAGTCCGATTATGAAAATTCTTTTTGAAAGTCACAACTCTGGACATGCTTTCTGAGCGTGTAAAGTTTGGTCACATTGTCTCGAGCGGTTATTATGTAATTCCATCTGGAATTTTTTTAACGGTGATCATTCCTCTGTGGTAGCATTATTTTTTACAAAATATATCCATAAACCTTCCTCTGATTGACCTCTTTAATCATGCCAAAATTGGTTCTGATTGGATTAGTACTTTAGGAGGAGACCTGTGACAAAGAAAATCCTGAAGTCTGGTATGAGGAGCTTTCGCTCGACTTCGTCTCACTCAGCTCAATTATGCAAATAAAAAAATAAAAATCAGTGATATCTGTCATAATCACGAGGCTAGTCCTGCTTGCATCCAAAGCATATAGTTTGAAGTAAGAGGTCTGCTCTCCTGGTCTTAAATTCTTACATGCAATTTTATTATATTATATTATTATTATATATTAAGTCATTAACATTTATATTGTTATCACTATAATATAAAAAGCGGCGATAGCCCGGTGGCGTACGTAACGGACTGCTGAGACGAGGTCTCGAGTTCGATCCCCAGTCGCCCCGGGCACACACCTCTGACTTTTCATAGTTGTGTGTGCATTAATAAATGTAATTATCGCTCGCCTCCTATTACATTGGGACCTCAACATAACTGGCGAATATAACATAACATAAACATAAATAGTGGGTGTGTAATAAACATCTGCCTACCCCTTCGGGGATACAGGCGTGTAGTTATGTTATGTTATCACTATAATATAAAATTAGTATTTTACCACCTCTACCATGGCGAGTGTTCCGATGAGCTCTTCCAATTAGCTCCACCCTCTCCTTTCCTAAACAGGACAACTCGTGAAAGACTGAGGTATCACCCTCGAGTGTGGGACTACATACATAAAGCACTGCTAATAGAAACCTCTATTCCTAGACAGCACTTTTCGCCGAAAAGTTTGTTGGTAGAAAACATTGTTTGTAGACATCTCGGTATATAGGAAGCACTGTACACAGAGATATCTCTTCATCGATAGCATTTCTTGCCGTAAACTTTCCGGACTAGTGGTTCCGGACTAGTGGTGCCCTCTGTTGGGGTCACAGTTCTAACCTAACCTAACCCACTTTACTTATTTTTGGAATATATTTTTTTACCGGCAAGAGTACTATTCTATGAAAAGAGATCTCTGTGAACAGTGCTTCCTATGTACCGAGATGTCTACAAACAATGTGTTCCATCAACAAAATTTAGGCGAAAAGTGCTGTCTAGGAATAGAGATTTCTATTAGCTGTGCTTTCTGTATGTAGTCGTTTCGTACAAGCGTGTTTCTATATTAGGTTCCACACCGATCACCCTCAAAAGGAGCAAATAATTCCATCAAGAACCAAGCAGTTCGGAACCTCTTTTCTTTACTGCATCATTAGGATTTGGAATTCTTTAACAGCACACGTGTTTCCTTCTTCCTACTGCCCTAAAGCGTTTAAGCGGGGCGTGAAAATGCATCTCATGCGGCCGTCAAGACGAAAGCCACCATTGTAACATTATCTGTGTCTGTAATGGTGACCCTCATTCCTGAGCCTTTGCTTTTAGCTTACCATCGGGCAAGGTAAAGTCATATTGACGTGACCAAAAAAAATATTATCAGCGATAAGTTGCATCTGGAATTATAGTTAGAGGGTGATATTCAGACTGTTTTAGTATGCGTTTCGTCTCAATATCAGAAGATACTTTCTGACGTCTTCTCTAATCGCAAGCTCACTATCGCTGTACGTGTCAATGACCAAATTATCGATGTTCAGACTAAACTTGACAATGAATAACGTCACCGATCCATGAACTGATCCAGGCCGATCACGAAACTGATTTATTGAATCCTAATGTCTCCATTTTTAACTTCCTCCGTTAAAAATGAGGGTAATTCGAAAATAAATTTTTCGCCCAAGATAAAACTTCTATTATACTTTCATTTGTTTTCCAAGTCATTTACTTCGAAAAAAACCTTTAACTTGCACTCTACTGATACCATGAAGCGAAAATTTCATTTTTATTCGAAAATAAACAGTTCATTCAATCGCTTAAAAGCCTGGCTCAAAGCGTTTTAATTAAGCATTTTTTTAATCCCTACCGTTTCTGAATCGTGTGGTTTTTCATCGTGGATAGTAGAGAATCCATTTTTGTAGTTTTGCCGTGACTGAATTTTTCACGAGGCATTGACATTTTGCAAAAAAATTGGTTTTTGTTAAAATCACACCGTAAGGTGGAAGCTGAAAAAATGTTGACTACCTATATTCATTGGAGATAAATTTTGAAAGCCAATTACCAATGTTTTACGTACGAGTAGTTTCTTGTAAAAGTTTATTAAAACGTATACACACTTCATGAATCTATATATCATGTATATACCCGAAAGGTTAGGTATTTGAGAGGGGGGTTGGAAGGTGGAGCCGCCTATCGCCCCAGCAAAAGCAGGCCTGGATGGAAGGGCGACTAGCGCGAAACCGGAGCAAGACGGGGACACCGTGGTTCCCAAACCCGAGGGGGCCATCTCGAAACCGGATATGGCCCAGGGTTAGTCGGGGTGCGAGGGAAATGCTTTATGGGCAACCTTACACCCCGGCGTCTGAAGACCCGAGACGGCGTGGTCGGTTCAAGCCCGACATAACTGTGTCTATTTGTACCTTTTTTTTTTTATTTTTTTTTATCGTGCGGAAATCCCTTCGGATACCCCCCCGCGTGCCAGCGGGGGCGGTTATGTCGGGTTATGTCTATTTGTACCTTTTTTTTTTTTTTTTCGTGCGGAAATCCCTTCGGATACCCCCCCGCGTGCCAGCGGGGGCGGTTATGTCGGGCTTGAACCGACTAAAACCGCACGCCGTCTCGGGTCTACAGACGCCGGGGTGTAAGGTTGCCCATAGAGCATATCCCTCGCACCCCGACTGACCCTGGGCCATCTCCGGTTTCGAGATGGCCCCCTCGGGTTTGGGAACCACGGTGTCCCCGTCTTGCCCCGGTTTGGGGGAGGGGCGCTAGTCGCCCCACCGTCCCGGCCTGCTTCTGCTGGGGTGACAGGTGGCCTCACCCGCCACCCCCAGGCCTGCGCTCATGGAGGACGGAGGTCGTTAAGCGACCTCCGGCGCCTGAGTTGCCTGCGACGCGCGGCGAGCAAGTTGCGGGCTCGGCGGACCGGGAGAGTTCTAAGTCTCTCCCGGGCGCGCTCCGCCACCTCCTTCGCGAGCATTACATGCTCGCAGAAGGAGGCGGCGGCGGCCCACGCGCTCGCGCTCCGCACCATTGCCGCAATCATGCTGCCGAGCGAGAGGACTCCCACCCCGATGGCTGCCACGAGGTCACGCCTCGGCGCCTCCCACGCCGGGCAGTCCGCCAGCGTGTGCAGCCCTGAGTCCTCGCTCGCGTCGCAGTGATGACACTCAGGCGTTGGCTCCTTCCTGATCCGATGCAGGTGGTCCCCGAAGCACCCCTTTCCTGAGATCACCTGCGTCAGTCGGTAGGAGAGGCTTCCGTGTCGCCTCTCCAGCCAATCCTCCATGATGGGCCTTACCGCCGCTATTGCGGCGTGCGCTGCGCTTGGTTGCCCAAGTCGTTCCTTCCACTCCACCACGATGGCCTGGCGGAGCTGGGACTGCACGGCCTCGATTTCTCGAGGCTCGGGGTTCCATCCCTGCTCCCGCGCCTCCTTTCGCCACTGGTACAGTTGCGAAAGGGCTCTCGCTTCCAGGTCCCATGGCGGAGATCCGGCAAGGAGACTCGCCGCCTCGAAGGAGATCGTGCGGTACCCTCGGATGACCCTGATGGCCAGAACCCGCTGCGGAGCGCGCAGCATCCGCACAGTTCTGGTCCTCAGGGCCTCCGCCCATATTGGGCACCCATACAGGGCCATGGACCGCACGATCCCCGCGTAGAGTCTCCTGCAGGAGTCATCGGGCCCCCTCATGTTGGGCAACAGCCGAGCCAGAGCAAGAGCTGTGCCCTTCAATTTGGGGGCCAGACTTCGGATGTGCTCTCCGAAGTCCCATCGGCCGTCGAGCACGAGCCCCAAATATATCATTTGGGGCTTGATGCCGATGCGATTTCCTCCCACGATGAGACTGGATCCCTCGGGTGGCTTGCTCCGAGGCCCATGGAAGAACAGGGCCTCGGTTTTATGCAGGGCCACCTCGAGACCCAGCCGCCGGATCCGCCTAACGACTTGGGCAACCGCGGTCGTGGCCTTTCGGGTCGCTTCGCGGTACGTCGCCCCGCACGCCGTCACGAGCGTGTCGTCCGCGTAGCACGTGACGGCGGCACCGCCTACGAGCTCACCGCGAAGCACCCAGTCGTATCCGATGTTCCACAGGAGCGGCCCCAGGACCGATCCCTGTGGAACACCGCACGACATTTCACGCCGACCGAGACCGGTCACGGTTGGGTAGATGACGGCTCTCTCCGTCAAATACGCCCCGACTATGCGGCGGAGGTAGAGAGGCACTTCGTGATACACGAGCGCCTCCCTAATGCAACTCCAGGGCAAGGTGTTGAACGCGTTGGCGATGTCCAGGGACACCGCCAACATCACCTCACCCCGGGCTACTGCATCCTCCGCCAGAGCCCTCACGCGCATGATGGCATCCACGGTGGAGCGCCTCTGGCGGAAGCCATATTGGCCATCCGCCAGGTCCGGCCCCACTCTTGAGAGGTGCTCGACGAGGCGCTTCGCAATTACTCTTTCAAAGAGCTTGCACACCTCGTCGAGCAACACTATGGGCCGGTAGGCGGACGGCGAGTCCGCCTAACGACTTGGGCAACCGCGGTCGTGGCCTTTCGGGTCGCTTCGCGGTACGTCGCCCCGCACGCCGTCACGAGCGTGTCGTCCGCGTAGCACGTGACGGCGGCACCGCCTACGAGCTCACCGCGAAGCACCCAGTCGTATCCGATGTTCCACAGGAGCGGCCCCAGTCCTCATCCTTTCGGATGAGGACCAGTTTCCCCGTCTTCCACAATTTCGGAAACTGGCCCCGCTCCAAACATGCGCTGAGAAGCCCTCTCAGTCGGGGCTCGAGAGCGTCGTCGACTAGAGCTAGGACCCACGCTCGGCCTGGAATGCCGTCGGGTCCCGGGGCGGTGTGTTTGGCTCTTAGCCTTCTCACCGCCAGCTCTAGTTCTACCCAAGTGACCTCGGGCACGTCGTCGTCTTCCACGTCGGGCGCCATGCGCAACCGAGGCGGAGTCATCTGCGGTGGAACATGTTCCACCGCCCGCGCTGGGAACAGGGAGCCAACAACTCCTCCGAGCAGATCCGGCTGGAGACACCGGGTTAACGGCGGGGCCTTGGGGCGCAGCTTGCCCCTCACCATCCGGTAGGGCCGCCCCCAAGGGTCCCGCTCCAGCGTCTCCAGCAGCTCGCGGAAGGCGTCCCGTTTGGAACGCCTTATCTCCGCTCGGAGGGCTCGTCTGGCCTCCCTGTATCCCTCGTACAACTCCGCCTCTCGGGCCTCCGCATCTGCGGGGCGGCGACGCCTCCTACGGAATCGGGCCCACCGGCGGTGCGTGATCACGCAGCCCCGTCTGAGCTGCGCGATCTCCGACGACCACCAGTAGACCTGACCCCTCGGATTATAGGGCGGAGCCCTAGGCATCGCCGCGTCACAGACACGGGTCATGGCCTCCCAGAACCACTCCGCCTCATCGTCTATGCAGACAGGCCTGTCCGGCGCAGGGGCCCAGGCCTGTACGATGGCGGCTTCCAGGAGGAGCTCCCGATCAAGTCGCTTAAGCGCCCAACGTGGCTCGGGTGGAGCCGGTGCAGCCGGCGCGTCGCTCGCAGGGGGGGACACGTCAAACCGAATGTATCGGTGATCCGAACTTGTGTCCTCCCCCAAAACGACGCGCCAGCCCTGAACACGTCGCGCCAACGAGGGGCTCGCGAACGATAGGTCCACGATGGAGCTACCCCTCGAGGTCACGAACGTGTCCACGGCTCCCCGATTTAGGAGGACTAGGCCGAGTCGTGCGGCCCAGTCCACCAGTGCCCTGCCTCTATGCCCCGTCGCGCCCCTTTCGTGTCGGGAACCCCAGGCATACGACCAGGCGTTGAAGTCCCCGAGCACAAGGACCGGACGGGGCTGGCAGGCATTGACGACGACGGCCAGCTGACGGAGCCATTGCTCATATGCAGCTTGGTCTCGGTTCGGCGTGATATAAGCGGCCACGACCGCTATATCCCCAACCGCCGCCGCCACGCAGCCGGGTCCCCTTGCAACGACGGCAAGAGGGGGGCTGCCGGCGGCAGGGTTGTGCACCAGTGCCGCCGACCCATCCAGCGCGGTTTCCCAGGTAGGCCCGAGGAACCGGTGGGTGTATGGGTCGGCGACAGCGGCGACATTTATGGCCCACTGTGCCATGCTCTGGCGCAGAAGATCCTGAGCATGGGCACCGTGGCCAACGTTCACCTGCAGAATGCGGAGTTGAGGATCCATTATGGAACCCCCATCTCCGCATCCCGCTGCGAACTAGGGGCGGAAGGCCGGCCTCCCGGCTTCGGCTCCCCTCCGGCGCAGGCCTTGCTGCCAACCCTATGGTCAGCCGGCTTGCCCCCCGCTGCACATCTGAAGCAGTGCAACGGGGCGCTACACGTGCCGGCCTTATGACCGGGCTGGCCACAGCGGAAGCAACGGTCACCCGCCGTTACCTCCGCTGTGCAGTGCACCCCCACATGGCCCACCGACAGGCACCTGAAGCACCTGGCCGGTCGGGCCTGCAGGAGCCGTGCCTGCGCCCTCAGGAAGCCTCCTACCAGGAGGCTCCGCCCGTCAGCGACCTTTTGGGCCGCCGCGATAGGGCAGCCGACAACTGCTGCCCCCTGTCCACCGCGGCCGAAGCGTATAGCTCCGGCCTTAATTGTGTCCGGGGAGCAGTCCCCGGCCTCCGCCACGGCGAGCCTGAGCTCTTCTGCCGTGACGGAGTCGTCCAGGCCCGTAATGCGCACTTCTGCGCATTTAATGGGCCTGGACACCCTGACGTCGGCTGCGTCCAGCGACTCCCTCAGCCGAGCCGCTAGGGCGTCGGCCTTGGGGCCACTGGCGGCGCCAGGGACCTCGAGAAGCCGGGCTCCCGTCCGTGTGCTCTTGCACCGGACACCCGGGATCTCGAGGGCCTTCAAATCGACGTTGGCTTTAACTTTGGCCAACACCTCGGCATACCCCATGCCCCTACCCGCTGCCTCCGCCGTCAGGGTGACGACGACGGCCGTGGTACGAGGGGCACGGAGCTTCCCCGGCGCTGTCTTCGCGGCGGCCGCGGCCTTCCTGGCCTTCTTGGCGACCTTCCGCCTCTTTTTGTTGGCTCCAGCTACCTCCCAGCCCCCTTCCAATGGGGTGGAGGTAGCCGGAACCACGGCTGGGGCTGGGGCTGGGGCCAGGGCTGGGGACGTCTTCCCCTTGCCCTTCCCCTTGCCTTTGCCCTTCCCCTTACCCTGAGCGGGAGGGGGCTGAGGAGCCGGCTCCGGCAGGGTCACAACTGCACCCGCAGCCGGGCGGGTGGGGCCCCTCTTGGCTACAGCCGAGTAGACGGCCGCTGGTGGCGCCTGAGGCGGACGGCGGATGGAGTCCATTAGGGCCTCCATCCGACACATCATCCTCTCCTCCAGCGCCTCCATGTAGGGGAGCCAGGACTCCGCCGGCGGTGCCCTCGGCTGTGCCGGCTGCTGGACCGGTTGCACCGGCCGCTCCGGCCGCGCCGACAGCGCAGGCTGCGCTGACCGACTCGCGGACGAGCGAGTCGCGCGCGCCGGCTCCGCCGGTTGCGCCCGCTGCGCCGTTTGTGCCGAGCTCGCCATCCCCCTCTTGAGCTCTTCGACGGCTGCAGCTAGTCGAGCCGTCTCCCGACGGGAGTCGGCCAGCTGCGCCGCCAGGCCCTCATTCTCGGAGGCGATGTCGAGCACAATGCTCAACATCGCCTCTTGCTCAGGGTTTGGGGACCCCTGGAAGGACGCGGTCACCTTCTGGAGTCTCTCCATGAGTGACCGCGTCCTCCCGCATGGCTCCGACACCGACACCGCTGAGGTGGAAGGCCTCGGCGGTGAGTTTCCCACGGCCCTTACAAGAGCCGAGGGAGCTCGGGTGGATTGTCCAGCCCTCACGCCACCCCGCGCCCCTCGGCGGCCAGCAGCCACTTTGGATGCCGGCTTCGAGGCCTCGTCACTACTGGAGGAGGAGGTCGTCCCGGTGAGGGTAAAATCCTCGTCCGAAACGTCCTCCCGCACCCGAGCCTTTGCGCGCCTCCTGCGCTTGCGGGTCCGCGGCACGCCCAGACCCGCCGGGCTACTCGCCCTGCTTCTCTCGTTGGCGGTGTCGAATTTCTCCGACACCGCCGAGGTGTTTAGCGCTACCTCCGCGCTTGATTGCTGCGCGATCTCCGCGCAGACTTCGTCATTTTCGTCGTCCTTTGTCATTGCCATTTTCGTTGTGGTTAATCGATCCTTTTTCATATTTTTAATATTTATGTAAGCCATAGTATATCCCACGAGTGTGGGGGAAAGGTGGTCCATCCAGGCGGTGCCCCCTGCACCTGGATAAGCCTATATACTATGGAGGTCGGCTGGTATCCATAGGTTTTTACGACTTGGCTGTCGGGTGTTATAGACTTTTCCTTGTCGTGGGCCGGCCAATAAAGGCAAGCCCTCCGGTCAGCAAGTTCACGGCGTACCCTTCTGGAGCCACCAGTCAGGTCGTTGCTGATCACCTGCCGATTACGGAACGCGAGAGGATGGCTAGTCCTCTCTCACCGGCGGCGGCACAAGTGCCCGTCGGCCCCTGCGTTAGCAGTGGGCCAACCCGCCCCTGGATCCCCCAGGACCCTATGGTGGCCTCAGCCACAAACACCATCGCCCATCCTGTCTCCTCTGAAAGCAGAGGAGTACGGAGAGCGATGTGTTCCCGCCACGTTGGGTAATCGCCGACGATCAATGCCAACCCTATGAAGGGGTGAAGGGGAAGCCATTGACCGCCGCCCAGGGTGTACCGGCCGCTCCGGTTCCGTTCCCCCCGGACTGCAGCGGGATCGGAGTCGGAACGACACTCGAGGAGGTTACCCAACACACACCCCTGTCTATTTGTACCTAATATTAAAATAACAGATGTATAATCATTGCAAATAAATGTATAACAGCTACAGAAAAATACAATTTTTAATTTTGTTGTCTGTCTGTCTGTCTTTCTTTCTGTTTGACTTAGGTAATCTCTGAATCGGCTGTGCCGATTTTGACAGAACTTTCACTAGCAGATAGGTAATATGTGTGTTGGGTAACCTCCTCGAGTGTCGCTCCGATCCCGATCCCGCTGCAGTCCGGGGGGAACGGAATCGGAGCGGCCGGTACACCCTGGGCGGCGGTCAATGGCTTCCCCTTCACCCCTTCATAGGGTTGGCATTGATCGTCGGCCAATACCCAACGTGGCGGGAACACATCGCTCTCCGTACTCCTCTGTTTTCAGAGGAGACAGGATGAGCGATGCTGTTAGTGGTGAGATGGCCCAGGGTCAGCCGGGGTGCGAGGGATATGCTCTATGGGTAACCTTACACCCCGGCGTCTGAAGACCCGAGACGGCGTGCGGTTTTAGTCGGTGCAAGCCCGACATAACCGCCCCCGCTGGCCGGCGGGGGGGTATCCGAAGGGATTTCCGCACGATAAAAAAAAAAAGAAAAAAAAAAGGTAATATTTTAAGGCGTAACATAGGCGACTTTTATTTTAGAAAAAAATAAGTTCCTGCACAAAATAACTAAAACACAAAAAGTGTATATCCACGCGAATGAAGTCGCGAGCACAGTCGATAATATAATTATAAAATTTGACTAGTATGTAAACTGTTGTAAGAACAATATGTGCACAATTATTTGAATTAATTGAACCTTAAAACTTTAGTACTTAGGTTTGTAATCTTTTACACATGCAATCACATAAAATACAAACGTTGTTATTACCTTAATTGCAGTTTAGCGTCAGAATTTTCAAATTTATTTTACTTTGAAATATTTTAACATTATAATTATTTTTAAATGCTATTAAGAAAGTGTAATTCATAACTTTATTAAAGTAGCATCGGTTGCTTAGTGGTTAAGGAGTACCAATACGTTCCAGGGGTCCCTGGTTCGAAGCCACACCTAACACATGCAATTTTTTTTTTTTTTGCCTATTATTCTATGTAAAATTGTGTAGAGGTAACGGGATCTGTATCTTATCCTATGCATCGAAAAAAAACCTTTCTCGCCTCCTTAACTCACTTAGGTTGTTCAGTGATCTGAACATAATTGGAATAGTGTTATAACGCTGACGGTACGAGATGTGGTCATTTTTGCCGAGGCTTCTTTACTTGATTAAAATACTAAATTGAGATGTCGGACAGGCAGATGAATCTACCCAGGAACAATAACCCTGAAAATGTATAAGGTTCTTCCCGGGCTCTAGTAGGTAAGCTACCTAAAATTTTCTTTTTCCAATTTTGCTTAGGGAAAATAAACTTAATTGAGACTTACCTATTCATCATACTGTTCCAGAGTGTGTTGGGTCGGGTTACTGGTCAGCTGGTATAGAGTGATTGATTGCTATTGTCCCTGTGGGACCTCTTGTCTAAACTATTGAACGTATATGGCCTGTACATTGTATTGAAACACTAGTTTTAAACTATTGTTTTTAATGACTATGGTTTTTAAAAAAATTGTGGAACTATACTTTTTATGTCTCTTGTATGACCTGGATTCTTAAAAAAATACATTTTATTAATCGAAATCTTGAATACTGTGAATATTTTGGAGGCATTCGCAGTTTGATTGATCTATGACCTTCACAGATATAGAAATGAGAATTGTTTTAATTTGCGAGATAAACGCCTGAAACTTTCAGTTCTAAGGTTTCTTTTAAACATTGTACAACCCTTTTTATTATAATATAACCCTATCATTATGGAAATAAAATTGTTATGTACTGACTAACCATAAATATTATATTGTTTAGTATTTCTTGTTTTTCAGCAGTTTATCAATAATAGTCAATTTATTATTTATTCTGAGACCCATCTTACTAAAACCTGAAAGCGATGAATAATATCTGATAAGGTTACCTCTAGAAAAAAATATTGTTATTCACAGATCTAACACTTGGCAGAAGATAAAATTGATTTTGAATAATAATATAATGCTAAAAAGTTTTGACTTTTTTGTCTGTAAGTCTCTTTAAATACTATTTCCATTCTAAAATAAACAAATTTAAAACTATTGCAGAATATACAGATTTAAATAGAAAATAAAACCAATGAAATTTAAAGAAATTAGGAACAAAAAAAACACGAAAATATATAATAATGAAAATAGTTTACCATTTTTTTCGTGCAAAAATCCCCTCAGATAACCCGCCGGCCAGCGGAGGCGGTTATGTCGGGCTATGGTAAGGTTGCTGCCCATAAGGCATTTCCCTCGCACGCCAACAATTTCGATACCTTCCAATATTTTAATACATAACATAACTTAAATATTCTAATGTAATAACCGACATAAAAATATTTTAATACACAGACGCAACTTCAATATTTGAATTAAATAGTCGACATAAACATCGATGTATTGACAGATCACTGGCCAACCCTACAATTTCTAGGTCAAATTTTAAGAGATAACACTCTGAGTATCGTCAAACGGTTGACCAGGCAAAATGTCGGTTTGAACAATAGTACAAGAGAATAGCAGGAAATGGAAGGACGCCGAGGAAATGGACGAACGGCAGAGACCTGATAATGTATACATATAACTAGGTCTGCAAGGCGAATCGCTACTTGCAATGTTGAGCTGAGTGAGACATCGTGAATCAGATTCTGAAAATTTTGAACAGTGATCATTCCTCCGTGGCAAGCCCGATTTTGGAAATTCCTTTTGAAAGTCACAACTCTGGACATGCTTTCTGAGCTTGTAAAGTTTGGTCACAGTGTCTTGAGCGGTTATTATGTAATTACATCTGGAATTTTTTTAACGGTGATCATTCCTATGTGGTAGCATTAATTTTTTCAAAATATATCCATAAACCTTCCTCTGATTGACCTCTTGAATCATGCCAAATTTGGTTCTGATTAGATTAGTAGTTTAGGAGGAGGACTGTGACAAAGAAAATCCTGAAGTCTGGTATGAGGAGCTTTCGCTCGACTTCGTCTCACTCAGCTCAATAAAATCGTAACGAGGCGCAACTTGTACATTACGGTCTCTGTGGCCTAGCGGTAGTGCATTCGACTGTAACGACAGGGGGCGCGGGTTAGATTCCCGCTCAGTGCAAATATTTGTATGCATGAATAAGTCTATTTGCATTGGTCTGGGTGTTTCTATGTATAATATGTATTTACAATAAAAAAAGTATGTTTATCCGCATTCTGGAACCCATAACACAAGCTAGTTAAACTATGCTTACTTTGGGTCTAGAAAGCGCTGTGTAGAATTTCGTAGAATATTTATTATTTAAAAAAAAAATGAATTTAAAAAAAAAAATATTGCTATGTTTTCTAGGAGCGATACCGATGCCAAAAATGTGATTTTGAGTTTTTTTTTTCTGTTTATCTGCTGTTATTATTGATGTCCGAGCATTTATTGTAAATACATACATATTATACATAGAAACAAAATAACATATGCAGGGCTTCATGGGACATAATAAAACAATGTGACAATAAAATAAGCACAAACAAAAACAAAATCCAAAAAATTATACATAATAACAGAGTTACTAATGATAGTACTACTATTGCTAACATTTTTAACACATTCTTTATAGAGCTTACAAATAAATCTACTACAAAAAGAAACCTTGCACTGCACACTACACTAATAACATAGATTCCAGTATATTCTTATTGCCTGCTACATGCGAGGAAATTTATAAAACAATTCATTCTCTTAGAAACACAATGTCAGTAGGATACGATGAGCTTCCCACATCAATATTCAAGCGCAGTGCAATGCTTATCACCCCGGTTTTGTGTCACCTAATAAACATGTCACTAAGTGAAGGCACCTTTCCTGACAAATTGAAAATATCAGTGGTAAAACCTATTTACAAAAAAGGAGACAAGGAATGTGTTGGTAATTATAGACCTGTAACTTTAATACCAGTGTTAGCCAAAGTTTTTGAGAAAATCTTACACTCTAGACTCACAAATTTTCTAAATAAATATAATGTTATAAAATCCGAACAGCATGGGTTCCAAAAAGGTAAATCGACCACTTTAGCTGCCTTTAAACTTATAAGTAAAATAACAGAAAATGTTGATAAAAAGGTACCCACAGTGGGTGTTTTCTTTGATATGTCCAGGGCATTTGATTTTGTGGATCATGAGATACTGCTTAAAAAATGTATTAACTATGGCATTCGAGGAACAGCTGAAAAGTGGTTACGTACTTACCTAAGTAACAGACAACAATATGTCGAAATTAGAGAAGTCGATGATAAAAATGAGGAAAGAGCTTTTAGATCCTCATGGACATACAATAGAGTAGGAGTTCCTCAAGGAAGTATTTTAGGACCACTTCTCTTCATTATTTATATAAATGACCTTCCAGATCATATAAACTACCCATGCAGCTTATTTGCTGATGATATTGCGGTAGTGATATCAAATGAGGATTCAGTAAATTTCAATACAGAAATTAATTTCACCGTTGCGAGAGTACTTGATTGGATGGACACTAACAATTTAAAAGCTAACATAGAAAAAACAAAATACATGACATTTTATAACCGATATCAATTAAAGGATTTAAATATAACTTACAATAATCAATCTCTATGCGAATCAAATAATATAATTTTTCTGGGACTACATATTGATAGACAATGTAAATGGAATCTGCACATTGAGAGGGTTTGTAATAAGATCAATAGGTTTTCGTATGCGCTCTGGCGCCTTACAAAAATATGTAATGCTAAGATTGCTTTGCAAGCGTACCACGGATATGTCGCTTCAAACATAAGGTACTGTATTCCTATTTGGGGCAATGCCACAAATATAAACAGAGTTTTTATAGCGCAAAAGCAATGTATACGTGCTATCTGCAATGTTGAGCCACTATGCTCATGTAGACCTCTGTTCCGCCGTCTTAAAATTCTAACGGTGCCATCGATGTATATATTTGAATGCGGAATATTTGTAAAGAACCATCGTCACCTCTTTAAGACACTTGGCGAACATTATAATTTTAATACCAGGTATCCTGATAGGCTAGTTCTGCCAAATATAAATACCACATATTATCATTCCAACTGCTACTATGGCAATTAATATTTATAACAAATTACCAAATAAAATAAGAGACCTGCCGCTAACTAAATTTAAAAATAAACTATATGTGTGGTTAGCAGACAAATGTTTTTATACGGTAGATGAGTTCATGAATGACACAAAATAGGACATTATTTAGATTAACACATATTTATTACAAATGTGTTATTGAAGGACATACTTATTAACAATTGACATATTTTACTAAGTTTTTATTTTTTTTGTGTATAATCTATGACATTCAATTTTAATGATTTAAGAATTACAAATGATAATATAATGAATAAATTTGAAAAATAAATTGACAATGAATAAATAAAAATTTGCATGCCTAATATAGGCGAAATATGAGGACTTTATAGATTTAAGAACCAATTGTAACCATATTTAATGCGAATAAATGATCTTTCTTTCTTTCTTTACTAAAACCGCTGAACATATTCAGCTGAAATTTTTAATGAATATTCTTTTAGGATATGGTCATAAACTGCGCTATATACCATCACGCTATTATAAGTGTGATAGGAGCAGCAGGGTTAAATCGACCAAATCGATTTTTCATCATTATTATTACAAAGCAGATCATCACGAAATCCTTAAGTTCGATAGAATTTGGACATGGTCAACGTTCGGACTGATATACTCGTAAATCATCACGCTATAGCTAAAAGGTGATGAGCAGTAAAATATGAAATCTGACAATACAGAGTTATCTACGTGTAAAAGATAGTTGATTAGAGCCTCAACCTTTGATAATAAATATCATCATGCTATTATAATAGGGAACCGGGTAGAATTAATTTCGATGTTACATATAAACCTCTATTTCTTCAATAGGTAAACTAATAAATGTTGGTTTCGAAACTGCAGAACTACACATACTTTGATCTATTCGAAATTTAACGAGGACGAAGTCGCGGGCATCAGCTAGTGTAAGCTTACGTTGACTGGCACGTTCGTGCAATATTTTTAGTAAAAATAGTAGTTTATGCAACTGTCATATAAGAAGGGGTCTTAAAACACGAGAGTCTGTTGCGCCTAATGTGATAATAGGTTGACTCGAGTGTTTTAATACATAAGTTATATGCAGTTTCATACACTACTTTATCTTCACTCATTGGAAAAATTGAAATTAAACAAAGTAGGCAGGTTACAAGGAAGTAATTTAGCGTGCGCTATTTTTTTCACAGTTCGAACTGCGCATGCGTGCGCCTTTTTTTCATATTCAGCCTAAAACCTTAGACTAGTTTAATGAATAAAAAGATAGCGGTGCTATAATGAGTTTTATGATAAATTTCATGTATGTGCGTTTATAAAGTGCGTATGTATAGAATCGTCTTTGAATTCGTAATTAGAATTTTTCGATTTGAGTGTAGATAAAAAATATACTAGTACTATGTAGACCCTTTTTTTTGGTTCGGAAATGCCCTCGGATGCCCCCGCCGGTCAGCGGGAGAGGTTATGTTCTATGTAGAACTAGTAAACATATTTTCAAATAAGTTAGTGAATTTAAGTAAGTGTGGCAATCAGTATAGATGACATAACGTGGTCTCCGTGGCACGAAGGGCACTGTGTTAAGAATAGTCAACAAGGCTGACCTAGCTAGTATTGCCTAAGCCCTTAATTTCGTGAGGAAATCCCTTCGGATACCCCCCCCCATCGGCCAGCGGGGGTGGTTATGTCGGGCTCGAACCGACTAAAACCGCACGCCGTCTCAGGTCTTCCGACCTCGGGGTGTAAGGTGGCTCAAATGGCATTTCCCTCGCACCCCGACTGACCCAGGGCCATCTCCGGTTTCGAGATGGCCCCCTCGGGTAGTTATGAGCCCTAACGGGACGGTGCCTAGCGCCCCTCCCCCAAACCGGGGCAAGACGGGGATACCGTGGTTCCCAAACCCGAGGGGGCCATCTCGAAACCAGAGATGGCCCAAGGTCAGTCGGGGTGCGAGGGATATGCTCTAACTATGGGCAACCTTACACCCCGGCGTCTGTAGACCAGAGACTGCGTGCGGTTTTAGTCTGTTCAAGCCCGACATAACCGCCCCCGCTGGGGGTATCCGAGGGGATTTCCACACGAAAAAAAAAAGGGGGAGACCTATGTCCAACAGTGAACTAGCCTAGGTTGATGATGATGATTCAAAATTTGAAATTTAATGTGTCAGAATTTTTTCAGCTCTATCATTCAAGTGAATTACATTTTTAGTATACCTACTTGTGTATTAAATTCAAATATTCAGTAAATATACATTATATATATAATTCTTCTGTACGTGTGTTTGTCACCTATCTTCTCCTAAACGGCTGGGCCGATTTGTTTGAAATTTTGATTTCAATGGATTTTTGGATGGTTTAGAAACACAATTGAAGCCGGTAGGTGGCGCCGCTGTCGATATGTCACCGAATGCTTTTCCAGACAGGACTACCGGATCTGTTTATATAAATTGAGCTGTAACAACATCCTTACACGAAGGACACCAATAAAAAAGCACTCTATTCTTTCACAGGCTTTTTATTCGTTTGGAAGTCTTACATTTAATTATCAATGAAAAAACTTACATTTTTACTGATAAAGTCGGATCGCATCGGTAGCTTAAAGTAAAACAAATGCTGAGATAGTGGCCGGCACAAATTAACGTCGGGAAGTGGAGCGTGAATATTAACGGCAGAATCAAGTCTTGGCTAGTTATCTTGTCTATTTTGATTATTTGGTTTCGAATGTAGTAGTACATTCTGTTGTTTAAGTGGATTCGGTTGAGGAAGTTTGAGGATTTGTTCAAATTTCGCTCTTCAATAGCTATTGAGTAGGTATCGCATCGTTACGGGGCGACTGTCCTTTCCGGGTGCAAGACGGGGACACCGTGGGTCACAAAACTGAGGAGGCCATCTCGAAGCCAGAGATGGCCCGGGTCAGTCGCGGTGTGAGGGAAATGCTTTTTGGGCCACGTTACTCCCCGGTGTCGGAAGACCTGAGACGGCGTGCGGTTTTAGTCGGTTCGATCCCGACATAACCTCCCCCGCTGGACAGCGGAGGGGGGATATCCGAGGGGATTTCCATACCAAAGGAAAAACGTACCGTCAAAATAGACATTTCGGTTTCGTGTCAGATTCCTAATGATAAAAAAGACTTACACATAAAAACTGGACGAATCTTTAATTAAATAATATGTTATTTATACCTACCTTGATAAAATTAAAGTGTTTTAGACTTTTATTTTTACTTGTGGATACCCCCACGGGCTTCACCCCATCGGTGCCAACGATGGAATGGGCGTGTAGGAATCGAACCGACTAAAATCGCAAGGTGTCCTCCGCCAGGGTTTTTTTTAATATTTAGGACACGTCAAAGAAAGAAAGAAAGAAAGAAAGAAAGAAAATATTTTTATTCAACCGAGCTTAACAAAAATATACACATAAATACAACAATTGTGCATGTGCATCCATATGGCTAGGTAGAATAAAGGCCACCTCTCAGCTTAATGCTGTCCGCGTTGTAGTGCAAGCGGACAGCGCTGGTTTTCAGAGACGGCCGGACAGTGAGTTTGACTAATATACTTTTTTTTTTTCCATTACGATACAGTTGCATAGATTAAACACAAAAGAAAAATGGCAAACAAAAAATCATTACAAAAAATGAAAACAAAATAAATTTAAAAAGTAAGAGAACTGGCAACAATTTGACACTGCAGGACGCCTCCCGCGCTTCCGCCGGCTATATGTCATTAATGTCAAAACTCCGGCGCAAGCCAGTGTTGTTATGCCACGTAATCCACGCATGTCCTAATATAGGTACTCTTTGGTCGGCCATATTACTGACACTGGACACATCATATCCGTATTCCAAAAGAAAAAAAGAGACAATTCAAGTTAAAACGTATTACGGTACCATGTGCCAGCGCAAGCACTGAATAACTCATTTATTCACCTTCGGCGCGCTATGTCCAGATACCCATCATGCAATGCAGTAAGTATAATGCCGATTCTACTTTGCGATTTGTGAGCGTTATTATAAGAACAAGTGACAGTGAACAAATATACAAATGGGCGTACATACGAAACCCACAACAAGATTCGTCCTATAGGTCAGCACACCGATGCGATGCCGCTGTGAACCAACAATACACTCACACCACATGGACGGGTCTAACAATAGTAAGCAAATTCCTATTATGAATGAAGTCAGCTCGATGTGTGTAACTATAAATAAATAAAACTACATTATGTAACCTTTCACCTTTCAGATACGGTATCTATCCATCCACCAGCAAACAGCAGCATGAGTAGCATGAGATGGGCAGAGCAAAGCAATCACAATCAGAATGTCGGGTCATGGGCACTCCCCACACACCTCGTTGAAGGTTTGAATGGTAAGTAAGGGACTAACTGTATTACGCTCTAGAATTAGCAGATTGATATAATAATTTAATAATTTAATAATTTACAAAGTACAAATAAAATAATTTGACTTCACCTCGCCTGATGGTAAGCTGAAGGTAAAGTCTCAGGAAAGAGGGTCACCGTTACATACACGTACCACGTTATCAATAGTGGCACTCAGCTTGACGGCCTCATCAGAAGAGGATTGTCGTCGCAGCACCGCGTGACACCCACCGGTCCCACTAGTGCTGCGACCACAATCCCCCTGCCCGGCTATGCACTTGCTGACCCCTGAACGCAATCAAACCGAAATTGGATTACTATGGAGGGTTTTTCGCAATCGTGCACGGTGGTACCCACCCGGCCGAATTTTGTGACAAATTTGTGTCATCAAATTTCTACCACCAGTAAAATTTTAGCGTCCAAGTATTTTAGACTAATAATAGTTAACGTTGATAGTATCTTAGCATTGAGATATTATCTAAAACTTAACACTAACTAATCAGATTTTGGTATTACGAGGGTTTATATATTACGAAATTATGTAATTATATCATTATAATAATAATAGCGGCGATAGTCCAGTGGCATACGTAACGGACTGCTGAGGCGAGGTCTCGAGTTCGATCCCAAGAGACTTTTCGTAGTTATGTGTGAATTCGCCCCCTATTACATTGGGACCTCAACATAACTTGCGAATCGTAGGTGTGTTACACCTCTGCCTACCCCTTCGGGGATACAGGCGTGAAGTTATGTTATGTTACGTTACGTTACGTTACGTTACGTTTCGTTACGTTACGTTACGTTACGTTACGTTACGTTACGTTACGTTACGTTACGTTACGTTACGTTATGTTATGTTATGTTATTTTATGTTATGTTATGTTAATAATAAATAATAAACACTCTACACAGCGCTTTCTAGACCCAAAGTAAGCATAGTTTAACCAGCTTGTGTTATAGGTTCCAGAATGCGGATAAACATACTTATATACTTTTTTTTGTAAATACATACACATTATACATAGAAACACCCAGACCAATGCAAATAGACATATTCATGCATACAAATATTAGCACTGAGCGGGAATCGAACCCGCGCCCCATGTCGTAGCAGTCGCATGCACTACCGCTACGCCACACAGGCCGTCTATGATTGGTTGTATCATTGGTTGTAGGTTGATTTAAGTATATTATTTCATTTACTAATGTAGGTATACAATCCGCCGATATTTTAATTTACGTAAGTAATATTGATAGTACTCAATACACTCTAAGGATATTATCAATATTAGGTGAATAGTAGGTACTTCAAATAATTAATTAAATTAATGATATCCAACTAGCTATGCACAACTTAAGTTTTTTTAAAGACGTATTCCGATCAATAATTTGGTATTAATATAGAATACGCATGATGGCAGTAACAAAGAAACGATCTAATTTTAGTTTTATGTTATGTAGTAATATACTAGGACTCACTTGCTCCCGTCGGAGAGCACGGCCTTCACCATGGTCTCCAGCGAGAGAACCCAGCACCGCAACGAGATCCCGGCGTTCACTCGCCCACGCTGGAACCAAATATAATGTTAACAAAAATAAACAACATATGATTAAAAAATTTATTACCATGACTATTATCAGGATACAATATCGGATAAACTAAATTTCGTACATTATGATAAAATTTCAACGCGAGTGTTTGAAGAAACACCATCTGCAGTGCTAACAATTGTTAAACAAAGTAGGACTCTATCTTTGCTATAAGTTCAGTTAGTTATGATAGTGGAGAAGTATTAAACAGGAAACTTTCCGGTATGAGTGTGGAATACGCGCAGTTTTGTAGTGTTAAAGGTATTATATAGTGAATGAGCTAAGACACAACGAGACATAGCATTTCTTAGACTGATAAGGGTAGCAACAATATTCGGGGTGCGAGGGATATGCTCTATGGGCAACCTTACACCCCGGCGTCTGTAGACCCAAGACGGCGTGCGGTTTTAGTCGGGGGTAGCAACAATATTATATTTGTTTGAATTTCAAATGATTTAGGTGATAAGTATATTATGACTACATAATATTAATGTTCGCAAGCCCAAAAGTGAGAAACCGGCCGATTTGAAGAAATGAATGAATTCAAAGTTACCTTATCATACTAATATTATCACACCACACTAATATTACCACACTAATATTATCACACCACACTAATATTACCACACTAATATTATCACACCACACTAATATTATATACGCGAAAGTTTGTATGAATGGATGTTTGTTACTTTTTCATGCAAAAACGGCTTAACGGATCTTTTTTTTTAATAATGCTCACGTTACTGTGACTTCATGCTGCCTAATGATAAGCTGAAGGTAAAGTATCTGGGATGAGAATCACCAATGCAGACACCGATAATGCTATAATGGTCGGACTCAGCTTGACGGTCTCATCAGCTCTCGCTTAAAGGACCTGGGGATATGAAAAGAAGGAAACACGTGTGCTGGTGAAGAATTCCAAGCCTTGATGGTGGTTCGGTAAAGAAAAGAGGTTCCGAATCGTTTGGTTTTTGATGGAATTGTATGCATCGGGATGAAATTTGGCAAGGCGATAGATTACGGTCCAGTGTCGGTGCCCATGGTAAGCGAGAATGGGATCACAATTCCACGAGGGCGAAACCATGGGCAACAGCTAGGGTATTATAAATATAATAAAATGAACTATACAATTATGTGCTTAGTGTACTAAGCTTATTTATTTGTCTATCGTTTTACAAAGGTCAAATGGAGGAAGGAGAATCAAGCTGCATAACAGATTTACTTAAATGCAGAAGATAAATAATTATAATAAACTAGCTGTGCTGAATAAGAGGCCCAAGGTTCGATTCCCGCTAAGTGCAAATATTTGTGTGCATGAATATGAATTTAGCATTGGTCTGAGTATTAATTATTATGTATTTAAGTATGTTTATCCGATTTTTTTTTTTTTTTTATACCACTCAGGTGGCAGACAAGCTCACGGCCCACCTGATGGGAAGTGGTTACCGCGGCCTATGGACGTGTGCAACACCAGGGGCGTCACACTCGCGCTGCCGACCCTGTAAAAACCTTCTAATATCTGCTTAATTGCTAAATAACCGCCCTTCTTGAAGAACCCCATATTGTAGTCGCTTGGGAAAACCACAGCAGGGAGATCATTCCACAGCCTGAGGGTGCGCGGAATGAAGTGCCTTTCATATCTAACTGTACGCACCGTTTCCGGTCGCAACGTGTGAGGATGAATTCCCTGTCTGTGGCGAGCGGTGCGATGATAGAATGTGGCCGTGGGCATCATATCAAACAATTCTTCTGAACACACCCCGTTATAAAGGCGGTAGAAAACGCACAGGGAGGCGAAATCTCTCCTAAGGTTAAGCGGTTCCACACTGCCTGTAAGTATGGGATTGTCGACGATCCTCAGCGCCCGTCTTTGCACCGAGTCGAACCGGTCAAGTTGGTATCTAGGTGCTCCGGCAAAAAGGTGACAGCAGTACTCCATCTGGGGCCGGACTTGCGACTTATAAAGAAGAAGTCTTTGCTCCGCAGTGAAGTACTGCTTCGCCCTGTTGAGCACTCCAAGTTTCTTAGATGCCAACTTGACTTTGTCTTCCAGGTGACTACGGTACTGGACCTCGCTGGAGATGTCGACACCGAGGATCCCGATACTTTTAGAGATATTAAGTGGTGTGTCCAGGAATTGTGGCGCCACAATAAATGGGGTTTTCTTAGCGGTGAATGCACATACTTGTGTCTTAGTGGGGTTGAATTGGACCAGGTTTAGTCCACCCCAATCGGACACTCTTGTGAGAGGTCTCGATTTCAGACACAAGTTGTTCGCGACTTTCTTCCACTGTGGACCGAGGGATGTTAGCTCGGCCCGTGTAAAATGCGTCCCCGGTACTGTCGTCCGCATAGCAATGAATGGAGTCATCAGACAGCATGTCATTGATATGCAGGAGGAACAGGGTCGGAGACAGCACGGAGCCTTGTGGAACACCAGCGTTTATGTCCATGTGGTCCGAGCAGCTGCCGTCAACGACGGCTTGGATGCTTCTATTGGACAAAAAGCTGGCGATCCATTCGCAAAGTCCCTTGGGCAGTCCATAAGACGGCAACTTCGAAAGAAGACCTCTGTGCCAGACCCGATCGAAGGCCTTCGCTATATCGAGACTGACCGCTAGTGCCTCACCTTGACTCTCGATGGCTTGCGCCCAGTGGTGTGTGAGATACACAAGAAGGTCACCGGTAGAGCGACTGTGGCGGAAGCCGTACTGTCGGTCGCTCAATAGATTGTTTCCTTCAAGGTATCTCAGGAGCTGTATGTTAATGACACGCTCCATTACCTTCGAGAGAAGGGAGGTGATAGCGATAGGCCTGTAATTGGACGGGTCTGTCCTATCGCCTTTCTTAGGCACAGGGTGCACGAATGCAGTCTTCCACGAAGCTGGGACATGTCTCGTGGAGTAAGAGAGCGCAAAAAGCTGTGTAAGAACAGGGCACAACTCTGGAGCACACTGCTTAAGCACCATCGCCGATATGCCGTCAGGCCCATTCGACTTGCGAACATCTAGGGACTTCAATTCCCGCCGGACCACCCGTTGTGTGATTTTGATTTCTGGCATAGAAACACCACACCAGGGGATAGTGGGTGGCTCGACATTCCAATCATTCATGGTCGAGTTTGACGCAAAGAGGTCACCTAAAAGACAGGCTTTCTCCCTTGCGCCATGGGCCAGATTGCCGTCGGGTTTTTGCAGCGGCGGCAGACAAGACCGACAAAAATTTCCCTCGGCAGCTTTGGCAAGCGACCAGAATGCACGACTACCAGATGGGTACCGCGCCAGCCGTTCATCAATTCTGCCGATGAATTCAAATTTAGCCCTGGCCGTTGCTCTTTTACTGGATCTCGAGGCGGCATTTAATTTCCGCTTCACCTCAGTGATATTAGGATCCTTGTTAGCAAGTGCCGTGGTCCAAGCCTTATAAGCAGATTGCTTGTGAAGTTTTGCTTCTCTGCAAGGCCGATTAAACCACGGGCGCTTACTTGCTCCTGTTGCGATCCAGCGGTTGGGAATGTAGCATTCCATGCCCGCTAGAATCGCCTCAGTAACTGCTGTTGCACAGGAACTTGGATCTTCAGAAGTGAAGCAGAGCCGCCTCCACGGGTACGAAGCGAAGAATTCTCGCAATCCATCCCAGTCTGCCGACTTATAGTGCCAAACATGCCGCCATTCGGATGGCCGAGGTGGTTGTGGCCGTGCGAGAGGCACTTGCGCCCGGACGAGGCAATGGTCTGACTTGCCAAGTGGTGCTTCCACAGTTATGGAGTATTCATCCGGGCGCGTAGTCAGCAGAAGGTCAAGTAGAGAGCTTCTATGGGTCTCGATATCTGGTATTCTTGTGATAGAATGAACCACTTGCGAGAACCCATAGGTCAGGGCAAATTTGTGAGCAGCCCTTCCCGCAAAATCAGTGCTCGAGGACCCCAGCCACTCAATGTGATGAGCGTTGAAGTCTCCCAAGAACACTAAGTCCGTGGTGGGGTACTGCTCAATAGCCTTGTCTGCCGACCGCTGCAGGTACTCAAACAGTTGAGTCGTTCCCAAGTCACCGCTATGAGACCTGTAAAGGCACGCATAGATACGGGTGTGACCCCCGTGATCTATACGTACCCACAAAATAGACAGGTCCCTGTCTTCAAGGCCATTAAGACGGCGGCAACAAATATCATCCCAGACGTACAAGCATACCCCGGCACGCCTCAAAAAATTGTGCTCGAGTTTGTACCCAGGGTACATTAGGTAGGCTGCATCGGCAGGGAATGATAATTGTGTCTCCGTTAGGAAAAACAAGGTCGGCTAAGCGGTTTCAAGGTGTTGGTGGACCGCGTTGAGGTTGGTATGCAATCCCCTGATGTTGCAAAAGTCCACTTGTAATGTGGACGAGGTTGCCGCTGTCGAAATATTTTTCCTTTTATTTCTGGCCATTTTGAGAAGGGTTGGTGGGGGAGAAGGTTAAGAGAGATTCTGTGCTGACAGTGCAGGAGACAAAGCAAGACTCTATGCGACCACCGACAAGTTAGGGTTGTGTGACTGGCTGGCGAGGCGGGCGGAAGGGCCCCCGGTCCCCTCCTGAATACTGTAGCCGGGTCCACTCCGGTCTCCTCCTCCGGCACGACCACAGTATCAGGCACTTTTCACAGGCAGCTTGTTCAGCCTCCTGGGGCGGAGATTATGTAGTCCCCAGGTTCGGGAACCGTTCAAGCCTGCGGGCGGCCAGCGGAAAGCCATTTCACCGGGTCTCCCTGACCGCCACGCCAGCATTTCACGCCCATACAAGTCGGTGACGATTACTAAAACCTCTGGTCTCCCCGCTGACAGCACAAAACCCCTCCAGTGAGCTCTGGCTACCCTACTCACCGCCGGGAACACAACACAAGGGTTATTATGGCCGCGGTCTTCTGTAGGGCGGAGGTACTACCCCAGTCGGACTGCTCAATTAGGACGGGAGATACCGTCGTGTCCTACCTCCTCCAAAAATTCTAGAACCCATGACATAAGCTAGTTAAGCTATGCTGGGTCTAGAAATGTAGAATGTCGTGGTATATTTATTTATTTAATAAAGTTGAATTTTGATAAATTTTGTTAAAAAAATACCAGGAAGTTTGCGAGTTCTTATCAATTTGAAATGCAGAGACGTAAAGTCGCGGGCACAGCCGCGACTTAGTCCACGTGGCTTTCGAGTTTTAGAGAAAAGTGTTTATTTTTCTCTCCGTAAGAACCATCCTCGTACTTCAAGGAATATTATAAAAAAAGAATTAGCGAAATCGGTTCAGATGCTCTCGAGATTTGCGCTTAGCAACACATTCAGCGATTCATTTTTATATTATAGAAGATAAATAAATATTCTACGACATGCTACACAGCGCTCTCTAGACCCAAAGTAAGCATAGTTTAACTAGCTTGTGTTATGGGTTCCAGAATGCGGATAAACATACTTATTTACTATTTTTTGTAAATTCATACAAATTATACATAGAAACACCCAAAACAATGCAAATAGACATATTCATAAGAGGGAATCGAACCCGCGCCCCCTGCCGTAGCAGTCGAATGCACTACCGCTACGTCACAGTGGTCGTCGATTATGGGCTAGACAAAAACCGTAATCATTCAGATAATTTGAAAGTCAGTTAAGAGACGATACTTAAATTTGAACTCTGCAATGTGTAATTTATTGACGACCTCTGTGGCGTAGCAGTAGAACGTTCGACTGCTGAATAAGAGGCCCCAGGTTCGATTCCCGCTAAGTGTAAATATTTGTGTGCATGAATATGAATTGAGCATTGGTCTGGTTATTAATATGTATGTATTTAAGTATGTTTATCCGAATTCTAGAACCCATAACATACGCTAGTTAAGCTATGCTGGGTCTAGAAATGTAGAATGTCGTAGAATATTTATTTATTTAATAAAGTTGAATTTTGATAAATGTTGTTAAAAAAATACCAGGAAGTTTGCAAGTTATTACTCAGTCAATTTGAAATGCAGAGACATAAAACCTACAACCTCACTTTTTGCGCAGTCAGAATAACAGCATAATAAGGACACGTGGGCTTGCTTACAAATTAGGGATAAATACCTACGGTTTAGTCTCGTATATGGTGAGACTAAGGGTGCTTTTCCACCAGAGATATGCTATGCTACGATGCTATGGATGCGTTTGAAATCCACCAATCATAATCATTGGTGCACATAGCTTAGCACTAGTGGAAACGGATTCAACTAAGATATATTTTTTTATATGGAAGGATGCGTGCTATGGATGCGTGCTATAGATGCCTGCTATGGGCCATCGCCAGTAGTGTAGCTATGTGCAGAGCAGAGTACCTACAGTATGCCTGCGTTTATTGCTGAAAGTAGACATGCCATCGTGGAAGCAAAAAGTTTTTTTATATCTCGCAATGTGCGAAGAAGAACTCATGGAGACGGCGCATCTTCGTAGCGCATCTTCCTCGCCCAGCTACCTTTTTTTTAAATTTTTTTTATCGTCCGGAAATCCCTTCGGATACCCCCCCGTCGGCCAGCGGGGCGGTTATGTCGGGCTTGAACCGACTAAAACCGCATGCCGTCTCGGGTCTACACACGCCGGGGTGTGAGGTTGCCCATAGAGCATATCCCTCGCACCCCGACTGACCCTGGGCCATCTCCAGCGTAGTATTGGTGGAAACGGTCACATATTTTCGTAGCGTAGATTTCACATCTTCGTAGCATAGCTGCATAGTACATCTCTGGTGGAAAACCCTTAAACGCAAAACATATGGCAACGGATGCTTCAAGCAACGACGTAGGTTGGACATCATTGAGCCAGTCAGCCAATGACGTCGAGCAGGCATTTCAGACTGTCATAAACCTAATTGAAATTGACAAATGCGAATGTCGTTTGACCAGTAAAACCCCCAGCTAAAATGTCAATCATGCTGATAATACTATCTCTTCTGTACCAATCTCTGTACGTAATCGAAAATTACTTAAATCATTTGATCAAGATGAAAATTATGAAAAAATACTATAATAATAATAAATAATAAATATTCTACGACATTCTACACAGCGCTTTCTAGACTCAAAGTAAGCATAGTTTAACAAGCTTGTGTTATGGGTTCTAGAACGCGGATAAACATACTTATATACTTTTTTTTTTTTGTAAATACATACAAATTATACATAGAAACACCCAGACCAATGCAAATAGACATATTCATGCATACAAATATTTGCACTGAGCGGGAATCGAACCCGCGCCCCCTGTCGTAGAAGTCGAATGCACTACCGCTACGCCACAGAGGCCGTCAATATTATAAAAAATATAATGTTACGCAAAAGCTTAAAATCATAGTATAGTAAAATTACTATTAATTTAAAAATTAGTAAATTAGTATTAATAAACACTTAAGAACCAACAGTTTCTCAAACAATTTCTATAACTAAGCACGAGTGAGTCGCTGCTTTACGATCTTAAGCCCAACACATGAAGTTTTGGAATTTATAATTTACAGAAAGTTTGTTCCGCGGGCTTGGACTAAGTATTTTACCTGCTCAAAGTGCTCAACCTTTGTTACGTTAGACCCCTTGGAATTTGCATCAATTACGCATTAGAATTTAGAATGACATAATTAAGTTCCGAGTAGACCAGCGGTTTTTGGTTTAGATTAGTTTTATTTTCAGTGTTATGCGCAATCTAAATTAGTAAATGGGTAATAATTACGACCCTTAGACAAACATAGTTGTCTGTCTAGCCTTTTTTTTCGTGCGGTAATATCTGCGGATACCCCCCGCCGGCCAGCGGGGGAGGTGTTGTCGGACTTGAAACGACTAAAACCGAACGCCGTCTGGGGTCTTCAGACGCCGTGGTGTAAGGTAGCCCCCCACAAGGCATTTGCCTCGCACCCCGGCTGACCTAGGGTCACTTCCGGTTTCGGAAAAGGGAGTAGGGGCGCGCAACGCACTTGCTTCAGCTAGGGTGGCAGGTTATCCTTTCGAGGGCTTACCCGGGGTGCCCGGCAACGGACACTTGGGGAGGACACCGTGCGGTTTTAGTCGATACATGACATAGCCGCCCCCGCTGGCCGGCGGCGGGGGGGGGGGGGGTGTCCGAAGGGATTTCCGCACGTAAAAAAAAATGGTGGCAGGTGGCTCCACCTATCACCCCAGGCCTGCACTCATGGAGGAGGAGGAGGTCGTTGAGCAACCTCCGACGTCTGAGTTACCTACGTGCCTCGTGGGCTCTGCGGATCCGCCGCCTCCTTCTCAAGCTTTACTTGCTCGCAGAAGGAGGCAGCGGCAACCCACGCACTTGCGCTCTGCACTATCGCTGTAAGCAAGACGAGAGGACTCCCACACCGAAGGCTACTAAGAAGGCCCGCCCCGGCACCTCCCACGCACTGTCTCTCTAGCCTTATCTGTCAATCGAGAGAGGTTGAATTGGGCCCCGAAGACCTTAGTAGGGTTTCCTGCACCCAGTGAGCAGATATCCTAATCCATATAAATAAGCTCTTTTTAACTTATTACACAATAGTAGTTTATGCAACTGTCATATAAGAAGGGGTATTAAAACACGAGAGTCTGCGATAATAGGTTGACTTGAGTGTTTTATTACCTAAGTTATATGCAGTTTCATACACTACTTTATCTTCACTCATAGGAAAAATTGAAATAAAATAAAATAGGTAGGTTACAAGGGCGCCATTTTTTTCACAGTTCGAACTGCGCATGCGTGCGCCTTTTTTTCCATATTCAGCCTAAAACCTTAGACTAGTTTAATGAATAAAAAAAGATAGCGGTACTGTAATGAGTTTTATGATACAGTTGGCGGTACTATAATAAGTTTTATTTTTAATTTTATGTATATGCGTTTATAAAGTGCGTATGTATAGAATCGTCTTTGAATTCGTAATTCGAATTTTTCGATTTGAGTGTAGATAAAATATTTTTACAGAAATTACAATTGATTGACTCATTAATATACATTACCGTGCTCATTATTCAGTGGAAACTATTAATAATTAGCTATCTTGTACTTAAAATAGCATATACTAAATCCACTCGTACTAAATCCAAAATTTTAAACATTCTAGCATTTTGCACAAAAGAACCAGAAGCCATGCACTCAAGGTTAATACGTCACGTCTCTAAATAGGTACACGGCTTTTCACTTATTAATATACCTAAAGCAATTACGAGTACAAAACCGCAGCGTTCCACCCGCCGAACTGTTCCCAACAGTAATTACAAGGTTAAGAGAATTTAGAGTGAGGCGGTCACGTCATTATACAGGTTTAATACAAGCCGCTTGGAAATTAAGCGGGGACGCCATGTGTTATCGACTGTGTTTTGATGACATGGTTGTCTTCGGAACTTGCGCAGTCAGCTCCTGGACGAATAACTGAGCAGTTTCTATCATACAGTTCTTGGTTATGATGTAAACAATTTTAGGTGTATTTTGCTTTCCACAGTAAAATCATGGTATTGGGTATTAGAGCAATTTCTCGATTAGGTTTAGATTAAGAGGGGTGTGTGTTGGGTAACCTCCTCGAGTGTCGCTCCGATTCCGATCCCGCTGCAGTCCGGGGGGAACGGAATCGGAGCGGCCGGTACACCCTGGGCGGCGGTCAATGGCTTCCCCCTTCACCCCTTCATAGGGTTGGCATTGATCGTCGGCCAATACCCAACGTGGCGGGAACACATCGCTCTCCGTACTCCTCTGCTTTCAGAGGAGACAGGATGAGCGATTCTGTTAGTGGTGAGATGGCCCAGGGTCAGCCGGGGTGCGAGGGATATGCTCTATGGGTAACCTTACACCCCGGCGTCTGAAGACCCGAGACGGCGTGCGGTTTTAGTCGGTGCAAGCCCGACATAACCGCCCCCGCTGGCCGGCGGGGGGGGTATCCGAAGGGATTTCCGCACGATAAAAAAAAAAAAAAAAAAAAGGTTTAGATTAAGAAAACTCTGTATTTGGGTTGAAGTATCACTTTTTATATCGTGAAGAATTGTTTTTGACCTTTGTTCCATTACCTTAATTATAAAATGTTACTAAACGCAATGAAAATGGGGTGGAAATTTCAGGGCAGAAACCGGGCATTAGCTAGACGAGTACTGACGATAATGATATACAGAATAAATAATAAATAAATATTCTACATTATACACTGCGCTTCCTCGACCCAAAGTAAGCATAGTTTAACTAGCTTGTGTTATGGATTCAATAATGCGGAAAAACATACTTATATACTTTTATTTTGAGCTGAGAGTGAGACGAAGTCGAGCGAAAGCTCCTTTCACTCCACTCGATATTTCGTTTGTGTCCCTCTAGCGCCTAGACCCTTCGACCGATTTTAATGATTTGCAGCATAATCATAGATGAAAGTGTAGACTATAACCATAAATACCCAATAAAAAAGAAAACTGAAAATCGGACAAGACACGAGGGAATAATTACCGAACAAAAAATTCTAAAGCTGATTTCTCAAAAACGACAATATGCAAAACCTGAAGTTTGGCGCCAAAATGTGGTTCATGGTCATACGTAAGGACCAGAAAAAGAAAACTTGGAATCGGATGTACCATTGAGGTTATGCGGTTAGGTCAGGTTAGGCTGTTACGATATTCTATGCTTCTTTCCAAATCACTCAGACATGGGCACTCTCAGCTCAACATTGCAAGAGCCCTGCCTTGCGAACCTAGTTCTTTAATACATAGAAACACCCAGACCAATGCATAATACATATTCAGGCACACAAATATTTGCACAAATATTTGAACCGGCGCCCTGTCCCACCGCCCACTATCACAGAGGCCGTCATTCATAGGCGAATTTCGAAGAGTTGAGTAACTTCTCAGTAAAGGTGCTAGTTTTGAAATACCTATGATACACACCAGAGTTTGCAAAAAATTGGTTGACGGTAATCAACTCATCCCATTAGCAACGAATAGCGAATCAAGTCTGGAGATATACAGACCTTAATATATGCGGTTGTAAATTTTTACATAAAAAATATGTCTAGTTTACGTCCAAAACAAACAGAACCAAATGTTGGACGTGGGAAATGTTCGAAAAAAGTGCCATAGGCATAACGTGGCTATTACATGTGCATGTGTACATATACACCTTTAAAAGGGGCATTTGTCACGTCTCGTATGAAACCCGGTCGTTATACCACTCCGTATGTATCGACCGATACAAGCAAATATTTTTGCGATACTTTCGTTGACAAATTTTGTGTGACTGACCACGGGACTGTCGAGGTTTTTCTTCTGTTCCGAGTTCCCATTCCTTACACAAGCAAATCGCTTCAGCAATGGGTTAGGGGAATTTTAGTAATTTCGTTTTAATAAATATCTTAAAAAAATTCTTGCTTAAAATTAATGAAGTAAATAAAATATTACTTCGAAATTATAGCGGTGCGTTAGACATATTTATAGCAATACGAGTGCGTAAAAATTGTATGGTCATAACTTATTTCAAATTTCATCCATTATTTTCGTTTTTATTGCCGCCATTTTGGACGGTGAATCAATCATAACCGACTATATCAGGTTTATGGTTTTCATATTTTGCTTTTATTGCGTAAACTGGTACTTTTATTTGTATGAATTACACTTGTGTTATATACATAATTTGTAATTTAATTCATTCGTTTTTATTCTTTACTTATTTAGTAACCGACATGAAGAAAAGGAGGAGGTTCTCAAATTGGCTGTATTTTTTTTGACATTTGTTACCGCAGAACTCCGTCATTTATGAACCAATTTGGAAAATTATTTTTTAATCGAAGGTTATTTACCGGTTGCAGATAGATCCCTTTTTTTCGAAACATACATATTTGATACTGGAATCTATGAGGAATTGAGGAAATTTCTCAATTATTACACACACTTTCACATGTGTACACATTAGTTAAGAATTCACGGCCATCACGTGTGCTTCCTTGCTCCTTTATAATATTACAATTACTTTAGACCGACTATTAAATTATATATCTGCCGTATCCTTTACCGGCCTACAAATTTTTACCGATCCTTCGAACCGGATATATGTTTTTTTTTTTATATTTAGGACACGTCAATTTGACTTCACCTCGCCTGATGGTAAGCTGAAGATAAAATCTCAGGAAAGAGGGTCACCATTACATACACGTACCATGTTAACAACGGTGGCACTCAGCTTGACGGCCTCATCAAAAGAGGATTGTCGTCGCAGCACCGCGTGACACCCACCGGTCCCACAAGTGCTGCGACCACAATCCCCCTACCCGGCTATGCACTTGCTGACCCCTGAACGCAATCAAACCGAAATGAGATGACTATGGAGGGTTTTTCGCAATCGTGCACGGTGGTACCCACCCGGCCGAATTTTGTGACAAATTTGTGTCATCAAATTTTTCCACCAGTATATATTAATAGGATGAATATTAATAGGATGTGATGGAATGAAATTAGCAGAAACATGGTTACAGATATGTAAAAATGTCGTTCAAATACTATGTCCAACTAATTTATGTGTTCGGGCCATGACCAGTGTCCGTACCATGGGCTCAACAGACCTTTACAAACATTTCTGTAACAGCCTTCGCCTTTAAGTTTACGTATGAGTGATTGATCAAACATATGGTATTATTGACTGTAGCGAGTTTCAAAGTTTCCTTAACTTTGTATCGAATGTTTGAAGTTGAATTCGGTATTATTAGTAGTTTGATAAGCTCTCGAATAGGTTTCTGTAATATTGTTGTTAGTCACGTTTGCCTCCGGAGACAGATGTGCGTTCTATTTAAGTTGTAATTCTCCGTCCTCAAACAAGGAGAAGCAAGCGTCTGCTGGGGTGATAGGTGGCCTCAAATGCCACTCCCAGGCTAGTGCTCATGGAGGACGGCGATCGAAGGCAGTAATTACCTGAAACTAAATTTACAACTTAAATAGAACGCACATCTGTCTCCGGAGGCAAACGTGACTAACAACAATATTACAGAAACCTATTCGAGATAAGCAAGCTGGGGCAGCGGGGCGACAAGCGCCTTCCGTCCTCGTTTCCGGGACAAGATGGGGACACCGTGGTTCCCAAGCCCGAGGGAACCCAACTCGAAACTCGTTCGAGGAAAATGCTTTATGGGCCACCTTACACCACGGTGTCTGAAGACCTCAGACGGCATGCGGTTCATTCATTTTTTAGTCTTAACAGTATATCATATACCCATCCTCCCTTTTTTATTCATTTCAACTATGTGGATTCAACCCGATTGCAAGTGCCAAATTTACATCCAATATTTTAAAGCGACTTAACTATTAGTTTAATGTCCTTAAAAGCTTTATTAAAAATGAGTACAAAGCAAGCTATTCAACTTCTTCACAACAAAAAAGTCGCCTAGTATGTTCCACATCGCTTAGGCGACACCATTTGTCTGTTATTTGTTACAAGCCCAAACCCTTTTCCATGCCATTTGTTCGCAACCTATTCACTGATCGCAACGATACATTTAACTAAAGATTAACTACCCTATTTGTTTACCCCTGTATTGCAATTTATATCGTACAGTTTGTAGTGTTTTATGATTGGGTAATATGGGATAACGCGGACTATTATAGACTTGGGCGAGGATATGTACACAGTTTAGAAGTCGATATGAGATGAAGCGGCGATAGCCCAGTGGCGTACGTAACGGACTGCTGAGACGAGGTCTCGAGTTCGATCCCCAGTCGCCCCGGGCACACCCCTCTGACTTTTCGTAGTTATGTGTGCATTAATAAATGTTAATTATCGCTCGCTGAATAATGTGCCCGATAGATGGCAATAGGCTCGCCCCCTATTACATTGGGACCTTAACATAACTGGTGAATCGTGGGTGTGTAATACACATCTCTGCCTACCCCTTCGGGGATACAGGCGTCAAGTGATGTATGTGTATGTATGTATGTATTTATGTATGTATGTTTAGAAGTCGATGTATGTCTTAAAATATTTTTATTGTATGATACATCATCGACGTAGAAAAATCGTTGGTTGTTTTCATAGAACTAATGATAAGAGGTATAGAACTGTTATCGCTTGAGTTCTGTTCTAAAACCGAAGTCGCCGCCCGTTCGTAATAACTTAATAGAAAACAGAGTTATGCGTATCGAGCTTGTGTTCTGTTTGAACGCAGTACAATGGCTCTAATCGGCTGTACCGCAACACAGTTGTAAAAGCGATAGAGCATTTATAGTTTCATTCGATTGCGGCTTCTCAAGTTTGCTATTTGCCGTGTATCTTTAACTTCAACACGCAGTGTATATCGATATATTTAATAAATTACTAAATTTTGTGGAGTTTATACAATTGATAGCACAAGGCGAGTAAGTGAACTGCCAGGCACCTCGCATTTCTATCTTGGATCAAATTTCTATACCTTTTATTATGATAAGCTAGTAAATATAATAATTTATTAGTTCTGTAGTTGTTTTACTGATTAAAATCGTCATGGAAAATAAAAGTAAGTGTTTAGACAGAGACAACAATTATTCCTATGGCTATGGTGGTACAACTAGAACGTCACATGAAAACGAACAAACATACATACATTCACTATTGCATATCGTCCTGTATAGAGGTCACATTTTGCCGTCGTCGCCATCGTAATCGTGGACGAAGCTTAGGGGAATAATGAATGAAGGAAATATTGAAAATATGTTTACCAACGCTTTTCAGAAAGATTTGTGAGTTAAAAGTAATGACTCCTGTATGTACTAGACAAGCTGGTTTTAACAAAATTTGAGACATGTTTCTTGGATGACGTGGGAATGAATTTTGAATTTCGAATTTGAAAATGTAAAGAATTTTGACACCTATCTGTATAAGCATAGCGTGCCTTTTGTAACGTCATCAGTATGTCAGCTAAAAAAAGTCAGAGATCATGTTAAGTGGTCTTTCGCGATAGGTACTAATTTTTTGTTTCTTTAACCCAGTCTGCATAGAAGTAATTTGCAGTAGTCAAAGAAGTAAAGGTCGCATTCCTGTAATTTGTACTGGCTGTTCTTGATGGAATTAACAGTAGACTGAGTCCTTTTGCACCGATGAGACTACCTTTTTTTTTATTTTTATCGTGCGGAAATCCCTTCGGATACCCCCCCCGCCGGCCAGCGGGGGTGGTTATGTCGGGCTTGCACCGACTAAAACCGCACGCCGTCTCGGGTCTTAAGACGCCGGGGTGTAAGGTTACCCATAGAGCATATCCCTCGCACCCCGGCTGACCCTGGGCCATCTCACCACTAACAGCATCGCTCATCCTGTCTCCTCTGAAAGCAGAGGAGTACGGAGAGCGATGTGTTCCCGCCACGTTGGGTATTGGCCGACGATCAATGCCAACCCTATGAAGGGGTGAAGGGGAAGCCATTGACCGCCGCCTAGGGTGTACCGGCCGCTCCGATTCTGTTCCCCCCGGACTGCAGCGGGATCGGAATCGGAGCGACACTCGAGGAGGTTACCCAACACACACCCCACCGATGAGACTACTTACTCTCCAGCCAGGTTTGATATTATTCGATATTATGGTAGAGGCATCTGACAAATTTACAGATTGCCGTTACATTGCCGCCATTACAATTGCATTGATGACGATCTGCGAAAGACTGCGGGCAGATGCTTGATGCGGCAAGCTGAAGACCGGGCGCTATGGCGCTCATTAGGAGAGACCATGTCCAGCAGTGGACTAGCATAGGTTGATGATGATCCATATTCAATTGTTATAATAGTCAATCGTATGTCCTTGAGGGCCAAACCATCATCACCTGTAAGTTGGTGCACCTGCCAAGGATGAGGCTCTGGTGCAGGGCTTCCTCTCAGGGTTGGAAGGTCAGACGGCAGCCACTATTAAGGAATAATACTTTCTCTCTTGCGAAATCTTTTGAATAATAATAATTGTACGGGCAAACCCGAACATTTCGCTAGCGTAGCTTTTGTGCGGCGCTAGCAGCGGCCGTGTCGCATCATATTCAATTTATTACATAATTATGTACTCAGTGCCAATAAATGCGTCATTCTGAACACATGTGTTTCAATCAAGGAAACCTCGGCGTGGTACTCACTAGTAGTCATCCCTGTAAAGATCTTATATCATTTAAAAGGTGTTAGGTCTCCGACCGTATAATAAACAACATAACATAACATAACATAAACTCACGCCTATGTCCCCGAAGGGGTAGGCAGAGGTGCTAGCACTCACATTTCGCCAGTTTATATTTAGGTCCCAATGTAATAGGTGGCGAAGCCTATTGCCATAAACCGGGCACTTATAAACCTGCGATAAATACACACATAACTTCGAAAAGCATCGAAAAGTCATTGGTGTGTGCTATGGTAAAACCTGGCATCGAACCCGAGACCTCGTCTTAGCAGTCCATTACCCATACCACTAGGCTACCGCGGTGACCGTATAATAATAATAAATAAATACTCTAGTACTAATTACACAACGCCATCTAGACCCAAACTAAGCAGTGCTTCTTATATGGGTTCTAGAATGCGGATACTTTTTTTGTAAACAAATACATATTATACATAGAAACACCCAGACGAATGCAAATTTACATAGTTGGGTTAGTTATAAAGGTTGTCAAAATAAACAGAAAACATCACGCAAGGGGGTTTTTAGAGGAGTTTCTCATAGTTTTTATTTGAGTACTTCCTGTATGCTTCATAACACTTATGGCAGTCGTAAAACTAACATTAAAACTGTCTGGAGTACTTAAGAAATAAAGATGCCATCAACAAATGGTCTTTTTTTTTTTTTTTTTTACGTGCGGAAATCCCTTCGGATACCCCCCCACTGGCCAGCGGGGGTGGTTATGTCGTGTCTCGACTAAAACTGCACGGTGTCCTTACCAAGTGTCCGTTGCCGGGCACCCCGGGTAAGCCCTCGAAAGGATAACCCCAGGGTACGACAAATGGTCTTATATTTTGTTCGCTCGCTAATCCTAATTCAATATTTTTGTGTAGCATTGTATATTTATCTCAAAGCCTATTTCAACGTCAACTTTATTCGGATACTAAGAATGTTTTATTGAATATTCTCGACTTCAATAAGAAAAGAGTAAATATAATATCAGTAGATGGATTAAGTTACATATAAGATAAAAGAAAATGAAATATTAATATCTTACGAATGTTAAAATTGTGAAAGTTTGTTACTCAAACAAGCTCAAACCGCTGAACTGGAAGAAATTTGGTACAAGGATAGATAATAACAATAGCGTATAGGCTATTTACACGACGGCAAGCGGGTGTTTTAGTCGGTTCAAGCCCGACATAACCGCCCCCGCTGGCACGCGGGGGGGTATCCGAAGGGATTTCCGCAGGATAAAAAAAAAAAAAAAAAAGTGTGTAGGTATATCGACATCGACCTTCCGGGGCAAGATGGGGAAACCGTGGTTCCCAAACCCTAGGGGGCCATCTCGAAACCGGAGATGGCCCGGGGTCAGTCAGGGTGCGAGGGAAATGCCTTACGGGCACCGTACACCCTAACGTGAAGACCCGGGGCGGCGTGCAGTTCAAGCCCGACATATCCTCTCCCGCTGGCCGGCGGACGGGTATCCGAGAGGATCTCCGCACGAAAAAAAAAAGGAAAACTGAAAATATATACAATTCACAAAAATTATAACCATTTTGTTTTTACTATTGTAATCGGCTGAGGACAATCATATTACATTTCATGTTTTGTTTAATACTTAATGAAAGAGTGCTCCGTCCTGGTATTTGTACCCTTTTCTCCTTCAGGGGTGAAATTTCTGAAAAACCTTTCTTCATGGATGTTTGTCACATAAAAGGCATCAATAGTAAGGATGTTGTAACGTCGATACAGCCGCCTACTCCTGCGCAGGATTAACACTCCGCCCCACCCCCTCCTCAGTCTCCGCACATATAACGAACTGAATAGGGTTGAAGACGTGGATGTATTTAATAATAGATTCTCCCAGTACAAGAGAATAACACATAAAACTAGGAATTCAGTGCAGGGTGCGACTGAAATAAATTGAGCTGAACGAGCAGGACTCTTACTTGAAAAATAAGGCATCTAGCTACGGTCGCGCGCATAGCTAAGGCCGCGCGCTCGTGAAATTGTTTTTCGATGATTATTCCTCAATGGTACATTGTATTTGAACAGTTGACCCCTCTAAACACTCAGCGGTGTCTACACTATCACCATGGCAAATTTGGTCAAGATCGGTATTGTGGTTCCGGAGGAGTACAGTCCCGACCAAACGGCTTAGCCACGTATAAGAGCTTCGCTTCGCTCATGATGATTGTACATATAGTAGTTCGTAGTGTTGTTTTTTTTATCGTTCCTTTTATTTTATAAAAAACATAGCTTTTATGTTACAAATTTATGTATTTGTGTAGCGTTTTAGTTATTTAAGCGTGGCAAATAGATGTATTTTACCGTGTGTCATGTATGTTACCTTTATCACGTTGTGGATGCTTCCTTTCCCCGTGACCATGGCTGCTGAAAAGCAACCGAAACGTCGGAATCAATGTAAAATATAAAATAACATCAAATAAATCGCGATAGAATCCGTTAAAAATAGTTTTATTTCAATGTGTGACGTTCGCGTAAATTTCCGACAGTATCATGTAAACAGTACGGACTGTAAACAGCAAAATTAAAACTAGGTACTAAAACTTTGGGGTGCTTGGTTGGGGACCTCCACGCGGTGCACCCTGGGCAACGGAGACGGCAGCGCCTCTCTCCTAGAGTGGGAGAGACGCTGCCGCCTACGGCCAACTCCGACCGAGGCGGGGACGGCCCTGTTGAGGGCTGTTCGAAAGCTTTCCACGTGTCCCTCTGATTAAGCAGATGGCAGGGGGTGCGAGGGATATGCTCTATGGGTAACCTTACACCCCGGCGTCTTAAGACCCGAGACGGCGTGCGGTTTTAGTCGGTGCAAGCCCGACATAACCGCCCCCGCTGCCCGGCGGGGGGGTATCCGAAGGGATTTCCGCACGAAAAAAAAAAAAAAAGGTACTAAAACTTTAAGTAGCTCCAGCGGTTCAGGTTCTTATTGATGAATCATTCAGAACAAGTAATTATATTTATAGATTTAAAAGCTCATCATCAACTTAACATTGTTCAAGTACAAGGTAAAGTAATTTTTAAATCGAAGTATGTTAAGCTACTTTTGTCACTAACAGCACAATAAGACCAAAATCTTTGTTACGAGAAGCCCAAACATAGAATTAGTTGTAAAGAAAAACCGCAACATTTTCGTTGTACTATTGTTTCTCTACAATGCGTGGCCGAGTTCTCTGAAATGGCTACAGATACTCTTTTGTATAATACAAATCTATTCATGCTACTGATATGCTCTTGCTGAGAAATATGTGTAGCATTGTGAGAATGTTTATAAAGGCCTTGCGTGATATTTAATGGCCTTTTTTGCTATTGTTTGTTGGTCAGATGTTCACACGCATTTTGCGAAGTGTATTTCTAATTTTTGTTTGCCCTATCTCACCTACAACGACTGTAGAATATAACACTGCGGCACGATTTCATTCTTTTATCTTCTCGAAATAAAAACAATATTCCATGTAATTTTAAAGCGATTAGTATGATAACATTTCCAATAGATTTAGTTCGGAAAAGTGAACATCCAGGACGGGACTTGAACCCGCGACCCTTAAAGGGGAATACTCTGACCAATTGAAATTCTCTGACTCTCGACGCATAATACAGGGTGTCTATAAAAGAACTCCGGGATTTTGAGGCAAAATATTTCAATTAAATAAAAAACATACATACATGTTTTATACATGACTGAAAAGCTTACATTTTCAAGTTTTTTTTAACACTTAGTAAAGTTCTATATGAGCCCCGTTAGTGGCACGGCAGACGTCTAAACGGTATTCTACCTCTTCCCATGTCCTGGCGACAGTTGATCTTGGTAACCCCAACTCCAGGCTGCGTCTTGTCAACGATTTCTTAGGGCTTCGAAGGCATGAAGCTCGGATTCTGTCCACTTTCTCTTGAGACACACTCGGCCTACCCGGCGACTTTTGCTTCAAAACACTTCCTGTTTCCTTAAATGCACTGAACCATTGACGAATGGTTTTGTCAGAAGGTGGGTTAACACCATAGTTACGTCGAAAGTTTCTTTGTACGGTAACTATAGACTTCGTTTCTATGAGCCAAATAACACATTGACCCTTTGGTTGCGGAGTCGCCATCATTTCAAATTTCGCGACGTCATTTCAAGGTCAACGCCCTGCAGCACCGCCAACAGTTGATACAAACATTCCCAATTGGTATGAGTAAAACTTTTTGAGCTACTCTTTTCAGAGAAATCGACAAAATTTTGCTATCTTTTATAGTTAGTGAGATATGAATTTTTAAAACCCCGGAGTTCTTTTACAGACACCCGGTATATCGGAGAATTTGTGCGATACCACATATACAGAGCGCCATCTAGCGAAAACAAGTTGAACCACTTCGATACTACTATATCACTACCAATCCTGAATCGCGAAAGTGAAGTTCGCGCGGTGGTATAACATATATACAACATCCCAACGACAACCGTTGGGCCGCGGCCCGCCAGACGTGATCAATTTGCAGGAACATCACACTCCGTCCCTCCACAAATTTAACGAAATCAAGTACCTTTTTTTTTTTCGTGCGGAAATCGCTTCGGATACCCCCCCCCCCCCGCCGGCCAGCGGGGGCGGTTATGTCTTACTTGAACCGACTAAAACCGCACGCCGTCTCGGGTCTTCAGACGCTGGGGGTGTAAAGTTACCCATAGAGCATATCCCTCGCACCCCGACTGAGCCTGGGCCATCTCCGGTTTCGAGATGGCCCCCTCGGGTTTGGAAACCACGGTGTCCCCGTCTTGCCCCGGTTTGGGGGAGGGGCGCTAGTCGCCCCACCGTCCCGGCCTGCTTCTGCTGGGGTGACAGGCCGCTTAACGAAATCAAGTACCTTCCACTCAACGCTATGTAGACTCAAAGTACCAACGCATAGCTTAACTAACTTGTATTATGGGTTCTATAATGAAAACAAACATACTATAGTTATTTGTAAAACAAGTGAGCAAAGTTATTTTTTGCTGCGAGGCTTTCAATCACGAACTAGCGAAGTAGTCTAAAATTGAATCACGTGCGTAGCGAGCGATTCTAACAGAGACTACTGAGCACAGTGAGTGATTTAAAGGCACGAGATCAAAAATATTTGTTGTCGTGTTGTACATACAACTTTTCACCTCGAACAGCGAGAAACGTATTTCAGATTATAGGTGATGAAAACGATATGTATAATAGAACTGAGAAGTAGTCCTAAAGCTTCTAACCTAGTAACACCTGTTGTCACGTGCCCCCTCACTTTTCTTCACGCTAAAACCTCGCAGCAAAATCGCAGTTTTTACACAGTAAAGGTACCCTCTTCGTGCTGGAGAGGTGACAAGATACATTGTTATTGTAAAAACTTTTTATACATAAAACACTTTGATCAATGCATACATATCTATGCATACAAATATTTGTGCCAATCTGGAATCGAACCCACGACTTTGGACATAGCAGTCGAACTCAACCTATAAATCTAAACTTATACTCAATAACACGTTATACTCAATGAAATATTTAGTTTGACTTGTTGATTTAATCACGGTTCCTAATTGACGAAATCAACTTTTAGTTTGTCAAATTCGAATTGATACACAAAATGCCCATCTATTATTTCGTCATGCCAACGTTCATTTATAAATCTGTAACTCACTAACTACTAACTAAAAGGAAATTAATTTGGCTAAAGTTAAATTAAGTTTGTATTTTAGACAGCTGCCGCCAGTCGTGTTAGCTTAGTTAGTTTAACATTGACAGAACACAGTAAAAAGAAAAAAAAACACTACTTTCATTACTTTTTAGGGTTCCGTTGCCAAATGGCAAAAAACGGAACCCTTATAGATTCGTCATGTCTGTCTGTCTGTCCGTCCGTATGTCACAGTCACTTTTTTCCGAAACTATAAGAACTATGCTCTTGAAACTTGGTAAGTAAATGTGTTCTGTGAACCGCATTAAGATTTTCACACAAAAATAGAAAAATTTTGGAGGTTACTTAGAGCTGAAACAATTTTTTTTTTATCTAACCCATACGTGTGGAGTATCTATGGATAGGTCTTCAAAAATGATATTGAGGTTTCTAATATAACTTTTCTCTAAACTGAATAGTTTCCGCGAGAGATACTTCCAAAGTGGTAAAATGTGTGTCCCCCCCCCCCTGTAATTTCTAAAATAAGAAAATGATAAAACTAAAAATAATATATGATGTACATTACCATGTAAACTTCCACCGAAAATTGGTTGGAACAAAATCTAGGTAGTAGTTTTTTTTAATACGTCATAAATCGTAAAACGCAATTTACCTTTTATTCAATCAACTCAAATATAAAATTTAAAAAAAAGTATTATTATGTTACTTACTGCTACGGAACCCTTCATGGGCGAGTCCGACTCGCACTTGGCCGCTTTTTTTTAATACTGACGCGCAGAGTTAGAAAATCTATAATTTTGCTAGCAAACTTTTTGCTAGCAAAATTACCTATAAATTTAGATCGAAAAAAGAGAACATGTCCTAGATGCTCAATATTATACATATTACATGCATACAAATTGCTTAAAAATTTTAATTGAAACAAAACGATCTTATTATTGGCTACCGGGACCGTTTCTAAATTCGGTGTTATTACTGAGAATTTGTTATCAGACAATTTAGTATCCGAGAATCGAACTCAAGACCGTTCCGGTCTTAGTGCCCGACGTAGTACGTACGTGTCCATATAACAACCGTTGGAGCGGGAATCCTCACGCTGCAGTCCCTGGCGCTGGCCTTGGTCAGCAGCGAGAGTGTGTGGAATGTGAACGCTACTCTACTGTGCTGCAGATGTCGGAGGCGTCGGAGATCACAAAATGATCTCAGTTCATCATGAGCACTGATCCGGGGGTGACGGTTCTTGCTAGCTGTCATCATCATTGCTGCAGTAAGGACAGGGTGGCGGCGCATCGTGTTTCCTCTCTATAGAGAGGGGTTATTTGATCTCTCAGAATAAGTCGAGGTCAACAATTTTCCCGACATTTCAGTTAATTTTCATTAGACATAGTCACAACCACCACCTTAGACTCCCTTTGAGCATGACTGCTGAAAAGCCGAAACGTCATAAGATACAAAAACAAAACATAAAATCGCGATAGAATTCGTTAAATTAGTTTTATATTAATGAGGAGTTCACGTAACCTTTCACGTTTATTCGAAGCTTCTGAACGTGTAAATAAACTAATTAAGTCGTCCTTTCCACAGAAAGCTGTCCTTAACTCGGGTAAGGACAGGATTCTATTTAGACCTGGCATTCTTGATTAGTTGCTCAGAGTAAGTAATGAACAATGTCTTCACACGAAGGATCGTTTATCCGTTGAAACCCAGCTAATGAGGATACTCTAATTGAAGGTTAAGCCTCCGACAAAATTAGTTAGCAGCTCGGTTTCATGAATGCCTAGTTAGTAGAAATGCCGGATCTAGTCTTGCGTTAATGCTTTGTCAAAATATGTATGTGTATCCAAATAATCGAAATATATATTGTGAATCAAGCAGCCTAGCAGATTATGAATCATCAAGGTTGATACTTGATTTTATTTTTAGATATTTCATTTTACTCTATGCAGCAAATAAATATACTTACACACGTTGTACACAGATACAGAGAACCGTTACCGAGAATCCTCTCGAGTTCAGAATTATATTTTCCAGCGAATCCGAATCATTTCAAACAATTTTTTATAGATACAAACAGAAACAACAAGAAACAAACAAATAAAACAAGTTGAATTCCTGAGACGAGCTCAGCCGAATACAAGAGATTTTCGATTTTGCGTTTATCTTGCAATGGTTCACCCCAGCACGAATCTATTACCGCAAACAGCAACTCGATAGCTCATCTCCTTCATACCCAAAACAGTGACAGAAAATTGGCAACGACGACGTCGACGACGACGACAACTCGATAGCAATAGGGCTTTTCTAAAGAAAATCCCTAAAAAATAGACGCAATGGACGGATGGAATTAAACATATTCGTGTATACAAATATTTGCACTAAGCGGGAATTGAACCCATGACCTCCAACGGTACACCTCCAAATTATCGAAACATTGGGGTAACCAAAACAAGCAAGTTTTTAATTAACCCTTCGCCTTACATGATAAAGAATCATGTTTATAGGTCGTTTAGTGGTTAGTATTGGCACTGTCACTAAACTGGCTGCGACGAATTTAAGTAAAAAAAAAACGCGGCTAAATGCGAGTCGGACTCGCCCATTAAGGGTTCCGTAGCAGCAAGTAACATAATAATGGTTTTTTTTTTTAATTTTTATATTTGAGTTAATTGAATGAAAGGTAAATTGCGATTTCCGATTTATGACGTATTAAAAAAAAACTACGTACTAGATCTCGTTCAAACCAATTTTCTTTGGAAGTTTACATGTTAATGTACATCACATTTTTTTTTAGTTTTATCATTCTCTTATTTTAGCAGATTTTCTGTCGCAGATCGTCATCCTTTGTGAGTGTGTAAATATGACGCATAAGTTTTTTTTTTCACTTTTTCAAGACGTTACTAACCTGAGTCTTTCATATTAATTTCAACCTGATACTTCCACGCGTTCCAGAGAAAAAGGTTTTGACAGACAGACATGCAGATAATTTTTTGTGATGTTGGTAACTACATATATTATTTACGGTTTTTGAATTTGACACTTGTGATATAAACCTTACTTTTTGCCAAATTATATGATTCTAACTCAACGGGACAACCCTATAGATTTTGATACCCTTGCATTTGGTGAAATTTGTTATGTAAATTTTGTAACGGCTGTTACTTCTGATTGCATTGACCTAGAAGTATGATTTTTTCACAGCTTCAAGGTATTTTAGATTTAAGTATTTGGTATAAATTTCAACTTAATACCTTTACGAATTCCTGAGAAAAAGGTCTTGACAGACAGACAGATAGATAGATAACGATGTGATCGATGTAAGGGTTCCTTATTTTAGGGTTCCGTTGCCAAATGGCAAAAAACGGAACCCTTATAGATTCGTCATGTCTGTCTGTCTGTCCGTCCGTATGTCACAGCCACTTTTTTCCGAAACTATAAAATCTATGCTGTTGAAACTTGGTAAGTAGATGTATTCCGTGAACCGCATTAAGATTTTCATACAAATATAGAAAAATAAAAATATATTTAGAACTGACACTCAAAAATATTTTTATTCATCAAACCCATACGTGTGTGGTATCTGTGGATAGGTCTTCAAAAATAATATTAAGGTTTCTAATATCATTTTTTTCTTAACTGAATAGTTTGCAAGAGAGATACTTCCAAAGTGGTAAAATTTATGTCCCCCCCCCCCCACCCTGTAACTTCTAAAATAAGAGAATAATAAAACTAAAAAAAATATATGATGTACATAACCATGTAAACTTCCACCGAAAATTGCTTTGAACGAGATCTAGTGAGTAGTTTTTTTTTAATACGTCATAAATCGTAAACCGCAATTTACCTTTCTTTCAATCAACTCAAAAATAAAAATTATATTATGTTACTTGCTGCTACGGAACCCTTCATGGGCGAGTCCGACTCGCACTTTGCCGCTTTTTTTTTCCTTTTGATGTACGGAAACCCAAAAACTGCAAGATTAATGCTTTCAAAATTTAAACTATACTATCCAAAAAAATTTTAAGATGGTTGCATATAATCTATGCTACATCGTAAGGCACAACTTTTAAAAAGTATCATCTTATAACTTTTTTTAAAATAATTTTAAATATTATGAAATAGTGTAGCGCTAACGTACATTGGGAGGTGGCCAAATCGACTGTTGTGGATGAATTGACGTTCCTTAGTTTCTTAGTTTCTTTTTACCAGACCAGCAGTCGCCTTCGCCAAAATATACTCTGCCGAACGCTTTACTATTTCTTTAAAGTTAATTTTTATTGCTTACATTTTTTTTAATATTTTATTTTACAGTTTTTTACGACAGGGGGCGCGGGTTCGATTCTCGCTCAGTGCAAATATTTGTATGCATGAATATGTCATTTGCATTGGTCTGGATGTTTCTATGTATAATATTAATATATTTTCAAAAAAAAGTATATCGGTATGTTTATCCGCATTCTGAAACACATAACACAAGCTAGTTAAACGATGCTTACTTTGGGTCTAGAAAGCGCTGTGTAGAATGTCGTAGAATATTTATTTATTATATTTATTTATTTTCATATTCTTACAAACATAAACTTTATGGCACAGCAGTATCCCTTAAATCACGAAGATGTATGGATATATGCTGAGGGTATTCATTTACTGAAACTATGACTTGATAAAGAAGAAACAGCAGATACTTCAGCTGACTCGAGGGAGGGGGGAAGGGGGCAATTTTGACCCATTGGACCACTAGTTCTGATAATTTAGTAGATTCATTCAGCTTTATTAGGTACACAACGTACTAACCAAAGTAATGGTTTGCTGGTAGAAAACTCAATACTGAGTTAAGCTCGCCTTTGTACACTGATTAGATCTGTGATGTTTGTAAATTGTTTACTGTGTGCGTACAATAAAGAATTAAATAAATAAACCGACTGAAAATCATATTTTATTTTTTTATAATTACATAACATAATAAAACTTCACGCATGTATCCCGAAAGTGGTAGGCAGAGGTGTATTACACACCCACGATTTGCTAGCCTGTTTTTTTTTTAATGAATATTTGTAACCGAAATTGCTTGTGTTAGGAGTGGGTTCACGTCGGTAGTGATTACACTACCGACGTGACCATTAGGCCAGTATTCGAACCCAGGACCTCTCGATCGTAAGGTTGACTCCTTAACCACTAAGCTACCGACGCTTAGTTATGTTTAAGCCCCAATGTAATAGGGGGCGAGCGTATTGCCATCTATCAGGCTCATTACTAAGCGAGAGATTATCCTCATTTTTAATACACACATAACTACGAAAAGTCAGAGGTAGGTAGAGTTGGAGAGTAGTTGCCCGGGGCGACTGGGAATCGAACTCGAGACCTCGTCTAGGCAGTCCGTTAGGTGCACCACTGGGCTATCGCTGCTTGTTTATAATATTATTAGCCTAATATTTTTGTTCAGTCGTGTTTTGTAAAAACGCGGTTAGAGTTCATTATTATGTCAAATGTATTATTTTATTGTAATGGTTTGGTTTCATTATCAAAGGCTTTTAGACGGCCATTGGCTAATAATGACATGTACATACAGTTCTTTTTATACATTTAAAGCCAGTGTCATTCACACGCAATGGCATAAACCTGTTACAATTTTAATGAAATGTATTTTGTGTTATAAACCTTGGTTAGCTTTTACTACATATGTAATACCTACATACAATACAGATTATCCAGGTGACAGCCCAATGGCGTAAGTATTTGACTGCCGAGACAAGTACTCGAGTTCGATCCCCAGTCGCCCCGGGCATACCTCTGACTTTTCATAGTTATGTGTGTATTAAAAATGTATTAACATTTTCGTCTCTTAGGCTCTTAGGCTCTTAGGCTCACCCCCTATTACAATGGGACGTAAACATAACTGGCGAATCGTGGGTGTGTAATACAACTCTACCTACCCCTTCGGGGATACAGGCGTGAAGTTATGTTACGATAGACATTGTGTACTGAGACGCTAAGTGTGCTGCCATCATCTAAGGAAAACCAGCCAAGTGCGAGTCGGACTCGCCCATGAAGGGTTCCGTAGCAGCAAGTAATGAGTTGATTGAATGAAAGGTAAATTGCGGTTTACGATTTATGAAGTATTAAAAAAAACTACTTACTAAATCTCGTTCAAACCAATTCAGACAGACATGACGAATCTATAAGAGTTCCGTTTTTTGCCATTTGGCTACGGAACCCTAAAAATGGAGCTCGGGATCCCGTCTCCTAGTCGACCATTATTGGTTTATCTTTATGAAATGATATAATGGCACAAATTTTTTTATACCTCTTAGTTGGCAGACAAGCATACGGCCCACTTAATGGGAAGCGGTTACCGTGGCCTATGGACGTGTGCAACACCAAGGGCGTCACACTCGCGCTGCCGACCCTGAAAAACCTTAAAATAATAACTGATTTTCAGTGTTATAAGTTTTTTTTCGGACGTTCTATTTAGGAACAAATTGTAAGTACGAGAAAGGCCGTCAAAGAAAAGCCTGGTCAAGAGTATCCGTAACCAGTGTGCATTATCATATCAGCCGTAGGAAGTCCACTGCTGAACATAGGCCTCTTGACTTCCATTTCGATCGGTCTGTAGCCTGCATCCACCGAGTCCCTGCGCTCTTTACCAGGTCGTCTGTCCACCTTGCGGGATGCCTTCCAACGCTACGCTTGCCGTCACGTGGTCTCCACTCAAGAACCTTTCTGCCCCATTGGCCATCGCTTCTCCGAGTTATGTGCCCTGCCCACTGCCACTTCAACTTGCTGACTCGCTCTGCTATGTTGGTAACTCTAGTTCGTCTACGGATCTCCTCATTTCTGATTCGATGTGCATGTATGAAAACAATTATGAAAGTATGAGTAGCGAAAGGCGTACGCTAAGATCATAGCAAGTAGAAAGATGTTGTCTCTGCCTACTCCAATGGGAAACAGGCGTAACTTTATGTATGTATATATGTGTATAAATAATTTTAATAACAATTGTGTGCTCTCAAAATGAAAAAACGGAACCCTTATTAGGGTTTTTCACCTCAAAAGGAAAAAACGCAACCCTTATTAGGGTTCCTAACCTGAAAAGGCAAAACGGAACCCTTATTCCTTCGTTGAATGTCTGTCTATCTGTCAAGATCTTTTTCTCAGGAGCGCGCAAAGGTATCAAGTTAAAATGAAATACTGAGGTGTGTAACGTCTTGAAACTGTGAAAAAATTTAACTTCTATGTCACCGCAATCAAAAGAAGTTGCTGTTTATGGAGCATATAGAGAATCGAAACATACAGGGTTTCGTTCCGTTCCGTTGAGCTAGCTCAACGGAACGGAACGAAACCGAACGAAATGATATTTAACAAAAATATTTGAGATAGCTGATTTAGTAGATTTTTACGTTATCCAGTGAAATAATTGAAACTCTACCTTTTAATGTTTCAACATAAACCCGAACTCTGCTCCATAATTTTACTCTAATCATGAAAACGACATTTTGCAACATGTTTCTTTTAATAATTCTATACATTTCGTCATGATTAATGAGTCTACCGTACATTTCATAAATATGTATATTTTAAATATTTTATTATATTATATTTCATAAATAAATATTAATATTATTATTATGTACAACGGTTGTACAGTACAGATCATAAATCGCAAAATATTTTTTCCCCAAAATTTGTCCTCAAAAAGCAGGAAATCAAAGTGTAAAAATTTATTAATATAATCAGATATTATATTTCACTTTTACAGTGCCAGTTTACGAGTAAATAATAATTTTAATAAAAATCTATTAGGAATAATTGTTTTATTTGGCGGGCAAACAGTCTGCAAGGTTTAAAAACATAGATACAGATGAAAATAGAACCTCAGTCTTTTTGAATTTGGTTAATAAAAAAAGCGGCGATAGCCCAGTGGTGTATTCAACGTACCTCTGAGATGAAGTCTCGAGTTCGATCCCCAGTCGCCCCGGGCACACACCTCTGACTTTTCGTAGTTATGTGTGTATTAAAAATGTTTATTATCACTCGCTTAGTAAAGTGCCCGGTAGATGGCAACAGGCTCGCCCCCTATTACATTGGGACCTAAACATAACTGGCGAATCGTGGGTCTGCCTACCTCTTCGGGGTTACAGGCGTGAAGTTATGTTATGATAAAAATAGCTCCAACTTACTATACCACCAACAAATTTCCATGCTTGCTTCTGACTATTATAATTTATAATAATTTTATAATTTCACAATATTCAGTTCCCAAGTTTTTACGTTCTTAAAGGAAATACTTGGAGGATTATTTTCTAACGTGAAAGGATTTTGTAAGTTGAATTCTACGAACATCTTTCTTTTAAACGAGCTTATAAATCAAATGTAAAGGTGCAACTATCAAATTGCAGTTTATTAATAATCTGAATAGGCAATTATAATACCATTTGTGTGTACAGGGCTACCAACACCTTCTAGGCCGTAGCCAAATTGCACCTGGAAGTCGATGGCATTCGCTCCCAGAAAAACTGTCATACCAATCAAATACAATAAGCGGACCACGGGCTCTAAATTAAAAGCTTTAGCCGCAACTGGGGAATCGCTGGGAATAGCATTCGTGAAGAAGCTGAACTGACTGTTGATGTTGGCTGATTGAAGATGTCGACCGCAATGATCGACGAAACGTTTGGGACACAAGTTTCCTATGGACCACGGCCCGGAAGCAGTATATTCTACACTATCTTTTCAATCAATTTCAAATGGGTCATTAAACTAATACAATTGTGTGTGTTTATCACCTGCCCTTTGTCCAAGACATCAGTAGTTTAATCTTTGAATATTGTGCGAGGTCGATCATAAATCGTGTGAAGACAGGAGCTTTAATACAAAGCTCTTGTTCTGCCCACACGCGAGGGAAAAAGGTATAAGTGTATGTATGTATAAAATAAATATGATTCAAAGGCCTAAGGTACACTTGACGGAAATTCCGTCGAAGATCTTCCGCTTAGTCGGATCACCAATACTACGTTTTCGCAAATAAATGACGACATGGCGGAGCGACCGATCATATGAGCAATTTACCCCTTATTAGTCACTAGCTGTTGCTGGATAATAGATCAAAGTATCTTAACTTCTGCAGTTTCGAACCTAGCATGTATTAGGTTACCCATTGCATCGTTAGAATTTCAATAATTTATCATGAAGAAATAGAGGTTTAAATGTAACATCGAAATTAATTCTACCCTGTTCCCTGATATAATAACGTGGTGAAATTTATTATCATAGGTTGAATCTCTAAACATTAATATTTTTAATACGTAGGTAACTCTGTAGTTTCGAGATTTCATATTTTACTGCTCATCACCTTTTAGCTATAGCGTGATGATTTATAGTCCGACCACGTCCGAGATCTATCGAACTTCAGAATTTCGTGATGATCTGCTTTATCAAAATAAAGGAATGATCAATAATAGATTTAGACGATTTTACCCAGCTACTCCATTACACTTATAAAAGCATAAGATATATTTATAGCACAGTTAATGACCATACTCTAGAAGAATGTTCATGCAAAATTTCAGCTGAATCTGTTCAGTGGTTTGCAAGTGATGTTCGGACATCTACACTAATATTATAAAGAGGAAAACTTTGTTTGTTTGTATGTTTGGTTGTAACGAATAGGCTCAAAAAGTACTGGACCGATTTTAAAAATTCTTTCACCATTTGAAAGCTACATTATCCACGAGTAACATAGGCTATATTTTATTTTGGAAAAAAATAGGGTTCCGTAAGATATTTGGGTTTTTCGGACACAAGGTGTAAAAAATCAACCAGAAAAGTTACTTATTTTGCGTACGCTGCCTAAACTATAAAAGATAGATCCATAAAATGTTCTAATTAATGGTAGATCTTATAAATATCTACAAAGAAGTCCGCGACACACTATACCTATCTATATCGAGTGAGGCACAACAACCATTTTTTTATTTAAAAATCTTGAATTTTTTTTGTACTACATTTAAACGCGTTTATTTTACTCATGCTATTAATCCTTATCAAATTAAATTATTTCATCACTAAGTACAGTTTATGTAGATAATATTTGGTCTTTGAATGATTAAAATTGGACGTTTGGTTTTGAAGTTATGGCGAAATTAAAATATTACGATTTCTGCTGCACGGCCCGTTGCGAAGTGGGCGTCACCAAGGCGGGGGTGCGCGTGCGGGAGGGGAGTTTAGATCTAATGAGTAAGGTACCCGCGCGGCTCAGTCGCGAGGTCGGCTCCCTACGCAGCGGTCGTGCGCGAAGTCTAATAATTTTCGTGCGATTTTTTTTAGATTTCGTTCTTAAAACTACACCTACGCAAAAGTTCTTCTCAGAGCTAAACAAAAGTTCTTTTCAGGGCTAACCAACAGTTCTTTTCAGGGCTAACCAACAGTTCTTTTCAGGGCTAAACAACAGTTCTTTTCAGAGCTAGACTATTACACGCTATTAACATTTTCTTAAACATTTGAAAATGCCTAAGAGAGCCAGGTCTCAACTTTCTAAACATAGTTCTCAAGCACGGGCAGCAAGAATACGTCGTATGGGAGAATCTTCACCTGAACGTTCACAACGCCTTGCTGAACAAAATCAGAGAAACTCTCAGGTACGCGCACGAGAGTCGAGTGTCGAACGTTCGCAACGCCTTGCACAACAAAATCTGAGAACCTCTGAGTTACGTGCACGAGAGTCGAGGCTGGAGCGTTCCCAACGTCTTCATGAACAAAATGTAAGGACCTCTGACTTACGCGAACGAGAGTCAAGTGTCGAGCGTTCGCAACGCCTTGCCGAACAAAGTCTGAGAACCTCCGAGCTACGCGCTCAAGAGTCGAGGCTGGAGCGTTCCCAACGTATTCATGAACAAAATATAAGGACCTCTCAGTTGCGCGAAAGAGAGTCGAGTGTCGAGCGTTTGCAGCGACTTAGAGCTCAAGCAGAGAGACAGCAGTTGTCCACAAACACAGTTCGCAATCGAATTTTAGCTAACAGCAACAGACTGGCTTTCAGATATGATCCGCAGGTTGATTATGCACAACAAGCGTCCGTCCAAATCGGAGTCATGAATAAGATCTGCTCTAACTGCTCTGCCAAGAAATGGACAGACGAACCTAATGGTATGTGCTGTGCTTCAGGTAAAATTTGTCTTCCTAACCTTCAGGAGCCACCACAACCAATAAAAAATCTTTTAACTAATAACCATCCATTATCTGGTCATTTTTTAACAAACATACGTAGATACAATAGTCTTTTTCAAATGACTTCGTTTGGCGCAAAAGAAATCAGGGAAGGAAATTTTATGCCCACTTTTAAAATTGAAGGACAGGTGTATCATCTCATTGGTAGCCTTTTACCACCGTCAGGCCAAAACCCACAGTTCTTGCAAATATATTTTATTTCGGATGCAGACCAGTTATCGTTGCGATCAAGCATCGCACCAACCTTAAAAATGGATTTAATTCGTGAATTACAGACCGCTTTGAATAATCATAACGTGTATATACGAAGTTTTAAACAAAACTTAGAACTTAACTCCTCAGATAATTTAAAGTTAATTATTCATTCAGATCGCACTCCACAGACAGCACACAGAGGCAGATATAATGCTCCTACTGTAAACGAGGTAGCCGTTCTCTTGGTCGATGAAGACAAAGGTCCCAGGGATATAGTCTTACACGGTAGAGACGGACAGCTCAAAAGAGTTTCTGAGCTACATCGGTCCTATGATCCACTACAGTATCCTATAATGTTTGCGACAGGAGAAGACGGTTATTATTTGACTATCCCTCAGCAGGGTTCTGCGCGTAATAAAACTGTTTCGTGCATGCAATTTTATGCATTTAGATTAATGTTTAGAACTAACTCTTTTAATCCGTTACATTATTACAGAGACTTATTTAGTCAATATTGTGTTGACATGATGGCGAAAATGATATCGGAAAGATTAAATTATATTTCTCGGAATCAACAAAGACTGAGGGCTGATGACTACATTCATCTCAGAGATGCCTTAAATCATGACGCAAATGTTGACCCAACAAATATCGGTCAACATGTCATATTGCCATTGTCATTTACGGGTTCTCCGCGTTTCATGCACGAGAAAACGCAGGACGCGATGACGTACGTCCGAAATTATGGTAGACCTGACTTATTTGTCACTTTTACATGTAACCCCGAATGGCCTGAAATTAAAGCGGAGCTGCTACCAGGACAACGGTCTTTCGACCTTCATGACATAATTTCACGTGTATTTCATTTAAAGATGAAGAAATTCATCAAATTATTTGTCAAAGAACAGATATTCGGTAAAGTAAAATGTTATATGGCAAGTGTGGAGTGGCAAAAGCGCGGTTTACCTCATTGTCATTTGCTTTTCTGGCTAGAAACTAAAATACAACCAGATAATCGACAGTGTCATAGTTGCGGAGCTACCCGATCAACAAATTGATCCGGTACTACACGACATTATAACTAAAAATATGGTACATGGACCCTGCGGAGAACATAATTTAGCTGCACCATGCATGAAGAACGGTGTCTGCACAAAAAAATACCCTCGCCGTTTCATGAACGATACCCAGACCGGAGAGGATGGGTATCCAGTTTATCGTAGGCGCGATACAGGAAATGGCGGTCGGAGCACTACGCTACAAATCAGGGGCAACATGGTGACGATAGATAATAGGTGGATTGTTCCATACTCCCCGCTACTATGTAAGACTTTTAACGCTCATATAAACGTGGAGTATTGCCACTCTGTCCAAGCCATTAAATATATATGTAAGTATATAAATAAAGGTTCAGATCAGGCAACTTTTAGCCTTAGAAACCCACACGATGAGGTTGAAAACTATTTAAATGGCAGGTACATAAGCACATCTGAAGCTGTCTGGCGCTTATTTGAATTTCCCGTTCACGACCGGCATCCTACTGTAGTGCATTTGGCCGTTCATCTAGAGAACGGTCAAAGGGTGTTTTTACACCAGGGACAGCTCATCAAGTGGTCCAAAACCCACGCAATACAACATTACTGGCATTTTTTGCTCTCTGTAATGAAGATGAATTCGCGAAAACTCTTCTGTATCATGAAGTCCCGCAATACTATACATGGGCAAATAATAAATTCACTAGAAGGAGGCGTGGTGAAGATGTAGTTGAACATCCGGGGATAAAAAAAGATACCGCTTTAGGTAGAGTCTACGGGATACATCCATCCCAATCAGAGTGTTTTTATCTTAGGATTCTACTGCACCACGTACGCGGTCCGACCTCATTTGCATACCTTAAAACTGTAAACGGTATTGTCAAAGAGACGTATCAAGCAGCTTGCCGTGACCGAGGTTTACTTGAAAACGATGACCATTGGGGTAACAGTTTAAGCGAAGCTTCGTTATCACATTGTCCAAAAAAACTAAGGGAGTTGTTCGTAGTCATACTTTTATTTTGTCAACCATCGGAACCATTGAAGTTATGGGATACTTTCAAAGATCAGTTCTGTGAAGATATTAGACATCGTATCAGACAACAAAATCAGGATAACACTTTACCCTTCACTGAAGTCATTTATAATGAAGGATTAATCGAAATAGAAAACAAACTTCTAGAATTAAACGACAAAAATTTAAGTGATTTTGGATTACCTTCTCCCGTTCGTACCCAGAATAATACTATTGACACAATGGTACAACAGTATAACAGAAATGATCTAACAGCGTTTGTTAATGACAATGTGCCAAAATTAGTACCAGATCAAAGACATGCTTATGAGACTATTGTGGACAGCGTGAACAATAACATGGGGAGATTATTTTTTTTGGACGCACCAGGAGGCACCGGAAAGACTTTTCTCGCAAATTTGATACTTGCTAAGATACGGCAATCAGGGAAGATAGCGATTGCAGTTGCTTCGTCAGGAATTGCTGCAACTCTCTTGAACGAAGGAAAAACTGCTCACTCTACGTTTAAACTCCCGCTATCCGTATCTTTAGATCAACGGTCTACGTGCTCTATTCGGAAAAATGGGCCTCTTGGTAAGTTGCTGCAAGACGCGTCGTTGGTAATATGGGATGAATGCATCATGAGTCATAGAGCTCATGTGGAGGCCGTGGACCGTACTTTAAAAGACCTCCGAAGCTCTGCTAATGTCATGGGTGGTATCACTTTTGTATTTGCTGGAGATTTCCGACAAACGCTTCCAGTCGTCAACAGAGGTACGCGAGCAGATATTATGAAGGCATGTTTAAAATCGTCTCACCTTTGGACATCTGTTCAACATTTGAATTTGCGCACCAATATGAGAGCTCATCTACATAGAAATACCCATAGCAATTTTCCACAACAGCTGCTGAAACTTGGAGAAGGAATTTTTCCATCTTTAAATTTGGGCACCGATTATGCGGTTACTTTGGATGAGTCTCTAGGCCAAATAGTCCATAATTTAGATAGTCTGATAGATGCTATATATCCTGACATCGAAAACTTACATCAAAATGATTTTCGTTGGCTGTATTGTAGAGCAATAGTTTCTCCCAGGAATGAAACAGTCAACGAAATAAACAGTTTAATTATGCAGAAAGTACCGGGTGAAGTTAAGTGCTATAAATCCATAGACACCGTCACTAACATCGAGGACGCTGTGCACTACCCCCAGGAATTTTTAAATTCTCTGAACCCCGCTGGGCTACCACCTCATGAACTGTCGTTAAAAGTTGGCACGCCGATAATGCTTCTCAGAAATTTAAGCCCCCCCAACATGTGTAATGGCACGAGACTTCTTATAAAGGAGCTAAAAGATAATTTAATAGTAGCGAAGATTATCACCGGCCCTGCAGCTGGTGAATTAGCTCATATACCAAGAATACCCATGATCCCTACTGATTTGCCTATACCCTTCAAAAGGCTCCAATTTCCAGTAAAAATTTCTTTCGCACTAACGATAAACAAATCCCAGGGCCAAACATTCAAATTAGTAGGAATTGATTTACGAAAAGAATGTTTTACGCATGGGCAACTTTACGTTGCCCTATCACGGGTCGGGGCTCCCGACCATCAGTATATTTTGTTACCTGAAAATAATTTAACGTCAAATGTTGTTTATGGAGAAGCTCTACAATAATCGCTTTAGTTATCTATCCTTAAACAACGGGTTGCGCTCCGAGACTGCCGGCAGAAGTGAAAACTTAGTATTAATTACATTTAAATATTTTCATCATTAACAACTTAACATACACAGAAAGACAATCTGTGCAGCCTGCGGATAATGACTGCGTCGTCAATGTTACTGTCGGTGTCTGTGAATTGACCTGGGAATCATTTTGCTGACCGTGTCTTTCCTGGGTAGGCTTTTTGCAGCGGTAACCGACATCCACGCGGGCGGAGCCGCGGGCGACCGCTAGTCGATAATAAAAACAGATAAACAGACAAAAATTGTAAAAAATACATTTCTGGCATCGGTATCTTTTCTCGAACACACATAATTGTTTTTTTTTTTTTGAAAAAATTTTCAATGCACAGTTTTCACCTCGTTACGATTTTATTATTTGTAAAGATTTATTTATTTGTAACAACTTGTATTGGTGATCCAACAGATAAAATCTGCGATGGTATTTTCATCGAGTTTGGCTGAATCGTGGCTGAAATGTTTTATCTATTCCCTTGAAGCTTGGTTTTTATATTACAACTACAGATTACAAAGTATCTCTATTAAGACCATTCTCAACATAATCACTGCGTAAGTTCATTCAAAAAAGAAGCAAGATAACGCTTCAGCTTATTAGGTATTCCATCGTTTTTGGGCTATTAGCAATTAAATTTAGAGCGGTGGGGCCAGCACATCCCTAGCGATTCAAATCGACATCGTGTTCCGACTGTCAAATTTCCACAGTGCTTGTCTGGAACATAGATGGAAATTTCAGATAAATTACACATTCATAGATTTTCACATGCATTACTGAATTCAGGCCGTGTGTAGTTGAATTTTGATTTTTATTTACAGCTCTTATATTATTCAAATTCAAATATATTCAAATTCAAAATATATTAAAGCGTCGGTAGCTTAGTGGTTAAGGAGTCGACCCTACGATCGAGAGGTCCCGGGTTCGAATCCTGGCCATTACACTACCGACGTGAACCCAATCCTAACACAAGCAATTTAGCTTAGCTGCAGGGTTTAGGGAAATATTAGTAATTTCAGTTACTAATATTCTTTAAAAAAATATATATTTTTGAATTTTATTTTTATACATACATAAAATCACGCCTGTTTCCCATAGGGGTAGGCAGAGATCACGGATCTCCATTTGCTACGATCCTGACATACTACTCTCGCTTCATTCACTCTCATTACATTCATCATGCATTCTAGTCGGTTAAGGGTACTCCTGACCTGCCCCGTTTCTAAAACTTCCCCGATTTGGTCCAGGTATTATTTATATCCCTTATTAGTAATTTCAGTTACTAATATTCTTTAAAAAAATATATATTTTTGAATTTTATTTATATACATACATAAAATCACGCCTGTTTCCCATAAGGGTAGGCAGAGATCACGGATCTCCATTTGCTACGATCCTGACATACTACTCTCGCTTCATTCACTCTCATTACATTCATCATGCATTCTAGTCGGTTAAGGGTACTCCTGACCTGCCCCGTTTCTAAAACTTCCCCGATTTGGTCCAGGTATTATTTATATCCCTTATTAAACTTTAAATACATATTTATATTATTTTTACAGTTTATATGACCATAGTCTCGTAACTTGCTTAATTTTTTAATTACATTCCTCGTTTTGCTGAGTTTGGGGCAAGGCAATGTAATCTTAATAGAGAATTCCTAATGGAAAATCCAATAAGATATCCACTATATTTGATTTAGAAATTGAATCAATACTAAGCCGCGGTAGCCTAGGTTATATGGGTAATGGACTGCTGAGACGAGGTCTCGGGTTCGATCCCAGGTTTTACCATGGCACACACCAATGACTTTTCGATGCTTTTCGAAGTTATGTGTGTATTTATCGCAGGTTTATAAGTGCCCGGTTAATGGCAATAGACTCGCCACCTATTACATTGGGACCTAAACATAAACTGGCGAAATGTGGGTGCTAGCACCTCTGCCTACCCCTTCGGGGATATAAGCGTGAGTTTATGTTATGTTATGTTATGTAATCAATACTCTCATATCAGTCGATCTATTTATTACTCAAAATCTTGAATTACAGCTTAAATGATTTTAATTGAACAATGCTGTTAGGTATTCTGTTTTCCAATATTTATAGTACACTAGCTGTTGCCCGCGGCTTCACCCACGTGGCATTCTGATCCCGTACCCGCTACCCACGGGACCCTATTCCACCACCACAACCTATATAAGATACACAATTCCAACCACACATCATTTTGTTATATTGAAAGGGTTTAGGTAGCGTTTTCGTTGAAAGCTCCCAGACGGCTTTTTTATCGACACCTCCAACAAATATCATTATTATTTAACCAATGTATACAAAAACTTGACAAATCATATACCAAAACCTTCCTCGAGAATCTCTCTATCCATAAGTAAAAACAGCATGAAAATTAGTGTAGAAGTTTTTGAGTTTATCGCGAACAGACTGGTGGACTTTGTTTTATAATTAGTAATGTCTCACTTAAATCGGTTGTGCATTTACAGTGTACTTTAATGAAATCTAGTGGGGCGGAAATCACATAGTGATTGTCGAACTTCGGGCCAAACTTAGATATTTTTGTTGCAGTATTTTTAATTCAAAATTACAGACCTTAGGCTTTATGCATATTATTCGACGCGTCTTTATATATTGAGCAATAAATATGAAGAAAATGAAATCAAATCAAACGTCTTCGACGTCAAAAACACAAAAAAATGATTTTTAGGGACAATTTGTATGGTAGGTACCCGAAACCTTGAACGTACAAACCCCAAAATCTAATCAGTTCTTCCCATTAACCAAACAAGATGATTGGCGAAAGAATTTTTTAAATCGGATAACTGGTTCTTGAGTTATTGCGTAAACAGACATCCAGACATCCAGACATCCAGACCAATAGACACAATCAATCAATCAATCAATCAATTAGCCTATTGCAGTCCACTGCTGGACATAGGCCTCTCCCATTTTACGCCATAGCACCCGATCCTCCGCCTTGCGCATCCAATAGACACACTGACATAAATATTTTTTTTGCTTAATTAGACTTAGAATCATGTGAAACGTCGAGAAAAGTTTTAAAAAGTGGGTGTAAGATTTTAATTTTTTTTACGTGATTTTAAGACTTCAGTGTCCACCTGGTTGGTGGCCCGAAGTAATAGAGTTTGATCTTTCTTTCATACGTAATTTCAAACAAATAAGAATCATAAACAAATAGTTGTTTAGTCGCAGCTCAATAGATGTGCAGACCAGGCAGAATTGTCGTAAAACTGTTAGAATTCTACAAATTATACAAAACATTTAGTTAAAATATGCCTTGCTAAAGAGAAAAGTGAATTTATTATATTTCTCACTCCTCCAATTTACTTGTAATTGATTTAGATGCGAGTTTCAAGAGAGTTTAACTTTCCCTTTAAACTTCCCGAGTGTTATTACTCGGTATATTTGTAGGTCACTACCATTGATACTGATGTACAGGATTTACAATACAGTACACAATAATAATTATGTCTTACAAACAAAGCTAATATGACTTTCACGCGAACAAAACTGCGGGTATATATGACAATAAAATCGTCAATCAGTAATTGGTATACAATATAATACAAAAACATATCTGAGCTTCTTGTAACCAATTGTATTAAACAGAGCAATAGGGTAGCGATCCAAGCTGCACTTAATTTTGCTCTGACTTGTAACAGTAACACAAATCTCCCATCATGAGCTTTTATCCCTGTCAAGAACTGTTCACGTTATTTCATATTATCACTCCATTTTATATCTTATTTCCTTACAGTAAGACTGACTATAGTAGCAGCAAAAATGGTACAAAGTAAAACAACAAATTTAAGGGATTAACCGTCAAATAAATTGGAATTTTGCGTCCCTGGAGCAAAGTTTACTTTTGACTGATTAAAAGTATTGTGGTAAGCGGATCTGAATATTCTTTGAGTTAAATGCGGCAGTTTAAACGAGTTCAGAGTTGACTGTGGATGCTTATAATTTTAAGTTATTAATGATCAAGGTTCAAACTCAAAGAACAATAAGTCTTTGATCTCGTGTGCTTGTTACTTTTGATGAAAATGATTTCTATTGAGATAAATATCTTGATCGTGATTGATTCCTGCAGCAATATTCTACTCGTTAAGTTCATCGTGGATTTTGGATGCTTGTGTAGGGAAATTGTTAGTAGCAGCGTGGAATCTAATACAAAGACTTGGTTGCGAGGAATGCGCTGGCCCCTTTTGGGGGAATAGAAAACATCTTTGGTGAAATTTGTGTACTAATACAAAATTCTTCTTCCCCTTTGGGGTTATATAAGTGAGACTATATCGACTATACTTCATTAACAAATCGACCATATTGTATTTACCTTGTATTTATGGACGGCCTCTGTGGCGTAGCGGTAGTGAATTCGACTGCTACAACAGGGGGCGCGGGTTCGATTCCCGCTCAGTGCAAATATTTGTATGAATTGGCATTGGTCTGAGTGTTTCTATGAATAATATGTATTTATTTACAAAAAAAGTATCTAAGTATGTTTATCCGCATTCTAGAACCCATATGACAAGCAATGTTTAGTTTGGGCCTAGATGGCGTTTTGTGTAATTTGTCCTAGAGTATTCATTTATTTATTCTGTTACGTACTACGGATTCGTAGCAATCGTACTGCGGTATCTGTAAGGCGTGAATTATACAGATAAGGCATGAGGCATAATACGTAAGGTATAAATGCAATTGTGCTCTGCTTTATGTCTAATATATTTTGCCTTTTCCACTAGTTTAATATAACCGATTCTAGCATGAAACCAGTAGATGTGGTGGCCTTTAATTGACCTGCACTTACAGCTGTCAATTAGCCACAGTGAAGTTATTAATAATAAATATTCTACGATATTCTACACAGCGCTATCTAGACCCAAAGTAAGTATAGTTTAACCAACTTGTGTTATGGGTTCTAGAATGCGGATATACTTACTTAGATACCTCTTTTAGTAAATACATACATATTATGCTTAGAAACACCCAGATCAATGCAAATATTCATATTCATGCACACAAATATTAGCATTGAGCGGGAATCGAACCCGCGACTTCTAACTGAGCAGTCGAACGCTCGAACGCTCTACCGCCACGCTACATAGGTCATCAAGTCAACTTTACTCATAAGTAAAAAAGAGCTTTAAAAATAAGCTATCGGTAAAATGTCTAACAATGTAATTTACCTATTTTGTAATGTCAAGGGGAAGGTACCCGACCCCTAGGGGTGCGACTGGTTGGATCACCTCCAAGTTTGGTACACCCTGGGCAACGTGGGCGATGACGCATCATTGATTGCTCCTCTGGAGTAGCTGGCGTCAACGTCAACGGCCAAGAGTCTGACCAACCGGCCCTTTTCAGGGCTAGCCTACCCCATTGCACGAGGGGGTCGGGGTATGGCGGGCCTGCAAGGCACGCGCGGGTGGGGGCCGCTCCAGGTACCCCTCTGCTCTTATCAGAGGGGACACTGTGAATGGCCAAGGGTCAGTCGGAGTGCGAGGGATATTCTCTATGAGTAACCTTACACCCCGGCGTCTGTAGACCCGAGACGGCGTGCGGATTTAGTCGGTTCAAGCCCGACATATCCGCCCCTGCTGACCGGCGGGGGGGTATCCGAACAGATTTCCGCACGAAAAAAAAAAAAAAAGGTACCCGACCCCTATATTGTACACCGTGATTGTGTATTGCTTCGAAGTTTATTACATAAGTAGATCAAGGCAGATCTATATAAGCCCATGGCTCCAAATTGGAGTATCTCCGTATAAGCTCTTCCTTAATGGGTTAGAACTTACTGCTTATAGAATTCACTAGCTGATGCTCGCAGCTCCAACCGCGTGTAGGTCGGTTTTTTTTATATTTAGGAAACGTCAATTTGACTTCACCTCGCCTGATGGTAAGCTGAAGGTAAGGTTTCAGGAAAGAGGGTCACCATTACATACACGTACCATGTTAAGAATGGTGGCACTCAGCTTGACGGCCTCATCAGAAGAGGATTGTCGTCGCAGCACCGCATGACACCCACCGGTCCCACTAGTGCTGCGACCATAATCCCCCTGCCAGGCTATGCACTTGCTGACCCCTGAACGCAATCAAACCGAAATTGGATTACTATGGAGGGTTTTTCGCACTCGTGCACGGTGGTACCCAACCGGCCGAATTTTGTGACAAATGTATTATCTTTAGTAGCGACGATAGCCTAGTGGCGTACGTGATGGACTGCTGAGACGAGGTCTCGAGTTCGATCCCCAGTTGCCCCGGGCACACACCTCTGACTGTGCCGTGAATTTGTCTTTTTGCATTGGTCTGGGTGTTTCTATGTTGTAATATATACTTTTTTTTTTTTTTTTTTTTTTTTTCGTGCGGAAATCCCTTCGGATACCGCCCCCGCTGGAGAGCGGGATGTCTCCAGCGGGGGCGGTTATGTCGGGCTTGCACCGACTAAAACCGCACGCCGTCTCGGTTCTTAAGACGCCGGGGTGTAAGGTTACCCATAGAGCATATCCCTCGCACCCCGACTGACCCTGGGCCATCTCCGGTTTCGAGATGGCCCCCTTACTTGCTCTCCACTGTGCCCTCTGCTAATCAGAGGGACACGTGGAAAGCTTCCGAACAGCCCTCAACAGGGCCGTCCTCGCCTCGGTTGGAGTTGGCCGTAGGCGGCAGCGTCTCTCCCACCCTAGGAGAGAGGCGCTGCCGTCTCCGTTGCCCAGGGTGCACCGCGTGGAGGTCCCCAACCAAGCACCCCTGTTGTAATATGTACCTATGTATCTGGAGTCCATAACACAAGCTAGTTAAACTATGCTTACTTTGAGTCTAGATAACGCTGTGTAAAATGTCGTAGAATATTTAATATGATTAGTTGAGTATAGAAATGGTGACAAATTACAAATAAGCGTCGGTAGCTTAATGGTTAAGGAGTCGACCCTACGATCGAGAGGTCCCGGGTCCGAATCCTGGCCATTACACTACCGACGTGAACCCACTCCTAACACAAGCAATTTAGCTTAGCTGGAGGGGTATATTAGTAATTTCGGTCACTAATATTCTTTAAAAAAAAAAATATCACATTCGTACAATAACCGCTTAATAGGTTAATTGTACACTTTATCATCAGCTTAGCGTTATTAGCAGTTCCATCCCAGGCTTTCATCTTGGAGCTCGGGGTCCACATACTTCTAGTCCTCCCTTACGGCTTTAATGGGGATGACGGGGGGGGGGGGATCTAAGCCAGATCCTCGATCGTCAATCAGCAAATTTCATTCAGGTGAGGTTCGCTTGGATCTCAAAGATTTTGCTAGGCCAAAAAAAACACAATTGCCCGCTTTATTGCTATTATAGTGTACTGCCCTACAGACATTAAAGTACAGTTAGTGTCAAATTACTTACAACTTACTGTACTTTCATTGAAATAGAAATTGAAACGATTCAATTTGACACTTATTGAAATAGAAATTGAATCGATTCAATGTGACACTTACTGTCCTTTAATTGAGCTGAGTGAGACGAAGTCGAGCGAAAGCTCCTCATACCAGACTTCAGGATTTTCTTTGTCACAGGTCTCCTCCTAAACTACTAAGTCAATCAGAACCAAATTTGGCATGATTAAAGAGGTCAATCAAAGGAAGGTTTATGGATATATTTTGAAAAAAATAATGCTACCACAGAGGAATGATCACCGTTAAAAAAAATCCAGATGGAATTACATAATAACCGCTCGAGACACTGTGACCAAACTTTACACGCTCAGAAAGCATGTCCAGAGTTGTGACTTTCAAAAAGAATTTTCAAAATTGGACTTGCCACGGAGGAATGATCACTGTTCAAAATTTTCAAAATCTGATCTCACTCAGCTCAACATTGCAAGCAGCGATTCGCCTTGCAGACCTAGTCTATATATGCTTCTGCAAATTTAGGGGGATCTGCAAGTATATAGATTTTTGAATATACATTAACGGAGCTCCGATAAACTCAGAACCTTTTTTGAAGTCCGTCAATTCAAAGCTCTTTGTTCAATTAATACAAACTTTTACAAATGATTTCAACGCACAATAGTGCGATTAATTTAAAATCAGTTAGTCTTGAATCGCTATAGAAGTGCGATAATTAATTTCTACAATCCGAAACTCTGTTGAAGAAAAATTAACACTTGATTGGTTTTGCCGGACTTAAGTATAACTACTGCAATTGGGAACTGTTTGATCTAAATAAGGAATTACTTTAAGACGCAAATCGAATTAGAAGCAGTTCGATTGACACATTTACTGTTAAACATCTGTGTAGTTTCATGTACCTACTATGAGATGAGACTCACCAGATCCTGTATACAATTTGTGCAAGGTTTTGTAGGACCAATATCTACATATATATGTGTATAAAATGTAAGAGTAATAATAATAAAAAAAAACTAAGTCTACATACACTATATATATTATCCGTGTGTTAGCACACGAGCCCAAAGAAATAAGTATACACCTTTATATGTGAAGTTGTATGTATATGTGCACATTTATCTCCTTGGCCGTGTATACATACATACCTAGATAATTATAGTCAGGTTATGGGGTGTATGAAGCTCCACCAAGATCTTCCAGGCGCAAGTCAACTACACCTGTTAGAGGACACCTGCTGATTAACTGAGGCTCCATAGCAGGCTTTCTCATGCAGGAATGGGGGGGTCAGGCCCGCAAAAGTCTAGGAAATTTAGAGAAAGATTAGGAGAGCGGAACCGGGCTCCTAAGTAGTTTTGAATTAATCGATTTCAATTTTTTTTTTTTATGTATATTAAAAAAAATACTCATGTTTCCTATAGATTTAGATCTGAAAAAGAGAACGTCTAGGATGGGACTTGAACCCGCGACCAGTCCCTTACAGAGGGAATGCTCTGACCAACTGAGCTACCTAGACACGTGTCAGATATTCGAAATTCTCCGCTGGAGCCGTCTACCGTAATTTTTGCGAACTACGTAAACAATGAATGATGTTGCAATCATTTATAAATATTGTTTTTTGATTACTCCGCCACATTAATTCAATGAAATTTTAAAGGAGATTAGTTATATGAGAATTTCGAATATCTGGGACGTGTCTATGTAACTCAGTTGGTTAGAGCATTTCCCCTGTAAGGGACTGGCCGCGGATTCAAGACCCGTCCTAGATGTTTTTTTTTTTTCATAAAATCCCCTGTAATTATAATTGCTTAAAAATTCCATTGAATTAGGGGGCCATCTCGAACCCGGAGATGGCCCAGGGTCAGTCGGGGTGCGAGGGATATGCTCTATGGGCAACCTTACACCCCGGCGTCTGTAGACCCGAGACGGCGTGCGGTTTTAGTCGGTTCAAGCCCGACATAACCGCCCCCGCTGTCACGCGGGGGGGTATCCGAAGGGATTTCCGCACGATAAAAAAAAAAAAAAAAGTTACTATAGTAAGTAAGAAGAAAATTATCTTGTTGGTGCCATATGAATTAAAGATTAAGATCGGTTGATAGATCTAAACATGAAATTGAATATTATATACTTTTACAGTCAACGACAAAAGTGGCTTAACAAATTACAATTTTATTAATCACCTCATCTCTTAAACTTTTCATAAAATATTAAACAAAACATGAAATATATTAACTTTGTCCTCTGAGGATTATAAAACTTCATATTTATATTCATTATTAGGCTTATTGTTTTACGTGTGGGAATCCCCACGGGCTTCACCTCAGCTGTGCCAGTGATGAGTTGGGTATGTCTGAATCTAACTGACTAAAAAAAGAATAATCCCAGGGTTCCAGGCGGACTTCGGCCGTTATCGCGGCCTCGCCTTTGGGGTCGGGTTAAATCCCGCGTCAGTGAGTTGGCAGGCGTGTATAGGACACATACGACACGCCTCCGTCTTGGCCTTCTAAAGATGCGCCTTCTGTAAGGACGGCGAGTTGGTTGACTGTCGTTATTAAGCTTTACAAAGAACAAGCACCTACATGTTATCATAATCTATTATTTTAACCAACAATATAAAAGCAAGTAATCGGGTGATTGGGTGTTTTAGGGGCTTACTAAGATCTTTTGGACCCAAGCCAATCATATCTGCTAGCCGATAGTAGTCTAAGAGTCGGTGTGGATCGACCTTCACCCGTCTGATAACCAGATGGGATATATTTTAAATCAAATATTATTCATCTATTAACATGTCTATGATGACTTGCCTATCAAAAGTGCTATTTTGAATTATATTACTTTCATTCTATTTTTGATAACTGTTTTTTTTATTTCAACTGATATTTTTCTTATTCTTTCTTCTTCTGTTTTTAGATTCTTTTCATTTTAGATTTTGGCGCTTTTGGCTTTTCCGGGGGCGACTGCCATCCGACCCTCCAATCCCGAAGGAAAGCCAGCGCCTCAGCTTCGTCCGTCTTACCGCAAGCAAGCTTGGTCTTGAAGAACAAATAAAAGAAAAATGCCAATAAATAAAAAACTGGCCATGTGCGAGTCGGACTCGCCTATTAAGGGTTCCGTAGCAGCAAGTAACATAATAATGTTTCTAAAGATTTAGATCGGAAAAAGAGAACATCTAGGACGGAATTTGAACCCGCGACCAGTCCCTTACAGGGGGAATGCTCTGACCAACTGAGCCACCTAGACACGTCCCAGATATTCGAAATTCTCCGATATATCATATACGTCTTAAGGCGACGTTGGAGCCATCTACCGTGATTCTTGCAAACTACGGAAACAATGAATAACTTTAAAACTTTAAAACTTTAGAATCTTTAGAAAAAAGTAAGCATACAAAATGCTTAAAAATTTAATTGAAATAATAATGTTTTTTTTTATAATTTTCATATTTGAGTCGATTAAATGGAAGGTAAATTGCGGTTTACGATTTATGACGTATTATAAAAAACTACTTACTAGATTCAAACTAATTTTCGGTAGAAGTTGTATGGCAATGTACATCATATATATTTTTTAATTTTATCATTCTCTTATTTTAGAAGTTACAGGGGGGGGGGGGACTTTCATTTTACCATTACCAAAATATATTGGAAACCGCAACATTATTTTTGAAGACCTATACATAGATACCACACACGTCCCATACGTGTTTGTTGATGAAAAACAAATTTTGGAGTTTCAGTTCTAAGTATGGGGAACCCCCAAAATATATTATTCTCCATTTTTGTGTGAAAATCTTAATGCGGTTCACAGAATTCATCCACTTACCAAGTTTCAACAGCACAGTTCTTATAGTTTCGGCAAAAGTGGATGTGACATACGGACGGACAAACAGACAGACATGACGAATCTATAAGCGTCGGTAGTGTAATGGCCAGGATTCAAACCCGACACCTTTCGATCGTAAGGCTGACTTCTTTGCTACTAAACTACCGATGTGAAACTTTTTAGGAATGTAAAATTATATTCATCATCAACCTATGCTAGTCCACTGCTGGACATAGGTCTCCCCTAATGAGCGCCATAGCGCCCTGTCTTCAGCTTGCCGCATCCCGCATCTGCCCGCAGTCTTTCGCAGATCGTCATCCCACCTGGCCGTAGGGCGTCCTACACTACGTTTGCCGAGTCGCGGTCTCCACTCAAGAACACGTTTACCCCAGCGGTTGTCGGTTTTTCGCCAGATATGGCCGGCCCACTGTCACTTCAGCTTGCTAATTATTTGAGCTATGTCGATAACATTGGTTCTCTGTCGGATGTATTCGTTACAATTATATTGCATCCATGCAATGCCGAGGTGGATCTCTAGTTATTCTATATATAATATGTATGTATTTACAAAAAAGTATATAAGTATGTTTATCCGCATAGTACCCATGATACAAACTAGTTAAACTATGCTTACTTTGGGTCTAGAAAGCACTGTGTAGAATGTTATAAAATATTTATTTATTTATATACTATTACATAAAAAATTGAATGAAATAGGAATAGCTAGGTTTACGGAAACATACAATTTAAGTAGGTAGATGTGTTGCCATCTAAATCGCTGAAATATGTTTGGATACAGAGGCAATCCAAGCAGGCGTACTCTCATGACCAAGACGCCCTATAAAGCGGATATTACTTCTTTATTCATTCCTCAATTCGAGAAACGCGAGTACGTACTCACTCCATTTTTCCTTGTATACGATTTATAAATCGGAAATTTATTTCTTATATTCCTGTTGTTATTTTAACGCTTGAATCATCTCTTGCCTAAAAGTTGCCAAATCGAAAAAAGGAAATCGTTTAATATTTGTGGCTTTTACTTTGTAGCGAGTATAAAATGAAATTGTATTAAAAACATCAAAGGTTTTTTGTGGGAACGCTGTGGCATATGGATTTCGTAATAAAATGTATTTCTTACGTGATATTTTTGAAAGTTTACTTGATTGTTACACATAGAAATAGTTTAATGGCTTCATCATCGTCATCAGGTCAGACGGGAATTGATCCCACAAAAGATAATATTATATAACTTCACGCCTGTATCTCCGAAGGGGTAGGCAGAGGTATATTACACACCCACGATTCGCCAGTTATGTTTAGGTCCTAATGTAATAGGGGGCGAGCCTATTGCCATCTGCCGGGCACATTACTAAGCGAGCGATAGTTAACATTTTTAATACACACATCACTACAAAAAGTCAGAGGTGTGTGCCCGACACGTGTGTGTGGGGCGATTGAAGTTCGAACTCGAGATCTTGTCTCGGCAGCCCGTTAAGTACGCCACTGGACTATCGCTAAGCTAAATCAAAAGAAACGGTAGGCAAGTTGGCAAGTTGGGGATGAGTAATTCATTCCTAGTATAAGAGATTCAAAAAAACATATCAATCATATTGATGAATTGTATTGGCATCCATAATAATTGGAGCGTGTCAATATGGAATAACCTCAATACTAAATTAATCAAGTTTGATTAATCAGTGGAAAATTACAAGATGATTGATTGAGATTGACGACATATTCCAAATCCATATTAATATAATATATATGCGAAAGTTACTCTCAGAGGAGGGAGGAGGGGGGGAGGGGGGCACAATATCTTCGGGGCTCAGGCCTATACCCCTTCTGCTAGCCAGAATAGAATAGAATAGATTTATTTGCATAAAATGTGGTAAGTAGAAAGGTGACAAAAAATTTATGAGCTAAAGACACATTTTGCCACTAGTCACTAGTCGTGACATGCAAACATTAAACAGGTACATATATATCAAATTAAATCAAATGAAACCAATACAAAACAAATCAAATTAAATCAAATTAAATAAAATAAAACCAAATTAAATCAAATTAAATCAAACACCTGCTGATTGACGGGTGATGTCTTGTAATGTGAATTCTTGTGTGTGATTTCTTCTCATGGTTGGGAGATCAGACAGCAGCCACTCCCATAAAAGCCAAGCGAAGCCAAATCTAAAGAAAGAAAGAGCATAAGACGCAACCAGGAAAAACGTTAGCTAATAATGTTTCTGTCTGTCTATTATCTTCCCACGCCACGACCACTATACTGATTTTCATAAAATTTGGCATCTGATCATCTCTTCATCTGAGCGCGAATTCCGGCTCTGGCGCAGTTCCTCTCGGAGTTGAGGGCAAACGGCAGTCGATCACGTAAAATCCAACATAAACCAAATAGTGGAAAGGAGCAGTGGGAGAGGGGACCCAGAGCTCCAAAGTGTTAGCTTTGAATACATTCAGGATTTGTACTCGGATACAAGAGTCATCAGTGTTAACGCGGTCTTATACAGTTTGTACATACCAATTACATTGGCTATGAAAAGAACTTTATTACGCGCACACGCAGGCTATGGTGCTGTGGTTTTCCCAAGCGATTATGATATGGGATTCTTCAAGAAGAGCACTAGAAAGTTTTTACAGGGTTGGCAGCGCCGGCCCTGGAGCCGCGGTGCGAGGGAAATACCTTACACCCTGTCTGAAGCGTGCGGTTTTAGTCGGTTAGAATCCGACATAACCAGGCTTGGCAAAGCGAGTGAGAGACTCCTGGTGTTGTACACGTCCATAGCCCACGGTAACCGCTTCCCATCAAATGGGCCGTGTCAGAAGTGTGCTTGTCTACCATGTCACGTAAGTGGAATTTTAAAAACATACCCTTGAAGTGTTTGCTTCATTGAACTGAGTGAGACGAAGTCGAACGAAAGCTCCTCATACCAGACTTCAGGATTTTCTTTGTCACAGGTCTCCTCCTAAACTACTAATCCAATCAGAACCAAATTTGGCATGATTAAAGAGGTCAATCAGAGGAAGGTTTATGGATATATTTTGAAAAAATTAATGCTACCACAGAGGAATGATCATCGTTAAAAAAATTCCAGGTGGAATTACATAATAACCACTAGAGACACTGTGACCAAACTTTACACGCTCAGAAAGCATGTCCAGAGTTGTGACTTTCAAAAAGAATTTTCAAAATCGGACTTGCCACGGAGGAATGATCACTGTTCAAAATTTTTAAAATCTGATTCCGCAATTGCGGTCAAATCTATTGGACAAGTTTTGGCGCCAAAACAGTCGTCCATAACTCCCGAAGAACTATCAATTCAAATCACGATGTCGCACTCAGGTCAACATTGCAAGCAGCGATTCGCCTTGCAGACCTAGTATATAAGGTTTTATTCTGTTAGATGGACTATAGTCTAGAAAATATGCAACGTATTAAAAACACTGTTACAGTTCGCACCTGTATGCGACAAGTTATTAAATCAATTTTATTTCTCAAACATTTTTATGAAACTTGTAATAGTTTTTGCTAAGAAAATTCTTTTGGAGTGAGTAAAATTAATAGTTATTACAATTTTAATATTACCATTTGTGAATCAATGTTTTTGACATTATTAAATGGTTTTAAGTTTGAAAGCATTAACTTATTTCATTCACTTAAAAAAAGTGAATTTAGGTATTGGCATACTGGTAGAGCGATCACCTGTTAAGTCAGAGGTTTAATGCCGGCGCAATGCAAATAAAGTTATGTTGAGGTCCCAATGTAATAGGGGGCGAGCCTATTGCCATCTACCGGGCACATTATCAAGCGAGCGATAATTAATATTTATTAATACACACATAACTACGAAAAGTCAGAGGTGTCTGCACGGGGCGACTGGGGATCGAACTCGAGAAATCGTCTCAGCAGTCCGTTACGTACGCCACTGGGCTATCGCCGCCTACAAAAGTTTTACGTTTTAAATTTTAACGTGTTTATTTGCATTTTAGAACCCATATTACACACAATGCTCAATTTAGATTTAAATCCTTCTGCAGGATGTCCCAAATATCAAAAAAAACGTGTAAAATACATCTTCCTTTTCGGAAATACACTGGTGTGAATATTTATGAAACAACATTATAATGTAGGAATATAAACTTGAATACAATTTTAACTGGCTTTCGCGAAATATGGCAACAAAAAAAAAATTGCTAATATAAATCAAACTGCCGGCTCACGCATTCCCGAGGAATTCTTGTTCCGCGGTCCGCTCATAGCTTACGCGTTCTGCCCTCCACAGATTTTCCGGAACACAAATCCGGGACAGACAAGACGGCTTGTCAACACGCCGTCTGTCCGGTCTAAGAATTTTTAAATTATACCCAAAATAAATGTAACATTTCAGAAATGTTTAGCATTCCCACTTTGAAATTGTATCTGGTGGTAAACAATTTGAAAACTTCAGCTTAAATTTGAATTTAGCGCAATTTTACTTACTTTAAGGCGAGGCCGCGGTGGCTGCCAAAGTCTGCCGGTAACCCTTGGGTTATCCTTTCAAGGGCTTACCCGTAGTGCCCGGCAATGGACACTTGGGGAAGACACCGTGTGGTTTTTTGTCGATCCGATTCCGACACGCTCTCTTCATCGTCGGCACCGATGGGGTGAAGCCCGTGGGGGTTTCCACACGTAAAAAAAAAGAATTGTATTAGTTTTATCTAGGAGCCCGGGGTCCGCTTATTTCTTCCCCTCCTTTTGGTTCTACTTAAACGGCTTTTAAGGGTGCAACTGCCGTCTGTTCCCGTAACCCCGAGAGAATAGCCTCCACTAGAGTCTCTACCGTTAAGTAACAGCTGATGTACTAACTAGTAGGTCCTTTAGGTCAGAATGGTCTGAACCCCGTAGATCAGAACTAGTATGGTAATAGAGAACAGGAATGAAAGCGTGAACAAATATAATATAAGAAATAGTTAAATCTGCAGCTAACCTTGAGTGGGTTTTCAGTAAAAGTAGACAGCAGACTAGACTAAAAATAATACTGTCTTAGAATAGGCTCTGACGCTCCAGTCAAGAGGTAGTATTAAAAAAAAAAATTGCCCCGTAGATCCTATTAGGGTTCCTCCCCACATACACTACTTTAAATATATAGTATCAGTGTAATTTGTCATATTTAAAGCTTACAAAAATCACTTAGTGGCGATAGGCCAGTGGTGTACGTAACGGACTGCCGAGACGAGGTCTCGAGTTCGATCCCCCGTCGCCCCGGACACACACCTCTGACTTTTCGTAGTTATATGTAATGTCGCTCCATATTACATTGGGACCTAAACATAACTGGCGAACCGTGGGTGTTTAATACACCTCTGCCTACCCCTTCGGAGATACAAGCGTGAATTTATGTTGTGTAAAAATCACTTATTAATGTAAATTTAATGAATTATTATATTTTCTCTGAAAGGTAAATAAAAATAAGTTAATAATAGTGGTTAACCCAGTTTCTTTTCAATACTACTCGATGTAAGGGATGCCCTTGCGTTCCCTACATAAAAGGGACGATCTTATCCACATAATTTATTGACATAAGCTGGTGTCAACACCGACATACAAAGGCGTAACGTTATTCCTTTCTTAGCCAGGGACCTAGTGGGTTTCGTTACTTCATACAAATATTCTAATACTCGTAGGATTAGGTTAGACGAGTTTTACGTCTTTCTAAGGTTTATTCCAAAGAGAATTTTGAATCATTATTATTTTAATTTTGTATGACATATAATATATAATTTTAATTTCATTCGACATAAATCTAATACTATAATGATCAGTTTATAATTTAGTAATTCACTTGACATAATATTGTTACTAACAGTAGGTTTAAGTCAAATAATAATATATATTTAATGTATTTAACTTGGTTTTGTTAAATCATTATAAGTCATATTGTTACTAACCGATTGGCCTAGTTGCCATCAATAAATGAAATGAATCCCGTTTTTGCGGAAGCTGCAAAACTTGTTATTATAATACTTGGAATTAATTATGAAGGTCTTAAAATAAGTATATTAATTATATTTTAATTATGTAGGTCACAATGTGCCACTTGTGATGGTAAAATATATATCATAAGTAAAAAATATAGAATAAAATTAATAATTAAAAAATCAAAAAACATGATTGCCCCAAAAAGATCGAACAAAAAGATAGAAACAAGTTTGATAGCAGGCGGAACCCATTAATTTTCTTTCGGTTCGTGTTTTATTTGCAAAATTTAATTTTTTTTTTTTTAAGTACGGGTCCCATTTGGGTCCCTTACTTTAAAAAAATTAATTAATATTTTTTTATAGTTGATTCGTTCAATGATACACAATAATACACAAAAGTGCTATTTACATTTGTGAGTCCAGGTATTTGTAGAGCTGTGAGAAAAAGACCGGGCAGAAAAGCTCACACCACTCTTTTATAATCTTCTTGCTTTATGCCAAATTTCGTGACTTTAGGTGAAAAGGAACTACCATATGGGTTTTCGACCCAAAATTGACCTAGAATCGTCAATTTTGGTTAATAGCAAGGTATTACAGCAGAAGTAAAGGAACATTAAGGTAAATTTTGGCAAGTTTTCACGAAAATCTAAATTTCATAATATCTTTTCATCGTGTTGACTCAGGACCTTGATTTTAATACATCTAATAGAGACTATATACCTCGTTATTTGGTATACATTTCAAAATGCGAGGTCCACGTGTTCCTGATAAAATCGTTTCTGACAGACGGACAGACGGACAAGACAGTGATCTTATAAGGGTTCCTTTTTATACCTTCTGAGGTAAATTATACCAAATTTGATAAACACCTCTTTTTTGAATGTGATTAATAACAATAGCCTGAATAATATACCTAGCAGCATTAAGCATTTTCTAGACCCAAAGTAAGCATAGTTTAACCAGCTTGTGTTATGGGTTCCATAATGCGGATAAACATACTTATATATTTTTTTGTAAATACTTACATATTATACTTCGAAATACCCAGACCAATGCAAATAAACATATTCGTGCATACAAGTATTTGTACTGAGCGGGACCCGAACCCGCGCCCCCTGTCGTAGCAGTCGAATGCACTACCGCTACGCCACAAACGCCATCGAATATAAACAAGTTCATTGGTTCACATAGGTACTTATATGGAGTCGCCATGGTCTATATCCAATACCTATATTTCATGTTCTCACACACAAAACATTCATTAATTTGTAATACATATCAGTAGGAAATATAATTAAACAGACGTATATATGTGTATATTATTCCAATTAATTCTGAGCCGGGTTAATAGGAGATAATTAATTATACATAATATCAGATAGACTTAATACTCATGGACAGGGTTATCTAACAATCAAAATGGCATCACCCCACTGGTGTAATAACCGACGTGATCTACGTCTGTTACGCTAACTTGGTTCGCGTGTTGTCATTATCGCGTAAAATTAATTGTAATAATAATTGTAAAAGCGATAATAATACTTATTATTGGTAACGTTAAATACAAAAGACAAAATATTTCTGTTTCTTAATTAATGCTCGTTAGTTTTTTATGCGCTACCGTACCGTTTAGTTCATCTGATAGCGATAATAATTTGTAAACTTATTGTGAACTAATGTTATAGGCAAACTACTATTATTGGATCCCGTAGGTGGCGCTGTAATCGGGTTATAGAATTTTCAAAAAATAGCCCGTGCGAAATTCCCAATAATTTGGTACCGTTTTGATTTCATTGTAATTGTAGTCAGACGTACCTTTTTTTTCGTGCGGAAATCCCTTCGGATAGTCCCCCGCCGGCCAGATATAATTTTTTTAAAGAATATTAGTAACCGAAATTACTAATATTCCCCCTAACCCCTCCACCTAAGCTTAATTGCTTGTGTTAGGATTGGGAGTTATAAGTTTAATTTTGAAAAGTCCAAAAAGTTTCTCATGTAGCTTTTACATTAACATTATTGATTAATTGTTATAAATAAATAAATAGTCTGCGACATTCTACACAGCGATATTTAGACCCGAAGTAAGCGCAGCTTAACCAGCTTGTATTATGGGTTCTAGAATACAGAAAAACAAACATAGATACTTTTTTTTGTAAATGTATACATATTATAGAAAAACCCAGACCTAAATATTCATGAATACCTATATTTGTACTGAGCGGGAATCGAACCACGACCTTTGACTTAGCAGTCTAACACTACCGCTTCGCCGCAGAGGCCGTCGAAATTCATTAGTCGAATTATTAGAATATGTAGGTATTCTAATATCAAGTAATATTTAAATAGAAAACCATAACAAAAATAATATAGTAGTGGAAATATCTCTAACTTTATCTTTCTCATCTAGTTGAGGGGTCACACCGGCCAACTTTAAAATTGTACCCCTCAATTTTCCCTTTTGAAATTCGTTCTCCTGTGCTTTTCCATTTTTATTAAACTTAGCGGAGTAATGCCTTTGCCTTGCTTCCTAGACCATTATCTGTGGACATTCTAATTTAAAAAAATGTTTTTGTCACAGCCTGAATTTAACTAGTAAGATAATCTAATGCCTTGTGTTTTTTAAGAGAAGAAGAGCCTTAAAATGTTAAATTTGATAATGGAGAGTTTGTGTACTATGTGTTTCAACTAAATATAGGAGTGAAATTCACCATTTTGTTTAAGCATCAAGGTCTAACATTAGAAGAGAATGTAGAAAAAAAAACAAATCGGCTACTTACAAGTTCATCAGCAGTGATTCTAATACAAAGAACCTCTGTGGTGCAGCGGTAGAGCGTCCGACTACTGAGTCAGAGGTCACGGATTCGATTCCCGCTTAGTATATTTGTATACATCAATAAGCATATTTGCATTAGACTGAGTGTTTCTACGTAAAATACTAGTGTAGTGCATGTATTCACGAAAAAAAAACTATATCTAAGTATGTTTATCCACATTATAGAACCCATAATACAAGCTAGTTAAGCTAAGCTTACTTTTGGTCTAGATGGCGCAGTGTAGAATATCCTAAAATATTTGTATTTACAAACTTACCTACATACAAAAGGCTGATCTCCACTGATGCACACAAAACTTTAAATCTAAGGATCTAGTCTTTAATAAAAACATAACAAATAACATAACTTCACGCCTGTATCCCCGAAGGGGTAGGCAGAGGTGTATTACCTACCCACGATTCGCCAGTTATGTTTAGGTCCCAATAGGGGGCGAGCCTATTGCCATCTACCGGGCACATTACTAAGCGTGCGATAATTAACAGTTTTTTCTAAAACATCTTCTTTTTTCATTTCTAACAAAAATCAGAGATGTATGCCCGGGGCGTCTGGGGATCGAACTCGAGATCTCGTTTCGGTAGTCTGATACGTACGCCACTGTGCTATCACTGTTCGTTTAATAAAATTTGTTTAGTAGAAACCATAGATAAAAACTAATAAGTTCAGCTAGAACTCGACTACGCTTTTCCCAACTATATTTTTCCCATTGTGAACAAACTTCTTAAATCGGTTGCGAGACAGATCGTATATGAGAAATTGTTATTATGTTTACAGAAGCTTCTGAATGAAAACTAGAGAATAAAACTAATCAAATAGGAAGAAAACAAGTGGGTGGTTAGGTAAGGATGCGAATATTTGCGCTCGGTTGGATATTGAATTACTGGTAGTCGGTTAGATTATCTACGAGAAAAGCAATACTATGATGACGTAGCACATTACATCATAAACGACACCCACGCGAAGATGTGGACTGGTCTTTACATTTAAATGTTTATTAGATTAATTATAAAGATATTGTTATGTTGAATTCACAAATTTTGATACTACATTTTTTTACCTTACAAACAAAGTGTAAAATTGGTACCTGTTTAGATTTTTGAAAAAAAAAATCTCACGAGAAATAGATGTGGAAGAATATTTTGCTATTCTGGTCAGCGGGGGGGGGGGGTATCCGAGGGGATTTCCGCATGAAAAAATATAAAAAATAAAAAGGTCAATACCCTTATACAATTTATGTCTGATTTGGACGATATATCAATGTTTTTTTTGAATATTTCCACATTTTAAAACAATTTATGTTATAAAAAAGAAACAACTTTATCACTATGTTTGCATTATCATTTATTTTATTAACTTAGGCAACCCGGTCCGCCAGTAGCAACACTGCAGTTTTCTACATGTTGAAAGGTTTTCCGCCAGTTGGGTAGCTCGAAATTCTATTAAGAAATTTCGTAATACCCTACATTTTCAAATATTCTATTAACTTAGTGTATCGAAATTCAAAATGTACATTTTTGTCTAATATGTACTTTTGTTCTAGGTCGAGAGCTTGAAGCCTTCAGAAAGGGGTAAGTTTCAGTTTTCTTGATTCCTTTGCTCAAAGTTCCCAAATAACGGGAACAAATGTAATGTCCTTATCTGATGGCCATTTTTATTCCCCGACCCAGTCAAGGCTGAAGGCATTCATTTTAACCGATTTAAAAGGGTTGCAACGTTTGATCAATTTAAGGGGTTCTATGCTAAAGGAAAAGAATTATGTATTTTTATACTCACGCCTTTATATATCTGAAAGGGTATGCAGAGGCATATAACACATATTTATTTATTCAGATATTATATTTTCGGTTGTTATTTTAACTAAGAGCAACTCTCTCGTATAATCACTATATTTTTTCACTTGCTTATACATACGCTGCGGTAAGTGAACGATAGCGGAATGTAGAAAACCGATACAATGTCATCTATTGGACACAATACTTATGATCTGAAGATCTACAATTCATTATTGTTCAAATTTTGTGTGTTTCGACAGCTTTTTGATGGTAGAAGCACCTACCTACAGTTCACTTAAAAAATATAATCTTCTTCTTCTTCTCTTATATATAAAAATAAATTGCTGTTCGTTAGTCTCGCTAAAACTCGAGAACGGCTGAACCGATGTGGCTAATTTTGGTCTTGAATTATTTGTGGAGGTCCAGAGAAGGTTTAAAAGGTGAATAAATATGGAAGTTGTTATCGATTGAGGCAGTACGAAGTCTGCCGGGTCACCTAGTTTTAAATAAAATGTTTTCTTAGGCGTTAACAGAAAGGCCGCCCTTAATTCAAAGGCTGATATTTCAGGACTGAAGACATTGAAAATTTAGCTTAGGTACACTATTTTATTAAATGGGCTTTGTAAATAGACGTTCTTCCAAGAATCCTCTTTTGTCGACCGAGTGCCTAGTGTTTCATTTTATTTATGGAGACAAAAACCCTTGGGTCTCGAAGGAAAACACGCGACATATTATCAACTATACATTATCTAAGAGACAGTGTAGGCGTTGACAAAAGGAATTTGTAGATGAAATTTAACGTAAAAAGGGTTTTTATATTGGTTGAAGTAACATGATAGTAGATTAATTATAGTAGTAACTAGATGTTGCCCCCGGCTCCGCTTGCATGGAATTCTTATCCCGCTCCCGCAATCTAAGGGAAACTATTCCAGGGATAAAAGTAGCCTGTGTGTTATTCCAGGCTATAGTCTATCCCTGATTATATTATAGCCAGATTATTTCAGCCGTTCAACCGTGATTGAGTAAGAAACATTGAAACATCTTTTTTTCAATTAAATTCTTAAGCATTTTGTATGCTTACTTTTTTCTAAAGATTTAGATCGGAAAAAGAGAACATCTAGGACGGGACTTGAACCCGCGACCATTCCCTTACAGGGGGAATGTTATTATTAAAATTGTACGTATTAATGTATCGGAGAATTTCTAATATCTGGGACGTGTCTAGGTGGCTCAGTTGGTCAGAGCATTCCCCCTGTAAGGGACTGGTCGCGGGATCAAGTCCCGTCCTAGATGTTCTCTTTTTCCGATCTAAATCGAAACATCTTCACAAACTTTCACATTTATGATATTATTATAGTAGGAGTAGGACAGGATAGTAGGATAGTGTAGGAGTAGGATAGTGTAGGATAGTGTAGGAGTAGGATAGTGTAGGAGTAGGATAGTACAGGGTTAGGATAGTGTACAGGACGTTATCCTGTACATCGACTCCTGTTGTGGAGTGTGCTGTAGTGGTTGTTTGGAGACAAAGGAAAGATAGCCGGAAGGCAACGTAAATACGTATATTGAAGTTAACAGTAATAAAGTAAATGTGTGGCTAATCTTTCCTTGATGGTATGTACTAGGTAAAGGTTGTACTAATAGTCTCCAAGTTTCATTACTTGTATTGTATATAAATAGCAATGTTACGTAATAAAGTATGACGCGCGTTGCCGGTTCGGCCTGTGCCGCAGCGTCAGCAATGCATGTACAGTCATGGCACTATACATGAGATGCACAGTCGTGAGAATGTACACATAGGGAGTAGGATAATAAAACTATTTTTAACTGATTCTATTGCGATGTATTTGATGTTATTTTCTATATAGCTGAAGACAGGGCGCGCTATGGCGCTCATTAGGGGAGACCTATGTCCAGCAGTGGACTAGAATAGGTTGATGATGATGATGATTTTATATTTTACATTGATCCCGACGTTTCGGTTGCTTTCAATTCAGCATAGTTCGGGTACTTTGAGATAACTTACACTTCAAACTACAAGACATCTTTAGTCTCCCCGTGACCATAGCCAAAAGCAAGCAAAAGCAAAAGCAACCGAATTTTATTCTTTATATTGAACCCTACGTGGGTTCAATATAAATAAATAAATAAATAAAATAAATAAATAAATATTTTAGGACATTCTACACAGCGCTTTCTAGACCCAAAGTAAGCATAGTTTAACTAGCTTGTGTTATGGGTTCCAGAATGCGGATAAACATACTTATATACATTTTTTTTGTAAATACATACATATTTTAGATAGAAACACCCAGACCAATGCAAATAGACATATTCATGCATACAAATAACATCAAATAAATCGCGATAGAATCCGTTAAAAATAGTTTTATTTCAATGTGTGACATTCGCGTAAACTTCCGAAAATATCAAGTAGGATAATAATATAAATATGCTGGGACATACCGTGCAGCGCAGTGTATGCATTCTAGAATATGGATAAGCATATTCGAGATACATTTATGATAATTTTTTTGATAAAGGACATCGAATTTTGACACAGCAGTAAAATGCTTTATCACTTCAACACACACGTCTTCAAATAGATAGATCATAGCATGGATTAATTACTAACAAGTTGAATATAAAACCCGCCAAATGCTAGTAGGACTCGCACACGAAGGGTTCCGTACCATGATACGGCAAAACGGCAAAAAACACGTATGTTGTATTCCCATACAACATACGTGTTTGTTATGTGTTTTTGTGTGTTTAAATAAATATTTAAGGTGGGCGGGAGCCCACCTTAATATTATTAATATATAATATATATGTTTTAAGTATTTGTTGTTATAGCGGCAACAGAAATACATCATCTGTGAAAATTTGTCTGGTGACAGACGGACGGACAGCGGAGTCTTAGTAATAGAGTCCCGTTTTACCCTTTGAGTACAGAACCCTAAAAATTATAGCAACTATAAAAGTAAATTATATTATTTGAAAGTGTTATATAACAGGATGCTTACTGCAGGTCTGGATGGCACTGTGTACTATATCATTCTTTGGTATAAACGAAGTCCAATACGAATTTTACTTCAACCATTACAGGCGTGAAGAAGTAATACAAATAAACACTCACTCATAAACTTTCGCCTCTGTAATATAAGTAGGTTTGCAGACAACAATATAATTTATGCCAGAATGACTTTTCAATTAACTTCTCTAATACCACCCAAAATTTCTTCGACAATAAAACCACGGCAAACATCCTCAGAAGAACGTCAAACAAAGTTTACCGCGCCATAACGACACGAGATACTCGAAATATCGAAAATACTGTTGAAAAAAGTTCCCAACTCGCGAGTGCAAAAGCTGAGATCTTTGTGCCCTCTTCTCAGAGAGTTTGTCACTCATTTGAATAACAAGAGAAACCTTTTTTCTCCCCCAAGCTTCAACCCACTTGCCTGTTTAAGCTCGAATTATATAGGACCAGAAGTCCGCTGTTCTGTTTCGAAAGTTTTTGAATAGTAACTTACGTAATTTCTTTTTGTAAATTGCTTGCCTCGGTGATACCGCGTCATAAGTATTTTGCTTATGTTTGCATGCACTGATATAGTTTTGAGTTCGATTCTGTTACGAACAAGGTGAGATTTAATAGCAGCTAGAAATCGGAAACGGGCTCGGTATATAGAAAGTAGGCTCGCATTCAACCATTTGAGACCAAAATTATAGTAAAAGCCTCATCATCACAGCATCATCTAGACCTAAACTGAACATAGCATGTTTTGGGTTTCAGAATGCGGTTAAAAATACTTAGACGCTTTCTTGTTGAATACATTGTATATATAGACGTGTGTTGGACGTTTGGTTGTTGCTACTTAGCTATTAAGACTTTAACAACAACAACAATTATAATTAAAAAAAAATGTTAATTATCGCTGGCTTAATAATGTGCCCATTAGATGGCAATAGGCTCGCCCCCTATTACATTGGGACCTTAACATAACTGGCGATTCATGGGTTTGTAATACACCTCTGCGTACCTCTTCGGGGATACAGGCGTGAAGTTCTGTTTATGTTATTATCAAAATTATAACTAGGTCTGCAATTCATTCTGCTGTTGCAAAAATTGACTTTTTCTAACGGTGATAATTCCTCAATGGCTAGTCCGATTTTCGTTTTCTTTTTTGTCTCGTGTATTTAAACAAATTAGTTAATTTAATACCAATCGCGTGAATGAGGCTTTTTTGTTCATTTTTTTTTTTTTTTTTATATTCAGGACACGTCAATTTGACTTCACCTCGCCTGATGGTAAGCTGAAGGTAAAGTCTCAGGAAAGAGGGTCACCATTACAAATTAGTTAATTTAATGCCAATCGCGTGAATGAGGCATTTTTTTTTTTTTTTTTTTATATATTCAGGACACGTCAATTTGACTTCACCTCGCCTGATGGTAAGCTGAAGGTAAAGTCTCAGGAAAGAGGGTCACCATTACATACATATAATATTTTTATTGTTTTTAATAGCTTCTTGTTTAATGGCAAGTGTTGTATATGTCTGTGATAGGTATAACCGCCCCCGCTGGCCGGCGGGGGGGTATCCGAAGGGATTTCCACACGAAAAAAAAAAAAGGTATGCATATTAGAATTGTAAAACGGATGCATGTCAGAAGATGTAGTTGTATATGTATACTGTTGATGTACCAAAATAAATAAATTAATATTTATACAAATATGCAAAAGTTTAGATTATATTATGTTCGGTACTCAATCACGCCAGAACAGTGGTGGTATTCTGCAAGAGTGTTTATAAATCTGGAATATCGAATAAAGCTGAATCCAAGGTGAGATATCATAGTCGCCATAAGAAATTTGATACTCACCGCGGATTCAGCTATCGAGATACACAAACGTTCTTACAGAATAGCATGGCTGTTCTGGATGAAATTTGGCACAGAGAAAGATTAAATTCTGGAATAGCATCCTGCTACTTTTTACGGGTATAGATTCCTTTACGTCACAAAAACAAGCTTGGTATTTCATATGGATGGAACCACGAATAATAAAATTGGAATACAACGTCAATATAACTTCACATAGCGCCGGTGTGTTGACACTTGTTAACTTTCCATCGACCGTGTTTGCCGGCGGGGTTTACAGAATTTCGGGATTACATTCAAGTCTCCCAATATTCTTTTGATCTCCATTTTTTGTGGTTTAATAAGAAGATTTAATTCGAAATTTTCTTCAATGTCTGCCGTCTTTTATGTCGTATCTGCTAAACCGGTGGTATGTAACAAAAATTTTGATCACTTACTTCGTTCCCTTACTTGGTTTTTGTTTAACTATCATGTGTGAAACCGTGAATGAAAACAAGCAAAGCTTAACTAGCTAATACATACATATTATACATAGAAAAGCCCTGATCAATGCATATATACATATACACTGTCCCATACACAATCTCTCTTGAATAAACGAACAAACACATACACACCCCTACATGCACACAAACACACATGCCCACACACACACACTCACACACACACACACACACACACACACACACACACACACACTTAAACCGACTTAATTTTGTTATTTTTACCAGATATTGTCATAACTTCAAATTTTGTAGGCAAGGGTATCCGAAGGGATGTCCGCAAGATAAAAAAAAAGAAAGGTTATTTGGTTTCGTATTATAAAATTATCAAGTTAATTTACTATGGAATCCGCTGACAGCTTATTTTTTTTATGTGCGGAAATCCCTTCGGATACCCCCGCCGGCCAGCGGGGGTGGTTATGTCGGGCATGAACCGACTAAAACCGCACGGTGTCCTCCCCAAGAGTCCGTTGCCCGGCACCCCAGGGTAACCCTGACTTTGGCCGCCACCGCGACCTCGCCTGGTGGGGTCGGGTTTTATCCCGCGTCGGTCAGTTAGCAGGCGTGTGTAGGGTCACACGACACGCCTCCGCCACGGCCTGCTTCTGTAAGGACGGTGAGTGGGCAAACCGCCGTCCTCAGGCCCCGATCATGGAGGTCGGTAGTCCCGGGCGTAGATGAGTCTGCGATGTCCTCGCCGCAGACTGCGAAACTCGAGGGGCAGGGTTCTCTCCCGCTCCCTCTCCGCCGTCTCTTTCGCGTGCATTACCTGCTAACAGAAAAAGGCGGCAACGTGCCACTTGCTCCCATCGGAGACCACGGCCCTCACCATGGTCTCCAACGAGAGAACGTCCACGCCCAGGACCGCAACGAGATCCCGGCGTTGACTCGCCCACGCAGGGCACTCCACCAACGTGTGGAGCGCCGTGTCTTCGCCAGGATCCTCGCGGTGCTCGCACTGCGGCGTTGTCTCCCGGTGGATGCGCCACAGATACTTACCGAAACACCCGTGTCCGGTAACCATCTGGCACATCCGGTAGGAGAGGTCCCCATGATCCCTCTCCAACCACTCCTTCATGATCGGCCTCACCGTCGCAATATCCGCTGACAGCTGTCATCCAGTTTTTACTAGTACGGCTGTCAACGTTCAGCATATCAAATCTAAATGATAATATAAAAATACTGTATTGCTCTTTATATAATTAATGATATGAAAGCCAGGCTACTCTTGCTTGGCTTGGGATCAATAAACATTATCTTATCTTATCTTATCAGTCGAACGCTCTACCAAATAAGTCATTCAATTACGATTTTCAAAAAGATAAACAAAAATTTTCATCTCAAACAAGATATCGCAAAACACGCATTTTACGTAAACTGCTGGCTTATATTACCTTCAAACAAATGTAATCTGCGTTTAATCTGCAAGTCCAAGTCGCAATTTACTTGTCAAAGGGCAGGCTGAGGCTCGACCGCTTGCAAATTGCTACTCTTATAGCCGGACATAGACTGACAAAACATAGACAGGGGATACGGCGAAAATGTGCCCGTTATTTCCCTAAAACCATTAAAATATAATAGAACAAGAGCCAGTAACCATTAAACCCACATCTATACTATTTATAAAGAGAAAGACTGAATTTTGGGTCAGCTTTTTGGTTTGTTTTGGGTAATCTTCGGAACATATAACATAACATAACATCACGCCTGTATCCCCGAAGGGGTAGGCAGAGGTGTATTACACACCCACGATTCGCCAGTTATGTTAAGGTGAACCTATTGCCATCTACCGGGCACATTATTAAGCGAGCGATAATTAACATATATTAATGCACACAACTACGAAAAGTCAGAGCTGTGTGCCCGGGGCGACTGGGGATCGAACTCGACACCTCGTTTCAGCAGTCCGTTACGTTACGCCACTGGGCTATCGCCGCTTTTTTTTCTCGGAACCACTGAAGTGAAGACTATTGAAAGAATTCTTTCACAGTTGAAAGGTACATTATCCTCGATGGCCATGGGCTCTATATTATGAGTAAATTACGATGGCTTGAGTAAAAACTGAAGCAAAACGAGGGTGGATTGCTTATAGTAAAAAGGTAGTTTTTTTTATACATAAGTACAACTAGCTGTTGTCCGTCGCTCCAAGCGCGTGGAATTCTGATCTCGTTCCCTCTTCCCATGGGAACCTATTCCAGGGATAAAAAGTCTATCTGTTATTGCAGACTATATTAATATATCCGTGTACCAAATTTCAGCCAGATCCGTTCAGCCGTTTTTGTGTGAAAGAGCAACAAAGATAGTTACAAACTCACAAACTTTCGCGTTTATAATATTAGTAGGATGTAGTTGTTAAAAACCATTGGTTAGAATGAACTTTGAATCGTAGTTGCTTTGGTAGATAACACGTGACACAGATGTATTAAACGGCTACCCAAAACCGTCATAGAACAAAAGGGGATCTGACCGTTGGTCAGATTGATTGTAAGACTTTTTTTTTTTTTACGTGCGGAAATCCCTTCGGATACCCCCCGCTGGCCAGCGGTGTGGTTATGTCGTGTATCGACTAAAACCGCACGGTGTCCTCCCCAAGTATCCGTTGCCGGACACTCCGGGTAAGCCCTCGAAAGGATAACCCCAGGGTTGTCGGCGGACTTTGGCCGCCACCGCGGCCTCGCCTGGTGGGGTCAGGTTTTATCCCGCTTCGGTGAGTTAGCATGCGTGTGTAGGCCTCCATGGTAAGATAAGAATAATTATCAAATTGTAAAAATTTTAATGGCATGTACCCAAATATTATTAAACAGTGTTCATAACCTATCTCATAAACGAAGTAGGTAATGGTTCCAGTTCTGGTTACTAGATGGTGTACTAACGTGTATGTTGGTTACAAAATCTTCTGGGTCAAACCAACGTGACCAACAAGTCGGTACATCTGCTGATTGGCGAACGAGGCTGGTGTAGGTTTTTCTCTCGGGGCTGGGAGGACAGACAGCAGTCGCTCCCATAAAAGCTTAGAGTATGCAAGTATTGGACGCAAACACTGTTATGATGCTGAGTGCTTTCATTGATTCAGGTTATTCCCGAGCACTAATCCTTGTACTCTAACAAATACACCATAACAACTGTTGCCCGCTGTTCCACCAGCGTGGAATTCTGATCCGGTTCCCACGACCCATGGGAATTTGTTCCAGGGAAAAAGTAACTTATATTGTTCATTCCAGATTCTAGTCTATCTATGTACCAAATTTTAGCAAGATACGTTCAGCCAGGGCGACGTACCGCGAAGCGACCCTGAAGGCCACGACCGCGGTTGCCCAAGTCATTGAGCAGATCCGGCGGTAGGGTCTCGAGGTGGCCCTGCATAAAACCGAGGCCCTGTTCTTTCATGGGCCTTGGAGCAAGCCACCCGAGGGATCCAGTCTCATTGTGAGAGGAAATCGCATCGGCATCAAGCCCCAAATGAAATATTTGGGGCTCGTGCTCGACGGCCGATGGGACTTCGGATAGCACATCCGAAGTTTGGCCCCCAAACTGAAGGGCACAGCTCTCGCCCTGGCGCTGCTGCTGCCCAACATGAGGGAGCCCGATGACTCCTGCAGGAGACTCTATGCGGGGATCGTGCGGTCCATTGCCCTATATGGGTGCCCAATATGGGCGGAGGCCCTGAAGGTCAGAAGTGTGCGGATGCTGCGCGCTCCGCAGCGGGTGATGGCCATCAGGTTCATCCACGAATACCGCACGATTTCCTTCGAGGCGGCGAGTCTCCTTGCCGGGACTCCGCTATGGGACCTGGAGGCGAGAGCCCTTTCGCAACTGTACCAGTGGCGAAAGGAGGCGCGGGAGCAGAAATGGAACCCCGAGCCTCAAGAAATCGAGGCCGTGCAGTACTAGCTCCGCGAGGCTATCGTGGTGGAGTGGAAGGAACGACTTGGGCGACCAAGCGCAGGGCACGCCGCAATAGCGGCGGTAAGGCCGATCATGGAGGTATGGCTAGAGAGGCGACACGGAAGCCTCTCGTACCAACTGACGCAGGTGATCTCTGGGAAGGGGAGCTTCGGTGACCACCTGCATTGGATCAGGAAGGAGCCAACGCCTGAGTGTCATCACTGCAACGCGCGCGAGGACTCAGGGCTGCACACGCTGGCGGACTGCCCGGCGTGGGAGGCGCCGAGACGGGGACACCGTGGTTCCCAAACCCAAGGGGGCCATCTCGAAATCGGAGATGGCCCAGGGTCAGTCGGGGTGCGAGGGATATGCTCTATGAGCAACCTTACATCCCGGCGTCTTAACACCCGAGACGGCGTGCGGTTTTAGTCAGTTCAAGCCCGACATAACCGCCCCCGCTGGCCGTGGGTGGGGGGGGGGGGGTATCCGAAGGGACTTCCGCACGAAAAAAAAAAAGTATTTGAGACTTAAATTTCAATCATGAAATTCGAATCTCGAATACCTCTCGTTGTATTCGACTCTATGACATGCATTACCCCTGTGCGCTTTGAAAATGGCCGGAGGCTTTCTCCGTTACACGAGACTAATATTCTACGTACACGAGAACGTGTTAAATGAATTAGGCAAATTCTTCAATTAACACCTAAAAATAAACGATGTGTTTCATTTGCGATTAAAAATGGAATGAAGTTAGCTACTTTTAAAATAATGTTTGGTTTTTTACTATCAACTGAGCACTTTTTCATTGACAATCAGATGGTGAAACAATCCCAAAATACCATTATACGACACCCTTGGAGGGAAATGAGGTAGCCCTTCTTTCTTACTTCTTCCATTTGACCTTAAAGCGTAGAAAAGTTTTCCTTAATTTATGTACTGCACTTGGTAAAGAAATTCAAACGGAATGAAGCACGATATCAGCAGTGCTGACTTTTAGAGGCACTTTGTCAAGACTGCGAGTCTTGTTAAGCCCATTCCACTTTTGTTTTTACGGCCAGGTTATAAACATAAGTGGTAACCTATTTGGTTATACTGTATGATAATTTTTGTTTCGCTGCGTGTGGATTCTTCTAGAAATTTCACGTCGGTGGATAAAAAATTGTCTATGTTGCTCAGGGATAATGTAGCATTGTAAAGGTGAAAGAAGTTTTGAAATCGGTTTAATCGTTTCGGAGTTTATCGTTTACAAACAAAAAAATATTTCCTCTTTATAATGTTCAGCTGTTTCCCGCGATTTCATCCGCGTGGACTTAAATCTAGCTCTTTTTTTGCGCGGAACCATAAAATCTTTTCTAAAATAAAAGTAGCCATCGTTAAGACTTATAATATCAGTTATCTGCAGTAAGAAACCCGTCCAAATCGGCTTAACCACTTAGGAGATTACCTGGAATTAACGGATAGAAATTCAGTAAAAATATAAATTTGTTTTGTTATCGGTATCCTGCATTTACTGAAATGTATTTATTAAACAGCTGTTATTTTAACATAACAAACAGATACTTCAATTTTATTTAACTCTAATGATTTTTGGGGCCACAATGCTCTGCTGTGGCAAAACTCAATAATGTTCTAACAGCGCTATGAATCGCAGCTTGCAATAAGGGTTCTAGAAAGCGGATAAACATGGACACACAAAAATGAGTTATGCACTTAAACGATTAAGTTCAGATATTATGTATCCCAAAAGAGTGCGAACAGGACCTGGTTGGGCTCGTGTCAGACTTAACCCTGATCTTCAGTGAAGGTTAAGTGTGTTCTAATAAAAATGTGCTAGTAATGGATTGATTTTGTATTCAATGTAATTTAACTTTTAAGTTTTAGTTTATGACTTATAATTTATATGAAGCGTTTTAAAATATTTGCGCACTATCACATTTTTTAAGAACTTAAATATCTATATTCTTGCTCATAGTGTACATTAAAGTTCATTTTTGTATTATGTAGAAAACATTGACTTTAAACCACAAATCCCATATTTTTAAAACAAAAACCGGCCAAGTGCGAGTCGGACTCGCCCATGAAGGGTTCCGTAGCAGCAAGTAACATAATAATGGTTTTTTTTTATTTTATATTTGAGTTGATTGAATGAAAGGTAAATTATTGCGACTTACGATTTATGACTTATTAAAAAAAACTACTCTCTCACTACTCTCATTCAAACCAATTTTCGGTGGAAGTTTATAATGGTATGTACATCATAAATTTTGTTTAGTTTTATTATTCTCTTATATTAGAAGTTATATTGACACATTTTAAACATAAACATAACATAACTTCACGCCTGTATCCCCGAAGGGGTAGGCCGAGGTGTATAACACACCCACAATTCGCCAGTTATGTTGAGGTCCCAATGTAATAGGGGGCGAGCCTATTGCCATCTACCAGGCACATTATTAAGCGAGCGATTATTACACACATAACTACGAAAAGTCAGAGGTGTGTGCCCGGGTAACTGGGGATCGAACTTGGCGAGCCTATTGCCATCTACCGGGCACATTATTAAGCGAGCGATAATTATCATTTATTATAATGCACACATAACTACGAAATGTCAGAGGTGTGTGCCCGGGCAACTGAGGATCGAACTTGAGACCTCGTCTCGGCAGTCCGTTACGTATGCCACTGGGCTATCGCCGCTATTATTGACACATTTTACCACTTTGGAATTGTCTCTAGCGCAAACTATTCAGTTTAGAAAAAAATTATATTAGAAACCTAAATATCATTTTTGAAGACCTATCTACGTATGGATACCTATCTGCGTATAAGGGTTCCGTTTTTTGCCATTAGGCTACGGAACCCTCAAATCCAGCTTAGAAAATAATCCCTTTGTAAGCTGATTGTGTATTGACATATTGGACATGTTTTATTTAGTATGAAAATGTATTTTGATTTGCATTGGAATCGCTGATAAAAAAATACAAATAAAAATCTTATTGCCTCTAAACCAAATAAAGTTTTAGCGTTTAGCGTACTTTCAGCGTTCACAAGAATACAAGGATAAAAATGTTTAGAATTTACATTATTGGTAGAACAATTTTATGTACGTTCCAAACACGATTAGGTCTGGATGTAATGCCTTATGTGTGGAAGGCGTCCCCACTAGATACAACTCTATCAACTTCTATTGGGATTGAGATTCTATAGGGGTAGGTATAGTCTGGGGTGCTTGGTTGGGGACCTCCACGCGGTGCACCCTGGGCAACGGAGACGGCAGCGCCTCTCTCCTAGGGTGGGAGAGACGCTGCCGCCTACGGCCAACTCCGACCGAGGCGGAGACGGCCCTGTTGAGGGCCGTTCGGAAGCTTTCCATGTGTTCCTCTGATTAGCAGATGGCACAGTGGAGAGCAAGTAAGTGGGCCATCTCGAAACCGGAGATGGCCCAGGGTCAGTCGGGGTGCGAGGGATATGCTCTAGGGGTAATCTTACACCCCGGCGTCTTAAGACCCGAGACGGCGTGCGGTTTTAGTCGGTGCAAGCCCGCCATAACCGCCCCCGCTGGGCGGTGGGGGGTATCCGAAGGGATTTCCGCACGAAAAAAAAAAAAAAAGGGGTAGGTATAGTGTGTTTATGTAGCCAAATTTTTTGTTATAAGTTATATTAAGTTAGCCTGAGTGCTCATTAGAGACAAGATAGTCTCAAGACAGACTATTGCTCTACAGAAACATATAAAGCTGCGCACACTTCGAACAAAACTGTTTCATAAACAAACTTTAAAATACCTACAAGATCTGAACGGTGATAAGTCTGTCTTGTAACTAATCTGCACTCTCAGACTAAACTATCAACATAATCCTATAATATTCGAAATTCTCCGATATATTATAAACGTCTTAAGGCGACGCTGGAGCCATCTACCGTAATTTTTGCGAACTACGGAAACAATGAATAACTTTACAGTCATTTTTAAACATTGTTTTTGGTGACTCTGCCTAATTAATTCAATTACATTTTTAAGCATTTTCCGATCTAAATCATTAGAGATAGTAAGCATAGAAAATGCTTAAAAATTTAATTGAAATAATCCTATAATTTCAATATCAATTCCTATTATGAAAATGTAGCAGTCATGCACATAACTTCACATAGAGAATTAGTAATTTAGATACTTCACATTTTAAAAAAGTTTAGAAATAAATTATGCAGTTAAACTCACTTGACAAATTATTACTTAAGCGTAGGGCTCTCCCAATCCGCTAAGCCCGCGTTGCGCAGAAGCGACTCAGACTTCGGAGGTCGCTTAACGACCTCCGTCCTCCATGAGCGTAGGTCTGGGGGTGACAGGTTGCACCGCCTGTCACTCTAGCAGAAGCAGGCCGGGGTGGTGACGCGGTGCGCGCTCCCTTTTTTTCCGAGGACAAGACGGGGACACCGTGGTTTCCAAACCCGAGAGGGCCATCTTGAAACCGGAGATGGCCCTGGGTCAGTCGGGGTGCGAGGGAAATACCTTACCTTACTCCCCAGCATCTGAAAACCCGAGACGGCGTGAGGGTTTTAGTATTTAAGACTTATTGTAATTAAAATAAACTAGACTAAGAACCAACTTATTTCTCGTTCCACCACTCCCTGCCAAATAAAACGCAAATCAAACATATTTACATAATACTCACCGCCTTCCTTCCTCCTAGTTAGGCAGAGACCAACAGCCCGCCATCAACTTCTATTCGTATATAATTCACGAGTTTCATCTACTATCAATAAACTTGTGTAACTATGTACTTTAAATATAGGTTTAAATCGGAAAAAGAGAACACCTAGGATGGGACTTGAACCCGCGACTAGAAAAGAAAAGTGTTTAAAAATGATTGTAACATCATTCATTGTTTCCGTAGTCCGCAAGAATTAAGGTAGATGGCTCCAGCGTCGCTCCGAGAAGTATATAATATATCGGAGCATTTCGAATATCTGTCGTGTCTGGTAGCTCATTTTGGTCAAAGCATTCCCTCTGTAAGGGACTGGTGGCGGGTTTAGGTCCCGTCCTAGATGTTCTCTTTTTTCGATCTAAATCTATTGGGAAGGTTAGCAAACTAATTGCTTAAAAATTCATTGAATTATATACTTTTAAACTTAATGGAGTTACTAGCAGTAACCAATTTAATTACGCATTTTCCTTCGGTCATTCTCCTAACCTTTGAGTCACCCAAAATAATCTATTGAAACATCAGCCTGCTTTCCGTGGAAGTTTCAGGGGTTTTCTAAAGAAAAAAGGTTTATTGATTGGTGAAACACAAAGTCATAATGAGTCGGCATTTTCTTGCCTTTTTAATATCCGCGTCTTAATATCTGGGCTTGGGTTATGTAAAAGCAGCCTAATCATTTATTTACGTATCTTTTGGTTCGTGATTAGGGTTCCGAACTTCAAAAGGTACAAAAAGAACCTTTATGAGATCTATATGTCTGTTTATACGTGCTTCAACACCATTTTTCTCAGGAACGGGTGGATCTAGCAAGTTTAAATTTCTACGAAATTGGGTAAAAAGCAAGGTCTTATAGCAAAAATAAAAAAAAAATACAAAATTTGAAAATTAAGGTAAATTATGGTATTTATAAGTTTTTATACATAATGGTACAGAACACTTATCAGGTTTTTGTTTGTTATGTCGGTAGTGATTAAAAAATCGAGATGCTCAGTTCAATGAAGTTATAATCGTATTTTTCACCTTTAATTATTTATTGGGGGGTCCTTTTGCTTTTTGATATTCTATTTTTAGTGATACGAGTACTAAGGAACAGTGATCTAGTATATTACGTTTGTAATATTTCTCTTCTGTTTAGCAATAGTATTGAATATAAACTGATTTTTATAATAATCATCATCGTCATCATCATAACGATTTCCCAGTTGAATCCAAAGTTTAAGTCCGTTTATTGTTTTCGATTGATATGTGAACTTTTCCGGGAGCGGCTGCCGTCTGATCTGAGTTGAAGGAAGTAGGGTTTAGGGGAAATACTACTAATTTTACTTACTAATATTTAAAAAAATAATCCTATGTTGTCCCGTGTGCTTGTCTACCACCTAAGTGGTATAAAAAGTTTTATAAACTAGTACTTTATTAAAATAAAATATCTTTGAAAATCTTTACACATCCTGTATACCAGATATTGAAACAGAAATCCCTATTATATTATAGTGGAAAACCATCCCAATAGCGATTGAAGTACCTGCGAATAGACATGCATTTATCGAACCAGCATCTTTTGCGAAGCCACGGGGCTATGAATATTTGGAATATTCAAATACAGATACCCCCTGTATATAGCTTATCGTACAAGAGTTTCTTTGAAAGAAGTGGAATTGAATAAAAAACTCTTTAAACTAAGCTTTTATTAGGTTCTTGTTAAGAAAAAGAACTGAAAATTTAAAATCAAATTACCCGAAACGGTGTTGCGTAATTTTATTACAGAGTTCCTATGACCATCTTCCAGCAGCTCCATCATCAGACCCTGGTTACCATTGAAAGACAAATCACTCGTCAAGATGATTCAAACGATCCCAAACTCGATCAAGTTGTATCATTTCATTGCGCAGTTCCAATGGCCACCTTCCAGCTCCGTCATCAGACCCTGGTTACTATTGAAAGACAAACCACTCGTCAAGACGATTCAAACGATCCCAAACTCGATGAGGTTCTATCGTTTCATTGCGCAGTTCCAATGGCCACCTTCCAGCTCCGTCATCAGACCCTGGTTACCATTGAAAGACAAACTACTCGTCAAGACGATGCAAACGATCCCAAACTCGATGAGGTTCTATCGTTTCATTGCGCAGTTCCTATGGCCAACTTCCAGCTTCTATATCAGATCAGCACCACGTCATAATAATATTGCATTGTCACGCGATTTACACATGTATGCAAAATTTCACCTCAATTGGTAACAGGGAAGTGGATCAAATATAATTTGCAATATTTGATGACAAACATCTGGACAGGTGAAGATTAATAAAAGCTTATTCCAGAAACATGTGAACTATTTAAGTTCATTTTATAATCATGACGTATGTTCACTTGTCTGTATATCATCTAAAGGGTAGGCAGAGGAATATATATACGGTTCACTCATCATCATCATCTTAGCGCTGAAACCTGCATGCGAGACTTTCACTTCGGAGCCCGGAGTTCACTTGCACCTTCTCTTTTTAATTTGGCTTTTATGAAAGCGACTGCCGTCTGACCTCTAGATGGAAGTAAGCAGAAGCAACAGGTCACTAAATGCTTCTGTCCTCACACACTTCACGAGCTTCGTCTACTGTCGCCAGTTTATAGAGCTTCTGTACATCTCTGTCAAGACATCACCAATTTGATTAATGTATGTTCTGCAAGGTTTGAAACCAACTAGCCTATCTACTTATATTTGCCTTATATCTTGGGTCCTTTTTGCGGGGCGTAAAAAAGTATCTGATTAGACTGTCATTAGGGCCACGATTGTAACATTATCGGTGTCTATTTTGGTAACCCACATTCCTGAGGTATTACCTTTAGCTTACAATCAAGCGAGGTAAAATCATATTCACGTGTCCATTATAAAAAAAAGAAGTAGTGGCACTCGGGGAGTGCCGACAGAAGTGAAAACTTGAACAATCACGTGTGTATTTTTTTAATCGTCATCATCCATCCCCGGCTCAGTCTCTTCCTATCTCTCTCTCCCTCCTTCCTTTACTCACAACTGCTTATATGAAAAGTGTTCAAAGCACCTAAAGAAGTCTTTCACTTCAAAAAAATATTTTGGTGTGTCATTCACTCTTCCATTAGATCTAAGAACCTAACCTTCTCGCTTCTACATTATCTTTCAGGCCATATTGTTTTCGATAATATCAGTCACCCCTACAAATAACTTATTCGTAACCGAAACACTGTTATCAACACAAAACGAAACCACTGAGGAGGAAAATTCAATTGTGCGCGGTCCCTCGCACCTTTTCAAGTTTTCCAATTAGATCGTTCTGTGTTTCGGCTTGTTAGATTTAACTCATAACCGCGGTAATATTGTGAACATGTGTGTCTCACACAATGGACTGAGTGCGATATGAAGTGAAACGAGTGTTTCGATTGTTCAAGTTTTGGTTGAAATTTTCTTATATATATTGCCTTTTCTGGGTATTCTGTTTTAGATATGGAGTTATGAGACGAGAAATTTAATTTGTATAGAAACTTATGGTTTTATATATTACTAGCTGATGCCCGCGGTTCCGCCCACGCGGAGGTCAGGTATCGTCTTTTGGACATATCTATGTTTCTACTTAACCAATTGCAATCAAACATACGAGAGATTATAAGTCTAACCTTTCTATTAAAAACCGCATTAAAATCTATTCAGTAGTATTTGCATCCATCACGAAAAAACAGATAAATAGACAAATAGACAAACAGTCAAGAATTCCTAAATAAATATTTTTATTATCAGAATCATTCATTTAACATAACCCATTGGCAACATTATCCATAACACCCTTAGCAAAATTTTAAATGTGGCTTTGAATTCTCTGTTATCTCAAAAATTTTGATTTTAGCCTTCCAGCATTTCTGTTGTCGGTTCGTGGCACTGAGAAGTTAACCAGGAAAATTCTAATAAACACCGTGTAAGGTCGATGCTAAAAATGCTTGGAAGGTGGCTTGTCCCAATACTCAATTGCCTGCTAACCTTTTCTCCCAGAGACAATGGGATGCGCCGCTCTGCAAGTTTGGAAAAAAATTATTTAAACAATACATCTTCCAATTTTATAGAGCTTGCGCACTTCTTGGCTGTGGGGGAATGGAAATCAGGACTCGAGATCCAGGCACTTCCATCGCTCAACAAAGGTACTATGTTAGACGATACTATTTTCTGCTTTGCCACTTGCTTCCGCGTGCGAACGCCGGGTGTTTCTCCGCGTCATTGTCACTGTGGTGAAGCTGTTGACAGCCTTGGGCACCATGGCCTTTCATGCAACAGAAGCGAGGGCCGGATATCGCGATACGCTAGCATCAACGACATAAACCGCCGTGCTCTTGTCACCGCTGGTGTGGCAGTCGTTCGTGAACCTAATGGGCTGGTACGTGACGATGGCAAGAAACCGGATGGTACGTTGTTGCTGCCTTGGAAGATGGGTAGGCCTTTGGTATGGGACGCAACGTGCGCCGACACTTTTGCGCCTTCACACTTTCTATACACAGCGGGCTGTGCCGGCGCTGCTGCTGCATCTGCGGAAAGCCTCAAACGGCGTAAATACTCCTACCTAGTAGGTGATTGTTTCTGAGCCGTTTGGATCCCCAAATGGCTCAACAGAGACGCTGGGCTTATGGGGTCCAAGCGCCTGTTTTGTCTACAAAGATTTGGCGAAGCGGCTGATCGACGCTACACGTGACCAAAAGGTGCACAAAGAATTAGCATTTCCATTCAACGTGGCAATGCTGACAGCCTTCTGGGAACAATACCAGTCGGTGATAATGCGGAGGAATTCTATGACGCAAGTATGTGAATATTTATCTGTCTTTTATGTATAGTTTTCTTTAGAGTTATTTATAAAGAGTTTTACATAATTATTTTAAGTTATTGTTTTACAATATTGTAATAAATATATTAACCCTCCTTTTTTCTTTTAATATGTGCAATTTTTGTTTTTGTACAAAATTAGTCGTGTACTGTACACACGACTAATTTTCAATTTTATAATAGTATAGATAAATAGATTTAACTTAATTTATTTTATATATTATTTATTATTATTATTAGACAGACTTTGTTACAGCTCGGGTTGTGAGAGACCCGGACACAAGTTTTTCCATTGAATTAAAACTAACAAGAAACCTGAAAAATAAACCAGCGATTGATGCTGGATAATCTGAACTTAAGTTTGTCCACTATGCATGCCGGAGTTTCTGTCAAACGACAACGAAAAACTAAAGGCATTTAGAACCACTTCATTTTCTTAAAATCTTATTAAATTCTAGGTAATATTTAATGACTTAAGTCTCTGTGAGTAAATTGCTTGTAGTTATTCAGATAATGAACAAGTAATTTTATTACAAACTAGTTGACTCAGCAAACTTCGTTCCGCCTTAGAATTAAGCTATGTTTGCTACCTTATCAGCTGATATTCATGAATATCTTATATTTTTAATTATCCTAATTGCTAGTATAGGCACAGTATGCCGAGTAGGCCATCTCGAAGCCGTAGATGCCAGTGTTAGACGTTGTGCAAGGCATTTGCCTTATTTGGCCATCTTACACCCCGGTATTAGAGACGGTTTTAGTGGGTTCGGGTCCGACATAACTACTCCCACTCTGGCCGGCGGTGGGGTAGCCGTGGGATTACAGAAAACAGAAAAAGACATAGTATAGGGTGAGATAAATTTGAAAAATCAAAGATTATGAAAATCCTAGCACCCGTTCTCGAATTCTTCGCAGTCATCACTAACACGACTTTGTTTTATATATATTTAAATATAGATTAAGTTCTTGTAGTAAAAGTCGAAATAAAATTCTGAACAATTATTCTCATAAAGGCCGTTTCAAAATATTTGATAAAGATGTACATTTAATAAGATTCCAAGGACAAACTCTTATTATTAGATATTAAATCTTAGCTGTTTATGCTCTAATTATATGCTGATCTATCGTGGTTTTTTTACACCATTAGATTTTTCGTTGGTAAATTTATGTAAGATTAGCAATCCGCCCTCGCTTCGCTTCATATGAGATTTTTACACTCAAGCTATCGTAATTTACACAAATTATACATCCTATTTCCATCGGAGATAATGTTCCTTCAAATAAGCTGGTTTATATGTTTGGAGTAATCTTCAGAACCACTGCACATATTGGAAAAAATCTTTCACCATTGACATAGGCTACATATTATGTTTAAATTATGGCTTAAATTAAAAACAAAACTCATATAAACCGAACCGAAGCGAAGGCGAGTTGCTAGTATTTTATAAAGACTAGTAAAATCGCTATCAATATTAGCTGAACACATTCCAAGTTATCGACTACCGTAGTTCTAAAACTTTACATGAATTAATAAACAATAATTGGAAAATGTTAAATTTGTCCTATGAAGATTAGAAAAATTAATATACATCAATTTATTCATCGATTTATTTCAATGCAAAGATCGTTTATAACAGTATTAGTGTTCAGCTACTTCTGAAGGTGACTGTACTAAAAGGAAAACGAAAATTTTAAATTATTATCACTTTAAAAAGACCCCGTAAAAATTATTGAAATTTTCTTCAAGACGCCAATATTTTCCACCATCAGATACTGTAAGGTCCCATCTATTACGAACGGCACCCGGTCAAGATAATGAGTCTTCCGAGATCTAAACATCAATCTTACCAGAGATTGCTTCATTCTATCCGATTCTTGTTTTAATCGAGTTGATTTATCGATTCTCTTATAAACTTACGATCTGTTTGCTAGCAAATACTTCATAAGATTTTTTTATACGATTTCATCATGCTAATGTACAGTTAGTAATTCATATTACAAACATGATTCAGTTTCAAATTTAAGTATTCGAGTAATATATATTCTACAACATTCTACACAGCGCTTTCTAGACCCAAGGTAAGCATAGTTTAACTATCTTGTGTTATGGATTCCAGAATGCGGATAAACATACTTATATACTTTTTTTTTGTAAATAAATACATATCATACATAGAAACAGCAGACCAATGCAAATAGACATATTCATGCAAACAAATATTTGCTCTGAGCGGGAATCAAACCTGCGCCCCTGTCGTAGCGGTCGAATGCACTACCGCTACGCCACATAGGCCATCAAACAGAGTGTCTTGATTAATAACTTCTTTGATACTAATTCCTCATATCATGTCATGGGGACAGGACACAATGTTGCTTCTTCAGGTCTTTTATGTATTTATTGATGTACACATACAATCAAACATAAAAACACAAAAATGGAAAAGGTAGTACAGAGGCTCTTAGAGGCTTATTTCTTAAAGAAAGCAATGCGAGATCTATATAATACATCATAAACATACACAACGCCATCTAGACCCAAACTAAGCAGAGCTAGTTAGGGTTCAAGAATGCGGATAAATTTTACTGTATCAATTTTTTTTTTGTAAATAAATACATATTATACATAGAAACACCCAGACCAATGCAAATATACGTATTTGCACTGAGCGGGAATCGAATTAGCAGTCGAACGCACTACCGCTACGCCACAGAGGTCGTCGCCACTGTCAGAAAGATTTATACCAGTATATACCATACTGGTATAAATCTTTCTGACAGTTTTGGCATTAGCAATAATAGAGGACTTCTAATATTGCCATTGTATTCTGGTCATACTTATGTTTATTTAAATTGGTATTATAACTATTTCATCATCCTCATAGCATCATAGCATATTCATAGTAGCGTCCAAAGTTTGCTCGTTGGAGCCCGGGGTCCGCATTTTCTTTTCGATTGGTATGTCGGCTTTTCCGGGCACGACTGTTGTCTGACCTCTCAACCCCTACAGAAAAGCCTGCGTCAGAACCTCCTCCGTTGTTTAGCAGGTGAGCTTGACTTGGACTCAAAAGTGTTAGTAGAGTCCTGTACACCCACCTGTGTACCTTTTTTTTTCGTGCGGAAATCCCTTATGATACCCCCCCCCCCCCCGCCGCCGACCAGCGGTATATATCACAAATAATGTAATTATTATTGAATCTAATTCCTATTCTTTTAAGTTCTCATTTTATTAATTATTGAAATTGACCATTATGTATGACATTTTTATGATTGGTACTTCGCACTATGTAAATTGCATTAATTTCCAGACAAATTTTACAAGCCGATGGAAACACACTGCCCCCTTTTTTTTCGTGCGGAAATTCCTTCGGATACCCCCCGCCGGCCAGCATAGGTGGTTATGTCGGGCTTGAACCGACTAAAACCGCACGCCGTCTCGGGTCTTCAGACGCTGGAGTGTAAGGTTGCCCATAGAGCATATCCCTCGCATCCTGACTGATCATCCTGGGCCGTATTTAATAACAATTTATAGGTTTTATTTGCAAACAAAAGTCTTCTTTCACATTTAGTTAAAACATGGTCTCATTCCTAAATTATAAAAGTATTATAACTGGTTCCGAGAAACATATAAACTAGGACGGTTACCAGCTTCGCAATCAACCCAAACTTAAGCGTAGCGAGATTTGCCTATCCAACAATAGGTCAACGTGACCGGTCGACTTTTTCCATTAATTTGGTTTTTCGGTGATTATTCCTCGATGGTAAGACCGATCTGGACATTCGACCCTCAGTAATGTCTACTTGATCAACGTGGCAAATTTGGTCGAGATCGGTCAAACGGTCTCGAAGGAGTATCATTTGTTTGAAATGCAACTTTGAAACCAAAGACAACAGCTTAATAAAACTTTCAATTGTAGTTAGTTATGCATCCATGTAATTAGTTATAAATATTTTATACGATGATGGATCAAACGATAGATGGTTCATGTTATGATTTATTCGATATCTCTTTGCGATATCTATCTCTGTCTACGCCATGGATCATATGGCAAATATGATAGATCGTTCTAAAAGTGGCAACCATCAGTCATTTTTAGAAAAGAAAATATATTTTTTGTTATGTTTGCCTATGTTAACATTGAACATTTCGTAGACACATACAAATACTTTATAAGATCATTAATATTCTCAAGTTACATCTTTTTTATGGAAATATACGGCCATCAACATACTAAAGGCCTACTGTCCACGGCTTGCAGCTTATATACAAAACAATGTAACTGTCGACGGAGCGTCAATGTCGCGCTCGCGTCACTTCATGCAAGCCTCATGACGCCTGCCGTACCGCATGTCATATGCCGAGGCGTACATCGAGTGAACACACGTCTTTATTTTCGTAAAAATGGCAGCAATGGCTGCGAAATTGTCACAAATGATTGAAAACGTACGCATGCAATACGCCTCGTAGACCTTCTTCAGTACGCTGGGCTGTAAAAGCTACACAGCGTATTTTGAAACATCTATGAAAGTACACCTCCGTGGACAGTAGTAAATTCATAATATATAGGTATAAGTAAAACTTTTTTTTGTGCGGAAATCCCCTCGGATACCACCCCGCCGGCCAGCGGGGGTGGTTATGTCGGGCTTGAACTGACTAAAACCGCACGGCGTCTCGTGTCTACAGACGCCGTGGTGTAAGGTTACCCATAGAGCATATCCTTCGCACAGGTATAGGTATAGCTATCACGAAAATAAATAAAAATGGCTCCCATTTCCTTTGATTTGTACCCAATTATTTCAGTGATTCTATCTCCTCAATAAACGTGTCTTAAGATAGTATTGTTTTTTTATACCACTCTGTTGGCAGACAAGCACAGTGCCCAACTGATTTGAAGCGGTTAACGTGGCCTATAGATATGTGCAACACCAGGGGCATCACCTTCCATCAACCTTCTAATGCCCTAGTTGCCATAACAATATCTATATATTGAAATCTAGCCGTAATTTGACAAAGCGTGTCGATGGTTAACCGTGCTTGTCAATCGATTTGCGCAATCACTTAGTACGACGCCAATCAATCAGAGTATTGATTTATTTGTGTGAATACGATTACAACACATCTGTACTTCTCAAATCGAAATATGAAATTCAAAATTAGAATATGCTTATGACCATCATAAAAAAATATCACGTTGTATTGTATCTATTTGGTGGGTGTTCTTGGGGGATATTTGGTGTTCATGGCAAGCTCATCTGCGAGCCAGTACAGCTGCTGATTGACGGATGGGGCTCTGGCACAAGCTTTCCTTTCAGGGTTGATAGCTCAGATGGCAGTCGCTCCCATAAAAGCTGTATAATCCAAACCAAAAGGAGGAGAAGGGGTAAGCGGACCGTGGGCTCCAAGGTGATCGCCATAGATGCAATTAGGAACCACGGTTAGATGATGATGGTCACGATGTATCTAACTAGCTGTGATTGCAGCTTCACCTGCAAAGAAAGCCTAAATCGTGAAAAATTGCTTTTCACCGAAATGAAAAGTATGATTTATGTTATAGATTTAGATCCGAAAAAGAGAAGGCGACGCAAAAAAAAAGTAAAAAAAAATGTTTGAAAATGATTGTAAAGTCATTCATTGTTTCCGTAGTTCGCAAGAATTACGGTAGATGGCTCCCGCGTTGCGTTGACACGTAAATAATGTATCGGAGAATTTCGAATATCTGGGACGTGTTTAGGTGGCTCAGTTGGTCAGAGCATTCCCCCTGTAAGCGACTGGTCGCGGGTTCAAGTCCCGTCCTAGATGTTCTCTTTTTCCGATATAAATCTATAGGAAAAGTAAGCATACTAATTGTTTAAATATTTAATTGAATTATAACTTATGTTCTTCTTCGGGTTATAAGCTATCTCTATTCCTAATTTTAATAAAATCGGTTCATCGGTCTAAGCGTGGAAAGCTTACAGACAGAGTTATATTCACAATTAAAAATATTATAGTGGTTTGCAACTGCTGTCTTTATGGCTGTAAGTGTAAGTAGACATTAACGTTCAAATTGAACAAATCAGAATTGTAGAAAATTTAAATAACGCTGCGTTGCCTTCGCCTTTCAGATAACAAATTTAGTTAAATTCACTGGAATGAAGCTAGAACGTGTGATTTTTCTATAATTACTAATATTATAAAGAAAAGAGGCCAAATATTAGTAGGGGTACTCTATAGTACCCACTTATTTTATGTACTTTAACAGATATTGTCAACACTTTAGTAGATCCATTTTTGTTTTGTGAATAAGATAATGACAATCACAACTAGCGTGGTAAAGTTAATAATAAAACTTAATAATTTATGCTAATTTTAGGCCAAATATCATGGGAAAGATTGAATTTTATTACATACATACATATACTCACGGCTTTTTGCCTCCGGGGTAGGCAGAGATAACAGCTCGCCATCTACTTCTGTCCTTACATACTTCACGAGCTTCCTCTACTGTCTTTAAACCTTTCATGCAAGCCCGCCTGTTTCGAGAAAAGTACTAAACTGGTTTGGTATCTTTGAAATATCTGTGTTATATACAAGAGAGGTAGAGCACGAAATCCAACTTGGATTAGAGCTACCCTATTGGATATATTGAAGATTGATCCAACCCTTCTGAAAATCGTGAATATGTGCCATAGATGTTGTGATTGACGGCCTCTGTGGCGTAGAGGTAGTGCATGCGACTGCTACGACAAAGGGCGCGGGTTCGATTCCCGCTCAGTGCAAATATTTGTATACATGAATATGTCTATTTGTATTGGGCTAAGTGTTTCTATATATAATATGTATGTATTTACCAAAAACAAAGAATATAAGTATGTTTATCCGCATTCTAGAACCCATAACACAAGCAAGTTAACCTATGCTTACTTTGGATATAGAAAGCGCTGTGTAGAATGTTGTAGAATATTTATTTATTTATTCTTGAAGAAGAGGATCCAAATATTTAAGCCGATCTCGGACTCGAGATGCGAGCCTTGGATGCCTTCGGGATTAACGCGAAAATGATAATAATGAAGGGATTCCATAAAGAAAATATTTTAAAAGCGTTAAGAAAAGTTTAGGACGTAATATTGTATGTAATGAGGCAATGACGTAACCAAAACGGAACACCATACAGAGAAAATATTTTAAAACCGTTAGGAAAAGTTTAGGATTCAATATTGAATGTTATATGTAACAAATTCCCCCGGCCCGCCGAGCCCGCAACATGCTCGCCGCGCTACGCAGGCGACTCAGGCGCCGGAGGTCGCTTAACGACCTCCGTCCTCCATGAGCGCAGGCCTGGGGGTGGCAGGTGAGGCCGCCTGTCACCCCAGCAGAAGCAGGCCGGAACGGTGGGACGACTAGCGCCCCTCCCCCAAACCGGGGCAAGACGGGAACACCGTGGTTCCCAAACCCGAGGGGGCCATCTCGAAACCGGAGATGGCCCAGGGTCAGTCGGGGTGCGAGGGATATGCTCTATGGGCAACCTTACACCCCGGCGTCTGTAGACCCGAGACGTCATGCGTTTTAGTCGGTTCAAGCTCGACATAACCACCCCCGCTAGCCGAGTATCCGAAGGAATTTCCGCACGAAAAAAAAAAGGTACTACAGCTAATACAGATAAAATAAATAATAATAGTTACATACATAATTGATAGGAAGATTAAAGAAAAATAATTGTATGTGTATATTTTAATTTTAAAAACTTCTGTACACAAAATTGGGTGAAGTTGAAGTTCATAATTTACATACATTATTCATTAATATCAATTTGGTATGCGTCTGTATGCATGTTTCCATTATTTTATATTTTTGATACATGTTTTACAGCTCAATTCTTGGTAGTTACAGTTCTAAAGTTTCATTTAATATGAGAACATTTTCCTAGAAACTAATTTCATGTAGCTCGCAGGGCAACTCAATAAGAACTTTATAGCCACTGCTTTGAGTCCATTTTAGTACGATGAGGTTAATTTTACCCATGTTGTCTCAAGCACATATTATTATTATGCAGCACCTAATTAAAAACTTTCAAAGCACTGTGTATTTTTTAAATTTAGAGATGGTAATTTGCAACTGAGTTTTCCAAGGTGGCACACCTCACTTATTAGGATTCCGTTGCCAAATGGCAAAAAACGGAACCCTTATAGATTCGTCATATCTGTCTGTCTGTCCGTCCGTATGTCACAGCCACTTTTGGCAGAAACTATAAGAACTATGCTGTTGAAACTTGGTAAGTAGATGTATTATGTGAACCGCATTAAGTTTTTCACACAAAAATAGAAAAAAACAATAAATTTTGGGGATTCCCCAAACTTAGAACTGAAACTCAAATTTTTTTTTTCAAGGTCTTCAAAAATGATATTGAGGTTTCTAATATCATTTTTTTCTAAACTGAATAGTTTGCGCGAGAGACACTTCCAAAGTGGTAAAATGTGTGCCCGTCCCCCCTGTAACTTCTAAAATAAGAGAATGGTAAAACTAAAAAAAATATATAATGTACATTACCATATCAACTTCCAGCTAAAACTGGTTTGAACGAGATCTGATAAGTAGTTTTTTTTAATACGTCATAAATCGTAAACCGCAATTTACCTTTCATTCAATCAACCATCCTCATTATATGTTTGGCCAGGGCTCACCAGAGACCACCACCTTGCCTGCTCAGAGGGATATCACACCTCGTTACCTTTCCTTTTACCTATAATCATATTTTATCTTCTTCTTCCCTTGTGAAAATGTTGTCGGACGGGTGACGTCTCTAGTAAGCCCTGAGGTTATCCTTTCGAGGGCGTGTCCGGCAATGGACACTTGAGAAGAACATTATGAGGTTTTATTCGGTTCGATTTCGATATACCCACTTCAATGCTGACACCGGTGGTTTGATGCACGTGGGGGTTTCCGCATGTAAAATAAAAAGTCTCATCAGCTTAGTGATAAAGCAGTTGGCCATACAATCGAGAGGTCCTGGATTAAAATCATGGCCATTACAATACCAACTTGAACCCACTCCTAACAAAAGCAATTTAGCCCGCTGGATGGGTTAGGGGAATACCAGTAATAAATCATGTTTATTTCACAAATAAGGAGTACATAGTAACATTACAGAGCAGCGAATGAGATATCAAATGGAAATAAGAATATCAGATAGTGTGATGTAAGCATATTACAACAAAGGTAGTACCTAGTTAGTTACTATTATTGTTAACCCTACCTCTTAAACTAGGGTTAGCCCTGTATCTTAAGAGGCAGAGTTCGGCTGATCTATGATACATAACAGAGAGTTTGGTGTGTAGTCACTCTTCAACAGTTATACTATCGTCGCAGTAATGTAAATGGGAACAAGGTACGTTAACATTGGGGTGTGTGTTGGGTAACCTCCTCGAGTGTCGCTCCGATTCCGATCCCGCTGCAGTCCGGGGGGAACGGAATCGGAGCGGCCGGTACACCCTGGGCGGCGGTCAATGGCTTCCCCTTCACCCCTTCATAGGGTTGGCATTGATCGTCGGCCAATACCCAACGTGGCGGGAACACATCGCTCTCCGTACTCCTCTGCTTTCAGAGGAGACAGGATGAGCGATGCTGTTAGTGGTGAGATGGCCTAGGGTCAGCCGGGGTGCGAGGGATATGCTCTATGGGTAACCTTACACCCCGGCGTCTGAAGACCCGAGACGGCGTGCGGTTTTAGTCGGTGCAAGCCCGACATAACCGCCCCCGCTGGCCGGCGGGGCGGTATCCGAAGGGATTTCCGCACGATAAAAAAAAAAAAAAAAAAAAAAAAAAAAAGGTACGTTAACATTAACAGGTGCATGTGTGAGTGTGTGTGTGTGTGTGTGATTTAGGTCACTAATATTCTTGAAAAAAAAACCTTTAATCACCAGGGTACTCGTAACTTTTTACCGCCCAATGGGCAAAGAGATATGTTGAGATTTTAGTGAAGAAAAAAAAATCGGCCAAGTGCGAGTTGGACTCTCCCAACGGAATCAGCGTATACGACGAAATAAGTGCGGGATTCCAAGAGACAGTGTATTATCCATTATTATATAGAATTAGCTGTTGCCGCCCCGCCTGCGCGGAATTCTGATCTCGTTCATGCCACCCAGTGGAATCAGTTTTCAGCTAAATCCGTCCAGCTTTTAGAGCGTGATTGGGTAACAAACATCTTCACAAAATTTCACATTTATAATAAGTACTAGCTGTTGCAAGCGGCACCGCCCGCGTGGAATTTCGATCCCATTCCCGCTTCCCTTGGGAACCTATTCTAAGGATAAAAAGTATCCTATGTTCTATTCCAGTCTATAGTCTATCCCTGTACCAGTTTTCAGCTAGATCCGTTTAGCCTTTAGAGCGTGATTGAGTAACAAACATCTTCACAAACCTGCACAATTATATATATTATTATTAGTAGAATTTCACACACACGACAACGTTCATAGGCTCAAGCTAATACAAAAGTCAATAGAAATGTGATAGCCATGTGAATAGCTGGGGACATCTAGAAAGTAATAGCACTATTGGATTTGTCAACCAGTTTTTTTTTTATTCCACTCAGGTGGCTGACAAGCTCACGGCCCACTTGATGGGAAGCGGTTACCGTGGCCTATGGACGTGCGCAACACCAGAGGCGTCACACTCGCGCTGCCGACCCTTTTAAAACCTTCTTATGCACTTCTTAAAGAACGGCACAGCAGGGAGATTATTCCACAGCCTGAGGGTGCGCGGAACAAAGTGGCTTTCATACCTAACTGTACGCACCGTTTCCGGTCGCAACGTGTAAGGCTGAATACCCTGTCTGTGGCGAGCGGTGCAATGATAGAATGTGGCCGTGGGCATCATATCATATAATTCTTATGAACACACCTTATTATGGATGGGCTATAATTAATGTTTTGCCGAAGCTATCTATACCCCACAGAGGTAGGTCATAATGAGATATAAATATGGATATTCTACGACATTCTACACAGCGCTCTCTAGACCCAAAGTAAGCATAGTTTAACTAGCTTGTGTTATGGGTTCAAGAATGTGGATTTTTTTTTTACCTGTGGAAACCCCCACGGGCTTCACCCCATCGGTGCCGACGATGAGTTGGGCATGTCGGAATCGGACCGACTAAAACCACACGGTGTCCTCCCCAAGTGTCCATTGCCGGGCACCCCGGGTAAGCCCTCGAAAGGATAAGCCCAGGGTTACCGGCGGACCTTGGCCGCCACCGCGGCCTCGCCTGGTGAGGTCGGGTTTTATCCCGCTTCGGTGAGTTGGCAGGCGTGTGTAGGACAATGCGGATAAAAATACTTATATACTATTTTCTTTGTGAAAACATACATATTATACATAGAAACATCCAGACCAATGCAAATGGACATATTCATGCATACAAATATTTGCACTGAGCGAGAATCAAACCCGCACCCCTGTCGTAGCCGTCGAATGCACTACCGCTACGCCACATATGCCGTCATTTCGTATTTGGGGCCGACCAATCGACCACCTCTTGGGAAAATCATGGCATTGGACAAAACGGCACGTCATTCCACAATGTAAGAAGCCACGATCTTGCCAAATCATGTATTACGTGATCCGTTAGAAACTTAATTCGGTCAGTGCAATTTTGTAGCAGAATTGTTACATTAACCAAACCAATTTTAGCAAGTAAGTAAGTGCAATATTCCTATCTGTCTACGGGGAAAACTTACACTGTAATATTAGGAAACTTGACAATATCCGGACCAAGTATTTAAGTTAGTACTACTTAGTTAATGGGGATGTAAAATAGAGATGCTTCGCCATCACATATTACAGTGTTGCTTTTAAGTTTATTAACATGACATGCACTATGATTTTGTACCTTTTTTTTTTGTGCGGAAATTCCTTCGGATACCCCCCCGCCGGCCAGCGGGGGAGGTTATGTCAGGCTTGAACTGACTAAAACCGCACGCCGTCTCGGGTCTACAGACGCCTGGGTGTAAGGTTACCCATAGAGCATATCCCTCGCACTCCGACTGACCCTGGGCCATTCATCGCCCACGTTCCCCAGGGTGCACCAAACTTGGAGGTGATCCAACCAGACGCACCCCTATGATTTTGTACCTACGTGTTTTGGTGTATAGGAACGGTCCGGTTTGGTGGTACGGACCAGCATCCTTGAGGAGGTGTACAGGACCCTACTAATATCCTTGAGACCCAAGCCAAGACGAGGCTCACACGCAGGCTTTTCTTTCAAGGACGGCAGTTGCTCCTGGAAAAGCCGACATGTGATCAAATAAAATAAGGGGGCCCCGGGCTCCAATGTGAAATCTTTGGACGCAAGTGGGAAATCGCTATGAGGATAATGATGAACCTATGATGTTATTGTTCAATATTTGTTCAGCCATTTAAAAATTAAATCTTTGATTTCAAGTTTTATGAAACTGTTAAGGAAGCAATAAAGTGTATGGCTCACCTAATGGTAAGCGGTTTCCCTGACCATTAGTCGAATGAATCATCGCGATCGAAATTAAAGATATTTTATTTTATTTTTATTTATTTTGTTAGGGATTCGAAGGGACTTCAGCAAGAAAAAAAAAATGCAGGCCCGCGTGGTGGCAAGGCGTGATCACCTTGCTTGGTCGGCGGATCCGCCCTTTGCGTTGGAGGAGCATCACACTTCGTTCCTTCACAGTGCTGACCCCGACGTGATCTGATCACGTAACCTTCGCTGAATATATGAGCCGCAATCCTATCGGCACTATCTAATTCATTTCGTCGGCATGAGCAGTAATTAAGTCTTAAAAACTCATTTACGTCAAAATTGGGCTCAAAGACTGTATGAGTGAGACCCTACCGAAAAAGACTCGAATATTAATTGGTCTTATATACCTATGAAATTGCCGAAAATGCGGTTATGTCGGGCTTGAACCGACTAAAACCGCACGCCGTCTCGGGTCTACAGACGCCGGGGTGTAAGGTTGCCCATAGAGCATATCCCTCGCACCCCGACTGACCCTGGGCCATCTCGGGTTTGGGAACCACGGTGTCCCCGTCTTGCCCCGGTTTGGGGGAGGGGTGCTAGTCGCCCCACCGTCCCGGCCTGCTTCTGCTGGGGTGACAGGTGGCCTCACGCGCCACACCCAGGCCTGCGCTCATGGAGGACGGAGGTCGTTAAGCGACCTCCGGCGCCTGAGTCGCCTGCGACGCGCGGCGAGCAAGTTGCGGGCTCGGCGGACCGGGAGAGTTCTAAGTCTCTCCCGGGCGCGTTCCGCCACCTCCTTCGCGAGCATTACATGCTCGCAGAAGGAGGTGGCGGCGGCCCACGCGCTCGCGCTCCGCACCATTGCCGCAATCATGCTGCCGAGCGAGAGGACTCCCACCCCGATGGCTGCCACGAGGTCACGCCTCGGCGCCTCCCACGCCGGGCAGTCCGCCAGCGTGTGCAGCCCTGAGTCCTCGCTCGCGTCGCAGTGATGACACTCAGGCGTTGGCTCCTTCCTGATCCGATGCAGGTGGTCCCTGAAGCACCCCTTCCCGGAGACCACCTGCGTCAGTCGGTACGAGAGGCTTCCGTGTCGCCTCTCCAGCCAATCCTCCATGATGGGCCTTACCGCCGCTATTGCGGCGTGCCCTTCATATGTAACGACCTAATATTTTTTATAACGCAAATCTCGTCAATCGTTATAAAACAAAAAATAATCACAAACGGTTGATACGAATGCAGAATAAGCCGGAGAAAAATATACCTTACTTAACTTTAGTTTTCAAATACATACATACATAAAATCACGACTGTTTCCCACAGGGGTAGGCAGAGATCACGGATCTCCATTTGCCACGATCCTGACACACTTCTCTCGCCTCATTCACTCTCATAACATTCTTCATGCATGCTCGTCGGTTTAGGGTACTCCTGACCTGCCCCTTTTCTAACACTTCCCCGATTTGGTCCAGGTATGTGCGCCTAGGTCTTACCCTTCCGATGGTACCATCCACACTCGCCTCATACACCTGTTTCGTTAGCCTTCTTTCATTCATTCTCTCAACATGACCGAACCATCTTAACATACCTTTCTCAATTCTCGTCACTACATCTTCTGTCAATCCACATCGCTCTCTTACCACGCTATTTCTCACTCTATCTCTCAAAGTCAATCCACACATACTTCGCAACGCACGCATTTCTACTGCATTCACTCTACTTTGATGCTTTTTCTGCCACACCCAACTTTCACTACCATACAAATTTTCAAATATTGTATAGATAATGGATTTGAACAAGTTTTTTATTCATAAATCCATGAGCAACAACACCACAAATACTTCATAATACGCTAACAAAGAGGATGAAATAAAACAAATTCAATGTTTCTTTTCCCAACATAATTCAACAGGGAAACCGCTGTTTTACGATGCTGTATCACCAGCCACATCCAATTTATGAACACAGCCGAATAAATATGGAGAAAACTACAATTTTAATATTTTCTAGGGTTCCGTTTCAAAATATGAACGGATAGGTCACGTTTACAGTCAGAATATTATATTTACATTCGATGCTAAAAATTGCAATTTCGAAACATGTGAATATACATAACAATAACACAGTTTTTTTCATGTCAATGACTGTGTGATGTTCATACTGTAGCGTGGCTATAAAACCGTCGAATGCTGCGTTAAGAGCGCTATTCTCACTGGATGCAAATTTCATATTCGTGTGTATGAATATTTTTTTGAGATAAACTTACCAGTGCCTTTTTTAGTAGTGCCTTTGGACCGTTAATTGACTGCAACCCGGCTAACAGTAAGCTGAGGTTAAGTCCAAAGAGTAGTAGTTCCCTAGAATGTTTTTTTTTTTAATAAATATTCTACGACATTCTACACAGCGCTTTCTAGACCCAAAGTAAGCATAGTTTAACTAGCTTGTGTTATGGGTTCCAGAATGCGGATAAACATACTTAGATACTTTTTTTTTGTAAATATATACATATTATACATAGAAACACCCAGACCAATGCAAATAGACATATTCATGCATGTAAATATTTGCACTGAGCGGGAATCGAATCCGCGCCCCCTGTCGTAGCAGTCGAATGCACTACTTTGATGACCACGACAGATGCTTTTTCACGCTCGCTTAAAGAACCGGGGATTGTAGGAGAGGATTCAAGCAAGTTATATTGCCTGTGTTAGGAGTGGGTTCATATTGAATGTAATGTAGTAACGTTCTCAGAATACTGAAAGGACTGGTGTCAATGTTGTCATGTTATATAAAGACTCTGCCGTACCCAAACGGGGACATCTCTAAGTCTTCCCTTTAACTTTCTTTTTTAGGGATTTTCTTTAGAAAAGCCCTATTGCTATCGAGTTGTCGTCGTCGACGTCGTCGACGTCGTCGTTGCCAATTTTCTATCACGGTTTTGGGTATGAAGGAGATGAGCTATCGAGTTGCTGTTTTCGGTAATAGATTCGTGCTAGGGTGAACCATTGCAAGATAAAGAAAAAATCGCAAAAAAAATAATCGCAAAATCGGCTGAGCTCATCTCAGGAATTCAACTTGTTATTATGTTAAGTATGCTCACAGTGCATTAATGTCTAGTTGGTTGATGGTATCCGTTGTGCTATCGACAACTGAACATTTTCATGGACTCCATATTTATTGAATATACGGGACTACTTCTCCCGGACCCATAATATAAAAGAAAATTTGCGGATCAACTTTATTAATACAGCTGAAGTGACAATGATGGATCAAGTGAGGAATAGGATGATAGGATTACATTATGGCATAGAAGAAGATGCAGAAATCAAGGTAAAGAGAAAGATTTCAATGAGAGAGTGAACGACAGAAGATTGATGAAACATATTTTTGAGGTAAGGTTGAATGGGCAACTTGGTAAGGATCGACCTAGGTATATATATATATATATACATATTGTCTGCAATGTATGAAACAATTACATAGATCAACACGAATTTTGTCTAAGATAAGAGAATATGAAATTTTAATAAAATTGATTTATCGATAAATTAAACAAAATAAAATATGGCCTGAATAGGTTTGCTTTTGTATCCAGGAGAACAATTCCCAATCATGAATCGGTGAATCGACCCTGATAACGGTATTCGAATTTCATATTCAATGAAATTTAAAAGCAAACTTTTTAAGGAATATGGGTATTTCTTCTTTATTTTAAAGCATAATGAATAGAAAAATATTTAATTTAAATTTCAGGACAAAGACAATTTTTGTTTATTTCGAGTTGTGTTATGAAAGTAGAAGAACCAAAAAGTGTCGGCCAGCATCATAGCAAGTGGAAATAAGAAAAAAAATCCTGACTGTATGTAGGTATCTATATCCATCATAAAGTCTCCGCTACTATACAGTTACTTATCTCGGAGGAAATTCTCGTTTCCGACGTAAAATTTGGCCCATTTGCCAAGATTTAAGCGAGCCCAATATAAATGCTTTCCAAACGCAACTTCTCTCACGGAAGTGACGCAATGAAGACTAAGTGTAGGATGACATAATCATATTAAAATAATTATTCATTCACGAAGTACCAGACATCAGATGAAGTGCTCCAGAGTAACCAAATTTATTTGACATCATTAAGAATAAATAGCTCATTAATAATCCCTAGGAATCCCATTAAATGAATTACTGGAACAAATTGTTTGAGAAAACAGATTTCTCTTTAGAATGGTTATTAATTTTGTCATATTTATTCATAGTGAAAATATTAGCTCAGGCGATGCACAATGGTTTAAAGGAATTACAGAAAACGTGGGTATTTTCAAAGTATATTGTTACAGTGTTAATAAAACATTTTATCTACACTCAAATAGAAAAACTCGAATTACGAATTCAAATACCATTCTATATATACGCACTTTATAAACGCATATACATAAAATTAAAAATAAAACTTATTATAGTACCGCCAACTGTATCATAAAACTCATTATAGCACCGTTATCTTTTTTTATTCATTAAACAAGTCTAAGGTTTTAGGCTGAATATGAAAAAAAAGGCGCTCGCATGCGCAGTTCGAACTGTGAAAAAAATGGCGCACGCTAAATTACTTCCTTGTAACCTACCTACTTTGTTTCATTTCAATTTTTACTATGAGTGAAGATAAAGTAGTGTAGGAAACTGCATATAACTTAGGTATTAAAACACTCGAGTCAACCTATTATCAGACTCTCGTGTTTTAATACCCCTTCTTATATGGCAGTAATTCAGGACACAAAAAAAAATCATAATATCGATCCTGGTGAAACAAAAAATATATCTGAAGGAACAGTGAAGTTGAAAAATGCAATTTGAAGAAATATCTTACGTAAGTAATGACAAAATATAATCAAGCAATAAGATAAAATAAGGATAATTAAAAAGCCCGTTAAGATATCATTACATTTATTTGAATAATATATACATTCTAGATGGCGATGTAATATGTCCTAGAATATTTATTCATTTTTTATGGTCTTGTTTATAAATGATATTTTCTTTCTGTTTTCAATTCTACCATGAGTTTAAAATAATTAAAGATAAACGCCATGAATAATTTAAAATTTATTTTATAATTTTTTAATATGGCAAATCAGGATACTGTCCAAAAATAGTAAGTGGTTATTGAAAACCTTCCCCGTAAGTTTATGGATACTTAGTTCTTAGCTTTAGCTCAGCAGCTAAGATTAAGAGAAAAAAAAATTAAAGAAAAAGATCTCGTGTTTGTGGTGCTCTTTTATTTTATAATTTCCTAATGATACTTTTATTTATTTTTTTAAACTAGGTACTCATATATATTTTTGAATAAATACAATGTAGATTCCAAAACAGTTTAACCTTTGCAGAACTCATTGGGTGTCATGTTTAGTGATTTCGTGAATCACGGCTATTGGCGTCTTATTTTGCTTACAGTCACAGTAATGGAATCATTGATGGGATTATTCCAAAGTTCAAATCAGATTTTTCACCAAAGTTGGAAATAAAATCTAACGTTATATAACACTCGAGTTCCACCTCTATATAAACCTACACTTTCATATGAAGTATTTTACTCCAATATTTATTTACCCTGTAAATTCCGTTATTGGAACCCGAAAAACTCACTCAATTCCGTATAAAAACCATTTTATTTGAGCTTCATATAAAATGAATTGCATTTTGCGCACACCAATCGAATTTTTATCGCCACGTAATAGGTCTTTCATAGCATATTAAGTACATCGAAGCTATAAAATACTTTGAATCTATTCCTTTAATCTTTAAATGTTGAAAGGTTTATTTTATGAAGGTCATTTATATTGTTTAAGTCTAGAATGTTCTGTGTCAAAGTTAGCTGTTAAAAAAAAGAAACAAGAAGAGAACGCGCTGGTGTTAAATTTAAAAGCAATTTCATGTAATTGGTGATGTATGTCAGGAAGATATAGGTTGTAGCCATGCGTTTCCTGACACGAATGATCCTGATTAGATTATTTAAAACCATGAATATAAATCTAATAAATCGTGTATGGTAATGTGGAAGTTTGACCTAAGCTCCCAAAAGCGAGTTGACATCTGTCTCTAAAAGCTTTTCAATTAACATCATAGGTATTAAAGAAAATTACTCCAACAAAAACGATTTTGAATCTAAACGAATTCCCTACCGAATTCCCACATTCTCTTAATTTAACCGTTTGAATTTTCCCAATGATTGCTTCGCCAATAAAAAATAAATTTGCATACGTAATCTAAAGGCTGTGTGCAGATTTACATTTTTACACTTTACACCTGTGGGGAAAGCTAAATTTGAGGTTACTGTGAACTGGGATTATTTAGTGTAAGAAAGTAAATTGATAAGTATTTTGGCTGCCTTGGTAATATGGATAAGTCAAACAACTATTGTAAACTTATAGCGGAAATATCAGATTAAGCCACTTATACAATTTTTTTCTACGTTTTTACACTAGTGTTTACGATATTTAATGCAAAATTTCGACGCATAAAGTAAATAATATGTATATATATGTTAAAAAGCATATCTTAAATGAACGATTCTGAACACAATTTTTTTTTTAAATTCTTGTCTGTTTAAACTGAAGAACGGATTTTCATGAATTTTTTTCTATTAGAAAGGTCTTGGTCTGACTTAAAATGTACCGTATGTTTATTGCAATTGCTTAGGTAGAACCGGAGATATATTAGGTCGTTACATATGAAATTGCCGTTTTTCTTGAAGAAATTGAAGGAAACCCAATTTTCAATACTAACATTTATGCATTTTTTTTAGGAATGACAAATCCAAATTTTATGATTTTTTTTTATTATGAATGAGACAACATTAAGCTAACAAACAACATTTTTTATTACATTTTTGAAAAGTGACAGCTGTTAAGTAATACGAAATTTATCATCAAAATGGATAGCATTTAGGAAGTACTGTTTTTGAAGATCGAATTAATTTATCAAGCGGCCAATAAAAACAAAATTTAATACACAGTTGCAAAATCTTGAAATCAAATTTCAAACAAAATTTAAATAATGGGGAAATAGCTATTAAATTACAGTTTGTTAGAAAATTTCGGCAATTTCATAGGAAAAAGAAAGACATTATTATGACCAAAAATTGATAATAGTCAGCTAGTCATTGTTGTTTGTGTCATCACGTTTTAATAGTATTGTGGAAACCTGACGGTGGCGGTTTTAGTTCCAGACATTTTCCGGTGGTATTTTACGATCTTGATGATGTACCACGTAATAAGTAGATACATTTACCTGTAAATCAATTCTGCTAACGTTAACCTATTGAATAAACTATTTTATGTAGATCATGCAGCGTAATTGAATTTTTGCATTTGTGTCAGTTTCAAATGAGTACAGGATTGGGAGTTAATGAATCGGTAATGAGACTTCATTACCATAACAAAATAAAACGAATTGCAAAAAGTTATCTTGTAACAAAAATGTAATTGTTTCTTGTAATGTAACAAGAAAAGATCTTCTCAAGCAAAGTTCAAAAATTAGAAAACCTAATATCAATCGCGGTGGCCACTTTAAAATAATAGATTAGAATGATGAAAAATACAACACACAAATTGAATCCATTTTGATAAATAGTTGATCTTATCTTATTCATATAACTTAAATGATGTTCAAATATGAGCAGCCAGTAGTAAAACCATTTAGTTGTAGACATTATCAGAATATGTCTCATGACGGCGTACAGTATGTTGTAAATAAGAGCTTCAACTTCACTAAATTGTAAAATACTGTTTGTAATATGAAATATATTAAAGGAATTGAGGTATGAAAACCTTATCAGGAAGGAGCCAACGCCTGAGTGTCATCACTGCGACGCGAGCGAGGACTCAGGGCTGCACACGCTGGCGGACTGCCCGGCGTGGAAGGCACCGAGGCGTGACCTCGTGGCAGCCATCAGGGTGGGAGCATGCTTGCGGCAATGGTGCGGACCGCGAGCGCGTGGGCCGCCGCCACCTCCTTCTGTGAGCATGTAATGCTCGCGAAGGAGATAGCGAAGCGCGCTCGTGAGAGATTTAGAACTCTCCCGGCCCGCCGAGCCCGCAACATGCTCGCCGCGCGTCGCAGGCGACTCATTCGCCGGAGGTCGCTTAACGACCTCCGTCCTCCATGAGCGCAGACCTGGGGGTGGCAGGTGGGGCTGCCTGTCACCCCAGCAGAAGCAGGCCGGGACGGTGGGGCGACTAGTGCCCCTTCCCCTAAACCGGGGCAAGATGGGGACACCGTGGTTCCCAAACCCGAGGGGGCCATCTCGAAACCGGCGATGGCCCAGGGTCAGTCGGGGTGCGAGGGATATGCTCTATGTGCTCTATGCGCTCCCTTACTCCCCGGCGTCTGTAGACCTGAGATGGCATGCGGTTTTAGTCGGTTGAAGCCCGACATAACCGCCCCCGCTGGCCGGCAAGGGGGCATCCAAAGGGATTTCCGCGAAAAAAGGTATGAAACGTTCTTGCAGTACTATGGCATAAAAGAATGGCATGTATTATAAGTGCTATGTTGTGATAATGTTAATTGTGTTTATAGACAGTTCTTGATCTACGATTTATTATGGCCGACGAACATGTGACTATCTCACTCCTAGACTGTACAACCGACTACCTGTAGCCTTCAGGGAAACACTCAACGAAAAAAATTCTAAATTAAAATTAAATAGATACTATACAAAATATAAAAAATAACATAACATAAACTCACGCCTATATCCCCGAAGGGGTAGGCAGAGGTGCTAGCACCCACATTTCGCCAGTTTATGTTTTAGGTCCAATGTAATAATTGGCGGCGAGCCTATTGCCATTAACCGGGCACTTATAAACCTGCGATAAATACACACAACTTCGAAAAGCATCGAAAAGTCATTGGTGTGTGCCATGGTAATACCTGGGATCGCACCCGAGACCTCGTCTCAGCAGTCCTTTACCTATACCACTAGGCTACCGCGGTACCCCGCGGTATATATATTTAAACAATTACGTATTACACATTTATTAATATTGACATACTTATATTTATTCTATTCTATCTATGAGATTACATAATATATGCATTTTTAATTCTCTTATATATAAAAATGAATTGCTGTTCGTTAGTCTCGCTAAAACTCGGGAACGGCTGGACCGAATTGGCTAATTTTGGTCTTTAATTATTTGTGGAGGTCCAGGGAAGGTTTAAAAGGTTTGTCATCGATTGAGGCAGTACGAAGTCTGGCAGGTCAGCTAGTTATTTATAAATATGAAGTCAACACAACTCAGAACACGCTGTATTCGAACATCGCTATTTTATTTACAACTAATGGCTGCACAATGCGCATGCAAAGATGCGAATGTGAACGTGACGTAAAGTTACCGGCACATTCGCTGCTTTGCGATACAAACTCTCATATTGGTATACTCGTATTATTATATATTTGCCTACCCACTTATTAAAGCAAATAATCGTAATTCGAGTTGAATACCGGTATTGTAAAAGCTTGTATGAAAACGTAATATATATTTTTGAGATGTAGATAGTTAGGAATTGATATTAAAACTTTGTATACTGGAAATTAATTAATAAAAAAAATGTAAGATGGTTATGTAAATAGTTTGAGTTAGATAAGTGATTCAATTAAATTTTTAAGCATTTTGTATGCTTACTTTTTTCTAAAGATTTAGATCGGAAAAAGAGAACATCTAGGACTTGAACCCGCGACCAGTCCCTTACAGGGGGAATGCTCTGACCAACTGAGCCACCTAGACACGTCCCAGATATTATAAATTCTCCGATACATTATTACGTCTTAGGTTAGGTACGTCTTACGTCTCTTTTTCCGATCTAAATCTTTAGAAAAAAGTAAGCATACAAAATGCTTAAAAATTTAATTGAATTAATTAGGCGGAGTCATCAAAAAACAATGTTTAAAAATGACTGTAAAGTTGTTCATTGTCTCCGTAGTTCGCAAGAATTACGGTAGATGGCTCCAACGTCGCCTTAAGACGTAATTATGTATTGGAGAATTTCGAATATCTGGGACGTGTCTAGGTGGCTCAGTTGGTCAGAGCATTCCCCCCTGTAAGGGACTGGTCGCGGGTTCAAGTCCCGTCCTAGATGTTCTCTTTTTCCGATCTAAATCTTTAGATAAGTGAGTTAATAAAATAATAAATTTTGTTTTGGATCAGTTCGGATTTGTGTGTTTTAAAAACTGTATTTTGTGTTACTGTACTAGTGAGCCAGTGTAAGGCAAAGTTCGGTTGTCTGGACAAACCTGTAAAGGGTTTTTGACAACTTTATACATACACCACGATGATTCTTGTTTGTGAACATGTAAATAAATAAAAATAAAAATTTACAAAATGCAAACTAAATGTTAACGCATTTTTTTAACACAAGGCTTAACAAAACGTTTGTTAGTGAATGCTTGTTTATTCTGAATTCAATATTCATTATCTTTATTAATAATTCCACAATGTATACACGACCAAGGACATAAGTATATACCTTTAAATACATCTCCACATGTAAAGGTGTACACTTATTTCCTTTATCGTATGTACCTTTTTTTTTTTTTTTTTTTTTATCGTGCGGAAATCCCTTCGGATACCCCCCCGCCGGCCAGCGGGGGCGGTTATGTCGGGCTTGCACCGACTAAAACCGCACGCCGTCTCGGGTCTTCAGACGCCGGGGTGTAAGGTTACCCATAGAGCATATCCCTCGCACCCCGGCTGACCCTGGGCCATCTCACCACTAACAGCATCGCTCATCCTGTCTCCTCTGAAAGCAGAGGAGTACGGAGAGCGATGTGTTCCCGCCACGTTGGGTATTGGCCGACGATCAATGCCAACCCTATGAAGGGGTGAAGGGGAAGCCATTGACCGCCGCCCAGGGTGTACCGGCCGCTCCGATTCCGTTCCCCCCGGACTGCAGCGGGATCGGAATCGGAGCGACACTCGAGGAGGTTACCCAACACACACCCCTTTATCGTATGTACCTCAGGTTAAGGTTTAAGGCTTTGTGATATACATAACGTAAATACTAGACATAAAAACAATCTTGTGGTTTGTAATAGTCGACTCCACAAGATTAGTAATTCCTTTCAGGGTAACTGTATACGCTTCTACAACAAGCTTCCTAGTGAAATGAAGAATCTACCTCTTCATAAATTTAAAAGCCAAATTAAAAGTAAACTCTGCCAAAAAGGCTACTATAAAATTAAAGACTATTTAGACGACAAACAAGCTTGGATATGAACTGTTTGCTCTCTCTCTATGCTACTCAAATGGAATATTGTACTTAGGTTAAGTAAATATGTTTGTAAATAGACCAAAAAAAAAAACAGCCCGCTGAGTTTCTTGCCGGAGTCTTCTCAGGACAGGGCCGCGTTTCGAACCGGTGGTCCATTTGCCAAACATTAGATTATTTATTTTTTTATGACGTTTTGTAAGTGCCGTATTAATGGTCTATGCAGAATAAATGGTTTTTGACTTTTGACTTTTGACTTTTGGTGGTAATTTAAAATTGAACCCGGCACAACAAAGTTTACTAATAGATTATAAGTGCGTGCTTACGCTTACGCATGTGTATGGAAATATATATATATAGATACAATGGTGAGTAGACTACATTTTGTCTTCCTTTTAATATTATGTTCAATCACTTGCTGAACATCTAAATAATTTAACCATTAGGACAAATACACACAAATATTGACAAATAAACAAACCATACCATTAGTGGAAGTTGGAACATGAACTTAAGAAACAATAGCATCAATAAAATAAAAAGTAACCAGGCAGAGTTGAAAACCAATTAACAGAACTGAACAAGCATTGTCAAGTAAATATAAATACTAAATCTATCTATACCCAACACCGAGTCGAAGCAGTCAGTAGAATCGTACATTCACTCGTTCATATTACTCATCTATTCCATTCAATCCCTGAAGAGCTTGTTAGCCATTTTCACGGCGTGCCACTTGAGTCATTATTCATTTAAAATACCATAGGTGGCCAAATTATTAGGGACAGTAGCGAGGTTTGTATTTTTTTTTTGGAATGAGGTTATTTTATAAAATCGCTTATTTTTTGTTAAATGGTGTTATTTCAAGTATATTGTTTTTTATTTTGGCAACACTTACACCTACTTATATTAAACTGGATAAGTAGTAGGTATGTGAGGACGTTGCATTTATACACCTAACCTGTCTTGGGAACAAAGATACCTAAAAAATTTAAAAAAGCGTTTCTTTTTTAATCTATTGAATATTATTTTTTTGAAAATAATTAATATACTATGTCAACTTCTTAAAATGTAAAATACATTAAATTATAATTGTCTTTAAATGTTTAGGCCTAATCTAATGAACATTTTATTAAAGGTAATAAATAAAAAAAATATGTCATCATTCAAACCGTGTTATTTGCTAAAAGTCAAAACTGAAAAATAAAGAAAAAACCTGTCCCTAACAATTTGGCCACCCACTGTATACCATCGTACACTACCTACACCAGTCTTAATTGTTGGTATTTGGAATTTCGAATACCTAAGCAAAGCGAATTGTAATTAGATTATTTCCGCTCGCCTAACTAGAGCTTGGAGAGTCAAAAACATGAATTTAATTATATTATTCATTTGCTTGGCTTAGCAAGAAATGATGTTTACAATGGAACTCTTGCCTAGAAAAAGGCATTTTCTATTCTTTTCACTTACAGCTTAAACTGATACGTGCTCGTATTAGCTGAAAGTATGTTTGAAACCAATACATTGTGAATGCGGTTGAGTTTATTACGCAGATCGAAATAATAATATGTACAAGCATTGCCTTTGTCAGATTCAGAATCATTCCTTCATTCGATTTTAAAAGAGTACAATAAATGTTATTTAATAAAGTACAATAGATGTTATTTACTAGAGTACAATAGATGCTATTTACTAGGGTACAATAGATGTTATTTAATAGAGTACAATAGATGTTATTTTATTGTTTCATCATCATCACTATTTCTCGGTTTAAGTCTCGATCTAGGTCTAGATCTCGGTTTAATCTGATGCTTACACCTTGGAGTCCGGGGTCCGCTTACTCAAATCAAAAGGAAAGGAAGGCTCTCCTTTTTTTTGATTAAACGGCTTTTATGGGAGCAACCACCTTCTGTCCTCCAACTCCGAGTGGAAAGCCTGCGATAGAGCCATGTCCATCATTCAGCTGGCATCATCATCACCACCTTGCAAATGATGTTGGTTCGGGCTCCAGAGATCTTAGGGGGAGCCCAAAACACCCTATTTAACTAGTATATTATGTTAGTTAACCTATGCTTTGAATCTAGATTATATACTTAGTACATTATATACTAGCTAACGTCCGCGGCTCCGCCCGCGAGGATGTTGGTTATCGTTTTGTGGTCATATCATTAGTTCTACTTTACCAATTGCAATCAAACATACGGCAGATTTTAAGTCTGACAAAGACCTTCTTAGGAAGGATCAGATAAATAAAAGTAATTTCGGCTAACAACGAGGCACACAACTACACACAACTTTTTCGGAGTGCAAATGATTTAAAAGGTTTCTGGGACATTACGAGCAGTCAGGACAATTTAAACGCAAGTTGAAATCTATTTTAATTGAAAAATGTACATTCATACTTCTATACTTATAGTAATATTATAAAAAGGAAACATTTATTTGTTTCATCATGTCAGTCAAACGACGCCCACTGCTGGGCATAGGCCTCCCCCAAGGATCTCCACAACGATCGGTCCTGCGCTGCCCGCATCCAGACACTGAGAAACTACTGAACGGATTTGATGCGGTTTTCTTTATTAGTAAAGAAAACCGCATCTCTGCGTCCATCGCTTATTAACAGATAAACAGTTTGTTGTTTGTAATTGTGAACAATGCTGCATGCGACCCTGTCTTTTATCTTCGTGACCCGATGTAGGGTTGTGACCCCCATTTGGGAAACGCTAGTTTTATATTATCATCAAAGCGAAACATAGTTCAAAAATGTTATACAAGTTTTTTTAGATCATTTTGAAGCCTCTGATTTGTTGTGAAATCATAAAATATCAAGTAAACTTTGTATTTACGAATTTACACAACCTAGGTCAGTAATTACTATATTGAAATTTATATATTTGTAGGTTCAGTGATGAAATAACAGTTCGATAATCAAATGTGGGGTCTTTGCCTAAGTATCGTCATAAAATATTTGATGTATAGATTCCCCCTTATTCATTTTATGAGTAGTAACTGAGTAGATATCTCATTTATAAGTCATGTGATTTCCAATACCCTATAACCGTTACAGGTGTAAATATGATATTATATTCTGTGATCTTATGATTTAAACGTTCATTCTTATCGAATGCTAGTAAGTTATGATATTTGATTTAAGAAAAATAACTAGAGTTCCGCGCATAAAAATTAAAACCCACAAAATTGTAAAATATAATCTTATTTACTCTGGAACGGCTGGGACGATTTCAACGGGACTTTCACTGGCAGATAACCGATATTACAAGATGTAACATAGGCTACTTTAATTTTCCGCGCAAAAGTACTAAAACCCTAAAAATCCAAATCCACGCGTACGAAATCGCGGGCACAGCTAGTTTCAGAAAAAAAAGCTTATGCTAAGTTTAGTTTCTGATTTCGGGGTCTTACTAAAAGTTTGATATACAATAAAGTAGTAGAGCCATCAATTTTATGGTTGGGCAGCCAATTAAATAATATGACCAGGTCTCCTTTCACGAGGCAAACCTATTTGTAATTATTTTTGAGGATTGGACTTTCAATTTACCTAAACACGAAAACTGGCTAATACCTTTTGTAAACATTTAGACAAAGTTTATTTACCTAAACGCTTGCTTAACTTACTACTATTTTGTCTACTGAGCACCAATTTATGATGCTTTAGTTAAATAATACATTTCATATTGTAAGTAAGATTTAGTCGTTTTTAATTCAAATTCTAAATTTATATTTATTTGCAAGGCACCGATGGGGTGAAGCCCGTGGGGGTTGCCACACGCTAAAACAAAGTATATTTATAATGCAAGTCCATGAATGAAAATATTATTTTTTCGTGTGATGAATGTCTATTTCACAATAAATACTTCTACGGGTACACGCAGACCCGTAGAAGTATTTACCTGAGGGAGCAGAGTGTTTTGTTTTTCCAATACAAAGCGCGACTAGTGCCATCCTCAAACTAAAAAGCGGTTAAGACGAAGTGGTAAGTCCAGAAGCGTAAAAGAGGTGTCCTAGAAACAGTTTTTGGGTATCAAATGCTAAAATACATGAAATGATATTCCTACTGTCGTAAAGGTAAAGAAATGCTTTGTATTGTTATACAATTCGAAACACGATTAGAGTGATTTGCCTCGATAGAAAAAAATCGTGAATATCGTAAAAAATCGTAATTTTATTAGAATGAAACAATTTTACGGCGATTGTAAAGAAAAAACAAGTGCAAAATTTATATTTTCATAAACCTTACATCAAATCCCATATGGTAGTACAGATGATTTTCTCTTAAATAGAAGTTAATTATTCTAATTATATAAAACATATAGTTAGAGCGCTCGCGTGCGAGCTCAGTCGGCCGCGGGGCCTCGCCGCGAGTGGACACGTACTGCTTCGTCGCACTCGTTCGGTCGCTAGTGATTGCATTTTGATGTAAAATGGGCAATAAAAGCCTTAGAGGAAGGAAAATATCCCGTTAACGGAAAAGAAGGATCGCCCATAACAATCTATCTCAGTGAGTATCAACGTACCACATGATTACATTTATTATTTTCTTAGTGCTAGTAGGAATGCTAATAAAGGTCACCGTACACTTAACCGGGTACCGGTATCGATATTATCTTGTCTCGATACCATTTATTGTTTTCTTAGTATGAGTATGAGTATGAATGCTAATAAGAGTCACCGTACACTTGACCGGGTATCGGCATTGTCTTGTATCGATACCATTTTTTTTTCTCAGTATGAGTGGGAATGACAAGACCATCTTCACATTATAAGAAAATTAACGTGACATGTATTAGATCTATTGAAAAAGTTTAATATATATAAAATAATAGTTAGTGATAGTAGATTTTTACACCAAATATTCCTGGTTCCTGGACCCGTCAGGAACGGTGGGAACCAGGAAAAGTTGGAGTCAAGACCAACCCTTCACGAAGGATAGTTGAGAAGATGACGTTTCTAGATTAGAATTCTTGTGTCTTATCGGACATCAGAAAATTTTTCTTGTAATGTGCACGGTCTCATACAACCACCAATCTAACTGGATTTCTTGTGTCGGACAAGAAAAAATTCTTAAAGTGTGAAAATGGTTGAAGGGTATATACGTGAATCTTTTGTTGTGGTGATTTAAATAGGTATTTGGAAATTACTTATGTTTGATAAACTGAAAAAAAAAATTAGAAGACTTACTGTTTTGCAGATTATGAGCATTGGCTGAGCAAACAAATTCGAAAAAATTGAGTACAGAGACTCCTGTTCAGGTGTCATCTACGTCTATTGTACATTTAACAGCGTAAGGCCATAACCATTTATCAAATCATAAATTGCAGTTGTCGAGTGGGAATAAACATTATGAAGTACAGTTTTTTTTTTAAGAAATAATAATAAGTACCTACTTACATTGCAGAACTCAATCATTACTAGACCAAAGTGCACCAACGGAACTGACTCCTGTGTATGCTGACGTGTTATCAGCCACTTCAAATGCCCTACGTTCAGAAACTCCATTAGAGTGAGTGTCAAAGCTATTTTTTCACAACTTATATTCATTGTTTTTATTCATTCGTTGGTGGCTGAACTCCACCGTAACCACTCGCGCGATCTTTACTAAAATTTGCTACGGTGCTAGTGTGGACACTGAGGAGTGTTTTGAAGCAAGATCACCGAAAAACAGTTTCACGAGCGCGCGGCCTTAGCTAAGCGCGCGACCGTAGTAAGATGTCTTATTTTCAAGTAAGAGTCCTGCTCGCTCAGCTCAATTTATTTCAGTCGCACCCTGCACTGAATTCCTAGTATAGTTATTAGTACATATATAGTTATTAGTACATACAACATAGTTATTAAATAATCATTGAGAGATTTGTAATATGCCTTTTTACGTCCAGGTACCTTTCAGGTTGGGGTGTGTGTCTGCAGTCCGGGGGGAACGAAATCGGAGCGGCCGGTACACCCTGGGCGGCGGTCAATGGCTTCCCCTTAATAGGGTTGGCATTGATCGTCGGCCAATACCCAACGTGGCGGGAACACTTCGCTCTCCGTACTCCTCTGCTTTCAGAGGAGACAGGATGAGCGATGCTGTTAGTGGTGAGATGGCCCAGGGTCAGTCGGGGTGCGAGGGATATGCTCTATGGGTAATCTTACACCCCGGCGTCTGAAGACCCGAGACGGCGTGCGGTTTTGGTCGGTTCAAGCCCGACATAACCGCCCCCGCTGGCCGGCGGGGGGGTATCCGAGGGATTTCCGCACGAGAAAAAAAAAAATTCCTTTCAGGTCCATAGATAATATTGACTGTGAACTTGTCATCTTCCTGAAGATACATTGAACTTTGAGGAAATTAGTGGCAGGAGAATAGTGGACATCGGCTATTTTTTGAAATAATAACAAGAAATAGAGCATGAATTTATATATGAATGCAACTACAGACATTTAAATTTACTACGGAAAAGGAGTACGGGTCAAAAATCTACTGCAAATCACTAACTATTATTTTATATATATTAAACTTTTTCAATAAATCTAATAAGTGTCACTTTATTTACCACTCTCTTTTTACGTTTTAGAAAAAATTGAAATAAAAGTTTATAAAGGTTTGTATGAAATTGAACCCAAAACTTGTGGCAATCAACTGACTTTCGACGACTTGCGGAAGACAAGAATTTTCCTGGATGCATTTACATTATAAGAAATATCTGATCAGACATTTCTAATCGGGCACAACAAATTTTCTTAGTGTTAAGATGGTCTAATTGATTTCATTTCAAAAAAAAAAGTAAGAATTACTTTTCTTTTGTAAATTACATACTTATAATACATATAGAAACGTGTGTCAAAGACCAGAAACAAATATCTGTGGTTCACACAAATATTTTATCCCTGCGGGAATCGTGCCCGTAACCTCCTGCATCGTAAGCTGGCGCTCGCCCGACCACGCTACAGAGGCTGTTACGTACGTACAAATATCCGGTGATCATTTCACTTCTACTCATACTGGTGAAAAATAAATTGGTATCGATACAAAACATAACCGATATTACCGATAGCCGGTCAAATGTACGTTGACCCTCAATTTCACGTCAACTCATCATACATATGAAAAAAAAAATGGTATTCGTAAAAGACAATACCGATAGCCGGTCAAGTGTACGGTGACCCTTATGGTCCGCGAACATAAAGCGCGGGGTGAAGATGGTTGCCCCGCGCATGCTCCCGCCGCACTTCATACCTCACCCCCTCACAAACGCGATGCGCGTGTTCCCACTTCATCTTAAGTAAAAAAGCAAATTTCGGGCTAGAGCTGAATGAAATGAGGGTATATTTTAAAACCAAGGCTAGTATTTTTTATAAATCTGCAATTACGTTGTCATTTTACAGTGGAGGGATATTTTAAGCATTTACGATAAAGAAAAAAAGATAAAGTTCAAAGTTATAAGATAGTTGTGAAAGTTGACCAGAAGTCACTTTGTCGCCTTTTTGCTTAAGTGTCCTTAAGCACGTAGCAGCGTAGTCCCACATAACATACACACATAATAAACTAAGCTGAACTTATTACGATATTTTCAATTACAACAAATTCTTTTTCAGTTGGATACAGTTACAGTTTTTTTTATATTTAGGCCACGTCAATTTGACTTCACCTCGCCTGATGGTAAGCTGAAGGTAAAGTCTCAGGAAAGAGGGTCACCATTACATGTTAACAATAACATACGTACCATGTTAACAATGGTGGCACTCAGCTTGACGGCCTCATCAGAAGAGGATTGTCGTCGCAGCTCCGCGTGACACCCACCGGTCCCACTAGTGCTGCGACTACAATCCCCCTGCCCGGCTATGCACTTGCTGACCCCTTTTGATTTTTTTTTTTTTATCGTGCGGAAATCCCTTCGGATACCCCCCCGCGTGCCAGCGGGGGCGGTTATGTCGGGCTTGAACCGACTAAAACCGCACGCCGTCTCGGGTCTACAGACGCCGGGGTGTAAGGTTGCCCATAGAGCATATCCCTCGCACCCCGACTGACCCTGGGCCATCTCCGGTTTCGAGATGGCCCCCTCGGGTTTGGGAACCACGGTGTCCCCGTCTTGCCCCGGTTTGGGGGAGGGGCGCTAGTCGCCCCACCGTCCCGGCCTGCTTCTGCTGGGGTGACAGGTGGCCTCACCCGCCACCCCCAGGCCTGCGCTCATGGAGGACGGAGGTCGTTAAGCGACCTCCGGCGCCTGAGTTGCCTGCGACGCGCGGCGAGCAAGTTGCGGGCTCGGCGGACCGGGAGAGTTCTAAGTCTCTCCCGGGCGCGCTCCGCCACCTCCTTCGCGAGCATTACATGCTCGCAGAAGGAGGCAGCGGCGGCCCACGCGCTCGCGCTCCGCACCATTGCCGCAATCATGCTGCCGAGCGAGAGGACTCCCACCCCGATGGCTGCCACGAGGTCACGCCTCGGCGCCTCCCACGCCGGGCAGTCCGCCAGCGTGTGCAGCCCTGAGTCCTCGCTCGCGTCGCAGTGATGACACTCAGGCGTTGGCTCCTTCCTGATCCGATGCAGGTGGTCCCCGAAGCACCCCTTCCCTGAGATCACCTGCGTCAGTCGGTAGGAGAGGCTTCCGTGTCGCCTCTCCAGCCAATCCTCCATGATGGGCCTTACCACACTTGCTGACCCCTGAACGCAATCAAACCGAAATTTAATTACTATGGAGGGTTTTTCGCAATCGTGCACGGTGGTACCTACCCGGCCGAATTTTGTGACAAATTTGTGTCATCTTTCTACCACCAGTTTTACCTTAGTAATAAAAAAAACATACACACATAAATATGGTTTATATATGGTGTATATATGGTTTGATTTCTAAGAAAACTTAACGAATTACAATCTTCTTGGTTCTAGACGCTGGCAGCTTATAAAATTAAAACAAATTACAATCTAAAATGTACTTGTATCTTCAAGAGATAACCTTTGACAGAAAATATTCAATTGAAACTCCTGAACAGACACTTTTGAATATCAATTGTAGCTCTGCCCTCACCTCGTCAATGCCAATTACGATTCTTTGATATTGTTATAAGCCTTATTCAATTTTGATAGCTGCCGTTGACTGGACAATACTCGTAGACACGTATGAGAAGCACTATAGGATACCGGAGGATGTCTGTGCCTCATCATCCAGACCCGACATATTCCTTTTTCACGATCGCATAAGCGTGCAGTGCTTGTAGAACTCACAGTACCGTGGGAAACTAATATACCTAAAGACCACGCTCTATAGACAAACAAATACTTTGATTTGACTAACGAGTTAACCAAAAACGGCTACGTGGTTAAACTCTATGCCGTAGAAGTAGGAGCAAGGGGAATTCCAGCTAAATCCCTGTACAACTTACTTAAAGACCTCGGATTGCCAAGAGCTTCAGTAAGCTCTTTATTAAAACGTATATCAAAAGCGGCATTGTTAGGATCTTACCAAATTTGGATAGGTAGGGGGGGGGGGGGAACACTACTGACGGTGGAGGTGAGCGCTGATGCATCACAAGGTGGCCACCCTAAACCTACATCTGGGTCGCAAGTCCCAGTCGCCGTCATGGTGTTCCTCTCTGTACCACGCTATGGACCCGGCGACCGCACGGTGAATCCATGGAGTGCTGAGAATCGGATCTCTTACATTTGATTCATTATTTCCTTCCACTTAAATCCAAGAGCATAGAAGCATTGACATCGACAAAAATCGTTGTGATGTGCTGAGGATATCGTAGTGCCGTGTTATTGACAAGCTAATCTAATACCTCTCAACGTTTACATAACAGATTGACAGTCGTAAGGATCCCTCCACGAGTGTGTAATCGATAGCTTTGAACTGTGAAAATGAAATATAAACAGTGATGTGACTCAGTTCTCATGGTTATCGTTTACTAGTTTTGAAATTGGAACAGTAACACTGCTAATCTAAAATGTAATGTAACGATTAAACTGGTAAAAAAGCTCTCGAAACTAGATTTAACAAAAACAAAGAAGTTGTTTAGTACTGTGAAAGCGATGTAAATAACAAAGTATTGGTACGTCGCAATTTATATTTAGAAGTCTAAATTTAATTCGATAGTAGCAAATAAAAAGAAATTTCAAAACTGCAAAAAAAAAATTAGAGATGAGTATTAAAAAAAAGAACGTTCTTAATTCTAATTTTAGTTCTTACACTGTTCTTCATTTTAGTTTCTCCAATACTTAGTGGCATGTGTGCTTCATTGTGCAAATTGGTTTAAATTTTATTACATTTTGTAGGGCGCTAAAGTATATTATGTTTACCTGGTGTACAGTCAACGACAAAAGTTGATTAACACTAAAATTTTTACAATCTCTTTTTTTTTATTGGAACACATGCGCCAATAATTGACGTATAAGTAGTTTTATAATCCTCAGAGGACACAGTATATATATTTTATTTTTCGTTTATTATTTGATGAATAGTTTAGGAGTTAAGGTGATCAATAAATTAGAATTAGTTAAGCTAATTTTGTCGTTGAGTGTACAATAAAGTATATAAATAAATTTTATTTTGAATTTATGAACTCAAATCTATTTCTAATCATTTATAATAAAATCGTAACGAGGTGAAACTGTACATTGAAAATAAAAATAAAAAATTGCTATGTGTTCTAGGAAGGGTACCGATGGCAAAAATGTGATTTTTAGAATTTTTGTCAGTCTATCTGTTTAGTTTTTATTATCGATTTCCGAGCATCAATTGAAAACCACTGAACAGAATGATTCAGCTGAAATTTTGCATGAATATTCTTCTGGGATATGGTCATAAACTGCGCTATATAATATAACGCGTAAGTGCATAAGTGCGATAGGAGCAGCAGGGTAAAATCGATGAAATCTATTATTGATTATTCCTTTATTCTTACAAAGCAGATTATCACGAAATTCTGCAATTTAATAGAACTCGGACATGGTCAACGTTCGGACTATAAATCATAAGGCTATGGCTAAAAGGTGATGAACAGTAAAATATGAAATCTCGAAACTCGAAATTAACGCGGACGAAGGGCAACAGCTAGTTACAAATAAACTCATAAGTGGACTACGTGAATTGGCTGCATAAAACGTTTCAATACCAAAACTCTAATTGTATATCTCTCGATGTAATAATCTAACCTCATACCGGACTTCACGATTTTCTTTGTCACAGGTCTCCTCCTAAACTACTAATCCAATCAGAACCAAATTTGGCATGATTAAAGAGGTCAATCAGAGGAAGGTTTATGGATATATTTTGAAAAAATTAATGCTACCACAGAGGAATGATCACCGTTAAAAAAAATCCAGATGGAATTACATAATAACCGCTCGAGACACTGTGATCAAACTTTACACGCTCTGAAAGCATGTCCAGAGTTGTGACTTTCAAAAAGAATTTTCAAAATCTGACTTGCCACGGAGGAATGACCACTGTTAAAAATTTTCAAAATCTGATTCCGCAATAGCGGTCAAATCAATTGGACAAGAATCACGATGTCTCACTCAGGTCAACACTGCAAGCAGCGATTCGCCTTGCAGACCTAGTAAAATAATAAACTCTGTTGATCAAATATACTATTTTTTTTGCAAATAAGTTTTAATTGACAAAATATGTATCCTTCTGAAGGAGGATCTCCAAAATTGAATCAACATTTCTGCCATACGACTGAACTGTAAGAAGTGTATTTTTTCTTTGGCATATATTAAATTAATTTCCTCGCAACATGGAGCTTGTACGTCCCATATCAAATACAATTTCACGCTCCACTTGACACTGTGAGATCGTTATGTTGTAATTGTGCTCTAAGTCTACCTCCCAATATTGGAATACAAATTTTGCGTACGACAAATTTTGTCTTAACATTTTCTTAACTTTAAATTATTCGATTTTATGCACATATCTTTGATTAAATTTACAAACCGACACCAGTCTTTAAGATATGACACCAGTTGACATCGATTGGCAAGATTTTTTTGACATTTAAACATTTTACTTTAGTTATAACTGTGATGTTCATTATCTCCTTTTTTGGGGTAAATATTTTAGTTTTGACAGTATAGTTTTGACAGTAGAGTGACAGATAGCAGTGAGGATGAAAGGATGGACTGGTGAATGTTTGTACTAAATCATGGCAGAACGCTTGAAAGGATCTCTGATCTATGAAATTTGTCAAAGTGATTATAGATTATAGTCTAGGATAGCACATATGCTACATTTTATCCCATGAATTGGTTAGTTCCGAACTAATGTAACAACAAACGCTCAACACCACTCGTATGTAGAATATACTGCTTTCGAGCGGTTTGGCCGTGGTCCAAGAAACTTGTGTTCCGAACGTTTCGTCGATCACTGCGGTTGACATCTTCCGTGGTACAGGACCGGGCGGCGACGAGTGCGTAGAACTCTCCTCAGTCGAGACTTCTCTGCGACTGATCCAAACAGCCCGGAAGCAGTATATTCTACATGCAACGCCGGCCGTAAAAGCCTAAAGATTTATATTCTCAACACCACTGTTTAATGACGGCAGTTTTGTGAGGGTGGAAATAGGACACGACTGACAGTGAACACTGCGGCACAGCTTCTGCGAAATCCATTCTCACGTACGTGCCATGAAGTCGAATACAGCGCTATACATCTCGCATCTATACTACATGACTAAGTTGGAAACATCGCACAATACGTGCACCAGTAAATCTACTAAAAGTAGGTTGGATAGCAACATTCCACCACACGGTGCAATTGTAAAAAAAAATTGAATTTAAAAAAAACGTTTAACCCACAAGGTAAACTGAATTATTAGTGTTAGGAGTGTGCTCACGTTATACTGATTAAGGTTTAAACCCAAACACTCTTAACTGCAAGTAGTTTAGACACTGTACCACTATCATCTATAGTGCGGGTGCGCACCTATTAGTTTTGATAAGGTTCGGTTAAAATAACGAGTTCAGCTATAGTTTTCTGTTTATCAATATTAAGTGTTAAATAAATCTGCTGGCCCACCTTGGTAAGTTTCAGTGTCTCTTCAACTCTGTAACCCGTCTTAATCCGAGAGAAGAAACGTGATATATTATTCACAACGGTAAAATTTTACTGATATTTTTATTCTCTCTGTTTTACATTTATGAAATAAATATGCAATCCAAAATTTGTTCCAATTTAGCATTTTCATCACGTTTGTACTTTATGAAAATACCTTGGTAGTCTATGAATGAACAATGGAGACGCTTGAGTCGTGACTTACAATGGATAAAAAAATAAATCGCTTTCAGAAGATAGAACTGGGTATTCGTATTTTATGCCTGGCAACACACACTAGTTTTTACATTTTGTGAAATATATTATACAGAGCTAGCAAACGATAAAGAATAAATAAAAATAGCAAAAAAATATATTATTTACAATTAAACATATTACATTAGAATCGCTGTTATCGCGGCTCAGCCCGCGTGTAGTTCTTATCCGGTTACCGCAACCCATGGGAATCTATTCCAGGGATAAAAAGTAACCTATGTGTAATTCCAGACTGTAATCTATCCCTGTTAAAAATTTCAATCAGATCCGTTCAGCCATTTGAGCGTGATTGAGTAACAAACATCCAAACATCTAAATATCTTCACAAACTTTCACAATTATAAAATTAGTAGGAAGTAGAATAGGAAGTAGGAATAATAAGCCGAAGAAAGGGGGAAAAGAAAATATCACCCCTTAGGTGATGATGATTAGTATACACACGAATTTTAGTATGAAATAATTAAAAATGATCGAAAGGAGGCGACGGAGGGGGTCCGGGAGAGACTCAGGTCTCACCCTATCCGCAGAGCTCGCGAGGCGCGGAGGTGACTCAGGTGTTGGAGGTCGCTGAAGGACCTCCGTCCTCCATGAGCGCACGCCTGCGGGTGACCGCCGCCTATCACCCTAGCAGAAGTAGACCAGCGCGCACGTTGCGCGCCCCTGTTTTTCAGAGCAAGACGTGGACACCGTGGTTCAGAAACCAGAGGAGGGCCATCTCGAAACCGGAGATGGCCCTGGGTCAGCTGGGGTGCAAGGGAAATGCCTTATGGGCCACCTTACACCCTGGTGTCTGAAGACCCGAGACGACGTGCAACTTTAGTCGGTTCTAGTAGACTATCGGGTGAGATTTCTGCACGAAAAAAAATAATGAAGGCCGTACTCGGTGAAGTACAGTTGCCAAAAATAATTTTCAATACATTTTCGTTACTTTTATTCAATAAAAATACTTCCTTCGTGCCTGCCAGGCTAAAATTCTACGCCATGGAACGGTGGAGGCTAAGGAGAAGTACGTGAGCCGCTATAAGGCACGTAACATACTGTATGTATCAAATAAAAATGTCATGCATAGTGCCGTGGGAGTTGGATTGCATTTTATTGTGTGGTGGCGAGATTTAAGTGACGTCGTAAAATAAACCTCGTATTAGCTATTCTGTGGGAGCAGGGACGTAAAATTATGCTTCTAAAATCCTTCGTTTTTGCTGTTGTAATTGTTGGGAAGGTACCCTGGTCCACCGAGCTAAGAGCATCTATGAACCTCAACATTCATAGATGCTCTTAGCTCGGTGGACCAGGGTCTTGATAACTGACATTTTCCGTCTGGGATGGTGGTTGGAGTCCTTGTGTAAGTAACGGTCTGTATGTGTGGGCTTTCGATAGACTCGTTGACCAAGTCTGCCATCGGGTTTTTTGGATACCAGGACATCGAAGAATGGTAGGTCCCCGTTCTTATCTACTTCCATGGTGAACTGGATGTTAGGATGGATGCTATTCAGGTGATTCAGGAACTTACTCAGCTCCGTGTCTCCATGACTCCAAACCACAAAGGTATCGTCTACGTAGCGGAACCAGAGCTTAGGCTTCTTGAGAGCTCTTTCAAGAGTAGCTTCTTCAAAGAATTCCATGTAACAGTTCGCGTCTACAGGACTGATGGGGTTTCCCATGGCTAAACCCTCCACTTGGTCATAGAAAGTGTTGTTCCACTGGAAGTAAGAAGTCGTCAACACGAACTCGAACAATTCTGCGATGTCCTTGGAGAACAGCGGTCGGATACGTGACATAGCTTCCTTGACTGGAACTTTCGTAAACAGAAAGACGACATTGAAGCTGACTAGACGATAATCCGGGTGTAGCTTGAGATTCTTGAGTTTCTCCACAAAGTGGCGAGAGTCCCTGATGTATGACGAGGATGATCCGACATATTGTTGAAGCAGTCCGATGAGATACTTAGAGACTGGATGAATGGGTTAGCCGATAGCGCTCACGATGGGCGGTACTGAAGGCTTATGGATCTTTGGTAACCCATACAGCCTAGGTGGAAGAGCTGCAGACTTCTTGATAATATGCTGCGTTTCTTTTGGAATAGACTAACCCTTGATCAGGTTGTTTACCTGTCTCAAGATTTTTGCCGTTGGGTACTTTGGAATTTGGAATTTGGCTTTCAACTGTCTGCCTCCACAAGATACTGCAGTATTTCGGCCATATTGCGCGCCGAGGCACAGACAACCTTGAAAAACTCATAATAACTGGCAAAGTGGATGGCAAGCGACAGAGAGGACGAAGCCCGAGAAGATGGTTAGACCAGGTGTCCGAAGAACTTCAAATGCCGGTGTCTCAGGCACTCCATCAAGCACAAGATCGCAGCAAATGGAGAAGCCTGCTGCAGCGCTTCCGTCGGTGCCACGATCCTCATCAGTGAGGAACCGACTTGAGGAGGAGGAGGGACTTTGGAATCTCCTTGTAGGTGATCCGGGTCGAGAAGATCCTTGATCTTGGTCTCATTCTTGGTGTTGAAAATCGCTGTGGCATTACCCTTGTCAAATGTTAGGATAACAATGTCCTTTTTAACTCTTAGGTTATCATTGTTTTTGCAGGACAGAATCGTGAAGAGTTTTATGGCACTAGCTTCTATACTAACGAAATTTAAAGCAAATTACTCTATATTTCAAGTTTTTAATAGTTGTATTTTTTGCTTTGTCATCCGCGTTTCTTCATAATAAGCGCAAGTGAAGATTTAAAACTACCAGTAGCCAACAATGTACCTGCATATATTGATCTTTTATTTTCAGCTTGAGGTTCATTCTAATATTCCTCCTTTATATATTAAGGTTTACCTGACCCCTCAACCTCAAAAAGACAGCTAGTGCCAGAATCTCGTCCGTCAATCAATACAGGCTTACAGTACAGATTGACTTGAGCCCCAAATAGCCTGATGGTGCCCCATACACCCTGGATGTGTATGGATGTACTTATCGCATGTGTAGTGTAATACAATATTACATATCACAAATATATTCACATCGAAAATAATATGTATAAAAACTTTTCCGTCTTGATTAAATTTCTGCTGAAGCCAAAAAGGTTTATGAAACTCGATCAACTGGAACTTATTCTAAGAAAAACACCTTTATTTTTACAAAATTAGTCCGGCGTTGGCAAACAGCCAGCGTAGGTAATATTCGTTACGAATTATCGTATCCTAATTTCATAAATTTGGGAAGTTGGCTTTTTTTACTATTATTAAGATAAGTACCCATATTTTACCCATAATTTAGGGAAGTAGTTCCTAGTTGAACTTTTTTTAAAGTTTTGTTGTTTGGATACTGTTTTGTTCGAGATAAAAATATTCACTAATCTTTTTTTTAGTTTCTGCACGTCAATATGACGTCGTCCCGCCTGGTAAGCTGCTAATGAAATTTAAAGAATCAAGACTACCATACCATTATCTTATTCTTAAAAAGTACATGTGTCATGTGAAAAGAACAAATTGTATTATTTTGAAATCCTCCCTAATATTATGTAATATTGACGGCTTCTCTGGCGTAGCGGTAGTGCATTCGACTGCTACGTCAGGGGGGCGGGTTCGAAATATTTGTATGCTTGAATATGTCTATTTGCATTGGTCTGGGTGTTTCTATGTATAAATGTATGTATTTACAAAAAAAAGTACTTTTTCAAGCATAGTAGACGGGTAAACCCATCTTGTTACAATTTCGTAGGATCTGCTAGTTTATAACCTGACGAAGAACATGGTAATATTTTTTATTTTAAAATAAACCACGCAAACAAAACCGCAAGCAGCTGGTGAGTAAATAAGATGGTAATTAATAAGGATTTATAACTAAAGGCTTCTTAAAACAAAAACTTTTTCAATTCTTCAATAATTCTTCATTCTCAGTAGTAAGGAAAACTTAAAAGCTGGAAAAATTCTCGAAGCAAAAATATCTGGAAGTAAATCTTCGCCCGCTGGCGATTCTCAATGGAAAGGTATAATTTAGTGTCGCTGAAAGCAGTTTGTTAGCACAAAAACAAAGAGACTTCCATCAATAATACGTTTTCAGCTATTTGCCTGTTTTCGCGGTAAAATAAATTATTTAGTTGTTTTTATTTCAGCCATTTGACTATCTATTTATAAATAGCCAAAAAGAAGACGTAGTCCACATAGAGTACCTTTCTTTTTCGTGCGGTACGTTTTCCTTTTTTTTTCGTGCGGAATACCCTCAGATTCCCCCCCCCCCCTCTCGGTACTATTCACGCAGGTGCTAATCGGACAGGTACTCTAGGTGGAAACCGTGGAGGCCATCTCGAAACCGAAGATGGCCCAGGGTCAGTCAGGGTGCGAGGGATATGCTCTACGGGCAACCTTACACCTGTCTGTAGACCCGTGACGGTGTGCGGTTTTAGTCGGTTCAAGCCCGACACAACCGCCACTGCTGGTCGCCGGGGAGGGGGGGGGGGAGGGTGTCCGAGGGGATTTCCGCACGAAAAAAATTTATTTCCAAAGCCATAAATGGCCCAGGGTCACCCGGGGTACGAAGGAATCGCCTTATTGGGTCACCTTACACCCCGTCATTAGAAATCCGAGACAGCGTGCGGTTTTGGTAGGGTCGAGTCCAACATAGCCACCCCCTTTGGCCGGCGCCAGCCGTTCATCTTTTTCATTTTTCATTTTCAAAAACATTTTTGGCATAAAGGGAAATGGGAGTCCTCATAAATCTTTATCTGCTACATTTTCTTCTTCATATAAAAATGCAGAGAAACATATTTAAATTAGATAAAGAAAGAATTATCGGCCTCCTAAGGAAATCAATAGTAATAATCTGTAATGAAAATGCCTCTCCCCGATTAAATTCAATGATACTCGTGCAAAGGGTAAGAAAAAAATATTAAATTCAATGCTAAAGTGTGATTAATATCTTGTGGAATCGCCCTGTACTTATTGAGATAGGGGTGTACCTACGCTTATTTACTGCTCACTTAAGAATTATAATACTAGACGTGATACAATAAGATGGAATTGGAATTACTCATATCACATTAAATATAATACACACCCACGAATCGTGGGTAGGCAGAGGTGTACCTCTGCCTACCCCTTCGGGGATACAGGCGTGAAGTTATGTTATGTTTAAATATAATGCAATGATTTGGAATTAAAATTATTTGGCATTATAATTACTAATAAATCATATCTGACGTGGTACGCCTATCATTTGAAATTAGAATCAATCTTCAATACAATTATTTTGAATTATAATTATTAATAGCACAATAGACGTGATACAATATTTTGGGAATAAAATTACTAATATCACACGTGACGAGATAAAAAAAATTGAAATTAGAATAAATCAGCCTAGACTTACTAAATAAATAAATCTTTTTTGTGTTGGATATCCAGCATTTATCAAGGCTATATATCATCACGCTACTACCCAGGAGAGTGGAGCAGTAATCATAAATGTTAACAAATCTGATAAATTTCTATACATTCTTGTTAAACTAATAAATTACTGGGTGGGTAGCATGTCTAGGTTAAATGAGTGCCACAGCGATCGAAGTATGTCACGGGCAAAGCCGCGGGGTGTAGCTAATAATGATAAATATTGTGAATATTCGATATTAATGAATATTAAGACGCACCGGTGAATATCATGATTCACCAATTTCGATGTTGTAACTCAAAAAATGTACTTAATTTTACCCCCACCGGCTCCACCCTATCAGAGCCAACGATAAGATGGGTATGTCGGAATCGTACCGACTAAATCCACACGGTGTCCTCACCAAGTGTCCATTGCGATGCACCCCGGGTAAGCCCTCGAAAGGATAACCAAAGGGTGACCGGCGGACTTTCCATCGCGACCTCGCCTGTGGGGTCGGTGTGTAGGACATACACGACACGCCTCCGTCTTGGCCTGCTTTTGTAAGGACAGCGAGTCGGCCGACTACGGTCCTCAGGCCCCGATTATGGAGGTCGGTAGTCCCGGGCGTAGACAAGAGATATAGTGAATCTAAGATGCAGCGATTCGCTATTACCCTTCGTGTTAGGTCACTTGCGATAATGCACGTAGAAATATAGGACGTCCGTTTATATCATTCACTAATTACTAAGATATAAAAGAAAACTATCTACAGGTACCTATTATACTTACCTAACCACATCACCTTACCTATAAATAGTATAGGTTTTAATGATTTTAATTAATAAACTATTTGTATCTATATATGACTCTACTAATTGTAATAATTTGTCACTAAATTAAGCATATACTGCCCCAGAACTTTTGTTTCCACACATCATTATTTTCTATATTAATTGTAGAATCAACTCTTTCTCGTGGAAATAAAACACAGATTACACTGATTCGAATGGATTTACTTTTTGACTCCACCTTTCGGCTCGACAATCAAAAGTATATTGCGCCATTTTACGTTATCCATATTAATGTCAAATTGGTTCACATTGTTGCCACACTTAAATCATTATTTGGTAGGGCTGCAATGACAGATTCTATATAATACTAAAAGCAAATGACAGTTACTTAAACAGTAATAATATTGATTAATATATATCACAAATATAGGTGTTATACATTGCATACTAAGTGATTGACCTTACACAATCAGGCCGGCATCCATTGACCAAGTCGTCGTCTATCTATGACAACAGTTACCGGTGAATGACCGAAATCGTCATGAAAATTATAAATACCGGTCATTCACCAGCTATCTTGGTGGATGTTAACAAGCACCAGAGTTTTTTGTTAACATACACTGCATTTCGTATATTCACAGTAATATATATTATATACACTAGCAGAAGAAAAAGAACTTACTTAACATTTAACAAACCTTCATAACAAATCTATCGTCAAGTCAAGACAAAGTCTCTAATAGCAATACATGAATATTAAACTTCACTTTATGATTGCTACATAGAAACTCTTATTACAATATTTAGCGAAGATGCCTCAGAAATTGTTTCAAAGAATAATTTCCTATTAATACAAAATTATTAATTGGTACCAAGAATTCTTCTTGAAGATATTTTTCATAATACTTATTATAAATATTATTGGATAAATGCTGAACGACTAAGCGGAATTCCCGGTTCCTTTTTAATACGCTAATCAAGACTGGCTGTCAATCAAAACTGATCTCCTCTGAAGCTAAGCGCTGTGATTGATATCAAATATGGAACCTTTAAATAAAATGGGAACTGGAAAACATTGAAAGATTTATTTGAATCAGAATTTTATTCACAACTGAAATTCAACAGTACTTAATATGGCGGGAAATTCGATTGTATGGATAAAGGTCTAATTATATGGAGTTTATTTGGCCTCTTTAAGACCCTTGGGGTCAAACCAACTTCTTGACCTTCAGCTTACCTGATGGTCAGCTGAAGGTAAAGTCTCAGGAAAGAGGGTCACCATTACATACACGCATCATGTTAAAAATGGTGGCACTCAGCTTCACGGCCTCATCAGAAGAGGATTGTCGTCGCAGCACCGCGTGACACGTGGGTGTCACGCGGTGTTGCGACGACAATTCTCCTGTCCGGCTATGCACTTGCTGACCCCTGAACGCAATCAAACCGAAATTGGATTACTATGGAGGGTTTTTCGCAATCGTACACGGTGGTACCCACCCGGCCGTAGTGTCATCAAATTTCTACCACCTGGTGCTTCATTTGTAAGCTACCTACTGATTTATGGACCGGGCTCTGGCTTTGGTTTTCATCTTGGGGTCACAAAATTATCACTTTAAGCAAAACTACATCCAAATGTAGTTTAAGATGTTGTTGTAAACGAGAACAAAAGATATATGAAAGAAAGACAGAAATATAAGATACCCCGTTTTGAAACAAAGAGCGTCAAGCAGCTTATTACTTAGGTATATCTATAGGGGTGTGTGTTGGGTAACGGGGTGTGTGTTGGGTAACCTCCTCGAGTGTCGCTCCGATTCCGACCCCGCTGCAGTCCGGGGGGAACGGAATCGGAGCGGCCGGTACACCCTGGGCGGCGGTCAATGGCTACCCCTTCATAGGGTTGGCATTGATCGTCGGCCAATACCCAACGTGGCGGGAACACATCGCTCTCCGTACTCCTCTGCTTTCAGAGGAGACAGGAATATGCGATGCTGTTAGTGGTGAGATGGCACAGGGTCAGTCGGGGTGCGAGGGATATGCTCTATGGGTAACCTTACACCCCGGCGTCTGAAGACCCGAGACGGCGTGCGGTTTTAGTCGGTTCTAACCGCCCCCGCTAGCCGGCGGGGGGGTATCCGAATGGATTTCCGCACGAAAAAAAAAAAAGTGCGGATGTTCGAGCGCATATTATTTTATTACTCTCATTGAATTAAAGTAAAATAAGGAGAAATGACGCCTGATGAATATTATTCTACACTGTCATACTGAATTTCGAAGTTCAAAACAGCGATGAACTGTAGCCCTAAAGTACCGAAACACGACTCACGGTAGTGCGAAAGTGCGCCACATCGATACCCATAATTTCGAATGTTTTCCACCGCGAAGCTGGGTAAAGCGAAAGTATTCCACATCGAGTCGCGTTTCACAGGGCTACAGTTCATCGCTATTTTGCATCAAATCACAGATGAAATTTTTGAATTTACATACTCTGAGTGGTTTTCTTACATCACTGAAATCGGCAGGGTTAGGTTAGGTTTACCGTTTCGGTACTTTAGGGCTACAGTTCATCGCTATTTTGAACTTCGAAATTCAGTATAAACAGTCATTATTCTAGACAATAACGTAAAATGTTATTTGAAACTTCACACCATCGGTGCCAAGGATGGATGGGTGTGTCGGAACATGGTACAATAGAATGCGGGTTTCCCCCCAATTCTATCCGTTGATGATTTTGGAAGAGACCTATCCTTCAGTAACTTTGTACGATAACGTGACTCAGTTGTAGGGCTGTACACTGTAAAATGTCTGTTGGTCAGTAACTAATAATATATCTCCTGAAAAAGTGCTAGGTAGGAGCCAATAGTTATAACAATTACGCTGGAATGAAAAACATAGTTCATGAAATAACTCATCAGGGATATTAGGTATGTGTATATCTTCATTTATCGTTGTAACGGACTGCCGAGACAAGGTCTCGAGTTCGATCCCCAGTCGGCCCAGGCACACACCTCTGACTTTTCATAGTTATGTGTGTATTAAAAATGTATATATCGCTCGCTTAGTAATGTGCCCGGTATAGAAGGCAATAAGCTTAGCTTACATTGGGATATAAACGTAACTGGCGAAACGTGTGGCCTGAAGTTATGTGTATGTATGTGTGTGCTCATTTATCGATTTGGATAAAAGCCAAAATAAAATAAAAATACAAACTCGAAAGACAAATTCAAAAAGGTCATCCCCTAAACCGTGTTAAACAACTTTTAAAACGCAACAAAACAAATTTGTACAAAACAGGTAACTTTTGTACGGCTACCCTCAAATTGGGGACGGTATTTCCATAATTAACAATTTTCGAGACAAACTTCGGTGGCAATCCATCAATTCTGTCTGGAGTTCGAAAACCAATTATGTAGAATAAAGACTTAGTTGTTGAAACGCGCCAGTGTCTTAATAAGGACGACGGAGGAGTTGAAGTGAGGGAGGATTTTATTCGAGTGCTGAAGTTGTAATGCACTAAACAAGTTTTTATTGTAAATAAAGTTTTTATTGTCATTGCATAAGGTTTCTGATGAAGCAAGCCTTTGTTATTGGTATTGTTTGCGAATTGATTTGAAGCCCATGGTTCATATAGTTCTGGGTATAGTTTTTATAGGGATTTTCTTTAGTAAAGCCCTATTGCTATCGAGTTGTCGTCGATGTCGTCGTTGCCAATTTTCTGTCACGGTTTTGGGTATGAAGGAGATGAGCTATCGAGTTGCTGTTTTCGGTAATAGATTCGTGCTGGGATTGCAAGATAAAGAAAAAAAAAGAAGGAAAAAAAAAATACAAAATAAAAGAAAATCCCTTGTATTCGGCTGAGCTCGTCTCAGGAATTCAACTTGTTAATGATGTTATCTGATAAATTATTGAAATTTTTCCTTTTAAACTTTTCGCCTTTTATATTTCTTGAAGATATTTACAAGTAGGTATTATATTATCTACATAAAGTATAGGTTAAGAATGAAATTGTTACTAACAAAATGGATTAATGTTGTCTGAAATAAAAATATTAATTATATAATCATAAACTTTTTACGGGATAATATACTAAATCCACACCTTTTAATAAAAAATAATATGCTTTAACTTTTTATCGTTTTTTATTGGTTTTCTATTATTTCAACTTTCTTATATTATTAAGTTCAGAAGTTTAATAAACTATCAAATATTCACTGAAATAAGTATTCATATTCAATACATTCCTAAACAGAAATAAAAACTACTTTTTAGGTAATTGAAATAAAACTCTCATTACCTAATGTTAGGACTCTCTGTGACTCTGGCTGCTGAAAACCGAAACTACCCGGGGGCAAGACGGGAACGCCAAGGTTCCCAAACCCGAGGGGACCATCTCGAAACCGCAGATGGCCCTGTGTCAAGGGAAATGCATTATGGGCCACCTCTGGCCGACGACCTCTGTGGCGTAGTGGTAGAGCATTCGACTGCTAAGTCATAGGTCGCGGGTTCGATTCCCGCTCATTGCGATCAATCACTCATGTTTCTAAATATAATATTTATTTATTTACAAAAAAAGTATCTAAGTATGTCATAGGTCGCGGGTTCGATTCCCGCTCATTGCGATCAATCACTCATGTTTCTAAATATAATATTTATTTATTTACAAAAAAAGTATCTAAGTATATTTATCCGTATTCCAGAACCCATATGACAAGCTCTACAAAAGTAAAGGCGATGATAGGAAGGATTAGTGTAAATAATAAAATATGACAACATACATCGCGATAAAATTCGTTGAAATATTTTTAATTCAATGAATAATATTCATATAACGATATCAAGTTTTTAGATAGAAGCTTATTGTTCTCAAACAATATTTATGAGAACGAATAACAACAATAATTTATTCGAACTCGATCGAGTGTTTGCTGTCTCCAAAGGTTTATTATTCGATTATAAATTTTCGATGTTTTTTAGTGATCTCTGATTTCATGAAATTTTTGTCTTTCAGTTTTTTTTGCAGCAGTAAAACTATTTACAACAGTGGCTATTCGAATATTGTTTGAGCAATTTATTTTACAAGGTCCTTTAGTTTCTTAAAAGCTGTTTCATACTTTGTTTTATTGTTCACTTCCAACCAATTAAATCTCGTAAATTTATTCATAAAATGCGGGCCATTAAATACAACCAAATAGCATTTAACGACATTGCCGAGGCTAAAGTGCTCGGTGACTATACACCGTTAAATATTATTAATAAGTCGTATCGTATATATTAGTGTATATATAATTTAGGGATTATTTCCTTGTCAGAGGGCCCAGATTCAATTTCCACTCAATTTCATACATGAATAATGTTGCATACACTAGAAGAAAACATTAAGCGTTAAAACATTCCAAATTTTTAGGTGATTTGCAGCAAGCCGTAACTTGAAGAAAAATGGTCGCGAAATTTGACCATTAGTTGCGGTTATTTGGATAATCGGATCCACCTTCGGGATCCAAGCTGACTTCTGATTGACGTACGAGGCTCTGGCAGAGGCTATCTTCTCGGGGTTAGAGGATTAGATGACAGTCGCTTCCGTAAAAGCCAAAAGGCTTTAGATGCAACCGGGATGGGCAGTCGGGTGGAGAGAAAGTATTGCTATTTATCGTACATTATTCACCAATTAGTAAAAGAAAAATGTAATGATTGTTATTTGTACAACCAGTAAGCAAAGTTATTTTTGCTGCATGTGCCGTCCATGTAGTCTCAAATTGAATCACGAGCGTAGCGAGTGGTTCTAATATAGACTACTGAGCATAGTGCGTGATTTAAAGGCACGAACGAGACATAAAAGATTTGCTCTCGTGTGAAACTAACAACTTTTCACCTAGACCAGTTTTTCTTTTTTCTTACGTGTGGGGACCACCACGGCCTTCACCCCATCGGTGCCGACAATTTGGTGGGCCTGTTGGAATTGGACCGACTAAAACCACACGGTGTCCTCCCCAAGTGTCCATTGCCGGGCACCCCGGGTAAGCCCTTGAAAGGATAATCCCAGGGTTACCAGCGGACTTTGGCCGTCACCACGGCCTCGCCTGGTGGGGTCGGGTTTTATCTCGCGTCGGTGAGTTGGCAGGCGTGTGTAAGACACACTCGACACGCCTCCGCCACGGTCTGATTCTGTAAGGATGGCGAGTCGGCCAACTGCCGTCCTCAGGCTCACCTCGACCAGTGAGAAAAGTGTTTCAGGAACATGGTTGAGGAACACAACACGATATGTGTGCTGCGTCATGCGCTGCACCCGACGACTGCTGCCGCGTCGACGTCGACGAAATTTCTTCACGCTAAAACTCCCAGCACAATGCGATTTTGCGCCGAGTTCTTACGCAGTAAAGGTACCCTTTTCGTGCTGGAGAGGTGGAAAAATAATTAATAGATTCTAAGCAATGAGTGCTTTGAACTTAATTATTTATTACCTTCATTTGAAAATCAATTACATTGCATAGGAACACCGTTTGTTAAAAGTTCCAGAGTCTTAATGGAAAGTGCGGCTTATTTCGTTACATTTTCGCCCAGTTCCGGAGTTTTAAAGTGTGATAATGTACTAGATAAGTTGTAAATGGTATTGTGTTTTAAGTTTTATTTGCTACATGGCTTGGGTTAAGAATGGGACCTAATATATTAGTTAGGTCTTTTTAAATCTCAAACATGTATAATATGTTTGAGAAGTAATAAGATAAATAAATAAATATGCTACGACATTCTACACAGCGATTTCTAGACCCAAAGTTAGCATAGTTTAACTAGCTTGTGTTATGGGTTCCAGAATGCGGATAAACATACTTATATACTTTTTTTTGTAAATACATACATATTATACATGGAAACACCCATACCAATGCAAATAAACATATTCATGCATACAAATATTTGCACTGAGCGGGAATCGAACTGGCGCCACCTGTCGTAGCAGTCGAATGCACAACCGCTCCGCCACAGAGGCCGTCGGGCTTGAACCGACTAAAACCGCACGCCGTCTCGGGTCTACAGACGCCGGGGTGTAAGGTTACCCATAGAGCATATCCCTCGCACTGCGACTGACCCTGGGCCATTCGCAGTGTCCCCTCTGATAACAGCAGAGGGGTACCTTTTTTTTTTTCGTGCGGAAATCCCTTCGGATACACCCCCGCCGGCCAGCGGGGGCGGTTATGTCGGGCTTGAACCGACTAAAACCGCACGCCGTCTCGGGTCTACAGACGCCGGGGTGTAAGGTTGCCCATAGAGTACGAGTATATCCCTCGCACCCCGACTGACCCTGGGCCATCTCCGGTTTCGAGATGGCCCTCTCGGGTTTCGGAACCACGGTGTCCACGTCTTGCCCCGGTTTGGGGGAGGGGCGCTAGTCGCCCCACCGTCCCGGCCTGCTTCTGCTGGGGTGACAGGCGGCCTCACCTGCCACCCCCAGGCCTGCGCTCATGGAGGACGGAGGTCGTTAAGCGACCTCCGGCTCCTGAGTCGCCTGCGACGCGCGGCGAGCATGTTGCGGGCTCGGCGGGCCGGGAGAGTTCTGAACCTCTCCCGGGCGCGCTCCGCTATCTCCTTCGCGAGCATCACATGCTCGCAGAAGGAGGTGGCGGCGGCCCACGCGCTTGCGCAGCAGAGGGGTACCTGGAACGACCACGCCCCCCCACGGGCCTTGCAGGCCTGCCATACCCCGACCCCCTCGTGCAATGGGGTCAGCTGGCCCTGAAAAGGGCCGGTTGGTCAGACTCTTGGCCGTTGACGTTGACGCCAGCTACTCCAGAGGAGCAATCAATGATGCGTCATCGCCCACGTTGCCCAGGGTGCACCAAACTTGGAGGTGATCCAACCAGTCGCACCCCTATCGTAGGGTACCTAAGTCTGAAGCTCTCGAACTCGGCAGGTTTATATGAAAAGTTTAATAAAAGTAGAGGAAGCTAGCGAAATGTGTAGGTCTCTGCCTACCCCGGCAAGAAAAAGGCGTGAGTTATATGCATGTATGAAATTATTATAGCACCTAATAAATTTAAATTTATTTTAATTTAAATTATATAAATTTATTTATTATTAATAATTAGTTTGTACATGGCTTATAGAGTTGTCTTATATAATTAAAGCTTATAACGAAAAGAAAAACGCGTACAACAAATGAAGTATTTTTCATAAAGATTTGAAACAATACGCACAAAAATCTTCAAAATGTAAACTTCTTAGCGTATCTCAAAGAGAGAATATCAATATTTAAGTACCATGATATAAATCTAAATATTGAAAACCACGGTTGTCGACCGAAAAAGGGAATAGTAAAATATTCATGAAACAATTTGGTATTTCCTTTTCATTGGGATCCGCCGTAGAGATGAAATATTTGATCTCAGGATACATGTGAAACAATACATACGAGTATGTGCAATAATAAGTATACATTACTTCTCAGTCGAGTTAAAATACCAAGAAACGCTTCAAAATATAATACTTAATAGTGAAATTTACATAACATAAACATAACATAACTTGACGCCTGTATCCCCGAAGGGGTAGGCAGAGGTGTATTACACACCTTCGCTTCGCCTGTTATGTTAAGGTCCCAATGTAATAGGGGGCGAGCCTATTACCATCTACCGGGCACATTTTTAAGCGAGCGATAATTAACATTTATTAATGCACACATAAATACGAAAAGTCAGAGGTGTGTGCCCGGGGCGACTGGGGATCAAACTCGAGACCTCGTCTCAGCAGTCCGTTACGCACGCTAATGGGGTATCGTGAAATTTAATTATATCATAATTATGTAATTAATTATGACACACCAAGTACACAGGATGGATAAATGTTAAGTGTGTCCTGCCGATTAATTCGTAATTTTAAATATTGCAAAACTTTAGAATGACTGCATCACATAATCTATAAAATGAAATAAAATAATATAAAAAATAAAAAAAATAACGGCTTGAGTTCCCATTTTTCACTTTTGCAGTTCCCATAAAATTATTATGGCACGGTTTATGTATTAGTCTGTTAAGTAGAAATAAAAAAAAATTGAGAACGTAAAATTGACATTTAAAAAAGTTTACAAAAAAATCTTGTTAATAATTTTTACTTTTACGGTTCTTGTATATTTACTAAGGTCAGGTTCATTCACTACTCTGTTAAGTAGAAACGTTAAAAAAATTAAATTAAAAGTAATAAGTAAAAAAAAAATCCGTCGGGGTGCGAGGGATATGCTCTATGGGCAACCTTACACCCCCGCGTCTGTAGACCCGAAACGGCGTGCGGTTTTAGTCGGTTCAACCCCGACATAACCGCCCCCGCTGGCCGGCGGGTATCCGAAGGGATTTCCGAACGAAAAAAAAAGTGGCCAAGTGCGAATCGGACTCGCCCATGAAAGGTTCCATAGCAGTAAGTAACATAACAATGCATTTTTTTAAATTTTATATTTGAGTTGATTGAATGAAAGGTAAATTGCGTTTTACGATTTATGACGTATATAAAAAAAAACTGCTTACTAGATCTCGTTCAAACCAATTTTCGTACATCATGTATTTTTATAATTTTATCATTATCTTATTTTAAAAGTTAAAGGGGGGGAGGGGACACATTTTACCACTTTGAAAGTATTTCTCGCTCAAACTATTCGGTTTAGAGAAAAATTATATTAGAAACCTCAATATCATTTTTGAAGACCTATCCTTAGATACCTCACACGTTTGGGTTAGATGAATAAAAAAAATTTGTGTTTCAGTTCTAAGTATGGGGAGCCCCCAAAATTTATTGTTTTTTTTTTATATTTTTGGGTGAAAATCTTAATGCGGTTCACAGAATACATCTACTTGCCAAGTTTCAATAGCATAGTTCTTATGGTTTCGGAAAAAAGTGGCTGTGACATACGGACTGACAGACAGACAGACATGACGAATCTATAAGGGTTCCGTTTTTTGCCATTTTGCAACGGAACCCTAAAAAGGTACTTATGCGGCTCCCATACATTTACTATGGCACGGTTTGTTCACTTGTTTGAGTTTGTACATCTTTTACCATCCAACAACTTTCCGTTAAGGCGTATAGTTCAAATTTCCTCAGTTTTCCTTCTCCTCAAACTATCGCTCTCTCAACAGAAGGTTGTACATGCACCAGATTTAACACTTGTTGCTCTTTGAGTTTGTAAGCTATATATCTCAATGTCAAGACTTGCTGCAGCAATATGTTACCTCCGGACTGGTGGTAAAACGTACATCTAGCTGTATATTCAGATATATTCTCAGTGGCGTAGCGGTAGTGCATTCGACTGCTAAGCCAAAGGTCGCGGGTTCGATTCCCGCTCAGTGCCAATATGTATATTTGCATTGGTCTGGATGTTTCTATGTATAATATGTATTTATTTACAAAAAAAAAGTATTTAAGTATGTTTATTCGCATTCTAGAACCCATATGACAAGCTCTGCTTAGTTTGGGTCTAGATGGCGTTGTGTACTTTGTCGTACAATATTTATATTTATTTATTTATATTTTGGGATCATTTAACATCCATCATGGCGATGCAGGAACTAATAACGAATTTAGAAGTGAAATCATTTAAAGATTACATTACATTACTAATCTTCTTTTTAATTGACATTAAGTTTTTTAAACTTATTTACCGTTAAATACCTATAATTACGTTTATAGATATTCGTAATAGCGAATGTTGTATTCCAGGATCGTAGCAATTGGAAACATGTGGTCTCTACCAATTTTGCGGAAATCCCTTCGAATACCTCCCCGCCGGCCAGCGGAGGTGGTTACGTCGTGTATCGACTAAAACCGCACGGTGTTCTCCCCAAGTGTCCGTTGCCGGGCACCCCGGGTAAGCCCTCGAAAGGATAACCCCAGGATTGCCCGCGGCCTCGCCTGGTGGGGTCGGGTTTACCCCGCTTCGGTAAGCTGGCAAGTGTGTAGGACCACACGACACGCCTCCGCCACGGCCAGCTTCTGTAAGTACGGCGAGTCGGCCAACTGCCGTCCTCAGGCCCCGATCCTACCTACCCCATTGGGAAAGATTCGTGACTGTATATATGTATGAAGAAGCCACAGTCGCTTTATACATCACAGACATCAACTTCCAAAATTATCTACATCCATTTTTTTTATTCAAATGACATAAACCCACCTGACATTTTAATTTAAAAAATCTACGTAATAATAATTCATATAGACGAATAAAAATTGCAATGAGCCCACCACCATATATCCAAAAGATCGCTAACAAAATATACAGTCTACGTCTCAGCTATAAGTTATTTTAACGCAGTCACACTCAAAAGAAAAACCCTCTTATGTTAAAATGATAAGGTGGCAATTGGTGTGCAGCTTCTGTAACTCCATTTCCCGAGTCATTATTCTTTTTCACTGTTGTATTACAAGTACAAAGGTGCCTTCGTGAGTGATAGGGATGGAATATTCGAGATGTTTTGTTAGTCGCTACATTTAATGTGTGACTTGGTGCATGAGGACTAAGCAGAAAGAGTATGAGTGGCTAAATGTGATGTTTGTGACATGCGAGAAATTTATGATGTAATGTGTGATGTGATGTCTTGGGTAGGTATGCGACACGAAAGGTAAAGTATGAATACTACACGTGTAATATTCACTTCACTAAGTGTATAAACCATTTATGTTATGTTTTTTAAATTTTGTGTGGTTCAAAGTTTATTATAATTCTCCTTTATTAACTTTTAAATACATATTATTACATTTTTAAATATATATATAAAAATATACAAATATATTTAAGAATATAAAAACAGTGCTCCACCGGCATCGGGTACAGGGACCAATATGCCGGTGGTTACGGCTCCAGGGAAAGGAACTTCCTCACTATGCGTGCCGTGCCTAGCAGAACGGCCTTCTGCATCAAGTCTTTGAGCCAGCTGCCTAACGAGAGCCTCATAAGGTGTTGATCGAGGCTCTTGGCGATGAGTCCATGTGCTGACACGACTATCGGTACAATAATAGCTGAGTCCACATCCCACATGTCGACAATCTCTTGTTATGTGGTTCAAAGTTTATTATAATTATTATTATGTTTAGATTGCCTTTTATATTATGTTTTTGTTTGGTTATGTTATGTTTTTTATATAATTTGGTTATGTTTTTTTAAAATGATTATATTGCGTTTTTGGTGTATTATTTGCTAAGTTTATTTTGTTATACTTTAATTTAATAATATTTATGATATTAATGATAGCAATAATATTATTAAACTTTTCATGAAACATGTTAGTAATAATAATTATGGTGTTGCACTGTGAACAAGGCCTCACCTGCAAGTCGAAGCACTTGTTAAACAAGGAACGAGGCTCTGGAGCAGGCTTGCCTCCAGGCAGTCGCTCCTGGAAAAGCCGACATACCAAAGTGCAAATAAATGGCAAAACCACCGTCGCAATTGCTAGTAATGTATGGCTGTATGTCAACATACGAGTAGGTAGCCGAAATGTGACATTTTGATACTGTAAGTTTATAAATCATACAGTATGTCAGGAAATTTTCTTGAATAAACGAGTTAATATCACTAACCTCACATTTTCAGTCTTTGAACAATTTCTCAATGTAGCATACATGACTAATACTCCACCAATTTCCAGTGTAATCCTGGCTAAGAGCCAAGCGTATCAGGCGAAGGATTTGCCATTAAGACCGTTTATAAAGACCGGTTTGGTATATTGTCTGTAACGTTTTATGGGAAACTATGTTAAAACGGTCTATTCCGTTCTGTATGACTGTTATTTCGATTAATCGAACAGTACGGGAAAAATATTATTTTTTGTTAGATTGATCTAACAATTCGGGAAAAAGAATCCGTACTGTTAGATCAATTAAACAGAATGAAAAATAAAATTCCGTTTTATAAGATTCCTCTAGCAAAACGGAAACAGACATTTCGTTTTATTAGATTGATCTAAACATCCGAAAAAAAATCATATCTGTTAGATTAATGATTTTATTTAAAAAAAAAAAAAATGAAACAACTTTCGGTTTACGCATATACACATTCAACTAGAATATAAAAGCTGTGGTCGAAGGTTATGTGTGGCGAACAGGCCTCACGTGACGTTCTATCTGGTCATAAACGCAGATCCAAGCGCCTCGGTCCCCAGTCCCATTTAAAGGGACTGGCCGTCAGTATGCACACTCTTTCCCTGCCATGCAGCGGAGGTGTGGACTGTATCTTTCGAACGAGGTCAGGGAAAGTAGCAATACTCGTCTCTGTGCGTCTCTCTAAGCGAAAGGATAAACCGACCGCGAACGGTACGGTTCCGAATTGGATTGAACAGGAACACCAGTAAATAAGACACATAATTCGGTTGAATAATATGGCTTTAATAATGGCCCATCCATTCAGTGCAAAGTCTGAGAGTTAACTCGAAGACTATTGCTGGCGACTCGGCTAAGATGTCGCAATCGTTCAAAATGTTGTGCCAGCTTAGGTACTCTCAGACTTTACCATGACGAGAGCCGTCAAATACGAACAAATTACACGGAAATTTACATTGATTTTTCATTATCTATTTTACAAACTATGTACAAGAATTATAATATATAAATGCAACAAGATGGGTAGGGCGGTCACCCATCCCATGGTAAGGGTTTTTAATATGTATTTACTATTGTTTACTAATTACAGCAGTTTACAATCGAAATTATGAGTGGCTGGGCTCTATCATGCGACGTTATTGGTCGATTACATAAACATTATACATCGTACGGTATTAGATGGATTGTTATATGGTAGCCACTCACTGACTCTATATAATGAATAAACTTTATTTCACACAACAGCGCTTTTATGGCTGATTTTACTAAATTACGATACAGTGATTTTACATAATAAAAATTCTTATAACTATTAACAAAAAGGGGTGCTGCAACCGTCTCATGCGTACGGTGGCTATGTTAATTGAATGTCTAAATAATCATTTACTGTTTTGTCACAAATCACTTGTTTTACGATTCACTAATTTTCAATTTCATTTATACGGATCACAAAAAATCACTTTCACTAAGTGTCTGTCGCGAACAGTTATGAGTATAGCAATAAAAATGTAAAACTTAAATAAATTCGTGATTCGAGAGTTACGATCTAGAAGTCCCGAGTTAGAATCCTGGCCATTACACTGCCGAAGTGAAACCACTCCGTATGCGAGCAATTGAACTTAGGTTTGGGGGAATACTAGTAATTTCAGTTACTGTTAATTGTGTGTATTTATCGCAGGTTTATAAGTGCCCGGTTAATGGCAATAGGCTCGCCACCTATTACATTGGGACCTAAACATAAACTGGCGAAATGTGGGTGCTAGCACCTCTGCCTACCCCTTCGGGGATATAGGCGTGAGTTTATGTTATGTTAATGTTCTTTAAAAAAATAATAAATATGTGACGGATTAGAGGTAAAAAGTATTTCTTTATCTGAGTCTTAACGATAACAGTTAGCCCCCTCGGGTTTCACTTCACCAGCGCTAACGATGGGGAAGGTATATCTGACTCGAACCGAATAAAACCATCAGTGTTTCGTTTTATTGGCCTGTGTGGTCGGTAAAATCTGGTGTGTCCTAAAAACAAAATCCCTGAGCAAGATATGCTACCCTAGTACTTTTAAGTACAAACTTTTAATTACATAGATATAGGGTGAAGTCTAAACTATTAACTAAAAAGGATGAAGGATGTTTTTAAATATTGATCTAAATCATCACAATTTTTGTTCCGGATTATAATCTAACATAGCAGAATATTTATTCCCTATTATTCAGCAATGAACTAACAAAGAATTAATCTAAAAGAACGGAATTTTATCCTGTGCTTTTCGACTAATCGAACAGTCCAAGTGAACTTCCGGATTGTTAGACCATGATCTAACAAAAAAATATCTAAAAAACCGAATATTTCTTCCGTTTTTTTTTCGGTTAATCGAACTAACAATCTAACAAAACAGAATAGATGTTTAATGTTTTTTTTGTAAATAAAACTATTTTTAACGGATTCTATCGCGATTTTGTATCGTATTTTGATTTTTCTTGGAATTAGTGCTGCTTTTTATCAAAAAGTTTAAGTAACCGAAATTTTTAGTATACCTCTTCAACTAAGCTACATTGTTTGTGTAAGAAGAATTCAAATCGGGGATCTCTCCCAACTCTTTAACCATTAGTCTATACCACTAACCAAAAATTAAGATATTTATTTATTAAACTATTAGAAACAAGACTTAAGTCCTGTTAATAATTCTGCAGAATATTATTTAACTATTATATTAAACCATACATTTTTAGATAAATCCTTACAACGTATTAGTCAGCGCTCACCATTCCCTAACTATCCTCACAATTCCACTTTGGATATTTGTCCAAGAAGAAGTTCAGTTTCAGAACTGAACTTCTTCATGGCAATCTAAGTTCCAAATTAATAAAATTATGTTGCGTAAAGATATCAAAATTATTTTCTACTTGAGCTAATTTTAAATTATACAAAATCTTAAGGTAATTAAATTCTGAATGCCATTAAAGTATTTGATTAATATAAGAAGGCCTTCATTCTAAATGTTACAGCTGAAATCTGTAGGTGTCAGATTGTTTTTTAATAATATCCACTTTTAGATTAAATTAAAATCAAATAGTAATTATTTGTAACTGTAGCATGCTAATAACCTTCTGTTCTTCTATAAAATGTTGCGAATTTTATGAAAATATTATATTTATGGCTTTACTGAAAAGATTATTTTTGAAAAGTTCTTAATTATATAGTATTTGACTCAAGAACCTAGACCCATTGATTAACATGAATCTGGAAGTAATAACAGTTTAAATGGTATTATTTAACATTTCTTTACATAACTTCACGCCTGTATCCCCGAAGGGGTAGGCAGAGGTGTATTACACACCCACTATTCGCCAGTTATGTTTCAGGTCCCAATGTAATAGGGGGCGAGCCTATTACTATCTACCTACCGGGCACATTGGACAATAAATATTCCATATTTAAACATTCCAAAAACAAAATGAGAAGTACCTGACAATCAAGAATAGTTTTTAATAACGTTATTCTTAACTAGGTTTTATGATTTCATTAATATGGCTGTATTATCCTATTACTAGTTGATGCCTGCGGTTCCGCTCGCGTGGAGGTCGGTCATCGTTTTTTGGTCATATCTCCGGTTCTACTTAACCAATAGTAATCAAACATACGGTAGATTTTAAGTCCGACCAAGACCTTTCTAATAGAAAAACTGCATCAAAATTCGTTCTGTAGTTTATGCGTCCATCGCGTACAAACGGACAAAAATTAAAAAAAATGTGTTCAGAATCATTGATATAACATAATCTATTTTTTTTTAAATAACTCCAATGTATAGATACAGCTAATTTACAATATTATAATAATATAAATGTGACCAACTCACGACCAGTTACTTTAGTATTTAGTTACATACACATATACATATATACCCATAAATATATACTATCTTTATCATACACCTTTAAGGTAGTATACGAGGGTACAGTCCACACGATATCGTTTATTGCTTATGAACGTTAGGAACACCAAAATTATCACTCATTTTACTTTGCTTAACATCTGAAAATGTTGTCTCAAAAAGTTCTTCGATATTATTCTAACACTAACAAAATGTATTGCAATAAAATTCGCATAGCCCTCATAGATTTTCAGCAGGTCAGTATTGTGGAGTCTGGGGTTTGACTTCACAGCTTCTTGTCGATAACTAGTGATATTTAAATTATTAGACAAGGATTTTATATGATTAATATATTTATTCTTAAATATAACTCTACTGAACGTGTTATAGGGGATTTACGCGAGGTTCTTTATATTTACTGAACGAACTAGAGGTTTTTTTTTTTTTTTTTTTAAAGAATACTAGTAACCGAAATTACTAATATTCCCCCTAACCCCTCCAGCTAAGCTAAATTGCTTGTGATAGGAGTGGGTTCACGTCGGTAGTGTAATGGCCAGAATTCGAACCCGGGACCTCTCGATCGTAAGGTCGACTCCTTAACCACTAAGCTACCGACGCTTACCGGGTTATATTTACGGAGCGAACTCTGCTCAGTGATTGAGCCTAATACAATTTTACTTCTTGATATTCTCTTCTGCAGGTTCAAGGACAGTGCCTCTGGTCACCCCCCGACTCGATCTGTCCGTAAACCTTTTGTTTTTTTCCTATGCTCTAAATTCAAAATGATTTATACATTTTTATTTTAACATCGCTGACGCATGATGGCCAGGCAACTAACTATAGTGTTCGAAGGAGTCCGAACACTACAGTATTGAGTTTGCAATTTGAGATGGCTATTAAAGTATAGCCTAGATAGGATCCATAACATTTATTTCATATCAAATATCGGGCAGTAAAAAAAATGTAAATGCATCGTTCATTCCACCCGGGTCGTCTATAAAACGAAGCCTATTAAAAATATTTTGTGTTCCACAAAATAGTAAGAGTCGGGTTACATGTTTTCAAATTTACGAAAATATTAGAATATTAAACTGTTCTGTGTCGAAAATATAACGTTGTAGACAATGAATTTCGTAGTTTTTTTCCACCATGAAATTTTCTTTTTTTCACCGTGACTCCAACAGACGGTGAATTATGAGGAATCACCTATTCTCCATGACACCCCCGGTGGCAGGACGAGTCGTCGTAATCGGTCATAGTCATATAGGTATGTAGGTAGTTTGAAATTTGATGCACTAAATATTTCCACAACTGGCAACACACATATAAAATATTTAAAACTCATTACAACATTCGAAAATAGACCTCTCTGTTTATAGAGTACAATTTGTATAGTGTGACTGTCAATTGTTTTAATATTTTGGTGACATTTTAAAAATTGCTTGTCTTTATTAATATGGAATTAACTCGGGAAAATTTTCGAAAAATTTTTTAAATATAATTTGACAGCTCAGCAGAACCTTGTTCGATTTCAAATTGCTTTTGGCGATGAAACCCCATGTAAGACGACTATTTATAGCTGGTTTGCAAAATTCTCAGGGATCGCCCCTGTACCGCTGTGAACAACAAAAAATGGATTCTGTACGCCGTATGATTCAAACAAACAGGCATGTGACCAACCATGACATTTGGGCATCCTTACACATAGGCATGAATCAAATTCAATCAATCTTACATAAAAATTTGGGTGCAAAAACTGTGCTCTCGATGGATCCTACACAATTTGACTTAGGCTCAAATAAAGGACCATGTCACTTGGTGCCATGCTTACCAGATACAGCAAAAGGGCGTCAAATTTAGTGTGGGACATAGTAACAGGTGGCAAAGTTTTTTGGGAACAGAAAACAGTCACAAGGGCATCAAATTAAGAATCAGATACGTGATCAACGGTTTTCATTACCAGAAGAGGCTGTCAAAGAGTATGAAAAACATGTGTCTGACGTCAGCACAGAGGAGCGTAACAAATATTTTCAAAATTGGTTTAATCGAATGAAAAAGTGCATTATTCAATTAATAATTGTGTGTTGTGTTGTATTATTATTCATTATGTATTATATTTTTAATTTATTTTTAATGTAATGATAGTGTATGATCCAAATAATAATCCAATAATAATCCAAAAATCCAAAGAGTATGAAAAACATGTGTCTGACGTCACCACAGAGGAGCGTAACAAATATTTTCAAAATTGGTTTAATCGAATGAAAAAGTGCATTATTCAATTAATAATTGTGTGTTGTGTTGTATTATTATTCATTATGTATTATATTTTTAATTTATTTTTAATGTAATGATAGTGTATGATCCAAATGTTGATCGAAATAAATTGATTGAAATTGACGCAAAGGAAGAATATTTTGAGAGACAATTATATTAATTTTTGACCATTAAAAGTAGTTTTTTGTCTTATTCATTTCTGAAACGTTAGTGCGCCCCACGTATTATGGCACTATAACATTTTGGGCAACAAATTCTGTTTATGAACCATTTTAACTATTCATAATTTTCTTGAATAGGATCTGAAATCTAAAAGTCCTTAGCATAATTATTGTTATAAAGATAACTCCAAACTAGAATAACATTTTGAATGTCTTGATTGATGATATGTAATTAAGATTATTATAAGAAAATTCTTCTCTAGAAACTTAAGATTAAACTTGTATTATGAATGATGACGGGTCCGTTGCCTATTATATGAAAACCTTTGTAATACTAATGTTTCCTTTAGAAGGGGTTAGAAGGTTCACTGGCATTTTATCAAATTAATTACCTAAACCATTTTTCAGTATCATGGTTGATATTTTTTTGGCTTAGTGGTCGATTCGCACAAATTTGTTAAAAACAAATAGCGGCGATAGCGTAGGTGTACGTAACGGACTGCTGAGACGAGGTCTCCAGTTCGATCCCCAGTTGCCCCGGGCACACACCTCTGACTTTTCGTAGTTATGTGTGCATTAATAAATGTTAATTATCGCTCGCTTAATAATGTACCCGGTAGATGGCAATAGGCTCGCCCCGTATAACATTGGGACCTTAACATAACTGGCGAATCGTGGGTGTGTAATACACCTCTGCCTACCCCTTCGGGGATACAGGCGTGAAGTTATGTTATGTTATGTAGCAAATAACATATTTCTCTGATTAATTAGGATAAATATAAAGGATGTTATAATATTAATATTATACTAGCTGTTTTTCGCGGTTCTGCCTGCTTGGAATTCTGATCTGAACCTATTTCAGGAAATTTTATTCCATTTATCTATTATTCTAGACTTAAATCTATCCTTGTTTCAAAACAAAGTTCAGCCATATTCAGTTCAGCCACATCTTCACAAATTTTCAAATTATATATGTATGTATTTACAAAAAAAAAAAAGTATCTAAGTATGTTTATCCGCATTCTGGAACGCATAACACAAGCTAGTTAAACTATGCTTACTTTGGGTCTAGAAAGCGCTGTGTAGAATGTCGTAGAATATTTAATTATTATTTTAGTAGGATTCTATTATATTTTTCATTTCATTTAGCGGCCAACATATACCTATGATCGGGATTCCAACTCTGGTCGATTTCCTAGTGACCTGACTCTTGATATATGCTATTTAAAAGTACCTGGAGCTCAGCTGGAGGCATCAGCAGGATTACTAGTAATTTCACTTATTAGTTTCAAAAATAGGTATACACATTTGAATCTATCTCTGTACTTAGATAATTTACTAGTTCTCTTTTCTCAAGATGTTTTTCTTTAAACAATGAAGGGAGGAAGTGATTAAACTTGATAACAGTAGTCGCCCAATTAACGTCCTAATGTAATAAATGAGAAAGAGATAAAATACAATAAAAGTTCTGGAAGTTTCTGAGAGTGCGGGGCGAACACTTATCACACGACTTTCGTTTCGAAAGCACAAGTTTTTCACTTAGGCACCAATCAGATGGACTTGCGTAAAGTTCTTGTACCGTATATTTTTAGCTTAAATTGTAAAATGTGGCTTACTGATAAAGTATTCGGTATTTTGATGCCTTTATATTATGAAGAAGAAAGATTTGCTTGATTGTAACTGATAATCTCTGAACTACTGAACCGATTTTAAAAATTCTTTCACCATTAGAATGTTACAATACTTCATACATAGCTTCTTTTTATCCGGATATTCCCACGGTATCAGAACTTACATAGGTGAAACTGCGTAGTGATGCTAGTTTCATATAAATAGTAAGGCCATAAATCATATAAAAAGTCAAAAGTTTAAGCATTCAACTTTTTTTTTTTTTTTATATATTTAGGACACGTTAATTTGACTTCACCTCGCCTGATGGTAAGCTGAAGGTAAAGTCTCAGGAAAGAGGTTTGACCATTTGGAATTTCAGCGAGTTAGATTACAACTTCCACAGTCCGATTAGTACAGACTTTGATTTATATTCAATAAAATTTGATGTTGAACTTTTTTTTTGTTTATGCTGGTGCCAGCGATCAGGTGGGTATGTCAGAATCAAACCGACTAAAACCACACGGTTTCCCTTCCCAAGCACCCATTGCCAGGCACCCCGGGTACGCCCACGAAAGGATAACCCCAGGGTCATTGTGTATTTCAGTTCAAGTATTAGGTGTGATTATATCCACTTTATAGAAGGCGAATATCACGAAAGAAAAGTCGAATTTCGTTTCCCATAATCATATCAATAGTTTAAAAGAAATCCAAAGAAAACGGCCAAGTGCGAGTCGAACTCGCCCATTAAGGGTTCCGTAGCAGCAAGTAACATAAAATATTTTTTAAATTTTTATGTTTGAGTTGATTGAATGAAAGGTAAATTGCGGTTTACGATTTATGACGTTTTAAAAAAAACTACTTACTAGATCTCGTTCAAAACCATTTTTTTTATTTTTTTTTTAGTTTTATCATTCTCTTATTTTAGAAGTTACAGGGGGGGGGGGGGGATACACATTTTATCACTTTGTAAGTGTCTCTCGCGCAAACTATTAAGTTTAGAAAAAAAATATAGTAGAAACCTCAATATCATTTTTGAAGACCTATCCATAGAGATACCCACACACGTATGGGTTTGATAAAAAAATATATATTTGAGTTTCAGTTCTAAGTATGGAGACCCCAAAATTTATTGTGAATTTTCTATTTTTGTGTGATAATCTTAATGCGGTTCACAGAATATATCTACTTACCAAGTTTCAACAGCATAGCTCTTATAGTTTCAGAAAAAAGTGGCTGTGACATACGGACGGACAGACAGACAGATATGACGAATCTATAAGTATTCCGTTTTTTTGCCCTTCAAAATTAACTATAAAATTAACTAATTAATTTTGAGTTAGTTATTTTTATAACATTTACTGCGAAAAGTCAAATGCGTAATTTCAAAATTATGTTTTCTTGTTGGCCTTTTTTAATTATTTGCAAATCAATCATTTATTATTATAGCCACTCGTTTAAGAAGCCCGATGATACTCTACTTGAGTATCATCGCATTTGAATCTATCTCTGTACTTAGATAATTTACTAGTTCTCTTTTGTCAAGATGTTTTTCTTTATACAATGAAGGGAGGAAGTGATTAAACTTGATAACAGTAGTCGCCCAATTAACGTCCTAATGTAATAAATGAGAAAGAGATAAAATACAATAAAAGTTCTGGAAGTTTCTTAGAGTGCGGGGCGAACACTTATCACACGACTTTCGTTTCGAAAGCAAAAGTTTTTCACTTAGGCATCAATCAGCTGGGGGTGCTTGGTTGGGGACCTCCACGCGGTGCACCCTGGGCAACGGAGACGGCAGCGCCTCTCTCCTAGGGCGGGAGAGACGCTGCCGCCTACGGCCAACTCCGACCGAGGCGAGGACGGCCCTGTTGAGGGCTGTTCGGAAGCTTTCCACGTGTCCCTCTGATTAGCAGATGGCACAGTGGAGAGCAAGTAAGGGGGCCATCTCGAAACCGGAGATGGCCCAGGGTCAGTCGGGGTGCGAGGGATATGCTCTATGGGTAACCTTACACCCCGGCGTCTTAAGACCCGAGACGGCGTGAGGTTTTAGTCGGTTCAAGCCCGACATAACCGCCCCCGCTGGAGACTCCCGCTTTCCAGCGGGGGCGGTATCCGAAGGGATTTCGGCACGAAAAAAAAAAAAAAAAGCTATCAATCAGATGAACTTGCGTAAAGTTCTTGTACCGTATGTTTTTAGCTTAAATTGTAAAATGTGGCTTAGTGATTAAGTATTCGGTATTTTGATGCCTTTCTATACTAATATTATGAAGAAGAAAGATTTGCTTGTTTGTAATCTCTGTAACTACTGGACGTATTTAAAAAAATCTTTCACCATTAGAATTTTACAATACCTAAGTAGCATAGCTTCTTTTTATCCGGATATTCCCACGGTATCAGAACTTACATAGGTGAAACTGCGTAGTGATGCTAGTTTCATATAAATATTAAGGCCATAAATCATATAAAAAGTCAAAAGTTTAAGCATTCAACTTTGACGGAATACCAGCGAGTTAGATTGCAACTTCCACAGTCCGATTAGTACAGACTTTGATTTATATTCAATAAAATTTGACGTTGAGCTTTTTTTTTTGTTTTTGCCGGTGCCAGCGATCAGGTGGGTATGTCAGAATCAAACCGACTAAAACCACACGGTTTCCCTTCCCAAGCACCCATTGCCAGGCACCCCGGATACGCCCTCGAAAGGATAACTCCAGGGTCATTGTGTATTTCAGTTCAAATATTAGGTGTGATTATATCCACTTTATAGAAGGCGAATATCACGAAAGAAAAGTCGAATTTCGGTTCCCATAATCATATCAATAGTTTAAAAGAAATCCAAAAAAAACGGCCAAGTGCGAGTCGGACTCGCCCATTAAGGGTTCCGTAGCAGCAGGTAAATTGCGGTTTACGATTTATGACGTATAAAAACTACTTACTAGATCTCGTTCAAAACCAATTTTCGTTGGAAGTTTACATGGTAATGTACATCATATATTTTTTTTAGTTTTATCATTCTCTTATTTTAGAAGTTACAGGGGGGGGTGGGATACACATTTTATCACTTTGTAAGTGTCTCTCGCGCAATCTATTAAGTTTAGAAAAAAATTAGAGTAGAAACCTCAATATCATTTTTGAAGACCTATCCATAGAGATACCCACACGATATGATGAAAAAATAATAATTTTGAGTTTCAGTTCTAAGTATGGAGACCCCAATTTTTTTTTTTTTTTTTTTCTATTTTTGTGTGATAATCTTAATGCGGTTCACAGAATACATCTACTTACCAAGTTTCAACAGCATAGCTCTTATAGTTTCAGAAAAAAGTGGCTGTGACATACGGACGGACAGACAGACAGACATGACGAATCTATAAGGATTCCGTTTTTTGCCCTTCAAAATTAACTATAAAATTAACTAATTAATTTTGAGTTAGTTATTTTTATAACATTTACTGCGAAAAGTCAAATGCGTAATTTCAAAATTACGTTTTCTTGTTGGCCTTTTTAATTATTTGCAAATCAATCATTTATTATTATAGCAACTCGTTTAAGAAGCCCGATGATACTCTACTTGAGTTCTGAGTGGCATACTTGATGATTTTAGCTACCAAGTCTAAAATCACCTATAAGACAATAATTTTTCTATTAGAAATGCGAGTTTTAGAATAATCTTAGATCGAACACAGGAAGACGATGTATATAACTGCAGTATAAACTAAAAACATGTTCTAGAATTCGTTCATAAAAAATCCTTAAACTCAGATACCACTTCATGATCAGACCTAAGAAAGAATGGATTTATTTAAAGCAGTCAAAAATAATCTCCAAAGATAATTAATGAGGTATGTACACAAAACGTTATAAAACAGCTTGCTTATCATACAAATAAAACATAATCTAGACTAATATTGTAAAGAGAGGTCGAATATGGTATATGGTAGCAATTCTTTGCGCGAATCGTAAAATAAAACATAGCTGAAGGCGTTTGCCTTGTGAACGTTTTGTCTACTATAAAAACTTCTATTTTTAGGGATTTTCTTTAGAAAAGCCCTATTGCTATCGAGTTGTCGTCGACGTCGTCGTCGTTGCCAATTTTCTGTCACGGTTTTGGGTATGAAGGAGATGAGCTATCGAGTTGCTGTTTTCAGTAATAGATTCGTGCTGGGGTGAACCATAACATAACATAAACATAAACATAACATAAACTCACGTCTATATCCCCGAAGGGGTAGGCAGAGGTGCTAGCACCCACATTTCGCCAGTTTATGTTTAGGTCCCAATGTAATAGGTGGCGAGCCTATTGCCATTAACCGGGCACTTATAAGCCTGCGATAAATACACACATAACTTCGAAAAGCATCGAAAGTCATTGGTGTGTGCCATGGTAAAACCTGGGATCGAACCCGAGACCTCGTCTCAGCAGTCCATTACCCATACCACTAGGCTACCGCGGTTGCATGGGGTGAACCGTTGCAAGATAAAGAAAAAATCGCAAAAAATCGCAAAAAATCGCAAAAAAAAAAATAGCAAAATCGAAAATCCCTTGTATTCGGCTGAGCTCGTCTCAGGAATTCAACTTGTTATAATATTTTAAGAAATTATTTTGTTTCACGATTTTTCAAAAAAATAAATATAAAAGCGGCGATAGTCCAGTGGCATACGTAACGGACTGCTGAGACGAGGTCTCGAGTTCGATCCCCAGTCGCCCCGAGCACACACCTCTGACTTTTCGTAGTTATGTGTGCATTAATAAATGTTAATTATCGCTCGCTTAATAATGTGCCCGGTATATGCAATAGGCTCGCCCCCTATTACATTGGAACCTTAACATAACTGGTGAATCGTGGGTGTATAATACACCTCTGCCTACCCCTTCGGGGATACAGGCGTGAAGTTATGTTATGTGATGTAAATTATGATAGCTTAAGTTGAAAAATAAACTTATGTATCGATGGCGACCGTGGCGTAGCGTTAGTGCGTTCGACTGCTAAGCCAGAGGTCGTGGGTTCGACTGCTAAGCCAGAGGTCGTGGGTTCGATTCCCGCTCAGTGCGAATATGTATATTTGCATTGGTCTGGGTGTTTCTATGTATAATATATATTTATATACAAAAAAAGTATTTAAGTATGTTTATCCGCATTCTAGAACCCATATGACAAGCTCTGCTTAGTTTGGGTCTAGATAGCGTTGTGTACTTTGTCCTACAATATTTATATTTCATTTTATTTATTTATATAAACTAAAGCGATTGCTATTCATTTAAATTGTTATAAGGTGTTTTCAGAGTTATCGTCCGTCAGTGTTACAATATTTCAAAATTATTATCAAATAAAAACTTGAATCAAGATTGGGGAGGGTATTATGCTGAATAACGTTCAGAAGTTTTTATAGTAGATAAAACGTTTACAAGGCAAACGCCTTCAGTTACGTTTTATTTTACGATTCGCCCAAAGCTATGAAGAAGTTGATCATTCAACTGTGAACGTTTCATAGCGGCTTGATGTTATTTTGTTTCACGCTTTTCAATTTTTAGCTGTTTAGGATCTTTTACGAATACGTTAGGTTCTTACTGTGGAGACGAGTTACGGACTGAATTTAGACAGTACAATATTTCGACATGTAGCGAACTTCCAAAATACATATATCGACAAGTCATTGCTTCGACAGACAACTATTAGACAATACACACCTTCGAATTACCACTACTTTGACAGACGATTATTCGACAAGACACATCTTCGAATGACCACTAGTTTGACAGATTTTTAAAATTATATTCCAAAAATAAGTGAAGTGGGTTAGGTTAAGTTAGACATGTCGAAGTATTGTACTGTCTAAATTCAGTCCATAAATGTGTGGAGACATGCAAACGTTTTACTAGAGATAATTTATTACTTTTTACAGATTGCTAGTTTGTGTCTCGCTTCTTCATCAGATCGCCAATCGCAGAAATCGTTATTTCTACTTACATACACTCTCTCTTCGCTTTAATATCTTGTTTAAACCCTCCCTGCTGCTCCTCTCTATCATAAAAATCGCTTCAAATGTATGCACGACACTCATACGAGATACTTGAGATCTACGGAAAATTTAACTCTGGAAATTCAGCCGCATGCTACAACATTTTACAACAAATCTTTCATAGTACAAGTTGCACGCCTGTGGAATGCTCTGCCTGAATCTATCAGACGAGCTCAGTCATTACCAACTTTCCAGAAACTGTTTATTTTTCAAAACAGTTTTATTTTTAAAGGGATTTAGGTATGTTTATTTATTTTTAGTATGTAATTATGAATAATTTATCATATATATTTATAGTATATATTATTTTAATCATACATACCCACAATATATACCAATGTATTTATGTGGCGCCATATTTTTAAAATGTTTTAAGGTACACCACTACAACCACCCAATTCTGTCTGGAAGATATCGCAAATTGTGATAAGACCGCCCATTGTACAAGGCTTTTTTAAGTATCTTACACATTTGTATCCTTTGGTTGGTGTGCAACAAAGAATTTCTATCTATCTATCTATCTGCGTCTAAAGCTTTGGAGCTCAGTGTCCCCTCTCCGGCTCCTCCTTTTATCGATTTGTTTTGGCTTTTATGGGAGCGTCTGATCTGCCAACTTCGAGAAGGAAGACTACATCAGAGCCACATTCGATAATTAGTAGGTTTACCAGCTTACATGTGAGGTTGACTTGGAGCTCCACTAAATCTTGGTTCCCATATACACCCAAATTGCTAGTTTATGTAATAAGTTACTATAGCTTGCCAATATGCTAGCTTGTTGTATAATACAGGTAAATACAAAATTTAAGAAATCACCTTCTTCTTTTTTTTTTTTCAATTAAATTTTTAAGCATTCTGTATGCTTCCTCTTTTTTTTTCTTTTTTCTAAAGATTTTAGATCGGAAAAAGAGAACATCTAGGACGGGACTTGAACCTGCTTGACTTGAACCATGAACTTGCTCTAACCAACTGAGCCACCTAGACAGTAGTCTAGGTGGCTCAGTTGGTTAGAGCATTCCCCCTGTAAGGGACTGGTCGCGGGTTCAAGTCCCGTCCTAGATGTTCTCTTTTTCCGATCTTTTTCCGATCTAAAATCTTTAGATCACCTTCTTGTAATGATACAGCAACTCTGTACTAATAGTAACACTTCACTTGGACTTTTTAATTGAAATTGTTTAAATTGTAATTCATTTCTTTATCTTATTAGTAATAAAATCATCTCTAATAATATAACTCAAGATTTACGCTTTTTATCCAAATAATATGTTATTTAACTTTTTAGGGTTCCGGGTTCCGCGGTTTAAAACGGGACCCTATTCCTAAAGCACCGCTGTCCATCCGTCCGTCTGTCACCAGGCTGTATCACATGAACCGTGATAGCTAGACAGTTGTAATTTTCACAGATAATGTATTTCTGTTACCGCTATAGATAAAAAAACTAGAAATAAAATAAAATAAATATTCAGGGTGGCTCTCATACAAGAAACGATTTTTTTTTGGCGTTTAATGCTCGATACTAAGTAATAGCTAGACAGTTGAAACTTTACCACTACTAGAACAAATACTAAAAACAAATCGACGCGGGATAAAACCCGACCCCACCAGGCGAGGCCGCGGTGGCGGCCAAGGTCCGCCAGTAACCCTGGGATTATTCTTTCGAGAGCTTACCCGGGGGGCCCGGCAATGGACACTTGGGGAGGACACCGTGTTGTTTTAGTTGGTCCGATTCCGACACGCCCACCCCATCGTTGGCACCGACGGTGTGAAATCCGTGGGGGATTCCACACGTAAAAAAAAAAAATCGGGTGCCCATACACTAAATTTGATTATTTTCTTGTTTTGTCTCGTTTTTGCTTGATATTGATAAAGACAACAGGTAGATAATGGTAAAAAACCTTTCGTGCGTGGGTTCGACTCGCAGTTGACTAGTTTTAATAAATAACCACAAACCGCCACAAATAAAATGGAGGAAAGCTTCCATCATTCGAATATTAAGCCTCATATTATTAGTTCAATAAATGAGCCTATTTCAGTCAGTAAATTTAAAATATCCGTATTAATCTTGTCTTTCTATCCGTCGAATATTATGTATATCGATATATCTACAAAATCTTTACAGGACAGCGATTTGAAGTGTCTTACACAAAACCTATTGTAAATTTTTCTTCATCTTCTAGAGAAATTATTCTTTTAAATAAACACCTAAGGCATTTTTAAGTCTATTTAGTATTTACGATAAAAATACAAAAAGTGATTTCAGTTGTAACTTTATGAGCACAGCGACCTATGTATAAAATTTGAAGGTCATAAATAACCCTTTTATCACGAAAGAATAAACATGGTAAAATAACAATTAATTACAGAAACCGCATACAACAGAACAATGAAAAAAATGTGTGTCTTGGTAGCGACATTCAGCCCCATTCTTTACCGCAGTGTCGGGACAATGGGCATTTCGTGTGATTTCTACCTGGTTTTGTCAGGACAATATTTTTATTCAAACCTATTTTATGACACTAGCCATCTTTTTACTGGTATAGTGTAGCGAAGAAGATTTGGGAAAGGTCTGGCGGAGGTGTAAAGTTGAAATACTACGAGGCGTCAATAACTTCTTGTTTATTCGGCGTCCAACAGCGAAAAGAGAACTCAAATGATCGTTACAAGGTGTTTTATAACCGCATACCGACATTGATACTAAGTAAAAATATATTGCATCGTTATTCAGTTTAGCGTTTAAGTAAAATAAATATCTATACTTAATAATTAATTGACATACTGCTATTATCTAACCAGAAATTAACAGAAATTAAATTAAAAGTCAATTAAAAGACTGGTCGACGCTTCGCGTGACCAAAAAGTGGCTTCTGTTTTGCGCAAAGAATTGGTATTGGTATCCAATGTGGCCATGCTGCCAGGCTTTTGGGTACGTTACCAGTCTATATGGATTGAGGGGAATTCTTTGACACCTAAACGTTTTACTTTGTACCTACTTTTTTTAGGATGTATTTTAGAATATATAATTTTGTTTTTAGTTGATAGGTTTTTTTTCAATATTATTAATAATATTAGAAAAAAAAACAATTATCTTAAATTTGTATAACTTAACTAAATATTATTAATAGGGATGCAAAATTAGATTGACGGTGATGTCATTACTTCCCCTGATCTATCATATTGTAAAATCATATTGTAAAACATAATTAGAAAGTTGACGGTATATTTAGAACATTACCTTCCGTGCTAGTCTAGCAAGATTGTGTTACGGCAAGGTAAGATTCTCGCTACGCAAATAACCACTATTGCTAATTATAATAAGGAGACTTTTTCTGCCAATAGCTAGTCTAATATTATAATATTGTATTATAAAAACCGGCAGCAGATCGACACAAGGCTTGAAGTTCAGATCAAGTACCTACATTTTATTTTTATTTTAGAAATAGGTTTTATAACGAAAAGAAAAAGATAACTAATTAAAATAATAAGAACTTAAATATGTAGTAAGAAAAAATCAATTAATAAATATTACAAAGTACAAAATATTACATACCAAATAAATAAATATTAATGTGCTTTCTAATTTGTAATATCTATAATTCTGTAGTACTAATTCTTAATTCCTTTTCACATCTCTGAGCCCTTTCCACATTCATAAGGATTGTTTTTTTAGCACGGGGCCGGGGGGTTATTTTTTTTACGTGCGGAAATCCCTTCGTATACCCCCCGCCGGCCAGCGAGGGTGGTTATGTCGTGTCTCGACTAAAACCGCAGGGTGTCCTCCCCAAGTGTCCGTTGCCGGGCACCCCGGGTAAGCCCTCGAAAGGATAACTCCAGGGTTGCCGGCGGTGACGGGGGGTGAAATACCATAGGTCGCTATTGACTGACATAACGTTAGATTATGATTTAGATTTAAGAATATGCGTTAGATTAATTTGCTTGAATTATGGTCTTTTAAATTTCTGATTTTCTTAAAAATGAGTATTAGTTTCCTTATTCTATACTTTAAGTTATTTTTATGATTTCCCCAATTCAGATTTTTATTTATTTCCACACTAAGATATCTAATACTATCAGTTACAGATAGGACATAACAGTTTCAGCTTCTAACACAAGGACATATAGAAGAGTGTGCTTTTAAGTGGAAATTTGTCGGTGATTGACGGTTGTTTCTTATAGAGAACGTTATGTATTCCGTTTCATTCAAGTTCAGAGTAAAAAATTCATCGAAGCACTTTTTTTTTTTGAGAAACCGTTTCTGCTGATGGTTTCACACGAGTCCAGCTGGAATTTTGAAATGACATTACAGTATGTTCAGCATAATATATGTGACTACTTTTGCATCTGGCAGTTCCATATCACAGAGATTATTTAAGTAAATTAGGAACAACGTAGGCCCAAGCACTGATCCTTGGTGTACACCATAAATAATTTCATATTATTTTTGGTTGCGAATACGCATCATCATCACCGTTGACTCCCAGTCGCATGGCTTTCTCCTAAGGTTCCGCTTTTCGGTTTTTTACTCCTTCACTGCGTACGGTCTTTTAACATCACTGTCAGTGAAACTTTTGCTATTTTCTATGACGTCAAGCCAGTATTAGGCGGTATGGCCAGCATCTTTTCAGTTAACAAGCTTAAATTTTACCTAACTAAATTTTTCAATAATAGTAAGGTCCGAAGTTTATTTACTGCCTTTTTAATATATAAGGCCGTCAAGGTAGGGGCTACCATTTTTGGATCGTCAGCATCTGGGATGGTGGCCCATATCTTCTGGACTTCACCCTAGCTTCTCACCATCCAGCGGGGTGCAGTCAATTGTGATAATTATCTATAGACTCAAACGCTTAGATCTTAATTTTGCGCTGTTTGTTTCGTACTAATTGATGGCAAGTTGTGTTCATTAGTTTCAGTAAATACACAATTGTGGAGAACAAAGACAATTCTATTCAAACTTCTTTAACCTCTCGTCCCAACTTAACTCATCTTTAATCATTATTATTATTTCGAAATACACCGAATTCTCTCTCTGGAGACGAGAATAACTTCAGAAACGAACGTAACAAAATTATTATTTAACTATTTCTTATGGTTCCGTACCTCAAAAGAAAAAAAACAGAACCCTTATAGAATAACTCCATTGTCCATCTGTCTGTAAACTAAAGTTCTTACGTTAAAGTAATAAGTACGAACATTGTAGGTACAAAATTAACAATAAAAAATATTGTCGGAAGTTTACACGAATGAATTATAACACATTGAAATAAAACTATGTTTAACTAATTATATCGCGATGGCTCGACCATGGCTGCGGAACTGCAACCGACCGAGATCAATGTAAAATATAAAATAACAGCAGTAAATCGCGATAGAATCCGTTAAAAATGGTTTCATTTCAATAAAAAATATTTATAATGGGTCTCTTACAATTACTGTTGAACATTATGTCTCAACTAGCACCACTACATGTGGACACTTTCTAATTTTACTTTTATTGTTTCTCTCTTTGAAAAATAAATTTACACATGATAAACATTTGTGATTTGTGTTGAAATTTTTATTAAGCGTCGCGAGCCGAAGGCGATTGAAGCGTCTTTGGTTTCAAAGTTGCATTTCAAACAAATGATACTCCTCCGAGACCGTTTGACCGATCTCGACCAAATTTGCCACGGTGATCAAGTAGACATTACTGAGTGTCGAATGTCCAGATCGGTCTTACCATCGAGGAATAATCACCGTAAATAAAATCAATGGAAAAAATAGCCCTATCAGGGGCCCCCGTATGGGCGGCGACTCTGGCGGCCCGCAATGTGGCTGCTCTAAACAGCCCGTTAACGGCGATGGCCGTCAGAGTCATCAGGGGGTATCGCACGATCTCCGTCGAGGCGGCATGTCTTCTAGCCGGGACCCCTCCATGGGACCTGGATGCGAGAGCCCTTGCGCTGCTGTACCAGTGGCGCAAGGAGGCGCTGGAGCGGGGCCATAGGCCGGAGCCCCGAGAAATCAGGGCTCAGCGGTCCCTGCTCCGCCAGGAACTCATGGAGACATGGAGGGTGCGACTTGAGCATCCAAGGTGGGGGGAATCCACCATTGCGGCGGTAAGACCGATTATGAAGGAGTGGTTGGAGAGGGACCATGGGGACCTCTCCTACCGGATGTGCCCGATATTTATCGGACACGGGTGTTTCGGTAAGTATCTATGGCGCATCCACCGGGAGACAACGCCGCAGTGCCAGCGCTGCGAGGATTCTGGCGAAGACACGGCGCTCCACACGTTGGTGGCGTGCCCTGCGTGGGCGAGTCAACGCCGGTCAATCTACTAATTAACATCCATTTGATTTGTTTGATTTGTTTGGCGGCAAACAGATAAATAAATCATTTAAAAAATGTGACGGATTTGAGGATGTTAATTTGTAGATATTCCACTAAATTATTAAATTTTTTAGACGTTTAGTATTTAATGTTTCACAGATATAGAATGAGTTAGTTCGACTGCTAGGTCATAGGTCGCGGGTAGGATTCCCGCTCAGTGCAAATATTTGTGTGTATGAAAAGGAATATGTAGGTACATTGGTCTGGTTGTTTCTATGTATAATATGTATGTATTTAGAAAAATAAATGTATCTGGTGGCGCCAGTTATATTATACAATTAAATTACAATCTAAATAAATTAAATTAAGGGCAGATCCATTCCATATATTAATCCTAATCCCATAATCATATCCGCATACCACATATACCTACGTTCCTTTATGCACTCGAAATGAAGAAAGGAACGACCGCGATCGCTGCGCCACATAACTGCAGCGGCGAAGAAGTTAAACAGTTGAAAAACGTCACCGCGCGCGCAAGGTAAGCGCTCCCGCACCCTTATAACGATTATAAGGGTGCGGGAGCGCTTATTATTGGGGATTTTCGTTGTTTCCTTTCGCTTTGTACCGCCTCGAAACCCCCGGATGTGTAAGGAAGAACCCGCATCCCGCAAGAAAAAAAGAAGGTTACACCGTGCACGGCGTGAGAGTATCAAGCCGGGATTGGAGCTGAGGTTGGTGTACCTACCTACCGGTCTAATATCAGCCAGGTCAGTGCATTCCCTTTACTCCTATTCCCGTCTGTTCTGCCCGTGCGATTACCGCATTACAGTACACTATATTGAAAAACAATAATTAAATAACTGGCGTAACCAGTATCGAAGTACGTTTATCCACATTCTAGAACCCATAACACAAGCTAGTTAAGCTATGCTTACTTTGGGTCTAGATGGCACTGTGTACAATGTCATAGAATAAAAAAATAATCGTGAAAAACAGTTATGTGTAAATTTTTGCATCTCTTATAAAAAATTAACAGCTTTTGAAATAATTAAAAAAATATTACTTTTTACGTCCTGATGACGACCTTTATCACTCAACTTTTCAAATATAATTATTACAACAATATCCTTCTCAAAATTTTTAAATTCTCTTTGTACCGTATAGTATTTTATTACACAAGCAAAGAAATATTTACAGTCTTTAATTTCACATTTAGCTCAACGGGCTCAACCCGTCGAGATATTTTTTTACGAAAACACAAACAAAATAAGATGGAAAACAGATTATTTTCTTCTTGCAAAGAGTTTACGAAATGATTTATTCAACCAGTACAAGTCAGTTTTGATTTATTACAGTCAGAAATAGCAGATGTCGGGGGAAAATAGACTGTTCGAAGGATATTCTTTATGGATTTTCATAATTAGGGATTGTTTCACGGAAGTAATTTTAGTTATTTATACGTTCTGTTCGCCTAAAGTTAATTTGTTTTTTTTTTTTCAATTAAATTTTTAAGCATTTTGTATGCTTACTTTTTTCTAAAGATTTAGTCGTCCTAAATGTTCTCTTTTTCCGATCTAAATCTTAATTTGTTTTTTTTTACCAAATTGGGTTTTTGTTTTTTTTTTACGTGCGGAAATCCCTTCGGATACACCCCCGCTGGCCAGCGGGGGTGGTTATGTCGTGTATCGAGTAAAACCGCACGGTGTCCTCCCTAAGTGTTCGTTGCTGGCCAGCGGGGGTAGTTATGTCGTGTATCGAGTAAAACCGCACGGTGTCCTCCTCAAGTGTCCGTTGCTGGCCAGCGGGGGTAGTTATGTCGTGTATCGAGTAAAACCGCACGGTGTCCTCCCCAAGTGTCCGTTGCCGGGCACCCCGGGTAAGCCCTCGAAAGGATAACCCCAGGGTTGCCGGCGGACTTTGGCTGCCACCGCGGCCTCGCCTGGTGGGGTCGGGTTTTATCCCGCTTCGGTGAGTTGGCAGGCGTGTGTAGGGCACACACAACACGCCTCCGCCACGGCCTGCTTCTGTAAGGACGGCTAGTCGGCCAACTGCCATCCTCAGGCCCCGATCATGGAGGTCGGTAGTCCCGGGCGTAGATGAGTCTGCGGCGCCCTCGCCGCAGACTGCGAAACTCGAGGGGCAGGGTTCTCTCCCGCTCCCTCTCCGCCGTCTCTTTCACGCGCATTACCTGCTCGCTGAAAGAGGCGGCTACGTGCCACTTGATCCCGTCGGAGACCAAGGCCCTCACCATGGTACCAAATTGGGTTTATCAATCTATTGTGGGTAAATGATTTTATGCATTTATATAATAATAATATAGAATACAGAAGGCGCCGGTAGCTTAGTGGTTAAGGAGTCGGCCTTCCGATCGATTACAACCGATTAAAACCACATGGTATTTCGTCACATAGGCCTGCGTAGCGGAGGAATCTGTTGTGCCCTAGAAAGGATATCTTAGAAACCTCAACCAGCCTTGGCCACAAACATAGGCGACCCTGACATGTTGTTGAGGATCCAAATTCCCTTCCTTAAGTAAAGGCACGCGCGTGAACACGATGCATCACCGCCCTGGGCCTGCTTTGCTAGGGCGATGGTTAGCCCCAACTATTATCCCCAGGCCCGCGCTCATGGTGGACAGAGATCATTCTGCGATCTCCACCGCTCGGTGCGCCTTCTATTTCATTCCTCTAAACGTTAATAATGTATATATCACCTCGAAAACTCCGTTCCAGGAATTGCTATTTTCAGACGACAGTACTCGAATGGAAAACTTTACATCCCTTTTTACGAAACTTGCGCAGAGTGAGGAGTGTGAAATTTGGCATAGTTATAGCTTATATGGAGGAGAAGTGCAGAATGCTAATATTTTTTAAAATTATTCTAGACGGGTGACTAGTACAAAGACGGGCGCTGAGGATCGTCGGCGATCCCGCACTGATAGGCAGTGTGGAACCTCTCAGCGATAGGAGAGATTTTACCTCTTTGTGCGTGTTCTACCGCCTAAAAAATGGTATGTGTTCAACGGTGCGCACAGTAAGATATGAAAGAAACTTCATATTCATAAGAAATACATTAAATCAATAAATAAAACATTACACACACAACCATGCATTTTGAACCCACACCCATGTTGCTTACGTAAGTTTATACCGCCAATGTCAAACGTATTATGAAATATTTGTATAATATTCACAGCTGACGTATATAACAAAATTAAAAAGAAATGAAATGACGTTTAACTTTCTGACAACCTCAAAAGAAGGTCGAATTTCGACCAACCCACGGGGTCACTAGTTATTTCAAATATTAGAAAGAACTTGAACATAAAATGCCTTCGTTACCCGTGTTACTACTGGTAGTAAGACTGGTAGTAACACGGGTAACGAAGGATAAAATGTATCTATGTAATGTATTGTTATTGGGATTCTGTAAATGAAAACAACTTGGCAACTTTGTAGACGTATAATTTTTGTCAAGAAAGATAAATATCTTAAGGCATTCACCTTTTCATCTTCCATAACGGTGAAAATTTGCGAATTAGTTACTGTCGCTGGGACACAATGGTACTTTTCCGAACAAAAAAGGATTTCATCACGCCTATAGTGTATCAAACATAGGCTCATATCTCACCCTTTGTAGTGTTTCTTTTATAAACGACTTGGACTAATATTCTTTGGATATTTCTCGCTTTGTGAGCTTTGTATGATATTTTGTTTATGAAGGATATGTTATGCTACCAATTCAGTGAAAACTTATAAAAACGAATGTAGTACTGGCAGGTCATCATCATCATCGACCTACTCTAGTCCACTGCTGGACATAGGTCTCCCCTAATGCTGGAATGGAAGTAGAAATGTGTCTTTTTTATATACCACTTAGGTGGCAGACAAGCATACGTCCCACCTGATGGGAAGCGGTTACCGTGGCCTATGGACGTGTGCAACACCCTGTAGAAACCTTCTAATACCCTTTGTGAAGAACCCCATATTGTAGTCACTTTTTTTTTAAAGAATTTTGGTAACCTAAATTACTAATATTCCCCTTAACCCCTCCAGCTAAGCTTAATTGCTTGTGTTAGGAGTGGATTCACGTCGGTAGTGTAACGGCCAGGATTCGAACCCGGGACCTCTAGATCAAAGGGTTGACTCCTTAACCACTAAGCTACCGACGCTTAACTTGGAAACAGCATAGCTGGGAGATGATTCCACAGTTTGAGCGTGCGTGGAATGAAGTTTCTTTCATATCTTACTGTGCGCACCGTTGAACACATACCATTTTTAGGCGGTAGAACACGCACAGAGAGGTAAAATCTCTCCTATCGCTGAGAGGTTCCACACTACCTGTCAGTGCGGGATCGCCGACGATCCTCAGCGCCCGTCTTTGTACTAGTCACCCGTCTAGACTCATCATTATTAATTGATCTACAATCATATCTTTAATAGTGTTGAAAATGCAACACAAATTTATAAATAGGTATTTTTTCCTAATACCATTAGAATACATCACGCCTATCAAACCAATTGATTACGACGTACAATGCTTTACGGAACTGTTGATAGAAAGAAAAGATAGTGTTAAGGACCGTGGTTCGTAACAGACTATGACCTGATAAGGTTCCAAATAGACTGCCACTACTTCGCGGTCGCCTTCAGTGGACTGTATTTGATGGATGTTGAGTCGAAGAATGAAACACTTGGATGGGTGGACTTCATTGACGTCAGTGAGGCATCGGATGTACTTGGCCCAGCACTACTCTTGATCTACTACTTCCTGTTGAGCTTCCTTGTTCCTTGAGAGACTCTTGTTGTCTACTTGTTGCTCCATGTCCATTAATTTCCTACTTTTTTTTTTTTGTGTGCGGTGTGGGTTGTTGGCCGACAGGCCTCTACAACCTTACGCGAACAGTGTGGCGAGCGCATAGGGCTCTCAGCCGAAAGTTGATTTTAAGCAACACGCCTCAAGGGTCCCCAGTTGGGGCGGCCTCGGCTTGGGCTGCTGCTGGATTAATACTGGGGCGACCTAGGCCCACATTTACGAACAAAGCGCGGCGCGTGTTCCGCCCTCGTCGGCGAAGACGGAACCGCGGTTTATTTTGTGTAGCTCCGCGAGCTGTGTAGGCTCTTCGTTGAGCGAGTGTTATTGCATCATCGGGCTCTCCGAGAGCGTGTCTAGGTCTCCGCGTGCGTGAAATTAAACTCGGTGTGTAGTTTACAGCCTCAACCACTAGAGGGTTGGGGTGAGTCGGGGCAGAGTCAAAGTAGCTAAGGGAGCACTGTTTTATGTACTGCCTGATCGTCGGCAGTTCTAGGTCGGTGTGAAGCTCGACATTACGCATAAACCACGGTGCTCCCGTAGCTCGGCGCATGAAACGATTTTGTAGTGTTTGTAGCCTATGGATCCTTTGTTCACTAACATGAGCGAAAACCGGACATCCGTATGTCATGATTGGCCTAACACAACTAGTGTAAAGTCTGACTTTACTCCTAAGTGATAACCTAGAACGAGAGTTCACTAAGCTATGTAGTCTACCTAATACGAAGGCGGCCCGATCGCGGACCGCTTTGAGGTGAGCTTTGAAGCTGAGGCGATCATCAAGGATGATACCTAAATATTTGGCTTGCCTAGCCCAAGGGATCGGCTTGCCAAACATCCTAATCTGTGTAAGTCCCTCTAAGGGATACAGGTCGCGCCTCCTTCTGTGGATCAGCACGGCCTGACTCTTATCTGGATTAACCTCTATCCTCCATTTCCGAAACCATGCCCCTAGGGTGTCGGCCGCGGATTGGAGTTTTCTAGCTACTATGTTGGGATTAAGTCCCGAGTGGAAGATGGCTGTGTCGTCTGCGAAAAGTGCCGTCTTCACTTGCCCGTGCAAAGGTATATCTGACGTGAATAACGTGAACAAGATGGGTGAGAGTACCGACCCCTGCGGTACACCGGCGCGAATGGGGTGAGGATCCGAGAGGGTCCCTTCCACTCGGTAGCGATAGCTTCTGTTCGACAAGTAGTCCCGTATGATGAGTACGAGCCTGTGTGGCACTCCCATGTGGAACAGCTTCCAAATGAGGCCGTTGTGCCACACTTTGTCGAACGCTTTCGCTACGTCGAAGAAGAGAACCCCTGTGAATTGATTGAACTGCAACCGCTCGCTGGCGTGCTCAACGATGCGGTGCACTTGTTGTACGCATGAGTGTTGATCGCGGAAGCCAAACTGCTCGTTCGGAATGAGACCCTTTGCATCGGCAAATGCTTTCAGCCTATTGCATACTAGTCGCTCATAGATTTTCCCTAAACCTTTAAGCAGACTGATCGGTCTATAACTGGTCGGCTCGGACTTTGGCTTACCGGGCTTGGGTATCCCAATGACCACGGCCTCTTTCCATTGCTGCGGAAAGATGTTATTTTTGAGCGCTGCGTTAAAAATGTATGTCAGAAGGACGAGTAACCTCTCTGGGAATAATTTAATGACTTTATTTGTGATGCCGTCCGAGCCGGGTGCTTTACGCGTGTGCAAGCCCTTGATGATCTCCTGAACCTCTTCCGGGGTGACTGGGTCGATATGACCGTCGCTGTCCGGTGGTAACGGAAGTGAAGCTTGCCGTTCCACATCAGAGTCTATTTCGCGTACGTGTTCTAAGTCGGTGTGTAGGGTGCTGGGCGAACATTGAGACTCGAGACTTTCGGCCAGACATTCCGCCTTTTCTACATCTTCGAAAGCTTCTGACTGATTGGGCCTCTTTAAGGGAGGCATAGGGGCGACCACGTCTTTCCTCAAAGATCGAGACAGCTGCCAGAAAGCGACGTGAGACGGCTCAAGATCGCTTAATGTAGTGTCCCATCGAGTTTGACGCATTTCCTGTATGCGAGCCTTAACGGCCCGTTCTAATCTGCGGAGACTAACCCTGTTGCCTTCGCAAGGGAACCTATCGTAGGCGCGCACGGCGGCGTTCTTCCTCCTCAGCAGATCACGCACGTCATCGGGGAGCTTCCAGCGACGGTCTTCCGTCTCGGGAGCCCTCCGAGAACAATCATTAAGTAACGATTGTACGTGCTCTGTGAAGGAGTCGATCGCCTCCGTGGTGTCCTCTACGCTAACGATGTGATCTGGTATTTTGTTCAGATGTACGGATTCGGTCGACTCGAGTCTTTTCTCAAGCCGCGCCCAATCCGTAATCCACCTATTCGGGGGGGCTTGACCGGTATCAATGGGACCTAGTCTCTGTTTCAGTTCTACCATAACTGGCCTATGGTCTGAGGTAAGCTCGTGCAGTACTTCTATAGAGCACAAACGTAAGTTCACGTTCTTAAGAAGCACCAGGTCTAACACCGCCGGCCTATGTTCCACTTCATACGGGAAGTGAGTACATTCTAATGGAGCTATTATATCGTAGTTGAGCGTGCTCGAGTGCGATTCCAGGACCCTACCTCGGGTGCAGGTGATGGGGCAGTTCCACATGGTGTGTTTGGCGTTGAGATCGCCAGCGACTATGACTGAGGGTCCTAGTTCGAATAGGGCCCTGAGATCGCTACCGAGCAGCTGTTTGGTTGGTGACAGATAAGCTGACACTATGACTATTGACTGGTGGCCGGTCATCCCTAACCGACAGACCGAAACCTCAACGTTCGTCAGCGTTGGCGGATCCATAGGTGAGCAGTGCAAGGACCTCTTGTAATAGATCAGAGTCCCGCCCTTAGGGGAGCCGACCCTATCATTGCGAACTATGTTGTAGTTCGCAATATTAGGGTTTCTCTGGGCGGGCTTTAAAAAGGTCTCTTGCACGAGAAGTATGTCTGGTTGATGGACCCTAAGGAATTCACCTACCTGATCTCTTTGACCGGCTAAGCCGTCCGCGTTGAAATACCCTAACTTGAGTGTTCGTGGTTTGACTCTGCCAGTGTTTCGCGAATCCATTAAGGATTTACTCTGAAGTTGGCGAGGGCCTCGAAGACGGTCGAGTACCTAATTGTGACTCCTAGGAGTGCCATCGGGTTTCCCTCATTTGCGCGGATCTGCGCGGCCATGTCGCGCAGTTCCGCGTAATTGAGAATGCTGGCAAAGCGTGCCACGACTTCGAGGTCCGACTCCCCGGTCGCTGGCTGGCTCGCCGTGTTTGTGTATGGTTGTGTTTGTTGTGGTGGTGGGGGCTGCGTGTGTGTCCTATCAGCCTGCGACCGCGGAGGTTGTTGGGGGCGCGGCTGTTGCGGAGCTGGTGTTGGCAACAGAGGCTGCGTGACTTGAGGTGGGGGGACATATACGCTCATGAGCGCCGGAATCCCCGAAGTCTGGGCGTTCCTAGTCTGGGACGGCAAGGGGGGGAACGCAGGCCTTGAGGAGGCTGCGTTGGGTCCCCATGGGCAGGGCTTCGGTGGAGCCGAAGCTGGTGCTTGGGGCTGCGACTGACCTACGGTCTGAGGTGTACGCCCGGATGGGCGTGACGGTTGTTGTTTGGGTGCCTTCGGGCACCCGCGATAATTCGCGGGGTGGCCCGTTTGCCCGCATAGGACGCACGCAGGTGGTGTCGAGCAGAGTGCCCTATCCTTCGGACGGCTACACTCTGCTGTGGCGTGGTCCTCAAGGCACTTGACGCACCTTGGGCGGGCATAGCAGTTGCGGGCTGAGTGCCCGTACTGCTGGCACCTGTGGCATTGGGATATGATCCCCTTCTTGTGTGGCGGTTCGACGGTTATGCCAGCCAACTGGCACACCGTCTGAGTCTTAAATATGGCCTTGCCGGCCTCGGATCGGTCCAGGGTGGCAAGGACCATATCGTAGGGCTCGTGTGTCCTAGCGCGGACCATCCTATGGACGCTATGAATAGGGAGGCCTTGATCCTCCTTGAGAGATTTGGTGATCTCCTCTAAGGAGACCTCCTTCGGGATTCCACGCACGACGGCGCGGAGAAGCTTGTCCTCCTGAAGGGTGAAGGAATGGAACTGAATGTTCCTTTCCTTTAGGAGGGTGGTTAATGCGCGGTGGTCCCTTGGAGAGGGGACGGAAACTTTAATACCCTGAGGGGTGGAACGGGCGGAGGTGAAGTGGATGTGCTGGTCGTTGCACCAGCTGGAGATGGCGGTCCACCGGTCTTTGTCGTGAACATAAACGGGGGGTGGGGTGGGCTCCTTGCGAGCCGGGACGTCGGTGGTGGGCCCCTGAGTGGGCTTAACCTGTGCTGGGGCTTCGGTGAGGACCGGTGGTTTCTTCAGCGCTTTCGCTGGCGGCGCCGCCTGTGCGGCTTTTGGGCTGCGTCTCCTCTTCCCGCTGGCTACGGGCGTGAACCCTTCGTCGGAGGAGGAGGACGTCGATTCTGTCTCCGAGGCGGAGGCAGAGATGTCAGCAGTGTCCATGCTGTCCCTACTGCTATCTTCATCCCCGGTGGCGATCGGGGGAAGAGGGCTGCGCTCTCGCGTCGGCGATCCGCCCCTAGAAGAACGGCTGCCCGAGCAGCTTGACGACGCGGCAGAGGCCCTAGCTGTTTTTGTGGTGATGGTAGGTAGTGGGGGTGTGGTGGTCGTTGGGGGTGTAATATGTGGAGTGTCGGGCCCCACGATGGGGGAGTCCGGGATTCTATCCCCGAACCTCGCCTTTAAAAAGGCGTGGACCTCCCGGTCCATTAGGAGGAGATCAAGCAGGGAAGTTTCGGCCATGATGCCGACTTCCCTGCTTACCCCTTTCCTGGTAAAAATGCAGTTAGGATAAGCCTAACTGATAACAACAAAAAACGAAAAATTTAATTAAAAGATAATTAAATACGTGTGGTTCGACCTTTATACTAGAGTGTAGCGTGGCCCTAACACTATTCGTGTCGACGCGAAATAAATTCCGCCCAACCGAAGTTGGGAGGATGAGTACTTTGTGGTGTGGGTGTGTACCTCAACAGCTGGTCATACACTCGAAGTGCAATGAGTGAGTCCCTCGCAGCCCGGATGCCGAGATAGTACGGTCGGTTAGGGGACCGCACACCAAACGAACACCCGAGAATGGAATGGGGGGATGGGTAAGGGGGGAATTTGGTGACGGCTGGGATCGGCAGGAGGTCTTCCTCGCCACCGGTTGCCCCAGCCCCGTCCGACTGGCTTTGCCCTGAGGGGGTGAAGCTGCGGGTCGGGTCGCCGCTCGCCCTGGCTTCGTTATCACCGTTAGGTATCAACCAGTGCTACCCTGAAGGGGTCAAAAACCCGAGCTCGCCAAACAAATTTACGCGCGCAAATCAGCCGCTCAAAGAACGGTTAAAAAGCGCGCGAAAAGTCGCTGGGCTCGCTATCGTCGAAGCGCCGCTCGCAGGTGTGCAGTGACGTCACACGACCTTGGCTCGCCGCCCGTAGTAACTGCAACAGAGAATCGCCGTATATTATAATTATAGTGATACTTGACTTTTTATCTGTTAATCGAGAACGTCGCTTTGAAAAAAGCGCACGTAATATCTGAGTGACTTATTCGTGAATAGGTCGGAGCTCAGAGCATACGTGTTGCGGTCACGACAGCGGAGTGTCGAATGTCGCCCTAATTTCCTACCAAATAGTCCCTGCTTTTATAGTCTTTTGTAGTGCTGGCCCGCGATCCAAATTACCTCACCTCCGCATTTCCATTTATTTATAAAACTTATGTTTTACATATTAATTACATAGCATATATGTACATAGGTAGAGATAAGACTTGCACGACGATAGGTACTTACATCTGTACCGTGCGACGTCGGGTTACTGAATGACGGGCGGATTGACCCCTCAGGCTTATATATGGGCCTTGCCTCCCGCGAGCTACTATATAATAAAATGGCACCAGCCGGGGGAGCGCATATTCGCTTCTTACGGCGTGGGAGGCAGTCGCGGGGTGTAATTAAACTTACATACTACTATACAAAGTCGTATTTCCTATTTATACGAAGTTATGTTAGATTCTGAGTAATGCATTTACGTAATTATATTTGCAATTACGCTTTTCGGGGAATGTACTTTCTTTATTAAATTTGGCTCTAACATACTCAATTACTCAGAGAACTAACTCCTAACAGTAGTAAGCTATTTATCTTAGCTTAATATCAAAGTTATTACATAATTACGTTTTAATTTACGTAAATCTAACATTTTCATAATTTATTCATTATATTCACGCTTACTTAATCTACGTGTCACTGGCACATGTGTCTATGGTCTATTTGTGTCGTGCACATTCTCCCGCCGTCGCTGACCCTGGTTCGTCTGCGAGCTCCGTTGGTAGCACGACGATCTTCTTCGTAGGCCTCCTCAGCACGTGTCCGCTGCTGGTGGTGACGTCCACGACTCGTACCTCGCCGTCGGCTCCTGGGAACACCCGGCTGACGCGTCCTCGCGGCCAGGTGTTGCGCGGCAGATTAGAATCGCAGATGATGACGACGTCCCCGACCTTCGGGGCGACGCCGGTGCTGGTGGGCTCCCGCCGGTGTTGCAATAGGGGAAGGTACTCCTTCACCCACCTCCTCCAGAAGATGTCAGCCAGGGCTTGAGCTCGCTTCCATTGTTGGCGAGCAGTCACGTCGTCTGCAGAGAAGTGCCCTGGTGGTGGCACATGGCAGTTGGGCCCGATGAGGATGTGGTTCGGCGTGAGGGCCTCGGGATCGTTAGGATCAACCGAAACATGTGTGAGGGGTCGTGAGTTGACGATATTCTCGACCTCTGTTAATAAGGTTAACAGGATCTCGTCGCTGGGATGCTTTTCCATCATGGTGACACGAAGCACTTCTTTCACTGCTTTCACCATTCGCTCCCATGCCCCCCCCATGAAGGGTGCGGAAGGGGGTATGTACTTCCACACGATGTGTTGACTTGTAGTTTCTTTTTCGAGCGCGTCGAGTACGGCCTCTGCTAGCTCCTTTTCCGCTGCCTTGAAGCACGTAGCGTTGTCACTCTTTTTCTTCGTGGTGTCTTCTATCTCGGCGGGGCGGTGTGCAACGAAAGACTTATACACACGCGGCTCCGGCCTTATCCATGCGAGTGCGGTTCGCGAGTCGCTCCAATAGGTCTTCTCTGTTAATTCGTAATCGTGTTCTTGGGTGGCTTGAGCCAGGCGCGCTGCCAGTCGTGCAGCTTGAAGCTCGAGGCTCGGCATGGAGATGGGCTTCAACGGGGTCGCTCTGCTCTTCGTGGCTGCTAATGACACGGTTACTGACCCGTCGGTGTGTTGCGTACATCGACGAAAGCGTGCAGTTGGCGTGAGGCGACTGATGTCGTCAGGTGATCGTAGCAGCGGGGTATTCTCAGCAGGTGTATGTTGTTGAGCTGGGCGAACCATTTGTTCCATCGTTCCCGTAGCTCAGCTGGGAGTGGGTCGTCCCATTGCGCCTTATAGCGCCATGTGTCCTGAAAAATACGTTTACCGGGAGTTATTATTGGTGCAATAAGGCCGAGCGGATCGAATAAGGCCATTATCACACTCAAGGCCTCTCGCTTCGTTGGAGGTCGCGTGTTTGTTTTCACTTCGCGCGGGATCTTCAAGTTGCTCGCGTTAAAGCCAAGATGATCTTCGTTGACGTGCCATGTTAGACCCAAGGTTTTTTCTGTCTCTTGGCCGCCGAGTTCCACTGTAGCACTGCTGTCTCGGGGCAGTGATAAATCTTCTATGATTGTTTTTTCGTTCGAAGTCCAACCGTTCAACACGAAGCCTGCTTTCTTGTGTATCATGTCGACTGTTCGCGTGGTCTCTCGTGCCGCTGTGACCGTAGGGAAGCTCTGCAAGTAGTCATCCATGTAGTGATTTTCTTGTATGGCTTTTACGGCATCCGGGTAAGTGTCGACGAAGTCTCTTGCGTTCCTGTTCTTGATGTACAGCGCGGTACATGGCGACGAGGTGGCTCCGAAGATTACTGACGTCATACGATACTCTTCGGGTTGACCTTCACGGCGTCGTCCTCTCCACAGAAAGCGCAGCGCATCTCGATCTTCTGTCCTTATCTTCACTTGCATGAACATTTCTTTGATGTCGGCACTTACAGCGTACGGGTATTGGCGGAATCTCATGATCACACCTGGTAGGGACTGCAGCAGATCAGGACCGGAGTGGAGCATATCGTTCAAACATACTCCGGTGCTCTTGGCGGCTGCGTCGTGTACCAGTCGAGGTGGCTTGTGCGGCTTGGCGGGGTTGATGACCGGAAAGTGAGGTAGGTACCACGTCCTTCCCTTCTGCGGTGTCATAGGAGCTGGTTCTGCATAGCCTGACTTGAATAGGTTTTCCATTCTTTCTTCATATTTCTGTTTCAAATCTTCATCCCTATCGAGTCTTCGTTCGAGCGTAAGCAGACGCTTCTCAGCTTCCTTGTAATTATTCGGTATGTCCGCATTTTCTTCTTTCCACAGCAGTCCGGTCTCATATCTTCCATCTGGTAGCCGCCGACTCTTTTCTTCGAGAATCTGCATGGCTCGTAGTTCGGGATCTTCTCTCGGGCGTCGAGGTTCGATGCCCAGTGATTCCAACTTGAAGTAATTCTTCACTTCATCTTCAATGGAGTCCTTATCGCGCTGTTGTAACTTACCGCAGAATGACACTGTTGCAGTCACTGAACTGCTGCATCCGTGAAGCACCCATCCCAGCTGAGTGAGCGACGCCACAGGCTGGTTACGGCTTCCGGTGCGCAGCTGACGGGTTACGATGAGATGCCAGTTGTCTTGTCCTAGTAACACTTTGGGTGAAGCCTTCTCGTATGTTATCTTGTCACGTATATCCTCTAGATGTTCGCAGCCGTTGAGATGCTCTTCATACACTGTATCGGGTGAGAAGCGGAGTCGGTTCATGGTGCGGGCGGTTAAGTCGTACTCTTCATCGGCGTACTTCCCTTTGATGAATAAACTCACTGTCTTGCTCTCGTGCTTCATTTCACTGTTTACACCTTGGATGCAGATCTCCTTGGTTGGTCCGTCTGCCCCGATGACGTCGGCTATGGTCTCATCTATCAGCGTGATCGTGCTTCCTTCGTCCAATAAGGCGTAGGTATTGACGCTACCGCTTGGTCCTCTTAGTGTTACTGGTGCCATCTTGAGGTAGGCCTTGCGCTGACTGCGGGGAACTGCTGCTGTGGCTACTTCTGCCGTTGAGGTCGTGATGTCTTCCTTCTGTTCTTCATGGTCCCTTGGCGGCATATCGCGATGCAGTAGTCGGTGGTGCATTATCTGGCACCCGTTCTTCCCACAGGCTGGTGCTCTGCATGTGGCGCGTCGGTGGTTACTTCGAAGGCAGCGAAAACAGACTCTATTCTTCTTGGCTGTTTCCCATCTCGCGGTGTTGTCTAGGGCGATGAACTGCTTGCAGTCAGGTAGCTTATGATCCTTGCTACACTGTGGACATCTCTCTTCTGATGTCTTCTTGTTGATGGTGAGCGTCTGTTCAACTCTTCTGCTTCTTTGAGGACGATAACTGACTCTTCTGTTGTCTTCTGTGTGGTTCACCTCTGGGAGCGCGTAGGAGCTGCACTTGTCTGCCTCTTCTGACAGGAACACAGATATTTTCTTCAGTTCTGGTATGTCTTCTTTCTTCTTTGCAGCGAAGTCGTACCACTTGTTTCTGAGTATAGGTGTGAGTTTCTCGATGATACTTCTGCACATCTCTGGACTGTGTAGGTAGTGCGGCTTCCTCAAGGCTTCTATGGTTCCCACGATGTTTGCTATCTTCCCAGCGAAGATACAGATGTCCTTGGCGTTATCGGTCACTTTGTTAAGAGTCTTGAGCTTCTCCATCTCGACGTGGATGAGTGCTTCTGGTCTACCAAATCTTCTCTCGAGGGCCCTTATGATCACCTCGGGGTCAGGTTGACTCAGCATTAGACACTCGACTGCTTCTTGTGCGAGTCCACGTAAACTTTTCCTTATTCTTGCGATATTTTCGTTCTTCGTGAAGTATATACCCGATTCTTCATACGTTGTCTTGAAGGCGAGCCATTCTGTGCTGCTGCCGCTGAAGATCGGTAGTTCTCGTATATACTTGGGCGGCTCCCTGTTGCATCTCATAGCCTGGGATAGGGCCGCGGTGAGCGTAGCTACATCGATCACGGAGTTCTTCACTGGTGCACTTCCTTCTGATTTTTCCTGGGTTTGACACTTCTCCACTAGTTGACCCCTATCTTGGCAGGTCTGAGTGTTTTCCTCGATGTCTTGCCCCTTTTCCTTCAGGTTTGGTGCCGCAGCGTCATCCTTCTGTAGCCACGTGTTAATACGTACCGATGCCAGATCTTCCTCAGACCCGTCGTCGCTGCTCTCGTCCTGCAGTAGCCGCTGTAGACGGATCTGTTCTATCTCTGCTTCGGCTTGTATTTGCTTGAGCTTCAGTTCTGCCAAGCGTTGTTTGACCTCCAGTTCCTTCTTCTTTCTTGAACTGGTGGAGCGGCGTGACCTCGTGTCCAAAGGCCGCATGGTGCGCTGTGAGCTAGGCTCTCCATATACAACAGCGCGGGAGTGGGGCGATCCTTTTTCTGTCGTCCCCGACTCTTCAGTAGTCACAGTTGTGCTGGACGTGGTCTGCTCGGTGCTGACTGTGGCTTCCGACGCACCACTGTCCGCATAACTTCTGGCCTCTTCCGTGGCCGCAGGGTGTAGTACTGATCTTGGTACTGGTGCTGATGCTGATGCCGGTTCCTCTTCCTGACGGCGCTTCCCTCCATTCCTGGTGAGAACCATTCTTCTTTCTTCAAGTTTATACTTACCTGGAATTCCGACGGATCGTGGACTTTATTCCTACCCTTCGACCCGGTTCCAATGGGCCATAGACGTTCGTGACAGACTATGACCTGATAAGGTTCCGAATAGACTGTCACTTCTCCCTTAGTTGAAGAACGATGAAACGTCTACGGCTGGCAGTTAACTTGAAGTTGACCTGGATCTTCGGAGGACCGTGGACTTTATTCGGCTCCGAAGGACCAATGTTAAGGACCGTGGTTCGTAACAGACTATGACCTGATAAGGTTCCAAATAGACTGCCACTACTTCGCGGTCGCCTTCAGTGGACTGTATTTGATGGATGTTGAGTCGAAGAATGAAACACTTGGATGGGTGGACTTCATTGACGTCAGTGAGGCATCGGATGTACTTGGCCCAGCACTACTCTTGATCTACTACTTCCTGTTGAGCTTCCTTGTTCCTTGAGAGACTCTTGTTGTCTACTTGTTGCTCCATGTCCATTAATTTCCTACCAAATAGTCCCTGCTTTTATAGTCTTTTGTAGTGCTGGCCCGCGATCCAAATTACCTCACCTCCGCATTTCCATTTATTTATAAAACTTATGTTTTACATATTAATTACATAGCATATATGTACATAGGTAGAGATAAGACTTGCACGACGATAGGTACTTACATCTGTACCGTGCGACGTCGGGTTACTGAATGACGGGCGGATTGACCCCTCAGGCTTATATATGGGCCTTGCCTCCCGCGAGCTACTATATAATAAAATGGCACCAGCCGGGGGAGCGCATATTCGCTTCTTACGGCGTGGGAGGCAGTCGCGGGGTGTAATTAAACTTACATACTACTATACAAAGTCGTATTTCCTATTTATACGAAGTTATGTTAGATTCTGAGTAATGCATTTACGTAATTATATTTGCAATTACGCTTTTCGGGGAATGTACTTTCTTTATTAAATTTGGCTCTAACATACTCAATTACTCAGAAAACTAACTCCTAACAGTAGTAAGCTATTTATCTTAGCTTAATATCAAAGTTATTACATAATTACGTTTTAATTTACGTAAATCTAACATTTTCATAATTTATTCATTATATTCACGCTTACTTAATCTACGTGTCACTGGCACATGTGTCTATGGTCTATTTGTGTCGTGCACAGATAGATAGAACTGGTGGTAGAAATTTGATGACACAAATTTGTCACAAAATTCGGCCGGGTAGGTACCACCGTGCACGATTGCGAAAAACCCTCCATAGTAATCCAATTTCGGTTTGATTGCGTCCAGGGGTCAGCAAGTGCATAGCCGGGCAGGGGGATTGTGGTCGCAGCACTAGTGGGACCGGTAGGTGTCACGCGGTGCTGCGACGACAATCCTCTTCTGATGAGGCCGTCAAGCTGAGTGCCACCATTGTTAACATGGTACGTGTATGTAATGGTGACCCTCTTTCCAGAGACTTTACCTTCAGCTTACCATCAGGCGAGGTGAAGTCAAATTGACGTGTCCTAAATATAAAAAAAAAGCAATTCCTTTAATTCAAAATAAACATTGACCCTCGAATATTTGCGTCCGATAAGGGCCAATACCTCAACATGCAAGATTTCAATAATGTTATAGGTACCCATTCCCCCTTTGGCAAGACTGGGACACCGTGGTTCCCAAACCTGAGGGGGCCATCTCGAAACCGGGGATGTCCCTGGGTTACCCGGAGTGCGAGAGAACTCCCTTATTTGGCTTCCGATGCCCCGCACGAAAAAAAGAAGATACCCAATATTCAAAACATTAGATTTCGAGGGCTTACCCGGGGTGCCCGGCAACGGACACTTAGGGAGGACACCGTGCGGTTTTAGTCGATACACGACATAACCACCCCCGCTGACCGGCGGGGGGGGGGGGGGTATCCGAAGGTATTTCCGCACGTAAAAAAAAAGGTTATTTTTCACCTATCAATCACTAAAATAAATATTGGTGAAGTTACAGTACAAATAGATGAATGTTACATTACTCCATTCAGTTAAATAGGAACTAAAGTCTTTTTATAATAACTATATATTCTAGGACATTCTACACAGTGCTACCTAGACCCAAAGTACGCATAGCTAACTAGCTTATGTTATGGGTCCTAGAATGCAGACAAACATACTTAGATACTTTTTTTGTAAACACATAATATATTATATACCAGATCAATGCAGATAGGTATAAACATGCATAAAAATATTTGCACTAAGAGGGTATCAAACCCGCGACCTCTAACTTAGCAGTCGAACGCTTTACCGCTACGTCACAGAGGTCGTCAAAACTTTATTAAATCTAATATTATGCATACATATTTTTAGATTTAATAAAATTTAACTTAACTTAACTTTAAGTACATATAATTGTGTACAAAAAAATAATGTATGTAGTATGCGCGCGAAAGAGACGGCGGAGAGGGAGCGGGAGAGAACCCTGGCCCCCGAGTTCCGACTCGTCTACGCCCGGGACTACCGACTTCCATGGTCGGGGCCTGAGGACGGCAGTTGGCCGACTCACCGTCCTTACAGAAGCAGGCCGTGGCGGAGGCGTTTCGTGTGGTCCTACACACGCCTGCCTACTCACCGACGCGGGATAAAACCCGACCCCACCAGGCGAGGCCGCGCTGGCGGCCGAGGTCCGCCGGTAACCCTGGGGTTATCCTTTCGAGGGCTTACCCGAGGTGCCCGACAATGGACACTTAAGCAGGACACCGTGCGGTTTTAGTCAGTTCATGCACGATATAACCGCCCCCGCTGGCCGGCGGGCGGGTAACCGAAGGGATTTCCGCACGTAAAAAATAAATATAAGTATGTATATTCGCATTCTGGAACCCATGACACAAGCTAGTTAAACTATGCTCACTTTATGTTTAGAGAGCACTATGTAGAATATCGTTAAGTATTTATTTTATTGATTGACATGAGAATATGAAAAAAAAAGTCTATAGTTTTAAGCTTAAACGACGCAATTTTTTTTTTCGTGCGGAAATCCCTACGGATACCCGTCCGGTCGCCAGCGGGGGCGGTTATGTCGGGCTTGAACCGACCAAAAATGGTTAAATCATTAGGTTTCATTATAATTTACTTCTTTACTCAAAGAGTATATTATTTTAAACTGCAGTTAAAGGTAAACTTGGTCTCTAAGTGCAAAGAATTCACTTCGTAAACTCTCTGAAGTGAAATATAGCTGCAGACAGTTTAAATATTACTACTGCGAAGGTAGAGGAGTTTTACTGCAATTTCTCTGTTCCGTAAAAAGTTATTTAGGATATTGAATTAGCAGGTGGAATGGTGGTCTTGTTGAAGTGGAAGGTGTTATGTCTCTACTTATTATCCCTGAAATTCGATGGCGTTTTTTTTAAAAGAATAGTAGGAACCGAAATTACTAAATGTTCCCTCTAACCCCTCCAGCTAAGCTAAATTGCTTGTGTTAGGAGTGGGTTCACGTCGGTAGTGTAATGGCCAGGATTCGAACCCGGGACCTCTCGATCGTAGGGTCGACTCCTTAACCACTAAGCTACCGACGCTTCTAGCAAGGGCGTGATATCAAAAATCGTATTTATTGCATTTGTTAGGCTATCATACAAAAAGTTGTAATTCAAAATTTAACAAAGTTATATTTAACTAGCAACGCGCCCTCGCTTCGCTTTGGTTTATGCGAGTTATTTTAAACTCGAACTATAGTAATTTACACATAATAATATGATATCAATTGGTAAAATGTATGTTTCTACTGCACTTAGTGGAAAAGAATTTTTCAACTAAGTGCAGTGGTTTCGAAGATTACTTCAAACATCTTTCAAAATCAACACATCATCTCTCTTTATAATAATATTAATATATTAGTATATATAATTTACTGTATCAGCTTTTTTATATAAATAAACTTGTTTTTAGGGTTCCGTACTTTTTTCTTTTTTTTTTCTCGTGCAGAAATCCCTTCGGATACCCCCCCGCTGGCCAGCGGGGGTGGTTATGTCGGGCTTGCACCGACTAAAACCGCACGCCGTCTCGGGTCTTAAGACGCCGGGGTGTAAGGTTACCCATAGAGCATATCCCTCGCACCCCGACTGACCCTGGGCCATCTCCGGTTTCGAGATGGCCCCCTTTCTTGCTCCCCACTGTGCCATCTGCTAATCAGAGGGACACGTGGAAAGCTTCCGAACAGCCCTCAACAGGGCCGTCCTCGCCTCGGTCGGAGTTGGCCGTAGGCGGCAGCGTCTCTCCCACCCTAGGAGAGAGGCGCTGCCGTCTCCGTTGCCCAGGGTGCACCGCGTGGAGGTCCCCAACCAAGCACCCCAGGGTTCCGTACCTCAAAAGGAAAAAACGGAACCCTTATAGGATCATTGCGTTGTCCGTCCGTCCGTACGTCCGTCCGTCTGTCAAGACCATTTTCTCAGGAACGCGTGGAGGTATTTATATGTAATACTCAGGTCTACTGTCCCTTGGAGCTGTGAAAAAATCAAACTTCTAAACCAAAGCAATCAAAAGATACAGCCGTTTATGCCGCAAATTTTTTGCAAATTTTGGAAACTCGCACGGGAATCAAAACCTACAGGGTACTTCCCGTGAACTTAGATTCTTGAAATTAGGTACGAAGTAACGTCTTATAGTACAGATAAAGGAAAAATTGCGAAAACCGGAAATTTTTATTTACATCATATAATAAAAATATTTTTGAAAATTTTAAAGTTACTACTTCTTTTCTCATAAACGCGTAGAGGTATTAAATTGAAAATACTACTACTCTTACTTATATACCTATAGGTTTGTACGGAACCCTCGGTATGCGAGTCCGACTCGCACTTGGCCGGTTTTTTTACCAAAACTACAGTTCCCTACTGTTGACAATCGACATCCTGAGTCGCACCATAGTCTAAACATATCGTAACACAAGAGAAATTAACAAAAACATTTCAAAAATAACCTTTTATTATGTTCATGTTAATAAAAAGAACTAAAAATATAAAATCAAACAAGCCGAACTCGATGGGGTTGCGTCGTTTCATTACAAAGTTATTAGGACCACCTTCCAGTTCCATCATCAGACCCTGGTTACCATTAAAAGACAAACTACTCGTCAACACGATTCAAACGAGCTCAAACTCGATGAGGTTGTGTCGTTTGATTGCGAAGTTCCATCATCAGATCACCACCATGTCATCATAATATTGTCAAATTTTCAGCTCAATCGGTAACCGGGAAGTGGATCAAATTTAATTTGCAAGATTTGATGACCAACATCGGTACAGGTGAAACTAAATAAAACCTTATACAATTTCCAATAAATATATCGTTACAAAACATCACATAAATCATTCAAAGCCAACTATTATCTTTAACTGAAGTTCCGACGATATCATAACAGCATCGTTATGTATACCTATGACGTACAGTCGTTGAAGATTACAAGCCTGCACGCGTTGATAAGAAATAATCCTATATACTGTCTGGGAGATGTATATATACACATTTATTGAACTGAGCGAAGCGAAGCTCTTATACGTGGCTAAGCCGTTTGGTCGAGACTGTACTCCTCCGGAACCACAATACCGATCTTGACCAAATTTGCGATGGTGATAGTGTAGACACCGCTGAGTGTTTAGAGGGGTTAACTGTTCAAATACAATGTACCATTGAGGAATAATCATCGAAAAACAGTATCACGAGCGCGCGGCCTTAGCTATGCGCGCGACTGTAGTAAGATGCCTCATTTTTCAAGTAAGAGTCCTGCTCGCTCAGCTAAATTTATTTCAGTCGCACACTGCACTTAATTCCTAGTGTTATTATACGTATACTCAGACCTGAGGGGCTCATGGCTAACTGGTGACCTAATAGCTTAATACATTGCAAGACGATGCTAGTCAGGTTAGGCTTAGGTTGGTAACCATTCTAAACACATTCAGAACCCTCCGTGCATCTCAATGCAAATATTTGTATGCATGAATTTGTACGATTATATTTGCATTAGTCTGAGTGTTTCTATGTGTAATTTACAAAAAATGTTTCTAAGTATGTGTATCCATATTCTAGAACGAATATTAGTTATACTAAATATAATATAACGAACTGCACGCACTACGTTCACCTCACCTCGGGACCTTGCTAGACGACGACTCTTTGCGTGTGACGGTGGCGCTCCGCCTGGGCTGTAAGCAGGGTGTGTGAATTCCATAGATGCACCTGTGGTTCCATGGTGGAGGCCGATGGTCACCATGCACTGAGTTGTCGTAGGTGCGCAGGTAGGTTCCCGCGTCACCATGCTCTCAACGACATAGTCCGGAGGGCCCTGGTTTCGGCAGATGTCCCGTGCCTGCTTGAGCCGCCCGGTGTTAGCATGTTTGATGGCAGGAGGCCGGATGTTATGACTTTGGTGCCATGGAAGAACGGTAAGTGCCTGGTATGGGACGCCACGTGCGTCAGCACTGTCACTCCAAGCCACCTAGGTCGTACCTACGGTCCGGGTTCCGGCCGCTGCTGCCGAGGATGCTGATGAGGAAGTACGAGGCATTACGGGCCCGGTATCACTTCGTTCCCTTCGCGGTGGAGACGATGGGTTGTTGGAGCGTGGAAGCGAAACGCTTTGTGGAGGACATAGGGCGTTCCCAATTAATAGCGATAGGGATACTAGGGATACTACGGATTCTGGGGTTTCATAACTCAAAAGACAAAATCGAACCTTTAATGAGATTATAATATATATTATCTGTCGGTCTGAAAAATCAAATATCTTTATTGCTTTAGGTCACAAAGTAACACTTGTGAACGTTAAAATTATTGCTTTTACATTAACAGTGTTCAGAACGATTTATTTGTAAAATTTTACTTGGCCCTCGATAGATGGCGTGAGGATCGAGCTACATCGTGATATGGTAAAAAAAATCAGTATTGAAGAATTACATAGATCAAATACGAGTTGTTTTTCATTATACCCAAATTTTGTATTCCAATCAGACCAAATTGTTCCACTTAAAGTGACAGATAGTCTACCCCTTTAACAACAGTCAGTTATGTAGAATGTTTGAGGCCAATTAATTATCACCCGAAAGTCCGTATACCTGTTAATTAACGGACGAGTTGATGGCGCGGGTTCTCCCCGAGAGGAATCTCGGCGTTGGAATGTCAGATGGCGGTCGCTCCCATAAAAGTCGTATAAACCCAACTAATGGAGGAGGCAGCCTGGAATGCAACAGGTAACAGCCTTAAGATGAAGATTATTAACAGGCAAGTCTAATATACAATAATTTAACGGGAACTAACGCGATCATGTATTACATACCTTTGGTTTTCCTGACGTTTCCACCAGGTTACACTGGCCGTGGTCACAGACTATGCCTTTTTTTTCGTAAGGAAATCCCTTCGGATACCCCCCCGCCGGCCAGCGGGGGTTATGTCGGGCTTGAACCGACTAAAACCGCACGCCGTCTCGGGTCTTAAAACGTCGGAGTGTAAGGTTGCCCATAGAGCGTATCCTTGGGACATCTCATGTTTCGAGATTACCCCGGTTTGGGGGAGGGGCGCTAGTCGCCCCACCGTCCCGGCCTGCTTCTGCTGGGGTGACAGGCGGCCTCACCTGCCACCCTCCCGCCTGCGCTCATGGAGGATGGAGGTCGTTAAGCGGGTCACAGGCTATACCTATACATGATCGCTATAATTCCCGTTAAATTATTGTATATCATGGAACGCGAAAGTTTAAAAATTAGTAAGGCAAGTCTAAGTTGCCGGGTAAGCCCTGGGGTGGCTTGAAGTGTCCGTTGCCGGGCACCCCAGGGCTTACCTGGGGTGCCCGGCAACGGACACTTGGGGAGGACACCGTGCGGTTTTAGTCGATACACGACATAACGACATCCGAAGGGATTTCCGCAGGTAAAAAAAAAAAAGGCAAGTCTTTTTTTATCACCTTAGTAGGATAATAAAATGTATCTATACTACTTAATCTATACTAATATTATAAAGCTGAAGAGTTTGTTTGTTTGAACGCACTAATCTCTAGAACTACTAGTTTAAACAATTTTTTTTTTGTGTTAGATAGCCTAGGCTATATATCATCACGCTACTACCCAAAGTAGCTGAACAGTAATTATATATATCAACATAAACATAACATAACATAAACTCACGCCTATATCCCCGAAGGGGTAGGCAGAGGTGTTAGCACCCACGTTTCGCCAGTTTATGTTTTAGGTCCCAATGTAATAGGTGGCGAGCCTATTGCCATTAACCGTGCACTTATAAACCTGCGATAAATAGATAAATACACACATAACTTCGAAAAGCATCGAAAAGTCATTGGTATGTGCCAAGGTAATACCTGGGATCGAACCCGAGACCTCGTCTCAGCAGTCCTTTACCCATACCACTAGGCTACCGCGGTATGTCAACAAATCGAGCATGCTTTCTTACATTATTGTAATAAATAAATAAATATTGTAGGACATTCTACACAACGGTATCTAGACCCAAAGTAAGCATAGTTTAACTAGCTTGTGTTATGGGTTCTAGAATGCAGATATTACTTACATACATTTTCTTTTGTAAATACATACATATTATAGATAGAAACAATACAATAATGTTATGGCTGACAGTCAGTCTGTGACCACGGCCAGTGTACCCTGGTCGAAACGTCAGGCAATCCAAAGGTATGTATATACATGATCGCGTTAATTCCCGCTAACATTATTGTATATCATGGAACATGAAAGTTTAAAAATTAATAATTGAGCTGAGTGAGACGAAGTCGAGCGAAAGCTCCTCATACTAGACTTCAGGATTTTCTTTGTCACAGGTCTCCTCCTAAACTACTAATCCAATCAGAACCAAATTTGGCATGATTAAAGAGGTCAATCAGAGGAAGGTTTATGGATATATTTTGAAAAAATTAATGCTACCACAAAGCAATGATCACCGTTAAAAAAATACCAGATGGAATTACATAATAACCGCTCGAGACACTGTGACCAAACTTTACACGCACAGAAAGCATGTCCAGAGTTGTGACTTTCAAAAAGAATTTTCAAAATCGGACTTGGCACGGAGAAATGATCACTGTTCAAAATTTTCAAAATCTGATTCACGATGTCTCACTCAGCTCAACATTGCAAGCAGCGATTCGCCTTGCAGACCTAGTACCCAGATTATTGCAAATAGACATATTCATGCATACAAATATTTGCACTGAGCGCAGGAATTGAACCTGCGACCTCCGACGTCGCAGTCCAACGCTCTACCGCTGCGCTACAGAGGTCGTCATATACCAAGGCATACCGATAGCACAATTTTTATTCTCAAATATAATACATTTTACACAACAATGTTTGAGCGGATACATTTTTCTAGCCGCGAGGAAACGCGTTTACTAGTAATAAAACTTCATGACGTACTGAAACTAGGTAAGCAGAATTTATGGTAGCTAGTTTGTATCGTAAGACATTTATAAATCATACTATGGATGTAAACGCTGTTGAAAAGATTAATGTTGAGAACGCCTTTTGTTAGGAAAGGATGATAATAGAACGCGAAAATAATTACATGTGCATACTCGTGTATAGATACGAGCGCCACTCCCCCAAACCGGGGCAAGACGGGGACACCGTGGTTCCCAAACCCGAGGGGGCCATCTCGAAACCGGAGATGGCCCAGGATCAGTCGGGGTGCGAGGGATATGCTCTATCGGCAACCTTACACCCCGGCGTCTGTAGACCCGAGACGGCCTCTCCTTCGGGAAGGACATAACCACCCCCGCTGGCCGGCGGGGGGGGGGGGGGTATCCGAAGGGATTTCCGCACAAAAAAAAAAGATATAATCTGGTGAATAATTTCTTTTCCGGTCTTCTATATCCCCGAAGGGGTAGGCAGAGGTGCTAGCACCCACATTTTGCCAGTTTATGTTTAGGTCCCAATGTAATAGGTGGCGAGCCTATTGCCATTATCCGGGCACTTATAAACCTGCGATAAATACACACATAACTTCGAAAAGCATCGAAAAGTCATTGGTGTGTGCCATGGTAAAACCTGGGATCGAACCCGAGACCTCGTCTCAGCAGTCCATTACCTATACCACTAGGCTACCGCTAAGCTCATTATAAAGACATATAACATAAACATTACATAAACTCACGCCTATATCCCCGAAGGGCAGAGGCAGAGGTGCTAGCACCCACATTTCGCCAGTTTCTATTTAGGTCCCAATGTAATAGGTGGCGAGCCTATTGCCATTAACCGGGCACTTTTAAACCTGCGATAAATACACACAACTTCGAAAAGCATCGAAAAGTCATTGGTGTGTGCCATGGTAATATACCTGGGATCGAACCCGAGACCTCGTCTCAGCAGTCCTTTACCCATACCACTAGGCTACCTAAAGACATCTAAAAAAATAAAAATAATTCTCTTTCATCTAAATAATTATTTATTTATTTATTTTGAAGACATCTTAGTCTTATAAATAAGCTGCCACTAGGAGTTAAAAATAAAATAACAGCACGTAACATTAAAAAGCGGAGCCAGTGGCGTACGTAATACTGCTGAGACGAGGTCTCGAGTTCGATCCCCAATAGCCACGGGCACACACCTCTGACTTTTCGTAGTTATGTGTGCATTAATAAATGTTAATTATCGCTCGCTTAATAATGTGCCCGGTAGATAGTAATAGGTTCACCCCCTATTACATTGGGACCTTAACATAACTGGCGAATCGTGGGTGTGTAATACACCTCTGCCTACACCGTCGCGGATACCGGCGTGAAGTTATGTTGTTAACATTAAAATAACCCTAAAAATCGAATACACCCAGCGACCGCATGAATTGGAGCACCCCGTATAGTATAGCGACTTGCATCGTGTGTTGGTGGTGGCCGTGTGGCTGATCACACCTAAACACCACACGCACCCTGTTTTAGTGGGTACCTTTTTTTGATGTGACAACGTCTTATAAATCGATGGAGCCGGCTGCACGCACGAAAAAACATGACGTATGCAGCGTTACCACATGACGTATGCGGCGTTACACCGCGTTCTTATGACGTTGTCACGTTCAACTATCGTCAGTAAACCGACTTTACAGACAACCGATTTTTTTGTACGTGCGGAAATCCCCTCGTATACCCCTCCCACCGGCCAGCGGGGGCGGTTATGTTGGGCTTGAACCGACTAAAACCGCACGCCGTCCCGGCCCGTCCCTGTTGAGGGCTGTTCGGAAGCTTTCCACGTGTCCCTCTGATTAGCAGATGGCACAGTGGAAAGCAAGTAAGGGTCTATCTCAAAACCGGAGGTCCGGGGTCAGCCGGGGTGCGAGGGATATGCTCTATGAGTAACCTTACACCCCGGCGTCTTAATACCCGAGACGGCGTGCGGTTTTAGTCGGTTCAAGCCCGACATAACCGCCCCGCTGGCCGGCGGGGGGGTATCCGAAGGGATTTCCGCACGAAAAAAAAGAAAAAAAAAAGGTACGCATTGTAGCTCAGGGCACACTGCAATAGCGGCGGTAAGGCCCATCACGGAGGATTGGCTAGAGAGCCGACCCGGAAGCCTCTCGTACCGACTGATGCAGGTGATTTCCGGGAAGGGGTGCTTCGGGGACTCCCTGCATCGGATCAGGAAGGAGCCAACGCTTGAGTGTCATCACTGCTACGCGAACGAGGACTCAGGGCTGCACACGCTGGCGGACTGCCCGGCGTGGGAGGCGCCGAGGCGTGACCTGGTAGCAGCCATCGGGGTGGGAGTCCCCTCGCTCGGCAGCATGATTGCGGCAATGGTGCGGAGCGCGAGCGCGTGGGCCACTGTCACCGTCACCGTCTTTTGCGAGCATGAACTTCATAAGTTTGTTTGTGTGAGTGTGTAAATGTAAACGGCAAAGAAAAGGATAGTGCATATTACCAAGTGACTAGAAAGAAAGAGATCGTGCGATACAATAGTATTCCGTCTGGTATCATATAATCATCTTATGTCTGTGAACACAAACATAGTGCCTTTAGTGGGAAAACTAAAACTGTGTTGTTTTCCGAAAGTTTGTGAAAGCACGAATTTTCCAACTGTTACTCACAGTTACGAACTTCAGGCACTTTGACCGCACACTTTGAAATTCCACAAATTTCCCACGTGTTCCCGCGACTTGTGAAGAAAATTTGCCTTTTCATAGACAATTTTCATGTTGATCTTAGAAGTGGGAATAAAATGTAAATGCTTGAATTGCTCGCTGTGAATACAAAATTTGTGTTAGAATACAATTTTAAATTTTGACTATAATATAATTTTGTGTGTGTAGGGATTGAGTGGACCTTTTTAAAAGTTAATTATGCTTTTAGGAAATCAAGGCAGAATAATATAGTATATATATATAAATATAAATATTCTACGATATTCCACACAGCGCTATCTAGACCCAAAGTAAGCTTAGTTAAACTAGCTTGTGTTATGGGTTCCAGAACTAGGATAAACATACTAATATACTTTTTTTGTAAATGCATACATATCATACATAGAAATACCCAGTCCAATGCAAATAGACATAACTGGTGGTAGAAATTTGATGACACAAATTTATCACAAAATTCGGCCGGGTGGGTACCACCGTGCACGATTGCGAAAAACCCTCCTTAGTAATCCAACTTCGGTTTATTGCGTTCAGGGGTCAGCAAATGCATAGCCGGGCAGGGGGATTGTCGTCGCAGCACTAGTGGGGCCGGTGGGTGTCACGCGGTGCTGCGACGACAATCCTCTTCTGATGAGGCCGTCAAGCTGAGTGCCACCATTGTTAACATGGACAACGCCCCCGCTGGCCGGTGGGGGAGCTTGGGGGTATCCGAGGGGATTTCCGCACGTACAAAAAAAAACGGTTGTCTGTAAAGTCGGTTTACTGACGATAGATTTACCTTCAGCTTACCATCAGGCGAGGTGAAGTCAAATTGACGTCTCCTAAATATAAAAAAAAATATAAATATTCATGCATACAAATATTTGCACTGAGCGGGAATTGAACACGCGCCCCATGACGTAGCAGTTGAATGCACTACCGCTACGCCATACTATAATATAATATAAATATAATATATATCCTATACTATTATAAATGCGAATGTAAGTTTGTTTGTTACGCTTTCACGCAAAAACCACTCAACCGATTTTGCTGAAATTTGGTACAGGGGTAGATTAGACCTTGGGAAAGGACATAGGCTATGTTTTGTCGCGATAACCGACATCTACGCGGGCGGAGCCGCGGGCAAAAGCTAGTAAGTAATAAATACTGTATACTTCCAAAGAGTATAATCTACAAGTACTAATACTAATCTTAGGCTCAATGTTACATACCACTAACAGCCGGTTTCAATAATCCATCTATCCTTTACCAGCAGTTAAAATAGCTACCATTAGTATCTATCGGGGATTTTTTCTGTTTCAATAAACAAAGATAAGCAGGAAATGACTTTGATAATATTGAAACCGCAGTTACAGATAGATTAATGTTAACTGTTTATCTGGGATAGCTTCTACCTTTAACTGTAGGTAGATTATTGAGACTGGCTGTAAGAGATCCGATGAGCATGTAACGCTCTATCCTACCTTAAAGTGTCTGAAAGTATTTGAACCGCCCACTGATGAGACGATGGACCTGAATGCAGCAACTGACTACAGTGCTGAAGGCACTGAGAGTATCCGTTACTATTATATCCTCCAAGTTTAGGAAGATACTATTAAAAGTTTGGCTTTATTGTGATCGTCTAAATATTTATAAGTATGGAACCCTTTATACGTTGTGTTTAAACATTGTAGTAACTCATAGTCCTTTATTTGGTACATTGAGACAAGACAAGAGTACATGGTATTGAGAGCACAGATTTCAATCTAATTCCTATAACTATTATTCTATCTAGTAATAAAGTTAAATAATGTTCCTATACAACTACATTGAATCCCTGAACCTAATATGATTTAAGATTTTGATTTTAGAAGCTACCTAGTCTCTATAGTGATAATTAGTGATATTTATAAAATTCTGAATATTAAGTTCATTCCTAAGTGATCCTAGATATAGACATATTAAGTTTTGTGTACCTTTAAATGCAAGCTAGTTCAATTTCACAGTATGATATATAAGCATTTAGTTTAGGTAGAAGTGAAGATATAACACACACAATATGGAGTTGTCTCACCATAACTGGACCTTTCAAAGGAAATGTATATAGTTTTCTTATATACAATTTGAGTTATTTAGACAAAGAGATAGTAAATATTGGTGGTCAAGTAAATAAAATGTGTGATTAAATACATATGTGGTTAATAATTAGTTACCTTGAGATAACCTACATAGTAGATTATCTCAGAGTACCCGGAAAAATAAAATGAAGCGTCTGTTGATATGTGTAGACTGCTAGGATGGGGTATTTTTATAGGTAATAAGGAATCCTATGACCGGTTCCATTGCTGGAACCGGGGAGGCCGCCTCCGCCAAAACACCAGGCCCCCAATGAGCAACCAATCCTCTCCAGAGCTGAAGGCATACTACTTTTAAGTTATGCACAACCTTGGTGCTTTACAAAATAAAAATAGTACCGAATTGGGAATGAGTGCCCAATTTCAACAAGTAGGTAAGATGGAAATATATCCAGTCTAACGAATGTATAGCTCGAATCATTGCTGTAGTGTATTCATACACAGGCAGTAACTGTCCACGTTTCAGGGTCAAGCGATACCGTGACCAAACGCTTTCAAGACACAATGCGAGCTTGTGGCAACAGTCCACGTTTCAGGGTCAAGCGATACCGCGACCAAACGCTTTCAAGACACAATGCGAGCTTGTGGTAACTGTCCACGTTTCAGGGTCAAGCGATACCGCGACCAAACGCTTTCAAGACACAAGTTTTTTCCCCACACCGATAAAGACATAATAATAAGTAGGTAGGTAAGTATGATAGCATGTATTGCGAGGGCTTAGCCCAGCATGACATATCACTTACAATAAAACGAACTCACATCCGTCAAACAGGATACATAGATCAAATTGAACATCGATCCTGTAAATAATTTGTTTTAAATGTCTGAATGAAACCAGGCACTCACAAGGACTGGATAAAGACAAAGGAATTGTCAAGAGTCAAATGAAACTGCTTTGTAAGACATAACAATCATTTACTCAAGTATTTACCGTACCTTTTGAGCTTTTCATCTTTACAATGAAAGTGAGGTCTGTATTTGATAGGAATAATAGTCCAGCAGATGACTGTATGTGTACGCAATACAACACAAAGTGGACTGTCTGATCTTGTCCTATCACCAGTTGAGAAACCGTATGATACTACAAGATAAGCTCAGTAGGGTTGAGCTAGCTAAGGGGCATCAGTTCGTCACTAAACCTCCCCTCAGACCGAACCAATATTAGCAATGAACTGAGTCAGGGTATGATTATGTTACCTTACTTGATTAAGCAAGGTCTCACAATACACATCGATAATCCATTACTAGCTATTGTTGCGAACAGTACTGTTGTCTCGGCAGACTAGGCAAGTAAAGGGGACGCTACATTCCATCCACTAGAATAAACATTTAGTTTGTCTAGCACATAGAATGCGATATCCAACGCTGAACGGGCTCTACCCAATTGGGGTTCCCTATAATAAAACAACGGTCGAATACAGCCATCCTCTGGACTCATCCCAGACAGACTGTTGAATTTCAGTAGAACCATCGTAAAAAATAAGATAGCTCAATTTCTCAAACCTTTACCTCATTCCAAGCAAACTTAAGAACTTGGGAGGCTCTTAAGCGTGCCTAGAACTACATATTTCGTGTACACAAGGGTATTGTGTAGTGTGCAGGCTGAGTATAATGATGAGTGTATAAAGTAATATTTTATAAGTTAGTTTAACAAGTCATATGACCCATTAATCACACTTTGAATATTAAATGCCATTACAGATACAGGCTAAGAATCTACAATAGACATCCCAGGCTTATAGAAACTAGCCATCTAGATTTAGATAAGGTAGCATTAAAAGAAAATGTTAGTAGTAAATTGCTTACATATAGGTTAACGGCAATAAAAGTGTTTTGTAATCTATTCATGTGACCTAGATTTTAATGATTATGAAAAGAACGCACAGGACATACAATAAATTTGTAAATCATAGTACAAACAATGTCTGTCAACATTCCATAGGGACATGTGATCCGACGCAAAAGAAGAAAGCCACAACAGATACAACTGTATCTGTTGTGGCTTTCTTCTTTTGCGTCACCCAGTCACCTCATTCCAGATAGAGAGCCTCGAGTACTCTAAACCCAGCATGAATCGACAGAGAACGCTATCATAGCATAGTCACAGTCTGATCCCTGACTTGACTTGGCCAAAATCAACCCAGTTCACATACCACGACCACACCAGATTATAAATCATTTATCTAAATGTGTTTCATTGTGTCTACCCCCCAATTCCACAAAATTTAATATTATCGAAGACATTAACTAAAATTTACTGTAATATAGAATGATTTTAGGAAGCATTTACTAAATAAAGGTGTAGACAGCTAATTTAAGCTAATTCCCCACGAAAATAGTTCTTACAAAGAAAATTTCACTTTGCGTTTTATTTTTCTACCTCCAACCCACAAAAGTAAATTATCATGAATACAATTTATGAAACCTAAATACAGTCAACATTTTAAGAATACAGAACTAAGATAACTCACCACCAGATTTAAACGCAGGCTACAAAGCTTTCTAAAATTCGGATAGAAATTACGATGAACTTTTCCCTAATTTACTTTCTCGGTTATAGATTCGCGGCGTTTCCTATCACTTTCCCATTATATCCTAAGCTGAGCAGCGCCTGATCGAAGGCTGCTCGGGCAGAGCTTCCGCTTGCTTATGGTTCGCGACGAATTCTTGAAGACTCATCCCGATATTCTCCGGTACGCTCCTTTTATTACCTCTTACTACCCCCCTTTCCTATAATCACGCCACTACACGTCATATCTTCTGAGTTGCGACTTTTCGTAGTTGTGTGTATTAAAAATGTTAAATATCGCTCGCTTAGGAATGTGCCCGGTAGATGACAATAGGCTCGCCCCCTATTACATTGGGACCTAAACATAACTGGCGAATCGTGGGTGTGTAACACACCTCTGCCTACCTCTTCGGGGATACAAGCGTGAAGTTATGTTATGTTATGTTAAGAAAAATCTTTCGGATGTTCATTCAATAAAATCTGAAGGATCATCCTTGAGGCCCAAGTCAACCTCACGTTGGGAGGTCAGATGACAGTCACTCCCGGCAAAACCGGCATTTTTTTATAATAGTCACGTCAATATGGCTTTACCTCGCCTGATGGCAAGCTAAAGGTAAAGGCTCAGGAATGAGGGTCACCATTACAGACACCGATAACATTACAATGGTGGCTCTCAGCTTGACGGTTTCATCAGTTGGCTTTTCATGCCCCGCTTAAAAGAACCGCGTCTGTAGGAAAGGGACAACAGGTGTGCTGGTACATAATACAAAATCTTGAATCAGATGCTGAACCGCTTGATTCTTGATGAAATTGTTTGCACCATGTGAGGGTAATACCTCAGCCTTGCACATGTTGTCATGTATACAAAAGAAGAGGGAGGAACTATTTAGAGCAGCTCATTGGAACGGTTGCCACGGTACAGGCTGTAAAATATTTATCAAAAGCAATAAGGGGACCTCGGGCTTCAAAATGCAAGTTTTGGATGCAACTGGGGAATCGCTATGATGATGATGATGAATAGTAAATAAGAGCACAAATGTTATTGAGCTGAGCGAGCTAAACTCTCATACCCGGCATAGCCGTTTGTTGGTGGCTGAACTCCTCTGTAACCACTCGCGCGATCTTGACCAAAACCACGGTGATAGTGTGGATACTGAGGAGTGTTTTGAAGCTAGATGGTTCATGTCCGATGTACCATTGAGGAATAATCACCGAAAAACAGTTTCACGAGCGCGCGGCCTTAGCTAAGCGCGCGACCGTTGTAAGAAGTCTTATTTTCAAGTAAGAGTCCTGCTCGCTCAGCTCAAATTTATTTCAGTCGCACCCTGCACTGAATTCCTAGTCATAAATAAACATCAAACTCTACTGAATCAAGAAACTTTACGATGTTGTCAAAATATGAAAGCAATCACAAATTGTTGGATAGTACATTTTATTTTACATTGGTGGCAAGGATTTATCTAAAACTAGCTGACCCGGCAGACTTCGTACTGCCTCAATCGATAACAACTTCCATATTTATTCACCTTTTAAACCTTCTCTGGACCTCCACAAATACTTCAAGACGAAAATTAGCCAAATCGGTCCAGCCGGTCGAGTTTTAGCGAGATTAACAAACAGCAATTCATTATTATATATAAAGAAGATGTCAGATATTAACTTCAACTATAGAAATAAAACAATTTTTAACGGATTCTATTGCGATTTATTTATGAATCGCTCTAAGGGCGATGTTGATTCAAAACCAACTAACTTCATCATCACCATAATCAAACAGAACCTATCTAAAATTGTGCCATTTTCTATTTTTTTTTCTAATCTTACCATCAGGCTAGGTTATGTTTTGATGACGTGACCATTTTTTAACGTGTGGAGACCCCCACGGGCTTCACCCCATTGGTGCCAACGATGGATGGGCGTGTCGGAATCGGGCCGACTAAAACCACACGGTGTCCTCCCCAAGTGTCCATTGCCGGGTACCCCGGGTAAGTTCTCGAAAGGATAACCCCAGGGTTACCGGTGGTGAATGACCAGTATAACAAAAACATAGTGAATTTAATGTAATCAGAATCTGAATCGGTAGCAGTTCTAGTAACAGTTTCGAAATACTTATCTTTTCTGAACAGACGGTCATATATTACAATGACACCTCTAATAATACCTTCTTCTAAACCCTCTCGACTCACTAATGAGCCGAGCGCAGAATAATTTTCATAAATTATGTCATACACTGCACCTTCATGATAAACGAGAATTGGCCAGGGATAAGGGGATATTAAAATTTGTTATATTAATAGTAGAATAGCGGCGATAGCCCGGTGGCGTACGTAACGGACTGCTGAGACGAGGTCTCGAGTTCGATCCCCAGTCACCCCGGGCACACACCTCTGACTTTTCGTAGTTATGTGTGCATTAATAAACGTTAATTATCGCTCGCTTAATAATGTGCCCGGTAGATGGCAATAGGCTCGCCCCCTATTACATTGGGACCTCAACATAACTGGCGAATCGTAGGTGTGTAATACACCTCTGCCTACCCCTTCGGGGATACAGGCGTGAAGTTATGTTATGTTATGTTAATAATTAGTAGAGGAATAATATTTTATAATACCACACTTTTATTTTCCTTTTCCCTTTTTAGGGATTTTTTTAAGAAAAGCCCTATTGCTAAGGAGTTGTCGTCGACGTGGTCGTCGTCGACGTCGTCGTCGTCGACGTCGTCGTCGTTGCCAATTTTCTGTCACGGTTTTGGGTATGAAGGAGATGAGCTATCGAGTTGCTGTTTTCGGTAATAGATTCGTGCTGGGGTGAACCATTGCAAGATAAAAAAAAAAACGCAAAAAAAAAACGCAAAATCGAAAATCCCTTGTATTCGGCTGAGCTCGTCTCAGGAATTCAACTTGTTTTCAATACTTGCTTTTTGTTCCATTCATACTAATTAATCAAGAAACTCTGAAACTGAAAGAAAGAAAGAAAGAAACCGTTTATTCTACACACACTACACACTGAAATATCAACAAAAAAATCAAATAAAAACAAATACAATAAAAACAAAAATATAAACGAAAACAAAAATATAAACGAAAACAAAAATATAAACGAAAACAATAAAAACAAAAGAATCAAAACAAAGGATACCTACGTAGGTTACGCGCTAAACCGATTTCAAAAATTCTTATACCATTAGAATGCTACATTATACTTTATATTCCCACGAGATCAGGACTTTCGCGGGGGAAACCCCGTGGTGATACTAGTCTCATCTAACTATCTATACTATTATTAAAATTGCGAATTAGTTGTGTATGTGCGTTGGAGATATTAAAAAATAAATAAAACATAACATAACTTCACCCCTGTATCCCGAAGGGCTAGGCAGAGGTGTATTACACACTCACGATTCGCCAGTTATGTTAAGGTCCCAAAGTAATAGCGGACGTGACTATTGCCATCTACTGGGTACATTATTAAGCGAGCGATAATTAACATTTATTAATGCACACATAACTACGAAAAGTCAGAGGTGTGTACCCGGGGCGACTGGGGATCGAACTCGCGACCTCGTCTCAGCAGTCCGTTACGTACGACACTGGGCTATTGCCGCTTATCCCTTTAAATACCTGTTTCGTTTTTCTGTTTTTCTTTTTTCGTGCGGAAATCCCTTCGGATACCCCCCGCCGGCCAGTAGGGGCGGTTATGTCGGGTTTGAACCTACTAAAACCGCACGCCGTCTGGGTTATTTTAAGTGAACGATTCTGAACAAAAAATTTTTCAAGAATTTTTGTCTGTTTCTTCGCGATGGACTAAAACTACGGAATAGATTTTGATAAGGTTTTTTGTATTAGAAATGTCTTGGTCAGACTTAAAATGTAACGATTGCAATTGGGTTGGTAAAACCGGAGATATGACAAAAAAATGATAACCGACTTATCCATGGTTGGAGCCGCGGACATCAGCTAGTAAACTGAATAAAATTGTTATTCCAGTTGTAGTTTGCAAAAGATCTTTTATGAGACGAATGGGAGAATGCTAGTTTACCCCTGTACGCATTGCACCGTATTTATGGCATATTATACACCATTGTGTCGCCGTGATTTAAGTTATAACCTGAGTCTGTGTTTCCGGAAAGTTATAACCTCTTATCCTTAACCTCTATCTTCAAGTCTCGAGTGAATAGGTTCTTTCTAGGCAAACGTGTTCCATCGTAGACCACATCGTCACTTACGACCAGGACCATGAGATAGAGGTCAAACGTTCTTAAAAAAAAAAAGTTTGTCAGATTTAGTATCAGTCAAATTTATTTTTAAAATGTTGCCTCCTCCCCCCACCCCCCTCTCAACGAAGAAGACTCTTTGGCTAGAGCGAACTTATAACTTCATTTACGCCTACAAATACTTATGTTTATTCTATTATTTATTTATTTATTTATTCATCTTACTTAAAACTACCATTACAGGTTACCCCAATGCGATAGCTAGTACTTAATATAACTATTTGTAATTATTAGTTCGTTAACATATGAAATTGCCGTTTTTCTTGAAGAAATTGGAGGAAACCCAATTTTCAGTACTAACATTTTTGCATTTTTTTTAGGAATGACAATTCCAAATTTCATGATTTTTTTGTGAATGAATGAGACAACATTAAGCTAACAAACAGCAACTTTATTACATTTTTGAAAAGTGACAGCTGTTAAGTAATGCGAAATTTATAATCAAAATCGATAGCATTTAGGAAATACAGTTTTTGAAGATCGAATTAATTTATCAAGCGGCCAATAAAAACAAAATTTAATACAGAGTTGTAAAATCTTGAAATCAACTTTCAAAAAAAAAAAAATAATGGGAATAGCTATTAAATTACAGGAATAACGAACTCATGAATTTGTAAGAAAAGAATTTCATAGGTAAAGACCTTGTGTTGAGATGTTCTCACCTGTGGGATGGCTCCGCTCAGTACTTACTAGACGCTCTCGATAGATTGCAGCGACGGGCAGTCCGGATCATTGATAGTCCTGAGGTCACCAGTTCTCTAGAATCTCTGCAGCTGCGTAGAGATATAGCCTCCTTGGCAGTATTCTATCGCATTTACCATGGTGAATGTTCCGATGAGTTATTCCAATTGATTCCTCCTTCTCCTTTCTTGTCCCGAACAACACGTGCAGGACTTAGGTGTCATCCTCATACAGTGCAATCGATACCATCGCGAACCAAGCGGTTTGGTGACTCCTTTTTTTGTCGGACCATAAAGCACTGGAACGCTTTACCCACTCACGTGTTCCCTTCTACCTACAATCCTGGGCTCTTTAAGCGGGGCGTGAAAAAACATCTGTTGAGGCCGTCTAGGTAGGGGCCACCATTCTAGGGGCAATCTCTAGAAATGGTGGCCACTACTTTTTGGACTTTACCTCAGCTTACCATCAGGCGGGGTACAGTCAATTGGACGGACTAAATATAAAAAAAAAAAAAAAAAAAAAAAAAAAAAACCTATTATTTCATTATACACATCATATACGGCATGAAATTGTAGGCACGTAGTTCAGTAGGACAAATTTATTTTTGTTTCTGAAATGTATAATATTAATTCATCTAATTTAGGATCACTCATCGACCTACCCTTGTCCCAATTAATTGGCGTCGGTGCAACATGTCATATTTTTCATTTTTTTTTATATTTAGGACACGTCAATTTGAATTCACCTCGCCTGATGGCAAGTTGAAGGTAAAGTCTCAGGAAAGAGGGTCACCATTACATACACGTACCATATTAACAATGGTGGCACTCAGCTTGACGGCCTCATCAAAAGAGGATTGTCGTCGCAGCATCGCGTGACACCCACCGGTCCCACTAGTGCTGCGACCACAATTCCCCCGCCCGGCTATGCACTTTCTGACTCTTGAACGCAATCAAACCGAAATTGGATAACTATGGAGGGTTTTTCGCAATCGTGCACGGTGGTAGCCACCCGGCCGAATTTTGTGACAAATTTGTGTCATCAAATTTCTACCACCAGTAAAAGTTGATCAGTCCCGGTGTCCACCACCAATTTGGCCACCACTGGTGGACAGAGAGACAAATTATGAAATTATGTTCCGCTGTCCACCAGTGGTGGACAGAGCAACACCGGGACTAATCGTAATACCTGATTAGTCCCGGTGTCCACCAATTTGGCCACCACTAGTGGATATTTCGCACTTCTTGCCTCGCTCGGCTTATATTCCGAAAATAAGTATAGTGGGTTAGGTCAGGTTAGAACTCTGACCCCAACAGAGCGCCAGCCGAGCGAGCGTAGCGAGCGTGCCGCCGCAGCGGCCGGCGAAGGGGGTTTTATTACCATGGAGGAATAATCACCCTTCAAAAATATATCAAAATCTGATTTCTCCAAAACGATCAATGCTCGATCCTGATTGGTCGAGGCTAAGCAAGGGGGTGTGGCCTCCCGATTCCGGGGATGGTGGTGGCTTCGTCGTGTTTGAAATGTGATGACGCGCGGCTCTCAGTGCTGGGTACCAATCGTTTTGGAGATTTTTTCTATTAAAATTGTTGGGATGCTTGAATATTTCGATGGCTTCTCGACATAGCTCTGAGAAGAAATGTGAAGTGGTAGCTAGAACCTTCGTGTTCTGAAATTTGATGGTATGATTACCATCCTCCTGGGTGTGTTCTGCAACCGCTGACTTGTCGAAGTGGCTGAGGCGGCAATTTCTTTCATGTTCTGAAAGGCGGGTCTTGATGCTTCTTTGAGTAGTGCCCACGTATACCGAGCCACACGAGCAGGGGATTCGGTAAACTCCAGCTGAAGATAGTGGGTCACGAGGGTCCTTCTTCATTAGAGTTTCAGTGACACTTTGGAACCCGAGTCTACTCTTCGATATTTTTCGTAAAGCAACTGCCATCTGGCCTTCACAATCCACTGGCGTTATCGAAGTTGTGTAGTTAACTAAACGTGTAGACGTACATTGAGAGAGGACCATGTCCAACAGGGCAAATTACGTAGCATCAAAAGTCAAAATTGATTTTATTAGATAAGATTAAATGAAGCAGTATATTCGTAAAAACAAATCAAATATCTACCCACCTTATAACAGAATAATGACTACACATTACACGAATTAATATCTGCTATAATACGCACCATACTAACAAATGTATACCATTTGCAACTCATGAGTTGTTCGGTTAACAAAAGAACACTTTCACAAACACATTTCGGGTCCCGTTTTACACCGTCTTATGTTTTAAGTGTTATGTTTTAAGATATAACTGTTGCTACATTTATTTTAATGAAAATGTTTGCTGTGTCGTCGCTTTATTATAATTACGGATTAAGATCAGGTCAACATTGGAAAATCCGTTTTCGGGGCAAATAGGTGCGTTAGCGTAATTTATGAAGGTAAATACGTGTACAGGGTGGAAATTTTAAGTGTGGCAAAACTTTAAACTGATATAAAATCTGCATTAATTCATGAAATCATGAAATTGTAAATTATTTGTGTCTGTACATTGGAGATATTTAAAATAGAATTCTTGGGTTATGTGAAATAAACGATTCAGGAAAGAAATGTTTGTCTGTTTGTTCACGATGGCGGTAAAAACTACTGAACGGATTTAGATGCAGTTTTTTTTATTAGAAAGGTTTGAGTCAGACTGAAAATCTGCCGTATGTTGAATTGCAAATGGTGAAGTAGCACCGGAGACATTACCAAAAAACAATGACCAAAAACACTGCGCGGGCGGAGCCGCGGGCATCAGCTAGTAATCTATAAAATTAGATAAAAAGAAAAATGTTTACAATTTGTACTTTTGCAGTTCCCATAAATTTATTATGGTACGGTTTATTTACTAGTCTGAAAAGTAGAAAATAAAAAAACCACATTAAAAAAAGTAACAACAAATTTCATGTGTTTACAATTAGCACTTTTGCCGTGGTTTGACACTTAACTTTTCGACCCTGTATATTGCCTATTTTTAACCGACTTCAAAATGGATAAGGTTTTATATTCGTCTGTATCTATTTTTTTTGTTATTTATATTTGTACGACTTCAGTATCATCATCATCATTACTCGTGCACCCATACCAGTTGCACTCAAATCTTGCCCTATGGAACGCAGGGTCTTAGCTGTTACGAAAGCGACTGCCGTTTGACCCTCAACCCGGAGAGGAAAACCTGTGCCAGAACCTCGTCATCCGTCAATCAGCTGGTGTAATGGCTTGTAAGTGGGGTTAGCGGATGGGAGAGTCCCACACACGATCTCCGGCTATCACCCCGTGGCCGACGGTACCGTGCGTAACAGCATACCCCACGTAAAAAAAAAAAAAAAAAGAACCTCGTCATCCGTCAATCAGTTGGTGTAATGGCTTGTAAGTGGGGTTGGTTTGAGCTCCAAAGATCTTGATGGCCTTTGAACGGCTGAACCGACTTTAATGAAATTTCACACAAGCAAAGATATTATTGATGGAAAGGACATAGGCTATGCAATTAAAAATTAATGTGTACCACGGAGGAATAATTACCGGAAAAAAAATTAAAATCTTATTTCTCAATGAACAAAAAAGCCTCATTCACGCGATTGGTATTAAATTAAGTATTTTATTCATATACACAAGATAAAAAAACAACGAAAATCGGACTAGCCTAGCTAGACATATCACCGTTAGAAAAAGTCCTGGTACAATTGCTTCGCTCAATTTTTGCAACAGGAGAATGTATTGCAGACCTAGTTAATATTATATTCACTCACAAAAAACTGCTTTAACCGTCATCAAATGAAGTTGATTGCGACGAAATGAAATCTATCCTACATTTTTTCCTTCACAAATGTATCAATGTGTATTTCATCATTTATATGTGCAAAAACTATTTGTTCATTCAAACCTTAAAAGTTTAATAGCCTGTAAAGTGGATAGCCATGCAGAAAGTCTAGGGAAGCCTGAGTCAAGTGTGAATTTTTTTAATTTACGTTTGACCTCTATCTTACCTGGTCGTAAGTGACGATGTGATCTACGATGGATCACGTTTGCTTAGAAGGAACCTAATCACTCAAGACTTGAAGCATCCGAGGTTATAGTTTTCCGGAAACACAGACTCAGGCAGGAAATTATACACAAAAGAAAGGGCAATAATAAGGCGTGGGCGCAATTAAAATTATAGCTATCGTACTAAAGTCAATGGCAAATCGTACCATCTCCTCGCCTCTTACTAAATACTTCAAACCAAATATCACCTTCTAAAACAGAACTCAGTGTCCTTCCACTCCACCTGTTCCTACTCACCCATAAACATTTTATTTAGAGACCGCTGCTGCCACGATTTACTACTTATTACCGATGACGTCTCTCTATAGTAAATAACGCAATAACTAGACCCTTTTCAAAGCTCGACAGCCACAGAAAGGGACGGTGTGATGTCGAAAACGGCTGGCAATATCAACACGTCAAGAATTTAAGTGATAAAAATACGTTTTGGAATATATCCTTATGTGAATGGGGGTTGGCAAGCTGTCAAGTTTTATATAAGCTGTGCCATAACTTCTTAAATTTTGGCCGTAGTTAGGCAAAGGAAATATGAAACGATCGGTCGTTTATGTTTACTTTATTGAGTTTGTTATTTACTTTTTGGATGGTTATTCATCTTTATGGCATGGTTACGATAGACTGCGAGGTTGGTTCCCAGTCAGGCAAATATCTAGGCGCGTTTAAGTATAGTCACATCTAACTTCATGAAATTTGGCACAGGGATATATTACCTATAATGCTATAGGTAATCTACCCAATCATTACATTCTAGAATTAGTAATAAGTTACCACCAATAGATGACTCTTATATTTAAAATATACATAAACAAAATGAGGTTTAAAATCCAAAACTAGGTTAATCAATATCCTTGTAGCTATTTAAACTTATCAAAAACGTAGTTATATAACGACGACAAAATGTTTTTCAAACCTTCTTAATATGGCATTGTAATAAATTTCAACAACTTTTTACTACACGTCAGAAGTAGATAATATTATTCAAATATATTAAATTGATTTGATTGTTATCTCTATATTATTCTAATTTAGAATAGTGAAGAAAATCAATTTCTTTATAATTTGTTATAACACATAAATTGCAGATTGCAATTCCAAATTCGCTGATTTTATAGAATCACGCCATCTATTAGACGCCTTCTATTAATATTCCACGACATCTATTAGAGAAAAACTGTACTAAACTTGCCAGGCCAGATATGTGCGACGACGTTTACCGATTCGTGGTCTCCACTCTAGGACTCGTTTGCTAAATAATATATACTAATAAATAGACTATATATAATGCTATTTCATCCGGATGTTTTGGGGCCCCATCAAGTTTTTTTTTTAATATTTAGGACACGACAATTTGAATTTTCCTCGCCTGATGGTAAGCTGAAGGTAAAGTCTCTGTAAAGAGGGTCACCATTACATACACGTACCATGTTAACAATGGTGGCACTCAGCTTGACGGCCTCATCAGAAGAGGTTTGTTGTCGCAGCACCGCGTGATACCCACCGGTCCCAATAGTGCGGCGACCACAATCCTCAATTACTATGGAGGGTTTTTCGCAATCGTACACGGTGGTACCCACCCGGCCGAATTTTGTGACAAATTTGTGTCATCAAATTTCTACCACCAGTGGTAAGATTTTCGGGGTCCAAGCCAACCACACCTGCAAGATGGTTTACCTGCTAATTAAGGGACGAGACTCTAGTGCAGGCGTTTCCCTTAGAGTTGGCAGGATTTTTTTTCTGGCATCTCCGATTTTAAAGTTTCAGAGACTTTCTCAGTCTTGTTCCTTTCATAACAATTCTCTCTTGTGTTTATATTTATTTCATTCATCCACAATCATTCCATAACGTGCGGACACCCTATGCTTCTAGTTTTTATCTTTCCAGTTTACTCTAGTAATAACTTGTCGTTATCTAATTTTATTTAAGGTATAGAGTTGGGAGGTTAGGTAGTAATCACTCCCACAATAAATCCAAATGAATTAGAAAGTCTAGAAAAATATATTGCTAGAAACTGTAGCAAGTGGACCAGGGCTACCATGACAGGGTGGGTTACGGCTAATGAAGCGTCTCGCTTCATTAGCCGTACTCACACGGGCAGCCTAAAAACTCCACATCGCATCATGGAATATTGGATCGCGAAACCTCGCGCGAAGGAGTTAGCTGATTTACTCTTCAGGCTGATAATGGCCGTGGCATTCCTGCAAAAGACTTGGTGCATAGACAGTAGCACCCGGATGGCTACAACCTGGTTGAGACGATGAAAAAATGCGTATATCATGCAAACCAACTATTTCTGTCTCTATACAACGGTCACCCATCATGACTTTCAGTAAATATATTACAAAACGTGCATCAGATAGCCATTTATAGATAATAAATTTAAATCACAGTTTCATTCATGAAAAACATAAATATGCACTTATGGTTAAAAATAATCTGTTTACACAGAAGCGCATCGTGGTCCTACCAATATTCTATTTAATGAACCGCGAGTATCGTTTTACGCAAATTGACGCTCGCGTTCACTGGTTAAAATCAGTTAAAACCACTTTGCGCCGGTTTAAGTGAGTTCTCGCCAGTTTTATTTCATTTTACTGTTTCTACACCGGCTAAGTCATGTTTTTTATTGCTTAATTTTATCTTTTAAGGTTCCTAGATTTCATAGTTATTCGAAATGGTAAGAGTAAGTTATCACCTTACTTTTAAACTGTAAAAGCAACGATAAAATTAACTCTTAAATGATTACGATCGTCGTACAATGCAGTTCTTTAAAATATCTTCATATTAAACCTTATAAATCGGTAATTAACTTCAAAACTATATTTAAAACAATCGGAAACAATGACAACAACAACAGTGGTTAAGGAGTCGACCCTACGAACGAGAGGTCCCGGGTTCGAATCCTGGACAATACCAGACGTGGACCCACTCCTAACACAAGCAATTTAGCTTAGCTGAAGGGTTTAGGGGGAATATTAGTAATACATAAACATTAAGTAATTTCAGTTACTAATATTCTTAAAAAAAAGTCCACTATTCGTAATATGGTGGTAAAAGTTGCCTACTTTTATTATAATTTTGTCAGTTTGGTTGGTTTATTTGTCCTACAAAAATACCCTAAAATTGCGCTTCACTATAGTTTAGACGAAGTAACGGCCGTCTGACCCCCCAATTTTGATAGGAAACCCTGCTCCAGAGACTCGTTCATTAATCAGCTGGTGTACCAGGGTGTATCCTCAGGGCCCAAACCAACCTTTCCTTGCAGGTGAGGTTGGTTTGGGCTCTCAAGATATTAGTATGCCCTTAGAGAAAAAAGTTCATTGCAACAAAATCAAATCCATCTTATATTTGAATTTTTATTCACAAACTTCTCAATATGAATTACACATATTCGTAAAAGCTTTGGTGCTATTCTCACCTTACAAGCTGAATTATTGGTATATTGATGGGATGTTTTCACACCGCATGGGGAAATACATCTCCATTGTGGATTGGCGGAATCATATTTCGAATACGTAGAGGTTGTTCGTCTGAGCAATTTATTGATTTCCTTTGTAGGCAACATACATATTGATATCATAGGGGAATACTCTATTCCAAATGAGCTCCCTGGATCTGTCTTGATTACGTCTAAAGTGTAAAGTTTACTTTAGAAATACTTTGAAACTAAAATTCATTCCTAGTTAAGTAATATGAGCCACACATTGAGACCCCTTTGTGCCTCAGGGAGCACATTAAACTGTCAGACTTGGCTTCCATTCGATCATCTATGACAGTCGTTATGGGTAGTTGGAGCCCCAAAAAGGCCGCAAATTATCTATCTACAGAGCTTAGATTTCACCACTGTTTTGTGGAGGGTATCGAACGGAAAATTTTGAATTTCGACTGCTTCGTAGTTAAAATGAAAAGTTGAACCAAACTGCAAAGTTCAGAAAACGCTCGAAGGATAATTGCCCAGGCAGAAGAGAAAAGAAAGGAATTTACCACAAATGTTTATTTAAAATTTAGAGACTCTAGAATACGTGTAGAAATTAAATACGCTTTTCTGAGAACTAAAACATGTGTTACATCCGGGATGAATATTTACATATATCCTTGAACTAAATAACAAATGAACAGCTCCCTTTAGCCAAGTAGAAAGCCTACTATCCGTCTGTACCCGCATGAACATATGGATGAATTTTATTCCACGATATACCTTGAAACGAAACAGTCCGTACGTGTCTAGAAAAGAAATTTATCATATAAACATTTTCAGTATTTCATCCATCAGACTGAGAAATGTTATTTGGAAGGAATGTGAATTATGTGCTTATTTTGTTTTAGTTAACGAATATTTACTAAAAAATAATTATTGGAATAAACTTTTATTTGTTCTATACACTTGTGAAGGAGCAGGGAGAACTGTGCAAACAACAGACGAGGCTGTAGCACAGACTTTTCTTCCAGTGTCGGGAGGTTAAACGGTAGTAGCTTCCGGAAAATCCGACATATGCGGTTATAACAAAGTTACTTGCCAATCAAAAACAATAAGTGGATCTCGGGCTCCGATATGTAAGCTTCGGACGCAATTGGAAAATCGCTATGAGGATGACAATAGTCTTAAGGCGTGGTTGGAGGCATCTCCCGGAAATCGAAAGGACTTACTACTTACTTCCTATTGCGGGTTTAAGCTTCTTTTTCTATTCAAATTACAACTAAAGCACTTATTGTGAATATATTTAGGTGCATCTTCTAGGGTGTATACTGCTCCAAAGGTGCGTTTAGGGCTAATCTAACATCACCTGCGAGTCGCTACAACCGCTAAATGATGGACGAGACTCTGGTACATATTTTCCTCACATGGTTGAGGGGTCAGACGGCACTGGCTCCCATAAAGGAGACCAGGAACAATGCTAGGATGATGATGATTGAAAAGATTGTAAGATTTTGCAAGGAAACAGGTAGTTTCGACGTAACACTGTGATTACTGAACATCCCACGTCCTCCCCGAAAGGAAGGCCCAGGGGAAATGGGTGAAATAACCCATTCGAGCAACGTTGATTGATCTCCCGCCCGGTCACCAGCGTCCCTGTTGGAAATAATCATAATAAAAAATCCGTTCCCGCAGGGGGAACGCACAGGTAGATTTCGTGAAGCAATTAATATTATTTTATATAGAGAACTACGGACTTTAAACAATATTTCGTGAAGTAATTAATATTATTTTTCCTAGAGAACTATTGACAAGGCAGGTTTAAATTTAAACATGTAACAATTATATTAGGTAGGTATTATAAGATCGGTTAGAAATATTTTTTGCCCCTCTATGACCTATGCTTCTTCTATGACCCACGCCGAGCGCATTTTTAACATGTTTAATTTTTTTCTCTCGAAAACGGTAAGTTTTAGCGAAAAACTTTTCAGACATTTATTTTAGACTTAACAATGGCCTATCGATTAAAAATGTTTTCGACGACAAGAATGTTCACCGGTTAGAAGTTATGATTTTTTCCCCGAAAAATTTTGGTTTTTCCCCCTCCATTTTTAGTTAAAGTTTTAATCTTATAGGTTGATAATTAAAAGTTGTTGGTATTCATGTATACTATGGGATAAAATTAGAACGTTTCGAATATGTTTCATGGAACATGAAATTTTGAGGAAAAACTGATTTCACAAAAAGTGAGGCCCTACCGTCCCCTTAGGCCGGATTCCACCCGTTCACGAACTTAAATTAAGTTTACACCCAAGCAATTTTTGACCGTAGTTTGAAAGCGATCGGGGCAAAAATGCGACCGTGAGAGTGCCGCAAATTTTGGGAAGTGGAACCATACATACATATATATATATATAAACTTTTTGACCAGTGGTCATTTCGGACTCAGGGGGTCATAACTAGACCTCCTATGAAGAATTTTTTTTTAAATTCGACAGTAGTCAAGAAACCAATAGGTAGATCGATTTCATCGAAATCTTCCTAAAATGACGATGACTTATATTTTCTAATTGATTCTTAATTCAGCTTAGTCTAGTCAAGCTACTCAGATTTTACCATGTTCAGTTTCAATGTCTTTGTTTTATTACATTTTTATTTATTGCGGAAGTCCAATAAAAGTAATCCGGTTTAATGGTTTTATTCCTTTTTTGTCTGAGGCGTATTTGCGGTGCACAAACTCTTAAAATCAATCTCATAAAGTTTTCCTTATCTCTGAAAATAGAAACTTTCCATCGCGAATTTTATTTTCCACCTTTTATAAGGGCCTAAGTAAAAAACTTCCGGGAAAATTTTCAAGATGGTTTGTATTATATGTATTGTATGATTTAGCTATTTTTTTTAAGAGTTCACTTTATAAAATATTATATCCAAAGAGCATTATGAAATATTAGTATATATGAAATTGAAGTTGATATTGAAAAGGAGCAGCGATAGCCTAGTGGCGGACGTAACGGACTGCTGAGACGAGGTCTCGAGTTGGATCCCCAGTCGGCACGGGCACACACCTCTGACTTTTCGTAGTTATGTGTGCATTAATAAATATAAATTATCGCTCGCTTAATAATGTGCCCGGTAGATGGCACTAGGCTCGCCCCCTATTACATTGGGACCTTAACTTAACTGGCGAATCGTGGGTGTGTAATACACCTCTGCCTACCCCTTCGGGGATATAGGCGTGAAGTTATGTTATGTTATGTTATGAAATTGATACAGACAAAATCAAATAAAGAATTCTAAATAAGGAATTCTATGACGCATGTATGTAAATATTTAACAATCTTTTAGTTTAAGTTTTAGTTCTAATTGGTTTTACATAATTATTTTAAGTTATTGTTGTATATACTAAGATTTTCCTTAAAAAAATAGTTAATTATATAAACTAAAATATTTACCTCCTAAAAAAGAGTACGTCCAAAGTAACAGTTTAGGTGTCAAACAATTCCTCCCCATCGATGTCGACTGGTAACGCACCCAGAAAACCTTTAATAAATTTGTAATGGCTTAAATATTTCCTTCAATTAATCAAAAACAACAAGCGTTCCTCGGGCTTAAAAGTGCAAACTTTGAGCAAAACTAGGAAACCGCAACGAGAATAATGGCTTATCCTTATCTATATAATTAATAACATAATTGTACACAACCCAAAGCCAATTCCGTCGATGAGACTTTATCTGCTCTTCAGCACGACTTCGCCGCAATGGGTGTGTACTTTGGGGGGTTTGCTGGGATTGTGGATGTCGTCGTGGTGCTGTACTTAAGCGGAACACTTATTATGGGCAGCCTCGAAGAGTACTTGAATTTTCCAGAATTAAAGAGAGATTTTTTCATGTATCTTCATTTATTCCTTGTGAAGAGGAGAGAGCACTTCTCGCTTGACTTTCTAGTTGCCGACTGAGGTGTCGAGTCAAATTACAGCGGTTTTTTATACTCTTAATCTAATTGGCCGATCGAACTTTCGCGGCTCGTTAGTGACACCGCGGCTTAACGACTTTTCGCGGATATACCCTAATGGTCGATCGGTCAATCTTACAATTATGTGTTTATTTTCTATTTACAATGATTTATATACCGTATTATGTATTCTAATAGGTAGTAGAAATAAGGTGACACTAAATAAGATACAATTTACACTTATAGATCGGTAAACAATGACGATTTCTTCGTCGCAAACTTATAACTATTATACATGATTATTCCTATAGTTTTTGTTAAATCAGTTTAATTATATACACTATCACTTATGTACTAACAAAATAAGCTTATATACTAGTTGTTCTGCACAATAATTAATCTACAAATACTAAAGAATAATTTGATGAAATACTAAAAACAATATAACAAAGCGTTTAAAGGCACATGACAATGTAACATAATAAAATTATATGTAACAATTATCATATTATTATTCTAGAATATATTCCAAACACTGCTGCTAGAAAATCCTGAAACTCCAAACATTACAGTAAAAATGTGGATATCACTATAATAGGTTTCCTCTTCCCGTCTTTTATATAACGACAGACTTTATTGCAGAGCATAAAAAGGCACTTTTGTCAAACGAACCTCGGAAGAAAGTCACCGAAGTAGATTAGACCAATTTGGGATACTTTAATTAGTTTGATTTAACTTGACCAATTTCTGCTCCAAATTTGACGGTTCTGACTTTTGAGCTGTAAATTCTCAATGATGTGATTTGCTGGTTTAAATAATAATTTTGTTAGTAATTGTTAATATAAATGTTGCTAATTTCATCAATGTTTGTATACGCTATCATTCGTGATTCCTAGTTATCTGTTAGATTTGGCACGCAGAAATTTTTATTACTAATTAATTTTGAATATTGATGGACAAACATGATGCTGTAGCGAATAACATAACCCATTCCCCGTAGTCATATATAGTTTCGAATGCCGTCCTTCGCAGCAGCGTGTGTCGCAAGGACGGCATTCGAAACTACATATATATGTATCCCCCCATTCCCACAGCCTATTCCACTAATAATAGCCGATGTGTTATTTCGGACTATAATCTATCTCTATATCAAATTTAAGCCAAATCCGTTCAACTTTTTGAGCGTGATTGAACAAAAACATCCAACCATGTTCACAAACTTTCACATTTATAATATCATTAGGATATGCAATATTTAACATACTCCCAGTCTACTACTATAGAACTAGCAATCTATAACCGTTGATGTAAAAGATCTTAAGAGGGTAGTCATTTTTCAAAGTCTCTTTAGTGGAGGGAATAGGTGACAAATGAAGAAGTATAGACTTAAAGGAATGATTAATGGTCGCCTGATATCCGCTCGGTGCTCAATACCATGAAACAAGTTACGTATCTTAGGTTGTTTAATAGAGAAATTGATGTTACAGAATTTCGTACAAATATGTTTACCCGACTGCGGCAGCGAGGGTAATTCATCTACTAAAATTCACCCTAAGACGTATCGGAGAATATCAAAAATTTAGGACGTTTCCAGGTAGCTCAGCTCGTGTCGTGTCGAACCGGTCGTGGGTTCAAGTCCTGTCACAGGAAATGTTCATAGGAAAAGTTAGGATACTAATTACCTCAGAATTTTATTGAATCATAATCTCAATATGCTTTGGACAGCGGATGAATTTTTAAATATTCAAGATTTTTGATACCGTACTATACCATCATTATATCTAGAATGAATAGTGTTAAATAAAAAATATAGCTAGATATATATTACCTCATCATATATATTTTTACAGAATAATAGTAACCGAAATAATTAATAACCCCTAATTCCCCCAGCTAAGCTAAGCACTACCGACGTGAATAGTGGGTTCACGTCGGTGGTGTATTGGCCAGGATCCGAACCCGGGACCTCTCGATCGTGTGACCGACTCCTTAACCACTAACCAACCGATACGTTATTTTGTCACGCAAAAATTATCCACCACTATTGTGATTTTAATTGTATCCTTTCCTTGTTTCAGATGACTGTACAATATAATGTCGTCACGAAAACATAGAAATTAACAGCCCAAAATGGATATAGATCATGTAGTGTTGGACAAGGAAGCAATCAGTCGTTTCGAACAGTACACGTTGCCAAAGCCTTCGCTAAATGGAGGGATTCCTTTGGACAGATGCCAAGACGGCGACTCCATGGTGTCTAATAGCAGAAAAAGAGCACAAACACAACGCCAAAAAGTGGTTTGCTGCTTTTGTTTTAAAACTACTAAATACAGAAGAAAACAATTCATTGTTGGATCCTTTACAAATATCGTCATATTCATTGTCCTTATAGCTTATACATTTTTGGGATCGTTTATATTTTTGGCCATAGAAGGTGGCTCTGAAGTTCCAGCTAGACCAAGAATTTTACCAGACAGACAAAAATTAAGCCACAAAGACAGTAATAGTACATATAAAAAGTCAGATGAGGATTATGATTATGGAAATTTGACTTTGTCTGCAAATTATTTTTGGGACGCGAGAAACAAGGCTGTGGAAAACATTTGGGAGATAACTGTGTCTCTTAATATCCTGTATAGAGAAAATTGGACGCGGTTGGCTGCTCAGGAGATTCTGAAGTTCCAAAACGAGCTGGTTCAGAGGGTGACGACGGAGATGGCGTCGCAATATGGCGTTAGTTACAGAGAGATGGCACTTGGGGAGTTTGGGAGCGATTTAACCAACCATTATGAAGAGCACGAGTGGAATTTGGCACTGGCGTTCTTTTACTCACTTACTGTTTTAACCACAATAGGTGAGTATTTTGTACACTTAGCTTTGAAGTTAGAAACTTGTTCAGTTGAAACTTAATTTTGTTTTTCTTTACATTAAAGTTTACACATGTTAGTAGAATTTTTGATTATTGCATTTAAAATTTCTTCCTTTCACCATAAAATAAATTTAGAAAGATTTAAATAGTTTTAGGTACATTGCGAAAAATATTAAAATTTAGTATTTTGATCCTCCTTTTTATATAAACACTAGCTGATACACGCGGCTCCGCTCGCTTGGACATCGGTTATCGCTTTTTTGGTCATATCGCCGGTTCTACTTAACCAAATCTGTTCAGTAGTTTTTGCGTCCCTCGCGAACAAACAGACTGTATTTTATAATTCTTGAATTTTGAATTAAATCCAAAAAATATATTTTAGGGTTCAGAATCGTTCATTTAACATAACCCAAGTTTTCAATTTTTTTGCTGTCGTATTTTCTCGATTGCCGGTAATATTACATTCCGGTGAGCCTTTTGCGTATGTATGGGGCCAAAAAAAAAAGAATAGATTTAGTTCGATCTAAATCTATAGGAAAAGTAAGCATACAAAATGCTTAAAAATTTAATTGATAAAATATAGATTTTATTAAAATGACGCAGCGGTAGATAGCAATTAGAGGTCGCGGGTTCGATGCCCGCTCAGTGGAAATATGTATATTTTATTTGCATTGGTCTGGGTGTTTCTATGCATAATATAAAAGTATATATTATATAAAAAAGTGACTAATATTTTTATCCGCATTATAGAACCCATATGACATAGTTTGGGCCTAGATGGCGTTGTTTTGTGTCCTACAATATATATTTATTATTATTAAATCTTCGAATAGCTTTGAATTCGATTGTTTATTAATTTTTCGAGGATTTCTTGATGTTCAGATTTTTGATTAATTCAATCAATTATTTTCTGCATCAATGCTTTAACCATCGATTTGCAAGTCGATATTTTAGGAAGATTAACCATCCCTACTGTATGTAATCCATATAATGTGCTAATCTTTTTGTTAAAGTCAAAAATGTTAACACGAATAATCTTTTACAGGATATGGCAACATTGCACCCAGAACAATTATTGGGAAGGGTGTCACAATTATCTACGCTTTAGTCGGCATCCCTCTGACACTTGTCTACTTATCAAGCGTTGGATCGCTACTCTCCAAAATGGCCCGCAGCGTCTTCAGCCGAGCACTTTGCTGCTGTCTATGTTCTAACTGCGGTTACTGTTGCTACGATGAACGTAGAATGGCAGAAAAAGAACGAAGAATGAAATTAAAGAGACAGCAGGAAGAAATTCTTAACAGTCAGAACACTAGCAAAACTCCAACAGAAGAATGTTACGTATTGAAACCTGATAGCCAAAAAGATTTGTCACTGTCAGAAAGACCAACAACCAGTACTGCCAAAGATGATATAATCAGCTGGCCAGATACAGATTCTAAATTATCAATGCATGGTTTGAGCATTTTAGCGCCAGTATTTTTATGCCTCGCAGCAATATTTATTTATATAGTAATTGGAGCAATTATTTTGTATAAATTAGACAATTTGGGTATAATAGACGGCTTTTATTTCTGTTTCATGGCGCTAAGTACTATTGGTTTCGGTAACATTATTCCTGGTATGAGTTACACGAACATCAATGGGGTTAGATATTACACTATAAAATCAAGTACTCTTTGGTTTTGTTCAGCGTATACCCTGACAGGGCTTGCATTAACTGCCATGTGTTTCGGTGTAATACATGATGAAATTATCTACCGAATAAAACATCAGCAAAAACAATGGTCACAAAAAGGAAACACAGTAAATGATGGAGTCAATATAAATGATCCATTTTATATGAATTCTTGACAAATGTATAATAAAAGCAAATCAGAAAACTTGTATAGTATAATGGAGGATAGTACTTTAGAACGTAACAGGATCGAAATTGACAATAGGGAGGTAGTTCTTAGTGTAGATGATATTTCAACAGCCGCAGACCCTAATGTTGAATTTCCACCGCCACCCCCAGAAGAAGAAATAGTTGCTATTGTAACTAAAAAGGAACCTAAAGGTTTTGGTAATATGGTTGCGTATAATGCGCTCCCAGAAATGTTGGAACACGTTAATTCAACATAATCAAAAGACTTGAGATTTTCTACATTCTTTTCCATTTTTTTTCTGGCTGTGAGATCTTAGTTATACAATAATATAAACATAAAACATAACATAACTTCACGCCTGTATCCCCGAAGGGGTAGGCAGAGGTGTATTACACACCCACGATTCACCAGTTATGTTTATGAAATATCATAAAAATGAATAGTCTTATCGAATTTACTTTTTTCGAATGTATGAAATGTAAATTTTGATGTAAATAGTGTAATTATTAGTTATAGAAATGATGTCTGACATCTTTTATCGGATCTATTTGTCAACTGTTAATATCAAGGTAATTGTAATTTTATTTTCATGTGAATAGTTTCTTTGTAAAAAATTATCAGTTTAATAAAAAAACGAGAATTGTATTCCAGCGTTTTATTTATCTTCATATTAATAATCAACGATTATGTGACTAACTTTTGTGCTTGCATTAAAAAAAAATCTGCTCTTACAACTTGCGAACAGAATTCTAAAATTATATTTTAGATCTGAAAAATTAAATTAGCCGTAAATTGTAATAAGACTGAGTTATGAGAATAAATTAATTAAAATACCTCTGCGCTTTGGGAATTTTGTTTGCTTGATGACGTGTACGTTAAAAGTATATCCAGGTACAGAAAATCTTTGCAGCGTTACTTAGTTCATCAGTTCAAGTTGTAGAGCAGTTACATCGTAGCTTTATAGGTTTTAACAAAGATCTGAAAAGGTCCCACACTATTTTAAGCTATCAAAGTTGGTAGGCAATTTCAAAGAGCAAATAGAATCACAGAATTTTACACTTCACGTACAGGCTATATATATAAAATAAATTATCTGTACATTCATGTCATTTGCGTGTGACTATTTCTTAGTATGCGCTTGGACTTTTAAGGCTCACAATTGAAGTAGCATGATTGGGAATATGATTAAAAGGCTTGTTTACTACGCTAACATGGGAGGGAAGGTACTTAGAGCTACCCGTGCGAGAAGCAACTGACACTAAAGTCAATGCCCGCAACAAGCAACATCTAGTGTTGTACTTTGTTTGTAGTTGAAACGTAACACAAGCTAACTGGAAATCGTACAGCCTTAAAGTGATATAGGAAATTGTAACGAACAAGTTGAATTCGGAACATAAAACTCTTTTACTAGCATTACTTCCTATCAAAATTTCTACGAGAGCATCTGTGCGTTGCTTTCGACTGCTACTGGGGTGCTTGGTTGGGGACCTCCACGCGGTGCACCCTGGGCAACGGAGACGACAGCGCCTCTCTCCTAGGGCGGGAGAGACGCTGCCGCCTACGGCCAACTCCGACCGAGGCGAGGACGGCCCTGTTGAGGGCTTTCCGGAAGCTTTCCACGTGTCCCTCTGATTAGCAGATGGCACAGTGGAGAGCAAGTAAGGGGGCCATCTCGAAACCGGAGATGGCCCAGGGTCAGTCGGGGTGCGAGGGATATGCTCTATGGGTAACCTTACACCCCGGTGTCTTAAGACCCGAGACGGCGTGCGGTTTTAGTCGGTTCAAACCCGACATAACCGCCCCCGCTGGAGACCCCCCGCTCTCCAGCGGGGGCGGTATCCGAAGTAATATCCGCACGAAAAAAAAAAAAAAAGGGACCGCGGGGGTCGATTCCAGCTCAGCACAAGTATTTATATGCATGAATATATCTATTTGCATTGGTATGGGTGTATCTATGTATAATATGTATGTAGTTACAAAAAAATAAAAATAAAGTATGTTTATCCGCATTCTGGAACCCATAACACAGGCTAGTTAAACTTTGTTTACTACGGGTCTAGAAAGCACTGATGTAGAATGTCGCAGCATATTTATTTATTTATTTACTTATTTCTCTGGTGTTGTATTGTAAATCTTGTTGGTAATGCAATGTATAATCAGGATGCCGATTTTTATATAAGTTTTTCAAAAAGGGAGCAATAAATTAAACACCGGAATCGCATCGCTAAACAAATTGGTAGCCAAGAACTTTCACCAATTGTCTCATATAGGCAAACTACAGTAAACATTGAGAGTGCAGAAATGAGAGAACTTACTGGAGGCCTTTCTAATCCTCCGTTCCTTTTCTCATACTTTCTATTTCCTTCCTATCCTTCGTCCATCCTACAGGTAACACGGCGCAAGGTGATACCTCGAGTGCTAGCAGAGTTCATAGGCCGCTTACCATCAGGTAGGCTAATTCACTGAGGAGTTCAGAAGTGGTAAGTAGTAAATGAAATAAAAATTAACAGCAAAGAATCTTTCACTTCTTAATTAAGGCCCAAGTGAACCCCTGGGGTTATCTTTTCGAGGGCGTACCCGGGGTACTCGGTAATGGACGCTGGGAAGGACACCGTGTGGTTTTAGTCGGTTCGATCCGACATATTCACCTCATCGTTGGCACAAGTGGGGAGAAGCCCGTGGGGGTTTCCCCCACGTAAAAAAGGCCCTAGTGAACAATCTTGCCAATCAAAGAGAACAAATATGTACATTATCTACTTGAGTACTATTATAGAGCTCTGAAAATACCGTTTCTGTGATTAATCGGTGGATATGTTGATAAGTATTCTCACTGAATCGTAGGATAAAATATATTCAATCATGTACTCACGGATACAGTACACTAAGAACAGTAAGTCATCTTAGGACTGTATACGTGCGTGCCGTGTGCCGTGTACGCACGCGCTGCCACGCACACATTAGCATAATATTAGGCGGATTACGGCGGCTGCAGCTAAACGTAGTGCTTATATTCTCTTTGGCTGCAGCGTGGGCCGTACCGTGACTGAGATCACACGCGTTCAAGTACGCTGCACGCCCGCTCTTATTTGTATGCTCCAACCGGACACTTCATGTGATTATTTGGGCAGTATTGTCTTTGGATATCTCAATAACGACTCCTCAAGCCCGGACTTATCGTTTTTCACATTATTATTATTATACAATTATGATGAATTATGATGTAGTTTATGTATAAGCTGTAGTTTACTAGAAGTTGTCCGTTGAATACACAAATGTTTTTTCCCCCTAATAAAGTACTGTAAAATACTTTATATATATTACAATCTAGCCTTGTTGACTATTAGGCAACAAGGCTAGATTGTAATATAAATACATTTCATCTAAATTACTACGTAAACTGTACACATGTAAGGAATTAAAAGTATGACAAAAAGAATATCAATAATTTCTTATAATGTATTATACTAAAAGGAAAGAAAGACGGTGGGCCGGTGGGACCGTGATTTGTTCAACTATTTTATTGCTTCAATATGATAATTTTTGAAACAAACTACTTTTGCGTCGTTTTCCATCGGAAAAAGAAATAAATTGCGTGCCGGCCACAAAAGGCTTAAGGAAATATTCTATTTCCTTATAAGCACTGATAGAATTTTATATAACTACCTGTAATTTTCATACAAACTTTCATACACTATTCCAACCCCTTCAAGTCATTTTGGCTTGACGGCCTCTGTGACGTGGCGGTAGTGCATTCGACTGTTACGACAGGGGGCAGGGGTTCGATTCCCGCTCAGTGCAAATATTTGTATGCATGAATATGTCTATTAGCATTGGTCTGGGTGTTTCTATGTATAATATGTATGTATTGACAAAAAAATTTATATATAAGTATGTTTATCCGCATTTTGGAACCCATAACACAAGCTAGTTAAACTATGCTTACTTTGGGTCTAGGATGCGCTGTAAATATTTTGGCTTGCAAAAGCAAAAGGTAGCCCATGTCATTTCCGAAGCTTTAGTCCATCTCTGTACCAAATTTTATAAAAACCCGTTCAGTTATTTAGGTGTGAAAGCGTCGCTGACAGACAGAGTTACTTTCGCATTTATAATATTAGTGCGTATAGAGTATGGATTTATAGATCTGTTTCACAGGAAGAGAATCGGAAATGACGATTATACATTTATTGAAGCAAAAGACATTTGTGATTTAGTTCATTCTTGGTATTTGACCGATATACTTCTTCAAAACAAGTGACAATAGTATGGACAAAGTACCTATACTTTATTACTTCTCTTCAAGAATTTTAAAAGATACAGTCCATTGACTCAACACATATTGATCTAAGACCAGGCTGCAGTTAAGAATATTTAACATAAATCTTTAGGCTTTCACGGCAGCCATTGCATTTTTTTTTTATATTTAGGACACGTCAATTTGACTTCACCTCGCCTGATGGTAAGGTGAAGGTAAAGTCTCAGGAAAGAGGGTCACCATTACATACACGTACCATATTAACAATGGTGGCAATCAGCTTGACGGCCTCATCAGAAGAGGATTGTCGTCGCAGCACCGCGTGACACCCACCGGTCCCACTAGTGCTGCGACCACAATCCCCCTGCCCGGCTATGCACTTGCTGAACCCTGAACGCAATCAAACCGAAATTGGATTACTATGGAGGGTTTTTCGCAATCGTGCACGGTGGTACCTACCCGGCCGAATTTTGTGACAAATTTGTGTCATCAAATTTCTACCACCAGCATCATCATCAGCATGTAGAATATACTGCTTTCAGGCTTTTTTGGCCGTGGTCCATATGAAACTTGTGTTCCAAATGTTTCGTCAATCACTGTGGTCGATATTTTTAGTGGTACAAGTACGGGCGGCGATGAGTGCGTAGAACTCTCCTCGGCGGCAACTTCTCTGCGACTGATGTAGAATCTTGAGTCACTGGCGTATTTATAGGCGCGGTTGGAGAATATTTAAATTCGTAAATCCTGGAAATTATCCTACCATTTTAAGTTTTAAGAAAATGAATTCTGGTTGAAAACAGTAGTAGTTCACAAATACTTAAATGACTGAACGATATTTTTGAATAATAAAATGAAAAATACATTAACCCCACCATGCAACTGCCCTACAGCAAAGCACAGATCTACTCTCAATTAGTGACGAATGACCTTACGATGGTTGTATGTCTAAATTTAAAATAAATGTATGATAAATTTCCACCACTACTACTACTAATCGATTAGTAACTATTCTATGGCAAAAAATCGAGTCAGTCTCGTGTGATAATGAAATGTTTCATCGATATCATCCAATCAGTATTTGAATCGATTCACTTTAAGGACATTAAGTTCCATTCACGTATTGATGAGAAGTTTCATTTGAGCTCTCTTTGAAAAAGGTAAAAAGACTAGACCGATTAATAGCTCATTGCAATGCTCATTGACTGTGTCGTAAGGGGGTCTAGCAATTTTCTATCAATTCTGAAAGTGATTCCTGTTATTTGTATTTTTTATTTAGAAAAGTATTACCAAGTAGTCATTTCGTTACCTTTCTAGCCAAGCTAAATTACTTGTGTTATGAGTGGAGGACGACGATGACTTTCTATATGGGATACCGTCAACTCATTACATGGTAGTCCATTTGTAGTAAATTGGAAGGTTTATGGCTCAAAATTGTCTGAGTTAAAGAGGTGCTGCTCAATTTATTTATGCTTAAGTTAAAATATTTCTTTTCTAATTTGATCATGTTGGTTGAGAAAATTTGGTACCAACTTTGAACATATTCCTTTCAGTCTTACGAATCCATAATTAAACTTACTGATATCGAATAGGTGTTCTTATTCAAGTTCATGATTGCTAGTCATCTAGTGGGCTGTGTATTTGTCTGGTATCTAAGCAGAAACACAAAAAATTGCAAATAAAATGGGGATTACGGGATTGATTCTTCGATTTGGCAAAGTGCTTTTTAGAACATTCTCAGTATTAACACGGCATAGATTCAACCATTATTAAGGAAATTACAAACTGTTGACGAAATGCAAAAGTTAAAACATTACTGCCTACCCATCCAGTGATATAAAGACGTACATAATATTAACAGAGACTATTTACAAAAGTAAGTAGATACCTAATGTGTATATACTAAAAGTGGTATGGATATTCTTCTTTGTGTCTCATCTTAACAATATTAATTTATCACGAAATTCGTTGCGAACTTGCTCGCCATTTTTTATAACGTCACCAGTTGAAAAGTTTTCACAAAAAATGACTAAAGATTACCAAGTTAGGGATGATGAATTAACACCACATTTATTTGACGGTGAATATTATTAACTAACTTCAAAAACGAGGATATATTATCTTTATCCATCTTATAAGTATTAGCTTATTACTACCATCATTATAGTCTTATTCCCAGTTACATACAAGGCTCTCACCTTGCAGCCGGGAGTTCACCCACTCCTTCTCCTCCTTTTGGTTTGGCTAATACGGCTTTTATGGGAGCGACTACCGCCTGACCTCTCAACCTTGAGAAGAATGCCTACGACAGAGCCCGGATCATCAATCAGCAGGTGCACTGGCTTGTAGATTCGGTTGGCTTAGGCACCGATGACTCGGCGGCCACATAAACACAAATGTTCAATAGTTCAATACAACTTAATTAATAATTGAGCTGAGTGAGACAAAGTCGAGCGAAAGGTATAGATGACTAGGCTAGGTATAAATGAATGCTCTCATACTAGAATTCTTAATCATAATCTAGAAATATTCAGGTCTGTCAGAAGACAAATAAAAAAGAACAGCATAAAAATATATTAAAACTCTAGTCATTATAAGTACAATTACATTCATTACATTCGAGAAAGACGGCAACTGTTTGCTCTTATTTGAAAACTTTTCTATTGTCGTTTTAATTAGTTTGTAGATGATACTTTCTTGTTACTGATATGACTTAACAAACGAATATGTTTGTACAGTCATAAAAGGATTTCATGTTTTTTTTTATGTTGGACACGTCAATTTGACTTTACCTCGTCTGATGGTAGGCTAAAGGTAAATTCTCAGGAATGCGGGTCACTATTAGAGATACCGACAATGCTGCAATGGTGGCCCTCAGCTTGACGGCCTCATTAAACGCTGTTTCACACCCCGCTTAAAGGACCCGGGACTGTAGGAAGAAGGAAACACGTGTGTTGGTAAAGAATCCAAAATAAAGGTCCAAATCTTGATGATGCGGCAAAGAAAAGAGTTACCGAACTGCTCGGTTCTTGATGAAATTGTTTGCATTGTGTGAGAGTAGTACCTCAGCCTCACACGTATTGTCCTGTATAGGAAAGAAGGGAGTGAGTTTTATTGGAAGAGATCGTCGGATCACTCGCCATGATAGTTATATAATAAATAATAAATATTCTACGACATTCTACCCAGCACTTTCTAGACCCAAAGTAAGCATAGTTTAACTAGCTTGTGTTATGGGTTCCAGAATGCGGATAAACATACTTATATATATATTTTTTTTTTGTAAATACATAGGATAGAAACACCCAGACCAATTCAAATAGACATATTCATGCATACAAATATTTGCACTGAGCGGGAATCGAACCCGCGCCCCCTGACGTAGCAGTCGAATGCACTACCGCTACGCCACAGAGGCCGTCAATGCCGTTATGTCAAGACCGTTGCGGTAAAATACTGCCAAAGAGGCAACATTTCTACGCAACAGCAATGGCTCTTTTGGTGTTGGTGACCTCAGGCCTCCCAATAATGTGGACCGCACGTCGGTGCAACCTATCGAGAGCATTTAGTAAGTACTGTGCAGAGCTATCCCCGAAAGGAGATCAGTATTCCACGTCAGAAAGGATTTGTGTCTTGTGAAGACACAGACACCACTGTTCGTCGAAGAAACTGTCTTACTTTGTGTATTTTTGCGTGTAACTAGTATTCTACTAGTATTGCGTGTCATAGTAGTGAAATAAAAACTTGTACTAAAATTAATCGATTTAATGTTCTTCATCAGTACAATGATTTTTATACATCAGAAAAAGTAAAAGTAGGTAGGTTATAAAAATATTATATGCTTAGCGCCTAGCGCAAAGATAATGTTCACCACCACTGTTCGTCGACGAAACTGTCTTACTTTGTGTATTTTTGCGTAGTTACGGTCATAGTAGTGAAATAAAAACTTGTACTAAAATTAATCGATTTAATGTTCTTCATCAGTACAATGATTTTTGCACATCAAAAAAAGTAAAAGTAGGTAGGTTATAAAAATATTATATGCTTAGCGCCTAGCGCAAAGATAATGTTCTCGAGTAACGTATCGTAAACTTAATTTGTCCGAACACCTTGTTCAGGACTCCGATTTCAGCGAGGCCATTTTGATGATGCTCTCGATGTAGTTTATGTTATTCAGTTTACAGCGTATATTCATACCGAGTTGAACTCGACCAAAATTCAGGATCCAGTCAAGCGCAGTGACAAGAAATCGCCTTTTTTCCTCAATGTCAGGCTTCGTCGTGTTCTGCTTGGTCGCAGGGTGTCTGTGATATCGCCTGCTATTATCTGCATGGCAATGAATGCTGTCGGCAGACAGCATGTTGTTGATATGCAGAAGAAACAGAGAAGGCGAGAACACAGACCCCTGCGGTACGCCAGCATTTACCTGCAAGAAATCCGAAGCTTGTCCTTCACAAAGCACTCGAATACGGCGCTCCTGCAGGAAGCTATCAAGCCAGCTGCACAATCGAGTAGGCAGACCAAAGGCAGGCATATGGATGCTAAAAATAATCTAAAACATATGGACTACCTCAACTGGAGAAGAATCATCATCTATTTTGACGTTAACTTAGTAAGGGCATGCTGCATTTACATTTCTTTAACCAACTTTGCCTTTTCCATTGCCTTACCTCCCTAACTTTCTATTTCTTCATTTGCACCTTTTTGCTTCCTCTTTTTTTTTGTGCAGGTGACAACGGGTATGCAGTTGGACAAATTTACAAGCGATCTTCACATTGAAATAAATGAATAAATAAATTGATGTATAAGTACATATTTTTGTAATCTTCAGAGAATAATTTTAATACCTATTTCTAATTCAATTAAATTTCAAGCATTTTGTATTCTTACTTTTTCTAAAGATTTAGATCGGAAAAAGAGAACATCTAGGGACTTGAACCCGCGACCAGTCCCTTACAGGGGGAATGCTCTGACCAGCTGAGCTATATAGACACGTCCCAGATATTCGAAATTCTCCGATATATTATATGTGTCTTAAGGCGACGCTGGAGCCATCTACCATAATTCTTGCGAACTACGGAAACAATGAATAACTTTACAGTCATTTTTAAACATTGTTTTTTGATATGTCCGCCTAATTAATAACCGCCTAACCTATTTCTAATGTTTTGTTTATTCAAGAAAGGTTTTAGTGCTGAGGTCATCGGCACCTTGAAATATGTTAAGCTACTTTCGTGGATGACTATACTTGTCATGCTTTTGGTGGTGGCTTGGCGCTGAGAGCGTTCGTTGTCCACGTTCGTGTCATATTAAGCTTTGATTAATATGACACGAATGAAATTGCGGGAGATCCCTAAAGAAATGGTAAATTACAGAAATAGGGCAGTAGGGACTTCGATGTATTTTTTCGATCAAGATTTGACTTTGGTATCCTACAAGCCAAAGTCAAATAAGGTTGTTTTCCTACTTTCTTCTATACATGATCAACCAGCTGTCAATATGAATACCAAGAAGCCTGAAATAATAGAATTTTATAACTCAACAAAGGGAGCCGTAGATACTGTGGACCAGATGTGCTCGGTTATGAGTTCCAGCCGTAAGACCAACAGATGGCCACTGTGCTTATTTTATGACATCTTAAATTTGTCTATAGTGAATAGTATGTTATCCATGTCTCTAATGCAATCAGAAATGGAAAAAAAAACAATTAAAAAGAAGAGCCTCTGCATTGAAAATGGCAGATGAATTAATGAAGCCCTGGTTGCAAGAAAGATATCAAACCGTAACTTTAGCCCGGAATTTGAAGCAAATTAAAGCTGAAATCTAGTAAATTGATTGTGATGCTCAGCCAGGTCCTAGTCTAGATCCCAAATCATGGAAAACTTGTAGCTACTGTCCTGCAAAAAAGCGCCGTATGACAACAAACTTCTGCAACAGCTGCAAAAAAGCGATTTGTAGGGAGCATATCGTTCCAATGTGCAACCATTGCACTAATTGAAAGAGAGAGTGAGAGTACAATTAAGAGAGACCTAATAATGATAAATAAGGTCATTTTATGTTACTAATAAAGTTGATTGATATAAATATTGATGTTTTAATTCATCGCAAAATTTATGAATGGTTAGTGTCCATGTTACTCTAAATTAAGGTTATTGAGCTAGGGTTAAGTATCTTTTATTTTTACATAGGTATTATGTAAATAATTTAAGCAAAATCTTTGGTTGACTGTTCATAGAAATGTTCTTTATGAAACGTTTTGCAATGGCTATTGAAAAACAAAAGTCCATACTATCTCAACATAAAACACATCGTTGCATAACAATTTGTGAATGTAATCGTTTAGATGCGATACCCTTTATATTCCAAAATATAGCCGAAATAATTTTATCATGAGCTGGAATCAGAATTTCTATTATGATTACAATATTTACGCTTCAATACACATTGGGTCTAAGATGATGCCTTTCGAACGAATATAATCTTTATTTTATGAAGGAAAGGTAAATATTTCGATAATATTATTAGTTTTTTATGTATCTGCTGATCTGGTTAAAAAAGGGTTGGTGTTCATAATATCAAGCAAATTTTTCAAATGTTTAGGGAGGAAAATACGATGTGATACAATTGTTATCGATGTGCTCTATGTAACGTTTTTTTTTGCACTTCGTCTTAATATCGTTTAGAACTTTTAGGTAGTAGTAGGCTGCATTTTGTAAGATTTTTTCGATTTCTTTCTCATTCTTCTCTTTTGTACACATCAGTGACTTTACGATAAATTTTTGTTAGTTTACTTGGTAGTATAAATCATCAAGAAAATATATTATGAACCAGTAATTCGTTTAGAATTAGATATTAATGAGAATCTTAACAGTTATGTGCTTTCCATAATATTAATAAATCTCCATTAATCCAAAGCTATCTGGCTATACGGCATTAAGTCGACGATTTGCATCTATAAATATAATCCTTTACCGCAGTGTAGCAAACCACCTACTATCTTGGTCAACCATCATGGTGATAACATAAAAATTACACCAAACAATAAGAACTATTGTAAAGTTGTTAAAGAATATTAAAGCTAACGTCATTCCACTTTAAAACTATAGCCGAACGATTACCCAGTTGGTGATTTTAATAGTTAACTAATTAAGGTAGGTTAATTCAGTATTCATTGGCTCACAATTAGTAACCTTTTTAATTAAGCAAAACCAAATTTACCAGACTCATTTCCTCTGCAGTTATCCATTAGATCCAGTTCGCGTTATTGGGATTCTCTAAACAACTACAGGAAAATCCTTACTTACTATAAATTAATCTAAAGAAAGGTATTATGACAATAACCGAATATTTATTACCACGAATACAATAAACAATCTATTCATACCACTTAAATTGAGAATAATGAAAATCAAATCACTATTGTGCTCAAGTTACCGAATAAATCGCGATAGACACAATACAAGGAGTAGCTATTATGGATCCAACAACAGTTTAAGGGATCAAAACTACCATTGGAATTGCTGTAATCGACTGTAGAGAATATTTCTTTTGAATAACTACCTCTTTACGGCCAGTATGGGTAACGTGAACAGGGTTTCATATATTTTTATTAGATGAAACAGTCAATATGAAATGGGTTCCGATAGTGATCTTTGTAAAGCTTTTGATAGCTTGTTTGAACGAAATAAAAGAACAATATTCGCAATGATGTTTACTCCAGAAACTTTATATTAAATATTGCTTAACAGAATCCTAGATAACGGGACATGCTTTTTTTTTCTTTTTACATACTAAACATTTGGTTTTTTTTTTTCATATTTCTTTTACCCTTTTTATTTGAATGAAATTCAACTAACGGTGACCATTTTTACATCGTTGTTGATTGTAAATTGTGATTCCAAACAAGAAATGATTGTATATTTGATTTTTCAACTAATATTTGAGTAGAAGTTTATTTGTGAAAAAACCAAGATTATCATTATATACCTAATAGGTATATAACTCATAACTTTGATCTTGAAGTTTCCATTGATAGCCTCACAAATTGATTTAAACGCGCAGTTAACATCAAAAGGATAAATACTCTTTCTTGTGCAAACCGCGCGCGGAGTATTTTCCTTAACGCAGTGTTAAAATATAAAAAGCTCATATTTATTCATGAAAGTTTACTTCCAGCATATTTGTGTAGCGATTGAAAATTATTAGGGTACCTGATATCGTATGAGGTATTGTGTATTACGGAGTAAATATTAAGTGGCAATCTCCTGGATAGAGATGAGTTTTTCGGAAGTGTATACGGAAGGTTTAAGGCCACTTTCCAAGATATTTGGTGTACAATATGATAATGTTTAATGAAATTTTGACCCAATTAGTATGCTAACTTTGACTTGAACCCGCGATCATTCCTTTACAGGAGGAATACTCTGATCAACTGAGCTACCTGAAATACGTTCTGGATATTCGAAGTTCTTCAATATATTAGCTCATGGGGCGACATATCGAGGTAGCTCAGTTGGTCCCCCTGTAAGGGATTGGTTGGGGGTTCAAGTGTCGTGCTGGATGTTTAGGTTTTCTGAATTAAATCTATATGATAATGTTTGAAAAGAATGATTAAGTAGAAGATTACGAGGAGACAACTTAACAATATTTAAGGAGTGATTCACGGCCATATCTAGGTATTATTTTCGGTGATGTATTTCCTATTTCCTGGAAGGTGTTTCTATTTTTCATTTTCCACACATTTCATAAGCTGTAAGTTTATAGTCTGATGGGAAGCCATATTGCCTTGGTTTGGTGGCCTCTGCGCCTCTCTATGGGTCCTACGGAGGGGTCTCACTGTGTTAAGAATTGTCACCAATGCCTAACCATGTCATATGGTAACCTACTCGACTACCACTTAACCATGAGCCCTTTTATGTAGAAAGTTGACTTCAATCTAAAATCTCTTCTATATTAAGTTTTTAATGGCAGTGTAGAGTATTAAACCTGAACTGACAAAATGTCAAAGATAACTAAAAGGATCTAAATATTCTTGAATTTTATAATTGCCTTTTTGGAAAAGTTTAGTTTTAATTAGACTTTAAAGGAGAATGCCCATTCTTGGTTGCGCTTTTAGACGTTCGCGTCAATATTACAAATGTTAAAAAATAATATTGATTATAGTATGACTTTTCAACACTAAATCGCTTCTATAGAACTTGGGGTTTGAATTTAAATTATAAAGATATAAAACTTGAATGAATAATCGTTTCCATTTTAATTTAATTGTTACCATTACATAAAATAAACCATTGGCGGTAGAATGCGAATATACCAATCTTTTTAAAATAAAATGGTTAAATAAAATAATACGTGATAATAATTCGCAATGTGACATTCAAATATATTGCAGTTATGAAATCTTAATATTTCGCGTATGTATTCGTAGTTTATTAGTGATAATCAGTAAGAGTTGTAAAATATTGTGTGCGTCAGTGGTAGTTTTCTCTTAATTTATACATGGTATCCCTGTCTTACTAAAACGTCAGTTCAACAGTCTGTGTCACAATATTTTCTTGTTGTTGTTGTTTTTCTCGTTGTAATCATTTAATTTCTCAATAACCCCAAGTTCTGTTACAATATGCGTTTATATTTCAGATAATACTTAATGCAGGCTTTTTAATGCAGTTTATACTTATGTGACATAGCAAAAAAAAGTGTGCAACCGATTTCCATACTGACATGGGCATCCTTATTGACACGTGGAAAGTTCTTAATTTCATTAGGGAGCTTGTTATAGGACACCAAACTAAACATCAACAAATATTCAAATGGTCCTTATACTAAAACATGTCAAGCATTCTTGAAATCATCAAAGGACCGGCTTAAATATTCTATGACGTATTTAGTATTTGATGAAAGGTTTTAGAGCTAAAGTGCTCTGTTAAGCGAAGTGGGTAAACCTGTGTGCTCGACCATACAGCCGAACGCCTAGATGTAACAGAATAACAATGCATTTTAGATATGCCTTTGGATAACAAAGCGCTTAACGCTTAACAATCACGTTCCTTTCCTATTAGAATAGGCAGAGATGAGATTATTCCACTACGATTCTGGAATAATAAATTATATGTTTCACTTTTTAATTTATGAACCTCATCGGTTTTTAGTACTCTTGTCTGGTCAAGAATATCGAAAATTTATCTTTCCAAAAATGTTTTCAATCTGATCGATATACAACGCCTAGATCAACCCATATTGGCTTGCTTATTTTTGTCTACACTCTTCTCTTAAGTACTTAAATCTACTTTATTAATCTTTTTTTGAAAAATGTAAACATAAACAATATTATCGTCCCTTTTCCTAACTTAGTTAACCATCTTCTACTTTAAACTTTCATATAGGCTATTCCATATGTAAATATAGAAGCATTAATATTGACGTTCATTGTTGTTAATTTGTGAACTAAACGAATGAATATATTTATTTTCATATTGATTATTTTATTACGTTGTGACTCAAATAGTCCCATTTAAAAAGTTATATATCCTATTGATGTTGCTACTATAATTTCATTGTTTAAAATAGAGATCATAATTGTCTGTAGTCAGTAAATAAATAAAGTATAACACAAATAGAACATTCATCAACCTTATCAGGACCTTACCTTACCTGACCTGACCTTACCTTCGGATAATACTAGGAAATTGTGTGAAAATCCGATTCTATATAACCGTTTATTAGTTAGACAGAATTATTAGGCCACTGTTCACACTTGAGTGCTTGCTATTGATGCTTACTCTAAGTTGCCTCAACGGAGTACATTTTGTAGATAGGGTGGTATTGGTAGTTAACTGGATCATTGAATTTAGATTTAGTATTTAATAGTGTTAAGATTTGTGTACCGTAATATTTCCAGTTGCATTTTATCATTTGGAGATAAATTACGTTGGTCTGTTGATCTCCTAGATTTTTGGCTACCCTCTGACCATCTTATCTCTTTATATATTATATTTATTTCAGTAAAAGTACAATCAGCGACGAAAGTAGCTTAACATATTACAAATTACAAACAAGTGATTTTCTCTCCAATTAAAAAAAAAACATAAAAATATTCTAAATAAAATAATTCTGAAGGTAGTTCCAAAACGTCTAATTCTCGTAAACTTTCAATATACTTTCATACTGCTACATATTCTCAACCGTTTTGAAGACTATTTACATAGTAAAATTCACGTAACGTAATATCAAAGTCTAGTACTAAATTGATGAAATGAAGCGTCGGTAGCTTAGTGGTTAAGGAGTCGACCTTACGATCGAGAGGTCCCGGGTTCGAATCCTGGCCATAACACTACCGACGTGAACCCACTCCTAACACAAGCAATTTAGCTTAGCTGGAGGGGTTAGGGGGAATATTAGTAATTTCGGTTACTAATATTCTTTATAAAAAAAAAAAAAAAAAAAAAAAAAAAAAAAAAAAAAAAAATGTTTCTTTGCAGTCCTTTCTCGAGGTGAGAAGCGTGAAGAGCGTGCTTCTGATATGAATAATTTCATAAAGAAAACATAAGGTCAACTAATTTTTATTACTCCTAATAATAGATATCTCTCCCAATAAAAGGAAAATACTGCATTTGAACACATATGAGACATACCTGTAGTTGATAATAAATCATTACTTTTAGTTATATTTGTGTGGAAAAACTTAGATGCAGATTAGTTGTGCTATCAATATTAAGATGATCTGAAGTTTTTATTTATTTAGTATTTATGAACTTAAGATTATGTAAAAACATTTACATTTAAGGCCAGATTTGCAAGGAAATCGGTAAAGCAAGAAAATAAAAAAAGCGGCCAAGTGCGAGTCGGACTCGCCCATTAAGGATTCCGTAGCAGCAAGTAACATAATAATGTTTTTTTTTTAATTTTTATATTTGAGTTTATTGAATGAAAGGTAAATTGAAGTTCACGATTTATGACGTATTAAAAAAACTACTTATTAGATCTCATTCAAACCAATTATCGTTGGAAGTTTACATGGTAATGTACATCATATATTTTTTTTAGTTTTATCATTCTCTTATTTTAGAAGTTACAGGGGGGGGGGGACACATTTTACCACTTTGGAAGTGTCTCTCGCGCAAACTATTCAGTTTAGAAAAAAAATAATATTAGATACCTCCTCAATATCATTTTTGAAGACCTATCTATAGATACCACACACGTATGGGTTTGATGAAAAAAAAAATTTTAAGTTTCAGTTCTAAGTATGGGGACCCCCAAAATTTATTGTTTTTTTGCTATTTTTGTATGAAAATCTTAATGCGGTTCACAGAATACATCTACTTACCAACTTTTAACAGCATAGATCTTATAGTTTAGGAAAAAAGTGGCTGTGACATACGGACGGACAGACAGACAGATATGACGAATCTATAAGAGTTCCGTTTTTGCCATTTGGCAACGGAACCCTAAAAAGTATATTATTTTGAAGCTAGATTCCCAAAGAAAGAGAAAGCTTATGAGAAAATGAATAAAAGCTCACGCCTATTATATTGTAAATCAGCGGTAATCATAATTATAATGCCGATTAGTAAAAAGCATCGCGAAGCAACATCATCATCATCATCTTAACGTCCTCATCATCATCTTAACTTGGTTTCCGGTTGCATTCGAGGCTGTTACCTTGGAGCCCAGGGTCTACTTATTCCTTCTCCTCATTTAGGTTAGGCTTATATTACTATTCTGGTAGTGACTGTTACGTCGTCTCGTAATCGTATGTACGTCGTCATGTTACGTCATGTTACATCGTAGTGACAATTATCGCTCGCTTAGTAATGAGCCCGGTAGATGGCAATAATCTCGCCTCCTATTGCATTGGGTCCTAAACATAACTGGCGAATCGTGGGTGTGAAATACACCTCTGCCTACCTCTTCAGGGATATAGGCGTGAAGTTATGTATGACTGCCGTCAGACGATCACCTGCAGGTATACCGACTTGCAGGTGAGGTTGGCTTGAGCTCCGGAAATCTTTGTGGAGCACCAAAACACCCGTAAAAAGTATCGGAAACCAAGATGCTACAACTGATACACGAACTAATAAGTATTCACCTCATGTACTTGAGTTTGGAGAAAATATTTTTCGTATCTAGAGAAATTGTCGCTCTATGAACTATTAAAAATTATATGAAATACATATACGAATACTGCGTTTAACATAAATTGTCACACTAGAATACTTTTAGAATAAAATTTGTTACACAGTGGATACAGTAACGGAAATTTTAAGTCGTGTTGGGAGTTATTCCTTGTAGATACACTTTCCTCGCAGAGACACTTTTGAAAAATGCTCACTCTTATTCATGTAATGTACACTTTATAAAATCCTAAACAGTTAGTTTTCTTACATAGGTGATTGAACTAACAGTTGTATTTTTTACAGAGGTTGGTGATTAAATATTATTTCGGACATGATTCTATTGGCTAACATTATGTGATTATTCTGTTTAACCCTTGATGAGAAGCAAAATAGTGTAACTAACTGTAATTGTTCTCTTGTAGGCAGATTTAACTATTACATGTATTATTTACTGAGTAATTTGACTTAGATGGCAGATGAGCAGATTAAGAAAATATATTGAATTTAATGACTGCTTGGTAGAAATAGTTGCCTTCCACAGTATGATACAATTCGTATTCACTGTATTTGATGGTTTTCTAAGATTAGGTGTGTTTGGTGAATTTTCATTCATTCACTATAAACACAGCTGCAGTCAAAGGCATATGCAGCCATTCTCTTATCTTGGAATGATCTTCAAAGAAAAGCAAGCATTGAATTTAAAATTATCAGCCTCAAGTAAATAAAATTCGTAGAAGTAGCAGAAGTATATCCCTTCATTGTACACCAAAAGCACTTATTTTAACAGTTATTTTAGATCTTTCATTAAACTAAAAATTGATTTGAAGACGACTAGGACTAAAACGTATTCCCATCTCTGTCTTGCCTTTAGTAGTTAAAGAGATAGAAGTTACGTTAAGGTATTGTAACAAAAAAATTAACACCAATATCTACTCTGTTCAACTACACATAAATCAAAATTTTCCTCCAAGCAATCCGCTTTGTAGATAAGCTACTTCGCCATATTGAACCCACAACAATCTTAAAATAAACCTTCTTATAGATACTCCAGAATTCTCTAACAATTTTCATCTATTTTAACATTCATGGAACATACGAGAACATTCTATCTGAAATTCTTACATTGGCAAGACTCGCCCGATTTTGTTCGATATTTCCTCTGCCTTTGGGAAAATCGCCGAGTATAGATAGTGGCCGAAATCATCTTAGCAGAAAAGTGGGCTTCGAATATTAATAGAAATAAGTGAAAAGGAATCAATTTAGACATTGTTAGTGCGGTATAAAAGTACCTTTTTTTTCGTGCGGAAATCCCTTCGGATTCCCCCCTCCCCCCCCCCCACCGGTCAGCGGGGGCGGTTATGTCGGGCTTGAAGTGACCAAAACCGCACGCCGTTTCGGGTCTACAGACGGCGTGCCATCTCCGGTTTCGAGATGCCCCCCCTCGGGTTTGGGAACCACGGTATCCTCGTCTAGTCCCGGTTTGGGGGAGGGGCGCTAGTCGCCCCGCCGTCCCGGCGGTATAAAAGTACCTACTTATAGGAGGTATAGGACGAATTAACTTGACTGGATCGGATAAATGTATATAATGAAGCGGTGGAATCGTAATAGTTATCTAGGATATTTAAAAAGTTACTTCTAACCAATATACCCCAATATACCCCCGATGTGAACCTGCTACTAACACGAGCAATTTAGTTTAAGGAGGGGTTAATGGAAATACTAGTAATGTGGAGCTCATGAAATAAACCTAGCTGGTATACACGCTAACCTTTTTTTTCGTGCCGAAATCCCCTGCCGAACAGTGGGGGTCATTATGTCGAACCGCACGGCGGCGTCTCGGGTCTTCAGACGCCGGGTGTAAGGTCCCATAAGGCATTTCTCTCGCACCCCGGCTGACCCAGGGCATCTCCGGTTTCAACATGGCTCCTGGGGTTGAGATGGCCCACTCGGGTTAGATGGCTCCCTCGTGGGTATACACGCTACACTAAAGGAGGGCGTTTCAAGCAACTTTTGTTTATCGTCATCATAATCAGCTAGTACATTTCCCAACTATACAAGTATAAAGTTTAAAAAACTATAACCAGACATTTAAGAAAAGTAAAATATAATCCCATTTCTCCACCGATAGATGGCGCTAGTATTTTAAATCACATAAATCTTTATATATAAAAATAAATACCTATTTCCCTTGGTCACGGCATCACGCATGAAATGCTGGACCGATTTCGCTAATTCTTTTTTTGATGTGTTTATTATTGTCAGAAGAAGGTCCGTATGACCGAAATCCATGGGAATAGTTGGTACTCGGGTGACACAGGGGCGAATAGCTAGTTTATTATAAAAATTGCGTTTTTATATCTTGGTATTCTGCATGTTTATATTTTTGAACTCGAGTTTTTTTTCCCTTTTATTTGATATCACACTCGATACGATAGTACTTCACTACATTCAGTTTAGTATTTTATGAGCTACAGTGGAACTTGAGTAAATATTCTACATAGACAGGTAACACATAACCTTACTACGGAAGCGTCGTAGTCTGGTAAAACTTGTCTTCCATTATTCCATCATATCATGTTCTTTATTTGATAATTCCTTATTCCTGCAATCCATACATCTTTTCTTGAATAAACCTTTGCTCCTAAGCCCTCCACATAGGTATGTTATCACCATCATCATCATTATCTTAATGTTGCTCCCGGTTGCATCAGTCTGCTTACCCCTTCTCCTGCTTTCGGTTTGTCGTATACGGCTTTTATGGCACCACCTGTCGCCTGACCTTACAAAGAAGAAAGACTAGGCCAGAGCCATGCCCATCAATCAGGGCCGGGGTCGGGCCAGGAGATCTTGGTATAGCCCCAATAACGGGTCTATCCCACTAGTCCTATTGACCCAGTCCCATGATGGGACAGGTGGGACAATTATGTCCCACTAGTCCCAAGGACATAGATAAGGGACAAATGATACTGACATAAAGATCACCCTATAAACATAGTTTATTGCCATATAAAGGCACAAAAATGAAATCGTAAAAAGTCAATTCATTATAATATTTCCTTAGGGAAACAACTCTGTAAGTAATACAAAGAAATCCACTGAGAGGCTTGGTATGAAAATGATTAAACGATAAGATGTATTGTTGTAGCACAGATAAAATATATTATAACAATGAAAAATACTTGACAATATACCATTATACCGAGTACTTGATGTTGGTTTTTTAATACGGGCATGATGTTGTCGTTGTATATTTAGAAGAATAATGAATATTATTTCTGTTTTGAATGGTGGAATTGCGCAATTTTAATGTAGCAACCAAAAAATTGATAATACTTACAGTAAGATGAACAGATAGTCACGTGATTCCTCGCGAATTAAAGAAAATGGCCGCCCTCATTTCATCCTGTGGGTGATGTAGTACGTGATTAAAGGATAGGACTGTTCGTATAAACTGTCAAATGGAGACCAGCCCATAAAAAAATGAAAATCGGTTGATGGCAATAGTCTCACCCCCTATTACGTTGGATCGAAAACAGTTGGTTAAATGTAGATATTATTCTTCCTACCATTCAGAGATATACAGGTATGATATGTATACGAAAAGAAATGTTATTGGTGGTAGAAATTTGATGACACCAATTTGTCACAAAATTCGGCCGGGTGTGTACCACCGTGCACGATTGCGAAAAACCCTCCATAGTAATTTCGGTTTGATTGCGTTCAGGGGTCAGCAAGTGTAATAGCCAGGCAGGGGGATTGTGGTCGCAGCACTAGTGGGACCGGTGGGTGTCACGCGGTGCTGCGACGACAATCCTCTTCTGATGAGGCCGTCAAGCTGAGTGCCACTATTGTTAACATGGTACGTGTATGTAATGGTGACCCTCTTTCCTGAGACTTTACCTTCAGCTTACCATCAGGCGAGGTGAAGTCAAATTGACGTGTCCTAATAATAATTTAAATTTTAATTTTAATTTTCGATATGCGTTGGTTTGGTCCTGGTCTAATCTAATCGCCTGGTTAGGTAAAACCGTCTTTTACAGATCACCGTTGTTAGAACCGACATAAATTTCATTTGGTTAGATAAGAAGTTAAACTATTGAAATGGATTCAGGTACCTAGGATTATATATTTATATCAGTTAGTATAGTATTCCTCATACAGAGGAACTGCTGTGGGTTCATACGCCTCTTTGAGAAGAATGACTTTTTCAATTTTAATTTAAGTTAAGTTTTAGCTGATCAGCTGTGGCAATTGTGGCAGACTAGTGAGTTCTGAAAACAACCGTCGATCAATGCTATTACATTGCTGCATCAATATTTGGGTTAATCAATAAAACTTTTAACATTATTACGAAATTGAGCACTGAATTTCAAAATATTTTATGGCCTTTTCCTGTACAGTAAAAAACATAATTTTTATACCAATTTATGGGAATATAATATTATAATAACGGAGTAGCGCAACGTGAACACACTCTGATGCCTCAGGGACTTAATATCGTTATGCTATCGAGACCAATCACTGGCAACAAATTGAATTTGTTTCGCTTGTTAAGCTATACATTTTCAAATGAACTGTTCTTTTAAAGGGTACCGTACATTCGCTACAATATTTTGCAAGCCTTTTGAAGGTAGGTACAAGACAAAAGGAACAGACCCATTATGGTGATCACAAAATTATGAAGGGCCATCTATCGAATTCAAGCTAAACTTTTAAGGACCTATTGATGCTATAACGTGCAGTGAAAGATATTTGGTCTTACATGTAATCACGGCTGAATGAATCTACATCTAGATCTAGCGCTACAGTGATCCATCATTCTCTGCAGTAGCACGTGCGTGTTTTAACCCAGGAATAGGTACCACCAGCGGAGCCCTGGGCAATAGCTAGTACAATATACAAACATAATTCAAGATCTTGCTCGGACATTCTTCCAGGAAAACTAAAACGCAATGTCTTTTTAACTTCCCATGGGTAGCGGCAATTAATAAAACATTTCTGAAACAAAGAAATTTCGCCTCGCTGTTCTGATTCACATTTATCTGTTCACAAAATCGATACATACTATGTTTTAATATATGTACGCCTGTTTCTTATTTAGGTAGGCAGAGATATATAGACCCGAGACGGCGTGCGGTTTTAGTCGGTGCGGGCCCGACATGACCGCCCCCGCTGGCCGGCGGGGGGGTATCCGAAGGGATTTCCGCACGATAAAAAAAAAAAAAAAAAAAAAAAAAAAAAAAGGTAGGCAGAGATATCATCTTAACACTTGCAATAACCCTAGCACACCTTCGCTTCTTTTATCATCATTTTCCTAACCAGTTTCGGGCACTCTTAACCTGGCCCATTGTTAAAACCTCCGGTCAAAGTGTGTACGTCTATGTTTTTCATTCACGCGTCATGAACTTGTATCATCATGAATTGTTGTTCCATTAATTTATCCATCTCTACGTGTCCAAACCATCTAAGCATTCCTTCCTTTATCGTGATTACTAACATGCCCTTATCATTTTGTTCTTCACTTTATGCATTAACGTCAAGGATGATAGACGTCTTTTCATTTCAAGTTGAAATTTAATGTTCACAATTCGTGAATGTATTTGAGTAAAATTTACGAGTCGTTCATTGTAGGAATGAAATTCATCAGCAACAAGTTTCCGATTACACAATTATTGTATTGGTACGAATCGAAAAACAGTTTTCAATTCATACACGAAATACGTGGCCGAAATATGAAAAAATTGTGGAAATAAATTACATGTACTGTCATTGAAAGGATTGCAGTGGAAATTATGTACTTTCAGTGACAATTTGTGCTGATGTTACTAATTCTTAAAACTACATTGTATTACAATTTTAATCAAAAGTTTGGTTTAAAATCCACAGTGAACCTAATTCTTGGTTAGAGTAAACCTCCTAAGTGACAGGTTATTTCTATGTGATTATTAGATCCACCTCCTCGCAGCCCTGAAAAACTCCAGTTTGGCCAGACTTGGAAAAGGAATTTTGATCGATGACGAGCAACACACAAGACCGTTTTTAGACGTTGCAAATTCTGTAAATACCCTATAAGGTATGGAACTACTCTGGAAGCGTAAAATATATTATATCCCCTGCTGACAGTAGAGTACACCCTAAGGATTCGTGGAAACTCTAGTCGCTCCAGAAAAAATAATGCAAATTTATTTTGGCTTGGTCTTATTATATAGGGCCAACGAACTTGCCAAGTCGGTCGTCGCAGTATTTGAATTTTCCCTGTCTTAGCTTTCTTTTTTTATGACTTTGGAGATCCCATGTAGTTTAAGTCGGTCCGGGTTAGATAAAACCACTATATCGTGGAAGGTCTATTTAAAATAAAAATTTTTTTTTTTGGAACACCGCATTGGAAGGCGTAAATGAGATTATGGCAAGTAAGGAGTCTGACATGAATGAATAGAGGAGAATAGCATGGCGCACTGACTCGAAATAATCATGTCTACGACAGGCAGATATTGATGACAAACTATTAGATTTAGCGAAAATATTGAGTAGGAATGGAGGTATGAATAAAATTGTAGCCAATAAAATTTTACAATAATATATTTTGGTTGCCAGACTATATTATATTGTTAGAAGTTTCAGTCAATTGAACACCTAAACAGAGATTGTCAGTTCCAGTACCACTATAAAGAGGGATTACGGAGTGTTTGACCCCATTAATCGTTTAGCGACCAATAAACCTGGGTCAAGGATGGTAAACAGACGAAATATAGTAATATATTGTAAAAAATATTTAATTATTAATTAAATTATTAAAATATTTAAAATGTCGATCAGAAATCTATTGATGTCTATCTACTTAATTAAGAAAATCTGTTTCCAATCTTTTTTTATTGATGACACTAAAGTTCCATAATAGCTACTGATCAAAACCAGAACGAATCTTTACCGCCTGTTTGACATACGAGTAAAAATATGCTCTATTTAAGTACGAATTAAATCTATAGTCCGCTGCAGCGCTGATACGAATAAATTAATCGTCTATCCCAAAGTTTATAATTACGTATTACTAGATTTGCTTCTAGGATGTAGTTTATTCGGAGACAACGCGTTGAAGTGTTGAAGTTGAAGCTTCTTGGTTGGCATGTATATCTTTGTTCACAGTTGCGATACAGGGACTACCTATTTATACGCAACCTGAACAGTTTGTTTGTTTTTAGAGTTCCGTACCTATTTTTTATTTTCATGCGGAAATCCCCTCGGATACGCCCCTGCCGGCCAGCGGGGGCGATAATGTCGGGCTACCGCACGCCGTCTCGGGTCTTCAGACGCCGGGGTGTAAGGTTTAGAGTTCCGTTCCTTTTTTTTTTGTGCGGAAATCCCTTCGGATACCCCCCCGCTGGCCAGCGGGGGCGGTTATGTCGGGCTTGAACCGACTAAAACCGCACGCCGTCTCGGGTCTACAGACGTCGGGGTGTAAGGTTACCCATGGAGCATATCCCTCGCACTCCGACTGACCCTGGGCCATTCGCAGTGTCCCCTCTGATAAGAGCAGAGGGTTACCTGGAGCGACCACCCCCCCCGTGGGCCTTGCAGGCCCGCCATACCCCGACCCCCTCGTGCAATGGGGTCAGCTGGCCCTGAAAAGGGCCGGTTGGCCAGACTCTTGGCCGTTGACGTTGACGCCAGTTACTCCAGAGGAGCAATCAATGATGCGGCATCGCCCACGTTGCCCAGGGTGCACCAAACTTGGGGGTGATCCAACCAGTCGCACCCCTAGAGTTCCGTACCTCAAAAGGAAAAAACAGAATCCTTATAGGATCACTTCGTTGTCGGTCTGTCTGTCAAGACATTTTTCTCAGGAAGCCGTACAAGCAGCAAGTTGAAATTTAACTTCTAAGTCAATGCAATTAAATGGAACCAAATGCATGGGCATCAAAACCTATAGGAAACTTTCTGTTGAGTTAGAACCTTAAAATTTTGCAAGACGCAAGGTCTTATAGTGTGTAGACCTAGTGGTGTCACTACTCTAGAAAAGGAAAAAGACTAAAAACCGTAAATTAAAAGTTAATTACTTTATAAAAAAAATATATAAATGTCTGTCTGTCAAGATCTTTTTCTCAGGACCTCGTGGACCTCTTTAAGTAGTTAAAAAATTAAACTTCTACGTCAATCCAGTTCTGTACGGAACCCTCAGTGCGCAAATCCTATTCGCACTTAGCCGGTTATTTTTGTATAAATATTTAAATGTGATTGAAAACATTCTTATTGGATTTAATTGTCCAGTTCTTGGAAAAGGTTATAGGCTATAGAACATCACGCTATAACCCTAAGGAGCTAAGCAATATGAAGAAACTTGAAAAAATCTGGCGGGCCGGTATAGAACCGGGTTAACTTGTGGGGTACAGCTAGGCCACAATTAAAATTAGTTTATACATCAATTCATAAAATATAATTATAAACATGTACATAAATGTATACACACGAGACTTGTACATGTATACCGTAATCTCCAATGTGAAACATAAGCGTACGTTGATTAAACAGTCCTCGCGGATCCGGGGGCTTTAGCGGGGTTTCCCGGGGGAAATTACATCGGCTCAATCACGGTGGTTACGGTGGTGAAGACGTGTGTCTTGGCCGGGGCTATTTAAGTTTTTGAGGTGGTGAGCTGAGGGCCAATGCTCGTAATAAAGAGATGTTCAAAATTAAGTCTCAACCTAGCCTCGATCTCATGTCGATCTTCCATATGTCAAAAAAGGTGTTTTCTTAACAAAATTTTGTTATACTTTATTTTAAAAATTTAGATCGGAAAAAGAGAACATCTAGAACGGGACTTGAACCCGCGGCCAGTCCCTTACAGGGGGAATGCTCTGAGCAGCTGAGCTATCTAGACACGTCCCAGATATTCAAAATTCTCCAATACATTATATACGTCTTACTTAAGGCGACGCTGGAGCCATCTACCGTAATTCTTGCGAACTACGGACTACTTTTTTTTATTTTTATTATGCTTTATTTGTTTATTTCACACACTCAAAAATTATTATGACAATTTTATAAAAAACATAATGGTAGTAAAATCCACAGATAGTAAGGGTTAAGTCATTGCTTCCCAAAATAGAGCCTTATGGCTCTGTGTTATGGGGGGGCAGCGCATTTCCCTCCGTATTTATGTTACAATACCATTAACAAGAAAAAACAAGGTTAAGAAAACACCTTTTTTAAAATACTTTTGATATTTGGGAGATCGACATAAGATCGAGACTAGGTTGAGACTAAATTTTGAACATCTTTTTATAGCGAGAATTGGCCCTCTGGTTTTCGGCAACTTTGTCGTTCATGCGTGTGAAAAGTGGAAAATTTTAATAAATCTACTTCTATTCGTAGTTTGAATTATCGTTTTCTATTCCTGTTTTTAATAAACTGATGAAGTTACTATCTGTCTATCTGTCTCGGGTAATCCAAAGTGGATAGGCCGATTGTGACTTACGTTTGAACTCCTGGCTAATATAAATTTATTTTAATACAAAGAAGTTTAACATATTTCAACGTTCCAGAAAGCTAATCACGCTTCTTATAAATAAATTTCAAGTACGTACTAACTCCTAAACTTCGCAATTCTATGTAAACTTGCTTACATTTAATAATAAGGAACACTTTTAAAGTTAGAGCCTATTATTAACACTAATAAAGTTCTGGAAATATTTGCTGTAGGTACACTTAACGCCATCTAGCGAAAATGTCCTGAACTAATGAACTGCACGGAGGGCGAGTTTGTCGACTGATACTACGTTGAGGCTTTTATATAGTTTTGCCGACAATTAGTGTGACGGTTATATCGTATGCATAAAAAGTTGAAATTGTAATTGTGTAATTGTATAGTGTATTTTACATACACGTCGTAATTCCATTAGAATCATCACGTGTTACTCCCGTTTCCATCCAAACCTCGGAAACCGTTCTATTAACCCAATTTTGAACCCGTTGAACCTTTGAACGAAGATCGTTGAACATTGGGACCTTAAACATAACTGGCGATTCGTGGGTGTGTAATACACCTCTGCCCACCCCTTCGGTGACACAGGCGTGAAGTTATGTTATGAACCCAATAGGAATGCCGTACCAGAGTCTCGTCCGTCAATCAGTAGGTATACCGGCTAGAAGGTTAGCTTGACATGGGATCAAAAGATTTTGGTGGGACCCCTTCATAATTCTATAATGATTTTCTTATTTTAGGATGCGAGGGAAATTCCATATGGGCATCCTTAAACCCTGGTGTCTGAAGACCCGAGACGACGTGCGGTTTTAGTCGGTTCAAGCCAGACATAACCACTCCCCCGCAGCCAGCGGGGGAGGTTCGGAATTCGAGGGAATTTCCACACGAAAAAAAAGTGATTTTTCTTATTTACAGTAATCCCGAAGTTTTTATTGCGTTATTAATCAAATGCAATACTACAAACTCTTAGTAAATGTCGAATCATATTCAAGCATGCACAGTGCGCTTTACCGCCATCTAATGGCTAATGAAACTTTATTGCCTTAAGACGTATAAAATATATCGGAGAATTTCGAATATCTGGGACGTGTCTAGATAGCTCAGCTGGTCAGAGCATTCCCCCTGTAAGGGACTGGTCGCGGGTTCAAGTCCCGTTCTAGATGTTCTCTTTTTAAATCTTTAGAAACTTTATTGTCTTATTTTAATGTAAATTTAGTATCGTTGTAAGTTGTAATAAACTACGTTATTATGAGAACATTGACACCGGTTTGAAGACCTACTATTAGAAGTACAGTCAACGACAGAAATTGCTTAACATTATAATATTCACTACCATTTTTTACATCGAAACATTTTCATCATCCTTATACGGGCTCCCAGTTGCGTCCCAAGTATATATTTTGGAGCCCAGGAGGTCCAGTTATCAGATTTTCCGGGAGCGACTATCATCAGACCACTCAACCCCAAGAGGAAAACCTGCAACAGAGCCTCGTTTGATTTTACTATTTTATTAACTCCTTCATCCAGTTTCTACGTCCCATTCCAACTTCAAAATTCATTACAGTTACACCTAGGAACCGCGACGCAATTTTTTACCGGACTTCAAAAAGAAGGAGGTTCTCAATTCGAGTGTCTATATATTTTTTATGTATATTCGGCATTAGAAGGTTTTTACAGGGTTCGCAGCGCGAGTGTGACGCCCCTGGTGTTGCACACGTCCATAGGCTACGGTAACCGCTTCAAATCAAGTGGGCTGTGTGCTTGTCTGCCATCTGAGTGGTATAATTTTTTTTTTCCTTTTTTAAAGAATATTAGTAACCGAAATAACTAATACTCCCCCTAACCCCTCCAGCTAAGCTAAATTGCTAGTGTTAAGAGTGGGTTTACGTCGGTAGTGTAATGGCCAGGATTCTAACCCGGGACCTCTCGATCGTAGGGTCGACTCCTTAACCTCTAATCTACCGACGCTTCTTTTTTTTTTTTTTTGATCTTGATTCGTATTCGGGCTTAAGTCCTTTATATGTAGACAGATTTGCAAAATTCTTCATCAATTTATATCCTAAACAATTTGTCTACTATGTCATTCAATGCCGACTATTTATTCTGTGGTTGAGGTAATCTGCGTAGTTATCGTGTCGTGTCACATGTTACGTGTTAAGTGGCAACACGTGTTTTCCTTCTCTGTCTGAACTTTGCTAATGATAAAAACCAACACGGGTTTAGGAGTGTTAAGCTATTTCTGGTAGGGTAAAACTTTTTTCTAGGTTTCAAAGTTCTAGGGCCACTTTTCCGTATTGATAATTTTTAATATTAATATTTTTTAACTGACAAATCGGACACCATCCAAATATTAAAGCTATTTTATACTATGCTAACTGTACAAAATAGCTAGAAGGGAGGGAGGAAGAGAGGGCGGGGGGAAGAGAGGGCGGGAGAAAGAGATATGTCAGGGCGGTAGCGAGGGAGTGAGGAAGGGAGGAAGGCACTGACGGAGAAAGGGTGGGAGGAAGGGAGGAAGGGGGAAAGGGTGAAACTGAGGGAGAAATGTTGCGTGGGAGGTAGGGAGATAGGATGATGACAATTAAAAAAATACATGCGTAATTGTTCAAGTTTTTATTTCTGTCGGCACTCCCTGAGTGCCACTTCCTTTTTTTGGTTCGCATCACTTAAGTGCTAAAATAGGGGGCGCCCCTCCACCAAACCGGGGCAAGACGGGGACACCGTAGTTCCCAAACCCGAGGGGGCCATCTCGAAACCGGAGATGGCCCAGGGTCAGTCGGGGTGCGAGGGATATGCTTTATGGGCAACCTTACACCCCGGCGTCTGTAGACCCGAGATGGCGTGCGGTTTTAGTCGGTTCAATCCCGAAATAACCACCCCCGCTGGCCGGCGGGGGGGGGGGTATCCGAGTGGATTTCAGCACGAAAAAAAAAGTACAAGTTTGACGTAGTAGGGTATATATTATCCCACCAAGAACTTTGGGGCACGAGCCTACCTCATCATGTCATAAGGCGTTCCACGCTAAAATATTAAAACCCAAATCTAACTCCACGTGGACGAAGTAACGGGCACACCTAGTTTTGATTAAAGATTAATAACAGCATGAAAATCTAAAAACATCCCGGTTGACAGCCCCCCGTCTATCACTTAGGAGCAATGACATAAAACCACTTGAGGCTTAACGTAAAATACATAATGATCTGACCACTCCTTCGGGAAAAGATAGGCTTGACCAAAAACAAAATAATACCTCTTGCAACTTAAATCCTGTCTCGTTGAATTTCGCAATGAAATTGACCCTTTAAAAAGGCTTAACCTATTTCTAAAGATAATGTGATTACGTTCAGAAGCTGAACGTAAACAGAAAATTTGAAAAGCCAACTGAATGCGTTATTTGTCAAAAACTGATCGAATGACAAGCTCAACTTGACAGATAACTGGTAGGTTTTCTATTTGTGTCATGAATCCTTTCAGCTGAGTTGCGTTATCCCACTTCCTACTTCCTATCCTACTATTCGATTCCCGCTCAGTGCAAATATTTGTATGCTTGAATATGTCTATTTGCATTGGTCTGGGTGTATCTATGGATAATATGTATGTATTTACAAAAAAACGTATGTTTGTAAGTATGTTTACCGCATTCTAGAACCCATAACACAAGCTAGTTAAACTATGCTTACTTTGGGTCTAGTAAGCGATGTGTAGAATGACGTAGAATATTCTATTCCTACTATCCTACTAATATTATAAATCCTACCAATATTATGAAGGTGAAAGTTTGTGAAGATGTCTAGATGTTTGTTACTTAATCACTATCTAACGGCTGAACGGATCTGGCTGAAATTTGATACAAGGATAGATTATAGTCTGGAATAACACATAGGTTACTTGTTATTCCCGGGAATAGGCTCCCATGGCTAAAGGGGACGGGAGCAGAATTCCTCGCTCGAAGCTAAGGGCATCATATCCCACTTCCCACTAATATCATAAATGTGAAAGTTTGGATGGATGGATGGATGGATGCATGGATGTTTGTTACTCAATCACGCCAGAACGGCTGAACGGAACTAGCTGAAATTTGGTACAGGGATAGATTATAGTCTGGAATAGGACATAGGCTATTTTTATCCATTGAATCCATCCCACGGGTAACGGGACCGGGACCAGTTATCCTCGCGGGCAGAGCAGTGGGCATCAGCTAATAATATTTTGACCGTGAAAGTTTGTGAAGATTTTTGTGACTTAATCACACTCTAACGGCTGAACGAATCTGGCTGAAATTTGGTACAGGGGCAGATTATATCCCTGGAATAGGTTACAATGGGTTGCGGTTGGGTGTATTACACACCCACGATTCGCCAGTTATGTTTAGGTCCCAATGTAATAAGGGGCGAGCGTATTATCTGTTCCAAATATGTGCCATTATTTCACTTTCTATCATATCAGTAGAACCTCTAACCATAAATTGCATAATACCAATTTGAGGAACCCTGTAGGTTTCTATCAACACCTTTGGGACCCAAGCCAATCTCACCTGCTAGGCGGTGAGATTGGTGCTACAAGGCTCTGGCTCTCGCTTTCCTTTTGGGGTTAGGAGGTTAGAAGGTTGTCGGTAGAAAAACCAAACTATCAATCAAAAACATGGGCACAGAATCTAAGCGGCGATAGCCCAGTGGCGTACGAAACGGACTGCCGAGACGAGGTCTTGAGTTCGATTCCAAGTTGCCCCGGGCATACACCTCGGACTTTTTGTAGTTATGTGTGTATTAAAAATGTTAATTATCGCTCGCTTAGTAATGTGCCCGGCAGATGGCAATTGGCTCGCCCCCTATTACATTGGGACCTAAACATAACTGGCGAATCGTGGGCGTGTAATACACCTCTGCCTACCCCTTCGGGGATACAGGCGTGAAGTCATGTTCCTATTGATGTTCCAAATACGTGCCATTATACCCTTTTCTATCATATCAGTAGAACTTCTAACCATAAATTGCATAATACCAATTTGAGGAACCATGTAGGTTTCTATCAACACCTTTAAAACCCAAGCCAATCTCACCTGCTAGGCGGTGAGATTGGTGCTACAAGGCTCTGGTGCTGGCTTTCGTTTTTGGGTTAGGAGGTTAGAAGGTTGTCGGCAGAAAAGACAAACTATCAATCAAAAACGTGGGCACACGTCCATAGGCCGCGGTAGCCGCTTCCCATCAGGTGGGCCGTGTGCTTGTCTGCCGCCTTAGTGGTATAAAAAAAAAACAATCAAAAACTATAAGCACAGAACTGAGAAATCGCTATAAGAGTGATTATAATTCAAAACCAACTAACTCCCGTTAGTCGCTCCCGCAAAAGGCAACATACAAATCAAAAGCAATAAGTAGACCCCGGGCTCTGAACTGCAAACTTTGGATGTAACTTGGAAATCGCTATGAGGAAGATGATGATTTAAGAAACCCTTTTTTTACGTGTGGAAGCCCCCACTGGCTTCAACCTACCGGTGTATGTCGGAATCGAAGCGACTAAAACCATACGGTGTTCTTCCCAAGCACCCATTGCCAGGCACCCCGGGTACACCCTCAAAAGGATAACCCCAGAGTCCCCGATGGACTTTGGCTGCCGTCGCGGCCTCGCCTTTGGGGTCGGGTTTGATCCCGCGTCGTTGAGTTGGCAGGCGTGTGTAGGAAAGGACATACACGATACGCTTCCGTCTTGAGAAACCCCATAATAAAATGAAAGTAACTTATTTCAAATTTGATTCTATTCATCTTTTTCTAAGTCTTAAACTTCATACGATACCTAATATCTGACTTCCAATATCCTACAAATTGCAGAAAATCAAAATCAAATAACGCTTTCTAAACGGCTAAAATTCAGTTCACCATATAAGAAAAACAGTGTTAATATAAACAAGTAGAACACAAATATCGTACATAAACTTTATTACCATTTATAGCTGCCAATGAAAGAAATCCAATAAGGGATAAAGGTATAAAAACATCCGGGACTCACCCCCAACTGAAGGGAAACTGCTGATGTAGAATATATAGTTGCAAATAAGAAGATAGAAATGCCTGAGTGTAGCAAAAAGTCTAATACAAAATATATTAGCAAGGATACGTGTAAGTCTTGAGTTGAATTCCGGTTTTTATTATGGTCTTTATTCATTCATTTAAATAACATAAATATTGCAGATTTGAACAAAATATTCGACTAGCCGGCTTTGGTCCAGTCCGTATGATGCTATTTAATATTTTTCACTAATAATTCAAAACTTTTGAAATTTTAAAGTTATTTATTACAGTTAGCATTTATAATATAATAGCTTTAAGATTCGGAAGGTGACTGAAATGTCAGTAAAAAAATACTAGGAATTCAGGGCAGGGTGCGACTGAAATAAATTGAGCTGAGCGAGCAGGACTCTTACTTGAAAATAAGACATCTTACTACGGTGGTGCGATTAGCTAAGGCCGCGCGCTCGTGAAACTGTTTCTCGGTGATTATTCCTCAATGGTACATCGGACATGAATCATCTCGCTTCAAAATACTTCTCAGTGTCCACACTATCACCGTGGTAAATTTGGTCAAGATCGTGCGAGTGGTTACGGAGGAGTTCAGCCACCAAAAAACGGCTGTGCCGGGTATAAGAGTAATTAAAATTAAAAGTGAAAAAATGGACAAGTGAACCTAGAGATGAATGAAAAAAGCGGCCAAGTGCGAGTCGGACTCGCACATGAAGGGTTCCGTAGGAGCAAGTAACATAATAATGTATTTTTTTAATTTTTTATATTTGAGTTGATTGAATGAAAGGTAAATTGTGGTTTACGATTTATGACATATTAAAAAAACTACTCACTAGATCTCGTTCAAACCAATTCTCGGCGGAAGTTTACATGGTAATGTTCATCATATTTTTTTTTAGTTTTATCATTCTCTTATTTTAGAAGTTACAGGGGCAGGGGGGACGACGCATTTTTGAAGTTTCTCTCGCGAAAACTATTCAGTTTAGAAAAAAATCATATTAATGAAGACCTATCCATAGATACTCCAAACGTATGGGTTTGATGAAATACGGGTATACGACATACGGACGGACAGACAGATACACATGACGAATGTATAAGGGGTTCCGTTTTTTGCCATTTGGCTACGGAACCCTAAAAAAAAGGCATTTCATCTTTAGTTGTTTATAAATTTAGCAATTGCTTATGTGCTAATAGAAGTTTTTGGCACATCGTTCTAGGCGTCATTCCGGATCCAATGAGGTATCGCACATAATTTTAAGAGCAGTATATCTATTTTACACCATTTTAAACTTGTCGACTAGACAATTAGTGGCCCTAACGACGGCTAGCCGTATTTTGGGCGTTTCCACACAACGCTATATGTAGACCTAAATTAACCATACCAGCTTAGCTAGATTGTGATTTTAGTTTTATAAGGCGGATATATATACTCTAATTTTCTTTTCTAAATATTCATGATTTTTTTGGAAATTTACACAGATATTACAAATTGAAATAAAAGGATTTATAACAGATTCTGTCGCGATTTATTATACATTATTTACACTGATTCCGTCGTTTCGATTAATGTTCCCAGTAACCATGGTTACTGAAAATCTTGCAGTGTTTAGCCAACTCTAAGGCCTAAATTTCCGTAAAGTTTAGCGTACTTCACTTGACGGAAATTCCGTCGCGGATATTCCATGTCGGAACGCCAAAACAAGTTGTTGCATATAAATGATGACGTGACGGAGCGACCAATGATCCACGCAGTATCAATCAATCAATCAATTAGTCTATTGCAGTCCACTGCTGGACATAGGCCTCTCCCATTGTACGCCATAGCACCCGATCCTCCGCCTTACGTATACTCGCGTCGAATTCTGTTCCCGTTTCCATGGGAACCTATTACAGGATGAAAAGCAGCCGATGTTTACACACTATAATCTATCCCTGTACCAAATTTCAGCCAGATCCGTTCTGCCCTTTTTGCGTAAAAGAGCTACAAACATCCATACATCCATACCCACAAATTTACTCGTTTATAATATCAGTAGGATAGCTTGTACTAGGGTTCCGACGCCGAAGATCCGCTCCGGTTTTTCCGTCGAGTGTAGCGTAGGCCTAAATCTGTGATAAAATAAGCATTTGAGTAATGGATTTAGTTAGTATTGCGAATATTTAACTTATCTGAAACAAAACAAATATTTTTTATTAATAAGGAATCTACATCTCAACTGCTTTGTTTTTCTCAGCAAGGCAACCGTAGGGTTCATAATAAAAAGTTATTTAGGCAATTGCAAAATATGTTAATACACAAAAGTGGAACCAATTATTTTTAACCTCAAAGTTAACAAAATTTCAAGCAAGAAAAAGCGTAAAAACATTTTACTTTCAAATATATTTTAACGAGAAATATATGTTACTCAATGAAGTTTTAAGTGAAAGATTATTCCGAAAGAAAATTTATTTCATTGATTTAAGGAAAATTCAGTAATTAATAAATGCCGGATAAAGCTATGTCTTAAAGGGAGATTATTTTAATGGTAGGTAATGCATTTAGATAAAAAACAGAAAAAGAAAACATAAAAAATGATATTTACTAAAACCCAAGTCTTAGAAGCATCAGAGATTAAATGGAAAAGACATAGAAAAAGTGACAAACATCCATCTTCTGATAGGTAATGTAAGCAATTTACTTAGGCCTACTTCTACGGAGGTGTAATTTCATAGACGCGTATTCGTCATTATACGCTAGGTGTTCACCTGCTTGCAGCCCAACGTACTTAACACTGTCTAGGAGGCGCATTGCATTCGTATATTTGCATTTATTTGTGGCAATGCCATCAGACGAAGAAGGCCTACTGTTCACGGAGGTGTAATTTCATAGACGCGTATTCGTCATTATACGCTAGGAGTTCACCTGCTATCAGCCCAGCGTACTTAACACTGTCTAGGCGCATTGCATGCGTACATTTTCATTTGTTTGTGGCAATGCCATCAGAATAAGAAGGCCTACTGTTCACGGAGGCGTAACTTAACTTAACTGCATAGGCAAGTCATGAGCATCTCGAGTAAATATATTATAGATGCGTACTGCCATTGTGTAGCTATTTCTACTGGCTTGGCTTCATTTTTTGTTGCAATGCGTTTGTGACAGCCTCTGTGGCGTAGTGGTAGTGCATTCGACTGCTACGTAAGAGGACGTGGGTTCGATTCCCGCTCAGTGCAAATATTTGTATGCATGAATATGTCTATTTGCATTGGTCTGGGTGTTTCTATTTATAATATCTATGCATTTCCAAAAAAAAAAGTATCTAAGTATGTTTATCCGCATTCTGGAACCCACAACCCATACTTTGAGTCTAGAAAACGGTGTGCAGAATGTCGTGGAATATTTATTTATTTATTATTCATTAATGCCATCAGACGACGAATGCCTACTGTTCACAGAGGCATAACTTCATAGACGCGTATTCGTCCTTATACCCTGGGTGTACTCTTGCTTTTTTATCCCCCGAATAGCTTTCTATGGGAAACGAGAACAGGATTAGAATTCCACGCGGGCGGAGTTGCGGGCTAGTATAATGTATAATGTAGAGAGTATAGCGTTTATAATGTAGACATAATAATAAAAAAAAACTGTTTGTAAATAAATATTAATGAATGCGGTAAAAGGGCCTATTCAGTGATGCCGAGAAATGTCTCTCTTCATTTGCATTCCTATTTAAATTGAGGGTAAACTCCGCCATATTAGATGCTTGGTATTATAACCAACTACTTAAATGTCTTTTTACCCATCTTCCACAACTGACAAAGTTATCTCGTTAAATGCACCGAGACTTCGCGAGACAAGGGACCAAGTTTGCAAACAGCAACCATTTTAAAAGGAGCTTTTCAAATTTTCACAACGATATCGTAAAAATTGTAATTGTTCAACGTTTGAGTGAGTAGTAGGGACTATTTTAAGTTGGTCTTCAAGTTGGTTTAACCCATCTTAGAATTTCAAGATCTTCATATTTCTCATGGTTTGGAAGATGGAAAATTACTTATTGTGTTTCTGCATTGTATTAAATGTTTCTGGAATATTTTACGGAATAAGTATGGTTGGGGGTTTGATTTCCGAAACAGGCAATATAGTTATTGTTTTCTTGTAAGGGAATTCTCCATAGTAGGCACCATTAGTTTAGTAATGTGCGCAGAAGATCTAGAAAGGCTTGGTTCCTTCGCGTATTTATACAATACAAGCTGTTGTCCATGAATTACCCGCGTGGAATTCTGTTCTCGTTGCCCATGGGAACCTATTCCAGGGATAGTAGATAATAGATAACACGATTCATGACTTTCTTTTATATTAGGTCGTTACATATGAAATTGCCGTTTTTCTTGAAGAAATTGGAGGAAACCCAATTTACAGTACTAACATTTTTGCATTTTTTTAGGAATGACTAATCCAAATTTTATGATTTTTTTTGTGTATGAATGAGACATTAAGCTAGCAAACACCAACTTTTATTACATTTTTGAAAAGTGACAGCTGTTAAGTAAAACGAAATTTATCATCAAAATGGATAGCATTTAGGAAGTACTGTTTTTGAAGATCGAATTAATTTATCAAGAGGCCAATAAAAACATAATTTAATACAGAGTTGTAAAATCTTGAAATCAACATTCAAACAAAATATAAATAATAGAAATAGCTATTAAATTACAGGAATAACGAACTCATGGATATGTAAGAAAATTTCGGCAATTTCATAGGTATTACCTACCTATTATTTAGATTTATTGGGATCCGATTGTATAATATAGCTCTCTCAGAAACGATATTATTTAACCTATTACCATCAAAGTCCAGTACAACAGAATGTAAAATAAACAGATAATGAAATAAAACTGTTTTTTAACGGATTTTATCGCGCTTCCGCTATGGCGTGCCGTAACTATGACTGCTGAAAAGCAACCGAAATTTGGCATCAGTGTAAATAACAAAATAGCACCAAATAAATCGCTATAGAATCCGTTAAAAATAGTTTCAATGTGTAATATTCGCATAAACTCCCGACAATATCATAATGTCTAGATATCTTCAATGTAATTTATATAAAATGTTGACAGACGTGATACTATTTATTGTCAAGAAACGTTTTATTAAAACCCTCCGTTTCTTGAAGACAGTTTGACATGGGGTTCACTAGAGTAAAGTAAGAGCACCTCTTAGGAACAGGTCTCACTGTAAGTGATTATAATCGACTTTCAACATCGAACTTTAGGTAAATGATATGATTTTTTTTTAAAGTACGTGACGAATTGTTTATACAGTTAAATCTGATATCTAAGGACTTTCAAAATGTCCTTTGAAATAACGTTTTATATAAAAAATGGTTTGTCTAATGGAATAATGAAGAAAATTATTTTATTTCTTGCTATTTTTTCTGTAGTTCCCTACTAATTATTACCAATGTAATTTGTTTGAAGTCTTCTAATTATATTGACTGTTACTCATTTACGTAAAACGGTTAAATGTATTCGTATTCCATTTCCGCATAGAGCCTAAAAAGGTTCTACGCAGACTAAAAATATAAAACAAACATCAGAAGAGACATGTTTCGAAGAATAGCAATAATTTAATAAATTGCCGCGCCAAATTTATGGCCAGTATCACACAGAATTTAATTACATTAAAATTTGTTCAGTTTTTTTTTAAAGATAATGATGGAAGAACAAACCTTCCCGCCGCCGCCGCTGCCCCACGATTTTTTTCACGATAAATAAAAATAAAATAAAAACTAGCATAGTATTATTTGCACAAAACAGGCGCCCACATGCGTACATACGACGTACCGCTCGGTCTTACACACATAAACCCTGAAAAAATTACTTCCTTTTGACCTTTAGACCATTGCCTAAATCCAACGATTACAATATTCATGTTGTCTTATAAAAAAGTTGTGTAAAAGTTCACAACTATACAGGTTTTATAGAAGGCAACACCAGATATATCCGAATAATATTTGAACGTTCTTTTAAAAGAAAACGTATATTTTATTAACTAATAATATAGCTTTAGTATTTGTTTTAACTTTGAAACAATATAGGTATGTGTATTACTATTTTTATAACAAGTTCACATGTCACGAAATACATTAGATTTTTATTATCAATTATCAAATATTATCTCAAATATCATTTTTAACAGAAGAGTATTTACAACAAAACAAAATTTTATACATATTTTGAAAAATTTTGCAAAAAATTTGAAAAAAAATACCTTAGATTCGAGATTAAGAGACTTAAAAGAAAAGACTTACAAAAAAAACACGGATTACAAGTTGTTTTTTTTTCATTAAATTTGACTTTAACTGAACTTCCTAACTTGTCAAATACGTATTGAAATAAATATATAAATAAATAGTTGGTTTAGACGAAGTTTATTTTAACATATTCTGAATACCTCATGTAAACATTGTATGGTTAATAATAATAATATTTATTGTCTCATAAAACAAGAATTACATGGGTTATTGCCCTAGTACCAACACTAGGATTCCCTGTGTTGAGTAGTAGTAGTCTCTTTCGTACCACTAAGCATTACATTGTACAGAAGACAATATGAATCAATCGACTTGTACATTACTAGTAGTAGGTAAACTTAAGAGTAATCAAAATAACACGCTTTTTTTTCACAATAAACATGGATAACATGGATACCGCCTAGTTGACAACGTTCCTATTATGAAATCGGTTAAAAAATAAAACTACACTGACACTAACACTGACCAAATTAATGATGTTTTGAGAAAAAGACAGGTCAAAGGTACAAAACACTTGAAACCAGCGGGCTTGCACGAAAGGTTTAATGACAGTACATGAAGCTCGCGTAGGCTCTAAGGTCAGAAGCCGATGGCGAGCTGTTGTCTCTGCCTAGAGAAAAAAAGGCGTGAGCATATTAAAAATTTGAAACGAGTTTCGAACCTTCACCTTTTAAGCCTAGCGTATAATGATGCACAAACAGGTTTTGTATTTCGTACCTTTGAACTCTTGAGAAATAAGAATTACTGGAAGTACTTCCATTGTAGAGACAAGAGTTCTTGTCACAGAACTTAATGAGAGAGACTTTGTCAAGTGATGCAAAATGTTTTGTATCATTAAAAATATATTTAACAAAAGGTCTCAACGGACGTAATTCTTGTAAAAGAATTTTAAAAACATTAACTAATATATTTTTTTGTTTTAAAAATATCTTTTGTTACTTAGCATACTAGGTTTTGTAATTAGTAACTGCGTAAATAATAATGGAAGTAAAGTCGTTAAGTCATCATTTATTTCGGTGATATAACCTACAGATTTAAATCGGAAAAAGTAAACATCTGGGACGGGAATTGAACCGGTTACCAGTCTCTTACAGGGGGAATACTCTGACTAAATAAGCTACCTGGACACGTCCTACATATTCGTAATTCTCTGATAAATAATATTCAGTAAAATCCGGTCAGAAAAGAATATACCAGTCGCATTTGGCGAAGCGGTTTTCGTTCTCATTCCAAAAAAACATTAAGTGACCCATCCTAAAGATACTAGACCGATAGCTCTAACTAACACAATTTCAAAAATATTTTTCTCAATTCTACAAACAAAAATGTGTCATTTTATGATTAACAATAGGTATTTCGGACCTAACCACCAGAAAGGGTTTTTACCCGGCATTTCTGCTTGTCTGGAACACAATAGTCTGTTAGCGGAAAGCTTAAAAGATGCTAGAAAATACGAAAGACTGTTGGATAGACCTAGAAAACGCATTTGGCTCAATTTCACATTACCTTATGGTATACGCGTTGCAATGGTATATTTTTCCACCCGTGGTCATAGAGATTATCGAGTCATATTACTCGCAGCTAAAATTTGCTATAAGCTTCCAAAAAGTACACACAGAACCATTACGGTATCATGTGGTACTGTTTAAGAGATGCTGCTTGTTGCCACTAGCATTTAACATAGTAATTAATATCTTAATTAACAAGTTAATACCTCAGGAAAAGAAATGGGGTTATCGGTTTAAAGTAAATAACATATACTCAGAGTCCATTCCATCTTAGCTTTTGCTGACGATGTCGCAATACTGACGCGTAATCCAAAACAATGTCAGGAGCTATTAAAGGAAGTTGATGAGTTCTGTTCGTGGACAAATGGTCTGAGGACGAAGCCCAGTAAGTGTCACTGTCTGTGTCTGGGTAGACGGGACACCAAATTTACCTCCTACGACCCGGGACTCTTCATTGGGGGTAAACCAGTTTCCATAGTCGCGGAATCGGTGCCATTAAAATTTCTTGGGAGAAAGATAGACTATAAAGGACGCACACCATCCTTTACGTTTATAAATGACCTAAATAAGATAGATCAGCTACCACTGAACAGTATCAAAAAAGCTTGGATATATGACAACTACTTAACATCACCTTACTGGCGAAAATAGATGCAACTGTCATAAAATCGCTAAAATCGTGACTTGGACTAGCGCACTCTGCTGATTCCTCTGCTCTATTTAGGGATCAAAATAATTTTGGGATGAAACTTAAGAAACCATCGGAGCTCTATAAACACCTTAAAGTTACCAAAGCCCACATCTTAGGTAAATCCAAAGATGACACAGTCAGGGCACTTCCGAAAGATAATAACGCGTTCGAGCTTGAATCTAGACTCCTATTCCATAAACGATTTATGATAGGGGCTCAGTCGAACAGAGTGGGGTTGGGAGTACGAGAGCCAGAAAGGGACCAGGATATACTTAAGTCCTTTCTAAAACAAGACGAAAACGATCAATATCGAGTGCACGCGATGAATTTGGAAATCCAATGAATGGTTCCAAAATGAATGGTTGACAATGGGAGAGTTCTGCATACCGATGGCCTTAAAGTGGCGAACCTTGATCTATGACTGGTCGCCAGCCCTGTTAAAATTCTATCTTAACGCCTTTCAGATGACCCTCCCAGACCAGAGTAATCTGGTAAGGTGGGGGAAGGCCACAGAAAAACAATGTTATACTTGTGGTGAATCAATAGGGATGGCTAGACACATATTAGTAGGATGTAGGGTGCTTCTCGATAGAGGCCAATACTCACTCAATACAAAAAAGGATTGACTAGTAACAGACGTCATATCAACTTTGTGTCTGAAGGTCCATCCATAACATCCAGGAACAAACCTTATTCAATCTTAGATACTGCCCCAGATTGGACTCTCCTAATCGACATGTATGAAAAGCACTATAAAATTCCGGAGGATGTTGGGGTTTCGTCATCTAGACCTGACATATTCCTTTATTCTAAGAGGTTAAAACATGTGGTTCTTGTGGAACTTACTGTACCGTGGGGAACAAATATACCGAAGGACCACACAATAAAGAAAAATAAATATTATGATCTCACAAACGAATTAATCAAAAACGGTTACGTGGTTAATTTGTATGCAGTGGAAGTGGGAGCGAGAGGTATTCCAGCAAAATCTCTCTATAACCTACTTAAAGATCTAGGCCTATCGAGAGCTGCAATAAGCTCATTACTAGGACGAATGTCTAAAGCGGCACTAGTAGATTCGTATCAAATTTGGTTAGGCAGGGAGGGGAACTTGGGTAGTGAAGGTGAGTGTTGATGTACATCAACAAAAGGCGCCCCTTCTAAACCTACACTTGGTCACAGATTACTAAATAGTTACTACGTAACAGATACTTTACTCAGTAGAAAAATTCCAAAACCTACTGCTATAATAGACTACTCCGTCGCGTCAGCAACCACTGCATGCTAAAATGTGCCTAAATGCTTAAGCGTACAGTTGAGATTGCTTCGCACCGCGCGATCCCACAGCAATCGCAGGGCTGCCTCTTTGATAAAATTAAATTAACATGACTTTTTGTGTCTATGTTATTGATATCTGTGAATATACTCTAACTACTTCTGACTATAGGTGGTACCTAGTTTAAAATTGTATCGTTTATAAAATATTCTTTTATAAATTGGTGCTGACTGTGCAATACATCTAGGTAAAACATAATTATAGAGGTCAGTGTGTAGGTAAAATAAATTAAAAATCTTTAAAAGTTTCATGTGTTTTATTTTATATAATTTTTTATAAATTTCTTACCCTTTCTAAATTCTCGGTAATTAAATTTTAATGTAGAAAAAATCCTGAATCTAATAAATTTTGTATCTGCGCCTTTGATGGTAATGGCTGATAGTATATTAATATTCGAATATTTTGTTTGTGTCGATATTTCCTTAGATTCTGGTTCAGTACTGGCACTAGAGATGGCAGCAGTTTTGTAGGCAAAGCGTCAAATCGTAATTGTAGTTTATGCATAATCACCGACTTTTCAAAATGAAGACAACACACATAATGACTTCTTGGCTTGGTGTCTGGCCTTGCTAAATCGGGCCTGCCAATCAATTCAGCCCATGTTTCATGCCTAACACTACAATGAATGATTATTGACATTTATCAATTTATTAATAACTATAACACAGGGCGAGCTCAAGAATTATTTGACGATATCATGGAAAATGAACCCTTTGCAATATAATTATTTTTTATAACTTCAAACCCCTTTAAATTAATTTTTCTTTACATAAACATTTACTTATATATTTTTTACAAATCGCATATAACCGAATCATCCTTGTTTGTTTGTTTGTACGCTAACAGCGCGCGACAAGTTGAGACAGGTTGCCGCGCCGCGCGACTTGTGTTGGAAGTTTCGTAGGTAGGTTTGCGCGACTGTCCGTCAAATATTATCACAATTTTATTTTAATAATAATAGCATTTTAAACGTTGTTAAAATAGTGTTTAAGGTAAGTATGACGTTTCTATGTAACAAAAATATGTAAATCTGTGTCTGAAAGGCAAGCTAACCATGTATCATCTAGACTAGATTAAAAATAATTTTGAAACGACAAAAAACAGTAATAGTTTATCACTTACCTTTCTTCATTGACAGGTAAATGGAAAAATGTTAGGTGTTTATCCCTTCTTTTACTTGATTTGCACCCATCTACAGCACATAAGACACCAGACGGCATCGTAGGTACGCGTACGAACGGAGCGATTAAAATTAAACAGTGTGCGTGTGCTTCGCTAGCGAAAACCGCACTGAATTTGGTCCGCAAACGGCCCGAGGCCGCTCGGCCGGGCGGTAGGTAATTATAGCGCGCAAGTATATGGAGTGAAGGAGGCCTGACTTGGTTCGCAAGTCCCAGGCACTGTCCCGAGTTCCCAACTCAGCAACGCGATGGACCCGGCGGCCACACGGAGAATCCATGGATTGCTAAGAATATCGGTCTCCCGCCCTGGATGTTCACTTTTTAGGAGTTAAATTTATAGGAAAACTTATCATATTAATTGCTTTGAGATTTTTTATTGAGATGATATCAGATTTCAGATCGGAAAAAGAGAACATCCAGGACGGGACTTGAATTCGCGACCAGTCCCTTACAGGGGGAATGCTCTGACCGACTGAGCCACCTAGGCACGTCCCAGATTATTCGAAATTCTCCTAATTGTATACGTCTCAAGGCGACGCTGGACCCATCTACGGTAATTCTTTTTGCGGTCTAAAATCTATAGGAAAAATAAGCATACAGAAATTTTATTGAATGGTATCACCATTTAAAAATCTTTTTTATTTTGCCTGAAAAATATGGCCGCGCCATCAAAGGCGACTATCCTGCACTTGGTCTGCAATGTGAAGACATTCATGACTGTCAAGCCAAAATAGTTTTTTTTTAATGTCATATCGGTAAGTTCTATAGAAACTAGTTCGCAATTCAACTATGACGTCAGAGTTTACTTGAATTTTATAATAAACATAATTAAAATAATAAAACAAAAATAAGGATACGACATAAAAAACTAGTTGTTAAATTTTGAAGTGACATAAAAAATCAGTTGTTGAAGGAAATCCATGCACGCACGAGGTTCAAAAATGTACAAATAGTGTCAAAACTGGTTATTCGCGATCAAAAAGAAAATTTAAAAGCAAACTTAGTTTCGTCTTAGAATTAAGTAATATATTAGGTCGTTACATATGAAATTGCCGTTTTTCTTGAAGAAATTGGAAATCCAAATTTTATGTTTTTTTTTGTGTATGAATGAGAGAACATTAAGCTACCAAACAGCAACTTTTATTACATTTTTGAAAAGTCTGCTGTTATGTAATACGAAATTTATCATCAAAATGGATAGCATTTAGGAAGTATTGTTTTTGAAGATCGAATTACATTTATCAAGCGGCCAATAAAAACAAAATTTAATACAGAGTTGTAAAATCTTGAAATTAACTTTCAAACAAAATATAAATAATGGAAATAGCTATTAAATTACCGGAAAAACTAACTTACGAATTTGTAAGAAAATTCCGGCAATTTCATAGGTTATATAGACCTATTATTAGTTACCTTATCAGTTGAACTTATTTCGTGAATGTATAGGCACAGTTGCCCGAGGGTGCTATCTCAAAGCCGTAGACGGCCCAGGGTCAGTCGGGGTGCGAGAGAATTGCCTTATAAGGCCACCTTACAGAGATTCGATACGGCGGCGTACGTTGTTGGTCGGTTGGGGTCCTACATGACTTCCCCCGCTGGCCTGCGTAGGGGTATCCGTGGAATTTCCAAAATATAACCACAAAATGGAGCACTATAGGCGGAGACAAATCCAAAAAATCGCAAATTTTTTTGGATTTTCTCGAGTTATCAACGGTTATCAGTTACACGAGTTTGTTTTATAAATATAGATAACATGGGATAATCAGTCTATCTCATTTAATTCTTGCAGCAGCTGAAAATTGTATGATCTATAACTTTGTCTGACCTATTTTCACGATAAAACTTACCGTTTTCGAGAAAAATGTAAAAAACTTTAATTTGTACGTTTGACCTTGAATTTTTTTTTTTTGCAGAAGTAGGATCGATGGGGATTTTTGACATTTTATTTATAATGATGTATTTAACGTCTCTGCCAATTTTCAGCTCTATGCGAATTATTCCTTAGTCACATGTCTATTTTGACTGGACTATTTATCCTTTGTTTACGCGAGTCCTGAGCGCAGATTAAAGACACAGACAAGGAGTTGATCAACTGACTGTTTTTCTACCATCAACGGATTAACTTTTATCACTTCACTGAATAATTAGTTTTTTTATCCGTTGACGCCGTTGACGGCATTGTCGTGTGTTCGTTCGTTTTTCAGTAACGAGTTAACGGTTAACAGGTTGAGAGTAGAAAAGCAGTTAATAAAAACCATTCGTTGATCAACGCCCACTTTTTGGCTGTCATAAGACGGTAGTGTCAAGTTGTGGTGTGTACACACGCAAGAACCCTTTCAAATAACTGTTTACAATTTAAAGTTTGCTATTGGTAGTTTACAACTTTATGAATCAATAGTTTTAAACTTCGCCGTCCCTTTCAAGCGACGAGCTCTTGTAGTTTAATATTATTTCTTGTAATATTGTTTTTAAGTAGTTTTTGTATTGAAACTTTCGTGGTTATTGAGAATACGAAATAAAAATAGTTTTAGGAGATTCATGTAGAATATAACTAAGATTTAATTGTATAGCTATAAACTATACGTGGAATATGCAATCAATACATACATACATATAGTCACGCCTTTTTCCCATAGGGGTAGGCAGAGACAACATCTTTCCACTTGCTACGATCTTGGCATACGCCTTTCGCTTCTTCCACTTTCATAATTGTTTTCATACATGCAGGGCGTTTACGGGTACTTCTGACCTGGCCCTTCTTCAAAACGTCGTCGATCTGATTGGCATACGTACACCTAGGTCGACCTTTACCGGGTTGCCCAGTAGCCCTTGCCTCATAAATCTGTTTCGTTAATCTCCTTTTATCCATCCTCTCTACATGACCGATACCGAACCCTTTGTCTATCTTGGTCACTACATCTTCTGTCATACCACAACGTTCCCTTATCACGCTTTTCCTTACTCGGTCCATCAGGGTCACTTCAGCTATATGCAATCAAAATTATAAAAAGTAAAAGTAAAAGTTTACCCTCATCGCTAAAAGCATATACGAGCGTATGTATGTACGGCGAGGACGCCGCAGACTCATCTACGCCCGGGACTACCGACCTCCATGATCGGGGCCTGAGGACGGCAGTTGGCCGACTCGCCGTCCTTACAGAAGCAGGCCGTGGCGGAGGCGTGTCGTGTGTGCCCTATACACGCCTGCCAACTCACCGAAGCGGGATAAAACCCGACCCCACCTGGCGAGGCCGCGGTGGCGGCCAAAGTCCGCCGGCAACCCTGGGGTTATCCTTTCGAGGGCTTACTCGGGGTGCCCGGCAACGGACACTTGGGGAGGACACCGTGCGGTTTTAGTCGAAACACGACATAACCACCCCCGCTGACCGGCGGGGGGGGTATCCGAAGGGATTTCCGCACGTAAAAAAAAAAAAAAAATCGCGTATGTATATGGGTATATGAGGGTGTGTGTATATGTGTATCACTTACATCCATACACACACACACACACACACACCCTCATACACCCTAATACATACGCCAATAATGTATGTGTGTAGTGTAAATTTAATATAGTACTAGCTGTCCCCCACGGCTTCGCCCGTGGCATACTTCACCCCCGTGGCACCCATTTATCCCAAACATTAACAATTCCTAACATGAAACAGTTCTACAATAATGTATGGAAATTTGCCCGATTTGGTGACATTAATGAGGTGGCGGAGCGCGCCCGGGAGAGACTTAGAACTCTCCCGGTCCGCCGAGCCCGCAACTTGCTCGCCGGCGGCAGGCGCCGGAGGTCGCTTAACGACCTCCGTCCTCCATGAGCGCAGGCCTGGGGGTGGCGGGTGAGGCCACCTGTCACCCCAGCAGAAGCAGGCCGGGACGGTGGGGCGACTAGCGCCCCTCCCCCAAACCGGGGCAAGACGGGGACACCGTGGTTCCCAAACCCGAGGGGGCCATCTCGAAACCGGAGATGGCCCAGGGTCAGTCGGGGTGCGAGGGATATGCTCTATGGGCAACCTTACACCCCGGCGTCTGTAGACCCGAGACGGCGTGCGGTTTTAGTCGGTTCAAGCCCGACATAACCGCCCCCGCTGGCACGCGGGGGGGTATCCGAAGGGATTTCCGCACGAAAAAAAAAAAAAAAAAAAAGGTATGCCCTCGCTGTCCAGCAGGGGGGGATCCGAAGGGATTTCCGCACGAAAAATAAAAAGTTTTTTTTTTTTTAAAGAATATTAGTAACCGAAATTACTAATATTCCCCCTAACCCCTCCAGCTAAGCTAAATGCTTGTGTTAGGAGTGGGTTCACGTCAGTAGTGTAATGGCCAGGATTCGAACCCGGGACCTCTCGATCGTAGGGTTGACTCCTTAACCACTAAGCTACCGATTTAAAAATTAGAATCAACGTAACATGATAGGGTGAGGGATAATTGGGTCTGCGGGGCTGTGCCTGTGTCTTCAAGCCAAATCAGTCAAATCTTCTTCTTCATCGTGTCGATTGCAATTTTTTTTCCTATATTTTTCTTTAGATGTGCCCAGCACAGAACTTGGCGACATTGACCGCCACCTCACTTGCTCCGTTCAGGTCTTTAATTGTGCAGGTATTGGGGCTTAGTGGGCACGACAGTAGGGGGTGCATTGATTGTAGGGGTGCACCACGCCACCGCCATCATGCCACGTCAAATTAAAATGATGAAAAGAAGAAAAGATCCCGGGCTCCAAAGTTGAAGATTTGGTGGTTCTAGCTTTGGTGGTAACCAGTACTAACGTGTGACGATGATAAGTACACATATATTTTGCATTTAAGAAAAACATTTCTAATAATTAATAATAGCAACACCGTATGATGTTACCATAACAAAACAAGACATCAAAAGTTGCTCGCACAGCCAGCAACAACTTGTCAAGTATGAAATTAATTTAAGAGCAGAACTTTGTAACTTCATCAGCACATTTGGTCCAACACCCGTACGAGGAACAATAATCGGTCTTTGATATTCTCAAAGCGAATACTGGTGAGCAAGTTGGAGAACTATCTAAGGTGCTATTATAGAAACTTGTTGACCCCGTGGCAAAACTTTGCACTTATGTTTACGGGCAACCGTGAAGTCCTTAGTTCTATTCCAGGATTGGGAAATTGGCACGGAAACTAGAAACGTGTTTGGTATATGGGAACTGGCTTACTCTGTATTACGTGGGATCAAAGATATAGTTATATATATATAGTATAGATAAAAAAAGTTTAAATTAGATCTTCGCCTACCCCTATGGGAATAAAGATATTTACTTTATGCGTAGTAGGTTAAATCATCAGACGTATAAATAAAATAACATATTGGTCTTCTAAAACATAACATGCAGCATATAATGGTTTGTTAGAAAATCATTAATTTTCTACACCATTACTTGTTCTAACATTTTTTTATGATACAATATGAATAGAAATTGAAAACGTTTGAACAAAATTGGCGTGGAGATGAGTATTATTAGAATGCGTGGAAATAAAACATTGTCTCGTTGGAACTTTCGTTTTAATATGATTGCTTCAATGGCATTAAGAGTCGATGTAACAGAAGCGATGATGCTTAAATAAAGAATGATCTCATTCAATGTCTGTGCGTTTTATGTACCCCCAAGATTTTACGCGTTAGATACTATATATGTATACAACACCCCAATGATACCCATTGGGGCCGTGGCCTTCCAGGTGTAATCACCTTGCCTGTTCGGACGGTCCTCCTTTTGGTTCGGAGGAACATCACACCCTGTTCTAGTACTTTCCAATGCACGACTTTGTCACTGACTGAAGAAGAAAAGATTCGCTTTAAAGTATTTCGCAAAATTACCAGATTTATGAAAAATTTCTACGAAAACTGTTCCAGCCTTTAAATAATTTCATAATTCATTTTACTTATCATATTAAACATTAAATTAAACCGCATATTATGACTGTTACTGTTCATAAATTATGTTAAAATAGATTCATAAATACAGTATAAATATTAATATTTATTAGAGTGTTGCAAAATGAGATTACTAAATAAATTAATTGGGGTAATCAGAATTTTTCAAGGATTCCGTTTCGTAGCTGTCGCTTAGTGGTCAGATAACTTGTCATTTTGTCGTCATCAATCAACTTGACAATTTGACCCTGACGCGCAACCAATCACGCGAGCCCTTTGAGACGAAGGGCTCGTGTGATTGATTGCACGTCAAGGTCAAATGGTCAACATTTTTGGCGTTGACTATCACTACGAGTAAGTATTGAGAGTAATCGCCCCGCATCGCTCTCACACACTCACTCATAGTCCGGCAACAAAACTATCGGAGCTACACACTCGCTGCTTACTACCTCGTTTAAAGTTGCTAGTTTAACTCGTTTCTCATTCATCGCAGGCAGTGGGACACACAATAAACCTTACTAGGTTTGTTGTGTGTGTTTAGCAATAAAAGTCTAGTTTACTAATTGAATGTTACTAATTGAATTCTACACAAAAAAATATAAATATTTGGGTATGTGTGTGTGGGTGTACGTAAAATATAATTTGTACAATTCTACTTGTAAAATTCTATTATTAATCTTCGTAAGCCATCAAGCTTCACGATAGAATTTTAAAATGAAAAAAAAATAACGAAATCAAATTGAACTTGTAACCCGCCATTCTTACCTATATGAATATTCGAATTACTTGTTTATGTAATATCTATCTAGTATCAGAATATTGGACTCTTTGTATGGAACAAAAAAAAGTCGCAGTCGCTGAAATTTTTGTTATATTAATTGAGCACCTCCTAGTAACAATATTTATTCTAAGACTAGTTACAGTAAGCGTCAACAGCGTACATTTTATACCCACGTCTTTTTCCCTACGGAGTAGGCAGAGATAATAAACCGCCATCTGCTTCTGTTCCACACACTTCACGATCTTCCTCTACTGTCATTAAACCTTTTTTATAAGACCGCCCTGCCCTTTTTTCAATACATCAGTAATTTGATCAGTGTATGTTCTGCGAAAGACTGCGGGCAGATGCTGGATGCGGCAAGCTGAAGACAGGGCGCTATGGCGCTCATTGGGGGAGACCTATGTCCAGCAGTGGACTAGAAAAGGTTGATGATGATGATGATGTTCTACGAGGTCCGTCATTTTCGGATTTTAATAATTAATTTTTCAGTAAATAGGAGTTTACTATTTTTTAGATTTAAATAATACGGACTCGATGTTACTGTGACGGCTAGCGCCACCTACCTAATTAAAAATGCTATTTAACTACAATGCGTGCTCTAGTACAATATTTTTAAACTTTGATTGAAATATGTTGTTTATATTATGTGAAATCGACCACACCATCTACTTTTGATGCTGACTGTACATAGATAAAGAGATTTAATTGGAGAATAAGATGTCGGTACATAACGTGAATTAATTTATAGTAATAGATTAATTTAATATCACATCGCGTTAAAGTTTAATTTTCGCTGACAATGTAATTACTTAAATCCTTAATCGCGTCTCCGTGAATCGCTATTTTATGACATATTTGCGATGAAACCATTGTAAAGAATGTGTTTTGTTGATAAGAGATAAATAATAATAAATATTCTAGAATATTCTACACAGCGCTATCTAGAGTATAAGTATAGCTTAACTAGATTGTAAGAAAACTATTTTTAACGGATTCTATCGCAATTTATTTAATGTTATTTTATATTTTACATTGATCCCGACGTTTCGGTTGCTTTTCAGCAGCCCTAAATCGCGATAGAATCCGTTAAAAATAGTTTTATTTCAATGTGTGACATTCGCGTAAAATTCCGACAGTGTTAACTAGATTGTGTTGTATATTATACATAGAAACCCAGACCAATGCAAATAGACATATTCATGCATACAAATATTAGTACTATGCGGGAATCGAACCCGCGCCCCCTGTCATAGCAGTCGAATGCACTAACGTTACGCCACAGATGCCAAGGGTTGCGTCACTGTATAAAGACTATTTTTAGTTCTGTGGGTTGTGCTAATTTCAAAAGCTTGTATCGCGCAAGTTTTTTCTCTGTGTTCTCATTGCGCTACAAGGTGTCTTGTTTAGTTTAGGAGTTGCTATGGCCACCTTCCTACTCCATCATCAGACTCTGAATACCATGTCACGTCAGAGAGTTTTTCATGACAAAAAAAAGAGCCAAAAATCAATATTTTTATCTTGTTTATTTAAAAAACTGTCATGGCCACCTTCCTACTCCTGTGGCGATACCACATATACCCAGGGCCATCTAGCGACAACAAGTGGAAAAACTTCGATACTACCACGTCACTACCAATCCTGAATCGCGAAAGTGAAGTTCGCGCGCTGGTATAACATATAAACAACATCCCAACGACAACCGTTGGGCCGTGGCCCGCCAGGCGTGATCACCTTGCCTGGTCGGAGGATCCTCCGTTTGTGTTGGAGGAACGTCACACTCCGTTTCTCCACACTCCATCGTCAGACCCTGAATACCATGTCACATCAAAGAGTTTGTGAAGAAAAAAAAAATGAGCACAAACTCGATAAGTTTATCTTGTTTAGTTTAAGAGTTGTTATGGCCACCTTCCTACTCCATTATCAGACCCTGAATATCATGTCACGTCAGAGAGTTTGTCATGACAAAAAGAGAGCTAAAATCGATATGTTTATCTTGTTTATTTAAAAAGTTGCCATGGCCACCTTCCTACTCCATCATCAGACCCAGAATACCATGTCACATCAGAGAGTTTGTCAAGACAAAAAAAGAGCCAAAATCGATATCTTTATCTTGATTAGTTAAAAAGTTGCCATGGCCACCTTCCTAGTCCATCGTCAGACCCTGAACACCATGTCATGTCAGAGAGTTTGTGAAGATAAAACAAATGAGCCCAAACTCGATAGGTTTATCTTGTTTAGTTTAAGAGTTGGTTTGGCCACCTTCCTAGTCCATTATCAGACCCTGAATACCATGTCACATCAGAGAATTCATTAAGACAAAATAAATGAGCCCAAACTTAGCCAAAGGCAAAGTTTATCTTGTTTAAGAGTTGCTATAGCTACCTTCTTAGTCCTTCATCAGACCAGCTACATGTTACCATATTAATGCATTATCATCCAAACCGAACGTGCAGGCAGGATAACTGCCTTAAATATATTTTTTCGTGCGGAAACCCCTCGGGCTTTACCTCACCGGAGCTAACGGTGAGGTGGGCGTGTCGGAGTCGAACCGACTAAAACCGCACGGTGTTTAGTCACATCGGCATGCGTGGCCGGGGAACCTGGTGTGCCCTAGATAGGATATCCCGACTGGCCCCGGCAGCCAGTAGTGGCGACCCCGACATGATGTCAGGGATCTAAATTCCCCCTCCCCTATAGGGAAGCGCGCGCGGAAACACAACGCTGCAAGATTTAACCTGCACTAACATATATAAGGTGTCACAAAATTAGGTCTCGGAATTTGGTGAGATGACTTGGTATCGACAAAATATGTATTTGAAACAAAATAAAAATATCGGGTAAAATAAAATAAAAAATATAAAAAAATATATATTTTCCCGATATTTTCTTTTTTTTGTTTGAAATACATATTTTGTCGATACCAAGTCATCTCACCAAATTCAGAGACCTAATTTGTGACACCTTATAAACATACAGCAAGTTAAATAGAAGCCTGTAACAATATCCTTACATTTACATTTTCAGTGAGCCTTATAAAATGTTGTAATTTCATTAAAGGGAACAATAAAATGTACTTTCTACTACCTAATTAAGTAAAAGGATGAGGCGTTAATTTTTATCACCAAGTTTTATTCCAAAATTTTAATGAATGTAAGAATTGCTTGCAAAATATGCTGAGTTTAGATGAAGAATGATAAACAAAGTTTTAACTATGTTACGAATTGTGTATACTTTTGTAATGATCGAAAAGAATAATAACAAGGTGTTTTAAGACAAAACAGCTTGTTCACCTACTGAGGTAGCAAGAAAGCAGTACGAACTGTTTGATAAATACAAATTAAATTACCCATGATTGAGCAAACTACGCTTTTTCTTAACAATAAAATAAATCTTTTCTAATCTCAGTCTGAGCAACAATAATTTTCACCCAATTGTGGCAGTAGGAGGGTTATGTTTTTCAAAAGTATGTATGTATGTAGGATTGTTTGGCAGGCTAAGGCTCTGCGACCTGGACAGCTCAATGGATTTTACCTTGAAAGGTGTCCTTAGATTCGTATTTACGGTTAGAGTGACACTGTGTATATTAAAATAAAGTAAAACAAGTTGAATTCCTGAGACGAGCTCAGCTGAATACAAAGGATTTTCGATTTAGCGATTTTTTTTTATGCGATTTTCTGCGATTTTTTTTATCTTGCAATGGTTCACCCCAGCACGAATCTACTACCGAAAACAGCAACTCGATAGCTCATCTCCTTCATACCCAAAACCGTGACAGAAAATTGGCAACGACGACGTCGACGACGTCGATGACACCGACGACAAACAATATGGTGGATTTTTGGCGATAAAATGTATGCTCCTAAAAAAAAAATTCTCTCAAACTTATCGAATTTGGTATCAAAATGAAGAGCTTTAAAAGGTGGTTTCAAATATATAGGTATATATCAAAACTAAAAAGTATACAATAAAATAATTAAATAAAAAATCAAAAACCCGACTGTCCTAGAAAGACCGAAATAAGTTTGATAGCAGACGGAACTCATTTGCAAATCTTAAACCGAAAGATTATTAATGGGTTCCGCCTACTATCAAACTTGTTTCGGACTTTTTAGAGCAGACAAGTTATTTAATTTTTTTTTATTATTTAGTTTGGTCTTCTATTAAAGCGTATTTCTTTCGTCTATTAATACAGTGACACACATAAAATTTGGGGTTTTTTATTTTTTAGTTAAAAATAAGAACCTTTGAAATTATTATTGGTCCTAGATAAGTGTACAATGTTGCAAATCAATCTGAAGTTCAAGGGCTTGAAAATTGAGCTCAAAGATTCTAAACCTATAATCATACAAGCCTTCATACAATACTGATAAAAGTGTGTCAATAGTATTGTATTCTACAAATTTCACCAAAAACTACCATATTTTCATCATCATTTTCACAGGGTTGAACTTCCTCATGTTATTACAAACTATTCTGTACGACACCATATGTTAAAACGTCATAAATCAAACTGCAACCACTTATCTAACTGGCTTAGCGAACTTTCCAGAGAGTTGGAGACATATCTACGTGAACATAATCTTCTTATTAAGTTATAGAATTCCCTTACCAGCATGGTTTATAGTCACACATAAAATGAAATCATTTTAATCGGTATATTCCAATTTGTTCACCCTGGTGAACAAAGTGAAAATTGTAGTGTCCTTTTTTTTTTTTTTTTTTATCGTGCGGAAATCCCTTCGGATACCCCCCCACCGGCCAGCGGGGGTGGTTATGTCGGGCTTGCACCGACTAAAACCGCACGCCGTCTCGGGTCTTCAGACGCCGGGGTGTAAGGTTACCCATAGAGCATATCCCTCGCACCCCGGCTGACCCTGGGCCATCTCACCACTAACAGCATCGCTCATCCTGTCTCCTCTGAAAGCAGAGGAGTACGGAGAGCGATGTGTTCCCGCCACGTTGGGTATTGGCCGACGATCAATGCCAACCCTATGAAGGGGTGAAGGGGAAGCCATTGACCGCCGCCCAGGGTGTACCGGCCGCTCCGATTCCGTTCCCCCCGGACTGCAGCGGCATCGGAGTCGGAGCGACACTCGAGGAGGTTACCCAACACACACCCCAAAATTGTAGTGTCCTCATATCACCCGGGATTCATTTCACCTGGGTGAAACAATTTGACATAAGTAGGTGACATTTGTTCACCTTGGATGTGAGTTACAATCTGACGGTAATGAAACGCAGAATGTATAGGTAACTAGCTGTTGTCCATGATTCCATGTGGAGTTTGTGAAGAGGTTTGGATGTATTTAGCTAAATGGATTCAAACCTCTGCTCAAATTCTTACATTTATAATATTATTATAGTAGGATTTGTTATGTTAATAGCTGAGCCCTGATTTCAGGTAGATAGGTTTTTATAGCAAAATAAAATGATAAAGTATCATTATTACCAAAACCCTGATTCCAGCTTCAAACAAACAACAAATTATAAAGCATTGTCTACAACAATCGCCTAAAAAGTAATTGTCTTCTCCTAAAAGTTCTAATTACAATCAACAAAACGATAAAATATTAACAAAACAAAAAATAGCGTACAGAGACAGAGGGAGAAAGAGATAATGATCAAAATCCTCTGAAACTGGCAACGAACAACGATAAATTTACTTTTCACACAAATTCTAACCCTTTTTATACCTGCAGAAATGGTTTTCAACGAATCTTTATTGCGAAACATTATCTTAATTAGTAAAGAGGTGTAAATTCTGTCGTTAGGGTGTGTTTATACTATTTAAAATCTTGAATCGAGATTACAATATTTTGTTTCACTTCTTACAGGAAACAATAACGTTTTGGATATCTACACCCACTCATATTAAAAAGAGAGAGGGTGGCTTTTTTTTAATTTGTTCATATTAGTGATATACTTCGGAATCTCTGCACTTATTGGAAAAATTCTTCCACTATTTAAATGTATTTTATCCTCGATGGACATTATACTCTACATTATATGTAACTTACGATGCCTTCATTTAAAAAAAAACCATACAAACCGAAGCGCAATAAAAGAGGCTTTAGCGTACATATGAAAAAATTGCAAAGTGACTGGACGACTGCCTTGACTGCGACTGACTGTGGTCACTACAGTGGTATTACTATCTAATGCGGCAATGCCACCAGTCTTTTTTGTGCATTATAAGTCGACATTGGACATCGATGAGGGGGGGGGGGAGGATTCTTGCGCACCTAAACTTTTTACTTTAGTTTTAACTGTACATACTCCCCTTTATTGTTAGGTATATATTTTAGTTCAGAATGTTGTTTGATTTATAGTCAATACTTGCCACCCAAGGCATATTATATATAATATAACACACAGTAAATTAAATAATATATTTTTTAACAAAATTAGTGATGAAGCTGTGGCATTGTTATTGGATAGTAAGTGGTTGGATTGTTGCTGCTAAGATCGGATTCGAAAAATAAATCTTTGCTTTTATAATTTGCATGCACGTATATTATAGTTATAACTTAATATTTGATTTTCTAAAGAATAAAGAATTTTTAAACACAAAAATAAAAATATGATCCTCGTGTTCTGATTGTTTTAACTAGACAAGTTCAACTTGAACTTAACTATTTTTATTTTTATTCGACTACTACAAGGAGTTTAGGTGTTTTAAGTTTCAACATGTGCTTCACTATGAAACTTACAAGTACAACATCTTGGTTTAAATAACACTTGTTTTTGCATAAAATACTTATTGCTGTTCATCTATTCATCCTAAAAGTGGGTTAAAAATTGTAGCAGAACGGCGTTGCTATCGGTTTATAGATTTCCTACTCCAATGTACACTCAGCTTTATAGAACCATTTTACCCGCTTATTGTTGCTATGCGAAAAAGTCGTTACAATAATAATTTTAGCTGGCAATCCTTTGTTTTTTTTTCACTCGAAGCACAATAAAAGATTTTTCTTTTTAAAAGATACAAAAGCAGCATCAGAATTGAATTGAAGAAGTTTGCCGAACAATGCCTTAATTTTATTTAGGAGAGTTATTTTTTATGTAATAAGTTTATGTTTGAAAATGCGATAAAAGTATTTCTAGAAAAAAAAAATTATAAGCTTACTTATCAACTAGATATAAATCTAGACATTTCAAAATCAAAGTGTTCTTTAGGTATCATTGTCCTGGGGTGTGTGTTGGGTAACCTCCTCGAGTGTCGCTCCGATTCCGATCCCGCTGCAGTCCGGGGGGAACGGAATCGGAGCGGCCGGTAAACCCTGGGCGGCGGTCAATGGCTTCCCCTTCACCCCTTCATAGGGTTGGCATTGATCGTCGGCCAATACCCAACGTGGTGGGAACACATCGCTCTCCGTACTCCTCTGCTTTCAGAGGAGACAGGATGAGCGATGCTGTTAGTGGTGAGATGGCCCAGGGTCAGCCGGGGTGCGAGGGATATGCTCTATATGCTCTATGGGTAACCTTACACCCCGGCGTCTGAAGACCCAAGACGGCGTGCGGTTTTGGTTGGTGCAAGCCCGACATAACCGCCCCCGCTGGCCGGCGGGGGGGTATCCGAAGGGATTTCCGCACGATAAAAAAAAAAAAAAAGGTATCATTGTCCTCCAGCAGAAGCAGGCCGTGACGGTGGGGCGACAAGCGCCCCTCCCACAAACCGGGCAAGACGGGGACACCGTGGTTCCCAAACCCGAGGGGGCCATCTCGAAACCGGAGATGGCCCAGGGTCAGTCGGGGTGCGATGGATATGCTCTATGGGCAACCTTACACCCCGGCGTCTGTAGGCCCGAGAGGGCGTGCGGTTTTAGTCGGTTCAAGCCCGGCATAACCACCCCCGCTGGCACGCGGGGGGGTATCCGAAGGGATTTCCGCACGAAAAAAAAAAAAAGGTTATCATTGTCCTATCCTTCTCCCCTACTCATCATCATCAAACTGTGCTAGTCCACTGCTGCACATAGGTCTCCCCTAATGAGCGCCATAGCACCCTGTCTTCAGCTCGCCGCATCCAGCATCTGCCCGCAGTCTTTCGCAGATCGTCTTATTTTAAAGTCTATGAAGATGTTTGGATGTTTGTTACTCATTCACGCTCAAACACACCGCGCCACGCCGTATCACACCTAAACACCACGCACGCCCTGTTTTAGAGAGTACCCACATACTTATTTTGTTCTGTAACTTTTGATATTCACAAATAGTAGATTATGTAGAATGTAAGTATATTGTAATATTTAAAATGAGAACTATTTATCGTACACAAGCCTAATTTAGGTTTACAGGATAAATTTACATTTAAATTACATTAAATTAAAATAGGTATTATGTATAACATGAATAAATAAAAAATTAAAAAAAAAAAAAGCTACGCGAATCTGGCTGAAATTTGATGCAGAGATAGATTATAGTCTGGAATAACATATGGTTTTTAGGGTTCCGTTGCCAAATGCCCTTATAGATTCGTCATGTCTGTCTGTCTGTCCGTCCGTATGTCACACAGCCACTTTTTTCTGAAACTATAAGAACTATGCTGTTGAAACTTGGTAAGTAGACGTATTCTGTGAACCGTATTAAGATTGTCACACAAAAATAGAAAAAAACAATAAATTTTGGGGGCTCCCCATACTTAGAACTGAAACTCAAATTTTTTTTTTTCATCTAACTCATACGTGTGAGGTATCTATGGATAGGTCTTCAAAAATGATATTGAGGTTTCTAATATAACTTTTCTCTAAACTGAATAGTTTGCGCGAGAGATACTTCCAAAGTGGTAAAATGTGTGTGTCCCCCCCCCCCCCTGTAACTTCTAAAATAAGAGAATGATAAAACTAAAAAAAACTCTTCTATCGCGATAAGTCCCGAGACGTTATAAAAATATGATGTACATTACCATGTATTTATATTGGTTTGAACAAGATGTAGTAAGTAGTTTTTTTAAATACGTCATAAATCGTAAAACGCAAATTTACCTTTCATTTCATCAACTCAAATATAAAATTAAAAAGAATGTACTATTATGTTACTTACTGCTACGGAACCCTTCATGGGCGAGTCCCACTCGCACTTGGCAGTTTTTTATTTGTATCCTGGAATAGGTGACATGGGTTGCGGGAACGGGATCAAAATACTACGTGGGCGAAGTCGTGATAATACTATGAGGTTTCCCTATCATCACAGTAGACGGTACCGATGAAGCGAAGGGCTCTACAGACCAAAGCAGAACTTAGCTACTTAAGCTGACAATCCCATCCTTTTTGAAGTTAGCGAACCTTCAGGAAAGAATGAAGAAAAAGGAAGGACTGTCTTCTAGGTGCGTTACCTTTGACCCATAATTTGGGTAAACGGCTGCCTAATACTGTACTGTACTGTGTGATGTTTATAAAGGATTTTCCTCTCGGCCTTTCAGTTTCTCTGCCAAACAAACTGAAGCGTTGTCACTTTTGTTCCGGGGTACTTATGGTACGAGCCCAAAAGGAAGTAGTGCGGGACGGAAGGGAGTCGAGTTGGGTGGGGTATATGGAGTCGATTAAGTCGTTCTTTTAGTTAAATTTAGTTTTTGTCCGTGCAGAAGGTAAGTAAAAGTGGTCGCTCCTAAAAAAACCGTGTAAACCATATTTAAAGAAGAAGCAATAAGCGGAACTATGCTCCAAGCTGATAGCCAGCTGGCAACCAGGAACCACGATAAAATGATGATGAGAAGGGAGCGAATTCGAGGGAAGCGACCTTATTTTTACCCGACTGCGCCAGCGAGGGTTATAGTTTTCGCGTGTATGTATATAGTTTTCTTTGTTCCCCTCTATAGGGATAACGACTGGCCGGATTGCGATGAATAAGGTTGCAAATGAAATTGAAATGAAGTTGAAATGGGTACATAAAATTGGAAGAAAAACTATAGTGTGAATTTTTGGCGCTAAAATATATGTTGTGAAAAAATATTTCACTTAAACATATTGAGTAGAATCAAAAGGAAGGAAATTAGTAGGAGATAACGAAAATATATATATGTCAAATGTCAATGATTAGAAATTTAAAAAATCCCGACTGCCGCTGAAAATACCAACACAAGTTTGATAGCGGGCGGGACCCATTAATTTTCTATCGGTTTATGATTTGCAATTGGGTACCGCCTTTTTTTTTTTTTTTTTTTCGTGCGGAAATCCCTTCGGATACCCCCCCGCCGGCCAGCAGCGGGGGCGGTTATGTCGGGCTTGAACCGACTAAAACCGCACGCCGTCTCGGGTCTACAGACGCCGGGGTGTAAGGTTGCCCATAGAGCATATCCCTCGCACCCCGACTGACCCTGGGCCATCTCCGGTTTCGAGATGGCTCCCTCGGGTTTGGGAACCACGGTGTCCCCGTCTTGCCCCGGTTTGGGGGAGGGGCGCTAGTCGCCCCACCATCCCGGCCTGCTTCTGCTGGGGTGACAGGCGGCCTCACCCGCCACCCCCAGGCCTGCGCTCATGGAGGACGGAGGTCGTTAAGTGACCTCCGGCGCCTGAGTCGCCTGCGACGCGCCGCGAGCAAGTTGAGGGCTCGGCGGGCCGGGAGAGTTCTAAATCTCTCCCAGGCGCGCTCCGCCATCTCCTTCGCGAGCATTACATGCTCGCAGAAGGAGGTGGCGGCGGCCCACGCGCTCGCGCTCCGCACCATTGCCGCAATCATGCTGCCGAGCGAGAGGACTCCCACCCCGATGACTGCCGCGAGGTCACGCCTCGGCGCCTCCCACGCCGGGCAGTCCGCCAGCGTGTGCAGCCCTGAGTCCTCGCTCGCGTCGCAGTGATGACACTCAGGCGTTGGCTCCTTCCTGATCCGATGCAGGTGGCCCCCGAAGCACCCCTTCCCGGAGATCACCTGCGTCAGTCGGTACAAGAGGCTTCCGTGTCGCCTTTCTAGCCAATCCTCCATGATAGGCCTTACCGCCGCTATTGCGACGTGCCCAATTGGGTACCGCCTGCTATCAAACTTGTTTCGGTATTTTTCAGCGGCAGTCGGTTTTGAAATTTGATTATCCCGATGATTACAGCTAATTGGAATAGTAATTAGACCTTTGGTAATAGAGATCGGTCATTACCTTTGTCGTACCTTCATGTACGCAACTCGATGAACAAAGCCTTGCTTAATAATTTTTCTTATTATAGTAATTATCTTGCAACCTGACCGTAACATCATTATAACATATTTGCCACATAAAGTAGAATACTGATACTCGCATTTTCACGCCCCGCTGAAATGTATGTATTATATTTGACTAACTGTTGCCCACGGCTTCGCCCGCGTGGAATTTTAAACCAATTCCCACTTCCCATGGGGACCTCTACTCAGTGGGAATTTTCTTTTTTTACCTTCTTTTTTACGTGTGGAAACCCCCACGGGCTTCACTCCATCGGTGCCGACGATGGGGTGGGCGTGTCGGAATCAGACCGACTAAAACCACACGGTGTCCTCCCCAAGTGTCCATTGCCGGGCACTCCGGGTAAGCCCTTGAAAGGATAACTCCAGGGTTACCGGCGGACTTTGGCCGCCGGTAACGCGATCGGTGAGTTGGCAGGCGTGTGTGGCGGAGGCGTGTGTGCACGACACACACGACACACCTCCACCACGACCTGCTTCTGTAAGGACAGCGAGTCGGCCAACTGCCGTCTTCAGGCCCCGATCATGGAGGTAGTTTTCTTCGGTAGTCGCGGGCGTAGACGAGTCTGCGGCGTCCTCGCCACAGACTGCAGAACTCGGGGGGCAGGGTTCTCTTCCGTTCGCTCCGGCCTATGGCCCCGCTCCAGCACCTCCTTGCGCCATTGGTACAACGATGCAAGGGCTCTCGCTTCCAGGTCCCATGGAGAGGTCCCGGCTAGGAGACATGCCACCTCGACGGAGATCGTGCGATATCCCCTGATGACTCTGAGGGCCATCGCTTTTAGCGGGTCTGCAAATACCCTTACAAAATTAAATTACCTGTTGTGCAAGGCAAGTTAGGCTCTCAACAGCACGAAACTAATAGGTAGGTACCCAGTTGCCGAAACGGCATGCGATTTTAGTCGGTTCAAGCCCGACATAACCGCCCTCGCTGGCCAGCGGGGGGGGGGGGTAACCGAAGGGTAAAAAAAAAAGGTACCCACTTCAAGTGACGCCACAAACCTAAATCACTTCATTTCAACATTTATCACATCATGGTCGGTAATTACCAACATTATAAAAATAAAAAGAGTAAAATTACCTTTTTTTTTTTTTTTTTTTTTTTATCGTGCGGAAATTCCTTCGGATACCCCCCCGCGTGCCAGCGGGGGCGGTTATGTCGGGCTTGAACCGACTAAAACCGCACGCCGTCTCGGGTCTACAGACGCCGGGGTGTAAGGTTGCCCATAGAGCATATCCCTCGCACCCCGACTGACCCTGGGCCATCTCCGGTTTCGAGATGGCCCCCTCGGGTTTGGGAACCACGGTGTCTCCGTCTTGCCCCGGTTTGGGGGAGGGGCGCTAGTCGCCCCACCGTCCCGGCCTGCTTCTGCTGGGGTGACAGGTGGCCTCACCCGCCACCCCCAGGCCTGCGCTCATGGAGGACGGAGGTCGTTAAGCGACCTCCGGCGCCTGAGAGTAAAATTACCTACGTTCACAATTATATTGCATCGGGCGTATAGGCAGCCTTTATTTTTTTTTACGTGCGGAAACCTTCACGGTCTTCACCCCACCGGCTAACGGTAAGATGGTTATGTCGAACTTGAACCGACTAAAACCGAACGGTGTCTCTTGCGTCAGCGATTTGGTACGGGGAATCTGGTGTATCCTAGAAAGGATATCCCAGAGTATAAGTGGCCTAGGTATTATTCCAGAGTATAATCAATTCCAGTACCAAATTTCAGCCAGATCTCTTCAGCCGTTTTGCGTGAAAGAGTAACAAACATCCATACATACACACAAACTGTCGCGTTTATAATATTACTAGGTTTTGATCACGGCTATGGAATTCTGTTCCCATTCCCGCTTCCCGTGGGAACCATGGAACACATGGCTGACCTCATTATTTTGTGAACAACCTCTGTACCTTTTTTTTTTTTTTATCGTGCGGAAATCCCTTCGGATACCCCCCCGCCAGTCAGCGGGGGCGGTTATGTCGGGCTTGCACCGACTAAAACCGCACGCCATCTCGGGTCACACCGGGGTGTAAGGTTACCCATAGAGCATATCCCTCGCACCCCGGCTGACCCTGGGCCATCTCACCACTAACAGCATCGCTCATCCTGTCTCCTCTGAAAGCAGAGGAGTACGGAGAGCGATGTGTTCCCGCCACGTTGGGTATTGGCCGACGATCAATGCCAACCCTATGAAGGGGTGAAGGGGAAGCCATTGACCGCCGCCCAGGGTGTACCGGCCGCTCCGATTCCGTTCCCCACGGACTGCAGCGGGATCGGAATCGGAGCGACACTCGAGGAGGTTACCCAACACACACCCCAACAACAACCTCTGTACCTATGATTTTCAATAAATATAATTTGAATTTGCACGCCGCGTATTATATTTGCACAGACCTGTTAAATGAACGATTCTGAACGCTAAAATGTTTTTTTTTAGAATTCTTCTCTGTCTTTTTATCTGTTTGTTCGCGTTTGTTCACCATACCACAGAGGTTACCAAAAATTTTCAATCTAATATATATTTCTTTTCATGTAATAGGAAGGTGTAAATAACATTTAAATACAACAACTTAATTCCAGCTACAAAAATATTTATATGAATTTACATTAGAACATATTAATTAACAGATCAAGTTAATTAACAGAAGTTTTGATTGTTGCAAAATATATAACATTAACGTAAAATTATCTCAAGCATCTATAATAAAGATTAAATTAATGAGTGATTAAGACGCGAAATTTTCTTAATTAATTTTGTATCGTTAGATGAATGAAACACGTCCCAGATATTCGATTCTCCCCGATATATTACATACGTCTCGGAGCGACGCTGGAGCCATCTACCGAAATTCTTGCAAACTACGGAAACAATGAATGACTTTACAATCATTTTTAAACATAATATAGAAAAATAAATATTAATGAAGAATTTCGAATGTCCGGGGCGTGTCTAGGTGGTTCGGTTGGTCAGAGCATTCCCCCCTGTAAGGGACTGTTCGCGGGTTCAAGTCCCGTCCTAGATGTTCTCTTTTTCCGATCTATAATATAGATAACGTTTGGAAAGCAAAGAGTAATTACCGGAAATTCTTCAACAACACCACTTTATAATTACCGTATCTGTTTTTGCTCCTTAGCGCCAGTCTAACCCAGCTACCTTTTTCAGGTCATTCGTCCATCTGGCAAGTGTCGTGCCACCTTCCAACGAGTCCAACTTTCAACGTCTGGAGAACGCTATTTAGCAAACTAATTATAACCACGGAATATTGATGAATGATACAGCGTTCGCAAGCTAAACCAGAGGTCACGGGTTCGATTATTTGTATGTAGGAATACTATTTGCATTAGTCAGGATGTTTTTGAGTATAATATTAAAGTATTTACAAGTAATATTATACAAGTTATTTAATATAACTAGGTGATGCCTGCGGCCTGAGGCCGGTTATCGTTTATTGGTCATAACTCCGGTTCTGCTTAACCAATTATAAACATAACTACGGCAGATTTAAAGTCTGACCAAGATCTTTCTAATAAAAAAAACCGCATCAAAAATCGTTTTTGCGTCCATCGCGAACAAACAGAAAAAAAAGAAACATTTTTGTGTTCAGAATCGTTCATTTAACATAACTCAAGTATTTTTTTATATCTCCAATCACACTCACAACTTCTTTACAATTTTATTTTATATAGATAAACTTATTTAAATACTTTTAACTCAGATCTAAGTCGACAACGTCGCGGGCACAGCTAGTAAATACATAAATGTATAAGTAATCCTTTCATTTTCTCGACGGTGACGTGCCAACTAAATTAAAAACCGGGTATCGAGGGTAACGAGAGGAGAGTTTCACTGGTGGTAGAAATTTGATGACACAAATTTGTCACAAAATTCGGCCGGGTAGGTACCACCGTGCACGATTGCGAAAAACCCTCCATAGTAATCCAATTTCGGTTTGATTGCGTTCAGGGGTCAGCAAGTGCATAGCCGGGCAGGGGGATTGTGGCCGCAGCACTAGTGGGACCGTTGGGTGTCACGCGGTGCTGCGACGACAATCCTCTTTTGATGAGGCCGTCAAGCTGAGTGCCACCATTGTTAACATGGTACGTGTATGTAATGGTGACCCTCTTTCCTGAGACTTTACCTTCAGCTTACCATCAGGCGAGGTGAAGTCAAATTGACGTGTCCTATATATATATATATAATATATAAAAAGTATATATATAACATAACATAACATAACATAACATAACGTAACGTAACGTAACGTAACGTGACGTAACGTAACGTAACGTAACGAAACGTAACGTAACGTAACGTAACGTAACATAACATAACATAACATGCCCGAAGGGGTAGCCTGTATCCCCGAAGGGGTAGGCAGAGGTGTATTACACACCCACCATTCGCCAGTTATGTTAAGGTCCCAACAATAGTAATAGTATTATATGTATCTATACTATTATAAAATTGAAAATTAGAGATATTGGATTAGATTGGAGATATTAAAAAAAAATTGTCTTGGGTTATGTTAAATGAACGATACTGAACACAGTTTTCTTTTTTTAAATTCCAATCTGTTTGTTATTCGCGATGATCGCATAAACTATTGAACGGATGTAATGCCTTTTTTTCTGTTCTACCGTATGTTTAATTGTAATTGGTTAAGTAGAACCGGAGATATGACAAAAAAATGATAACCATCCTCCGCGCGAGTGGAGCCACGGGCATCAACTAGTTATGTTATATTATTACCATTAATTTAATTATAGGTATTCTTGGTAAACTGACCCTTTTGCACCTAGTTTCCGCTTACCTCATTTTTCTGTTAGAAACGGTAATTAGAATAACACCATATATAATTATGTTTTTGTGCTGGTAATGAAGTGGATCAATTATAATACAGAAAAATGCAAAGTTCCGGCAACTTTATAAATAGATAATAAATAGGTACTAATAATATATATAAATATATATATGGGTTCTTGATTACCTGAAATAAATACATTTTAATTTTAATTTAATTTAATAATATTCTGGGATATATATACTACACAGTGCTACCTAGACCCAAACTAAGCATAGCATATGGACCTATGTCTGAAATAAATTAATTATTATTATATATCGAGCTATTTCACGCCTATATGGGTTCTAGAATGCGGATAAATGTACTAAGATACATTTTTTTATATTTAAATACATAGATGATATCGTCGGAAGTTGCATATACAGGGTGAATTTTTTAAATGGGCGTGGATGGCCAATTCCTAAACTATGAGGAATAGCGAAAAATGTTCAAAGGAGTCTCGAGCCCGATTTCGATGAAAGCTAAAACTGCATGAATGAATTTACAAAAAAAAGACAAAGCCATGAAAGAAACCAATTTATTCTGAAAAAAAAAAGACATTCTCTGTATTATTAGAGCATTTGATAGTGCCACTAATAAGGCACGAATTATGGGAAGTAATAGTAAATACCTAGTGTACATAATAAAATAAAACCAAATAAATCGCGATAGAACCGAGCATAGCAAGTGACAAATAAACTTTCATTTCATTTCCTTTACACTAGCTAATGCTCGCGGCTCCATCCAGGTCGGTTATCATTTTTGGTCATATCTCCGGTTCTTCTAAACCAATTGCAATCAAACATACGGCAGATTTTAAGTCTGATCAAGACCTTTTTAATAGAAAAACCTCATCAAAATCCGTTCAGCAGTTCTTGCACAAACAGACTAGAACTCCAAAAAAGAAAAACTATTGACAATTTTTTTTTATGTCTCCAATGTATTGACACTATTTATTTACAATTTTATAATATATTTTATAATATATTCTATTATTTGCTATTTTTATTAACTATTTATTGTGTAATTTTACGTTAATTATTTCTTATATATGACCTTCAGTGTGCATTTACTATAGAGGAGACCACCTGTATGTGTAGGTACATAAAACGTAGGTAGGTATATCAATAGAGCAGAAGCAGGCCGGGACGGCGGGGCGACTAGCGCCGCTCCCCCAAACCGGGGCAAAACGGGGACACCGTGGTTCCCAAATCCGAGGGGGCCATCTCCAAACCGGAGATGGCCCAGGGTCAGTCGGGGTGCAAGGGATATGCTTTATGGACAAGCCGGTTCAAGCCCGACATAACCGCCCCCGCTGGCCGGCGGGTATTCCAGGGGATTTCCGCATGAAAAAAAAGGTATATCATTAGATTGTTATATAGAAGTTTACATAGGGGTGTACAGTGTACGTCCTGTACCTCTTCCAATATATTTAAGGTCCAACCCAACCTCACTAAATTGTCGGTGCACCGGCGGACTATGCTCTGGCGCAGGCTTTTCTGCCCCCTCTCGGGGTTGGACGGTCGGACGGTAATCACTCCCAAAAGCCGACATACCAATTAATAAATTCTGAAAAATAAAAAAGTTGAAGATTAAGGTAAATTTTTGTACTTACAAGTTTTCGAGAAAATCTAAAATTTACCCAAATCTTTCTATTGTGTTAACTCAGGACCTTGATTTTTATACACCTAATAGGGACTATATACCTTAGTGTCTGGTATAAATTTCAACTTGCTAGGGCAACCCATTCCACAGAAAATCAGTGGTGACAAACGGACAGGCAGACAAGAGGGGTGATCTTATAAGGGTTCGTTTTCTTGCCTTTTGAGGCACAGAAGCCTTCTTTTTCGTGCGAAAATTCCCTAGATACCCCCCCCCCTCCCCGCCCGTCAGCGGTGGAGGTTATATCCAATTCAAACCGACTGAAATCACACGCCATCTCGGGTCTTCAGACGCCAGAGTGTAAGGTGGCCGCCCCATAAGGCATTTCCCTCGTACCCCGGCTGATCCAGCGCCATCTCCGGTTTAAAGATGGCCCCCTCGAGTTTGGAAACCACGGTGTGCCCTGGAAAGAGAGGAGGCGCGCAGCATTCCGCTGCCCTGGCCTGCTTCTGCTTGTGAATGTCGGCTTCACCTGCCACCGCCAGGCCTACGCTCATGGTGGACGGAGGTCGTTCAGCGACCTCCGAGGCCTGAATCACCTCCGCACCGCGCGGGCTTTGCGGACCTGAGTCTTTCCCGGACCCGCTCAAGTACGGAATCCTTTTTTTTTTTTCGTGCGGAAATCCCTTCGGACACCCCCCCGCGTGCCAGCGGGGGCGGTTATGTCGGGCTTGAACCGACTAAAACCGCACGCCGTCTCGGGTCTACAGACGCCGGGGTGTAAGGTTGCCCATAGAGCATATCCCTCGCACCCCGACTGACCCTGGTCCATCTCCGGTTTCGAGATGGCCCCCTCGGGTTTGGGAACCACAGTGTCCCCGACTTGCCCCGGTTTGGGGGAGGGGCGCTAGTCGCCCCACCGTCCCGGCCTGCTTCTGCTGGGGTGACAGGCGGCCTCACCCGCCACCCCCAGGCCTGCGCTCATGGAGGACGGAGGTCGTTAAGCGACCTCCGGCGCCTGAGTCGCCTGCGACGCGCGGCGAGCAAGTTGCGGGCTCGGCGGGCCGGGAGAGTTCTAAATCTCTCCCGGGCGCGCTCCGCCATCTCCTTCGCGAGCATTACATGCTCGCAGAAGGAAGTGGCGGCGGCCCACGCGCTCGCGCTCCGCACCATTGCCGCAATCATGCTGCCGAGCGAGAGGACTCCCACCCCGATGGCTGCCACGAGGTCACGCCTCGGCGCCTCCCACGCCGGGCAGTCCGCCGGCGTGTGCAGCCCTGAGTCCTCGCTCGCGTCGCAGTGATGACACTCAGGCGTTGGCTCCTTCCTGATCCGATGCAGGTGGTCCCCGAAGCACCTACTCCCGGAGATCACCTGCGTCAGTCGGTACGAGAGGCTTCCGTGTCGCCTCTCTAGCCAATCCTCCATGATGGGAAGTACGGAACCCTAAAAATAAAAAAAGCGAACCTAAGTGTGAAGTTTGTACTTTACTGGAAAATCGTTTTGAGGATGATGATGGTAGAAGTTTGATTACGAGGAAACATTGACAATATTGTTCTGTTGAAATAAAGCTATTTTTAACGGATTCTATCGCGATTTATTTGATACCTATTTTACATTGATCTCGACGTTTCGGTTGCTTTGCAGCAGCCTTGGCTGCTAAATCGCGATAGAATCCGTTAAATATAGTTTATTATTAGTTCGATGTGTGACATTCGCGTAAACTTCCGACAATATTATTCTGTTTAATTTATCAATCCGTTAAAATACAGCAAATATTTGTCGCAACTACAAGGTAGTAACAGAGATGTGTTAGATCTCAGATTGCATTAACAGACGACAAATAATTAAAAAGAAAACATATTTGACATATTAACGATTCTGAACACAATTGTTTTTTTAGGGTTCCGTTGCCAGATGGCAAAAAAACGAAACCCTTATAGATTCATGTCTGTCTGTCTGTCCGTCCGTCCGTATGTCACAGCCACTTTTTTCCGAAACTATAAGAAGTATGCTGTTGAAACTTGGTAAGTAGATTTATTCTGTGAACCGCATTAAGATTTTTACACAATAATAGAAAAAACAGTAAATTTTGGGGGCTCCCCATACTCAGAACTGAAACTCAAAAAAAAATTTTTCACCATACCCATACGTGTGGCATATGTATGGATAGGTCTTCAAAAATGATATTGAGGGCCTTAACATAATTTTTTTCTAAACTGAATAGTTTGCGCGAGAGACACTTCCAAAGTGGTAAAATATGTCCCCCCCCCTGTAATTTCTAAAATAAGAGAATGATAAAATTAAAAAATATATATGATGTACATTACCATGTAAACTTCCACCGAAAATTGGTTTGAACGAGATCTAGTAAGTAGTAGTTTATAATACATCATAAATCGTAAACCGCAATTTAAATTTCATTCAATCAACTTAAATATAAAAATTTTACTTGCTGCTACGGAATCCTTCATGGGCGAGTCCGACTCGCACTTGGCCGGTTTTTAGGAGTTCTTGTCTGTTTGTTTGCGATGGACGCATCAACTAATGACAAGTTTTTTTTATAGATGTAATGTATTTACATATAAACTTTGAGAATATCATTTTGTTTAATTTATCAATCCGTTAAAATACAGCAAATATTTATCGCAACTATAAAGTAGTAACAGATATGTGTTAGATCAAAGATTGCATTAACAGATGCGTAATAAAAGATAAATAATAATAAAAAACCGGCAAGAAATCCAAAAAATACATATTTTTGTGGCCAAAATCGTTCATTCCGATCAACCGATTCTGAACACGTAAATATTGTTTTTGGAGATCTTGTCTGTTTGCTTACGATGGACGCGAAAACTACTGACAAGTTTTTTTTTTTAAATATCTCCAATGTACAGACACAATTCTTTACATAGGAACATTGACAATATCATTTTGCTTAATTTATCAATCCATTAAAATACAGCAAATATTTGTCGCAACTACAAGGTACAGAGATATGTTAGATCTAAGATTGCATTAACAGACGCATAATAAATGACAAATAACAAAAAAAAACAGGCAATAACTTCAAAAAAACTTTCTTAAGATTTAGATCGGAAAAAGTGAACATCTAGGACGGGACTTGAACCCGCGACCAGTCCCTTACAAGTTCAAGTCCCGTCCTAGATGTTCACTTTTTCCGATCTAAATCTTTAGAAAAAAGTAAGCATACAAAATGCTTAAAAATTGAATTGAAAAAAACGTTCTTGTTCAGAATCGTTCATATGTTAAATGAACGATTCTGAACACAAAAATATTTTTTTTGGAGTTCTTGTCTGTTAGCGATGGACGCGAAAACTACTGACAAGTATTTTTTTTTAAATATTTCCAATGACGGATACAATTTATTTACATAGGAACATTGACAATATCAGTTTGTTTAATTTATCAATCCGTTAAAATACAGCAAATATTTGTCACGATTATAAGGTAGTAACAGAGATGTGTTAGATCTAAGATTGCATTGGCAAATAAGTATTACGCAGAAGCGTAATACTTATTTTTACATTGACGTATAAATCTACGCTAATATAATAAAGAGGCTGAATTTTGTGAGTTTGTTTATATGTTAAGGGTAATCCTCGGCAATACTGCACTTATTAGAAAAAAATCTTTCACCACTTCAAAGGTACATTATTCCCGATGGGCATAGGCTATTTGCCGCGCCGTTCCCGCTACCCATGGGGCCATATTCCACAACCACAACCTATATAAGATACATGATTTCACCATACATCATTTTGTTATATCTTTTTTTTTTTATACCACTCAGATGGCAGACAAGCTCACGGTCCACCTGATGGGAAGCGGTCACCGTGGCCTATGGACGCGTGCAACACCAGGGGCGTCACACTCGCGCTGCCGACCCTAATAAAAGAAACTGCAAAGCAGGAATAGCCTTTAGTCTTCCGGGAAGACCAACGGCTACTCCCGCCTCTCCCTTCTTTTTTAGTTTTTGTGCTGTCAGAAGGAAGACTCTTCTCTCTGACAGCACAAAAACTCTCAGTGTATCATATCGTAGAAACCTCCCAGACGCCTTATGTCCGACACCTCCAACAAATATCATTATATTTTAGCTAATGTAAACAAAAAACTTGACAAATTATATACCAAAACCTTCTTCGAGAACCACAATATCCATTAATGAAATCAGCATGAAAATCGGTGTATAAGTTGAGTTTATCGCGAACAGAAAGACAGACGCGGCGGAGGACTTTATTTCATAATACATACTGATTACGAAGACATGAGTTAAAAAAAACTCTTATAGAAACCGAAGCAAAGCAAGGGTGGTTTGTTAATAATAGTATTTCCTTCAGTAATGAGCAAACGACCGGATTCATCTTCTTGCGAAAAAACCACCGCACATTATGTTTTTTTAAGGGGTGCGGTAAGGGTAACTCACCGAAGCGGGATAAAACCCGACCCCACCAGGCGAGGCCGTGGTGGCGGCCAAAGTCCGCCGGCAACCCTGGGGTTATCCTTTCGACGGCTTACCCGGGGTGCCCGGCAACGGACACTTGGGGAGGACACCGTGCGGTTTTAGTCGAGACACGACATAACCACCCCCGCTGGCCAGCGGGGGGTATCCGAAGGGATTTCCGCACGTAAAAAAAAAATAAAAATAAAGGGGTGCGCATTGTCTTACATAACTTTTCAACTCCTATCATCGGAGGTCCGAAAATGTTTCTCATAACATTTAAAATTATTATGGTCGTTATTCATAAAAAATATTAAAACCAAATATTAAAAAACATAATCATTTAAATTCATAATATCACAAATTATACACTTTTGTTTTTTTTAAGAATATTAGTAACCGAAATTACTAATATTCCCCCTAACCCCTCCAGCTAAGCTAAATTGCTTGTGCAAGGAGTGGGTTCACGTCGGTAGTGTAATGGCCAGGATTCGAACCCGGGACCTCTCGATCGTAAGGTTGACTCCTTAACCACTAAGCTACCGACGCTACCGACTTACTTTTTACTAATATTTCTTTTAATATATTTGTTTATACTAATGATCGAAACTCATAATCCTTCGAATAAATAACTATAATATTCATAAAAACGAGATGCTACCAGACAAGTAGGTTAAGTTAGGTTAGAACTGTGACCACAACAACGCGCGAGCTGAGCGAGCGAAGCGAGCGTGCCGCGGCAGCGGCCGGCGAAGCGCCAGAAACAAATTTTATAATAATAATAGAATGTTATGAAGAAAAAAGATCTGAAAAAATTTATTATGGATTTAAACTGGTTCTTGGTAGTAACAGTATTAATAAAAGAAATATAATCACTAACTGTTATGAGTTCCGATGATAGTAATAAAAATGTATGAATGAAAAAAGTAGGAAAAATAAAATTATGAACACAAATCGGTAGTAAGAAAAACAATAGGATTAAAAATTTTATGTGAGCCAATATGGACCCGTTTTTAAGACTACTGATTGGGTAAATCACATAATTTTTTCCGTTACTTATTTACTCTTTCGGCACAATAGTCGATAGTAAAAAAAAACTCCATGGTATACATTATTTTTAGCAATGACCATGAGAAATCTTGTGTACTTTGATAGCATCGAATAATTCGATGAAGTATTTTTATCTTTCGAGGTTATAAGTAATTCACTAATGATATTTTAATAGTTGCCTCAATGCAGTAATCACTTGATCATAACATAACATAACTTCACGCCTGTATGCACGAAGGGGTAGGCAGAGGTGTATTACACACCCACGATTCGCCAGTTATGTTAAGGTCCCAATGTAATAGGGGGCGAGCCTATTGCCATCTACCGAGCACATTATTAAGGTACTTGATCAATAAGTTGTATTTTATAGACCGACCGAAACCGTAGTACAGCACCCTGGGTATGTGCGCGGCGAGACGGGGGGTGAAGTATTGTTCTTCAGAAGAGATCGGCGTTTTCTTCAATTTATGCCATCGATGCTAGCTGATATCGCGCTTACAGCATCCCTGGTCGGCACCGTTGATTTTGGCAACGGTATCTGCCAGCGTAAAGACACTAGAGTGCTAGAAGCTTATGATGTCGTTGCCGAAACCATTATCTAAGCACTCCGTCTTTAGGGTTGCGTACTTTTTTTTTTTTTCTTGTGCGGAAATCCCTTCGGATACCCCCCCACCAGCCAGCGGGGGCGATTATGTCGGGCTTGAACCGACTAAAACCGCACGCTGTGTCGGGTCTACAGACGCCAGGGTGTAAGGTTACCCATAGAGCATATCCCTCGCACTCCGACTGACCCTGGGCCATTCGCAGTGTCCCCTCTGATAACAGCAGAGGGGTACCTGGAGCGGCCCCCACCCCCGCGGGCCTTGCAGGCCCGCCATACCCCGACCCCCTCGTGCAATGGGGTCAGCTGGCCCTGAAAAGGGCCGGTTGGTCAGACAGCCTTTGACGTTGACGCCAGCTACTCCATTGGAGCAATCAATGATGCGTCATCGCCCACGTTGCCCAGGGTGCATCAAACTTGTGAAAAGACGGAACCCTAGTAGGATCACTCCGTTGTACGTCTGTCATGATTAAATGAATTATTTAGGTATACTTATTTAACTAATTCTCTATCCAATTTAAAATATAATACATTGTGTTGTGTAGTTATACCTTTTTTTTTTTTTTTTTTATCTTGCGGAAATCCCTTCGGATACCCCCCGCGTGCCAGCGGGGGCGGTTATGTTGGGCTTGAACCGACTAAAACCGCACGCCGTTTCGGGTCTACAGATGCCGGGTGTAAGGTTTTTAAATTTTTTAATTTATGTAGTTATTTCTATGGGAGAAATAACTACATAAATTAAAAAAATTAAAAAAACTTAAGGTTCGTCCCCACTTTCACCCACAACTTTTAAACGACTCAACCGATTTTCATCAAACATATCTAAAAACACTCGCCCGTAACTCACCTTTCATACAAAAAAAAATTAAAATGAAATCGCTTCATCCGTTCGCGAGCTACGTAGCCACAGACAGACAGACAGACAAACAGACAGATAGACAGACACGTCAATCTTATAACACCCCTCTTTTTGCGTCGGGAGTTAAAAATGATTTAATACGGTATTTTAATAGGGCCTCAAAACTGTTAAACGATATCGTTAAATCTGTCCGATAATATCGATATATAGATTTCATCAACTCATGCTCTTTGCTACCTCGTCTCCCACTACGCCACGCGTTCCTAAGGACCGGTACAGCGGTACTAGTAGCAATGTAGTAATCATCATTTCACCATCATTATCGTCAAAGCATGAATGCTGGTTGCATCCAAAGCATGTACTATGGAGCCCAGCGTCCGCTCTCCAACTATTTCTCTTGTTTTGGCTTCTTTTGGCTTGCGCGGGCTAATTGCTGTTTAAGCTCCTGACTCTGAGAGAAGAGCCTTCGCCAGAGCCTCGTCCGTCTATCAGCCGAGTAAAATAATAAGCGGACGGGTATATTCACGCTGTGCAGGAATCGAACCTGTGACCTCTGACTTAGTCGAACGCTCTACAGCTAACCACAGAGGACCTCGATCTTTAAAAGTTTCCTTTAACAAAGATTACCTTGGGAGCCAGAGGTTAGAGCAAATTTGTTAATACAACTTCCTTTATTCTTCATAATACTAATGCTTTACAAAATGATGATTATATCAATGTACAGTCAACGACAAAAGTTGATTAACAGTAAAATATTTACATTTACATTTAATACATGTACCAATAATAGTGGTATAAGTAATTTTATAATCCCCAGAAGACAAAGTTCACATATTTCATGTTCTGTTTATTGAAGTGAAACTTCTTGAGAATCGTTGTGATTTCAAGCTCGATGAAACGAAAAAAATAAGTCCATAGTTTTCTTTTTAATCAGGAACTTTTCAGAAATTTCACTTCTACCGTGTGTGACTTGTGTAAAGGGTAAAAAGGGGAAATGTGGCAAGGGTAAAAACGGGAAATGTGAAATAGGGTAAAACGGGGAAATGTGGAAAGCGTAAAAACGGGAAACACTTTCCCCCTTTTTACCCTTTCTAGGTAAAAAGGGGAAAGTGGTAAGGGTAAAAAAGGAAAATGTGACAAGGGTAAAAAGGAGAAATGAGGCAGGGTTAAAAAACGGGAAATGTGAAAAAGGGGGAAGGTGGAAAGGGTAAAAAGGGTAAATGTGGCAAGGGTAAAAAGAGGAAAAGAGGCAAGGAATATTTTTTATTTTATGAAATTTTTAATAGCTAAGGCGATAATAAATAAGAATTTGTTAAGCTACTTTTTTCGTTGACTGTACACGAATATTAGCCTAATGAAACGAGAAATAATAATGATAAAAAGGATGGTGGTTGGTTAAACTAATAATGATAACGATGTTGGTTTTTTTATCTAACCTCAAAATAAACTAATGTCTGTCTGTCTGTAATGGTGACCCTCATATCTGAGACTTTACCTTTGACTTACCATCAGGCGAGGGGAAGTAATATTGACGGGACCATTATATTATATTCATTATACTACTGAACGGATTTTGATACGATTTTTTCTATTAGATAGGTCTTGGTCTGACATATATACTATATGCAATTGAATATCTGCCGTATATTCAATTGCAATTGCTTAAGTAGAACCAGAGATGTGACAAAAAAATGAGAACCCACGACCGCGCGGGCTAAGCCGCGGGCATCAGCTAATGTAATATAAAATCCAGAGAATATGGCTTTTACGGTAGCACCTGCCATCTGAACCTCCAACCCCGAGAGTAAATCCTGCGCCAAAGCCTCTTCCGTCCATCAGCAGGTGTAATAGCATGCAGGTGGGGTTAGTTTGGCTGGGGGTGAGAGGTGGAACCACCTGTCACCCTAACAAAAGAGGCCGGGAAGGCGGCGCGTTGTACGCCCCCCCTTTACCCGTGGCAAAATGGGGACATTGTGGTTACCAAACATGAGGGGACCATTTCGAAACTGGAGATGGTCCTGGGTCCGCGAGTGCGAGGGAAATGCCTTAGGGCCAAATTACACTGATGTCTTAAGACTCGAGACGTCGTGCTGTTTTAGTCGGTTCAACTTAACCGCCCCCACTGGCCGGCGGAGGTGGAGCGGGGGGGGGGGGGGGAATCCGAAGGGAGGACACGGAAATAAAATAAAAAGTTTGCCTTGGGCCCGAAAATTTTGGTGTGACCTCACCAAAATTATCGGGCCCAAGGTAAACTTTTTTTTAATATAATATATACTGATCAGGTTTCCGGACGCAAAAAAAAAAATAAAGATATAGGGTCCATACTAAGGTGCAGGGTGCACAGGAGCACCTTAGTATGCACCCTTTATATTCAGTGTGAACTAATCAGTATGTATGAAAATCAAAGAAATACAGTGGCTGAACGCTACTCCTCATGCCAGAGTCACCATGTGAATAATATTCAAGTAATAACGAGATCTGTGTAAATATTTTTACGCAATCATATTGATCTTATGGGTACACAGAAATGATTGTATACAAGTACAAATATGACACTAAAATGCAATCTTCACAGCATTATGTCAATCTAATTATACGAAATTTAATATTTGTTTGATCATAAATTTTATTCGCCTCCGATTACGTTGAAACGTTGTCTACTTAGGCCGGCCACTGCCTCATGCATGGGCGTCTATATTGTTCAAATGATAGGTATGATACGAATACGTACAAAACATAATATACATTCACACAAATCGTAGATACGAATTGTGGGTGCTCACATGCGTGACACGCATAAGGTAGCAGACGGCCTTATTGTTTGCATTTACGTGAATGTTATAAGCATAGTAAAATTATAGATTTCGATCGGAAAAAGAGAACATCTAGGACGGGACTGAACCCGCGACCAGTCCCTTACAGGGACTAGATGTTCTAGATCGAAATCTATTAGAAAAAGTAAGCAAACAAAATGCTTAAAAATCTAATTGAAATAGTAAAATTATTTAATCCGGTAGATGGTGCTGCATTATTAGTCATAGATTTTTTTTATGGGATTCCGCGGATCCGCTAGTCGTATTTTTGTACCATAGTCTATAGGGTCTTTGCTTAATATCATTGACAGTACTCTGCGGTTTCGCATTATAATTTGCACTTAACCAAAAATATGAACCGTCTCACCTAGTTCAATACTCCAAGTTTATATATTCACACTATTTATTCCAGAAAATTAACCAATTCTATCCAGGACTAAGCAGTTCGGTACCTTTTTTTTTTTCGTGCGGAAATCCCTTCGGATACCCCCCCGCCGGCCAGCGGGGGCGGTTATGTCGGGCTTGAACCGACTAAAACCGCACGCCGTCTCAGGTCTACAGACGCCGGGGTGTAAGGTTGCCCATAGAGCATATCCCTCGCACCCCGACTGACCCTGGGCCATCTCCGGTTTCGAGATGGCCTCCTCAGGTTTGGAAACCACGGTGTCCCCGTCTTGCCCCGTTTTGGGGGACGGGCGCTAGTCGCCCCACCATCCCGGCCTGCTTCTGCTGGGGTGACAGGCGGCCTCACCTGCCACCCCCAGGCCTGCGCTCATGGAGGACGGAGGTCGTAGCAGTTCGGTACCTTTTTCTTTTTTTTTTACCTCTTTTCTTTGCCGCACTATTAAGACTTGGAATTATTCACCAACACACGTTTTGTCTTCTTCCTACAAACCCGGGTCCTTTAAGCGTGGTGTGACAAAGCATCTGATGAGGCCGTCAAACTGAGGATCACTAATGTAGCATTGTTTTTATCACCATCAGGCGAGGTGTAGACGTATTTAGTAGCGCTAAAAGAAAAAAAACGTCTGCGATTCACGTGAGCGATAAATATCACTGCCGAATCTGGGAATCGACCCCGAGTCCTTACGATTGCACGCAAAATAAATGAACACATAACCAACTAACTTAATTGAAAAGTATCTTTGTGTTGGCGTGTAGATGGACTCGAATCAAGGTCAAGGCAAACGGGTATATGGCCTTACTCGAGTTAGTAATTACCATAGTCTATAGGGTCTTGCAACATTAGGTATGAGGTTCATACTGTATATAACGTGTGTGGACTGCAATTTAGGACAACTTTTGTCGTAAACAGCCATACCAGCTCAATCGTACTCTAAGCACACAAATCATATACGAGGCAAATGTATATACTAACATGATGTACTAACAGTCAGCGTCAAAAGTTGATGATCATATCCAGGTATCAAAATGATGCTGCAAAGCGTCAAAAGTAAATATTGCGACAAAGTTTCAAAAGTTGATGATGAATACAAAGTCACCTTGACGTTCAAGATTGTGCGAAAATATCAAACAAGTTGAATTCCTGAGACGAGCTCAGCCGAATACAAGGGATTTTCGATTTTGCGTTTTTTTTTTGCGATTTTTTGCGATTTTTTTCTTTATCTTGCAATGGTTCACCCCAGCACGAATCTATTACCGAAAACAGCAACTCGATAGCTCATCTCCTTCATACCCAAAACCGTGACAGAAAATTGGCAATGACGACGTCGACGACGACAACTCGATAGCAATAGGGCTTTTCTAAAGAAAATCCCTAAAAAGCCTAGAACTGTAAAACAAATCTTTTATTTGCTATTGAATTCACACAATGGCCCTGATTGTATTGCTCATCTCACTAAACTAACTTTAATATTACTTTATTCGAATTCTGTAATTTTGTTCTATTTGTCGTCGGATTTAATTTATTTTTATTTTATTTTATTTATTCAGGGACAACAAACAGTTACAACATTGTGTAGTACAAATTTTGAAAGTAGATTGGTTATTTTATAGGCAATATTGCAACCCACTACGTTATCCGCAGATTAAAATACATAATATAGCAGAGGGTGCCACTAGAAGTTGGTACATTACAAAAAATAATAATAATTAAAAACAAACAAAATAAATTAATTTGCAAAAAAAAAAACTTAAATAAAAATTAACTAAGACACACATGAGAAGAAATACATCCATTACAATTAAACAATAAATTGATTAAATTAAATTAATTATTTAAACTTTAAAAAGGTAGTCTAGTTTAGACAGTTTTGTAAAAAGAGAATCAGCTTCAATATTTACGGCCTTTCAAATGCATTCCAAACAAAAGACATATCAATTATGTACGTAATGCAATAAATGAAAGACACAGAATCTAAGTTATATGAATAGCGAAAAATAAACTTTAATATACCTTAGTGTCAACAAATAAGGTTGGTTTTCACTAACCTAAAGATCTTATTATTGATACTATAATCATAATGTTCGCGCAATTTTGAACGTCAAGGTGATATTGTACTCATCATCAACTTTAAAGCTTTGTCGCTTTTGATACCAGGATATGATTATCAACTTTTGATGCTGACTGTACGGTAGTTCTTTTACTATTTTGAAAGTGGCGGGGTCTAGACTTCTAAAATTTACAAAAAAAATATTTTTTCACCCTTAACAATAAAATCACATTTCTTTGCACATTTTCGTTGTTTTCTTATCTTCATTTTATATTTATTACATGTTGTGAACTTAGATCTGGGTTATAATTTTTTACGCGAACTTTTAGAACTTTTTACAAAAATAAAAATAGCCAAGTTACTCCTGATGGCATAACATAACATAACTTCATGCCTGTATCCCCGAAGGGGTAGGCAGAGGTATATTATACACCCACGATTCGCCAATTATGTTAAGGTCCCAATGTAATAGGGGCGAGCCTATTGCCATCTACCGGGCACATTATTAAGCGAGCAATAATTAACACTTATTATTGCACACATAACTACGAAAAGTCAGCGGTGTGTGCCCTGGGCGACTGGAGATCGAACTCGACACCTCGTCTCAGCAGTCCGTTACGTACACCACTGGGCTATCGCCACTTTTTCTCCTGATGGACAGAGAAAATGTAAAAAAAAATGTTTTTTTTTTGTTATAGGCACTGTGTATACATTTATAAATTATGTATTTCTTTATCACAAACAAACACTTCAATTAGGTATGTTTGTTTGTATAGAAGATTATCAAACTTTAAACTACTAACTACTATATTACAAATGCGAAAGTACCTCTTACACCACTAAACTCATACTGTTAACATTTTGGTTACAAATAGGGATACTGGCAGCTTAAAACTTGAAGAAAAAACATTGGCACTCCAGGAGTGCTGACAGAAGTGAAAACATCTGTCAAGGTCAAGTAACAAAATAATTTAATTAAGGTTCCAAAGGAGTTCATCGGCTACAACAATCATCACTACATAGTATAAAACAAAGTCGCTTTCTCTGTCCCTAATCCCTATATGTATGCTTAAATCTTTAAAACTACGCAACGGATTTTGAGGTTTTTTTTATAGATAGAGTGATTGAAGAGGAAGGTAATAACATCCATTGCACCCGTGCGAAGCCTGGGCGGGTCGCTAGTAAATATATAAAGATAATAAGATAATAAATAAAGAAGTTTACTTTTCTTATTTTTGAATATGGAAAGCGTTCGGTGAAAAGTGCTTAACGAGCCAAAAGAAGTTCTAACTTCAAAAACATAGAATACATACTTGATATTAGTAAAAAAATATTCATAATTTAATGAGGAGTCTGGACCGGACACAGACTTTTCATCGAACGACAATTGTTCGACATGACAATTCATCGACATACTTGGTCGACAACCCCATTGAGCGACAGGGATAATTAGTCGACATACAATTTGGTCGAAAAGTCAATTGAGAGACAACGATTACTAGCCGACAACTCATGGAGACCGCGCGCCCCGACACGGATAGATGATGAAGGTCACTTGTGATAATGCACGTAGAAATAGGAGCCGTCGAAATGTTAACTAATAACTAAGATATAAAAGAAAACTATCTACAACCAATATACTTACCTAACCAAAACGACATCAACGAGTTTAATAACTAGGTCTTAATAATTTTGAACAGTGATCATTCTTCCGTGGCAAGTCCGATTTTAAAAATTATTTTTGAAGGTCACAACTCTGGACATGATTTCTGAGCGTGTAAAGTTTGGTCACAGTGTCTCGAGCGGTTATTATGTAATTCCATCTGGAATTTTTTTAACGGTGATCATTCCTCTGTGGTAGCATTATTTTTTTTCAAAATATATCCATAAACCTTCCTCTGATTGACCTCTTTAATCATGCCAAATTTGGTTCTGATTGGATTAGTAGTTTAGGAGGAGACCTGTGACAAACAAAATCCTGAAGTCAGGTATGAGGACTTCGTCTCGACTTCGTCTCACTCAGCTCAATTATAAAGTAGAGTAAACCACTATTTTTCGATCAATAATATGTCGACCAATTGACTTGTCGGTTAATTGTCATTGTCGACCTAAGCTCATGTCGACCAAAACTGTGTCGACTAATTATAATGTCGATCAATTGTCTGTCGACCAATTGTCGTGAACCCGTCTGGACACATGTAGAGGCATAGAGGTGCAGAAGGACAGCCATAATACCCGCACTGACCAAAAGGTTATGCTCTATTTCTCTGCATTCAATAAGAGGTAGGTAATGTTTATTTTATAGGTTATTCGTAGCTTAGATATATAATTTTGATTTGTTCACGTACTGCCCTTGCCCTTATTTTATCTCTCAGTACGTTCATAAGTGGCTGGTTCAATTACTTTGTAATAATAGGGAATAGAATATTGGTACAATTTATTTGTGTATATGGCCCCACTAAGATCTTTGGGCCCAGTCAACCTCACCTGTAAGCCGGTACACCTGATTCAAAGATAAGGCTCTGGTTCAGGTTTTGCTCCCGGGGTTGGAACGTCAGACGGTAGAAATGGTACGGATCGCAGACCCTGGACTCTGAGCCTCAGGATCTGAGATGAAAGCTTTGTATGCAATAGAAAAAAACGCTGAGATGATGATCTTGTCTCATAAGGCCAATGTGGGCCTAATTGACTGATAAATGCATGATTTCATTTTTATTTATTAAAGAATATTAAAACATTATCGAAATGATGAATACGAGTATTCTCCCTAACTCCTCAAACCAAGTTAAATCGCTTATGTTAAGAGTGGTTTCACGTTGGTAGTATAATTTTGATGACCTCTGTGGCGTAGTGGTAGAGCTTTCGACTGCTAAGTCAGAGGTCGAGGGTTCGATTCCTGGTCATTGCAAAGATGTATATTTTCATTAGTCTGTGTGTTTCTATGTATAATATGTATTTATAATATAATATGATTATCCGCATTCTATAACCCATATGACAAGCTCTGCTTAGTTTGGGTCTAGATGGCGTTGTGTGATATGTCCTAGAATATTTTTTTATATTTATTTAATTGCCCTGACTTGAACCCGAGACCTCACGATCGTAACGTTGACTTCTTAACCACTAAGCTACCGACGCTTGTATGATATCGTCAGTTTCGGTATCTTTCTACGATTTGTTTGCGAAAATCTACTTACTGTAGTCTTGTTGATGTCTACTATTTATCTACTATACATAAATATGTATATTTGCATTGGTCTGTGTGTTTCTATGTATAATATGTACCTTTTTTTTTTTTTTTATCGTGCGGAAATCCCTTCGGATACTCCCCCCGCCGGCCAGCGGGGGCGGTTATGTCGGGCTTGCACCGACTAAAACCGCACGCCGTCTCGGGTCTTCAGACGCCGGGGTGTAAGGTTACTCATAGAGCATATCCCTCGCACCCCGGCTGACTATGGGCCATCTCACCACTAACAGCATCGCTCATCCTGTCTCCTCTGAAAGCAGAGGAGTACGGAGAGCGATGTGTTCCCGCCACGTTGGGTATTGGCCGACGATCAATGCCAACCCTATGAAGGGGTGAAGGGGAAGCCATTGACCGCCGCCCAGGGTGTACCGGCCGCTCCGATTCCGTTCCCCCCGGACTGCAGCGGGATCGGAATCGGAGCGACACTCGAGGAGGTTACCCAACACACACCCCTGTAGAATATGTACCTATGTCATGTTTTTACAAAACAAACAAAACAATTATTCTAGAACTTATAACACAATCTAGTTTAGCTATGCTTACTTAGGGTCTAGATAGCGCTTTGTAGAATGTTTTTGTCTTTTTATGTAACAAAAAAAAAAACACTTCAAGACGTGAGTCGGCCAAAATGTCAGGGTGACCGTGGCTGCTGAAAACTTCTTTGGTCAACTGGACCCGCACAAAATGCACCCACGGAAATAATAATTAATTAAGCGCGATAAAATCCGCCAAAGTAGGTTTTATTTAAATATGTAATATTCGCAAAAAAATTCGTTCACAAAATTTTTCATGTTGAAGTTGTGATATTTAAACGCAAAATTCAACGTAAGACGGCTTAAACCTTTGAAATAATAAGTGTACTTATTGGTTCCATGAGAGCTCTCTGGTTTTTAATCTGCAACATGAAGTATTTAATTTTAATATGATGACATGAAGCACAATACAATTACGGCTATGTTTGATACTAGCTGTAGCCCGTGGTTCCGCCCGCGTGGATGTCGGTTATCGCGACTTTCGAATCAATCGCAATCAAAGGTACGGCAGATTTCAAGTCTGACGAAGAGCTTTCCAATAAAAAACCGCATCAAAATATGTTCAGCAGTTGCTGCATCCATCGCGAATAAACAAACAGACAAGAATTCTAAAAAAAACATTTTTGAGTTCGTAATTGTTTATTCAACAAAACCCAAGCTTTTATTTTTTATATGTCCAATATATATACACAACTAATTTAGAATTTTATAATAGTATAGACAGATATTAAACACTCCGGTATGTTTTCTAAAGCCTAGTTAAAGTCTAGTTTCTAGTTAAAGTTTTTTTTTAACTCAAACCGTCGTAATTTACACATAATACACAGTCTTAAATAGTCATAATAAGTGCAGTGGTTCTGAAGATTACCTCAAACATATAAACAAACGCACAAAATTCGGCCTCTCTCTTTTTATTGAGCTGAGCGAAGCGAATCTCTCATACGTGGCTAAGCCGTTTGGTCGAGACTGTACTCCTCCAGAACCACAATACCGATCTTGACCAAATTTGCCATGGTGATAGTGTAGACACCGCTGAGTGTTTAGAGGGGTCAACTGTTCAAATACAATGTACCATTGAGGAATAATCATCGAAAAACAGTTTCACAAGCGCGCGGCCTTAGATATGCGCGCGACCGTAGTAAGATGCCTTATTTTTCAAGTAAGAGTCCTGCTCGCTCAGCTCAATTTATTTCATTCACACCCTGCATTGAATTCCCAGTTATAATCTAGTATAGATTATTTTGTAAAAACTTCGCAAACCCAAGCAGCACTGTATACCATTAAAACATGATTAATTTCAATGACATGATTAAATATCATGACCATAGTGATAGTTTCGTTAATGTATACTATTATGATGGCCTCAGTGGCGTAGCGGTTGTGCATTGCACTGCTACGACAGGGGGAGCGAATTCGATTCCCGCTCAGTGCAAATAATGAATATGTCTGTTTGCATTGGTCTGGGTGTTTCTATGTATAATATGTATGTATTTACAAAAAAAAATAGGTATTTAAGTATATTTAACCGCATTCTGGAACTCACAACACAAGTTAGTTAAACTATGCTTACTTTGGGTCTAGAAAGCGCTGTGTAGAATGTCGTAGAATATTTATTATTTATTTATTTATTATAAAATAGTAAATTAGTTGTGTCTGTACATTGGAGATATTAAAAAAAACTTGAGTTTTGTTAAATAAACGATTCTGAACACTATTTTTGGAATTGTTGTCTGTTTATCTGTTTGTTTGCGATGGACACCAAAACTACTAAACGGATTTCGATACGGTTTATTCTATTAGAAAGGTCTTGGTCAGACCTAAAACGATAACCGACCTTGCGCGGGCGGAGCCGCGGATATCAGCTAGTATTATTATAAAATATTATATATTATATGATAATATGTTTTATTAAACGAACGATTTTGACAACAATTTTTGAAATTCTTGTCTGTAAACTAAAGCTTTGAAAACCAACTTCAGGGTGTTGGTTTCCTAGCTAACGAAATTACTAATATTCCCCCTAACCAGTCCAGCTAACCTGTTTTTTTTTTTCGTGCGGATTTCCCTTCGGTTACCCCCCCGCCGGCCAGCGGGGGCGGTTATATCGGGCTTGAACCGACTAAAACCGCACGCCGTCTCGGGTCTACAGATGTAAGGTTGTCCATAGAGCATAGCCCTCGCACCCTGACTGACCCTGGGCCATCTCCGGTTTCGAGATGGCCCCCTCGGGTTTGGGAACCACGGTGTCCCCGTCTTGCCCCGGTTTGGGGGAGGGGCGCTAGTCGCCCCACCGTCCCGGCCTGCTTCTGCTGGGGTGACGGGCGGCCGCACCTGCCACCCCCAGGCCTGCGCTCATGGAGAACGGAGGTCGCTAAGCGACCTCCGGCGCCTGAGTCGCCTGCGACGCGCGGCGAGCAAGTTGCGGGCTCGGCGGGCTGGGAGAGTTCTAAAACTCTCCCGGACGTGCTCCGCCATCTCCTTCGCGAGCATTACATGCTCACTGAAGGAGGTGGCGGTGACCCACGCGCTCGAGCTCTGCACTATTGCTGCAATCATGCTGCCGAGCGAGAGGACTCCCACCCCGATGGCTGCCACGAGGTCACGCCTCGGCGCCTCCCACGCCTGGCAGTCCGCCAGCGTGTGCAGTCTTGAGTCCTCGCTCGCGTCCCAGTGATGACACTCAGGCGTTGGCTCCTTCCTGATCCGATGCAGGTGGTCCCCGAAGCACCCCTTCCCGGAGATCACCTGCGTCAGTCGGTACGAGAGGCTTCCGTGTTGCCTCTCTAGCCAATACTCCATGATGGGCCTTACCGCCGCTATTGCGGCGTGCCCTGCGCTTGGTCGCCCAAGTCGTTCCTTTCACATACCACGATGGCCTGGCGGAGCTGGGACTGCACGACCTCGATTTCACGAGGCTCGGGGTTCCGTCCCTGCTCCCGCGCCTCCTTTCGCCACTGGTACAGTTGCAAAAGGGCTCTCGCCTCCAGGTCCCATGGCAGAGTTCCGGCAAGGAGACTCGCCGCCTCGAAGGAGATCGTGCGGTACCCGCGGATGACCCTGATGGCCATAACTCGCTGCGGAGCGCGCAGCATCCGTACAGTTCTGGTCCTCAGGGCCTCCGCCCATATTGGGCACTCATACAGGGCCATGGACCGCACGATCCCCGCGTAGTCTCCTGCAGGCCACTCCAGCTAACCTTAATTGCTTGTGTTAGGAGTGGGTTCACCTCGGTAGTGTAAGGCCATGATTCGAACCCGGGACCTCTCGATCGTAGGGTCGACTCCTTAACCACTAAGCTACCGACGCATATATAATTAAACTAATGTCACATATCATCTTTGTCCTATCTCACCGTAAATTAATTATTTTTATTCGATTCTGTTTGTTTTTTCGATCTGAGGCTTTCACTTAAGAACCCGAGGTTCGCTTACACCTTTTTTGTTTCGTGCAGAAATCCGTTCGGATACCCCTCGCTGGCCAGCGGGGGCGGTTATGTCGTGCATGTACCGACTAAAACCGCACGGTGTCCTGCCCAAGTGTCCATTGCCGGGCACCCCGGGTAAGCCCTCGAAAGGATAACCCCAAGGCTTACTTATTTTGGACCGGTTGATAGACTTTACGAAAACATTCTTGATATAGGTAATCCTTTTATGCGAATACAAGTATATATGCATACAAATTAAGAAAAGACAGAGGTATTTGTGATGGAGAAAGGTGTGGAGGTTATTCACAAAGCAAGAAATTTTAATTCAGTGCTGTATAGAAAGCGGGGGCGATAATGTCTGGCTTGAACCGACTAAAACCGCACGCCATCTCGAGTCTTAAAACGACACCTTCTGTTCTTTTTGGTTCGGGTTACACGGCTTTTATGGAAGCGACTGCCGTCTGTCCTCCCAACCTGAGAGAAAAGCCAACGAGACTCTGGCGCACCAGAGTCTCGTCCGTCCGTCAGCAGCTGTACCGACTTGCAGGTTAAGTTGGCTTGGCCTCATTGTTCTTAGGGGGACCCACAGGGAAAGCATAACCCGTATTCGGCGCTTGTACTCCTGGTGGTTTTCCAATGTGCATAGGCCACGGTACAGCTCACCATCAGGTGGGCCATATATTGGGGTGTGTGTTGGGTAACCTCCTCGAGTGTCGCTCCGATTCCGATCCCGCTGCAGTCCGGGGGGAACGGAATCGGAGCGGCCGGTACACCCTGGGCGGCGGTCAATGGCTTCCCCTTCACCCCTTCATAGGGTTGGCATTGATCGTCGGCCAATACCCAACGTGGCGGGAACACATCGCTCTCCGTACTCCTCTGCTTTCAGAGGAGACAGGATGAGCGATGCTGTTAGTGGTGAGATGGCCCAGGGTCAGCCGGGGTGCGAGGGATATGCTCTATGGGTAACCTTACACCCCGGCGTCTGAAGACCCGAGACGGCGTGCGGTTTTAGTCGGTGCAAGCCCGACATAACCGCCCCCGCTGGCCGGCGGGGGGGTATCCGAAGGGATTTCCGCACGATAAAAAAAAAAAAAAAAAAAAAAAGGTGGGCCATATATTATTTTGCGACCCAAGGACCATAAAAAATAGGTGTCATTAAATTTCGGCACTTTAAAACTGGAAAAACCGGTGTTTACTAGTCTTTACTGTTTGACGCAGAACCGACATGAGGCTCTTTAGGTACAAAACGGAAAACATTAATTCTAGTAGTAGGTTAATCACCTACTACTAGAATTAATGTTTTCCGTTTTGTATTTGAAATAAATTATGATACTTGCCACAAAATAACTAAGATATTTAAAAAAAATTAAGTTGCGAAAATTTAAGTTTTTGACCTCGATGTTGGATTAAGGTAAACATTGAAAGTAGAAGTTTATGATCTATTGAAGGAATAAAGATGAAGTTTTGATCTATTTGATCATTATAATTATTTTATATATTACATGATCTGAGTTCAAACCGGTGTAAGCCAGGTTAGTTTCTATCTTTTGGAAAATAAAATTCCAATATGAGTTAAAATATTGATCGGTTGCTCACATGTCGAATAAGTTAAAATTGTTAAAATTTTGATGGTGTGTTGCTCACGTGACTGTATGTAACCTCTTCAAAGTATGATGCTTGTGCTTGTGTTTTACAAGTACGATGGCTTGTGTTGAAAAAGAAACTCAGATAAAATGAAGCGAAGCGTGGGCAGGTTGCTAGTAAAGATGGGACTCTAATTCTACTTGTCGATTTGTATCAAAGTTATTGACTTTTTTCTTTCCTCTCTTAAACTTCTATAAATTTATATATTCTTTAAAAAATATTACAATTAAAACCTCTAAAGATCTAAATATTTCACAAGGATTATGAAGGACCAATTTTTTTTTTAAATATTTAGCACACGTCAATTTGACTTCACATCGCCTGATGGTAAGCTGAAGGTAAAGTCTCAGGAAAGAGGGTCACCATTATATACACGTATCATGTTGACAATGGTGGCACTCAGCTTGACGGCCTCATCAGAAGAGGATTGTTGATTGTCACCCACCGGTCCCACTAGTGCTGCGACCACAATCCCCCTGCCCGGCCGAATTTTGTGACAAATTTGTGTCATCAAATTTCTACCACCAGTAAAAGCAAGTCTTCCAAAAGTTAATTCATATCCATCACTTGATTTGGTGCGTACCGGGCCCTGTACGGCATAACAATATTATAATGGCCACGCATTTTTTTTTTATAAAGCGAATGTCAGAAGTAATAATTTTATATACCTACTACCAAAGAGTATCAATAATAAATGCTCTCTCAGAATGACACAGGTTGTAGGTAAAATACATGCATATATTCAAAACCACACCTACTCTTTTATTCTTCACTTGACTAGTGAATGTTTAGTCGTTCGAGCAACATTATATTAGAAATCGTTCTACACATCAGTCGTGATTCTCGAACGGGTGAGTGTTATATATTTAAATTAAAAGTGTTGATTATTATTTTTTTAATGTGATTGGATTGTTGTCACATCGGGCAGAGGATTAAAATACAGAGTATATTACAAAGTAAGTTTCTTATTCTTGTAAAGTCTATTGTCAATGACCTTTACTGATTTCTTTAACAAAAATACGTTTGAATTTATAATTTGTGTACCAAGGTACCGTTAGCGATGGTGTAACTATATTTCGTCATAATTTAGTTTGTGAACTATCAATTAATAAGTTATTAGTAAGTTAATTACATTTTAATTCGGCGTCTGTAGACCCGAGACGGCGTGCGGTTTTAGTCGGTTCAAGCCCGACATAACCGCCCCCGCTGGCACGCGGGGGGGTATCCGAAGGGAATTCCGCACGATAAAAAAAAAAAAAAAAAGGTATGTTAACTTTCTTATAAATTTAAAACAGAAAAAATAACATTCCGACGTGTCATCTCATGAATTTCAATTTCAGCTTTCCAGGACGTGTCTAGCTGGGTCATTTGGTCAAAGTATTTCACTTTAAAAGGGACTGGTCATGGCTTCAAGTACCGTCCTGGATATAGACTTTTTCCGTTTTGAATTTATACAGAGTAATAATTTATTTATTTTTAGTTCACTGATCGTTAGTTTTTATATCGCATTAAAAAGGATGACTTTTTAACCCCCAACGCCAAAGCGACGGGTTGTTTTTGATTTGAAGTGTCAGTGTGTGTGTCTGTTCGCGGCATCGTAGCTCGCGAATGGATGAACTAATTTTGACGCGGATTTTTTTGTTCAAAAGCCGATATGATCGCGATATTCCTAATAAAATTGTGTCTGGGGTTTCTAATTTGTAAATTAGTATATTTTTATTTATTTTTGGTTCCCTGATATTATTATCTTGAACCGCTTTGTGTACAGCTTTTGTTGGTTATTACATTTTGTTGGACAAAAATGGTAAAAACTAACCGATTTCGTAAAATAATGAAAGCCCGATTGCCGAATATAATTGCACAATACCAATACCAACCTTTGCGCAAGTGCAAGCTATAATTCGACTAAGTTTTATCGCAGTCGAATGAACAGTAATGTAACGGATAAAATACGAACAAACGTTATTTTCAAATATCTCTTATAGATTTCGAATATTCCAATCTTTTCCAGATTACACTTAGTGGGCATCGAACCCGCGACCTCTGACTTAGCAGTCGAATGCACTACCGCTACACCACAGTGGTCGTCAAGCCGTTTGGCACGATTGCAAAATATACGCTTAATTTAGGGTTCTTTACCTCAGAAGTATAAAGGCCTCTTAGGATCACTTCGTTGTCTGTCAAAATCTATATATTTCTCGAGAATACCTATCAAGTGGACCTATCAAGTTGAAATTAATATAAAATATTTGAGTATCTGCAACATCTTGAAGCTGTGAAAAAAAGCAGCACTCCGGGAGTGCGAAAGTAATGAAATATTGTTTTCAGTCCCACCGTTCCTCTTTTCTTCCTATCCACCCTACCACCCAGCGTGACGATGACGGTGACGGTGATGATGATCGTAACGGGGCACACACAACCGACGGCCACCCGGCCGAATTTGTCACAAAATTCGGCCGGGTGGGTACCACCGTGCACGATTGCGAAAAACCCTCAATAGAAATCCAATTTCGGTTTGATTGCGTTCAGGGGTCAGCAAGTGCATAGCCGGGCAGGGGGATTGTGGTCGCAGCACTAGTGGGACCGGTGGGTGTCACGCGGCGCTGCGACGACAATCCTCTTTTGATGAGGCCGTCAAGCTGAGCGCCACCATCGTTAACATGGTATGTGTATGTAATGGTGACCCTCTTTATTAAAACTTTACCTTCAGCTTACCATCAGGCGAGGTGAAGTCAAATTGACGTGTCCTAAATATAAAAAAAAATAAGACAGGTCGTATTGGTGCAGGTGCCCGTGACACACTGCGGGCACGCGCTAGGGGGAGTCGCTATGAAAGTATTCTTGTATAGTTTCAGGCCCCCCCGACAAATCGCAAAGAATGGCACACCACAGGGGTTTTAGTGTGTGAGAGCCACGCATAGCCGCGCAGCCTCCCGGTGTCGCGCGGTAAGCTATGCCGTAAGACACTTCCCCTGACGCAACAAAAAAAAAATGTCGCATTGATGGTTGAAATTAAACTTATTTGCAGTTATGTCCATAATGGGCACAACTTACAGTTCTCCTACGGCGACGTTAAGTTTTTTTTCAATACAATTTTGTACGGAACTTTCAGCGCACAAGTCCGACTTGGACTTCACCGGTTTTTTTATTGAAATATGCATAGGTGTTTCTTTTTTCATATCTATTATTCTATCTAAACGTTGTTTGGAAGACATTTTTATGGATAGGTTTTTTATTTCTCTATGGATCTGGTATCTCTATCTATATGGAATCTATATTATGGATATAAAACTTACGTTATTTTGTCTACACTTCCAGAACTCAAAAAATACTACATACTCATACATATTGAGCTTTAATTCTGACACGATATACAACCCTTGGTTGCAATCGGGTTAAAGTTTTTTTACTAATTTATTCCCTTGCGAAGCCGTGATCCAGGCCGCTAGTTCATTTATAAAAATTATGACCTAGTTAATCATAATATAGATAATAGCATAACAAAATACATAACATAACTTCACGCCTGTATCCCCGAAGGGGTAGGCAGAGGTGTATTACACACCCACGATTCGCCAGTTATGTTAAGGTCCCAATGTAATAGGGGGCGAGCCTATTGCCATCTACCGGGCACATTATTAAGCGTACGATAATTAACATTTATTAATGCACACATAACTACGAAAAGTCAGAGGTGCGTGTCCAGGGCGACTTGGGATCGAACTCGAGACCTTGTCTCAGCAGTCCGTTACGTATGCCACTGGACTATGCCACGGGACGGTAGGTGTCGCTTGTCGTTGACAGTCGCAATCTCTGTTCACATTGTAATTATAAATAATTGTTAAACATAATTTGAAATAAATCATATAAAATATTCAATAACAAGGTTTAATAAAAGACATATTGTGTTATCCAGTGCCAGTTTTTTGCTAGAACTTAAATAAATCGAAAATAAATTGTGTACCAATAAAGTGTCAGGAAACTACCCTATACTGCATAAATGATGCATTAAAAGTGATACAATTTAGTGCCAATATTGTTTTTCCTGTCTATGTGTGTGGGCAAGTGTATGGTGAACGTAGCTTTCATTGAGACCCTCAGGAGTTGTAGCTTATCCAGACTAAAAAGGAATTCTCATAAATATTGATGACAGCGCCATCTGTTGTTTGGTGGAAGTACAACAGTTTAAAAAAAAAAATTTTAGCTAATCATTTTTTATTTCGTAATAACTGGTGTAGATAAATAACAACTATTTACATTATGGCTGGCAAGTGTGCGTCATGCGGAAAATTTATCTCCACGAAAGGGGGCCCAGCTGGCTGTAAATGTACAAATAAGGGAAAAGTCAATAAAGACATCACCCAAACCACCCATACGAAAGGCGACGATGGTGTGGATACTCCTCCCAATCGGCTTGATTCTTCTCTGGCTGCCAGCGGTTCGGGGGGGCCAGTCGGAGAGCAGGCCAGGCAGCCTGGGACCAGCTCGGCAGATCCGTTTCATATTGGATACGAAATGGAGCTCTTGAGGACAGAGATCCGGTCCATGAGGGATGACCTTAAGACAGAACTGAGGGAGTTCAGGCTCGAGGTGGCCGGTCTTCGTCAGTCGGTGGCATCATGTAGAACGAGGGTTGATTCCCTAGAAAACCGCCTTGTAGTGATTGAGAGCCGTCAAGACCAACAACAACCACCACACGAACTGGAAGAGACGATAAATAAGTTAAAATCAGAACTCAACGAAAGGGAGCAGGACCTGTTGCTGTCAGATATCGAGATCTCGAATCTGCCCGAGTGTGTAGGAGAGAATGTGGTGCAAACGGTTGAACTAGTGGCGAGGAAAATAGGTGTAACACTTGAAAAACACGATATAGTGTATGCCGAGCGTGTAGGTCCTCGGGTTGAGCGGTCTAGTGAGTCTGGCATTGCGGCGGCGGGTAAAGCCAGACGCATTGTGGTTCGGTTGGCGCGACGCGGACTGCGTGACGAGCTGCTGCAGAATGCTCGGGTAAGGCGAGGTGCAACGTCAGCTGACCTGCCGGGCTTTGACGCGCCCCCCAGACGATTCTATCTCAACGAAAGGCTGACCAGGGCAAACAAGCAGCTCTTCTATATCACCAGACAAACTGCCACTCACTTAGGCTGGAGGTTCGCATGGACAAAGCGCGGCAGAATACTGACTAGGAAGGCTGAAGGTAGCCCTACCCACACTATTCGCTCAGAAGCTGATCTTGACCGGGTTTTTGGAAGTGATGCGGTCAGGAAAGTTAAAGATTAGTCCAATTATGTCATTCCATATATTGATTGTTTGCCCCTTCTGTTTTCTCTATACTGGAATGTTTTTGTGCACTCGCATATGTACTGGAAAGAGTAAATACATGAATGATGTTGTTTACAATATTTGTGGCACTTATATGCCTATAGCTACTTGCTGTCATCTGATTTCCACATCTACTAGGATATATAAACTCATGAAAAAAATTAAATACAATATTTGTAAAATTTATATACATGTATGTTTATTCTCTATTAACATTAGTAGCAGGAAAAATAAAAATGTGACAGGAAATGGAAAAAGTATTTACAGGATTTACATAATGGTTGTATGTGTACGCATTTGTAGTGGGAAAATTGAAATTACAACGTATTATATTTTTTACAGGGTTTACATACAAATAACTACTTACTATGACTTTGTTTTGGAATATCCTGACTTTACAAAGTTATTATATATGGGTAGCATGGGTGCACGGGACATATTATGTGATCTTTATTGTTGTATCTGCAACATTTTACAAATGAAAGTGTCAGAAATGTTAGTATGTGACTGTCTGGGTTGGGAGTCTGATATTGGGAGTGTACACTTTTCCGGTTGCATAAATGTGGTATTGATGCTAGGTATTGGGAAGCATGTTGTAACAGTGTTAGGTAAACAAATAAATATGTATAACCATAAGACTAGGAGTTCTAGTATAGTGGCCGTTTTGGCACTAGGTTGTACAGGCATACTGCAAATATTTAAATTTTATAAAGCTAACTTTGACTTTTGTATACATTCATTGCATTACTCAATTATATATATTAACAATGAACAATAAGAAATATTTGAAGTTTGGACTTTTCAATGCAGGTTCACTAGGTACTGGGCATGATGAATTCTTGGTAGCCATGAGCCACCATTCAGTTGACATCATGGCCATAAATGAGACCTGGTTGAAACTGGGTGAGGATGGAAGAGCTCCTTCAGTCCCAGGCTATAAGTTAAGGCACACTCCAAGGTCTACAGCGATAAAAGATGGGGTTGGGGGGGGAGTAGGATTTTATATAAAAAATGGTGTTAGTGTAAGGACTAGAAGTCACCCAGTGGATCCACAAGTAGAAGAGTATTGGCTGTCTTTAACTAGTATGGGTAACAAAATTTTAATTGGTACAGCATATAAACCACCTTGGCTTAATGAGGATAGGTTCATGGATAGTTTGACTGCGAGCATTTGTGCATTGGCTCCCTATGATCATATCATTCTTTTGGGCGACTTCAACATAAACATGTTGATTCAGTCCAATGCCGACACAAAAAAGCTACAACAATTTTTACACTACACTAATATGCACCAAGTAGTAAGCGCACCAACACATTTTACTGAGGACAAGAGGAGCACACTAATAGACATAATATGCACAGATATGAGTGTTCATAATGTCATGGTTACCCATGTCAAGGAACTTGGTAGGCATGCAGTTGTGACTTGTGAGTCAACTATAAAAAAAGTTAAGGAGAAACCTAGGTGGGTTACATACAGGTCATTTGGAGATATCTTGCCAGATCTCTTTAAAAGTGATATCGAGCTCATTCCTTGGTACCACATGGAATCCCAGGTTACGGTTGATGATATGGTGGGAGCATTGTCCACTTGGATTGTGCATCTGTATGATATGCATGCCCCTGTGAAAAAAAGGCTCTTTAAGACCAAGGATACTCCATGGATAACTGATAATGTTAAGCTACTTTTCAGATTGCGCGACAAAGCGAGGCTTAATTATCAGAGTACCAAATCAGAGTCCAAAAAACAATACTACTTGGAGCTCAAACATCAAGCAGTTGTGGCATTGCACAATGAGAAGTCTGCTTATTTTTCAAAAAATATTAATGAACAAATTAATAACCCCAAAATCATGTGGAAGAATCTAAAAACTCAGATTCTCCACACACATAAGGATTCTTGTTTGCCAGGTCACTTCAACAACCCATATCACATTAATAAAGCCTTCCTGGATGTGCCAGGGGAATGTGTGGTCAGTTTATCAAAATTAACCTACTATGAATATCATAGGCATAACCCTAGTGTGAGCTTCGAGCTCAGACCTGTAGATCATGCAACAATTCTGAAGATTCTGAATAACATTAAGACACAGGCACAGGGTGTTGACAAAATCAGTGCGCAGATGCTGGCACTCACGTTACCTAACTCATTACACATCATCACTCAAATAATTAACACTTCAATTACCACACATGCATATCCGGAGCTATGGAAGTGCTCTGTAGTTCGGCCTATACCTAAAACTGGATGCCCAAATACTTTTAAGGATCTCCGGCCTATAAGTGTGCTCCCTTGCTTATCGAAAGTGTTGGAAAGGGTGGTGCACATGCAGGTCATGGAGTACCTTGAACAAAATAGTATTCTCCCAGATAAGCAGTCGGGTTTTAGAAAGGGGCGAGGCACAGCTATGGCCTTGTGTGACGTGGTGGGTAACATTTTGGAGGCTAGGGACCGCGGAGAGGGAACAGTTCTAGTACTACTGGACTACTCCCGTGCTTTTGATGCCCTGGATACGTCACTGCTGCTGTCCAAGTTGACCTATTATGGATTTACCTCAGATACTGTGAAGTGGTTCCATAGTTACCTTACTAATCGCTCACAGTATGTTGAGATACGGAAAGAGGATGGTACAGTCATGTCATCATCCCCCCTTAATGTGACAAGAGGGGTGCCGCAGGGATCCATCTTGGGTCCACTTTTGTTTATTTTATATACTGCAGACATCACGGGTTCCTTCCAACACTGTCAGTTTCATATGTATGCAGATGATACACAATTATATTCATCATTTAAACCTAGTGACACGCTTGAAGCTGTATCTAAAATAAATGAGGACCTGCAAAGGGTAATTACTTGGTCAAAAGAACATTCACTGATATTAAATCCCTTAAAGTCAAAATTTATGATACTGGGTAGTGAGCGACAAATTCAGTCTATCTTGCAACATGACCCTGTTATAGTCATAAATGGTCAGAGAGTTGCAAGGGTTGAAGAGGCTACTAGCCTTGGTCTTATGATTGACCCTCAGCTACGGTTTGAGGGACACATAAATAAGATTGTGAGGAATTGTTTTTATAGGCTTAAAGTTCTCTACAATATACGTGCCTACATAGGTATGTCATTAAGAAAGCAACTAGTGGACAGTCTCATACTATCTAGATTTAATTATTGTGACACAGTATATGGCCCATGTTTACTTGCGAAAACTAATAATCTTATACAGCGCATACAAAATGCCTGTGCCCGATATTGTTTTGACATACCAAGACGCCAACATGTGACACCTTATATTAATAGTCATAACATATTGAAGATGGAGGCCAGGAGAAGGCTACATCTAGCCACCATGCTATTTGACTTGTTGGGAAGCAAAAAACCTCATTACTTATATGAAAAAATATGTTTAAGACAAACCCACTACCCTTACCCTGTCAGGTCTGCAACCAGTACAATATCAGTGCCAAGGCATAGAACTACAGCTTTCCGAGGTTGCCTAAAATATGCGGCAATGCGAATCTGGAATGATCTGCCTCCACCTCTTAGGGACCTAAAATTCAAACACAGTTTTAAAGTCATGTACAAAGCATTACTATTACAACATCAAAAGAGTATGCATTAGCACATATCCATATATTTACTAGGATGTTTTGGCCCATCAACTGGATCACTCCAGAGTCGCATTTCACGGCACTTGACGGCATTGTCTGTGCATGCATGTCTTTGTTCTGGGTTCTAACTGCACTGTTTGGGCGTGCGGAGCCTCTGATGGGACGTATGGCGGGCTGAGTTGTGATTGTTATATGTATAAATGTACCTTAAGGAAATGTTAAATATTGTCAAAGTTATTTAATTTTTATTGTTGGAATATTGTAAAATTACTTACTCTTTTAGCGTGAGGTATTCTTCTTGATACTTAGGTTACTTGTAGGGAATTATGTTTGTTGTTGACTTATATACGGAGCGATATTGCCTGACGACGTCAGGTGGCACACATGGGGTGACGCTGAAAATCAGTACTTGGGTGGTAGATACCCACCTTAGTGTATGCTGAGTGTCAATCCCTTATTGCGGACATGGCTTACATAATGTTAATACTGTTTCTATTTTAATATTGATTGATTTAATATCCAGTATGCTCAGGTGGCGGCTACCACAGATAAATAATATATTTATAGCGCCTCTTGGTCAAGGTGGTACGAGCATTCGCCGCCAGAGTAGCTGCGTTTTTATTTTTGTTTTGCTATTTTGTCTTTTGTATTTGTACCTAATCCGCAATAAAACATTTTTCTTTCTTTCTTTCTTTCTTCTTTCTTTAATAGATAATAGATAATTATAAAATAGAACAAACAAACCATATTCAACCGGTAAAAAAAAGATGTCAAGGTGGTTCAATATCATTTGAGGTTATTATAGCATTTTACGATTTATGGATGTACTAGGTTGTCTAAATTGTGAATACTTTTGTGTTTCAACATTTATATATGTTTCTAACATTAGCGAAGAGTATTTACGAGGATATTTCCTACTTTCTACAACCCTGGGGTCTTTAAACGAGATGTGAAACAGCAATTGCCTAGGCCGTCACCACCATTCTAGATACAACATTTGGAATGGTGGCCGCTGTACAAACTTCACCTCAGCTTACCATCAGATGAGGTGCAGTCAAATTGAAACGTAGCTTAGTGGTTAAGGAGTCAATCCTACGATCGAGAGGTCCCGGGTCCCGAATCCTGGCGATTACACTACGGACGTGAACCCACTCCTAACACAAGCAATTTAGGTTAGCTGGAGGGGTTAGGGAGAATATTAGTAACTACGGTTACTGATTTTCTTAAAAAAATGGAAGGATCAAATATAAAAAAAAACTATTACAAATCTGATAAAACATTTTACTTCAAACTATTAATATGGGATTGTGTTACACTAATCTAAATAATTAGGTACATTAATCTTCGGGGTCAAGAAAACCTCACCTGATGATTAAATAATTACCTAGAGATTTAATTGATGCTAGAACAGGCTGAACAGGAAATAGTATATAATACAAGTTAAAAGCCTTTTTTGTTTACAAATAACTGTAAGTTATTTTTTTAAGAATATTAGTAACCGAAATTATTAATATACCCCCTAACCCCTCCAGCTAAGCGTAATTGCTTGTGTTAGGAGTGGGTTCACGTCAGTTGTGTAATGGCCAGGATTCGAACCCGGTACCTCTCGATTTTAGGGTCGACTCCTTAACCACTAAGCTACCGACTGTAAGTTGAAACAAATATACAGGTATAGTAATGTATATCTTAATTGTTATAAGATTTTATGCATGAAATAGCGTTAATTATTTTATGTACCTCACACACCTATGTATGTGTAGAGAAATGTTAGCTAAGGTTAGGTTACACCGTGCTATGTTTGACAACGTCAAGACGAGGCACAAATTTTATGTACCTCACACACCTATGTATGTGTAGAGAAATGTTAGCTTAGGTGAGGTTACACCGTGCTATGTTTGACAACGTCAAGACGAGGCACAAATTTTTTGTACCTCACACACCTATGTATGTGTAGAGAAATGTTTGCTTAGGTTAGGTTACACCGTGCTATGTTTGACAACGTCAAGACGAGGCACAAATTTTATGTACCTCACACACCTATGTATGTGTAGAGAAATGTTAGCTTAGGTTAGGTTACACCGTGCTATGTTTGACAACGTCAAGACGAGGCACAAATTTGCGCTGAAAGTCTTTTCTACGTGTACTCTCTCTTGCCTTTTTCTCATCGTTTGATTAATATTTTTGTATGTGCTTTGCAAAATTGGCCAACAATACCAAAATATACAGGCTGGGAATAGTTAATATGCCGTCAAGCTGAGTGCCACCATTGTTAACATGGTACGTGTATGTAATGGTGACCCTCTTTCCTGAGACTTTACCTTCAGCTTACCATCAGGCGAGGTGAAGTCAAATTGACGTGTCCTAAATATAAAAAAAAAAAGTTATCCGTGATTATACTCTTTGCATAACCATTAGAAAGCTATCTATAATATTAAAAAATTGTAAAAATAAAATATGAAAGAAAAAACTTGGATCATGTAAATGAACGATTCTGAACTAATTTTTTTTTGTAATTCTCATCTTTTTGTTCGCGATGGGCGCAAAAACTACTCAAGGGATTTCATTAGGAAGGTCTTCGTCAGACTTAAAATCTGTCGTATGTTTGATTGCAATTGGTTAAGTAGAACCGGAGACATGGCCCCAAGACAATAACCAACCTCCACACGGGCGGAACAGCGGGCATCATCTAGTAAAATATATGATTGACATAACATAACATAACATAAACTCACGCCTATATCCCCGAAGGGGTAGGCAGAGGTGCTAGCACCCACATTTCGCCAGTTTATGTTTAGGTCCCAATGTAATAGGTGGCGAGCCTATTGCCATTAACCGGGCACTTATAAACCTGCGATAAAAACACACATAACTTCGAAAAGTCATTGGTGTGTGCCATGGTAAAACCTGGGATCGAACCCGAGTCCTCGTCTCAGCAGTCCATTATCCATACGACTAGGCTACCGCGGTTATATATATATGATTGAGTTTTGTAAATATCCTAGTTTATTACTTCTAAAACATTAAGGTAAATATTTCGCCATTGTTCTTTGTCACTTCAAAGTTGAGGTCATCATTATGCAAATGTTTATTTTTAAACGCCATATAACATCGCGGAATGTCTTAATCTGACTTTTATGTTTGCTTGCGGCTTGTAGAGCCTACTGCAGTTATTAGGGATTTTCTTTAGAAAAGCCCTATTGCTATCGAGTTGTCGTCGACGTCGTCGTTGCCAATTTTCTGTCACGGTTTTGGGTATGAAGGAGATGAGCTATCGAGTTACTGTTTTCGGTAATAGATTCGTGCTGGGGTGAACCATTGCAAGATAAAGAAAAAATCTAAAAAAATTGCAAAAAAAAAATCGCTAAATCGAAAATCCCTTGTATTCGGCTGAGCTCGTCTCATGAATCCAACTTGTTTATAATAAGAGAGTAATAGAGTAGGTTAACACATTGCAAATTTAAGCAACACTAGCCAAGGCAGTCTTAGGATGGGTGACCATTCTTTTGACACAATCAGACCACTCCGTGCCGTTGCCAGACAAACATCTATTATAGTAGTCGTTACGGACAGTTGGAGCTCTAAAAAGTCCGACAAATGGTTTAACTACAGAATTTCGATATCGCCAATGGATTGTGGAGTTCAGCTAAGCTATTTTGTAAGAACGTTTGTGTACTTTTTTTTTTGTTTTTTTTTTTTCGTGCCGAAATCCCTTCGGATACCCCCCCGCCGGCCAGCGGGGGCGGTTATGTCGGGCTTGAACCGACTAAAACCGCACACCGTCACGGGTCTGCAGACGCCGGGGTGTAAGGTTGCCCATAGAGCATATCCCTCGCACCCCGACAACGTTTGTGTACCTCGACAGCTGAATCCGCGGTGAGTATCAAATTTCTTATGGCGAATATAATATCACACATAGAATTCAGCTGTTAAAATTTATAAACAGTCAGTTTCAGTCAACAGGCAGTCGTATCACGGGAAGCTTCGAACTTTGGCCATTTCGTGGTTAGACTAAAAAGCCGACCCCTACTGACTTGGAAGAAGGTTCGGAGGATGATGAGGATGAGGAAGGGATAGGATAACTATGGCTAATAGAATAATAATTTGAAAAATCATTATGCTCTTACTAAATAATAAATAATTAAACAAAAACATTAATATAATATGTTACTTGCTGCTACGGAACCCTTAATGGGCGAGTCCGACTCGCACTTGGCCGCTTTTTTAGAAAAAGCATTTGCCGTTTACCTAATTGCAAGTAGAACCACGTTATTTGTGTAGGTATTTCTTTTAAGGTAAGAAATTGGAATTTCTTGATCACCTTATTTCTTGTTGACTGTACATATCAAAGAATCATCACCCTAGGTATGCACTCTGGAGGGCACTTGACCCTCTGGATCAACTATTATTTTAAATTAGTTCAATTCTTTTACGAGAGCAACTGCCGTGTGACCTCCAAACCACTACAGGATTCTTCTACGAGAGCAACTGACCTCCCAACCACTAATGGAAAGCCTGCTCCAGACCCTCGTCCATTGTGTAGCAGCAGGTGCACTGACTAGCAGATATGGTTGACTTGGGCCCCAAAGGTGATGGTAGGGTCCTGTAGACCAGAGATCATTTAGTGTCTCCTCCATCATTTCATATTCCCCAACTCCACCCGCGTAAAATTCTGAACCCAGTTCTCAGGCCTACCAAATATACCCAAAAAAAATCATAAGAATTGGTCAAGCCATTTCGGATGAGTGCGATAACAAACACTATGACAAGAGTTTAAATATATGAGATATGTTATAATATGTTTCTGCTTCTGTTTTTACAAACTTCACGAGTTTCCTCTACTTCTCATGACAGTCATGACCTCATGACTATAATTCATAACATAACTTCATAACTTCTAGCCTGTATCCCCAAAGGGGTAGGCAGAGGTGTATTACACACCCACGATTCGCCAGTTATGTTAAGGTCCCAATGTAATAGGGGGCGAGCCTATTGCCATCTACCGGGCACATTATTAAGCGAGCGATAATTAGCATTTATTAATGCACACATAACTACGAAAAGTCAGAGGTATGTGCCTGGGGCGACTGGGGATCGAACTCAACACCTCGTCTCAGCAGTCCGTTACGTACGCCACTGGGCTTCACAGAGGAGATAATTGAGCTGAAAGTGAGATGAAGTCGAGCTAAAAGCTCTTTATACTCCATTCGGTGTATTTCGGTTGTGGCGCTACTTCTCCTAAACTAATCGACCAACTTTGACCAAACTTGGCACGTAAATACACCCGTAATGATACCCGGAAGCTTTAGAAAAAATAAAATTGAAATTCGAACATATCATGGAGAAATAATCACCCTTCAAAAATTTCATTCATTTCTCCAAAGTGATCAATGTTGAGACCACGATTTTGGCGCCAACATGTGGAACTTAACTATTGGCTTAAGACAGAAAAAGAAAACTATACTCCGTTTGTTTAGGTACTTAAAAAAAGGTAAACAAATCGGAAAAAGGGTTCTTTTATAGGGGCATTTTTCGTTCCGAAATAAAAAGAAACCAAAATAAATCATTTTCTATATTTAACTACTTGGTTTAATATTAAGTTGCAATTATTATTTCCTAAGCTAAAAAATCATAATATTTATATTATTTAAAATGAGTTTAAAAAGTATTGCACTGTGCCTACCATAAAGAAACTAAAAACACAGGTATTCAAAACAGTTTTTCCCAGATCGCGCCATACGTGCGTGACTGTCAGTCTATTCGCAGTTCGTATATTGTTCGTTACCAAAATTGTTAAAATTTTGTGTTTCTGTGCTATTATTGTTATAGTTTTTATTGTTATAGTTGTTAGTAGTTTTGTTAATTGTTTTGTTGGTTTAACTGTGGAAATGGGTGTTCCTGAACCTGGTACTAGTCGTCCTAGATCCCATTCATTTCCATCGCCGAAGAAGAAACATTTCAAGAGGGGCCCTCTTTCGTCTTCAGAGAAACAAACTGTAATAAACATATTCAAGTTTGTTGAGGAAACGTGGCCCAAAGATACTTATCCTTATAGAACGGATGTTCACGAAAATACCATTGTCATTAAAGGTTGACAATCTCTGAAATCCGCCATTTTTCTTGTTTACCTTTTTTTAAGTACCTAACCAAATGTAGTATAGGTAATCATGTAGAGCACTCTTAGCTCAACATTGCAGCAGCAGAATGCATTGCGCTCCTAGTAATTATTTGCTCCACAGTGACCTAGAAGTCAATCATCTATAAAATCGAAGTATTTATATAGATGTAAGTATGTCAATAGATGACGTCAACCTTGCTGCTATTTACTCAAGGGAATCCCTTTATAGAATATTCTAAATACCGGTTGTGGAATAATAAACGTACTAATTGATCAAATCCGGTTATACCAATACGTTATGCTAGGATCTTTATGGTGAAGGCTTTTACGATATAATTCGAATATATCTTGTATGATTGATTATATTATTTATTGCAAAGCTATAATATTTATGTAAGTATTGTTGTGTAACAAGCGGCGATAGCCCGGTGGCGTACGTAACGGACTGCTGAGACGAGGTCTCGAGTTCGATCCCCAGTCGCCCCGGGCACACACCTCTGACTATTCGTAGTTATGTGTGCAATCATAAATGTTAATTGTCGCTCGCTTAATAATGTGCCCGGTAGATGGCAATAGGCTCGCCCCCTATTACATTGGGACCTCAACATAACTGGCGAATCGTGGGTGTGTAATACACCTCTGCCTTCCCCTTCGGGGATACAGGCGTGAAGTTATGTTATGTTGTTGTGTATATCATCTATTCTATCTTTAAATGTTGCCCCCGGTAATGCACCCACTGAGTCTTTCTCTGGGGTGAATACCACTATTTCCATTATGTATTTCCATTGATGGAAGTACTCGGACAGAGTCTCCCACTATTTCCATTGCGGGCGAAAACGACCTCTGGCCACAGATTAATAAATAGTTACTGACGTAACTCTGGCCACGTGGTTCGACCGTATGGTTCGATCAATCGCACTACGTGAATTTTTTTTTCCAGTTGGTTCGATTTTACAATGTTGCCAGGCGAACTACTAAACCTTAGGACCACGTAGTTCGACTCCATAGTTGAACCACGATTACCAGTTCACCCGGTTCGATTTATCGAAATATAAACCCTCTAGTCACGTGATTAGACCGCATGGTTCGATCAATCGGACTACGTCAACTTTTTTTCCAGTTGGTTCGAATTACAAGTTTTCATAATCCGACTACCGACCTCTATACAATAGGTTATCAAATCTCCTTAGAAAGTAATAATTGAATGTCAATGATTGATGTCTAGTTCATCATCGAATATTTTCTATATTGAATACAATTATGTCGAAAGAAGAATTATTATATATCCATCGGAAACTCGGAATTGTATTTTTGGATAATGGTCAATAAAAACACGGTAGAATCAATAATAAGGTCAATTATTGCCTGTAAACTTATGATAATTTGAAATAAAAACAAAGTTATTTGACCTATCATTCGATTTTAAGAAATGTCTTGGAATAGACACGAGCTAGGCGAATCACCCTTATAAGTCTGTTATTGATTTTGGCCCTTGGAATTGTAAGTTTACAAGATTCAACTAGGATCGATAATCGAAACAACTGGAAAAAAAATCAGGTAGTCCGAATGCAGGTAGTCCGGTTTTAGTCGGTGCAAGCCCGACATAACCGCCCCCGCTGGCCGGCGGGGGGGTATCCGAAGGGATTTCCGCACGATAAAAAAAAAAAAAAAAAAAAAAAAAAAAAAGGTAGTCCGAATGCGAAACTATTAAGAATCTCAAAAACACATGGTTCGATCAATCGAAACAACTGGAAAAAAAGTTCGCGTAGTCCGATTGATCGAACCATACGGCGATAGAAATAATGAGATATAATTTGGAAAAAAACGCTAGTCCCATTTCTATTTAGTATTTCCATGGAAATAGTGGGATACACCCTTTCTCTGCACCATCTTTGGTTGACTGGTAGAGAATTCTTGTGGCATTAAGTCCGCCTATGTACTTGTGCATAAAGTTTAATAAATATGTAATCAATTAAAAAATCCAAATTTAAAGTCAAATAATTCGAAACGGTCGATAGCCTGATCAACTGCTTGATCAACTGGTTTGACAACTTCTGTTGCGTAATAGGAAATCCCTTGTTTACGTGCGGTAGCCTCCTAAGGTTTCCTCCACTGAAGCTAACAGTGAGGTATGTATTTCGGACTCGAAGCGACTAAAATCGTACGGTATTTTTTCACACCTGCCTGTGTTGCCGGGGACCAGGTACATACTAGGTAGAATATACCTACGGCCACCGACCGTCCTTGGTTGCCATCGTAGGCACCCCGCCGCGTCGTTGAGCATCACATCCTCCCGCCCCTATAGAGAGGCCGCCATGAAGAAAGAGCCACCATCAATGCCACTATCGGTTAAAGTACATATTCATGACCCTATATTCCATAGGAAATCAATCAAACAATCAATTATTTATTTGCATCGAATATGGTTATAAACGATATTAAATCTAGAAGGTTCAGCATATTCTGCTCTATAGGTTAAAACAGTGCACTATAAAAACTTTAGTCATAAATTTAATATTTTAGGTATTTGTCGTCTAGATATTCTTTCACACTATAATGCATTTTGCTCATTAAAAAGTCATAATATGATTGCATCTAAATACTAGTCATAAATGGCCCTCATGTAAAAGGTATATTTTGCTTTTCTTGTATTATCTGCCTCTGGCGTATTGTATGCCTCTCATGTATTCTTTACTCGATGTTTATTATTATGCTCCTTATGTATTTTATGCCTTTTCTGTATCGTAGACCCACATTTCACACGGTATATTTTTAAACCCCGATTCAAAAAAGGCAGGGTATTATTATAAGTTTGACGTTTCTGTGTATGTGTATTCTGTAGCATCGTGGCTCCTGAATGGATTTTGTTTGTTTTAAAGCTAAATTAATCGGGAGTTTTCTTAGTTAATTCGGGACATTTTTAAATTTTTAATTTTGTAATGTAATGCCTGGTGATGTAGACTCCTATACTATCTATTACAGTAGGTGTTTCACAAGGTACTAAATATGATCTTGGTGCGACTAGCGCCCCTCCCCCAAACCGGGGCAAACCCGTGGTTCCTAAACCCGAAGGGGCCATCTCGAAACCGGAGATGGCCCAGGGTCAATCGGGGTGCGAGGGATATGCTCTATGGGCAACCTTACACCCCGGCGTCTGTAGACCCGAGACGGCGTGCGGTTTTAGTCGGTTCAAGCCCGACATAACTGCCCCCGCTGGCCGGCGGGGGGGTACCCGAAGGAATTTGCGCACTAAAAAAAAGGTACTAAATATGATCTATCTCTCTTTACACATAGTAAAAAAGGAGAAGCAGAAGCGTCGGTAGTTTAGAGGTTAATGAGTCGGCCTTATGTACAAGAGGTCTCGTGTTCGAATCCTGGCCTTTCCACCTACGTGAACCCACTGCTAAGACAAGAAATTTATGCTAGCTGGAGCGGTGAGCGAGAATACTAGTAACTTCCATCACTTAAAAAATAATTAGGAAGCACGCCAGTTATCGGTAGGAAACATTATGTATATTACCCATGTACACCTAGTATTGTGTACGACCTTCATGTCAATTGATAATGGTACAAGAAAATGAACACAAGGCCATTTGATTCGTTCCGCTACAATAATTTTATAGGCTTTGAGGTACATTAAGTCTAACACAATACAGTAAACATCTTTGTGTAGGTAATAAAGTAAATGTTAAAGCTTTTTTTTTTGTAAATTAGTTATATTACTCATAAAAGGAGGTTTATGTGTATATATCCTATACGTATAATAATATTTCTGCCTCTATGTATCTTTAGATCTTATTTGTTGGGACTAATCCCAACCATTTTTTTCCGTGCGGAAATCCCTTCGGATACTCCTCCGCCGGCCAGCGGGGAGGTTATGCGGGACTTGAACCGCACGCCGTCTCGGGTCTTCAGACACCGAAGGGGATTTTCTTCGCACCCCGGCGGGTCTAATCCCATCCTTATTCCAACTCCTGTACACCTCCTGTACACATTATTAATTAGTAGTAACCCAAGAACACTCCGAGAAATGGCAGGGAAGTCTCAGGGAAAGTTAAACTATCTTAGAACCCTATCGAAATTGATCAGATGTAAATTGGAGGAGTCAGAAATATAATAAATCCACTTTCTCCTTAGCAAATGGGAGAAAAATAGAAACAAATAGGCAAGCTACTTATAAACAAGTTGAATTCCTGAGACGAGCTCAGCCGAATACAAGGGATTTTCAATTTTGAAATTTTTTGCGATTTTTTGCAATTTTTTCTTTATCTTGCAATGGTTCACCTCAGCACGAATCTATTACCGAAAACAGCAACTCGATAGCTCATCTCCTTCATACCCAAAACCGTGACAGAAAATTGGCAACGATACCCCCCTCCCCCCCTCCTTCGGATACCCCCCCGCCGGCCAGAGAGGGCGGTTATGTCGGGCTTGAACCGACTAAGACCGCATGCCACCTCGGGTCTTCAGACGCCGGGGTGTAAGGCTGCCCATAAAGCATATCCCTCGCACCCCGACTGACCCTGGGCTATCTCCGGTTTCGAGATGGCCCCCTCGGGTTTGGGAACCACGGTGTCCACGTCTTGCCCCGGTTTGGGGGAGGGGCGCTAGTCGCCCCACCGTCCCGGCCTGCTCCTGCTGGCTTGACAGGCGGCCTCACCTGCCACCCCCAGGCCTGCGCTCATGGAGGACGGAAGTCATTAAGCGACCTCCGGCGCCTGAGTCGCCTGCGACGCCCGGCGAGCATGTTGCGGGCTCGGCGGGCCGGGAGAGTTCTAAATCTCGCACTCCGCCATACTCAGCGTCTGGGTTGGCACGTGAGGAAGAAGAGTAATATTCCAGCTAAGATCGGCTTACTTTGGTATTGTGAAGCATTTTCTCTATCATACAGCAACCTGATAGCTTGATTTTAAAGGTATCAAACAGTCAGTCCGATGTATGACAAAGACAACGACTCTCTTTCTTCTTGGACCTGTAAATACAAAGCTACATACTGTAAGTATTGTTGTACACGATAAAGAGTTGAAAATGCTACCAAATACTGTACAGGAGGTAGTTGATTTGGTATTCTAAGTGTGTACGGTCGTACTAATATACATTGCTGCTTACACAGGAATGCACTTAATGTGCGAGCCTACACACTCCGTATGTTATCTAGATGTACTTACTAACTACTAATAAAGTCGAGATATTTATAACAAAAACTATTGATTCTTTGAACAAGTATATGACGAAGACTCGTGAAATAATAGTGCCTTGAAAAAGTATTAATTAAAAATCAAGAACCTATTTGCAAATCATAAACCGGAAGAAAATTGCTATCAAACTTCTTCGTCTTTTTAGGGAAGTCGGGGTATTTGATTTTTTAAATTGCAGAGCCTGCCAAATAATTATACAAACATACAAAACTAGTCTGGCCATAAATACTGTTCCATCAAAACTTTTCTTTCTTTTTCTTTTTAATTATTTTGAATTTGGAACACGTATATTATTTTAAAAACTTCTTTCGATTTCGCGCCATTTCACATATTTTTTGGTGTTCATTGTAGAATTACAATATGAAATGGGGTGTTAAAGAAAATAGGATCGCAGTGATCGCCTTGCACAAAGTGGGTATGGAGCCGTCAGTCATATTCCAGACACTTCAAAAACTTCAAACCGAAAGCGCCTTCTGTCGCGATACGCAGGTGAAAGGCACAGAAATATCCTCTTTACCGATGAAAAAATTTTCACGATTGAAGAACACTACAATAAGCAATATGATAAAGTGTACGCTCACAGTTCTAATTAAGCTGCTGAAGTGGTCGGAAAGGTACAACGTGGTCATCATCCTGCGTCAGTGATGGTTTGGTGGGGCGTGTCTTATCAGGGAGTCACAAAGCTACATTTTTGTGAAAAAGGAGTGAATACTTTAGCCAAAGTGTATCAAGATACTGTCTTGGATCATGTTGTGAAATCTCTCAGCAATACACTTTTTAAAAATAGGTATACCGTGGACTTTCCAGCAGGACTCTGCCAAACCAACGTTCCGGACTTTATAAGAGCTGAAGACTGGCCCTCATCTAGCCCAGACCTAAACCCTTTAGCCTACAAATTATGGTCAGTTTTAGAGGACATGGTCTGCTCTAAACGATACGGTGACATTGAGTCTCTTAAAAAATCTTTGGAGCAAGCAGTGGCAAAATTTCCTTTGGAAACAGTGCGTAAATCCATAGATTCGTTGCCAAACAGATTAAAGAACTGTATAAAAGCCAAAGGTGGCCATTTCAAATAAGATAATATTTTTATTTTTTGCTAAGACTTTAATAAATATGTAGGTATAAATTTTAATAATATTACATTTCTTCATTTTTTTTAAATTGCATTTTCATTTGTAAAAAAACTTATGGCTGGACTAGGTATATACATACTCTCGAAAATCATAACCCTCCTTCTAGCGCAGTCGGGTAAAAAGAAGAAATAGTCTAACTTGTCTTGTAACTTAATTTACTTTAGAGGCTATTCCTACAGGGTTACGTGGGAGTGTCTTAATAAAAGATGGCGTACACTTATAACGTTTATTGCCGGTCACACAAAATGTCTCACAATATATAACTTATATAAGAGTCACTAGAACACTTGATACTAACTAGGAATATCTATAAGTGGAGCGAGTTTATATGTGGCTGACTGTAGCAAGCCTCCAGTATGAACTGGCTTCACAGAGCGCGAGCGCTCCGTCGCCGCCCGGCAAGGAATTTGCTGACATCGCGTCTGTGACGCGACGCCGCTACATTTACATAACATAACTTCACGCCTGTATCCCCGAAGGGGTAGGCAGAGATGTGTATTACACACCCACGATTCGCCAGTTATGTTAAAGTCCCAATGTAATAGGAGCCTATTGCCATCTACCGGGCACATTATTAAGCGAGCGATAATTAACATTTATTAATGCACACATAACTACGAAAAGTCAGAGGTGTGTGCCCGGGGCGACTGGGGATCGAACTCGAGACCTCGTCTCAGCAGTCCGTTACGTACGCCACTGGGCTATCGCTGCTTCCTCCCTTTTTAAATAAAGAAAATTTAGATATATTGATAGTTTTTTTTTAAATTCATGGCGTATTCATAATAGGGGCGTATAGATGGCCGTTTCTGCTAGGGTGACAGGCGGCTCCACCTGACAACCCCAGGCCTAAGCACATGAAGGACGGAGATCGGTAAGCGACCTCCGACGCCTTTGATGATGTACAAAATCACAATACATGTTCGTGTATTACGAAATTCAATATTGCGTTTCAAAACCTCATGCTTGTATTTCCATCGCAGTATTGATGACGTACGTCCTGTGAAGTTGACATAACTATTACACTCGAAGCCATGGCCAAGAGTTGAACAATATTTGTCTTCTAACTAGCGAGCTGGCATGTGAACACATGCGAATGTTTGCACGAAAATAATGGTTGTTTTGGTGTAAAGGGAGACAAGATAAGATAAATTATATTAAACTAGCTATTGTCTACGGCTTCGCTCGCGTGGAATAGTTGTATGCATGAATATGTCTATTTACATGAATTTGGGCGTTTCTATGTATAGCATGTAGGCATTTACAAGAAATGCAAAAAATAATGTACTTATCTAAGTATGTTTATTCGCATTCTAGAACTCATAACACAAGCTAGTTAAGCTTATATTGGTTCTAGATAGTGCTGTGTAGAATGTCGGATACCGTTCCCAAAACCCACGGGAAACTATTCCAGGGATACAATATATACTCTATATGTTATTTCAGACTATAATGTATTCCTGTACTTTTTTTTTTCGTGCGGAACACCTTCGGCCCCCCCGCCGGCTAGCGGGGGCGGTTATGTCGGTCTTGAACCGACTAAAACCGCAGGCCGTCTCGGGTTTTAAGACAAACGGTGTAAGGTTGCCTATAGAGCATATCCCTCGCACCCCGACTGACCCTGGGCCATCTCCGGTTTCGAGATGGCCCCCTCGGGTTTGGGAACCATGGTGTCCCCGTCTTGCCCCGGTTTGGGGGAGGGGCGCTCGTTGCCCTACCGTCCCGGCCTGCTGTATTTTAACCCGATACGTTCAGTCTTTAGAGCATGATTGAATCACAAACATCTTCACAAACTTTCACATTTATAATATTAGTAGGATTACGGAGTAGGAAGCGCTGTTTACGATATTTTGGGAGAAAGAATTTGAAAGAAAAAATCGGCCAAGTGCGAGTGGGACTCACACACCGAGGGTTCCGTACAAACCAGTAGGTATATAAGTAAAAGTTCACCCATCACGACAATCGAGTCATAGTTATGGTAGTAGTAACTTTAAAAATTTCAAAAAGATTTTTTATTATATGATGTAACTAAAAATTTACGGTTTTCGCAATTTTTCCTTTATCTGTACTATAAGACGTTACTTCGTACCAAATTTCAAGATTCTAAGTTCACGGGAAGTACCCTGTAGGTTTTGATTCCCGTGCGAGTTTCGAAAATTTGCGGACAATTAAGGGTTATAGGGAGTTAAAGGGATAAGGGTTCCGTTTTTTTCCTTTTGAAGTACGGAACCCTAAAAATTAAGAAAATTGCGCAGGAAGTTTACGCATACTAGCATAAATTTTTCGTAAAATTCCTGCGCAATTTTCTTAATTTTTCTTTCCGTAGGAATCTTCTACGAAGTATTAAAAAACTGAACAAAATATAAATGAAATTGGCAAAGTCATTCTCAAGGTGTGAAGGAAAGAGGAATTCAATTATATGGGACGAGTTAGCTAATCTTCTATTGTATAAAAATTACGTGTAATGTCGTACTCCTCCGAAACGGCACTACCGATTTTGATTAATTATATTATATATTTAGTAGTTGTGAGAATAGGTCGTATTTGTTGCGATTTATTCGACAATTTTTATGGTAGAACAACGTTTGCCTGTCAGTAGTCTATAAGAATGTAAATCACGTCCACAAAAGGAGCGTTAAGTGATTTCCTTATGTCAATTAAAACGAAGGTAAGGTTAATAAAATTTGCTTCTGCATAACAAACAAGATCTGCAAACGACAACGTACAGTCAGCATCAAAAGAAGATGATGATTGCACAGCTTTCAAAGTCAAAAACCTTTTCTTTTGTGTTATATATTTAGGACACGACAATTTGACTTCACCTCGCCTGATGGTAAGCTGAAGGTTAAAGTCTCAGGAAAGAGGTTCACCATTACATACACGTACCATGTTAACAAAGGTGGCACTCAGCTTGACGGCCTCATCAGAAGAGGATTGTCGTCGCAGCACCGCGTGATGCCCACCGGTCCCACTAGTGCTGCGACCACAATCCCCCTGCCCGGCTATGCACTTGCTGACCCCTGAACGCAATCAAACCGAAATTGGATTACTATGGAGGGTTTTTCGCAATCGTGCACGGTGGTACCCACCCGGCCGAATTTCGTGACAAATTTGTGTCATCAAATTTCTACCACCAGTAAAATTCTGATTAAAATATAATTAACTAGCTGACCTGGCAGACTTCGTACTGCCTCAATCGATGACAAACCTTTTAAACCTTCTCTGGACCTCCACAAATAATTCAAGACTAAAATTAGCCAAATCGGTCCAGCCGTTCTCGAGTTTTAGCGAGACTAACGAACAGCAATTCATTTTTATATATAAGAAGAATTACTAGCTGTTGTCCACGGTTCCGCCCGCGTGGAATTCCGATCCCGTTGCTGTTTCCCATGGGAATCTATTCCAGGGATAAAAATTAACTTATGTGTTATTAAAGAATATAACCTTTCCATGTACCAAATTTTAGATAGATCCGTTCAGCCGTTAGATCATGATTGAGTAACAAACATCCAACCATCTTCACTAATTTTCACATTTATAATATTACCTTTATAATAGAATAGAACCTTTTCCGGGGATAAAAAGTCGCCAATGTGTAATTCCAGACTATAATCTATCCCTGTAGCAAATTTCAGCCAGATCCGTGTAGCTAGTTTTGCGTGAAAGAGGTACAAACATACATCCATCCAAACTTTCACATTTATAATATTAGTTAGATACAGGAGAATTAGTACGAAGTAGAATATTTTAAACAAAATTTAAAAATGATATTGTCGGAAGTTTACGCGAATGTTACACATTGAAATAAAACTATTTTAACGGATTCTATCGCAGTTTAACAAACCGCTCGTTATGTGCTTTATTGACTATGCCAAAGCTTTTGACTGCGTGCAATGGGACACCATGTTCGAAGTTCTAATTGAGATGGGTGTCCCGGCGTACCTTGTGTTCCTGATACAGAATCTGTACCTTGACGGCACTAGCTTCGTGAAATTGGAAGATCAGCAATCGAAAACTTTCCATACAGAACGTGGCGTACGTCAGGGCTGCATTTTGTCTCCGAAGCTGTTCAACATATATGGCGAGTACATTATGCGGAAAGCACTCGAGGACTGGGACGGTGGCTTGACTGTAGGTGGCCGCAAAATCACAAATTTAAGATATGCAGACGATACCAGGATAGTAGCGCCAAGCGAAGTTGAGATGGCTACCATACCGAAGAAAATTGAAGTTGAAAGCGCCAAGCTTGGTCTTAAGATCAACCATTCAAAATCCAAAATAATGGTAGTAGACAGAGTAGAACTCCTTCCGCAAACAGATGCTCTTAAAGGCTACGAACAAGTCAAGCAATTTATATATCTCGGTTCCCTGATAACGTCTGATGGGAGCTGCACAGAGGAGATACGTCGAAGAGCTGGGATGGCCAAAAGCGCAATGACGAATCTTGCCAACTTGCCAGAGCACAACTCCTTCCGCAAACAGATGCTCTTAAAGGCTACGAACAAGTCAAGCAATTTATATATCTCGGTTCCCTGATAACGTCTGATTGGAGCTGCACAGAGGAGATACGTCGAAGAGCTGGGATGGCCAAAAGCGCAATGACGAATCTTGCCAAGATCTGGAAGAACCGCGGTATTCGTCGGCAAACCAAGGTGCGACTGGTTCGAGCACTGGTCTTCTCAATATTTACATATTGTTTCGAGACATGGTGCGTAAGAAGCCGCGACTGTGACCGAATCGATGCTTTCGAGATGTGGTGTTGGAGAAAAATGCTCAGAATCCCGTGGACCGCCTTTAGAACCAACATAACACATAACATAAACTCACGCCTATATCCCCGAAGGGGTAGGCAGAGGTGCTAGCACCCACATTTCGCCAGTTTATGTTTAGGTCCCAATGTAATAGGTGGCGAGCCTATTGCCATTAACCGGGCACTTATAAACCTGCGATAAATACACACATAACTTCGAAAAGCATCGAAAAGTCATTGGTGTGTGCCATGGTAAAACCTGGGATCGAACCCGAGACCTCGTCTCAGCAGTCCATTACCCATACCACTAGGCTACCGCGGTAAAAACACCAACATCTCCATCCTAAATGAGCTCAAAATTACGAAATCGTCACGATCCTCAGAATTGAGGGACCGATTTATGAGAAGATCGCAGTTTATTTGATGTTTTATCTTTATTGGTCAAACCAAGCGAAGCATTGGCACTCGCGTCAAAGAACACATAGCTGACATAAAACACCAACGCCCAAGAAAGTCTGCTGTATGTGAACACGTGCAATAGGGGACCAAACATTACTAAAGATTTGATAAACCACAGATACTCGCCAAAGAAAATCGATTCCTATCTAGGATGCTCCGCGAAGCTAATGAAATTAAAAAACATCCTAATTTTAATAGAGAAGATGGTTGGAATGTACCACCAGCTTGGGACCCAGTCATTCATTTAATTAATTCCAAGAAAAATCAAAATACAACAAGACTTCATGACACTGTGAGCTCATTCTGCGTAAATAGTAACATCAACAATTCAACATAGTTCGGGTACTTTGAGATAACTTTCACTTCAAACTACAAGACAACAACCATCTTTAGTCTCCCCGTGACTATGGCTGCTGAAAAGCAACCGAAACGTCGGGATCAATGTAAAATATAAAATAAAATAACATCAAATAAACCGCGATAGAATCCGTTAAAAATAGTTTTATTTCAAAATTTAAAAATATTTTGATAGAGCCCATTAAGTAGTTCAACAGTATTTTTATTAAGAAATATAAATGACTTTGCTTGAAAATATATTTTTTTAAATTTAAAAATGATTATCTACTTTTGACGCTGAGTGTACGATATGTGTGTCAACAAAGACGATAATGATAGTTGTTCGCCTTGAATTTTTGCACCGATATTGTAACATCGCATTAGAAACATTTATTTATACGGATCTATTATTATTAGTTACTATGACATATACAAATAACCTTACCGGAATTAATGCAAGACATCAGACACCACAATTAGAATATAAAATTAAAATTAAATTTAATAAAAAAATAAAATCGACGTCAAAAAGATATAATTTTTTACTTCACCGTCGCGGGATAAAACCCGACCCCACCAGGCGAGGCCGCGGTGGCGGCCAAAGTCCGCCGGTAACCCTGGGGTTATCCTTTCGAGGGCTTACCCGGGGTGCCCGGCAATGGACACCTGAAGAAGACACCGTGTGGTTTTAGTCGGTCCGATTGCGACACACCCATCCATCGCTGGCACCGATGGGGTGAAGTCCGTGGGGATTTCCACACGTAAAAAAAGGATGTAAATATTTTAATTTATATAATTTTGTTTTTATTGTACATATAGTTAATATTATCATTTATTTCTATAAGAGTCTAATTCCTGTAGTTTAAATAAATTATTTTTAACTTGAAATCATGCAATAAAAAAGTAAGAGGTCTTTCTTTTTTACATTTTTTAATAAATAGGTACATACATATTATACATAGAAACACCCATACCAATGCAAGTATACATATTTGCACTGAGCAGGAATCGAACTCGCGACCTCTGACTTAGCAGTCTAACACACTACCGCTATCCCACAGAGGTCGTCAAGTAAGTAATAAGTAATAGTTTTGAACGACATGCTAGGTACTATTCCTTGACCGTCTTCTAATCAACCGTGACCCGTCTCGGTCGGCGTGAGATGTCATGCGGTGTTCCACAGGGATCGGTCCTGGGGCCGCTCCAGTCCTGTGGAAGATCGGATACGACTGGGTGCTTCGTGGTGAGCTCGTAGACGGTGCCGCCGTCACGTGTTACGCGGACGACACGCTCGTGATTGCTTGCGGGGCGTCGTACCGCGAAGCGACCCTGAAGGCCACGACCGCGGTTGCCCAAGTCGTGGAGCGAATCTCGAGGTGGCTCTGCATAAAACCGAGGCCCTATTCTTTCATGGGCTGGGACTTCGGAGAGCACATCCGAAGTCTGGCCCCCAAACTCGGATACGGAAGCCTCTCGTACCGACTGACGCAGGTGATCTCCGGTAAGGGGAGCTTCGGGGACCACCTGCATCGGATCAGGAAGGAGCCAACGCCTGAGTGGCATCACTGCGAGGCGAGTGAGGACTCAGAGCTGCACACGCTGGCGGACTGCCCGGCGTGGGAGGCGCCGAGGCGTGACCTCATGGCAGCCATCGGGGTGGGAGTCCTCTCACTCGGCAGCATGATTGCGGCATGGTGCGGAGCGCGAGCATGTGGGCCCCCGCCAACTCCTTCGCGAGCATGCAATGCTCATGAAGGAGATGGCAGAGCGCGCCCGGGACATATCACCCCTCCCCCAAACCGGGGCAAGACGGGGACACCGTGGTTCCCAAACCCAAGGGGGCCATCTCGAAACTGGAGATGGCTCAGGGTCAGTCGGGGTGTGAGGGATATGCTCTATGGGCAACCTTACACCCCGGCTTCTGTAGACCCGAGACGGCGTGCGGTTTTAGGTAGTTGGTTCAAGCCCGACGCCGCCGCTGGCTGGCGGGGGGGTATCCAACAGGCTCTTGTAGTTCAATTAAATTTTTTAAGCATTTTGTATGCTTACTTTTTCTAAAGATTTAGATCGGAAAAACTGGTCGCGGGTGCAAGTCCCGTTCTAGATGTTCTCTTTTTCCGATCTAAATCTTTAGAAACAGGCTCTTGTAGGTTAAAAGTTGTGAACAAGCTTCATAACACCATTAAAGGCTGAATATATTTTATTTTTTTTAGTCACAATGTGAGTATTTTTGGTTTGGTCACAAACTGCGAACATGTTTACTTGACTTTTCACATAATATTCATATAAAAAATTTACAAAATATTTCAATAGGTCTATGTATTTTTAGGGTTCCATTGTAAACACGGACCCTTAATAGTTTAAGTATGTCCATCCGGAGAAAATAATCAAGCGTGACTACGGAAGTAAAAGAAATCAGCAGGCCTACCATGAAACGGCCCGCACGAAGTACGAACGAAAGAAGTGTCATTAACGTACCATAAAGTTACTTCGGATTTCGGTCTTTCGGTCGGGTCAGTGAACCATGTTTGGGAGTGAATCAAACATGTCAAGGGGTTTTCTTTACAATATTTCAATTAAAAATGAACAATTATAAACCAATATATTAACAAATACATTCCTTTGTATTGGATTATAATAAACTTTCGACCTTTGAAATAAGTCGTATTGTATTGTCTTTTAATTTTAATTTATTTTTGGCGTGCTGTCAACATTCCGAATATTGCGGTTTTAAGTCAGTCCGTCTTTGGGCCCGATTGAGGACGTACGTTTCATGGGAGGCCTACAGAACGAAAATTAGCGCCACCAAACTCTCACATAACATATAACATAACTTCACGCCTGTATCCCTGAAGGGGTAGGCAGAGGTGTATTAAACACCCACGATTCGCCAGTTATATTGAGGTCCCAATGTAATAGAGGGCGAGCCTATTGCCATCTACCGGGCACATTATTAAGCGAGCGATAATTAACATTTATTAATGCACACATAATTACGAAAAGTCAGAGGTGTGTGCCCGGGGCGACTGGGGATCGAACTCGAGACCTCGTCTCAGCAGTCCGTTACGTACGCCACCGGGCTATCGCCGCTTATAAACTCTCTATGTGTATACTTTAAAAATTAAAAAAATGCATCCATTCAGCTCTTTTGATAGGATATACAACCTTCTTCTTCTTGCTTTTTTCGCGTCGTTAGAAGCCATTGCAATTAGGTTATAGGATTTTTTTACGAATTTATTGGAAGCCTACGGGACCCAAATGTAATATAATTATAATAAATAAATAAATAAATAATAAATATTCTACGACATTCTACACAGCGCTTTCTAGACCCAAAGTAAGCATAGTTTAACTAGCTTGTGTTATGGGTTCCAGAATGCGGATAAACATACTTATATACATTTCTTTTATTTTTGTAAATACATACATATTATACATAGAAACACCCAGACCAATGCAAATAGACATATTCATGCATACAAATATTTGCACTGAGCGGGAATCGAACCCGCGCCCCCTGACGTAGCAGTCGAATGCACTACCGCTGCGCCACACAGGCCGTCGATAATAATCAATCATGTCTCTCTCAAGAGAAACATAACATTAAATTTTACATAACACATACATAACATAACATAAAGTCACGCCTATGTCCCCGAAGCGGTAGGCAGAGGTGCTAGCACCCACATTTCGCCAGTTTATGTTTAGGTCCCAATGTAATAGGTGGCGAGCCTATTGCCATTAACCGGGCACTTATAAACCTGCGATAAATACACACATAACTTCGAAAAGCATCAAAAAGTCATTGGTGTGTAATGGTAAAACCTGGGATCGAACCCGAGACCTCGTCTCCATTACACATACCACTAGGCTACCGCGGTTCTTAATTAAATTTGAATACCACAATAATAATACAGGAATTGTATAACAAAAATATTCTATTATATTTTCCAGTACATCATGGAGGAGGTGCCATATCATCCGCTGATCATCGTCACGAAAGAAGATGTTAAGAAGGTGCGGCAGATGTGTGACGTCAAAGATCTGAAGCGAATCAACGATAGCATAGATATAGTGGAGGAGTGGGTCAAGAAACAAGAACATTTGATAGGAACAACTCCTTATCTAAGTAAGTAATCTATTTTTTTTTTATATTTAGGATACGTCAATTTGACTTCACCTCGTCTGATGGTAAGCTGAGGAAAGAGGGTCACCATTATATACACGTACCATGTTAACAATGGTGGCACTCAGCTAAAAGGCCTCATCAAAAGAGGATTGTCGTCGCAGAACCGCGTGACACCCACCGGTCCCACTAGTGCTGCGACCACAATCCCCCTGCCCGGCTATGCACTTGCTTGGATTACTATAGAGAGTTTTTCGTAATTGTGCACGGTGGTACCCACCCGGCCGAATTTTGTGACAAATTTGTGAATTGTGTCATCAAATTTCTACCACTTGGTAGATGTATCAATGTTTGTTTGTATGTAAATTTCTTCAATTTCTGGTATCTTTTAAATGGCTCGATGGATTGCAACAGTTAGGGTATCGCTAAATTCATCTTAGTGTTAGATATGTATTTAAAACGAAAATTCAAAATGGTGGATTTTTGGGGCAAAATTGTAAGTCGTAACTAAATTATATAAAAAAAAAGAGGAAGAATATAAAAATATAAAGGTTTGTCATAGCTGAAAAATATTAAATAAAATTTACCTTTTTTTATTCATTTATTTCACATTTAAATAACAGTACAAGTTTTATGGCATAGCAGCATTCCTTTAAACCACGAAGGTTTGAATTGTATGATGTAGGTACAGGGATTTCCGCACGATAAAAAAAAAAAAAAAAAAGGTACTTAAATCTAGATTGACTCGATTTCATTATTTATTGAGCGAAGCTCGTCAGAGCTTTGCTCTCTTTTAGATTACTCATGTATTTCGTTAGACCATCTTCTCCTCCCAAACGGCTGAACTGATTCTAATGAAATTTCACACAAGCAAAGATGTTACTGATGGGAAGAACATAGACTATGTAATTAAAAATTCGTGTGTACCACGGAGGAATAATCACCGGAAAAAATAATTAAAATCTGATTTCTCAATGAACAAAAAAGCCTCATTCACGCGATTGGTTTAATACCGTATGTGTATAATAAGTATTATGTTCATCTACACAAGACAAAAAAAGTAAAACGAAAATCGGACTAGCCATTGAGGAATTATCACCGTTAGAAAAAGTCCTGGTGAAATTGCTTCGCTCAATTTTTGCAACAGCAGAATGAATTGCAGACCTAGTATAAAATGATCTCAACTTATATTTTATACTAGCTGATCCGCGCGGGCGAGGTCGGTTATCGTTTTTAGGGATTTTCTTTAGAAAAGCCCTATTGCTATCGAGTTGTCGTCGTTGCCAATTTTCTGTCACGGTTTTGGGTATGAAGGAGATGAGCTATCGAGTTGCTGTTTTCGGTAATAGATTCGTGCTGGGGTGAACCATTGCAAGATAAAGAAAAAATCGCAAAAAATCGCAAAAAAAATATAAATCGCTAAATCGAAAATCCCTTGTATTCGGCTGAGCTCGTCTCAGGAATTCAACTTGTTTGGTCATATCTCCAGTTCTACTTAAGCAATTTAAAATAAACTTGGCCTAAATTAACCCTTATTACATCAGCTACCTACCAATAAAAGTCCCGTCAAAATCGGTGCAGCCATTTCAGAGATTAGCCGGAATAAACAGACAGACAGACAACAATTGTAAAAAATGTAATTGTGGTGTATGTACCGTATATATAATCATACACATGTAGTAAAAAACGGTTAATTCAATATTACAAACAGACACTCCAATTTTATTTATATGTATAGATTAGTAGGCGTAATATTATCTCGCACAGTTGAGGGTAATCTATTTATGTATCTGGGAACCAGGTAGTCAGTTGTTCGCTCACCGTGTATGTTGTTCGTGGCATACTACAAAGTCGGTTTTGTGATACCGTTTATAACCCGAGAACGGGTGGACCAATATTCGTGAACTTTGATTTGTCTCCGCTTATGCGATATGAAATGGCACACATTTCGTGGTTTTTCTTTTGCGGAAACCTCCACGGTTACCCCACCGCCGCCGGCCAGTGGGGGTTGTTAAGTCGGACTCGAACCGATGAATATCGCACGCTGTATCGGGTCTCTAATGCTGGGGCGTATGGTGGCCTAATAAGGCAATTCAAAGGAAAAAGCCCCAATCGAGTTTTGTGAGTTTGTTTATATTTATATAATATAGGCTAATACGTGTCATTCGGGGTGCAAGGGAAATGCTTTATATTATAACCTTATACCCCGGCGCCTGAAGACCCGAGACGGCGTGCGGTTTTAGTCGGTTCAAGCCCGACATAACTGCCCCCGCTGCCCGGCGGGGGGGGGGGGGAGTATCCGAGGGGATTTCCGCACGAAAAAAAGAAGGTAAATTATCCCTGATAGAATTATTATGTGTAAATTACGATTGCTTGAGTTAACAAAAAAAACTCATATAAAATGAAGCGAAGCGTGTTGCCAGCTTGTTATAAAATTAAATAATATTCATTCTCAGTTCACCTTGTCAAACATTTATTATTTATTAATAAATGTTAATTATCGCTCGCTTAATAATGTACCCGGTAGATGGCAATACGCTCGCCCCCTATTACATTGGGACCTTAACATAACTGGCGAATCGTGGGTGTAATACACCTCTGCCTACCCCTTCGGGGATACAGGCGGGAAGTTATGTTATGTTATGTGTTATGTTATTATTTTATTAGGACAGTATGAGAAATCCCGAAACTGTAGAAGATACAAGGAAACTGTCTTAGTAACTATTATTTCTTTTTTTGTGAAAACAATTATGGCATACTGTTTTTTAACCAAAAATAAAAACAAGTTGAATCCCAAAAAAAAAAAAAAAAAATTTAAAAATAGTCATTTATGTTCTTAGAAATCTTGCAACACATGAACTTTCAATTTGCCAACTACGCTTTCATGCATATCAAATTGTAGATACTCGTAGATATAAAAAATAATGCCAAGGATATTAGTGATAGTAATGGATTGCTGCAATAATGTTTTGTAACTATGTAGTTATGATTAAAAATTAACATACCATCCATAATTCTTGCAAAACATTCATCACTTTTTAGGGTTCCGTTGCCAAATGGCAAAAAACGGAACCCTTATAGATTCGTCATGTCTGTCTGTCTGTCCGTCCGTATGTCACAGCCACTTTTTTCCGAAACTATAAGAACTATGCTGTTGAAACTTGGTAAGTAGATGTATTATGTGAACCGCATTAAGATTTTCACACAAAAATAGAAAAAAAAACAATAAATTTTGGGGGTACATAGAACTGAAACACAAAAAAAAAAATTCATCAAACCCATACGTGTGTGGTATCTATGGATAGGTCTTCAAAAATAATATTGAGGTTTCTAATTTAATTTTTTTCTAAACTATAAATGTGTGTCCCCCCCCCCCCTGTAACTTCTAAAATAAGAGAATGATAAAACTAAAAAAAATATATGATGTACATTACTATGTAAACTTCCAATGAAAATTGGTTTGAACGAGATCTAGTAAGTAGTTTTTGTTTAATACGTAATAAATCGTAAACCGCAATTTACCTTTCATTCAATGAACTCAAATATAAAAATTAAAAAAAAAAACATTATTATGTTACTTGCTGCTACGGAACCCTTAATGGGCGAGTCCGACTCGCACTTGGCCGCTTTTTTATTTATTTAATGATTTAGGCGTATTAACAACCAACATTGTCTTATAAGTTTCAATGGCAAGATATTACTACGCATGTGTTACACCAATTACAAATATGCACAGCATTAACTGATTATCTTGCAAAAGTAACAAAATAGGTATCCTTAATAAATAAATAATACAATATTCTACGATATTCTACACAGCACTTTCTAGACCTAAAGTAAGTATAGTTTAACAAGCTTGTGTTATGGGCTCCAGAATGCGGATAAACATACTTATATGCTTATTTTCGTAAATACATATATATTATACATAGAAACACCCAGACCAATGCAAATAGACATATTCATGCATACAAATATTTGCACTGAGCCGGAATTGAACCCGTATCCCCTGACGTAGCAGTCGAATGCACTACCGCTACGCCACAGAGGCCGTCGTAATTAAACAATGCAAATATAACAAAAAAAAAACTTTAACTTCTTCAAATTTAAAATGAGTAAGTACTTAGTTATCTGTACTCACAATCCTAGTATTCTGTCAATATGTTCAATTATTGGGGTGGGGACCTGGTGATTCCTGGTTTGACACCAGCTCCTTACAAAAGAAAAAAATCGCCAAGAATTAGGAGCATTACTTCCGCTTTTCATTTATTTTCCTGTGCCTCTATTGTTTGTCTTCTTGTCTTATTTTGTTAAGGCGAAGTACATATTTATTTCCTTTATTACATTTAAATAATATTTTAAATACATTTTATATAAAAAAACCACAAATATATTTAAAACTATAAAAAATAGTGGCCCACCGGCTTCGGGTACAGGGACCCAGATACCGGTGGTTAGGGCTCCAGAGAGAGGAACCTCCTCGCAATACGTGCCGTGTCGAGGAGTACCGCTTTCTGGATCAAGCCCTTGATCCAACTGCCTAACGCGAGCCTCTTCAGATGTTGGTCGAGGCTCTTGACAATCAATCATCCGTGAACCGATACGACTATCGGAACAATAATTGCTGAATCCACATCCCACATGTCGACAATCTCGTGAGCCAAGTTCAAATATTTATTGTTATTATTAACTTCATTTCGAAAGATGTTAATGATAAGAAAAAAAGATATAGAACAAAATATTGGCAAAATCCTACTGACTAAAGCTGATTATGATCTGTCATTGAAGTCTATTAACGAGGATTCGGGTGACATCCAGAACCCAGGGTATACAGGGCCCTACTAACATCCTTGAGGTCCAAGCTAACATCACCTGCTGGTTGTTGCACCTACTAAACAACGGAAGAGGGTTCGGAGGTAATTCGGCCGTCACTCCAAAGCAGAACTCCGCCTTGAAAGTGCTAATTTTGGACACAACTGGACAATTGTTGTGAGGCAAATGATGAGATATGCCATTTACTGAATGACTGCTAAAGCTGCGAAAGAAGATTTATTTACGAATAAATCGTGTTCGATGGTTACGTCGCTGATCATGTGCAATCATATAGATTTAGATCGGAAAAAGAGAACATTTAGGACGGGACTTGAACCCGCGACCAGTCCCTTACAGGGGGAACGCTCTGATCAACTGAGCCACCTAGACACGTCCCAGATATTCGAAATTCTCCGATATATTATTATACGTCTTAAGGCGACGCTGGAGCCATCTACCGTAATTCTTGCGTACTACGGAAACAATGAATGACTTTACAGTCATTTTTAAACATTGTTTTTGATGACTCCGCCTAATTAATTCAAATAATTTTTTTAAGCATTTTGTATGCTTACTTTTCCTATAGAATTTTAAATTATATGCAATCATATTTACTTTTCAAATAATATGAACGATTTACAATATGTCTGATTTCATAACAGCTACTGTTAGCACACAATAATTAAAACTACACTAGCGGCACGCTATGATTTTCGTTTTGACACGTTAAAATAGTGATGTGAAATGTTAATTTAGAATAGAACAAATCAAATAAAATGCGAGTCTCATCTATAAGTTTTTGGATATTAAATTTTTTTTTTTTTAAACTCGAATTTTGAAAAACATAAATACCAAGTTGTGTCGTAAATTAGTATACTGCACCTCACTATTGACAATAAAGAACAAAAAATCACTCACTCAAACTTAGTATTTATTTTTACGAAACTTGATGAGCGAACAAACGTAGCGTACCGCTAGTTTAGTGACGACGTGGGATGGTCGAAATTCGATTTTTTTTTGAGGTCGTCAGAAAGTTAAACTTTATTGCATTTCTTTTTAATATTGTTATATACGTCAGCTGTGAACGTTTGACATTGGCGGTATAAACTAACACATGTGTGTGTTCCTAATGCGTGGTAGTATGTGTATAGTTTTTTAGGGATTTTCTTTAGAAAAGCCCTATTGCTATCGAGTTGTCGTCGACGTCGTCGTTTTGGGTATGAAGGAGATGAGCTATCGAGTTGCTGTTTTCGGTAATAGATTCGTGCTGGGGTGAACCATTGCAAGATAAAAAAAAATCGCAAAAAAAAAAACGCAAAATCGAAAATCCCTTGAGCTCGTCTCAGGAATTCAACTTGTTTATTGGTTTATTGTATTTTCATGCAAAATTTTCTGTGCAATATACACATATATTTGTACAGTTTTCTATACATATTAATAATTATATAGATGATTGGTAATGAATGCGTAATAATAAAATAAAACGAAACTTAAAATGTCATTTATCATTCATACGTGTAGTAAAAACAAAACAAGGAAATAAATTATAATATATATATATATATATAAGATAAGCGTCGGTAGCTTAGTGGTTAAGGAGTCGACCTTACGATCGAGAGGTCCCGGGTTCGAATCCTGGCCATTACACTACCGACGTGAACCCACTCCTATCACAAGCAATTTAGCTTAGCTGGAGGGGTTAGGGGGAATATTAGTAATTTCGGTTACTAGTATTCTTTTAAAAAAAAAAAAAAAAAAAAAAAATATATATAAAATTCTAAAAATGATTTTAAAAAATTATAGAAAACAACTACCTATATATCAATACTTTTTACACGGTAGGTGCAAGCAAATAAGCAACTTCTATACTATTATAAATTGGAATTAGATGTGTCTGTACATTATAATATAATAATAAATAATAAATATTCTACGACATTCTACACAGCGCTTTCTAGACCCAAAGTAAGCATAGTTTAACTAGCTTGTGTTATGGGTTCCAGAATGCGGATAAACATACTTATATACTTTTTTTTTTGTAAATACATACATATTATACATAGAAACACCCAGACCAATGCAAATAGACATATTCATGCATACAAATATTTGCACTGAGCGGGAATCGAACCCGCGCTCCCTGTCGTAGCAGTCGAATGCACTACCGCTACGCCACAGAGGCCGTAAATTGGAGATATTAAAAAAAATTGGGTTATGTAAAATGAACGATTCTGAACACATTTTTTGTTTTTGGAATTCTTATCTGTTTTTTAGCCATGGACGAAAATACTACTCAACGGATTTTGATGCGGTTTTTTTTATAAGAAAAGACTTGATCAGGCCTAAAATCTGCCATAAATGTATCATTGCAATTGGTTAAGTAGAACCGGAGATATGACCAAAAAATGATAAGCAACCCCCACGCGGGCGGAGCCGCGGGCATCAGCTAGTGTTAAATATTTCCGTTAGGTACATGATAATTCTCCGTACTCCTCTGCTTTCAGAGGAGACAGGATGAGCGATGCTGTTAGTGGTGAGATGGCCCAGGGTCAGCCGGGGTGCGAGGGATATGCTCTATGAGTAACCTTACACCCCGGCGTCTGAAGACCCGAGACGGCGTGCGGTTTTAGTCAGTGCAAGCCCGACATAACCGCCCCCGCTGGCCGGCGGGGGGGTATCCGAAGGGATTTCCGCACGATAAAAAAAAAAAAAAAAAAAAAAGGTACATGATAATTGGGGTGCTTGGTTGGGGACCTCCACGCGGTGCACCCTGGGCAACGAAGACAGCCTGCAGCGCCTCTCTCCTAGGGCGGGAGAGACGCTGCCGCCTACGGCCAACTCCGACCGAGGCGAGGACGGCCCTGTTGAGGGCTGTTCGGAAGCTTTCCACGTGTCCCTCTGATTAGCAGATGGCACAGTGGAGAGCAAGTAAGGGGGCCACCTCGAAACCGGAGGTGGCCCGGGGTCGGTCGGGGTGCGAGGGATATGCTCTGTGAGTAACCTTGCACCCCGGCGTCTTAAGACCCGAGACGGCGTGCGGTTTTAGTGCGGGGGGTATCCGAGGGGATTTCCGCACGAAAAAAAAAAAAAAGGTACATGATAATTGGGACAAAGCTTAGCAATATTCAATTTAAGAAACTTAGTGTTTTCAATTCGCCTTCCTTCTCATAATCATCATTGTCATAATAAATATTTAGATACTTAGTTAATATTGGTTACACTTTTCAGCCAGGACGATCATAGAACGAGTTTTTATCATCGCCAAGGGCTCCGTGGAGTTGACAAAGCGGAGGTTAGAAAGACTACTGACGACACGTGGGATGATGCCAGAACTATGCTTAAACAGGACCGTTGAAGAATTTGAATCGCAATGGGACTGTGTGTAAGTAAGATTAGCGTAGTAAGAATGTTCGTCGACGTGAGCCGTTTGAGGTCGAAAAACTAGGTTCGTAGAGTCCAAGCGCATGTCCATGTATGTTTGTATGGAATAGAATCTTTGAACCGGATTATGTAGCAATTCCAAATGACAATACAGCAAATAAGAAAATAAAAAACCACAAAACACAGCCAAGAACGAAACTAAAAATGAAACACGCTTTAAGATTAGACCAAATAAAATGTTAATGATGATAATTTTTGAAGCACCGCATGCTTTTTAATTTAAATTGCGGGTTCCGGGCAAAAAACGGACCCCTATAGATTCGTCATGTCTGTCTGTCTGTCCATCCGTATGTCACAGTCAATTTTTTCGGAAACTATAAGAACTATGCTGTTGAAATTTGGTGATATACGGACGGACAGACAGACAGACATGACGAATCTAAAAGGATTCCATTTTTTGCCATTTGGTTACGGAACCCTAAAAATGGCTGATTTTTGGCGCTAAAATGTATGTTGTTAAAAAAATATTTTCACTCAAAGTCATCGAGTAGGGTTACAAAATGAAGAGGTTTATAAGGTGATTTCAAAAAAAATAATGTATCATAACTAATAAGTATACAATAACATTATTAATAAAAAAAACCGATTGCTCTAAAAAGATATTTTTAAATATATAAAAATACAAAAAGAAGTTTGATAGCAGGTGGGACCCATTAATTTTCTTTCGGTTTATGATTTACAAGTGGGTTCCGGTTTTTTGCGATTTATTAATTGATCATTTTATTTGTACAAAGATTTGACTTTAGTATCCAAAGAGGCCATGCTAGACTTTTATATAATATTATTACCAATTGACATCAAAGAGAAGGAATCTTGATTTTCAATTACAATATAGACGCAAGCTCATAATGGAAAAACGTTTTTTTTTTTACGTGCGGAAATCCCTTCGGATACCGCATGGCCCGCTGGCCAGCGGGGGTGGTTATGTCGTGTCTCGATTAAAACCGCACGGTGTCCTCCTCAAGTGTCCATTGCCGGGCACCCCGGGTAAGCCCTCGAAAGGATAACCCCAGGGTTGCCGGCGGACTTTGGCCGCCACCGCGGCCTCGCCTGGTGGGACCCCGCTTGGAAAAACGGGGTAATATATAATTATTATAATTTTATTTTGCAGAAATTATGTTCCTTTACCAAAACTGAACCCATCAGACAAAGCCAGAGTAATGGTAACGCAGTTCACTACAGACAAATTGGAGCCATTTAGTATACTAACTTATTTTAGATATTGCTTCTTGGTAAGATTATACAGATATTTATTTTCTAACTGTGATACGTAACTGCCCTTATTACATGCGATGCGATATAACTCACTATTCTATCTCACTGCTGAGCAGAATTTCGTCTAAGAATAAGAGACACTGGGCTGTAGTTAGCCTTACTATTTTGGACCGGTTGATAGACTTTAGGCAAACATTCTTGATATAATCCTTTTACGCGAATACCAGTATATATGCATATAAATTAAGAAAAGACAGAGGTATATGTGATGGAGAAAGGTGTGGAGATTATTCATAAAGCAATACATTCTAATTCAGTGCTGTATAGTAACTGTTTATAGAGCAACCGCCATGCAGAAACCCTGATGAAAATTGCATAGCAATTATATTTTTACGGAAAATTTATCAAAACACAGATTTGCTTATATTTTTACAAAACATTTTTACTGTTTCTGTTTCAATTCATTTTCAGTTTAAATATTTCATTTCTAAATAACTTTAAATCGGTTTTTGATTTATTGAAACAAGTAATAATTTTTTTCTAAAGATTTAGATCGGAAAAAGAGAACATCTAGGACGGGACTTGAACCCGCGACCAGTCCCTTACAGGGGGAATGCTCTGACCAACTGAGCCACCTAGACACGTCCCAGATATTCGAAATTCTCCGATACATTAATACGCCTTAAGGCGACGTTGGAGCCATCTACCGTAATTCTTGCGAACTACGGAAACAATGAATAACTTTACAGTCATTTTTAAACATTGTTTTTTGATGACTCCGCCTAATTAATTAAATTAATTTTTTTAGCATTTTGTATGCTTACTTTTTTCTAAAGATTTAGATCGGAAAAAGAGAACATCTAGGACGGGACTTGAACCCGCGACCAGTCCCTTACAGGGGGAATGCTCTGACCAACTGAGCCACCTAGACACGTCCCAGATATTCGAAATTCTCCGATACATTAATACGCCTTAAGGCGACGTTGGAGCCATCTACCGTAATTCTTGCGAACTACGGAAACAATGAATAACTTTACAGTCATTTTTTAGCCTTTTTTATTTTAGCCAATTTAGCCAATTTAGCCAATTTTAGCCTTAAGGCGTATTAATGTATCGGAGAATTTCGAATATCTGGGACGTGTCTAGGTGGCTCAGTTGGTCAGAGCATTCCCCCTGTAAGGGACTGGTCGCGGGTTCAAGTCCCGTCCTAGATGTTCTCTTTTTCCGATCTAAATCTTTAGAAAAAAGTAAGCATACAAAATGCTAAAAAAATTAATTTAATTAATTAGGCGGAGTCATCAAAAAACAATGTTTAAAAATGACTGTAAAGTTATTCATTGTTTCCGTAGTTCGCAAGAATTACGGTAGATGGCTCCAACGTCGCCTTAAGGCGTATTAATGTATCGAAGAATTTCGAATATCTGGGACGTGTCTAGGTGGCTCAGTTGGTCAGAGCATTCCCCCTGTAAGGGACTGGTCGCGGGTTCAAGTCCCGTCCTAGATGTTCTCTTTTTCCGATCTAAATCTTTAGAAAAAAGTAAGCATACAAAATGCTAAAAAAATTAATTTAATTAATTAGGCGGAGTCATCAAAAAACAATGTTTAAAAATGACTGTAAAGTTATTCATTGTTTCCGTAGTTCGCAAGAATTACGGTAGATGGCTCCAACGTCGCCTTAAGGCGTATTAATGTATCGGAGAATTTCGAATATCTGGGACGTGTCTAGGTGGCTCAGTTGGTCAGAGCATTCCCCCTGTAAGGGACTGGTCGCGGGTTCAAGTCCCGTCCTAGATGTTCTCTTTTTCCGATCTAAATCTTTAGAAAAAAGTAAGCATACAAAATGCTAAAAAAAATTAATTTAATTAATTAGGCGGAGTCATCAAAAAACAATGTTTAAAAATGACTGTAAAGTTATTCATTGTTTCCGTAGTTCGCAAGAATTACGGTAGATGGCTCCAACGTCGCCTTAAGGCGTATTAATGTATCGGAGAATTTCGAATATCTGGGACGTGTCTAGGTGGCTCAGTTGGTCAGAGCATTCCCCCTGTAAGGGACTGGTCGCGGGTTCAAGTCCCGTCCTAGATGTTCTCTTTTTCCGATCTAAATCTTTAGAAAAAAGTAAGCATACAAAATGCTAAAAAAATTAATTTAAGTAATAATTTGATTTTACATACTTTAATATTTATACAGAATTTGTAAATTACGTTTTGTTTGTAAAAACTTTGAAAAGCTTCATTTGAAAGATTCCTTAATTATAACTCTTATAATAGCTAAATAGCTAATATTTTATATTTATTTTTCAGATTGGCGAATACAGAATAAACTTTGATTACACTCCCTCTGAGCGATTCGTGATTGATCTAACAAACATACATCTTGGTTTGCTCAGTAAACTGAACCCAATTGTCGTAAAAAAAGCTGAGGTTCTTTGTACAGTACGTATTTTTTAGATAGTTTTTTTTTTTCCACTAAGATGGCAGACAAGCACACGGCCCACCTGATGGGAAGCGGTTACCGCGGCCTATAGACGTGTGCAACATCAGTGGCGTCACACTCGCGCTGCTGACCCTGTAAAGGAAAGGGGATGGGAAAGGAGTTTGGGAGGGGATGGGAAAGGAGTTTGGGAGGGGATGGGAAAGGAGTTTAGGAGGGGATGGGAAAGGAGTTTGGGCTCCGGCACTCTCACTCACCAAACGGAACGCAACAGTTCAAATACTGTTACTTGGCGTCGATATTCTGTGAGAGGGTGGTGCTTCCGCGGTCGAGTCGGCCCATTCATGCAACGGCCAAAATGACTGTTGCTTGACTATACCATCATAAAAATAAATAAGTAATAATAAATAAGATATAAATAAGGTTAATAAAGGTTAGCTAAAGTTATAATTTAAACGAAAATAAGAAGATATAGTTATTATAAAAGTAATAGATACATGCATAGATACAAAAAAAAAGCCGCGGTAGCCTAGTGGTATGGGTAATGGACTGCTGAGACGAGGTCTCGGGTTCGATCCCAGGTTTTACCATGGCACACACCAATGACTTTTCGATGCTTTTCGAAGTTATGTGTGTATTTATCACAGGTTTATAAGTGCCCGGTTAATGGCAATAGGCTCGCCACCTATTACATTGGGACCTAAACATAAAATGTGGGTGCTAGCACCTCTGCCTACCCCTTCGGGGATATAGGCGTGAGTTTATGTTATGTTATGTTATGTAGATACATGTTTACCGCTTATCAAAATTGCAGAACACACAACCGATACTTTCACTTGGAGGAAACTATTTTGGTTTCAAATCTATATATATATAAATGAAACCCGTTTTCCGTTGTCACGACATAGCATGAAAACGGTTTTTGTAGTTTTCTAATACTCTGTACAAGGTTAGTACGGAAAAAAATATTAAGAAAATCTCTCAGAATTTTTTTTTTCGTGCGCACACCTTACGGTTTTAGTCGATACACGACAAAACCACCCCCGCTGGCCGGTGGGGGGTATCCGAAGGGATTGATCCTCCCCAAGTGTTCGTTGCCGGGCACCCCGGGTAAGCCCTTGAATTCAATACATGGCGCATCATTTTGACGTAGCGAAGCACGTACCGGGCCGCTAGTACCTAATAAGTAATTATTACCATTACAGGAAGGTATTGGAACAAAAATCAAAGGCATACACATACTAAACGCACCACCATTCATCGACAAGCTGATCTTCCTTTTGAAGCAAGCTCTTAGGGAGAAGGTTGCCAATAGAGTCCATGTCCACAATACATACGAAGACTTACACAAACATATACCTAAGGAGATTTTACCTAAAGATTATGGTGGTGATGACCAGTCAATTTCAAAGCTCAGTGGTAAGCATCTTAAAGAAAGTGTCGACGAGTATGACGTGAGGCGATTTATGAGTTGTTTTATTTATTAGATATATTATTTCAATTAAATTTTTAAGCAATTAGTGTGCTTACTTTTCCCACAGATTTAGATCGGAAAAAGATAACATCTAGAAAGGGAATTGTTTTTTTCAATACTCCCCCACATTCATTCATTATGAAATTTATTAATGTGGTCCGCCACATTCATTTTAAATCATTTTAAACATGGTTTTTTTTTTCATTACTCCGGTAATGAAAAAAAATACAATGTTGAAAATGATTGTAAAGTCATTCATTGTTTCCGTAGTTCGCAAGAATTACGGTAGATGGCTCCAGCGTCGCCTTGTGACGTGTAGAATACATCGGAGAATATCGAATATCTAGGACGTGTCTAGGTGGCTCAGTTGGTCAAAGCATTCCCCCTGTAAGGGACTGGTCGCGGGTTCAAGTCCCGTCCTAGATATTCTCTTTTTCTGATCTAAATCGAAAGACATTATTATTATTGAAATTATTTAATGATAATTCCAATTATTTATTGCTACTTACATTGAATGATATCAATGAAGGCGTATAGCATGATGCTGATTGTGAAAATGTCAATATGTAATTATAGCATGTAGATAATAGGTAAGGATATATAAACTTGATTAACTATTTAGATTTTTAGAAGGGGATGTGAAATTCCTATGAAACTATGAAAAAGCATTGTAACTGTTTACAGATCAATGGAAAGAAATATTAAGAGGTAAAGAGGCGAAGAAAATCATCAGCGACTCAGAAAAGTTAGTCAGTGATGAATCCAAGAGGCATACAGCAAAATTCAATGAAGAGTACATGGGCATGCCCGGATCTTTTAGAAAATTAACCGTAGATTAATCGTTCCTACTAAATTAATTTAAGGGGTTATCAATAAAGTTGAATTAGACAGCATAAAACGAATTCTACCAAGGGCTATTAAATGGAAATATTTACCTTATCGTGTTTCAGACATACATTTATTATAACTAGCTTATTACTATTATTATTAGTCAGTCATGTGATATTACTGATGAATTGATCAATATATTTGTTTCTCTGGATAATAACACACAAGTTTGATTTTCGCTTGGCCCTCGACCCGTAGCGCCGATTTTGTAACGTGAGTCGTCGCGTGGTACCCAAAAATAAAAACTGCAGGAAATTTGTATTTTACCATTTATTTTACTAATAATTTTTAACGGAACAGTCAGATAATATATTTCCACATTATAATTAAAAGAGATATTCTAGAATTATATGTTTATGTCGAGGGTTAAAGGAAAAAGAAAATCTTAATGTTTGAAATATACTTGATTAATTAAGTATTAGATCATAAACTAGATACTTGAATTTGTAAATATAAATACATGATGATGAATATATCGTGTTTTTTTTTTTACGTGCGTTTTTTGTACGAAATCCCTTCGGATACCCCCCCCCCGACAGCTAGCGGGGGTGGTTATGTCGTGTATCGACTAAAACCGCACGGTGTCCTCCCCAATTGTCCGTTGCCGGGCACCCCGGGTAAGCCCTCGAAAGGATAACCCCAGGGATGTGTATGTATTCTACTATCCTTCTGATAATACTAATATCATAAACGCGAAAGTTTGTGAGTGTGGATGTTTGTTATTCTTTCACGCAAAAATGGGTGAACGGATCTGGCTGAAATTCACACACTGACTAAATGTGCATAGCTGAATTTGGAATACTACATAAGCTTTTTATCCCGGGAATAAGTTCCCATGGGTTGTGGGAACGGGATCAGAGGGCCTATTTTAAATTCAGCCAATTCCTCGTCTCAGCAATCTATCGCCGGCTGAACCTTTTCTAATATAGTCACATTTACAAGAGACAATTCAGAGGGCTAATTATTCGCGTAATAAAAATATTGTCAGGATTCAGTCTGATTATATTTGGGGCTCGTGCTCGACGGCCGATGGGACTTCGGAGAGCACATCCGAAGTCTGGCCCCCAAATTGAAGGGCACAGCTCTTGCTCTGGCTCGGCTGTTGCCCAACATGAGGGGGCCCGATGACTCCTGCAGGAGACTCTACGCGGGGATCTTGCGGTCCATGGCCCTGTATGGGTGCCCAATATGGGCGGAGGCCCTGAGGACCAGAACTGTTCAGATGCTGCGCGCTCCGCAGCGAGTTCTGGCCATCAGGGTCATCCGAGGGTACCGCACGATCTCCTTCGAGGCGGCGAGTCTCCTTGCCGGAACTCCGCCATGGGACCTGGAAGCGAGAGCCCTTTCGCAACTGTACCAGTGGCGAAAGGAGGCGCGGGAGCAGGGATGGAACCCCGAGCCTCGAGAAATCGAGGCCGTGCAGTCCCAGCTCCGCCAGGCCATCGTGGTGGAGTGGAAGGAACGACTTGGGCAACCAAGCGCAGGGCACGCCGCAATAGCGGCGGTAAGGCCCATCATGGAGGATTGGCTGGAGAGGCGACACGGAAGCCTCTCCTACCGACTGACGCAGGTGATCTCAGGGAAGGGGTGCTTCGGGGACCACCTGCATCGGATCAGGAAGGAGCCAACGCCTGAGTGTCATCACTGCGACGCGAGCGAGGACTCAGGGCTGCACACGCTGGCGGACTGCCCGGCGTGGGAGGCGCCGAGGCGTGACCTCGTGGCAGCCATCGGGGTGGGAGTCCTCTCGCTCGGCAGCATGATTGCGGCAATGGTGCGGAGCGCGAGCGCGTGGGCCGCCGCCGCCTCCTTCTGCGAGCATGTAATGCTCGCGAAGGAGGTGGCGGAGCGCGCCCGGGAGAGACTTAGAACTCTCCCGGTCCGCCGAGCCCGCAACTTGCTCGCCGCGCGTCGCAGGCAACTCAGGCGCCGGAGGTCGCTTAACGACCTCCGTCCTCCATGAGCGCAGGCCTGGGGGTGGCGGGTGAGGCCACCTGTCACCCCAGCAGAAGCAGGCCGGGACGGTGGGGCGACTAGCGCCCCTCCCCCAAACCGGGGCAAGACGGGGATACCGTGGTTCCCAAACCCGAGGGGGCCATCTCGAAACCGGAGATGGCCCAGGGTCAGTCGGGGTGCGAGGGATATGCTCTATGGGCAACCTTACACCCCGGCGTCTGTAGACCCGAGACGGCGTGCGGTTTTAGTCGGTTCAAGCCCGACATAACCGCCCCGCTGGCACGCGGGGGGGTATCCGAAGGGATTTCCGCACGATAAAAAAAAAAAAAAAAGGATTCAGTCTGATTTTATTATTATTCCTTTAATCAACTTTAAATACATATAAATTATATTTTCACTTCTCATGGTCGTAAAGTTCGACTTTAAGTCGTGCGTAGACGACATAAAATCGCTTTTTAAGTTCTAGAGCATAAAGTAAATTTTTCTTCTAAAACTAAAAGATTCGAAACTAAGGCTCAACAGCCGAACAGAGTCAAAATATATTGCACAATTTAATTGAGCAGTAAAATTTCGTAGAATACTGTAAGTTGTTGTTTTATTTTATTCTTGCTATAATTATTTGAATTCCGTACGTTTTCTATAATTACATTAATGAAATCAGATAAAATAGGAGTTGATATTTGTTCGAAAATGCGCCGAAATGATTTTATGACTTGGCAGAAAACAAGTATCTAAGTCTAAATTCACATGGTGAAAAATTAAAAAAAAACATTAAAAAATAAATTGCCGGGAATTGGTTATTTTTTATGTTCTTTCACTGTACGACGATTTTGTTGTTCAAATCGAAGTGAAAAGCAGAGTGTATAAAGCAGAGGCATAAATGTCCATTTTTATCCTCGACTATATTGGTCCTCGCTGCGCTCGGACCAATTAATTGCCTCGGATAAAAATGGATCGCTTTATGCCCTTGTTGTACAATCTACTGTTTTAAATACATTCTATATTAAAAAAAACAAATATATTTAACAATATAAAAAATAATGGTACACCGGCATCGGGTACAGGGACCAAGCTACCGGTGGTTAGCTATTATTATTATTATTCCCTTTATTAACTTTAAAATACATATAAATTACATTTTTAAATACATTATTATTTCCTTTATTACATTTTAAACACATATAAATTATATTTTTAAATACATTCCATATATATAAAAAAAAAACAAATATATTTAAAAATATAAAAAATAGTAACCCACCGGTTTCGGGTACAGGGACCAAGCTTCCGGTGGTTAGGGCTCCAGACAGAGGAATCTCCTCACAATACGTGCCGTGTCGAGGAGCACTGCCTTCTGCATCAAGCCCTTGACCCAACTGCCTAACGCGAGCCTCTGGAGATGTTGTTCGAGGCTCTTGGCAATCAGTCCGTGAACCGATACAACTATCGGAACAATAATCGCCGAATCCACACTCCACATGTCGACAACCTCATGAGCCAAATCCAAATATTTAATTTGTTTTTCTTTTTCGGCTTTCACAAGATTCTCGTCATGTGGAATGGTGATATCGATAATTATTGCGCGGCGCTCTGACCGATCTATCAACACTATATCAGGTTTATTAGCTACAATAGTCCTATCAGTGATGATAGATCGATCCCAGTACAACGCGATGTGCCCATTTTCGAGAACCACCAGGTTCCACAAGGTTGTACTTTAGAGCAAGCTGTTGATGAACAATCCTGGCTACTTGGTTATGTCTATGCAAATACTCGCCGTTGGCAAGACGAGAACAACCAGAAATTATATGTCTAAGGGATTCTCCGGGACGGTGGCACGCCCGACATATGTCAACCGTACCATCCCTTAGTATATACTTCCGATAGTTATTCGTCATCACAACTTCGTCCATAATTGCAAAAACAAAACCTTCGGTTTCTCCAAATAGATCACCGAAGCGTAGCCAAGACACAGATGCTGGTAAGTCTATATCAGGCCCATGGAGAGCCCGATAGAAACGTCCATGCAACTCCTTGCTCTTCCATACATCCATACGGTCATTAATACTTAATACCACAGGTTTGCGCCAGTTCTCTTTAGCCAAAGCTAGCGGGGTAAGTCCGTTGTCCACCCCTACTACATCACGATGCATATCAGCTTCATTGTGTAGGAAGTATTCCCTGAGGTTGCACACCTCACGGTTATGGAGGGATTTGGCATTTAAAAAGCCACGTCCCCCGCATTTCCGCGGTATGTACAACCTCATCACAGATGAACGCGGATGATGCATTCGGTATGCAGTAAGAAGCGTACGGACTTTCCGATCCAGGGTGACTAATTCAGTCTGAGTCCACCTGAGTATGCCGAAGGAGTACATTAAAACCAGCATGACCCAACCGTTATAGGCGCGCACCTTATTACCGCCTGACAAAAGACTTTTAAGAACTTTTTTCAAGCGGCCAAAGAAACGTTCCTGTAACGATTGCTTCATGCCAGCTTCTGTAATGCCTAATGCCTGCGACATACCCAGGTATTTATAGGTGTCGTTTGCAGAGAGAGACCTGAGTTTTGTGGAATCTGAGAGCTCAACCCCGTCAGATTCCACAATCTCACCTCTTTTTACATGCATGACCGCACATTTGTCCACACTAAATTCCATCCTGATAGAGTTACTAAAGGTTTCAGTTATCTTTAATAACGCTAACAGTTGGGAATTGTTGGGGGCAAATAATTTAAGATCATCCATGTAAAGGAGGTGGGATATAACCTGACCATCTCTCCGCAATCGACAGCCTAACCCTGAACTCTCCAGCATATAACTGAGAGGGTTCAGTGCCAGGCAAAACCATAATGGACTAAGACTATCACCCTGGAATATACCCCGCTCTATCTTCATCAGCCCGCCATTCTCGCAGATCCGTCGACACCCTGGATAGCAAAGGACGGTACTCCATTGCCCCATACATGCCTTCATCAATCATCTATCAATATCAATTTTATACAACTCAAGCACCCTCAAGAGCCATGTATGCGGCACGGAGTCATAGGCCTTTTTATAGTCTATCCAACATGTCGCCAGGTCCTTACGACTACGGCGTGCCTGTTGGCTAATGGCCATATCAATTATAAGGAGCTCTTTAGTGCCACGAGCCCCACTTCTACATCCATTCTGAGAGACAGACATGATAGAATTGTCGGTTAAGTGTGAGGATATTTTTACTCTCAGGATGGATGTAAGAAGCTTATAGACCGTAGGTAGACATGTAATCGGTCTATAATTTTTAGGGTCCGAAGCACTACCACTTCCCATCAGGTCGGCCGTGAGCTTGTCTGCCACCTGAGTGGTATAAAAAAAAACAAACAAAAAAAAGAGACAGGACTTGGATGGCTTCAGCAAGGAGATGTAAGCCCAAGGAAGGATGATACGAGTAGTTTGTGTAAAACAGGGGTTCCCAACCAGTGGTCCGTGGACCACCAGTGGTCCCCAGAAGCTAAAATAATGGTCCGCTAATGATTTTAAATTTGGCGGGCGGTAACGGCTTAGCGGTCGCCGTGCAGTGAGTAAGAAGGCGCGGGTGGTGGGGGTGGTACTCGGTGCCGGCCGCCGCGAAGACAACAGAACATCTGCGATCTCGTGTAAGGAATCACCTACGTTTTGCGCTGTCGTTTGTTATATTTGAGGTTCAGTAATAGTATTTAGTATTACTAATTTGTGCGAGGAAGTGAATCATTTAGTACTGACCATTGTTTTTAACAGTAGCTATATCTTGAATTTGTTTCTGAATAATAGAGGTAAGTGAATATTTTGTTTTGATAAATTGGTAGATATTAAAATAGATCGTTTTCGGATCGTCATTAATTAATTTTTCAATGCGTCTATTTCTGTTTATATATTTTGGCGGGATCATACCTATGACAAAATAAAATATTGTTAATGGATGCTGATAAGCAATAATGTGTTAACCCTCAAGAACCTTGTTTTGAGAAAATGGCGTCTTAAGTTTTTAAACCAATTCTTGTAAGTTTGTTTAAAAAAAACATGTATCCACTGCATATTGCTCGGTTTACCTAATAAAAAAAAGAATAATGGATTAGAAATAGATTGATATTACAAAAATAAAATAATCTAGAATATTCCTTAAAAAAATGAGATTATTATTTTGATTAGTTTTATTATAAGTATATTTTTTATACTTTTCTTTTTTAGGTGACTAAAAACTATATTACAGAATGTTAAATACGTGATATATTATTCAAATATATCAAAAATTTTGAATTGTACTTTGTGTGGATTGACACATTATTGCTTATCAGCATCCGTTTGTGAACTAAAAGTACAGAGGTCATTATTTTAAAAAGAAATATTTATATTTAAGCTTTCGCGATCATATTATAATAACCGCCCCCGTTGGCCGGCGGGGGGGGGGGGGGGGGGTATCCGAAAGGATTTCCGCACGAAAACAAAAAAGCCTACATACCTAAATTTACGGTTTTATTACCCGGCTGCGAAAGCAAGGGTAATTTTTTTTGTGTGTAAAAATTCCGTTTTCATGATTAACTTACTCATAAAACTAAGTGACTTAGTTAAGATGCAATCGGGTGTCTTATTTCTTAATAAAATGGTTGTTATTTTCAGAACATGGCGCCTAAGAGAAAATACGACAATAGTTATATAAAATTTGGGTTTACCTCAATAGAAAGTAACGGAGAAATAAAACCACAGTGCGTTATATGCGCAACCGTTCTCGCAAATGACGCTTTGAAACCAGTGAAATTAAAACGCCACTTAGAAACGGTACATTCTTATCTGTCTGATCGTACGCAAGAATTTTTTGAAGGTAAATTAGAGAACCTAAAAAAAATGAAACTCGGGCCTAGTGGTACGAGATTTGTAACATCAGAAAAATCATTAGTAGCATCTTTTGAGATTTCAAAATTAATAGTACAATCTAAAAAGCCTCACACAGTCGGTGAAACACTCGTGATAAAAGCCGTCGAAGAAGTTTTGGGATTAGAAGCCAAGAAAAAAATACAAGATATACCTCTGTCGAATAACACCGTCAAAGCTCGAATTGAACTTATGTCAAATGATATCGAGGAGCAACTTGTTTCAAGAATCAAAAAGTCACCATTTTTCGCTTTGCAGTGTGATGAATCGACCGACATTTCGAATTGTTGCCAACTACTTGTATTTGTGCGCTTTTTAGATGACGACAACATAATTAAAGAAGAATTACTGATTTCACAGGAACTGAAGACAACATCAAAAGGTATCGACGTTATGAACTCCATATCGGAATATTTTGAGAAACATAATCTTATGTGGGATAAACTCGTTGCCCTCTGTACTGATGGTGCTCCCGCAATGTTGGGATCACGTTCCGGGCTGGCGACGTTAGTAAAACAGAAAAATCCCAATGTAATAACAACACATTGTATCATACATCGCCAGGCGTTAGCTTCTAAGACTCTTCCTGGATGCCTTAATCATCATCAACATATTCTAGTCCACTGCTGGACATAGATCTCCCCTAATGAGCGCCATAGCGCCCTGTCTTCAGCTTGCCGCATTCAGCATCTGCCCGCAGTCTTTCGCAGATCGTCATCCCACCTGGCCGGAGGGCGTCCTACACTACGTTTGCCGAGTCGCGGTCTCCACTCAAGAACACGTTTACCCCAGCGGTTGTCGGTTCTTCGCGAGATATGGCCGGCCCACTGCCACTTCAGCTTGCTTATTCTTTGAGCTATGTCGATAACCTTGGATCTCTGTCGGATGTATTCGTTACGAATCCTATCCTTCAGAGAAACTCCGAGCATAGCTCTTTCCATAGCTCGCTGAGCGACTTTGAACTTGTGGACCAGCCCTACCGTGAGTGTCCACGTCTCAGCTCCGTAGGTCATTACGGGTAGGACGCACTGATTGAAAACTTTCGTTTTCTAACACTGCGGTATGGATGACGAGAAGACCCGACGTAGTTTCCCAAACGCTGCCCAGCCTAGCTGGATCCTCCTCTTGGCCTCCTTCTCAAAATTGTTTTTACCCAACTGCACAATCTGCCCGAGGTAAGTGTACTCAGAAACAATTTCAAGAAGGTGGCCATCCACGACGACCGGTCCTGGATCAATGTGGCCATTGATCAAGACTTTGGTTTTATCCAAATTCATGCCAAGACCGATGCGTCGCGAGGCTGAAGCTAGGCCGTCCAGCATCTGGGTTAGCTCCTCTAGCGACTCCGCCATTAAGACTATGTCATCAGCGAATCGCAGGTGTGAGATGTAGTCGCCGTTTATATTTATGCCCTTACCTTTCCAGTCCAGCGTCTTAAACATATCTTCCAATGCGCTCGTGAACAGTTTCGGGGATATGACATCCCCCTGTCTCACTCCTCTGCGCAATTGGATGGGTTTAGACTGCTGACCCTGTACTTGGACACTCATAGTGGCGGCTTCGTAAAGGCATCTCAGCACCTCGACATAACGATAGTCTACTTGACATCGCTGTAAGGATTCCAGAACAGTCCAAGTTTCGACGGAGTCAAATGCCTTTTCATAGTCCACAAAAGCGAGACACAGGGGCTGATTATACTCTTCGGACTTCTGTATAATCTGCCTCACTGTGTGAATGTGGTCTATGGTGCCATATCCTCCGCGGAACCCAGCCTGTTCCGGTGGCTGGAACTCGTCGAGTCTCCTGGCGAGACGATTCGTGACCACTCGTGAAAATAGCTTATAGACGTGGCTCAGGAGTGTGATGGGTCTGTAGTTTTTAAGGAGGGTCTTATCACCCTTCTTAAAAAAGAGAACAACCAAACTCCCGCTCCACGCCTTAGGAGTTCTCCCACTGTGAAGGACGGCGTTAAAGAGCTTCTGTAACTCCTGTATGACAGGAGCTCCTCCTGCCTTCAGAAGCTCTGAAGTAATTCCATCCTCACCGGGGGCTTTTCCATTTTTAAGCTGCTTCAGAGCTAACACGATCTCGTCTTGACTGATATCAGGCAGTTCGTCGGTATAGTGGCGTGTCAGGGTGGCTCTGGAATCATGGTCGTCTCGTCGAGGACGGGGAGCATGTGCAGTATACAGACGGCCATAGAAATCCTCTATCTCGGCGGAGATCTCCGGCTTCGACAAGACGGTCCTCCCGTCATGCGTTATGAGCTTCGTCAGATGGCTCCTTCCAAGCTGCTGAGTGAATACTTTGGACCCTCGGTTTCGCTCTATCGCCTCTTCAATGAGGCGTGTGTTGGAGCTCCGAAGGTCGCGCCGTACCATCTTCGCAATTTCCTTGTTTAGGTGTGACCTGTCTGACGAAGTCGCTTGGGTGGTTTCCCGTCTTCTTGCCATCAGCCCCAGAGTCTCATCTGAGAGTTTGGACTTCCTGCCAGTGCGCTGTTTTTTGTAGAACTTGATGCCCTCGTCTCTCAGCGTTTCGACCAGATTGTGTAGGGTCTCGTCAGCGTCATCAGTGGGTTCCAAGGCAACAAATCTTTCCCCGAGAAGCTGCTGGAACTTCTCGGTGCCCGCCATGATTTGGGTTGGGTTAGGTCGGAGCGTAGACATCATCAAACGGTTTCTTTCAAGCTTTAGGTTGATATTCAGAGAGCCTCGGAGCAGTCGGTGATCAGATCCGGTATTAAACCTGTTGATCACTGAGACATCTCTGAATATGTGCTTGCTATCCGTCATGATGAAGTCGATCTCATTTTTTGTCACAGCGTCGGGGCTTTGCCATGTCCACTTCCTTTGAGGCTGTTTCTTAAAGAAGGAATTCATTAAGAATAGTCCCTATTTCTCAAGGAAGTTGACAAGCATTTGTCCCCTGTGATTCCTAACTCCATAACCATGCGGGCCTATACGGGATTCGTACCCAGACTGGGTACCCACCTTGCCGTTAAAGTCCCCCATAACAACGTTGAAGTGAGCCTTAGTGGTGTTGTGCAAGGCTTTGGATATGTCTTCATACATATCCTCCACTTCATCATCCGAGTGTGCCGAGGTCGGTGCGTAGACCTGAATAACCTTCATGCTATACCGCTTGGATAGCCGAAGGATCAGGTACGCTACCCTGTTCGACACGCTGGAGATTTCTTGAACGTTGTTAGAGAGGGCCCCATTGGCGAGGAAACCTACGCCACCCTGGGATGTTTTATCACCCTCGCGAAAGTAGAGAAGATGGCCCGAGTCAAGGGTTACGGTGTCCTCTCCCTCTCTACGGACTTCGCATAACCCGAGAACATGCCATTTAATGTTCTCTAACTCCACTTCCAACTGCGCTAGATGATGGTCAAGCCTCAGAGTGCGTCCGTTATACGTAGCCAGGGTCAGTTTGTGAAGGGTTTGGTAGCCTATTGTAGCCCGGGGATTCTTAGCATCCCCTGCCCCGCCGTTACCATGGCCGCTACCATGACCAGGGATAGCAAGGCGGCCGGGAACTGGGGGCCATCTTTTGGCTGTTTCCTTCATTTGGGGGTAATGCCCATAATCCCCATGCTGGGCAGGCGGGTTGGGGATCGCAGTTTGTTGGAGGGGTTCTTCTGCGGGGGTGCTGCTGCCCGCCCCCGGATATGTCCCTTAGTCGCCTCTTACGACACCCACGGGAAGACTTGGGTTGGTGCTATTCTCTTCTAGGCCGGCACCACACAGCCCATGATATGATGATGCCTTAATGATACACTGCAATAGGCTATAAAAGTTGTAAATGTTATCAAAACCAGCGCCTTAAATACACGCCTTTTTAAAAAGTTTTGGCGAAACAGTTTACATGTACATGTCAGATGAATTTGGCTTATCTTGTAGATATTTTTACACACTTAAATAAGTTGAATATCCAACTGTAAGATTCTGGCAATAAACAATTAGAAAATGTAGCCAATATATTCATTTTTGAAGATAAACTTTGCGCTTTTATTTGTAAACTTCAGTTGTGGTTACGTAAAATCGAAGAAAATAATTATTCTGCGTTTGGGACATTGAAAGCACTTGTAGATGACAAAAAGTGTGACGCTAGTGAGGCAAATATAAAAGAAAACATCAAGATTCATTTACAAATTTTGATTGATGAATTCAATCGTTATTTTCCCGATTATACTGAAGAAGCTAAAGTCGATCAAAAACTGATTCGTAACCCTTTTAGCACGGATGCTGGTGAAGTTATTGAAGGAATCCAGGAAGAACTCATTGAATTACAAAACGACAGAAACTGCATGGATGCTTTTGAGTCGAACTCACTTGAGTCGTTTTGGTGTAAAAAGGCAATTTCCTATTCTAAACTTCGAGAAATCGCCTTGCGCTATTTTATGGTTTTCTCGACAACGTATTTGTGTGAACAAGGATTTTCTGCTTTATTGGTAATTAAAAACAAGGCGAGGAATCGTTTAAAAGTTAGTGATGATTTGCGCGTAGCTTTGAGTGTCAATATTAGTCCTAGGGTAGCCGCACTCGTAAAGAAGATGCAAGCTCAGAAATCACATTAATAGTAGTTTTCAATACAAGTTTGGGATTTCTGTTATTACAACGAGTTCCGACAGATGTTGACGCGAGCCGAAGGTGAGTGTAGACAGTCGGAACGAGTTGAAATAACAGTCCCACACGTTGTATTGAACAACTATTTTTAATACAGTAAAACACAATAAAAAAACAATAAACTCAACTAACTAATCATTTATTTCTTACAAAAGTTATAATTCACATATACATTGAAATTGGTACAGTTTTTTATACTAACTGGGGAAGTTTTAGGTTGCATATTTACTGTTTGAACGTAGAAGGTTTTAGTTTTCCTGAGAGTTCGGAGAAGTATCCCAACATAACATTTTCTGAAAAACTATTTGCTTCTTTCTCTTCTCCCCACGCAATAAATTCGTCGTATGTAGATATGTAGCGACTTTTTGACTTTGCCGGTAAAATGTTCTCCGAAGCATTTTGTGCTTATACTGAGCAATTATACTGAGTTCCGGTGGTGTTAATTCAAATAAATTGTCATCGAAACTATAATTTCTTTTGAATTTTTAATTAAAATTTCGGTTTGATTATTTCACTTTATTTTAATTATCCCTTCATAGAGGTCCCTGCTAACAAGAATAATATAAAAGTGGTCCCTGATCAAGAAAAGGTTGGGAACCCCTGGTGTAAAAGGATACCTAACAAGGAAAGGAGTTACTGAGGAGGTGATGACAGGAATACATGGAAGAAAATGATATGTTAAGCTACCCCCAAATTTTGAAAAAAGAAACCTGGCAAGTACAAATAAAAATTGCGCACAATTAATAAAAACAGCCAAGTGCGAGTCGGACTCGCCCATGAAAGGTTTCGTAGCAGCAAGTAAAATTTTTATATTTGGGTTGATTGAATGAAACGTAAATTGCGATTTACGATTTATGACGTATTAAAAAAAGTGCTTACTAAATCTCGTTCAAACCAATTTTCGGTGGAAGTTTACATGGTAATCTACATCATATTTTTTTTTTAGTTTTATCATTCTGTTATTTTAGAAGTTACAGGGGGGGGGACACATTTTACCAATGAGGAAGTGTCTCTTGCGTAAACTATTCAGTTTAGAAAAAAATGGTATTAGAAACCTCAATATCATTTTTGAAGACCTTTCTATAGATACCACACGAATGGGTTCGATGAAATAAAATATTTTGAGTTTCAGTTCGAAGTATGGGGAGCCCCCAAAATTTATATACAATTCCTGGACACACCACTTAATATCTCTAAAAGTATATTATATTATATTATATATAAGATATTAAGTGGTGTGTCCAGGAATTGTGGCGCTACAATAAATGGGGTTTTCTTAGCGGTGAATGCACATACTTGTGTCTTAGTGGGGTTGAATAGGACCAGGTTTAGTCCACCCCAATCGGACACTCTTGTGAGAGTAGTCTCGATTTCAGACACAAGTTGTTCGCGACTTTCTTCCACTGTGGACCGAGGGATGTTAGCTCGGCCCGTGTAAAATGTGTCCCCGGTACTGTCGTCCGCATAGCAATGAATGGAGTCATCAGACAGCATGTCATTGATATGCAGGAGGAACAGGGTCGGAGACAGCACGGAGCCTTGTGGAACACCAGCGTTTATGTCCATGTGATCCGAGCAGCTGCCGTCAACGACGGCTTGGATGCTTCTATTGGACAAAAAGCTGGCGATCCATTCGCAACGTCCCTCGGGCAGTCCATAAGACGGCAACTTCGAAAGAAGACCTCTGTGCCAGACCCGATCGAAGGCCTTCGCTATATCGAGGCTGACCGCTAGTGCCTCACCTTGACTCTCGATGGCTTGCGCCCAGCGGTGTGTGAGATACACAAGAAGGTCACCGGGAGAGCGACTGTGGCGGAAGCCGTACTGTCGGTCGCTCAATAGATCGTTTCCTTCAAGTTATCTCAGGAGCTGTATGTTAATGACACGCTCCATTACCTTCGAAAGAAGGGAGGTGATAGCGATAGGCCTGTAATTGGACGGGTCTGTCCTATCGGCTTTCTTAGGCACAGGGTGCACGAATGCAGTCTTCCACGAAGCTGGGACTTGTCTCGCGGAGTAAGAGAGCGCAAAAAGCTGTGTAAGAACAGTGTTGTTTTAACGCGTCGTGGTAAAACACCGAGTATTATAAAAGATTTTGATTCATTTTGAGTAAACACCTTTTGGATTAGATTTCAATAGTTATCACTTGAAGTTTAATCTAAAACGTGTTTCAATATCACTTTTAATTGTTAGATTCATTCATTATCATCCTACTAGTGATTCGACAAGTTTTGATTTGAAGGGCAACTAGCCTATTATTACTATAAACGAAACAATAATTGCTCAATTATTATAGATCGATTAGGAAAATTATAAAAAAGTACGAGCGTACGTCATCAGACAGAATATTTTATTATGGGTTAACTAATAGCAAGCAATTAAAATTTTATATTTTACTAGCTGACCCGGTAAATTTCGTTCCGCCATTGAATCAAATTATATTGGTTACCTGAATTTATTTCGTAAATGTTGCCTTGCTCTTTGGTATTAAAGACCCGAGACGGTGTGAGGTTTTGGTCGGTTCGAGTACGAAATAGCTACCCCCGCTGGCCAGCGACTGGCAACCGTGATCGTTTCTACAAAAAAAAACACATATTTTTTTTTATACCACTAAGTTGGCAGACAAGCACACGGCCCACCTGATGGGAAGCGGTTACCGCGGCCTATGGACGTGTACAACACCAGTGGCGTCACACTCGCGCTGCCGACCCTGTAAAGGAAAGGGGACGGGAAAGGAGTTTGGGAGGAGATGGGAAAGGATTTTGGGAGGGGATGGGAAAGGAATTTGGGCTCCGGCACTCTCACTCACCAAACGGAACGCAACAGTTCAAATACTGTTACTTGGCGTCGATATTCTGTGAGAGGGTGGTGCTTCCTCGGTCGAGTCGGCCCATTCATGCAACGGCCAAAATGATTGTTGCTTGACTCTACCACTTGTAAAGGCACAATATAGGCGGAGATAAGACTAAAAAGTCGTAGGTCATGAAAATCTGTTCTCCCGTTCTCGAGTTCATTGCAGTCATCACTAACCCGACTTTGTTTTACGTATGCTACAGATAGATGTTTCATAGCTGTGGAAGCAGATAATATCTCACTAGAAATGTAACTATTATTCGGGGTTAACGATATTTTGAGATTAAAAATGCCGAGTCACTCTACCAGCTTTACTGACAATTCTTTTTCAGTTCAAGCGGCTCGGTTATGGAATGCTCTTCCAGTGACCATTAGACGTGCACAGTCTTTGCCTGCATTTAAAAGGCTAGTCAATGATCACTACCTTTTTGGCATAGGCGAAGCATAGACGTCAATTTTAGATGTTTTTCTATTTTAAGTATTGTCACTAATATATAATTAATAACTAGGTACCTATCTATATGTGTGTTGATTAGTATGTAGTGTATGTATGATTTACGTAAGTTTTACTATATATTACCTATATCTAGGTATTTATAATATTTATATGTGTATTTATTTACTATTCCAAAGTACACCCAACTACCCCAAAACTTTTCGTTCTCCTCTTTTTACTCTCCATCCTATGGTTGCCTGTAAGAGATTGCCTCAGTGCGATAAGGCCGCCAATTGTACTAATACCACCAAATGTATATTCGTTCGTGTTTTAATGTCTTTGGTGTACAATAAAAATATATTATTATTTCCCTTATTAAGTTTTAAATACATACAAAAAGTATATTTTAAATACATTCTACAATATATTGTTATTATTATTACTTCCTTTATTAAATTTTAAACACATATAAATTATATTTTTAAATACATTCCATATTTAGAAAAAAAAACAAATATACATATATTTTTCAAATTTTTTTTATTAAGTACCAAAATATTTATTTCTAAAATAAAAGTGCTAAGTTCGTCGGAAAATTTCCTATCATAAGAATCAAATAGCTTAGATTAATAGAATGACTTTTGCAAGTAATTCGATTTCTCGAAGATAAAATAAGATTATTTTCTATTATGATACTTCGAGTAGTAATGTAATTGGTTTCTATTAATCCGAAAAATGTGTATTAAATAACTCGATGAAAAAGAGATGAGGGAAACTCGGTATTTTATTAGATAAATATAAATGTTATTAGTTTATTCTATATCTATACATATAAATAAAATTGGAGTGTCTGTTTGTAATATTGAAATAACCGTTTTTTACTACATGTATATGAATATATATACGGTACTGTAGTGTTCGGACCTCGTCCCACACACTACGGTTTGTTACCTGGCCATCATGTGTCAGAGTTTAAAAATAATTACTTATTCGAATTAAATAGAGCGTAGGGAAGAAAAACAATTGCTGCGTGGAGCTGCATTCGGCTGTGCGGCTGACAGCGGGCGACTAGACGCGCCGCCCGGGTCCGCCGGCCGAAGAGAAGATATAATTGTATTAATTTTAGGCTCAGTCCTTGAGCGGAGTTCGCGATTCCCTAGTTCGCATTAAAATAATAATATACGCGTAAAAACCTCCCTAAACTCGTTATAGGAAGCTTTTGTTGATATAATAAATGCCCATATAAATTTCTTCCTCTGTGTTTATCTTATTATCTACACGAGGTATTGTGGCGTCCAAGCCCCGGACGCTACAACTGGTGGAGGAACGCCGGTTTCCATACAGCTGGTGGTTGCTACAGCTACAATTGGTGTGGAGGAACGCCGGTTTCCATACAACTGGTAGAGGTGCTGGTTTCCACAGGAGCTAGTGGTTGCTACAGCTGGTGAAGCGCTAGTTTCCGCAGAAGTCGGAAACGCCAACATTCTGCAGTTGGCAGTGAATGGATCGATCCCGTACCGTTTGAAGAAAGACGTCGTGCGACAATTGGAGCGACGCATTTATCAGTATCGTTGTCTATTTTGCTTTTATGTGCTTTTATGTGATATTATGTGCTCAGCGAGAAGATGGCTATGATGGTGGCTTGTTCCAGAGTGTTTCAAGAGCATTGATAGTTGCCTGCGGGTCAATAGGGCCAATAAGGACTATAAGTCTTGGTAGAGTTATGGTTCACGTAGTGAATAACGTGTTATCTTGAACCGACTAAAACCGCATTACGTACTAGCGTAACTAGTAACTAGTAGTATTTTAATTAATATGTGTTCTCTGTTTATTTCATATTGCTGCGCTGCGGAAGATAAATAGATTTGTTTTCTTTTTTATGTTCGTGATGTTCTAGCGTAGGAGTTAGGCAATTATTTTTTGTACAATATTGAGAGTTGTGATCTAAACTTTGTAAGAGAGTTAAATCGTTCTGGACATAAGCGCCGACGATGATTGAAAGTTAGTTTTCGATCAGACTTTTCTTTATAGAGTAAGTTCTTTCTCGTTAATGTTGTTTTAAAAATAATTTAGTAATGTGTAGGCGACATAGTCTCTGCTTCACATGCATAATGTGTAAGGACAGATCAAGTTATGTCATCTTTCTTTTTAGTTAGGTAGGTCTTAAAAGTACTGTGTTACTAAGTCCTTTCAGGGCAAACCTTAAAATGTATCGGCAAGTGATACCAATAACTTTTCTTTGATGAGGCTGATTGTGGCCAGGCTTCTTTTAACCTGGGTTTTTTGCCTGGCCAAGAATGAAGCAATTTTTCATTGTTCGTGTTTTTCAGTATTTATTACAGTTTAATTGCTATAATTTGAAATTCTACTATCGTTTACTAATTATTACAAAGATTGCTTCGTTATTCCCATTGTAAGGGACAATTCGCATAATTTTTTTTTTGTGTCCCAGATTTAGTTTATCTAGGGTTCGATGTAACTGTCACATGAATGACCATTAAGGGCGTAGCTGCTGTAGTGTTCGGACCTCGTCCCACACACTACGGTTTGTTACCTGGCCATCATGTGTCAGAGTTTAAAAATAATTACTTATTCGAATTAAATAGAGCGTAGGGAAGAAAAACAATTGCTGCGTGGAGCTGCATTCGGCTGTGCGGCTGACAGCGGGCGACTAGACGCGCCGCCCGGGTCCGCCGGCCGAAGAGAAGATATAATTGTATTAATTTTAGGCTCAGTCTTTGAGCGGAGTTCGCGATTCCCTAGTTCGCATTAAAATAATAATATACGCGTAAAAACCTCCCTAAACTCGTTATAGGAAGCTTTTGTTGATATAATAAATGCCCATATAAATTTCTTCCTCTGTGTTTATCTTATTATCTACACGAGGTATTGTGGCGTCCAAGCCCCGGACGCTACAGTACATACACCAAAATAACATTTTTTACAATTTTTGTCTGTCTGTCCGTCTGTAAGTCTGTCTGTTTGTTCCGGGTAATCTCTGAAATGGCTGGACCGATTTCGACGGGACTTTCACTGGCAGAAAGGTAATATAACAAGGAGTAACATAGGCTACATTAATTTTAGGAAAAATAATTAGGGGTCCGCGCAAATAAACTAAAACCCTAAAAATCTTAATCCTCGCGGACGAAGTCGCGGGCACAGCTAGTAAATAATAAATATGAAAGGATCAGTATCCAGTTATAATTTGTGGTATCTATTGTCATATTCTAAGATAGGGCATTTACTGATAAAATTACTCAATACCGTTTGGGATAGCGTCTCGCACCCTTTTTTATAACGTGGAAACCCCCACCCACCCCAACGGTGCCAACTATAGGGTGGGCGTGTCGAAATCGGACCGACTAAAACCACACGGTGTCCTCCCCAAGTGTCCATTGCCGGGCACCCCGGGTAAGCCCTTGAAAGGATAACCCCAGGGTTACCGGCGGACTTAGAGTAAATAAAAATTAAATTATACACTATAATTTTTATATTAATTGCTATACTAGTCTATACCCGTAACTCTCGTTCCCGTGATCTATTCTGGGGCAAATTATTCTTCCTGTGTACAAAATGTTAACAATTTTTTGATTGAACAACTACCAAATAGACAGTTTAGGATTTGGAAAAATCTATGAAGATTGCCTTTATTTCTATAGAAAACACACAACATTAATTGAAATACAACTAAACTAAACTAGATAAAACTAAAATAAAATAAATAATTAAAAGAAAGTTAAAATGCATCGTGGAATTTCTCCGCATCACATGCCTCCTATGGTAACGTGCCCAGAAGACTGGCAGCATTGCCACGTTATATGGCAATACTTATTCTCTGTGCTAAAAAGAAGTCAGCCTTCTGGTCACGAGAAGCAACGAAGATTACGTATGTCTAATTCATTTAAGTATAAATTTAATCTTGGTGATTTAATGTGACAACCAGCGGTCTTATGGAATATCGATGGTATTAATTTAAGAATGCAACGAAGAACATTTTACTTCATTTGATTTAATTTGAGGGTTGATGTTGAATACATTTTTTGTATATTACGACGGCCTCTGTGGCGTAGCGGTAGTGCATTCGACTGCTACGACAGGGGGCGCGGGTTCGATTCCCGCTCAGTGCAAATATTTGTATGCATGAATATGTCTATTTGCATTGGTCTGGATGTTTCTATGTATAATATGTATGTATTTACAAAAAAAAAAGTATATAAGTATGTTTATCCGCGTTCTAGAAACCATAACACAAGCTAATTAAACTATGCTTACTTTGGGTCTAGAAAGCGCTTTGTAGAATGTCGTAGAATATTTATATAAAAATTTATATTTATTTATATATTTTATCTTCTCTACCTTTTTTCTTTCTCTGTTTTTCCCTCATCTCTGGGAGGAAACGCATGAATCAACATATGAATGACCATAGCTGCTGAAAAGCAACCGAAGTGTTGGATTCAGTGTTTATAATAAACTATTACTAAATGTCGGTATAATCCGTAAAAAAATTACTATTTTTATCCTTAGTTGATTTTAGGGATTTTTATTCCTGACGAAATATGCCAACCTTATTGTGCATACTACAAAACACAATATAAATTAAAATTAGAATTATAAACGGGATATTTACCATGTTTAGTATCTTTTTCGAGAAAGAGTACATCCGTGATCATGGTACTTGTAACAGCGCCGAAATATCGGATTCTCGAAAAAGATACTAAACATGGTAAATATCCCGTTTATAATTCTAATTTTAATGTAAATGACCATGTCAATCTAAAAACAATAGAAATTAATAAGAATAACCAAAAGAAAAAGAGACTCAAAAATAGTTTTATTACAACATGTGAATTCACATGCTATTTGTGTTCGTTTCTTGTTCAATACAGCTCTGTTTTCCTAAGATCAGAAGTTCAATATTACAAGCTTTTATTATATCACTTTACTACAATAAGACCACTTCCTGGCGTTAGATTGGATTCAAATTTGGTATACTTGCGTATCTTTGGTGACAATTCGATAACTGTACGAAGCTGATCTGATGATGGAGTCGGATGCTGTCCATAGTAACTCGTGAACCAACCGTGGCAATCAACCAATCAAGATTGGGCTCATTTGTTATGTCTTGGCAAATACATTGACGCTATATGATATCCAGGGTCTGAAGATGGAGACGGTAGGTGGCCATAGGAACTTCTGAAGTAAACTAGATACAACCGTCATGTTAGGGCTCATTTGATTTGTCTTGTAATGCACTGACTAGAAAGCTTATTTTTAAATTCATAATTTATAACTGTACCATATATATCCTTTTGTTCTTAGTTTGTTCTTTCTCATGTATTTGTCTCATGTGCTCTTTCACATAGTTTCTTCAGAAAAATCGCTGGGTTATGTTATCCGTCAGAGATTTTTTTTATTGTTATAGAAACCTATTTTGTGGTAAAATATGTGAGTGTCTGCAACAACAATATTTTATTTATTTATTTATTTATTAGTCATTTTTCAGATACATCAAATTAATATAATAACAGTAAGTACAAATAAAATCATTAGTCAGTATCCGTTTGCCTGTTGTATCAGTGTTTCATTTGAGATGCCATCTGGCCCTGGGGCTTTGTCTTTTTTTTTTGTGTTAATAGTGCCATCTCTACTTCTTTTGGTAGTATTTCGGGGGCTTCTGTTTTTTCAAGTAGTTGGATATTTTCACTTGTTTCTCTATCAGCATAGAGATCTTTATAAAAATCTGTAGCTACCTGCATTATGTCTGGTCTTCTTGTTTTACAATTGCCGGCGATGTCTTTAAGTTTAGGGATCCATTCTTTCTTTTCTTGTAGAATCTTGATTGCTTTTTTAGTTCCCCCCGTTTTTTCTATTATGGAATTTATGATTTTTTCCCTATGACTTTTCCTATCCTTTAACAAGTATGTTTTTATTAGTTTGCTTAGTCGCGTTATTTCCTTTCTTATGTCTGTGGTTTTAGGTTTTTCTTGGATCAGTGCATCTCTTTGTTCAATTATTTGTATTGTCTTTTGTGATAGTATTTATTTTCTTTCATCAGTGGCATCACTTCCAGTTTTACAATTATTTAATACTTCAGTTAGTTTGTTGTATGTTTCTTTTATGTTGTTGTCTTTAATATTTTCTCTGATATGCTTGATTTCGCTTTCTAATTCTGTTGCTGTTAATGCTGGCTCTCGCATAGTACAGTTTACTTGACGGTTTATAGGGTGTCTTCTGGGTGTCTTTGATTGGGTTAGTTTTAGTTCGGCTCTGACCATTCTATGGTTGGTATTGAAGTTAAGTCTTTTAACTACACTGCAGTCATTAAATAACTTGCTTTTGTTGGTCACTATAAAATCAATTTCGTTTCTATATTTATCATTGGGTGATGTCCAGGTCCAGCGATGACTAATTTTCTTTCTGTACTTTTTTTTATTGTTTTTTTTTTTATTTAGGACACGTCAATTTGACTTCACCACGCCTGATGGTAAGCTGAAGGTAAAGTCTCAGTAAAGAGGGTCACCATTACATACACGTACCATGTTAACAATGGTGGCACTCAGCTTGACGGCCTCATCAGATTGTCGTCGCAGCACCGCGTGACACCCACCGGTCCCACTAGTGCTGCGACCACAGTCCCCCTGCTCGGCTATGCACTTCTTGACCCCTGAACGCAATCAAACCAAAATTGGATTACTATGGAGGGTTTTTCGCAATCGTGCACGGTGGTACCTACCCGGCCGAATTTTGCGACAAATTTGTGTCATCAAATTTCTACCACCAGTACTTTGAGTTAAGGATTACTAGTTGGTGCTCAAGTGCTAGGTTGATTAGTTTCTGCCCATTTCTAGATCTTTTTCCATAGCAATATGGGTCTAGGACATTTTCTTCGCCGTTTTTTCTTTCTATGCAACAACAATATTATACCAAAATAAATAAACATAATTTTATTTATATGCTTCAGTGCTAGCCTACAATATTTTAGTCTGTTAAGATTCACAAAGGATTGAGATGACTAATTCTGAGTACACCGACCTGGTATGTATAATGGGAAAATTTGATAAATCCCGAGAAATGCTTTCATCAGACGTAATTTAGTATGTCTTAGAATATTATTGTTATTATTGATAATATTCGAAGAAAAATCTTACATAAAACCTGTTTCATAAAATATAAAAACCTCTGTACAAATTAATTGATTTAGCTTTTTAGACATTTATTCACGCCAATTCTACAATTTGATAAGCTTGCGTCATATTCTAAGTAATAGGATGTACTTTTTTTTTTATATATAGGATACGTCAATTTGACTCACCTCGCCTGATGGTAAGCTGAAGGTAAAGTCTCAGGAAAGAGGGTCACCATTACATACATGTACCATGTTAACAATGGTGGCACTCAGCTTGACGGCCTCATCAGAAGAGGATTGTCGTCGCAGCACCGCGTGACACCCAACGGTCCCACTAGTGCTGTGACCACAATCCCCCTGCCCGGCTATGCACTTGCTGACCCCTGATCGCAATCAAACCGAAATTGGATTATTATGGAGGGTTTTTCGCAATCGTGCACGGTGGTACCTACCCGGCCGAATTTTGTGACAAATTTCTGTCATCAAATTTCTACCACCAGTGTACGAATAAAAATCTAAAAAATATATTTATGTGAACATTATTTCAATCAATTAGCCTATTGCTGTCAACTGCTACCCCTCTCAATGTATGCCATAAACCCGCTCCTTCATTATCCGCATCCAGTGTCTCCTCATTATCATCTTCATATCAATCCCGATTGAATCCGAGGCTCTCACCTCGGAGTCCAGGGTTCGCTTTCCGGTGCGGTGTTCCACAGGGATCGGTCCTGGGGCCGCTCCTGTGGAACATCGGATACGACTGGGTGCTTTGCGGTGAGCTCGTAGGCGGTGCCGCCGTCACGTGCTACGCGGACGACACGCTCGTGACGGCGTGCGGGGCGACGTACCGCGAAGCGACCCGAAAGGCCACGACCGCGGTTGCCCAAGTCGTTAGGCGGATCCGGCGGCTGGGTCTCGAGGTGGCCCTGCATAAAACCGAGGCCCTGTTCTTCCATGGGCCTCGGAGCAAGCCACCCGAGGGATCCAGTCTCATCGTGGGAGGAAATCGCATCGGCATCAAGCCCCAAATGAAATATTTGGGGCTCGTGCTCGACGGCCGATGGGACTTCGGAGAGCACATCCGAAGTCTGGCCCCCAAATTGAAGGGCACAGCTCTTGCTCTGGCTCGGCTGTTGCCCAACATGAGGGGGCCCGATGACTCCTGCAGGAGACTCTACGCGGGGATCGTGCGGTCCATGGCCCTGTATGGGTGCCCAATATGGGCGGAGGCCCTGAGGACCAGAACTGTGCGGATGCTGCGCGCTCCGCAGCGGGTTCTGGCCATCAGGGTCATCCGAGGGTACCGCACGATCTCCTTCGAGGCGGCGAGTCTCCTTGCCGGAACTCCGCCATGGGACCTGGAAGCGAGAGCCCTTTCGCAACTGTACCAGTGGCGAAAGGAGGCGCGGGAGCAGGGATGGAACCCCGAGCCTCGAGAAATCGAGGCCGTGCAGTCCCAGCTCCGTCAGGCCATCGTGGTGGAGTGGAAGGAACGACTTGGGCAACCAAGCGCAGGGCACGCCGCAATAGCGGCGGTAAGGCCCATCATGGAGGATTGGCTGGAGAGGCGACACGGAAGCCTCTCCTACCGACTGACGCAGGTGATCTCAGGGAAGGGGTGCTTCGGGGACCACCTGCATCGGATCAGGAAGGAGCCAACGCCTGAGTGTCATCACTGCGACGCGAGCGAGGACTCAGGGCTGCACACGCTGGCGGACTGCCCGGCGTGGGAGGCGCCGAGGCGTGACCTCGTGGCAGCCATCGGGGTGGGAGTCCTCTCGCTCGGCAGCATGATTGCGGCAATGGTGCGGAGCGCGAGCGCGTGGGCCGCCGCCGCCTCCTTCTGCGAGCATGTAATGCTCGCGAAGGAGGTGGCGGAGCGCGCCCGGGAGAGACTTAGAACTCTCCCGGTCCGCCGAGCCCGCAACTTGCTCGCCGCGCGTCGCAGGCAACTCAGGCGCCGGAGGTCGCTTATAGGCATTCTAGAAACCATAACACAAACTAGTTAAACTATGCTTACTTTGGGTCGGATGCTGTGTCGAATGTCGTAGAATATTTATTTATTATTTATTATTCTTTCCTTTATTAAACTCTACATACATATAAATTATATTTTTAAAATCATTTAATCTCTTTAAGACATTTGGCGAACATTATAATTATAATACCAGGTATCCTGATAGGCTGGGGTGTGTGTTGGGTAACCTCCTCGAGTGTCGTTTCGATTCCGATCCCGCTGCAGTCCGGGGGGAATGGAACCGGAGCGGCCGGTACACCCTGGGCGGCGGTCAATGGCTTCCCCTTCATGGGGTGGGCATTGATCGTCGGCGAATACCCAACGTGGCGGGAACACATCGCTCTCCGTACTCCTCTGCTTTCAGAGGAGACAGGATGAGCGATGGTGTTTGTGGCTGAGGCCACCATAGGGTCCTGGGGGATCCAGGGGCGGGTTGGCCCACTGCTAACGCAGGGGCCGACGGGCACTTGTGCCGCCGCCGGTGAGAGAGGACTAGCCATCCTCTCGCGTTCCGTAATCGGCAGGTGATCAACAACGACCTGACTGGTGGCTCCAGAAGGGTACGCTGTGAACTTGCTGACCGGAGGGCTTGCCTTTATTGGCCGGCCCACGACAAGGAAAAGTCTATAACACCCGACAGCCAAGTCGTAAAAACCTATGGATACCAGCCGACCTCCATAGTATATAGGCTTATCCAGGTGCAGGGGGCACCGCCTGGATGGACCACCTTTCCCCCATACTCGTGGGATATACTATGGCTTACATAAATTCACAAAATAATAATAATACGGATCGATTAATGACAACGACAATGGCAAGGACAAAGGACGACGAAAATGACGTAGTCTGCGCGGAGATCGCGCAGCAATCAAGCGCGGAGGTGGCGCCAAATACCTCGGCGGTGTCGGAGAGGTTCGACACCGCCAGCGAAAGAAGTAGGGCGGCAAGCCCGTTAGGATTGGGCGTCAAGGCGCAGAAGCGCAAACGGCGCCCAAAGAAGCCAGCCCAGCGACCAGGGGAGGGCGTGTCGGATGAGGATTACACCCTCACCGGGACGGCCTCCTCCAGCGACGAGGCGACAATGTGGGCGCCTAAGGTGGCTGCAGTCCGCCGGGCGCGAGAAGGTTTGAGGGGTGGGCAACCCAGCCGGGCCCCCTCGGCCACTGGGAGGTCCGCGGAAAAATCGCCGCCGAGGCCTTCCACCTCGTCAGTGACGGAACCGAGCGGAAGGACGCGGTCTCTTTTGGAGAGACTGCAGAAGGTGACCGCGTCATTCCAGGGGTCCCCAAACCCTGAGCAGGAGGCGATGTTGCGCATTGTGCTCGACATCGCCTCCGAGAATGAGGGCCTGGCGGCGCAGCTGGCCGAGTCTCGTCGTGAGACGGCTCGACTAGCTGCAGCCGTCGAGGAGCTCCAGAGGGGCATGGCGAGCCCGGCTCAACCGGCGCAGCGGGCGCAACCGGCGCAGCGGGCGCAACCGGCGGAGCCGGCGCGCGTGACTCGCTCGTCGGCGAGGCAGTCGACGCAGCCAGAGCAGCCGGTGCGACCGGTGCAGCAGCCGGCACAGTCGGTGCGGCCGGCGCAGCCGAGGGTACCGCCGGCGGAGTCTTGGCTCCCCTATATGGAGGCGCTGGAAGAGCGGATGTTGTGTCGGATGGAGGCCCTAATGGACTCCATCCGCCGTCCGCCTCTGGCGCCACCGGCGGCCGGCTACGCGGCTGTAGCCCAGTGGGGCCTCACCCCCCCGGCTGCGGGAGCGAGTGCGACCCTGCCGGGCCCGGCTCCTCAGCCCCCTCCCGCTCAGGGTAAGGGGAAAGGCAAAGGCAAGGGGAAGGGCAAGGGGAAGACGTCCCCAGCCCTGGCCCCAGCCCCAGCCCCAGCCGTGGTTCCGGCCACCTCCACCCCATTGGAAGGGGGCTGGGAGGTGGCTGGAGCCAACAAGAAGAGGCGGAAGGTCGCCAAGAAGGCCGCCAAAAAGGCCAGGAGGGCCGCGGCCGCCGCGAAAGCAGCGCCGGGGAAGCTCCGTGCCCCCCGCACTACGGCCGTCGTCGTCACCCTGACGGCGGAGGCAGCGGGGAGAGGCATGGGGTATGCCGAGGTGTTGGCCAAGGTGAAGGCCAACGTCGACCTCAAGGCCCTCGAGATCCCGGGCGTCCGGTGCAAGAGCACACGGACAGGAGCCCGACTTCTCGAGGTCCCTGGCGCCGCCAGTGGCCCCAAGGCCGACGCCCTAGCGGCTCGGCTGAGGGAGTCGCTGGACGCAGCCGACGTCCGGGTGTCCAGGCCCATTAAATGCGCAGAAGTGCGCATTACGGGCCTGGACGACTCCGTCACGGCAGAAGAGCTCAGGCTCGCCGTGGCGGAGGCCGGGGACTGCTCCCCGGACACAGTAAAGGCCGGAGCTATACGCTTCGGCCGCGGTGGACAGGGGGCAGCAGTTGTCGGCTGCCCTATCGCGGCGGCCCAAAAGGTCGCAGACGGGCGGAGCCTCCTGGTGGGAGGCTTCCTGAGGGCGCAGGCACGGCTCCTGCAGGCCCGACCGGCCAGGTGCTTCAGGTGCCTGTCGGTGGGCCATGTGGGGGTGCACTGCACGGCGGAAGTGACGGCGGGTGACCGTTGCTTCCGCTGTGGCCAACCCGGTCACAAGGCCGGCACGTGCGATGCCCCGCTGCACTGCTTTAGGTGTGCAGCGGGAGGCAAGCCGGCCGACCACAGGGTTGGCAGCAAGGCCTGCGCCGGAGGGGAGCCGAAGCCGGGAGGCCGGCCTTCCGCCTCCAGTTCACAGCGGGATGCGGAGATGAGGGTTCCATAATGGATCCTCAACTCCGCATCCTGCAGGTGAACGTTGGCCACGGTGCCCATGCTCAGGATCTTCTGCGCCAGAGCATGGCACAGTGGGCCATAAATGTCGCCGCTGTCGCCGACCCATACACCCACCGGTTCCTCGGGCCTACCTGGGAAACCGCGCTGGATGGGTCGGCGGCACTGGTGCACAACCCTGCCGCCGGCAGCCCCCCTCTTGCCGTCGTTGCAAGGGGACCCGGCTGCGTGGCGGCGGCGGTTGGGGATATAGCGGTCGTGGCCGCTTATATCACGCCGAACCGAGACCAAGCTGCATATGAGCAGTGGCTCCGTCAGCTGGCCGTCGTCGTCAATGCCTGCCAGCCCCGTCCGGTCCTTGTGCTCGGGGACTTCAACGCCTGGTCGTATGCCTGGGGTTCCCGACACGAAAGGGGCGCGACGGGGCATAGAGGCAGGGCACTGGTGGACTGGGCCGCACGACTCGGCCTAGTCCTCCTAAATCGGGGAGCCGTGGACACGTTCGTGACCTCGAGGGGTAGCTCCATCGTGGACCTATCGTTCGCGAGCCTCTCGTTGGCGCGACGTGTTCAGGGCTGGCGCGTCGTTTTGGGGGAGGACACAAGTTCGGATCACCGATACATTCGGTTTGACGTGTCCCCCCCTGCGAGCGACGCGCCGGCTGCACCGGCTCCACCCGAGCCACGTTGGGCGCTTAAGCGACTTGATCGGGAGCTCCTCCTGGAAGCCGCCATCGTACAGGCCAGGGCCCCTGCGCCGGACAGGCCTGTCTGCATAGACGATGAGGCGCAGTGGTTCCGGGAGGCCATGACCCGTGTCTGTGACGCGGCGATGCCTAGGGCTCCGCCCTATAATCCGAGGGGTCAGGTCAACTGGTGGTCGTCGGAGATCGCGCAGCTCAGACGGGGCTGCGTGATCACGCACCGCCGGTGGGCCCGATCCCGTAGGAGGCGTCGCCGCCCCGCAGATGCGGAGGCCCGAGAGGCGGAGTTGTACGAGGGATACAGGGAGGCCAGACGAGCCCTCCGAGCGGAGATAAGGCGTTCCAAACGGGACGCCTTCCGTGAGCTGCTGGAGACGCTGGAGCGGGACCCTTGGGGGCGGCCCTACCGGATGGTGAGGGGCAAGCTGCGCCCCAAGGCCCCGCCGTTAACCCGGTGTCTCCAGCCGGATCTGCTCGGAGGAGTTGTTGGCTCCCTGTTCCCAGCGCGGGCGGTGGAACATGTTCCACCGCGGATGACTCCGCCTCGGTTGCGCATGGCGCCCGACGTGGAAGACGACGACGTGCCCGAGGTCACTTGGGTAGAACTAGAGCTGACGGTGAGAAGGCTAAGAGCCAAACACACCGCCCCGGGACCCGACGGCATTCCAGGCCGAGCGTGGGTCCTAGCTCTAGTCGACGACGCTCTCGAGCCCCGACTGAGAGGGCTTCTCAGCGCATGTTTGGAGCGGGGCCAGTTTCCGAAATTGTGGAAGACGGGGAAACTGGTCCTCATCCGAAAGGAGGGGCGCCCGGCGGACTCGCCGTCCGCCTACCGGCCCATAGTGTTGCTCGACGAGGTGTGCAAGCTCTTTGAAAGAGTAATTGCGAAGCGCCTCGTCGAGCACCTCTCAAGAGTGGGGCCGGACCTGGCGGATGGCCAATATGGCTTCCGCCAGAGGCGCTCCACCGTGGATGCCATCATGCGCGTGAGGGCTCTGGCGGAGGATGCAGTAGCCCGGGGTGAGGTGATGTTGGCGGTGTCCCTGGACATCGCCAACGCGTTCAACACCTTGCCCTGGAGTTGCATTAGGGAGGCGCTCGTGTATCACGAAGTGCCTCTCTACCTCCGCCGCATAGTCGGGGCGTATTTGACGGAGAGAGCCGTCATCTACCCAACCGTGACCGGTCTCGGTCGGCGTGAAATGTCGTGCGGTGTTCCACAGGGATCGGTCCTGGGGCCGCTCCTGTGGAACATCGGATACGACTGGGTGCTTCGCGGTGAGCTCGTAGGCGGTGCCACCGTCACGTGCTACGCGGACGACACGCTCGTGACGGCGTGCGGGGCGACGTACCGCGAAGCGACCCGAAAGGCCACGACCGCGGTTGTCAAGTCGTTAGGCGGATCCGGCGGCTGGGTCTCGAGGTGGCCCTGCATAAAACCGAGGCCCTGTTCTTCCATGGGCCTCGGAGCAAGCCACCCGAGGGATCCAGTCTCATCGTGGGAGGAAATCGCATCGGCATCAAGCCCCAAATGAAATATTTGGGGCTCGTGCTCGACGGCCGATGGGACTTCGGAGAGCACATCCGAAGTCTGGCCCCCAAATTGAAGGGCACAGCTCTTGCTCTGGCTCGGCTGTTGCCCAACATGAGGGGGCCCGATGACTCCTGCAGGAGACTTTACGCGGGGATCGTGCGGTCCATGGCCCTGTATGGGTGCCCAATATGGGCGGAGGCCCTGAGGACCAGAACTGTGCGGATGCTGCGCGCTCCGCAGCGAGTTCTGGCCATCAGGGTCATCCGAGGGTACCGCACGATCTCCTTCGAGGCGGCGAGTCTCCTTGCCGGAACTCCGCCATGGGACCTGGAAGCGAGAGCCCTTTCGCAACTGTACCAGTGGCGAAAGGAGGCGCGGGAGCAGGGATGGAACCCCGAGCCTCGAGAAATCGAGGCCGTGCAGTCCCAGTTCCGCCAGGCCATCGTGGTGGAGTGGAAGGAACGACTTGGGCAACCAAGCGCAGGCCACGCCGCAATAGCGGCGGTAAGGCCCATCATGGAGGATTGGCTGGAGAGGCGACACGGAAGCCTCTCCTACCGACTGACGCAGGTGATCTCAGGGAAGGGGTGCTTCGGGGACCACCTGCATCGGATCAGGAAGGAGCCAACGCCTGAGTGTCATCACTGCGACGCGAGCGAGGACTCAGGGCTGCACACGCTGGCGGACTGCCCGGCGTGGGAGGCGCCGAGGCGTGACCTCGTGGCAGCCATCGGGGTGGGAGTCCTCTCGCTCGGCAGCATGATTGCGGCAATGGTGCGGAGCGCGAGCGCGTGGGCCGCCGCTGCCGGCGGAGCGCGCCCGGGAGAGACTTAGAACTCTCCCGGTCCGCCGAGCCCGCAACTTGCTCGCCGCGCGTCGCAGGCAACTCAGGCGCCGGAGGTCGCTTAACGACCTCCGTCCTCCATGAGCGCAGGCCTGGGGGTGGCGGGTGAGGCCACCTGTCACCCCAGCAGAAGCAGGCCGGGACGGTGGGGCGACTAGCGCCCCTCCCCCAAACCGGGGCAAGACGGGGACACCGTGGTTCCCAAACCCGAGGGGGCCATCTCGAAGCCGGAGATGGCCCAGGGTCAGTCGGGGTGCGAGGGATATGCTCTATGGGCAACCTTACACCCCGGCGTCTGTAGACCCGAGACGGCGTGCGGTTTTAGTCGGTTCAAGTCCGACATAACCGTCCCCGCTGGCACGCGGGGGGGTATCCGAAGGGATTTCCGCACGAAAAAAAAAAAAAAAAAAGGTATCCTGATAGGCTAGTTCTGCCAAATATAAATACCACATATTATAATTCCAACTGCTACCCTATGGCAATTAATATATATAACAAAATACCAAATAAAATAAGAGACCTGCCGCTAACTAAATTTAAAAATAAACTATATGTGTGGTTAGCAGACAAATGTTTTTATACGGTAGATGAGTTCAGGAATGACACAAAATAAGACATTATTTAGATTAACACATATTTATTCCAAATGTGTTATTGAAGGACATACTTATTAACAATATTGACATTTTTTACTAAGTTTTTATTTTTTTCTGTATAATCTATGACATTCAATTTTAATGATTTAAGAATTACAAATGATAATATAATGAATAAATTTGAAAAATAAATTGACAATGAATAAATAAAAATTTGCATGCCTAATATAGGCGAAATATGATAAGGACTTTATAGATTTAAGAACCAATTGTAACCATATTTCATGCGAATAAATGATCTTCTTTCTTTCTTTCAAATACATTCTGTATAAAAAAAAACAAATATATTTAAAAATATCAGAAATAGTTGCCCACCGGCATCGGGAACAGTGGCCCAGCTACCGGTGGTTAGGGGTCCAGAGAAAGGAATCTCCTCACAATACGTGCCGTGTCGAGGAGCACTGCCTTTGCCTAACGCGAGCTTCTTGAGATGTTAATCGAGGCTCTTGGCAATCAGTACGTGGACTGATACAACTATCGGAACAATAATGGGTGAATCCACATTCCACATATATTATTATTACCTTAAACAAGTACCAGTGATCCACAACCAGACTTTATGTATTTATGTAACTTATGCAAACATTGTATATAATTTTAGTTGTTTGTGAGAAATAAATAAAAAATTTTTTTATACCACTCAGGTGGCAGACAAGCTCACGGCCCACCTGATGGGAAGCGGTTACCGCGGCCTATGGACGTGTGCAACACCAGGGGCGTCACACTCGCGCTGCCGACCCTAAAATATTATTATTTACTACGCATAGACAGGATATTGACATGAGCCAAGCAGGAGTTACACAAACATTCAGTTATGCCAATGAATATTGTCAATTTATTCTGGTTAGTAACAATTTGTTATTATGGCTATGTTAGTATTAGTACAATAAAAAATATAAATATCTCATCATCATCATCATCTCATAAACTCAAGCCTATATCCCCGAAGGGGTAGGCAGAGGTGCTAGCACCCACATTTTAGCCAGTTTATGTTTAGGTCCCAATGTAATAGGTGGCAATAGCCATTAACCGGGCACTTATAAACCTGCGATAAATACACACATAACTTCGAAAAGTATCGAAAAGTCATTGGTGTGTGCCATGGTAAAACCTGGGATCGAACCCGAGACCTCGTCTCAGCAGTCCATTACCCATACCACTAGGCTACCGCGGCTTTAGGCAATATAACATATAAATTAAAAAGCAGTGTCAAATAAAACTCCTTAACTGCCGTCTTTGAGTACCGAAACAAAAAATAGGTGCTTTTTAATACTTCATGAATGCACTACATTGATTCAAATTGTCAATCTATTTACTTCTTTAATGGTCAATTTGGGAACAGAAAGTTCTTAAGAATGCAATTTAACACAAGTATGTTATTAGGTATTACAGCTCCTCCAGCTAATCTAAAGACTTGTTTAGGACTACATTCACATTTCTGGTAGAATGAGTGCATAGCAAGTTCAACGCCTTCTACAGCTTTATTCACCAGTATCAATATGTCTTCGTCACAGTTAATCTTCAGAACCTGTTACCATAAGTAATAAAACGCTAGTTATAAACCAAATATATGTTGCATAAATTTAGTCAACAGTCGATACAAGTGTTAAACGGTTGTAATGATGGAACATTTGAAGGATACTAAAGTTATTAAATTTAAACCTGATACCTTGGAAGCAGTCAGAAAAGATATAAATTTAAATGAACCCAGAAGAATTGTAGAGGCTGTTGATATATTAGAAAATTGGGTGAAAAATCAGGCGCATTTCAACAAAAAGGATTTCTGTAAGAAAATTCAATTTTAATTTCTGGTCTGTGAATTATGAAATACCCACACATGCTTTTGAAAAATAAATTTCTTTTAACAATAATAAAAACATTTAGGTCAGGAAGTAGACATCTATTTAAATTTAGAACAAAGAAGGAAAGTATTTATCTCCTTTCTACAGAAAACTGCAGTTGTTTAATACTTAACAACTATTACAGCTCGAGACTATTTAGAAAGAACTTTGGTCGCAGCCAAGGGACTAGTGGAACGAGCCAAAGAGGGAATAGATAAGCTGTGCACGCTTAAGACCCTGATGCCTGAGATTTTCACTATCTCTGATGGCAAAAAAGAGTTTTCATCACTTCAGAGTCTCATGTAAGTATTCAAACCCAATATTTAACTCCAACTCCAATAAGACCATTATTGTATCAAAATTATAAAGAAATTCGTTTGTATTCTTGTAACTCTAGTATAGCTCTACCTTTGCTTGAGTACAAATGAATATGTTTTAAGTTTTCTTTTTTTACCATTATTGTATCGAAATTACGTAAAATTTCATTAGTATTCTTTTAACTTGAAGTATGGATCGGCCTTTGTATGAGTACAAATAAATGTTTTATTTTTTCTTTGTTTACCATTATTTAAGATCATTATTGTATCGAAATTACGTAATTTTTTATAGTATTCTTTTAACTTATAGTATGGCTTTGTATAAGTAAAAATAAATATGTTTTTTTTTTTTTTCATTATTTGAGACAATTATTATTTTTCTTAATTCAACATATCTTAAGTATGCTTTTAACTTTAAGTATGCCTCAACCTTTGTATGAGTACAAATAAGTATGTTTTATTTTGTCTGTTTTTCAGTAGGTGAAAGATATATAGAATATCGATTCTTATGTATATTCCCTTGTCTCATTGTAGCTATTATGTTTTACAGTATTTCTATTTGTTTTACAATTATTCTAACTTGCCGCGGTAGCCTAATGGTATGGGTAATGGACTGCTGAGACGAGGTCCCGGGTTCGATCCCAGGTTTTACCATGGAACACACCAATGACTTTTCGATGCTCTTCGAAGTTATGTGTGTATTTATCGCAGGCTTATAAGTGCCCGGTTAATGGCAATAGGCTCGCCACCTGTTACATTGGGACCTAAACATAAACTGGCGAAATGTGGGTGCTAGCACCTCTGCCTTCGGGGATATAGGCCTGAGTTTATGTTATGTTAGTATTTCTACTGTCTAATATTTACTTGAAAAAAATGAAGTTACTTTTGTAATGTTACTAATCGAAATCTATAGACTCTTCTTCAGATTTAATACACTGTTGATGTAATTATTATATTCTAGATCAATAGCACATCTACCGAAACTAACGCCAGAATATTACAGAGTCTTCGTAAGCAAGATGCTATCAGAAGAGAGCTTGAATCCTACGACCATTTTTACTTTCTATAAATCAAATGAAAAGCAAATAACAGTTTGTTGGATAGACCTAGAAAACGCTTTTGGCTCAGTACAACACGAGCTTATGTTGTTTGCATTAAAATGGTATCACTTTCCGTCCATCATTTGGGAAATAATATCCTCTTATTATGGTAAATTAAAGTTTGTGATTAATACCAAAGATGGATACACGCAACCTTTAAATTATAATGTGGGTTTGTTCCAAGGTTGCTGTTTATCACCTATAGTTTTCAATATAGTAATAAATATTTTAATAGACAACATTTCCACACACGACAAGAAGTGGGGCTATCGGTTTAAGCTAAACGGTAAATATACGGAGTCTATCCTCGCATTCGCGGACGATTTGGCAATACTGACTCGTAACCCAAAGCAGTGCCAGGACCTACTGCGTAGAGTAGACGATTTCTGTACATGGACAGATGGAATGAGAGCAAAACCTAGCAAATGCTACTGTCTATGTCTGGGTAGGCGGGGTACCAGGTATACTTCATATGACCCAGGGCTTAGTATAGGCGGGGAAAACGTTTCAACTATATCTGAAACCGTGCCTTTTAAATTCCTCGGAAGAAAGATTGACAACAGAGGTTGCACTCCAGCTTTGGACGAATTAATTGATAGTTTCATTATCGATTTAAAAAAGGTAGACCAACAACCAATAAGTAATGTTAAAAAAGCTTGGATCTATGACAATTATTTAACCTCGCGTCTTAACTGGCCGTTTCTTATATATGATATAAACCAGAGCCTCCTCAAAAAACTAGATGCGAGTGTCACGAAGACACTGAAGTCGTGGCTAGGGCTAGCTCAGTCGGCCGACCCGTCGGCACTATATAGATCCGCGAATAATTTTGGAATGACGCTTAAGAAGCCATCAGAACTCTATAAACACCTAAGAGTAACTAAAATGCACGTCTTATCGGAATCTAAAGACGAAATAGTAAAAGTCCTTCCAAAAGATAAAAATGCATCGGAGCTCGAATCACGCCTCCAGTTCCATAAAAGATTCATGATAGGCTCGCAGACTGGTAGAGTAGGTCTAGGTAATATTCAGAGACAAACAGATAAAGAAATAACAAAATCTTTTCTTCAAGCAGACGAAAACAACACCTATAAGGTGCACGCAATGAACCTAGAAATGCAAAACGAATGGTTGACTCTAGGTGAATTTTGTATTCCCATAGCCTTAAAATGGCGTACCATAATATACGACTGGTCACCGGCCTTACTTAAATTTTACCTGAATGCATTCCAGTTGACCCTCCCCGACCAAAGCAATCTGGTCAGATGGGGAAAAGCCACAGATAAAACATGTAACTCATGTGGTGAAGCAACTGGTACGGCTAGGCACCTACTAGTGGGTTGTAAAACGCTATTAGACCGGGGTCATTACTCGCGCCGTCATGATAAGGTATTAGAAATCATACGTGAGGCTGTAAGTTTGGCGGTAGCTAGAGCGAAAAAAGGATTAACCACAAACCAAAGAAATGACATTGCGTTTGTAAAGGAAGGCTGCTCAAAGAAATCACTTCAAAAGCCTTATTCAATTTTGATAGCTGCCGTTGACTGGACAATACTCGTAGACACGTATGAGAAGCACTATAGGATACCGGAGGATGTCTGTGCCTCATCATCCAGACCCGACATATTCCTTTTTTCACGATCGCATAAGCGTGCAGTGCTTGTAGAACTCACAGTACCGTGGGAAACTAATATACCTAAAGACCACGCTATAAAGACAAACAAATACTTTGATTTGACTAACGAGTTAACCAAAAACGGCTACGTGGTTAAACTCTATGCCGTAGAAGTAGGAGCAAGGGGAATTCCAGCTAAATCCCTGTACAACTTACTTAAAGACCTCGGATTGCCAAGAGCTTCAGTAAGCTCTTTATTAAAACGTATATCAAAAGCGGCATTGTTAGGATCTTACCAAATTTGGATAGGTAGGGGGGGGAACACTACTGACGGTGGAGGTGAGCGCTGATGCATCACAAGGTGGCCACCCTAAACCTACATCTGGGTCGCAAGTCCCAGTCGCCGTCATGGTGTTCCTCTCTGTACCACGCTATGGACCCGGCGACCGCACGGTGAATCCATGGAGTGCTGAGAATCGGATCTCATCTCTTGCACTGGTCAGTTGTCCAATTTATTTATTTTTTTCTAAGACTGGAGTTCACTATTACAGTCCTTTTAACTAAATTTAATGTTATGTACTTCTTATATTTAAGTACATTATATTCATAAGCTCTTCATAACACTTAATGAAGCTGCAATGCCCAGTGGCGTACGTAACGGACTGCTGGGACGAGGTCTCGAGTTCGATCCCCAGTCGCCCCGGGCACTCACCACTGACTTTTCGTAGTTATGTGTGCATTAATAAATGTTAATTATCGCTCGCTTAATAATGTGCCCGAGCAATAGGCTCGCCCCCTATTACATTGGGACCTTAACATAACTAGCGAATCGTGGGTGTGTAATACACATCTCTGCCTACCCCTTCGGGGATACAGGCGTGAAGTTATGTATGTATGTATGTTCATAACACTCATGTCACTTAACACGACAAGATACATACATATGTATCTTGTTGTGTCGCGTATGTATCTTGTATGTGTCGGGGGTTTACCCGGGGTGCCCGGTAATGGACACTTTGGGAGGACACCGTGTGGTTTTAGTCGGTCCGATTCTGACACGCCCACCACATCGTTGGCACCGATAGGGTGAAGCCCGTGGGGGTTTCCACCGGTTAAAAAAAAAGCTCTTCATAATTGTTTTCAATATTATCTTTACTCATGATACTAATCATTTTCATTTGGATATTTATTTAACACGAATTCATTGTTTTCAGTTAAGCGAATATCTTAAGCGGTATGAGTACTGCGCAGGATTTATAATTATTTTGGATTGCAGTGATATAAATATATTAAATATGGTGACCAAACTTAACCCTTTGGAGCTTCGACAGGTTATAACTTTGATGAGGGTAAGTACGTCCCGAGGGGGCCATCTCGAAACCGGAGATGGCCCAGGGTCAGTCGGGGTGCGAGGGATATGCTCTATGGGCAACCTTACACCCCGGCGTCTGTAGACCCGAGACGGCGTGCGGTTTTAGTCGGTTCAAGCCCGACATAACCGCCCCCGCTGGCACGCGGGGGGGTATCCGAAGGGATTTCCGCACGATAAAAAAAAAAAAAAAAAAAAAAAGGGTTAGTACGTGATGGAAAATAATGTACCAAATTAGCGTTAAATAAAATCAACCGTGTGTAAGAATTCCTTGAATCTATTACTACCTAATCAACTGTTACAGATTCGTCACACAAACATATTCGACGGCCTCTGTGGCGTAGGGGGGGGGGGGGCGACAGGGGGCGCGGGTTCGATTCCCGCTCAGTGCAAATATTTGTATGCATGAATATGTCTATTTGCATTGGTCTGGGTGTTTCTATGTATAATATGTATGTATTTACAAAAAAAAAGTATACAAGTATGTTTATCCGCGTTCTAGAACCCATAACACAAGCTAGTTAAACTATGCTTACTTTGGATCTAGAAAGCGCTGTGTAGAATGTCGTAGAATATTTATTATTTAATATTATATCACTCAAAAAAAAAACATCTTTTGTGTGATTGTCAGATAGCTATTAGTGTAAGACATATACATATACTATGTTCGTAAACTGTGGGCCTACCGCCCAAGTGTCGTCGATATCACAGCCGTCGAAATGTTGCGTAGGTCAAGGTCGACGGCCATTTTGTACCGCCCCATTGATAATCGATGCCGGAGCGGCGTAAGAATGAATAAATCGCTGTTTTTGACAGTTAAATAGCTGCCGCCTAAAAAAATTCAAATCGACGGCGTCGCTTTGAAGAGTCATTTCATTACGGCACCTCATGAGCTGTCGTTTTGAATATTATTTTCTTTTCCGACGGTTGATTACGATGCCGATTGCATCTAACACTGGGCTACTATGGCTTTTATGGGTGCGACTGCCGACGAGTGGGTTCTGCCGTCCTATTGCACCTAACACTGGGTTACTATGGCTTTTATGGGGGCGACTACCGACGAGTGGGTTCTGCCCTCCTATTGCACCTAACACTGGGCTACTATGACTTTTATGGGGGCGACTGGGTTCTGCCCTCCTATTGTACCTAACACTGGGCTACTATGGCTTTTATGGGGGCGACTGCCGACGAGTGGGTTCTGCCCTCCTATTGTACCTAACACTGAGCTACTATGGCTTTTATGGGGGCGACTGGGTTCTGCCCTCCTATTGCACCTAACCGCAGAACCCAGTCGCCCCCATAAAAGCCATAGTAGCCCAGTGTTAGGTACAATAGGAGGGCAGAACCCACTCGTCGGCAGTCGCCCCCATAAAAGCCATAGTAGCCCAGTGTTAGGTACAATAGGAGGGCAGAACCCAGTCGCCCCCATAAAAGTCATAGTAGCCCAGTGTTAGGTGCAATAGGAGGGCAGAACCCACTCGTCGGTAGTCGCCCCCATAAAAGCCATAGTAGCCCAGTGTTAGGTACAATTTTTTTTTTTTTTTTTTTTTTTTTAAAGAATATTAGTAACCGAAATTACTAATATTCCCGTTAACCCCTCCAGCTAAGCTAAATTGCTTGTGTTAGGAGTGGGTTCACATCGGTAGCGTAATGGCCAGGATTCGATCCCGGGACCTCGCGATCGTAGGGTCGACTCCTTAACCACTAAGCTACCGACGCTTAAATAGGAGGACAATAGGAGGTCAGAACCCAGTCGCCCCTATAAAAGCCATAGTAGCCCAGTATTAGGTGCAATAGGAGGGCAGAACCCAGTCGCCCCCATAAAAGCCATAGTAGCCCAGTGTTAGGTACAATAGGAGGGCAGAACCCACTCGTCGGCAGTCGCCCCCATAAAAGCCATACTAGCCCAGTGTTAGGTACAATAGGAGGGCAGAACCCAGTCGCCCCCATAAAAGCCATAGTAGCCCATTGTTAGGTGCAATAGGAGGGCAGAACCCACTCGTCGGCAGTCACCCCCATAAAAGCCATAGTAGCCCAGTGTTAGGTGCAATAGGACGGCAGAATCCACTCGTCGGCAGTCGCACCCATAAAAGCCATAGTAGCCCAGTGTTAGGTGCAATCGGCATCGTAATCAACCGTCGGAAAAGAAAATAATATTCAAAACGACAGCTCATTGTGTGAAGTGTTATTTCATTACGGCACCTCATGAGGTGCCGTAATGAAATGAGACTTCAAAGCGACGCCGTAGATTTGAATTTTTTAGGCGGCAGCTATTTAACTGTCAAAAACAGCGTTTCATTCATTCTTACGCCGCGCCGGCATCAATTATCAATGGGGCGGTACAAAATGGCCGTCGACCTTGACCAGCGCAACATTTCGACGGCTGTGATATCGACGACACTTGGGTGGTAGAAATTTGATGACACGAATTTGTCACAAAATTCGGCCGGGTGGGTACCACCGTGCACGATTGCGAAAACCCTCCATAGTAATCCAATTGCGGTTCGATTGCGTTCAGGGGTCAGCAAGTGCATAGCCGGGCAGGGGGATTGTGGTCGCGGCACTAGTGGGACCTGTGGGTGTCACGCGGTGCTGCGACGACAATCCTCTTCTGATGAGGCCGTCAAGCTGAGTGCCACCATTGTTAACATGGCACGTGTATGTAATGGTGACCCTCTTTCCTGAGACTATACCTTCAGCTTACCATCAGGCGAGGTGAAGTCAAATTGACGTGTCCTAAATATAAGAAAACCCACGATACACGAAGTTACTTAATTACGTGTCCTAGGGGCCCTACCAATATTTTTACGGCACAAGTCAAACTCACCTGCCAGCTGGTACATCTGCTGAAGTATGGACGAGGCGCTGGCGCATATTTTTCTTTCGGGGTTGGGAGATCAGTCCGCAGTCACTCTCATAAAAGCATAGCTAATATACTAAACAAAAACGTTAGAAGGAGTAGAAAAATGAACCATGGGCTTTGAAATGGTAGCCTTGGAGGTAACCAAGACAACGCTAGGCTGAAGAAGACAGGGGTGTGTGTTGGGTAACCTCCTCGAGTGTCGCTCCGATTCTGATCCCGCTGCAGTCCGGGGGGAACGGAATCGGAGCGGCCGGTACACCCTGGGCGGCGGTCAATGCCTTCCCCTTCACCCCTTCATAGGGTTGGCATTGATCGTCGGCCAATACCCAACGTGGCGGGAACACATCGCTCTCCGTACTCCTCTGCTTTCAGAGGAGACAGGATGAGCGATGCTGTTAGTGGTGAGATGGCCCAGGGTCAGCCGGGGTGCGAGGGATATGCTCTATGGGTAACCTTACACCCCGGCGTCTGAAGACCCGAGACGGCGTGCGGTTTTAGTCGGTGCAAGCCCGACATAACCGCCCCCGCTGGCCGGCGGGGGGTATCCGAAGGAATTTCCGCACGATAAAAAAAAAGGCTGAAGAAGACACGAAGTCACAAAGTTCTCATAAAGAAATTTTCGCTGAAATTATTTGTTTAACTTTTCAGAAGGGCTACGGTATGAGAATAAAAGGTATTCATGTAATAACACCTTCTAAGATGGTAGAAACTTTGATAACATTATTTAAGCAAGTATTTAGTGAAAAACTGGCAGGCAGAATTCATACACATAAAACCAAAGACACTATTTATGAATTTGTAACGAAAGATATTTTGCCAGCTGATTACGATGGTGAAGAAAAACCACTTAAAGATCTTCATGGTAAGTTCTTTTTATTTTGTGAAAGATTCAATCAATCACAACCAATTGCATTCTAAATGAATGAAGTTATTATTGTAAGTATGTATGTAAATTTTGTTCAAAATATTATACAATATCCTTTATTGTAATTCGACCACCTAGTGCAAGTTCGAATTATCGAAAGAAATTTACCAACAAAATATTTAACAAATTTGCTAGTAAAATCAAACAAAATGAGAGTTTATTAATTATACAGCTTATGATAATAGTACCGTAGTACCTTTTTTTCGGGCGGGGAACCCCTTTGGATATCCCCCCGCCGGGCAGCGGGGGCGGTTATGTCGGACTTGAACCGACTAAAACTGCACGCCGTTTCGGGTCTTAACATGGCGGGTACACCCCGCCCAAAGAGCATATCCTCCGCACCCCGACTAACCCTGGGCCATCTCCGGTTTCGAGATGGCCCCCTCGGGTTTGGGAACACGGTGTCCCCGTCTTGCCCCGGTTTGGGGGAGTGGCGCTAGCCGCCCCACCGTCCCAGCCTGCTTCTGCTGGGGTGACAGGCGGCCTCCGGACCCCCAGGCCTGCGCTCATGGAGGACGGAGGTCGTTAAGCGACCTCCGGCGCCTGAGTCGTCTGCGACGCGCTGCGAGCATGTTGCGGGTTCGGCGGGCCGGGATAGTTCTAAATCTCTCCCGGGCGCGCTCTGCCGCGCTCTGCGCAATGCTCTCCTTCGTGAGCATTACATGTTCGCAGAATGAATCGCTCCGCGCCGTTGCTGCAATCATGCTGCCGAGTGAGAGGCCTCCCACCCCGATGGCTGCCACGAGGTCTCGCCTCGGCGCCTCCCACGCCGGGCAGTCCGCCAGTGTGTGCAGCCCTGAGTCCTCGCTAGCGTCGCAGTGATGGCACTCAGGCGTTGGCTCCTTCCTGATCCGATGCAGTTGGTCCCCGAAGCTCCCCTTACCGGAGATCACCTGCGTCAGTCGGTACGAGAGGCTACCGTGTCGCCTCTCTAGTCAATCCTCCATGATGGGCCTTACCGCTGTACCATAGCACCTTTTTTCGTTTTTTTTGTTTGTGCGGAAATCCCCTCGGATACCCCCCCGCCGGTCAGCAGGGGCGGTTATGTTGGGCTTGAACCGACTAAAACCGCACGCCGTCTCGGGTCTAAATGAGAAAGAATCTTAGGCTAATCACGCTGTTGATAAAAAAGATAAAAGGTCGTGATAGATTGAAACTCTATCAAGATTATAAACCCCTGAACTATTTTATATGAGAATATTTTTCTTCGAAAATAACATTAATCATTTATCTTTACAGATGTATGGATGGACGAAATTACTTCTGCAGAGTTTTTAGGTTATTTCAATGAGATGACGAAAGCCAATACTAATGAATCTCACAGAACAGACAAGTTCGATAAAAATTATATTGGTATGCCTGGCTCTTTCAGGACTCTGAGCGTAGACTAATATTGCATAATTAAGGAAAACGGTATATTGTAATTAAGAAGTATGGTGTGGTAGTTTGCATAATATATGTGAAACGAATGAGTGCTGAGCGATTGACACGCCATGCTTGTAAGTGGGCAGGCTAGCCGGAATCGACCTTGTAGAACATGAACTGATCAGATTAGTGAAAAAATGAAAGGAAGTCTAAGGCAGTGGATTTATTTAAAACATTTATAACAGAGAGAAGTTTGTAAGGATAGAAGCAAATGACCGGCGTATCCAGAGGGAGAAATGTTATGTATGTAATATACAGATAAATAAAAAATAAAAAATTACGTAACTTTCCAAAAGTTGTTCATAATGTATGTGGCAAATAATAAACAAGCAATTTAACAAAGAATCTCTCAAGAAGAAACTGTATGAATTAGAATATAAATAAACATTTTACAACAACAAAAAGTACCTACCTAATTGAGATACCAATTTTGAGATACGTTTACCTTCGAGCAATTCAGGTTAAGAAATTTTGAGTACAAAGTGTGGCAAGTACCTCCAACTCTAAATCTCCAAAAAGCCTCCTAAAATAAAAATGTAACTGTATGAATTAAAATATAAACAAACATTTTTATTGATCATATTATTTCTACTAAGAAAACAACAACAAAAAGTACCTACTTAATTGAGATACGAATTTTGAGATACGCTTACCTTCGAGCAATTCAGGTTAAGAAATTTTGAGTCGAAAGTGTGACAAGTACCTTCAACTCTAAAGCTCCAAAAAGCAAATCAAAAAAAATCGCAAAAAAAACGCAAAATCGAAAATCCCTTGTATTCGGCTGAGCTCGTCTCAGGAATTCAACTTGTTTTGTATTATTTTTGTATAATTTATTTCCGATATTGTTTGTATATTAAGTTCTTATGAGAAATAAATTGTTTAAACCCATACTTGACATTTAAGAATAACTATACGTTCTTTTCAACTTATTTTCTAAACAATTTTTTTCAGAATGTTTTGATAACTAAAAGAATACAATTCTAAAGGAACATAGAATGGGTACAGTTTAATTTTTTTAAATATTTTTATCTTTTACTCTATGCAAATAAAGACTATAATTTTATTATTTACAGTCAGGGTACAGACAGGGTATTTTTTGCAGTCCGAATTTATTACAATACTAACTGTTGCCCGCGGCTTCGTCGTAGTGGAATACTGATCCCGTTCTCGCAAACACATGTGAACCTGTTCCAGGAATAAAAAGTATTTATATGTTATTCCAGACCATATATAATCTATAATAATCATATAAAAATATAATCTATCCCTGTACCAAATTTCAGTCAGATCCGTTCAATCGTTATAGCGTGATTGAGTAATACACATCCAAATTTACAAACAATATAAGCAGGGAAAAGATAGTATCGCGATATATAAAAATCCGTTCCCGCAGGGGGAACGCACAGGTAGATTTCGTGAAGCAATTAATATGATTTTATATAGAGAACTACGGACTTACACACACAAGTAAACACAGTAACATTTTTAACATGTTAATTATTTTTTTCTCGAAAACGGTAACTTTTAGCGAAAAACTTTTCAGACATTTATTTTAGACTTAAAAATGGCCTATCGATTAAAAATGTTTCCGACCGCAAGAATGTTCACCGGTTAGAAGTTATGATTTTTTTCCCGAAAAAATTTTGGTTTTTCCCCCCTCCACTTTTAGTTAAAGTTTTAATCTTATAGGTTTATAATTAAAAGTTGTTGGTATTCATGTATACTATGGGATAAAATTAGAACGGTTCGAATATCTTTCATGGAACGTGAAATTTTGAGGAAAAACTGATTTCACAAAAAGTGAGGCCCGACTTAGTGAGTGAGTGAGTGAGGAGACTTAGGGCTTCGAGCATATCGAAGAAAAACAGGACATCATTTAAATGCTCGTCTAATGGACCTGAGACTGAAGAGATGCCGCGCTTTGTTGAAGCGGTACGCGGGAAAAAAATATCGGGAAATTCTTTTTTCGGATGAAAAATTTTTACCGTAGAAGAGAGCTACAACAAACAAACTGATAAGGTGTACCGCACACAGTAGTGAAGAAGCGAGCAACCGTATTCCGCGTGTCCAACGAGGTCATTTTCCATCCTCGCTCATGGTATGGTTGGGAGTTTCTTATTGGGGCTTAACAGAGGTACATTTTTGTGAGAAAGGTGTAAAAACGAATGCAGTTGTGTATCAAAATACAGTCCTGACGAACCTTGTGGAACCTGTTTCTCATACCATGTTCAATAATAGGCACTGGGTATTCCAACAAGATTCGGCGCCAGCTCATAGAGCGAAGAGAACACAAGACTGGCTGGCGGCGCGTGAAATCGACTTCATCCGGCACGAAGACTGGCCCTCCTCCAGTCCAGATTTGAGTCCGTTAGATTACAAGATATGGCAACACTTGGAGGAAAAGGCGTGCTCAAAGCCTCATCCCAATTTGGAGTCACTCAAGACATCCTTGATTAAGGCAGCCGCCGATATTGACATGGACCTCGTTCGTGCTGCGATAGACGACTGGCCGCGCAGATTGAAGGCCTGTATTCAAAATCACGGAGGTCATTTTGAATAAACTTTATTGTCATAAGAATCTATGTTTCATTTTAAGTTAAGGTGGTAGAAATTTGATGACACAAATTTGTCACAAAATTCGGTCCGATCGCTTTCAAACTGCGGTCAAAAATTCCTTGGGTGTAAACTTACTTTAAGTTCGTGAACGGGTGGCATCCGGCCTAAGGGGAGGGTAGGGCCTCACTTTTTGTGAAATCAGTTTTTCCTCAAAATTTCACGTTCCATGAAAGATATTCGAACCGTTCTAATTTTATCACATAGTATACATGAATACCAACCACTTTTAATTATAAACCTTTAACTAAAAGTGGAGGGGGGAAAAACCAAAATTTTTCGGGAAAAAAATCATAACTTCTAACCGGTGAACATTCTTGCAGTCTGAAACATTTTTAATCGATAGGCCATTTTTAAGTCTAAAATAAATGTTGGAAAAGTTTTTCCGTTTTCGAGAAAAACAAATTAAACATGTTAAAAATGCGCTCGGCGTGGGTCATAGAAGAAGCATATAGGTCATAGAGGTGCGTTAATATGTTGATTGATAACAGTACATTTTTAATAAAAATATATTGTAAACGACAAACCTTCTTGATGATTGATTCACTCCCAACATACTTTATGATACCGACCGAAAAAATGAAATCCGAAGCAATTTCAAGGTAACTAAATGACACTTCTTTTGTTCGTGTTTCATGCGGGCCCACAATTGCGGATGTACGTTCCATGGCAATGTTTAGATTTTGTTATTAATGACTATTTTGATGACCTTGCCATAGTTATGTATAACATTTGAATAAGACTGCTTTTATTTTAGAAAATAATTAGGGTTCCACGCAAAAAAAATTAAACCGGTATCTAAATCTACGTGTACTAAGTCAGTTCCACAGCTAGTTCATACTTAAATAAGATTCGACTTGTTAGCAAGAGGATATTAGGTGAAATGCAGGAAGCGCCTTGCAGTAACAGAGAGTGCTTAATATAATCAGTTTGCAGGCAATTATTTCTATGTATACTAAACAAGCAGTTCAGAACAAAAAGTGTGTCACACTTCGGGGGTGAGGTGGGAATGGGGGAGGTGTACGGGAAGCCTCACTATAAATAAATAATTTTGACGCCCTATACGCGAAAAAATCGGAGTTGCGGACTGAATTTAGACAGTACAATATTTCGACATGTAGCGAACTTCGAAAACATATATCGACAAGTCATTGCTTCAACAGACAGCTATAAGACAATACACACCTTCGAATGACAATACTTAGACAAGACACATCTTCGAATGACCACTAGTATGACAATTTTTTTTTAACATTCTCCCAAAATAATAATGCTCTGAAATGTGTTAAAGAATGTGCCCTACCTAATTAAATATGTACCCAATCAATTGAAACATCAATTCCACAGGGGTCACAGTTCTAACCTAACCTAACCCACTTTACTTCAACGAAGGACTAAAAAAAAAATCTGTCGAAGTAGTGGTCATTCGAAGATGTATCTTGTCTAAGTATTGTCTGTCTAATAATTGTCTGTCGAAGTAATGACTTGTCGATCTATGTGTTTTCGAAGTTCACTACATGTCGCGCGGTAGCCTAGTGGTATGGGTAATGGACTGCTGAGACGATGTCTCAGGTTCGATCCCAGGTTTTACCATGGCACACACCAATGACTTTCCGATGCTTTTCGAAGTTATGTGTGTATTTATCGCAGGTTTATATGGCAATAGGCTCGCCACCTATTACATTGGGACCTAAACATAAACTGGCGAAATGTGGGTGCTAGCACCTCTGCCTACCCCTTCGGGGATATAGGCGTGAGTTTATGTTATGTATGTTACTACGAAGTATTGTACTGTCTAAATTCAGTCCGTAAATGGAATTTAGTATTCTCTATGGCTATGATAGCAACAAAAAGTGGCGCAAAATCGTACTATTGTAGAATACAAAAATCTACAGCAATTTTTTTTTTATTTTGAACAGTGAGTCTAGTATACATACTCGTAAAAGTCATTGTTTGCAGGTATATTAGCAAATTATTTCAAGAACTTCTAATTCATTTGAATTCTTATGTAATTAGTATGCTTACTTTTCCTATAGATTTAGATCGGAAAAACACGAACCTCGGTGGCTCAGTTGGTCAGAGCATTCCCCCTGTAAGGGACTGTTCGCGGGTTCAAGTCTCATCCTAGATGTTCTCTTTTTCCGATCTTGAACTTTTGGCTTATAATTCCTCAATAGATACTTTATAATAGTATTTCTAATTCGTGAGTATATGACCCCACCAAGATGTCTAAGACCTTCACCGTCACTTTCACAAGGCTCTGGATTAGGAAGGAAGTTGTAAGTGCTATTAAATCTTACTAATAATACAACCGCGTGAAAGAGCCATATTTGCTTTTTCACGCAAATATGGCTGAACGTATCTGGCTGAGGTACACGGGTAGACTATAGTCTGGAATAACATATTTTATGCTACTTTTATCCCTGGAATAGATTCCCATGAGAAGCAGGAACGTGATGTAACGTTCCTAACGATCCTACTACGCCTACTTGCACCGCGCTCTAGCTCGCCTCGCCTTCCTACCCACATACTAATTAAATCGTCTATATTACTAATTCTGCTTTGGCCAATGATCGTATAGTGGTCAGAAATGACCCTTTATGTGCTCCGTAAATCCCGGACTCGGATTCTAGGAATGCTGGTATTCATTTAAAGAGAACAAATACTAATACACTTACTTAATTCTAGCCCCGCTTATCCTACCTGCTTTTTCGAACAATGATTTCTCATCAATTGAATCTCTCACAAATAATTCTCTCATGATCTAATCTCAACTGTACTAAATTCTTTCCTTGCGCGATCCCTAGCATTCCCCTTATTTCTACTACTGTGGCAAACAACTCGACAAACTCTAGTGATCTAACTTCTTACATTGCCGAATTAGACATACAACCTGCATACTTCAGTTAGTGATTATCTTACTTTAGAACTTATAAGGTTTCCCCGTTTGGCACAGGACCCGCCAATTGGCGTGTGCAGTAGGATACTACCAACTTTGTATATCCTCCCTCTATCTTTTAGTAGGCCACGTACTTCCAATTGTATATTCCGTGCCTTATGAGAGTCAAGATAGCCGACTCATATTTTCCCACACCAATGTCTGAATCCAGACAAATGTATACGTCCAATTAGACTCATTCTCGCGATGTTACCGCTAAAGGGTATGGTTAGTTAGATTCGAGATAAGATTACTTCTCACTCAATATTGTCAAATTATATGACTAGTACGGATTCAATGAATAGTTTCATGTCGTAACGCGGTCCGATGACCAATCCATTAAATGAATTTCAGTGTCCCCAAAATAGGATCTTTTAATTATGTCAGAACTGACTTATACTTGTCACGCACATTATCGAGATCGATACTGTGTCCCTGGTGTAGAAGACAGCCATATCTAGTGTCAAATGCCCAAATCAATTAAGGTTCGATACGAGTTCCAAATAAGGAGGGCGCTCAGCTATCGTGAGCTAGATGTATCTCGCCAAAATGGTTCCCCGATTATGACGCTCCGAGTAATAGGTATTAATAGCATAGTATTTTATTTAAAGTCGGTTGGTAGACCAGTCAAACAAACTTCTCAATTCGAAATAATTTCAATTACGAATTTAATTAATTATAATGTAGGTGGATTTCAAATACTTTATGTCACTAATCCAAGTTTCATTGAGACCATTCTAAGTGAGTTGCTAGGTAAATAGAATTTTCATTTTACCCTCGACCGATAACATTAGCGATGTAATTTAACGACGGCTCTGTCTACTAAGCTACTCAACGCGATAGCTCGAATACAATATACTCCAATAACGATTACACTACGGCATTAACGCACTTTAGCACTAACTAAATCAATCACAAGCATCACCAAGGAGTGATATGTTGCTAAACAAGGGTATGGTTAGCTTAGAATCGTTACAATACTAATTCTTACTAACTTAATTCTCAACCTATCCCCATTGTGTGAGTACCTGGGTCTACCCCCAACTTAGAACTACTGTTCAAACAAACTAGGTGTACGCCACCTTATTTACATTTAAACGTGTGGCGTGTAATGAGCCTATCACGCATTGATGGTTTCTATCAACGCTTCCTACTCTAATATGGGTGCAAGCTAGTTAGGCTTGACTTGGCCTACCCCCATAACTATGTGCTTGTCCCAGTCCACGAGCCGATGCTCAGGGATGTGAACTGAAACCCTAACGAGATAATAGTTGGTGTATAATCTAAATAAATATAGAAGACTGAACTGCGAGCTCCGTAAGTTCTGATCCAGGCCCAATAGGACGGTTCCACTTCGACGGTACCTACCCATCACAGAACGAACAGTCACCCACATTCAGGAAGCTTATCCGATCCTGTTTCCTTAGGTAAAATCGGAATTCCGCCCGCCTCAAATGTCATCGGCTCCTAGCGAATTATCAGAGGGATATCTGTCTTTGCCACCGTTAGGTATCCCTCCATAACCAAAGCACATCGCCTTGGATTTCCTACGGGAAAACTAGCTAATACGCCGCAGCCCTACCCTCAACTTCTAACATAATAAAAGATGATAAAACGACAGCAATGGCTTTACGAATGCACTGCCAGACTCAACAGCACAAGACAGTAGAAATATGCATGCATTCACACGTACTACACCTGCCCAATGTAAGGTGTCTTCATTTTCGTAAAGTTCCTATAACCTACTCCGAATGCGGCCCAACCCCATTATTCGACACGAAAACAACCTTACTCCCCGCACTAATTGAAACAAATACGTTATAAGCGGTCAAAGAATAACTAAATGTACGCATATATCTTAATCGCGCTCCCTTGTACGTAACTGCATGCCCCGAACACACAAAACCAAGATTTACAATTAATTTCAAAGATCTATAAATTTTACGGAATTATAAATCACCCGACGGTACCTTGAAAACACTGTAAACAGTTCACCTTAAGCAAAGGTAGCTATTAATAACTCGTTTATTTCACAACCCCGGTAACAACTTGATGTAATTCGCGAAAAGGAATATAAAACTATTTCTTCACACCGACAGAAATATATATATCTTACACAGACAGCCTGCAGATGAGGCTCCGAAAAGAACAATCAAGCTGCCGTATCCCACGTTAAAATAGAATCCCCAGCTGTGCCCCGTGTCGAACTAGCAAGACGCGAATGAATAATCAATGTCTGCCTCCAGAAAAAAACTACTCCCAGCTCCGATTCCCCACCCAAAATTACCTCGCAGTTCCTAAAACCTACCTACATCCTTCGTCCAATCGCGATAGAGTTCCGGTGTGCGCCCGAGTAAAATATCGTTCCCTTTATATAACTGCTCCTTAATTTAGACGATTAGGTTAAAGATACGCCAATAAAATGTCTAACTAATTTTCTTATTAATTATTCGTATTGTAATATTTAGAATTCGCTTCAAACATAGTAACACAGCACATGCGGCCAATTAAGATCTCCGCTACCGACAATATTAGAATCAGCTACAATACTTGTTCATTACAACAGAGTTGGAATTAAATCTTATTTCAATTTTTAACGGATAAACTTACGTTAATTCGCTTCCAAAAAATGAAAACATAGATTTTTGATTTATTTATGTTAATGGAAATGGCTCAACAGTGGTGCCATCTACGAGCCCTTTAAGTACAACACACGCTTTTTTGAATTTAAATTTTTAACCCCATCTACTCATGCAGTTGCGAACTACTTCATACAACACTGCGTGCATAATACTTCATTCAATAGTTACGTTCCGTTACAGTGATCAGAATTCCACGCGGGTGGACCTGCGGGCAGTACTATATACTAAGCATCTGATTTTGTTCAACATCTGGCAAATACGACACAAAAATATTAAATTTGTTTTATACAATATTCTACCATAATATATATTATTTACGCTGGATGAAGTGAATTTCAAAAAGGATGTGAAGAAGTAATTAATTAGTTTCACCTTGAATGTATAAAAAGTGAATTGTTAATGCAAGGTTAGTTCGCATTAATGACTAGTGCCTAAACAAATTAAAATGGTAAATTTTTAAATACAAGAGTACATGATGTAATAATTATAAACTTTTGCATTCTATGACACAATAATGTAAGTGGGAATTACCGCGTCCCCAGCGTAACCGTGGCTGAAGTACAAGCAGAAGCTGTGTGTCACGAAGATGAAAATGCTGGGTTGCAGGAGATTTGCCTTTGCTGATACGGCCAAGTTTTGCAGCAACCACACACACTACGTAGGTTACAAAATGTCTGGCAATGGCACCCCCGCCAGGTCCAGGTAGGAGAGGTAGACCCAAAAAATGCTGGCGTTAGTGAGCCGTCAAAAAATAATGACCTGCGTGCCAATGGTCACATTGCCAGGGATGCCCACGACCGTGTGAAGTGGAGGAGGAAAAGCCGGAAGGCGGAGCCCGGGTTCCGAGGTGAGGGCTTCGAATGCAATTGATACACAACATTATTATGATGATGATGACCGCGACCATGGTATACGTATATACATACCTTTGAATTGCCTGAAGTTCCGGTTAGGTATTTGACTGTAGTTACAGACTGCCTTAGTGACATACATTTTTAACAGTTGAATGCGTGAGGTTGTGGTATTCTAGATACTACCAGTAACCACAATCCTAACAATGGTTCCTATTTTGTAAGTAAGTCGATGTGTCCATATTCTGATATACTTCTGACTGCACATAAAAGTGAAGTTGCATAGCAGAATTCCATAATGCTGATAAATTAGAAACAGTCTTAGTCAATATGTATCGCGATCTTCGCGATCCTGTAAATACATATTGATATTATTGATGTACAAACGCGATTCGTCCTTATATCACGATATTTATTGACCTAATCCTTACCATCTGAATTTTAATATTTTTTTATTTCAATAGCTTCTCGCACAGCTATTGAATGCAAATTTCGTTCAGTGGAGATGATTTCTATTCGAGAAAATTCAATCAAGTGATTGGTGCCTGCTTCAAACAAATATTCTGCAATCGCTAATTTGCTAGTTTGATCTTTCTATACAGCACCGTTAAATTATTCTTTGACCTTGTCAGCCTACTTTGTATGGCTTATGTAAGATTTACTGTAGCTGCAATCTATTTTAATGACACCTCGAGTACCAGCAATATTCATTATCATTATATTAGCGTAGCTTCCGGTTGCATCTGAAGCTTCTTACTCGCTTTACTTAGCTCAGGGTCCTCTTCAGGGTCCAGGACGCCGCAGACTTGTCTACGCCCGGGACTACCAACCTCCATGATCGGGGTCTTACAGAAGCAGGCCGTGGCGGAGGCGTGTCGTGTGTGTCGTACACACGTCTGCCAACTCACTTATATAAAAAAAAAAATTGTCCTCTTACTCCCTCTCCTTTTGATTTGACTTATATGGCTTAGCGACTGCGTCTGACCTCCCAACCCCAGAGGAAAGCTTACGGATGTATTGCCTTGCAGGTGAGATTAGCTTGAAGCCCGACAACGTATTGGAGTTCCTTTTGTTGTTCACCTTTTCATCTGCTATATAATACTGTCGCAATGGAGTAATTCTTATATACGAAGCTGATTTTATCTTTCTTGATACAGGGCATGTAGGTTGTCTGTCTGCACAGCTCTTGGTGCTTCTTATATTAACAGTTGCATTTGTCGTCCATTTACTTCATATCCGTTATTTTCCATTCATCCATGTTCGTGACTAAATTCTTACAACCGGTTTTCTAACCGGGCTTCGCTAATCTTACAACAAACAGTTTTTTTTTGCTATTTGAGTACCTAATTAAATTACCAAAATGTGCTGGATGTCACCCACATTATGGTCTCGAACCAAGGGGTCCAGTATTTCCTTTCTTTGTTACGCGACGAAGAACTGAAACGCTCTATCCGTACAAGTGGTTCTTACAATTCCGGGTACCTAAAGCGGGGCATGAAAAGCATCTGTCGAGGGTGTCAAGGCAGGAACAACCACCAGCCCGTATCCTCTGGACTTCACCCTAGTTTCTTACCATCCGGCAGGGCGCAGTCTCTTGATGAACTGAATATTTAATAAATCTGCTGCAATGGCGGACCCCGGGTTCTGAGGTGTGGGCTACGGAAGCAATCGGGACACAACCCTGAAATGATGAATGCCAACTTAAATATGGCTAGACTATTTAATGTAATGAACTCCTCCAAGAGCACCGCAAATCTCAATCTCAACTCTATTCTTTCTTTATTTGATGACCCAGACCGAGACATAGTCAGAGCTTTATGATCGGTGGTGGAAGTATCATTTTTTAAAGCATTGTAAAATAAGAGCCTACTAAGACTCTCAAACATTTATAATAACTTACTACTTGGGCCAGCGACTTCATCCGCCTGGATTTAGACTTTTAAAATTTTAAGTGTTTGCGCGAAACCCTAACTCTTCTTCTCAAATAAATGTAACCTACGTTACGTCTTACCTATCTAACAAAGAGAGTCCCGTCAAAATCGGCGTTCCAGAGATTATCTAATTTAAACAGACAGACATACAGACAACAATTCAATTAAATTTTTAAGCATTTTGTATGCTTACTTTTTTTTATGATTTAGATCGGAAAAGAGAACATCTAGGACGGGACTTGAACCCGCGACCAGTCCCTTACAGGGGGAATGCTCTGACCAACTGAGCCACCTAGACACGTCCCAGATATTCGAAATTCTCCGATACATTAATACGTCTTAAGGCGACGTTGGAGCCATCTACCGTAATTGGAAACAATGAATAACTTTACAGTCATTTTTAAACATTGTTTTATGATGAATCTTTAAATACAGACAACAATTTCAAAAATAGCTTTTTTTATATGTATCCGTACATACACTCATACTATGCATTTATTTATATCACATTATTTTAACGTAAACAGACACTTCAATTTTATTCATTTAAATTTAAATTTAATCCTATGAATTTTAAATCTGTTCTCATATGAAATTAGACTAAAAAAACACAAATAGACTATTGCCACCAGGACATGAAAAGAGCTTCGTTAGCTTGGTGAATTTTAATTGATGCTATAAATGTGTGATGACTAGTTACCAACGACAACTTATACCGGGTGTTATTTTTAGTGGTTTTGTTTTTAAAAATGGTTGCTTTATTTCTAGTACCTTTTTTTTTTCGTGTGGAAATCCCTACACTCTAGTTGATATGTATTCACAAAGACACCACAAATTAAGTTATTGCAGCAGGGAAGCTTAGTATTGAGGAGTACCCGAATGACTTGTATCACCGTCGTGCACAGCATTTGTATTTTTGCTCGTTCACTTTACGGAAATATCTTGACTTACAAGATTCTTAGGAGATTATGTAAAATCACTATGCCGATAATCCACAGACGTTGGACCACTTGAAAGTCAACATTTTCCCCGTTAGTTCTTCCGTTGCTAAATAAAGTGTTTGGGAATTACACTTCCCGATGACACTTCATTGGAGATCGTATCACCCATACGCCCAAAATCTTATTTAATCATTCAATCAAGTCCATTACGTCTTTCCCAGCAGAACTTTGAGCCGTAGAGGCAGCAAACATAACAAATGGAAGCAAAGTGTACATACAGAGTATAGTGAACTAAAACTGTAAATTGCTGAATGAAAACGAAAGATCGTGAACATCAATCAATAATATTCGTAATAGACATACATAAGGAAATATAGTATACAATATGTATAATAAATTAATATACCTACATTCATATTTTTTTATTTTATACATCATTTTTACTTATACGTTATATACATACATTTCTTTACTTTATCATTGAGAGAGGAAATGTTCTTTAGTTCTTCTTTTAAAGATGTCCAGACTACGACTATCTCGAATAGTGTGCGGAAGTGAGTTCCATAGTAGGACAGCCTGAATAGTGAATATAATATAATAGTAAATGAAATAACAGCTAGAGCTGTGTGCAGGAGTATGAAGCAAAGGACGTTTAGATATATAGATATATAGAAGCAGAGTATAAAGACGACCTGGACACCGACGCACTCAAAACCTTGGAGAATGAGAGCTGTGAAGGATAGTATAGAGTAATCCAGTAATCTTACAGTATTTTGAATCCTTTCAATTAATTTGATTATAATAATCACAGATATTTAGAGTATCTTCCATGTGTTAACCATGTGTTATTATTTTTTTCGTAAACTTCGGTTCCAACATTCCATTTGTAATGTATACCAGATGTGGCGTGAGTTTCAGACCCTCTGTTTTAATTTAATCTCAGCGACGATTAGCAGATTGTGGCGAAATAGATAATTCCATGTCAACATTTACAAGAATCCTGGGTAGCCTTGGTGAGGCTGAATTTGGAGGATTAGTTAGGTTCAAATTTTCAATATACAGGTTAACATTTACAAAATCTCAATAATTCCTTGCTTACTATATTATATACTACTAGCTGACCCGGCAGACTTCGTACTGCCCCAATCGATGACAAACCTTTTAAACCTTCTCTGGACCTCCACAAATAATTCAAGACCAAAATTAGCCAAATCGGTCCAGCCGTTCTCGAGTTTTAGCGAGACTAACGAACAGCAATTCATTTTTATATATAAGAGAAGAAGATTATTACGGGGGGTGGAACTGCTGCAATACAGGTTAAAACCTAGCAAAGGCGAGTGTTAGACAAATATCGTGATATCGATGTCAATATAGGTACAAATTAAATTTGGATATCAATAATATCAATATAGGTAGTAATATCATAATATGTTTATTGACAGGGTCGCAAATATTGCATTTAAATATATTTTTTACTGACTGAATCTAATTCCTATATAAATTATCCCCCTTTTGATTAAAAAAATAAAATAAGTTTTATTTCAATGTTGATAAGTTAAAACTTCCGCCTTGACACCTCTTTTTATTAAGACGGTAGTAGGTCTTTTAGTGAACGGCTGTGGGATTGTCCCGTAAAAAGAGGGGTAAGAGTGGGCCCTGGAAGGCTTAGATAAGCTAGCTCTGTTGTTTTGAGTGTTCTCCCTGTAAGGGACTGGACGTGTTCAAGTCCCGTCCTGGATGTTCACATTTTCTCAGTTAAATCTATGAGAAAAAGCAAATTTTCAATACTTATTTATCTCTGCAAATAATAAAAAAATTGAGTTGCTTAATACACTTAATCGTACAATCGCTTCTTTAACCTTAAAAGGCGCTGTCAATTAACACATGGATAGAAACTTAGGATAATCCTACACGTTTATTGCTTATGAGACTGTTAGAGAATATCTCTTTCTTTTTCACATGATTGCTTTGATCGTCACCTTCACCCTATCCAGATGGCAACGCGCCAATGATACCAGAATACCAGCTATGCAGTAAGTGCTCATGGCAACTACATACTATCAATGTATTAAAACCAGGACTGACATATTTATATAAATTCAAACGAGCTTGAGTAACTCTAACATAATAACATTCAAAAAACACCTATTAAGCTTATCCTGGGCCAATGTTTATAAGGAAACGAATTGTAATCAAGCTTTTGGTTTGTTTCATAAGACCTTTGTGCTTATTTATAACCTTTGTTTCCCTAACATTAAAATAAAAATAAATAATGGTATAAATACACCTAAATGGATAACAACAGGTATATAAAAGTCGTCAAAGGTAAAAATGCAATTAAGGTTCAATTATTATAAGAACCCCACACAGGCACACAAATTTACATATTTAAAATATAATACGTTACTAAGAAAATGTATTGAACATTCTAAAAGAAATGTCAATAATAATTTTCTGCAAAATGCAAAAAATAAATGTCAAGCAACATGGACATTAATCAAGAATAAAGTAGACACTTTACAAACAACAAAGTACATAAAAACTGTAAAGTATAAGGATAAATGCTTTACCGTTCCAACTGATATTGCCACGTCTTTCAATGAATATTTCATAACAACTACGAATATAAACAAACCATGTAATCCAGATTATAAGTCAATTGATCGAAATCAATCCACAATATTTATAAATCCAACGTCGGAACGTGAAATAATAAAAACTATTACTAAAACTATCTAACTATCGTTAAGAAATACAGGTGCGAAAAAATATCTACATATGTTGAAATAAAACTATTTTTAACGGATTCTATCGCGGTTTATTTGATGTTATTTTATATTTTACATTGAGCCCGACGTTTCGGTTGCTTTTCAGCAGCCATGGTCACGGGGAGACTAAAGATGGTTGTTGTCTTGAAGTTTGAAGTGAAAGTTATCTCAAAGTACCCGAACTATGTTGAATTGTTGTTGTTACTATTTACGCAGAATGAGCTCTGTATTTTGTTGTATGAGTCTTGTTGTATTTTGTTTTTTCTTGGAATTAATTAAGTGAATGACTGGCTGACTGACTGAAACGTCGGGCTCAATGTAAAATATAAAATAACATCAAATAAACCGCGATAGAATCCGTTAAAAATAGTTTTATTTCAATGTGTAACATTCGCGTAAACTTCCGACAATTTCATATCTACATGTTTTTTCAAAAGTCAAAAGTGTTGTTACCTTGTAAATATTTCTCTTCAACAAGAGGTTTTCCCAGAAAGGCTTAAACTTTCTGTTGTAAGGCCTTTATACAAGAGAGGATGTGCATCTGATTTAGGTAATTATAGACCCATTACATTGATACCCATATTATCTAAAATATTTGAAAAATTGATGTACTCTCGCAAAATAAACTTCCTGGAAACATTTAGGGTTATAGTTGAAGAGCAAAATGGATATCAGAAAAACAAATCTACAACTTTAGCTGGATTCTCATCAGTGAAACATATAACAAAGAATATTGATGAAAAGCGCCGCGTTACGGCTATATTTTTTGACATGAGTAAAGCATTTGACCTCGTTAGACATGATATTCTTCTCCACAAATGCGAACTCTACGGCATCAGGGGAAAGGCTTTAGATTGGATACAAAGTTATCTCAGTAATCGACGACAATGTGTCGAAATTGCACAAATTGATGAAAAACAAAACAGAAAATAATTTCAACTCAAATTATAGTTTGAATTAATACGGTGTACCACGAGGTAGGGTGCCACTCTTATTCCTTTTATACATCAATGATTTATCGAAAGTTACAGAGCAGTTGCAGACGATATCTCAGTAGTAATCTCCGAAAACCGTCACCATGATAACTTTGAAGGGCTACTCAAATCTGCCATCAATACAGTACACACTTGGTTAGAGGCAAATTACCTCACACCTAACATAGAAAAAATAAAAATAGTACAGTTCCATAACCACCAAAATAACTATAAATAACTTGAAATGAAAATGAATGACAAAATAATTACCGAAGTTTAGGATATTAAATTTCTCTGTATAGTACTAGACACACATTGTGACTGGAAAACACACGTGCAAAACGTAAGTGCTCGTATTAATAAATTTGTATACGCCCTTAGAAACCTGAAAAAACAAGTCGGCGAAAAAGCTGCCCTACCAGCGTACCATGGCTATATCGGATCTGTACTCAGGTATGGTGTGCTAGTGTGGGGCAATTCCACAGATATAAATAGAGTATTTGTCTCTCAAAAAAAATGTATTAGGGCGATATTTGGTTTGGGCCCACTCGACTCTTGCAGAGAACCTTTCAAAAAAAAATATTGACAATTACTTCAATTTACATACTCGAAATAGCATTATTTGTCAAGAATAATCCAAAGCTGTTCGAGAAAGCGTGCGTGAATAAAAAATATCTCTCAAGAGATGTGACTAAACTACCAGTGACACGATCAGTAAGTACACTTAATCAGAACAATTGCAACGGCATGATAGTTAAAGTTTATAACCAAATACCAAGAACTCTAAGAGAATTACCCTTTCCAAAATTTAGAAGGGAAATGTTTAAATGGTTGTCTCAAAAGTGCTATTACACAATGAATGAATTCTTGGACAGTAAATGTAATTTTATTAAATAGAAATAGTATAGTTTTTGACATTTTTATTATATTTTATTAATGATTTTCGATGTTTAAAATCGTATTTCTACTCAATAAAAAACTATGTAATTGTTATTTATCTAATTCATACCTATTCTTATAAATTTTCATTTTATTAATTATTTAAGTTGACCATTATGTATGACATTTTATGATTACTTTGAAGTCTATGTAAATTGTATTAATTTTAGGAAAATTTTGCATGCCGATAGATCGGCGAAGCACACACTCCTGTCAGGAAAAAACAATGTAACATCTTTCACACTGTGTTTCTTGCGAATAAAGATTTCTATTCTATTTCAAATAGGTCTTACACTTGATAGCTACTAAATAAGTCGGAGTGCTGAACAACGTGAAATGTTTTCACGCCAATGCCTTTTGTAAAAAATAAAGCTTCGTCCCTGCATGGAATACTGTTCTCATCTATGCAAGATATTTTTCAATGCTTCAGCATTATTTGAAACCTGCCTGATTATTACTGTCTTAAGCCAACTTCGTTACGGATGCTATACCCCCTGGTAGGTATTGCACCTCCCATTCATCGAGAGGTGCAAACTTTATTTGGACCAACGACATTCCATCATTGGTGAAATTCCATCTAAGCATCAATATCGGTTGCATCCAAAGGTCCAAATTTCTTTGCTATCACTTTCGCTTTTGTAATCTTTCTTTCCAGATCTTGTATGGGAGCGATCACTATCAAATCCTCTAGGTCAGTAAGCAGATGTACCGGCTCTGGGAGATCTAGGGAGCTAAATATACTTTCAAATATATAATTGGCGTACGTAACGGACTGCTGAGACGAGGTCTCGAGTTCGATCCCCAGTCGCCCCGGGCACACACCTCTGACTTTTCGTAGTTATGTGTGCATTAGATGCCCGGTAGATGGCAATAGGCCTATTACATTGGGACCTTAACATAACTGGCGAATCGTGGGTGTGTAATACCCCTCTGCCTACCCCTTCGGGGATACAGACGTGAAGTTATGTTATGTTTTTATAATTGTATCGCAGATGAAATTCAGTTAAATGAAGAATTTTAAGATTTGCGATTTGTTTACCATTAATTACTGAAACGATCTTTAAAGGAAGTCGATGTGGTTTGACCTTGAAATTGAAACACTAATTGAATTGAATTCACTGAAGAATGTTGCATAAATTATTGAAAACTAGCTAGATAGAAATAATTGTGAAAAAGATAAATCTTTGTATTAATAGATTTTCTGTTTTAAAATGTCACCTTATTTGTTACCTACCTACTAGCTGTTGACCCGGCTCCGCTCACATGGAATTCTGATCCCGTTCCCACAAACCCATGGGAACTATTCCAGGGATAAAATGTAGCCTATGTATTCCAGACTATAATCTATCGCTGTACTGTGCTGTATATACGCTGTTCTGATCCGTTGCGCCGTTTAAACGTGATTAGTTGACAAACATCTAAACAATTTCACAAACTTTTACATCCTACTTGTAGACGAGAGGTGCGGGGTTCTAATGAACTATGAAGTAAGCAGCCAAACAGCAGACACACTTTTATCAATATATTTGAATTGCACACAAACTAGAGCGATGATATAATACAAACTAGGGACATGAGTACAATGGTTACACAATTACCATGTGCTGATAAGACTGCCTATGCGTGGCAACTGCGTAACCTACTTGGTCAAGAGTTTGTGCGGGACTGCCGAGGAGCGGGTCACACGCCAACACCAGCACAACCCCCGCCGCGGCCCTTCCTTCATTACGGTGCGCTGGCGTTGACCACATCTGTTAATACAATGGACCCATCCCTCGGCCACTAACAATAGGAACTTACCTAGGCCCGAGGAGCGGGTCTCCAGCCAACACTAAAACGACCCCGACGCACAGCGTTTACGACCTTTTCCTTAATTACGGTGCGTTTGCGTTGGCCACATCTGGTAGTACAATGGAGACCCATCCCTCGGTTACAACAATGGAATCTTACCTACTTAACTTACTATTACACAAAATATTCTTAAATACTACGTAGGTACATTTCTTAAAATACCACGATTAGTCGTGCTCCTTAACACCACCCCTCAGTTGGAGGCTTCAACCGATAACTGAACCGGTAGTAGGTAGCACGGCTACTCGAGTTACGGGACGACGCAGCATCCCTGTACTTGTTTTTACGTCAACTACACGCACATGTCCGCCACTTCCCAGATACACTTTGTCTATTACGCCGCGGGGCCACACATTACACGGTTGTTTACCGTCACATATAAACACTATATCACCCACTTTCACTGAGTTGCTTGCCGTAGTCCACTTTGAACGTCTCTGAAGAGTGGGCAAGTATTCTTTGGCCCATCGTCTCCAGAACATTTCTGCAAGCCCATTCGCCTTCTTCCACAAGCGACGAGCGTCGATATCAGCGGGATCATACGTTGTCAAGCGGGTGTCCCCTGCCGCCGTACCGAGCAGCAGGTGATTCGGCGTGAGTACTACTGGCTCTTCGGGATCCGATACCACATAATAATATGAAATGGGGCGACTATTCACGATAAGCTCTGCTTCCAAAAGGACGGTGTGAAGTACTTCCTCTGATGGTGCTCGCTCTTTCAGAATGGCGTGTAGAGCATTCTTAAAAGAGCGGACGAGCCGCTCCCAGGCGCCACCCATGTGCGGTGCGGCAGGTGCATTAAATCGCCACTCAATGCCTTTGGCTAATGCCTCGTCTTGTAGTCGTTCGGTGTTCAAATTTCGCAGAGCGGCACGGAGTTCCTTATTCGCTCCTATGAAGTTCGTACCGCAGTCGCTCAAAATAATCGAAGGTTGCCCACGGCGCGCTATCATGCGGCGCAAGGCAAGTATAGCAGAGTCACTGTTTAGCGTTGCGGCTAACTCCAGATGAATGGCGCGTGTAGCCAGGCATGTAAACAACACACCCCAGCGTTTCTCCCGGCGCCGTCCTATAGTAATCTCCATGGAACCGAAATAATCGATCCCACAATTTACAAATGCTCGCCGGGTGGTGCTGAGCCTCACAAGTGGTAGGTCACCCATCTTTGGAGGTTGGGGTCGCGCGCGCAGGACTTTACAATGCTGGCAGCGCGCAACGACCGCCTTTACAGTAGGGCGAATGGATGTCACCCAGAATCTTTCTCGAAGATTGTTAATGACAGACTCGTGGTTGGCATGCAGCGCACGCGCATGATAATGCTGCACAAGTAGTCGCGTGATGTAGCAACTGCCATCGAGGATCACGGGATGTTTCTCGTCGAAGGATAGTTCCGTCGCAGCTCCCAGGCGTCCTCCGACCCGAAGCAACTCGTCGTTGTATAATATTGGATCGAGCTTCAACAGGTGGCACGCGTTAGGTAGTGCGCGCTTAGTTCTTCGGGAAACGATCGTTCCTGCGACTGCTTTAGTAGAATGCGCTCTGCCTCCCGCAGGTGGCTTATTGTAAGCGTACTTACCGTAGTCCCCTGCTTGCGTCTGCATGCACTGATAAAGAGAAGGACGCGCGCAGTAACACGCAAAACTCGCGTCCACGTAGAATAGCGCGTCACGTCGATCAGGGGTTGGTTGTTGTCACCCATCGCCAGTACTCTCTCGATGCGCTCTGTATCATCAGCGGGTAACTCCTCACAGCTGTAGCTCGGCCACGGTACCTGGGGATCACAGAGAAACGGAGGACCCGAAAGCCACATGCCTTTATTATTAGGCCAGTCCATCCTGGTTGCTTCATTAGCAGGGTTGGACTCGGAAGGCACCCAGTGCCAGTTGCTCCTCTTGCTTAAACTGTCGATTTCGGCTAACCTATGAGAGACGTATTTTTGATAGTCTCGTGCGTCAGAGTTAATCCACATAAGAACTGTTTTTGAATCAGTCCAGAGGTAGAGGTTCTCTATATTGAGATCAATTTCGCATTTTACTGTCACTGCCAGTCTGCATGCTAAAACTGCTGCCTGCAACTCGAGACGTGGGATAGTTAACAGGTGCAACGCGCGCTTTTCCGGCTACCATCGAACATACTCTATTGCCCTCAATATCGGTACCCACTAGAAAGGCTACAGCGGCGTAAGCTTTCTCACTAGCGTCCCCAAAAACATGCAGATCCACCGCTGTCCGTTCCAAACCGTGCCAGCGAGGTATAGCCACATTTGATAAGGCTTTTAATTTGGAAAGCCACTGGAACCAAATAGCGGCCTCGGAGTCCTTGATGCACTCATCCCACATTATGCCCGACTGCCAAATACGTTGCATAAGGACTCGAGATTGTATAATGCACGGGTACACGAACCCGAGCGGATCAAAAATGCTCATTATGAACCTGAGAAACTCGCGCTTGGTAGGCTTAATCTGACCTTCTACTAATTCCGTTGAAAGACGCTTAAATGAGAGATCGAATCTCATACAGTCACTTGACGGGCACCATATCATTCCTAAAGTGCGTGCGCTGTCAGATTTATCTAGCTTGACTCGGCCTGGAACAACGTCTGGTAACATTTCACGTAATTCGGGTGAATTCGTCACCCACCCCCTGATATCAAAACCACCGGCTCGGTGTATGTGGGTGACGTCCGCGATCAGCTGTTGTGCCGTGTCAATAGAGTCTACACTGTCTATATAATCGTCTACATAGTGCCTTTTCCGTATGGCTTCAACCGCGGCGGGATGTGAATCTTTGTATTGCTCTGCATTTTTATTCAACACGTAAATGGCTGAACGGGAGAGGAAGCCGCGCCGAAGATCATCGAGGTCATGACATAAATTGAAGCTTCTTCAATTCTGTCTTGACCGCGCCACAGAAACAATTGAGCCCCCTGATCTGCTTCGCGGATTTTCACTCGCAGAAACATATCCTCTATGTCGGCAGTGAAGGCTATACGGCCAGTCCGGAATCTAATAAGAATTCCTAACAAGGAATTCATCAAATCTGGCCCACTAAGTAAATTACAGTTCAGCGATGCGCCTTTATACGTAGCGGCAGCATCAAAGACTAGCCGCAGTTTACCTGGCTTGTTGGGGTTTGAGACTCCAAAGTGAGGTAAATACCATACCGGACTTGCCCTAATGCCTTCAACTTTGCGTGCGTACCCCGAAGTCAACAATCGGGCTACCTGTTTTGCATAAGCATTCCCAAAATCAGGATCACGATCCATCTTTCTCTCTATCCCAGCGAGGCGTTTGCGCGCATATTCGTAATTGTCGGGCATCTCGACGTTATTACGGGACCACAACAAGCCTACTTCCCACTGCTCGTTATCGGGGGAGCGGCGACACGTTGTATTTAGTGTTTCCAACGCACGTTCCGAATTACAATCTTTGCGAAGTACATGCGAAATGCCTATTGCCTCTAACTCAAACTGACTTTTCACTAACGCATGTAAATCGTCATGAGGTACGGACATGCAGTTGGCAGAATGGAACTCGCTGCTATTAACCCTTCCACCTAGCGGGCCATGGACGACCCAACCTAACCTGGTAAGTGAAGCAACTGGACGACCAGATTTACCTTGAGGAATCTCCTCTCCAACGATGAGCTTCCAGTTGTCCTGTCCCAACAATAGCATAGGCTTCGCGTCCTTCATCTCGCTGCAATCCAGACCCTGTAGGTGAGCGTTGTCTCTGATCACTCGCGCTGGTAACGTCTGAGACGGCAAGTTCACGTTACGTAGAGTACGCACTACAATTTTATGGTTCGCTCCGTTCGGTCCGCGCACTATAACCTTAACACTACGTGAGTTGTTGTTGGTCACACAATGACCGCGGGCCGTCATCAACTTAAGAGGCACTATTGGTCCGTCTACATCACTTGTGAATTTGTCATCTAAAATGGATACGGATGCGCCGTCGTCCAATAATGCGTACGTTGATTGTTCGACCCCATAATTAGTCACAATTGTTACCGGTAACACTTTAACAAGGCCCGCGCACGACTCTCACCAACATTTGTCAGAGTTTCATATCTAACCTGCGGGGGTGAGGTCTCAAGCGGCGATGTTGCATCAGGCGGCGGCGGTACGTTAGACGGTGGCTCCACTTCGGACGGCGGTGCCACGTTGCGCGCGACAATATCTTCTTGCGTGACACTTAACAATACACTTACCGCATATTCTATTTTGTACGAGCAAGTCCCAACGTTCATTTACAGAAATATTCTTAAAGTCTCTACATTGACTTAAATTATGGTTCCCTTTACACTTAACACAAGTAACCTTATTTTTACTGGTCTCAGTCCTCGTAAATGCGGCGATTGACTCTACCTGCGTATGCACGCGATGATTTGCTCCACTTGTTCGCACTGGCGCTAAACCCTTATCTCTGTCAAGGCGGGCGGCCGCCAACGATCCGAATCCGGGCCGCCGCGGGCGCCGAATTTTCTATTCGCGTCGGTGTAACTTGCGTCGTTTTAGCTCATCGGAACATGATATGAGGACGCACGAGTTAATTCACTGAGGAAGTCCACTAAAATATTTAAGTTTTGGAGACACTCTTAGATCAATGCCACTGTTATTATCCAAACGCATCGCAAATTTTCCGTACTGAGAGCGTTGGTATGGTGTTAACTTGTTTAATAGTTCAGTCACTAATTGTGGATTATTTATATATCCGTCCGCACGTATACTTCTTAGCACTGCTACACAATTTCGAACCGTACTCGTGAATTTACGAAGTTCATGTCCATTTTCGGAAACTTTCGGTAAATCCCGCACTTTCTTTATAGCACACTCTAACAATCGAATAGGGTGTCCGAACTCGTCTTGAAGGGCCTCAAGCACTTCTTCAGAATCTGATGATGTTCTTAGTAGGTCCCGCAGGTAGGTAACTGCAGCTTTCGCCTCACCGACGAGCGCCACCCTTAGGCGCGCCATATTCTCCAGCGGTCGAAAATCATGCATCATACTGGTGCTACGATATGCTTGCTGAAAACTCAGCCAATCTGCGGCATTACCATCGAATTGTGGTATCTCGTACACTTGTCGCGGTACATTTCGCCCCTGCCCTAGATTGCTGATAGCCTCTGCTTGCCGATCAATATCTGTTAGAGCCTGGTTCTTCGGCGGCATAGGCGATGCTTCGGATGGCGGATGTAATGGAGAGGGCGCACGTGTCGTGGTTGGAGGCACCACGTGCATCGTAGAGACAGGCGCGTGTGTGGCAGCATATGCCACGTGTGTCGAAGCGTCGGGTGCGTGAGGGGCAAGTGGCACCAAGTGTATCGAAGCGTCGTTCACGTGGGCGGCAGAAGATGCCACGCGCATTGGAGTGTTGGTCGCATGGGCGTCCGCGGATGCCACGTGCATCGTAGCGTCGGTTACGTGAGGGGCAGCGGACACCACGTGCATTGAAGCGTCGGTCACGTGGGGGGCGGCGGATGTCACATACCTTGAAGCATCGTTGCCAGGCGCGGAACGCTCGTTCATGCGGGGGCCGGCGGATGCGTCGTCTAGCCAGCGCGTCACGCGTTCCGATATCTCATCGCTTGCCACGCTTCTCGGTGCTCCATTTCGCTCCATGAGGTCTTCTTGTGCTGCTATTTCCGCCATATCGAGCGCGAGTTTCTTTTTTGCCAGACCTTCTTGTATCCGCGCAAACTTCAGATCCGCTTCATATTCAGCGCGCATTCGTAGCGCGTCGCGGCCTGCCTGGCTCATCCTTGACGATGCGTGGCTGACGCTATACGGCGCACGAACTGTGCGTACTGAAGCCGATGTTAGCTCCGATGGCGGTAATTCCCTATGGTCACTTAGACCACCTACCACGGAGCTCCTAGCGGGCTGCTGCGGCGCTCTTACCTGAAGATCTGGGGGTGATGAAACTCGTAATCCCGATTCTGAGCCTGTTAAATTATTCATTGCTTTTGTTGCACTCCGTGTCTGTCGCTTTCCACTGTAACTCATGGTTACTTACTTCAATCCGGCTCGAAGGACCAGATTTGTAGACGAGAGGTGCGGGGTTCTAATGAACTATGAAGTAAGCAGCAAAACAGCAGACACACTTTTATCAATATATTTGAATTGCACACAAACTAGAGCGATGACATAATACAAACTAGGGACATGAGTACAATGGTTACACAATTACCATGTGCTGTTAAGACTGCCTATGCGTGACAACTGCGTAACCTACTTGGTCAAGAGTTTGTGCGGGACTGCCTAGGAGCGGGTCACACGCCAACACCAGCACAACCCCCGCCGCACCGCGCGCGGGCCCTTCCTTCATTACGGTGCGCTGGCGTTGACCACATCTGTTAATACAATGGACCCATCCCTCGGCCACTAACAATAGGAACTTACCTAGGCCCGAGGAGCGGGTCTTCAGCCAACACTAAAACGACCCCGACGCACAGCGTTTCTTTTCCTTACCTTTTCCTTAATTACGGTGCGTTTGCGTTGGCCACATCTGGTAGTACAATGGAGACCCATCCCTCGGTTACAACAATGGAATCTTAACTTTTAACTTTTTTAAATTATTTTAACGTTTAACTTAGGTTAAATTTTTATTTTAACTTTTGTTTTTTTTATATACCTTTATTTATCTTGACACGAGACAAAAATGTACATTCGTCCATATTTAGTCTTAAGAAATCACTATTTATAATATGACGTCTCGAAAATGCCGCAGTGGAGTTTGTTGCGCCGTTTCTTCTCCACTAGGGCCTAGGAAGCGGTGGTAAACTTAGTTTTAAGCAGATTTTGACGTCAAAAAGATGTAATTACGTTACACTATTTTGAAAAATAAAGACTTTGACTTTGACTTTGACTTTTGACTTACCTACTTAACTTACTATTACACAAAATATTCTTAAATACTACGTAGGTACATTTCTTAAAATACCACGATTAGTCGTGCTCCTTAACACTACTAATATTATAAACAAGAAAGTTTGTAAGTATGGATGGATGGATGGATGTTTGTTGCTCTTTCACGTAAAAAATATTGAATGGATTTTAATGAAACTACAATAATATAGCTTATACATCAGAATAACACATAATAATAATAATAATCTACTACAAGAAAGCATTTTACTCGGTCCCCCATACATGGCTAAAGAGGGTCCTCTGATTTGATTTTGATCATACAGTACGAGACTTCCTCGGTTCCTGTATGGAACAATGGAGCACAATGCTTAGTCTTTCCGGGGTGCGACTGTCGGATGCGGAAGACCGGATTAAGGTGAGGCGGGGTATTTCATTTCATATCCAAACGCTGCAGGTCTGATGCGGTTGCTAGATATCACTTGTGATTTCAGCAGCAGCATCGGCATGGAGCTTGGAGTGGACAAGTGTGCGGTTCTTCATGTGGAGCGGGGGAGAATTATCTCATCGTATAGGTAGGTAGAAAATTTTGATGACACAAATTTGACACAAAATTCGGCCGGGTAGGTACCACCGTGCACGATTGCGAAAAACCCTCCATAGTAATCCAATTTCGGTTTGATTGCGTTCAGGGGTCAGCAAGTGCATAGCCGGGCAGGGGGATTGTGGTCGCAGCACTAGTGCGACCGGTGGGTGTCATGCGGTGTTGCGACGACAATCCTCTTCTGATGAGGCTGTCAAGCTGAGTGCCACCATTGTTAACATGGTACGTGTATGTAATGGTGACCCTCTTTCCTGAGACTTTACCTTCAGCTTACCATCAGGCGAGGTGAAGTCAAATTGACGTGTCCTAAATATTAAAAAAAAAAAAAAAAGTATACCAGTGTCCGGTGGGGTGAGCCTTTGTTCACTCTCCGAGGGTGAAACATACCGGTACCTGGGCATGTCGCAGAATGTGGGTGTCGACGCGGCGGACATCAAACAGGCTGCATGCGACGTGTTTTGGAATCGTCTGGTAAAAGTGTGTAACAGACTTTTATCGGGCGTGAACAAGACACTTTTGGGGAAACCGAGGGTTTTGTCTGTGCGATATAAGATCAGGTTATTAAGACGAACAACTACAGGAGGTACATATTGAGGGATGGAACGGTAGACGTTTATCGTTTGTGCCACCGTCCCGGTGAATCTCTCAGACACGTGACCTCCGGTTGTTCAATGCTTGCTAACACTGAGTATCTGCACAGACACAACCAAGCAGCCAGGATACTTCATCAAGAGCTTGCCCTTAAATATGGCCTCATCGAACAGAGGCTGCCCTACCACAAGTACGTACCGGAAGCCGTACTCGAAATGGACCGGGCACAATCCCGGGTATTTCTTGTGGACATCACTAACCTCTATGACGAGAATCTCGTCCGCGCCGAAGCAGATAAAAAGACCAAATATCTGGACCTGGCGCACGAGGTTACCGACATGTGGAGGGTGGGGTCCACAGAAATAGTCCCAGTTGTGATCTCAGCGAATGGTTTGATCCCATGTAGCCTCTCAGTCCATCTTGAGAGGCTCGGGATCAACGGGAAGTCGGTGGCGGCCAAGATGCAGAAAGCGGTCTTTCTCGACAATGCCCGAATAGTCCGGTGGTTCCTCTGCTAATCAACCTAACGCCCCGGCCGACTGTTGCCCACCTCGCCGGGGTTATCTTGCCGCCTCTCCTAAACTAGGGAGGAGGCGTGAATTACTTTGATGGGAATAATGATAATAATAATTTATTGATTCACGTGTTGTACAAGTAACTCTTATCACAACAATTCATATGTACGGAAGAGGTTAGCGTTGGCGACTGTAGTAGTATTAACTGTATCACAGTCGCCAGCGTCCTCCACCCGGAGATGCCATAATTACTTACATATATTTTGTTTTTTTATCTCATTCAACATTTCATATTTGCAACAGTACAAAAAATCAATCCATTGTATAAATTAAACATAGAAATTAAAAACTAACAAAGTTCTTGAAGTTAAAACCACAGTAGAATATTTAATTATATTTTTTTTTTCTCTTTACGTATGTGTGTAAATATTTGGGTATGTATATGTGGGTGAGGGTATGTGTGTCAGTGTTTGCCTTTGCACGACTGTATGTATCTGTTTTAGGTTAGATAAGACTCTGTATCAGTTCTTCTGTTACTGCATAATTTAATGTTTTGAGCCAATCACAAACCATAGACTTACATGTTACCAAGGGCAATGGATAAATATTATTACATTTGTTAACTGTATTGTACAAGCGGCTACCAAGTGCACAGTATTGACGCCTAGCAAGAGCCGTTTTATGTATGTACCGCATATTCTAGTTTTGTTCCTTTTGTGCCAATTCACAAAAGGAATTAAGCATAAATACTTTTATGCTTACGCAGGACGACGTTCATAATATACAGCTGGTGGACCGACAGCACCGTGCTCTCCTTATACAGAGTGACAGTGCTATATCTACGTGGCCTTCGAAACATTACCTTTTAATATCGCTCTTTGAGCTCGCTCAAGTGGAAGCAGAATCGTTGTACCACAACCACCCCATGTTGCGATACAGTACTGAAATAGACTCTGAACAAGGGCGTAATAAACACATAGTATAGTACCTGAGTCAGCTGAATTTCGAAGTTTTCTGCATATTGGCATTAGTTTTCTGACGTGACCTGTTAAGTGATTGATATGTCATGACCAATTTAAAGAATTGTCTATAATAAGACCCAGATACTTTACCGAAGAAACTCGTTTCAGCCCAGAGCAGTCACAACCGATATCTCAAAAGCCACACGAATGAGCTTTGACTTGGAATGTAAGTGGTGGTTGCGTATTAGCACGGAGAGAAAATGTAATGTACATGGTTTTATCAACATTCAATGTTAGAAGGTTGTCCCTAAGCCACTTTATCACCTCTCCTAGAGCAATCTCTGTATATTTCTTGGTTTCAACCCAATCCCTTCCATGAACAATCAAAGCAGTGTCATCGGCATAGGTAAAAATGTCGCAGTTTATTAATGATTTTGTGCACAAACTGTTGACATTGTGGTGGTTGAGGCCCAGATATGTGATCGTCTATATATTTGAATCTATGTATAAGAGCTTGGTTGCTTCATTACAGGATAACTTCAGTGCTTATGAGTTTGAGGATAGTCTTTGTGGCAAGTATACTTAATTAAATCGCGTCTGATTATGCGAGTGTGCAAAATAACAAGTCATATATTCACTTCGGCCTACTTTAAAAATGGACCTTTAGATATTTACAAAAAAAAAGGGTCGTTAAGACCTCAAGAGTAGCTTGTCTCGAATTACTAATGTAATGAGGTAAATTAGGTCTAGTAAGTGCTCCAACGCGCGTATATGACTGTTATTTGAGTCAATGGCGGAGCCATCTTTGCTGCCCAAATCACTCTGGCATTTACGGGGACTTCCTACGGTCTGGCTCAAGGCTTCCACGCATGGAATTATGGGGCTCGAATTCAACTCCTTTTCATCGCTGAGAAGCGGTTAAATCAACACGTCCGAGGACATGGATAATTATAAGGCGCACAAAGCTACCTTGCCCCAATACCATGGAATAGTTTTATATTATATATATATCGGTTAGGGTTCTATTCAATCCGATCACCCGATCTTAGCAACGGATACACAATGAAGATCCTTTAATCGTGTAGTTGTCAATTATGATCCCCCACGAGGGAGCTTCACTCGGTCTGTGCCCTTAGTGGTGTTAAAGTTCCACACTAATTGCAAATTTTAATTCATATAAAATGTGCTATTCTTGACTATAAGCATTGAAATAACCACTATCTCACAAATTATTAAACAGACTAAGTAAATGTAGGGTCCAGATTTTGTGGTAAGGTCATGATCTCTAAGTCTGTTAAAAATGATTTTATACTTACTACACTCGATTTCTCCACCATTCTCGTATCTTGTGTTCAATTGCGACCATCGACTCAAGGTTCAATTATATATGCAATGTATGCTTGATATCAATTTTAGAAAACTCTATGATTCTTAAAACTATATAGTGTCTGAGTATAGTTTGAGCTATTACTTGAGTCTTAGATAGAACTGGCTTTGTTCAGTTAAGATCAGATAGAAGTTTGGCTTATCCAACTTTAAAATTCAATTGTAGAGATTCTAGTTTCGTGTATAGATTCGTAAAAATAGCCTAGGTGTGTACTATTTTTGCGAATCTATATATATATAGCCTAGGTGTGTACTATGACCCAACGCCCCCACTAGGAGACTGTACCTGGGGATCGTGCGAAGCATGGCCCTATACGGGGCCCCCGTATGGGCGGAGACTCTGGCGGCCCGCAACGTGGCTGTTCTGAACAGCCCATTAAAGGCGATGGCCGTCAGAGTCATCAGGGGGTATCGCACAATCTCCGTCGAGGCGGCATGTCTCCTAGCCGGGACTCCTCCATGGGACCTGGAAGCGCTCCCCACCTCGGGTGCTCAAGTCGCACCCTCCATGTCTCCATGAGTTCCCGGTGGAGCTGGGATGGCTGAGCCCGGATTTCTCGGGGCTCCGGCCTATGGCCCCGCTCCAGCGCCTCCTTGCGCCACTGGAAAAAGAGGGTAGGCCCCATGACGCTACCTTGTGGAACTCCAAATGATAATGATGTGTATTCGCTCATGTAGTCACCTATCCTAACACACTGGGATCAGTTTGTGAGATATGATCGGAACATGTCGAGCGCAACTCCACGAATGCCTATCGATTCCAGTCTATGAAGTAGAAGCGGGATAGAAACAGTATCGAATGCCTTCGAAAGATCTAGGAACACGCCAATAACCTTGGAGGAACTGTCAAGGTTCCTGGCAACCTTCTCTGTTAGAGCCAAAGTTGCATCTTTGGTAGAAATACCTTTAGTAAAACCATATTGGTTTTTGGCAAATATATTATGTTGTTGAAGGTATTTTAAAAGTCTGCTATTTAATAGCTTTTCCAAAATTTTAGAGATGACAGAAAGGACGTATATTGGTCTGTAATTTTCGACACTGCTTCTGTCACCACTGATATAAATTGGATGCACCACAGCTTTTTTTAAAGCATCGGGAAGAACCCCAGAGGTCAGGGACAGTTTACACACGTATGTAAGAGGGGGAGTCAGGCAGGATTTAGCGCTCTTTATCACTCGTGTTGGAATTCCGTCTATACCCATTGCAGACTCACTGTTCCAATTCAATATTATGGTCTCAATCTCTCCGCAATCCGTTGCAAACAAGGCCATCGAATCCCTGAGATAAAGAGGCTCACAGTGAGGATTTAGCTCATTCGATTGCTGGAAATTTTCGTTTTTAATGGAACTGGCTAGCTTTTTACCTATTTCAGCAAAATAATCGTTGATTTTGTTCAAAGACTCATGAGGATCCTCGGCCAGTTTCAGTAAAAAACTCGGAGGAGGTGGAGTATCTTTAAAGTTGACAATTTGTTTTATCGTACTCTACATGCCTTTAACATTGTTTTTATTCTTCTGCAGTTCAGATTTCTCATAAGCTGATTTAAGCTTCTTAAGAAGATTGTTGCAAAAATTACGATACCTTCTGTAAGTTACTTGTAATATTATAGCGTTATTTATTGAGCTGAGTGAGACGAAGTCGAGCGAAAGCTCCTCATACTAGACTTCAGGATTTTCTTTGTCACAGGTCTCCTCCTAAACTACTAATCCAATCAGAACCAAATTTGGCATGATTAAAGAGGTCAATTAGAGGAAGGTTTATGGATATATTTTGAAAATGATCACCGTTAAAAAAAATCCAGATGGAGTTACATAATAACCGCTCGAGACACTGTGACCAAACTTTACACGCTCAGAAAGCATGTTCAGAGTTGTGACTTTCAAGAAGAATTTTCAAAATCGGACTTGCCACGGAGGAATGATCACTGTTCAAAATTTTCAAAATCTGATTCCGCAATAGCGGTCAAATCTATTGGACAAGAATCACGATGTCTCACTCAGCTCAACATTGCAAGCAGCGATTCGCCTTGCAGACTTAGTATCCTTTTTACTTCTTATATGTAAATTATCTCTATGTCTGATATATCTCACCAAACCAGGGGTGATCCAAGGATTTAATAGTACGTTTGCGGTGAGGAATGGTTACTAGTTTGGAGTGCACAGAAAAAGCTTTAGAAATAATGGTAGTCAAGCAGTCAGCAGCACAGTTCACATCAGTCGCAGAATAAACAGAACTAAAGCCTGTATTAGAAAGGTACTGAGTTAGGGATGGATAATCAATTTTTAGACGAGAAGCATGAAAATCGTGTTTTTTAATTTTACAATCCAATTTAAACATAATTGGAGCGTGATCCGTTATAAAAGCATTGAGTACATATGTTGAAGAAAGTCTATTTGTTCGTAGCATCACGTGGTCAATACATCGATCCTCGCGAGTAGGGAATACATGGGTGAGTAAAAATCCACGATAAGCCATCAGATCTAAATATTTCACCCTATCATTGTCTGCGTAATTTGGGGCAATTTTAATATTTATGTCACCGATGAGAATTTCTGACTCAACTGATTTCAGAGTATTAAGATGAACATCAAGACTGTCACAAAACCCATTAATACAGGTGTATGAGAGGGAGCGGTATACGGCCACGATAGCATATTGGTTTGCATATTTGCAAAATGAGACAGCTAGCCTCACAAAAAACAGGTCTTAGTAAAGTGTGATTAATTTCGCTTTTCACATAGACAATGACACCATTGTTTTTGTTGAAGTATCACCTTCATGGTCTCAACATGTGTAGGCTGGTGATAGAAATATTTTAAATTTGAATATCTGTCTTATCCTTGTTTCCTTGGTTACTAGTACAATGATATAGCTCTCGTGTTTTTACCAATAGTTGTGCCTGCTGTATCTTTATATGTTTATTATACTTTTATGATTCTTATACCGCTTACGTGTTCTTATTTGCACTCTACGAACCGTCAACCCCAACAGTTTTTATTTGCATAAGTAGAAGAATACGACGTATATCTAGATAACTCAGGTATAACCGGGGTTTTACTTAGCCAACACTCAGTTAACACAAGAATATCACACTGTATGCAAACTCTTTCCAACAGAACAATAAGCGCATCAAAGTCACACATGACACTTCGAATGTTTAAATGCAGTATGCGTATTATTATTTCCAACGGGGTCGCCGATGACCTGGCGGGTGATCAATCCTTCTTCAGTGGGTCATTTCACCAATTTCCCCTGATCCTTCCTTTTGGGAAGGATGTGGTTACCCAGCAATCACGGCGTTCCGTCGAACCTACCTGTGTCCTTGCAAAATCTTACGATCTGGTCCACCTTCAGATCCTCCAAGTCTTTTGTGTCCAATGTATCCAACCCCATTGTCTCCCATCTTATCAGTGAGTACATGGGGCATTCGGCGAGCAGGTGGAAGCTGGTCTCGTCACCGTCCATGCACTCTGGGCATCTGGGGTCAGTTTTCACGCCTATCAGTGTCAGGTGCCTGTTCAGTCGGCTGTGTCCTATTAACACTTCTATGACGAGCCTCATGCTTACTCTTGAGAGTTTTATTAGTTGGCTCGTCCTTTTTTTGTCTAGGCCTTTTATGAATATCTTCGACTGTCTCATGCCTGTCGATGATTTCCATCTCCGGTTGGTCTCTGCTTCAATGCTTCGGCTGATGACTCCCTTGGTTATTTTGTGGGCGATTGGTAGCCGGGGCTCCGGGCCAACCTGGTTTTCATCAGCTCCTTTCCTGGCCAGTTCATCTGCTATTTCGTTGCCTGTGTTACCCTCGTGTCCGGGTACCCAGGCAATCGTCACGTCAACTGTTCTGGACAACTTTTCCAATGACTTTTTGCACTCTTTGACAACAGCTGATGTTGTCTCTACTTTGCCAAGTGCCTTCAGCGCTGCCTGGCTATCGCTGTAGATGGTGACCTTTCCCATGTTGCTTAGGTGGCCTGCCATTTCTGCGCATTCCATGATAGTGAAGATTTCTGCTTGGAAGACACTTGCAAACTTTCCTAGGGGTATTGACCTATTCGTCTGAGGACTTGATGTGTACTCCGGAGCCCGAGAGCTTAGTTATTTCCTTTCTGGAGCCGTCTGTGTAGCAGATGGTGCCATTGGTGTTCATCTGCCAGTCGTCTCTCGGTCCTATGTGTATTCTGTACTTCTTATGAAAGGTCCTTTCTTTCTTTCAGATCATTGTTTGAAAGGATCATTGATAGTTTTTCTTCGTAGTCTTGACTGATCATGGCATGGCCCTCATCAAATGTGTTGCCAGTCCATAGGCCAGTACTTCTCAGTTTGAACCATTGTTCAATCGCTCTCTTTTTCGTTTCCAAATCTAGGGTGTTCAGGCCCAGTATGATCTCAAGCGCGGCCGTGGGTGTAGTCCTCATCGCGCCGGTGGTCATCAGGGCCGCCAGTCTTTGGACTTTGTCTAATTCTTGTTCCTTCCTATGTTGGCTTTATGCCACCATACTAGGGCGCCGTATAGGATTCTCGGCATGATGATTGCCTTATAGATCCAGAGTACTGTGGCTGGCTTTATTCCCCAGCTTCTTCCTATTCATTGCATCATGGCCATTTTCGCCTTTGAGCATGTGTTGCTTATATGAGTCTTGAAGGTCAGCTTGCTGTCCAGTGTGACTCCCAGATACTTGACTTCTTTCACTACTTAAAAGTCATGATTGTCTAGTCGTACTGGTTCAGCACTTCCAATTTTCCTTTTGTTGGTGAAAAGAACTAGTTTGGTTTGGTCAGGGTTGAGGTTGAGGCCTTAGCTCCTGCACCATCCTAGTGCTTCTTTCAGACCTCTGTTCATGATATTGCACATGACACTGAGGACTTTGCCTGTGATTAGGAGCACACTGTCATAAGAATATACCTGTGTATATATGTGCATCCTGTTTATCTTTTTGACTAGCTCGTCTATTAGCAGGCACCACAGTAGTGGCGATAGACATCCACCTTGAGGGAAGCCTCTCCTAGCTATCACCGTGCGCCTTGTTCCTGCTATCTCTGCTTGTATCAATCGGTGTTTTAGCATGTTTTTCACCCATTCTGATATGTCTTTATCTATGCCTTCGCGGTTTAGGGTATCCTCTATTGAGGCCGGAGTTGCCTTGTCAAAGGCACCCTTGATATCGAAGAAGCAACCCAGTGCATATTCTTTGTTGCTTATGGATCTTTGCACTTTGTTTACCAAGTTGTGGATTGCAGTCTCAGTTGACTTGCCTTCCATATACGCATGTTGATTATGGTGAAGTGGAGATCCGCTTTTGACTATTTGTTCTCTTATTATTCTGTCTAATATTTTCTCTAATGTCTTAAGTAAGAATGAGGAAAGACTAATACATCTTAGGCTTTTGCCTCTTGGTACGTAGCCTTTCCAGGTTTAGGTATAAAGACCGCTCTTACTTCTCTCCATTTCTTTGGGATGTATTTCATTCTGATGCTGCTATTGTATAGAGCCCGAGAAGATCGTCACTTATGTACTTGATGGCTATTTGCAGCATTTTTGGGATCTCAGCTCTCGTCCGGTCCAGCGGCTTTATAGGGCTGGAATGACCGGACACTCCACATTATGTGCTCTTTTGTGATTAGTGCCTTTTCCATCGTCTCCACTGTGGGATTCGTATCAGCTGGCGTTTCATCACCTGTGTGTTCTTCACATTCTGGAAAGTGTGTGTCCAGCATCACTTCTAAGATCTTTTCCGGGTCGGTTATTAGTTCGTCTCCGTTCTTGATACTTCCTAGTTTGCAGGTGTTGGTTTTTGAGAACATTTTTACTAGACGCGCTGCGTCGGGGTATTTCTCTACTCCTTCGCAGAAAGCTTTCCAGCTATTTCTGTTCTCCCTTCTGCATTCTTTCTTAAATATGTTTCTTTCTCTCTTGTATATGAGCCAGCTTTCCTCATCGCCCTTTTTTTGGGCCTTTCTGAGAGCTCGTCTGGTCATTTTTCTTTTCTTCTCTAGTGCCCTTGTCCACCAGGGCTGTCCTTTACTTGGTTTGATCTCTTTGAGTGGGCATGCCTTATTGTATGCTTCTCTTAGAGCTTCATCCAGTCTGTTGGCCTCTTTTTCTATCTCTCTGCTGTCTTTTAGCGAGGTTTGGTTGCCTGGGCTCCACTTTTTTATGTGAAGTTCGTATGTAGTCCAGTCAGTTTTCCTCGCATTCCTAACTAAAGTTTTCTCAATTTTAGTTCCCAGACTAAAGTTATTCGTCTGTGGTCCGATTTCGACCACTTTCGTCTACTTTTCAGTTTGTTATGTACCGGCTTATCCTTTCTGTGGCGATTGTGATATCCAGTACTTCTCTTCTAGTTTTGGTAACGAATGTTGGCGTGTCTATTTGTTCGTAGCATCACGTGGTCAATACATCGATCCTCGCGAGTAGGGAATACATGGGTGAGTAAAAATCCACAATAAGCCATCAGATCTAAATATTTCACCCTATCATTGTCTGCGTAATTTGGGGCAATTTTAATATTTATGTCACCGATGAGAATTTCTGACTCAACTGATTTCAGAGTATTAAGATGAACATCAAGACTGTCTCAAAACCCATTAATACAGGTGTATGATAGGGAGCGGTATACGGCCACGATAGCATATTAGTTTGCATATTGCAAAATGAGATAGCTAGCCTCACAAAAAACACGTCTTAGTAAAGTGTGATTAATTTCGCTTTTCACATAAACAATGGCACCATTGTTTTTATTTGCATAAGTAGAAGAATACGACGTATATCTAGATAACTCAGGTATGACCGGAGTTTTACTTAGCCAACACTCAGTTAACACAAGAATATCACACTGTGCAAACTCTTTCCAACAGAACAATAAGCGCATCAAAGTTACACATAACACTTCGAATGTTTAAATGCAGATGCGTAAGAAGGATCCCGATGGACCAATATGATTTATTAAGCTTTCAGGACTGCAGACTTACTGCGATACTTGAGACTGTGATACTTGATAAGAATCGATATCATTAGCAAAGTTTTTTAAAGACGACATTTAATATTAAATTCCTATGGGGTTGTCTATCGTGGCCAGCATGAGTAAAGAGCCATTTCCGTATATTTTGTGAGCTTATTTGTGGTATACTTAAAAGGTTGGTAAGACTAGTATACATTGAATAGAAAAATATAATATGGATATAAACAATGTAAAACACCCGTGAGTACATACCGCTATAACAATAAACAAATATTATTGCTATCATTATCATAATCATCATCATGTCAGCCAAACGACGCCCACTGCTGGGCATAGGCCTCCTCCAAGGATCTCCACAACGGTCGGTCCTGCGCTGCCCGCATTCAGCGGCTTCCCGCGACCTTGCTATCATGAATATAAAAATATCGCATTTTGTAGGTTGCAGTACTGATTTTAAAAATTGGGCATGAAGTTGCGTAGTGAAATGAGCTTCGAGTATAACACCCGTCGTTTCGATGCACATAGTAAAATATGTAAAGTTATGTTTGTTGAGAAAATCAAAGTCCTAGAAATATATACCCGTGGTAATAACCTAATTACACAGTTAAAATAACTCAATAATATAATTGCTAACAGTAAAATCATGCAATAAATAAAGTTGAGAGACTCACCCTTGCACAATCACATCACATGTTGAGAGTATAATTTATTCAAATCAGTCTCATTTTCAATTCGGTGCGATCGGGCTCCTTCTTTGTAACGAACAAAGACCTTACCATGAGCGGTCCAGCAATATGCGTATCCATGTTTTTTACTGAACTCCCGTGCCAGGTAGAATAGTCTACCTGACTTCTGAGTAAGGCTTTCCGAAACAAAAATCGGCTTGGGCTGCCCGTTGAGTTGCAAGTGTGACATGTTCAATCTAGACTCCTTGTTTGTTAATAATTTCTCTTTGAGTAAAACAGAAGAAAATTCCATTACAATTGGTCCCACTGTTCCTTTTTATTTTTTGTAGACTCACTTTTCTGGATAGGGATGTTTCGCACTTATGGTACCTCTCAAGAATTACCACCTTTAACTCGAGTGTTGTATCAGTGCCAAATGAGCGCGTCTCTCAGTTTCCATTTTGATTAGATTATTCTTCATCTCCTCGCACTGTTTCGATATAAAATCCATTGACTTTATAATATCTCTATTTTGCTTTTGAATATCATGTATAGAGCTTTGCATCGTGGTTTGTTTTGTTTTGAAGGCTTCGAGGGATATTTAAAATCCGACATGAAGATAGTGAGGTCATCATTCCCACGCCGGGATCTCGTTGCGGTCCTGGGCGTGGAGTCTCTCTCGTTGGAGACCATGGTGAGGGCCGTGGTCTCCGACGGGAGCAACTGGCACGCCGCCGCCTCTGTCTGCGAGCAGGTAATGCGCGTGAAAGAGACGGCGGAGAGGGAGCGGGAGAGAACGCTCCCCCCCGAGTTTCGCAGTCTGCGGCGAGGACGACGCAGACTCATCTACGCCCGGGACTACCGACCACCATGATCGGGGCCTGAGGACGGCAGTAGGAGGACTCGCCGTCCTTACAGAAGCAGGCCGTGGCGGAGGCGTGTCGTGTGTGCCCTACACACACCTGCCAACTCAACGAAGCGGGATAAAACCCGACCCCACCAGGCGAGGCCACGGTGGCGGCCAAACTCCGCCTGCAACCCTGGGGTTCTCCTTTCGAGGGCTTACCCGGGGTGCCCGGCAACGGACACTTGGGGAGGACACCTTGCGGTTTTAGTCGATACACGACATAACCACCCCCGCTGGCCGACGGGGGGGTATCCGAAGGCATTCCCCACGTAAAAAAAAAGAAGTGAGGTCATCATCGTTTTGGCGCTTTCGCGGCCGGGTGCGAGAGGTTGTACTCGTACGTTTAGAGCTCTCATTTTCAGTGTCCGTTGCCGGTGCTGAACTTGGATTAGTATCTGATACATCCTTATCTAAAAGTTTTGACGGGGGGTCCTTTTGAGTGGCATAACAAATAAAAAATATCAGTCAGAGTACTCACGAATAGGCTCTTAAAGTACCAGGAACACAGCTAATCAAGCAGCAACACAAATAGTAACACCCAGGGTGATATCCGTGTGAAAGATGTCCGTGTATGCGGATGCGCAGCAATTGATAGGTCAGTGACCCCGCCCTCTGGGGTGGGTAGGCCGCAGCAGTTGGCGTTTACGACGTCTTAAGCGAATGACGATGTTCGGGTGGTATATCGTTCGTGCACCTCGTACGTTATGCGCGTAGTACCAAACACAATTTAATTTTATGATTATTGTTTAAAATTATTATTTTTTACACTATATAGCTTCCTTAAACACGTCTGAACTGGAAAGAGATACGGGGGGAAGGGACTAGAACTAAAATTGTCCAAAATATGACGATCAAGTAAGTAGGAAAAATCTACCATCTGCGAGCTATTCTAGCGTGCGCTGCCAAAACCGCTAGAGTTACAAATATGCATATGTTAGAAATGTTTATCCAACTAATATTATAAACGTGAAAGTTTGTGATTATTTAAGTATGTATGTATGTACGTATGTATGTATGTTTGTTGCTCTTTCACGTAAACACAGCTCCACGGATCTGAAATTTGGTACAGAGATAGACTATAGTCCGGAATAACATAAAGGCTACTTTTCATCCCGGTAATAGGTTCCCATGGGTAGCTGGAACGGGATCAGAATCCACGCGGGCGAAGCCGCGGGTAACAGCTAGTTTATAATATTAGTGGGATTATTACGATACTGTGATATAATAGGACCAGCTAAACATACAGCAAACATGTCCATACTCACCAACAGATATGCACCGAACGGGTATCAAACCCCAAATCAAAACCTCCGACGTAAAACTCCCGATTTTAGATGTGTCAGTCGAATAGGTACTCTAAAACGGCCACATACGTCAATTCACTCTTGTTTCAAAAATCACTTTTTGATTCGCTTAATGCTGTTTGGCATTTTATTAAAAATAAGCCAAGTAAAATCGGACTCGTGTACCAAGGGTCCCGTATAAAATGAAACGTTGAAAGCGGGGACAACAACCAACCAACAACCAACATGGCACTAAATGACAAGCTAAATTGGATTGAAGGACAAACTCAATGTAGCTCGACATGGATCGTGATCAGTTTATCAACTGCAAATAAGTTTCTCCCACCAATGCGTCCTACCTGTTATGACTTACGCTGCCAAAACATAAACACTAAAAGACAGGACTAGTACAGAAACTAAAAGTCACGTTATGCATCTGGGAGTTTCTTTGAATTGACGATCGTCACATGACCTCATTTTAAAATGAGATCATCAGATTAACAAATCTACCGAAGGAGTGGTGAGCATTAAAATAAACGATTCCTATTAATGGAGACCGCGAATCGGTAAACTGAAACGGAAAGATTTAGATTAGATTACTGACTGGATCAGACAGACAGGTAGGCGGACGGATAACAAAATAATCATATAAGGGTTATTTTTTCCCCATGAGGTACGGAACCCTAAAGAACAAGATAATGCCATTTGAAAATAAATGAATTTATTCAATACTCCTGTTATCTAACCTTCTCGTACTCACCTATTGATCTATTAGACCGACAAAAACCGTTTGCTTTTTTGTTTCATGGAAAGCGCTGGTGTTTTTTCCTATATGGCTTATTATATTAAAAAAATAAATGTAATATGAGAGCCAAGTTGAATATTAACTGAAAAGGATTGAAAACCATGAGTCAAATCTTGAGCTTGAATTACATCCCGAGTGAAATAATTGCATTTTGTTAATATTTTTCTGTTAAAATTAAACAATTTATATTATCTACTAAGAAGAAAACTATTCAGGTATTTATTCAGGTATTTTAGAATGTTTTTGGTTCTTGGAATTAAAATTACACAGAATTTACTTCGTATGTACCATGATGTTATTGGTCCATTTTAAACAATTCAATATCTCGTGGGTCTTTGAAGCTAATTTAGCTAGAAATTTGCATTAATAACAACTTCAAAGCGTTAGTGATGCCAGGCAATGCATAAAAACAACTTAAATAAGAATCTCAGTATCTCGGTGGTATACTGGGTGCCGTTTGAATAGACGGACATAATATATGTGCAGCGAACAGACATAGGTTTATCAAAAAAAAAAAACACACAAGACAAAAAATTATGCAGTCCCGAGGTTTATGAATCAACTACCTACCCTCCGATTTACGAAATGTAATATCACTATCTAATATTAAGGTGAAACTTAATTCTCACTTTCTCCAGAACATGGAAAGTGATAATACATTACTGGGGAATGCTTCTGTCAAGTTCCAGTAATATATAACTATACTAGCGGTTGCCCGCGGTTCCGCCCGCGTGGACATTCTGATCCCGTTACCGCCACCCATGGGAACCTATTCCCGGGATGAAAAGTAGCCTATGTGTTATTCCAGGCCATAGTCTATTCCTGTACATATATTACCTACTTTTCCTTAACGATTTTATGTCAGTATTTTTAGTTTAGACTGTAGTATTTATCACAAACCTCAGAAACCTCAGTGGCTTATTAATGCTAATATGCTGTTAGTATGCCTGTATAGCAAATAAAAAAAAAATAGAAAAAGACATCATCAGCACTTTCGGTATATCAATACTATTTATCTATTCTGTGCTTTCGGTCTCTCATACCGTGTGTGATTATAATTGTGTTAGATACACTAGTGGACCCATTAAAAGGTTAAACATGTTTAATCTTCTTTTAAATTCTACGTTAACTGCAACTATTGCTAATTGACTTCCTACCAACTAGAACTTGTTCACCTGTTCTGTAGGTAGACGGTGTTGGCAACATTTTATTTTTCATTTCTTCATATTTGTAATTATTTTTATATTTGTCAGGTTTTCTCTTCAATAACTTTTGAACGTTTTTACATCTCATCCTGTTTTCTATTTATAATAAGTTGTTCTAGTACTTCTTTTTTCAGTTCAGCAGTGAAAATGAATAGTTCAGACTCTGAAATGCTTGAATTTTATCCGAATACGTTGCAAGCAGTTCGGAAAGAAATAAATTTGGAGAAACCTGGCAGAGTTGACGAAGCCGTTGATCTTTTGGAAAAATGGGTGAAAATGCAAAACCATTTTGTTAAGAAGGATTTTCGTAAGTTTTACACATATTACAATTTACTTCTTTTTCTTATAGTGTGTTCAAAGCGAAGATAATCATTACTCATTTATTAGCATTATGCTGCATTTTATTATAGAAAATATTATAATTATCTTTATCGAGGTAATGAAATAATGTCATTAACACGTTCGCTGTCAGTACGTCGTTTGGCGAGAATTTAAAATGGTGCAATATGACAGTACGTCGAAGGACACGAACTCGAACACTACGTCGCTCGACGCCAATTTTACATATAAGTAGTATAAAGAAGAGTATCCACTTTCATATTGTGAGCAACTCATATCTCTTACTGTCGTAACACTTGTATTTTATAGGTAGTTTCATATTGCTCTCTCAGTACATGCACACATACGCAAACCGTTCGCGCACGAGTACTACGTCGACAAGCGTGAGCGCGCGCTTAGTTTCTAGAACTATTAGTGCAGCCAGTGCCATTTTGCGAACTACCACGTGTTTACGCCGCTCAAAACATAAGTAAATTTAGATTTTGTGTATTTATTTGTTTTAAATCATGATTATGGTGCATTTATACTATTTTAAAATATCCTATAATACTTATTCTAGTAAAGAATGCACGTTATTTACTAGTTATTTCTAGTAAATAACTTGCATTTAGAGACTGGTCAAAGTATTATTACTTTGACCAGTCTCACAATGAATGCACATGAGTGGAGATAAATTTGAGTGGAGTTGAGTGAAGGTAAATTGGAACCTGACAAGGTTACAAACGTACCTACCTACGATTTACCTCAACTCAATGAACATTTTACTATAAACTTTAAAACTTTCGTGTTTTATGATTTATTATTATAGGCATGAATATTTTCGTAAATATATATAGTCGAGAGACGTGAACGTCGAGAGACGTAGTGTCACATTTAGACAGACGAACATATATTTTCGACATGTCACTACGTCGTGGGGCATTTATCATTTAGTATGGAAAATTCTACTGTCATATTGTGATATTAGGGTTAGTGCTTACTGTCAGCGAACGTGTTAAGATTTGAAATCTTATGCATAACTTAAAGTTTGAATCGAGTTTTGAAATACAAATTGCCTCTTCAAAGATTAAAAACAAGGATAACAAGAGCTCCCAGCGAGAGCGGAGGAGCATGTTCTTCCGCGTATGGCTCCGCCTCAGGCGCCTGACGCTGATAATAGCGAGAGCAATGTGCCCGAAGTCAGGGAGAGCGAACTAGGGGTAGCAGTGCTCCGGCTAAAAGCTCGGAAAAGCACTGCCCCCGAACCCGACGGCAGTCCAGGCCGAGCATGGGTCCTGGTCCTTGAGGAACTAGGGCCTCGCCTGATTGCGCTCTTTAGCGCATGCCTCGAAAAGGGCCAGTTTCCAAAGGCGTGGAAGACGGGGAAAATGGTCCTTATCCGAAAGGCGGGGCGGCCGGCGGATCGGCCATCCGGTTACCGGCCGATCGTGTTGCTCGACGAGGTGTGCAAGCTCTTTGAGCGGATTATTGCAGAGCGCCTCGTCGAGCATCTTACTAACGTGGGGCCAGATCTGGTGGACAACCAGTTCAGTTTCTCCGTGCGCTCAACCGTAGAAGCGATCATGCGCTTTAGGCGCCTGTCAGAGCAAGTAGTCTCGCGGGGTGGGGTGGTGGTGGCGGTGTCCCTCGACATCGCCAACGCATTCAACACCCTACCCTTGAGCTGCGTAAGGGAGGTTCTCGCGTATCACGGAGTGCCTCCTTACCTTCGCCGCATTGTCGAGGCATACCTATCCGAGAGGGCCATAGTTTACCCGAGCTGGCTAGGGCCAGGGCAGCGAGAAGTGTCGTGCGGTGTTCCACAGGGGTCGGTCCTAGGGCCACTCCTGTGGAATATCGGATACGACCGGGTGCTGCGCGATCCGTTGCTCGAGGGTATCAGCATAACTTGTTATGCTCTGACACCCTCGTTATAGAGCGGGGAGCAACGTACCGAAGCGCGGCACTAAAGGTACTAAAGGGCAGGGGTTGCTCAAGTCTGTATTTCTTATAAGCTATAAGCTGGGAATCTTCAAGTCTCGAGTGAATAGGTTTCTTCTAAGTATCGTAGACCACATTGTAACTTACCACCAGGTGAGATAGTGGTCAAATGTAAGCCTATCTATTATAAAAAAATAAGGTTATGCTATACAAATAAAATAATTATGTCTTCATGTTACCACTATTTTAAACTTTATATTTCTTCTTCAGCAAGAATATATTTAGAAACTACTCTGGTTTCTGCCAAAGGATCGATTGAACGTTCAAAACAAAAATTAGACAAGCTTTGCACTTTTAAAACGTTGATGTCGGAGTTCTTTCCAAGTAACATCACAAAAGACAATTTTACTTCTATAAGGGATATAATGTGAGTATTCATTATTTCACTTTTTTTAACTATTATAACAGACGCGAATCATTTTGTAATATTTATTTAGTTCCATTAGAACCATTGCATATTGAAGTTTTTTTGCCCCCTAAAGTCCAACCACACGTCCGGATCGAATATTTGATCACGTGGGGGGCGGACACACGATTCACAAAATTACAGACATGGCTAACGTGGCACTGGTAGATATCCCGTCTCTTCCCGTGGGTGTCGTTTAAGGCGACTAAGAGATAGGGCTGTTCTTCACCTTATATCATACAGTCCAAGATAAACCGTCGAGAAATGCATGTAGATCTAAAAGAAAAGCTGCCCCAATTAGGTACCGGAGCAACCGGAGAGTTCTCCTCTCTTCCTCACAGGAAGAGACAGTCCCACGTATCTGGGGGGACAAATCTACATGTAGCTACGTGCCGGATATATCGACGTGAATTATCGTGATGTAGTTGAATGAGATGATAATAATAAATGCTTTATTTCGAGCAACTTTGAACCATATTGGTAGTAGTAACAATTTTTACCCACAACTATGTTAGTACTATACACTTACTGAAATCATTACTATATGAATCAAAATTACAATTAAAATCATAAGTATTATAACAATACCAAATGTAAATTTATGTAAATTTGATAGTGTGAATATAATACTAACAATGAAATAATTATATTCATGATTATAAATAAAACAGAAAGAAAAAACAAATGATGTCAGATGGAAATGTCAGCGAACGTAAAAATTAAATTGTATAATTAATAATTAGGAATTTATAAAAATTAAAATTAAAATCGAAATAACGATGAAATTGGTATAATTAATTATTAAAGTACACAACTCTTTGATACGACATATAATAATTTCTAATATTTAAAACTAATAACACCTAGTATTAATTGTCTTGTCCCAAACGTAAACAACCTGGAAACCGGTTTGATCGTGTTCTAGCATCATATCTTAGATTCATCTAAGACAGTTGACAAAGAGGATTAGTCAAACACACCCATAGATTTGTTTGTTTATAAACAATAAATTATCAACTGCAAATATGTTAATGTCTATCCACCCGTCAGTCCGTCTGTCTATCAAGACGTTTTTTCGAAAGCAACTTATAGAGGTATCGAATTTAATTCAAAGAAATTTTAAGAAATTTTTGTCAAACACTCAAGTTTGTAATCCCTGAAATTTTGGGTTTTTGTCTATTTGGTGTAAACAGATTAAATATTTTTGCCTTTGCATATCAAGTCAGAAATTATAGTTACTGATTTTGCGTATTCAAATAATTATAATTAGTACTAGTTGTTTTATGTATGAATTTTCAGTACCTTTTTTTTTTTTTTTTCGTGTGGAAATCCCTTCGGATACCCCCCCGCGTGCCAGCGGGGGCGGTTATGTCGGGCTTGACCCGACTAAAACCGCACGCCGTTTCGGGCCTACAGACGCCGGGGTGTAAGGTTGCCCATAGAGCATATCCCTCGCACCCCGACTGACCCTGGGCCATCTCCGGTTTCGAGATGGCCCCCTCGGGTTTGGGAACCACGGTGTCCCCGTCTTGCCCCGGTTTGGGGGAGGGGCGCTAGTCGCCCCACCGTCCCGGCCTGCTTCTGCTGGGGTGACAGGCGGCCTCAACTGTCACCCCCAGGCCTGCGCTCATGGAGGACGGAGGTCGTTAAGCGACCTCCGGCGCCTGAGTCGCCTGCGACGCGCGGCGAGCAAGTTGCGGGCTCGGCGGGCCGGGAGAGTTCTAAATCTCTCCCGGGCGCGCTCCGCCATCTCCTTCGCGAGCATTACATGCTCGCAGAAGGAGGTGGCGGCGGCCCACGCGCTCGCGCTCCGCACCATTGCCGCAATCATGCTGCCGAGCGAGAGGACTCCCACCCCGATGGCTGCCACGAGGTCACGCTTCGGCGCCTCCCACGCCGGGCAGTCCGCCAGCGTGTGCAGCCCTGAGTCCTCGCTCGCGTCGCAGTGATGACACTCAGGCGTTGGCTCCTTCCTGATCCGATGCAGATGGTCCCCGAAGCACCCCTTCCCGGAGATCACCTGCGTCAGTCGGTACGAGAGGCTTCCGTGTTGCCTCTCCAGCCAATCCTCCATGATGAATTTTCAGTACCTATTTAAAATTTTAAAAATAGTGCTATTGTAATATTATTGTTTTCAGCTACCAAACTCACCTACCAAAGTTAACCAAAGAACATAACAGAGTCTATATGATGAGATTAGTAATTAATGAAATCGATACATCTGTGCTACATACAATTTTTAAATACGTTATGGTGGTAAGGATTTTTTCTTGAATGTTTTTTTTTAATTTTTTATTTTTCTATTGTATTTCAATATAAGCAATTAGAATAAATTATGGATAAATTCCAAGTCACGTCTGAAATACAAAATTACCTACTTTCAGAACAACCTCATCACTATCCTGACTTTGTGGTTGAAACCCAATATACCGCTCATAGAATAGAACAATGACACATTTCACAAGCTTTTATTTAACTTGCTCTGTTAGTTAGTATGGGTCAAATCTCTTGAATCTTAATTAGAACCGCTTACATAGTGAGCATTACAACACTGATATAATTACGAAGATGCCAGCATCTTCGATATCCCCCCGCCGGCCAGCGGGGGCAGTTATGTCGGGCTTGCACCGACTAAAACCGCACGCCGTCTCGGGTCTTCAGACGCCGGGGTGTAAGGTTACCCATAGAGCATATCCCTCGCACCTCGACTGACCCTGGGCCATCTCACCACTAACAGCATCGCTCATCCTGTGTCCTCTGAAAGCAGAGGAGTACGGAGAGCGATGTGTTCCCGCCACGTTGGGTATTGGCCGACGATCAATGCCAACCCTATGAAGGGGTGAAGGGGAAGCCATTGACCGCCGCCCAGGGTGTACCGGCCGCTCCGATTCCGTTCCCCCCGGACTGCAGCGGGATCGGAATCGGAGCGACACTCGAGGAGGTTACCCAACACACACCCCAACAGCATACATACCTAAAATATATTATTACTTATACATTATCTATTTATGGCATACACTTAATACATAAACTACATTATTACAGTTAACCAAGTGACCCTACTCAAATATATATCGGCTCACCGGTTTTCTGAGACGCTTATGTATGTCTGGGACGGTAACGGTAGATGTTTGTGTTAGCGTTGAAGGACCTGAACCCTCATCAATCACTCCCACCTTGACTGACGACGTCCCTGGGCACGAGTCCTCGCTCGCCAGCAATGACTGCCCAGATCCAGCCACCCCGCTGGAGTCGGTGCTCTCATCCGGGAAGACGCAGGTGCTCCTCCGTTTTACCTGGTCGATATGCCTATGCGCTGCCGACCCGTCACCTGCCTTGATGGTGTAATTGACCCTACCTAAACGATCAAAAACTCGCCCCTCTGACCACTTCGTATTCGTTCCAAAAGTTTTATACCAGACGGGATCTCCCGGTCTGAGTTGCCTCGACTGACACGCATTTTCATTCGCTCCTAGCTCCCTGTTTCTTAATTTACTGCCGGGCTCCGGCTTAACGACATCTAAGCGAGTCCTTAGCCTCCTACCTTGTAACATCTGAGCCGGGCTCTCCCCCGTTGTACAGTGCGGTGTGTTATGATATACTAATAAGAATCTTTGAATTGCTAGCTCGGTGTCAATACCGTCTCGGCCAGCCTTCTTAATTACATTTTTTATAATTTTGGCAGCATTCTCGGCTGCTCCGTTTGACGCTGGGTGATATGGGGCGGAGAAGGCCTGATAAATACCATTACCTTTTAAAAAATCTTACTTGAGAAGGGCGGGCCGTTATCGGAAACCACCTGGCGTGGAATACCCCACCGTGCCCACGATTCCCGCAATTTAGAAATTGTGGCATCAGCCGTGGTTCGTAGCATTTTAAACACCTCGACCCATTTAGATCTATGGTGACCAAATAGGTCTGCCCGTCAATTGGGCCGAGAAAATCCATATGCAGTCCCTCGTATGCTGTGTTAGGCCAGCACCATGGTGCGGAGGGTGCAGCAGGCGGAGCGGGCGCCACCGCGGCGCACGTACTGCACGCCCGGCACTGCGCTTCGACCGCCTCATCGATACCAGGCCACCATACGTATGAGCGGGCATACGCCTTGGTTTTTACTATGCCCATGTGCACCCCGTGCAGCTCTCGCAGGACGTATTCGTATTGAGTGGCCTTCCACTCTCCTGGCCATTACCGCTGAAGCTGCCAGGGTAATCCCCATGCATTCAGCTTGAAATACTGTGTTGTGGGTCCCCAGCGGTGTTGAAATGGATACATTAAGGTCCTCCGAGAAAACGCCGGCCCCGGTGCCTGTACCAGTATTTGATCCATCTGTGAAGATGCGTAGTTCCGTTGGGCATAAAGCCTCACAGCGGTGGTCCTCATGAAGTTGGATCTTGTATTTTTTGTCGAATACGTGTTGTTTGGGCACACGATCATTCATTGCTCCTATCATGGGTATCTCCTTTATGAGATCTGTGAGCAGTGAGGTGTGTCGCGTGTTTCTCTCGCTCCATAGGTTGAGTGCCCTTAGGCGTATAGCCGCAGCTGTTGCCTCTTGGCGGATAACCAGATCCAAGGGTGGGAGTCCGAGCATGGCTTCCATTGCCGCGGTGGGGGTAGATTTCATGCATCCAGTGGTTGCCATGCAGGCTAGTCTTTGGGTCCGTTGTAGTTTAGCCGCTACTGTGCTGTTTTCGGTCCTTGGCCACCAGACGATAGCACCATACGCTATCATGGGGCGGATTACTGTTTCGTAAAGCCACAGGATGATTTTCGGTGATAGCCCCCATTTTTTACCAATCATTCTTCTGCACTGCTAGAAGGTAATCCCAGCCTTTTGAAAAGTTTTTTCAGCTTTTGTAATTTATTGTCTAGGTGGCTACTCCATTTTAACTTGCTGTCAAGAATAACGCCAAGGTATTTGACCTCTTTCGACAGTTGGAGTTCCGTGTCAAAGAGTTTGGGTAATCGGTATTCGCCTAATACCCTTTTGTTCGTAAACATGACTAACTCGGTTTTGTTCGGATTCACCGATAGTTCGTATTCCCCGCACCATTTTTCTACGATGCGTAAGGCTTGTTGGGTTAGGTTACAGACCGTTCCCGCTACCTTCCCTGAGATAAGGATTGTTAGGTCGTCTGCGTAGCCTATTGTGTAGTCGCGGTTTTTGTTCAGCCTTGTGATTAGGTCGTCTATCACTAAATTCCACAGAAGGGGAGAGATAACTCCACCCTGCGGGCAGCCGTTGGCTATCAGAGTCGTCTGATCTTCTTCCCCAAGGCGAACTACTCTTTTGCTGAGCATGTTTGTTATCCAGTCTGATAGTACCGGCTCCGCTCCATGTTTTGACAGGGCGGCCTTAATACTGGTGAAGCTGGTTTTGTCGAAAGCTCCTTCGATGTCAATGAACGTTTTTGTTCGATCGCTTCCTCTATCCGGCTGACTACCAGATGGAGGGCTGATTCCGTAGACTTACCGGAGCTGTATGCGTGCTGGTTTGCATGTAGGGGTAGCTGTTTTAGTGCACCATCTCTCAGCTCCCTCTCGCATAGGCGTTCCATGGCCTTTAGCATGAAGGAGGTCAGACTGATTGGTCGATGTGCTTTGGGATTCGTGTAATCACCCTTTCCTGGCTTCGGGATGAAAATTACTCCTACTTCCCGCCATCCCTTCGGAACGTATCTGTGTGCCAGACAGGCTTTAAAGATACGCTCCAGTCTGCTTGCGACTAATTTGTCGCCCCACTGTAGCATAGCAGGGATGATTCGGTCGGGGCCAGCTGCCTTATAAGGGTGAAAACTACTGATGGCCCACTGGACTTTTTCCAGTGTGACCACTTTGTTTGCGTACTGCCAGTCTCGGGCAGTAGGTGTTATGGTTTCATCATGCCAGTTGATTGTCGCCGTGAAGACGCATCCAGGGAAGTGGGTCTCAATGAGTACGCGTCTAGATTCTTCTGGCGATGTTGTGAGTGTGTTGTTCTGTTTTCTAAGGGCGGTCAGTGCCATCGGTTTTGTCTGTGCTAGGACTTTCCTTACCCTGTTTGTTTGTTGGCATGATTCTATGTTCCCACAGAATTTTCGCCATCCCTGTTTGCTTCGGTATCTAATACATTTTTTGTAGCTGGATTTGGCTGAACGATAGGCGTCCCAGTCTTCATCCGCACAAGTATTCATAGCCCTGTTGAAAGCCCTTCTAACCTTCCTTCGCTTGCGCTCTAGCTCTAGGCCCCACCATGGCTGTTTGCCTGGGGTTTTGGGAGGTAGGGTTTCTGGGCATGCTATGTGGTAGCTGTCTATTATAGATTTGGATAGGTGGTTTACCTGTTCCTCAATCTGTATGATGTTGTCGAGGGTCAGTGGGGAGCGCTGTTGAGCAAGTCTGTTTGCAAGGTGCTGCTCAAATTTGACCTTGTCGGTTTTTCTCGGGTTGCGTTTTGGCAGAGTTTGTAGTGTCCCCGCCTGTAGATCAAAGCGAATCCACCTGTGGTCTGAGCAGGATGCCTCCTTGGAGACGTGCCAGCCCATGATGGCTTCCGCTGCATTTTCAGTAGCTAGTGTTAAATCAATAATCGTACGGCTCTTTTTGGTGACGAAGGTCGGTTCAGAGCCGGTGTTTAGTAAGGTAAGGTTAGTAGTGAAAAGATATTCAACAAGGGACTTACCTCTGTCGTTTTGAGTGCTCATGCCCCATAGCGGATGATGAGCATTGGTGTCGGCCCCAATTATGACCTCTACCCTTTCCCTTTCGCAGTGGTCCACCAGCCGGGTGAGGTCTTGCGAGGGCAGCTCCTCCTTTTCGGGCATGTAGGCTGAGGCGGGGATGACCACGTTGTTCTCAACGTCCAGCTGTGTATGCAGCCTTATGGCAGTGAGATCTCTGCAACAGAACTCTGTGAGGACCTGTGTTTTTAAGTTTTTTGTGACATATATACAGGATCTGGGGAGATCATGTTCGTCAGTCACGATAAGCTTACCTCCTAAGTTGGAGCCCCTGGATGTGGCCCCCTCTAATCCAAGGCTCTTGGATCAGGGCAATGGCCGTTTGTTGAACCTCCAGCCATTGACGTAACTGAGTCGTCCCATCACGGCTGTGCTGGAGGTTCACTTGGAGGATTTTAGTCTTCGACGAAGGGGACGCCATCATTGGTCGTTCCCACTTCGTCCTCCCCAAGTTTCAGCCCCGCAAACAAGTCGCCCGGTTCGACGTCGTCCCCCAGGAGGCCGGAGATTGATGCCAGAACGTCCTCCGCATCCTCTGCCTCCATGGGTGCGCCCTCCTGTCCGACACTGGCGGGGGATGTTGGTGGTACCTTTGCAGGCACCTCCCCGCTTGATTCGGGGGCGTTTGGGAGAGGATCGGATTCCTCTGTCGCAGGCAGGTGCTTGAGCTCCTGGTTTATGGTAGCCGTGGATGGGTCCCATCCCAGAGGGACGTCGGCAAACCTGCCGGACCGACCCTGGAACTTAACGTACACCGTCCCCACTCCAAAAGCGAGACGGCGTCCGGCCTTCATTAGGGTCGGTACTTGGTCCTCTAGAATTCCGACCACCAGGAACCACGCGGCGTTTTGCTTGGTCGCGTTTACCAAGGTCCACTTTGCGACCTCCACTTCGGGGTTCTGGAAGGACAGAACTCGCCCAATTTTGCGCGTGTTCTCCAGAAGCCCTTGTGGATTAGGGACCAGTATGCCACAACGTGCTCGCTGAGGGATCTCAGTCTGGCTAACTTGACGTTGGGCGTGAGAGCCATGTCGCTTACGGCACGCTGTAGCCATGTGCGTGTATATTCATACGCACACCACAGTTTTAGGACCCCCTCAGCATAGAGCGGTTTGGCTCTGACCTTCGGGGGCTGAGTTTCCCTCCGAGCCAAGGCATCACCGAAGATACGAGTTTGTATCCCGGTGAATACTTCCTCGGATACGTCCTTGCCGATACGCCCCGTGCGTGCGCATGTGATTGCGACGTCAAGAGGCGTACTCGCGGCTTGGGCGTAGGTTGGCCTGGCGACCTTTTTGGTTAGGTCCAACCTCTGCCTTTTGTACTCCCCGCGAGGCGAAGTCGTCTCGTTGAGAGCACGTTTGGCAGAGGAGTTACCGTTCCCAATCGGCCGCTGTTTGGCCCCCTTCGCTTTGTTACTGATAGGCGGAATATTCCGTCCACCAGCGGCGAAGTTCAGCAGTTGCCAGCCTTCCGAGAAAGCGTCCTCCGGTTGGCAAGAAGCCACCGGGCTGACGCTACGGGGGCCTTCCCCTGGGGGAGGTTTGTGTGACAAAGGGGTTCCCCCTTATGTATGTCATTACCTTCGCGGGTACCCGTAGATGGAACCACTGAGCTTCCCGTGAAGGTAGTTTCGGTGCCCGCACTGGTACCCGTAGATAAAACCACTGAGCTTACAGTTTGGGCTGTAGTTGTGAGTCTCTGTTTAGTGTGTTTGCCTCCACCGGTACCTGCAGCCGAGGCCACTAAGCTTCCGGTTTTGGCCAAGTGTGCGCTGAGGGCGCGTATGGTGCTTTCGCCCTCCCTGGTACCCGTAGTTTTAACCACTGAGCTGCCAGTTTGGGCGGTGTGGTGAGTTATGTGGGTGCCTTTCCCGGTGCCTGCAGCCGGGGCCGCTGAGCTGCCGGTTCGGGCCAAGTGTGCGCTGAAGGCGCGTGTGCAGTCATTCCCTTGACTGGTACCCGCAGTCTGGACCACTGAGCTGCCAGTCTTGGGATTTGTAGTGTTCGTTTTATTATAATTATTATTTGGCCTATCCATGTTATTGTGTGTTTTAAATTTCGTCCCTTTGGCTTCCCACCCTCCACGGAGCCCGCAACTGGGAGTGCCTTACTCGACTTAATTCGAGGGGCACTAGGACTACTAAAGAGATATAGGAGTGCAAGGCTGGTTTACAGTGCGATATCGGGGGCTCGATCGGGTTGGCGTTGGGGGCATGAAATTGCCTACCCCCAACGGCTGATCAGCCCTCACTTACCCCGTCAGCATGACCTTTACCCACCACGATAGTCGTCCAAAGACGGCTATCGGGGACCCTACACTCCTCGCCGGTGGCCCACTAATGGGACACCTTGACCTAATTTCCCCAACCATGGCTAGTGTTTGGGGCTACCGTTTAGCCTGAAATCCAGGCCAAAGAGGGCGTGTTGCCTCGCGGACGCATAACCGCCAGCGCCGTTTGGCTCAACCCCCCAGGATCCCTTCATCCTTGCGTACGGCGCTCAACTGCGCAGGTCCATGAAGCAGGTGACTGCCCAGTCACAAAGGGTTATTTTTGTATCAGGGTTTTCTTCCCCTAGCCAGATGGTCCGGTTATGGAGCCGGAGATTCGCCCTCGTGCATCATATTTAGCTACTACAGTTCCGAGGTAGGTGGAATGAGCAAGGCTCGTTATAAACCATAGCATTGCCCAGAGGAGACGACCCGCCCGGATGTATCCAAGCGAGCCCGCACCCAGGCCGCCGCGGCAGCCTGGGAGCGCTTACGCATAGACGCATAGGCAAAGGGCTAGTTGATAACCCAGATAATCGTTCGAGGAATAGATGACCCACAAGTTAGGGCAGCGGCCGCGAATGCTGATCATACCCCTGAGAATTTAGATTCTTTCTTGTCGATCTATGTTAAGCCAGCCCAGTCGAAGGGGCTTCCGAAAACTCAACCTTTGAAAAGGTCTACCCATCAGGGAGGTTCATCGGTAGTTAAAAGTTTTAAATGTAACCAAAACGGGCACAAAAGCTACAACTATCCTAAGAAAACTAAACCGTTGGAACCTACACAACCTACGGTTATCTGTACATTTTGTAAAAAGACGGGTCATTCAGAAGATCAATGTTTCGCTAAAGACCGGTCCAAGACACGAAATAAACGCAACATAAACCTTTGCTGCGATCATTCGGCAAGTAACCATAACAAAGATATAGTTACTGCCGTAGTACAAGGTATTCCTATAGATGCACTTATAGATAGTGGGGCCCTTGATGTTTCATTAATATCGTCCGACGCACTGAAGTATTTTTCATGTAAGCTTTCATGTAGTTTTGTGTAAGCAGCCGCGAAATAACAGCCAGATCATGTGTGGGTGACAGATTATCTGAACAGTAGAATTTAGTGAAATCTATTAACTATTCTATAAACTATTGAAGTTGATTTTATTGTAGTTCCCGCTGAGTGTATGTTCACACCTATAATTATAGGTACTGATATATTGAACCGCGATGGAATAACTTACGTACGTACCAAAGACAAGCAGTATCTCACGCGTACGGATGTAAAGCCATCCAAAATTGGTTTCTCTCACAAAATAAACGTAGCTGTCATTGCAACACCCCTTCAGGGTGCGGATCGAATTACATTATTGAACTTAATCAAAAGTTTCTCAGATTTTTTTATAACGGATACGGCTACCACAACGGTGACTACAGGGGAGATGCACATTAACCTCACTAGTGATATACCAGTTACCTATCGACCCTACAAACTCTCACAGGTTGAAAAGCTTAAAGTGCGTGAAATAATCAATGACCTTTTGAGTAAAGATATCATCCGGGACTCAGAGTCCGAATATTCAAGCCCAATCATACTTGTAAAGAAGAAGGATGGCTCCGACCGTATGTGCGTGGACTACCGTGCCCTCAATAGAATAACAGTAAATCGATCGGTTCCATTGCCATTGATAGATGATCACATAGACAGATTAGGCGATAAGAGAATTACGCGTTATTCGTCCCTTGATATGACTACAGGCTTTCACCAAATAAGGATAAGCCCATCTTCGGTACACCGAAAGCCCTTCGTTACGCCTGAAGGCCATTACGAATTTACAAAAATTCCTTATAAATTAACCAATTCCCCCATAGTTTACCAACGAATCATAAACAAAACATTGCGTAGATTCATTGATGCAGGCAAGGTACTAGTCTACATTGATGACGTACTCCTAATGTCTACTGAGGGCTTATCCTTGTTGCGTGAAGTGCTCATCACCCTAACTGAGGCGGGCTTCTCAATAAATTTACGAAAATGTGTTTTTCTCACGACCGAAGTTGAGTATCTAGGTAGGATAGCGAAGCAGGGTCAAGTTAAGCCGAGTCCCCATAAGATAAATGCGTTAGTTAACGCACCCCCTCCTCAAAATGTTAAGCAAGTACGGCAATTTTTGGGCTTAGCGGGATATTTTAGGAAATACATAAAGGGTATGCGACAAAAACATCTTGCATCTCCCTACTCACGAGAAAAGGCGTCCCTTTTAAATGGGGCTCTGAACAAGAGCAGGTTCGCCAAGAGATTTTGTTACTGACTAATGAGCCCATCCTAACTATATTTGACCCAAAGCTGCCAACCGAGGTACACACCGATGCGAGTAGTAATGGTTACGGTGCCGTATTGTTGCAAACTCACGAAGGCAATAACAAAAAGGTCGTGGCTTATTTTAGTAAAGTTACGCAAGGTGCTGAGAGTAGGTACCATTCGTATGAATTAGAAACATTGGCCGTGGTAAAAGCATTGAAAAACTTCAGACACTATTTGATCGGGATTCAATTTAAAGTCGTGACAGATTGTAACGCGTTGAAATCTACTGAACGGAAAAAGGACCTACTTCCAAGGGTGGCACGTTGGTGGGTCTATCTTCAAGATTTCACTTTTAATATTGAATACCGCAAGGGTACTATGATGTCACACGTTTATTACCTCAGTAGAAACCCACCCTTAAACGTCCTCAACATCACGAGACTACGTAACCGTGCTCAAATAGCACAAGCGGCGGATACGGAGACACAGAGCCTTTTTCAACAAATCCAAGAAGGTAACCTGGACTCCAGCCGTTGTGTCCAAAGAAACGACCTGCTGTATTATAAATACACGCCTATAGGTGAAGAGTCCAAGTAGAGGCCATAGGCTCAGCCTACTTCGCATCTTTCATGACGAACATGACCACATTGGATATACCTAATTAGACTTTAGACCTTATTCTAAAACACTTCTAGTTTCCAGGACTTAGGCAGTTCGTTAAGAAATACATTGATCACTGTTTGATATGTGTTTCTAAAAACGGGTTCCTAGCCCCCCTGCAAAATATAACTTCGTGGCAAAAACCAGAACTCCCCTTCCATGTAATACATTTAGATGCGCTGGGTCCCCTACCTGATTCGAATGGCAATAAGTTCTTGCTGTAATTAGTGGATGCCTTCACAAAATACACATTGCTCTATGCTATTTATAGACAGGACGTGGCCGAAGTAATTAAAACTGTGACAAACGCAGTTTCCCTCTTCGGCACGCCAAATTTGATTGTCACTGATAAGGGCCGTATGTTTGAATCTGCTAGGTTTGTGGAATTTGTCAAAGAGATTGGCTCGGACATTTACTACATTACGCCGGAGATGCACCACGCGAACGGACAGGTCGAGCGGTACGCACGAACGGTGCTTAACATGATCCGTATCGTAGCCAACCATAAAGAGGCCACCTGATCGGAAACACTGTGGAGGTTACAGTTGACCCTCAACGTCACTAAACAGAAGACGACACAGGCCTCCCCCATGAACCTCATGGTTGGGAACGATGCCATGACTCCTGTGATTCGGTCGCTTATCCGAGATGTGGCACTAGAAGAGTCTCACCCAAACCGTGAGGCCCAAAGGGAGTTGCGTAGGTCTCGTGCTACTGAATTGCTAAAAAGAAATCAGAACCAGCAAGATACAGACGTGAATCGAAACAGACGCACACCTCGAGTGTTTGGTATTAATGACCTGATGTTTGTTATAAAGTTTTCGCAGTCAACGGGTAAACTAGACCCTGGTATGCGAGGCCCATATAAAGTTGTACGTGTGCTGCCAAGCGGACGGTATGAATTGAAGCTGCTGAGTGGCTCCTATGGAAAGACCACGCAGGCTGCAGCTCAGTATATGGTGCCATGGGGAGGTGAATGGTGTCCCGATACCTGCGCTGCATTTTTTTGAGCGTGAGTATTGTTGTTACACTCACAAAATTCCATGGCTGCGTGTGAATGGTAGAACAAACTGTGTGGTGTACTATGTCAGACAGACTGCGGGATGTCTGGTTGTGCTTGGGATTGCCTAAAAGCGTCTTGAGTACTTACGGCAGACTGCGGGATGTCAGAGTAGTATAAGGACGGACTGCGGGACGTTCCTTTTAGCAAACTGCGGGGTGCTAAACGTGTGTAGAGGACGGACTGCGGGACGTTCCTATAGGCATGTTTGCCCTTTTTTTTTGTACGTGCGAAAATCCCTTCGGATACCCCCCCTTAGCCAGCGGGGGTGGTTATGTCGTGTCTCGATTGATTCGTACTCGACACGAGTACGACTCGACAGTCGCATCCGATGTTCCACAGGAGTGGCCCTAGGACCGACCCCTGCGGAACACCGCACGAAACTTCTCGCCGCCCGGGCCCTAGCCAGCTGGGGTAAACTATGGCCATCTCGGATAGGTATGCCTCGACAATGCGGTGGAGGTAAGGAGGCACTCCGTGATACGCGAGCGCCTCTCTAACGCAGCTCCAGGGTAGGGTGTTGAAGGCGTTGGCGATGTCGAGAGACTCCGCCACCACCACCCCACCCTGCGAGACTACTTTCTCCGCCAGGCGCCTAACGCGCATGATCGCTTCCACGGTGGAGCGCCCCCAGCGGAAACCGAACTGGTTGTCCGCCAGATCTGGCCCCACGTTCGTGAGATGCTCGACGAGGCGCTCTGCAATAATCCGCTCAAAGAGCTTGCACACCTCGTCGAGCAACACGATCGGCAGGTAACCGGATGGCTGATCCGCCGGCCGCCCCACCTTCCAGATAAGGACCAGTTTCCCCGTCTTCCACGCCTTTGGAAACTGGCCCCTTTCGAGGCATGCGCTAAAGAGCGCCACCAGTCGAGGCCCTAGTTCCTCGAGGGCCAGGACCCATGCTCGGCCTGGAATGCCGTCGGGTACGGGGGCAGTGCATTTCCGGGCTTTAAGCCGGAGCACTGCTACCCCCAGTTCACTCTCCCTGACTTCGGGCACATCGCTCTCGCTATTATCAGCGTCAGGCACCTGAGGCGGAGCCATACGCGGAGGAGCATGCTCCTCTGCACTCGCTGGGAACAAGGAGCCCAGTATCCCCTCCAGCCGCTCCGGCTGGACGCTCTGGGTCAGTAGGGGCGCCCTTGGGCGGATTTTGCCCCTGACCGCAAGGTAAGGGCGCCCCCATGGGTTCTGCTCCAGAGACTCCAGCAGCTCTTCGCGGGCCCGCCGTTTGGCCTGCTTAGTGGCTACCTGGAGGGTCCTCTTGGCCCCCTTGTACGCCTCATATAGCTCCGCCTCTCGGGCTGCCGCATCGTCTGAGCGGCAACGCCTCCGGCAAAACCTGGTGTACTGGCGGCGAGCGGTCACGCACGCTGCTCGCAGCTGTGCGATTTCCGCTGACCACCAGTACACCTGTTTCTTTGCGGGCCGGGCTTAACCCTAGGCATTGCCGCATCGCAGATATGCACATGGCTCTCCTTAACCATTCCGCCTCTGCGTCGACATCGGCAGGCCTGGCCGGTGACGGAATCCAGGCCTGCACAATAGATGCCTCCAGGAGATCCACCCGATCCAGGCGTCCGAGCGCCCAACGTGGATCCGGGGGGTTCGGTATAGTCGGCGGTAGGTTAGGTGTAGGGGAGACTTTGAACCGAATGTACCTGTGGTCCGATGACGTCTCCTCCTCCTCCACCACGCGCCTACCCTGGATGTGGCGGGCGAGAGCAGGGGTCGCGAATGCAACATCCACGACCGAACTGAGCCCCCGCCGCTCCCAGGTGGCGACACTCGCCCGGTTGAGGACCTCTAGGCCACGGGTGTTGGCCTAGTCCTCCAGAACTCACCCCTTGGCATTGGTTTCCCGGGAGCCCCAAGCCAGAGACCAGGCGTTGAAGTCCCCCAAGACAGGGCGAGGACGGCACTCAGCGAGAACGATGTCCAGTCCTGCGAGCCATAGCTCAAGCTCATACTGGTCAAGGCTTGGCAAGAAGTAGACGGCCAGGACAGCCAAACCCTCATAGTCCGCCGCGACACAGCCTCGGCCCCTTGCAATGACTGCAAGGCGCGAGATGTCCGCGGCGGAACCCCCGAAGACGGTCGCTACGCCGTCCAGGTCCACCGGGCTTCCGGGGTGGACCCGGTAAGGCTCAGCGACCACGACCACATTGATAGACCACTCCACGATGCTCTGGTACAGAAGATCCTGAGCACCGGTGCAGTCGTTTATGTTCACCTGCAGGATGCGGATTTTTGTGTCCATTAATGGACGTCCATCTCCGCATCCCGCCGCGAATGTGGCCGCTCTTGAGCAGCACCCCCACTACCCGTTGCGGACGAACGGGGCTTTGGCCTCGAGGCGGCGCAGATACGGCTGTCCACCCGGTGTTCCGCCGCTTTACCCTCTGCTACGCACTTGTAGCAGCGCGGCGGAGCATCACAGGCACTAGCCTTGTGACCGGGCTGACTGCAGCGGAAGTACCGATCCCCCACGGTGTCTCCCGCTGTCACTGCACGCCCACATGCCCCACGGCCAGGCACCTGAAGCACCTGGTCTCGCGGGGCTGCAGGAGTTGCACCCGCGCCTTTAGGAGGCCCCCAACGAGGAGGCCGCTGCGACGGGGCAGTTGACGACTACCGTGCCGTGACCGGTGGAGCTGAAGCGGATTTCTCCAGCTCTCACCTGATCCCGGGGGCAGCCGCCCGCCTCCACGACGGCGGAGATAACCTCATCCGTCGCATCATCCAGACCCGAAATGCGCAAACCTGCGCATTTGTTGGGTCTGGTGACGCGGCTTCCGTGTCCAGCGACTCCCTCAGCTTGGCCGCTAGGGCGTCTGCTTTGGGGCCGCTGGTGGCGCCGGAGACCTCGAGAAGGCGAGCTCCGGTGCGAGTCGTCTTGCACCGGAGCCCACCCTCAATCTCGAGGGCCTTGAGGTCCACAGAGGCTTTCACCTGTCTCAGGACCTGGGCGTACCCCACGCCCTTCTCCACACCCTCCGTCGTCACCATCAGGACGACGGTAGTGGAGCGTGGGGCGCGGAGCCTCTTCGGCGCCTTCGCCGCAGCGGCTTTGGCCGCCTTCTTAGCCGCCTTTTTGGCGGCTTTTTTCGCCTTCTTGGCGGCTCCTGCTACCACCCATCCCTCCCCTCTGGAGGGACATTCGGATGCAACGGGTGCGACGGCTGCAGCGGAGACAGGGGTGCCACGCTTTTTTCCCTTCCCCTTTCCCATTGGTCTTATTCGGCGGTTGGTTCGCAGGGACGGCGGTCCCTGTCTTGGGACCGGGATTTCCTGTGGTGGCAGTCGCATAGGATGCGGGCCGCGCCAGCGGAGGTCGGTACGCCCGGTGCTCCAATACAATTTAATGACACAAATTTGTCACAGAATTCGGCTGGGTAGGTACCACCGTGCATGATTGCGAAAAACCCTCCATAGTAATCCAACTTCGGTTTGAATGCGTTCAGGGGTCAGCAAGTGCATAGCCGGGCAGGGGGATTGTGGTCGCGACGACAATCCTCTTTGGTTGAGGCCGTCAATCTGAGTGCCACCATTGTTAACATGGTACGTGTATGTAATGGTGACCCTCTTTCCTGAGACTTTACCTTCAGCTTACCATCAAGCGAGGTGAAGTCAAATTGACGTGTCCTAAATATAAAAAAAAAAACCGCCACCGTCTTCCTTTTCCCGGCCACGTTCTTTGCCTAGAGCGTCCGTTATCCGGGTCAGGGCCGAAAGGAGCTCCCTTGCAGCAGGAACGTCTTGGTCCCTGCCACTGGGTAGTGGAGGGACATGTACCGGCATCTTCGGCACTCTACTTGCCGAAGTGGCCAGTATTTTAGCCGGCCGATCCTCCTCGCTCGAGGAGGTCGCCCGTTGCTCGGAGCTTTTGCTCCGGTCACGAGACGGTCCACCCGAGCGTGGCCGCTTTCGTCGGAGACCCTCCTCGGTCTCCATACGGCTGGATACTGACTCATTGTCGGTACCAGCCGTCGACGCCGCAGACGCAATGTCATCTGACCCGAGACGCACCCCAGCTAACCCAGGGCCATCTCTGGTTTCGAGATGGGCCCCTCGGATTTGGGAACCACAGTGTCCCGGTCTTGCTCGCGGAAAGAGGGGGGGGGGGGGAAGCGTCCCGCGTGTGCAGCCCTGAATCCTCACTTGCATCACAGTGATGGCACTCAGTCGTTGGCTTCTTCCTGATCTGACACAGGTGGTCCCCGAAGCACCCCTTGCACGGTAAGGCTAAAATGGAGGTATGTAGTATTTGAATGACTGTATTCTGCTTCCAATATTATTATCGGACAACAGTGTACCTTGTTATCCTTCTAGTTTCCAATGCATGCGTCAAATTATAAATATTTTTAAAAAAATACGAAAATATTTATTTGGAAACCTATTTGTTGGCTGTTACGACAAAACCTCTGAACAGATCCTAATAAAACTTAAAAACGAGATGGCATTTGACCCAGAAAATGAACCATTGAGTCCCTTCATCAGACTTCATCCACATTCATACGGATAAAGTCGGTGATTAAAGCTTGCTAAAAATATTACGAAAGAGTATGAATTTATTACTTCAAATACCTTTTTTTTTTCTCGTGCGGAAATCCCTTCGGATACCCCCCCCCCCCCCCGCTGGCCAGGGGGGGCGATTATGTCAGGCTTGAACCGACTAAAACCGCACGCCGTCTCGGGTCTACAGGCGCCGGGGTGTGAGGTTGCCCATAGAGCATATCCCTCGCACCCCGACTGACCCTGGGCCATCTCCGGTTTCGAGATGACCCCCTCGGGGTTGGGAACCACGATGTCCCCGAATACCGATAGTTTCTGAAAATCTAGTTTAGAATGTCGGACTTCGAGATAAAAGGTACACAATATATTAGTAATTTATAAAGCTTTGCTTACCAAAATCCTTCTTTAAAAAATGATCTTGCTTTTGTATCCATTTTTCCAAAATATCCACGGCTTCATCGATTCTTCATAGTTTTTCTAAATTTTACATGTTTCTGATTTCATAGATAGCATTTTCAGGTAAGTCTAACATACGATTTTTGACAACGACTCCATATTCCTGACTATGTGGTGACTGCCCAATGTGTCAACAGTTTTAAGTCTCGTGTAGTTCAATGATAAAAATCAACGCTTAATTTATACCAATTCTGTCATATACATATCAGCTTCCTTTATAATATAATAATAGGTATACTGATGTCGAAGTGATATGCCGCACGTTAAGCAATGATAAGCAATAGTCGTCACAATGCTCATTTAATAAAAATGTCATCAACCGTGACCAATTATTTTATATTTACAACAACTATTGAATAATTCACTGTTATAATGTTAATTGCGAAACTAACTAGTGACCGCGTATGTCGTACATCATACATGGTAGCAAGTCGAGCATGTTGTTTAAAATTGATTTAAATTGCGTCTAAATCTAGTCGAGAAAAGTGGGGTGATAATACCGGTTCATAGGTTAAGCTCAATGACATTATTTCGATTGAGGAGATAAAGTTATGACTTAAGCAATAAATGTTTACAGATAACTACTTATTATATTTACTTTTGGATTTACTAAAAAAGCCGCCAAGTGCGAGTCGGACTCGCCCATGAAGGGTTCCGTAGCAGCAAGTAACATAATAATGCTTTTTTTTAAATTTTATGTTTGAATTGTTGAATGAAAGGTAAATTGCGGTTTACGATTTATGACGTATTAAAAAAAAACTGCTAACTAGATCTCGTTCAAACAAAATTTCGTTGGAAGTTTACATGGTAGTATACATCATATATTTTTTTTAGTTTTATCATTCTCTTATTTTAGAAGTTACAGGGGGGGTGGGGCACACATTTTACCACTTTGGAAGTATCTCTCGCGCAAAGTATTCAGTTTAGAAAAAAATGATATTAGAAACCTCAATATCATTTTGGCGTCGGACCCGTGTCTCCCCTGGTGAACCCCCTGGGGGAGACATCAGGAATCTTTTGTACCGGTGTATCCCCTTGTCCCCTTGCTTGGGGAGACATCGGTACTAGGTTTCGAATTATAATTGAAGTACTCGTGTATGCCCTGTCATGGTTATACATATTGGGATTATACTGGCCACTTAATAACGAATAAGTATTTATTACCCTACGCTATCAGTATCTCAGCTAAGTCTAGTTGTCTATTTTACTGTCTATTTTCGGACCCCTACTTGGTTCCTCCCCGCCCTAACTGGGTGGGAGATCGGGACGGGTCCTTGGCCATCGTAAGCTCCTCGGCGCCTCATTCCCCGCCGTCGTCGCCAAGAGATAACGGCCCGGGATATGTTGCCGCCGAATGGGGGGGAATCAGCGTTTACGGCGTCTACTTCCCCCCTAGATGGAGCTTTGCGGAATTCGAGGCTACCCTACAAAATTTGGAGGCCTAGATACGGCGAATGGCGTCTGGACGCATCGTAGTGCTGGGGAACTTCAACGCCCACTCCAGGGCGTGGGTGTCACCCAGCACCGATGCAAGAGGTAGGGCGGTCGAAGAGCTGGCGGCATCGGTGGGCCTCCGTCTCCTCAATAGAGGCTCTACCGTCACGTACTGGCGATGGCGGATGTGGAGTCGATAGTGGACCTCTCGTTCGCTACCCGTGCCGTCGCAAGACGAGTAAGGAACTGGCGTGTCCAGGGCCTGTAGACAAAGTCACATTCTACTAGTGGAATCGCTTCGAAGCGAACCTTCAAATGTTCAATATGTATGGGAGTGACATTATTTGTTACACGTGACATGTCGACAAATGTTGTCTCTCCCATACATTTCAGTCCGCCCGTCACAGAGGTAGAGTTCGGGGCGGCTGTTCTTAGAATTCGTTCAAAGAACACCGCCCCTGGGCCGGACGGCATACCTGCCAAGGTCTTGACCCTGACCCACAACCACTTGGAGGACCGCCTCAGGGGACATTTCGACGCGAGCCTGGCGTGCGGACGGTTCCCTGAGTGCTGGAAACGCGGGAAGCTGGCACTCTTGGCGAAACCGGGACGGCCTACCGACTCGGTCTCGGCCTACAGGCCCATCGCGTTGCTGGATGAGGCGGGTAAGTTGCTAGAGAGAATTCTGGCTTCCCATCTCGTTCGGCACCTATGCGAGGTCGGCCCTGATCTGTCGGACGCCCAGTTCGGTTTTAGAGCTGGGCGTTCAACGATCGATGCCGTTATGAGCCTGAGGGCCGTGATCGAAGAGGTAGTGAGCTGTGGTGGCGTGGTGCTGGCAGTGTCCTTGGACATCGCCAACGCCTTTAATAGTCTGCCATTCAGCTGCATCAGGGAGGCCCTCCGGTATCATGGGGTGCCCCTTTACCTGAGGCGGCTAGTGGCAGACTATTTACAGTACAGGAGTGTTCTGTACGAGGACCGAGACGGAGTGCTGCGACGTCGGCCTATGTCATGCTGCGTCCTGTGGGACGCAGCATGACATAGGCCGACATAGGACGACATAGGCCTCAGACCGCTCCTGTGGAACATCGGGTACGACTGGGTCCTTCGTGGTGTCCTCCCCCAGGGGCTGGGCGTAATCTGCTATGCAGACGATACGCTTGTCAGAGCCTCCGGGGGATCGTATCAAGAGGCAGCACGCTTGGCCACCAGGGGAGTAGCCCAGGTGGTCGAGCGCATCGAGGCGCTTGGTTTACGGGTGGCCCCGAACAAGATGGACAACAGGGCCCTGTTGTTCCATGGGCCCCGTCGCGGTCCACCCCGCGGCGCCTCGATCGAGGTCCGCTCGGTCCCCGTACCGATCAAGGCCCAGATGTACCTGGGCCTAACTCTGGACGGGAGGTGGCGCTTCGACGAGCACTTCATGCAGCTTGCCCCGAAGCTTGTCGGCGTTGCGTCTGCATTTGGTCGGCTCTTGCCCAACCTGGGGGGACCCAGAGTCGCTTGCAGGCGGCTGTACACGGGGGTTGTCCGGTCAATGGCGCGATACGGTGCGCCGGTGAGGGCGGCGGCCTTGACCGCCGAGAATAGGGCCCGCCTGTGGCGCCCTCAGAGGGTTACGGCGGTCAAGGTCATACGTGGTTACCGTACCGTATCGACGGAGGTGGCCTGCGCGTTGGCCGGAACACCCCCGTGGGACTTGGAGGCGGAAGTGCTCGCCGAAGTGTATCAACGAACGATAGCGTACCGGGCGGATGGTGGCAGTCGGCCTCCGCCCGAGGAAATTTATCGGGTGGCGTGAAGCCGCCCGCTTGGAGATTTTGCTGAGGTGGTCGACCCGGCTGGAGGCTCCACGCGCTGGTTTTGCTGCCGTGGAGGCGCTCCAGCCGGTTATTCTCGAGTGGGCAGGGCGGCAGCACGGGACCCTTTCCTTCCGACTGACGCAGGAGCTTTCCGGGCATGGCTGCTTCGGAAGGTACCTGTTCAAAGTCGCTAGGAGGGAATCGAGTCCCGCCTGCCATCACTGCGTCTGCAGTGAGGACACGGCGCAGCTCACACTTGCGGTCTGCCCGGCCTGGGAGTCGCAGCGCCGGGCCCTTACTGCAGTTATAGGGAGTGACCTCTCGCTGGCGGCCATCATCCGATCTATGGTCGCCAGCGACAGGAATTTCACCGCGGTCGCAACCTTCTGCGAGGACGTCATCTCGTGAAATCCCTTCACTCGGGCGAACGAACAGTAAGTGGACATATGACACATGGCAAAAAAACAACTATTTGCGATGCTTATATAATTAAAATATTATGCAAATACATAAATATCTAATATTAAAACTACATTTGTAAAGTAATAAGTTGCTAATTAGTTGTAAAGCAATATATTTGTTATCAAAGCCAGGCTATCTTGACACAAAGTCACAGCCAGAGTATGTCGATATTGCAGATTATCAGAGTCCATTACTTAAATAAAACAGCCGAGTAGTAAATGAAGTATTCAAAATATTGAAAAAATTTATCAGAAGAAAACAAAAATATGTTTGAATTTGAATAATATAAAACGAGCTATCGAAGTGCAGCTACCTCTGGTTGAGGCTAGAGTTAGGGATGTGAATTAATAACATAAATTGTGTCAAAAATCGAATCTGAATTTGTGTAAACTCACTCCTTAATAAATGTGGATCGAGCATTAAGATTTCTGGAAAAATTGATTTTGATCTTGCCCGATATCATTTGAAATATAGTATTTATTTATTTTCAAGGTTGTTATTTACCACTCTGGCAATGTTGTGTTGAGCATTTTGCACTTTGCACCAATGGTTGTGAATACTAGAGCATTTTAATAAAACCAGCAACCACTGTATAATAGCCGCTGTCAAATCCTGATCTAGAAACAAAATATTTAATAAAATATACAGTCTTATACTACGGTCGGTAACCAAATCATACCGCGATGCAGAAAAATTGTACAACGCCATCTATAGAGGTCGACCTTAAACTTTTTATATACTTTATTTAAATCAGCCAATGTTCTAATATAATCAAATATCAATAATCTTAAACAATTTTCCTTATCCATAACCCTCCACCAGTCTAATAAATTAACTTTAAGATTCTTATAAAATTTTCAAGTAACAAATTAATCAACACTCAGGTTTCTGAAGGAGCCCGGCATTCCCATGTATTCCTGGTTGAATTGATTTGATTGTCTCAAACTTTCATTTGTGCCTGCTTTGTTCATCATTACCATATACTTCACGTGTTCTTCTTTGCTCAGTTCGTCTGTGCAATCCGCTATACGAAAACGAAATAGAAAGTGAATAACGATAAATATATACATTTTTTTTGTATTTTAACCATCGTATCCCCACACATTTATCTATCAGACTCACGATATAGATTTGCACTGTTTTATGTTGATAATGTTTTATGCTCCTTAGCAGATGCATAGTTCGAAGTCAATGGCAAATCAGTGCTGCGCGAACGCTTTAGTTTTTTTTAATTCTTAGTAACGCAGTTACTAATGTTGTCGTTTAACTCCTCCACCTAAGCTGTGTTTGTTATGTGTGGGTTCATATCGATGGCATCTTTATTATCAGCACTTTCAGTCTCACACATGCGCTGTACTTGCGCTGTTTTAAATCATGTTATTTGAGCATTGAGGTGACTATGCCGTAATTTTTTACATGCGTCATATTGAACTGGAGGTAGATAGACATAAAATAAAAAATCTTACCAACAAGTAAATCAAAAGATCTTTCCTTCCCTCCATATTCTATAGGTAATATATCTTTGGGCACCACTTTATGCAACTCTTCTAATGTTTTAATTACATGCAGTCTACTAGAAAGCTTTTGACTGAGGAACTGTTTCATTAGTTTAGTGAATAAATCAATAACTTTTGATTGTGTTAGTACATATATACCGATCAACCTGGCGTGATATCCTTCCTACAAAAAAAAAATGTATACTTCACTTGACTCCCTCTGTGGTAGGCAGAGAAAATGGTGGTATCATTAAAACACTAACACTAAACTTTTAATATCCCATTATAAAATTAATACAGTGAATGATATTTAAATGTTTTCATACTAACCAACATTATCGATAAAAATTGTTGTAACAGCACAGGATTAAATTTTGTCACCAGATCCAGAACATTTGTTTGTTGAAAGTCAAACACAATGATGTACCCATTGCAGTAGTCATGCGCTTTAAAATACTCGCATTGCTGAAAACAAAAAAATGACATACTAAATCTTATATGTTTTATTGCATTTACAAAGGTATATATATATATTTATATATATACTAGCTGTCCCCCGCGGCTTCGCCCGTGGCATACTTCGCTCCGTGGCACCTATTTATCCCAAACATGCCTGTAATTTTGTTTTGCAACTTTTTAAACTTTTCAGTCCGTAAAAACCATCCTTGGACTTCAACGAACATTAAAAAAAAGAATTGGTCAAATTGGTCCAAGTGTTGTTGAGTTATGCGCTTACCAACACATTTTGCGATTCATTTTTATATACAGGGTGTACAATCCAAATGGGTCAGTATGGTGAAGTCGGAAACTATGAGAGATAGCGGGATCTGTTCTTAGGAACCATGACTTCGATTTTAGATTTAATAATAATTACATTCAAACTTTTTTATTAACTCTCATACATAACCGGGAATCGAACCTGGTCAAAATCAATGTGTATAAATTCTGCAAGTCGCAAGAAGCACAACACTAATGGAATTTTGTTTAAATAATTGAAAGAAAAACCCCACCAATAAGATAATTATTTTATTTCAGTAAATGTTCAAAATGGTAGCCATTCTGTTGAATGCAAAGATTAATTCTTTTGGGTAACGATCGCAAGATTGCATTTCGTATTTTTATGGGGTGCATATGTGTTAAAATGTTTTCTAAGGCTGTAGTTAAATCTTCTACAGTGTCGTAATTTGATTTGTAGATTTCATCTTTGACATAACCCCGTAAGAAATAGTCAAGTGGCGTGATTCGCAAATCTTGATGGTGCGGCTTGAACCGACTAAAACCGCACGCCACCTCGGGTCTTCGGAACGCCGGGGTATAAGGTGTAAGGTATGAGGCATTTCCCTCGCACCCCGACTGACCCAGGGCCATCTCCGGTTTCAAGATGGCTCCCTCTGGTTTGAGTACCACGGTGAGGGGGTATCTTGAGACGGAAAGGGGGGGGAGGCGTCACCGCGCTGCCCGGGCCTGCTTCTACTGGGGTGACAGACGGTCTCACCTGCCACCCCTTGTGAGGGTGAAACCTCAGCTGGAACTAATTGGAACTGCTCATCGGAACACTCGCCAATCGTAGAGGCGGTGAAATACTGCTAAAAACTGATAATGATATTAAAAAAATAAACCAAAGCCTACCTGATTGTTAGGGTAGGTATTTAAACAATAATATACTTACATTCAACAATAACTGGTAAAACTCTAAAATGTGTTTTTCTGTAAGTGGTTTATCATAAATTTTGGCCACCGATACCCTGTGAAAGTCTGCTGTCATTGCGGGCAAAACCGCTACTGCTCTGTAAGATTAAAATTAAATCGTGTGTTACATATGTGCTACTTACAATTCACGTGAGGTGAAGTCACATCGACGTGCCGTACAGTAGGTAGGGGCCCATAGATACACGGGGCACATATATGCAGTACCTTTATTTATGGCGTGTGGAAGCCCGTGGGGCTTTCAACACGCTAAAAAAAAATGCACACGTCAAAATAAATCTTCAAATATGATACTTTTCGTCGATTAAAAATTAGGTTGAATTTTTAGGTGCATCAATCTTTATCATTTTTTCTGATGTCTCAAATTTTAAGTTCTAATGGTTGATATTGTCGGCAGTTTTTGCGAATGTCACACATTTAAATAAACATATTTTAAACGGATCCTCTCCCCGTCTCCCCGTGACCATGGCTGCTGAAAAGTAACCGAATCGTTGGGTAAATAATAAAATTACATCAAATAAATCGCAATAGAATCCGTTATGATTTTATTTCAATATTATAATGGTTGGCCCTCTGTTGCACGTGCTCATATAAATACCACAAGCTGGTATCGCTGACCCCTGCGGAACACCGCACGATGCTTCTCGCTGCCCTGGCCCTAGCCAGCTCGGGTAAATTATGGCCCTCTCGGATAGGTATGCCTCAAGAATGCGGCGGAGGTAAGGAGGCACTCCGTGATACGCGAGCGTCTCCCTCACGCAGCTCCAAGGTAGGGTGTTGAAGGCGTCGGCGATGTCGAGAGACACCGCCACCACCACCCCACCCCGCGAGACTACTTCCTCCGCCAGGCGCCTAACGCGCATGATCGCTTCCACGGTGGAGCGCCCCCGGCGGAAACCGAACTGGTAGTCCGCCAGATCTGGCCCCACGTTCGTGAGATGCTCGACGAGGCGCTCTGCAATAATCCGCTCAAAGAGCTTGCACACCTCGTCGAGCAACACGATCGGCCGGTAACCGGATGGCTGGTCCGCCGGCCGCCCCGCCTTCCGGATAAGGACCAGTTTCCCCGTCTTCCAAGCCTTTGGAAACTGGCCCCTTTCGAGGCATGCGCTAAAGAGCGTTACTCGTTATGGCGCGGGGAGCAACGCACGGCAGGGGTTGCTCAAGTCGTGGGTCGAATACGGCGTATAGGACACGACGTGGCTCTCCACAAATCGGAGGCTATGTGTTTCCACGGGCCTCGGAGGGGGCCACCTGCGGGAACCAGCATAACCGTAGGGGGCGTAAGCATCGGCATCGAGCCCACGATGAAGTACCTTGGGCTCGTACTCGATAGCCGATGGAACTTTGGACCATCTCCGAAGACTGGTCCCGAAACTGAGGGGAGCTGCAGCCGCGCTATCGCGGCTGATGCGCAACGTTAAGGGACCCAACGCCCCCACTAGGAGACTGTACCTGGGGATCGTGCGAAGCATGGCAATATACGGGGCCCCAGTATGGGTGGAGACTCTGGTGGCCCGCAACGTGGCTGTATTAAACGGCCCGTTAAAAGCGATGGCCGTCAGAGTCATCAGAGGTATCGCACGATCTCCGTCGAGGCGGCATGTCTCCTAGCCGGGACCCCTCCATGGGACCTGGAAGCGAGAGCCCTTGTGCTGCTGTACCAGTGGCGCAAGGAGGCGCTAGAGCGGGGCCATAGGCCGGAGCCCAGAGAAATCAGGGCTAGCGGTCCCTGCTCCGCCAGGAACTCATGGAGACATGGAGGGTGCGACTTGAGCACCCAAGGTGGGGGGAATCCACCATTGCGGCGGTGAGACCGATCATGAAGGAGTGGTTGGAGAGGGACCATGGGGACCTCTCCTACCGGATGTGCCAGATGGTTACCGGACACGGGTGTTTCGGTAAGTATCTGTGGCGCATCCACCGGGAGACAACGCCGCAGTGCCAGCACTGCGAGAATCCTGGCGAAGACAGGGCACTCCATACGTTGGTGGAGTGCCCTGCGTGGGCGAGTCAACGCCGGGATCTCGTTGCGGTCCTGGGCGTGGACGTTCTCTCGTTGGAGACCATGGTGAGAGCCGTAGTCTCCGACGGGAGCAAGTGGCACGCCGCCGCCTCTTTCTGCGAGCAGGTAATGCGCGCGAAAGAGACGGCGGTGAGGGAGCGGGAGAGAACCCTGCCCCCGAGTTTCGCACTCTGCGGCGAGGACGCCGCAGACTCATCTACGTCCGGGACTACCGACCTCCATGATCGGGGCCTGAGGACGGCAGTTGGCCGACTCGCCGTCCTTACAGAAGCAGGCCGTGGCGGAGGCGTGTCGTGTGTGCCCTACACACGCCTGCCAACTCACCGAAGAGGGATAAAACCCGACCCCACCAGGCGAGGCCGCGGTGGCGGCCAAAGTCCACCGGCAACCCGGCAATCCGTTCAAGGGCTTACCCGGGGTGCCCGGCAACGGGGACCCCGGGTAAGCGGGTATCCGAGGGGATTTCCGCACGTAAAAAAAAAAAAGCTGTTATCGCTTATTTTTGTATTTAAAATTATAACGTACATGTACGTACGATTTTTTTTTATATGTTTAGTCCGTCTAATTGACTGCACCCCGCCTGATGGTAAGCTAAGGTGAAGTCCAAAGGTTATCCTTTCGATGGCTTACCCGGGGTGTCCGGCAATGGACTCTTGGGGAGGACACCGTGTGGTTTTAACCGGCCCGATTCCGACACGCCCACCCCATCGTTGGCACCGATGGGGTGAAGCCCGTGGGGATTTCCACACGCAAAAAAAAAAGAAAGTGAAGTCCAAAAAGTAGTGGTCACCATTTCCAGAGATTGTCTATGAATGTACATTATTTCGTGTTTATCTGATATCTGTGTGACGTCATACACGATTTTAATCATTCTTTGGAATATAATGTTACTTTGACTAACTAATTTGACTTACAAATGAATCCCTAAAAAACATAGTAGCAAAACCACAACCAAATAATAACTCCAGTCTTCTGTTTTTCTACCAATTTTTTAATATATCTACTTGAATTAATTAAAATGTATGTAACGAAATATTTAAACTTCATTTTGGAGCATTTCAAAACGTCAGATTGATTTGAAATTTTGTATATTATTATTTTTTAAATCAGTCATGTGCGAGTTGAGCTCGTGTACTGAGGGTTTCTTACCTACCCATTATAGCGCGATAATAACATTTGAATAATATTTATTGGTTTATGAACCAGTCAACATCATAATAAGATATGGGCAAATTTAGATTATCGTGAAAACTTGTAATCCAAACCAAAATTTACCTCAACTTCTTCTATTTTTTGGAATTTTCCCTTGGTATAAATTTCAACTTGCTAGACCCACCCGTTCCTGAAAACATCGGTGGTGATATGCGGACAGACGAACAAGAGAATGATCTTGTAATGGTTTCTTTTTTACCTTTAAGGTACACAACCCTAAAAAAGCGTAGGGTGCTCGTGGATGATTTTTGTAAGCACCCTAATGGTTTACAATAAACTTTGTATTTTTAACTTTATTTCTTAATTTCAATTTTTTTTTTATAATTAGGACACTTTGACTTCACCTCGCTTGATGGTAAGCTGAAGGTAAAGTCTCACGAAAGAGAGTCACCATTGCATACACGTACCATGTTAACAATGGTGGCACTCAGCTTGACGGCTTCATCAGAAGAGGATTCTCGTCGCAGCACCGCGTGACACCCACCGGTCCCACTAGTGCTGCGACCACAATCCCCTCTGCCCGGCTATGCACTTGCTGACCCCTGAACGCAATCAAACCGAAATTGGATTACTATGGAGGGTTTTTCGCAATTGTGCACGGTGGTACCTACCCGGCCGAATTTTGTGACAAATTTGTGTTATCAAATTTCTACCACCAGTAAAAAGGGGCAAATACATTAACAATAACTTTTTACTCTTTAGTTTGGTCTTCTAATTACAGCTTATTTTTTTTATTTTTTTTACATATTATTTTTAATAATTTTTAGTGTGGTGATATACCCTATGTATACCTTACCTATATACCCTTTGCATCTAGCACAAAGAAGCTGAACTATTTCGGACCTACTAATCCTACATCGCGCAATTGAAGTTTTGGCGCTCATTAACATATTCACAATATTCTTACAACGACCGTTGGGCTGCTCATCAGGCATGATCACCTTACCTGGTGAGAAGATCCTCTCTTTGTGTGGGAGGTACATTTATTGAGGTATTATCAATGAGGAAAAAATTTGTAGTAGTTTTTTTACCATTATGACTCAGGTTTGACTAGTTTTTATCAGTAATAATTACACGGACATATGTTATTACACGGACATTATATTGATGTACTCACGCTACATCCAATACATCACTCAGTTCCGTCTTTATATTGGTCTTTGTGAAGAATTGGGGCAGCAAAGTCTTCATAGTGCACAAACTGTCTATCTGTTTCTTTGCCTTTTCTATAGAGCCTTTCGACGATATTATTGCCTCTTCCAAGTAGTGTCTTTCTGAAACATAAAAAAAATGAAATTAATATCAGATTTACAGATTTATAGAAGGTTTATTACACACAAAAACTTCAGAAGCTTTCCTTCCTTTTTATTTTTTTCCTTATAATCGTAACAGCCTATTTTTTTCGTGCGGAAATCCCCCCGGATAACCCCCGCCGGTCAGCGGGGGTAGTTATGAAGAATTCAAACCGACTAAAACCGCAGGACGTCTCGGGTCTTCAGAGGTGTCCCATGAGGTATCTCCACCACCACCACCCCGGCTGACCCAGGGCCATCTCCGGTTTCGAGATGGGCCCCGCGGGTTTGGGAACCTCAGTATCCCGGTCTTGCACGCGGAAAGAGGGGGGGGGACGCGGGTCTCTCTTGGACCCGTTCCGCCGCCTCCTTCTCGAGCATTACTTGCTCGCAGAAAGAGGCAGCGGCAGCCCACGCCCTCGTGCTCCACACCATCTCTGTGAGCAAGACGCCGAGTGAGACGACTCCCACGAGGGCCCGCCTTAGTGTTTCCTACGCCGGGCACTCCATTAGCGTGTGCAGCCCTGAATCCTCACTTGCATCACAGTGATGGCACTCAGTCGATGGCTTCTACCTGATCTGACACAGGTGGTCCCCGAAGCACCCCTTGCACGATAAGGCTAAAATCGAAGTATGTAGTATTATGAATGACTGTATTCTGCTTCCAATATTATTATCGGATAGCAGTGTACCTTGTTATCCTTCTAGTTTCCAATGCATGCGTCAAATTTTTTTTTTTTTTTTAATATAAAAATAATTATATGGAAACCTATTTGGTGGCTGTTACGACAAAACCTCTGAACAGTTCCTAATAATACTTAAAAACGAGATGACCCAGAAAATAAGCCATTTAGTCCCATCATCAGACTTCATCCACATTCATACTGATAAAGTCGGTGATTAAAGCTTGCTAAACATATTACGAAAGAGTATGAATTTATTACTTCAAATACCTTTAGTTCCTGAAAATCTTGTTTAGAATGTCGGACTTCGAGTTACACAATATATTAGTAATTTATAAAGCTTTGCTTACCAAAATCCTTCTTTAAAAAATGATCTTGCTTTTGTATCCATTTTTCCAAAATATCCACGGCTTCATCGATTCTTCCAAGTTTTTCGAAATTATACATCTTTCTGATTTCATAAATAGCATTTTCAGGAAAGTCTAACATACGATTTTTTGAAAACGGCTCCATATTCCTGAAAATGTTGTGACTGCCCAATGTGTCAACAGTTTTAAATCTCGTGTAGTCCAATTAATGAAAATCAACGCTTAATTTATACCAATACTGTCATATACATATCAGCTTCCATTAGAATATAATAATATACTGGTGTCGAAGTGATATGCCGCACGTTAAGCAATGATAAGCAATAGTCGTCACAATGCTCATTTAATAAATAGCGGCCAAGTGCGAGTCGGACTCGCCCATGAAGGGTTCCGTAGCAGTAAGTAACATAATGCATTTTTTAAAATTTTTATATTTGAGTTGATTGAATGAAAGGTAAATTGCGTTTTACGATTTATGACGTATTCAAAAAAACTACTTACTAGATCTTGTTCAAACCAATTTTCGGTGGAAGTTTACATGGTAATGTACATCATATATATTTTTGAGTTTTATCATTCTCTTGTTTTAGAGGTTACAGGGGGGGGGGGACACACATTTTACCACTTTGGAAGTATCTCTCGCGCAAACTATTCAGTATAGAGAAAAATTACGTTAGAAACTTCAATATCATTTTTGAAGACCTATCCATAGATACCTCACACATATGGGTCAGATCAAAAAAAAAATTGAGTTTCAGTTCTAAGTATGGGGGAGCCCCCAAAATGTATTGTTTTTTTCTATTTTTGTGTGAAAATCTTAATGCTCACAGAATACATCTACTTACCAAGTTTCAACAGCATAGTTCTTATAGTTTCGGAAAAAAGGGGCTGTGACATACGGACGGGCAGACAGACAGACATGACGAATCTATAAGGGTTCCGTTTTTTGCCATTTGGCAACGGAACCCTAAAAATATCATCAACCGTGACCAATTATTTCATATTTACAACAACTCGCACGCCAAGTGCAATAAAGGCGTAAGAGGAAAACACTAACTTGACAGGACAGCAAAAAAACTGTTTAACTAGGTATATCTATTATGTTTTTGATTCTATGATCTTTTGTTATATACCAAAAAAAAGTAAAAAAATCAAGCTTTCTTTTAGTTTACATTCAAAATACCTCAAAATTATCTTTCTAATGAATAATTAATATTTAAAGTTTTACAGACGTTTTCCTTATATATTTAAGACTAATACTTGAATGAAAAGATTTTTACCCCAATCATCGTTTTCTAAATAATTAATAGACTGTAACTACTCACGGTTACGTCTTTTACGAAGTTCTATATGATGATAAACTACAGAGGCTAAATACCATTTACGTCCTTTTTTGCTTAATTATGTTTTTCATATCAAATTGTACGATGTGTTTACGGCTTTGTTTGTAAAAAATTAAACTTAAATGTAATGTTAAGTCTGAATGCAGATCCTTTCGAGGGCTTACCCGGGGTGCCCGGCAACGGACACTTGGGGAGGACACTGTGCGGTTTTAGTCGATACACGACATAACCACCCCCGCTGGCAGGCGGGGGGGGGGGTATCCGAAGGGATTTCCGCACGTAAAAAAAAAGTCTGAATGCAGACTTTTTCAGCAGTTTTTTCAGTTAATCCATATCTGTAAGGTATGTTAAGCCTCAAGGGAAAATACATTTCAGTGGTGTAATAAAACAGGTTTTTAGAAAATAGCGCTTTATTTTAATAAGATGTGACAGATCCTGTCATAATATAAAACTAATGATAGTGAATTATAATCTTTAGTAATTAGTAACATACAAAAGCATGAATCTTGTATTGAGAAGAGCTAGCAAGAAATTTAGGCTATTCTTAGTAATTGTAAAAATAATTATAAATTTAACTGGTTACAATTTGAATATAATCATATTGAATTGAATATAAGTAACATAGAAAGGCACAGAACCAACACACTTAGTTAAATAAAATAAAAATTTTAATTTAAAAGTAAAGTAAGGGTATGTTATTTTTTATAAATAGTAAATCAATCATGAAATCTTAATGATTATCATATTGTTAAAACTACTTATGTCGGGCTTGAACCGACTAAAACCGCACGCCGTCTCGGGTTTTCAGATGCCGGGGTGTAAGGTTGCCAATTTCCCTCGCACCCCGACTGACCCTGGACTATCTCCGGTTTCGAGATGGCCCGCTCGGGTTTGTGAACCACGGTGTCCCCGTCCTGCCCCGGTTTGGGGGACGACCCGCGGCGAGCAAGTTGTGGGCTCAGCGGGCCGGCACCTCCCACGCCAGGCAGTCCACCAGCGTGTGCAGCCCCGAGTCCTCGCTCGCGTCGCAGTGATGGCACTCAGGCGTTGGCTCCTTCCTGGTCCGATGCAGGTGGTCCCCGAAGCTCCCCCCGGAGATCACCTGCCTGCGTCACTTTCTCGGTACCTCTTTTTTTTTTTTTTTTTCGTGCGGAAATCCCTTCGGATACCCCCCCGCGTGCCAGCGGGGATGGTTATGTCGGGCTTGAACCGACTATAACCGCACGCCGTCTCGGGTCTACAGACGCCGGGGTGTAAGGTTGCCCACAGTTGTGCGAGTTCTCGAAAGACGTGTTTCACTTTCGTCAGCTATATTAGGAGATTCAGTTTCTGCAACTAAAAAAATGACGGTACCTGATTCGCAATATTGTCTATTTATTTTAGACGCGACAGACGGATGGAACGTCGCAGGCTATTACCCGTCTTATAGTACAGATAAAGGAAAAATTGCGAACAACGTAAATTTTTAGTTACATCATATTGTTGGATCCTGATTCCTTGAAAGGCTATATAAACGCGCGCGATATGGACACTCGCTCATTTGCTTGTCAGACGTCGCATCGTGCGGAACTTCATTGGCGTTCCGTGCAATCTGTATCGTGAGACTTTGTTAATTTACTTGTGTAATTGATTGGAGTTACGATTACGTTGCTTGTGTACTTAAAATTTAATTGAATTATAATAAACAGATGATGTACACAACCCAAAGCCAATTCCGTCGATGAGACTTTATCTGCTCAGAAACACGACTTCGACGCAATGGGTGTGTACTTTGGGGGGTTTGCTGGATTGTGGATGTCGTCGTGGTGCTGTACTTAAGCGGAACACTTATTATGGGCAGCCTCAAAGAGTACTTGAATTTTCCAGAATTAAAGAGAGATTTATTCATGTATCTTCATTTATTCCTTGTGAAGAGGAGAGAGCACTTCTCGCTTGACTTTCTACTTGTCGACTGAGGTGTCGAGTCAAATTACAGCGGTTTTTCATACTCTTAATCCAATTAAGTCGATTTTTCTAATTGGCCGATCGAACTTTCGCGGCTCGTTAGTGACACCGCGGCTTAACGACTTTTCGCGGATATACCCTAATGGTCGATCGGTCAATCTTACAATTATGTGTTTATTTTCTATTTACAATGATTTATATACCGTATTATGTATTCTGATAGGTAGTAGAAATAAGGTGACACGAAATAAGATACAATTTACACTTATAGATCGGTAAACAAAGACGATTTCTTCGTCGCAAACTTATAACTATTATACACGATTATTCCTATAGTTTTTGTTAAATCTGTTTAATTATATACACTATCACTTATGTACTAACAAAATAAGCTTATATACTAGTTGTTCTGCACAGATGAGAAATTACGAACACGTATGATGATGATGATGATTGGCTAGCAGATGAGCTTGGCTTAAACTCCGAAGATCTTGGTAGGGTCTCATACACCACCTAGTTTCTACGAAGTATCTGGTTTTTCATTTTATTTATAAAGAATGAAGCTCCTATATCGTCCAAAATGTTTATGCGCAGTAATTTTTTTCAGTTGTGTGAATATATTAAAAGAAAAGACTACCACGCGGGTATCGTTGTAATTTTAGATTACAGGGCTGCTAGTATTCTAAACTTAATAACAACATTAAGTACAATGCTATCAAATCTCCAACGCTTCGCAACTTTGGTGACTGTAAGTTTTTCTCAAAGTATATATAAATCAAAGAATTTACCCATTAACTTAAAGTCAGTTACAATATACCCCTTTTCCCCTTTGCAACAGCCCGACATATTTTTGGCTAGCTATTAGACATTGTAAGTTTAATAGTTTTTACTTACGATTCGGATACCACACAAAAATATATTTTGTACAATCAGACAAAAAACATGGTTTGCTTAGAAAATGGTATTAATATTTTAATACTGTCCGAATTGTAAGTTAAAAAAATATAAAATTAAAAAGTTTCAATTCAGATAAGTAACCCTAAAAATGTCGGCTAGCCATCTATTTCCCTCCTTACACTCTTCTCCAGCTTCATTTACTGTCATTAAACGTTACATGTAATCCCGCCGGTTTTTAGTGCTTTTGATCTACCCTTTTTTCAATACATCATAAATTTGGTCAGTGTATCTCCTGTGAGGCAACCCGGGCCTGCCTGCCCACTTATACGTATCTTTAATTTGCTCAGTACTTATTCGTTCTTGGTACCCAAACCACCTTATTCACCTTAACAACTTCTCACTTCTTGCAACGACTTTCTCTTTCAGATTATTATCGTATATCTGTATTCCTCTTTCTATCAGTTAGCCTTACTCCACATATACTGTGTAATTACCGCATCTCAACTGCGTTCAATATCCTTCAAGCCTCTTCCCAACTCAGGTGGGGTCGTCATTTATGTCTTACTATGATGTGGCTAAACTTCGATATTTTCCTAAAAGCAACTGCCACCTGGCCTCCACAACCTACTGGCGATATCAAAGTTATGTTGTTAGACCAGCTGTTGGACTTTTTGGACTTAGGCCTCCAACTTCCCTAAACGACTGCTGTTGATCTTCGTATGGCAACCGGGACCGACGTCTTAACATGCTCTCTGAGGTACGGAGGGGTCTTAATGTGTTCAATGGTCAGTGGTAACCAATTATCGATCAACTGCGTTCACTTTACTTTTATGATTCAATTCCATATATTAATGTGGTGACAGGCACGCCCTCATGAACAGCCAATGCTAAATATTGTAATTTAATAGTTCACATGATTGAATGAACATAAATCTACATCTTGACCTTAACTTACTTCCAACTTCTGCATGACTAAGCACCTAATATGTTTGTCGTTGTTCTATTATGTTTGTCTTATTTAATATTTCTTATTTAGGAAGGATACAGCTTCAGAGTAAAAAGTATACATGTTATATCGGATTCTAAGATGGTAGACTCATTGGTTGCAATATTCAATCAAATCCTCAGTGCTAAACTTGGTAGTAGAATACACTTACATAAAAATCTGGAGTCACTGCATGAAGTTGTTGAAAAAGATATTCTACCTGCAGATTATGGTGGTAAAGAAAAATCTTTAAAGGATCTAAGTGGTAACTATGATAATTAACAATACATTATAAATCTATTTCTTACTACTACACTATAAATGTGAAGGCCGTCAAGGTAGGGACCACCATGTCGGATGGAAAGCATCTGGAATGGTGACCTGTATCTTCTGGACTTCACCCTAGCTTCTTAACATCCAGCAGGGGGCAGTTAATTGACGGACTAATTTGAAAAAATAAAATAAAATTGGATGAATGAATGGATGTATTTGGGTAACAAACATCTATTCATTCATCAAAATTTTTCAATAGCGTAATGGATCTAAATTGCACTAAATTTGCCGCAGAGATCGATTATAGGCCAAAATAGCACATAAGCTACTTATAGTATAAGAATAGCTCCAGTAATTTAAGGAAATCGAATCATCAGCTAATGCGAGTGAAGCCATAAGCAACAGCTGGTGTCTAATTTTGAAATGTGTACACATACTTACAGATTACCAACCTCTTAAGTACCTAAAAAGGACTGTCTTTTGCCGGTTATCTCCAAATACAGCGTAAAGTCAGTTTCTCCTGATTCTCCTGAGGTATATTTACATAATCTTTGACATTACAGGTCAACATTTAGATGTTATCTGCAGGGAGGACAATTTGGCATTTGTCCAGGAAATGTTTAAAGCCAAAACCGATGAAACCAGAAGACAGGCACATGTTTTCAATGAACATTACATTGGCATACCCGGCTCTTTCAGGGCTTTGAGTGTAGATTAAGATATAATATTGTAAATTATTCAACCTATTTATCATTATTTCATTTTTGGTATCTTCAGGGTCATACACCTTTTTAAATATAATTGCACCAATATTACCTATGGTATTTCAAGTAACAGTTTAACAAAAAAAATTGTAAGTTTTAGTTTGGGTTTGAAATAAATTAAGTGTCAGTTGCCATTTAACAATAATTATAATAAAATGGTTTTACAGTTAAAAATGTTCTCATTTTCTGAACGATTTTTTTTTATTGTACGGAAGACTATGTTTTTTTTATTATTGTTATAATCGTTTTACCGAATTAGAATATAATATAATATAGCTATATAATAATATCATCTACTAGAGGTGCAAAATAACAGAAGTAAAGAGCTGTATTCAATCAGACCAAAATATACAGTTCAAAAAGTTTTTCTACTACGAAACAAATGCGTACAAATTTTGGTTTTATCCTGTTATTTTTTCATATTGTACTTTACTTTACTAGACAAGCCCTTTATTTTGATACCCATATTGAGAGAGTTGTTATTAGATCAGACCAATCGAATTAGATCGAAGAGAAGGGGCTAAAGCTTCAGTACTTTTCAGTAAATACTTTTTAGTAAATTTATTAAATTTAATATATTTGAAAATAGAATTGTAGGCCCGGCCGCTCGAACAATTAACTCGAACGGTATCCCGGAAATATGGGAGGGCATTAGGAGTGCCTTAGTTAATAATTTTACGGACCAACGGGACGAAACCAGTGCGTCCTACCTGTCATGACTTACGGTGCCGAAACGTGAACATTGACAGTGAGGCTAGTCCACGACTTGAATGTCGCGCAGCGGGCTATGGAGCGAGCTATGCTTGGGGTTTCTTTGAAGGATAAAATTCGAAATGAGGCCATCCGACAAAGAACTTAAGTCACCGACATAGCCCGCAGAATAAGCAAGCTGAAGTGGCAATGGGCTGGCCACATCTACCGAAGGACCGATGGCCGATGGAGCAAACGAGTCCTAGAGTGGAGACCACGAATCGGTAAACGGAAGGTAGGACGTCCCCAGCAAGTAGGACGGACGACCTGAAAAAGGTAGGTGGGATAGACTGGATGCGCAAGGCGGAGGATCGGGTGCTATGGCGTACAATGGGAGAGGTCTATGTCCAGCAGTGGACTTCAATAGGCTAATTGATTGATTGGGACGAAACTTCTTTATACAATGACTTAGCCCTTTTAAGTCAAGGTTCGGCTACATCACAAAAAAATTATGAACAGTGCCATAATTTATTTAGCACCATCATGACTTATATCAGCCTGCATGATACGATAGCTAGTACCATTGAATCGAAACGCACCTTATATAAAAAACTAACACTACAGTCGTATGTACGCGGTTTACGCGACCCATTCTGCTCTCGCATTCGGTGCATGCGGCCTGTTACAATTGAAAAAGCTCTAGAGTTCGTGCATGAAGAGATGAATATGTTGCCATCTTTTCACGCAGCCCCTCATGTACCGCGACCCTGCAACTTGTCACCCGTAAGATCTTTTAAAATGCCAGTGCCTCCGCGACCCTTCATACCACAGGTGCAACAATCCACCCCGTTCTGGAAAAATTAATCCCCGCAACATCGTGGCCCCACGAGAACTCAACAAGTGTTTAGTGCGCCTCCGATGAACTACGAGCCCCAAGGTCTGGTTTTTAGAATGCCAGGTCCCAGACCATCAACTAGTAACGCGCCGCAGCCTATGAGCGGCGTTAGCCATTATGTACCCAGGCCTGGCCATTTGCACCTCGCGCACCACACGATTGGTCTAGATTTGGAAATCCTCACCCGTCAAATTATTTTAAAACTAAAGAAACAAACTTTAACGATTTGTGTGACCCTTACGGCTGTTATAACGATCATTATCCTGATGATTATTACTACCCCAAGAATTCTTTGAGTATCCGGATTACACCTCTACAAATGACTACATGTGTGAGCATACTCAATATACTGACCCGTGTACCGTAGAGGAAGTAACCGACGCTTCTCCGAATGAGAATATGGATTTTCATAAGACCACCAAATCCGACAAGTTAGGATAGAGATTAAAGATGTCCAGACTACGACTATCTCGAATAGTGTGCGGAAGTGAGTTCCATAGTAGGACAGCCTGAATAGTAAATGAAATAACAGCTAGAGTGTGTGCAAGAGTATGAAGCAGAAAGGACGTATAGATATATAGAAGCAGAGTATAAAGACGACCTGGACCCCGACGCACTCAAAACCTTGGAGAATGAGAGCTGTGAAGGATAGTATAGAGTAATCTAGTAATCTTACAGTGTTTTGAATCATTTCAATGAATTTGATTTTAATAAAAATTTTTTTACGTGGGGAATGCTGTTACTCACGGCACCTCCGGCTACGGGGCAATAGCCGGAGATCGTGTGTGGGACTTTCCCATCCAGGCGGATGGGCATACCTACTAAACTCCAAGGTGCGCACTGCTCTGCGCCTTGTCGGGGGGGCCTGAAACTATGCGAGAATACTTCTATGGCGACCCCCCATAGCGCGTGCCCAGTAAGGTGGGCATCACACCTTTGAAACTCTCGTTTGGGCGACGTCCAGGCACACATGGATGTCGTCCCCTTCGTTGGTGGCTAGACCAGCGGGCTGTCCCCGTCCCTCACACCCACAGCCACGCTCAGGGCGGCATGAGGGTGTCTCAGTGCCTCCCTGATCCGCTCCGCGCCTTCCTTCCGCGAGATGACGTCCTCACAGAAGGTTGCGACCGCGGTGAAATTCCTGTCGCTGGCGACCATAGATCGGATGATAGCCGCCAGCGAAAGGTCACTCCCTGTAACTGCAGTGAGGGCCCGGCGCTGCGACTCCCAGGCTGGGCAGACCGCAAGCGTGTGCTGCACCGTGTCCTCACTGCTGACGCAGTGGTGGCAGGCGGGGCTCGATTCCCTCCTAGCAACCTTTTGCACTCACACACAATCACACACACCCACTCTCACACACAATCACACACACACACTCTCACACACACTCACACACACGTTCAAATACCACATAACCACTATTTTCACGTAATTTTTTTTTTTAATGATTATTCTGATTTCGATATTTCAGATTTTTTTATTGTTTGTCATTGTTTCATGCCTAATTATTTTAGTTATCAATACACCTACTAAGTTATAAAATGTCTGACTGAGAAATCTTATGGGTGGAGGCGCTGTCTGCTGAAACACTGCAGCAGATGCTAATATTAGTCAGCAAAAGATTAAAATAACACTTATTTGATTTACCTGTAATGCATGTGAATAATATTTGTGTGAATACTATGATTTGTAGATTTTGTAATGTTTGTAACTAGACTATATGTTCTGTTTTTGTATAAATAAACTTATTTATTATTATATTATTATTATGACCTTGAGGGCGCCACAGGCGGGCCTATTCTCGGCAGTCAAGGTCGTCGCCCACACCGGCGCACCGTATAACGCCATTGACCGGACAACCCCCGTGTACAGCCGCCTGCAAGTGACGCTGGGTCCCCCCAGGTTGGGCAAGAGCCAACCAAATTCAGACGCAACGCCGACAAGCTTCGGGGCAAGCTGCATGAAGTGCTCGTCGAAGCGCCACCTCTAGTCCAGAGTTAGGCCCAGATACATCTGGGCCTTGATCGGTACGGCGAACTAGCGGTCCTCGATCGAGACGCCGCGGGGTGGAATGCGACGGGGCCCATGGAACAACAGGGCCTCCATCTTGTTCGAGGCCACCCGTAAACCGAGCGCCTCGATGCGCTCGACCACCTGGGCTACTCCCCTGGTGGCCAAGCGTGCTGCCTCTTGATACGATCCCCCGGAGGCTGTGACAAGCGTATCGTCTGCATAGCAGATTACGCCCAGCCCCTGGGGGAGGACACCACGAAGGACACTGTCGTACCCGATGTTCCACAGGAGCGGTCCGAGGACCCAGCCCTGTGGGACGCCGTACGACATGGGCCGACGTTGCAGCACTCCGTCTCGGTTCTCGTACAGAACACTTCTGTCCTGTAAATAGTCTGCCACTAGCCGCCTCAGGTAAAGGGGCACCCCATGATACCGAAGGGCCTCCCTGACGCAGCTGAATGGCAGACTATTAAAGGTGTTGGCGATGTCCAAGGACACTACCAGCACCACGCCACCACAGCTCACTACCTCTTCAGTCACGGCCCTCAGGCACATAACGGCATCGATCGTTGAATGCCCAGCTCTAAAACCGAACTGGGCGTTTGACAGATCAGGGCTGACCTCACATAGGTGCCGAACGAGACGGAAAGCCAGAATTCTCTCTAGCAACTTACCCGCCTCAACCAGCAACACGATGGGTCTGTAGGCCGTCCCGGTATCGCCAAGAGTACCAGCTTCCCACGTTTCCAGCACCCCTGAGGCGGTCCGCCAAGTGGCTGAGGGTCAGGGCCAAGACCTTGGCAGATATGCCGTCCGGCCCAGGGGCGGTGTTCTTTGAACGAATTCTAAGAACAGCCACTCCGAACTCTACATCCGTGACGGGCGGAATCTTCTCCTCGTCATCACCTCCATCTTCGGCAAGTGGTGCCATGGATGGGGGCGTGTTGTCCGCCCGTTCCGGGATAGAGTATCTTCCATTTGTTAACCATGTGTTATTTTTTTTTGTAAACTTCGGTTCCAACATTCCATTTGTAATGTATACTAGATGGGGCGTGAGTTTAATTTGAATTCCTCAGCGGCGATTAGCAGATTGTGGTGAAATAGATAATTCCATGTCAACATTTACAAGAATCCTGGGTAGCCTTGGTGAGGCTGAGGTTGGAGAATTAGTAAGGTTCAAATTTTCAATATACATGTTAAAATTTACAAAATCTCAATAATTCCTTGCTTACTATATTATATACTACTATTACGGGGGTGGAAATGCTGCAATACAGGTTGAAACCTAGCAAAGGCAAGAGTTAGACAGTCAATAAATATCGTGATATCGATGTCAATATAGGTACAAATTACATTTGCATATCAATAATATCAATATAGGTCATATGTTTATTGTCAAGGTCGCAAATATTGGATTTAAATATTTTTTTTACTGACTGAATCTAATTCCTATATAAATTCTTCCCCATTTAATTAAAAAAATATAATTAGTTTTATTTCAATGTTGATTAGTTAAAACTTCCGACTTGGCACCTCTTTTTATTAAGACGGTAACCGGTCTTTTAGTGAACTGCTTTGAGATCGTCCCGTAAGAAGAGGGGTAAGAGTAGGCCCTGGAGGGTTTAGATGAGGTAGTCCGGTCCTGGATGTTCACTTTTTCCCAGTTAAATCTATGAGAAAAAGCAAATTTTCAATACTTATCTCTGCAAACAATAAAAAAATCGAGTTGGTTTCGTTTTTAGCATTATTGGAGGGACAACGTATCTTAAAGTTTTAAAGAAATAGTTAAGCTTTCGTATTCTATTAGCAAGCTGTTGAATATGCGGCTTGAAGTTACAGTTCTCATCCATGATAACACCCAAGTATTTCACTGTTTTAGTACGATTGAGAGGTTTAGACTTAGATACATCGTGATAGCTATGTGAGACTATTTGAAAATAATCTGGAGTGTTATCATTTATTGACAAGGCAATGTATTTGGTCTTTTCTGCGTTCAGGGTAAGTACATTATTAAAATGTCAAAACCTTTTTGGGCAGTATTATAAGTTTGACCCCAGGTTTCACCAGTAAAGATGAGGGCAGTATCATCAGCATACGAGATAATTTTCCCTGGAAATGTGTCGAGGTACAGTAGGTTATTTATATAAATTAGAAAGAGCGTAGGCCCAGGATACTTCCTTGAGGAACGCCATAAAACACATTAATGTCTGTACTCTCATGTGTACCCATTTTGACGTACTGTACTCAATGGGATAGGTAAGACTGCATAAGTTTCAACTGTGCTCCTCTAATGCCTATCTTTTCCATTTTTTCAGTAGGATGGGTATAGACACCGTATCAAATGCCTTTGTCAAATCGAGAAATATAGATAAACATTTATTGCTTTTATCTAAGTTCAAGGTTACGAAGTCTATAAAACTATTAACAACGTCATCAGTCGATTTTCCTCTGCGAAAATCAAATTGATACTCTGAGAGTATGTTTTTCGTCTCTAAATATTCCACAAACCTATTATTTATCATTTTTTCAAGGATTTTAGAAAGTGATGGCAATATTTAAATTGGTCTGTAGTTACCTACATTAGTCCTGTCACCTCCCTTGTAAATTGGTTGAATCCGTGATCTTTTGAGGTCTTTAGGAAAGATCCCATGGGTCAAGCACATATTGAAGACATGAGTCAAGTGTGGTACAAGGATATTTTTGTGATCTTTTAATACTCTATTAGAGATACCGTCCCAGCCAACCGAACACTCATTTTTGAGATCCGTTATTAGACGAGCCACTTTCCCTTCATCTGTGCTCAGTAGTACTAAAGAGTTCATTCGGCCATCGATCGTAGGCAGCTTATCAGGTAAGGTTAATAATATAAATAATAATAATTTATTTGGACAAATAAGAGTTAACAATGATTAACACACGTATCGTCCCTGCATGGAATACTGTTGTCATCTATGCAAAATATTTTTCAATGCTTCAGCATTATATGAAACCTGCCTGATTATTACTATCTTAAGCAAACTTCGTTACGGATGCTATACCTCCTGGTAGGTATTGCACCTCCCGTTCATCGCTTTTGTAATCTTTTTATTTTTCCATATCTTGTATGGGAGCGACCACTATCAAATCCTCTAAGTCAGTCAGCAGATGTACCGGCTCTGGGAGATCTAGGGAGCTAAATATACTTTCAAATCTATAATCGTATCACAGATGAAATTCAGTTAATTGAAGGATTTAAAGATTTGCAATTTGTTTACCATTCATTACTAAAACGATCTTTAAATCGTCATACATCGAGGAAGGAATCTGTAGGCCATGAAAAAGGAGTCCGTGTTATTTTACCATTTAAAAATACAAAAACAGTTTTAAAGAGTGGTTTGACTATATAAATATCTTTAAAACTATCTAAAGTTATAGTAACAGTGTTATCCAATGAATCCACTTAGTGTAAAAATAAAAATCAACAATGATCGTCTCTGATGTGCAAATAAGTGTCAATAAGCCCTATCCTCCATAATATTTAGTAAAATAATATTCATAAACAGTTGTTTCTCGTATCAAGTCTTAATATAGTGCAAAACAGTTAATATAGTGCAAAACAGTGATATTTGTGTAGTTAAACAAATATAAAAAGTGTTCAAAGACTCGGGAATGCTGCAAAAAATTCCATATCAATGAGTCATAATAACAGAACTTCTTGATTTGAAAAATGTAAGATCTCTATAGAGAAGCAAAAATTCGCTTATGATATCTGAATGTGTTCGTAGCACAGTGGTATAGCACAAGACTTGTGAATTGAGAGGTCGGGGTTTCAAATCACCACTGATCACGCAATTACCTTTTGAAATTTAATTTGAGCATTTCTGACAAACTAAAATAACATGCAGTACGATAGCAATATAACGCTTCGCAAACCACGAAGAACTACTTCCTTAAATAATCTCTCAAATATTGACCATACCAATGAAGGATAATTATTTGACACAACAACGCTTAGTATACCAGACAGCTTACATGACAATAGTACTAATGAAATATTTAACTTGAATGAACGAATAAACACATTGACGATACAACTAACCAGCGCCATCAGGAGATCGAAAGATATGTTCTACTCCTGAACGTATAAGTATAACCCCACCATCTACCCGTCGTTTACTTCGGGCGGCCCGCGTACGTCGTATTATTACAACTGCTGACATCGATATGCGGGGGACACCTAAACGGTTCTATGTTAACGAACGATTGACTCGCACAAACCAACAATTACTTCAACGCGCTCGTGAGTTGGGTCGCCAGAAGCAGTGGAAATATGTCTGGTCTAAGGACGGTAAACTTTTTGCTCGCAAGGAGGATGGCAAACTGGCAGAGCGTATAGCTACGGATTTGGACATAAATCGAGTTTTTGGAAGCGTATAGTTTGATGATTTATTGTTATTGTTACGGAACAAAACTGACAACACATTGTATCATGCATTTCTTGTTTTTATTTTTCTCATTAGGGTATTTAATGGTAAAGAAAAGAAGCCGGTTTGAATGTTATTTATATAACTACACGCGATTGCTTGTGTTTTTATTGATTGTTTTATTATATATTCTTAAGTACTTATTAAGTGTAATTGAGCATATTAGTTTAGCATCCGTTAGTCGGCCGACTACGTATCAGTGTGTGCCTTTGTTTTTGAAATTGTCAAATAAAATTATACTTAATCACACAAACATATGCAATAGACATTGCATTCTAGATTTATTGGCTGGCCTGTTTATTGTGTGTCTCACGGAACCCGGTTGCGTAGAATATTGTATTGATACTATGCTGCCAGTGTTTGATAAACAAACTTATTTTTTAACACATATCATGCACTTATTTATAACCAGTTTCATATGTATACTATGTAACTTTATAAACGAAAATATTCTTATCTCTGTACTACTGATCATTGAAAAAATATTAATATTTAAAATAATTAATCAGTCACACAACTGTCAATCTGTTGAACATCTTGAGCCCATCAATAAACACTATGAACTTACAATTGAGTTCTGGGTTATGTTTATTAGCTGCTTTATAAACGTAAATAACCAAAATAAATTCATATGCCATGCCCCGTGATACATTTTTAAGAGTTGGTTTTCATAACGCCGGATCGTTGGGAACCCATCATGACGATTTTATCGCATTATTTGATCGACACAGAGTGGATGTTATGGCAGTCAATGAGACATGGTTACGCCCGGGCGAGGAGGGTCGCGCACCGGTTGTTCCTGGTTACAGGTTGCGTCATATACCACGCCTGTCCAGTGTACGCTCAGGGAGGGGAGGGGGGGTGGGATTTTATGTGCGACGCGGATTTAATGTACGTACTTGGAACCCTGCGGTGGATCCAAGGTACTATTCTGTTGAACAAATGTGGTTGACATTCACGATGAACAGTAAAAAAATTACAATTGGTACCGCTTATCGGCAGCCTTGGCAAGATTTACAGTTGTTCTTGGATGCTATCACTGACAGCATTGCAACTCTTGGCCACTGCGATCACTATATATTACTAGGCGATTTTAATGCAGATATGTTGGTGATAAATGACAAATCGAAAAGAGTAAAAGAATTTTTAAATAGTCTCAGTCTGAAGCAATTAGTTAATACAGTTACCCACTATACAGACACAAGTGCAACATTAATAGACTTAGTGTGTACTGACCTCTGCGCGAGACATATTCGTGTTGAATCATTTAGGAACACAAACGGTCATTCGGTTTTGAATTGTGAGTTCAACATAAAAAAGGAGAAATGTAAACCTTTTTATGTCAAATTCAGACCCTTAAGGGAGGTGTGTCGGGACAGTGTCAGTTTCGATTTATCAAATTTGAGCTGGAGGGAATTGAGCGCTACGAAATCTATTAATACTATGGTTGAAGCATTTAACCGAAACCTGTTGACTGTCCTCGACGTACATGCTCCACTCAAAACCAGCCTTATTAAGGAACCTTCGTACCCGTGGATCACAGATAACATTAGGTTGATGATGAAGCTACGTGATGATTCACTGTCTAAATATCGTAGATCTGGATTAGACTCAAAGAAGGAATACTACAAACAATTGAAATCGCTGGTGGTAACATCTTTGCACTATGAAAAAAAAGCCTATTTTAAACATCATATTAACAACAACATTAACAATCCTGGACTACTATGGCGAAATTTAAAAAACACTGTCTATCGTTCAAAACAGCATAAGGATTTACCACCTCATTTTACTGACCCTACACAACTAAACAATCATTTTTTGGAGGTCCCCGGTAACAAAACTGTCAGCATATCACACATGACTTTTTTCGAATTTCACAAATATGTTGACGCTACTTTCACTATCATGCCTGCATCGCATAATACCATATCCCAAGTCCTGTTGGAACTGAAATCGAATGCGGAGGGTTGTGATAACATCTCTCTGGATGCACTCCTCTTAACCCTACCCTATACTCTGCCTTACATATTGGCCATAATCAATCGTTCAATAGAGACATCCACATTTCCAGACACTTGGAAGATTGCCACTATTCGGCCCCTGCCTAAAATCCCAAACCCCACAACAATGAAGGACCTCCGTCCCATTAGTATCTTGCCTTGTCTCTCAAAGGGTTTGGAAAGGGTGGTATGTAAGCAGCTTACCGATTATCTGGAGCAAAACAACATTCTACCAGAGCTACAATCCGGCTTTAGAAAGAAGCGCGGCACAGCCACTGCACTATTAGATGTCACCGACAACATATTGGTTGCGCAAGATAAAGGCATGTGCACACTTTTAGTATTGCTGGATTTTTCCCGCGCATTCGATTGTATACATAAGGATCTGCTGTTATCTAAATTAAGGTACTATGGGTTCGATGACAAATCACTGTTATGGTTTCGGAGCTACTTGAATAACCGCAAACAGATGGTGGAATTGAGATTGAGCGATGGAGCCTCTATTATCTCACCCCTAGCGTCTGTTGAAAGGGGTGTTCCCCAGGGCTCGATTCTAGGGCCAATTTTGTTTAACATATACTGCACCGACATCACTTCCTGCCTCCTAAACTCACAGTACCATATATATGCCGATGATGTGCAAGTATATTTGTCTTTTAAACCGACCGAATACCGATTGGCTGTTCAAAAACTGAATGAAGGTCTCCACCGGATAGCAGCGTGGTCGGAAAGCAACTGTTTGGTTCTGAACCCCCTTAAAACAAAGTATATGCTTTTTGGCAGTCAGTGTCAGGTTGGGAAAGTTCCTACGTCCCTCAATCTTACACTCATGGGAGAGTCAATAGACCGAGTTGCTGTTGCTCGTAACTTGGGATTGTATATTGACACTAACCTGAGATTTGAACAACACTTGGCAGATTCAGTTCGTAACTGCTTCTATCGACTCAAAGTGCTGTACAAAATGAGACCATATCTGTCTGAGGAACTAAGAATGCAACTAGTTGAGGCACTGATACTGCAGATGTCATTTACGGCCCGCGTCTGCTAGCCAGAACGGACCGGCTGATTCAGCGGGTACAGAATGCATGTGCGCGGTTCTGTTTCTCGATACCGCCTAGAGGGCATGTCACACCGTTTCTAAGCAAGCATTCGTTGATCAAAATGAAAACTCGACGAAAGATGCACTTGGCATGCCTTCTTTTCGGCGTTATCAGATTTGCGGAACCGCAGTACTTGTTTAACAAACTCCGTTGGGTGGCTAGCAAAAGGGAATGCAACAGAAGACAATGCTCGCAGCAACTTTCAATACAGCTGCACAGAACTGCAACATTTAGGGGTAGTTTTCGCTACGCAGCCTCTAAAATATGGAACAATCTTCCCCCACCGTTGCAGTCCATCAAATCGATCACCACATTTAAGAAACGTTTACGGGAATATCTTTTGGAAGCGCAACGGAGGCTGGATGGCGTGAACGCCAATATATCATTCATCTAATTTTATTAAATTTTGTTTTTTACTGCGTTCTATGTATGGCTGTCTATATGCTAAAATATGATTTATAGTTACGGCATTACTAAGAGCTCAAATAAAAATGATAATAATTACTCGTCTATACAGATAACATTACATGTACAAGCAATATATATATAATAATATAAATAATATAGTATTATGTTATAATGTGTATTGTATATATATATATATATATATATATATATATATATATATATATTATTTAGTCGTATTAATGTATCTATAACACATATATGGTATTATACTCTCACACACTTCACAATGGACATAGTTACATACATTTCGGCGTACACACGCCGCAAACATCTGGGTTCCAGTCGAAAACCAGCGCCAAGTTTCATTCTGAATCCTGGCATATGCTGAACTGGACACCCATTTGATGCAACCGTTAGGCACACAATAATATATACTGAATTAATTTGTACTAGTAATAAGCATTAAAGTGACCTACTTGCACCAAATAAAAGTTTCTTTCTTTCTTTCTTTCTTTCTTTCTTTAAGTTGTCTCACAAACGAAATAAGAAGTGTAGCAATACAACGAATACCGACATACAACCGGTCCCTAAAAAGGGAGACCGTTCGGACCCGGGCAACTATCGACCCATAGCTGTCACCTCAGTCCTCTGTAAAGTATTTGAGCATATTATAAACACACAGCTCATGCGTTACCTAGAAGATCACTCATTAATTAATGACCGGCAATATGGCTTCAGACCGAAGCGGTCAACGGGTGATCTTCTGGCGTACGTCACACATCTCTGGGGTGAGGCTATGGACAGGCATGGCGAGTCATTGGCTATCAGCCTTGATATCGCCAAAGCCTTCGATAGAGTCTGGCACAGCTCGCTTCTTTCCAAGCTTCCGGCCTGCGGTCTGCCTACTCGATTGTGCAATTGGGTTACCAGCTTCCTGCATGAGCGCAGCATCCGAGTTCTCTGTGACGGCCGAGCTTCAGAGTTCATGCAGGTTAATGCTGGCGTACCTCAGGGGTCCGTCCTATCACCCACTCTCTTTCTTCTGCATATCAATGACATGCTGTCTACTGGCAGCATTCATTGCTATGCAGACGATAGCACTCTGCATGGGGGATACTACGGACACCCTGCGGCCAAGCGGACCGATATTGAGGAAAACAGACGACAACTTGTCACTGAGCTCGACCAGGTCCTGACCCGCATTTCCCAATGGGGGTCTGAGAACTTGGTCGAGTTCAATGCCAAGAAAACACAAGCGTCCGCGTTCACAGCCAAAGTATCCTCCTTCCTTCCTCTCCCAACTCTTCAGAACACACCGCTACCACTGCAAGACCACCTTAACATGCTCGGAATGGACGTTCGCTGCAAACTGAACAATAAAAACTACATCGAGAGCGTCATCAAAACAGCTTCACGAAAACTCGGAGTTCTGAACAGGGTGAGACGGTTTTTCACGCCTGAGCAGCGGTGTCTTTTGTACAAGACACAAATTCGCCCCTGCGTGGAATACTGCTCTCATCTCTGGGACGGCTCCGCAAAGTACTTATTAGACGCTCTCGACAGATTGCAGCGGCGTGCCATCCGTATCATTGGGAGTCCAGCGATTACCAACAGCCTGGAACCTCTGCAGCTGTGTAGAGACATTGCCTCTCTGGCTGTATTTTACCGCCTCTACCACGGCGAGTGTTCTGACGAGCTCTTTCAACTGATCCCACCTTCTCCATTTCGATCCAGAACAACACGTGCTGGACTGCGATGCCATCCGCACACGGTGGAAACCATTCAGTCCCGAACTCAGCGGTTCGGTGCTTCCTTTCTTTGTCGCACGATAAAGAGCTGGAATGCTCTGCCCGCGCACGTGTTTCCTTCTTCTTACAATCCCGGGTTCTTCAAGCGGGGCGTGAAAAAGCATCTTTTGAGGCCGTCAAGGTAGGGGCTACCATTTTGGGATCGTCAGCATCTGGGATGGTGGCCCATATCTTCTGGACTTCACCCTAGCGTCTCACCATCCAGCGGGGTGCAGTCAATTGACGGAACAAATATTAAAAAAAAAAAATTCAACAAAATGTTCAATCTAAGAGTATAATTTGGCAAACTCAAGAACATAAGGAAACTCAAACCGAGTACATGTATTTCCAGCTGGATAATGATAATGCCAGGGTATCAAGCTTTACTACAAATCAAATCAACGATAGCCCACCTGAAGTCAAACGCATCAAACTTAAAATTAAACCCGAATGCAAGCAAAAACGTGTGTGTGAACTTAGCAGATCATTGTCCAGCAGATCAAAAAAAAAAGTGAGTTCCTTTCGCATGCAGCTGAGTTCTATAGTTCCTGATAGTTTTTAGAAATAGTTCTGGCGTTTTTACCCCAAAAAATGTCAATTAAAAAAATGATCTGCTAACTTCACGTAGCAGATCACTTTGCAGCAGATCAAAAAAAAAGGTGAGTTCCTTTCGCATGCAGCTGAGTTCTATAGTTCCTGATGGTTTTTAGAAATAGTTCTGGCGTTTTTACCCCAAAAAATGTCAATAAAAAAATGATCTGCTAACTTCACGTAGCAGATCACTTTGCAGCAGATCAAAAAAAAGGTGAGTTCCTTTCGCATGCAGCTGAGTTCTATAGTTCCTGATGGTTTTTAGAAATAGTTCTGGCTTTTTCACCCCAAAAATTGTCAATTAAAGAAATGATCTGCTAACTTCCCGTAGCAGATCACTTTGCAGCAGATCAAAAAAGGTGAGTTCCTTTCATATACAGCTGAGTTCTATACTTCCTGATAGTTTTTAGAAATAGTTCTGGCGTTTTTACCCAAAAATATGTCAATTAAAGAAATGATCTGCTAACTTCCCGTAGTAGATCACTTTGCAGCAGATAAAAAAAAAGGTGAGTTCCTTTCGCATGCAGCTGCGTTCTATAGCTCCTGATAGTTTTTAGAAATAGTACTGGCGTTTTTACCCCAAAAATTGTCAATTAACAAAATGATCTGCTAACTTCCCGTAGTAGATCACTTTGCAGCAAATCAAAAAAAAGGTGAGTTCCTTTAGTATGCAGCTTAGTTCTATACTTCCTGATAGTTTTAAGAAATAGTTCTGGCGTTTTAACGCCAAAAAATGTCAATTAAAGAAATGATCTGCTAATTTCCCGTAGTAGATCACTTTTCAGCAGATCACCAAAGAAGGTGTGTTCCTTTCGCATGCAGCTGAGTTCTATAGTTCCTGATTGTTTTTAGAAATAGTTCTGGCGTTTTTACCCCAAAAAATGTCAATTAACAAAATGATCTGCTAACTTCCCGTAGTAGATCACTTTGCAGCAGGCCAAAAAAAGGTGAGTTCCTTTCGCATGCAGCTGAGTTCTATAGTTCCTGATGGTTTTTAGAAATAGTTCTGGCGTTTTTACCCCAAAAAATGTCAATTAAAAAAATGATCTGCTAACTTCACGTAGCAGATCACTTTGCAGCAGATCAAAAAAAAGGTGAGTTCCTTTCGCATGCAGCTGAGTTCTATAGTTCCTGATGGTTTTTAGAAATAGTTCTGGCTTTTTCACCCTAAAAATTGTCAATTAAAGAAATGATCTGCTAACTTCCCGTAGCAGATCACTTTGCAGCAGATCAAAAAAAAAGGTGAGTTCCTTTCGCATGCAGCTGAGTTCTATAGTTCCTGATGGTTTTTAGAAATAGTTCTGGCGTTTTTACCCCAAAAAATGTCAATAAAAAAATGATCTGCTAACTTCACGTAGCAGATCACTTTGCAGCAGATCAAAAAAAAGGTGAGTTCCTTTCGCATGCAGCTGAGTTCTATAGTTCCTGATGGTTTTTAGAAATAGTTCTGGCTTTTTCACCCCAAAAATTGTCAATTAAAGAAATGATCTGCTAACTTCCCGTAGCAGATCACTTTGCAGCAGATCAAAAAAGGTGAGTTCCTTTCACATGCAGCTGAGTTCTATACTTCCTGATAGTTTTTAGAAATAGTTCTGGCGTTTTTACCCAAAAATATGTCAATTAAAGAAATGATCTGCTAACTTCCCGTAGTAGATCACTTTGCAGCAGATAAAAAAAAAGGTGAGTTTCTTTCGCATGCAGCTGCGTTCTATAGCTCCTGATAGTTTTTAGAAATAGTACTGGCGTTTTTACCCCAAAAATTGTCAATTAACAAAATGATCTGCTAACTTCCCGTAGTAGATCACTTTGCAGCAAATCAAAAAAAAGGTGAGTTCCTTTCGCATGCAGCTTAGTTCTATACTTCCTGATAGTTTTAAGAAATAGTTCTGGCGTTTTAACGCCAAAAAATGTCAATTAAAGAAATGATCTGCTAATTTCCCGTAGTAGATCACTTTTCAGCAGATCACCAAAGAAGGTGTGTTCCTTTCGCATGCAGCTGAGTTCTATAGTTCCTGATTGTTTTTAGAAATAGTTCTGGCGTTTTTACCCCAAAAAATGTCAATTAACAAAATGATCTGCTAACTTCCCGTAGTAGATCACTTTGCAGCAGGCCAAAAAAAAGGTGAGTTCCTTTCGCATGCAGCTGAGTTCTATAGTTCCTGATGGTTTTTAGAAATAGTTCTGGCGTTTTTACCCCAAAAAATGTCAATTAAAAAAATGATCTGCTAACTTCACGTAGCAGATCACTTTGCAGCAGAACAAAAAAAAGGTGAGTTCCTTTCGCATGCAGCTGAGTTCTATAGTTCCTGATGGTTTTTAGAAATAGTTCTGGCTTTTTCACCCTAAAAATTGTCAATTAAAGAAATGATCTGCTAACTTCCCGTAGCAGATCACTTTGCAGCAGATCAAAAAAGGTGAGTTCCTTTCACATGCAGCTGAGTTCTATACTTCCTGATAGTTTTTAGAAATAGTTCTGGCGTTTTTACCCAAAAAAATGTCAATTAAAGAAATGATCTGCTAACTTCCCGTAGTAGATCACTTTGCAGCAGATCAAAAAAAAGGTGAGTTCCTTTCGCATGCAGCTGCGTTCTATAGCTCCTGATAGTTTTTAGAAATAGTACTGGCGTTTTTACCCCAAAAATTGTCAATTAACAAAATGATCTGCTAACTTCCCGTAGTAGATCACTTTGCAGCAAATCAAAAAAAAGGTGAGTTCCTTTCGCATGCAGCTTAGTTCTATACTTCCTGATAGTTTTAAGAAATAGTTCTGGCGTTTTTACGCCAAAAAATGTCAATTAAAGAAATGATCTGCTAACTTCCCGTAGTAGATCACTTTGCAGCAGATCAAAAAAAAGGTGAGTTCCTTTCGCATGCAGCTGAGTTCTATAGTTCCTGATAGTTTTTAGAAATAGTTCTGGCGTTTTTACCCCAAAAAATGTCAATTAAAGAAATGATCTGCTAACTTCACGTAGCAGATCACTTTGCAGCAGATCAAAAAAGGTGAGTTCCTTTCACATGCAGCTGAGTTCTATATTTCCTGATAGTTTTTAGAAATAGTTCTGGCGTTTTTACCCCAAAAAATTTCAAATATAGAAATGATCTGCTAACTTCACGTAGCAGATCACTTTGCAGCAGATCATTTGATTCAGCTGCATGTGAAAGGAACTCACCTTTTTTGATCTGCTGCAAAGTGATCTGCTACGGGAAGTTAGCAGATCATTTCTTTAATTGACAATTTTTGGGGTGAAAACGCCAGAACTATTTCTAAAAACCATCAGGAACTATAGAACTCAGCTGCATGCGAAAGAAACTCACCTTTTTTTTGATCTGCTGCAAAGTGATCTGCTACGTGAAGTTAGCAGATCATTTTTTTAATTGACATTTTTTGGGGTAAAAACGCCAGAACTATTTCTAAAAACTATCAGGAAATATAGAACTCAGCTGCATGTGAAAGGAACTCACCTTTTTTGATCTGCTGCAAAGTGATCTGCTACGGGAAGTTAGCAGATCATTTCTTTAATTGACAATTTTTGGGGTGAAAACGCCAGAACTATTTCTAAAAACCATCAGGAACTATAGAACTCAGCTGCATGCGAAAGGAACTCACCTTTTTTTTGATCTGCTGCAAAGTGATCTGCTACGTGAAGTTAGCAGATCATTTTTTTAATTGTCATTTTTTGGGGTAAAAACGCCAGAACTATTTCTAAAAACCATCAGGAACTATTGAACTCAGCTGCATGCGAAAGGAACTCACCTTTTTTTTGATCTGCTGCAAAGTGATCTGCTACGTGAAGTTAGCAGATCATTTTTTTAATTGACATTTTTTGGGGTAAAAACGCCAGAACTATTTCTAAAAACTATCAGGAGCTATAGAACTCAGCTGCATGCGAAAGGAACTCACCTTTTTTTTGATCTGCTGCAAAGTGATCTACTACGGGAAGTTAGCAGATCATTTTGTTAATTGACATTTCTTGGGGTAAAAACGCCAGAACTATTTCTAAAAACAATCAGGAACTATAGAACTAAGCTGCATGCGAAAGGAACACACCTTTTTTTTTGATCTGCTGAAAAGTGATCTACTACGGGAGGTTAGCAGATCATTTCTTTAATTGACATGTTTTGGCGTAAAAACGCCAGAACTATTTCTAAAAACTATCAGGAAGTATAGAACTAAGCTGCATGCGAAAGGAACTCACCTTTTTTTTGATTTGCTGCAAAGTGATCTACTACGGGAAGTTAGCAGATCATTTTGTTAATTGACATTTTTGGGGTAGAAACGCCAGAACTATTTCTAAAAACTATCAGGAACTATAGAACTCAGCTGCATGCGAAAGGAACTCACCTTTTTTTTGATCTGCTGCAAAGTGATCTGATACGTGAAGTTAGCAGATCATTTTTTTAATTGACATTTTATGGGTTAAAAACGTCAGAACTATTTCTAAAAACTATCAGGAACTATAGAACTCAGCTGCATGCGAAAGGAACTCACTTTTTTTTTGATCTGCTGGACAATGATCTGCTAAGTTCACACACACAGCGAAAACTATGTATTTTAAGTAATTTAAAAATCCCAGGATCATTGTCAGCGTTACAAGATATTTTTGGAGAATTTTTCGACTTCTGTCGGTACATAATTCCTCACGGCACTACCAGAGAATTACTACATAACATCGAAGACAAGTTGAGAGGGTTTTCAATGGACGATTATTGCCTAATTTTCATAGGACCTAATGACATAAATGCTAGTGCTAACTTAATAAGTGCCTTATAGAAATCACTTAGCAAAGTCACGAACACGAACAAGGTGCTCTGTGTGCCGACATATGTACGAGGAGCCCCAATATATAATTATAAGGTGGAAGTGTTTAACGACCTTTTACGCTCCGATCTCCAGACTAATGAATATGCTTGTTTTTTTTGACAGTAATTGTTCTCTAACTCTTGACATGTTCTCATACAACACTGGCAAAATTAATAATGCCGGTATTAGGAATATATATAATCAAATCATGTGTAATATAATTATTGACTGGAACTACTTTTCTGATATCAACGTTCAGGGGGACATCAATGTACAAGCTATTTCTGATAAAATGTCCAATAACACCATACATTATGTTGATGACAAAAAGAGCAACCGGCAGTTATTTCTTGGAAACTCATCTAAATGTCCTAAATTATAATATAGCTGGTCTGCAAAATAAAGCAGATGAGTTATTAGGTATTGGATGTACTATGTATAACCGAACATTTTATGTTGTCAGGCCATGAGTGTAGTTTATTTTTGCAATACTATGTACTGGCTTCCTCTTACAGTAGGAGCACACAAAAGAGAGGGGGTGCATGCATATATGTAGGTAAGGGTCATGTGTTTAGAGACTGTCCGGAAGTAAAACAAATGTCTGTGGAGCGTAAGTTTGAATGTTGTTGTATTGAACTTATTGACTCCAAAACTGGCATTGTTTGTATTTATAGGACACCCTACAGGGATAACCTTAACATGTTTTTTCAATGGCTGGAAAAGGTTTTGATTCGCCTGACAAAAATTAGATTTAAAAATATAATTTTGGCAGGTGACTTCAATATAAATGTGCTTAAAAAAAACCAAGACACTTTAGACTTTGAATGTTTGTTACTAAATTATAATTTAAAATTGGCGCTCTATGCACCAACCAGACCAGTCAGTCGTACATGTCTGGATAACTTCGCACATGACTTCAAAAGAGGCTGCAGCACTGAAATTTTGGATTTTGGCTTATCAGACCATTCTGCTCAAATAATAAAACTAACGGTTAAAAATGGCTTGCTAGAATACTGGCGCACCTCAAAAAGAGACTACAGCTTGAATAATATTAATAGGTTCAAAGAATGTATTAGAAACATATCCTTCTCTAATATATACCAGATTGCAGATCCTAACATAGCATTTAGTCTTTTCTTGGAAGAATTTAAACTTTTCTATAACCTATGCTTTCCGGAAAAAATTATAACTATAAGAGCTCATACCAAACCGCGATGGATATCACGGGGAATCAAAGTGTGCTGCAAAAAGAAAAGAGATTTATTATAGACGTATAGGGCAAATCGGTCAAGGGAAAATAAAAATAAATATATTAATTATAGTAAAAAACTAAGAAAAATAATTGTATTAACTAAACGCGCCCAAAATAATTACAGAATTCAAACGTCTCTTAATAAAAATAAAACAGCATGGCGAATTATAAACACTCAATGCTTCAACTTACCAAGAGAGTCCGTACATAATATAAAAGTTAGTAATGACAGTATCTTAACGCAGCCCTCAGACATAGCTAATGCTTTCAACAATTACTTTATCGGAAAAGTGTCCCCCATTCAAGGCGCTGGAAAGAAAGTAACATCTCTCATACAATCTTCTCTAAAGTCAATGTTTCTTGCACCCAGTACACCGCAAACAATTTTCCTAATAATAAGAAACTTAAAAAACACTCACAGCGTAGGATACGACGGTATTTGTACTAAAATAATCAAAGCAGTAAATGAACATATATGTTATCACCTCAGCCACATTATCAATTTATGTATAAGTACGGGTATATTTCCAGCAGCACTCAAAATAAGTATCATAAAGCCTCTCTATAAAAAGGGAGACTCACAGTTAATGGATAGTTATAGACCTATTGCTTTGCTACCAATATTCTCAAAGATATTTGATTTTTTTTTATATAATGCAATAAATATTATTTTTTTTTTTGAAAAAGAAAACTTATTATGTAATGAACAAAAGGGGTTTCGTCAGAATAAAACTATAAACATGGCAATCTATAACTTTTATAAAAATGTTATTACCTATGTCGATAAAAAAACACCTGTTTGTGCTATATACTGCGATATGTCCAGTGCTTTTGATTATGTGGACCACAAAATACTTTTAAAGAAACTGGATATTTACGGAATAAGAGGAAATGTTCAGAATTTGATTCAGTCTTATCTAGAGAACCGTCAACAAATGACGGCTATTACAAGAGTGAATAATAATACTCAGTTAGAAGAAATGCATACTTCCAAGGCCCAGTATGTATCATATGGTGTCCCTCAGGGTAGCGTCCTTGGGCCACTTTTGTTTATTATATATATCAATGACTTACCAAAATGCACTATACACAATATGACATTATTCGCTGACGATAGTACCATAACCATACCTTGTAAAGACATTGATGATTATAACTCTGACATTAACGAATCACTGACATCGATAGTTTCATGGTTGAATAATAACAATTTAAAAATTAATCTATTAAAGACAAATATAATGCATTTTGGACAAAGGCACCAGAACCGATTAAATGTGAACCTGATGCATGACCAGGTGCAAATAGAAGAGTCTATGACTGCGCGGTTTCTGGGGTTGACATTAGATAGTAAATTGAAATTTAAGGAACACATTGACATACTTTGTAAAAAAAATTAGTAGCTTATCTTACGCTCTCTATAAACTTGCACCTATTATTAACAAAGTAGCTTTTTTGTCAGCATACCATGGTTTAGTGGAGTCAGTATTTCGATATGGTGTAATTTTTTGGGGTAATGCAACTAACAATGACTTGGTCTTTAAAATGCAAAAGCGTTGCATCCGTGCCATGTTTGGTATTGAGAGCACTGACAGTTGTGTGCCATTTTTTAAAGAGCACAATAGAGGTAGCACTGTTTACCAGGTATAACCCACACCTGTTTCCAAGATTAATGGACAAAGTCGTGCGTAATCGTCGCGATAAAAACAGGCTATGTGTCCATCCTGCTAAGACTGCCCTATTACAGAAAAGTGTAATATGCATGGCTCCATTAATCTACAACAAAATTCCCAAAAATATAAAACATTTGAACAACAATCGTTTTAAGTGGGCGCTCAAAAGATTGTTGACTGAGAAGTGCTACTATAGTATTAAGGATTTTCTCGAGGACATGACCCTGTAGGATTGACTTTTGTTTGTAACTGGATGACTGATGTATAATGTAGATGTGATGACTTGAAGTTAAATAATAATTTGTACACCACTCAATGGTAAAACATGTTGTGTCCAATCGAAGTTTAAGACCTATATAATAAGCACTTGACTATGTATATTATATGTACACATGTTTTTGCAAATAAATATTATCTTATCTTATCTTATCTTATCTTAAAAGAAGTCGATGTGGTTTTACCTTGAAATTGAAACACTAATTGAATTGAATTCATTGAAGAATGTTGCATAAATTATTGATAACTAGCTAGATAGAAATAATGGTGAAAAAGATAAATCTTTGTACTAATAGAATTTCAGTTTGCTAAATTGGCTAAATTTGAATTCATCGGCAGAATCGGTGAACGGCTGGCGCGATACCCATCTGGTAGTTGTGCATTCTGGTCGCTTGCCAAAGCTGCGCCACAATTCCTGGACACACCACTTAAAATCTCCAAAAGTATCGTACTCGGTATCGATATCTCCAGCGAGGTCCAGTACCGCAGTCACCTGGAAGACAAGGTCAAGTTAGCATCTAAGAAACTTGGAGTGCTCAACAGGGCGAAGCAGTACTTCACTGCGGAGCAAAGACTTCTTCTTTATAAGTTGCAAGTCTGGCCCCAGATGGAGTACCGCTATCACCTTTTTGCCAGAGCACCTACTTACCAACTTGACCCGTTCGACTCGGTGCAAAGACGGGCGCTGAGGATCGTTGACAATCCCATACTTACAGGCAGCGCAGAACCTCTTAACATTAGGAGAGATTCCGCCCCCCTGTGCGTTTTCTACCGCCTTTAAAACGGGGTGTGTTCAGAAGAATTGTATGACATGATGCCCACGGCCACATTCTATCATCGCACCGCTCGCCACAGACAGGGAATTCATCCTCACACGTTGCGACCGGAAACGGTGCGTACAGTTAGGTATGAAAGGCACTTTATTCCGCGCACCCTCAGGCTTTGGAATGATCTGCCTGCTGTGGTTTTCCCAAGCGACTACAATATGGGGTTCTTCAAGAAGGGCATTAGAAGATTTTTACAGGGTTGGCAGCGCGAGTGTGATGCCCCTGGTGCTGCACACGTCCGCAGGCCACGGTAACGGCTTCCCATCAGGTGGTCCGTGAGCTTGTCTGCCACCTGAGTGGTTAAAAAAAAAGTTTTAGAATGTCACCTTATTTGTTGCCTACCTACTAGCTGTTGGCCCGGCTCCGCTCACTTGGAATTCTGATCCCGTTCCCACAAACCCATGGGAATTTTCCAGGGATAAAATGTAGCCTATTTATTTCAGACTATAATCTATCGCTGTACTGTGCTGTATATACGCTGCTCTGATCCGTTGAGCCGTTTAAACGTGATTAGTTTACAAATATCTAAACAATTTCACAAACTTTTACATCCTACTAATATTATAATCGCGAAAGTTTGTGAGTATGGATGGATGGATGGATGTTTGTTACTCTTTCACGCAAAAACGGCTGAACGGATTTCAATGAAATTACAATAATATAGCTTATACATCAGAATAACACATAGACTACTAAAACTTATAAAGATATTGTGTAAATTGTCCAAAATCTACTATCTGCTAGCTATTCTGGCGTGCGCTGCCAAAACCGCTAGAGTTACACAATACATTATGTAATGTATGATAGAAATGTTTATCCTACTAATATTATAAACGTGAAAGTTTGTGAGAATTTATGTATGTATGTATGTATGTTTGTTGCTCTTTCACGTAAAAACAGCTCAACGGATCTGAAATTTGGTACAGGGATAGACTATATGACCGGAATAACACATAGGCTACTTTTCATCCCGGGAATAGGTTCCCATGGGTATTCTAACGGGATCAGAATTCCACGCGGGCGGAGCCGCGGGCAACAGCTAGTTTATAATATTAGTGGGATTATTACGATACTGTGATATAATAGGACCAGCTAAACATACAGCAAACATGTCCATACTCACCAACACATATACACCGAGCGGGTATCAAATTCCAAATCAAAACTTCCGACGTAAAACTCCCGAGTTTGGATGTGTCAGTCGAATAGGTACTCTAAAACGGCCACACACGTCAATTCACTCTTGTGTCACACTTTTTGATTCACTTAATGCTATTTGGTATTTTATTAAAAATCAGCCAAGTAAAATAGGACTCGTGTACCAAGGGTCCCGTATAAAATGAAACGTTGAAAGTGTCAAACAGGGCACTAAACGACAAGCTAAATTGGATTGAAGGACAAACTTAATGTAGCTCGACATGGATCGTGATCAGATTATCAACTGCAAATAAGTTTCACCCACCAATGCGTCCTGCCTGTTATGACTTACGCTGCCAACATAAATACTAAAAGACAGGACTAGTACAGAAACTAAAAGTCACGTTATGCATCTTGGAGTTTCTTTGAATTGATGATCGTCACATGACCCCATTTTTAAATGAGATCATCAGATTAATAAATCTGCCGAAGGAGCAATGAGCATTAAAATAAACGATTCCTATTAATGGAGACCGCGAATCTGTAAACGGAAACTGAAACATTTAGATTAGATTACTGACTGGATCAGACAGACAGGTAGGCGGACGGACAACAAAATAATCGTGTAAGGGTTATTTTTTCCCCATGACGTACGGAACCCTAAAAAACAGGATGCTGCCAATTAAAAATAAATGAATATATTCGGTGCTCCTGTTATCTAACCTTCTCGTACTCACCTATTGATCTATTAGACCGACAAAAACCGTTTGCTTTTTGTTTCATGGAAAGCGCTGGTGTTTTTTACTCCCGTGTTTATTACATCAAAAAAATCAATGTAATCGGAGAGCCAAGTTGAATATTAACTAAAAAGGATTGAAAACCATGAGTCAAATCTTGAGCTTGAATTACATCCCGAGTGAAATAATTGCATTTTGTTAATATTTTTCTGTTAAAATTTAACAATTTATATTATCTACTAAGAAGAAAACTATTCAGGTATTAATTTAGGTATTTTAGAATGTTTTTGGTTCTTGGAATTAAAATTTTAGGATTTTCTACACACAATTCACTTCGTATGTACCATGATGTTACATACTGGTCCATTTTAAACAATTCAATATCTCGTGAGTCTTTGAAGCAAATTCAGCCAGAAATTTGCATTAATAACAACTTCAAACCTTTAAGCCTCTGGAATGACTAGTTTAATTAGGCGTTAGTGATGCCAGGCAATGCATAAAGTAACAACTTAAATAAGAATCTCAGTATCTCGGTGGTATACTGGGTGCCGTTTGAATAGACGGACATAATATATGTGCAGCGAACAGACATAGGTTTATCAAAAAAAAAAACACACAAGACAAAAAATTATGCAGTCCCGAGGTTTATGAATCAACTACCCTCCGATTTACGAAATGTAATATCACCATCTAACATTAAGGTGAAACTTAATTCTCACTTTCTCCAGAACATGGATATGATAATACATTACTGGGGACTGCTTCTGCCAAGTTCCAGTAATATATAACTATACTAGCGGTTGCCCGCGGTTCCGCCCGCGTGGATATTCTGATCCCGTTACCGCCACCCATGGGAACGTATTCCCGGGATGAAAAGTAGCCTATGTGGTATTCCAGACTATAGTCTATTCCTGTACATATATTACCTACTTTTTCTTAACCATTTTATGTCAGTATTTTTAGTGTAGACTGTAGTATTTATCACAAACCTCAGGAACCTCAGTGGCTTATTAATGCTAATATGCTGTTAGTATTCCTGTATGGCAAATAAAAAAAAATAGAAAAAGACATCATCAGCACTTTCGGTACATCAATACTATTTATCTATTCTGTGCTTTCGGTCTCTCATACCGTGTGTGATTATAATTGTGTTAGATACACTGTGGACCTATTTAAAGGTTAAACATGTTTAATCTTCTTTTAAATTCTACGTTAACTGCCACTATTGCTAATTGACTTCCTACAACTAGAACTTGTTCATCTGTTCTGTAGTTAGACGGTGTTGGCAACATTTTATTTTTCATTTCATCATATTTGTAATTATTTTTATATTTGTCTGGTTTTCTCTTTCTCTGTTCTAGTACTTCTTTATTCAGTTCAGCAGTGAAAATGAATAGTTCAGACTCTGAAATGCTTGAATTTTATCCGAATACGTTGGAAGCAGTTCGGAAAGAAATAAATTTGGAGAAACCTGGCAGAGTTGAGGAAGCCGTTGATCTTTTGGAAAAATGGGTGAAAATGCAAAACCATTTTGTTAAGAAGGATTTTCGTAAGTTTTGAACATATTACAATTTCCTTCTTTTTCTTATAGTGTGTTCAAAGCGAAGATAAAAATTACTCATTTATTAGCATTATGCTGCGTTTTATTAAAGATAATATTATAATTACTGCAGACCCTGCTACTTTCTACTGGTGGTAGAAATTTTATGCCACAAATTTGTCACAAATTTCGTCCGGGTAGTTACCACCGTGCACGATTGCGAAAAACCCTCCATAGTAATTGAATTTCGGTTTGATTACTTTCAGGGGTCAGCAAGTGCATAGCCGGGCAGGGGGATTGTGGTCGCAACACTAGTGGGACCGGTGGGTGTCACGCGGTGCTGCGACGACAATCGTCTTCTGATGAGGCCGTCAAGCTGAGTGCCACCATTGTTAACATGGCACGTGTATGTAATGGTGACCCTCTTTCCTGAGACTTTACCTTCAGCTTAGCATCAGGCGAGGTGAAGTCAAATTGTTGCGTCCTAAATATAATAAAAAAAAGACCCGTGATGGCGTGCGGTTTTAGTCGGTTCAAGCCCGACATAACCGCCCCCGGCGGGGGGGGGGGGGGGGGTATCCGAAAGGATTCCCGCACGAAAAAAAAAAAGGTACCTAATGAAATAATGTCATTAACACGTTCGCTGTCAGTACGTCGTTTGGCGGGAAATTAAAATGGTGCAATATGACCGTACGTCGAAGGACGGGCTATTGTTTTATACGGGATATTGTGTCGAGCGACGTAGTGTCGATACTCCTCGACACTACGTCGCTCGACGCCAATTTTCCATTTAAATAGTATAAAGAAGAGTATCCACTTTCATATTGTGAGCAACTCATATCTCTTACTGTCGTAACACTTGTATTTTATAGGTAGTTTCATATTGCTCTCTCAGTCGCTCATGCACACATACGCAAACCGTTCGCGCATGAGTACTACGTAGACAAGCGTGAGCGCGCGCTTAGTTTCTAGAACTATTAGTGCGGCCAGTGCCATTTTGCGAACTACCACGTGTTTACGCCGCTCAAAACATAAGTAAATTTAGATTTTGTGTATTTATTTGTTTTAAATCATGATTATGGTGCATTTATACTATGTTAAAAGTTAAAGTCAAAGTCAAAAACCATTTATTCTGTATAGACCTGTCTGGTCCCGAAACTAAGGGGGGCTGCGGCCGCGCTATCGCGGCTGATGCCTAACGTTGTCTAACGCCCCCACTAGGAGACTGTACCTGGGGATCATGCGAAGCATGGCCCTGTACGAGGCCCCCGTATGGCTGGAGACTCTGGCGACCCGCAACGAGGCTGTTCTAAACAGCCCGTTAAAAGCGATGGCCGTCAGAGTCATCAGGGGGTATCGCACGATCTCTCTCGAGGTGGCATGTCTCTTAGCTGGGACCCCTCCATGGGACCTGGAAGCGAGAGCCCTTGCGTTGTTGTACCAATGGCGCAAAGAGGCGCTGGAGCGGGGCCATACGCCAGAGCCCCGAGAAATCAGGCCTCAGCGGTCCCAGCTCCGCCGGGAAATCATGGATACATGGAGGGTGCGACTAGAGCATCTAAGGTTGGGGGAAGCCACCATTGCGGCGGTAAGGCCGATCATGAAGGAGTGGTTGGCGAGGCACCACGGTGACCTCTCCTATCGGATGTGCCAGATATTTACCGGACACGGGTGCTTCGGTAAGTATCTGTAGCGCATCTACCGGGGGATAACGTCTCAGTGCCAGCACTGCGAGGATCCTGGCGAATACACAGCCCTCCACACGTTGGTGGAGTGCCCTGCGTGGGTGAGTCAACGCCGGTCTTGTCGGAGACCATGGTGAGGGCCGTGGTCTCCGACGGGAGCAAGTGGCACACCGCCGCCTCTTTCTGCAAGCAGGCAATGTGCGCGAAAGAGATGGCGGAGATGGAGCGGGAGAGAACCCTACCCCCGAGTTCCGCAGTCTGCGGCGAGGACGCTGCAGACTCGTCTATGCCCGAGACTACCGACCTCCATGATCGGGGCCTGAGGACGGCAGTTGGCCGACTCGCCGTCCTTACAGAAGCAGGCCGTGGCGGAGGCGTATCGTGTGTGTCCTAGACACACCTGCCAACTCACCGACGCGGGATAAAACCTGACCCCACCAGGCGAGGCCGCAGCGGCGGCCAAAGTCCGCCGGTAACCCTGGAGTTATCCTTTCGAGGGTTTACCCGGGGTGCCCGGCAATGGACACTTGGGGAGGACACCGTGTGGTTTTAGTCGGTCCGATTCCGACACGCCTACCCCATCTTCGGCGCTGATGATGTAAGCCCGTGGGGGTTTCCACACGTAAAAAAAAAACCATCTGTAGCCGCAAAATGAAAAATGATTCTAGTTTAATGACAGAATCTATTTTAACATATAAATACAGCCTAAGTGCACACAGGTGTCCTCATATTATCTTGTGAGATAGTACTGAAACGCAAACAAACTATTTTAAGAGCTGGGCCCGTAGGAGAAAATCCTGTTATAATTCCCTTCACGTGGCCCCTGGGTCGTGCTAATTAGCTGATAATCTGTTGATATGTTGCGATCGATGGCTTGTGACCACCTAAAGATGTAACGCCAAATAGCTAGTCTGTCTACGAAGCTCGGTGCAGCCACTCTGGAGGACGGATCGAACTAGCTGTTCCGCTGCAGGCTGACCGACCTGTTGCACTCTGGTACAGATGCATCGGGGTGCTAGCCATGGAGGGTAGCGGGATCCGAGACGTGCTGCACGGCTGGCCAGCCATAGGTAGATAGGGGTTCCAAGTAGTATGATAGCCTACTGTCAAAAAAACTCGGCCCCATTGTGTCGTTGTGCGACCGGAAAAAAGGGGCATGATGGACATTTCCTTTAGTTCCCAGACGTTTACCAGTTTGAAACCTAACTTCACTGCCATTTTCCCACCTATCTTCACTTAATACATCATGCCACGAAACAAAAAGTGCCAAGTTTGACAGCGGTTGCACTCCCTCTCTCTCAAAGTGCACCTCACTAATATCAAATTTCTACACTGAAATTTCGTCGCAGGCCATCACCACCTAGAGACTGAGAAACCAGTACTCTTGTTCCTTTTGGAGACGAAGATGGGATGTCCGTCAGACTTGTCATACCTTTTTTTTTTTCTTCGTGCGGAAATTACCTTCAATACCCAGGGTTCACCTTGGTGTACAAACTTAAACTACAAGCGGGCGTGTGTCCCACCGAAATCTTGATAATCCCAGATTCTCTGCACCGCGGGTGATGGTTGATACAGGTATTGGTAGTGTAATTGGTATTGATACTTCCAAGGCCTTGCCACCAACGACCAGGCGCACAACAACACGCTACAGCTACATAGTGGATATTCCATTCATACGCACAAAACGCTAATGAGTGGAATTTCCTGCCTAGTCTGTATTTCCTATAAGCTATAAGCTGGGAATCTTCAAGTCTCGAGTGAATAGGTTCCTTCTAAGCATCATGGACCACATGGTCACTTACCACCAGGTGAGATAGTGGTCAAACGTAAACCTATCTATTTAAAAAAAAGTAAGGTTATGTTATAGAAATAAAATAATTATGCCTTCATGTTACCACTGTTTTAAGCTTTATATTTCTTCTTCAGCAAGAATATATTTAGAAACTACTCTGGTTTCTGCCAAAGGATCGATTGAACGTACAAAACAAAAATTAGACAAGCTTTGCACTTTTAAAACGTTGATGTCGGAGTTCTTTCCAAGTAACATCACAAAAGACAATTTTACTTCTATAAGGGATATAATGTGAGTATTCATTATTTCACTTTTTTGAACTATTATAACAGACACGAATCATTTTGTAATATTTATTTAGTCCCATTAGAACGATTGCATATTAAAGTTTTTTTGCCCCCTAAAGTCCAACCACACGTCCGAATCGAATATCTGATCACGTGGGGGGCGGACACACGTTTCACAAAATTACAGACGTGGCTAACGTGGCACTGGTAGATATCCCGTCTCTTCCCGTGGGTGTCGTTTAAGGCGACTAAGGGATCGGGCTGTTCTTCACCTTATATCATACAGTCCAAGATAAGCCATCGAGAAATGCATGTAGATCTAAAAGAAAAGCTGCCCCAGGGAGGTACGGGAGCAACCGGAGAGTTCTCCTCACAGGAAGAGACAGTCCCACGTATCTTGGGGGACAAAACTGCATGTAGCTTCGAGCCGGATATATCTACGTGAATTATCGTGATGTAGTTGAATGAGATAATAATAATAATAAATTTTCTTTATTTCGAGCAACTTTGAACCATATTGGAATTAGTACCAATTTTGTTACTTTTTGTTACTCACAACTATGTTAGTACTATACTTACTGAAATCATTACTAAATGAATCAAAATTACAATTAAAATCATAAGTATAATAACAATAAAAATGTAAATTTGATAGTGTGAATATAATACTAACAATGAAATAATTATATTCATAATTATAATTAAAACAGAAAAAAAACAAATGATGTCAGATGGAAATGTCAGCGAACATAAAAATTAAATTGTATAATTAATAATTAGGCATTTATAAAAATGAAAATTAAAATCGAAATAACGATGAAATTGGTATAATTAATTATTAAAATACACAACTCTTTGATACGACATATAATAATTTCTAATATTTAAGACTAATGACACCTAGTATTAATCGTCGTCCCAAACGTAAACCACCTGGAAACCGGTTTGATCGCGTTCTAGCATCATATCTTAGATTCATCTAAGACAGTTGACAAAGAGGAATAGTCAAACACACCCATAGATTTGTTTGTTAATAAATAATAAATTATCAACTGCAAATATCTAAAATGTTATCCACCCATGTCTATCCACCCGTCAGTCCGTCTGTCTATCAAGACGTTTTTCTCAGCAACGTATAGAGGTATCGAATTTAATTCAAAGAAATTTTAAGAAATTTTAGTCAAACACTCAAGTTTGTAATCCCTGAGATTTTGGGTTTTTGTCTATGTGGTGTAAACAGATTAAATATTTTTGCCTTTGAATATCAAGTCAGAAATTATAGTTACTGATTTTGCCTCATCAAATAATTATAATTAGTACTAGTTGTTTTATATATGAATTTTCAGTACCTATTTAGAATTTTAAAAATAGTGCTATTGTAATATTATTGTTTTCAGCTACCAAACTCACCTACCAAAGTTAACCAAAGAACATAACAGAGTATATTTGACGAAATTAGTAATTAATGAAATCGATACATCTGTGCTACATACATTTTTTAAATACGTTATGGTGGTAAGGATTTTTTTCTTGAATGAAATTTTTATTTTTTTATTTTTCTATTGTATTTCAATATAAGCAATTAGAATAAATTATGGATAAATGCCAAGTCAAGTCTGAAATACAAAATTACCTACTTTCAACAACAACAACAACACTATCCTGACTTTGTGTTTGAAACCCAATATACCGCTCATAGAATGGAACAATGACACATTTCACAAGCTTTTATTTAACTAGCTCTGTTAGTTAGTATGGGTCAAATCTTCGAATTTTAATTAGAACAATAAATAATATTTCAAATAACTGTATTGAAACAAATGTATCACTTGTACTTTTCCACAATTATATTTATTAATTACACCTGACCGGTTTCGCCTCACGGCATTCAAATAACTAGTTTGTATGAGGTCATCACCATCACAACGTTAGTCCGGCTGCATCCAAAGCATATACTTTGCTTTCCGCTTTCTTAATTTATCTCATACTCATTTTGTAGGGAACGAATATTGCCTGATCCCCCAACTCCGAGAAAGGGAGGTTGATGATGATGATGATGATGATTGGCTAGCAAATGAGGTTGGCTTAAACTCTGAAGATCTTGGTAAGGTCCCATACATTAGCTAGTTTCTACGAAGTATCTGGTTTTTCATTTTATTATAAAGAATGAAGCTCCTATATCGTCCAAAATGTTTATGCGCAGTAAATTTTTTCAGTTGTGTGAATATATTAAAAGAAAAGACTATCACGCGGGTGTCGTTGTAATTTTAGATTACAGGGCTACTAGTATTCTAAACTTTATAACAAAATTAAATCCAATGGATTTCAAACGCTTCTCAACTTTGGTGACTGTAAGTATTTCTCAAACTATATATAAATCAAAGAAATTACCCATTAACTTATAGTCAGTTACAATATACTCACCCCTTTTCCCCTTTGCAACAGCCCGACATCTTTTAGGCTAGCCATTAGACATTGTAAGTTTAATAGTTTTTACTTACGATTCGGATACCACACAAAAATATGTTTTGCACAATCAGACAAAAAACATGGTTTGCTTAGAAAATGGTATTATTATTAGGTAGATTTCGATGAAATCGATCTACCTATGGGTTTCTTGACTACTGTCGAATTTAAAAAAAAATCTTCATAGGAGGTCTAGTTATGACCCCCTGAGTCCGAAATGACCACTGGTCAAAAAGTTTAAATAAATATATATATATGTATGTATGGTTCCACTTACCAAAATTTGCGGGACTCTCACGGTCGCATTACTGCCCCGATCGCTTTCAAACTGCGGTCAAAAATTGCTTGGGTGTAAACTTAGTTTAAGTTCGTGAACGGGTGGAATCCGGCCTAAGGGGACGGTAGGGCCTCACTTTTTGTGAAATCAGTTTTTCGTCAAAATTTCACGTTCCATGAAAGATATTCGAACCGTTCTAATTTTATCCCATAGTATACATGAATACCAACAACTTTTAATTATAAACCTATAAGATTAAAACTTTAACTAAAAGTGGAGGGGGGAAAAACCAAAATTTTTCGGGAAAAAAATCATAACTTCTAACCGGTGAACATTCTTGGTGACGGAAACATTTTTAATCGATAGGCCATTTTTAAGTCTAAAATAAATGTCTGAAAAGTTTTTCGCTAAAAGTTACCGTTTTCGAGAAAAAAGAATTAAACATGTTAAAAATGCGCTCGGCGTGGGTCATAGAAGAAGCATAGGTTATAGAGGGGCAAAAAATATTTCTAACCGATAGGTTATTTTTTGCTCTAAAATAAATGTCCGCCGTATACCGTATTACTTCACGAAATATTGTTTAAAGTCCGTAGTTCTCTATAAAATAATATTAATTGCTTCACGAAATCTACCTGTGCGTTCCCCCTGCGGGAACGGATTTTTTTTTAATACTATCCGAATTGTAAGTTAAAAAAATATTTAAATTAAAAAGTTTCAATTCGGATAAGTAACCCTAAAAATTGGTGCCTTAATGTTGGCTAGCCATCTATTTCCCCCCTTACACTCTTCTCCAGCTTCATTTACTGTCATTAAACGTTACATGTAATCCCGCCGGTTTTTAGTGCATTTGATCTACCCTTTTGTTCAATACATCATCAATTTGGTCAGTGTATCTCCTGTGAGGCGACCCGGACCTGCCTGCCCACTTATACGTATCTTTAATTTGCTCAGTACTTATTCGTTCTTGGTACCCAAACCACCTTATTCACCTTAACACCTTCTCACTTCTTGCAACGACTTTCTCTTTCAGATTATTATCGTATATCTGTATTCCTCTTTCTATCAGTTAGCCTTACTCCACATATACTGTATAATTACCGCATCTCAACTGCGTTCAATATCCTTCAAGCCTCTTCCCAACTCAGGTGGGGTCGGCATTTCTGTCTTACTATGAAGCGGAAGCGAAAGCTAATCTTCGATATTTTCCTAAAAGCAACTGCCACCTGGCCTCCACAACCTACTGGCGATATCAAAGTTCTGTTGTTAGACCAGCTGTTGGACTTTTTGGACTTAGACCTCCAACTTCCCTAAACGACTGCTGTTGATCTTCGTATGGCAACCGGGACCGACGTCTTAACATGCTCTCTGGGCGTCGGGGGTCTGACGTCACAATACCTCGTGTTAACGAAATGATAAAACACAAGTATTTATATTTATAATGGCATTTATTTTCACATAAAACTTCCTATATCGAGTTTTAGGGAATTTAACACGAGTATATTTATATTTTAAACGAACTGTAGGGAATCGCGGATTCTGCTCAAGGATTGAGCCTACAATCAATTCACTTGGAACTCTCTTCGGACGGCGGGTCGAGGCCGGAGCCCTCGGTCACCCGCTGTCAGCCACTTGTCCGCCAAGGCAATTGTTTTCTTCCGTATACTCTCATTTCAATTTAAAACAATTTATTTTTAATCTCTGACACATGATGGCCAGGTAAACAAACTGTAGTGCTCGAACGAGGTCCGAACGCTACAGTACGGAGGGGTCTTAATGTGTTAACAATGGTCAGTGGTCACAAATTATCGATCAACTGCGTTCACTTTACTTATATCATTCAATTCCATATATTAATGTGGTGACATGCCCTCATGAACAGCCAATGCTAAATATTGTAATTTAATAGTTCACATGATTGAATGGACATAAATCTACATCTTGACCTTAACTTACTTCCAACTTCTGCATGCCTAAGCACCTAATATGGTTGTCGTTGTTCTATTATGTTTGTCTTATTTAATATTTCTTATTTAGGAAGGATACAGCTTCAGAGTAAAAAGTATACATGTTATATCGGATTCTAAGATGGTAGACTCATTGGTTGCAATATTCAAACAAATCCTCAGTGCTAAACTTGGTAGTAGAATACACTTACATAAAAATCTGGAGTCACTGCATGAAGTTGTTGAAAAAGATATTCTACCTGCAGATTATGGTGGTAAAGAAAAATCTTTAAAGGATCTAAGTGGTAACTATTATAATTAACAATACATTATAAATCTATTTCTTACTACTACACTATAAATGTGAAGGCCGTCAAGGTAGGGACCACCATAATCGGATGGACAGCATCTGGATGGTGACCTGTATCTTCTGGACTTCACCCTAGCTTCTTAACATCCAGCAGGGGCCAGTTAATTGACGGACTAATTTGAAAAAATAAAATAAAATTGGATGAATGAATGGATGTAATTGGGTAACAAACATCTATTCATTCATCAAAATTTTTCAAAAGCGTAATGGATCTGAATTGCACTAAAAATTTGCCGCAGAGATCGATTATAGGCCAAAATAGCACATAAGCTACTTATAGTACAAGAATAGCTCCAGTAATTTAAGGAATTCGAATCATCAGCTAATGCGAGTGAAGCCATAAGCAACAGCTGGTGTCTAATATTGAGATGTGTACACATACTTACAGATTACCAACCTCTTAAGCACCTAAAAAGGACTTTCTTTTGCCGGTTATCTCCAAATACAGCGTAAAGTCAGTTTCTCCTGATTCTCCTGAGGTATATTTACATAATCTTTGACATTACAGGTCAACATTTAGATGTTATCTGCAGGGAGGACAATTTGGCATTTGTCCAGGAAATGTTTAAAGCCAAAACCGATGAAACCAGAAGACAGGCACATGTTTTCAATGAACATTACATTGGCATACCCGGCTCTTTCAGGGCTTTGAGTGTAGATTAAGATATAATATTGTAAATTATTCAACCTATTTAATATTATTTCATTTTTGGTATCTTCAGGGTCATACACCTTTTTAAATATAATTGCACCAATATTATCTATGGTATTTCAAGTAACAGTTTTACAAAAAAAATAGTTCGGATTTGAAATAAATTAAGTGTTAGTTGCCATTTAAGAATAATTATAATAAAATGGTTTTACAGTTAAAAGTGTTCTCATTTTCTGAACGGATTTTTTTTATTGTACGGAAGACTATGTTTTTTTTTATTATTGTTATAATCATTTTACCGAATTAGAATATAATATAATATAGCTATATAATAATATCATCTACTAGACGTGCAAAGTAACAGAAGTAAAGAGCTGTATTCAATCAGACCAAAATATACAGTCCAAAAAATTTTTCTACTACGAAACAAATGCGTACAAATTATAGCCACAATGGCGGTGAAGATTTTGGTTTTTATCCTGTTATTTTTTCATATTGTACTTTACTTTACTAGACAAGCCCTTTATTTTGATACCCATATTGAGAGAGTTGTTATTAGATCAGACCAATCGAATTAGATCGAAGTGAAGGGGCTAAAGTTTCAGTACTAAATTTGACAATAAATTTATTAAATTTAATATATTTTAAAATAAAATTGTAGGCCGCTCGAACAATTAACTCGAACGGTATCCCGGAAATATGGGAGGGCATTAGGAGTGCCTTAGTTAATAACTTTGCGGACCAACGGGATGAAACCAGTGCGTCCTACCTGTCGTGGACATTGACAGTGAGGCTAGTCCACGACTGAAAGGCGCGCAGCGGGCTATGGAGCGAGCTATGCTTGGGGTTTCTTGGAAGGATAAAATTTGAAATGAGGCCATCCGACAAAGAACTAAAGTCACCGACATAGCCCGCAGAATACGCAAGCTGAAGTGGCAATGGGCTGGCCACATTTACCGAAGGACCGATGGCCGATGGAGCAAACGAGTCCTAGAGTGGAGACCACGAATCGGTAAACGGAAGGTAGGGTAGGACGTCCCCCAACAAGATGGACGGACGACCTGAAAAAGGTAGCTGGGATAGACTGGATGCGCAAGGCGGAGGATCGGGTGCTATGGCGTACAATGGGAGAGGCCTATGTCCAGCAGTGGACTTCAATAGGCTAATTGATTGATTGATTGATTGGGATGAAACTTCTTTATACAATGACTTAGCCATTTTAAGTCAAGGTTCGGCTACACCACAAGAATTTTATAAACAGTGCCAAAATTTATTTAGTACCATCATGCCTGCATGATACGATAGCTAGTACCATTGAATCGAAACGCACCTTATATAAAAAACTAACACTACAGTCGTATGTACGCGGTTTACGCGACCCATTGGGCTCTCGCATTCGGTGCATGCGGCCTGATACAATTGAAAAAGCTCTAGAGTTCGTGCATGAAGAGATGAATACGTTGTACTTACAGAAGCGCAACGAACATGCTCCAAGTAGGAGGCCCCAGGTTCAACACCAGGTCAGTCAAAACCCTTTTGACTCTAAACCATCTTTTCACGCAGCCTCTCATGTACCGCGACAATCCACCCCGTTCTGGAAAAATCAATCCCCGCAACATCGTGGCCCCACGAGGACTCAATACGTGTTTAGTGCACCTCCGATGAACTACGGGCCCCAAGGTCAGGTTTTTAGAATGCCAAGACCCAGACCATCAACTAGTAACGCGCCGCAGCCTATGAGCGGCGTTAGCCATTATGTACCCAGACCATTTGCGCCTCGCGCACCACACGATTGGTTTAGATCTGGAAATCCTCAGAAGTCAAATTATTTTAAAACTAGAGAAACAAACTTTTACGATTTGTGTGACCCTTACGGCTGTTATAACGATTATTATCCTGATGATTATTACTACCCCCAAGAATTCTTTGAGTATCCGGATTACACCTCTACAAATGACTACATGTGTGAGCAAACCCAATATACTGACCCGTGTACCTTAGAGGAAGTAACCGACGCTTCTCCGACTGAGAATAAGGATTTTCAGAAGACCACCAAATTCGACAAGTTAGGATAGAGATTAAAGATGTCCAGACTACGACTATCTCGAATAGTGTACGGAAGTGAGTTCCATAGTAGGACATCCTGAATAGTGAATATAATATAGAAGTAAATGAAATAACAGCTAGACCTGTGTGCAAGAGTATGAAACAGAAAGTACGTATAGATATATACATATATAGAAGCAGAGTATAAAAACGACCTGGACCCCGACGCACTCAAAACCTTGGAGAATGAGAGCTGTGAAGGATAGTATAGAGTAATCTAGTAATCTTACAGTATTTTGAATCATTTCAATTAATTTGATTATAATAGATTTTTTTTTTACGTGGGGAATGCTGTTACTCACGGCACGTCCGGCTACGGGGCAATAGCCGGAGATCGTTTGTGGGACTCTCCCATCCAGGCGGATGGGCATACCCACTAAACCCCACGGTGCGCACTGCTCTGCGCCTTGTCGGGGGGGCTTGAAACTATGCGAGAATACTTCTATGGCGACCCCCCCTAGCGCGTGCCCAGTAAGGTGGTCACCACACTTTTGAACCTCTCGTATGGGCGACGTCCAGGCACACATGGATGTCGTCCCCTTCGTGGGTGGCTAGACCAGCGGGCTGTCCCCGTCCCTCACACCCACAGCCACGCTCAGGGCGGCATGAGGGTGCCTCCCTGATCCGCTCCGCGCCTTCCTTCCGCGAGATGACGTCCTCGCAGAAGGTTGCGACCGCGGTGAAATTCCTGTCGCTGGCGACCGTAGATCGGATGATGGCCGCCAGCGAGAGGTCACTCCCTATAACTGCAGTGAGGACCCGGCGCTGCGACTCCCAGGCTGGGCAGACCGCAAGCGTGTGCTGCGCCGTGTCCTCACTGCTGACGCAGTGGTGGTAGGCGGGACTCGATTCCCTCCTAGCAACCTTGAACAGGTACCTTCCGAAGCAGCCGTGCCCGGAAAGTACCTGCGTCAGTCGGAAGGAAAGGGTCCCGTGCTGCCGCCCTGCCCACTCAACAATAACCGGCTGGAGCGCCTCCATGGCGGCAAAACCAGCGCGTGGGGCCTCCAGCACGGTCGACCACCTCAGCAAAATCTCCGAGCGGGCGGCTTCATGCCACCCGCGAATCTCCTCGGGCGTAGGCCGACTGCCACCATCCGCCCGGTACGCTATCGTTCGTTGATACACTTCGGCGAGCACTTCCGCCTCCAAGTCCCACGGGGGTGTTCCGGCCAACGCACAGGCCACCTCCGTCGATACGGTACGGTAACCACGTATGAATTTTGCAGGCTTTCAGCTCCTATTGACGAGACTGGGTATCGATTGTGATGTAATACTTTTAACAGAGTGTAGGTTATCTGATGCTCAATCTATACCAACCTTCAGTTGTTATTTTTCCACGACGACCACTATAAACCCCATACAAAATTACGGAGTTGTTGTGTATGTAAAGGAGCATTTGCCTGTAGCATTGAAGAGGTTGCTGTACAAGACTCAAATTGTCTACTTCTTAAAATACCAGATAATGATTTGGCCATCTTAGCAACTTATCAGTCTCCTAGCTATGCTAATTTAGACCCCTTCCTAACATCACTTGATAAAACTTTACATGACCTTTCCAAATTCAAAAACATTGTCATAATGGGTGACTTGAACATCGAAATACTCGCAAATAAACCTAAGCCCTCTACTGAAGAATACTTGGGGTTAACTAGTTAAGCCTTCTGCCAGCACACTACTTTATTACTCGCGATGCTAGTGGACGATGTCTTGATCACGTCCTGGTGAAAACCCAAATTCCTTCTGTTACCATAGTCCCCCAATCTACACTTACAGATCACAAGGCCGTAATATTTTGCATGAAAATGAAACAGAGTAACAGTCGTTCTCCTGTAACACTCAGTAAAATAGATCAAGAGGGGCTAAAAAACAACATAAAGAACATCAACTTCAACTATATTTATCAAACTGATAACTGTGACCATGCAATGAGCTACATCATCAACCAGTTTAAAAACAGCACTCAATAATAACACAACAACAGTGATTCTTTCTCGTCGCAAAAAAACCATAATACCTTGGATCACCCAAGGACTCTTGCGATGCATGCGTAATAGAGATAAACTTCACAAACAATCCAACGCTTCTCCCGACAACATTACACTTAAAATAACCTATACTCGATATAGAAACTATTGTAATTCAACCTTAAAAAGCTCAAACGCCAATATGATAGGGATCTTATTGACAAGGCTGGCAAAGACAATAAAAAAATGTGGAATGCTATAAGATCTATAACTAATACTACAAAAAACACTGTCTGCAACAAAGAACTACTCAGACTATCAGAGACTCCACAGAAATCTGTTAATAGCGTTAACAACTATTTCGCCAATGTAGGTAAAATCTATCTAAGAGGATAGTCAATTCGTTACCAACCCCTTCCCCTTGGACCACGGAAGTGATTAGACGTGTGCACGTATTAGTTTTAAATTAATATATTTTTTGTAAAACGCAGTGTGTGGTGGGAGAGAGACGGCAACTGTTGAAGTGGAGGTATTCTGCGAGCTACGCTACACTTGCAGTGTAGCCAACCGTTACTTGTCATCTTACGTTTTTAAGTGTCATCTGTCATCATAAGTCTTAATGTGTCATCGGTCATCATACGTCTGAGTGTCATCTGTCATAAGGTATTTGTCATATGTCACCAACTTGACAATTGTTGTAATTCCTCTAGGTTGCCACTACAAAAAAAATCGAGTAAATTGTGGGAGATACTACCACTATTGTGAACACATATAGTACTTTCCTAGTACTTTCCTCCGCGCATAGTCTTCAGCTTAAATATACAAAGAAGAAATCAAACAGCACCAGTACAGTCGCAGGAAAGCAAGAAGTCATTACTTACGAAGGTAATAATAGTTTTCGATTAAGGTTAATAATTCGACGGTAGAAGAAAAATCGGTTGTTTTCGTCTCCGGTGCAGTTGTGCTAGTATCGTCCTTATTATGCCGAAACGTACATCTCCACCGTCTTCTAGATCATCTTCTCCAACTATAAGTACTGTGACAAACATGGCAAAAAATACAGATGAGGTTTTGAATATTTCCCAAAGATCCAAAAGGAAATTTGAGCATAGAGACGATGGAATTGCTGAATTGCGGACCATGTTTTCAACATTCGAGACACAGGAAGATAAAAAGTACACAATATTATTAGCTACTGTGAGAGAAATCAAGGAACAGAACTTGAACATATCTTCCTCTATTACCTTTCTCTCTGAAACGTATGATGATCGCAAGAAAAAATTTGATGTTCTCGAATTAGAACGTAAGGAAAACCTAACCCATATACGAAATCTAGAGGAAAGGGTCGAGCTTTTGGAGAAAAGGAACAAATCTTCAAGCATAGAATATAGAAACATCCCTTCTAAAAAGAGTGAAACAAAGGACGACCTTTGTAATTTAATTATAAATCTTGGTAAGACTTTGGAAGTGCCGTTAGAAAAAAATTAAATCCGCGATGTCTATCGCACTACCGCCTCCACATTACGGGACAAACCGCTGATTGTAGATTTTACTTCAATTATTAAAAAAGACAGTTTTATGAAATCTTTCAAAGATTATAATAAGAAAAACAGTGAAAATAAGCTGTCTACTACAGTTCTGAACAAAGACCTACCTGCAAAACTAACGCACAAGTGGTGAGGTCGCTATTATTGCCATTTATCGATCCCTGTCATTTTCTAACACTGATAAATTTTTAACGAGTCTAAATTACGCTCTAATTTCACTTCGCGCATATAAAACCATAGCAATTATTGGAGATATTAACATTAACATTCTACCTGATCAGCTGAATGCCAAATCAGAGGAATACCAAGACATTTGTTACTCGTACGGACTTCTGCCGGCTCATCTTATACCAACACGACATGATTCATGTCTGGACCAATTCCAAAATGCGAAGGGAAATATAAGACCCACTTGGGAAGTCATCAAGATGATCACCGATACTGATCGGCCAAACGCGCTACCAAATGAGCTCCTAAACTTACACAGCACTCCGAAGGACTCTGAATTTTATTGAGAAGTACTTTGTTAATGTTGGTAAGTCTCTTGCAGACAAAATTCAAAATAACACATGTGATAATAAATCTTACAAATCGTTTGTTGCTCCGGATAGCAACATGTTGGGTAACTCTATGGCTCTGCCTGATATTACCGCCTCAGAATTGGACACAATAATTCATAGTCTCAAAGACAAGTGTGCGGTGGGATGTGATGGTATCAGCACTTCTTTGTTAAAATCTCTACACCAACATCTAAATGCGCCTCTGAAGTATATTTTTAACCTAGCTCTTTCCACTGGCATTTTTCCGGCGGCCTTTAAAAAAGCTCTTGTACATCCAGTCTATAAGAGTGGGGAAAGAAGCCATGTTGTTAATTATGACCCTATCTCAATCCTGACAACAATATCAAAAAATTTTGAAAAATATATTAACACAAAGCTGATTGACTACCTTAATCAATTTAATATAATTGCCCATAATCAATATGGTTTTGTTAAAGGAAAGTCTACGGAGGACGCCGTTATGGACCTTACAGAGACTGTGATAAAAAGCTTTGATAAAAAAATTAAGGTCCTCGCCATATTCTTAGATCTCTCAAAGGCGTTTGACACGGTTTCTGTTCCTATTCTTCTGGACAGGATAGAGGCAATAGGCATTAGAGGAATTGTTCTTGATGTATTTCGAAGCTATCTTAGTGGTCGGTCTCAGTGCGTGAATATTGGTAACTATGTCAGCGATGAAGAAGCCATCTCTTTCGGCGTTCCGCAAGGTAGCGTATTGGGTCCAACGGGTGTGCGTTGTTTTATAGACAATTGTTTTAAATAATTTCGTTTTACAGAAAATGTTTCGCATAATTTCTTTTCATAGAATAATCAATATACAGAATACTTACTTTAAAGATTTTAAACTTTATGTGAAACAAAAATCAATGATTTAAAAATCATTGATTTTTGTTTCACATAAAGTTTAACATTAGAATAATCATATCATAGAATAACAAATCAAATATTCTTTATCATTATATTGTTTATTTAATATAAAACTTATTACCAAGAATAACATATTATCAAAGTGAGAGTTTCTAAACATTTTGATTCATATCGTTCATTTCAGTCAAATATTTGTACAGGTGAAGCTATACTTTTTTTAAATATAACGATAAGTTAATACAATAAACGATTCTGGGTGGTAATATTTCTGGGTGGTGATTAAAAAAAAATAACCACGAAGGCTAAGGCGGGAGCTCCGCTCCGCTTCGCTCCCGCCTCAGCCTTCTAAGCTAACCTATCCGAGTCGGGGTAATCTGAGTCGGAGTGTTAACTATAATGACGTTTTATTAACAATTTAATAACAAATTGATTTTATTTTATTTTACAGAAGAATTCAAGCAAACAATTTTGCAACAAAATATGCGAAAGATAAAAAATTCTATATTGATATGAAATTATTCAGAAATTAAATTACTACAAGCAATCGGAAAAAATTAAAAATTGAAAATGTTACAGTTAAAAATAAATGTGATTTGGAAAATTATAAAGGTGGTTTAATATTCTTTTAAAAATAATTCTACAGTTTGATAAGTGTGTTAAACAAAAAAATGTGATTAAAAATTCATTCAATTGTGTTTCTGTGAAATATGTTTCATTGTAGTAAATTGTTTTAGAAACAATAATATTCGAAATAAAAATATAAGGACCAAATATTATATGAGACATTTTCTGTGAAACGAAATTCTATGAAATTTCTTTCTGCGAAATAAGGGGCTCCCGGGTCCAACTCTCTTCATAATTTACATCAATGAGCTGTGTCGACTAAACATTCCAAACTGCAAAATTGTTACTTATGCAGATGATACGGCATTGATTGTTCATGGAGAGAACTGGGATCTTTCCTATAACAACGCTGAAAGAGCACTTTCTTCAGTTATGTCTTGGCTGACTGCCAATCTGCTCACACTGAATATCGAAAAAACTGGATTCGTGACGTTTTTTCCATCTCCCGCTTTACTACCCCAGGATGGGAGTACAGTGAAAGCTCACTTCTGTAACCCAGTAGGTAGGGAGTGTAATTGTCCTTCCCTTAAACAGATGTCTTCCATAAAATATCTGGGTGTACATATAGATGCTTACTTTCGTTGGAATAAACAAATTGAATCCATGACGTCACGCGTTAGAAAACATATATATTTAGTCAAAAAGTTTAGATCTTCCACTGACAGCGGCATCCTAAAATTGGTATATTACACATTATGTCAATCAATAATATCTTACTGCGTTTCAGTGTGGGGGGGGGGGGAGCATGCGCCTCCAATATGCTAAGGGTTGGAAAGAGTACAGAGAGCTGTTTTAAAAGTACTAACAGGTAAACCTCGAAGATTTTCTACAACACAGCTATACAAAGAGTGCTCTGTAATGACTGTGAGACAGCTTTTTGTGTTCCAAACTATATTACGTAGGCATGCATTGCTTCCGTATATTCCGAATAACAAGTGTAGAAAGGACCGTATCTGTGTAATAGAACCACATAGAACAGCTCTAGCGGGTAGAAGTTTTGCAATAAATAGTTGTCGCCTTTATAACCGTATCAACAAAATCGTTGACATTTATCCACTGCCACTTAAAGAATGTAAAGTATCACTGAAACGGTGGCTCCTGACTTTGGACTATCATGAAGCTAAAAATCTGTTCGTGATATTAGTTTAAAGTCCCCATTGTGCTATACACATATCAATTTTGCCGCAGGTTTTTTGCCGGCCTCACACACACGCCACACATACCACACTCACTCACTCTTTAATCTTTAATCATTTTTTACTTCAGCCCATACTCTTTACTGCATTAAAATCAATATATTGATAAATTAATAACCTTAATTATAAATTAAAATTATTCTTATATATATTTATAAATACTTCTACTACATTCCCAATTTATACCTACATGTTTAAATCATAATAATTTGAAATTGATCCTCTATCACGACAGGTGCCAACGTACCACATTATGATATGTTTTTCTTCTTTGAGCTGTAATAGACAATTGTGTTAATCATTATAACTCTTATTTGTCCAAATAAATTATTATTATTTATATTATTAACCTTACCTGATAAGCTGCCTACGATCGATGGCCGAATGAACTCTTTAGTACTACTGAGCACAGATGAAGAGGAAGTGGCTCGTCTAATAACGGATCTCAAAAATGATTGTTCGGTTGGCTGGGACGGTATCTCTAACAGAGTATTAAAAGATCACAAAAATATCCTTGTACCACACTTGACTCATGTCTCTCAAAAGATCACGGATTCAACCAATTTACAAGGGAGGTGACAGGACTAATGTAGGTTACTACAGACCAATTTCAATATTGCCATCACTTTCTAAAATCCTTGAAAAAATGATAAATAAAAGGCTTGTGGAATATTTAGAGACGAAAAACATACTCTCAGAGTATCAATTTGGTTTTCACAGAGGAAAATCGACTGATGACGCTGTTAATAGTTTTATTGACTTCGTAACCTTGAACTTAGATAAAAGCAATACAAGTTTTATCTATATTTCTCGATTTGTCAAAGGCATTTGATACGGTGTCTATACCCATCCTACTGAAAAAAATGGAAAAGATAGGCATTAGAGGAGCACAGTTAAAACTTATGCAGTCTTACCTATCCCATTGAGTACAGTACGTCAAAGTAGGTACTCATGAGAGTACAGGCATTAATGTGTTTTATGGCGTTCCTCAAGGAAGTATCCTGGGCCTACGCTCTTTCTAATTTATATAAATAACCTACTGTACCTCGACACATTTCCAGGGAAAATTATCTCGTATGCTGATGATACTGCCCTCATCTTTACTAGTGAAAAAAAATAATAATAATAAAATATTTTATTGCCAAAAAGAAATTATACAAATTTGTATATAATCCATTGGCCCCACACTAGGCAAGCCTGTTCCGTGGGTACCGTGTCGATTACCGTTCCCAGTTTCATAGCTCGGTTATCGTTATGACGTAATCTCACTTACAAACTTTTTGGACAATAAAGTGACAAAATCACGAGGACAAAGTTCATGCAAAACTACTATATGGATCCAAAAACGGATACAAACGGAAAGGTAACAAAATTTTTTTATGTGCATGTATTATGTTATTGAAATATATGGGTTTGTAACTATGTATATGTATATAATATATTTGCAGTATATTCACAAAATTATAGTGTTATTAGGTATTTTATCAATTTAATAAATAATTTTGTAGGTATAATATATTTAGATAATGTGCAATATAAACTATTCATATATATGTAGGATCAGGATCGCCGAGGGGTATATCTTCAGGGTTAGGAGTTCCCATTTTATAAGGATAAACAAGTCTATATTAGTAATTACAGAGTTTTATTATAGTTAAACAAACAATTAATTACTCAGCCAATAAGGGATTCAATACACTACACACAATATAAAAAGGCAAACAAGAAAGATAAATAAGGTAATAGTTAGGCGAACAGACTTGTTACGGTCCCACGTTCGTATAGTGGCCAAGCCACCCAATTACAAAAGTGTATCAATCGAGAGATTTAATACAGCTATTGCAATTAATAATACAGCAGCGCTGTGTCAAGTAAACCGACAGTTTTGTCGGGAGCAGGGGAGCTCTGTATCGAGTCGAATCCGAAGACCGACTGGCGAGCTTGCCGAGTGCACGCTCTTTTATAAGACGATCCCCACTTCGCATCCCTTCCCGACAACTCTGTCCGTTGACGCATTGCGGTACGTCACGTGTTTACGTGATATAAAATGTGATAAATCTAATAAGATTTAGTATTACAAAGTAATCAAATAATACAGTAATAATTGTCGTAAATAATTAATGCTGAATTCACAAAGTAAATCATTTTAAAATAAAAGCAACATGTCATCATTGTTTTGAACAAAACTAACGGGCACACTTATCGAAATAAGTTGCCAAAAATCAACGAGTAGTACTTAATATATTATGTTTTGATTTATTAGACAATAATTGATAGTAAAAAAAAACACTTCAATTTAATAAGAAAATCAACTCGTAACAAAGTTTGGTAACTACCCACTATGTTTTGACAACCACCTCCGACACGGCCAGAACACTGACGTTCTACACGACCTCGTGTGATTCTGAAAAAGAAAATCTCTTGTGAGTATCGATCGGCCTTTCTGACAAACAGCCTTAACAAAAGGTATGTTGAAAAGAAAAATCCTGAGTTAGTCAAATAAAATTATTAGCAATAGCAGTTGCATCGCAACCCATCAAAATTTCTATACCGCTACTGACAATACATAGCTCAATTAAAGAGGAGACATAGTCTCCCAGCCGAAATCACACCATGCGATTTGACAAGTAATTTAGAGTCGATAGACAAGCCGTACAGGCGTCTATATAGACAAACCCGCATAAGCGCCAAGTCAACAACTAAATCCAGGAGTCAACATAGACATCCGATAGTTGATAGACAACCCGCATAGGTGTCATCATAGACAACCCGCCTAGGCGTCAAGTCAACATCCAACAAAATCAGCTATGCTGTGTCAGCAGATAAATCATCATCATTGTCAATATTGACATCATCACTAACAGTAACTGGACACTCAGGCATTTTTCGTACACGATCATGGGCATATTTGTAACTTCTATTGGTACTCAAAGCTTGTAACAAATATCTATCACCATCTAAAAGTTCTAAAATTCTATAGGGACCTTTAAATTTGGGATCTAATTTAGTTTGAATACGTTCTTCATTAGCAATAAGTACAAAATCTCCAACTTGAAACTTTTTCAAAATAGCTTTTGTCTTATCATAACGGGCTTTATCGTATTCGGCATTTTTAGTTATACCCAGGGCTGCTTGTTCTCTTACACGGGACAGATTTACTTCTATCTCCTCATTATCAACGGTCATCAAACCCAGAGGTCTAGCAACTCGTCCAATCAATAGGTCTAAAGGACTAAATTTAGTAACCCGATTAACTGTGCAATTCAGAGGAATTTGAACGTCTTCAATGGCATCTTGCCACGATCGCTCACTGGTCTCAACGGCGGTAAGCATACTTTTTAATGTTTTCATTATGCGTTCAACCTGCCCATTAGCCCTACATGCACCGGTAGCTATTAAATGCAAAGCAATATTATGGGAATCACAAAATTCTTTGAAGTTTTTGCTAGCAAAACAGCTATAACCCGAGAAGGTGCTCCAAATAAAGAAACACTGGACTTAAGAGCTTTAATGCAATTTGATGCGTCAATCTGGGTAGTATGGTACAATAAAACATATTTTGTAAAAGAATCAATTAAAACAATGATGTATTCCTTGAGATCACTCTTTCCACTAAGTTTTCCTGTAACATCTATATGCACTGTGTGCCAAGGTATACTGACTTTAGGGATAGGGTGTAACTCTGGGGGTGTGTGTTGGGTAACCTCCTCGAGTGTCATTCCGATTCCGACCCCGCTGGAGTCCGGGGGGAACGGAATCGGAGTGGCCGGTACACCCTGGGCGGCGGTCAATGGCTTCCCCTTCATGGGGTTGGCATTGATCGTCGGCCAATACCCAACGTGGCGGGAACACATCGCTCTCCGTACTCCTCTGCTTTCAGAGGAGACAGGATGAGCGATGCTGTTAGTGGTGGAGGCCACCGTAGGGTCCTGGGGGATCCAGGGGCGGGTTGGCCCACTGCTGACGCAGGGGCCGACGGGCACTTGTGCCGCCGCCGGTGAGAGAGGACTAGCCATCCTCTCGCGTTCCGTAATCGGCACGTGATCAGCAACGACCTGACTGGTGGCTCCAGAAGGGTACGCTGTGAACATGCCGACCGGAGGGCTTGCCTTTATTGGCCGGCCCACGACAAGGAAAAGTCTATAACACCCGACAGCGAAGTCGTCAAACCTATGGATACCAGCCGACCTCCATAGTATATAGGCTTATCCAGGTGCAGGGGGCTCCGCCTGGATGGACCATCTTTCCCCCATACTCGTGGGATTTGACATGGAAAATTGTAACTCAAATAAAAACAAACCGGACGATTTTAGAAACGACGACCAAGGCGCGCACAATGGTATCCGAGAGGAAGGAGCGGAGGTAGCTGGGGGTGAAGAGGAGGCGAGGCGGCGGCCTCACCCGCGGTCGGTTAAGGCTGTCTTCACCAGACCCGCTACTCCGCTACCTGTAGGCGGGGAAACGGACGCAGACGTTGCGTCTGCGGCGTCAACGGCGGGTACTGACAACGAGTCAGTATCCAGCCGAATGGAGACCGAGGAGGGTCTCCGACGTAAGCGGCCTCGCTCGGGTGGACCGTCCCTTGACTGGAGCAGAAGCTCCGGGCAACGGACGGTCTCCTCGAGCGAGGACGATAGGCCGGCCAAAATATTGGCCACCGCGGCGGCCAGAACGTCGAAGCAGCCGATTCACGTCCCTCCACTACCCAGTGGCAGGGACCAAGGCGTCCCCGCGGCGAGGGAACTCCTCGCAGCACTTGCCCGCATAACGGACACCTTAAAAGGGTCCAAAAATGTGTCGGGCAAGAAGAAGACGGTGGCGGAAAACGTCGCCGTCGCCAGGACGGCGCTGGAGGAGGTACTTGGTAGGAGCGTCTCCGAGGAGGAGGCGAAGCTCAGGGCCCGGGTCACAAGCCTGGAAGCTGAGCTCGCCAACTCCTTGGAGCAACAGCGGGTCCTCCGGGAGGAGGTCAGTCAACTGACCCAGATGATCAGGGGATCCCCGGAGGCCCAAAAGGCCCCAAGAGCCCAGGAGGTGGTGGACCACCCTAGGGCTCTTGCGCCGTCAGGGGGGGCGCCTACGTCGGCGCCAAAGCCGGCGCCAAAGTCGGCACCTAAGCCGGCGCCGAAAACAGCGCCTAGGTCGGCGCCCAATCCGCCGCCTGAGCCTGCGCCTAGTGTGGTGCAGCTCTTGGCGGCCATCGAGAGGCGACTCGGCGTTTTGGAGGACCGGGCTTACCGTCCCCCTCTGGCACGGACGGCGTCTTTCGCGGCTGCTGTCAGTGGTAAGCCCGGCCCCGCCGCCCCAGTGGCCCCAACGCCACAAGGGAAGGGGAAGAATCGCGGCACCCCCGCCCCCGCCTTAACCGCCGCTCCCGCTGCACCCGAGCGTTCCTCCAGAGGGGAGGAATGGGTGGTAGCGGGAGCCGCCAAAAAGGCGAAGAAAGCCGCCAAAAAGGCGGCTAAGAAGGCGGCAAAAGCCGATGCGGCGAAGGCGCCAAAGAGGCTCAGCGCCCCACGTTCCACTGCCGTCGTCCTGACGGTGACGACGGAGGGTGTGGAGAAGGGCGTGGGGTACGCCCAGGTCCTGAGGCAGGTGAAAGCCTCAGTGGACCTCAAGGCCCTCGAGATTGAGGGGGGGCTCCGGTGCAAAACAACTCGCACCGGAGCTCGCCTCCTCGAGGTCTCCGGCGCCACCAGCGGCCCCAAAGCCGACGCCCTAGCGGCCAAGCTGAGGGAGTCGCTGGATTCCGAAGCCGTCCGCGTCACCAGACCCAACAAATGCGCAGGTTTGCGCATTTCGGGTCTGGATGACGCGGCCACGACGGAGGAAGTCATCTCCGCCGTCGTGGAGGCGGGCGGCTGCCCCCGTGATCAGGTGAGAGCTGGAGAAATCCGCTTCAGCTCCACCGGTCACGGCACGGCAGTCGTCAACTGCCCCGTCGCAGCGGCGCAGAAAATTGCGGACGAACGGAGCCTCCTCGTTGGGGGCTTCCTAAAGGCGTGGGTGCAACTCCTGCAGCCCCGCGAGACCAGGTGCTTCAGGTGCCTGGCCGTGGGGCATGTGGGAGTGCAGTGCACAGCGGGAGACACCGTGGGGGATCGGTGCTTCCGCTGCAGTCAGCCCGGGCACAAGGCCAGTGCTTGTGCTGCTCCGCCACGCTGCTACAAATGCGTAGCGGAGGGCAAAGCGGCGGAGCACCGGGCGGACAGCAGAACCTGCGCCGCCTCGAGGCCCAAGCCCCGTTCGTCCGCAACGGGTAGCGGGGGTGCCGCTCAAGAGCGGCCTCATTCGCGGCGGGATGCGGAGATGGACGTCCATTAATGGACACACCAATCCGCATCCTGCAGGCGAACATAAACCACTGCACCGGTGCTCAGGATCTTCTGTACCAGAGCATCGTGGAGTGGTCTATCAATGTGGTCGTGGTCGCTGAGCCGTACTGGGTCCACCCCGGAAGCCCGGTGGACCTGGACGGCGTAGCGACCGTCTTCGGGGGGTCCGCCGCGGACACCTCGCGCCTTGCACTCATTGCAAGGTGCAGAGGCTGTGTCGCGGCGGACTATGAGGGCTTGGCTGTCGTGGCCGTCTACTTCTCGCCAAGCCTTGACCAGTACGAGCTTGAGCTAAGGCTCGCTGAACTGGACATTGTTCTCGCTGCGTGCCGTCCTCGTCCTGTCTTGGTCCTGGGAGACTTCAACTCCTGGTCTCAGGCCTGGGGCTCCCGGGAAACCAATGACAAGGGGCGAGTACTGGAGGACTGGGCCAACACCCGTGGTCTAGAGGTCCTCAACCGGGGGAGTGTCGCCACCTGGGAGCGGCGGGGGCTCAGTTCGGTCGTGGATGTTGCATTCGCGACCCCTGCTCTCTCCCGCCGCGTCCAGGGTTGGCGCGTGGTGGAGGAGGAGGAGACGGATTCCGACCATAAGTATATTCGGTTCAACGTCTCCCCTCCAACTAACCTGCCGCCGACAATCGCGAATCCCCCGGATCCACGTTGGGCGCTCAGACGCCTGGATCGGGAGGCTCTCCTGGAGGCATCAATAGTGCAGGCCTGGATCCCGTCACTGGCCAGGCCTGCCGATGTCGACGCAGAGGCGGAATGGTTCAGGAGAGCCATGTCGCATATCTGTGATGCGGCGATGCCTAGGGTTAAGCCCGGCCCGGCAAAGAAACAGGTGTACTGGTGGTCAGCGGAGCTCGCACAGCTGCGAGCAGCGTGCGTGACCGCTCGCCGCCAGTACACCAGGTTTCGCCGGAGGCGTCGCCGCCCAGACGATGCGGCAGCCCGAGAGGCGGAGCTGTATGAGGCGTACAAGGGGGCCAAGAGGACCCTCCAGGAAGCCATAAAGCAGGCCAAACGGCGGGCCCGCGAAGAGCTGCTGGAGTCTCTGGAGCAGAACCCATGGGGGCGTCCTTACCTTGCGGTCAGGGGCAAAATCCGCCCAAGGGCGCCCCTACTGACCCAGAGCCTCCAGCCGGAGCGGCTGGAGGGGATACTGGGCTCCTTGTTCCCTGCGAGAGCGGAGGAGCATGTCCCTCCGCGTATGGCTCCGCCTCAGGCGCCTGACGCTGATAATAGCGAGAGCGATGTGCCCGAAGTCAGGGAGAGTGAACTGGGGGTAGCAGTGCTCCGGCTTAAAGCCCGGAAATGCACTGCCCCCGGACCCGACGGCATTCCAGGCCGAGCATGGGTCCTGGCCCTGGAGGAACTAGGGCCTCGACTGGTGGCGCTCTTTAGCGCATGCCTCGAAAGGGGCCAGTTTCCAAAGGCTTGGAAGACGGGGAAACTGGTCCTTATCCGGAAGGCGGGGCGGCCGGCGGACCAGCCATCCGGTTACCGGCCGATCGTGTTGCTCGACGAGGTGTGCAAGCTCTTTGAGCGGATTATTGCAGAGCGCCTCGTCGAGCATCTCACGAACGTGGGGCCAGATCTGGCGGACAACCAGTTCGGTTTCCGCCGGGGGCGCTCCACCGTGGAAGCGATCATGCGCGTTAGGCGCCTGGCGGAGGAAGTAGTCTCGCGGGGTGGGGTGGTGGTGGCGGTGTCTCTTGACATCGCCAACGCCTTCAACACCCTACCCTGGAGCTGCGTTAGGGAGGCGCTCGCGTATCACGGAGTGCCTCCTTACCTCCGCCGCATTGTCGAGGCATACCTATCCGAGAGGGCCATAGTTTACCCGAGCTGGCTAGGGCCAGGGCGGCGAGAAGTGTCGTGCGGTGTTCCGCAGGGGTCGGTCCTAGGGCCACTCCTGTGGAACATCGGATACGACTGGGTGCTGCGCGGTACGTTGCTCGAGGGTGTCAGCATAGTGTGCTATGCTGACGACACCCTCGTTATGGCGCGGGGAGCAACGTACCGAAGCGCGGCACTGAAGGCCACGGCAGGGGTTGCTCAAGTCGTGGGTCGAATACGGCGGCTGGGACTTGAGGTGGCTCTCCATAAATCCGAGGCTATGTGTTTTCACGGGCCTCGTAGGGGGCCACCTGCGGGAACCGGCATAACCGTAGGGGGCGTAAGCATCGGCATCGAGCCCACGATGAAGTACCTTGGGCTCGTACTCGATAGCCGATGGGACTTCGGACCTCATCTCCGAAGTCTGGTCCCGAAACTGAGGGGGGCTGCGGCCGCGCTATCGCGGTTGATGCCCAACGTTAAGGGACCCAACGCCCCCACTAGGAGACTGTACCTGGGGATCGTGCGAAGCATGGCCCTATACGGGGCCCCCGTATGGGCGGAGACTCTGGCGGCCCGCAACGTGACTGTTCTTAACAGCCCGTTAAAGGCGATGGCCGTCAGAGTCATCAGGCGGCATGTCTCCTAGCTGGGACCCCTCCATGGGACCTGGAAGCGAGAGCCCTTGCGCTGCTGTACCAGTGGCGCAAGGAGGCGCTGGAGCGGGGCCATAGGCCGGAGCCCCGAGAAATCAGGGCTCAGCGGTCCCTGCTCCGCCAGGAACTCATGGAGACATGGAGGGTGCGACTTGAGCACCCAAGGTGGGGGGAATCCACCATTGCGGCGGTGAGACCGATCATGAAGGAGTGGTTGGAGAGGGACCATGGGGACCTCTCCTACCGGATGTGCCAGATGGTTACCGGACACGGGTGTTTCGGTAAGTATCTCTGGCGCATCCACCGGGAGACAACGCCGCAGTGCCAGCACTGCGAGGATCCTGGCGAAGACACGGCGCTCCACACGTTGGTGGAGTACCCTGCGTGGGCGAGTCAACGCCGGGATCTCGTTGCGGTCCTGGGCGTGGACGTTCTCTCGTTGGAGACCATGGTGAGGGCCGTGGTCTCCGACGGGAGCAAGTGGCACGCCGCCGCCTCTTTCTGCGAGCAGGTAATGCGCGCGAAAGAGACGGCGGAGAGGGAGCGGGAAAGAACCCTGCCCCCCGAGTTTCGTAGTCTGCGGCGAGGACGCCGCAGACTCATCTACGCCCGGGACTACCGACCTCCATGATCGGGGCCTGAGGACGGCAGTTGGCTGACTCGCCGTCCTTACAGAAGCAGGCCGTGGCGGAGGCGTGTCGTGTGTGCCCTACACACGCCTGCCAACTCACCGAAGCGGGATAAAACCCGACCCCACCAGGCGAGGCCGCAGTGGCGGCCAAAGTCCGCCGGCAACCCTGGGGTTATCCTTTCGAGGGCTTACCCGGGGTGCCCGGCAACGGACACTTGGGGAGGACACCGTGCGGTTTTAGTCGAGACACGACATAACCACCCCCGCTGGCCAGCGGGGGGGTATCCGAAGGGATTTCCGCACGTAAAAAAAAAAAAAAAAAAAAAAAAGGGTGTAACTCTGCTTGAATTTTACCAGAGTTAGATTTTGAGATTTTACACGTGATACAGTTATCTACAAATTTTCTAACATATCTAGCCATTTTATCAAACCAGTAATGCTCATAGACCTTTTCAAGAGTTTTATCCCAACCTAAATGCATGATTGCTTCATGGATGTGGCTAATAACAGACCATTTAAAAGCTCTTGGGACAATAGGTAAACAACGAGTTGATCCATTGCGTTGTATTTTACGGTACAAGGTTCCTGATCGTAATTCATAACTTTGGGCAGTATCGGGGGGTAGAGAGTTACTTTTTAGTTTAGAAACGATTGCCAAAATCTCCGAATCACGCTGTTGTTCAGCTAAAAGCCAACTATTAGACAGAGTTGTAATATCAACACGTTTTTGTTCCGTTTTGTTGATTGATTCTGGAAGGGGATTACGAGAAAGAAAGTCTACGTGGTTCATATATCTGCCTTCTCTATAGATAATGTCAAAATCATAGGCCTGTAGAAAAGCCCACCATCTATGTACGCGAGGAGTTAAATCAGCTTTATTGCGCGAGGCTTTAAGGGAATTACAGTCAGTTACAACGGTAAATTTCTGGCCTTGCAGATAATGGTGAAAATGCTTAACCGCCTTAACAACGGCCAGAGTTTCCAATTCATAGGAATGATATTTACTCTCAGTGGCAGTCGTTCTTTTACTATAGTATTCTACAACATGCATTTTTTTATCAACTTTTTGAAAAAGAATGGCACCGTAACCATCAGCACTAGCATCTGTATGTAACTCGATAGGATATTCAGGGTTATAAATCATTAAAACTGGCTCATTAGTAAGAATTGAAATTACCGTTTGCCTAATTTTCTCATGTTCATCAGTCCACTTAAAAGTTTGTTTACTAGTTAAAAAGAACAAAGGTTTCATAATCTGTGAAAAGTTCTTTACAAATTTTCTAAAATACGATGACAAGACCAATGAACTGTCTCAATTGGTGAATTGTTTTGGGAGACTTTAATTCAATTAATGCTTCTATTTTTCGAGGATTTGGGC